>OY728165.1:1273569240-1278569240 GCA_963277665.1 Viscum album | reverse complement strand
TTTATTTATTCCAATTTCCTCATGTTCCTGATAAGATTACACAATTAAACAGAATCACCATCCAAGTGATAGAATTGTAAGACAACATTGTCATGGTCTGAGCACTGATGAATAGAAAATATATTTTACCTCACATTCATCCATTCCTAAACCACAAGTGGATTTGATGAGTCACATAATGAGGATGGAAATTGTCACAAAAAAGACAGTGTCATATTTATACATCCGTGGTGAATTTTTAACATCAACATGGTTCACATTTTTTATCATTGATTAAGGGAGTTCATTAAGCATATGCACATTATATTTCTTCTCAAATCCCAAGACATTTGGTTTCTAAAGAGTATGGTCATTTAGTTTTCCATAAATATCATTATTAGCATGATTCCTTCTAGTCCCATCCAATGACTAAATAAAAAAAGTAGCATAAGTATTAATAAATAATAAATATAGTATGAAAGAATAATAAAATAATAACTAGGATATTATTATTTATGAAACCTTATAATCAACCTATAACAAATTAGGTTTATACTATATCCCTTTTGGTTCTTTATATATTTTCATTGGTTTTATCACCTTATTCTTCATAACATAATCTCAAAAAAAAAACTAAACCCTCATATAATGCCAACTGAGGAGAATTGATCATTAAATATATAAATATTACATAATTTGAAATGAATATTCAATATATATCATAGTAATAAATTTCGTCGAACTGTAATGGTTTAGTTTCTCTAGATACTGGATATATAATAAATATATTTATGAATAAATCTTCAACATCACCCATAAGAATTTATCATATTTTTTTCATTATATATATAATACCAAAAAACATCATTCAAAACATGGTTAATAGAAACATAATAAAGGGTATGATTAGTTTCTCATTAAGGGTAAACATGGGAGATATTTATCATAAGGGAGAATAACACTACTAGAAATTCTACCTATACCAACACTTCTATACCAATAGTTTGTAAAAACTATTAGTATAGGTCCCTTTTCCCAATAGTTTTTCCAAACTATTGGGAAAGGGTATGAATTTATCAACGGTTTTGCCAAATTGATGGGAAAACTCACTTTTAGACCACTTTTTCCAATGGATTTTCCAAACCATAGGAAAATGGTATGGATTTCCGAATGTTTTTGACAAAATTTTGGGAAAATCCTACTTTTAGACCCTTTTTCCCATCGGTTTGGAAAAAACATTTGAAAAGGCCCACTTTTAGTCCACTTTTCTCAATGGTTTGTCCAAAACACTGGGAAACGGTATGGCTTTCCAAGTGATTTTTTCATACCGATGGGAAAATCCTACTTTGACACCACCACTACTACAAAAACATGCTTTATCAGTACTAAAATGTTCTTTATCCTTGCTAAAAATGAACTGTAATGCTTAGTGCTCATAAAGGGCTCCTTTATCAGCACTTTTTTTAGCGCTGATAAATGCACTACCAGTTGTAACATGAAATTTTGCAGCAGTACACCCAAAACAGACCTGCAAAAAAATCAGCATATCAAACAACCAGTTCACACAGATAAAATATGCAGTGGTAGTCAACTTGGGATCAAAAAATGGGAACAAATCTATACCTAATGTGATGTACTAATTATTCATTATGATTATCAAAAGGTACCATTAAATACTATCTCTTCCAATGGATATCTTACATTGCCTCAGATAAAATATATAGATAGAGTTCAATGGAAGATCCCTATGAAAAATTTTATTAAGGATTTATTACAAGTTATTCATCATGTTTTTTGTGGTTAAGATTCAGGTCAAGCATAAATATGGATTTTTTTATAGATTTTGAGTTCCTTTTGGAATATGTTGCCTTAGGACTTTGAGAGTTTCCCCTGTAAATTCATCATGGTAGATAGATTTGGGTGATTCTTGGGATACACAAGGAAATGTATTCTTATGGTTGATGCCTTAATCTTATGGTGTATTGTCTTCATTTCATGCGATTTATAGAATTTATAAATGGTGGGGAGATATATGCTTATTCTTTTTCCATCCGAGAATCTTGATTAGTAGTCATGTAGTTCTTATATTGGGGGATACAATTTAGAAGAACCCATGTGGGTACACTTTCATGGGGAAGCTTCCTATTCATTTTAATCATTTACTGTTTTACATACATATGAAAATGATGGGTTGAATGACTCCAAGTAAAAACCCTGAAACATTCCTTTTTTGAGGGATTTGTTAGGAACATTGGGTTTTCATTATTAGAAGAAACCATGTGGTATGGATCTATATTTTAACTAATTTATTTTGAACGATTGGGACACGGTTAGTTAAATGTTTGTCCAAACTATGTAGAAGAGGATTTCTTATACAATGGCTACCAAAAATTTGGTGAAGAGTTTAGAAAACTACCCAACCAGACCATGAAGGTTACTGATGATATAGCACAATATAATGGATTTCAACCTATTTCCTCTTGTCCCCTACCTAAAACATTGTCTAATAGGCTTTTATCTTAAAAATATATCCAATTTAAATCCACTATTATTTTTTCTTTCCCTTTAATTTGTCTCCCTCTCCCTTTCCTCTTTGTTTTCATCCCTCACCATGACCACTAGGGATAAAGGATTATATTTAGGGTGTGTGATAAATTATTAATGGGGGTTTATTGTCTAAGGACTACTTATGACTCTTTGAGGCTTTTATATGTTTCTTATGTTATAGGTAATGACTTTTGGATTGCTTTATGTATATTAGTTGTTGTTTTCACTTAAAAATTATGTCTATTTTAAACAGAAGAGAGACACTTTGAGTGATACCAGTCACACCATGCCTCAGATTGAGGTGGTGTTTACTCATACATGTCAGAAATGATCCATGGATCATTGTTCTAACGTATCAACTCAATCCAAATGCATTTGGTCAGTTTTCTGCATGTCAACTGTTGTTTTCACTAAATTTTTTTTCATTTTAAACAAAAGAGAGACACTTTGAGTGATACTGGAAACTTCATGCCTCATATTGTGGTGGGGTTGCCTCATACACTTCACACATGACCCATGGATCGTTTTCCTAAATTATCAACACAATACGAATGTGTTTGGTCGGTTTTCCATATGTCAGTTGTTGTTTTCACTTAAAATTTTGACCATTTTAAAAAAAGAGAAAGAATTTGAGTGTTACTATTCACACCATGCCATAGATGGATACGAGGTTGACTCATACACATCACACATGACCCAAATATTTTTTTCTTGAGGTATCAACACAATTCGAATGCATTTGGTTGGATTTCTATATGTTAGTTGTTGTTTTCACATCAAAATCCATCCTTTTTAAATAAAAGAGATAACTTTGAGTGATACCAGTAACACCAGGCCTCATATTGAGGAAGGGTTGACCCATAAACATTAAAAAATGGCCCATGGATATTTATCTTAATGTATCAACACTATACAAATGTTTTTGGTTGGTTTTCCGTATGTTAGTTGTCGTTTTAACATAAAATTCTATCCATTTTAAACCAAAGAGAGACACTTGGAGTGATACCAGCCACACCATGCCTCAGATTGAGGCAGGGTTGACTTTTACACATCACGTAAAACCCATGTATAATTTTCATAAAGTCTCAACACAATATGAATGTGTTTCATTGGTTTTTTGTATGTCATTTAATGTTTTCCCTTAATATTCTGTCCATTTAAAACAAAAGAGAGGCACTTTGAGTGATTTCGGTCACACCATGCCTCGAATTCAAGTAGAGTTGAATCTTACACATCCAAAATGACACATGGATCGTTATAATAAAGTATAAATACAATCCTAATGTATTTGGTCAGTTAACCGTATGTTAGTTGGTGTTTTCAATTAAAATTATGTCCATTTTAATCAAAAGAGAGACACTTTGAGTGATAACGGCCACACTATGCCTCATATTCAGGAGGATTTCACTTAGAAACATCATATATGACCCATGGATAGTTGTAATAAACTATCAACACAATACGAATGTGTTTGGTTAGTTTTTTGTATGTTAGTTCTTGTTTTCACTTAAAATTTTGTCCATTTTAATCAAAAGAGAGACAATTTGACTGATACCAGTCACACCGTGTCCCAGATTGACGCGGGGTTGACAACTACATGTCAAAAATGATTCATGTAACATTATAATAATGTTTCAACACAAATAAAATGCATTTGGTTGGTTTCCATATGTCAGTTGTTGTTTTCACTTATAATTCTATCCATTTTAAACAAAAGAGAGACACATTTAGTGATATCGGCAACACTGCGACTTAGATTGAAGTGGGGTTGAATCATACCCATCAAAAATGACCCATGGATCATTATACAAAATTATAAACACAATACTAATGCAATTAGTCCATTTTCCATATGTCAGTTGTGTTTTTTACATAAAATTTATGTCTTCTTTAAACAAAAGAGAGACACGTTTAGTGATACCGGCCACCCCATGCCTCAGATTGGGTGAGATTGACTCGTACACATCATAAATGGCCCATGAATTGTTCTCATAATGTATCAACACAATCCTAATGTGTTTGTTCTATTTTCCATACATCAGTTTTTGTTTTCACTTATAATTCTTCCCATTTTAAACAGAAGATAGACAATTTTAGTGATACCGGTCACACTGTGCCTCAGATTGAGGCGAGGATTACTCATACACTTCAAAAATGACCCATTTATTGTTATACCAATATATCAACATAATACAAATGTTTTTGGTCAGTTTTCCATATGTCTGTTGTTGTTTTCACTTAAAATTCTATCCATTTTAAACAAAAGAGATACACTTTGAGTGGTACCATTCACATCGTTCCTCAGATTGAGGCGGGGTTGACTCATACTTGTCAAAAATGACACATGGATCATTTTTCTTATGTATAAACACAATCAGAATGCTTTTGATTGGGTTTACATATGTCATTTGTTGTTTTCACTTAAAATTCTGTCTATTTTAAACAAATGAGAGACACTTTGAGTGATACAGGTCACATTATGCCTCGGAGAGAGGCGTGGATGACTCGTACACATCATAAATGACCCATGGATCAGTCAAAAAATGTATAAACACTAGTTGAAAGCATTTGGTCAGTTTTCCATATGTCAGTTGTTGTTTTCACTTAAAATTATGTCTATTTTAATCATAAGAGATACACTTTGAGTGGTACCAGTCTCCCCGTGCCTTAGATTGAGTCGAGGTTGACTCTTACACATCAAAAATGACTCATGGATCTTTCTCCTAAGGTATCAACCCAATCCTAATGCATTTGGTCAGTTTTCCATACGTCAGTTGTTGATTTCACTTAAAATTCTGTCCATTTTAAACAAAAGAGAGATATTTTGAGTGGTACCAGTCACACCGTGCCTCAGATTGAGTCGGGGATGACTCATACACATCATAAATGACCCATGGATCGTTATCCTAATGTATAAACACAATATGAATGTGTTTTTTCAGTTTCTCGTATGTCGGTTGTTTTCACTTAAAATTTTGTCCATTGTAAACAAAAGAGAGACACTTTGAGTGATACTGGTCAGACCATGCCTGAAATCGAGGACGAGTTGACTTGTACATTTCAACAATGACCCATGTATAGTTATCTTAATTTATAAACACAATACAAAATCATTTGGTCAGTTTATGATATGTTAGTTATTGTTTTCACTTAAATATATGTCCATTTTATTCAAAAGAGAGACACTTTGAGTGATACTTGTCATACCGTGCCTCAGATTGAGGCGGGGATGACTCGTAAACGTCACAAATGACCCATGGATAATTGTGATAAATTTAAAACAAGGATTTGTGGGAGGAGAACCTGTGGAGGAAGGGGGTTCCAACAATGTTCATTTTCTTATTATGGATAATCAGAAAACATACAATTTCTACCAATGAAAATGTTCAACGCATAGGAATCCATTTGGAATCTCGATTCTCATACTGCAATTAATTTGGAGTGGATATGTGTAATCATATTTTATTTTAATGGGAGTGGGAATGTGTTATATGAATGTATTTTGGAGATTTTACTCATTTTTCTTGTCCAAAGCCCAAAGAAGTGGTTCATCATTATTGCATGTTGCTAGTGCATTTAATCTGTTAAAATGGAAAAATGACTCGTTAGAGAAAGGATGTTTTATTTTATTACAATTACAATTTTCCTAAGAACATTTACAAATAGAAATGTTTCATCTTTTGATATATTTGAACCCCTCTAAAAAATTTCTACCAATTGTACACATCCCCAAGTCAGATCATCATGTTATTTGTGTACAATCTTTCATTAGGTATATAGCCCACTCATTTATGAACAAATCTATATCATTTAGTGAACATGAGGCTTTTTGATAGTCATATTATTACTACAAAATATATAAATAATGTATTAATAAATATTTTAAATGAAATAGTAGTTGTTTTTGAAAATACCTCTTCAGGGATGCTAGTTTGTTTATAGAAAACAATCTCTCTCATAAATTTACAAACATTATAACCACAATCTTTTCTGTTTTTCTGTTTTGGACACTGCAAAAAACATTGATCATTAGGAGAATAAGTAAAATGTTTTGATATGTGTTTGGATAGTGAAATTTTATAACATATACCCTGATACTTGTCCAGACATAGTACTTACTTGCCTCCTTATGCTTTTCCCCTATCTTCATTACTTTTTTAGATGATATTGATAAACTTCCATATCAAAACAAAATCTTCAGTAAAAGACAATATAAATTATATAACATGATGTTTAGACCTAAAACATAGGATTTAGTGTCTTACAAATTCAAAAACTATATCACATGTGGTGGGATTTTTTGGATATCCTTGCATTGAATGTAGAAAATAAATCTTTGGAGTATCCAAGATAACCGCAATTAGCATCCAATGCTGCCTAAAAACACAAAAAGGAATAAGTAATTAAATAAGTGAAAATAAAATTTGATATGATTTCGAGTATCAAAGCTTGTTATTTGGCTTGGGGTCTCATTTTCAATGTCACCAAAAAATTATGCAAGTATAACAAGAGAGAAACATCACACGTGCATAGGGAAACTCATAATAATAAATGATGAATTTCATATGAGTACATAATCAATCAAAGAGTCCATAAAATATAGTTTGGGGTTTCAGACATTTGAAAGGGAATCTCAATAGGATCATAGGTATTTCTATAAGTGTCTCTGTGAAACCCAATACCATTCAGTCTGTACAAGGTGACCCATACAGTGTCCCTTGTATCACTCGAGGCATGGTGACACTGAGTCCATCTCAAGTATCTCACATAAAGGACCAGGTATCACCCTGGTCATGGTATAGCAATCTTTCCAAAGGGTATGTATAGGGGTTCTCCCCTATGGAACTAGTATAACTATAATGTATGAGAAACCAAATGAGTAGCCCATACCTTGAAATCTAAATCATTTCACCCAGTGCATTGAGTCATAACCAACCAGTCATAGTAATTCTATCCCTGAATCAATGGTGGGACCCTGGGACACCCTAAGAGGGGAGAGGTGAATCAGGGAGTCAAAATTTTATTTTAATTTGATGGAACTTGTTCCCCCATTGGTAAGACCTTGTTAAACCTATACTATGGATATAAACATCAATCAAACATTCACATGCATAGAGATGAAACAAAACAATTTAACATGGTTCACCATAAAAGGGCTACGTCCAAGGAGCATACGCTGACAATATGTCATTCATACCAAGATCCACTAGTCTTCAATATCTATAGAATATCTAAGTTGAAACATATTCACTCTATTCCAGGAAAATTGCCTTTACAAGAATTCTTGGATAGATCACTACATCCCTCAAAACACTTATGTGGACTCCCCCTAGCTCACTGACATGGGAGAAGTCTTAATATGTTTATCAACATTAGGGTCTCATAAATGATTTAAAATTAAAGGATAGGTCATGGACTAGCACAAGACTCTTCATGCACCATAGACCTGAGTTGATGCACTTTGAAAGCCTCGTTCACTGAAAAACTGATGATCAAAACCGCCTTTTGCAAATCTCCTTCACGAAGGTCCTTCTTCCTCCGCATACTGCACTGCACCATGTACTATGTGTGATCTTCATACCAGATCCTTGTATATCCTTTGTGAACCACCTCTGAAAGCTAACTCCGCATACTACCTAGGGATACTCCTACTCTGTGAACCCAAAGTACTCCGCGTACTACCTTCAGCTGCTCCTGCTCTGCATACCCCAAGTGCTCTATGAATAGTCTCTACTTCCACATACTGTTTCTTCTATACATAATGTATTGCACCACAGAACCTAATCTATCTCCACAAATTTTCCTAATCCATGTACTTCAAGTGATTCCTCTGCAAAATGTGTTTTTCATATGTGGACAACCACTCTTTCAAAAACTAATTTTCAGTCTGCAGATCCTCTTCTCCATGTACGGTTTTCCCAAGACCACCACCATGTAATCTTTCTACAAACCACCTATCCTATGTGGAATACCTCTATCTCTTCAAACTATCCTACACTACATACTCCTTTGATCTATGAACTACACTTCTTGCTCTGATTACAAACTTTCACACTCTGCATACTATCCTGCTCCACCATATACTATGAGAACCTTTTCCACATATCACACTATCTTCTACAATCCATTTTCTCCCCTGTGGACCACCTATTTATATGTGGAGTTTTCTTCCCATGAAAAACTCTAGACTTCTTCAAATATCTCTCAGATTTATAAATCTCAATCCCACTCATTAACAAAGGGGATTACTACTCCTTATACATGAAAAATGTATAAAAAAATCTGTTAATCCATGATTTACCAAATCTTTGATTTGGTATAGCCTCTGCTTCATACCACTCCTGTCCTAAGAACCATAACTATTCTGAAAGCCTCTAGCCTTCTACATACCACATGTCGTCTCCTAAAAACTAATTTTGGTTCTATGAACAGCTCTGTATACCAATCCCATTGTCTCATACGAGGTCTACGAACCATTCCAGAACCTAGCACGCAGTTCATGTACCATTCTATGTGGTTCCCTTCCTTCTACATTTTTCTTTACCATTCAATATTCCATTCACTCCTATGAAAAAATTCCTGATTTTGAGTCCCAAAATTTTTGAAAACACTATAAAACAGTACAACCTTAAATAATGCTTTCAGCCACAATCGTATGACCATATTCCTTACAAACTCCCTGATCATCTATGGGAATATTGATAACAAAAAAACATACTCCATTATTATCAACAAATTTCATTGGTTCCAACATACTTAATACAGGACACGTGTTCTCTATCGACCCCTATCATGTTAACTATATTAATCAAGGCACACATATCACAAGGAAATGCATCAATCTAATAGGAATCCATACTTAGGTAATTTCATGCTATAAATTATGCATCTTAAATCCATATGTTATTCAAGATATAGAAATTTAATCCAAAAAAACAATGACACAAATCAAATGGAAAAAATATAATCATTAATTAATATCACAACATGAGCATAAGGAATATTCAACAAGGAGTAGGCTCTATGAAATTAAATGAAACCATAATCACATGGCATTAACCTGACTCTAACCATATGTCATCAATGAAATCTAAATAACTCAATCTATCAATCTAGACAAAGCTTAAAATTTCAATTCAATCAACAAAATTGATTAAGAAAATAAGAATTTAAGGAGGTAAAAACACATGGAACAAGTCATAACAATAAACATGAAACAATGTATTCATGTAACTTGAGATGATAGAATAAATATAAGGCATAAAAGAGTATACATGGGAAGATCATTAAGAAATAAACCTATGCATTATCAATGCAATCCAATTCAAGGTTCATCACACATATTTGACCAAATTTTCAATGCAAATCATTAAACCAAGTTGAAGCATACACGTCCAAGGTGAAACACAACTCAAGGCATAATGGAATTTTTGGCCATTTATGGTGGCACATCAAATGGGTGGCCAAATATAAGGATAACACCCATTGGTGGGTTCACCGCATGCTAGGGTTACTATGAACATAATAAACCAAACCAATTAATTTTATATGAAATAATGAATCATCACTAGAAGGATCCAACTAGTGGCATAAGCATGTGATATCAAAAACTCAGTGACACAATGGGAAAGATCATAGACACCTGAGCCCAATTTTTTAGTACTTCACTCATCTGATAAAAATAATTGATTCAATGTAAAAAAATAAAATAAATGGATTTTTTAAAACCATTAAAATTGGGGGGAAATAGGTTTCCCCAAAATAGAAAAATGGATAGAGGTGAATCTTAGAAATAGAGGTATGTAGAAGGTAGAGCCTACCGAGATGAGTATGTAGCTTCTAACAACGAGGGAATCAGTGGACAAACATGAGAGAAAATTCAAAACACAATGGAGGAGGGAAAGGGGGTTTGTGTAACTGGAGTGGGGAGAAAAGTTTCTATTAAAGGAAGAAGAAATAAGAAAATATATAAATCATTAATGAAGAATAAAAAAGGCAATTTCACCACTTATATGCACTACACATAGTATGGCCACACGGTTTGGACAAACCATGCACCAAACATGTGTAAGGTTAAGCTGTTTAGGGTACATCACATGGTTTGGTGAGAATTTTGACTAAAAATCCATAGACCATGAAAAATATCAATGTTTATAACCACATGGTTTTAGAAAAACCATGTGGGCTTGGATGTGCAGTTTACTCTAACAGTGTGTCCCAGTTTTCCTCTCTCCATGTTAGGGATCCGGGATTCAATATATCCAAGGACACACCTAAGACCTCATTTAACATCTAAGGCATCACTAATAGGTTCATTTAAATAAATTTAAAACAAAAAATAAACATTCTATACCTTAGGAAAAAGTTGGGGTCTTACAAACATAGTTACATTACATAAAGGAGAAGGTATTCCACTTAAATACATGAGTGATTTTTCCACATTTCGAAGGATATAATGAAAAAAGTTTAAAAAATATTTCAAATTTAGAGAATCGTAATTATATCATAAATATCATATATATTAATTATACCTATCCATATTATAATCTATATAATGGGAAAATGAAGAACAAGTCAATTCACTTTATAGAGGTTGTAGTCCACACATACACAAGAGAGACATTATCATTTTCCAACAGATCAGGAAGGTTAGAAGGTGGATAATATCATAAAATTATAGAAGAATAATCTTTTCCAAAATATAATATATTATCATTAAAAACAACAAAATAACCGACCATAAATTATGTTTATGGAAAATGAAATACATTACTCCATCGGGAGGGTAGTTCATATGTATGCACGAGGGATGATTTCTTTTTACCATTGGATCAAGTAGAAGATGAAAAAGGGTTTTTGAATGTACATAATAACATTACAATTTATTTAATATAATAATTTTATTATACTTTCATCTATATATATTATTTATATGAGATGGAAGAATAAATAAATATAGAAACACTCTGTTAAAAGCTATGCTTATTATTTGGAAAACCTCCTTCGACTTACAACTTATGCTTTTAGAGGTTGGGATTTTGGTGGGACAAGGGCTTTAAAGATGTTGGGAGAGAAGTTAAGAAGTTATTTGGTCACGTATTGTCCAAAATAGTGTGCTCAACAGATATAATATACTTGTCATCTTATGCAATATTTTGGTTCCACATCAGAAAACTATTTGGTTCCTGATGTATGTCACCTCCATTAGAATATAGTCATGGATTTTGGTATTTTAATTTGAAGAAAAAAATTTCCTTCTATATATAGTGATATGACCTCATATGATAAAAGTATATCAACTAACTTGATATTCTAGAATCCTTCAAAATCAGATATTCATAGAATCCCACTTTCATGGATTACTTATAATCAAACCTATCATGCCACCCATAAATGTACATGAAACATGTTCATATATTTTGTCTACAATCAATCTCTTGATTATCATTTTTACTATCTAATTTATGGTTATAGGTCCATATAGCATATAATTCTCTTTAACAATTTAATAGATTAAATTGATTTGACTTATTTATTTCTTTATTCATCATTAATTTCTTATAAAACTAACTATAACCAAATACATGGGGTATAAAATTCACCCCCAATTGAATTTTTTTAAATAGTTTTAATTTACTCCCCCATTTTTAAATCCTAACCCAAGTCCAAATAAATATCATTTTTTATTCTACTCATCACATCATTACAGAACAACATTATTTTAATTTATTTTGAGTAAAGACAATATATTAAAATAATTCATTATCAAATTCTCTATTCACATTAGTGTCATGGATTCATACTGGGATGAAAAAAATTATATAATAATATGAAAAATATTTATTAAGAACACTATAACTAATTTATCTTTATATATATTTATAATGACTTTATTTGTAACACCCCAAGCTTCCACGGTACGTTTCCCTTTGAATAATGCGATAGCGTGTGTTGTACGCAACCTCGAGTTCTAACACACACCACAACTAATTAAACTAGCCGTTGTGAATAGTAATACCTAATTTTTGAAATAATATATATTTTATATTTCAAAATGGACTTCATTTTTGGATTCAGAATATCGAAATTAGCCTAGGGTGAAATTTTGGTACTTTTCGGATAACTTTTATATTTTGATGAATAGTGAAAATTACTAAATTATAATTAAAAACAACTTTTTTAATCGAAATAATTAATAGTGATAAATTGTGAATTTGAGTGGTTTTAAAGTATATTTAGAATATATTTTTACCACTTAATATAATGTTGGTCATTGGACAAAATTTTACAATTAAACCGAACATAAACAAGTGTCAATCTTTTGATAGTTATTATCTCTTAAAAACACGCTTTTTGTTTTGACAGCGGGAATTAATTTTAAATTAATTTCTGCCACTTCTGTGTTTTGAATTTAGAAAAATGGATTCCATATTTGGAATCAGGATGTCCAAATTGTGTAAATAGGTAACTTTTATTTTTAGACATTTTGAATAATTACTGCGGTAAATATTTTATTTACCATGCTTAAGGGTAAATCCGGTAAATAAGGGTTAAAAATAATATTATAATAATAAAAAATTACCCTAAAACGTGTCATAACCTTATTGGTGGACACATACCCGACCATGGGCATCCTTGGGTAGATTTGGGGACCCCATGGAGCCACTTGTATGTGGTAGGGACACATTATATTAATAAAGTTAAAATAAAAATAAAAATGGCATAAGCTTACATCTTTTAGAAGAACAATTTTTACATAGGGTTATACATGTTGGATTTTCGATTATAAATATTCATTAGAAAGCTAAAAAGATTTCCTACATAATTATATTTTATTTATAATTTTTAGACATCAAATAATTTAAATTATTAATGACACAATAATGATGCAATGTTTACCACATTAATAAATCATTTAAATAAAAAAGATTATAATGATTAAAATATTATATAAAACCTGTCCAATTCTTATTGGTTGATTTTATTTAGAATATTAGTCATCTTATCTTAGACCTCAATGATTTTTGGACCATTATAAACCGAATATAATTATATTATAAAGTAATACTTTCACTCTTTCCTAAAGAGCCCCTCCTCTCCCTTATAAAAGGAGACCACTTCTACTCATTCCTCACACCTCTCAAGCCACTTGGCTCGTCCAAACCCTGCCCAAATAATCTCCCCACACCCCTCTCCTCATCCTTGAATCTTTCCCTTAGGAAGAAAGCATTTCAAGAAGTCCTTTGGTTCCAACCAAAGTGAGTTACCTAAATTAAAGGTAACGTTTGCTCTTAAATTATTTTCATTTATTTTGGTTCTCCAACCCCCAAACTCTTTTTATTTCCTTTCTTTTGTAACAACACCAGTATCCAAAATATACTAGGATGTTGTTATAAGAAGGATTCAAACTACACATACACACAACTCCATCTAATGGATGATGAACATAATGTTTCTGTGGATGGCAAACTAACGCCTCACGAAACGATGATTGTTCAAATACATCTTACCGCCTCTCATGGTGGCCATTATGATGGAACTGTAATTAAATATGATATTAATGATATATATTTTATATATAATCTTCTTTAATTCCATTTTATTTCATAGCATTATTCGTTTCATGTTGTATATACATACGATAATTTCATTTGAGGAAGTGCGGACTACCGCCCCCTTAAAATGATATGACTCGTTCATACCACACATGGAACGAATAAAGGATGGTGTTAATGAACTTATGTAACATATATAAAATATTATATTATACTGGAATAGTAATATACCTATGTATCATTTGGATTCGATTCTTTTAAAATAAAAATTAAATGGAAGTAGCGTTCGTGCGTACGTACGGACTACCGTCTCCACGAACGCGACGAGATTCATTATCCATCGTATCCATTCAAGTATAATTATCATTTGATGATTTAAAAATGATGTTGAAGGACTTTATACCATTCTGTATTTGAATAATACACATCCCATTAATAACGAATATGGCTCACATAACAAAGAATATAAAGTAAAATGAACCCGTTAACACCCGAAATGACGATAATTCTAAGATATTATTAACAAATCAATGTTAAAAGATCATATATGATATCACATTAAAGTAAATGATTCTTGTATTATTAAATAACAATTATTTCACCATTATACAGGAGGTAAACCTACCATCGACCAAGGAAAAAGTACAAAGTAAGGGATTCTCTTATCTCACTTTCAATTCCGTGAGATTTCCATTGTTCGCTACTAAATTATTGAAAGTGGTGTATTGTGTACTTCCATTTGATATATATTATCATGATTCACTTTATATTCATGTTATTCTGTAAATAATTTGGTGGTTATTAACCTTTGGCCATGCGACCCAGTTGATTAACGTGGTAAGGGGTTTCTTGTCTCACTTTTAATTCCGTGAGAATTCCATTGATCACCACTTAATTATTGCATGTGGTGTATGTGTACTACCCATGATTGTATTCATTGTGCAATATACTTTATTTTATGGGTATTTACATCATCATGGTATGATCTTTCTTTCATGGGTGTTTGTTTCTTAAGTTACCTAATCAATAAGGGAATTTGAGATTTCAATTTCCACTCATTTGGCTTTACGCATATTTCATTGATTATATTACCCCAAGATTATGTGTGGAATCACCATTCATTTGATTATGTCATAATTTACACTCCCCTTCCTGTGGATATACTTTTGATACACATAATCACTCCATTTAAAATTCTCAAGTCATTGATATGAATTTGATAAGAGTAATTTTAACTCTTTCACCATTTGTTGAGTTAAACATCCAATTCGTTGGTGTTGTTTTTACAAGAATATGTGTGAATATACTTTGATTGTTTTACACTGAATATCCAATCATATTTAGTGTATTTATATTTTTCACACATAATTATGTTGTTGATTTATCCTTAACCTAAGGATATGGCCTTTATGAGAGATTTCATCTCAACTTACATTCCATTGAGACTTCTTTGTTGATATACCCCAAATCACTTTTATGTGTTGTATATAATGTACTTTGACATAGTATGTCATGAATTCCCTTTATTCTCATGATATTACAAAGTTTTTATTACCTCAATTATTTTCATTCAAGTGTCTCTCTTTTGGTTAGAATCTCTAACTAAAATACCATTTTTAAATGTTTTAAAGACTTATTCATCTAAATCATTCTCATTAATGTCCATGTTTTAAAAATGGTTTTAAGGATTTATTTATATGGACATTAAAGTTTAGAAATTAAAAATCCTTTTAAAAAGTTTCAAAGTGGTATGGGACAGTTTGATTCAAAAATCTATTTTTAAATTGCTTCTTGACAAATAGTGTGACTTTTAAATGTTTTCAAGAAAAGGGGGATATTTCTCTCAAATAGTTTTGATGATTATTTTCATCTATGTCAACATCCTTAATTATTCTTGATTGAGGTTAATGTGATATAATACAATCTTCCATATTGTATCGAATGAGTTATGTTTGAATGTGGATGTGCTATTTTTATACCATTCATGGTTTGTGGTAAAAGTATTGACATTTCGTATGCTAGTTTTAATACGAATGTTTATGTTATGTTTAAACCTGTTCATATGAGGAATGCATTGGACTTAATAAGTGACGGGTGGAGCCCGCTATAGCTCCTCGATGCATCGATAGGTCTCATGAGGCAAACTAGTGTCTTGGCACAAGGCCTTGGCAAAATCTTATTTGTAGTCTTGGCACGAGGCCTTGGCTATGTGGTTATGATAGTCTGGCATTATGCATTCCATCATTATGAAAGTGGTTATTGATATTGCATGTGATCATTTGACTAGTAGAATATCCATGTGAGTAAGTAAATGGAATTATTTCATTTTACCTTTGCCATTTTATGGTGAAGTTCAAATTTAAAAGGCGTTTGTTTTAGTTATAAATTGCCTTAAGTGTTTATTCTTATTTATGAAAGCTTCTGCTATAATGTTATCCTTACTGAGCATCCGAGCTCACCCCTTTCAATGTTTTATTTTTCCCAGGATTATGAAGAAGTAATTTATGAATGACCTGCAGGGGTAGTATGAGGGGATATGAGGACAAGATGTTTTTTTTATGATGTAATGTAAAAATTTATGGATGTATCTAGTTATTCCAAGGCTACCAAACTAATCGGTCTTTCGAGACTTGATCTTTATCGTGATCATGCCAATATTATGTAATAATGCACTGACTCTGGGTAACTAGGGTCGGGGCGTTACAGTTGGTATCAGAGGAAGTTTAGTACAAACCTTGGAAGCTAGATTTAGATAAACTCTGATTAGAGCACGTAAACCTAAGATGAACTTTGAGGATTAGTATAGAAGAACTTCCTAGAATTTTGGTATTGTAGAGATTTTGTGAGTTTTCCGAGCAATACATCCCTGTCTGGATACGAGCAGGTAGAGGCGGCTCTGGCACAGATGTACCTAGGGGTAAAACCCGAAAACACCGCTTTGAGCTAGACTCGAACGGGAACTGGTGCACGACAACGGGCCTTGCTTCACTCTTGGTTACGACACTCCCGGGGGATATACTTTGGTAAATTCACAAGATTAGTATAAACCATTATTAAGGGAATACAAAAAAAATGCCCCTAAGAATATATGTTGGAAAATAGATAGTGGATAACCTAGATTTTAACATAGGGTACCCCAAGTTAGGATATATTGTTCAATTACAAGATTATCCTATTATGTCTATTTTTTTTACATTCTTATTAGATAAGTATTCAAAAACCCTAATTGTATTTTCTTTTGTTAGTTGAAACATGGAGGGAGCAAGATCACAAACAACTCTTCTCTCTCTTCCTGAAGAACTACTTACAATTATTATCCAGAAGTCATGCGCAGACGATGTTGAAACTTTTTCAAATGTCCATGTTACATGCAAACAACTTTATGAGACATCCAATACCTCTAGCATTGCACGATTCTTTCAAGGATCAAGTACCGACTATGGGATAATTTTGCGCTCTCAACTTTCTTACCACGCTAAGCGTGGGAAGTACCATCAGGGGCTTTTCAAATTATTCACTTTATCTCAAAATTACGATGCACTAAATGATTTTCTAGATGCTGCAGAAGAGGGAGACCTTCGAGCAGCCTATATGTATCAAATTATATATTTATGTCTTTTGGGATATACGAATACTGATTTACCAAAATCTTATTTTGAAATATTTGAAGATGAATCAGTGAGAATTTTTCTAAAAAAACATGTTAATGACGATGTCTCAAAATTATATATAAGAAATACCTATTTTTTTATGATGCATCGATGCTTCCATCGATATAATCCAAAATGGATGAGGAGTTTTTGGGTAAAGGAAGTAGATAATTTTGAAAAATTCCTGAGGTACCATTGTGACACATGAACACATTCTACCAAAAGGCAAATCCGCCTAGTCTCTCCAGAGTTCATGTTGTGATCCACATACCTCTAGTGACAAAATACATGCCTGACCCAATGCATGTACTCACCTATGAAGAATTATAACTGGAACTCGATCTATCTTATTGTGGAGAGCCTATCAGAATTCTTCATACCAAAGATCAAGTGTTGAGAAACCGGATGACTTGTCTGGTAAAAGATCTATGGAGAAATCATAAGATGGAAGAGGCAATGTGGGAACCCGAGGAACATATGATGAAGAACCTATGTGGAAATAAATGGATGGTGAAATGTTTAAAAGTGTTAGTGCTCTTAATTGATGGGTTTACTTTGGAATAATTTTCTCTTGTATTTGTAACCCCATAGTTTTCCATGTGAGAATGATATTTGAGGAAGAATTGTCTCTTCTATTGTGGATATAGGTATAAATAACCATTTGGTTTTATATGATCATTGAGGTTTGAGAAAATGATAAGTTATTATAATTTGGGATGAAAATGCAAAGTATGATATAACATTTGTGGTTAAATTATGTTATTTTGAGGAATTTATCTCATTTTGGTAATATTATAAAATATAGTTTTTGAAAAAGGACAACACGTAGACCGTATGACAACCCGTCGCGTCGGACAAAGCTGTGGGAATCGAACCCACATCCAAAGTGCGATTGGGATTTATCGCCTACCACTGGACTACGTGAAGTCCCTGGTTAGTGTGACTTTTTTTTTGTTGTTAAATGATTTTATTGATCAATAATAAGATGATTTGGGTTCTTATTTCTTATCAAATGAATACCCTTGGTATAGGAAAATGATTTGGTGATTAATTGATAAATGTTATTTTGAAAGATGTTCACTTTGTTGGGAACACTATATGCCCAAGGAAAATCGAATACAATGGGGTTTCATTTGTAGAGTAATGGTGGATTTTTATCTACGTTTTTATTATTGATTTATAGTGATTTGGGTTATTTATGGAAATGATTAACCTATAACAGAGAATATGTGATAATGTTAATTACTTTTAAGTATGTGACTTTAAGAGTATTTGATGTCATTTGGAGATACAATGTAACATGGGAGACTACATAATCAAATTCTTCTATGTTTTGGGTTTCAATATTAGTTTGGATTATATTAAAGGATTTTAAGGACAATTGGTTATTGAATGGTATCTATTTAACTTTGGGGTATTGTTGGTTTAATTTTAGAAAATTAAGATTAGTGCATATTTATCCCAATGAATATCCTTTTGGGGGATCATTAGATCATTCACTAACCATTTTGGTTTTGATTAATCTTCAAAGACAATGTAAATATATGGTTTATCCTGCATGGATCATGTGATTCTATAGAAGTTATTCTAGCTCTTCCAGTGTGACCAAGTCTTCTTGAATACTCATCGTTTAAAAAAAATTGAGTTAGTGGTGGAAATTTATTAAAGAATGAAAATCTACTTAAAATATAAGTATATCTCATGATGTTCTTAGTCAATATCATAAATGAATTCCTCTTCCTTATGTAATGTAACTTAAAAAAAATGTTGTCCGTTTACTTTCCTACTAGGAGACTAATGGTCGTTTGTCCCAACACAAGTTTGTGGTTTTCTCATTGTTAACTTTCTCCTGATCATGATTTCTATCCCTCTCCATCAGAACTTGACACTTAGTTTATCATCCATATCCATGTTTTCTTACATGGAATCCTAGTATGGGTTATCTTGGATAACCCTTATACCTCTCTTTCATTCTTTTAAAGTGATAGTTTTATTGACTCTTTTTCCGATGTGGGACTTTCCATTGTATTCCCAAGAAAAATTTTAAAAAATTGTGAGGACGTAATTTATTGAAGGAGGGGAGAATGTAACACCCCAAGCTTCCACGGTACGTTTCCCTTCGAATAATGCGATAGCGTGTGTTGTACGCAACCTCGAGCTCTAACACACACCACAACTAATTAAACTAGCCGTTGTGAATAGTAATACCTAATTTTTGAAATAATATATATTTTATATTTCAAAATGGACTTCATTTTTGGATTCGGAATATCGAAATTAGCCTAGGGTGAAATTTTGGTACTTTTTGGATAACTTTTATATTTTGATGAATAGTGAAAATTACTAAATTTTAATTAAAAACAACTTTTTTAATCGAAATAATTAATAGTGATAAATTGTGAATTTGAGTGGTTTTAAAGTATATTTAGAATATATTTTTACCACTTAATATAATGTTGGTCATTGGACATAATTTTACAATTAAACCGAACATAAACAAGTGTCAATCTTTTGATAGTTATTATCTCTTAAAAACACGCTTTTTGTTTTGACAGCGGGAATTAATTTTAAATTAATTTCTGCCACTTCTGTGTTTTAAATTTAGAAAAATGGATTCCATATTTGGAATCAGGATTTCCAAATTGTGTAAATAGGTAACTTTTATTTTTAGACATTTTGAATAATTACTGCGGTAAATATTTTATTTACCATGCTTAAGGGTAAATCCGGTAAATAAGGGTTAAAAATAATATTATAATAATACAAAATTACCCTAAAACGTGTCATAACCTTATTGGTGGACACATACCCGACCATGGTCATCCTTGGGTCGATTTGGGGACCCCATGGAGCCACTTGTATGTGGTAGGGACACATTATATTAATAAAGTTAAAATAAAAATAAAAATGGCATAAGCTTACATCTTTTAGAAGAACAATTTTTACATAGGGTTATAAATGTTGGATTTTCGATTATAAATATTCATTAGAAAGATAAAAAGATTTCCTACATAATTATATTTTATTTATAATTTTTAGACATCAAATAATTTAAATTATTAATGACACAATAATGATGCAATGTTTACCTCATTAATAAATCATTTAAATAAAAAAAATTATAATGATTAAAATATTATATAAAACCTGTCCAATTCTTATTGGTTGATTTTATTTAGAATATTAGTCATCTTATCTTCGACCTCAATGATTTTTGGACCATTATAAACCGAATATAATTATATTATAAAGTAATACTTTCACTCTTTCCTAAAGATCCCCTCCTCTCCCTTATAAAAGGAGACCACTTCTACTCGTTCCTCACACCTCTCAAGCCACTTGGCTCGTCCAAACCCTGCCCAAATAAGCTCCCCACACCCCTCTCCTAATCCTTGAAGCTTACCCTTAGGAAGAAAGCATTTCAAGAAGTCCTTTGGTTCCAACCAAAGTGAGTTACCTAAATTAAAGGTAACGTTTGCTCTTAAATTATTTTCATTTATTTTGCTTCTCCAACCCCCAAACTCTTTTTATTTCCTTTCTTTTGTAACAACACCAGTATCCAAAATATACTAGGATGTTGTTATAAGAAGGAATCAAACTACACATACACACAACTCCATCTAATGGATGATGAACATAATGTTTCTGTGGATGGCAAACTAACGCCTCACGAAACGATGATTGTTCAAATACATCTTACCGCCTCTCATGGTGGCCATTATGATGGAACTGTAATTAAATATGATATTAATGATATATATTTTATATATAATCTTCTTTAATTCCATTTTATTTCATATCATTATTCGTTTCATGTTGTATATACATACGATAATTTCATTTGAGGAAGTGCGGACTACCGCCCCCTTAAAATGATATGACTCGTTCATACCACACATGGAACGAATAAAGGATGGTGTTAATGAACTTATGTAACATATATAAAATATTATATTATACTGGAATAGTAATATACCTATGTATCATTTGGATTCGATTCTTTTAAAATAAAAATTAAATGGAAGTAGCGTTCGTGCGTACGTACGGACTACCGTCTCCACGAACGCGATGAGATTCATTATCCATCGTATCCATTCAAGTATAATTATCATTTGATGATTTAAAAATGATGTTTAAGGACTTGATACCATTCTGTATTTGAATAATACACATCCCATTAATAACGAATATGGCTCACATAACAAAGAATATAAAGTAAAATGAACCCGTTAACACCCGAAATGACGATAATTCTAAGATATTATTAACAAATCAATGTTAAAAGATCATATATGATATCACATTAAAGTAAATGATTCTTGTATTATTAAATAACAATTATTTCACCATTATACAGGAGGTAAACCTACCATCGACCAAGGAAAAAGTACAAAGTAAGGGATTCTCTTATCTCACTTTCAATTCCGTGAGATTTCAATTGTTCGCTACTAAATTATTGAAAGTGGTGTATTGTGTACTTCCATTTGATATATATTATCATGATTCACTTTATATTCATGTTATTCTGTAAATCATTTGGTGGTTATTAACCTTTGGCCATGCGACTCAGTTGATTAACGTGGTAAGGGGTTTCTTGTCTCACTTTTAATTCCGTGAGAATTCCATTGATCACCACTTAATTATTGCATGTGGTGTATGTGTACTACCCATGATTGTATTCATTGTGTAATATACTTTATTTTATGGGTATTTACATCATCATGGTATGATCTTTCTTTAATGGTTGTTTGTTTCTTAAGTTACCTAATCAATAAGGGAATTTGAGATTTCAATTTCCACTCATTTGGCTTTACGCATATTTCATTGATTATATTACCCCAAGATTATGTGTGGAATCACTATTCATTTGATTATGTCATAATTTCCACTCCCCTTCCTGTGGATATACTTTTGATACACATAATCACTCCATTGAAAATTCTCAAGTCATTGATATGAATTTGATAAGAGTAATTTTAACTCTTTCACCATTTGTTGAGTTAAACATCCAATTCGTTGGTGTTGTTTTTACAAGAATATGTGTGAGTATACTTTGATTGTTTTACACTGAATATCCAATCATATTTAGTGTATTTATATTTTTCACACATAATTATGTTGTTGATTTATCCTTAACCTAAGGATATGGCCTTTATGAGAGATTTCATCTCAACTTACATTCCATTGAGACTTCTTTGTTGATATACACCAAATCACTTTTATGTGGTGTATATAATGTACTTTGACATAGTATGTCATGAATTCCCTTTATTCTCATGATATTACAAAGTTTTGATTACCTCAATTATTTTCATTCAAGTGTCTCTCTTTTGGTTAGAATCTCTAACTAAAATACCATTTTTAAATGTTTTAAAGACTTATTCATCTAAATCATTCTCATTAATGTCCATGTTTTAAAAATGGTTTTAAGGATTTATTTATATGGACATTAAAGTTTAGAAATTAAAAATCCTTTTAAAAAGTTTCAAAGTGGTATGGGACACTTTGATTCAAAAATCTATTTTTAAATTGCTTCTTGACAAATAGTGTGACTTTTAAATGTTTTCAAGAAAAGGGGGATATTTCTCTCAAATAGTTTTGATGATTATTTTCATCTATGTCAACATCCTTAATTATTCTTGATTGAGGTTAATGTGATACAATACAATCTTCCATATTGTATCGAATGAGTTATGTTTGACTGTGGATGTGCTATTTTTATACCATTCATGGTTTGTGGTAAAAGTATTGACATTTCGTATGCTAGTTTTAATACGAATGTTTATGTTATGTTTAAACCTGTTCATATGAGGAATGCATTGGACTTAATAAGTGACGGGTGGAGCCCGCTATAGCTCCTCGATGCATCGGTAGGTCTCATGAGGCAAACTAGTGTCTTGGCACAAGGCCTTGGCAAAATCTTATTTGTAGTCTTGGCACGAGGCCTTGGCTATGTGGTTATGATAGTCTGGCATTATGCATTCCATCATTATGAAAGTGGTTATTGATATTGCATGTGATCATTCGACTAGTAGAATATCCATGTGAGTAAGTAAATGGCATTATTTCATTTTACCTTTTCCATTTTATGCTGAAGTTCAAATTTAAAAGGCTTTTGTTTTAGTTATAAATTGCCTTAAGTGTTTATTCTTATTTATGAAAGCTTCTACTATAATGTTATCCTTACTGAGCATCCGAGCTCACCCCTTTCAATGTTTTATTTTTCCCAGGATTATGAAGAAGTAATTTATGAATGACCTGCAGGGGTAGTATGAGGGGATATGAGGACAAGATGTTTTTTTTATGATGTAATGTAAAAATTTATGGATGTATCTAGTTATTCAAAGGCTACTAAACTAATCGGTCTTTCGAGACTTGATCTTTCTCGTGATCATGCCAATGTTATGTAATAATGCACTGACTCTGGGTAACTAGGGTCGGGGCGTTACATTATTACACATGAAAATTCACTTTATTTAGAGAGACTCCCACAAAGTCTTATATAAAAGATCAACAGAGAACTACATATGGATAAAAACACATATAATGTGTTTAAAGTGTAAATTTTATTCTTTGAAAATAACCCCTACTTCATGAATTTGTGTCAAAAAAATTTCAATAATCACTAGGGATACATGTTCTATTTTTTTGGTAGTGTCACTTCCATTTAGAGTCCTTATATCAATATTTTTAAAATCCCCACATGACATGTGTGTTTGTGTCCATGTAATTTTTTATTATTATGGAATAATACAAGGCCTTCCTAACTAATAAAAATTATTTACTCCCCTTTAAAATATAATTCATTTAATCCATTGTATTCAAATAAATTTAAAAACCTCAAATGTGTAAGTTAGGTCATGGGTATTTCCAGAGGATTGTTTTTCATGGAAATTTTTTAGTTATGTTTATCTTGTGAAACAAAAATATTCAAATTTTTCTACTCGTATAAAGAATCCTCATAATATCCATTAGAGTGGATCTGTGAAGTTACTATTGAGGATTTTTGGGGTTATGATTCCATCGTGATAAGGAGTCATGTGAATTTAGTGCTGCACTCTCTATAGGCATGAAATTACACCATAGTTTTATATTGATTCCATGCAAGAATCAGTCCATGAAACAATGCAATAGGCCTTGAAAATATAATGTTATAATGGTGTAGAAGATATGTCTAGACCATTCCAAAATTCATTAGGTTGCACTATGAACATGGTGAAAAAATTATGGATCTTATATAGAATATTAATTGATATATATCCATATCACATAGATCTATATATTACACCAAAATACTCGAATTGGGTCTTATACCCATGTCTATTACATATATCATTCACAAGTGAAAGGGGTTCATGAATAATTACATGGAAGTTCTTCACATGTTGCTAGATGGGATTATGGTTTCGGATTTTCTTGCCTCCAATGTGTCTCAGGACACGTAGATCATTTTTTTCAAGGCCATGGGTCCTTTATAACTGAGGGTATGAATCTTGTTAGAGTGAAAACTCTTTGAATTCATTACTGTAGACATCCTTGATTCATTGGTGTTGTTTTATTTGATCTACTTTTTTACATTCTTTTTTAGTTCAAATTTTTTAGTTAAAATTTATTATTTTCTCCAGACAAGCCATTGAGGTAGTTTTCCATAAATTTCTAGAGACATTATAGAAGGGATTTTATTTGAATTAATGATATGATTCAAGGTTTACCCTAAATAAAAAATTCATATTCACTTTAGGAGGTTAATTAATAAAAGTTTATTACCTTATTCATTCTTTATAGAATTTTAAAGTTTACATAATAAAATAAAAATATATAATGTGTTATCAAAATCACTAAATTTGTTGTTTGGATGAATAATAAATAATTCTTTTCTACGTGGCCGTTCACTCGCTCCAAGGCATTTCGGTTTCTATCAGGGTGGTTTTGAAGAAGTTATAGGTATTTTTCTTAGGATCTATTTTTTATATTTTATACTTATATCTTTTGATAAAGGATATATTTATGTAAATAATTAATAAAATAAACAATAAGTGTCCCGTTGTTCTATGGGAGGGGATAACCCCTATAGAAGGAGTGAATGTTGTTAAATCATCTATCTCTTAGCATAAATGTTCTTAACCACATGTATAATGGTTTATATATTATCCAAATTGTAAGATCATTCACATTCCTCAATAAAAAGAATATTAATTATAATAAGAGATCATGTAATGAATTACTATCATCCCTCTTAGATATAGATGTTACATGGGTCATAAGAAAAATGATTCTGAATAGAATTTATAGAAAACTCATTCATATCCATGTTCGACATAGAATGATTATATAATCATGGTTACCAAAATTATAATATTAATTTAAATATATTTGAATAATATAATAGGATATTATGTATATGTTTCTTCACTATGGTAAAAAAATTGTAAGCTCAATTCAAATATATATAATAAGTAATTAATATTTTACCATTTCGAAGAACTTAATGATTGTTATCTTATAAATGTTCAATGAAAAGATTTCTAACCTTGATGATAAATAATTTTTTGAGTGGAAAAATAAAAAACTCAATAATGAATTCACTGGTTTTGAGACAAGTAGACAACCACCCATATTGATAAAAATAAAATCATAGATGGGGACTACAATCAAATCCACAAAACAATTTAAAACATATAGATCTAAAGAGATCTCAAAATAAAATACAGATGCTGAAGATGTTTCCAGGTATTTTCATGAATATATATATATATATATATTTTTTATAATGTAATGTTATAATGAAAATGTAAGTAAAATTGAATATTTATTTTTAATATTACAATAATGAAAATATAGGTCTATTTTTGGTATCTATACTAAGAAAAATAAAGAGTATGAATGTGGTGAAAAATTAAAAATATAATGAATCAGTAATAGGTGGTAAGTGGTAACAATGGTGGAAAATTATTTTAATGAAAGGTTATGAGTAACAATTTTTGAAAAATAAATATACTCTCCAATAATGATACAAAATCTTATGATTATGGAACATACAAGGAGGAATATGATTTTGAGAATGAATGAAATCATGTTTTAATAGAGAACGTTAACAATTTTGAGGAATACATAGTGAAGAACATTAGTGAAACAAATATGTTAGATATAAAGAATAATGTACTAAATACGAGAGAACAAAATTTCCCCTATTAGGTATGTATCTCATGTTTTCCTTCAATTAAATTATTAGTATTGATAGATAAATTATGGAATTGATAATTGAAAAATAATTTTTAACGAAACTTCATGGTAAATCAAATGTGAAATACATAAAAAACAATGAACTAAAGTTTTCAATGAATAACATTTATCTCAACAAAAAAATTTATATTAAAGAGAATAATCTTTAATGAACAGAAAATTTATACTTTCTAAGAATGAGTAGGTAAAATATCCTTAGGTATATTAAGAGATTGTAGAAACCCGTTTGAGGGAATCTAGTCAAGTAGTATCAAAAAATGTTATCAAGGACGTTGGATTTCAATTGAAATTATTAGTAAAGACAATATATGTTGCTAATAAACTTGAATATATTTTCATAGTATGATAAAATATTTTTAGGTACAATATATTACTTTAAAAATGTAGGAAATAATGAATAAGGGGAAATGTTATAACTTAACCCCCATAAAAGAACATATCATTTGTTACATCCATTAGAAGTGCTATAACATCCCCAAGAGATAAGGTATTAAATAAAAATGATATGAATTTCAGACCTAATGTAAAATTAAATATAAATAATAGAAAATATTATAATGATAAAGATGAAAAAAAGGAGTGTATTTTAATGTTAATTTTAAATCCAATGTGTAGATTTTGATGAAACATATTTCAAGTAAAAGAGATTGAGTTTTTAAATAAGATGTTAATGATATGGATTATATGGGAATAAATTCTATGTGTGATAATATAATATTTCACTCCCTAAAATATAGATATTCCTTGAATAAATGGGGGTACATTGAAGTTTCTTTGGACTAATCATGAAAACATAAAAAGTTAATTTTCAATTTTATAACACCTTTAAAAATAAATAGAAAAATTGTGGAATGTGTGATAAATGAAGAAGAACAACCAATAAGGGTATCATAATACTAAAATAATATATAAAATTGATAAATCTAAGAATATAAAGGGAAGGATTAATATAGAACAATACTTGGTGGTTGATGTTACATACAAATATAGAAATAGAGAAATTCTATGGATACATGATAGAGATTCTTCACCAGCCATGAAAGGAAACAAAAATTTATTATAATATATTCAAATCAATGATGGAGAGGTAATGAATATAAAAAACTATGGATTTATCAATTTTTAAGGATATTTATTAACAAAAAAATTTATAAAATAAATTAATCATTGTTCTTTTAGTCATTGTGATGATGGATAATTTCATATGTGTTTCCTAGTTTAAAAAAAAACATAATTTTGGCGATCTTCTAGATGCATTAATTTGACATATTTAAAATGATATATGTTAAAATAATTAGTAATGTGTAGTGAATAAGTGTAAATCAATTTCATATTTACAATGATAAAAATTTATTTGGAAAAATGAATGATAATAAGATATAGAATATAAAACCAATCTATTTGAGTTATATGATCATGGAGAAGAATATCATTTATAATATTCCATGTAACATACTAAAAATCATTCAAAGAAAAACTCGACACATATGAAACATTTCAAAATGACAAAAATACTATTTGGAAATAGTGTACTCATATAAATACTTTTAATTTGAAAGGATAAGTAGTATGAAAGGAACCTCATCATGTGTGTAAGGGATACTCTCAAATCTATGATGTAAAAACTTATGAGAAATTTTTTCTAGTCCTAATGTAATTTTTTTTTGAATACAACCTATGATATATATTCAAAGGATGTAAATTTTATTAAATATGGATGTGAAGTCTAAGTTCCTTAATTTTGAGCTTAAAGGGGAAGACTCTACTGAAAAAATGAAAGGATTTATACATGAAATTTATAGTTCACATGTCTAAATGATGAAGAAGACATTATAAGGGTTTAAAGAAGAACCCAAAACATTGTATTGAAATCTATACAATGTCATTTGGATCATTATTTTAAAATAAACTAATGTGGAAATACTTATCTATGTAATGGTATATGACACATACTAAATCATTATGATTGTGGTTGTTAGTCAAATTATTTTTGGTTGTATATAATGATATGTCTTGTATGGTATATAATACAAAAATATAGAAGAAAATTGAGATTCTAATGATTAGTGATATAAAATTATTATTGAGTATGAATGGCATCGATATAGTATGGTATATCTTTCACCCATAATAAAAATCTGCTACTGAGTTTTTATACATGCTTTTCAGGGAAAATCCAAAGAGATATAAACTTATATATTTCTTGGGTGAAATTTTTCACTAGACGAATTTTAATGGATTATAGGCCAAATAGACTTCCAAAGGTTTTTGTATAGCCTTATAATCATTACAATGTCAGAATTTTATATTGTATTTTCTAATTTTTTGTGCACCAGATTCAAAATCAGAATGAAACAGTGACACCATTTTATAATGGATTAGATTTTTTAATATATTAAAGTGTATCTTGAATATTATTTGAGGTGTGAGTAATAAAAATAATTTCATATTTATGGACTTTAATATGTAGATTGGGAACATGATATTGATGATTGAATGTATATTTATGGAGCAACATTCATTATTATAAGAAGGATTATTTTATGGAACATACTGATGAAACCATTTGCTGCATTAAAGATAATAGAAGATGAATTTATTATGGAATCACAATCCATGACTCAAATTATGTAGATAAAGACACAACAAGATTTTTTAGGGCAGATGAAACATACCCCTTAGTAATTGGATGTAATAATAAATGTTAGATAATTTTTTAAAATAATCTATTGAACCAATTTATGTTGAATAATATTGAAAAATAGTATCACTTAGTCAAGTAAAAGAGGTAGTGTTGATAAATATTGTTGGAATATGATTAAATAATGTATAATATTGTAGATATATTATTTAATCCACTAATGAAGGGGGAATTACAACAATTTTCATAGTATTTGGGAATGTATTCTCCACTATAATCATTATAAGTATCCAACTGTCTTTCCATATCATATTTTTTTATCGTTTTGATTCAAGGGGGGACACAATAAATATATATTCAACAAAAGAGTTGGAAACTCATTTTCTTTTTTCTTGTGGCCATAATGTTATAAGATAAGAGATGTTTTTTTATAATGGGAGACTCAAGATGTTAAAAGTGGAAAAAGGAGAAGATTTTATATAATTATTCACTTGTTTTTAATAAATAATAGTGGTGAGTATAAAGATATTTTCAATATTAGAGTGTTTAAGAGTTCTGAGATTTAAAATAACTCCAAAAATTAATTTATAGAGGGGGGCTATGAATTGATCTTCACTGATAAATTGAAAATATAGAATTGGTACATCCATCAAGAAGTGGACAAACCTAAAAATATTCTATATTAAGATGTTTTTTAGATATAATAAACATTGAGAACACACTATATCTTATTTTGTGAGTTAATTCATTAATGACATTGAAGGTGATTTCTAGTTTTGTTAATTTATAACATGAATATGGATGGGTTGGAGGATAACTAAAGTTATATATAATGTAAAGGAAAAAATAATTCGTTGGTTAATGGAAATCACAATGTGATTCAATTTGTTGAGCCATGATTTAATGAATAATAATTATAATTATAATCTTACATAGAAACCATTATATAACGTTGAAAATTTTTCCATGGAGGTGTGCTGAAGGATTTTTGGGATATATACAATTCCATGATAATGAGTCGTGAGAATTTGTTGTCGTGATATCTATATGATCTAGAGGACATCACATTTCCTAACAGGAACACATTGAAAAGGCTAAGTTCATTATATAAAGTCATTGGACACAAAAACATAGTGATCCTAAACAATTGAGAATGTATTGAGAGCACTATGAAATTCACTAGGTTAAACCATTAAGGTGGAATATAATATGTCAATCACTATGAGAATATATAAAGAGACATATTCATTTCTTTATAATTTTAAATCATTACTCAAATAACTACATCTCACCATTAGACATGTTAATTCAATAAATATGAACAGTGTTCCTTAATCCAAAATAGAATAGTGAGATAGATGGACTTTGGGTAAAACATTCACACAATATCGAAAGAATTACATTGGGTATTTAGAAATTATTGGGGAAAATAATGAGGGAGAACATGTGATCTAAAGTCGATATGTATTTGATAAGGTTTTATAAGATTAACAGACTTAATGATTGCTGTGTATATTTTTTATAATTGTTTCTTGGACCGTATTCTTTCTTCTTGTTTATTATTTGTATGTATAATAAAATAGGATCATAATAGGGATATTAACATTTTTAGAAATCATGGATAATTATATTGAAAAATTTGAGTCGATATTAAAAAAATGTGTGATTCATAAGGTTTATTTCTCTCTATATCTCTCATAAAAATAACATTTCTTATGATGGGAATTGTTTTTGATAGTTGGTTGTTTTTTTAACTATTGATTAACCCTACTAGGGTGGTTTCCTCTCTCCTAGGCCATCACTCTTACTTGAAGACATTAACTCCAAGGTCTAACAATGAAAACAATTATGTTTCACTACACAATGATTTATTTCATTCATAATATACATAAAAATATTCAATTAATGATGTTATTACAATATCCTTAAATGAATTTTAAAAACAATATAATCGTTTCTTCATGGAGAATAATTTATTCCCTCAAAATTGGGTACTCTTGTGTCATATTCAATTATTAATAGATGTCTTAAATGGGTTACAAGTAAGGAATATTATTTATATAGAGTGAAACACACTTATAAATATTTTTTTATAAAGGATGATAAGTGATACACTATAAGAGGGGATAAATTTTAGAGAACCTAATAATATAAAATTTTTACATACCATTAATTATGTATCCTCTACTTCAATTATTAAAAAATATCTATTTGTGTAATGGGTCCCATATATTATTAATATTTTCATCATCCACTCACATTATCCCTATAAATTTAAAGCACACCCTCTTAAATAGAAATATAATAATTATCAAACGATTTATTTGGTTCTCCGAATTTAGGATTTGTGGAGGGTGAGTGGGTGGTTACTTATACTCTCACAAGTCACATCAACCCATTATTTATTATAGTGCTTATAATGGTAACATTATCCTAGGTTCACTCCATTTTAGTGGGATATTATCATTGTTAATGAAGAGGCATCTCAAAAAAAATGACATTTAAATCAAAGGCTTTCATAGTATAAAAAATCATAAATATTTATAACAAATCAAATATCTTTCGTTCGTTTATAATTTTATCTCCTACTCACTTCATTAGATCAAGTATATATTTTTTCTTCCTAAAATATTCCTAGATTGTCCCTTTTCCTATTAATGTATGTATCCAATATGTATTCTACCATTCTTTTCCATCTTCTTAGTTACAAAATTTAATGATAATTTATATTTCATCATATTCTATTCCTTAGTCCTTTATTTAATTCTGTGTATGCATATATATAACATAGTTATCTTTATAAAATCCAATATTTAGGGTATATTCAAAAAATGTGAAAAAAGTAAATATTAATTACACCTCATAACATAAAAACACACTATCTAGAACATCCCAACAATTTCTTCTTATACCGCCATTTTAATTCAATCATATATGTTAAATCAAAATATTCTTTGATGATACTAAATTATTTTAGAATATTCATAAATAAAAAAAATAAAATATTATATTTTACCTTTTTCTATGAATACTTATAATATTTATCAAATATCATCACAAAATTAAACAACATTAACTCTCGACAAAATGCATTGATATAAATCCAAAAAATATTCTCCCACTATCACTCCATTGTGTACATGTATTATGCAAGTCACATTATATCAATATTATTTATAAATAGAATATGTATACTCTTAGATATCTAAATTACATTATTTATTCATCTATAAAATTCATCCCCTCTTTAGCTCCGTTATATCTAATGATACAGGAAAATCACATAATTTCGAATAAATTATACACCGTATTTCTCATTTCATATCATATTAATTATCTAATAAGTATTTTAAATCCTTTTATGGTGATTGATATTACCATCCATCATCCCTGATAAGGCCTTTTTTATAACTAATTAGACCACATGTTATGGTTAATTCATTCAATAATATTAAAATAAGCAGTGTTATGAGCTATATATTAGTCATATGTTGTCGACCAAGCATATCTTATGGTATTTCCTACCAATATATGTAAAATCAAATGTGTGTCCATATTTTGTTTCCAATATCTTCCAACTCACCATCAGTGATTCTCTATGATTATATATCATATTTCTCATGTATCCTCAATCAAAAGGTTTGACATGCCAATCATTATTTGTGACTCTATTACTTACACTTCATATATTACATTATATCATACTAGAAAAGATATTCTAATGATATATTCATCATTTATTAAAATTAATGATCTCTTTAAACCCCCATTAATAGGTCTCATATACCTTCATTGAATTCTAGTGATGGGAAATCCTTCAATACATATGAAAACCCCAAAAAGGAAAAATAGTATTCCACAAACCTCACTGTATGGCATAATATTCATGGGTGATATTTCCTTAATAGAGATAAACTCATTACTTATTCTAGATATCCAATGGATAAATATATTTATCTCTAAACATATTATAAATCATTAAAATTTATATTATTGTATCCTAGATTTCTTTTTTCATTTTTTTTCATCGATGTGATGGTGACTTTGGTACTGATTTTTTATATGTCCAATGAATTATCATGTCATCACCCATGATATATGTGTACTCATTAAACATATTCTTTTACTCCTCTTATATGTCAAAATTATCTCATGAAATATAGAATCATGGGTTATGAAATCCACTTATCATATGTTTTGATATATAATACATTTTTATGTATCCAAATAGTCATATCATCTCCTATGATATAGGAATTTATAATATTGTAATATATTTGTATCACATCCATCAATATATTAAAAACCATCAAAAATCACATAATTCATTTAACATCATTAGATCTATTCTGGTATTTTAAATTATTCCTTCAATTTATGATTAAAAATCATTTTTTCATATCATTTGTGGTTTCATACCTTGGACAGACCCTAAAATCTAACCATCCATAGAAATTTCACTAGTCCACAGAGTGTAAATTTATCTTAAAAAATTCAATGTTTATTACCCATAATAATTTAATAGTGTTATAAATATGGTGATATATTCTTGAGTTATATGGTATTTTTGTTGTTGTCAATCCTCTTTGGATTGATCAAGGAGTTTGAAAGCCAACAGGGGCAATTTTCCATTCTTTTCCAAAAAACATTATACAAAAATTTACAGACTTTTTTTGTGATATTTTGAAATATATTTGTGGAGAAGAAAGTATTTAAATGTACAATTGAAAAAATATGATGATTTTTTTGTTGAATATAAGGATTTTTTCTATCACTACAAAGTAAAGAAGGAAATATGTGAATCCATAATAAGATAGTTGTTTTTATAGAGGTGGAGATTTCTAGAGCATCACACGTTTTAAATCCCACATACCTTAGGGTATATGTTAAGGATTCAAAACAAATGAGTCATTTTTGTTATTATGAAGTGTTGTTTAAATGTCCACACAACATGGAAACAGTTTTTCAGGAAGGGGATTAAATATAATTTTGGTGGTTAATGATTTTTCCAGATGCATTTTCTAATAATTACCAATCTAATCACATAAATTTCAGAATCATCATAAGTTTAATAGAATAATTAGAGACAAATCATAAAAGGGATAATGTTAGACCTTATTCATGTAAAGGGTCAACCAAATAATAAGACTGGTTAGGGTGGAATGATGAGATCATGTAGTAATGTATACAGTGCAGCTATGCCAGTTTGATTGGCATTATACAATGAAACACATGGATATTTTCATAGTGCAATGAATGGTCCCTGATGCATAGTATATTAAAAATAGTATAATTTGTTGCGCTTAATATATGGTAGTTTTTGGATAACATATTTTACAAAAATATATCTGGTGACTATTTTGTTGACCCAAATCATATTGAACCAAATATTCAGTACATAAAGATGAAATATTCTTAAAAAATTCCAATTGATAATGATGAGACCTTCATGTTGTTAAAATGGTGAAGAATTCATCCAAAAAAGAGAGTATGGAGGATTCAATGGAAGTGATCAGATGTAGACAATTTGATATCACCAAAATCATTATAAATGATGCTCACAGAGTATAGATTAGCATTTTAAAAACTATTGAAATCTAAAAACATTTGTCAAGATTATTATATTTTGGTACCACATACACTTCATCGACATATTTTCCACGGAAAATCCCTTAGTAGCGAACCTAGAAAAAAATTGTTGAGTTTTATTTTATTCATATATTTATGTGTTTTTTCAAAGTTCCATATAAGTTGTTATGTTTAATGACATCCTAAAAACATGTTAATAAAAAACAATGAAAAAATATAAATTGGATTCCCTGATTCACTCCTCCATCTCAAAGAATCTCGAGGTTTATAATTTTGTTTTAGTATGAGGTTATCACCATTAAATCTACCTTTTGAAGCCTGGTCACATGGGAACTATTGTTATTGTCCGGTAAATACCCTTATTTTAAGTGAGTTACAATTAAATATGAAGAAAATAAGATAATATAACTTCTTTCTTCACTTAGGAGAGAAGATATCTTTGTTAAATTAAATGTTTTCAGGTTTGTGATGTGATGGAACCTTCTATGACTCAAACTAATAGAAAAATATAAGATGAAAATGTTAATGATATAAGTTCATTAATAAGAGCTATATCATAAAATATGTATATAAATGTGATGAAACTCATTATGTCTAAAAAAATGTTGTATAAATTTTTCAATATAAATATTGCGGACAAAAGGGTGAATGAATTGTAGATTTAAGGGTTTCATAAAAAGAATTCTAACCTTAAAATGAATCAAAATTGAAATAGAGATAGATTATTTATTCAAATCACAAAGGTTGTTAGATGTATTTAGGGATTTTGGGAAGAAATAATTGATATTGAAATTATTTAAAAGAACTTATGGTGGAGGCCTCCCCATTACAGTCTGAAATTTTTACCTCTTTAAGAAAGGGATTTGACCAAACATTCTTTAGATGAACTTTTAAGAAGTGTTGTGGAATAAGAATTTTTTATCAAACCTAAAGTCACATTAACCCACACTAGTAAGGTAATGAAATTCAAGGCCGTGGAAAATTTTTATTTCAATGAAGTTGAAAATGGAGGATATGTCAAAGATAAATTTTATCAATGGTATATATAAAATCTCAAAGGGGAATGGGTTGATCTGAAGGCAAGATAACCTTGGCATGATCTTGGTGTGGTAAAGTTGGAAACATTACAAAATGATGCCTTAAAATATTTAATGATTAATAATATCAAGAAAATTTCATTAAGAAAACCCAAATGATATTTCATACATGAAAAGCCCAAAAAATACAGAGTTCCTATAGATGAACATTTAATACCAATATCATTTTGAGTACATAATATGGTGAAGAATAGTTTTTGGAAGAAGATGAGATATAAATGAAATTTGATAATGAAGATATGTTAATATAAACTATTGAAAAAGAATAATCTAGAATTTTATTTTATAGTGGACTATAAGGTGTTGTTGATATCAATATATATAATTATGGGGCAATTTATTATCTTACCATTAAAAAAATGAAAATAGAAGGATTTGGTAGTTTGATAAATTATTCATCTGTATATGTGAAAAAATTCAAATCTATGATATACCATCTTGAGATGGAGATGATGGATGAATTTTTCAGTCTACTAGGCATAGTAGAACCTAAAACTCACTTGATTATGATAAAAAATAAGATAGAGTCAATAGTAACCAAAATCAATCTCTATAGGATAATGCTAAGAAGTCTGAATATATTGAATATTTGGAGGGTTACCTAAATTGTAAATTCATAAATAAAGATAAATTCGTTGAAGAGAAGATGATAATGTCTAGTGCAAGGTTCTAAGATAAAGATCAATAGGAAATATACAAAAGAGGAAAATAGTTTCAATAAAATTATAAACAACCAAGGACCTGTGAACATAGGAAAAATTGGAATTGGTGTAGATGATCAGTCCTTTAATTCAATAAAATAGTAAATGTACAAGTCAATGGGAAAAAATGTTGAATATATTTGTTTTGAAAATTTAATACTAGACATCTTAAGGTTTCATTCCTAGAATAATGAAAGGAATAGGAGAAAAAATAGTTAATATTTCTTATATGTTCATCAACTACCTATGTCAATTTTTTATGTTTTAAATATAATAAGGGTAAAATGATAACATAAGTTTTCACTAATAAAGTGTAAATTTTTTGTCCACATGTGCCTCACCATGCCATACTCTAATAAAAGTGGATCTATATGAGTGGTGATGCATCTAGGAGTTAGCAGGCATAGATATAGTCATAGATAATATCTCCAATAAGATATTATTTTTATGGTATTTTTTAACAATTTTATAATTTCATGTATATAGCTATTAACTATAGGGAAATAAATAATGAAATTAACCATCATAATAGATGTGAAAGTTATCATTAAAGAGGTAAAAAATTTATGAATACAAGATAGAAAATCATATCCCATGAGATAAATAGATTCTCTTTGCTGGAAGAAGATGATGAGTATGATTTCACCACTCATGCGGAAGAGAAAGATGTAAGGTCAAATTTTTTCCCAACACAGATGAGAATTTTATGGAAATAGATAATGATAACATATTAAAAATACATCAAAATTCTACAAATAATAGAAGTACTTGGATTATTGATAGTTAATGTTACCCCCATATGATATGAAATATTTAAATATTGAACAATATGAATGAAATAGTTGATTGGACATTTTTTTGGCAATTTTGTAGCGATAAAAATATATGTTGTTAATAACAAAAAAACCTATCATTTTATGTGCTAATGAAGACATAAGTGCTCTATTTTTATGGATTATATCACAATTTCGTTAGTTTGAGTCAGTTGGGTGACTATGGTCTTGATGTTGGGTTCAAATAAAGGGGTGATTCATAAAATGGAATGTCAATAACTCTTTGATGAGTATATGAAGGCTGACTGTAAATTTATATTAGGTGGGTAATCAAGAAAACACATGTATCCTTACTAATTTAGACATTTAAAATTGGGGCATATAAGGATTTTCCAAAGTCACCAAATAAACATATCAAATTAATTTAAGACAAAATGTACAATAGATATACCAAGGATGAATGTTAATCAAGAAAGGGGGTTTGACTCTTCAATAAATTGAAAGATAGTCTAGAATCTTGATTACCCAAATAAGAAAGGGACATATAGTTCTATTAACCTAGATGATTTTAATAACAATTAAATCGATCAAATCATGATAAACGAAATCAAATAAATAAAAATACTGATATTAAATGCTACAATGTTCATTTCATCACGATTTCATGGAAAAACCATGATACAAAAAAAAGTAAGCAGATTCCTATAAATCTTGTTCTCTTTGATACTTTCACAAAAAGTTTTAACCAAATGTTCTATATTCTTTTATTGAGGTAATATTCCCATTTTACATGAAAATTTATTAGAAATGAATAAATGTGAAGATCTAGAGTCAAATAAGGAATTGATGTAATTTGAATAAACAAGTAACACACCTTTCACCAGATTATTATAGGGACCAACATCAACAATAATCATATAAATTGATATTTACACACATTCTTTCCATAATTATTTACAAATATTATAACGAAATTGGTAAAATAATTATCATAATTCCACAACCTGTTGAAATTAAAACATATCACCATTGACTAGCTACTTGGTACCCTATTCTTGGATTTCTTATAGCTCATTTCTTTATCATAACGAGACCTTTTACCAATATTAATTTTTTAAACATATTCCATATCATCTAAAAAATTACCTAAAATATTTTTTCCAGTTCATGGAACTATTTGTGGGCTTACTATAAAGTTTCATATTGTATCACTACTCTATTTCATTCCACCTTGTTCAGTTCTTACCATTTACATCATACGACACATAAGTGGAAACAAATCCATCTCAATTTTCTCAACAAAATAAAAAAATTTCTCATAATATTTAAATTATATTGAGTCTAATTCTATTTATAATCATGGTTTAAATCATTTTTAAATTATATTATATTTATTTTAAAATATTTTCATATAATTTGGTGCATACCTATAAAGTCTTGTAAAATTTTGTCCATACACAGCTACTAAATGTTCCTCATTTTTCCTTAATTATAATATTTGTTCCACCATTTTGATTCAAATGTACTTAGGGAAATATTTTTCATGAAAATTTAACTTAAAAAAATTTCATTCCATGGAATCGGGATATATTATCTATCTTGTATTCTTAACCAATGACCACATTCAGTAAACTTCACCTTCAAAAAATAGATGAAAAGGGTAACCTTTTGATGTTATATACAACCGTTGAATTTGAATGTAAATTATATTTAATTAATCTATTATTTTTATACAAATAGATCAGAGGTTTCACTAAAAGGTTGTGGGTTTTTAAAAAAAAATCACAATGATAAAAAAAATCCAATAAAGTTGGTTGATATCCATCATGGATACCACCTACGTTTATATCATGTGTCAATTTAGCTATCACTAAAACAAACTTTTTAGTTTTAATTCCCACAATTCAATGATAATGATTTCAAAGTATATTATCCTCTTGATACCTTCCTACTTTAGTTTCCTCGTTTCATCTGTGGAAAACCATTCTGAATGTACATATATTAAATGAACAAAAATAGTAACATTTGAATTTTATATGATTGAATCATAACCATAAATTATAATATCTTTAATGTAATCTAAAAATATTATCCAAACTGATAATGTAATCTGAACCTTATATCTAGTACCAGATATAAGATTATTTCCTTAAAACATTATATCATATAGTGTGTTTAGACTAGAATACACTTTCTTACATTCCCAAATAACTTTTAGGTTTATAGTTTTAGTGAATTATTTCATTATTATAACATGAAATCCATATAAATTACTAAGTGGAAAAATACACTGAGTATCTATTTCTTACAAAATATAAGACTTTTAAAATGAAACATTTTTTCTTTGCATGAAAAAATATTTATGTTATTCATGCTGACTTCATATTTGTTCTTGCATATCCTTAAACACTATGAAAAATATTTAAAAATGCAGGATGACTGAAAATATATTAATAAGAGACATAAAATAATGAAATAAAATAGTCCTATAAAAAACATGAAAATGAATGCATTTTTTTAACATTATTTAATTATTATTTGAGAGTATGAAATAAATCATATCCATATAGAATTTTTCTCTCTCTTAAAGATAACATTTTAAACCAATATCATTTAGAAAATATTATAGGGAACATAGAGAATTATATTAATAACTTATGTTAAATAATGTAAAAAATAATTGTATCACAATTAAATCTATATGAGAAACCACCCATATTAACTCCCACATTCTTTCCTTTGAAGATAACAAACATTACCCAAGGCATTGGAATCTATATCGAGCTTAACTATACCATAATTAGTATCAGGATCACAAGTTGAATAAAATATATCAGAATCACCAATTTTAGTTGTTTTATATGTTTCACCCATCATAATTAATAATTATCATGTACAATATCATGAATAGAGCATTCTATTCTTGCACATTTTAATTAGAAAACCATTTAATAACTCTTTTTAAAGCTTCTCCCAAACACTTTCTAATATTCAAATATCTTATCATTTCTAAAACCATTTATCAAATATAGAATTCCCAAAATAAAGGGATAAAGGGTTTCTATTTTAAGAAAACATAGAATATTTTAGAGGAATCCAACCAGAAAATAACAATTTTGGTTGTTGGAAAATCTGTTAACATTGTATACTTTAAAATAGAACATTCATTTTTCCTTTCATAAAGATAGATAAAATTTCATTTAAAAATTAATATTGAAAACATTTGTAAGAAATTAAAAAGTGAAATAAAATTTTCATTATAATTAATTTATTTACATATAAATAAATCTATAAAATAATTTTAATAATATGTATAGGGATAAAAATATATATACAATAAATCATTAAAATAGTTTAAAGTGTGGTATTAAGATAATGTGTCCCTCAGCTTGAGTATGAATCGTCACAAACAATATTTATCATCCTAAATGATTAATTTATGTTAATTATTTACATTATTAATAAATTTTTTCAAGTGTATTAATTTTTATTTTTTATATATTACCATGTAATATTCAATTACTTAATCAATTAAGTTTACATTAGATGATTTGATGATATTGGGCTTATATGTCCAAAATATCCTTGGTTGGTTGAATATGGTATATGAGGTAATTATTTGATAATAGGAAGAATAAAAATAATGTCATAATTATCATTTTTATATATTCATTTTACAATTAAAATGTACAATGAAATTAATTTATGAAAACATGAATTGTGTTTCATTTGTGGACATGGTAGGTCGTATGTACACACGAGTATTGTTTCCATTTTTCAAACAACATGATGGAAGTAAGGTATGTATACTTTTATCATCCAAGAATAATAATTAAATTTTATTTATGATATTTCTTTTTTAAATAAATTTATATATACCATCCATGTGTTATAGTGACAAAAAATGAATCGCATCACTTCCTATAGGTTGTAGTCCACACATATGTGTGAATGGCATATTAAATTTTCAATGGATCGAAAGGTAACATAATAGATTATATTTTATCATTAAATAATGATAATTATTTCATTATCATCATATAAATACATTAAATAAATCATTATAATCAGCCATGTGAGGTGGTGATGGAAGACAAATTACATTAGTTTGCGAGGAGGTAGTCTGCTGTGCACACAACCCATTATTTCTTATCCCATTTAATTGTAGAGGAGATGAATATGATTTATTACACCAACTATATAACCTATTAGTATATGAGGTATAATTATGATATTATGTCACATTGTTCAGAGGTTTTGGAGTAGGTATAAAAATTAAAAAAAGTAAAACATCTTTTTAATGGTTATATATCCTCTTCGTACAACATCCCATTCATTATACATATATCCCTCTATATTTTTTATTATTCCAAATATAAGACCTCTATATTGTGGGGAGTGATTTTAGGAATGTATTTGGGCTCTTACTAGTCGATGAAAAAGGATCTGGAAGTGTTGATAGGAGAGGAGAGGTGGTATCCTTTTAAAAGTGCGGTAGAGGACACAATTATTATTTTTGAAAAGATTAATGTATATTGTTGTATAATTCAAGGTAAATGGATATAAAATTAACCATTTAAAAATGTTATAATATATTGGGTATAAATATGGACATAAAATAGTATTTTTACATCTTTTAATGTCATTTTAATGCTTAAAATTTCATTTTTACCCCCAGTAAACCTATTTTAACATTAATCATGATAAAATAGTTTTATTAATTACAATATCTATTATTAGAAACCATTATGTTTATCTTATTCAATAATATTATTTATTCAGATTCAAAATATAGAATTCATTTTATCAAAATAAATTCATATAATTTTCATATCTTAACTAAAAAATAACCCCCAAAACATGGCAAAGAGTTGTTTTCGAAATTTTTTTATGTATAACATGTTTAAATGCCCAAATAAATAATAAAATTAATTCAAATGACATTATTAGTATTATTATTAATATAAATTAATTAACTTTAATTTTAAACCATTTAAAAATAATTTTTTATTTTTCAAATGCCTAAAATTAAATTAAAGTTTTCAATAAAAATTAGAAATTTCATTGTTCATTCAAAAAATAAAAATTTTCAAAAAAGTATCAACACCTAAATATATGATAATTTTTAAAAGATGATTTAAAAGTTGATGTTGATTTTTAAAAATTAAAATTAGAGAATTTGGAAATTAATATTGTAAATAAATCTATATATATATATATAAATTAGATTTGAATAAAACTATTTCATTTTTGACTGTAGAATAAATTAATGTTATTATCATGAATATAATATTATTGCTATCAAATTTATGAATATTAATTAGTAATAAAATTTATTTTCTATTCACTTTTCCAAGGATATTATATTTGGTAAATAGTGTCAATCATTTTTCTATAGTAATAACTATTCCCCTATAATAAATTTGGATTTAGAGTTTCACATCATTCCTCTTGAGCACTTTAATATTATTATTGAGTTTTTATAATCTACAACATGGGTTATGAATTTCTCAAAAGTTTGATAAATATATGGGTTATGTCATCTTATTGTACAAAAAATTATTCTCTCACGAATTATTTTCAGATACTAATGGATGATGTGCCTTGTGACTTTTAAATGATTTTTATTAAATTAGAATAATTTAAGCCAAGTGAGTAATTTGAAAATTATATCTTGAGAGTAAAAATTTATATTTTTAGGTGGATTTAAAAAATGTTGTCAGATTTTAAAAAAATGGACCGAAGTTATAGGAATTATGAGTAGGTTACATCTAATTTAGCATTTTTGAGTGATTATGGACCACTACCTATGGTGGTGGTGGTGAGAATATTTCTAATCATCTGATGTATTATTATGGAAAATTGGATATTTTTGTAATGTTTTTTGAATTGAAATTAATGAGTATAATAATAAATTTATTTCTCTTATGGATAATTGTTTTAAGATATTTCTTACTGTTGGAGTTGGAAAACACCTGGGAATTCACATTTTATTATTGTCTATATAATAATAATGGTCCTCCCAATAAGGTAATCCCATTTCCATGTTATTTTGTATATAATTTATTGACAATTTGTGATTTATGACTATAAGAATATCTTCACATGAGGGGAAACCCTTGGGTTAATAAATCATTGTTTGTTTGATTCTCTTAGAAATAAAAAATCCCACCCCTATTTTTATGCTGCTTTAGATTCTTATAACCATTTATCATTTATCCTTTCGATATTTCATTAATTAACTACACTAATTCTATCACCATTTTGTTGGATATTTATTACTGCATTATCGCAAAATTTTCATGGTTTATTTTTAAATTTAACAGATTAGTTAGTCTTATTTAAAATTTAATCAGAATTAAAAGATGGATCATGATGCGTTCAAATAGAGTTAACATTTGGTTATGAATAATAGAAAAAACCACTTATCAGGGAAGTAAATCTTTCATTTTTCATTATATTTGAATTTTTATTTGAAAAAATTGTTGAATAATTCCTTGATTATTCATTTAAATTAATGAATGATTCTATGCACTAAGATGAAAGGTATGTAGCTGGGGGATTGTCTAATTTTTTAATTTTTTTACACTAAATATTCAATAATACTAATCAGTTCTGTGCATGAATAAATCTATGTTCTTGAAAATAATTTTTAAGTAGAACTAACTTCCCATTTATAACACAAATTACTTTTTGAGGAATTTCCGTTATCTTTATAAATAATTTTGAACTTTTATTGCTTACTAAAATAATTTTTTAACATATTATTTTTACGAGTTCCCTTAAAATTTTAATTATTCTATCCAAAAATATCATTATATTTATATTTTATATTTTGTTTGTACTGAAACATTAGGTATATATGTTATTTTATACTTCTTAGTATTCCTTTCACATGTTTTTAAACTACTAATTTTAAAAAATCCATTCAAATTTGACCGTGTTAATTGTTCTCTGCAATTAAAGTTCAGAATCACGTAAAATTTTTGAATTTAAATTTGTGGGGGAGGTATTCATTTGTTATAAACTTTATTTCATTATGTAAAATTTATAAATACCCTAAAAATATTTAAAATCATTAATTTTGGAGCTTCGGTTAACAATTTCAGCGATTGAAATTTTTTCTTAATAATAAAGATTGTTTTCAAACCTTTCCAAGGTTAAAATTCTTCCATTACTCATGAATCAATTTGAGTAATATTTTTTCCATTTCTATCTTGATGAATAATTTATTTGGTGATATTTTTTTAGTAATTTTTACAGTTTTAATTAACTTTGTAATTTGGAATTGGATTTAAACTAATTAACATTGCATTCAAATAATCTGAAAATGAGCTCTTAATTATAATAGAGCTTCTTATTTTGTGCTAAATCTGTAAAATTAGTACATTATTAATTCATAAAATTATTACCCTCACTAATCCATTAATTTTTTTTAATTATATTTCTATTAATTTTTTTTGTTTTCGCAACATGAAAAAATGAAAAGTCTGTAAGAACAATTTAATGGAAAAATAATATGGTTAAAATACATTGATTTTTTTAAAAAAAATTCATCATTTCAACACCAACATATAATATTTTAATTAAAGCACTATTATGATAAAAATTAAGAAACCATCCAGTTTTAATAGCATGCAGTCAACCAACATCATAAGTAATGTAAAACTCTTTAAAATGCAATTTAAGTCTTTTAGAAACCTTACATCTATAGAGACTCCATTGAAGATCGTTGGCCTTTTCATCTAGGTTTTCATGAAGAAGTTCTTCGATATTATCAGCCACTTTATCCCAGGTTTGAATAATCTCCTCCACTGAGATCTTCTTTCCATAGTTTCCCATCTCCTCCTGTGATGTGTTGGCCTCTAACTCCTGCTCTAAGAGTTCTTCATTGAAAATGATAATAATATACCAATCATCACACTCTACAAGTTCATTGCTACTCAGGGAGACATCTACCCCAGAAATCTCTTTTTCTGCATGCACCTGATCCACAACTGTTGCTTCGCCTACTTGAGCTTGTTTCTCCTTGTGAGACCCCGACTCCACATGCTTGCCAGGGCCTTTATGCTTGCTCTTGAGGTTGTTGTCCCCTCATGCTAGAGGCAATTTTCCTTTGATAGAAGACCTTGTAATAGGGGGGTCTAGGTAAATTAAAATAGTCCTTACGTCTTTGTGCCCTCCGGGAATGCTGGATGAATCCATCTGAGTCTATGATGGTGTTCTTTCCTTTCTTGGATGAGTGCCTCAAATAATCCTCTGCAATGCGCACTTCCTTGGACTCTACTGACTCCGAGGTAGAATAATTGTCCTCCTCATGGTGGTCCATCCCCATAAGAGTATCCTCATCTTGATTTGCCTCCACTTCAGTCCATTCTACAAGAGCATTACTGTCTTCCTTACCCAAAACTGCAAACCAATTATTGGAGCTAGTCCCTTTGAGTCCTTCCTTAAGAGCATCATGCATACTAGAGTACACAACCTTTGAGGATGATGTTGAGTCAAAAGTTCTCTTTTTTACTTCTATATCTTGTTTTGGAAATCACAAATGTGTTTTACTATGCCGATCGTACTGACTATTCTGATCATACTGACCATGCTGATCGTACTGACCATGCTGATCGTACTGACCATGCTGATCGTACTGACCATGCTGATCGTACTGACCATGCTGATTGTACTGACCATGCTGATCGTACTGACCATGATGATCATATTGATCATGCTGATTGTACAGATTATAATTTTCGTATTGACTAGAAATTGTATTGACTCTGTTAATCATACAAAGTCTTCTAAATCTACTTACTCTCTATCATTTCAAAACATTACAAAGTAATACTTATAGTATTCATAATTTGCTTTCATTACTTGCTTGTTTTGGTTCATAGTCAAAAATACGCTTTATATTAATCATACTCATTCTTATTATCTTCATATATCTTATGTTTTAACCAAATTGATGTCGTGGTGTTAGCTATAATCTAATCAAAATGATGTCGTGTTTTCTATTTCAATATGACCGTTATAATGTCAGGTGTTCAAGTCCCTCCGAGTTTTTCGGAGAAATATGACCGTTGGAGGCAATATGACCATTGGAACCTGAGGCCTATAAATAGGAGGTCATTTGAAGACAAGAAGATACATATGCATTTATGAGACTGATCATTTTGTGCTATTAAGTTCTAGAGAGAGATACTGTGACTTCTCTCATTCTCTGTGAGAAATCCTTGAAACTACAAAACGTGAATGACTCATTATTAGTTATTTTATTTCTATAAGGGCTTTGTTTGTGATTTTTGTGACTGATCATCATATCAAGGGCTGTTGGGGATAGGCAGACAGACGAACCGATCATCGTATCGAGGGCTACTGGGGATAGACAGACACACGAACTGATCATCGTATCGAGGGCTGCTGGGGATAGGCAGACAGACGAACCGATCATTGTATCGAGGGCTGCCAGGGATAGGCAGACAGACGTACCGATCATCGTATCAAGGGCTTACTAAGGTGGTGGTAAGACAGGCCTCTTATCCTAGGGAAAAGGATAACCCTTATCTTTGGGTTAAAAGAATTGTAATACTTTTTACATTTCCACTGCCAATTTTATTAGAAAGGAAATTGTTTTGTTTCCTTTTCTATTTCATAAACATTTGTAATTGTTCCAATTACACTTATACCCTTACATTTTATATTGTTAGATTCTATACACTTTATGATAGAATCTCACACTTTTACATTACTCTGATTATTATATTCTTTTGAATACAATTGTTTTACATTTCTTATAGTATTACATTATATCATATCTTTATATTCAATAAAATTGTGGGTTTTTGTTCTTGTATTAGTCTAAGATCATCTAAACTAACTTTTTATGTGTTTAAACACAATGTTTTTAAACCTACAATTCACCCATCTCTTGTATTGTTCCATCTAATATACATCTACATCTACATATTCGATCCAACAGATGAGACTTTTGAAATGAAAGTGTTCGGGTCCAGTGAACCCAAGATTCGCACCTCTTCAGACCCTCCTGAATCGTGTCCTGTTTTAGTTTCCACCCCCCCCCCCCACACACACACATGCGTCACTGAAGCACTTTGGCTTCCTCGAATACATGTTTTCTTTGGCCTTGAAGCATTATCCTTCCCATTTGAGACACCCAGGTCCTGCTTCAGGTGCCCGGAGATGTCCGCAACCATTGGGTTTTCTCCTCTCTTCCCTGCCTCAGGAAGATAAATCTTGGTAGTAACGGTATTCAAATGCAAATAAGTGGGAGGAATGGTGTCCCGCATTTAGGCTTCAAGGTTTTTCATCCTGGAGTGACTCAACTGCACCTTTTCATCATCAAAACCACCCCCTCCTTCGAGGGTTGTGTTTGGAAGAAACTACCCCCACGCCGGAATACTGAATCTGAGTTTCCAAGACCTTTAAAGATACCACAATAATCAGTCCAGGTTTCGTAGCATATCTTCTGGTTCCAGATAATTTCACCTTCAATATCAATGACAATATAATCCATAGGGCCCTTCAACACATCAGTTTCGACACAGATCCTCAGAGAGACTGGATGACATACATCATTTGTACGAGAATCCGAGCAGAGGTATCACCCTACCATGTTTCCAATCAACTGGAGAATCTCATGGTTCTGAAACAGTAGAGGGAGTCTGGGAAGAGAAATCCATAGCACAGAGACAGGAGGGTCTCGCATCAGGTGGAAGTTGAAGGACCTATTAGTTGGATTTATAAATATATCTTCTTTTAGATAAAATAGCATTCAATAAACATTCCTAATTGATTTCTAAAGGAAAATCAATATTGTATGGGTTGTGGAATTTGATGTGGGTTTAGTTAGATACATCCAAATTCATTTGATGAAATCTTGATGTTTTGTGTTGAAATTTTCTTTAATTGGAAATATTTAGATTATTGATCTTTTTGAGTAGAAAATGTAATTCAATAAATGTTTTTATAAAAATGAAGATATTATGAGTTTGATTGTTCAAATGTTCTTTGTTTTTATTTTCATTTATTCAAGAACAATTTTTTGTATTTTAGAATAAATTATATTGTTGTTTCATGTTTTTATTTTTAATTTCATTTATTGTAATAAGTTTTTTATTTTTTCAAAATATAAAAATCATTGATTATTTTTTTTGTTTTATTTTACATTTTGAAATTATGGATTTCCCAATTGTGTTGAATTTTATCATAAATATAAGTGATACATATTATTTTTTAATTGAAGTATATGATACATAATATATTTTTTCAAAAATAATTAATATGTATCATATTTATATACCATTGATTGATATATAACATATTATTTGGATAGAATTTTATACATATCAATTGATTTGAAAAGGAATTCATATCTAGGTCATTTTTAGAAGGAATGTTCATATGTAAAAAAAAATTAAAATGTATTTCATACATATGATATTTTTTTAAAAATAGTTCATACATGTTATATTTAAAAAAATTCATAATATGTAACATGTTTTGAGAATAAATCTTCATACGTATGATATTTTTATAAGTCACTTCACTAATAATATATTTTTAAAATAAATATTCATATAAAATTAAATTATCCCCAATAGACCAAGTATATAATAGAACATATTTTAATGAATTTTAATAATGTCATTATGTAATATATTTTCCTCTATTGTACATCCTATGTAGGATAATTTTCAAATGTATATCCAATGTGTCACATAATTCCATTTATCAAATTTCATGTTTGTGTGAGCAGTAAATACTAATGTAAAAATAAAATAACCTAGTTCCCTATTTTTTATTATGAAAACCTAAAGCAAGGTAGTTTGATCTCGATGATAAATGTGTCTAGGTTGGTAACATAGGCTCTCATGAAAGGATCTCAAAGACTAAACCAAGTGTAAAATTCCTACACGTACTCAATACATGGATTCTATCCCAATAATCACATGGGTTAGTGAAATTTAAATAAATATTTACTCATGTTATAGAATAAAATAATATCAACAATTACCAAATGCCATGTTTCCCATTGGAAATCGAGGAAATTAGTTTCTTCATTTGAGTAATTATTTGGGGGACCACATAATATTCCTTCAGTGTATTTATTTTGAATATGGTATTGATTAAGGGAATCGATATGGCAGACCATGGTGGTGGTATCATAAAGGGAAGTCGGAGCTAAATAAAATTGTCATATTGGTAGAGAAGTCTCATTAATCATTTTTTCCTACTTATATTTCTACTATTCATGAGATGTGTTTTCTGGTATACTTATTTTAGTGTAACTAAATATAGTTATTAGGTCATATTGAATTGAATTGAAGTCCTTCACTGATAATTCTTGGAGTTTTTTCTTAATTTTATATTTTTCTATTTTTTATTCACATTTACTTTATCTATTCGAGTTATATGATGATAATTAAATAGAATAAATTATTAAATAAATTAACCTTTCAATGAGAAATTCAATCATTATTTAATTTTTAATTGAAAAAATTATTTATTTTATATTAAGAGATTCTAATTTTGATATTTTTTCTAATTTTTCAATTTTAACTCTCTATGTTAATTTTTATACACTTCTATATATATCGATGAGTATTGATCTGTGTTCCATTTTACCAAAAAGAATCATCCAGAGTAATTAAATTGGAAGGGTTGATGTTTTTCTTCCACATGAAATAATCATTCATCCACTAATTTTTATTTTAAAAATAATTTATTGAGTAGGATAACAGAGAAATACTTACCATCAATTGGCACCTTGGTAAATCAACCACATTTTTTCATATCTTCTACAAAAAAATATTAAAATTCAATAGACATTATAAATATTTTTATCAATTTTTATTTTTCTCGTCTATATAAATTCATAATTGGTTCAAATCATGTATCATTTTTCTTTCACTACTATTTTTACAGCTTCCTTTTAGTACTTTGTCAATTTCATACATTTTCCCTTATTCCTTTTTTTCATCACAAAACCAATAATTGTTATTATTTTATAAATTTTTGTGTTTTTTCTTTTTGTTGGATAATAAATATTCATTCAGATAGGATTGAACCTTCTTACCACTTTCTAGTTATAATATTGTTTTATAAAATTTATTTTTTGAGTGGTTCATTGACACATTGATCAAAGACAACATCATAAAAAGGATTTATGGAGGTAGAGTGCATCTATTGGAAAGATCCACTTTCCCAATATAAATTTAATTATTTTATAAATTATAGTACACTCCTTTAATATGTGGGATGGGGGAATTTGGTTGGTTCCTTTGTTTTATGACATGTGAAAACTAGATGTGTGATTAATCAGGATTTATTTTTAAATCATTTAATATAAAATACATTGGTTAAATGACTCATGGATAAGAGTGAGGCAATAATAATTTATTCTAAAACTAGTAACCTAAGAAATTATCAGTACATCTTAATAGATGAGAGATTTAGGGGTGTAATGGAATCTTAAACCAAATCAAATAGCTAAAATTACTACTCATTAGGGATAAAGGAAACTCTGTCATAACTCTATACCTTATGAGAGTTTACTTAACTACCATGAGAGTAGATTTTATATATTTGGTTATATTTAAAATGAAATTTATATTGAAAATTTATTTTTTAGGCTTCACACTGTTTGTTACTACCCTAACCCCACCCCAAACCCACGCCCATGTCTCTTATTGAATCAACACTACTATGAAATTATCTTTCTACATCCCAGTTTCCTTATTTATCCATATTAAACAATTAATATGAAATTTAAAAAACATTTGAGTATTACCAAAAAAACATTTATAAACACCTACACATTTGATTTTATATTTATCATACATATATAAATTAGTTTTTTAACTAAATATTCTATCCCTATGGATATTTCCTAGTTAATGAATATAGTTTTATGGATAATTATTAAATGTAAAATATTTATACCATTTTCATAAATTGGTTATCATTGATCCACTAATATTCCATAATTTATTAAAAAATCATAAAACATATAAAACCCCAAAAATAAACTCAATCTAGAATGCAGAAATTATTAAAACATATTTTATTTCATAAATACACTTTTCTATAATTCTAATTCCAAATATTTAATTTGTGAATAAGAAGCTCTACCTAAGTCATTTGATTCATTTTTTAAATTTTATTTTAATTTATAAAAAATTTAGATGATTTCTTAGACTGACTGCATCATGGAAAGAAGAAAACACATCCTTCTTGGCTGAGTAAAATTGGGCTTTGTAGAATTACAATCAAGTTCCTCCAAGGATAAAGGACATAAAAATAGCCAAAGTGAGAGGAAACCAATCATGAATAAATTTATCACTCAAGGAAAATAATTATGAGTTAATCCACCATCAATTATAGATTCCACACTTCTTTAATGTTTTAACCAAAGAGGATACTTTGATTTTTCATCACTAATTTATCTATAAAATAGAATCATTTATTCTTCATGGTATGACTTATTAGGAACATTATTTTATGAGATTTACTTATTTCATGAATGGGTAAAAGATATGGTACATATCATAACTAGAATTTTTACTTGATTCATGGGAATATTTACATGATACATTATTGAAGGTTATATCTAATATAAAAAACCATGTATTTTAGGAGTAGAACCATCAAATTCACTCAAAGATAAGATGGGCACTTCTTGAACAACAATTTAGAACCCACTAATCTCCACACACATTTCTTATCCAATATTTCTATGATAGGCTCACATTAAATTGATTAGATGTTTTGGACATAGCTTAATGATGATATTATGGAAAAAAGTATGTATAATGATAAAGAAAATTTCCAAAAATTAGTCATTTATTTATAAAGATATGTTATCTAGAAAATAAATTCGTATATCTAATTGGTACACTGTGATGAATCATTAAATTGGAAAAATTGAAATGTGAGATGGTTATTTTGAGTTTTGTAGACTCAAAAACGTGTTAAATGTTATAATTGGTATATAAATAATTCCATAATAAATAAAATTTAATGCGTAAGAGTTGTACATGTGAAATAATGAATTATTTATGAAATATTTTTTAAGGGTAATTTATTGAGGATAAGTAATGTCCAAGTGAAGGTAATGGTGATTTCACAATTTTATCATTTTTCTCAATGATAATCTAAATATATTGTAGTGTGTTTACTATCATTCTGAATAAATATTCTCAAAACTATCAATTTTTCTAATTTTATAAAAAAAATTAATTTTAATACATTTTATACTTTTAAATCCATAAAATGTGGTCATTGGTGAAAATATAATTGTGAATTTGTTAATTTAATCCCTTATTTGTGAATTTGTGAATGATAATAATGAGTAATTGGTGTTGGTGAAAAAACATGAGAAAAAAATAAATCAAAAGGATTAAAAAATGGTTCAACACCCATCTAATAAACTAGGGTATGTGGACACCAAGGGAAACAACACTAGCCAAAAGACTAGACTGGGGGAAAATAGAATAAACCCACAGTCATTTTCAGGGCTTCTGGATACATAATTGGAGCTAATTTAAACAATTGTTTTAGCTCACAATATATGGGAACAACAGGTATTAGAATTTCATTGGGTATGGAAAACATTGATCACATTTATAAATTACACTATAGCATATGTTTTGAGATGCCTGAGTTAAAAATTAATATTTCATACTATGAAAAATTATAATGTGGGAAAACCCATTCTAGAGTCTACAAAAAATAAGTAAGGATGTTGTGTTAGGTTCTTGTGATGTCACCTGTCATTGAATTCGTTCCCTAACTGATCTGAATTTTCCATTCAAGAAAAGTGATGTTTTTCAATGGGATTTCCCTCATTATGAAATTCCAACACTTACACTAATATCTCCTACCACCCTTAACATAACATAATGATTTATACATCGAGAGATAATTTTTTCACCACATTATTAATGAAGGTGGAAATGGATTTCTATTTTTTTTAACTCAAGATAAATTTTGATGAATGGATGTTACAACTAAAATCCCACCAGATTAATTGGAAATAAGAAGTTATATAGTTTCTCTATCCAAGCATGCGCAAAAAAATGGAATCCCAATAATATCTTATAGAACCATATGCTCATATTTAGATTAAATATTTATCAATGAAAACTATTTTCCTAATATAACCCAATGTACAAAAAATGGGTCCTCATCCTTCGACATCACTGAAAACATTACCAATTTTACTTCAAGTCCTAATAGAATCAAAAGTCTATTATAATGGTATCCTAGCACCCAACAGGTCCTAAATTCATATTAACAGAACCTTGAAACATTAATATATATTTAACACAAGGTAGTGTAGTATAAAATATTGAATAACGTATACTAATTTTTGGAGACCAAACCAAATAGCATCAAAGATGATAATCATACCCCAATCAATGGATTAATTCAAAAGATAAATTAGACTAAAGGATTTAATATAATTTAAACATGGGATATATAAATGAGTTAAGGATATATTTGAAATCAATTTATTTCAAACTAGGTTAGAATATGTGAGGAATTTCATGTGGAAGATGTTTATATAGTGAGAAAATGAATATTGACACATCATTAATCCCACTAAATTAAGAAGCTTCTATAATTATATTGACTCTAATAAATGGTTCCAAATTGATCCTATACAACTTGAGATTTAATTGGAGTTGAGAATTAAATATAGGGTGAGTCATCCCATACCCATGCACAATTATTACATCTCCCTCATTGAGTCACTATATATTCCTTACTAACTTCACCCATATAGCTTCACACTCCACAAAAGTTGAACCCACAATCATTTTGTATAAACAATTTCATTTCCATAACCATTTTCACCCACCAATATATCTTTTCCCTCAATGTACTGAACTCATTTCATTTTACCTATGTATTTTCACACACATACATACCATCCTCTCTATTCTTCACCATCAAACCCTTGTAAAAATCCACATTATACTGCCTTTCTTCCAACCATTCATCAATATAGGTTCACATTTACTACATCCATCCACCACTAATAGAGGGGATTAAACAATATACCAATGATATAAGAAGGATGATCACACCAATTAGACGATTATATTTCTCTATATTGTTTTCTTTAATTTATATATTATTTAATATTCATGAAATGTGAAGGATGGGTGGATGAGTTAGATTCTTGTCCTCTATGAAATGTAAATCCCAAATTATTGATTAATTATTCCTTGCCCTTAGTTATTTTCTCTAAATAGATATTAAATAAATTAATCAAGGATAAGGGTGAGGTTATGGGCTTCAATACCCAACAAAGAACCTAATACATGATCAGTGCATCAGGACAGATTTTAGTTTTAGGGGTGTAGGGGAAACATAATCATATATAATGGGATGACATCATTTATTATAAGATATATAAGTTACCTCATTGGGAATCTTGTCCATATGTGTGCATCCATAACTTACAAGAGTATAATAACCCAAGAATTCACAATATTTTCCTTTTAGAATAAATTTAATTTTGTTGATATCTTACAATGAAGGTAACATCTGTTTGAAACCAAACAGTATTTAGTCACATTTTTCAAAGTTACTTAAATTCTAAAACTAAAAGAGAATTTATGTACTGAATTTATATTTGATATATCCAATAAAATATTTTGACATTCATCGCTATAATTTATAAGTATAAGATAAGAACTAACCCAATTTTATGCATAAAAACCTAGATTTTTATAAAATAATTTTACTGCATTTTAATGAAGAATCTATTTTAAATCCTATTTTAACACTTTTATATATTTTAGTTGAAATAATAAACTTATTATTTTAAATTTTAATATATATATTTACTTTGGTTAATTTTTTTCTGATATGTTCATGTTTGGATGAATAGTGGTAAAATATTTAACTTTAATTGAAAATATATTTTTTATATAAATTATTCATATACATAAATTATATTTTTCATTGGTTTTAAAGTATAATTATATCAATTTTCTGTCATTTAATGTAATTTATGTAAATGGAATTAATTTGACATTAAATATGTATATAAAAACATTTCAAACTTTAGAACATTTTCACATTAAAACCCCATTTTCTTATTTCGTCAGTGGGATTAATTTTAAATTAGTTTTAGCCGACAATTTGTTTTGAATATTAAAGAAAAGAATCTATATTTGAAATCATAAGGTAAAATTTTATTAATTGGGACCCTTTTATTTTTGGACAATATGAATAGTAAATTTAGTAGTTGTTTTATTAACATGGTTAAAGGTAAATCGAGTAAGTAAGTATAAAAATAATACTATAAAAAATTACCCTAAAATATTTCCTAGTTTTATTAGATGACTGGTTGTCAACTAGAACCGTCCTTGGGATGATTTTATGTCCTCTTGGTGCCACTTAGAGAAATTTAATCCTTTTTAGTATTTTATTCAATGAAATTTCCTATATGTCTTACTAATGTTTTTAATATTTATTACATTTTTATATGTGGTCACTCAAAAGATATATTTGACTATAAATATTAATTTGAATAAAAAATGGTGATCTATAATAGATTTTTTTTTTAATTTTTAAAAATTATATAATTTTATTATAGGCTTTCAATATAATGATGTAGTGATTTTTTAATTCATAGAAATATCAAATAAATGATATTAAAGATAATGATATTAATATAATGTGAGGTAATTAATATCATCCAAGAATTTCCTAGATTACGTAGACATATTAGGGTTGTATTAAAGGTTTCTTTTGAATTTCTCTGGTGTATTTATATTTTCTAAAATGGTAAGTAATGAATAGTGTATGCATTGACATTAATCATATTTTTAAATAAATAATATTTTATTAAATGATATATAATTAATAAATATCAAAACAAGGGAAAACGATTGGGATAAGGTATAAAATGTAATCCATGACTCATTTACAATTTTTTTCACTTTATAGTATCTATATTAACCCATATAGTGTAAATAATCTAGGTATTCATGGTAGGATATAAATAATTTTACTTTTGTTTCAATTTATTTTATTTTACCAATGAAATATAGTTATCATGTTTGTAATCTAGTTTTCCAAAACTACTAACCTTTTTCATCTTTTTGGATTTGATTCCTTTTAATCATGCCAATGTATTAAAATAATAAACTATCTCTGGGCTTCTGGGGCTAGGGTATTACAATAGGTATCAAATAAAGTGTAGTAACAACCTTGGAAATTATATTTAGAAAACATAGAATAGGGAATAAAACACTAAGATAGACATTGAGGATTAGTATAGAAGAACATCCAAAAAAATTATTAAGTAGAGATTATGTGGGTCTTCCTAGAAGTAGAACCATATTTGGATACTACAAGTGGGCGTGGTTTTGGAAGAAATGAACCTATGGGTAACAACTCTAAATAGGTGTTTCTGGCCTAACTCCAGCGTAACCTAGTACATGATAATGGGCCTTACTGCTCACCTAGTTTTACACTCCCCATGGATATTCAGAGGATAATTATCATTTTATTTAAATCCCATTATTATGGATTAAAAAGTAAATATGTCCTCAAAGAAACCAAAGGTTATGATTCTATTATTTAAAATGCATAAACATTTAATTTATGATGAGTGAAATAAAATATTTGTAATTATACATTATGAATTAAAATTATTGATTTTATAAGATAATATTTTAAATGAAATTATTTTGAAATAGATCGTGTAATGATTAATGGTATCAACACTGATGGTAAATATTGAGATAGCCCCACTAAGAAAACTGATACATATGGTGTTAGAATGAAGAAATAACGGATATACTAGGGTGTATTAAAAATTTTATAAAACATAACCTTATATGAATGGAGAAACCTATTCCGTAGATATAATATCTGATTTTGGATTACATTATAAGATAGAGGCCTCAATAATATAATGGTACTACTGATCCAATGGAATCTGAGAAATATATTATTTATTTGGAGAAAATATTTATGGATTTGAGGTGTGGTTAAAATTAAAAGGTTTCAATTGTAGTGTATTATCTCAATGTTGATAGAGATCAATGGTTATCACTGATCAAGAATACTAGGGAGTAAGAAGAATTAGAAATCATTGAATAGATAACATTTAAGAAGACCTTCGTTGAAAAATACACCCTCATGATCAAAAAACATAGATGAAGATAAAGTTCTATATTTAAAATAAAATGGTGTAAGAAATTATTTTAGTGTTTGAATCTACCTTTACTGGTTTATAATGTTAGGCTAAAGATTTCATACACAACATGGAATGTAAGACTGATCATTTATTTTATGGACTTAATCCATGTATCGGAAGGGTGCAGGTGACTCAAACCATTTCATGATAGGATTAAATAGTTTTATGTGATATCAATATAGATAATGAATTATTCAAGTTCTAGTATTGAATGGGAAGAAAGGGAAGAATATTAAGGAATATAAAATAATAGATAATGGGATGAAGGGATTTAACCACATGAGATAATTAGGAAGAGAATCCTCTGGGAAATTCTCGAATGTATTGGGATTACCATACAAGTGTAGAGAGAATGGTCACCAGGAAAATGAATGTATAGGGAAAAGGGAAAAAACTACTATTTAGTGTTACAACTGCATGGATATAGTGCACTATAAAAATGGATTCCCCAAACATTAAAGAAATATACCTTTGAAAAGCTAGGTATCATGGTCATGCATATGTTATTGACCCAACTGAAGTGGAATTATAAATGTACTTCTATATTTGGATATAAGAGATATGTTTTAAATGTATTATATTAATAATATCATAGGAATTTTGAAATATATTAGGATTTTATTGTAGTAATTTTTTGGTTAAGTATTTTATATCACATCTTGAATGGTACAATGAAAAATGATTCTGTAGAAATACCAACATTTTGGAAAACACATGTTTGATAGAAATATAAACAAATAATAAGTTAATAATTATGAGATAATGATGTTTGATAGGGGGTGATTGATATTGATATAGTAAATTTTATTCTACTAACTTCCTTGGAAATGATTAAATAGTGTTGGATCATGATATTTTGGAGAGGTTAACCATTTATGAAATTGTTTATGTTCATCTTTGGATGTTGTTTTAGAGGTTAATGAATTACGTAACAGTATGATGCAAAATGTGATAAGAGATGGAGTATAAATATTTCAAGGCATAATCAAAGTGTTATATTGTGTTTATAGAAATATATAATTACTTATATCCATAGAGAGTTAAATTATTTCTCATCTCTTGAAAAAGTGTCATGAAACCAAAATGCTATCTTATAATCATCATTTTTGAGGATATAAATAACCTTTCTTCACACCTATTTTTATGGTTTTGTGGTTTAAAAAATTTAGCATAACATGTTCTATATCACACTCCATTAGATAATGATAGTTATATTTCAATTCCTTATCAAATTTTTCTTGAATGTAATTCTATTTGGAAGCATTGTTTTTTGGTAACCTTAACATTTACACTTCCCTCTTTTAAAGAAGATATGTTATTAACCCTATTCATGATGTAGGGTTTTCAACAATAGTATATTAAAAGATCAAAACCTAAATTTCCAAGATTATGTTTAAATTATGAGGACATAATTTAGTAATGGTGGGGAGACTATAATGGAAAAATACTTCTCAATATTTTTCCTTTTATAATTAAGTTAATTATTTTGATAACTTACAATGCATGCAACATTGGGTTTACCCAAAACACTCTTTAGTCACATTTTTCATTGCCATTAAATTCTAACACTAATTTAGATTTTATATAGTGAATTTATATTTCATATATCAAATCAAATATTTTTACTTTAAATCAATATATTTGATAGGAATATGATGATAATAAATGAAATTTTACTAATAAAAACTTATATTTTTCTAAATGTTTTTTTACATCCATTTAATACCTAACCTATTTTTAATTAAAATTTTGAAACATATCTATATTTTTTTAGAAAAAATGAACATATTATTATATATAAAAATAGAAAAATTTACATTATTTTATTTTCTTGCATTTTTCTGATAAGTTTCGTGTTTTGAAGAATATTGATAAAATATTTCATTTTAATTTAAAAAAATTCATTTATTAAAAATTTATAGTGATAAATCATATTTTTAATTGGTTTTATAGGATAATTAGATCAATGTTTTATTATTTAATGTAATTTAGGTCATTGGAATCAATTTCACACTGACTTTCTATATAAATGCATTTTAAACTTTTTAATGTTTTCAATTTAAAAGCTTGATTTCTTTTTCAATCAATGAGATTATTTTTAAATTAATATTATCCAATTATGTTTTATGAATTTTCAAAAATGGATACCATATTTGGAATAATAAGGGTGAAATTAAGAAAATGGGGTCCTGTTATATTCATATAATATTAAGAGTAATATTAATATATTTTATTAACATGGTTAAAGGTAAATCAAGTAATTAAGGGTAAATTAAATATTTTAAAATTACCCTAACACATGTAATAATTTTATTGGATGACTGATTGTTTACCAAAATCATCCTTGGGCCGATTTAATGAACTCTTTGAGCCACTTGGATGACTTTAATCCTTTTTAAGTATTTTATTCTAAGGAAAAACCAATATGAAATACTCATATTTTTAGTAAGTATTAAATTTTCTATATGTGGTTATTGAAAATATATCCTCAAATATAAATAGTTTTTCTAAATATAAAATTAATAAATTCATCATGGAAATTTATTTTATGTTTTTTGGAATATAAAATTACCTTAAAGGCTTTAACAATGATGATTCATTAATTGTTTAATTAATTTAAATTTCAAATAAATAATATTAAAAATATTATGATAGATATAATATGATATAATAAATTTTATAAAAGAATTTACTATATCCTTTTGTCATATTACAGATGTATTAACGGTTTTAGTTCAAGTTTATCTTGTGTATGGCTATTTTTTAAAAAGTCCAGAAATGAATAGTGTCAAAATTAACATTAATGACATTTTAAAATAAAAAATAATTTATTATGTGATATTTATAATTTATTTATACTTATTTATCTATTATATATAACTCATACCTTCATGAATTCCAAATTTTTGGGAATATGTGACCTTCAATTTTTGACATGTGGACTACAGTCTGCTCAAAATGTTGTGAGTCGTTCATATAATACCTGGAATATATTATAGAGGATTTTAATAAATGTCTTATATATGAAATAAATATGATAGTAGAATTATAATACACCTCATTTAATTTTAATTCATTTAATATATCAATGAAATGGAATTAGCATTCATGTATATGTACAACCTACCATCTCCATGAATTGTTAATTTCATTTCCCAATTCCAAATTTTATAGAATATAATAAATACAAAAATATTAAATATATATTATATTTTCCCCATGGTTTAAATTATAGATATGATGAAATCCATAACTATTTAATAGTAACAACAAGTTATATGTCAAACTATATATATAGAAAACTTGTCCACACTAACTCCCAAAATAGTTAAAATAATGAAATATTGTAAACAAACGAGTATTAAGATAACAAAAAAAGTTAATAAATGATATTATAAATATTATTATGGGTTTGGTATAAGTTACGAACAAGATCAAAACCATAATAAATGAGGATAATGGATGTTCACCTAAATGTAAACACAAGGTAGGGGTTATTTTACAATCTCATTGTTATTCATGATTGTTTGTATTTAAGTCTCTAATGGGGAATATTTATCTTCCATGTTATTATTTTCTAAAACAAATTTCAATTTTTTTTAATATTCTCTATTGACTTTTTAAATTCATTTTTACACCTTTTTTACTTTTTAAAAAATTCTTTAAAAAGAATCTTCATATCATTTTTCAAAATAGGGAACCTTTTGACTTTTATTACAAAAGGAAAAGGAATTTTATTTAACTTATATAGAATAAATGAAATATCCCACCATCATGAATCCCTAATGTAGTGAATCTTCTTTTACAAGTTTACATTGTTCTTTTCAAAGAAAATATTTTCTTTTATAAATTTTCCGCCTTTAAATAAATTATTGAAAATTGGTAATGCATTTCATTTCAATTTCATTTTAGTAAGGTATATTGTAATGTTACGCACCTAGTTTCTTTTATATGGAGTATATATTTCCCTGACATGTTATATCATGTATATCCTTATTCTCATGATATTCTATTTTTATTTTTATGTTATATTTTTCAATGGGTTTATGATTCAAATGTTTAAAATGTGTAAAAATTATTTTCCTCAAAAAGCATGCTAAAATAATTTCAATGGTATTTCCATTCATCAACATCAAAAAATGCTACTATCACATATCCTCCACTGAGAAATTATTGATGAATTTGTATTCTTTATTCAATACAGATATTTGATAAGGTAGATTTTTTTATAATTAAATTGATTACTCGATATGGTGAATGATTTAGAATGGATATAACAGCTTGATCTTAGACATTATATAGTCCCTTAATGAATCGAGAGGTTCTCATGGTAAAAATATATTTGTAAAATTTAACATGTTTCTACCAAAGGTGTTAAAATATCTTGTGAAAGTTATTGAAGATATAGTTTTTAATGGGCCGCAATCATGACATCCAATAATTAAGAATTTATTTCATTGATATTTCAGTTATCATTATTATTATATGTAATGACCCAAATATTCTATGTAATTTTTTTAAAAAATTAGTATGTATTATTAAGAGTCTACGAAAATTTTTGGTGCATGATTCTAAGGTCTGGTGTGCTGAGGATGGATTTTTGATATTATTTTATGGTACGTTTAGTAAATGCGCGGGTGGAATTTTCTATCTTTTGAACTGGTGATTGGATTAAAAATCAAGGGGCGCCATTGTATCTTCAAAATTAGGATTCTCTTAAGGGAAGCATCACTTCAACATTAGTATTTCAGGAGAAAATGTTAAATTTTTGACATTATAAAAAAATTAATAAAATAACTTAACTACTTATTTCATCTATTTTTCTCCCATGAATTTGCAATGGTGGTGGGGACCGGTGACTTGTAAATCCAATTAATCAATTGAATATCATTTAATTGTAACCACACCATTGGGAAATTAATAGTTTCATTCATTAAATGAACCTAATTAATTCCTCAGTGTGTTACTAACCTTTTTCCCATCCATTTAAGTGATGCTCGGGGTGGAGTTTTGACCCGGATTCACCAAGCATGGAACCTCTGGTGATGTGATGTGAAATATTCCACAAATGGAGGATGAAATATTGGGCGGCAACGATCCTAGATCGATGAACTCTGATGACCACACTCTGACGGGTCTCTCCTTTTGCTAACAATCGTGATACCTCTGACAGTTCACGAAGAAGTGGTTGTTATTTAATTCAAGAAATTCCCTCTTTTCTTCTCCTCATTCTAGAATTTTCATGTGGTTTATGTGGTGGAATTTAATGGGGTTTATCATTATTTTTAATGTGATTTATAATTTACCACCACTTTTTATAATGTTAACTTGGAGGGCGCCGACCAAACGATCAAGGCATGGATCCTTCGCCGCTTTTTTTCATTGCGTTTTTCGGAGGAGGATTGTTCCAAATTCATGAAAACTTTAAACCGGGAGGTAGAAAATGACGGTGGTATCTCGAGATGACTGTAGGTGCGTCTGGAAAAAACAAAAGACTACTGAAGCTCACCTGGTGGCCCGTTGATGAATCACAGGTGCGGCGACACCAGTGACTAGAGCCGGTGGATGAGGGAGGTGGCAGGAAACAGCTATCCATAGTGGAAGAGTGGCGCCACTTGACACTACGATGGTTGGACAGGCAGACGGGAGCAACCGACCATTGAGGTGAAGGTAGTGCACCGTCGCACGCCACGCCGAAGGAAGCCGTGGCTAAAGCCACTATAATGCTTGGGTACCACTCCTTGTGAGAATTATGGGTGATCAGGCAGTGCCACCTGGTGCTGCCAATAAAATACTGGAATGGATCCTTTGATCCGTTCAGATACAATAGACCACGCGACCTCGGATGGGTCCCACCATCCGGTGGGCCGAGCCGCTGCGGCCCAGCCCAACCGGGCCGGCCTAGGCCAGTTCAAGACAAGCCAGGTCAAACCTGGACCAGGTTGGGTCAACCAGAGCTGGGTTTGGTCGGCCCAGGCTAGGTTGGGTCGGGTCGTTATGATCAGGTCGGACTGGACTCGGAGCCCTCTCGGGCCCCGATACGCTTAAATGACTATATCTTGCGAACCAGACGTCTGTTCGATGAATCATCTATGACGTTGGGATCCATAGAGTGAGACAATCCTTTTGGGATACTCCATGAGTTTTTTTTGGAAAAATTTGGAGTATAGCTGGGTTGGATAAACTCTGAATCCAACCAAGCCCTTGGCACTGAAATGCCAATAACGTATAGACTGGGCATCCGGTTGTCGCACAGTCTATTGCATTGGGACCCTTATGATGTACCCAATTATCGAGTTACTTCTTCAAAGGACTTCGTGCCAGTTGAAATAAGACCGATTGATTCAGGAGTAGTTCTCCCAGAATCAAGCATCATATTAGCGGGAATCCAGCAGCTAGTTGTGCGACGGAGGTTGGAGACAGATCATATGGTGGTTAGTACCGATAAAAGCTGTGAGGGTCCGCACCTAGAAATCCTATGTGGCTCATCACTAAGAGATCCTGTGTGGATCAACATCTAGAAATACTATATGGATCAGTGGTACGCGGACCGATGAGGACCAGCCTTAGAGCTGCCCGTCATAGATCAGTGACATACTGATCTTATATGGGTCATATCCTCTGTGGGTCAACGCTTAGCATTATATTGTGGGTCAGTGCATACTGATCTTGTGTGGGTCAGATCCAGTTTGGTTCTTGCAGGGGTTAGTACCTATAAACTCTGGGTGGTTCAGATCATTTGTGGGTCATACGGGGGTTAGCACATACCGATCCTGTGTGCGTCAGACTCTGCATTGTCAGCAGCAGTGCCTCTTGACAGAAAAAGATTATCTAGCTTCTCGACTAATCATATGTACTTCAGTGATTTACTTATACCTAGTTTTAGCTTTGTCTATTGATTTATGATTTGTGATTGAGATCAGTCTTTGTGTTTTTCCTTTGTGGAATTCTGAGAGACCTTTAGGGGTCTTTGGGTACCTACTAGGTATTGTTATACTCACCCCTAAATGGGCTTCACCCGCACCTTGTTGTTTATTGTGCATATGATGATCACCTTGGCTGAGACTTGAGGGAGCCAGGACCAAGCAGTACACATAGGAGATTGGTTGACATGGAGAGCAGTGGAGACAAGTTGTACCTACCCTTCAGGTAGGATCCTTAGTGGACGATTCTGGGTGTTTTTTTTTCTATTTTCATTTGTAGTTGTACCTTTCAGTTGGGCTTATATTCGGGCCCCTGTACATTCTGTACACACCTTTAATAATGCATTTTTACTTTGTGGTTGCACTTTGTGGAGTTCTTGGATTGTGTGTTGGTACAGGTTTAAAGGCAATGTCTTTAAACTTTAGGGATACGCCTTTCTAGTGCTAATCGCCAAACCCCTGGCCTATAGAAGGCATGCGTGAGGTAGTAACAACACGGGACCCAGGGGACGGGTCATAAAAAAGTGGTATTAGAGGAGTCAGTCCTACCAAAGTAATAACACTCTGATCTTTTTAATGGAGTAATATTTTAAGTTTTTTGAGTATGGATTTTAGTTCAGGGAGTCAAGTGTTTGTGCAGTGGCTGTCGTATCCATACACTAGGACCCTAAATTAAGATTTTTGACTCGGTGTACGAGAACACTGATTACGTGTGTTTTAGAAATGTTTTCACTCTGATCTATATTGATTTAGCTCCCTAGGTATAACTTATTGATCTTGGCACACATGTTTATTTTCAGGATGCCCCCACATAGACAGCCAGCCAGGATTCCCGATATAGTAACAATGATGGCCCACAGAGTGACGAGGCTTCGGTACAGGGCCCTCTTACAGTGGTAAAACCTTCAGGGGGTGCACTAGAAGCACCACAAACTATGGGGTAAGAGATGCCACCAGTCATACCAGCAGACCATGTACACCTATTGATCACATTTGATGAGTTCCATAGATAGAGTCCTCCGAGGATTTGAGGCAGGACAGATCCCCAGGAAGCTGAGGACTAACTGGAGGTTGTGGCTAGAGTTTTCTCTTGGATGAGACACTAAAAGAGTAGATGGTAATCCTAGATGCTAGCCTTTTCTAGGGCACAACATGGAGATGGAGATTGATGCTACAGACACATGATGAGGCAAACCTCACCTGGATGGGCATTGAGATCATTTTTAGGGTGGTGTTTTTTTCAATGACACTGTGCTCAGTGTGTATCCAAGAGCTGATGCACTTACATTAGGGCATCTTATCAGTGGAACAGTACTTGATGTGATTCATTGACCTCTCATGATACTCCATTTACATGGTACAAGACCCATTCTTCAGGGCCCTAACCTTTGAGTAGGGTGTCCGGTGAGAGATCAGATTGTCGATGATAATGCTAAATATCCCAACGCAGGCTGGAGTGCTCAATAGAGAATTATTGGTGGAGAGAATTATAGTTGACCAGGAACCAACACTGAGAGACACCACCAGATGACTGGTAGACGAGTCATCTACAGGGGGTTGTAGATAGATGGCATAGAGGTCCAAGTGGGATAGACCCACCGATGGTTGACCTCAGGACACAGGGTCTAAGGTGTGGAGCTCCCAAGGTAGAGAAGGTCATCTGGGAGGCAGACTATGATTCAAGTGTGGAGAGCAGGGCCACATGGCTTGTATCTTCCCAAAATTCAATACTAATGAAGAGTAGATAGTCGAGGGACTGCTAAGGCAGAGGTAGAGATTCATGTGAGTCTGTCCATAGGGCGGTGGACAAGGTAGAGCAGCAGGTCGTGCAAGAGGAGGTTGGCGGCAATTTGAGGTTCTACCACCACCACTACTAAGAGGTCCACCCCAACCATAGGGAGAAGGTGGATAGAGGCAAGCACAGCTTCAGGCAAATGAGGCCTAAAACCATGGTTCCCTCAAGATTATTAAAGGTATGGTCTATGTCTCTTTCCCAATACCTATAGTAATTATAGACGTAGGTGCCAGTCACTCTTTCATTACCATGACACTCATTATGAGCTTGTAGATTCTGATGGTGTTGTTGGCTCGATCCTTACGATTTGAGACAACTATGAGAGAAGATTAAATTATTACACATTGGTGTTGATAGTGTAAGCTTACTCTAGGAGGAGAGAGCATCATATATGATCTCTTAGTAGTAGCGTCGAGGCCTTACAACATCATCTTTGTATGGAATGTCTATCCACAGTCCATGCTCAGATTGACTATTTTAGGTGAAAAGTGTCGTGTGTCGATGAGGATGGGATCAGTTTTTCCTTCCCCAAAGAGAAGGGATCCTTTGCAGCACATGATGTGATTTCTTGGAGGAGGGTGCATCCAATCACTCACTAGAACGCTAGCCACACCCACGGAGCAGTTGGCATGAGGAGTCCGAGTTATCCTATAGTGGTGGATCAGTATTATGATGTCTTTTCTGATGATGTTACGAGAATACCTCCATGAAGAGAATTATAATTTTCCATTGACCTATACCTCAGGTGGCACTGATATCTACACCAGCATATAAGATGGATCCCGTGGAACTTCGAGAGTTTTAGGTACAACTGGAGGACTTTTAGGGAATGCGGTTCATAAGGCTTGATGTTTCTCGATGGGCATCCCCAACCTTGTTCTCCAAGAAGTCGGATGTGAGCTCAAGGATTTTTGTGGATTATCAGTGCCTGAACCAGATGACCATGAAGAAAAATTATCCACTCTCGAGGATTGATGATCTCTTCGACCAGCTGAAGGGAACTTGATGGTTTTCAAATATAGACCTCAGATCAAGTTATCATCAGCTCAGAGTACAGGACGAGGACCTAACGAAGATTGTCTTCAGATGTCAGTATGGCCATTACAAGTTCTCGGTGATTCCATTCGGCATGACCAACACTATAGAAGTGTTCATGGGGCTCATTAATAGGATCTTTCATCTATAACTCAATTATTTTTAGGTGGTCTTCATTGATGACATCTTGATATACTCAGCGTTAGAGTAAGATCATTTCACACACCAACCGATAGTCTTGGATACACTCTAAGAGAACCGCCTTATGGAATGCCCTCGAAGTGCTAGTTTTGGATACAAGAATTTCAATTTTTGGGGCATGTTATCTCAGAGGCATGAGTCATAGTGGATCTAGAAAAGATAGAGGAAATTATTTCTTGGAAACCACCCAAGTGTGTGACTGATGTGTGGAGTTTCCTGAGATTGGTTGGGTCCTACCAGATATTTGTAGTTGACTTCTCCAGGGTAGCGGAACCCTTTTCAGCCTTGATGGAGAAGGGGCAACCTTTCTTGTGGATAGAGAAGTGTCAGTCAATTTTATAGGAGATGAGGTAGAGATTGGTCACTGTTCCCATCTTGAGGCTACCAGAAGAGGGTGTTGGGTATGTTGTCTATTGCGATTCATCAAGGACCAGACTGGGTTTTTCTTGATGCAATAGTGAGCAGTGATTGCATACGAATCACAAAAGTTGAGACATCATGATAAAAACATGGCTACAAATTACATGGAGTTAGCAGTAGTGGTCTTTGAACTGAAGATGTGGTGACCGTTCTTAATGGGTGAACAATTTAATTTTTACTCTGATCATAAGAGTCTTAGGTATATCTTATCATATAAGGACTTTAACTTGAGACAATGAAGTTGGATATAGTTCCTCATGGACTATGATTTTGAGATATTCTATACTTCTAGGAAGGGTAACATAGTAGCATAAGCACTCAACAGGAGGTCTGGACAACAGTTGCTGAGTGAGGAGATAGAGCAGATATCCACGTTGTAGAGATCCTTTGTGGATATAGATGAAGAATCTTACATCCAGTCTATTACTATCACTCCCAAACTTCTTCAGCGAGCTGGAAAGGAACATCATGGGGACATAGACTACAATGCTTGACGTGCTTAGATATCCTAAATATAGACCCCTAATGGATATTCTGAAGGTGGGAAGCACGTCATCCTCTTCAAGGGATGTACTATGGTACCAATGAAAATTCGGTAGGAGGTGTTGAGGGAGTTACACACATCCCATTTGGTGGTACATCTAAGAGTGGAGAAGATTTTTCCAGGACGTTAGATGTCAGTACTGGAGGCTAGGGATGAAGAAAGCAGTGGAATAATTTGTATCCTGATGCCTCACTTGTCAGCAAGTGAAGGTCGAGCATCAGGTACCAGTAGGCTTAGCTCACCCACATGAGGTACCAGAGTGAATGTGGTATGGTTAATCCAAAGACTTCATGATGGGGCTACTATGTATATCCAAGGGCCACAATTCCATCTGGGTGATCATTGACCTACTCACCACATCATCCCACTTCCTACCCATTCGAGAGTAGGGTTAAAAGGAGGGATTGAGACGCCTCTACATGCAGGAGATAGTGCGACTTCACAGAGTGCCATCGACAATAGAATCATATCACAACACATGTTTTAAATCCCTATTTTGGAGGGGATTTACGGAGTCATTCTGAACATAGCTATGCTTGAGCACCGCCTTTCACCATCAGACATATGGTAAGACAGACCAAACCATATAGAAACATGAGTAAATGCTTAATGATTTTGTCCTTGATTTTGGCCATAGTTGGGAGGACCACCTGCCCCTGGTGGAGTTTTCATACAACAATATTCATCACTCCACCATCAGCATGGTACCATTTGAGGCCTTTTATGTGTGACCATGCAGATCACCTCTTTGCTGGACAGACCCTAGGGTGTCAGCACTTATGGATCTAGAGATAGTATATGCTACCATAGAGAAGTTTCAGGTAATCCAGGAGCAGATGAAGACTATGCAAAGCTGATAGAAGTCTTATGTCAATAGGAGAAAGAGACCCTTGGAGTTTGAGGAGGGAGACCATGTCTTCCTATTGGTCTCACCCCGATGAGGATTATAGAGTTTTAGCAAAGGCGGAATTCTATCTCTGAGGTTTATCGAACATTTCCTGATCCTCATCCGAGTAGGAAAGGTGGCGTATATTCTATCTCTTCCCCCCACAGATGCACCAGGTGCATACTATATTCCACGTGTCACAACCGAGGAGATACATGCATGATCCAACGCTCTTTATCGACTGGGGAAAGTTAGAAATCAACAACATTGTAACGTTTACAAAGTTTCCAATGAAGATAGAGGATCGACAGCAGAGGGTAATTTTTGGCCGGTCGATTCCTCTAGTTCAAGTTCATTGGCAGAAAAGAAATCTCTAGGAGAGCACATAGGAGTATGAGGCTCAGATGCATGCTCAGTACCCCCATTTGATTCCCTTGTTTTTTGTGGATTTTGGGGACAAAACTCCCTACGGTGGGGAGAATTTAAAGATCCAAAAATTCCACGTAAATATTTTTTAAATTATTTTGGATTATTACGAGTCTGAAAAATTTTACGGTGCATGATTCTGAGCCCTGGTGTGTCTGAGATAGACTTTTGAACTTTTTTAAAGGAATGTTATGTAAATGCTTGGGTGGAACTGTCTATCATTTGAACTGGTTCTCAAATTAAAATTATTACGGTGCCATTGAATCCATAGCACCGAGATTTTCTTAAGGGAAGATTCACTTCAACCGAAGTTGGTCGGAAGAAAAAGATAAATTTTGGACATTACAAGAAAATAATAAAATAAATTAACAAGTTATTTCATTTATTTTTGTCCATTGGATGAGTGGCGGTGGTCGGGACCAGTGACTTTTCAAGACAATTAATGGATTAACTCTCCTTTATTTGTAACCACACCATTGGGAATTAAGAGGTTCATTCATTAAATGAACCTCATCAATTCCTATATGTATTACTCACCTATTTACCCTCAATTTATGTGAGGCTTGGGGTGTAGTTTTGATATGGCTTCACAAAGAAAAGTACTTAAGGTGAAGTAACATGATGTATTCCACTGACGGAGGACAAATGATTGGGAGGCGATGATCCAGGATTAACGTGTAACACCCCAAGATTTCATAGTGTGTTATTTCTTCAAAATAATTCAATAACTTGCACTACACGCAACACTGAGTTCAATTGCACCATGACTTACCAAAAAAAAGCCATTAAAAGAGGTCATGAATAGTATTAACTAAATTTTAAACTTTATATAATCCTTATAATTTTAGAATCCATATTATGAGTTTCTTAGTCATAATGCAAGAACAGATTCATTTTCAGTATTGCACTTTTATCAACTTTTGATAGTGAAACCTTTTTAAATACAATATTTTAAACTTTTTGACTAAATGGAGACATCAAAAACTTTAAAATTAAACATCCCAAGCTTCCACGATACGCTTTCCTTTGAATAAAACAGTAGCGTGTGTTGTACGCAACTTCGAGTTCTAACACACCGTAACCAATCAAACTAGCTGTTATGAATAGTAATACCTACTTTTTGAAGTTATATATATTTTTATATTTTAAAATGGACTTCATTTTTGGATTCGGAATATCAAATTTAGCCTAAGGTGAAATTTTGGTACTTTTCGGATAACTTTCATATTTTGATGAATAGTGAAAATTACTAAATTTTAATTAAAAACAACTTTTTTAATCAAAATAATTAATAGTGATAAATTATGAATTTGAGTGGTTTTAAAGTATATTTAGAATATATTTTTACTATTTAATATAATTTTGGTCATTGGACATAATTTTACAATTAAACCGAACATAAACGAGTGTCAATCTTTTGATAGTTATTATCTCTTAAAAACACGCTTTTTGTTTTGACAGCGGGAATTAATTTTAAATTAATTTCTGCCACTTCTGTGTTTTGAATTTATGAAAATGGATTCCATATTTTGAATCAGGATTTTCAAATTGTGTAAATAGGTAACTTTTATTTTTAGACATTTTGAATAATTACTGCGGTAAATATTTTATTTACCATGGTTAAGGGTAAATCCGGTAAATAAGGGTTAAAAAATAATATTATAATAATACTAAATTACCCTAAAACGTGTCTTAACCCTATTGGTTGATACATGGTCGACCATGGGAATCTTTGGGTCTATTTCGGGACCCCATGGATCCACTTGTAAGTGATAATGACACTTTATTTTAATTAAGTCAAAATGAATACAAAAATGACACAAGCATATATCTTTTAGAAAAACAATTTTTACATAGGGTTATATATGTTGGATTTTAGATTATAAATATTCATTAGAAAGCTAAAAAGATTTAATACAAAATTTTATTTTATTTATAATTTTTAGACATTAAATAATTTATTTTATTTATGACACAATGATGATGCAGTAATTACTATAATAGTGAAAAATTAAAATAATTGATATTATAAATACCCAAATAAATATAATATGAAACTTTTAATGAATTAAACTAATTTTCTAGGATAATATGATATATTATGATTGATTTAATTGACTTTGTTCGAAGTAATCAATCTGTTATGAGTTTCACAAAAATCAACTATTGAATAGTGTCAAAATTGACATAAAAGAGTTCTTAAAACAAATATTATATTATTAATTGATATTAAATTCCTAAAAATCTACGGTTCGGCAAAGAGACTTATATCAGGATAGGTTCATCATTAATTTACCACTTGGGGGTCTCTTGGATGTATATAGTAAGTTTATTAACCATATTATATAAAAATACAAAGAGACATTGTAAAAGTGAAACTAATTAACTTAGAGTTAATACTTAAAGATAAGGTTAATATAAGTACCCAAACCTGTCTAAATTCTATTGGTTGAGTGGTTTTCGACCTATCCCCATCTTAACCTTTGAATAATCAACTTTGGAGCCTTTAGAAACCGAATATGAATTTAATATAAATTAATATTTCTAGCTTTTCCAAAGGTGCCCCTCACCCCTCTTATAAAAGGGCACTCCTCCTTCTCATTTATTCACACCTTCAAAGCCTTTTGGTTCGGCCAAACTCTGCCACAATACTCTCCCAACATCCCTCACTACAACCTAGAGGCCTTAGTTTGATTAGAAAGCCAACCTAAGGAGCCCTTTTGATCAAATCAAAAGGAAGAACCCGAAGAAGAGGTAATGATTTCACCACCCTTCTCTAAGTTCATTTCTTCTTCCACTTCTTCTTCCATTGTTCTTACCATTCTAAAATAATAACTCCAGTATCTCACATATACTGTGATGTTATTATAAATATGGTACAACCATATTCAGTATTCTATCCACCCTTTGAATAACATGTCACCATACGTGCGTACGTACGGACTACCGTCTCCACGTCGTGGTGTAATTGTTATTCAATATAATATTATTTGGATGGGTATAATAATGATGTGTAACTCATGTAAATAATAAATATAACATTTTAATGATTCTGTATATATGATATACCATCCATTTATATATTATTTTAATATCAAAAGAATGATATTGTCGCTCGTGCGTACGTACGGACTACCGTCTCCACGAACGCGATGAGATTCATTCTCCATCGTATCCATTCAAGTATAATTATCATTTGATGATTTAAAAATGATGTTTAAGGACTAGATATAATTCTGGATATGAATAAGATACAACAACCATGGCTTATGTAACAAAACATATAAAATAAAATGAGTAAGTTAACTCCCGAAACGACGATAATTCTAAGATATTATTAACAAATCAATGTTAAAAGATCATATATGATATCATATTATTATATATGATTCTTGTATAATTTAATAACAACTATTTCACCATTATACAGGAGTTTAACCTACCCCAACCAAGGAAAAGTACAAGGTAAGGGTTATTTCACAATCTCTTCATTATCCGAGGTTGTTTATACGTAATAATCTACTGGGATTTCTTTATCATCCACATCTATGTTTCTTCGAAATGTATTTCAAAACATATTTATTATTTACAAGAATATGGGTTAAAGTCATTTATACCCTTGTTTGACTTTTTATAAGAGGGTTATAAAGGAATCTTTACATCGTTTTCAAAACAAGGCCCTTTTTAACCTTTTCGACAGAATTAAGGTAAGAATGTTTTTTTTAACTTATACGGAGGGTGCGGCTATTTTCCACCGTTATAAAATCTTCAAAGCTTCCCTTACAAGCTTATAAGAATATTTTCAAAGAAAATGTTTTATTTTATATTGATCTTAAATTATTTCAAAATAAAAGGAGATATTTCTTTAAAAAGAATTTTGATTTCATCTATGTCAACATCCTTTGATGGATTTTAAGATTATTTGAAGTTGATTTATTATGATACAAAACTTCTATATTGTATTGAAGGTTTTGTGATATGTTTGACTGTGGATGTGCTATTTTTATACCATTCATAGTTTATGGTGAAGGTATTGACATTTCATATGCTTGTTTTAATATGAATGTTTATGTTATGTTTAAACCTTTTCATATGGGAATGCATTGGACTTAATATGTGACGGGTGGAGCCCGCTATAGCTCCTCGATGCATCGGTAGGTCTCATGAGACAAACTAGTGTCTTGGCACAAGGCCTTGACAAAATCTTATTTGTAGTCTTGGCACGAGGCCTTGACTATGTGGTTATGATAGTCTGGAATTATGCATTCCAACATTATGAAAGTGGTTATTGATTTTTGCATGTGATTATTCGATTAGTAGAATATCCATGTGAATAAGTAAATGGAATTATTTTATTTTATTTATGCCATACCATGTTGAAAGTTCATATTTAAAAGGCTTTTGTTTTAGTTATACATTGCATTAAATGTTTATTCTTATTTATGAAAGTTTCCGTTATATTGTTATCCTTACTGGGCATTTGAGCTCACCCCTTTTCTATGTTTTATTTTTTCCAGGATGTGAAGAAGTAAGTTATGAATGACCTGCAGGGATTTTATGAGGGGTTAATAGTGTGGATTGTGGAAACATTATGTTGTTGTAGTAGTTTTTCATTTTATGATGTAATGTAAAACTTATGAATATATCTAGTGTTTCCAAGGCTACTAAACCAATCGGTCTTTCGAGATTTGATCTTTCTTGTGATCATGCCAATGTTATGTAATAATGCACCGACTCTGGGTAACTGGGGTCGGGGCATTACAGTTGGTATCAGAGGAAGTTTAGTACAATCCTTGGAAGCTAGATTTAGATAAACTCTGATTAGAGCACGTAGACCTAAGATGAACTTTGAGGATTAGTATAGAAGAACTTCCTAGAATTTAGGTATTGTAGAGATTTTGTGAGTTTTCCGAGCAATACATCCCTGTCTGGATACGAGCAGGTAGAGGCGGCTCTGGCACAGATGTACCTAGGGGTAAAACCCGAAAACACCGCTTTGAGCTAGACTCGAACGGGAACTGGTGCACGACAATGGGCCTTGCTGCACTCTTGGTTACGACACTCCCGGGGGATATGCTTAGGATAACTCTCATTTTCTTTACAAATCATTTTGAAGGGATTATGAGTATATACTTCCTCAAAGAAAACATTTTTATGATTATGGATTATATCCATAAATAGTTCAATTTATGTTAAGTGTTTTATAAGTATGGGATTATGTATTTTGATTCATAAACTGATCTAGTGTATGCCATTGTTTAGAAATGGCGCCCAGTAGAAGGAATGAGAACTCCAGAAATGCACATGATCCAAAGAGAAGGAAGGATCATATCTTTCATGGTCTTAAGCTAGAATTTATAAGAGAAATAGTCTCCCATGTATTATCATCATATGATGAAATAATATCATGTGTTGATAAGATAAGTAAAGAGTTTACTGAGTCCTATGTCTTTGAAGGGAAGCAAGAGAAGAAGAGGATAGAAGAGAGAAAGATGGATAAAGGGAAGAGGGAAAAGAAGAATTTTCCCGTATGTGGTAACTGTGGAAAGAAACACCCTGGAACTTGTCTGAAAGTAATGAGAGTTTGTTATAAGTGTGGAGGAAAAGGGCACAAAGTACGTGACTGCAAGGGTAAGAAAATGGTTTCAAATGTACAATGCTTCATTTGCAAGGAGTTTGGACACTACGCGAACCTATGTCCCAGTCATCAGTCTATGAAGCAAATGATGCTATTGGATAATAATCAAGTTATGATACTACCACAGATGAAGAGGAATGATTAGAGTTCTTATGTTGATTATGTCAATTGAGTGTTGTATCAACAATGTACTTGTTATAATAATTATGGAGTATATAAGGATTGTACTGCAGTACTATTTCATTAAGGACTTGAGATTGTGTGGAAAAAAGAAAAGTGACTCAATAGCAGGTTAAATTTTTGGAAAATATATGGTTGAGAGAAAGATAAACCATAATATGGTTCAGATACCGAGGTGGTGATTTTAGAATAATACATGATTGATTTGGATAAATTATATTGGATATTCTTGACTACCTTGGAACTGATTAATGATTTTTATATTCCATCATTGTTGGGGTTTAAAACATTTTTGGGATTAATGAAGTATATCCAGCTTTCTATATGGAATAAGGGAGCATGAATGTAATCAATAAGGAATATGGTAATTCAGGATGTTTCGGTGTATTAAAAGAATACATGATGAAGGTATTCATATGCTATTACGGGGTAAAAAGGTTCTACATTATGTTTACCTTACTTATAAATGTTGGACTGTGAGTTTGGATAGAAGTATTTTGGATAGTTCTAGATTGCCATAAAAGGACAACCCGGAGGTTGGGCAACAACCCGTCGCGTCCGGCAAGGCTGCGAGACTTGAACCCGCAACCGAAGGGCGACAAGGGTGTATCACCTACCACTGGCCCACGAGATGTCCTGGATTAAATAATGTAGATTTTATTAAAAGATCTTATAGATTAATTATAAATTCGTTTATTTTGGAACCCTATACGAATTGTGTAAATAGAATTCTTTTGCATTCTATTATCTTTTAGAGTGAAAGATGAGTTTGTGGTAGAAATTTATTAATGGATAAAACTCTAATTATAAGGTAAGTATATCTCCTTATGATCTTAGCCAATATCATAAATAAATTCCTCAATATTAAGAAAAGAAACTTAGAAAAAAAATGTTTTCCTAGATGGTACCTTAAATCATCACTAATTTATGGCTTTGGGATTGTTGGCCTTTTCATAGCCATGTTCTCTACCACTCTCCATCAGATAATTGATGGTTAGATTTTTCTTCCATATCCATATTTTCCTACATGGAACCCTAGTATGTGTTATTTTCGGTAATCTTCATACTTTCCACTATTTATTTTAAATAGAGGCCTCGTTAATTCATTTTTCGATGTGGGATTTCAACTAAGATATTTTGAAACGTCAAAAATGTGTTATCCCAATACCCTATATTTTGTCGAACCGATGGTACTTCAAATCATCATAGATTAATGAGTTTAAGGACCTCAATCTTATACTTTTTTGTGATTGATGACCTCAATCACTACCTATAAATATTTACGATTTTCCTCCAATTATATGTCTCTAATTTCCACCAATGTTCTCCTAATCAAGATCATAATTTGGTGGTGACCGTTTCATTTCTCTTTTCCTCATATTAAGACTAAATTTTAATAACCCAATTTCCGATGTGGGTTTTCCCACAAATATATTTTCTACTTTCAACCTTTTATTTTTGAAGAACAATTTCAAATTGCGAGGACGCAATTTATTGAAGGAGGGGAGAATGTAACACCCCAAGATTTCATAGTGTGTTATTTCTTCAAAATAATTCAATAACTTGCACTACACGCAACACTGAGTTCAATTGCACCATGACTTACCAAAAAAAAGCCATTAAAAGAGTTCATGAATAGTATTAACTAAATTTTAAACTTTATATAATCCTTATAATTTTAGAATCCATATTATGAGTTTCTTAGTCATAATGCAAGAATAGATTCATTTTCAGTATTGCACTTTTATCAACTTTTGATAGTGAAACCTTTTTAAATACAATATTTTAAACTTTTTGACTAAATGGAGACATCAAAAAATTTAAAATGAAACATCCCAAGCTTCCACGGTACGCTTTCCTTTGAATAAAACAGTAGCGTGTGTTGTACGCAACTTCGAGTTCTAACACACCGTAACCAATCAAACTAGCTGTTATGAATAGTAATACCTACTTTTTGAAGTTATATATATTTTATATTTTAAAATGGACTTCATTTTTGGATTCGGAATATCAAATTTATCCTAAGGTGAAATTTTGGTACTTTTCGGATAACTTTCATATTTTGATGAATAGTGAAAATTACTAAATTTTAATTAAAAACAACTTTTTTAATCAAAATAATTAATAGTGATAAATTATGAATTTGAGTGGTTTTAAAGTATATTTAGAATATATTTTTACTATTTAATATAATTTTGGTCATTGGACATAATTTTACAATTAAACCGAACATAAACGAGTGTCAATCTTTTGATAGTTATTATCTCTTAAAAACACGCTTTTTGTTTTGACAACGGGAATTAATTTTAAATTAATTTCTGCCAATTCTGTGTTATGAATTTATGAAAATGGATTCCATATTTGGAATCAGGATTTTCAAATTGTGTAAATAGGTAACTTTTATTTTTAGACATTTTGAATAATTACTGCGGTAAATATTTTATTTACCATGGTTAAGGGTAAATCCGGTAAATAAGGGTTAAAAAATAATATTATAATAATACTAAATTACCCTAAAACGTGTCTTAACCCTATTGGTTGATAAATGGTCGACCATGGGAATCTTTGGGTCTATTTTGGGACCCCATGGATCCACTTGTAAGTGATAATGACACTTTATTTTAATTAAGTCAAAATGAATACAAAAATGACACAAGCATATATCTTTTAGAAAAACAATTTTTACATAGGGTTATATATGTTGGATTTTAGATTATAAATATTCATTAGAAAGATAACAAGATTTCCTACAAAAGGATAGTTTATTTATAATTTTTAGACATTAAATAATTTATTTTATTTATGACACAATGATGATGCAGTAATTACTATAATAGTGAAAAATTAAAATAATTGATATTATAAATACCCAAATAAATATAATATGAAACCTTTAATGAATTAAACTAATTTTATAGGATAATATGATATATTAGGATTGATTTAATTGACTTTTTTCGAAGTAATCAATCTGTTATGAGTTTCACAAAAATCAACTATTGAATAGTGTCAAAATTGACATAAAAGAGTTCTTAAAATAAATATTATATTATTAATTGATATTAAATTCCTAAAAATCTAAGGTTCGGCCAAGAGAATTATATCGGGATAGGTTCATCATTAATGGACCACTTGGGGGTCGCTTGGATGTATATAGTAAGTTTATTAACCATATTATATAGAAATACAAAGAGACATTGTAAAAGTGAAACTAATTAACTTAGAGTTAATACTTAAAGATAAGGTTAATATAAGTACCCAAACCTGTCTAAATTCTATTGGTTGAGTGGTTTTCGACCTATCCCCACCTTAAACTTTGAATAATCAACTTTGGAGCCTTTAGAAACCGAATATGAATTTAATATAAATTAATATTTCTAGCTTTTCCAAAGGTGCCCCTCACCCCTCTTATAAAAGGGCACTCCTCCTTCTCATTTCTTCACACCTTCAAAGCCTTTTGGTTGGGCCAAACTCTGCCCAAATACTCTCCCAACATCCCTCACTACAACCTAGAGGCCTTAGTTTGATCAGAAAGCCAACCTAAGGAGCCCTTTTGATCAAATCAAAAGGAAGAACCCGAAGAAGAGGTAATGATTTCACCACCCTTCTCCAAGTTCATTTCTTCTTCCACTTCTTCTTCCTTTTTTCTTACCATTCTAAGATAATAACTCCAGTATCTCACATATACTGTGATGTTATTATAAATATGGTACAACCATATTCAGTATTCAATCCACCCTTTGAATAACATGTCACCATACGTGCGTACGTACGGACTACCGTCTCCACGTCGTGGTGTAATTGTTATTCAATATAATATTATTTGGATGGGTATAATAATGATGTGTAACTCATGTAAATAATAAATATAACATGTTAATGATTCTGTATATATGATATACCATCCATTTATATATTATTTTAATATCAAAAGAATGATATTGTCGCTCGTGCGTACGTACGGACTACCGTCTCCACGAACGCGATGAGATTCATTCTCCATCGTATCCATTCAAGTATAATTATCATTTGATGATTTAAAAATGATGTTTAAGGACTAGATATCATTCTGGATATGAATAAGATACAACAACCAGGGCTTATGTAACAAAACATATAAAAGAAAATGAGTAAGTTAACTCCCGAAACGACGATAATTCTAAGATATTATTAACAAATCAATGTTAAAAGACCATATATGATATCATATTATTATATATGATTCTTGTATAATTTAATAACAACTATTTCACCATTATACATGAGGTTAACCTACCCCAACCAAGGAAAAGTACAAGGTAAGGGTTATTTCACAATCTCTTCATTATCCGAGGTTGTTTATACGTAATAATCTACTGGGATTTCTTTATCATCCACATCTATGTTTCTTCGAAATGTATTTAAAAACATATTTATTATTTACAAGAATATGGGTTAAAGTCATTTATACCCTTGTTTGACTTTTTATAAGAGGGTTATAAAGGAATCTTTCCATCGTTTTCAAAACAAGGCCCTTTTTAACCTTTTCGACAGAATTAAGGTAAGAATGTTTTTTTTAACTTATACGGCGGGTGCGGCTATTTTCCGCCGTTATAAAATCTTCAAATCTTCCCTTACAAGCTTATAAGAATATTTTCAAAGAAAATGTTTTATTTTATATGGATCTTAAATTATTTCAAAATAAAAGGAGATATTTCTTTAAAAAGAATTTTGATTTCATCTATGTCAACATCCTTTGATGGATTTTAAGATTATTTGAAGTTGATTTATTATGATACAAAACTTCTATATTATATTGAAGGTTTTGTGATATGTTTGACTGTGGATGTGCTATTTTTATACCATTCATAGTTTATGGTGAAGGTATTGACATTTCATATGCTAGTTTTAATATGAATGTTTATGTTATGTTTAAACCTTTTCATATGGGAATGCATTGGACTTAATATGTGACGGGTGGAGCCCGTTATAGCTCCTCGATGCATCGGTAGGTCTCATGAGACAAACTAGTGTCTTGGCACAAGGCCTTGACAAAATCTTATTTGTAGTCTTGGCACGAGGCCTTGACTATGTGGTTATGATAGTCTGGCATTATGCATTCCAACATTATGAAAGTGGTTATTGATTTTTGCATGTGATTATTCGATTAGTAGAATATCCATGTGAATAAGTAAATGGCATTATTTCATTTTATTTATGCCATACCATGTTGAAAGTTCATATTTAAAAGGCTTTTGTTTTAGTTATACATTGCCTTAAATGTTTATTCTTATTTATGAAAGTTTCTGCTATATTGTTATCCTTACTGGGCATTTGAGCTCACCCCTTTTCTATGTTTTATTTTTCCCAGGATGTGAAGAAGTAAGTTATGAATGACCTGCAGGGATTTTATGAGGGGTTAATAGTGTGGATTGTGGAAACATTATGTTGTTGTAGTAGTTTTTCATTTTATGATGTAATGTAAAACTTATGAATATATCTAGTGTTTCCAAGGCTACTAAACCAATCGGTCTTTCAAGATTTTATCTTTCTTGTGATCATGCCAATGTTATGTAATAATGCACCGACTCTGGGTAACTGGGGTCGGGGCGTTACATAACGAATGATGATAACCACACTCTGAATGGGAATCTCCATCCTCTAATGACTATGATACCTATGACGATTCACAGGGTGGGTGTTTTCATTTAATTCAATAAATTCCCACATTTCTTCTCCTTGTTCATGAATTTACTGGTTGTCGTTGTGGTGGATTTGAACAGGGTTTGTCGTTATTTTTAACGTGATGTATAATTTACCCCCAATTTTAATAATTCTAACATGGAGGGCACATGCCAAATGAACAAGGCCTAGACCCACCACCTCTTTTTTTCATTGCGTTATTCTGAGGTGGGTCGTTCCAACATGAAAGAACCTTGAAACCGAGATGCGTGAAATGATGACGACATACCGAGAGGATCGTAGGTGTGTCTAGAAGGAAGAATGGACCATTGTAGCTCACTCGGTGGCCCATGGAAGAAGAGTCGTCACGTCATCGGTGCGGCATATTTGGAAACCGTTTCATACAGATGAGGGTGGTGGCTGGAAACCGCTGACCGCAGTGGAAGAAGGGCACCACTCAACACTGTGGTGGTCAGATAGGGGGCTAGTAACGGCTAGCCGCAGAGGTGGAGGTGGTGCACCGTCACGCATTGTGATTAAGGAGGTTGCGGTGATGCAGGTGATCTTCTCCCTACATGTCCTGTGGGTAATGAGGAGGCGCTACCAGACACCACTAATAAAGAAGCCGAACAGCGCCTTTGAGCCGTTCGGTTGCAGCAAACGATGCGATCCCGCCTGGGTCACACCAGCGGGTGGGACGAGCCGCCGCAGCCCAACCTAGCAGAGGCTATCCGGGTGGGGTTGACCTGATCTAGGTCTGGTCGACCCAGGCAGGTTTGGTTTAGTCAGGTTGCACCAGACCTGGACCCCTCTCGGGCCCAGATACGCTTCAATGACCGTATCTTATTAACCGGACGTTCATTTCATGAACCGTCTACGGAAATGGAATCTATAGAGCTAGATGGTCTTTCTAAGATACTCCACAAGGGATTTAGATAATGTTGGAGTACGACCAGGAGGGATTGAATCCGAATCCATCCGGGCCCTCGACACAAAAATTCCAATAACTTACAGAACAAGAATCTAGGTGAGGCACTATCGGTTTCGTTGGAACACTTATGACGTGACAGATAATTGGGTAACTTATTCATGGGACATAGTTCTAGTTGAAATATGAAAAATGGCTTCAGGAGTAGTTCTACCAGAATGAAGTGTACTATGAGCAGGAATCTGGCGGTTGGTAGTGAGGTAGAGGTTGGAGACAAATCATATGGAGGTTAGTACCGAGGGATCCTGTGTGGGTCAGCACCTAGAGATCTTGTGGGGATTAACACTGAGTGATCCTGTGTGGATCAGAACCTAGAGATACTATGTGGATCATCATTACATGACCCGATGAGGACCAAACATAGAGAATACCATCATGTATTTGCAACATACTGATCCTGTGTGGGTCAGATCCTGTGTGGGTCACCGATCAGCATTCTTGTGTGGGTAAGAGCATACCGATCCTCTGTGGGTCAGATCCTGTGTGGGTCCTGGGGGGTTAGTACCTATCGACTCCAGGTGGGTTGGGTCCTATGTGGGACTTCTAGGGGATAATACATATTGAGCCTATGTGGGTTAGACTCTGTAAAGTTAGCAGCAGTGCCTCTCGATAGAATAAAATGATCTAGATTCTCAAATAATCATCCATACTTCTATTCTTTAATTATACTTGGTTTGAAATGTGTCTATTTATTTGTGTTTTGTGATTGAGATCATGCCTTTTGGTTTTCCATTGTGGAATCTTGAGAGACCTTCGGGGGTCTTGGGGTCCCTACTAGGTATTGTTATACTCACCCCTACATGGGCTTCACCCGCACCTTGTTGTGTCTAGTGAAAATGATAAAAAGCTTGGCTGAGACATGAGGGAGCCAAGACCAGGTGATACATGGAATAGATTGGCTGACATTGATAGCATTGGAGATGAGTTGTACCTACCCTTCCGGTTGGATCCTTGTTGGATGATCCCAAGAGCTGTTTTCTTTTTTTAGAGGTAGTTGTACCATTCTATTGGGCTTGTATTCCGGACCCTTTACTTTCAGTACACACCTTTACTACTACAGTTTTACATTGTGGTTTCATCATGTTGGGTTCCTAGATAGTGAGTATGTATAGGTTTAAAGGCAATGCCTTCCCATTTTAGGGATATGCCTTTCTGGTGCTAGTTTCCAACCCCTAACATATGGAATGCGGGCATGGGGTTGTCACGACATGGGCTCTGGGGGATGGGTCATGACATTATCAATGAGGTTTAAGTGTGATAAAATCAATGGATTCATTTCATTTTTATTTTATTGATTTAGTTGAATGTGTTATCAGTTATTTACCTTTCCATGTTGATTTAGTTTCATTAATTTATTATTTCTTCCAATATACGTAACCATATTAATAATTTGAGCTCACCCTTATGTTTCTTTTCCCATGATTTTGAAGACAAATCCTTTAAATATGTTTCAAGTATTTTGAGATTTTTATTATGCTTGTCATTATTTTATTTTCACAATGTATTAAGGGTATCAATAATGTAATGTGGTTTTCCAAAACTAAAAAACTATTCCATCCTTTGGGAATATATTCCTTTTAATCACGACAATATAATAAAATAATTCACTAACTCTGGGATTCTAGGGTCAGGGTGTTGCAATAAGAATATATTTTAATGAGTTTATGATGTTTCTAATGCATTTTTTTCAAAAACATTTCATTATACATAATGCTGGATATTATTCTAAAACCCCCACACATCACTTATTAAATCAACAATGCAAGATATTTTTCCCTCTACCTCCCACTGGCCTTCACCATGAACACCAAACACTCAATATATAAAAACAACTTTATTATTTATATTAAAAACACACAAAACCCTATAAATGTATGGGTTTTATACATCATATAAAATTTCATTAGTTGAGTGAAAAAATTACCAATACTTATGGAGATAACCTAATTAATCACCAAATTTGTGATCAAATTAAACAAAAAAAGTAGACATCATTTCTTATGATAGGTTATATATAATCCATTAATTTTCGTCAAGTTTTTTATATAAAAAAACTAAAAAAACTAAAAATATAAACATCATGAATTCATAGAGTGTTCAAACATATTTTCATTCCTCATTTCTCATTATTTTATTTCTAGTTTTAGATATATACTTTGGGAATTATAAGATCTATCCAACCCATTTCATGCAAAGGATAATTGAAATTGAAGGTATATATAATTTTTAGAAACGAAAAGACCAATTCAATCATATGAAGAAGAAAAGGAAAACAAGATTGGTGGGATTGAATATATTGAACATAACTCATAAATTAAGCCTTTAAATATTGTAATGAATTGACACTAAATATAAGGGACATATGAGAGGATACCAATCATGCATCACACTATCCCTCAACCAAATGAATTTTGAGAAATATCAACAACAATTAAATATTTCATCAACCTTAAATGGTGTAACACAAAAGGATTCCATCACATTCATGAAATATATCACTAAAATAATAAAAATATTCTGTCTTTATAGGATGATTTATTATAAAAATTATTTGATGTAATTTTATTATTTCCTTTAGAAGAATTATAGAATATGGTTCATATAATATAGGACATGTTTACTTGATTAATGGAAAACATACCACAATGAATGTTTAGAATATACAGTCCTATAGGTAAAAGTATGAATTTTTGGAAAATCATAATCACTAGTCCATGAGAAGATTAGTACTTCCATAATGATGGGGAGAGGTACAAGGGGTATGATCAACAATTCCAAACCCATCATCTCCAAACACTTTTCATAAATAAATTTTTGTGATAATATCACTTTGAAAAGAAATGTTAATATAGGTATAATTGTGGGAGGATATTATGAAAATATTATTTCTATACAGTGACTGAAAATTTTCAACATGTTGGTTTTTAATACTCAAGAGAAGGAATCAGGAGTAAAATGAGGATATCTAGTAGGTTACCATTGATGAATCACCAATTAGATGAAATAATATTGTTAGATAATGATCTTTACTAAAGGGTATTTTAATAGGTGATTCATGTCAACATTGGGATTCATAAAATTCTTAAAAAAAAGAATTCAACGAGTAAGTATTGAACATCAAAGAAAAAAAATTTATATAAATATTTTTTGAGAGGAATTTATTGAGGAAAATTAATATTCGTGTTTCAAGGAATTTATTTTACACAATTTTATCATTATTTTTCAATGATAATTTGAATATATTATAGTTTTTTTACTATCTCTGCAAATTAATATTCATAGAAATATTTTCCTGTTATTTTTAGTATATGAATTATTTTAAATAATTTTTTTACGCATAAATCCTTAAATTATTATCATTTTTGAAAATCTATTATTGAGTATTTTAACATAGTATTTCTTTGAATTTGTTGTGGATAAAAAGAACCAAAAGTTATTTTGGAAATACAAGAGTTATATGAAATCATAAATACGTGACAAAAAAGTTCTTCGATCATTATCCAATCTACTGGGGATTGTGAAATGAAATGGAATCTAGACATTGGTAGGGGTGAAATTGGATAACCACTAGTAATGTCATGGATTGTGGATCTATATTTAGAGAAATATTGCATGAATTGGCCATCTCATAGACAAAAGTGAACAAAATGGGTTGACATGGAAATAGTAAAATGAACTCATAAATCACGAACATAAACTATAAAATGGAATATAGTGGGTAGAACCCTTGTTAATAAATATTCATCCATTCTAGGAAGAATTTGGATGTTAAATTTACCACCATTGCATTCATATAAAATTTATAATAATATAGCATAATAATGCACATATATGGTCAACCATTGAATTTATTACCCATATGGTTTAAGAAACCTATTAAATCATACTGATCATCTTCATTAATCTTTCTACGATTGAAAAATTCCATCACCACCACTTAGTCCATTATCCACGCTCACCTTCACCTAGAGCTTCATCCTTTGCGTGATTATTTTTTCACCATATTCATAATGATAGGGGAAAAAACATTACATTATCATTTTTCTAGAATTATTTTCAAGAAGGTATTCTACCACTACCTTCAATAAAATTCCACGAAATAAGAAGATCTCGAGAAACTCCATCCATACATGCACCTACCAATTTAATACCAATGATCTATAAAGTAACACTAGGTCTTTATATAATCTCCATAATTTTCAATCCTATATAGGGTTCCAACATATCCTTGGTGAATTATAATATATTTTCATCCTTCAATAGAACATCAACCATTCCCAATAATCCCCAAGACCCAATAGGATCTAAATCCATTACAAATAATTTATCAGTTCCCAATAGAGCCTCAACTCATTTCAAGGAAACTTATGGTCTGAACATTTTGTTTACAATTAAAAATATATCCTAAAACCTTAATCCACATAAAATTAGTTATAAATTACAAAAACAATATCATTGAAGTAGATGATCATACCTAATTTAAATGTGGAACCCTTAATATAAATTAAAGACATAAATTTAATCTACTTTAGAAATGGTGTATATGAATAAGTTAAGACTAATGATATAACTTTTTTTTCATAAATTAGGAAAATAATTATTATAATTACACATGTAATTAATTTTGTAGTGTGAAAAGCGATGATGAATCATGAATATTCCCCATCAATGTGGGACAAATATTTAAAACCTCAACGAATTAAGTTGAATAAAAAAATGGCACTGTATAGATCTATTCTATGAATTATGATATTAGATCGGAGCTTGAAATTCATTATAGAGGGAGAATATTTAACCCAGGAACCATCATTTTATTCCACTTATCTAGAAACTAGATATTATATTCCCATTTCAGCCATAGATTTCCACACACTATAGAGGATATTGAACCAAATTTATTTTATGATTTCTTATTTTTAATAAATATGATGTCAATATGTGTTGAGAAGAGGTGGTTGTGTAGTGTTTGATATAAAAAATATTATATAAGAATAATATTAGGAAAATAATGGAGTTCCAAGTCAAATATTTCTATATATACTATGTTTATTTGGGATTAAGAATACCGAGAATATTGATGAATAAGGAGGAAGATGCAACTTAGTGTCTACCATTATATAAATCATTAGAGAACCATTCACATGTAGAAAATTTTGGATAAGTTGTTAAATAATTCTATGGATTATTATTCTTTTTGAATAATATGCCTCTATGAATAAGAATTAAGTTGGTTGAGAAAGATAATTTTGAGGTGAAAGAGCATCAGGAGATTTTATATTGTATATTTATTAGAATTATTCAGTGCATAATTATTGACATAAATTGATAAAGAAAATATAAATAATTATTAAAGTAATGAAATATCCATGGATATAATACAAAGATTATTTACATGTAGCATAAGATTTATAATTATTTTGTTGATGATTTGATGTAATTAATATATAATTTATGGCTCCTGAGAACGTTGGAATTGATATGAGATATTGGGAGATAATATGCTGAAATTATAGAGTTGCATATGTTGAACAATTTGGAAAATTACTCTTTATATAAAAGATATATGAGTCCTTCCATATTTATATTATAGTAAATTATATATTCTAACTCTATGTGAGGTTTGATCTTTGGAAAAATTCTTGTGGATGATTATTTTCTTGGATAAATGATTTTAATTTCATTAAAATTTTCTATATGTCATATACATTTCATATAAACTAGTTGAGATAAAATAGATCACTAGCTATGAATTATTAAGTTAATGTGGTGGAAGAATATAATATATAACAAGATATTAACAATGGATTTATAATTTCTTATTTTTTTAAACAAGAGATATAAAAAATTAAGATATATTTACAATGCACCAATTTTATTAACTACTAAGAATTGTAAGACACATAAGAATTAATGGGAGGTTATATAGTACAAAAATGAATCTTTTAGAAGCTATATCAGATTATCATGGGGTTTTAATTTTTTTTATGATATATACGCTTGACATGTGAGAATATATTGTGTTTTCTAGATGAATCATAATATTCAAACTGCACAAATATTATGGGGTTATTTAAGATATAAAAATCTCAATTCTTTATAGTTTAAGACATGATTATAGATATTTTGTTATTAATATCGAGGATAAAGAATGAGTTAATCTAAAAAATAATAGTCCTATAATGAACAATCTTGTAATATCTACATTCAAGAAATATTGATATTATTTCCTATGATGAATAAATTAATGTCATGGTAGTTTTGATCTTGATATTAAGTAAGTCTTGTTGTAAGACTACATATTGTAGTTTTATATCATGAAACTCATAGACATCATTGGAATGAGTTAGAAAAATGAATTCCACATTAATTTAATAGAACCACACTGTAGTATTATCCTGGGAAAATTAAGAATAAATTATTAGGAATTGATAGTGGGGTTAAACTACAATTTCCTTTTAATATCATCATTTCTATGTGGACATTGTAATAGCGGATTCCTTTCTTGATAAAAGAATAAGTAATAATTATGGATAATTAAATGATGAATTATGTTTTAGATATCACTAATTAGTTTTTAAGAGAATGACAATGACGGAATATCATGCAAAACATGATGATAATATTTTGAGGATCTTGGTGTGATATTTTAGGAAATTCAAATGTATAATATTGAATCATAATAATAATGATCAATGATGGAAATTTTCATAGTTATTATTTAATCGATGATAAAACCGAGAATCATATTACTGAATTTTTCAAGAAATTTAAATTTTAAAATAGATGATTTTTATTCACAAGGTGATTGATTTTAGTGTTTATATATTGAAAAAGATTAGAGATAGAAAAAATGATTGAGAACAAATGATAATAATATTCCAGGAACACCTTGATCATTTAATTAGAAGAGAAGTTTGATAGGAAAATAATTCTGCGACACTCAAGCATCAAAGAATAAAATAATATGGTCATTCTATAATGCTATTTCAGTCCCCAAGCATGTTTTCTTTCCCTTCACGAGTATTAAAAAAGTTTTATAAGGACTGAATAATATTGTTACATCTATGAATAATTTAATGAAATGTATAAAATTATTTAGTTTCTTATGACTACTATATTATGGTGATGGATATTGGATTTATCATGTCAAGGGACTAAATGTGATTTCTTGATAGTTAAACATCAAGAGGATGTAGTTTAATACAATATTTGAATACGAATACCTCACTGGTCCCAGAGTCTAAATATTACTATTTGGTTCTTCTATTTTTAGTTGGTGTCATACATGTGACATGGTTGGTATTGGGAATATATTTTAATGTTTATACACTTACCTATGTATTTATAGGCAATAGAAGGGATGTACTATGTCATAGGGATATAAACCACCACACACTGAAGTGTTACTCATATACATTAGGGGTGATACTTTTTAGTGATTAATTATTTTCCTTCCATATATTTCATGTATGAAAATGAAGGTTAGTAGAGAGAAAAGTTATATTGATTCAATAAATATGTGAAAATGTTAAATAAAAGGATTTAATTGATAATTATTCATGCACACAAATTGAACCTCCTTTCTATTTTGTTTCACCAATACTTGTTAAAAATTGTTGGTATCAAAAGCATGGTTCCCCCTTTCATTGGGTTATGAAAATAATGATGATTCAAATAATTAATTTTATGAATCTCTCTCCCAATGGATATATGAAGTATAGATTTTGAAATAAATTGAGTTCCCTATCATGGAAACTAATAAAGAAATTTATTTCAAAATATTAAAAAATTTGAAATATAATATTTCAATGAAATTGAAGAAGGATTTATCAAATTAAGAGGATCCTTTAATAATTGATGGTAATAAAAGTATTATTAATTCAATTATATCTTTTAATAACATTAATAATTAATAAACATTTTATTGGAACATAATTTTCATGTTAAAATTGGTAGAAACAATAATTCCTATAAGCTATAATAAAAAAGTAATTAGATGTTTCCTGAATGGAGAATTATTTGTGGAAAAATAATCTATTGGAATCATAAGAAATACAGAACCCTCAAGAAATAAAATTTTCCACCCAAAGAACCATGTTCATGTGCAGATAAAAACATATCCACCGATTTACATGACAAACAAATATTTATTTTAAGGTATATCAATCATAATTGTCCCGAAGAAATATTCACTTTTATTTTTGGATAATTCATAAATATTCAAGTGGATATCACCCAACTTTTAAATGATTGTGTAAGATAGAAAATTATTTTGAAATTTGTTTTTTGATATGTCAGTAATTATCCATGAAATTAGTAGGAATATTTTCCTTGAATGTGGAAAATAATAAATGGTTCTCCATGTTTCAGAATTAGTTTCTTCCTGATACCTATGGAAAGAATTATGTAATGATAGGGGTTAATGAAATTATACCTATATTATAAGAAGTAATTTACTATATGGATGATCAACTATGGATCAAATATAATGGAATTAATGAACATGATATTTATATTCAGAAGAATAACTAGATTAATGATAAAAAAAATAAGGGAGTTTGAATAAATGTTGAGATAACTTTAGGATAAGAAAAATATATTCAAAATAAAGTATCTTGAGTTGGAAGACTAATTTTAAATTTTCAATGTAAAATAAGATGATTCTATATAATTTTTGAAGAATATACTTTCTCTAATAATAAGATGAAAGAATTATATTTTGGTAAAAATATCCCTAACCATTTGAATTAAGGGCCTGAAATCATTCTCTAATAAATCCACTATAGGCTCAAAGAAAAATATTCCAAATGTTCTAGAAAATTTTATTTTCACTAATACTATTTTTATAAATATTGTAGGTGTTAATTGAAAATATATTGATATATGGTTGAATTAAAATGGTTTGAAATCCACCACGACATCAATTATGGTTTGAATTGTGGTTGTAACATCACAACTCAAGCCAACAGGTCCTATATTGGGACCTACATGACCTCATGTCAGCCTCCCCGCATTGGAGAGGATGAAGACTAGGGATGAGGGTCTTAGTTCATTAGTGAGGAATATACACCCAAAGTATCATGTCATGACATATATAAATATAACAAAAATCCATTAATAAACAATGATAATAGACATTCATAAACTTACGTAATGACTTAAAAGAAATATAAATAAAAAATATCCCATTGTGGAAACCCTTTATAGAGTAATAAAAGATGATATATAAAAAAACAATATTCATAACCTCTAGATTATGTCCCATTACATAGATAGCACCATCCTCTTCAGCTTAGCTCCCCTCCATATGGCTATTTCTCTTTGCTAGATTCCTTATGAAAGCTACAAGCACACTGAAATTCCTAAGTATTGTGTTAGTAAAAGACAAAGTAAGACGCAAAAAAGAAAACCCTTAAACAAATGTACTGAATTATAACATGTGCATTCCATTATAATAATAAATTAATAATAGAAATAAACACACAACCCTAAACCAAGTGGTCATGAACCAACCAAGATTCTAAAAACCCATGGTCATACAAATGATAGCTCCATGCTGAATGATAATGTAATAATTCGGCAGTAACCAACCATCCCATATATGGTGTCATCATGGTGTCATGTGTACATGAAACCTGATAGAATCTATCCATCAAGAGGAACATATCACCTGAAATCATTTATTTTAAAATATCAAATACTCACATCAACAAGGCCACCTCTTAGAGAGTGATACATAGAAAGATAATGATGCCTCGAGTGGATCCACAACACAACATCAGGGCTACATCATATATCCAAACTACAGATAGGTCCATGATCACCATCATCTTATTCTAGCAGACTCCCCTCAAAGGGATAAAAATTCACAATGGTCCACCTATCTCAAGTTCCTCTAAAAACCACCAAGGTATGGAAACATGGTTATAGGGTGAGAACACAAGAAATACTAGAATATCATCATATGTATATAGCAGCACACATAACTTCATGTGATCATATTCAAACATGGAAAAGGATATACTAATTTTACTCATGGATTAAAAATAGGTCTAAATGGATACACACATTGACATTAAATCACTAACAAGCACGACCATAAAAAATACAAAAAATATAATCATCATGGAAACATATGTAAATGAAATCCCAATAAGGTAAGGAACTTCTAATCACAAATCACTGATATCAACATCAATTTTAATCATAGGTGTTTATATTTGGGTAACACTCATAAAAAAACCTCAAAAATATCTAGCCTAGTATACATTGAACTAGTCAAAAATTTACATGTTATGTGTTCCAAAGAAAGGTGATGAAAAATGAGCAATCATGTTAAGATAAAACATAATAGAAGTAGACCACTGGAGGAAGTCAGAACATCTAAAAGTTATGTTTCTTGACATGAGGTGAGATCTAAATCATGGATATGCACTGGAACCCACCAACATGGCATAATAAATTAGTCTACAATGTAGTGGTGCACTGGAAACTGGTTTGATAGTGTAGTAGTGCACACAAAACATGTGATACAGAATAGGTTATAAAACCATTGTGAAAAACAATACAAGATGAAGACACCATGACATAGGGTTTCATCCACCATTGCACTGGTAACATTTCTATGGAAAAGTCGCTTGGGAAACGATGTGGTGCACTTTTTTTGGTGGTAAACTACATGAAAAGACCCCTTTAACACTACATAAAAGTTCATTATATGATTATTTGGTATACTAGCAATAGATTGATCCTCTAACTAATAGTATAACGGCAATTATTAAAACATATGCTTATTGCATTGTCACTAGTCATTTAGTAGTGGGTTTTTTTTGATTTCATAGTGGTTTTATAATGATTCATTTTTGGAACATTAATAGTGGTTTCTTATTTATTTAGCGACGTTTATTTTATTTAAAAAATCCAAGGGAAATATAAATAAAATAAAAATTACCACCACTAAAAATTAACTGATTGTTTTTTTCATAGAAATTAATTATAACTACTGCTAAAATATATTTTATTTAAATTATTTAGCGGTGGTTACTAAATATTCCACAAAATAAAATACATTTTATTTATAATTATTTAATAAAAATTGACATGCAATAAACTAAAATATGAATATATTGTAAATCTATCATATATATGTCATACATCAATAGTCATATAAATAAACACTCATAGTAATCATTACCTCAGTCTGAGTCAACCGATACATCAATCATTGTAAATTGAATTTTTTACTAAATTGTCATTCTAAACTGGAAACATGCACTTTAACTCATACTAATAAAATCATATATTGGTTTGAAATGATACTAATTCAAACATGTCAAAAATGAATTATTAATCAATTTCACAAATTATCATGGAAATATTAGTATATATTCATAGTTTTTAGTGAGGGATACTTTTTGAACATAAATGTAAATTCTAAACTAATAATGGACGCATTGATTCCAACCAGGAACATCATTTTTCATATTGAGGTTCGGCTCATTATACATGTCATAAATGTCTTATAGACCGTTTATCTAATGTATCAAAACAATGTGATCACCTTTTTCAAGTTTTGAGTAGGTCAGTTTTCCTTTTTACAAAAATGGATGTCAATTTTAAAAAAAATATACACATGTAGAGCCATATCAAGAACATCATGTATGGTCTTATGGTTCATTTGATTCCTGAAATAAAAAAATGATTTATTTATTATTTTACTAATGTATAAATATAATCTGATTTTATTTTATTAGTTTTGAGTTGGTTAATTGTCCTTACAATTGATGTCAATTCTAAATAAAAATACGCACTTGGATTCATACCGATCACACTGTGCATTGGATTGAGGTAATGATAATTCATACATATCAAAAGAATTATGGATCATTTTTATAATGTATCAAAAAATAGGGCTGTGTTTTCTCTTTTTTGTGTACATCACTTATCTTTTTAACTAAATTTTCATTTTAAACTGGAAACACAGAAATTAAATCATATCGATCACATATTTTTTCGGTTTGATGTGAGACAGATTCCTCTACATCAAAAATGATTTATGAATCAATTTCTTAAATTATCAGAAAATACCCAATATTTTTTTCTATTATTTAGTGAGTGACACATTTTGAACCAAAATGTCAATTTAAAAATGATAATGGACAATTTGAGTCATATCGGTAAAATATTGTATCAGATTGAGGTGCGGCTAAATCATACATGTCACAAATGACATCTGGATCATTGTACTAATGTATAAAGACAATACGAATTAATTTTCTCAAATTTTACTAGGTTAAATGTCATTTTACTAAAATTGATGCCCATTTTTAATAAAAAGACACACTTGGAGTCATACCGGGCACACCATGTATCAGAATTAGGTGTAGTTGATTCATTCACATAAAAAATTACATATGGGTTGTTTTACTAAATTATAAAACAAATATATAAATTTCCTCAATTTTGAGTAGGCCATTTTTCTTTTTTTAAATGGTCTGCAATTCCAAAAAATATGTACTTGGAGTTGTACTTATCACCACGTAAATTTTATTGAGGTGCAGATGATTCCAACATGTCTCAAATAACTTATGGATAATTGTAAAAATTTATAGAAAAAATCTGAATGTGTTTTCTTAGTTTTGATTACATCACTTATCTTTTTTTAAAAATTATTATTTTAATCTAAAAACAGACACTTTGACTCATACAGATAATATAATGTATTAGATTGACATGATTCAAATTCTAACACATCATAATTGATTTAGGAAATTATTTCCTAAATTATAAATAACATCTATACATTTTTTATCATATTTAAATAACCAATAAATTTTGAACTAAAATGTCAATTTTAAAATGATAGTAGACACTTTGAGTCATTCCAAGCACATCATGTATCAGATTGAGGTCAAACTGATTTTTACACTTCAGAAATTACATATATGTCATTTTAATAATGTATAAAAACAATAAAAAAATTCTCAGTTTTGAGTATGTCAAGTGTCATTTTTACTAAAATTAATTTCAATTTTAAATAAAAATAATCACTTGGAATCATATCTATCACATCATGTGTCGGATTGATATGAGAATGATTCCTACATCTTCCAAAGTCTCCATGAAATTATAACATCCACTTTTACCATGATTTAAATTTTATATCATTTTCAAAATTCCAACACTACATATTAGGTTGATGTTATAGGCGAAAAACCATTCTTGTTGTTGAATGCGAGTAGAGTTGAGGTATATCATGAGACTATTATATCATGAGACATCCCCATAATTGGAAAATGTGATTCCATAAATATTTAGGACTTCAACAATGAGAAAAATTTTTGGATAAAAAAATTGATTCAATATGTAGTGTTGGTAGTTTAAAAAATAACGGTAATGAAAATAGAAATCATGGTAATATTTTCAGAAAGAAACATTTTATCACTTCTGTGCCTTATTTAAGATAGTTTAATGAATAATATTACTTCCAAAAAAATATCTTGAAAAAACTAAATTTGTATTTGATAGAAATGATAATTAAATTAACTTTCAAATAGTAGATAAAATGATGATAAAATTAATTAAATAAGTAATAGGAATTCTTCTTTTAATTGTGGTGAAATATTTCTTGGTTAATTTTCTTTTTGTTATTACCTTAGTTGCAGGCATGAAGTTCAATATCTCATGAGCATGAGAAGATTTGAAAAAACTACCCCAAGTTGAAATAAGAATCCACATTTGTTATAATACAATTATTTTATGAGTAATACTAAAAAGAAATAAATTAAATATAAATTTGAAACAAAAAATTATAGAACAATGGAAAACAATGATTGTTCTGAAAGATATAAAAATTTTCTTTCTAAATTTGGAGTTTAAAGATGAATTTTATCTCCCAGTAAAGAAAATAATATTTTTCCTTGTATATTTACTTTTTACAATTTTTATTTTTGATGTGGTAACATTTTTTATCTACATAAATAATGTTTTATTAAACATATTAATTAACCCCTATAACTAAATTTTTATTTGTTCATCCTTTATTTATTGGAATTTAATGTAATCATACTTATAATAATGATAAAACAATCATTTAAAATTAAAAATTTTATATATTGGAAAATATTTTCAGTAGAAAATGATATTTTTTCTATTATTTTTTCTTAAAATTATAATCCACTGATTACCGATAAAATTTCTGTTAATATAATCATGTATATTTTTAAACGTCATTATAGTGATATTATTTTAAATATATAAATCTAATTTATTATATAAATGTTACAAAACATTGATAAAAAAAGTTCTTTGAAAATAATATTTTTATCATTATCATTGTCATCAACATTAATCATAGTAATTATACCTTTTTTCCAAGAAATACAATATAATTATTAAATAATCTGATAGTACTAATGTTAACTAAAATTAACATTTTATAGATATAATTTCAATAGGTTAAGAAAATTAATTTTTTAATTTAATCAACTAAATCAATATTTTGATTAAAATATTATATGTTTAAAAAATTATATACAAGGGTTTTATGAATAAAAAAATTATTATTTTTTGATTTATTATATAAATATTTATAATATGAAAAGGTTTCAAAAAAAATTACTCCAATTTTCCTTTATAGTAATGTAATGGATGTAAATGTTTTAGAATAATTTGTATTTTTTAACTATTTATCTACAAAACAATTTTTTATGAAAATTATGAAAAAATACACAATATAATATTTATATGTTAGAACAAATAATAATTTTATTTTATGTAATTAAATTTTTTAATCTTTATCAAAAAATGATCACACATAATATTAAATTTATTTTCATAGGAAAATTACCATTAAAAATATTCACTCTATAAGAGATCTCAATACGTCATTCGTACACAAAATATTCAACTCTATATGTCTACCATATCTATAGAATATAACAAACCCCTTTCTACCACTACAGAGGATGAACCCTAGAGAACACCATATGTTTAGGCTTTACGAAGTGTTTCTATTTCAAATTTTAAAGCTTCCATGGATTTTACCGAAATTACAATTTTATTTCATTTTTACGAAATCCCACATTGGGGAAAAGCATAAATGATTAAAAACTAAACCAACATTGTAGAAAGAGATAACTAGAAAACCAAAACAAAACCATACATCACTGGATAGGCTTCCTAGCCAAATCAACCCAGTACAACCATGCCATGTCTCTGATATTACTATCTGGGTGCGGGTCCATGAAACCCTCTAACTCGATTGTAATAGAATTAGTCAACTCCAAATGAATTTTGATGAACAAATGATGAGTTATAATTAATGAAAATTGGTAAATTATATTGGCCCAAAAATATTCCTCATTTATTGATATTATAGTTGTATAATGATCCTTTTTCTATATTATATGGAAGTATATATCAAATTATATATAACCAATTAATCTAGGAAATGAATATCCTATAAGTATGATAACCAAATCCATACCCATAACACCATTAACCCACCTAAACTATTCTGTTTATAAATGATCTCCCTATGAAGGAGTTTTCTAAGGGAAACTATAAAAGTCATAACTATAATTACTTATTCACTAACCAATAATGTGTAATATAATAAAATGTCTATATAAAATTTGAACTTTAGAGAGGAATCACCACTAAATAAAAAATTTGAGTAATAATAGGCATATAGTGATTATATGCATAAGGATGAAGCGTTTATGGGGGGTTCCTCATTGCTGCTATGGAGGGGTTCCCTGTTGCTATTGTGGAGGGGATTCATGGAGGTTACTAGAACCAAAACTAATAAACCACCGTAAAGACGTGATTTTTTGTAGTGTAAGCCTCTTTTAGCCTCAGAAATCCATAATAATTTTCGTAAACTAGGAAAAACACACACATAAGAGGTATAAGAGGAAAGAATTTATTTTAATTAAGGAACAAAAGTTTCTAGGCTTTATAATACCCCTATAAATAGTTCACATCCCTGATAACTATATCTCAGGTTCCTTCTCAATCAACTCTGGATATTAAGCTCAAAATTTATATTGTCAATCCAAATCCTCTAATTGGTTCCTCTCATGTCATCATTGAATCTAGAAATGTGGTGTTTGTTTCCCTCAAATGAATTTATAGCTATGATTTATAATCTGCATCGGTATCTCCTTATAAAAAACATCAAAATCCAACTCAATTCCTATTATCCAATAACACATGAAGGATCAGCCATGTATCTCTAAAGCTATGAAACATGAAATATATCCTACAAAACATGGTATAAAATTGAAATACATTATTGGAATTACACTATCTATATCCCCTAATTGATGTCAAAGGGTCATATAAAATGTTGTTCTAGCTTTCCCTTCATCCTCAGACATCCGTGTACCAACAAAGGAGTCACTCCCTAGAAAACATGATTGACCACAATGAAATCCAAGGGTCTCATCCTAGAGTTAGTATATGATCTTTATCTTCTATCAATATTTTTAAACCACTCTTGAATCAACTATACTCACTTGGAGTTCTCAAGAACCTTGCTATTTAAATCAAATGGTTCGTCACATGACTCATGCCAATAGAACTGTGAATGACATGGGCTCTCTCAAATGGACTCTTGAGATTCTATCTTAATAAATTAAAATAACTATTATTGTATGAAAAATCCACAAATAATATGCAATCACCTAGGTTAAGGATGATGGCTTGAAGCTTTTCCTCAAATATGAAATGATCAATCATCATTAGTTGATCAACAATCACTCTGAGTGCATCATGACTCCTTTGGGTCCATGTTAACCCCATAAAATTTCATTCATGGCATATTCCCATTTCCACATTGTAACCAGATGTATCAGAAGAAATCCAAAAGGTCCCAGTGCTCTACATTCAATGACTGACAAATAGGGCATCTGAACACCTAACTTGCAGTATCCCTCCGCATCATAGACCACAAGAACTAGTGATTGATGTCGTGATTAATATTGGTTAGACTATAATGCATTTACAAACTAAATTTATGATAATACATTATCATATCCTCTGTGATGGATTCAAGGACTAATACTCTTACATGGACCAAGATCACATCATCATCATTCATTGTCCAATCAAGAATATGCTCACCACCATTCAGTTGATCACTCATTACAACACACATTGTGTTAGAATCCTAAACAAAGTGAAATCAATACAAAAGAGTGTATGATATCACCAATGGTTCACATGTCATTGAAACCTAATCCATGTAATTATCCATACACTAGTCATCAAGGATTCTCATCAGGCACTGTGAATCCTCTGAATATTGATCCCCAATATCTTACTCGACATACATCTCACATCAAATAAATTCAATAATGATATAATCTTTACAAGGTTATTAATTCAACTAATATATTAATATATATATATACACTCAACCAAAAACCTCTATCTCTAGTTTAATTCCCATTGTGTAAAGATGTTGCGAAGGATCAAGTATTTTATATAGAAAAAGAATATCTCTCTGAAGAGATAGTCTTTCCACCACTCCAAAGTGTTGAATATAGTTTCTATATCCATGTCATGTGAAGGGTATATCCACTCATGGGGTTATATATGATGAGACCCATATTCTTAACACCTTTTATCTTAGCATAAGCACCACTCTGAGATCAATTCTGGATGGATCACAATATACTTCATAACCAATCCTATGATTTTGGAGTGTCAGTATTTGAGTTGTCTTCAACATTCTGTTTAGATCAAGGAAGGCCTCTTCAAAATTGATTGACCACTATAATGTTATTACCTTCTTTATTAATTCTATCTTGGGTGATGATATTTTGAATAATTCATTGATAAACCATTCATATTATCCTACTAATTCTATAAATTTCGTTATCTTAAACATGTTTTAAGTACATGTCAGAGACATTACTATGTCAACTTTCTATGGGTCCATGGATATATGTATCCTTGACACCACATGACCTTGGAATATCTCCTCATTAATCTCAATTTCACATATCAAAAACTTGGATTAGAGACGATGTGCTCAAAGTTTACTCAAGACTATCATTATGTTCTTATCATACTACTCACGTGTTGATGAGTATATGAGGATGTTGTCAATGATCAATAAAATGAATGAGCCAATGAATGGATGGAATATATTGATTATGAAGTCCTTGACCATTTTATTTTTGTACGTCAACCCGACCGACATCACCAAGTACTCATAAAATCTATACCTTCTAGGAAATATTATCTTCATATTTCCCTCCTCTCTAGTTCTCAACTAGTGACAACCTGATCAAAGATCAATGTTAGGGAACCACCAGGATAGTAGTAATTAATTTGAAATGTCTTCAATCCTTGGAAAGGGATATTAGATCTTCACTATAACATGGTTCAACATCTGGTAATCAATTCATATCCAAATACTACCACCCACCTTCTTGGATAATAGAATAGGCACACATCAGGGTGAATAACTCAACCCAATAAAGCCTTTTCTCTCCAATTCATCAAGTTTTACCGTGATCTCCTTCAACTTTGTTAGTGTAATATGATACGGGTTATTGAAATGGGTTGTATAATTGGTAAAGAAATGTTACTCAAAGTCAAATCCTCAATCAGAAGTGTGACTTGAGAAATGAACAATAAAGACATCTTGATAGAGTCCTTGAATATTGGGAGAGATAGTGTGTTTATCACTAATATTAGAAAAATATCCAAGACCCCCATTTGTGTTGAAATTGTTCAGAGACGACTTATTTCTAGTCCAAATCTTCTTGATCCTAGTTCCCACTCTTCTGTCATCATGAAATTATATCCCTTTGTAAATATTAATTACACTAGTCTCCTATATCATTTTATGTGAGTTTGGAAACTAGTCATCGAATCTATTATAATAATTAAATAGAATATCAACATCTCTAGAATTATGACCTCTAATAGATGTCCATTTCCAACAAAAAATATCAAAAACTCATTCCATTACACGAGATGGTCCACTTCTGTTCCCAATGGTCTATGAAGGGAGACTAACTTAGAGGAAAACATAATTAGTAGGACAATTCCTATAACTACTTATGCATATATATAAGTATGGGATGCATCGATATCAAAAAAAATAGTATACAAGGTTGATGTGATCAAGAAACACACTCAAACTACAGATGTTTCCTCTACAACGTCATCTAGATTCTGATGTACAAAATATGTGTGACCTGCCATAGCCCAACCACCATATCCCTAAGGTCCATAACCAGTCATCATATACTGATGAGATCCTTTTCCTGAAATGTGGTTCCCCACCTCCACATACTAACCAAAACTCTGTCTCAATTTTTTTTGGAGATTTCCTATCCTACCACACCATTGGAACTAACTTTAGGGTAATCATACCCAACTATAGTGTCCAAACTACCCATATTTGAAGCAATATTGGTCACCCATTGATATAAAAAAGAGGATATACTATCCTATACATGTATGCCACTACTCTTCCAAATGACTCTTGACTTTATTTTCCTTCCATCAGTTGTGGTACTCATGGAAGTAGTTGGATGACCACTACTCGATGTAGTTAATGGTAGGAAAATACTAGTTGTTCATCCATCCACTAATATCTTCTAAATTGTTAGGTCCTCCCTTAGAACCTATGGTTATAAATCCAAATCAAGTAATTGGACCTTCTATGTAAGTTTAGGTCAATGTTTGATTTTATCCATTCTGGCTTTATGAGCCTCATTACCAGTTATAAGCGGTGAAAAGAAGAGGATCTCAGTATAGTGAATGGTGTATTCTGATATTGTCAGGGAGCCTTCCCACATCTCCACAAACACATATACATGGTCTATATTCATTATGTTTGGGTAGAAATTTTTTTAAAAAAATTCGTCAAAAGATTCCCATGAAAGTCCCTATCATCCACCACCTACACAATAGATCCCCACGAATTCTTAGTTTGTCCTTGTAACACGAATTCTTTCTGGATCACCTTTCTATATGATGGTGTCTTAATGAGATTTAATATTCTATTTATGGTTTTTATACAATACTCCAAATACCATTGTCTACTATTCTCAATTTTATTTATTAATTCCAATAAGGATATAATATTACACAACAAATATATATCATAGTAGATAAACTATCTTAAAAAGAGGTAAAAAATCATGGAATTCAATTAATAAACTATTATGCTACACAAGAAAAAGTATATATATATATATATGTAATGTGGTCCTATTTTCCTAATCATGATGCATGAATGTATAGAAAATATCATAAATCAATATCATGTTGTTCCCCCAAGGTCAATTTAATCACAAATACCAAGAACAAATAATTTCCCCATTTTATGGTAACATAGAGCTCTACTATACAGTGCTGGCTAGGTACTGACATAGTTCCACTAACCAAGAACCACTCAGCCTGACTATATTTTATCCTATCACAAATCAATGAAAAATTGAAGAAAAATTTGTAAAATACTAGTATGCTCATACTACTATGTAACATCCCTACTCGAGAAATCAGGTCTTAGCTGTGTACTACATGACCTCGTGCATGCCTCCTCATATTCAAGAGGATACCAACTAGTAGTGAGGGTCACTGTTCATTAGTGTTAAGACTATAACCTCATTATCATTTCATTGCAAATTGACTATAACATATAAACAATAATAAATAATCAAAGTATACATGTACATTCTAATCAAATGGAATACATGTAATATATATAACAAGATCCAAGTGAGGAAAGCCTTTCCAGAGTAATAAAAAATCTAAATCAATAAATATCATGTGAGGACATCTATAATCTGTCATATTCTACTATGATATCTATCATCCCGCTACTAGTATTTCAACATATGGCCCTCTCCCATTATTGGAACCCTCATGAAATTTATATAAACATAAAAAATACATATTATGGTGTGAGTGAAAGACTCAGTTGGTGTTAGGAAAAAATCCATCAAGGTATTATTGAAGCATTTTTTGAGGTGATTGTGTTTGTTGACAAAGTGGATATCTATGTTGTGATTGTTGACAAAGGAAACCATAAAATACAAATTTGATGAAAAAAGGGATTTCATGGTGGCATGTAGATTTCAAGGGATGCGTTTAACGATCCATGTTTGATTCAAAAATTTTGACAAAATAATGGTTTATCTAGAGGTGGTACAAAAAGAGCTAATACAAGGTGGCAATGTTTTCCAGTTTTTGCCAAATTTTTTGGCCAGAAAATTGACAAATGGAGAAAAGTGGTTTTGGAAAAGGGACTTGCGATCCATTTTTTTGAAAGAGAGAAAACTTGTGCGCCATATTTTTTTCAAGATCAGAATATCAAAATATGGAAAGGGGAAAAGGGGCACCCATGTTTTAGGGTTGGGTGCGCAAGTGACTTGCGCGGCAGAGACTTGCACGCTGAGACTTGCGTGCCAAGAGGAGACTTGAGTGCCATCACACAGGGTGTTCAAATTCCTATAAATAGAGGTCTACCCCTACTCATTTGGTATGAGTTAAACTCTTAGAGAAAATTAGTGCTCTCATCCCGCAGGTGTGGTGGTCGTGCAAGTGGTGGTGTGGTCGCACAAGTAGAAGTTGTGCGCCAGTTGTTTGTTGCGTGTCTAGGGTGGTTTGGGAGAGAAAGTAAGTGAGTCTACAATGTCTTGAGTTGAAGAAGGCGGCGTCGCACAAGTGGTATGGTAAAACTTGCACACCAGGTTTTGAAGAAGCACGACAATGGATGGTTGCGCGCCAAAATTGGTTTGGGCATAAAAGGGTGTGAGTCGCACATGTTTGAAGTTGAAGAAGCCAGTGTCGCGCAAGTGGCTGAGGTGAACTTGCATGCAAGTTTTAACTTACACACCGAGAATTGCGCTCCATCTTGGATAAGGGTGCCAGGTATGGTTAAAGAACGACAGTGATTTAGGGCTGCGTTGAAGCTGGAAGATTACCCTAAACCTTCAGTGCAAAGTGAGATTCATCTACAGGTGAGAGTTGGACTTCAATAGAGAATCTACATACAACAGAGGATATATTCATTAGTGACAATGAAGAAACCTACATGTCTATAAATGGTGACTGGATCATTTCCAGAGTAGTGAGCAAAGGAAGAGGAAGAAGGTGATCCTCTCCACCGGCAGTTTGCTATGGAGAGAGAGACAGGGGAGTGACCCTTGGGAAACAATGAGTTGGCCAAAACATTTTAAAGACAATGAGCCTTGGAATAGAAGTGATCTATCCAAAACTCTGTAAACAATAGTGCGATTTTAATGGATTTGGTACCTTAGCACATCACCAGTGTACGATCCTTGAACGTAGCCCAGTGAAGGTGATCCAAGTCAAAATCGGCGTGTCATGTGTATGCTTTAGTTTCTGTTTATACTTTGCTGCAGGAAAGAGAGAGAAGAGATTCTTGCTTAATAGCGAGACAAGATCAATAAGGGAAGTTGTTTTAATCTGTCATACCCTGACTCACCCCTCCCCTATTAGGGTATCTAACCTAGTTGACCTAATAATTGGTATCAAAGGGAATGATTTATATATGTAATTCTCTCTCAAATAGAGGTCACTAATGATAAAGGGATTCCAATATTCAACAGGAACAATTATCATATATGGAAGAATCGAATGCAACAATACTTCTTATCTTTGGGAATGGATGTGTTTACAGTAGCAATGCATGGTATCACAGCTGATATTAATAGTGGTGCATTATCAGAAGCTGAGAGAAGAGAATTGGATGCTGACGCAAAGGGAATCAATGCTTTAGGGGTATCCCTATCCAATGCTATTTATACCAAGGTGATGTCATGAAAAACATCACTTGCTATTTGGGAAAAGCTGTTGAACATATATGAAGTTGATAAAAAGTTCAGAGAAGCGAAGCTGCAAGTGCTATGGAACAAGTATGAAGTTCGAAGAATGAACATGAATGAATATGTTGATGCATTCTTTGACAAGGTAAATATTGTAGTGGAGGAAATGAGAGGTCTTGGAGAAGTTATTGAAGATATAAAAATTGTGAAGCGCATCCTGAAGAATCTTCCACCTCGGTTCAATCTGAAGGTTTCAGTTTTGGAAGTTAAATACCCGAAAAATATGACAATGGATAAACATCATGACACACTTGTTGCATATGAAATGATAAATGATGATAATGATGCCGTGGAAAAGGGAAAGTCCAAATAAGTGGAATTAAAGGCCATGAAAGAGATCACCATTGAATATTCTCAAGAAGAAGAAGAGACAGATGAGGTGATGTCATTCCTTTCATCAAATCGACAAAGAGGAAAAGGAATATTTAAAGGGAAACTTCCACTAGCATGCTTTCGATGTGGAACGGTTGGTCATCTTGTGGCATGGTGACCCAAAAAGTTTCAAGATAATGATAATGATGATGATGAAGTCGAAATTCCCAAGAATAATTCTTCAATGTTTGTGAAAGGGAAGAAACAATTCAAGATAAAGTTATTGAAGAATAAAAATATTCTTTCTCAAGAATTTGAATGTTCATATGAGTCTGAGGATGAAGAGGATAAGGAGATTGAAAACTGCAAATATTGTGGGGAAAATGATATGGTGGCAGTTGTCAGTAGTGCTTAGAAGAAGGAAGAAACCGATATTGATGAAGAAGAAGAAGGTGAAGGAAGAGTTGCTATGCAAGCTAAGTTAGAGGATTCTCTTGACGAGATAGATGTTTGGAGGGCTAAAAAAAATAAATCCAACAAATTTGTCTATGACACCAAACTCTACATACAGCAGCAAGAATAAGAGAAGTCTGAGTAAATGGAAGAAATTGAGAAACTATGGTCATCAGTGCCAGAGAATTTTAAATCAGTTAGTGAGTACAGACTCAGGATTGAAGAACAGAATAAGAAGATTGATGGCATGAATATTACATTGAAGGATCACATCAAGAATATCGAAGAGCTTGAAGAGGAAGTTTTCAGTCTATGGAAAAAAGTTAAGGATCATGAAAAAACATTGATTCCCAACACGTTCTTGGGAAAGAAGAATATTATTAATACTGGAAAGATGAAAGAGGAGCCTAGTATTTCAGCAAGAAAGAAGCAGCAATCCAGCTCAGGTGTTAAGGCTGATTTGGGGCTTGATCAGAAACAGAAAGCAGTCAGAGTTGAATTAAGATGGAACACACCTATTCCGAATATGAAAATTGATGTGGGTATAAAGACAAATAAGAAAGCTCAGAGAACTCAAGGGACTAATGGAAGTACAGAAGTGACACATAGGAATTCAACTTTCATATTTTGTTATTGTTGTGGAAAGATGGGACACTCACAAAGTGTGTGTTCTATAACTAGAAGATATAGAAGGGAACAAGAATAAAAGTGGAATCCAAACAGAGACTGGTTCTCTAGAACATATTTTGAAGGACATTTTTTTGGTGCAGAGGATTTGGGAACATTTCTAGGTACTACACTTTGACCATACAAAGGAATGTGCCAAATCAGAAACAAAATTATCACAAGCTGCAGATTAATGAAGCGAGAGGTGAGTTGAAAACAAAAAATATATTTGAAGCTTTGCAAGATGAAGTAGGTACAACATACTCTAAGAATGATCATGACCCTCAATCTATACCGAGTGTGGAAACAAAACTATGGACTAAGAAGAAGAGATCAGAGAAGGGAGTGGTTGCTAGAATCGCCCTTAAAGCATCAGATTATTCTGGTGTGTGGATCCTTGATAGTAGTTGTACATCTCACATGACAGGTAATAAGGATCTGGTTACAGGCATAAAATATGAAAAAGAATGAGTTTCCATGTTTTGAAACGATGAGGGCCTGGAGATAATTGGGTCAGGAAAGGCTATATTTGGGGGAAAAGAAATAAGACATGCTGATGTTTTGGTTGTAGATGACCTCAGTCACAATTTGCTCAGCGTAAGTCAACTATGTGACTCAGGACATTCTATAAGGTTTACAAAAAGGTATGTATCATCAAAGGAAAATATGGGGCAGTCGTTCTACAGGGGAAAATAACAAAGGGAAATATATACCTTGTAAGTGGATAAGATGATATGTGCTTTTTATCCAGAGATGAAGAAAATAAATTGTGGCAAAAAAGACTTGGTCATCTATGTCAACCATCTCTAGAAGATCTGGTAATGTGTGAAGCACCAAGAGACATCCCAAAGCTATCACATGATCATACAAAAACATTCACTACCTATCAATAAGGAAATATCATCAGAAAGAAGAACAATGAAAAGGAAAAGAAGTCAATGAGAGTGCTTGAATTAGTGCATGCTGATGTCTGTGGACCTATTTCACCAAGAGCCATCGACGGGAAGAGGTATTATGTTCTTTTCATTTATGACTATAGCATAATGGCATGGATATTTGTTATTTACCATAAGTATGATGTGTTCAGCTACCTAAAATAGTACCAAAGGTAATCTGAAAGGATGCTTTGACAGATAATTCTGAAGTCTCGTACAGACAATAGTACATAATTCACAAACAGTTAGGTGGAAGAGTATCTCGAGAAATATGGGATAAGGCATCATGTTTATTCAGTAATAACTCCCCAACAAAAAGGACTGGTTGAAAGGAGAAATCAGATCATCAAAAACATGGCTAGAACAATGATTATAGAGAAAGACCCACCAGAGAATATTTATAAGGAAGCAGTATTAACATCAGTCTACATTTCTTATAGGGCTCTATTGTGTCCGAAGGAAGGAAAGGCTCCATATGAAATGTTGTATGGAAAGAAGACAATAGTGAAATACTTTTGAATATTTGGATGTAAGTGCTTCATTCTAAACAAAGAAAAGCATAGGATGTTTGAATCATGTGTGGATGAGGGAATATTTCTGGGCTACTCAGGAAAAAGCAAAGCATACAAATGATTTTTCAAGAGGCTGGGAAAAGTAGTTGAGAGAAATGACGTCACTATTGTGGAAAATGAAGAAAATATTAAACAGAATAGTGAAAAATTTCTTGATGAATGTGATTAATAGTAATGTAACACAGGATGAGCAAAAGTGGCAGATTCTGACTCCGAAGAAGACAATGATGATGAGCAAGAAAGTATCAGTTCTGAGTCTGCAAGGAAGCCAAAGAGTCGAGCTGAAATTGATAGTCAGAATATCATTGGTGATCAGACATCTCTATTTTAGACATGAAGAATGAAGTTACTACAGCAGACATATTTCTAATCTCAGGTAGAGCTGAAATGAATTGTTGATGCAGCTGAAGATGAAAACTGGGTTCAACCTATGAATGAAGAGCTTGATAAGATTGAGAAGAATCAAACATGGGAGATTGTTTCGAGACCCGCATATAAGAATATCATTGGGTCTAAATGGGTCTATCACAACAAGATGAATGAATATGGAACAGTGGTTCGAAACAAATCATGACTAGTGTAAAAAGAATACTCCCAGATAGAGGGAATAGATGTTAATAAGACATTTGCATTGGAAGCAAGGCTGGAGACAATCAGATTATTCATAGCTATTGTAGTGCAACGAAAGTTCAAAGTATTCCAGGTGGATTTAAAATCTACATTCTTGAATGGGGTTCTATAGGAGGAAGTGTATATTGAGAAGCCAGATGGTTTTATCATTCATGAGGATGAGAAGAATGTTTTCAGACTGAAGAAGGCGTTGAATGGGCTGAAACAAGCCCCAAGAGCATGGTACTCAAGGCTTTATCAGTACTTCTAGAAGCTTGGTTTCCAGAGTGGGGGAGTTGATTACAATATCTATTTCAGCAACGACAGTAATCAAAGGATGATGGTACTGGTTTATGTTGATCATATAATATTTGGAAAATTAGATGAAGCTTAGTGCAGACAGTCTTCTGAATTCATGAAAAGTGAGTTTGAAATGTCAATGATTGGAGAGCTAATGTTTTTCCTTGGTCTACAGGTCACACAAGGAAAGAATGGAACATTCATTTCTCAATAAAAATATGCCAAAGAGGTTTTTAAAAGATTTGGAATTGGAAACTCCAAGGAGATGAAGTCTCCAGTTGCTACTTGGATGAAACATCCCAAAGATGAGGATGGCAAGGCAGTTAATATCACAGAATAGAGGAAAATTATTGGAAGTTTGTAGTACTTGACCGCATCAAGGCCTGAAATTGTTTTCACCACATTTCAAGCAGCAAGATATCAGATTAATCCCAAGTAAATCCACATGCTTGCAATTAAAAGAATACTTCGGTATTTCAAGGGCATGGAGGACTTCGGCTTGACATATAATGACAAATCTCAGACAGAGTTATTGGGATATACTGATACAGACTGGGCCGGTTCAGCGGATGATAGGAAATCAACATCCAGTGGTGATTTCTATCTTGGTGGATTGTATATTTATTGGCTAAGCAAGAATCAAGATTGAATTTCATTGAGCATCGTGGAGGCTGAGTATATTGCTGCCACTCAAGCATGCACATAGTTATTATGGATGATGCAGTAGCTTTAAGATATGAGAGTTGAAGTGAAGTCTCCAATCAGAATCCTATGCGATAACTCATGTAACACCCCAGGTAAATAAATAATATGAAAATTTCACATTTATCCATATATGAGAATAAAATATTAATATTACTTTAAAGGGGGTGCTATGCCTGATGGCGTACCCAATACGCAACAATGAGTTTCTTGGGAATCTTACGTTGCACTATAATAATAAAATATTATTATTTTAAGTGGTAGTTATCGCCTAGCCATTGTAATGGAAGGAATTAACAGAACTAACTAAAAAATTATTATATATGTTTGTCAAATATTTTTAATTTTTAAAATAAATGTTAAAATGTGAATGAATCCAATTTTAAGCGTAAATATTCTAATATTCTGTAAAAGGTCGATTAACCGCATTTTGATGGCAAACCCATTTTAAATACATTTTTTGACAATTTTATATGTTATATTTGAAAAAATAAAATTCTATTTAGAATCAGAACATCAAAATTTACTTTGTATAAATTTTTGGTATTTTTCCAATAAAGTTCATTTTTTAATGAATAGTGTAAAATGTTGTATTTTAATTCAAAACCTCCTTTTAATCTAATTTATTTATATGATTAGGTTATATTTTGAATTTTTTTAATGTTCAATTAGTTTATATTTTTACCATTTAATCCAATGGTGGTCATTGGAATTAATTTCACTTTGAAATTGGACTTAAACTAGTGTCAATCTTTTAATAGATATTGTTTCTTAAAATCACGCTATTTGTTTTGACATCGAGAATTAAATATTAAATTAATTAATGAAACTTATATGTTTTAAATTTTGTAAAATATACATCATTTTTGAATTCGGAATATCAAAAATATCTTAGGGTGAATTTTTGGTATTTTTCTGAAAAACTTCAATTTTTTATGAATAGTGAAACCACTAAGTGGTAGTTAAAGAAAATGATTTTTCATTTAAATGAAACATTACCACTTTTGTGATTTTATTTTCAAAACTCTGACATACATGGTTTTAATTAGGAAGTAAAATGTGGTTCTATGAGATTAAAATAATTTTTTGGTGAATAGTAACTTTTAAGTTTTATTAATCGCGATTGAAGGTAATTAGTGTAATTTAAGGTAAAAATAATATTTTAATAATATTAAATGACCTAGAAACATGTTCTACCCTTATTAGATGTGTCATGTGAGACCAATACAATCCATGGGTTAACTTGGGGACCCCATGGACCACTTTGGTAGGAAAATTACATTAATACCTTTTTAATTAAAGTTAAAATTAAAATGTCACAAACATGTGTTGTTTTACTAAAACAATTTTTACACAGGTTTATTTAAGTCATATTTTTGACTATAAATATTCATTAGAAAGCTAAAAATATTTCTTAGATCATGATGTTTTTTTATAATTTTTATACACTAAATAAATTATATTATTTTTGACACCATGATGATACAACGATTACTTCATTATTTAACAATTTAAATAAAATGAAAAGATAATGTAAAATCTAAGACCTAAACTTGTCAAAAACCTATTGTATGGGTGGATTTATAACTCTTATCACATTATACTCTAAATATATCTTTTTTGGACCTTTAAAATCCGAAAATCATTTGATAATAAAGTAATATTTTTTAACTTTCCAAGAGTGCCCCTCCTCTTCTCTTATAAAAGGCCCCCACCTCTACCTCCGTACCCACACATCTCAAGCCATTGGCTCGGCCAAAATCTGATCATTTTTTATCTCCACATCCCTCTCTTACTTCTAGAAGCATCAATTTGGGCCTAATCCTTTCCAAAAAATCCTTTGATCTCAAATCAAAAAGAGTTACCCAATTTAAAGGTAATGTATTCCCTTGTGTTCTTTTGTTTTATTTTTCTTCTCCAACCCCCTAAAATCTTTTTATTTATTTGTTTTTTAACAAAAACAGTATCTTCAATATTATAGGATGTTTTTATGAGGGGTATTCGAGCTACACTAACACATACCTCCGTCTAATGGTTAAATAACATACTGTTTCCATGGATGATGAATTACTGCCTCACAAAACGATGATTGTTCTATCTTCTCATACCACCTCTCATGGTGGACATTATGATAGAACTATATTTATTTATGATTTATATTATATATATTTCCTCTATATGCTTGTGTATTTTATATTTAATACATACCTTTATGATTTTCATGTTGTGAAAATGCCATAATTTCATTTGAGGAAGTGTGGACTACCGCCCCTCAAGTGATGTGACTCGTTCATGCAATACATGGAATGTATAAAGAATGAAATTGATGAACTTATGTTATCTATATAACATATATATTATACTTGAATTATAATATATATATATATATCTCATCTATTTTTAATTCCATTAATGTACCAAAGAAATGAAAGTAGCGTTCATGCCTAGGTACGACTTACTGTCTCTATGAACGGTACATTTCATTTCTTATCTCCAAATGTTATGTACTATTATAAGTACATATATATAATGTATATATATGTCATATATTATATCTAAATGATGGATATAATTATTGAATTATAATATATATATATCTCTCTCATTTAGTTTTAATTCCATTAATATGACAAAAAAATGAAAGTAGTGTTCATGCGTACGTACGACCTACCATCTCCATGATCAGTGCATTTCATTTTTATTATCTCCAAATGTAATTTAATAGTATAAAATTAATATATACTGTATATATATGATATTTTAATCATTAATACTATTTTGGGGATGATGTACTTATAACTACATGGAATTTTTTTTCCAACAAGTTCAATTTTTACTCATGTACCGAACGTCGACAAAAACGTTTGATATGAACTCACATTATTAACAAATTATTATAACAATATAATATGTGATATGAACTGAATAATAATCTTTAAACTAGGTCCTTAAGAAATTATAAATTGACCAATGTTTATTATTCAAGAATATAAAGAAACGAACAAGGAAAGTCGAACTTGAGGTAAGGGATCTAACCTCTATCTTTCTTTTTAAGTACTCTATTTTATGTCATTTATTTTAAGCTCATATTTATTATGTTTGGGTATGTTATTTTATATTCCTCATACTGTAATTTTTATATTCATATTATTAGATACCCTATTTCATCTCATAAATCCAATTTTGGATGTTTTAAGTGGCGCCGTTAGGCTGCCGTGTTTTCGTAAGGGATTTTTCATCTCACTTTTATTCCCGTGACATTTATGCTATGTTTGACACTATTTCCTTTGAGTGGTTTATGTATTTCCCATTATTATACTCTTTTTGTACTATAATTTCATTTATGGTTATTTACATCTTCATTGTGTGACCCTTCTTCCTTGGGGTGTACGTTTCGAAAGTTACCCAACTCGGTAAGGGGACCTTTCACCCTCCTCTTCTTTAAAAAGACTTTTTTTGTTATGTATTTGAATTTACATATTCTTTTGTTGGGATATGTTCTCATATATCCTAATTTCTGTAACTTTAATGTACAAGTGATGAGATACCCTTTTTATCTCTCATCAACTCATTTTCTGAATTTTAAAGTGACGCCGTTAGGCTGTCGGATTTCGGTAAGGGAACTTCTTAACCCACTTTAAATTCATTGGGTTAAACCTATACATCATGATTTTATTATGCCAATATTATGTGTGGAATCTCTATGTTGTAATTTCCACAACCCTTTGTGTGGATATACTATTTCAGCACGTAATCATCTCATTGATAAATACTTACATCATTTAGACGAACTTGTATGGGAAATCATAACTCAATCTCATTTCATTTTGTTAAATATCTAGGTCATTTGTTTTTTTTCCAAGATTATGTGTGAATTTCCTCTGATTGTTTTACAATTAATATCCACTTTTATTTGGTGTATTCATATTTTTCACACATAATCATGTAATTGATTTATCCTTAATCTAAGGATACCGACTTTGTAAGGGACTTCGTCTCAATCTCCTTTCATTGAGGCATATTTTATTTTATACACAACTTTCTTTTATATGGTGTATAAACCCCTTTGACTTCTACTTTTATTCAAAAGGAATATTTTCTATACGAATCATTTTACTAAATGACAAAAAGTATGTTTCCTTTTAACGTACACGGTGATAATGACCATTCCGCCGCTGCGAGTATTATTTGATCTTTGGCTTCCTCAACAAGCCGTTATATTTTTTAAAAGTAAATAAATACCATATACTCTTTTTGGTATTAAAAATGGTTTTGATAATGGATTTTTTATGTCAATATATTTAAGTGATATATTGTGCTTGAAATGTGGAAATGTTTTCTTTCCTTTATAATTGTTTTATGTGTTATGATTTCATAATGGTACTTGGACATTTGACGGGTGGTTATGTGATAAACCATATGATGGGTGGTTCCGTGAATACTAGGACGGGTGGTTACATTATAACCTTTAATTCATTGGGTATGGATGTCGGCCGTATGGCTATTCCATTAAGTGATATGTGTGGAAGTCGACTGTATGGTTATTCTAATTAAGTATGTTTATGTCCCAAGTTACCTTTATATGTTATGTGTTATTTATATGGGTTTTATGGTAATCTTTTGGTTACAAAAGGGTAAGTAATGATCTTTTATTCAGTGAACAGTTTTTTACTACTTCATAAAGGTAAAAAGTATTACTTTGATAAAGTATTATTGGTTTACTTGTTGTTTTGAAAAACAAACTGTTTTCCTTCATTGTGTATCCTTTACTGGGATTTTTATGCTCATACCATGTTTTTGAAATGTTTTCCACTGGACTTAAAGATGAATAGGGTCAAGGATGGGATCAAGGAAAGACATGCTATCCAAAACATGGAACTAGACAGGTTTCTTTTTAAGAGTATTTACTTTATAGAAACATAGTATAAGTGTATACTTTGTAATCTTTTGAGATGTAATAGTTATGTCCTAATTTTCTAATACTCTAAACCTAAAAAGATCCTCAATGTGAATTATTCATTTAATTCAATATTAAGTAAGGTTTAAGGCCATGGGCTTATAGTTGGTATCAGAGGTTAGTTTAGATAACTTTAGAGGTTAGGGTATTCTCTAAGCATAAGTGACATTACCATAACGGTTAGTATATCCGAAAGAGTCATAGTTTTTAGATAACGTGAATGAGTAAGTATATCTTAGTGTTTATCTTCCTCATTAGTACATGATAATTTTGTTGATATACTCACAATGACATTTCTAGTTTTAGTAAATGGATGGATCTAGCAGGCACCAAAGTGACAATGGGTTTGAAGGAAACGGTGGTGGTTCTCTGATTGAGAGACTGGTGAAATGGGGGATTCAATGAGGAAACTCATGGTTGTTCTAAACCAACTATCAAGGAGTCATGATCAACCACTTGAACCTTGGTATGTTCTCTAATGCATCATGTACGAGATGACCAATCGATGTGGATGTTCAGGTAATAATTATAAAGGTAACCATTAGGGTTTATATGATCATTACTTTTGAGGTAATTATGGGTTACTATATGTTATGATGGAAAATAAAAGGCATGAGATAATCTTGAGGTTAAAATATGTTAAGATTATTTTTGAAGATTTTATCTTGTTTTGTGGAATGTTTTAAGAATTATATAGTTTTGGAAAAAGGAAAACATGCAGACCGTGTGACAACCCGTCGTGTCGGACAAAGCTATGGGAATCGAACCCACAACCAAAGTGAGACTGGTATTTATTGCCTACCACTGGACTGCATGAAGTCCCTGGTTATTTTGACTAATTCTTTTTAGTTAGATGATTTTAGGAATCAAGAGTAAGTTTATTTTGGGTTATCTATGGAAATGATTAACCTATCATGGAGGATATGTGATTAGGTTAATTACTTTTCAATATGAGACTATAAGAGAAAATAATGTTATTTGGAGATAAATGTTAATTTCTACCTTGGAATACTATGTGATTAAATCCTTCAAATATTTGGGTTTCAATATTAGTTTGGTTTACTTTGAATAATTTTATGGACAATTGTTTTTCGAATGGTCTTCGTTGAACTTTGGGTTTTGTTGGAAAACTTTTGGAGAATAAGAATAGATTTTCTTTTTATAAAGGATTATCCTTTTGTGGATTATCTGATCTCATGCTAACAATATTTCTTTTTGTTTTTTTCTAAAGAAATGGGAAATATATAGTTCTCTTTTGTGGATTAGGTGATTCTCTAGAAGTTTATTATAGCACTCTTAATGTGAACAAGTTATCTTAAATGATCGTCTTTTGGAGAAATATGAGTTTGTGTAAGAAATCTAGTAAAAGATGAAAGTCAACATTACAAGTCAGTTTGTTTCATTATGTTTTATTTACTCTCATAAATAAATTCCTTGATGAAAAGTAACTTCAAAACAAAAATGTTTTCTGTTAACTTTTCCTACTAGGGAATCAAATACCGTTTAACCCATCCCCGGTTTGTGATATTCTGGTGGTTAAATTTCTCCTAAACATGTTTTCTATCACTCTCCCTCAGAACATGACCCTTTGTTTTTTCCTCCATATCCATGTTTTCCTACATGAAATCCTAGTATGGGTTAACTCGGGTGACCTTTGTACTTCTTTTTCTTTATTTTAAAGTGATAGTTTTACTAACTCTTGTTCCGATGTGGGATTTTCAATGAAGTTTCCATGCCTAATTTTAAAATTGTGAGGATGCAATTCCCAAAAGGGGGAAGGATGTAACACCCCAGGTAATTAAATAATATAAAATTTTCACATTTATCCATAATTTTGAATAAAATATTAATATTACTTTAAAGGGGGCGCTATGCTCGATGGCGTACCCAATACACAACAACGAGTTTCTTGGGAATCATATGTTGCACTAAAATAATAAAATATTATTATTTTAAATGGTATTTAACGCCTAGCCATTGTAATGGTGTGAATGAACAGAACTAACTACAAAATTATTATATATGTTTGTCAAATATTTTTACTTTTTAAAAAAAATGTTAAAATGTGAATGATTCCAATTTTAAGCGTAAATATTCTAATATTCTGTAAAAGGTCGATTAACCACCTTTTGATGGAGAACCCCTTTTAAATACATTTTTTGACAATTTTATATGTTATATTTGAAAAAATAAAATTATTTTTAGAATCGGGAAATCAAAATTTACTTTTTATAAATTTTTGGTATTTTTCCGATAAAGTTCATTTTTTAATGAATAGTGTAAAATTCTATATTTTAATTCAAAACCTCATTTTAATATAATTTATTCATATGATTAGATTATCTTTTGAATTTTTTTTAATGTGAAATTAGATTATATTTTTACCATTTAATCCAATGGTGGTCATTGGAATTAATTTCACTTTGAAATTGGACTTAAACTACTGTGAATCTTTTAATAGATATTGTTTCTTAAAAACAAGCTATTTGTTTTGATAGCGGGAATTAAATATTAAATTAATTAATGAAACTTATATGTTTTTAATTTTTTAAAATATACATCATTTTTGAATTCGGAATATCAAAAATAGCATAGGGTGAATTTTTGGTATTTTTCTGAAAAACTTCAATTTTTGATGAATAGTGAAACCACTAAGTGGTATTTAAAGAAACTGATTTTTAGTTTAAATGAAACTTTACCACTTCTGTGATTTTATTTTCAAAAATCTGACATACATGGTTTTCATTAGGATGTAATATTTGGTTCAATAAGATTAAAATAATTTTTTGTTGAATAGTAACTTTTAAGTTTTATTAATCGCGATTGAAGGTAATTAGTGTAATTTAAGGTAAAAAAATGTTTTAATAATATAAAATGACCTAGACACATGTCCTAACATTATTGGATGTGTCATGGCCGACCAAGACAATCCATGGGATAACTTGGGGACCCCTGGAACCACTTTGGTAGGAAAATGACATTAATACCTTTTTATTTAAAGTTAAAATTAAAATGTCACAAACATGTGTTGTTTTACTAAAACATTTTTTATATGGAGTTATACAAGTCATATTTTTTACTATAAATATTCATTAGAAATATAAAAAGATTTCCTACATCATGATAGTTTTTTTATAATTTTGAGACCCTAAATAAATTAAATTCTTTTTGACACCATGATGATGTAGCGATTACCTCATTATTTAAGAATTTAAATAAAATGAAATGATAATGTAAAATATAAGTCTTAATCTTGTCAAAAACTTATTGTATGGGTGGATTTATAACTCCTATCACCTTATCCTTTAAATATATCCTTTTGGGACCTTTAAAATCCTAAAATCATTTTATAATAAAGTAATATTTTATAACTTTCCAAGAGTGCCCCTCTTCCCCTCTTATAAAGGTCCCCAACTCTACCTCCTTACCCACACCTCTCAAGCCATTGGATTGGACAACATCTACAAATTTTTTCTCTCCACATCACTCTCTTACTTATAGAAGCCTCACTTTGGGCATAATTCTTTCCATAGAAGCCTTTGAGCTCAAATCAAAAAGAGTTACCCGATTTAATGGTAATGTCTTCCCTAGTGTTCTTTTGTTTTATTTGGCTTCTCCAACCCCCTAAACTCTTTTTATTTATTTATTTTGTAGCAAAACCAGTATCTTAAATATACTAGGATGTTTTTATGAGGAGTATTAGAGCTACACTAACACAAACCTCCGTATAATGTTTAAAGAACATACTGTTTCCGTGGATGGCAAATTACTGCCTCACGAAACGATGATTGTTCTATCTTCTCATACCACCTCTCATGGTGGCCATTATGATGGAACTAAATTTATTAATGATATATATAATATTTATTTCCTCTCTATGAATCTTTATTTTATATTTAATACTTACCTTTATGCTTTTCATATTGTGAAAATGCGATAATTTCATTCGAGAAAGTGTGGACTACCGCCCCCTCAAGTGATGTGACTCATTCATGCAATACATGGAATGTATAAAGAATGAAATTGATGAAATTATGTGATATATATAACATATATATTATATTGGAATTATAATATATATATATATATATCTCATCTATTTTTAATTCCATTAATGTACCAAAGAAATGAAAGTAGCATTCATGCGTAGGTATGACTTACCGTCTCCATGAACGGTACGTTTCATTTCTTATCTCCAAATGTTATGTACTATTATAAGTACATATATATAATGGATTTATATGTCATATATTATATCTAAATTATGGATATCATTCTGGAATTGTAATATATATATACCTTTCATTTAGTTTTAATTCCATTAATATGACAAAAAAATGAAAGTAGCGTTCATACGTACGTACTACCTACCATCTCAATGATCGATGAATTTCATTTTTATTATCTCCAAATGTTATATAATAGTATAAAATTAATATATACTGGATATATATGATATTTAAATCATTAATACTATTCTGTATATGATTTACTTATAACTACATGGAAAATTCTTTTCCAACAAGTTCAATTTTTACTCATGTACCGAACATTGACAAAAACATTTGATATGAACTCACATTATTAACCAATTATTATAACTCTATAATATGTGATATTAACTGAATAATAATCTTTAAATGAGTTTCTTAATAAATTATAAATTTACCAAAGTTTATTATTCAGGAATATAAAGAAACGAACAAGGCACGTCGGACTTGAGGTAAGGGATCCAACCTCTCTCTTTCTTTTTAAGTACTCTCTTTTATGTCATTTCTTTTAAGATCATCTTTATTATGTTTGGGGATGTTATTTTATATTCCTCATACTGTACTTTTTATGTTCATATTATGATAGACCCTATTTGACCTCATAAATCCATTTTTTGGAATTTTTAAGTGGCGTCGTTAGGCTGCCGAGTTTTCGTAAGGGATTTTTCATCTCACTTTTATTCCTGTGACATTTATGCTATGTTTGCCACTATTTCCTTTGAGTGGTGTATGTACTGCCCATTATTATACTCTTTCTGTACTATAATTTCATTTATGGGTATTTACATCTTCATTTTATGACCCTTCTTCCATGGGGTGTACGTTTCGAAAGTTAACCAACTTGGTAAGGGGACCATTCTCCCTCCTCTTCTTTAAAAAGACTTCTTTTGGTTATGTATTTTAATTTACATATTCTTTTTTTGGGATATGTTCTAATATATCCTTATTGCTGTAAATTTACTGTACATGTGATGAGATACCCTTTTTATCTCTCATCAACTCATTTTCGGAATTTTAAGGTGACGTCGTTAGGCTGTCATATTTCTGTAAGGGAACTTCTTAACCCACTTTCAATTCTTCAGGTTAAACCTCTACTTCATGATTTTATTATGCCAAGATTATGTGTGGAATATCTATGTTTAAATTTCCACAAACCTTTGTGTGGATATACTATTTCTACACATAATCATCTCATTGATAAATTCTTACGTCATTTAGACGAACTAGTATGGGAAATCATAACTCAACCTCATTTTATTGAGTTAAATATCTAAGTCATTTGTTTTGTTTTTACAATATTATGTGTGAATGACCTCTGATTTTTTTACACTTAATATCCACTTATATTTGGTGTATTCATATTTTTCACACATTATCATGTAACTAATTTATCCTTAATCTAAGGATACCGACTTTGTAAGGAAATTCGTCTCAATCTCCTTTCATTGAGGCATATTTTGTTTTATTCACAACTTTCTTTTATATGGTGTATAATCCCCCTTAACATCTAATTTTATTCGAAAGGAATATTTTCTATACGAAGTGTTTTACTAAACGACAAAAAGTATGTTTCCTTTTAATGTACGTGGTGACAATGACCTTTCCTCCACCGTGAGTATTATTTGATCTTTGGCTTCCTCAATAAGCTGTTATATTTTTTAAATGTGAATAAATACCATATAATCTTTTTGGTATTGAAAATGGTTTTCATAATGGATTTTTTATGTCAATATATTTAATTGATATATTTTTCTTGAAATGTGGAAATGTTTTCATTCCTTTATAATCGTTTTATGTGTTATGATTTTATAATGGTACGTAGACATTTGACGGGTGGTTACATGATACACCATATGATGGGTGATGCCATGAATACCAGGACAGGTGGTTACGTTATAACCTCCAATGCATTGGGTATGCAAGTCGGTCGTATGACTATTCCATTAAGTGATATATGTGGAAGTAGACCATTTGGTTATTCAATTTAAGTATGTTTATGTCCCAAGTTACCTTTATATGTTATGTGTTTTTTATATGGGTTTTATGGTAATATTTTGGTTTAAAAAGGGTAAGTAATGATCTTTTATTCAGTGAAGAGTTTTTTACTACTTCATAAAGGTGAGAAGTATAACTTTGAAAAAGTATTCTTGGTTTACTTATTGTTTTGAAAAACTAATTGTTTTACTTCTTTGTGTATCCTTTACATGGCTTTTATGATCATCCAAAGTATTTGAAATGTTTTCCACATGACATAAAGATTAATAGGGTCAAGGATTGGATCAAGGAAAGACATGATATCAAAAACATGGAACTAGAGATGTTTCTTTTTAAGAATTTTTATTTTATAGAAACTTAGTAGAAGTGTATACTTTGTAATCTTTTGAGATGTAATAGTTATTTCCTAATTCTCTAAAACTATAAACCTGAATGGGTCCTCAATGTGAATTATTCATTTAATTCAATATTAGGTAAGGTTTAAGGCCGGGGCCTTATAACTCAAGTGCTATAACTCTTAGAAAAAAACCATCTCCATCATTAAAGGACAAATCACATTGAGATAAAGTATCCTTTTATCAAGGAGAAGGTTGAGCAGGGAATCATGAAGTTCGAGTATGTGTCTACAGAGCAACAGGTTGCAAACATTCTGATAAAGGCCTTACCCAAGGATGCTTTTGAGATGAATCAACCGGCTCTGGGAGTTCAGTTGACTCCACACACTTGAATGAGTGTGGATGTGAAAACCCCCTCTCCCCGAGATATGATGTCTTTTTCCCTAATGTGATGATATGTGTTATGTACTTTGTTACAAACTATAAAGGAGTGAGCTTTGGGTTCGTTGACAAAGAGGGACAAATAGTGATTATTCAAGGGGGAGATAGTCTGGAAATTTGATAAATCATGATTGATATGGGGAGAAGCTGACAGATAGAGCAGTGAGATAGGGGGAGTGTAATGAGATAGGGGGAGCATTTTAAATCTGACGATGATAGAAGTGATCAATCAAAGAATAGATATCACGATAGCTGAGGATCGTGATAAAAGCAGAAGGGTGGTGTTGGAATGGGGTAAGAATATTTCCAAAAATTGGTATCAACTTAGTGTCCACAGTGGGTGTCAAAGTTGAAGTGATTCATTGATTAACTTTTCATTTACTCTTGTTTCTCATGCCAAGAATTTCTCATGTGGGCTTAGAGTATGTATTGATTAAATCCTTGATCGGTATCGGAATCGCAATAGGTGAATGGTGGCTGAAGAATTAACAATTTATCTTTTTATGGATGAATTTTCAACAAACCCAAAGGGGGATATTGTTGGGAAGAAACCCCTCAAGGTATCATTGAATCATTTTTAGGTGATTGTGTTGGTTGACAAAGTGGACATCTCTATTGTGATTGTTGACAAAGAAAACCATGACATACAAATTTGATGACAAAGGGGATTTCACGGTGGAATTTCTAGTTCAAGGGATGTGTTTAACAATCCATGTTTGATTCAAAAATTTCAACAAAAGAATGGTTGATCTGGAGGAACCACCTTGTATCTGTTCTTTTTTTAATGCCTCCAGATCAACCATTCTTTAATCCTGTGGTCACAGGTTTGAGTTTCGGGGTAGGTGTATTAAATCCTTGCCAGGCAGGGGATAGTTCCTGCCACGTGTTATCTGGGCCAGTCTGAGGTGGGGGCCTGTTATCTGCCCGTGGGGTGGGGGTCTGCTATCTGCCAGAGGGCTGGGCTCAGGCGTGGCCGAGTTCATTGGGCTTTAGGCCCACTGAGTTCGTTACAACACAAGTGACTTGTGCGGCATAGACTTGTGCACTAAGACTTGCACGCCGAGAGGAGACTTGCGCGCTGTCACGTAGTGTGTTCAAAGACTTGCACGCCGAGAGGAGACTTGCGCGCTGTCACGTAGTGTGTTCAAATGACTATAAATAGAGGTCGACCCCTCCTCATTCGGTAAGAGTTCAATAGTTTGAGAAAATAAGAGCTCCCGTCATGCAATTGTGGGGGTCGCGCAAGTGGTGTTGAGGTCACGCAAGTATAAGTTGTGCGCTAGATGTTTTTTGCGTGTCCAAAGTGGTTTGGGTGATAAAGGAAGGGAGTCGCCCAAGTTTTGAGTTGATGAAGGGGGGTGTCGCGCAAATGGTTTGGTGAAACATTCATGATAGGTATTGAAGACGAGTAACAATTGATGGTTGCGCACCCAAATTAGTTTGGGTGTAAAATAGTGTGAGTCACGCAAGTTTGAAGTTGAAGAATCTAGCGTCGCGCAAGTGGTTGAGGTGAACTTGCATGCCAGTTTTAACATGCATGCCGAGACTTACGTGTAGTCTTGGAGAAAGTCTTCAGGTATGGCTGAAGCACAATAGTGATTCAGGGCTACGTGGAAGCTGGAAGATTACATGATACCTTTGGTGCAAAGTAAGATTCATCTATGGGTAAAAGTTGGACTTCAAGAGAGAATTTACATACAACAGAGGATGTATTCATTAAAGATAATAATGAGACCTATAGGTCTATAAACTGTGAGTGGATCCTTTCCAGAGCAGTGAGCAAAGGAAGAGAAAGAAGGTGATCCTCTCCACCAGCAGTGAGCTAGAGAGAGAGAGACAGGGAGTGACCCTTGTGAAATAGTGAGCTGACCCAAAACATTGTAAAGGTAGTGAGAATGGGAATAGAATTGATCTATCCCGAACTCTGTAAACAGCAGTGCGCTTTTAGTGGATTTGGTACATCAGCACATCGGCATTGTATCCTCCTTGGGCATATCCCAGTGAGGGTGAACCAAGTAAAAATTGATGTGTCATGTGCATACTTTAGTTTCTGTTTATACTTTTCTGTAGGAAAGAGAGAGAAGAAAGTCTTTCTTAACAGCGAGACAAGATCAATAGGGGAAGTTGTTTTAATCTATCGTACCATAATTCACCTCCCCTCACAGGGTATCTATCCTAGTGAACCTAACAGCTGGAGACCACCATTTTATCGTTAACTAGTTTTCCATAATTATATCAAGTGCATGGAATAATTATAATAAATATGTGACATGAATAAACACTCAATCCAAAACCAAGTGGTCGTGCGCTAACCATGCATCCAAAAATCCCCAGCTATACCTTCTATGGATATATGACATAAGATAATCTAATAAATTGGTAGTAACCAAATTAAACCTTTTATGGAATCCTCATGGTGTTTTGTGTACATAAACCCAGACATTATCTATCCATCAAGAGGACCATGTCACCCAACATCCTCTAGTCAATAATATGAGGTACTCAAATTGACAAGGGAACATAGTAGTTAGTGCCACATGACAAATCAGGGCTACCTCAAGTGCATCCACAACATGGCCCTAGGGTTATTGCGTACCTCTACACAGTGCTTAGGTCCCTCATCACTATCATCAAATGTTATATAACTCACCGATAAAGAAAGAATAGGTCATGTAAATCCACCGGTCTCAAGTGATACAAAAAACCAACAAGGCAAGGTAACACACATATTTGGTGAGCAAAGAATCAAGAAAAATATATCAACATGAATAAATATAAACCATACATAATATCATGTGGTAAAATTTAATCAATGAAAATGATACTCTAATCTAAATCATGTAATCACAACAAATCTCTCAATCTATACACACACACACACAGACACACACACACACACACTATATGGGAGCACAATCAATAATGGTCATAAAAATTCAAAAAATATAACCTTCATGGAACCACATATAAATTCAATCCCATGAAGATAAGGAACATCCTAATAAAAAAACACTAAAACTGACATCTTATTCTATTAAAGGTGTCAATATATGTGATATTTTCCCATACTAACTGAAATAATCACCATCCAGATATTTCATTAACCAGTAATAAATATACATTTCACGAGAGCCACAATAAGGTGAGGAAAAATTGGCTAAGGGATAAATCCAAAATAGACTCATATTCAACTGCTTAATGAACATAAAAACATTTAGATGTTATGTTATTATGAAAATCATATTTTTTAAATGAAATTTACAAAAATCTATAAAAACATTACATTAATTAACTCATAAGTTCTTTTTTAGTTATGTGTCTTTGAAATTAGGTACATATTACATGAATTATATAAGGATAACATAAATAGAATCATTATTATAATCCAATTTATAGAAATATTAATAGTTTCTTCCTTGGAGAACCTTACTGAATCTTATATCTTGAGATCATACATCAATGAAATGGGTGAGCATAAATCCGTATAAGAGAAAAATAGGAAATACCTAATATGTGATAAAGTGGCATATGAATAAGAGATGATCGTATGTGTATGAGTCATACCATAAAATAAATTACATTAATTACATATTTTAAATTCGGACAACACATAAAAATAGGACATTTATAACCATATCACTAGGGTTTACCACAATGGAGTTATAAATCATAATTACCGAGGTTATTCAACAAGGTATCGTAAGCATATTACATTTAGATATTAATTAATTTCCAAATGAATTAGATAACAGTTAGAGAAAAACCATCATATTTATTAAATTTTGATATCCATAATGATCATAAAGGATATCATTTCATAAACAACTCATCGATATAAATAATGGGTTTTATATAAAAAACATTGCGTACAAAATAACTAAATGGCCTGATAAAAACATAAATTTTAACCCATGAAAAGGGAATATGGGTTTCATATATTTATATACTAGAATAAATAATATTTTTTACATCTAGGTAAATTCCCATTAAATTGGAAGAGTATTGGGTATTTATAATACAAAAATATTTCGTGAAAAATAGAAAAATTCATGAAAAGAGTTGGGTAGCATAACGATATATAACATGGACTATCGGAAGAGCATAATGAGAGAGATTATAGGAATCACATTAGTAAAACACCATTTTGCACATATATGGAATAATGAAATGGAATTAATAAATATAATGAATTTGGAAACATAAAATAAACATAATAAGGATGTACTTGATTTAAAAAGGATAAGATGAAGATTCCCTTAATAAATTTTTGCAGCATATCAGTATAAATTGTGGCTTGTCGAATATGAATAATGGGAGGGAAATATGATCTCCCATTGATAAAATGTTACTTTTAAAGTATTTTAAACATAAGATGTTCATAAAAACGGATAATTATTTAAAATAGTCAAAAAATAGTACTCGAATGAATAATAAAAGGAGGATAATTCCCAAACTAAATTCTTGGAGCATAATGATATACATTATGGCTTATGGATAGGGAATAATGGGAGGGAAATAAGGTTTCACATTGCTAAAAAATAAAATTTTTAGTATAAGAAACATGAATTTTCCTTCAAAATAAATAATCATTGAAATTAATGATACTCACAAAGCAGGAGTGCTGTCTTGAAAAAAGGAAAGGTTGGGAATTCCCTTACCATTGAAAATTGCTCCCTTAATCAAGGATACAGAAACCCAAGGACTAGGTAAAGACCTTGGGAATACTTGGAGGGACTCATTAAAAGGGATAAAGATAATAACATCAAGGATTTGGACTTTTTAGTGGTGGGTGGTGGCAGGAAGGGGGTATTTATACTAGATGAGGGGTGTGATTATGTGAATAAAAAGGGATTATTTTTTATTTTAGGATAACCACTCTGCAAGTGCATCTAGGAGACCTGGGATCAAATCCAGGTGGAGACATTATTTCTGGGGTATAGTAGTAGTACTATAGCAGGAACTATATAGTACTGTAGCAGGCACTGTAGCAGGTACTGTTTGGCATTGTAGCAGCCGGGAATATGCCACCGTTTGGGCCTTCGGGCCACCGATTTGGTCCCCGAGCCCTTTAAGGCCTTCATGCCAACCATGCCTCTGGGTCGGTAAGGCCTTCAAGCCAACTCAAGGCCTTCAGGCCACCTTAAGTGCAGATGAAAACCAGACAACCTATGAGGAACAATCTCTACAAGGAGGATAAGAAAGAAGCTTTCACCACAGCATGAGCTAAATAGATTCAAAGAATGAGAGGGTATGGCACCTACTATCGGGACAAGCCTGTGAATGCATGGGAATGCCTAGTCGAACATCCATGCGATGGTGGAGAGATGATTTCAAGATTAAGATGCTAGGGAGGAGCAGTTCTAAGTAGTTTGTCTGGGTTGTAGGTAATGTTTGAAGACTACAGGAAAATGAATTCCTCTAAGGCCTACGGGCCATGTAATACATATGCCTACGGGCCTTGTAAGGGTTACACATCACCCCTTGAAATGTGGATTATCAAAAAACAATAAAAAATGAAGTCCTCCGGGACATTGGAGGTAAAATAATGTTTTAAAGGATCGTTTGATTTGTTTAAAAATTCAACCAACCATTTAATTTTTTAGTTATTAGGTATTTTATTCTTTTACATTTTAACATTAATTAGATACATTATTTTACTCATAATTTAGTAACTCTTTTTTACCATGGTATCATTTTTTTGTCTAACAATTAAATTGACAATATTACCTAATTTGGAAATCATGATTCAAAATATCAATTCCATTTTAATTAATTTAATTTATAAATTTAGTAAAAATTAATTCTAAGGTTATATGTATATAACTAATAAAAACATGTTTTTTTGAAAGGTTAAAATAATGGTTTTAAAAAATGATAATAATGTGTCTCTAAATATAACACGTTATGTACCTTTTAATTACATATATTATTTTTTTTATCAAAAATACATATTTACAAATTATAAATCATGGTCATATCCTCATTATATCAAGACATTGATTTTATTTCATAAAAATTGTATTATTAATTTTTAACACATAAATCAAAATTTTTTAGATCATTACCATAAATTCATACCTAAGATAGTTTTGATGTTTTGTTTCCAAAAATGGAAGTATTAGAATCTCAATTTTTAATTAAATAATTTTTAATAAAAAAATTTTAATTTCAAAATCAATATTCATATGATTATAAAAATTACATCAGGATTAAAATATATTATCATAAGGTTATTTTGTGAAAATAAATTTTATTTCATACATACCTGTATTTATTTATTATAATGTTTTATATAGTTTCTAAAATAATATAGTTTTAATTATACCATTAAATTATACTGATGGTGATTTGAATAAATCTACTTAACTAAAAATAATAATGAAACACTATTTCAATGACTAAAGGTTATAATGAGAATAAAATATATTAGTTCAAAAACCTAGATTAGGATGATCATATATCCATATTAATACACCATCATTCTCACTCTTCATTATTCACTTCAATTTGAATCAATGATCGATATTATTTTAATTATGATTTTTTATTACTTACTCTATGTTTCTTTTATATATCATAGTCCATGGGTTGGAATATTTGAAGGATTTTAGGAAAAAAATTATATTTTACTATATTTATTCCTTCTTAGTGTTCCCATATTAATATTTTTATTAGTATCATGAATTTTTGTTGATAGAATGTAACATTCTTAAATAATTAAATAATGTTTTTTTAGTTTTCTAGAAAGTATTTTCTATATTTTTAAAATTCTAGGTCATAAAAGTTTAACTCAAACTATTTTGGAAAACTTTTCTCATGAAATATCAAATTATTTCCATTTTCTCATAATAAAAACATAATTAAAAAATAATTTTTCTACTAACAACATTAAGTTATTTCCAAGGAGTTACATTTTCAACCCTTAAAAAAATTTCATCATAGAAATTAATATTATTTTTTATATATGTGAAAACCCTTAATATCACTTTCGATGCTTTGTTTGTGAGGTTATTTATTCTTTCAAAGAGGTATTCAGTTCTAAATATTGTTGATTCCTTCAAATAGTAAGTCTTCATGCATCAAAATGGATCCTAATTATATTTACTAAATCATATACTTATTTTTTCCAATTAGAACTCATGGATCATGGATTACATCACTAAAAGAATTGATAAATCATTTAAATGTTTTTATGATATATATTTCAAAAAAAATCTAATCTTTTTTTTATAAAAAAAATATTATTGATTCATTTTCAAATATTTGAGAATAGGATTTTGGTAAATCAATATTGATATTTCCCTAAATACATAATTCTATAATTCAATATATATAATCTAATCAGAGGATTCAATATTTTTCAAAATCTATAAAATAATTAAGTTCATCATGAGTTTTAAATAAATAGAAGAATTTGGAAATAACATGATTGTATTTCCCATGAAAATCATGGTAGGAAATTTTAGAGTTCAATATTTACCATTAGACAATACATGTTCCTTGAAAGAAATTGAAAATAGTGGATGTATTAGATTCTTTATAAATTTGTTTTTATATAGATTGGATATTAGAAAATGTTTTGATGTGATATACGCATGACTACTTGATTGTCCTTTTATGTAGATCTTTTGGGAGAGAGAGAGAATTTTTATGTGATCTTACACATTATATATTTTAATATATTTTGAAGAAATATAATTAGTAGCTAAAATGGACTACTCTACAACTAATTATAATGAAATTATATATGTTATATTTTTAGTCTTCAAATAAGACCAATATAGTAATTTTTTGTGTGATCACTAATATCTTAAGAGAATAGTGTGTATAAATTTGAAGTAATACATATTTTTAATGTTAATGGTGCCCAAAGTTTTAGATTAGTCTACTTCCATGTTAACCTATACCAATATTGGATCAATCTAGTTTTTTTACATTAGTTTTTCACATACTCTTTACACAATTCATTAAATTATTATCCCAAAATTAGATTGAACATTCCCAAAAATCATTAAAATATATGGTCCCCAATTTTATCATTTCCATTACTCATAAAAGTACATATAATTTAATATATTCATTAAATTATGAATTTGTATGTTTTCTATCACTTTTATCCATGATTTTGTTCCAAACATAAAATCTTATGGGAATTTTGGTTCCCTTATAATGGGTTTTCATGATCTTGTGAATTTATTAAATCAAATCCCCCAGGAGTGTGGAATGAGGTGTGTAGTAAGCCCCATTTTCATTAACCAGTTCTTGATTGATTCTATCCCAATGCATTGTTTTTAGGTTTTACCCCTAGGTACTTCTTTGTGAGATCCAAGTCTACATGTTTGTATCCAAATATTTATTTATTGTTTTGGAAACCACTTAATTAATACTTACCAAAATACAATAATGATTTTCTGATTTTTAAACATATCCTTAGTGTTTTTATTATGATTTTAAAATTATGATATAAAAAATTACTATATCTCCCATTAATACCAACTATTGTGACAAACCTTTTTATTACATTACATTTACATAAATCCTTAATAAAATATTACATTAATGAACTCGAAGGACATTTTAAAGTTTAGTGTATTTGAAATTAGATTTATATTACATGAATCAAATTAGAATAGCATAAAAACATCTTTCTAATCTAATTTCTAGACATATTCATAGATTCATCCTATATCTAACCACATCTCATGTCTATAGGATATACATCTACGAAATGGGTGAGTACAAATCCCAGTAAGGTAATAAAATGAAACACTTAGCATGTGATAAAGAGGGATATAAATAAGGAATGATCATATGAATAAGACTCATATAATAAAATAAAGGAGAAGAATCATACCATATATAAGTGGGTATAACATAAAAATAGGACATTCATAAGCATATCACTATGGTTTATTACCGAGGTGACATAAATAATAATTACCATGGTTATTCACCATGGTATCATAATCTTTCCATATCTAGAGATTAATAAATTACCCAATGAATTGGAACGAAATCTTGGCACACCGTTTATATTTATTAAATCATGTGATTCACATTATGCATAATGGAATCCATTTCACTAATAACATGTAGAAATAAATAATGGGTTTCATATAAATATCAATATATAAAAAGTGCTTTAAATAATGGAACAAACCTTAATCTTGACCCATGAAATGGGAATTTGGTTTCCATATATGTATTTCCATAAATCAACAATGTATTCCTACATCTAAGTAAATTATTATGGAAATGGAATCGTTTTTATTATTCACAATAATAAATTATGTTTTTCAAAAAAGATAAAAATACATGAAACGATTTTGTGAGAATAACGATATACAACATGGATTACAAGATAATAATAAAGATATATATTAGATTTATCCCATTGGTGAAACACCATTTATGAAGTAGAGGGAGGGAAAAAAGGTACTAGATAAAAATATATAAGTTGTACACTTAGAGGACACATAATAAGAATGCACATAAATGAAAATGGAGAAGAGGAGGATTCTCTTACTAAATTCAAGCGACATAATGATATATTTTATGGATTATGTAAAGAGAATAATGGGAGGGAAATATGGAGTACCATTGATAAAATATTATTCGATCATTAGATGAAACCTCAAAATTTCATCTAAATGAAGAATATTATACATTTAGGAGAATCACATATGTTGAGTACGTGAATGAGAAACGGATAGGATCATAATTCCCTTAGTAAATTTTGGCAGCGTAACATTATATATTATGGATTATGGAAAGTGAATAATGGGAGGGAAATAAGGTATCCAATTTATTAAAAAACATTGGAAGTAGAGAAAAATTCACAATTTCACAAAATTTAATAATCTTTTAATTTTTGGAGACTCGCAAAAGAGGAGTACTAGAATGAAAAATGAGAGGATGAGGATCCCCATACCTTGAAGAAATACTTCCTTAATCATGGAGGAGTAAACACATGGACCTTGTAGACACCTTGGAAAACCATGGAGGGACTATTTGGGAGGGGTATGAGAATAAATCTATGGGTTCTGAATTTGCAGTGTAGAGTAGTGGTGGGAAGGGGGTATTTATACATGAGGAGTGGTGGATTTTAGAGAATAAAAAAGATTACATTGAATACAAGGAGAGACACTATAAGGTATAATTAATTAAAATGTTTTTTGTTGTAATTTAAAATTTTAAATTATTTTTTTATGTCATTAAAAACATAAAATACCCATTTAATGTTGTATTATTTATTAATTTTTTACTTTTCATTTTTAACATTAACAAACTACATTATTTTACATAAACCGCACTAACTCTTTTTTACCACCATCACATTTTTATGTATTGAACTAAAATTGACCATATTACCTAATTTGTACCTTATAATTCCCAATATGGTAAAAATTTAATGTAATTTAATATATAAAAGTTGTAAAAATTAAATCTAATTTGATATGTGAATAACTCAAAAAAACAGTTTTTATAGTTATAATCACGGTTTACAAAAATTCCAACAATGTGTCTATAAATGTCACAAATCATGTATCATGGAGTTACATAAAAAATTATTGATTAAAAATATGGATTTAAAATATTAAAATCTCTCTCATATCCTAAATATGTTAATAGAGTCATCATATTTGATAAAAAATAGTGTTTTCACTTTTTAACCCAAATATAAAATTTTAGATAATTATCATAAATTCACCCAATGATAATTTTGTTGTGATGAGTCCAGAAATTATTTTTATTTTATAATTTTTTTTATAAATATGAGAATCATAAATTTTAAATAATTAAATATTTTAATGGAAAGTAACAATTTTATAGAAAAATCAACATTTAAACTATTATAAAAATTAAATTTGGATTAAAATATATTATCATAATAATAATTAATGAAATAAGATTTAATTTAATATATAATCATAAAATATATTTTAATCGAATGTGTTTTATAATATTCAAAAATAGCAATTCATTAAATATATCATTAAATAATACTGATGATCATTTAAATGCATCTACTTAACCAACAATAATTATGGCCAACTAATCTATTAAAAAAATTTAATAATGTATATAAACTATATTAGTTGAGAAAAATAAATATTTATGGTCAAATTTCTCTATAAATAAACCATCAATCTCACCCTTCAACTTTCACATCAATTTGAATCAATGTTAAATATCATTTCAATAATGAATTTTGTTTTACTAACTCTATATTTCTATACTATAGAACCATTCCTAGGAGGGATGATTCTAGCTGATCAATGTCACCCAAATATTTATATTTCATTTTATTTATTCTATATTTGTATTACCTTATTATATAGGGATTAATAATATGAATTTTTATGGGTAGAATCTAACATTCTTAAATAAAGGTATAAAGGGTGGTAAGATTTATAGTAAGTGTTTTCTATACTTTTACTATTACAAGTTGTAAAAGTTCATCTCAAAATATGATGTCAAAATCTCTCTTGAAGAGTCGAATTATTTCTATTTTATATTAATAAAATAATCATTATAAAATATGATTTATATTAATAACATAAAGTAATTTTCATGGTGTTACATTTTACCCTACTAATGAAATTTCATCCTTGAAATTGTTAACATTATTTTTCTAGAAAAGATAAAACCCTAAATGTCACTTTCCAAGACACATTAATGAGGTTATTCATCCCTCTAATGAGTTATTAAGTTCCTCTTGTTTTTTTTCCATTAAGATGTTAGGGTTCATGTGTTATAATGGTTCCTCGAGATATTTTGAAAACCATATACATCCATCATCTAAATACAACTTATGAAACTTGGATTACTTCAATTGAAAATTGATAAATCATTTAAAAAGTATTTCTAATAAATAATTTTAAGACATATTATTGAACAATTTTTTTTAATAAACAATATTATATAATCTCCTTAAAATATTTAAATATATAATTTTCCTAAAATAATTTTGAAATTTCCCCCAAGACATAATTCTATAATTTAATACATATAGGGTGGTGAGAGGTATCTCACATGACATCAAAATATTTTCCAATATCCAAGCTATATGAAAACAGCTTCATGAGAAAATATTATTAATAAATTAAATGAACAACTCATCACCTAATTATAATTAAAATAACTACATATTATTTATAGTCTTAAAATAAAACCAACATAGTTATTCAAGGGTGGTCAACTATATATTCATAGAATTGAGTATATAAATTTGAATAATATATATTATGAATGTTTAAGTTACCCAATTTTTTGACTAGTCTACTTTAATTTTGACCTATATCAATGTTGTATTGATATAGTTTTTTTAGGTTGGGTTATATCATAATGTTAACCAAATACCTTAAATGACTATCCCAAAATTATCATGATCATTCCCAAAATTTTAAAATATATGATAAAAAAATATCAGCATATCTTTTATAAAGGAAGGTACTTATAATTTAACATATTGCTAAAATTATGAATCTATATGTTTTTTATATATGTTATCCACATTCTATTTCCAATCATGAAATAAAATGGGACTTTTTATTCCCATAATAATGATTCATAATGAGCTTGTAAATTTTCCAAGGCATATCTATGGGGAGTTTCAAACCTGGTTTGTAGGAAGGACCCTAATATTACACTAGTTCCCCATCAAGTGTATCTCAATGTAGTGTTCTTCACTATTACCCCTAGGTATATTTGTTCTAGATCCACATCGACATGTTTGTATATAGACATGGATTCCTTTTCTTGAAAACCACATACTTAATACTTAACAAAATACAAAGATGTTTTTCCTATATTTATAATTATACTTAATGTTATTACTACTGTTTTATAATTATTTTTTCCAAATATAACTTAATCATCCTTTGAAACAAATAATGGTGATCTTAAATTTTATTACATGACTCTTACATAAATCCTTAGGAAAATATTACATTAATGAATTTGATGGATCTTTTTAACATTAGCATTTTGGAAATCAATTACATATTACATTAATTAAATAAGGATTACATAAATAGAAACATTATTATAATCAAATTACTATACATATTTATTGGTTCTTCATTGGTTACTCTTACTGCATCTCATATCCTGAGGACATACCGCAAAGAAAGGGGTGATAATAAAGCCTAACAAGTGAAATAATGAAAACCCTTAGCTTGAGAGAAAGAGGTATATGAATAAGGTGTGAACCTATTAATATGAGTCATATAATAAATAAAATAATATTAACTATAAAATAGAAGTATTTCTATAATATAAAAATAGGACATTCATAAGAATATCACTAAGGTGTCATAACCCATAATTACTGAGGTTATTCCCCAAGGTATCGTAAGCATGTCAACTATAGATATTAATTATTTACCCTATGAATTGAATATATATTAGGGAATAGACTCCATATGTATTAAATAATATGATATATATTTAGTATGAAGTAAATAATTTCATCAATAATCTATGGAAATAAATAATGGGTTTCATATAAAAATCATTATGTACAAAGTGCTTAAATTTATTGATCAGAAATTCATTTTTAACCAGGGAAAAAGAGAATATGGGTTATACATTTTTATATACTATAATAAATAAGATATATTTACATATAAGTTAATGAACTTTTAAATTAAAGAGGTTTTTGTATTCAAAAAATGAAAATATTTCCAGAAAAAAATGCATGAAATGATTTTGGCAACACAACATCATACAACATGAATTATGGGATAATCATAATAAGAAAGAATAGTGAAATCCATTTAGTAATTTTTTTAATTTATATGGAAGAAGAAAATATAACGAATTAGGAGAAAAATATGGACACTTAGAAGACACATAATAAGGACATACTTAAATAAAAAAGGTAATGTGCAGGATCCCATTACAAAATTTCACAGCATAACAGTATACATTATAGATTATTTAAAGGTAATAATGGCAGGTAAATAAGGTCTATAATTGATAAAACATAACTTGGAAGTATAGAAAAAATACAAATTTACTGAAATTAAAAATATTTTACATTTAGGAGAATCACAAAAGATGATTACCTGAATTTAATATGAGAGGAATATTATTCCTAAACTATATTCCTTCACAATAATGGTGAATGTTATGGATTAAGGAAAGGGAATAATGGGAGGGAACCAAGGTCACACATTTATTAAACATATCTTGGATAGTTTATGAAATATCAAAATTTTATATGATCAAAAAAGCTTTGAGTTTTTGGAGACCCACAAAAGTGGAGTACTATAATGAAAAAGGAGTGGAGGAGAAATATCGTACCTTGAAGAATTGCTTCCTAAATCGTGAAGGGTCAAACCCTAAGACCTTTGAGACACCATGGGGAACCAATTATGTACCCTTTTTAGGGTAAAACTGTACAACATCATGAATTATGAATTTTTATTAGTGTGGGGGTGGGAATGGGGTATTTATACTTGGGGAGGGATGAATTTATGTGAAAAAATGACTATTTTGTATTTATGGATAAAGACTATTGGGTGGACTTAATTATAATGATTTTGGTTATATATTAATGTTTTAAATTCTGGTTTATGTTTTAAAAAACATTTAACACCGATTTAATGTTTTTTTGGTATTTTATGCTTTTACCTTTTAATGATAACCTCTTTCATTATTTTACCTATATGGTGATAATTATTTTATCCCACGATCACCTTTTTATGTCAAAAAAATGAAATGGGCCTTATTACCAAAATTTTACCTTTTTATTTCAAATATAAAATCCATTTTATATAATTTAATTTATAAAATTGTATAAATTCAATTTTAATGCGATACATACAGAACTCATAAAATCATTTTTTAATGGTTATAATCATAATTTCAAAAAATGACAATAATGTGTATCTAAATGTGAAAAACATTTTACCATGTTTTTATATAAATAATTTATTTAATAATAGGTATTAACCAATTTTCTAATCTTGTTCATATCCAAATTATATCATAAACATCATCGTATTTCCCAAATAACTGTATTTTCACTTTTTAACCCAAAAATAAATGTTTTAGTTAATTATTATAAATTATACCTATGATATTTTATATTAGACGAGTGAAGAGATGAAATTTATTTAATCAAAAAACTGTTTTTTCATTATAGTATTATTTCTTAAATAAATCATTATTTTAATGAAAACTAACAATTTAGTAGATAAATAAATATTCCGAATATTATAAAAAATAAGTTGTGATTAAAATATATTTTAATTATATTATTACATGAAATAAATTTTAATTTAATACATAAAAAAACAGTTTCATATAATGTGTTTTATAATCTTTGAAAATAGTGCAGTTTTAATTTTATCACTAAATAATACCGACAATCATTTAAATTCATGTACTTGACCAGCATTAAAAATAACCAACATTTTTATTGACTAAAATACATAATATCAATCAACTTTACTTGTTTAAAAACATTAATGTTGTTAAAAATATTTTTTTTATAAATACACCATCATTCTCACTCTTCATTGTTCACATCGATTTGAATCAAGGTATAATATCATTGCAACATTTTGTTTTGTATCACTAACTATTTATTTCATTTATATTTAATTATTTATGGGTGGGATGGTTCTATGGGATCGATGATACACAAATTATTATTTTTTACTACTATTTATTCTCAGTCATACTTCTAATTTTAATATTTTGATTAATAATAGGAATTGTTTTAGAATGAATGTAACTTTTTTAAACAAAGGATTATTGTGTTTTTATTTTTCTAGAAAGTGTGTTTTATCCTCTTAACATTCCAGGTTATAAAATATCATCTCAACCTATAATGTAAAAAGTTTTCATGAAATATTAAATTGTTTCTATTATCCCATAATAGAATATTATTTATAAAATTTTCATTAAATTAATAACATAATGGAATTTTTTGGGTGTTCCATAGGTTCCATGGCACAAGGAAAGAGCTATAACATGGAGGATCACTAGATACCACAACCACGACATAAGTAAGAAGGATACAGTGTTGTGGTGTAATGGAAATTGGATCTACAACATAGTGGGGTAATGGAAATAAGAACTATGGTATAACTATTTGCTAAAAATAGGTACTATGATATAGGGTTTAAAAACTAGAAAAAATAAAACACCGAAAGAAGACCCCATACTATTTATGTTCAAACACCATGGTGTTGGGAAAGGTTTTATGGAATAGCCACATTGGATATGGTATGATACCCTAGTTTTGGTAGTAAGAATTTCAAAAACACCCCTCTAAGAATCCTTTAGCCTCTCAAAGCCACAAGACCTTACAACAGCAAGGCGAAACTCACCCATAAGAGGTAGATGAAGGAATTAATGATTTTCATTAAATAAATAATATTTTAGGAAATTAAAATTAGAAAACAAAATTCCCTTGAAAAGAAACCTATCTAAAGAAAAAGGTGAGAAAATAACATGAAGAAAAATATAGCCATTAAACTTTTCTAAAGATAAAACAAGTGTTTTTCAGTATTTGTTCTATAAAAGGTTTGGGTACATTGATAATGATTTTTTTCAGAATATCTCTAATAAAAGATAAAATATGTAGCCTATTTCAAGGGGGAATGGTTGAGGTGAATAAAATTACATAGATAAATCTTGGAAATCTATTCATCACTAATAGATTGGGAAGACTAAAAATATTAATGGAATTTGACACATGGGTTTTTATTATGAATATTCATACTCGATTAATCTAAAAAAACATGTCATGTAAGTTTTTCAAGAAATAAGACAATAAATTCTATGTAAAAAGGAAATAAAGAATGACAGTGACATCTTCATTGGATACAAGAAAATGAAAAATGTTAAATAAACAACATACAAGAAGACTATGGGAGTTGTTATTCTAAATAAATTAGTTTCTTCAACTTAATAGTGAATGTTCATACAATGAAATTTTGAAAATACTATAAATATGTTAGTTTTTATAGATGAATGATAAATCATCTAATAGATAGAATTTATAAGAAACCCTATGGAATATCTAAGCAAGAAAACCATGTTCCCAAATAGTGTATTATCATTTGTACATGTTAATTGTAAGTTGAAATAATAGTTAGGCATTCATAATAAAAGGTATTCCAAAAATCATAACCTATAATTTCACATAGGAAAGTATAATTTCAATGGAGATTGTCAAAAAATGATGAACAAGAATTCATAAAAAGAGATGTGGATGGTGCAAAGACATGATCCCAATTCCAAGGATTGTTCAGTTATATTTCTGGAATAAGATGAGATGTCAAAGAAGTTAGAAATTTCCCCACGAAGATCATGTAATTTAATATGTGAATAAATTAATAATATTTAACACAAATAGTTAGAATAAATGAACAAGGTGATAATGATTCATATAAATACATTTAATTCAATGAATAAGAAAGTAAACGTGAAGAGTCCCCAAAACATGAACATTAAAAAGAATATATTATCTTCCTTGACATAAAAATATCACCCTTACTTCTCTTATTATGAATCTTAGGATATCCCATAATATTTTAAAATATATTATAATGGCCCATCCCTATGGGGCCTGTGTCATGACTCCCTAATCTTGCCTCCAAAAGGCCATGTGCTGATGACTAGCCCCAAGTTGGCAGATCACTAACACGAGAGGCATTGACTACGTACCAGCACACATGCACACATATCCAAGACCACAAATACAAAAATTTAAAACTACTAAGAATAAATGCATGGATACATTACAACCCATCCACAAAGTAAAATGGAATGTAAAGTATACTGGGCTAGAATACAAGCCCACCAAAAGAAAAAGTCTATAAACTAAAAGGTCCAAAATGTAGACAAAAGGTATTGGGACTGTTATATGTAGTCATATGAAAGACTCAAATTGTCTAAAATAACAAAGAACCACCCAGTCCTAGTCCTGGTATGCCCAGGTCTCTGAAAAAAGTCACAAATCTGCCCAAGACACAACATGTGTAGGAAAAGCCCATGTAAGAGTGAGTATAACAATACTTAGTAGGACACCCTGAAAACACAAAGTAATACACAATGTAATGGTACAGTCATCTCTACACAAGTATGTGTCCATATAACATATAAAAAAGATAACCATATATAATCAAACATAGGCCTGTGGTATAGAGGCAAGTCAAAACTACCATATACCAATGCTAGAGATTTAGTTTGAAGATTCCACAAATCACTCACTAATGAGAACTCACTCATGGGTCTGATAACCGTGATGACACCCATCTGTTGAGTGCTATTCATTAGGAAACATAATGAGAGATAAATACACTAATAAGCTTGTAGAGTGAGAGAAGATACACTCATTCTAGGAGAACTCACCTAAGTGGAAAAATGGTCACGATACACAAATGAGGATCCCTTCCAGGGTCATGTGGTGATACCACAACTCATATGTATTCAACAGCTAAGTAGAGGATAAATGATTTGATAGGATTGGTCGTGACGATGACTGAATATACCTAGGGCCAAGAATGGACAAATGGTATAACTCTGGGCTTCTCGGAGGGATTCAAACCCTATCTAGGAAAGTCTTCTTGAAGGGGGTCATACTCCTATGGATAATAACCAATACCACTGGCCTTTAGGGGAACCAGAAAATGGGGCACTAACTAGAATAATAAATTTCCATGGAATGGTGGAAAAGGAGATAAATCCATGTATATGGGACTACATGGCATGCAGAAGGGTCACACCCCACATATCTTGACTCTGTGTACTGCATGTGTATAAAGGTTTGATTCAGAAGGACATGCCATGAAGAAATCCTATACACGGCGTGTAGTAACGATCAGTCACCATATTAACCAACTCCAGGTACTGCCAGTTTTCAATGGCCTGATTCTGAAAGTATAATCCATGTATAAAGATAAGTACACGACATGCTGAATAACTTATATGTTGTTCCCTTCATAATGAGGTCCACTGATGTACCCTAGGAATGTTCCAGTACACTATGTCAACCCGTGTGATTCTGCTTGTGTACTCATACATGTAGTAAGACACGTAGCCATTCAACTAAACCATATGGTGGAGTACATGCCATGTCATCAATTCATGTATTCTACCCTAGGTTTTTGTATCTCCCAAAATAACTGCCATGTCTTTGGGAAGGGTCAAAATGCCATGTGGTGTGAGTAACACACTGTGTAACACCTATCTATCTTCCGATACCCTTACGACCAACCATCTAGTCCCACACACCATGTATCCTAAGATACACGCCATATTCTTCATAGATTTTCAAAACTACCAATCTTCCTATGCGATCCTCGACCGATCCACTGGTTTTCGATCCGTTAATCTATTTTTTTTTGAAAAATACAATCCAGGGTCATCTCGTTACCGTAATGTTGAGCCGATGGGTTTCGGGCCTTGACCGGCTCTAAAAACCATATTTGATCATTCTTTTGAAGAACAGTCGAGTAAATATTTATCCCATACCATGTCAATTAAATTGGTTTCCATCTTCATAACACCTCCATTGTGTTGTAACGATGTTAGATCTATAATTTGGGATTGTTAAATTGTGAAATGGATGTGCAATGATCTATTATTCATAACCATGTGACGAATGTGAAGAACATGGGGTCAAATTGGGGAGAAGAAATCCATAAAATAAACTAAGTAACGAAACTCCTCCTTCGTTCGTCACATTGATGATCCACTCCCATTAGAAGGATCAAATGGATCAAATAAATAAATAAATAATCAAATCCCAAAAAGTTGAGACCAGCAAAAGAATCCCTCACCCAAGAATGAGAGATCTGTGGGTCAACTTGTTCAGGGGATAATCCACATTCATCATTTAATTATTGAACTGGGTAAGATGTAAATAAAAAACACACAAACAACCTCTATGTTTAGATTTATCATTGAAAAAAGATTGTCATGAGGTCATTGTCGTTGAGATCATCCATCCCACTAGCACAACAATCCATGATCTGATCTATCGTCATCATTCACTATTGAGAGAAATCTTCGAGTTCACTCCAGAGATCCAAGGTATTTTCAAGGGTTATGTGTAACCACTGGGTCCCATCCATTTATTAATAAAAGATAATGTGTTTTTAAGCATTGTTTCATCACATTATAGTGTCGTTTCATCACAGCATAACATCATTGTGTTGCGTTGAAAAGATAAAAATAAAATTATTCATAAAAATATTTTATTCTTAAAATGTCCAAAATCTATCTTTCAAATATGACCTGTGTTGAAAGTTTTTATGAATCTCCTAGGGTAAATTTGCTGATCTAAACTCAATAGTTCCCTTAGATTTTTTATCTAGACAACCATTTAGAATTTATTCCACTTTTTAGGGAAATCCACTTATGAGTGCTATTTAAAAGTTTAATTTATTTCAATTATATATTACATGCACACCAGATCATGGAATCACATGTTATATCAGCACATGGTTGGGAATAAATTCTATATAATGTAACAAAATAATACAAAGAAAATCTAGGACATTACATTCTCCCCACCTTGGGGATTTACATACTCAAAATCCAACACAATAGACTTTTATGAAAAGATTATGGTACTGTGCACAGATATGGGCCTCCCACGCCCATGTTCTCTCATGGAGATCCCTATTTTTTCCCTGGAAACACACCATGGGAAATTACTCACCCAAAAAGGGATATTCCCTATTAGTCCTTGATCTTCATTGTCTACATAGAAAATTTCACATCATCGTTAGTTACCAGCTCACCCTAGTTGATGATGTACGATGGATAAGGAATGTACCTCCTATGCTATGAAACATAAGAGACATCATGATCCTAGTGAAACTACATCAGTATAGCTAGGTAGAATGAATCCTCTCTAACTCAACACAGTATTTGAAATGGTCAGATGAACATCAGATATACCTGTCATCTTGGCCAAATTTCTACAACCCTCATCGAGGGGAGACCTGAAAGAAGAAATGACCTTCTTATTTGAACTCCAATTGACATCATTTGAGGTTGAAATGTTTTTCTTCAGTAAATAAAGTTCCAAACACCTCTTATAATCCCTTTCTATAAATGGGATGTAAAAAGAGCACCAAAATATGGAACTATCATCGATGGCACTCTAAGAAGCCGAACTATGTCATGCATGTAGAGACGTCTCAATACCTCTATTGAACATTTCCCCTAAATAGCTAGGAAGTGGGAAAAAATGGAAAGTCAGTCTACGATCACCTAGATGATATCATTTTCCCTAGACCTATGTGGTTAACCCATCACGAATCCCATCGATATCCCATCCCAACTACATTATAGCACCTCAAGGGAGTTTAGCCAATCCTGCTAGAACCTGGTGCTCATCCATCACTTCCTTACACGTAAGGAATCTAGAAATGATCTCTAATACTACCTTTTTCATTATTTCCTACCAAAACATACATTGTAGGTATTGGTACATTTTTTCCTCTCCAGGATGTACTACCAATGGGTATTTATGAAAATCCCTCAGATTCATATCCTGCAACGTCGCTGGTACAACAGTGCATCCTTTAAAAATAATGAAATTCTCACTACCTTATTAGTATCTATCAGAAAAATGAACTATATAAGTCTGGTCACACATGGTATCACAGTCGATATCCCCATGTTCTGGCTACTTGGTTTATCTAAGAGTGGAGGGTGACAACTATCGACTATAGGTAAGATGAATCAACTCCATCCAAAAAAGACTGATTTAATGAGGCCAAATGCTCCTCCAACTTTATCAACAACTACGAGCTAGATATCTTGATGAGAACATCAACACCTATGTTCCCCTTCCTAGGAGTATATACAATTTAAATAATCATGATCTTAGAGGAACTCTATCCATCGCCTCTGTCTCAACTACTAAAAATCCTACAAGAACGTCTCTATCCATAATAGAAGAATCCCCTTCCAGGTTAAATCTGTTATCAATGCAGTTATCTTGTAGAAATCAGGAATGAATTTACAGTAATCTCTTGCTAGCCCTGGAAACCTCCGCACCTCCATCACGATCAGAGGTGGCTCTATGATAAAATTACTTCCATCTTGGCCTGGTCCACAAATACTCTATCCACTGAGACAAAATGTCCTAGAAAGTGGACAACATGAAATTAGAACTGTAACTTCGAGATCTCCCCATAATGATGGTTCTCTCAGAGTACATCCAGAACCATTCGCTAGTGTCTCACATTCTCCTCCTCTGATGCCAAGAACACAAGGATATTGTCAAAGAAGACAACTACGAACCGGTCAAAGAATGACTGGAAGATCTAGTTAATGAGTCATTTGAACTATGCTAAGGTTTGTCATGTTGAAGGTATCACCAAGTACTTTTGATAACCGTAATGACATATGAAACCCGTTTTCCGTTATATCCTCATCTCGTACCCCAAACTGGTGATAGCCTGAAAGATGGTCAACCTTCAAGAACCATAATTACCCTCTTAGATGATTGAAGAGATCATCAATCCTTGGTATTGGATACTCGGTCTTCACGGTCACTTGGTTTATGTTATGGAAATCCACACACAACCTTAACATCTCGTTTGCCTTTTTGGAAAACATAAGTGGGGTCGCTTAGGGTAAAACATTCGGTCTTACTAAACCTTTCCTCTGCAAGTCCTCCAACTGCACCCTCAACTAGCAAGGATCTTTGGGAGCCACATGATATTCTAACATAGATATCAGTGTCATACCGAGGTTTGAAACAATCAAGAAGTCAATCTTCCTATGGGGAGGTTATCCTCGAGCATCTTTTGGAGAGACATCCTCATACTCCACCACTACCGTTGGGTGTTGGAAACTCATATCTTCTGCCTCTATGAGGGTACTTCTATAAAACTCATGTGTGATTGGATACACCCTACAATGAAGGATTCCACCCCACACTACTTGGGTTTCTTTATTTTACCAACAAAGAAAATCGACATGTAATTAACACAGACACACCGTACCCTTCACCTAAAACAATGAAACTATGCATGAATTCTAGAAAACCAACCCATACCAAGAATGATGGTGTAAGGACTCGATGCCGCTACCAAGAAACTCGTAACCAAAAATATCTCCTCTAAGACTATATTCACATTATAGGAACCAGGGCCTGATCATTGGGTCTCCTGCTATAGGAGTTTGAGGGTGAAGTGAGCAGTTTAACTGGAATCTTTGAGGCTTAACCAAGATTTGGAAATAAAATGGGGGTGATGATCACATGTGCCTATTAATATTGATGCTAATTTAAAAAATTCATAGATCATACATCAAAACGTCCCTGGAGCTCCTAAGTCATAATCCCTAACCACACACATCTTTCCCTACCCCTATTATCCTGCTTCTAGATCCTAGCACAGACCACATTGGGGTGGTGGTGGTAACATGTTGAAAAGTCTTCCACATTATTCCACTCTCCCAGATCCTTTTCCATGTCCACATCCTTGCAAATCTGACCACTCCACTCATTTCCTCTACCTCGATGGACTATCCACCACGCCTCCATTAGTATATCAACGGGTTGGGCAATATCTAGTGAGATGTCCCCTTCTGTCACCTGCATAGCATTCCCTTTCCCTAGGCTAACTAGATCCAGCATGATAGTATTATACCATAGACCCCCTTCTTTGGTCTTCCTCAGATGTCTCCCACATCTGGACCTCTATGTTCGACATTGGCTTCCCACTGCTGAGGTCTTTGCACCAGCCTGCCCACTGCTGACCACCACTGGTTGTATCTTCCCAATGAAGGAGTTATCATCTACCAAAAACTTCTCTAGCAATCCAACAAAGTTAGGAATGTAAAAAGGGGCGAAACTGACTTAGAATTATTTTTATAGACCTTTGTTGAAGGTCCAAGCCCTATAGTGCTGATCATGTACCATGTCCATTAAGTGCATGGAGATAATGGTGAATCTCTATGAATATTCAGATACTAACATGTCTCTATATCAGAGTAGTAGATGCTCCTTGATATGAAAACTATTAGTGTATATGGTGAGAACTCTTCTATAAAAAGTTTCTCAAACACCATCCACAAAAGGGTTACCTCATCGAAAGATCGGGTAACTAAACCCCATTGTTTCCCTATTGATCCATGAATAAAGATCTTTTCCAGGACCACCATCTGGTCTATTGGTGCCCTAAACTGATGGAAAACATGGTTGACCACCTAAATACAGTCCTCATATGGCTATGTTTTGGGGTCACCTCAGAACCTGAGGGGTGTATACTACTTGAACTTGGCAAGTGCACTGAGCATGATCACTTCATCTACGTGTACTAGGAGTTCCATGTGCCACTCTACAGGTGGTGGTGTGGCTGGTGTACCACATAGAGGGAACCCATGGGGATATGATTCTTGTATCAAATCCTTTTCAATGAAGGGGTCACTCTCGTGATTGATCTGCAGATTCATCGCTAGTATATGTTGCAATGAAATCCTCTTAGAAATCAAGATGTACGACAGTCAACAAGTCTATCTAGAGAGCTGACTTAATAAGTACATGGAAACTACAACGCATTCTTATGTGATGCATGTACCATTATTTCCCTACAACTATTTTTCTCTTGTATCGTGTCTAAAAGTTGGTTATCAGTATTATGGTGTATAAATACATTGTCCATCATGCAAACAGTGGAGTCCCTGGCCTGAAAGATGAACTCGAAACACTTAACACTATTGCCCCAAACCAAACTCACAGAATCTCTATCATATGGTAGAACTGACCAACCTATGATACCACTCTCTCAAGACCAATCCCTATGGGGACTATTATATGACTCCCCATTAACATCTCCAATTGGCCATGGTATGGTGACTATCACCAAGTAGGTATATCACTAACATGGGAGGAATTCCCTATGTAACTGTATAAACACACCCATCTCCAATACCAAAAAATCATAAAATGTAAAACCACTAAGAACAAATGAATGCATACACTATAACCCTATATAAGAGTATAATGGAAAGTAATGTAAACTGGCTCAGAGTACAAGACCGCCAAAAGAAAATGTCTGTAAACTACAAAGTCCAACCTATAGACAAAAGGTATTGCGACTCCTGTCAGAAGTTGTAGGAAAGCATTGTCTTATCTAAACTCATGAAGAACCACCTAGTACTGATCATGGTCCACCTATATCTTTTTAAATATTTGGTTGTCTGAAAAATACATAACATGTGGAAGCAAATCCCGTTCAAGGGTTAGTATAACAATACTCACAAGGACACCCTGGAAACACAAAGCAATACACAATGTAAAGGTACAGTCAGCTCTACAAAAGTATGTGTCCATTGCCCAAATTAAAAGTATATCTAGATATAATCGAACCCAGAACCGTGGTCTAGACATAAGTCACAACTAACATATACCAATTATAGGTATCCAGTATAAAGATTCCCCAAAACACTCATCAAGGAGAAAAAACTCTTGGGTTTGATAACCCTAGTGATGCTAGTCCAGGATTTATTTTTCACCGGTAAACGTCATGAGAGAGATATAAACTTATTGGCTTGAATATATATAGATAACATACACTAATTCTAGGATATCACACTCTTGAGTGAGGAAAAGATCATGATACATGGATGAGGGTCACTTCTAGATCCATGGGGTGATACCACGACTTATTTAGATTCACCTACTAAGTAGAGGATCAACGTTCTAGTAGGATTGGTCATGCTGATGGCTAACTTTAACTAGGGTCACGAATGGATATAAGATCTCACTCTGGGCCTCTCAGAGGGATTCCAACCCAATACAGGAAAGTCCATCAAAAGGGGGTTTCAGTCTTTTGGAATGGAAATGATACTACAGGCCTTTAGGGGAACCATAAAAAGTGGCACAAAGTTGACTAAAACTTGTCCAAGGAATTGTGGAAAATGATATCAATCCATGTAGAAGGGAATAAATGACATTTAAAATGGTCACACACCACTTCTCTTGAATTCAGGTATAACCTGTGTACAATGTCCTGAGTTGGAAGGGCATGCTGTATAGAAATCTCATACACGAAGTGTAGTAATGGTCACATGCCATGTTCCATGACTCAGGGTACCACCCATGTGCAGTAGCCCAAGTCTGAAAGTACAAGCCATGTGGAATTATAATTACACAGTGTTTTGAATAAATTAAACACTTTTCCCTTCAAATTTTTTTTCACCAATATACCTTGGTTGTGTGCTATTACATGGTTACAACTCATGTGCTTCTTTCTGTATACCAGTACATGATGTATGCCACGTAGCTGTTCAACCAAACCATGTGGGAGAGTACACACCTTTTCATCAAACACTATTGTCCACCCCATGTCTGTGTATCTCCCAAGATACACACCAAGTCTCAAGGAAGGGTCCACACACTATTTGATGAGGGTCAAATGCTGTGTGACACCTCTCTACCTCCCAAAACCCTAGGCGCCAACCAGATTGTCCCACATGTCATGTATCCCATGATACATTCCCTTCTCTTCACAGATTTCCAAAACCACCAATCTCCCTCTGCACACCTCATCCGATCCCCTAGTGTTTGATATGTCAATCTGTTTTCCTCGAAAAAGAAGATCCTGGGTTATCTCGTCACCGTAAATCTGAATCGATGGGTTTTAGGACTTCGATCGGTTACAAAAACAATATTCAATTTTTCTCTTGAAAAATGGTCAATGAATGACTTCTCTAGAACCATGTTGATTCATCCACATATATCGTCATCACACATCTACTTTTTCATCATAATGTTAGATATCAAATTAGGGATTGACGCATTATGAAATGAATGTGCAACGATCCGTTATTCATAACCCCATGAAGAAACCAAAGAATATGGGGTCACAAAGCAGAGAAGAAATAAATATAACAAACCAAGGAATGGACCTCAAGAATCATTCATCACGGAATTGATCCTTTCCTATTAAAAGGATCAAATGGAGAAAATCCAAAGGAAACATAATCAAATCCCCCAAAGTTAAGACCCACAAAAGAATCCCTCTAACAAGAATGAGCGATCCATGGGTTAAAATATTCGTGGGTTGATCCTCATTCACCGTTTAATTCATGAACATGTTAAGAATTAAATGAAAGACACATGCCCTATCTATGGGTTCCGATCGATCATTGATGAAGGGTGATAATGTTGTCGTCTTTATTGAGATCCTTTATCCCACTGGCGCAATGATCTGTGATCTGATATGTTGTCACTGTTCACCATTGAGAGAAGTCTTTGAATTCTCTCTTGAAGTCTAGGGAATTTTCTATGGTGGTGTGTAACCCCTAGTTCTCTACCTTTTCTTAATAAAATATAACATATTTTTCAATGTTGTCTCATTACGTTTGCAGCATCGCAGCATAACGTCGCTACTTTTCATTGTAACATTTAAAATAAAATAATTCTTAATATTATTTTATTCTTAAAACATCCAAAAACTATCTTATGCATCTGACCCATAATGGTCGATGATAGGCCTCACTTAGGGTAAAACAACTTCTCTAAACACAATGGTGACATCATATTTTTTATCAGGGAACCCATTACTATGTTGTTGCACTTTATTAAGAAAATATTTCTAGGGTTCTATTTAAAAGTTTAATTTATTTCAAACATTTATTCTCGACACACGAGACCTTAGAATTACACACTTTATTAACGCCTTCTCTTGAATTAATTCCATATAATTATTTAAAAAATAATACACAAAAAATCAAGAAATTACATATATTTTATTTTTTCTTTATTTTTATAGAATTGATGTTGATGAATGCATTGAATGGGAGAATTTAGGGAGATAATCATGATGTGAAACAATTACAACCAATTGGAATTTTTCATCCTAGAATGATACAAAATTTTGGTAGCTTAAAGTTCATTTAATGAATTAATCATACTTAATGAATATGTTGATGCATTTTACCCATTTAGAGGATGCAATTTTCAAAAAGCTTCCTAAATTGAATATTTTATGTAAATCTTTATCTTTGGATGATGTTCTTAGAAAGATTCTATGAAAAGGAATGTTTACATATTCTCTTATCCTTTTACTAAAATTATTTATTTTTATGTTTAAGGAGGAAAATTGTATTGATTAGTGGAATGAATATTAAAATATTTTTCATAAATTCAATTTATAATTTCTGAAATCAAACCTACTTGTTATTTTGATTTTTTAAAATTATTTATGAGATGAGTGTAGTAATTTTTTTAAAACAATATATTGATTATATATTCAATAAATTTTTGTGAAAAAAAATCAATATTAATGTAATTTTGAATTGGTGTCATATTCTGGGTGGGTTATTGACAACCTTATTCTCAAAATTAGTCCCACTAATTTTTAAAATTAAGCATTGATCACATAGAGTTAGACTTCAATAATTGATGGCACATTATTATAAGTGAAATGATTAGACTATAACATCCCACAATTTTAATATGTATTTCACCTTAAAGTTAATATGTTATTGAATAGAATGTTTAAATTGCAAAACCAAACTGAAAGGAATCATGATGCATTGTATTATTACAAAATTTTAAGTATTAAATGTGGCGATTATAGTTTTTATATGGAAATCGTGGGTATAAATAGATGTAACCACATTATAGAATACTTATATATGTGATAAGTATTAGATTCAAAGAGTTGAAGTATTATTTAAGAGGCGCATTTATCTGATCACATAAAGAATGTTGTCTCACATTGGGTTACTTTAGGCAATCCCAACTGAAACTCTCACATGTACATCTTGATTGAAATCATCTATATGAGAAAATCAATATCAAAGAAATCCATGCTAGCTGAATCACCAACTATCACTACCACCATATTTTTTTATTACAATTAGGACGTATAATGTGGTCATTAGGGGATTTATGTGTGGGTGTCATAATGATATAAACATGTAATTATTACTGTAACAAATTTTATATTAGCACACATATTTTTGGCTTTTTGAATTTCCATAAAAAAAATTAAAACAAACAATTTAACTAAATAATAATGGTCATAAATTACACATTTTTATTGAAAAATTTATTAAATTATTATAAAAACAATATTCAATATTAATTAATTAGGGAAACTAATAATTTATTGTTAAAATATCAATTTTATGAAGACTTTTAGTTTTTATATATTTTTTTATTCATAAAATAAATTAACCAATTTTAGTGGATTATATTAAATGATCAACTAAGAAGAAATATTATAAATACTTATCTAAATTAAAAAATTATATGAAATAAAAATTTAGAAAACATAATTATTTTTAAATATAACTTTTCTATAAACATAGTTTTTTTCTATATAAATTATGTTTTTATTTAAGATTAAATTTTTTAATATTTAGAAAATTATTTTCATAAAAACGATATCATTTCTGGAATCATCAAAGAAAAATTGGTAATGTATTTTAGTTTCCATTTTAGTTATATAAATAAATTACTATGGTAAAAATGATTTACCATGGTAAAGGTAAAATAATGTAAAAGTTTTAACACTAAGTGATAAATATTTAAAATATCATAAGAACCTACATTTTTCAATGAAGTATTTCCTGAACAAACGATATAACACCTCCATTATTCTTTATTTTTGAATTCAAATTACTTATTAAAATAACTTTATATATATATTATTTAATAAGTATTACAAAAACACCACTTATCATGTAATGTCCCTAGATTTTTAGTGGGTGGGAAATCCCCAACCTTTTTGAATTTTCATGTTTGGTGGTCAGAACAACATTTCTTTTGATTTTTTAACCTTAATTATGATAGATAATTTGACCAATGCTGTTTTTTTATTTACTTTTTAATGAACGTCAAGTAACTTCATTTTTTTGGACAATTTTTGGGTGTGTCGGACCATGAAAAAACCATTTCAGGAATGTGATGTCATAGGTGTGTGGTTAGGAAAAACTCTATAGACTCCTATATGTAACCATAAAGCCCTATATTTTGACATGAAAAAGTTTATAAAACCATACTAGAGGGAAATAATGGACATGTGAGGCCTTTGTAGTGTTTAATCGAGGAATTTTAAGTGGTTTTTGAAAGGTATGGAAAATCGTTCACTTAGCCAGTGCATGTGTCTTTTATTTGTATAGTGGGAACCACATGGTTGGAAAAAGGTTATCAAAAAATTGATTCTAAACCACAAGAACCATTAAAAGTGTGAAATTACATTTTACCTCCATCCATTTTTCTTCTTTTCCTCCCATTTCTCCTCCACTTCACACGCACACATAGAGGGAGCTCAACCTTTTCCCTTCCACTGACTCTATGAGACAATGCCTTTATCCAAGATCCAATCATTGATCCATTAGTTTCCATGGATTAATCTTCATAATTAATTCAATCCTTTAGATTCTCTTTTCTATTCATCTCACTATACATAATGATAAATTCATGTGAGGCCTTTTGCCCAATTTTCTAGTCATTTGTCTAAAAGGCCATTTTCATCTGATTTGGCTTGAGTCAGAGGCCGATATATGGAGAGTGATCAGATAATTGCCTAATTTAGGTGGTTTCTTGTTTTCTCCATGATTTTTTATATTCTTAGGAGGTCAATTATTTATACTTTGAATGGATTGCTTCAGTGATACCCTAATAAATTAATGCTTAACATTAATTTAATTAATGTTATGTTTTGGGATATCTATGGGACTACCCAAGTTATTTATATTATATGATAAGCTTGTTTGTAGATTTGGATCACTTGGGAAGTTTAGATGGGGTGTTTATATTTAATTTAATGTAATTGTTTATATTAAATTTATTGGTTCCATGGGAATTTGAAGAGATTGTTCTAAGGACAAAGGTGATAATGATCATCTAGATTGAGATGGAGTGGTTTTCTAAGATGGGTGTGTCACGAGATATATATATATATATATATATATATATATATATATGGGAGATTTTGATCATAGTTTGAGGACACATGGTCGTCAGATTATGGAAATAAGGTCCTTGTGTTGAGGTATTGGTACTTGGGACATGATGTTTTGTTAATCATCGAGATCTAGTGACACGGTCGTAGTGTCCTGAGGTTCTAGATGATATGTATTTTTTTTTGTGATTCCCACTCACCATTTGTTGGATTACATGCTGTTTGATCAATATTTACCCATATAGGGCTAAGATTGAGGTAATTTAAACCACTCATTATGGGTGGAGTCCCCCATATATTACACAACTTAGGTGATGGTGTTGACCATTAGATATGTTGGGGTTCTCATCATAGAAATCCACATGGATGGTGGCGGGAATTGGGTGAGGATTTTGAGACCATCAGTTGGGGTCTGAGGCTCACTGTGATACTTGAGGACATGGTCTAGGATATTGGGGGGACGATATCCTTGTGCCTTTTGATGTTGACTATTTAGCTGATACTGTTAATTTTTTGGTGTATAGACACGAATGTGCCTCTGTAAATTGGGCTTGTTCCAATAGTGGTTTTCTAAGCATAGGTCTAAGGGAATAGGGGCATGATTAGGAATTTTTTTGGACATGAGGTTACATAATTGATGACATGTTGTACTAGTGATATATTTTAGGTTGAACCAGAGGGTTCACCTATGCTGTTATTCTTCAGGGTATTCCATGGGTGCTAGGACATGGATCCTCTCCAATTCAGTTATATATATACAGATAGGTTTTTATGCTCTATATATAACTGGGGGAAACTATTTAGAGATTACTGAGAATGGATGAAGCAGGTGATCACTCCCTTGTGGCTACTGAGCACAAGGGGAGTGGGTTATTTTTTAAATTTGCAAGTGATAATTTTTATTTATATTTATATACACATTCGAAATTATGTATTTAAGATAGGAATGCATTGGTTTTGTCCTTATTAGATTATTCTCACGCCCTACATGATCCCCTAAGGACACATATATAATTCTTGAATCTGCAATCAGGTAAGGGACATGGCTCAGAAACAGGACATATGTGACCATGTTGTACTGCTGAGAATGGGATGGATGGAAGTGGACCACAATGGTTCCATTATATAAGTAAGACATTACTTATGATTTTTCAGCATGATTTATATATATGTGCATATAGATGTGGTTATCTATAGGTGACCTTGGATGACTAGTATTTTTTAAGACCCTATATGAATTGTTGTATGTGTCGAAAAATGGCATATCTTTGGGATTTTTATTATCTCCTCTAGATTATGATTATACTGAAGTTTATTATATTGCTTATGTTTTTTATGGTCAATCATCCACTGTTATATTTATGTATGGACAATTATTATTATCACCACCAGAGGGTATAGTCAACCCATTATCATCTCTCAGGACCTCACTTCTAGTCAGAACCCATTTGGGTTTGGGAAGGCATGCTGAAGTCCCAATGACCAATTGGCTCAAAGCACTATTTGGTTGGAAAACCAGGTTGTGGAACTATAAATGGTATTAGATGTGTTTTATTTTACTTTTTGTCCAAACTATTTATGTTATGGTAGACCCAAGACTAGGATGTAGTTGAAACATGGTATAAGTTTGGGTGCCTTCAACCCCATGCAAGGGGAAAATACTGTGTTTCCAACAATGAGAAAATGATGTTCTAAAGTGTGTTTTTATAGTTGATTTGTTTACCTCCTTGAGTGATGCACTTTCTTGTGATTGTTATCTATTTTTTTGGTTTTGGAACATGGCATGGTATGGAAAGGGAGGTTTTATTATCCATCGTGATAATCATATTGTATCATGTGATTTTTTTCTTTTGATTGTAATTTGGTACAAAGAATGCACTAAGAGGGGTTGGGTTGTTTAAGTTGTAACAAAGAAGAAAAGTAGTGTTTTGCTTCTTTGCCTATTCTAGTGGAATTATACTCAACCAACCTAGGAATGTTGTTCCAATGAGATCAGTATATGAGACTATGTGAGTTTATATGCATGTGATATACGGGCCAAACCCTAATAAGGGTAGTCAGGGAAGATGATATGGGTATGTTATTTAATGTTTTATTAAATAATATAAATAGTTTTTCTTATATAACCTCTTTTGTGGAATTCTATTTAGAATCCTTGGAATGATATGTGATATGTTCTTCTTGACTTGAATGTGGGTACGTAGGGGGCCTTTAGGAAAGATTATATGTGTTTTCTAACTCTGATGTTGGTTGAAAGGGGGCCATGCGGCCAGAATAAATGTATTTCCTAACTCTGATACAGGTGGTAAGGGGATCATGAGGATGGGTTATACATGATCCCCATCCCAAATATGGGTATCTCTAGGCGTCTAAGGCTATAAGTTGCATGAAATGGTGTGTTAGGGGAGTGGAGTGCTGGTGAGAGTCATTAACTGTTACATATTTCCCTAACTATGATATATATATATATATATATATTTATATATTATTGTTGCTATTTGACCATTGTATTGGTATTTAATGGGATTCCACCTAGACGAGCTCTAGTAGAGTGTTAGGAGGGTTGTGATATGGTGTCGTAGGATTTTGCACAGAATGTGGCCTCTAAGTGGTTTTATGAGGGCCTAGAGGGTGAGAATGATCATGAGATATAGGTACATGCTTCAGAATAATAAGAATAGATGAATATGGTATATTTCTGGTCATGGGTTAATGAGAATCTCAAGGTGAGATCACTATGGGTCACACATGGTATTGATCGAGGAGATTAGGGAGCTTCTCCATCTATGGAATACCTGAATCGGCAGTTCCTGTTGCAACAACCACCCCTATTTCAAGGATAAGGTTGGATCACATGTGGTAAAGAACAATATCAACTCAGTATAGACTATTTTATTTATCATTTCGAGACTCCCCCGATGGAGGAGGGTGAAGCTGGTGACTTACATGCTCAGAGTAGTGAAATAGTGTTGGTGGTATGTATAGGTACAGTTAGATAGAAACACGAGATTGTACTAGAAGGATTTCACAAATAGATTCTCTGTGCACTTCCTCCTGGAGACATTGAGGGCAGAATGTCCCCATGAGGTCATCTCTCTCTAGAAGGGGGATTTATCTATCATAGACTACGTGGTGATGTTTACTGGCCCATTGTTATTTTCACCATCTATGGTGGAAAATGAAATTAAGTGACTGTTGTGACTTGTGGAAGGGTTGTTTCATGACATCAAGTATAAGATATTATCTTCAGGTTGACTTCCTTTTAAAGGGAATTCAATTAGATGGTGATAGATGAAAGAATATGATGGATCAGTCATGTTCGAGATGGGTGACTATTTCAGGAGAGCTGAGTGATGTTGCTTCAGTTGGAAGGAAGTGTTTGAGACACTTTTTTGTATTAGTAGTAATTTTTTCAACTGACTTTAAATGGTGTTCTATGATATAAGAATAATTTCGGGTGGTCAATATGATGTAGTTCATCGATTTCAAAAGAGCATGGATAGATTCACCCAGTCTTGATATTCCAATAAACATGTGAATGGTTTGATCCCTTTGAGATTCTAGATGATGCTTATAGATTTGTTAAAGATTTATTTCATGAAATTGGATGTCATGGATGAATAATTCTCCTTGTAAAATTGGATGAGGATTTTATGATTTTTATTTCAAAAATATCATATGTTCTTTGTACAACATTTTATTCAAACCTTATAAATGAAATGGGGTGTAACGATACAACCAATCATATTCTTGATTGATTGGAAAGAAAGATGTTTCTGGGAGACAGGGATGTTTCATTACATTAGTCATAAAATATGATGATGCTAAAGATGATCGATCAAAGATTAAATATTAGAATAGATATGGTTTATGAATAAATAATCTGATGGATGAATAATCCAGATGATGGTGAAGCTAAATGACTAGTCTTGTTGAAGAATATTTTGAAGGCCAGTGTGTTCAAAATTTTTGGGCCTCAAATTTGGGAGCTTCTATTTTTGGAAATAGAAAATGTTTTCGCAAAGGAGTCCACCAAGCATGGTTCATAGACCATGAAGGATATTCCACAGAATGCAAAGGCAGTATGTGGAGCGATAAAGGAAAATAAATAAAGGATTAATTCCACATAGAAGCGCTATGCAGACTGTGAAGCATGATACATGGATTGTATGTAAACCGCATAGGAGAAATGGTTCATCGGAGACTTCCAGTATGCGGAAGGATTTCGGTATGAGGAAGGAAAACTATTAACAGAAATAATTTCGTTTTTTAAATGGAGGTAGGGATCAGTTTGCGAAAGGCATGGTATTCACAGAAGCTGGTAATTTGTGGAAGGTCAATGGTACACAGAATTCCAATGATGCGTGAGAAGGGAAAAAATCCTTAAAAGTTTTTCATTTGTCGAATGGGGGTGGTGATGAGTTTAGAGAAGGCACACAATATGTAGAAGTCAAGTAACTCATCGGTGTTCAATAGTTCGTGGTGAATGGTGTCATTCATAGAAGGGATGTAGTGATTTAGACAACCATGAATGAAGAAAGGATGCACATAGACTACATACGGTAATGGTTCACATAATGAGAATGGATCTTGGAGTGATTTTTGTTCACAAGAGAAACATAGTACAATGTTAAGGCTATACCGCATCGAAGATTTCCTAAATCTCTGATTAGTATATTTTCAATATCTATTTTCTTATATAAGGAGAATTAATCCAATCATTATAAGAGGGAATTTTATTAGAGAATATCTTCACTGGTGGATGAATTTGGTGAAGTTCGAATTAGTTCTCGAAGAAGAATTCTGCGAAGGGAAAAAATTTGTGGTGGAAAGATTCTATGATTAATGAAGTTCACAGACACAGGGACTATCCCTAGAAGAAAAAAATTTCATGGATGAGAAGATAGTTTGTGGGATAGGAGATAGTACATTGAAGCTAGGATAGTCTGGAAAGGAGAAGATAGTTCACGGATGAGGTGATAGTTTTCAGAAATAGTGATAGTATGATGAACATTGAAAAAACATAAAACAGTCATTGTACATGGTGCATTTATAGTATGCAGACTGTATGTTGAGAATTTTTAGTATGTGGATTGTATGTAGTGAATTTACAGTGCACAGAAAGTACATGGAACATTGGAAGAACATGGAATAGTGACAATATGTGTAACATTTTTATTACGCAGATAGTACATGAAGAATTTATGTTACATGGATAGTATGAGGTGAATTTATAGTATGTGATGAATTGACAGTACATGGGGCATTGGAAGTATGCAAGAAAAAGGTGGTTCGTAGAATCAAAAGTATGTTCATGTTGATTGATTATTATTCCAGTCACAATTAATTCTAATGATTATATGTTGAGCTGATCTTCTTCGATTTAATAATCACAAACGAAGTTTTTCATTCCAACAAAAAGAAGAAGAAGAATTGATCTTAGTGCAGTTGGTTTTTTACTGAAAATGAATAGGAAAAGAAGATCGGAAGATATGGTGACCAAAATGACATTAGATGATTATAATTCAGGTCTTAAAAAAATAAGTTTTCAATAGCCAACAACACATTCATATTATTGCGACTGATATAAGAACAATATTGTGCAGCTATCAATTTTACTGGTGGGAAGGAGTAAGATGACTTTCTCACATGATGTTGTGCAAGTAAAAAAGTGAAGTAGAAGGTTGTGGAAGAACAAATCATAACTATGACATCAGAGAGGACTGAATAAGTGGATGGATTTCTTCATGTTATAAACACTTATCAACTAGTAGAATGCTATCTCTAGAGGAAATATAAAGATCAACCAAATATCTTTAAAACTTGTACTATATTATTTTATTTAAAGTGATTCATGGGTGTAAGGGTATAACATACTCATTGAAAGAACCCAAAAGGATTATTTTCTTATGTTTGGGTGGTTGGGATTATTTTTGAGCATTCCATGGACATATATTCCCTTGTTGAGTAGTGAACCTTGAAAAATTATTGTGTTTTGTCTTTACTTATTTCAATAGGGAAAATAGAATAGGAGAATCAAGATCCTAAAATGTATATTATGTACATGGATAAAAAGTATTAATTGGTTTAAAAATTCCGCAACACTAATTCACCCCCATCAGTGTTAGAAATATCTCAAAATAGTCCTTTTAATTGGTATAAGAGCCAAGGTTCACCTTTATCAAATTATCTATAGTGAGGAAATTATATTTTGAATACATGGGTTTCTTTGCTAAGTTTAAAAAGATGTGTAGTTTCAGTGAAGGCCCAATAATATTCAAGAATAAGTCTATATCTTCCAAGACCATGATGAATATGAAAAAGATATAGAAGATAAAGTTTATGAAGAAGTACCTCTTATATAAAGAATATGAAGTATCTGTTTCTGCATACCTATATGACATTGAATATATATCAGACATGGAATGTAATGAGATGGTGGATCAAGTTTCCACCATGAATATGGATAACCTTCCTACCTCTAGTTATTAGGATGTATGTGTTAGTGCATTTAAAAATATCCCTCAAGATGAAAATTCTTTCACAAGTGGTGATGATGATCAATCTATAACTTCTCATGAATTTTCAGTTGAAAGATTAAGAGCTATTTTTCAAGGTACTCTTGATGAAAGTACATCCTTTGTTTGGAGGGTATTTCAATGTATGAAAGTATAAATCACCCAACTAGAATAGGAAACTATTTTTTTTGGATAATGGCTTGCAAGAGAAGATTTTTGAATGTCTAAATCCCTCAGGATAAGTTATAACCTTTGATGAAACGAAGAGAGAATATTAAATAATCTCTTAGAAATGGATTAAATAATTTTAAAATAAAGAATAAGTCAATGAGACTCTAGAAGAAAATATTCATGCACCTGATGATAATATGAAGAAGACCATTGAAGTGAAGTGTTTATACAAGGAATAAAATTCCAAGAAGATCATGTAAAATGACTGTTTGTTACAAAAAAATGTTCTGATGCATTAAGAAGAAGTTGAAAGATTTAAGATGGCTTGTGAATAGAAGATGAGTATGATTGAAGCTCAAAAAATCATCCTAAATATGAAATTAAAAAAATTTGAAGCTTAGTTATCCAATCTTGAGGCGACACATATTGAGTCTTCAAAAAATAAAGAGACAACTTCTACTTGTATTCAATGTACACATGAGGATTATACTATAAAAAGACCTCCAACATGAGATAAGAATATCATGAATTCACTCAATGGTATATCAAAAGTATCTGAGAAGGGAAAGGTACAATCCATACCATCTTGTACTCATGTTTCTAAATATGTTCACACAAGCAATGCATGTTGGAAGAGTAATTCAAAACAAGTATGAATGAAGAATGATGATAATAATCCTAACACCATGAATAGGGTGGATTTAACAAAGAGTGTGGAATATAGATCCCCACATATAGCACAATACATCTTGAAGGAGACCCATAATCCTTATACAGAATATAAAAAGAAATCATGTTTTGTCAGTCAGTGTTGGTGCAACAACATATTTTGGAATTGTGCATTAAATTGTTGGTATAATCTTCAGAATATAAAAGCACAAAGTAATCTTATCTCAAGGGTGAGTAATATAGAGAGGAAGAAGAAACATCCATAGGTCCAGAAGCATCTATATACTACAAGAAGATTTTGTTTTCATGATTAAATATATGATGTATAGAATGAATATGGTCACAAGGTTGGTACATTTTCATCTGAACGTATTTTCAAATTTGATATTAAAAGAAGATTATCCAATCTTGATAGTAATAAAGAAGAAACCTTGGAAAAAAGTAGATGAATTTTGAGAAAAATGATTCTCTCCAGAATATTCCAAGAAGGAAAGGTGAGAAGACCATCAATTCTAAATCCAAGTTATTTAAGTGCAGTGCTTCAAAAAGAAATATCAAGAGGAATAACGATCAGAAGAACCCATGTGAAATATCCAAACTTATTTCCATAGTTCCTAATGAAATTTTTATTATCCCCACTGATGATTTGAAAATAATAGAAAAATGGAAGATTCAAAAACTAAGGCTATTTAAATAGGAAATGAAAAGATACAACATGATGAATAATAATTGATTGAGAGGTTGAAAATAAAAGACAACTCTTTTGATAAGGAAGTTTTGTGTGATAGATTCAATAAACTTAGTAACATTTGAAAAGGTTGTTAATACATATTACTAGAACAAGATTTAGTCCAAAAGATAAGTAATGATATATCATCCATGAAGGCTGATAAAATGATTGTTTATCCACACAGATGAGAAGATGATGTAAAGATATCCATGTTACCTCACCATAAATAAGATCAAATGTATAGATGTACATGTATGAAGGATATATAAAATGGAGTATATTGGTTCAGAAAAATATCTCAACATTTTTGTTCACATTGATGAAGAATGGATGATCCACCTTATTCCCTTAAATTTTTGTGTATTGTATTTGTGTTTATAATATAGTGAATTAAAGGTGAAGCACGTTTTCAAGGGTATAACCTGAGGAGAATATCGTCTTTGATGAAGATGAAGAATGTAATGTTCTATTATATTAATCCATGAAAATTAAGATTTCATTTTTGTTTTGATCATATTTCTAGATATCCATTTCTGATAAGATCAAACATTGTGAAGATGTTGAGAAGTGTTTTCCATGAAGGGGAGACAAATGAAGAATCATCCAGAAATATTTAAATGAGAATGTAATATAATCATTCTAGAAAATTATTGAAAATCATGTCATTGGAAAAAGAGTTTCAAGTTGATTATCATTATCTTTTTAAATGATTACATATTATACTCAAAATATTCTTCCTAGAATGAAAGTGGAAAATCGTTGAAGACTAGTACACTATTTTTTATTTCTTAATGTATCATAATTTGTGGGTAATGGATAGCTTTGTTGCTAAAATCAAATCCTTCAATTTTTTATACTGAGCACAACAAAAGTAGAATTTGAGTGAGATGATAGATGGAACATTGCTTATGACTAAACTAATACCCTTTCTCACATGATCTTTTTATTTCTTGTCAATAAGGGGGAGAGTATGTCAAATGAATGTTTGAAAAGAAAAAAGTGAGAGAGAACAAATAGTAAATGAGATAAAAGATTCACTTATTTATATTGACACATTCATTTGAGATATGCCATTGAGTATTTACAAAAAATACAAATGGAGATATTTTTGGAACTAATTTTTTTGTATGAGTTATATTTGTTATTAATTGATTTTCAATGTCATCCAAAGAGATAAGAAGATCATCGTGTGGTCAATATGATGTAGTTGTCCCAAAGTAAAAGGATCTTGGATAATGTCCTAATGTTTTGATATTCCATGAAACATGTGAATGGTTTGTAGACTATGAGTTTCTAGGAGATTCCTGAAAAAAAATTGGCTTCATTTTAAGACATTGGATATCATGGATGAATAATTCTCCTTATGAAATCAGACAATTATTTAGTAATTTATATTTCAAAAATATCATATTTTTTGTTGAAATTTTGATTCCGCCCTTATGAAAGAAAGTTGGTGTATAGACACTACCAATAATATTCTGGATTGATTAGTAACAGTGATGTTTTTATAAGATATGTAAGTTTCAATACATTCCATAGAAAATATAAAGATGAAAAATATGATCGATCAAAGATTAAATATCATAACAGGTGAGGTTCAAGATAAAAGCAGGTGACTGAGGAATAAGCAAGATGAAAATGTAGTGACATGATTGTTCTTGGTGTAGTAGATTTTTAAGGTCACGCCGTTCTCCAGTGTTTTCCAAATTTTGGGCCATAAATATCATGATTTTGTGTTTTTTAAAATGGAAGGAGTTTTTAGAAAGGATTTTCCCAAGAATGGTTCATGGAATGTGAAGAATAGTTCATGGAATGCATAGGAGGTACGTGGAGTGGTGAAGGAAAATCAATAAAAGAAGGATTCCACATAAAAGCGCAATGTAGACCCCAAATAAAGGTACGCAGATGGTATGTGGACAATGTGGGAGAAATTGTTCATGGGAGACTCATAGTACATGAAACACTTATGGTACGTGAAAGGCAATCTATTCATATAAATATTTTCATTTTTGGAACAGAGATAGTGATGTTCATAGAAGGTAATAAGTTCACAAAATCTTGAAATTTGTGAAAGGACAACGGAATACAGATTGCCAATGATTTGTGAAAGGCCAAAAATTTTTAAAAGGCTGTCGTTTGCAGAATAGAGGTGGGGATCTGTTTGCCGAAGGATCGCAGTACACCGAAGGCATGCAGTTTGTGGGAGGTCCATAGTTCACAGTGAAGGGTGTCCATCAAAGAATAGAGGCAGTGATTTAGGACATAGTGATGGAAGAATTGATGTACCCAGACTATGTATTGAAATGGTTGGCAGAAGGGAATGGTTCACAGGATGATTGTGGTTCACATGGGAAACTTATAATGTGATGAAGGTTGTATAACATCGAAGATTCAAAAAGTATCTGATTAAAAGATTCATCCAATCAATTTTTCTATATAATGAGGTCTAATCCCATCCTTATGAGGGAGAGAATTTTTTTAGAGAACATCTTCACTGGTGGAAGAATTTGAGGAAGTCCTAAGTAGTTAAGAAGGAATAATTCAGTGAAGGGAAGTCATTCACGGATGAAATATTCTACAAAGAATGATGTTAGTACAAGTAAGGACAATCCATGGAAGAAAATACATTTTATGGATAAGAAGAGAGTTCATAGAATATGAAACAATTTTTCTAAGGTGGGACAGTCCGTAGAAGATAAGATTTTTTTTTGAAAAGAAGGTGGATAAAATTAATGACGAAAATCAGTAGTAGTACATAAGTAGAGCCAAGAAGGGAAGTTGTCCAGCCATAGCTGGTTGACATCGAAGGGGCCTAAGGCCACCAGATGATGGGCCACATTATTTCCTTCCCTTTTGGTAAAGGAGAAGGTGAAGCAAGAGAAGATTTGGCGCAGCGAGCGGCTTCTCCTGACGATGAGTCCAAAGGCCTGAAGTCCAGTGTCATTGTGGTTAATGGCATTGATAACCGAAAGGCAGTATGACTCGATGATGATATCAGCCCATCCACATTCCAGAGAAAGCATCATCCCTGCAAGAATGGCATAGGCCTCAGCAAATGCAGGTTTTCAGAAGGCGTGATGTGGTTCATATTTTGCTGCAATGATCTTCCCCAGATGATTTCGAGCCAGGAGGTCGAGAGCAACAGGCCCATCCTTGGGGAGAGAAGCATCCACGTTGAGCTTAAAGATCCCTTCCTGGGGGGGGGGGTCCAATGAGGGGGTAGGAGGGGGTAACGCCTGAAAAAAGGTGTCCATTGTGGTCCTTCCAGCCCTCAATACATGAATTGGCTCGTTCAATCCAGAACTCGGGGGGCTGAAGGACATGGTGGAAAATCGAATCATTGCATCGAACACAAATGATTTAAGCCAGGGTGCAATGAGGTCTTGCATTAGCCGATGAGAGAGAGTAACACAAGTGCATCCAAGGATTGGGGAGGTTTGAGGCAATTTCTGGTGAAGCATCCGAAGTCGATCCCCATTTATTCAAAATTTCCTTGGCTCTCGGGCAGTGCATGATGGCGTGCCAAAGAGTTTCAGGAATATTTGGGCAGAACGAGAATGAATCAGTGCTGGCCATATGTCGATAAACAAGGAGGCTCATGGTATGGTGGGTGCCCGTGAAAACCTACCACCAAAATTGGCATATTTTTTGGGGGACGTTGATATTCCAAAGTGCTTTCCATGGTCCCTCATCACGGTCACGAGAGTGGATGCCAAGAGCCAGTCTGTACTCGGATCTCACCGTGTACACGCCTGAAGAATCATTGGTCCAAAAAAGATGGTCGGGGCCTGCATCAGGGACCCAAGGGATGCTTAGAATAATTCTTTGTTCTCTCTCATTAAACCATTCCTAGATCATATCCACACACCATCCTGAGCCCTAGTCTGAAAAGAGGCAGTTTACTATTGCGTCTTCCAGACCAGGTTGGGCGGGGGATGTGGCCTGCAACCATCCTTATCAAAAATCTAGGGATCGGTCCAGATGTTGATAGAAGAACCATTTCCAATCCTCCAGCCCAGTCCTTTTTACAGGAGAGTTCGGGCCCCCAAACACATCTCCATATGAAGCTAGGGTGGGGGCCAAGAGAGGAACTATGGAAGTCCATGTGAGGAAAGTACTTGGCCTGGATAATTCAGGCACATAAAGATGATGGACGGTTAAAGAGGCGCCATCCTTTCTTGGCCATTAGAGCTTCATTGAACAGAAGAAGATTCCAGAATCTGATCCCTCCCTCCACCTTGGGTTTGCAGAGCTTCTCCCAGGCCAACTAGTGGGGTCGATTTCTTTCATCATTTTCCCCCACCAGAAGTTGGTAGTATCTGAATGGATCAGGTTAACGATGGTTGTCGGGAGATTAAACATCGACATAAAGTAGCTGGGGATAGACTGAATGACAGCTTTAATGAGGGTTCCCTTGCCAGCTTTGGAGATGATTTTTGGGGTCCAGCATTGAATTTTTTTCTCAATCCTGTCCACAAGAGCTGCAAAGATTTCTTTTTTGTACTGGCCAATCACAGTAGGGAGTCCGATAAAGATAAGATAGTTCATGGAAGATTAGTCAATTCAAGGATGTTGTGAAAATATGTGGAACATTGATGGTATTCGAAATAGTGATAGAACATGGATAATTTATAATATGTAGCTAGTATGCAGAGAATTTAATGTACACAAACAGTATGCGCTGAATTTAAAGTTCACAGACAGTTGGCAGAACATTGAAAGTATATGGAATAATGACATTTACATGACCATTTATAGTATGCAGAAAAAATGTAGAGAATTTTAATTGTGTAAACAGTAATAGGATAATTTAATGAATGAGGAGAATTGTCAGTACACAGAGCATTGATAGTACGTGAGGAAGTGGTTAGTTCTGGAAGTAAAATTATGTTCATGTTGGTTGATTATTATTCAAAGTAGAAATAATTCTGATGATTCTATTTTGAGAAGATAATGATTGATTTAATAATTTCAAATGAACATTGTGATTCTAGCTAGAAGAAGAAGAAGAGATCTCAGTGCAGTTGGTTTTGTACTGTAGAAGAATAAAAAAATAAGAGAGGATAATCAGGTGACGACATTGAAATTAGTTGATTTTAATTTGGGATAGAGAAAAATTGTTGTTCATCAGACCACAACACATTAATACTATGGTTACTTATAGAAGAACAATTTTGTGCACCTATAAAGTTATTAATAGGAAGATTTAAGAGGAGTTTATTGCATGTTGGTCTACAAGTGACCATGTGAAGAGGAAGGTTCTGAAAGAACAAAGCAGAAATGTGACATTAGACATGACTCAATAGGTGGTAGACATTCTATGTGTTACAAACCCATATCAATAAGGAGGAGACTGTCTTGGGGTGTAGTATAAGGATCTAACTAAGAGCTATAGAACACACACTATTGGGTTATTTTCAAAGTCCTTTATGAGTGTAAGGTTATATCCTACAAATTGTAACCACACAAAAGGATTATTTTATAGTGGTTGTATGGTCAAGATTATTTTTGACCATGACAAGGATGTAGCAACACTTATTGAGTAGTGAACATTGTAAAAACATTGTGTGCTATATTTACTACATCCATATTGTTGTATATGATAGGGAAAATAAAATAAGAGAATCAAGATCCTAAGAGGTCTAAGAGGTACATGGATAAAAAGTTTTAATTAGTTTAAAATTCCCTAAAATTGATTCAACAATCTCTCTATGTTAGACATATCCCAAACTAGTCCGTTTATGATGTTGTTCCAAGAGGTACCTCAATAAGGTAGTTATGCTAGAGATTCATGCAGACTACTGCTGTAACACCCCAAGCTTCCACGGTACGTTTCCCTTCGAATAATGCGATAGCGTGTGTTGTACGCAACCTCGAGTTCTAACACACACCACAACTAATTAAACTAGCCGTTGTGAATACTAATACCTAATTTTTGAAATTATATATATTTTATATTTGAAAATTGACTTCATTTTTGGATTCGGAATATCAATATTAGCCTAGGGTGAAATTTTGGTACATTTCAGATAACTTTCATATTTTGATGAATAGTGAAAATTACTAAATTTTAATTAAAAACAACTTTTTTAATCAAAATAATTAATAGTGATAAATTGTGAATTTGAGTGGTTTTAAAGTATATTTAGAATATATTTTTACCATTTAATATAATGTTGGTCATTGGACATAATTTTACAATTAAACCGAACATAAACAAGTGTCAATCTTTTGATAGTTATTACCTCTTAAAAACACGCTTTTTGTTTTGACAGCGGGAATTAATTTTAAATTAATTTCTGCCACTTCTGTGTTTTGAATTTAGGAAAATGGATTCCATATTTGGAATCAGGATGTCCAAATTATGTAAATAGGTAACTTTTATTTTTACACATTTTGAATAATTACTGCGGTAAATATTTTATTTACCATGGTTAAAGGGTAAATCCGGTAAATAAGGGTTAAAAAATAATATTATAATAATAATAAATTACCCTAAAACGTGTCTTAACCCTATTGGCTGATAAATGGTCGACCATGGGCATCTTTGGGTCTGTTTTGGGACCCCATGGATCCACTTGTAAGTGATAATGACACATTATATTAATAAAGTTAAAATAAAAATAAAAATGGCATAAGCTTACATCTTTTAGAAGAACAATTTTTACATAGGGTTATAAATGTTGTATTTTCGATTATAAATATTCATTAGAAAGATAAAAATATTTCCTACATAATGATATTTTATTTATAATTTTTAGACATCAAATAATTTAAATTATTAATGACACAATAATGATGCAATGTTTACCTCATTAATAAATCATTTAAATAAATAAGATTATAATGATTAAAATATTATCTAAAACCTGTCTAATTCTTATTGGTTGTTGTTATTTAGAATATGAGTCATCTTATCTTCGACCTCAACGATTTTTGGACCATTATAAACCGAATACAAATATATTATAAAGTAATACTTTCACACTTTCCTAAAGAGCCCCTCCTCTCCCTTATAAAAGGAGACCACTTCTACTCATTCCTCACACCTCTCAAGCCACTTGGCTCGTCCAAACTCTGAACAACTAAGCTCCCCACATCCCTCTACTCCTCCTTGAAGCTTACCCTTAGGCAAAAAGCATTTCAATAAGTCCTTTGGTTCCAACCAAAGTGAGTTACCTAAATTAAAGGTAACGATTTCTCTTAAATTATTTTCATTTATTTTGCTTCTCCAACCCCCAAACTCTTTTTATTTCCTTTCTTTTGTAACAACACCAGTATCCTCAATATACTAGGATGTTGTTATAAGAAGGATTAAAACTACACATACACACAACTCCATCTAATGGATGATGAACATAATGTTTCTGTGGATGGCAAACTAACGCCTCACGAAACGATGATTGTTCAAATACATCTTACCGCCTCTCATGGTGGCCATTATGATGGAACTGTAATTAAATATGATATTAATGATATATATATTTTATATAAGCTTCTTTAATTCCATTTTATTTCATACCATTATTCGTTTCATGTTGTATATACATACGATAATTTCATTTGAGGAAGTGCGGACTACCGCCCCCTTAAAATGATATGACTCGTTCATACCACACATGGAACGTATAAAAGATGGTGTTAATGAACTTAAGTAACATATATAAAATATTATATTATACTGGAATAGTAATATACCTATGTATCATTTGGATTCGATTCTTTTAAAATAAAAATTAAATGGAAGTAGCGTTCGTGCGTACGCACGGACTACCGTCTCCACGAACGCGATGAGATTCATTCTCCATCGTATCCATTCAAGTATAATTATCATTTAATGATTTAAAAATGACGTTTAAGGACTTGATATCATTCTGGATATGAATAAGATACAAAAAACATGACTTATGTAACAAAACATATAAAAGAAAATGAGTAAGTTAACGCACGAAACGACGATAATACTAAGATATTATCAAATCAATATTAAAAGATCATATATGATATCATATTAATGTATATGATTATTTTATAATTTAATAACAATTATTTCACCATTATACAGGAGGTTAACCTACCCCAACCAAGGAAAAGTACAAGGTAAGGGTTATTTCACAATCTCTTCATTATCCAAGGTTGTATTATACTTAATAATCTACTGGGATCTCTTTATCATCCACATCCATGTTTCTTCGAAATGTATTTCAAAACATTTTTACTATTTACAAGAATATGGGTTAAAGTCATTTATACCCTTGTTTGACTTTTTATAAGAGTTTTATAAAGGAATCTTTCCGTCGTTTTCAAAACAAGGTCCTTTTTAACCTTTTCGACAGAATTGAGGTAAGAATGTTTTTTTAACTTATACGGCGGGTGCGGTTATTTTCCGCCGTTATAAAATCGTCGAAGCTTTCCATACAAGCTTATAAGAATATTTTCAAAGAAAATGTTTTATTTTATATGGATCTTAAATGATTTCAAAATAAAAGGAGATACCTCTTTAAAAAGAATTTTGATTTCATCTATGTCAACATCCTTTGATGGATTTTAAGATTATTTGAAGTTGATTTATTATAATACAAAACTTCTATATTGTATTGAAGGTTTTGTGATATGTTTGACCGTGGATGTGCTATTTTTATACCATTCATAGTTTATGGTGAAATTATTGACATTTCGTATGCTAGTTTTAATACGAATGTTTATGTTATGTTTAAACCTTTTCATATGGGAATGCATTGGACTTAATAAGTGACGGGTGGAGCCCGCTATAGCTCCTCGATGCATCGGTAGGTCTCATGAGACAAACTAGTGTCTTGGCACAAGGCCTTGACAAAATCTTATTTGTAGTCTTGGCACGGGGCCTTGGCTATGTGGTTATGATAGTCTGGCATTATGCATTCCAACATTATGAAAGTGGTTATTGATTTTGCATGTGATTATTCGATTAGTAGAATATCCATGTGAATAAGTAAATGGCATTATTTCATTTTACTTTTGCCATACTATGTTGAAGTTCATGTTTAAAAGGCTTTTGTTTTAGTAATTCATTGCCTTAAATGTTTATGCTTATTTTGAATGTTCCGCTATATTGTTATCCTTACTGGGCATTTGAGCTCACCCCTTTTCTATGTTTTATTTTTCCCAGGAAGTGAAGAAGTAAATTATGATTGACTTGCAGGGATATTATGAGGGGTTAATAGTGTGGATATGAAGACTTTGTTGTTGTAGTAGTTTTTCACTTTGGAATGTAATGTAAAACTTTATGAATATATCTAGTGTTTCCAAGGCTACTAAACCAATCGGTCTTTCGAGATTTGATCTTTCTTGTGATCATGCCAATGTTATGAAGTAATGCACCGACTCTGGGTAGCTGGGGTCGGGGTGTTACAGTTGGTATCATAGGAAGTTTAGTACAAACCTTGGAAGCTATATTTAGATAAAATCTGATTAGAGCACGTAGACCTAAGATGAACTTTGAGGATTAGTATAGAAGAACTTCCTAGAATTTTGGTATTGTAGAGATTTTGTGAGTTTTCCGAGCAATACATCCCTATCTGGATACGAGCAGGTAGAGGCGGCTCTAGAACAGATGTACCTAGGGTTAAAACCCGAAAACACCGCTTTGAGCTAGACTCGAACGGGAACTGGTGCACGACAACGGGCCTTTCTGCACTCTTGGTTACGACACTCCCGGGGGATATGCTTAGGATAACTCTCATTTTCTTTACAAATCATTATGAAGGGTTTATGAGTATATACTTCCTCAAAGAAAACATTTTTATGATTATGGATTATATCCATAAATAGTACAATTTATGTTAAGTGTTTTATAAGTATGGGATTATGTATTTTGATTCATAAACTGATCTAGTTTATGCCATTGTTTAGAAATGGCGCCTAGTGGAAGAAATGGAAACCGTATCAATGCACGCACTCCATGTAGGGATTTCCCTCCTGCTCAAGATAATTATAGTGGGGCTGGTGATGCAACTGGTGCCGATCAGCTAATCACCATACTGGGTCAACTTACTCAGGTTATGAATAATAATCTTACCCGTATGGAGAACCCTGATCCGCAGCGTGGAGGATCAATGTTAGATCGATTCATGAGGCAACAACCACCAACTTTCAACGGGAATACAAATCCATTAGTAGCTGAGCAATGGATATTTTCCCTAGAGAAAATATTTCAGGCTTTGGGGAGCAGTGAAAGGGAAAAAGTTATCATGGCAATTTACCGCCTCACTGGAGATGCTGATCAATGGTGGTCATTGATTCAAAACATGAAGGAAGATGATGAAGTATCAAATATGGAATGGAGGGAGTTCAAAGATCTGTTTTTAGAAAAATACTTCCCTCGCGACCATCGAGCGGATATGGAAAGGCAATTTCTAAGTCTGAGACAAAAGGAGGATGATAATGTGACAAAGTATGAGGCTAACTTTACAAGGTTAGCGAGGTATGCTGGAGATTATATACGCAACCCAAGAAGTAAGATTTATCATTTCTTTGATGGGTTAAAACCATTTCTCCGTCGAGCATTAGTCTCACAATCCTTTTCATCGTACGAAGACATTGTCTCATGTGCTATCAAGACCGAAAAGGAATTCTCTAAGTCTTATGACTTTAAAGCGAATCAAGAGAAGAAGAGACCTGCTGATCAATATGGGAATGGAAATAAGGGGAAGAAGGGAAAGGTTGAATATCCATCTTGTGGTAAATGCGGGAAGAAACACCCCGGTGCTTGCCTGAAGGGAATGGGAGTCTGTTACAAGTGTGGTGAAAAAGGCCACCAAGCTCATGATTGCAAGGGGAAGAAGGAAGCTACCAACGTTCAGTGCTACAATTGCAGGGAGATGGGGCATTATGCAAATGCATGTCCTAAGCGTCAAGAGAACTTACCTCAGAAAAGGCCAAGGGATCAAGGCCAGGCTTATGCTATCACTACTGCTGAGGTAGAAGCTCCGAAAGACGTGGTGGCAGGTAATTTAATGGTTTCCTCAAGTTTAGAAAATGCATTATTTGATTCTGGATCATCGCATTGTTTCATATCTTCACAGTTTGATAAGAAAATTAGATATTTCCAATTTGATTTAATAAGGGAGTTGTCAGTCAAAACTCCTAAGGGAAGTATCGTTGTAACAATGTTTTGTGAATCAGTCCCCATTAGAGCACATAAATTTTCTTTATCTGCTGATCTCATCGTCATACCTATGATTGAGTTTGATATAATCCTCGGTATGGACTGGCTTTCGGACTATGATGCGAAGATTTATTGTAAGAAGAAAGATGTTACGATTCTTGATGATAATGATAAGGAACACCTTATTTTTAGAGCAGAATCGTCACCACCTAATTCTTATTTAGATCCACCCCCAGTAGCTCAACTTAATTCAATTATTGGGGAGGAAGAGAATGAAATAACTGTCGGTGAGGAAAGTAATGTTCAAATAGAGGATGTACCTATTGTGAAAGAATTTGTAGATGTATTTCCGGAAGATTTACCTGGACATCCTCCAGAACGAGAAGTTGAGTTTTCCATTGATTTGATTCCTGGATCAAGGCCTATATCGAAGACCCCTTATAGAATGGCCACTGTAGAGTTAGTCGAACTAAAGAAACAACTAGAAGAATTGAGTAATAAGGGATTTATTCGCCCTAGTGTTTCTCCATGGGGAGCCCCTGTTCTTTTTGTTAAAAAGAAAGATGGATCTATGAGGTTATGTATCGACTACAGGGAGATCAATGCTATAACGATAAAGAACAAGTATCCCCTACCTCGTATTGATGATTTATTTGACCAACTGCATAGAGCTCAATACTTTTCAAAGATTGACCTTCGATCTGGATACCATCAGTTGTGTGTAAAGAAGGAAGACATTCCGAAGACAACATTTCGAACCAGGTACGGGCATTACGAGTTTACTGTAATGCTGTTTGGATTGACTAATGCACCCTCTGTATTCATGGATCTGATGAATAGAGTTTTCAAGGAGTATCTCGATGAATTTGTGGTGGTATTTATTGATGATATCTTGGTATACTCCAAAACCTACGAAGATCATGAAAATCACTTGCGCATTATCTTGAAGACTCTGAGGAGGCATGAATTATATGGAAAGTTTAGCAAGTGTGAATTCTGGCTTCAGGAGATTTCTTTTCTTGGCCATATTGTCTCTAAAGATGGAATCTCTGTTGATCCTTCTAAGACCAAAGCAATCCAAGAATGGCCAGCACCTACGAGTATAACTGAGGTACGTAGTTTTATTGGCTTGGCAGGTTATTATCGACGTTTCGTCCAGAATTTTGCCCGATTGGCTAACCCATTAACGAAGCTCACACGTAAAGGGGTTAAATTTGTTTGGACAAAAGAGTGTGAAGAATGTTTCAAAGAACTGAAGAGAAGATTAGTCAATGATCCTATATTGACTCTACCATCGGGGAATGATGGGTTCGTTATTTATAGTGATGCATCAAAGAAAGGACTTGGTTGTGTCCTTATGCAGAATGATAGAGTTATTGCCTATGCATCACGACAGTTGAAAATTCATGAACAAAACTATCCTACTCATGATCTTGAGTTAGCAGCTGTGATCTTTGCTTTGAAGATATGGAGGCACTACCTCTATGGTGAAAAATGTGAGATTTATACTGATCACAAGAGTCTGAAGTATATTTTCTCACAAAAAGAACTCAACATGAGGCAAAGGAGATGGCTTGAATTACACAAGGATTATGATTGCACGATACACTACCACCCGGGGAAAGCAAACAAAGTAGCAGATGCTTTGAGCAGAAAAGACCATGGAGTTCTGAACATGATGAGAATTGAAAGGGATCCAATTTTCATGGATCTAGAGAAGATGGACATGAGAATAACCAGGGAAGGTGAAACATCAATGCTTTTTCAAATGGTTTCCAAACCATATTTACTAGAAAGGATTAAGAGTTCCCAGACCGATGATGAAGAATTTCAGAAGAAGATTAAAGCTGTGAATGATGGGAGATTGAGAGACTTTGTGTATGAAGATGGAATTTTGAAATTCGGGAAGAGACTTTGTGTTCCAAATATACCTGATCTAAAAAGGGAATTGCTGGATGAAGCTCATAGTTCCAATTTCTCTATACACCCTGGGAGCACCAAAATGTATAGAGATTTGAAGGAACATTTTTGGTGGGACAACATGAAGAGGGAGATTGCTGATTTTGTGTCAAGATGTATGGTTTGTCAACAAGTGAAAGCTGGAAGGCAACAGCCTGGAGGAGTCATGCAACCTCTTCCCATACCGGAGTGGAAATGGGACAATATTACGATGGACTTTGTCATGGGGCTACCAAAGACTCCTAGAAGGAACGATGAAATATGGGTTATTGTTGATCGTCTTACCAAGTCAGAACATTTTCTTGCTATAAGAGAAGATCTACCCCTGGAACGTCTAGCAAGACTATACATTAATGAATTTGTGAGACTTCATGGAGTTCCCCTATCGATTGTTTCTGATCGTGATCCCCGTTTTACTTCAAGATTTTGGAAAAGTCTTCAGAAATCCCTGGATACTGAACTTCATTTGAGCACTGCTTACCACCCTCAGACAGACGGACAATCAGAACGGACTATTCAGACCTTAGAAGACATGTTGAGATCTTGCTCACTTGATTTTCAGGGTATGTGGGATCAATATTTACCACTAGTAGAATTTTCCTATAACAATAGCTTCCATTCGAGTATTCAGATGGCACCATATGAAGCGTTATACAGAAAGAGATGTCGTACACCAACCTGTTGGGATGACGTTGGTGAAAGAAAACTTGTAGGCCCAGAACTGGTGGAGGAAACGGTGGAAAAGGTGAAGGTAATCCAAAATCACATCAAAGAAGCTCAAAGTAGGCAGAAGAGCTATGCCGATAATCGAAGGAAGGATTTGGAATTTCAGGTCGGTGATCATGTTTTCCTAAAGGTATCTCCATGGAAGGGAGTCATATGTTTTGGTAAGAAAGGTAAATTGAGTCCCAGGTACATCGGACCTTTCGAAATTCTAGAACGAATTGGGGCTGTAGCTTACCGATTGGCAATGCCGCCAAGTCTCTCCAAAGTTCACGATGTGTTCCACGTATCTCTGTTGAGAAAATACATGCCTCACCCAACACATGTACTCACCTATGAGGAATTGGAATTGGAACCTGATCTTTCCTATTGTGAAGAGCCCGTCAGGATTCTTGATACAAGAGAACAAGTACTGAGAAACCGGACGACGCGTCTGGTAAAAGTTTTGTGGAGAAACCATAAGATGGAAGAGGCAACGTGGGAACCCGAGGAACTTATGATGAAGAACCACCCGAGTCTTTTCATGTAATAAGTATTCTAGAAATTGCGAGGACGCAATTATTTGAAGGAGGGGAGAATGTAACACCCCAAGCTTCCACGGTACGTTTCCCTTCGAATAATGCGATAGCGTGTGTTGTACGCAACCTCGAGTTCTAACACACACCACAACTAATTAAACTAGCCGTTGTGAATACTAATAACCACTTTTTGAAATTATATATATTTTATATTTGAAAATTGACTTCATTTTTGGATTCGGAATATCAAAATTAGCCTAGGGTGAAATTTTGGTACATTTCGGATAACTTTCATATTTTGATGAATAGTGAAAATTACTAAATTTTAATTAAAAACAACTTTTTTAATCAAAATAATTAATAGTGATAAATTGTGAATTTGAGTGGTTTTAAAGTATATTTAGAATATATTTTTACCATTTAATATAATGTTGGTCATTGGACATAATTTTACAATTAAACCGAACATAAACAAGTGTCAATCTTTTGATAGTTATTACCTCTTAAAAACACGCTTTTTGTTTTGACAGCGGGAATTAATTTTAAATTAATTTCTGCCACTTCTGTGTTTTGAATTTAGGAAAATGGATTCCATATTTGGAATCAGTATGTCCAAATTATGTAAATAGGTAACTTTTATTTTTACACATTTTGAATAATTACTGCGGTAAATATTTTATTTACCATGGTTAAAGGGTAAATCCGGTAAATAAGGGTTAAACAAATAATATTATAATAATACTAAATTACCCTAAAACGTGTCTTAACCCTATTGGATGATACATGGTCTACCATGGGCATCTTTGGGTCTGTTTTGGGACCCCATGGATCCACTTGTAAGTGATAATGACACATTATATTAATGAAGTTAAAATAAAAATAAAAATGGCATAAGCTTACATCTTTTAGAAGAACAATTTTTACATAGGGTTATACATGGTGGATTTTCGATTATAAATATTAATTAGAAAGATAAAAAGATTTCCTACATAATCATATTTTATTTATAATTTTTAGACATCAAATAATTTAAATTATTAATGACACAATAATGATGCAATGTTTACCTCATTAATAAATCATTTAAATAAATAAGATTATAATGATTAAAATATTATCTAAAACCTGTCCAATTCTTATTGGTTGTTGTTATTTAGAATATGAGTCATCTTATCTTCGACCTCAATGATTTTTGGACCATTATAAACCGAATACAAATATATTATAAAGTAATACTTTCACACTTTCCTAAAGAGCCCCTCCTCTCCCTTATAAAAGGAGACCACTTCTACTCATTCCTCACACCTCTCAAGCCACTTGGCTCGTCCAAACTCTGCCCAACAAAGCTCCCCACATCCCTCTCCTCCTCCTTGAAGCTTACCCTTAGGCAAAAAGCATTTCAAGAAGTCCTTTGGTTCCAACCAAAGTGAGTTACCTAAATTAAAGGTAACGATTTCTCTTAAATTATTTTCATTTATTTTGCTTCTCCAACCCCCAAAACTCTTTTTATTTTCTTTCTTTTGTAACAACAACAGTATCCTCAATATACTAGGATGTTGTTATAAGAAGGATTCAAACTACACATACACACAACTCCATCTAATGGATGATGAACATAATGTTTCTGTGGATGGAAAACTAACGCCTCACGAAACGATGATTGTTCAAATACATCTTACCGCCTCTCATGGTGGCCATTATGATGGAACTGTAATTAAATATGATATTAATGATATATATATTTTATATAAGCTTCTGTAATTCCATTTTATTTCATACCATTATTCGTTTCATGTTGTATATACATACGATAATTTCATTTGAGGAAGTGCGGACTACCGCCCCCTTAAAATGATATGACTCGTTCATACCACACATGGAATGTATAAAAGATGGTGTTAATGAACTTAAGTAACATATATAAAATATTATATTATACTGGAATAGTAATATACCTATGTATCATTTGGATTCGATTCTTTTAAAATAAAAATTAAATGGAAGTAGCGTTCGTGCGTACGTACGGACTACCGTCTCCACGAACGCGATGAGATTCAATCTCCATCGTATCCATTCAAGTATAATTATCATTTAATGATTTAAAAACGATGTTTAAGGACTTGATATCATTATGGATATGAATAAGATACAACAAACATGACTTATGTAACAAAACATATAAAAGAAAATGAGTAAGTTAACGCACGAAACGACGATAATACTAAGATATTATCAAATCAATATTAAAAGATCATATATGATATCATATTAATGTATATGATTCTTTTATAATTTAATAACAATTATTTCACCATTATACAGGAGGTTAACCTACCCCAACCAAGGAAAAGTACAAGGTAAGGGTTATTTCACAATCTCTTCATTATCCGAGGTTGTATTATACGTAATAATCTACTGGGATCTCTTTATCATCCACATCCATGTTTCTTCGAAATGTATTTCAAAACATTTTTACTATTTACAAGAATATGGGTTAAAGTCATTTATACCCTTGTTTGACTTTTTATAAGAGGTTTATAAAGGAATCTTTCCGTCGTTTTCAAAACAAGGTCCTTTTTAACCTTTTCGACAGAATTGAGGTAAGAATGTTTTTTTAACTTATACGGCGGGTGCGGTTATTTTCCGTCGTTATAAAATCGTCGAAGCTTTCCATACAAGCTTATAAGAATATTTTCAAAGAAAATGTTTTATTTTATATGGATCTTAAGTGATTTCAAAATAAAAGGAGATACTTCTTTAAAAAGAATTTTGATTTCATCTATGTCAACATCCTTTGATGGATTTTAAGATTATTTGAAGTTGATTTATTATGATACAAAACTTCTATATTGTATTGAAGGTTTTGTGATATGTTTGACCGTGGATGTGCTATTTTTATACCATTCATAGTTTATGGTGAAATTATTGACATTTCGTATTCTAGTTTTAATACGAATGTTTATGTTATGTTTAAACCTTTTCATATGGGAATGCATTGGACTTAATAAGTGACGGGTGGAGCCCGCTATAGCTCCTCGATGCATCGGTAGGTCTCATGAGACAAAATAGTGTCTTGACACAAGGCCTTGACAAAATCTTATTTGTAGTCTTGGCACGAGGCCTTGGCTATGTGGTTATGATAGTCTGGCATTATGCATTCCAACATTATGAAAGTGGTTATTGATTTTGCATGTGATTATTCGATTAGTAGAATATCCATGTGAATAAGTAAATGGCATTATTTCATTTTACTTTTGCCATACTATGTTGAAGTTCATGTTTAAAAGGCTTTTGTTTTAGTAATTCATTGCCTTAAATGTTTATGCTTATTTTGAATGTTCCGCTATATTGTTATCCTTACTGGGCATTTGAGCTCACCCCTTTTCTATGTTTTATTTTTCCCAGGAAGTGAAGAAGTAAATTATGATTGACTTGCAGGGATATTATGAGGGGTTAATAGTGTGGATATGAAGACTTTGTTGTTGTAGTAGTTTTTCACTTTGAAATGTAATGTAAAACTTTATGAATATATCTAGTGTGTCCAAGGCTACTAAACCAATCGGTCTTTCGAGATTTGATCTTTCTTGTGATCATGCCAATGTTATGAAGTAATGCACCGACTCTGGGTAGCTGGGGTCGGGGTGTTACAACTGCAAATTGGGACATCAGCTATATTCTTCCAGTTCGGTTAGCTAGGAAAAGTTCAGACTCAATGTGATATGGATACAATGGAGGTTCAATCATGGTTCCAATGGGGAACTCAAAAATGTAATGTAGGAATCCATATTCTATATATAGGATCTAGGAACTTTTTCGGACTTAGTGATCTATGTTAGGACCAGGATATATACTAGGAGATGGTAGTTGGGATTCTGCTAAACGTCGAGGTCATTGAAGAGACTGTGGGACCCAGTAGTAAGGTTAGTTATCGGTTGAGGGTGAAGTTATGTTGTGGGTCCATTCATTATGTTGTCATTCTTATGTTCTATTGAATTTTTTTAGCTTCTAACAATATAATATACTGAAGAGATGACTACAGTGAGCGGTATTATGTGATTAAGAGAACAACCTTAATTTCCATTTATTTTTCACTTTGGATGGTTTTGATTTCTGAGGTGCATGTGGATTGATTCTGGACTAACTAGATGCTAGTTATTAGGTTGGGATCAGTAAATATGTGTGATATATATATATATATATATATATATATATATGTGTGTGTGTGTGTGTGCATAGTCATATGGGTATCTAGGAATTGTGGGTTTTTATTTGAGGTGTGTTTTCATCTAGGTTCGATGCGATACATGTTTTATATACGGTGCGTATGCATGATGATTTTGATGGGAAATACATATGTATATATGATGTTTTATTATTATGAGAATATGTTGATATGTAGGTATTTATGTGTATCTAATGATATGTAGGTTTTTATGGGTTGTAGATGTGGCATGGGTACATTCAGCATTTTATGACATCTGGGAGATGATGGGTGATAGAGATAAAATTTTCCTAAATTGATCATCTAACGAGGTGTATGAATGATGACGATTCATTGGATGAATTTTGTGTCCATGGATGGTCGGTTTACTATTAGAGGATTTTTTGGATTAAAAAGTGACTGGGTAGGTAACTCCTAAGGTGGGTAGTGCCTCAAAAGGAGTTTTCCAATGAAAAATAACCAAGGTTGATCGAGATGATAGAGATTGTAAAAACCAAATAAATTATGAATAAAATTCCCCTTCTGATTTAACTAAATTTTTTATGGTAATATAAGAAACATGAACTTCTTTTGTTTTATTATATCTAATTGGATTTAAATGACCGTTAGGTATCGTAGCTATTTATAATATATCAACTAAATGTTGTTCATAAAAATTATAAATACATAGTTTTAAGAAATCCTTTTGACATAGAAAAGGATAGGGTGGACATAACCAATAGGATCGTAGACTATAAATCCCACTTATTAGTGCTTCTGAGGAGATAAATTTTTTGGGATTTTCCTTAGACCATGGCCATGCTGAGATCCATCAACTTAAGCCTGAGAAAAATAGTTTACGGGACAATTTCCTCATCGAGATCATGGACCAAACCATGTTCACCGAACAACCCCATGAAAGACCTACCATTGAAAACCATACTCTTATGGTGTATGTAGGTTTAATAAAGGGATATGTATTAATAAAATTGTATTAAAAATATTTTTATTATTATTTTATATAATAATGAATATGTTTTCTTCCTTTTATTGTTACTTTGGAAATTATTTTTTAACTACAAATAATTTTTTTGGCTAATATTAAAATTCAATTAAGAAATCTATTTTGATGAATTAATGTATTTTTGAAATAAATAACATTTTATTAAAATATTATTATTAAATTAATTTTATTAATAATAAATGATCATATAATTTTTATGAAGTCAAAAGTTATTTTTAATTAATGTTTGAAAACTATTATTGTCAAAAGACGTCAATTTTCAAAAAATGTTGGTTTTTATTCTAAAAGTGAAAATTCATATATTTAGAAAATTATTTATATAAAATTAATAATGTTTTTGGAATCTAGATGTAGAAATGATCCAATGATGAATTTTTTAAAATTTTCTAAGACAGTCAATTTTTTGGGTTAAAATTAAATATCGTACAAATGTACAGTGCATTTTATGACATCATAATGGACCAATAATGATGTCATAAATACTATAAAAGGAACCTTCAGCCACAGATATGTTTTCCTTTAAAATAATTCAATTTTAGGTTTTTTTCTTTATTATACAAATCCATAGTGAATCCTCCGAGACATATAATATATTTTATGAATGTCAATTCATTTCATTAACTGTGTGACTCACATTCACATAAGAAATGTAATTATTTGAATCTTTTCATCTATTGGAATCATAAAATAATGTATACCAATTCCCTTTTCATGATTCCATGGGAAAAAACCAAGCTATGTATTGTCATTTTGAATATTTTATTATGTAGCTTCCAAAACCAAAATAATAAATAAATCCCCTTCTTTTACTATATAAACCCACTCAATCTCTTATTACTATTAACTCTTATTCTATATACTCCCTAGAGTCCTCCAAAGGTTCCCCCATGCTCCCATGAATCCTCTTATAATCCTTTGGACTGATAGGTTCAAGTAAAAGATCCTAACCTTCCTCTCTTCATTTCTATTCTAGAACCTTGTTTGAAATTTTTCTTTTTGGTTTCAATTGGATATATTTCCACATTATTATAATAAATTCCCTAATATCCATTTTATGTTATTTGAATGAGGGATAATTTATCCTCCATCATTTGGACCCTTACCTAAGAATTTACTATATTGGAATTCCGTAAGGGATTTCTCTATTCTCATTTCCATTGAAGCACTTATTTTGGTTAATTATTCATAAATTTCATTTTAATATTATTTGTTATGATGTTACATGATCTCTTTACATTAAATTTTATGTATAAATTATTCTATATTCATTTAACTCTCTTTAACCTCCTATGATCCTTTAAATACACTCGTTACTATTCCGAAATTATGAAAGGGATCTTTCACTCTCATCTTTTATCAAGAATCCATTTTATGTTATGTAATAATATTACCTTTTTCTCATGTTGGGGTATGTTCATAAATATCCTTCATACTGTACATTTAATTTCTAGATGATGAGATACCTATTTATCTCGAATCATCCACTGTTATGAATTTCAATATCATGTCGTTATACTGCCGAAATTGCACCATGATTTTCCATGCCAACATAAGTGTGTAGTGGATAACATGCCAATTCCTATATTATGGGTATTCATATTTATGAAAATATACTTATTTATTTAAGATATAAATGTATTTATTAAACATTAATTTATTGTGGAATAAATTATAATGTCGAATGAATCCAGGTTATATGATCTATGTGGCACACTTAAGCCTGAAAATTAAATGATTATGAAGGAATCACCATGATAGCACTCCAATGCACTGGGTAATGTTTAGTAAGATGGTAAAACATGTGAAATGATGGTTTACTCATGATAATTAATGTGAAATTGGTTTTTACTCATTCTACTTTATATGCAATGGGTCTTGACTCATGCTACTTCATGTGAAATGATCTCTTACTCATGATCCTCCATCTGCAGTGAGCATTGACCCATGCTAATATCATGTTGTATATTATTTCCACATTTTTCATGTTATGATTATCATGATTTATTAGGGATTCATATTTATGTTTCATTTATGCTTCATTTATATGCCTATTTTGTAAGATGTATTGCATTCTTCATGTTATACCTTGTTTACTCCTTTAATGGGATTTATATCAAACCCAATTACTATGTTTTTCCTCAGGTTATCCCATGTAGTGTTTTGTATGATGGAAAGCAATGTTCTTGTAAAATAAGTTTTAAATAAAGATGTTTTATTTCATTTTTATTATGTAATGTGCCTAATTTTCCTAGACAATAGACCTTTCGATATTCTGATTTGAATTAAGTGAAAATCTATGTAACAAATCATGATTAAATATGAAATATATAGTAGGGTTTTATAGTTGGTATCAAAGGTCATTAATAATTGTTTTTTTCCTTAGGATTAGAAAACCCTAGTGAAAATCTTTAGAGATAAGGCTGAGTTTAAAAAAACCTCCCTAATTTTTGGTAATTATTGAGTAAGTTTTTTAACAAAAATTACATCCTTCTCTAGAGACTACATGTCGACGTGGTTCCGGAATAGATGTACCTAGGAGTAAAAACTCTAGCAAGGTTTTCTGGGATTGTCTTGGGGTGACCTGGTATATGAAAATGAGCCTTACTGCACACCTGGTGTGATTCTCCTAGGGGATATAATTTGGTAAATTTATATTCTCTATACAAAACATTATTAAGGGAACAAAAAACTTCCAATAATAATATATTTTTAGGAAGTAGATCATAGATAAAATAGATTAAAGCCTCGAAATTAATAATTAATTGAGATAAAATTAATTTGTATGTTATCCCTTTAATTTCATTGGATTCCCCATTATATGTTTAATTATTTAAGATCCCCATGCCTAATTATATACTGGGTAAATATGAAATAGAATAAAAAATTTAATGGTAGGGTTGTCATCTATTGTTCAACACATTCCTTTATAACATGAAATTTTAATAGAATAATCCAAACACCACCCCAAAGCATAGAAGTGGATATGTTAGTAAAAATGGGAAATGGGGAAATTACTGAATCCTATGTATATAACTCCTCCATTATCACAATTTGGGGATTGAACATCCCCGAAAACCTTATCATACTTCCCTTGTTGGAATTTGAACCAATTATGGGCATGGATTGGATTTCCCTATATAGAGCCAACATAAATTTCCGTGAGAAGGAAATCACTCTCATTATGAGAATCGACCCCCTGATTCTATAAATGTGAAAGGAGGATGAGTCTTCCTCAGCACCATCATCGCAATCATGGATATTACTGACCATTGAGCATGCATGTTTTTGTAAGATTATTGAGTCTTATGAAATAACCATCTTTGAAGACATGTCTATTAGGAGAGATTTCATTGATGTGTTTCATGGGGAATTTACTGATCTTATTCCTAGAAGGGAGGTTTAGTTTTTGATTGATCTTATACCAGGTAAAATGACAATATCCATGACCCTGTATAGTATTGTTGTTCTGGAACATAAGAAGATAAAGAAAACCTATAGGAGAATCTAGATAAAAGGTTTATACACCCAAGGGATTCACCATGGGGTGAACGTATCCTCTTCCTCAAGAATAATGATGGGTCAATGTGCCTTTTAATTTATTATCACGAGATCAAAAAAAATAACAATAAGGAAAAAGTATCTCTGCATTGAATTGATGAATTTTTCAACCAGCTATATGGAGAACAATACGTCCCCAAGGTGTATCTATTTTCGGGATATTACCAAGTAAGGGTGAAGAAGGAGGATATCCCCAAGACTACTTTTCATACAAGGTATGGGAATTATAAGTTCATAATTATTCCATTAGGACTCACTAATTCCACATAAATATTCATTGACTTTATTAATGGAGTATTTTGATATTACATTAAAAATATTGTGGTAGTCTTTATAGTTGATATTCTAATATACTCTAAAACCATGGAAGAGGATGAGGAGCATCTGGGCACTATTCTAGATACCTTTTGAAAGGATAAGCTCTATAAAAAGTAGAACAAGTGTAAGGTCGGTAGAAGGAAGTCATATTATTTGGAAATATCATCATAAGAAATGGGATATCTATGGATAATTTAATGACAATGGAAATTGAGGGATGGTCAAGGCCAAAATTTGTGATAGATATCAATAGTATCCTTGGGTTAACTAGATATTATCACCTATTTTTGAGAAATGTTTCATGATTGTCAACCATATGACCAAGATAACTCAGAAGGGAGTCCTATTTTCTTGGAATGATGAATTTCAAGAAAAATGTTTGGAGTTGAAAACGAGGCTTATCACTACCCCTGTTCTCACACTACCCACAAGTGGGGAGATTTTTATAATTTTTAGTGATGCTTCAAATAAGTTATTGGGATTTGTGTTGATGAAAAATGAAAATGTCATTATATATGCCTCAAGTTAGTTGGAAATTCATGAGGAAAACAATCCCATGCATGATATGGAGTTGAAAGATGTGTTCTTTAAATTGAAAATACGACGACATTTTATCCTTGGGGAGAATTGTGAAATATATACCGATCACAAAAGTATCAAATATATATTCACATGGAAAGTGATTAATTTGCGTCACTGAAGATGGTTAGAGATCATCAAAGATTGTGACTGCTCAACCCATTACCATCTTGGGAATGCGAATACAACGGTTGATGTTTTATGTAGTAAGGACCCATTAATTAAATCATTAATGATAATTGAAAAGGATCCAATATTCTAAGATTTGAACGGGTTGGACATTGGAATCATAATGAAAAGAATATCTTCAATCCTTTCACAAATTATTTCTCAACTATCCCTTTTGGAATGGTTAATGGATGCTCAAAAAAATAAGGTGGGAATTCAAAAGAAAGTGTTAACTATCAAAAAAGGGAAATCCTCAGAGTTCAATGTTAATGAAAAAGTATTTTTTATATTTGGGTTAAGACTATGTGCTCTATAAAATCCGGAGTTAAAGAAAAAACATTTTTAGGATACCCATAGTTTGAATTTCTCCATTGACCCAAGAAACACAATAATGTATCGAGATCTCTGAGATCAATATTGGTGGGAGAAAATGAATAATTAGATCGTATAATATACATCAGTGTGTCTGGTATGTCAGCAAGTGAAGGCTAAATGGAAGAAGTCTAAGGGGATGATGCATCCATTACCCATACCAACATGGAAATGGGAATACACCACCATGTACTATATCACTAGACTTCCAAATACATCCCAAGAAAAAAAAATTATCTGGGTTGTTGTGGATCATCTTATAAGGACTACACACTTAGTTATGATTTTGGAGTCTTTATTACTTGATCTATTTGAATGGATATACATCAAGAAATTTGTAAGGTGGCATAGAGTACTACTATCGATTGTGTCCAATCGAGATCCAATATTTACCTCTGTGTCTTGGAAAAGTCTCAAGAATGTTCTAAACATTGATCTTATGTTTAGTACATCTTATCATCCACAAACTAATATCCAATCTGAGTGGACTATCTAAACACTTGAGGACATGTTGGCACTTAATCAGTGGACTTCAAATGTAGATGGGACCAACATCTTCATTTGGTGGAGTTCTGTTACAACAACAGCATCCACTCAAGCATCCAAATAGAACCTTATGAATCCCTTAATGGGAATAGGTGAAGAACACCTAATTTTTGGGATTATGTTACGGAATGAAAACTTCAAGGTCTGGAAATAGTCGAAGAAATGGTAAAAATATTTTAAGACCACCCATCTGTACATCAAACCTACTCTGAGTAGACAAAAGTTCTATACTAAAAATCATCAATGACACCTATAGTTTGATGTTGGAGACATGATATTCCTATAAAAATATCCATCAAATTGATTAATGGGATTTGGGTATAAGGGAAAGCATAATCCAATGTACAATGGCCCTTTTGAGATCCTTGATCACATCGAAGTGGTGGCCTATAGACAAGAACTCCAACTAAACCTATCTCAAGTACATGATGTATTCTATGTATCCTTCTTAAAGATGTACATACCTGACCCATCACATGTACTCGATCTAGATGTGGTACCATTGGGGATTGACCTTTCCTATGAATAGAACTCAATGAATATCTTATATCATAGGGAAAAAGTCCTACGAAATAAAACAATTCCCCTTGTCAAGTTGTTGTGGAGAAACCACATATTTAAAGAAGCAACATGAAAACATGGTGAGATGATTAAGCATAGTTACCTTCATCTATTTTATTATGGGAAATGGAAATTTCGAGGGAAAAATTTCCTAAGGGGGGAAAGATTGTAAAAACCCAATTTTTTTTGAATAAAATCCCCCTTTGATTTAAATAAATATCGTATGGTTATAGAATACACATGCAGTTCTTTTGTTTTATTATATCCCATTAGATTTAAATTGAAATTATGAATCATTACCATTTATAACATAGCCATTGATAATTGATAATTAATGGTATAAATATATGTTTTTAATAAATCCTTTTCACATAGAAAGAGGAAGTGATGACCTCAACCAGTAGGATCATACCCTATGAAGCCCATTTATCGAATATTCTGAAGGAGATATCATTTTTGAGATTTTCCCTAGATAAATACTATGTTGATTTCAAACAACTTACACACAAAAAAGTTGTTTAGCGGTGAAGTTCAAGCTCATCAAGATCACGACCCTAACCATGTTCACTAAAGAGCCCCATACAAGCCCCACCATCACACACCTTACTCTTACGATGTATGTTAGTTTAATAAAGGGATGTGTATCAAAGCCCAAACATTAGGAATATGTACATTATTTTTTATAGAATAATGAATATATTTTCTTCTTATTATTGTTACTTTGTAAATGATTTTTAAAGCCCAAGTAATGTTTTTTTTTTAATTTTAATATTAAATTAATAAATCTATTTTGATGAATTAATTTATTTTTTAAATAAATAATATTTTAATAAAATATTAATATTAAATTACTGTTATTAAATATAAATTATCATATAATTTTTATAAATTCAAAAGTAATTTTTATTAATGTTTGAAAACTGTTATTTTCAAAACCGATCAATTTTCAAAAAATGTCATTTTTTATTTTAAAAGTAAAAATTCTTATATTTAGAAAATTATTTAGATAAAACAAATATCATTTTTGGAATTTTGATTTTGAAATTATCCAATGGTGTATTTTTCATAATTTTCTGAGCCAATAAACTTTTTGGGTAAAAATAAAATATCATATAAATATTCGTTGTGTTTTATGGAAACATAATGACCCAATAATGATGTATTAAATACTATATATGTTATATTTGAACAAATATATATTTTTTCTATAATTTAATTTAATTTTATGTTCTTATTATTTAATTTATAAAGCCTTGGTGAATACTCCAAGACATATAATATATTTTATGATTTTAGATTCACTTATTTAAGAGTTTGACTCACATACACATAATCAAGGGAATTATTTTAATTTGTTTAGAACATGGACTCAACAAATAATGTATATCACTCCCTTTTTTCAGAAACCATTGGAAAGAACCATGTAATGGTTTGTGTTTTTGAATATTTTATTATATAGTCCCCCAAAACAAAATAATAAAAGATATCCCCCTTCTTTTCTATATAAACCCACCCAGAATCCCATTACTCATCTCTAAAACTACGTTAATCTCACCCAAACTCTTCTATCTACTCCCTAGAGTCCTATCATGGTTCCTCCAATCTCCCAAGATGTGTATATTAATCGTTTATAGTCACATATCCATGTAAGTGATCCTCACATTCCACTCTTCTTTTCAATTCAATAACCTTATTTAAAATTAGTATTTCAAGTTTCAATTGGTTATATTTTAAACCTTTTATAATCAATTCACTACTGTCCATTTGATTTAATGTGAATTATGTATCATTTATCCTCCCACATTTTGACCCTTACCTAATGTGTTACTATACTGAAACTCTATAAGGGATTTCTCTCTTCTCATTTTACATGATCCCAATAATTTCTATTTTATTTATAAATTATTATTTCTTCCTTTCACTCTCATTAATCCCCCCTATGATCCTTTATGTACACCCATTACAATGATGAAATTTGGTAAGAGAGCTTCCAACCGCCTCTTTTATCAAGAATCCATTTATGTTATATTTTAAAATTTCTTTTATCCAATGATTCTATATGTTCTTAAATATCCCTCATATGGTCCATTTCATGTCCATATATTGAGACATCTATTCCTCTCTCGTCATCCCTTTTTACAAATTTCTATATGATGTTGTTATGCTGCTAAAATTGCACCATGATTTTCCCTGCCAAAATAACTATGTAGTGAATACCATAAACATTACTTTATCAAGAGTACTCACCTTTATGCCCATATACTTATTGATTGAGGAATTAAATGTAATGCTTACACATTTAATGATAATGGAATAATGCCATATGTTGAATGAATACATGTTATATGATCTATGTGGAACACATATGGATGAAAATGAAATGATTATGAAGGGTGTACCCTGATAGTGCTCCAATGCTCTGGGTAATGATAAGTATCATGATACATCATATGAAATTATTATTGACTCATTATAATTTATGTGAAATGGATTTTACTCATCCTAATTCATGTGAAATGGGATTTTACTCATGATACTTCATGTGAAATGGGTGTTGACTCAGGCTACTTCATGTGCAATGAGAATTGACTCATGCTCCTCTATCTGCATAGATCCTCGACTCATGTTAATATCATGTTGTATGTTTTTAAACATTTTACACGTTATGATTATCATTATTTATCATGCCTTTATATTCATGTTCCTTTTATACTCTATTGATATGCCTATTGTCTAACATTTGTTGTCTTCTTCATGTTATTCCTTATTTACTAACATACAATGACTTATCGATCACCCCTTTCTATTTTATGACCTTGGGTTAACTCATGAATAGTTAATTATGAAGTAATGAGTTGGTTTTTTCAAATATTATTTAAAAAAAAGGTGTATTTCGTATTTTACTTTTAATGTTATGTTCCAAATTTCCCAAGACACTATACGTCTTAGTATTCTAACTTGCATTATGTGCACATTTATGTAATAAATAATTTGTAAATATGAAATAAATAATAGGGTTGTTATAAAGATGATATGGGTATGATTGGAAACATCTCTGGGTAAATCTTGATAGATCATGGATGAGCTATGTTAAGGTTGGGATACTGTAACATCCAAGGATTTTTAGCAGCTTGGAAAACCTCAACCATTTTCAACTTTCATGTTTAGTGGTCAGTACAACCCTTATTTTGATCCATGGATCACAATTTTGAGATTTTTATTTACCCAAGGCCTCCTTTTATGATTAGTTTTATGGCATGTAGAGTGCCTCTCAGTTTTGTATAAGTTTCATGTCAATTAGACCTTAAAAACACTATTTTGGGAAAGCACTTATAGAGGTACATAGTTTGAATAAACTATGGGGTCTCCTTGGATTAATTGTGGAGCCATCCAATGGTTCAAGAAAATTATTATCAAACCATATAGGAGGGGGTTCATGTTCATTCAGTGCCTCTATAGTTTTAACAGAGGACTTTATCATAGTCTATGGACAATTTGTCAAACCTAGGCCTAGCCTATGTGATTATGGCGTTTGGATAGTGGGTACTGTACAATTGGAACATGATTAGAAAAACCATTTGGCCATACCATGCAGCCCAATAAATGTGATAAATTATAATTTTTCCTTCCTTTCTTATTTCTTCTTCTTCTCCCATTTGTCCTCCCCTTCACTGCCATGCATTGACGAAGCTCTCCCATTCCTCTTCCAATTATGCTTTGAACCAACACCTTAATCTAGACTATGATCTTTGATCTATTGGTGGATAGACATTTGACTTGGTAAACCAATCATTCCTCTAGCCTCTCTATTATTTTTTTTCTCAATATATTGATTGATAAATTTGTATGATCCCTTTTTCCCTATTTTAAGGGAGGTCATCTAAACCACTGTTTTCTCTTGATTCGAATCGATTTAGAGTCTTATATCATGAGATAAAAAAGATACTATCCTATGTTAGGAAGTTCTTAGCTTTCACCAAGATTTTTCATATGTTCTATAGGTGATCTCATTAAATTCTGTTAGGGCTAACCAATGGAGACCCTAATAAATTAATTATTTCAGTTAATTTAACTAAAGTTATTTTTGTGATGTCTATGGTCATTCCCACTGTATTTATTTTATTTGATATGTCCGGTCCAGGAATTTGGACCACATGGGAATATTAAGATGGGTGATTAAATTGAATTAAATTAATTTTTTTATTTAATTACACTGTTCCATTGGAAATTGACGGAACATTACCAAGGATTAAGGTGATCATAATCACCTTGATTGAGATGATTTAGTTCTTCAGTATGAGAGATACTTAGATATATAGATATATATATATATATATGGATGATTTTGATTATATGTTGAGGTGAAATGGTTGTCAGATTGAGGTAACAAGGCTGTTGGGTTGAGGGATTGGCTCTTAGGACATGAGTTGGTGTTTAATATCGAGATTTAGCAACATCATAATAATGTAACGATGTGTTGGATTATGTGGATTAGGTTTTTTGGATATTAGTTTTTAATCATTTTTCATACAATGAACCATTGAATTGATTTTCACATGAATAGGGCTGGAATTGAAGTCATGTTAACCACTTTTTGTAGGTGGAGGACCCCCATAGATTGTGAGGCTTAAGGGATGGTGTTGACCATCAGATATGTTGGGGGTAAAAACCCTATAAACCCATATGGATGGTGATATAACATCGAGTGATTGTATTGAAACCATTTTAAGGTGGTTGGGTCTCACCATGATACATGAGGCCATGGGCTCGGTTATGTTGAGGAAAAATATCATCGGGCCACATAATATCTTTTATTGATCTTATGGTGTTTATTTATTGGAGGAAAAACATATATGTGTCTCAGGGTGTCGAACATCAAATCAAATATAATTTTCAAAGATAATGTTTGAGGGACTAGGGACTTGAATTGAGGAGTCATTTGCAATCTGAGTTATGTGATTGAGGTCATGAGGTGACAGTGCTATATTTTAGATTGAACCTATGGGTTCACCTAGGATTCTATTCATTGGGGGATGACTTGTGTGAAAATCCATGGATATTCACCTCATAATTTATAAATATACATAAAGGTTTTGTATTCTATATATAAAACAAGTGGCATGTATTCATATATTTATAGAAATGGACAAAGAATTTTATCACTCCATTATTGTTATCGAGAATAGTGGGAGAAGGTTTTTCAATAAATATTCATGTGCTTCTATTTTATTTATATTTTGATACACATAAAAAATTATATATTTATGATGGTAACATGTTTTTTGGGGCCTACACATATTATTATTACACCCTACATGTTCCCCTCAGGAATCATAGAGACTTCGTGTCTCTGAGATTAGGTAATTGAACAATCTCAAGAGTGATACGTTAGCGACTTTGTGTATCACATAACATGGGATGAAAGACAGTGGACCATGATGGTTCCTTTACATCTGATGGAGTTTACTTTTGAGTTTTTAGTATGCTTTATATATATGTGTTTGATAATGTGGTCATCCATGGACAACCCTACATTACTATTGTTTTGTATGAACTCATTTGACTTGATGTTTGTGTTTAAAAATTGTATTTTTTGGGCTTCATTAATATAGATGCTTGATTAAAATTCAGATTAATTTATTTTGTTGCTTTTTCTATTTGTGATCCTTATTATACAAAAATATATATATGGAACATTTTATCATCACCAATAGATGGTATAGTCTCCCCACTATCACCTCTAAATCCCTCTTTTCTAGTCGACATCCTTTGTCGTATGGGGAGGTGAACTTGTGGCCCAGTGGGCAACTGTCCAGGATCACCGTTTGGGTTCCAAACATGGTTGGTGTGCTACATCTCTCACCAATAAAATTAGAACATCACCACCCCACTTATTACAACATTTATAGCCTCTTATCTCAACCAATAATTTCAAAACCCCTTATAAAATATATTTCCCATGTTCTAGAGGTTTTGGTCTCACAAAAATTCAAACCTAAGAAGGTATATCAAGTTGTGCTGAGGTGTAATGTAAGAACTTATAATCACATTATCATTTATATTTGATTATATTATATTATTTTCCAGCCTCTTACTCTTCTATAACCAACCTAATGCAACTAAATATGTAGAATAAATATAAATAAATGTTTTTAGTTTAATTTAATAACTATTATCAACCATCCCCCTATCCATTAAAAATGGAATATAGTGCTTATGTTATGTGTGAAATACCACAAACATGAATGATGAATTTTATTTGAAATCAATAATTTACAAGGATGATAATAAAAATAAATTTACTAAATAAATATGACATTGAATTTGAGTTAATTTTTTTGGGTTCGATAATGGTACTATTACTATTTAACACATTATAAGGATACTACCTTATGTTCGTTAAAAATTACTAACACCATCCAATTATGAGTTTCTTCTTTCATATCTGTACCAAAAATTCTAGGGGAATAACTAAAACATCATAAAACATTATGAAACCCTTATTCTAGTATATTAATCATTCTTTACAAAATATAGTCCTAACAATGGAATGATAACTAAAATTATTTTACCAATATAGAAAAAATATTAAAACAATTAACTCTTATGTTCAATATTAACTGAAAAATAATTAAAAAATATGTAGTAAATGGTATTAGAGAGGGAAAATATTTTGAATCATGTATTTACTAAACATAATTTTATTATACAGTAGGTTAGAGCATATCTGACTAAACATGAACCTAATATAAGGGCTTTCTATTCTAATTGTTTTCTCATTTAGATGTGTTATATATTCGCTATAATATTTCATTATTTAGGGTATGTACTACAACATTTATTGATTATAAAATATTTTTCATTTAATTAATTTAATTTACAAATCCATTTCTTAGACTTTATTTGTATGGATTTTTATTTAAATGTTACTAGAGTCATATTGTTTCTCGTCTCAAATTTCATTCTTGAGACATGTTTCATATTTGGAATCTAATTTAATTTATATGGTGTATATAAAAAATATATGACATATAATATCAATATTTTTTATTTATTTATGATACTAATAATTCCATTTCATGTTATCTTTTCAATGGTATTTTGATTCAAATGTTACCGAGTTCATAAGAGTTTGAGAACTCAATTTCTTTATCACTAGGCCATAAATTATTTCTTTTACTATACACCCATATGTGAATTATATTCTATCATTTATTTTATTATTCTTTTCTTTTCTTTTTTTATATGGAATTTACCTTTTTACAACATAATATTCTTTTTTTAAGTATTCAAGTGTTCATAAAAATTTGAAGTTGTTATAAATAATTCTAATCCTTTCTGATTAATCATTCATCATAATATCAATATTAATTCATCCAAAAAATCATTTTCCTTTCTAATGTTGAATCCAACATATGTATTATCTCATTTAATATTTATAATTATCTTTATATCCTTTCAAAATTATGAATTATTTATATTTTAATAGTTTGGGTTATAATAAAGTTATTTTTTGAATATTAAATAATGAATTTATTTTCACATTAATATTTCCTTTTATGTGTCTTTGTATCTATTTATGTAATTTTTAATTATTTTAAAAGTTCCATTATTTTATATTAATTTAATGGGATATTTTGAAAAAATTTCCTATCACCTACTTGGAAATGTTTTTATATTAAAGTGACTTTTAACTTTAAATTTTATGATACTAACAAAAAGTTTTTCTAAAAACGTTTTCAATTATATCACCTCCACTTTAATCTCTATAACCAAATAAACTAACTATTATAGGGTAATCTGCATGACAATCTACTGAATGATTTTATAATTATTTTGAGTGATTGAATTTTGGGATTAAATTGTTCCAATATGGGTGTTATGTAATGTGATTCTGATTGGAAGTGATATTAAAATAATTTTCATTCAATTTTTTAGGATATGATAAATGATTGATTTTATTTTATAGTCAATATCTATGGTATATCTGTATATAAAGTGTGGAACCTATTTATTCCTCTATCATATTGTTTCAATATTTATATGACATGATATAATAACTCAAAATGAGTGGTTATGATTGATCTAAAATGAGGAATTGGAATTTATCCCTAATTTAGTATCTTATTAGAAACATGTAGTGATTCCAAATATGATATGATTTTATTATCATAGTCGTTAATCGTTCCATTTTTTATTATTTACTATTTTTATACATATTCTATACTCTTATTCCATATTTCTCTTTTTTAAAGCATACTTGGGTTCTTCTTTATTGTTCATGTTAATTGTCATAGTCTTCCACACTATTATTCCATGGTATATGCTTAATTATTTGAGATTAAATTTCTTTCAATGATTCCAAATAGACGAATCATATTCCTCCATATATCTCTCATTCTCATGTTTTACAATACTCTTATAATCTAACCCCTTCATGACTCATTTATATGTTTTCCATAATTGAGTGTCTGAGCTTACAATGTTTATTTTCCACTTTGGAAATTATATATATTTCACTTCACCGAGAAGGATGTTTTATGTATGGTTTTTTATACAATATTTTGAATGAATAATGTTTAAGACGACAATTTTGTAGTCTGTCTCCAAATAAATTAAACATATAGTTCTCGGTACTGTGAGATTACTTGTGAGATGTAGTAATTAAAAAATATTTTTTTAAAATATATAAAAGATTATCTTGAGGCATCATGGGTTGTATCAAAATGGGGTTTAGTTATTTTTGGGGTTTAATACTAGTGAAAATTTGTAAAAACAATATGGATAATCCTAAATAAAGGAAAATATACAAAAATATAAGTAATGTAGAGATTGTGTGGTTTCCTTGAAATGATGTACTTATATGGATATAAACACATAGAAAATTGTTGTGGCATAGATGTACCTAGGGATAATAACTGTTAAAATTGGTTTGTAGTGTGTTAACTCAATATTCACGCAGTTCCCAAATACTGATCATATCTTCAATATTGGTTAGAAAATCTTGATGGATATGATTCGCTTGATTAAAATTCTTTTTTTGTACCATTATTATGTTTTTTAACACATCATTATGTTATGGTTAGAGAACCTAATATAAAATAGAGTATGAGTAAAGCATATTGAAACATAAAAATTTATATTTTAGGATACACATGTGATTTATGATTTATTCATTATTTTTTAATAGTTTTCATTTTTATATGGTGTTTGAATTATGTATTATCATCCTTAACTGTCCTATATTTTATTAAACCTCTTGAAATATGAGTAACTTAATAATGGGTAATATGGAAAATTCAATTACTACCCCAACGAGAAGCAAAATAGGATAGGAGAAGAATTATAAAATCTCATAGCCATTCTAACCAAAACATCTCATGAAATGAACGATAATTTAAACCATAAGGAATGTGTAACATTATATCTAGTCATTAATGTGGAAAAATATAACCCCCTTAATTTAGTCTTTTAATACTATAATTTTTCAATAACGGATCAATAAAATAGAGAATATAATTTCCATTATCTAATTCTAAATTCATGATAAGTTTTTTATATTTGTTTAATGTACGGTTGTTGGGGATGAACAATGGTGTACATTCAATAAGAATTAGACTCAAAATGAAAAAATGTCACTATTTTAAATGAGAAGAGTTTAAGAAATTATTATTTAGCTAATAATTTTACTAAACTATTCTCATAAAAATGGAGTAATAATTTGATGACTTGAGAAAAATAAGGATTAATCCATTATTAACTATGAGGAATAAATTGTGAGAATCATAAAGTAAGCCTCATGTTTGATTATTAAAAATGATATAAATATTTACGACCACTTTAGGGGCCTAAAACCACACCTTTAGAAAGCATTATCTATGAAAAACTTTTGGTATCTTTGAAGATTTTTTTGGGCACACAATTACGATGGAAATTAAAACTAAAAAAATCAACATTCCAATGGATGTAAAGAAAATAAAAGGAAAGAATTTTCATAGAAATATGAATGATTAAGCATATATAAGAAATAATTTCAAACCACATACATGCCAAAAATTTGAGTGGAGATAATTCTAAAATTGGATCAGTGGAACCAAAAAATCTTTCAATTAAGGAACATGATTGTAAAACATGATTGAATATTCCTGTTAATGTAATGTAGTAAAAGAAGTTACAGAATAATACAACTATACCATATAAATTATTCAAATGTAATTAGTAAGTTAATTATAAAAATTTATTTTTCAAATCGAATGTCAAAAAAGGATAATAGGAATCACTAACCTCCAAAACCTAGGGAACAAAGAAGGGCATATTTGATCATTACAACTTATGTTTTCAATGATAATGAAGTGGTTAAATGTACACTTTTTCATTACATCATATCCATGAATATATTATTTGATTCTAGTTATTCATATTATTTGATATCATACAATTTCGATAATAATTTTGATTCACCAACTCATACCTTTGATATTGAATTATTAGTGAAAAATGTATATGGTACATTGATTTCATCTAATTTATTCAACTCTTCACTGATCATTATATTTTCAAATGTTAAATCCAATAAATCTAGTACACATTACCTTGATATAATTTTATTTGATATTGTGAATGGGTTGTGATGGTCTCTGTGTAATTTCCAAGAGGGGGTGAATTGATCTTCCAACAAAGAAATTTCTATTTTTGAATTAATTTAAAATCCCCTAAATTAAGAAACATCAAAATTAATGAATATAATGGGTACCTAAAATTTGATTTATTAAAAAAATTCTCAAAGGTGTCATCTATACCTAGTAAAGAAAAATGAAATGAAATTATAATTTAAAATTATTCTAAACACACAAAATTTTATATATATCAATGGAAAATTTTAAATATCAATGTATGTTTTAGAAATAGAGAATTATAAAAAACACATTTAATATTAGAAGTAATAAATGTTTCAAATGTATTTTATTTAACAAGGTTATGAAATATAAATTAAACAAATAAAGGAAGTAAAAAAATTGTTGGGGTACATGTTGGAACCCAGTACCCTCCAATTGATGGTAAAACCACCACCAAAAAAAGTTTACTAATACAAATTAAATAATCTACAACCGGAATTGGGTATACAAGTATAAAAATACACATTGTTAGCATAGCCTTATGAACATGTATCTTCCATTGATATACATAGGATAACCAAATTAAATAATTAAAGGAAATAGTGTCATGGTTTCTTCTTTACAAATTATGATAATGGACTATGTATATATATATGAAAATGTAAGCACTACTCGAATCTAAATGAAAACAGACATGGAGAAACATATAGTATAAAATTTAGTGTATCTCTTATCTAATAGAATAATATTGATCAAAAATAATTTATTCTCTTTATGTGATCTTACAACACTTTAAGAGACATAGTAGTATTTAGTCAGACCCCATCTTATCTTTTTTAGTGACGTGTTGGAAAACTGTTTTTCATGGTGGTGATCAAGATACTTACAAACTGACTAGTATAATCTCTATATTATTTCATGTATAACACACATGAGACTTCCTCTTAATATATATCCATATAGATAAAAAGAAATAATAATATTTTATTTCAAATAATATGAAACTTTCCTTTAATGCTCCAAAATATAGTTTTTGGGAACTTGGGAATGGTAGGTTGGAACTTGTGGTCGATTCGTAGCTTACTCTTTCTTACAGTATATCATTCTTGCAATTAGACACTTGTCACAATAGTTCCTTTAAACTTTTAGAAGTCAGCACTTACTTTTGATCTAGATTCAATATGTAGTCAATTAGAATCAACATGAAGTTGATACAAAACATCATATAATTTCAATAATGATTGATTTCATGGAATTGTTAATTGAAAATATAAGTGTGGTTAATTCATCTCTTTGAAAAATTTCACATTTTTCTATCACGGTTAGTTGAAGTACCCTATGCAATTGATTTTCATTATTTATTTTCTACATGGATAGTTTTAATACATAATGTGGTATATTTTTTCATGATCTCTTGGAAGTAGTCTCTTACCTATATAATTATTATATTTTCACCAAAAAAATAGATTACTACCATAAAATAAAGAAAACCCTAAAATAATAATAAATATGATTTATAAAAATTAAAATAAGTAAATAATAGAATAAAACTATAATATCCCCCTTTTGGGATCACAAATCTTGGGAGGAATAATTTTCAAATTAAAATAAGATTTACCCAAAACACAAATTACACTAGGTTTTTAATATATAATTACCATATTCTTCTCTCTATTTTGAGAATATCAAAAATAAAATAAAAGTATTAGAAACAATAAAAAAATATGTGTTTAATATTATTTTTTAATATAAATAATTAATATATGAAATCTAAAAAAATAATTCATGTTAAAAACATAAGATATTGACTCAAAAGGTGATTACAAGTTAATGATACAAAATTGCCTATTGGGAACTCCAATAAAAATTAGAAATAGCATATATAAAATAATTAGGATCTATATGTTCATTTTATTTTCCATTATGAGGCTTAAGAGTAGTATTGGGATGACAATTAGAAGTTCCCCCAATTATAATTCTATGAGTTATATGAATAATATGTTTTAGGGACTATGAATGTGTATAGGAAAAAGGTGATGTGGTATAATGTGGCAAATATGTGGTTGTTGGAGCAGTAGATTTTATAGACTCTATAATATATCTTACCAAAATAGTTGGGTGATTCAACACTAAATTATGGTTACTATACATATATAGATAAATCGTCCTACTAAACTCCCTCAAAAAATTAGAACCATTTTCCATGACTTCCAAAAACTACTTCTTATCCATTAGAAAAATCACCACTATAATTTATAGGACATTTATATAATCAAATTTACAATTAAAAACTCCATCCACAACTTGAATTTTAAGATCACTAGCAAAAGAGTAAAATAAAAACTTTTAACTTTCTTTGTGAAAATTCATTCTTTAAAATTCTTAATGGGTTTTGTAATCATTTCACTATATTTTCAGATATATTAGGTTTCATTTCTCATTAAATCAATTATATTGTCAATTTGAGTTATATATTCCAACTATATATTCTATTTGTTTTTTAAAAATTCTTTCAACATATATTTTTATTCATCAATAACAATATAACCTAGATATAGTTCATCAATCGTTGAAGAAAAAATTGATAAATGTGAGGTAGAGGCCTACACAATCAAAATCTGATCACACGACGATTGACTCTTCATCATAACTAGTAGTTCCACATGAAGAAATCCAGTAGGATTATTTAGTTTATGAATATATTTATCCATTATATCAATATTACAAATCATAATGGGATAGATGTGATTGATAATTGAGGAAACCATCATATATAATTCTTCCTCTATGGCTATTTCTATAAAAGTTCTAAAGTCCAAAAATATAAGTATTAGCATATTCAATAAATTATCCTTGAAATTATTCAAAAAATACTTTGAAATATAAAATGAAGATGCATAAGGAGGTAACACAGTTTATTGTTTTGAAGTAGAAACTGTCCTGGCCTGACTCACCAGGGCCCACCTAGAAAGATGTAAGTAAAGAGTGACACCCCCAAGAACTCCTACAATAGGCATGTGGATAGAGACTAGTGCTGAGTATAAATATTTCAAACATGTGAGGCCTTATCCTAATGTATATGTACACATGAACACATCACCATACTCCAATATAATGTAGTATGGAAAATAACTGATATAGTAAATCCATTCATAATACCAAATCCCACATTAGAGTATCAATGAAGAAAAATATATATGAAAATTTCCAAAGTACAAGCCCAAAAATACTCCAAAGGTGTCCGAACTTATAACAAAAGAGAAATAATGATAAAATGATAATACATCATCCATCCATGTTATATATAGAACAAATAAGATCCAATTGCACTTGGACCTCCTAGAACTCTATAGAAAGTCATGTAGTCAAAATAATACACGACCCGTGTCGGTAGAGCACATATAGTGGTGAGTATAAACATACACAGTATGACACCTAGAAATCACTAGATATAGTATCAAGAGATATTTAACTCAATATAAAAATAAAATGAGACAATAAGAAGGAATCAAAAACTTATATATTCTCCTAGATTGAATCCAATTCTTAGAGTAATGTCAGAACCCAACATCCCACTAAGGGATTCTACTAAATGATCTAATGTAACATTTTTCTAAGAGAAATCATTGTACATGAATATCTAACACTTATGTAATTCATTCAAGAGGTTATAACCATGTTTCCCCTCTATGATGATGTTTGTACAAGATCATATAATATTTTGATACAAGGGTAGGGGATCATGCCATAGGTTTAAGGGGAACATCTCACACTATCTAGAATAACCCATTCAGAAGGGTATCACATACAATGGAAGTTAGATGTGACATAAATGACCCCACATAAGAATGAATGATATAGATTATCACACCATGGGATATATAGATGGATACCTAACTCTATTTAGTAGTATCATATTGAGTGGATCTTTCATCTCATTCTTGGAATGGGATGCCATAGTGCACCCTCCTAGGGATAGACCAAGGGATTGTACCCATAAATGATCAAATTAGGGGAACACACCCATGCTAATAACAGAGATGGAATATAGAAAATATGGTCTCTGAACTAAATTATAAGGATTAAATGGTTTTTATAAATACACATGGAATATCATACTAATTCTTGTCCGACCTATGTCTGTGTCCATGTACCCTTGCTATGTCTTCTAACTAAAAAAAATTGTGCACAATGCATATTTTCCCGTATGTGTACCCTTTATGGTATCCTTTGAGAATCCATCTTAGGGATGACACTACATGTAGAAAATGTACATTGTCTTAAAAGATTTTAGTCACTAGAAACCATAACAGTCACAATGAGGGGTTCACACAGAATGTGTTCTTATGAATTACATGTTGTGTCATTTGAAATTTTTCATAAACATAAAATCTCCATGAACCCTATATTTATGTTTTTGAAACCATAATTTACATTAAATTATCACATGAAATTATTGAAAATATGCGTATTAGGCCCTTATCATCATTTGTGTCGAGATTCTAGCTACCATTTTCATAGAAATATCCCACCGTCACTAAATTAGAGTACCTTCATGATCTAGAAAATGAAACCAACATCAACTAGACCACCATTAGAAATTTTCAACATTTTCATCCATACATCATTTCTCCCACCCCAATACTGAACATGTAGAAATGATCTATAGTTACATGGAGATATTTTTCAATAATCAAGTTCCCATGAATAGTTTAATTATTAGTCACATGAAATATTGATTATGAATAATCAAAGACCGCAATAAAAAAAACCCAAATCAAAGAATTGATAAGTAGATGTTGGTTGTGTTAGGCTTAAAAAATTTCATCGATGAAAGAATAATCAATCCTTATGGTTTCAAAGGGATTATCATTTCATAATTCTATGAATAAACAAAATTAATATTATTACAACATGAATGATCCCTGAATTAATTTCAAAAAAATTTAATTATCATTCATCATGTAAATTCATGAACAAGGAAAATAATATTGAAAAATAAAATTCCCTACCTAAAAGAAAATATCAACCATTAAAGGATAATAAGTATAGAATCACTAAAGTTGATTAAATGGATGCATTCTTCTTCCAATTGATGAATTCCCACCTTTTCCACCATTGATCAGTAATCTCATAGTCATCCGTTGATAGTTTTATAAATGGACCTCCTCTCAAATATCTATGATTATACTATTAAACCTATAAATTATCTATATGTGGGTTCAAATAGGCCGTTTTTAGGTTTTAGGGAATTAATAATTTAATAAACCAATTAATTCATCAAATAAATTCAATTTAATATAACATCCACCAACTGCATCACTTAACTAGAACACCACATGGTGAAAAAACATATATCAAAACCTTGATTAAAACCTACATTTTAGATTCAATTTATTTCATGGGTTTCTCATACGAGATAGTGTTTAGAAGATATTAAATTATTTTTAAATTTATGCATTCATGTAATATATTATGTTTAATATTTTTAACATATCAATACTATGGTTTTAGGAGGTCTAAATTTTCATGTTGTCTCTACACATTATTCTAAAATAATTCTTTGAAGGATTTCAAAGTTTTAATGGTAAAAAATCCATTAAGTTATCCCCACACTCCGATATTTTCATCTTGAAAAGAAAAATCATTCTCAATTATATGAGGGAATTAAGATTCCATCTGTTTCTCCTACTAACAGGTTCTTTCATAATGATTCTTATAATACTAAAAATCATGCACCAATGGAATTGTCCACCCACAAAGTTTTATCTCTGTCTTATCATTGATGGTTGGTGAGTACTCCAAATGTTATCTCTATCTTCAATGTCTATCTCATGCACATTCAATAACTTTAAATGGACATTTCACATATCTAATTAGTTGAAACACATTGAAAACATCATTCACAAATTCCAAATATAGTGTTATCTATAAATGGAATTCCGCCTATCCGACCCTACATTGTATTAGGAAGAGTCCAATTAAAATTTGGGATATCCTACAACAACAAATATATCTATATTGACTTCAATAAGGTGAGAAATTTAGGCACACATGGTCTCCCTAATCAAACTCTAATGGCCATCATCGTTGGTTCACATAAGAATTCTGAAAAATTTGGGAAATCCTCATTTGATTCTAGATGATCTTCACATATTCTATCTCTGCATTCACCCACTCTAGGCCCATAAGTGATTTTTCTCCAAGAATTATATTCCAAAATGGTAAACTACAAGGGTTCCTATATGGGGCCTCAAATAGTTCTATACTAATTGTCTTATAGTAACTATTGTTTACACAAACACCAAAAATGGTAGATGATCCTCCCAACTACATCCAAAATCCAACACTCAGTCCTACAACATGTACTCTTGGACTTGAATGGTCTTGTATATTTTTTCCTTTTATGTTGGGGTGGAACATGAAACTCATACACAACATTCTACCAAAATCTTATTATAATCCTATTCATAATCAGGATGTGAAGCAAGCATCAGGGGCCAAAAAAAATCGAGGCAACTCCTTGAAACCACACTCTCTCTTACATGTCCAATCATCCTAAAATATATACAAAACTATAATCTAAGATGTAAATATAGTGTGATGACATAGTAAGGATCATTATTATACTCATATACATATTGTCCAAATTTTATACTCGTGGCTCAATGGTTGGTAGAAACTGCTAGTACATATTGCTCGATAGTCACCTATTTATAAGTGAGGCATTAAGAGATGAACTCAACTATATTATACTTCATACATGACCCCAAAAATGGTTCAAATGGTTCTATTGTAAATTTTTTTCTTGGATGTACTACTATGGTGGATGTATGAAACTCTCTCAAACACCTCTTATAGTGTGACTAATACTATTTTTAATCCTCAGGAAGGGATGATGTGCACTCCACCTTTATAAAATTCCTCAGGATTATATCTTATGAATATATTTTAATGTAATATATCAAGATTTACATATCTATAGTCTAATTTCATTGTGTGGTGGAGAATTTTAGGGGTTAAAACATTGATTGGAGATATGATTCCTATCCTAATAAATAAGTATCAACTTTAATGAGGTTAACTATGTTGTTTCATCACTTAGTAACTGTGAATGGGATTTCCTTCAGAGAGCGTCAACCATCACATTTTTCTTCAATGAGTTATAAATATATATAATTTAAAAGTCTTGTAAGAACTCAATCAATTTACTTTGACTATAGTGAAGATATTTCTATTATAATATGTACTCGAGACTCTTATTTTCAAAATAAATAATGAATTTCGGTCACATAAGATAGAGTCTCCATGTATTTTGGGAGAACACTATTTACCCTAGTTATAAATCATGTGTCACATAAATTTTATTATGTGATCTTAGTGGATGGGATATATATGAAATCATAGAATGACATTACATTAGAACACATCCATGATGAGATCTAGAGGAATCATAGAACACTAAACACTCAACTCTCTTCTATGGAAGTCTCGTGATGGGGTAGCACATCAATATCAACTGTCACTCCTAAAATTCATACTGAAACTTATCCTTCCACTTGAATGTTTTCCTATTTCTAGTCTATGTAGTCAATGGTGTCACAATCTTGTAGAAATTAGTCGTCAATATAAGATTATAACCAGTAAATCCCAAGAAACACTACACCTCAGTCACACACTTGCATGGATTCCAAACCAGAACCACTTATATCTTTACTAGGTCCACTACTACTTAGTCTATTGAGATTAAATGTCCCAAGAAGTGGGCCTCTTGGATATATAAATGACACTTTGAGAGATTTTTATAAATGTAGTTCTAACATAATATGTCCATAATCATTGTCAAATTTCTTACATTCTCTTCCTTTGACACTACGTACATGAGGATTTTATCTATGAATAATACCAAGAATTGGCCTAATAAGGGATAAAATATATGGTTCACGATTCCCATATACATAGCTAGAGATTTTCCCCTATCTAATGGAATCACCATGTACACATAATTTACATAGAAACATTGGAATTATATATTTGATATATCCTCCACACAAACTCAAAGATAGTAATATCCTGAAATGAGTTAAATCTTAATGAACCATTTTACCCCATTAAACTTTCAAAAAATTTCATTGATTCTCAGAATTCAATTAATTTTCATGATATTCACAACATTCATGAAATTATAATCCATGCATAAACTCATTCTCCGATTTTTATTCTCGGTGGTCAATCAATATACCTCCCATGGGGGATAAATTGGGTATAATGAAGCCCTTCCACTATAGATCCTCCAACTGCACCTTCAAATCTTGTATCTATTTAGGGGTCATCTTATTTGTTGATATAAATATCAAGGTAGTCCTTGGGTGTAGGTATATATAGAAATTGATCACTCAATGGGGATGTATGCCCAACAAGTCCTTAGGTAAGGCATCTTAATACTCCTACACTATCATTGGAAACTAAAAACATACAATGTATACTTCTTTATGGGTTTTACTTCCATATAATTATAAATTAGTTGTATCTACCAAAATATATTCCCATCTTTCTCTTCATGAGATTAATTCTTTCCATTAAAGAGAAATTTCACCCCATCCAAACTAATACACCACACCGTCCATCAGTAATAGTCAACATATGCATAGATTATAGGGATTTGTTCAATTACTAGGATGATTTTATAATATATCATCATGGATATGAAGATATCTAATTTGAATCTCTCTACTCCAAGAGTTTTGTTATACTTTTGGAAAACTAGTTGTCATTGTCAAATCTCCCCTAGTAAGAGTGTCTAATTATAAGGGTCTTGCTAATGGATCCATTAGAATATCTGGGTTTTGAAGAAGTGATTTAGTAGGGAAAGAGTTTATTTCACCTATATATATCAAAACTACTGTTAAATTAGAGAAGATAAATATCATTCCTAGACCCACATGGTTATAATCCTCCCTAGAAAAAATTTTCCCGTATAACTGACCGCTTGCTCCATGAGCTTGGCATTGACCACCGATAGGATGAATCAGTTATAACGAATGGTAATATCATCTAACTCCTATATATCTCATAGTTAATATACCACATCATCCACCATACATGATTCTAAGTCCAAAATATCACCTCTTCCTTAGATTTCCAGATACTATCTCCATATCTACAACATGGATGGTCAGGAAATCCTAATTCATATGGGATTTCCATCATAATATTCCCACTTCATCTCCTTCTACTGGTTGGAAACTCTCGCAAAAAAATAAAGAAGAAGTCCTTATATAATGGGACTATCTCTAAAGTCGCCTCACATGCCAATATGTCTGAGTCTAACATTTACTACTAGAATTAGATGTCTCATCTCCATTGTTTCCAATATAAAACCCAATGGTATCTTACTTCTCTAATAATAAGATCTCTACAAAAAGGCACACTCTAGTGACCTAGCTCAATAAGGGATGAAAATAGAAACCACACCATCATAGATATCCCATTGAAGTCCACACTCAACGGTCTATGATTTAAAATATCTATAAAGGGCTATATTAATGGAATATTGTGGTAGGTTTGTGAGCATTGACATGTATATTGGCAGTGTCATGTTTCACTACTCGAGCTCTAGAATATCAAACAAAAAACATCCCACAAAGTTTCTAGATAATACTTCTCTCTAATGTGAAGCTCAAAATATTTCTAATGAAGAGTTTCTCCATCACGAATTTGAATCATAAAGATCTACCATCACCCAAGTCGTCCATAGTGTAGGCTCAATGTTGGGACATATATCTAGTTAAGAGGGGTCCTAACAAAGAAGAAAACTCATTCTACCACCTCGATCCTATATTCTTCTACATAAAGGCATAGATCCCCCTGAAACATGTGCGATATATGTATTTATAAATTTAAGGTTCCATCAAACTTGTAATGTTATATGTCAGTACTATCTAGAGAATCGATATCATGATAGGCATTAGTATTATCATAAATTAACAAGAAGGAACTACCTCCAGCATATAACCCTAGATAGAGGCATCTTCACTAAATAGAACATCATAATAATCTTACCGTAGAATACTAGTCAGCTATCATATGTGATGTATCATTCTATAGTCAAGGCACTCCATGGTCAAAGGATCATAACTAGGGAGGTGAATCTAGAAGAACGGGGAATCCATAATCCATTCAAATATTATTCATTAGTAATTATTTTCTATAAAACCAATGGATACATGTATTGAGTCGAATTTTTTTTTAATGAAGTCCTGGTGAATGGATATGTCAGTGGCCACACCAAAATTGGATTCACAAGCCCAGAATGCGCAGTCATGACATATTAAAACTATTATTTTAGTTTCCAAACTTATCCTCACATATAAACTTTCGCCAAAATTCAATTCTATTATAACCTAATCTCTGATAACAATTGGTCATGACCTAACTAACTAGGGCCCACATGGAAAACATTAAGACAACAGTGACCCCCTAAGCCACCATTAAAAAGGCCTGGGGGTGGAAACTAGTGCTTAGTAGGCTTATCACACACATGCGAGTCCTTATCCTAACGTACATGCACACACACACACATCTATATAGAATTATAATACATAATGTTAAATAAAGTGTATTGTATAAGTATTAATAACATCCAGTACCACATTAGAGTATGATAGAAGAAAATGAAAATGAAAATTTTCCAAATACAAGACAAAAAATAATGTAAAAGAGTCTATCCTGCTAACATGAGGGGACTGCTACCAAATACAACTCTTGGGTCTATCTGTTTTCCATCTAGGAAAACTAAGATCCACCTCATCTTGGTTTTCTAATAACTCTATCTATAAGGTTATCATTTTCAAAATAAATGACTTGTGTGGGAAGAGAACATGTAGTTGGTCAGTATAAACATGCCCAATAGGACACCCTAAAATCACTAAAAATTATGTCAAGAGAGAGTATGTTCAAAGTGATTATTAGGGGATATAATAAAAAGTAATTAAAAACATAGAAATTTTCAAATATAGAGTCCAAGAATCAAAGTAAGGTAGCAACATCATTTATAATGTTGGGATTCTCCTCTATGTTTAATAATAATATACATCTATGAGAACTCACTCCTCAGGTAAATCTAACACTAATGGAAGTAATCAAAGGATTCCTACCCATAATACCACTCCATGCTGAAGATTGAATGTGAATACATATGATGTTCATATATAGGATGGGAATATTTCCTCAGACATATAGGGAATATCTGATCATGACTAGAATATCCATCTTTGTAGGGGGAACAAACACCATTGATGTCATATATGGGATACCTTACCCAACCTTATGAATATAAGGATACATGATCCAACTTATGGCCATAATAAGGGATTCATCACACTATCAAGAACTATCGTATATAGGGGATCACTTCCCCAATGATATGGATGGGATGGACACTATACCATAACAGGGATGGACCAAAAGAATTTATCCACACAATATATTATCAAGGGCACACAACAATGATAATAAATAAGATATAATGAGGTAAAAAGAGTATTAAAACACCTTGGATAAAGTTTATGACATTTAAAAGTGACACAAAACATATCCCACTAAGTCCAGTCTTACCTGAGTTTGTGGCCATGTATGTTATTTTATCCATGTAGTCTTCCTGTGTCCATGCACCATACTCATGTACCCTACCATCCACAAAATTACATTATGTGAAGAAAATTCACATATTAATGTGATATTTATGTCTCTTGAAAATAAAACCACCACAATTAGCGGTCTACATGACTTGTGTTCTTCTGAACAACATATCATGTAGTTTGGAATTATCGATAAAAATTAAATTTTCAGGTGTCTTAATTTTATATATCTAAAACCTTATCTTCTATAATTAATCTCTCCCATAACACTCAGAACCTCATTGGTACACATTTTCATCACAGTTTCCATGATTTCAAACACACATTGACCAAAAATCACCTACTAATGTTTCCCTAAAGTACCCACATGATCTAGCTCACAAAACCAATTCCATTATCACCACCATTGAAATTGTAATTCCCCGACACCAACTACCCAGAGTCGGTGCATTATTGCATAACATTGGCATGATCACAAAAGTTCAAGTCTCGAAAGACCGATTAGTTTAGTAGCCTTGGAAACACTAGATACATTCATAAATGTTACATTAAATCATAAAGTGAAAAACTACAATAACAAAGTCTCCATAGTCCACACTCATATCCTCTTCTGACTATCCCTGCCGGTCATTCATAAAATACTTCTTCACATCCTGGAAAATATTAAAAAATTGAAAGGGGTGAGCTCAGATGCTCAGTAAGGATAACAATATGGCAGAAGCTTTCATAAATAAACATTAACATTTAAGGCAATGAGTAACTAAAACAAAAGCCTTTTAAACATGAACTTCAACATAATATGGAAAAAGTAAAATGAGATAATTCCATTTACTTATTCACATGGATATTCTACTAGTCGAATAATCATATGCAATATCAATAACCACTTTCATAATGATGGAATGCATAATTCCAGACTATCATAACCACATAGCCAAGGCCTCGTGCCAAGACTACAAATAAGATTTTTTCAAGGCCTCGTGCCAAGACACTAGTTTGTCTCATGAAACCTACCGATGCATCGAGGAGCTATAGCGGGCTCCACTTTTCAGTTATTAAGTCCAATGCATTCCTCATATGAACAGGTTTAAAAATATCATAAACCATAACATAATTGTATCACATAAAACATGAATAAAGGAAACATAATATTTCCACACTTCCATCACAAGATATCAATACAACACATTGATATAATAAAAACTTTATCAAAATCATTTTCAATACCAAAATAAAAGAAAAGTAAAACATGATATTTATTTTTCTTTTAAAAAAAGTTATGGCTTATAGAGGAAACCGAAACTCAAATAATAGTCACGGCGGTAGAGATGTCGTTGTCACCACATAAGTAAGAAAAAAACTCTCCTTTTGTCATTTAGTAAAAACGCTTCGTATAAAAATATTCCTTTTTAATAAAAGTAAAAGTTAAAGGGGTTTATACACCGTATAAATGAAAGGTGTGTATAAAACCAAATATGCCTCAATGAAAGTAGATTGAGACGAAGTCCTTACAAAGATAATTTTTTAAAATAAAATATGTCTATTATGTTTATTCACTATATTTACACATAAATAAACTATAAATACAAGATAGGACAGAATAATATCATGACATAATTTGAAAGTAGGAGATTAACCCAATGAATGGAAATTGGGTTAAGAAATTCCCTTACCTTGCGTCCTGTCTTGAATCGACCGTTATTTAACATCCTGAATAATAAACTAGAGATAATTTATAATTTCTTAAGAACCTTTTTCAAGTTTTTTATTCCTTTTATATTACTTATTACCATGTTATAAAAATTATGTAATTATTTAAGTTAATAACTGTCGTTTTGTCGATCTTTGGTACTTGAGTCAAAAATAAACTTCTTATAATTACAAGTTGTTCATGTGGTGAAATATCCATTATATCCAGAATTATATTCATGATTTAGATATCATATATATCATATATTTCCAGTATATACATTCATTTATAATATTAGATAACATTTAGAGGTAAGAAATGAAATGCACCATTCATGGAGACGGTAAGTCGTACGTACGTATGAACGCTACTTTCATTTCTATTTCATATTTAAAGAAATGAAATCATAATGATATAAATGTATAATATTATTCCAGTATAATATAGTGTATAATACCTTTTACTCCATCCTTTATACATCCCACATTTGGTATTAACGATTCAAATCACTTTGAGGGGGCGGTAGTCCGCACATCCTAAAATGAAAATATCGCGTTTACCCATAATGGAAACCATAAAGGTATGACATAAATGAAAAATAAAAAATTATAATTAAAACAATAACATAATATATATCATATATAAAAATAGTGTCATCATAATGGCCACATTTGAAGGTGTTATATGAGTGTTGAACAATCATCGTTTCGTGAGGCAGAAATTCGCCATCCACAGAAACAGTATGTTCTTTAACCATTAGATGTAGGTGTGTGTAAGTGTAGCTCGAATCCTTATTATAAAAACATCCTAGTATGTTGAGGATACTGGTGTTTTTACAAATGAAATGAATAAAAATAGTTTAGGGTGTTGCAGAAGAAAAATAAAACAAAATAACATAAGAGAAGACATTACCTTAAAATCGGGCAACTCTTTTGATTTGAGAAAAAGGATTACTTGGGAAGAATTATGCCCAAAGTTAGGCTTCTAGGAGTAAGTTAGGGAAGTTGGGAGAGTATTTGGGAAGATTTTGGCTGAGCCAAAAGGCTTTGATAGTGTGAGTAAGGTGGTAGTGGTGGGGGCCTTTTATAAGTGGAGAGGAGGGGAACTCTTGGAAAGTAATGAAATGTTACTTTATTATATAATGAGTTTCGGATTTTAAAGGTCCCACACTTATATAATTCGAGTATAAGGTGATAAGGGTTCGAAATATACTAATCCAATAGGTTTTTGACAAGTTTAAGCCTTGGGTTTTACATTATATTTTCATTTTATTTAAATTGTTAGTTAATGATGTAATCGTTGCATCGTCATGGTGTCATAGATAATTTAATTTATTTAATGTCTAAAAATTATAAAAAAAATATCATGATGTAAAAAATAATTTTATATTTCTAATTAATATTTATAGTAAAAAATATGACTTGTATAACCCCATTTAAAAATTGTTTTAGTAAAACAACTTTTGTTTGTGACATTTTTATTTTAACTTTAAAGAAAAGTTATTTTTGTCATTTTTCTACCAAAGTGGCTCCATGGGGTCCCCAAGCTGACCAATGTATTTTCATGGTCGGACATGACTCATAAAATAGGGGTAGGACAAGTGTGAAGGTCATTTCATATTTTTATAATACCATTTTTAACTTAAATTTCACTAATTACCTTTAATCGCAATTAATTAAACTAAAAAGTTACTATTCACCAAAAAATAATTTTAATCCAATTGAACCACATTTTACTTCCTAATTAAAACCTTGCATGTTGGATTTTTGAAAATCAAATCACAGAAGTGGTAATGTTTCATTTAAACGAAAAATCAGTTTTTTAACTACCACTTAGTGGTTTCACTATTCATCAAAAATTGAAGTTTTTCAGAACAATGCCAAAATTTCACCCTAAGCTATAATTGATATTCCGAATCCAGAAATTATGTCTACTTTAAAAAATTCCAAACATATAAGTTGAATTAATTAATTTTATAATTAATTCCCGCTGTCACAACAAATAGCGTGTTTTTACGAAACAATATATATTAAAAGATTGGAAATTGTTTATGTCCAATTTCAAAGTGAAATTAATTCTAATGACCACCATTGGATATAATGGTAAAAATATATTCTAATTATACTTTAAAACCACTCAATAGTATAATTTATCACTATAAATTATTTTTATTAAAAAGGTTGTTTTTAAGTGTTTTTCACTATTCATAAAAAATTGGAAATTCTCAGAAAAATACCAAAAATTCAACATAGTCTAATTTCGATATTATGAATCCATAAATGACGTCTATTTTGAAATATAAAATATATATAATTTCAAAAAGTGGGTATTCCTATTCATAACTACTACTTTGATTGGTCATAGTGTGTTAGAATCTCGAACTTGCGTACAATGCAAGCTATTGCATTATTGAAAGAGAAGCGTATCGTGGAAGCTCAGGGTGTTACATTCTCTCCTACTTCAACAAATTTCGTCCTCGCAATTTGGAATTTTTTTTTTAAATAAAAGGTTGAAAATAGAAAACATCTTTGTGGAAAACCCACATCGAAAATAAGGATAATAAAAATATAACTTTAAAAGAAAGAAAGATAAGTACAAAGGTCATCAGAGATATCCCATACTAGGATTATATGAAAATATGGATATGGAAGAAAAACAAACCATCAAGGTTTGATGGAGAGTAGTAGAAAACTAGATTAGGAGAAAGTTAACCATAAGAAAATCACAAACTTGTGATTGGTTAAATGGTCACTGAATCCCCAGTTGGAAAAGTTAACCGGAAATGTTTTTTTTAAGTTACCTTTTAAAAATTTGAGGAATTTATTTAGGATATTTACTAAGAATGTAGGTGAATATACATACTGGTCATGTAGACTTTCATTCTTTAATAAATTTTTACCACAAACCCATCTTTCACTCTAAAAGGTAATAGAACTCAAAAATATTCTATTTATCATAATTGTATAAGGTTCCCAATATTAACACATACCATTTAGATTAGGAAATTTTTTTGTAATAACGAGGGGCTTTATGTAGGCTAGTGGTAGGTAATAAAGGCATGTCGCACTATGGTTGTGGGTTTGATTCCTACAGTTTTTCCAACGCGACGGGTTATGCCCCACCCTGCAGGTTGTCCTTTTCCTAAAACTATAGTATTATAATATTCCAAAAATAATCTTCATAATTGTTTTAACCTTAAACAATAATATTCGAAGTTCAACTTAATCCTTTCCAACCTTTATAGTTATCCAGAATACCTCTGTCCAGACTTTCTCTAAAAGGTCTCTAAATTCAAAAATCAATTGTAACATCAGATTCCCCAAACAAAGTAATGTTTCTCTTATTGTCACATACTAAAAATATGATTTCCTTCATCATATTAAAACCTTAATGATAACAACAAGTACTACAGTACAATCCTTATATATATCACATTATTTTTATAACCAGAATATAATCCTTGAGTCCAAAAGCACCAATACATTAATTATTCCACTTCAACTGTAGTAACAACATAAGATTGTCCTTGATCCCTTGGCCTTTTCTGAGGTAAGTTTTCCCGACGCTTAGGACATTCATTTGCATAATTACCCATTTCTCTACAATTGTAGCATTCAACATCGATATCCTCTTTCTTTCCCTTGCAATCACGCGCCTGGTGACCTTTTTATCCACATTTATAACAAACTCCCATTCCTTTTAGGCAAGTACCAATGTGATTCTTCCCACAATTATCACATAATGGAAAATCCTTCTTTCCCTTTTTCCCTTTATCCATCTCTTGTTCCACTGTTCTCTTCTTCTCTTGCTTTACTTTATTGTCATAAGATTTAGAGAATTCCTTTTCTGTCTTGATAGCACAGGAGACAATATCTTTGTATGATGAGAAGGATTATGATACTAAAGCTCGACGGAGAAATGGTTTTAACCCATCAAAGAAACGATCAATCTTACCTCTTGGGTTACGTATATAATCTTCTGCATGCCTCGCTATCCTTGTAAAGTTAGCCTCATACTTTGTGACATTCTCATCCTCCTTTTGTCTCAGACTCAGAAATTTCCTTTCCATATCTGCTCAATGGTCTTGAGGAAGGTATTTTTCTAAGAAAAGCTCTTTGAACTCCATCCATTCAATATTCGATACATCATCATATTCATTTGTGTTTTGAATCAATGACCACCATTGATCAGCATCTCCAGTGAGGTGGTAAACTGCCATGATAACCTTTTCCCTTTCACTACTCCCCAAGGCGTGGAATATTTTCTCTAAGGATTTTATCCATTGCTCAGCTACTATTTGATTTGTACCCCCATTAAATGTTGGTGGTTGTTTCCTCATGAAGCGGTCTAACATTAATCCTCCACGTTGCGGATCAAGGTGCTCCATACGAGTAAGGTTATTATTCATAACCTGAGTGAGCTGTCCCAGTATGGTAATAAGTTGATCAACACCAGTTGTATCTCCAGCTCCACAATAATTATCTTGAGCAGGAGGGAAATCCCTACACGGAGTGCATGCATTGATATGGTTTCCATTCCTTCCACTAGGTGCCATTTCTAAACAATGGCATAAACTAGATTAGTTTATGAATCAAAATACATAATTCCATACTTGTAAAACACTTAACACTAATTGAACTATTTATGGATATAATCCATAATCATAAAAAATGTTTTCTTTGAGTAAGTATATACTCATAACCCTTCATAGTGGTTTGTAATGAAAATGAGAATAATCCTAAGAATATCCCCCGGGAGTGTCGTAACCAAGAGTGCACCAAGGCCCGTTGTCGTGCACCAGTTCCCATTCGAGTCTAGCTCAAAGAGGTGTTTTCGGGTTTTACCCCTAGGAACATCTATTCCAGAGCCGCCTCTACCTGCTCGTATCCAGACAGGGATGTATTGCTCGTAAATCTCACAAAATCTCTACAACAACAAAATTCTAGGAAGTTCTTCTATACTAATCCTCAAAGTCTACCTTTGGGATATGTGCCCTAATCAGAGTTTATCTAAATCTAGCTTCCAAGGTTAGTACTAAACTGCCTCTGATACCAACTATAACGCCCCGACCCCAGCTACCCAGAGTCGGTGCATTATTGCGTAACATTGGAATGATCACAAAAGATCAAGTGTCGAAAGACCAATTAGTTTAGTAGCCTTGGAAACACTAGATACATTCATAAATGTTACATTACATCATAATGTGAAAAACTACAATAACAAAGTCTCTATAGTTCACATTCATATCCTCTTCTGACTATCCCTGTAGGTCATTCATAAAATACTTCTTTACATCCTGGAAAATATTAAAACACTGAAAGGGGTGAGCTTAGATGCTCAGTAAGGATAACAATATTGCGGAAGCTTTCATAAATAAACATTAACATTTAAGGCAATGTATAACTAAAACAAAATCCTTTTAAACATGAACTTCAACATAATATGGAAAAAGTAAAATGAGATAATTCCATTTACTTATTCACAAAAGATATTCTACTGGTCGAATAATCACATGCAAGATCAATAACCACTTTCATAATGATGGAATGCATAATGCCAGACTATCATAACCACGTAGCCAAGGCCTCATGCCAAGACTACAAATAATATTTTGTCAAGGCCTTGTGCCAAGACACTAGTTTGTCTCATGAGACCTACCGATGCATCGAGGAGCTATAGCGGGCTCCACCCGTCACTTATTAAATCAAATGCATTCCTCATATGAACAGGTTTAAACATATCATAAACCATAACATAATTGTATCACATAAAACATGCAAAAAGGAAACATAATATTTCCACACTTCCATCACAAGATATCAATACAACACATTGATATAATAAAAAATTTATCAAAACCATTTTCCATACCAAAATAAAAGAAAAGTAAAACATGATATTTATTTTTCTTTTAAAAAACTTATAGATTATAGAGGAAGCCAAAACTCAAATAATAGTGACGGTGGCGGAGAAGTCGTTTTCACCGAATACGTAAGAAAAAAAACAATCCTTTTGTCGTTTAGTAAAAACGGTTCATATAAAAAGATTCCTTTTGAATAAAAGTAAAAGTCAAAGGGGTTTATACACCGTATAAATGAAAGGTGTGTATAAAACCAAATATGCCTCAATGAAAGGAGATTGAGACGAAGTCCTTACAAAGATCATTTTTTAAAATAAAATAGGTCTATTATGTTTATTCACTGTATTTACACATAAATAAGGTATAAATACAATATAGGACAGAATAATATCATGGCATAATTTGAAAGTAGGAGATTAACCCAAAGAATGGAAATTGGGTTAAGAAATTCCCTTACCTTGCATCCTGTCTTGACTCGACCGTTCTTTAACATCCTGAATAATAAAATAGAGTTAATTTATAATTGCTTAAGAACCTTTTTCATGTTTTTTATTCCTTTTTTATCACTTATTACCATGTTATGAACATTATGTAATTATTTAAGTTAATAACGGTCGTTTTGTCGATCTTTGGTACTTGAGTCAAAAATAAACTTCTTATAATTACAAGTTGTTCATGTGGTGAAATATCCATTATATCCAGAATTATATTCATGATATAGATATCATATATATCCTATATTTCCAGTATATACATTCATTTATAATATTACGTAACATTTATAGGTAAGAAATGAAATGCACCGTTCATGGAGACGGTAAGCTGTACGTATGCATGAATCCTACTATCATTTCTATTTTGTATTTAATGGAATGAAATCATAACGATATAAATGTATAATATAATTCCAGTATAATATAGTGTATAATACCTTTTACTCCATCCTTTATACATCCCACATATGGTATTAATGATTCAAATCACTTTGAGGGGGCAGTAGTCCGCACTTCCTAAAATGAAAATTCCACGTTTACCCATAATGGAAACCATAAAGGTATGACATAAATGAAAAATACAAAATCATAAGGAAAAAAACATAATATATATCATATATAAAAATAGTGTCATCATTATGGCTACCTTTGAAGTTGTTATATGAGTGTTGAACAATCATCGTTTCGTGAGGCAGAAATTCGCCATCCACAGAAACAGTATGTTCTTTAACCATTAGATGTAGGTGTGTGTAAGTGTAGCTCGAATCCTTATTATAAAAACATCCTAGTATTTTTAGTATACTGGTTTTGTTACAAATGAAATGAATAAAAAGAGTTTAGGGGGTTGGAGAAGAAAAATAGGACAAAATAACATAAGAGAAGACATTACCTTAAAATCGGGTAACTCTTTTGATTTGAGCCGAAGGCTTCCTTGGGAAGAATTATGCCCAGACTGAGGCTTCTATGAGTTAGGGAGGGAAGTTGTTAGAGTATTTGGGCTGAGGTTGGCCGAGCCAAAAGTGTTTTATAGTGTGAGTAAGGTGGTAGTGGTGGGGGCCTTTTATAAGTGGAGAAGAGGGGCACTCTTGGAAAGTAATGAAATGTTAATTTATTATATAATGGGTTTCGGATTTTAAAGGTCCCAAACTTATATAATTCGAGTATAAGGTGATAAGGGTTCGAAATATACTCATACAATAGGTTTTTGACATGTTTAAGCCTTGGGCTTTACATTATCTTTTCATTTTATTTAAATCGTTAATTAATGAGGTAATCGCTGCATTATCACGGTGTCATACATAATTTAATTTATTTAATTTCTAAAAATTATAAAAAAATATCATGATTTAGGAAATCGTTTTATCTTTCTAATGAATATTTATATTCAAAAATATTACTTGTATAACCCCATTTAATTTTTTTTAGTAAAACAACTTATGTTTGTGACATTTTTATTTTAACTTTAAATAAAAGTTATTTATGTCATTTTCCTACCAAAGTGGCTCCATGGGGTCCCCAAGTTGACCCATGTATTGTCTTGGTTAGACATGACTCATCCAATAGGGATAGGACAAGTGTAAAGGTCATTTCATATTTTTATAATACAATTTTTACCTTAAATTTCACTAATTACCTTTAATCACGATTAATTAAACTTAAAAGTTACTATTCGCCAAAAAATTATTTCAATCCCATTGAACCACATTTTACTTCCTAATGAAAACCATGTATGTTGGATTTTTGAAAATCAAACCACAGAAGTGGTAATGTTTCATTTAAACGAAAAATCAGTTTTTAACTACCACTTAGTGGTCTCACTATTCATCAAAAATTGAAGTTTTTCAGAACAATGCCAAAATTTCACCCTAAGCTATAATTGATATTCCAAATTAAAAAATGTTTTCTATTTTAAAAAATTCCAAACATATAAGTTGCATTAATTAATTTTAAAATTAATTCCCACTGTCACAACAAATTGCGTGTTTTTACGAAGCAATATATATCAAAAGATTGACAATTGGTTATGTCCAATTTCAAAGTGAAATTAATTATAATGACCACCATTGGATAAAATGGTAAAAATATATTCTAATTATACTTTAAAACCACTAAATAGTATAATTTGTCACTATAAATTATTTTGATTAAAAAGGTTGTTTTTAAGTATTTTTCACTATTCATAAAAAATTGGAAGTTCTCAAAAAAATACCAAAAATTCAACATAGGCTAATTTCGATATTCTGAATCCATAAATGAAGTCCATTTTGAAATATAATATATATATAATTTTAAAAATTTGGTATTCCTATCCATAACTGCTACTTTGATTGGTCGCGGTGTGTTAGAATCTCGAACTTGCGTACAATGCAAGCTATTGCATTATTGAAAGAGAAGCGTATCATGGAAGCTCGGGGTGTTACAGAAATAGATCACATTTTTCATGCATCTTTCACATATCCCAAATTAATATTCAACATTATTTAATGATATGTATATTTATGGATACATTTTAGGATTATTGGGTTCTATAATTTTGTCAAATAATAAATTTAATGAAATATAGATAATTTGTGGTCGAAGAATGAGGAGAAGAAAAGAATGAAACATTAAAGTAAAAAAATTGACATTGGTTGTGTTAGGATTTACAAATATCATCATTTGAGGAATAATGAGTCATTATAGTGTCAAAAGGATTATCGATTCCAAATTATACGAATAAAAAATTATTAATCATAATTTAACAAGAACTATCTGCAAATTAATTTTAAATATTTAATTATTATTCTCCATAGACAATTAGAAACATGGAAAATAAAATTGAAAAATAAAATTCCCTACATCGAAGAACATAAAAATAATTATAGGAGAATACACATGTTAGTATTGAATTTCATGAATTTTCTACCTTCCCCAACCACTCCAAAAAATTCCCACTTCCTTGTATTATTGAACAGTAATCTCATAGTCTTCCAATAATAGATTGTTTTTACTACCCTCTTCTAAAATCTATAGGATTATATGGATAACCCTAAATATGAGATATAAAGGGGGTTTATAAAGTCCATTTCTAGTTTTAGGGAAATTAACTATTTCAATAAACTATTAAATTTATTTAATCAATTTGTTTTAATCTAACATCTATATGTGATTTAACTTAACATAAAAACATGACACCAATAAACATATATCATTCCTAGGGTAAAATTCACATTCTCGATTCAATGGAAGTCTCATTTTCTCTTTTGAACGAATTATTCAGGTGATATTTCATTACTTTCAAATTTTTGAGTGAATGTGATAAATTATATTTATTATATTAAATTTATCAATACTAAGGTCCCCTGAGGTCCAAAACTGAAAACCTTATGCATTTCATACTCAAAAAATTGTTGTTAAAATATTTCAAACATTTAACCACCCAAACAGAGTCATTTCATACATTCCAGATACTTTTGATTCAAATGTCTTACTATTATATTGAACATCAACACGATTCACAAAATATGGACTAAATATCTTATCAAACACATGTTAAACTATTAAAACCATTATTTCTTAATCAGGTGTAAGAGAATGTTTCTCAATACTTTACTCAATATGTGATAGATCTATCAAATATCCTTTAATAAATTTGGGTGAAATTGTTATGGTATGTCCACTGTGTTGAGATGGAAAACCTCCATTATGATCAATTTCTTATAAGTGGTAGGGTAGTCAATACCTAACAAATAAGATCCATGGGACTTCTCCCCTTTATATGGAAGTGTATGAAGATATGTTTTCATCATTCCTTATTTGGTAGACGAGTCCCATTGATTGAAATGGATTCATTTTCATCTTTTAAGAGAATATAAATCCTATAATACTTATCATCATCTTACATAAAAACTACTTCTCTATAATCATTAGTCCGATACTACAATGCTACATTATATTCACCATTATCATCAAAACACTCTTCACTATAAGGTTGTGAAATATGGGATTCAGTTCATCTAAATGAAATAAAATTAGTATAAAGAACTATTTTGACTTAAGGTTAGAACTCTTATATATATATGATTCTCTCAAAGTATTTTTTTCATTCAATAAATGTATTATCTTAAGAGGGATACTCCCCTATCTTACCAATTTCAAGTCTAAGTTATAACATGCCTTTAGGTATGAATGTATTTTTAACATGATTGTAATTTACATATAGCTTCTTATGGTATTAAACACATATTCTTTACTATGGTATCTATAAACCATTTATCCTCTTACAAATATTTTTATTTAGAAACATATGATTTTATGATATAAACTTGCCCTCTCCCTTCATAGAAAACCCATTTAATTAAAGAAAAGAAGATATAAACTTTAGGTATGGAAGTTAATTATATCTCAAAGAGGATATACAATTTTCTTTAATATTTATCATAAAAAATAAATTCATATTTATTATTACTAAATTATTAAGTAGATACAAAAATTATAAATCCTAGTTCCCTAGTTTATTGAATTCACCTTTCCATGGGAATTGAGTTTTTGGATTAATTTGATTAATATTATAAATTCACTATAATTCTCTATATCATTAAGTATCATTTGGTTATTATTTCAAATGATCCATTCAAGATATATCTCAATATTTACACTAGAATTACCAATAGAATAATAGATTTTGAAATAATAAAAATATTCTTCCTGAGGAAAAAATAGAAATTTTGACCATTTTTTTCAAAAAAACACCTACTCTTCCCCATTAAACAAGGATCTAGTAACACCCTTCATTTATCTACATTCATTTTCCTATTATAAATAATTTTTTTTATAGTCCTAGAGAAAATGGTCTTCCATTTTCACTAAACCATACTTTCCATACTTGAAGTAGAGTCACACTCAACACTGATGATCTTCTTAAAATCATCCATTATGCATCAACTTTTTGGTTTCAGGAATTACCATAAAAATTTAAATGGTGGGAGTCAAATGAAATGATTTGAAACTGGGGATTTAAAGGTTTTAAAGGGTTCCTGAATAATATATAAAAAATTATAATTTAGATATTGAGTAAATTTATGTCATCTAGTGTAGGAAAATTAGAAATTATAAAAATATTATAAAAACCAAGTGAATTAAAAATAATCATATATTTACCTTACGATTACTCATGAGAGTCAAAATATGTTGGTATACTATAATAATAACATAAAAAATCTTCAAAAGTCACAGTAGATTGATCAACTAGATGACCGGTCCCCAAGGATTGTTATATCATAGGGTTACTTTTAAACTTTATCGAAAAAACACCCATGTTAACCTTGTATCGAAATAAAATAGTATGCAATTTCAATATATAATAATTGATATTTCATAATTGATGAATGAACTTGTTAAGTCTCTATACATTCATATGCTTTGTAAAAATATAATCATGTTGTTTATGAGTGACAATTAATTCAATAGTGATATCTCTATTTTGAAAAGGATATATTAAAATATGTTGTCAAATACCAATGTGATTATTCCTAGATAATATAACCAGAATTTTGGAAATATTAATAACACTAATACTATCCCAATTAATAGTAACATTTCTAAATTGATATACATGATCTAATAAATTGTGTTTCATTTACATAATTTATGCATAAAAATATCATTTATCTATGTATTCAGCTTCAGTAGTAGATAATGAAATGTAATTTTGTTTTTTAATACACTTTAATACTATTGAAATTCCTAGAAATTAATATTTTCCAAAGGTAATATTTTTTTATCAAGATTATATCAACCCAAATATATAATTGAATAACTAAATAACTCAAATGAAATTTCACTATAGTATAAAAAAATTTAAGTATTCATGAGGTATTTTAAAATCATTGTCAATTTATTTAAATTATATTCCAAGGAGCATTATTTAAAAAGTGAAAATAAAAAGTCACTAAACAAATTATATATATCCAACTCATAGTTATGTATGGTAAACATCTAATCATACCTCTAAAAAGACTGTAATCTAATGGTTTCTTTGTTATTAATAAGATTAATTTATATGTAGAAATTATATGAGTAACACATCCTTTAGTGTTTCCTATACAAAAACATTTTATATGAAATATTATGAATTTGTTTTTATTTTAAAAAAATTCCTTCATTATTTTGAAAAATATCTAAATGAAGTAAGAAAAATAAATCACCTATTAAAATCATTTAAATTAATTTTTTAATATTTTAGATAATTAAATAATTAAAGATTATTTTTAAGAAATGAATATATTATCACCTACATAGATTTCTATAAACAAAACATCTTTTGAAATTTTTTATATATAGTTTGAAATCACATATACCATTTAAAAACAATTTGAAATCAAGAATGAGTTGAGCCTATAATTCAAAGTTATAAGATCATTTTTTAAAACAAAAAGAGATTTAGAATGTTTTAAAAATGATTTATAAACTGAGGATTGGAAGAATATGTGATATTTAAAAAAGAAAAACAACAATAATATAATCATTAATCATTTCACTCATAACATCTATTTGATATAGTTTTACATTAAAATTAGTTATACATTATAAATGTGTCTTAATAGATTCGATCCTAGCTATAGGTGAAAAGGAATATTAATAATAAAATACTCTCTCATTATTATAACTTTGTAAAATCATTATAGATTTGTTTTCAACTATAGTACATGACTTATTAACCTTGTTTCTAAACACCCATTTAACATCAATAGTAAGTTAGTATTTAGGTATCTCAAATAATTTCAATATTTTTTTTTCAAACAATTTAAATTCCTCCTATAACTGAATTAACAAGTGTTCAAAACTAATTTATTATGTAATGTTGTCAGGTTCTGGCTAAATAAAAAGGGTTGATGTTAAATTTGGTTTATAATAGATATTTTAGTTATATTAACATTATCAAGATCAAAAAAAAATATTCTAAATGATTATTATAGTAGGTCCTAATGGTTCAATGAGGTTATGTTATTGGTTTTTCCAAGACATTATCAAGGTCACGGTGGTCTGTTTGATCACTTTTTAGAGTTTTAGTATGTAAATTTTGTTTCATGGTTAGAGGTATTAATGGAATTATTAATATTTAGATTAAATATATCATCCTCATGGTCTTATAAATAAGTATCAGGTTTATGTGGATATGTATCATAAAATATGACATTAATTGATTCTTACACAATCTTGTTTCTTTATTTTAAGACACGATAAGATTTAATAGAGGTTGAATTATCCATAAAAATTCCTTTATTACTCATTATTGTAAATCATTCTAGATTATCTTTTGTATTATGAATAAAAACTCAATAGATAAAAAATATGAAATAATTACCAATTATTTTTCATAGATTTAATAATTATAAAATAAACATCTTTAAAAGTGGTTTCAATACATCCAAATTATTTACATGAATAATGTTGTCATAACTTTTGTTTAAAAAATAAATAGGTAAGACATACTCACTATGTACAGTCTAAAAAATTTCTAAGAGAGTCATGTTTATCCTTCAAACTACCTCATTTTATTGAGGTGTTCAAGAGGTTGAGAAATTCTTTCTATAGTTATTCTTGGAACATAGAGGCTGAAAATATTTATTCTAAAATTCATAACCATGATCAATTTTCAAAGAATTATCTGAAAGTGAACTATATTCTCTATAGATTTTATATAAATTGATCAATAGGAACATGCTTCACTGAATTGTTATCTAATAAAAAATTATAATTAATATTTAAATTCAATCCACAACGATATAATATCAATGAATTTTTCATAGATTATAAACTCCATAGTGTCCATACAAGCCGATGTGAACCACCTTTATAGGTTGAGAGGTAGTCACCTCATTCATTAGTTTGAAAGTATTTCATTTCTACTTTACCATTTGATAGGGATTTCACACCTTGTCTTCTTGAATTATATATTGGGTATTGGCATAGTCTCATATTCTAAATCCATTATTCTTTATGAAAGCAAAATAATAAATAAACAATTTTGATAATGAAAATAATCTATGCTTATAGTGTAAAAAATACCATTCACCATTATGGTAAAACTAAATCATTCATAGAATCATAAATTTTTCGATAATTATTATAGAAAATAAAATGATATCCATCATCAAATTATTGATAAATAATAATAAAGTTATATTTTAATCCATTAATATATACATATTTAGAATGTATCAATGTTTTAGTGTTACCAATTCATCAAAGACTATCATTTTTACTTTAGCGTTGTCACCAAATGTAATATTACACCATCAAACCTTAATAGATTCTTAAAGATAGAGTATACTAAAACCATATGTCAATAACATCCACAATCTAGATACCATATATTATTATTTTAACTATTAACTAAATTTACCTATACATAGTTATCAAATATGTTATTTTGGTATAGAAATTTAATGGGTCTAAATATGTTATTAAAAAAGTCATATGTGTTAATTTTTTTAAATTTATATTAGTAGAATAATTAATAGTATTAGATAAAAATGTCTTCTTATGTATAAATAAATGAAAATTGTTCTTAGGATAGTAATTTTCCCCAAATTCAAGAGTCCCACATGTATTTCCAATTAAGGTCATAATGGAAGATTTAGAATTTGGAACAAGATAATTATTGTACAACTTTTTATTACTATCCATATTAATATCATATAAAATTTCTAAATTTATGTGATTTTAAACACCCAATATCTTGGTAAAGGTGTATCTACCTTCGATAAACTTCTCTAGATATTTTATAAGATTCTATGTACCAAATTTCATATCGTTGTTCTCATTTAACAACATGGAACTATTTTATTTTTCACTAATAATATGATTTTATATGTACCATGCAAGGCATGAAACTACATCGGATTTTTATATTTATCTTTAAGGTCATTCAATGTTTCATCAGGAATATAACAATATTAATCAAACTTCTTATCAGTCCTTTTATAATCAACTAGGAAAAAATTATCAGACATAGTAGAAGTAGTACCAGTAGATTGTACCTATGATATAGTGACAAGAGAAAATAAATTAGTGATTTCACTTGAATCATCCTTAGAAGAGTCTGAGTCTTTAGATTTATTTTCAGAAGCACTCTAGGTGTCCTTAATTTCATTCCATTCTCTCATTTTTTACCATCATATTTATTTTTATATTTCAATTTAGTGAAGTTAGCTTTGATGTGGCCCTTATATATACATACATAAAATGTGTCTTCTCAGGATGTGTCATCCTTCTTCCAAATTCCATTCTTTTTCTATCTTCCCCCATCATTTGATTTCATTTAAAACATTTTTTATTCTAAAACTCATTAATTATTAAGTAAACATTAGTCATCACCTCAAAGCTATCCAAATCTAATTCACATACACTTTTTCTATAATCTATGATTTCTATATTCATTTTAGACTCATATGTTATTAATTTAATAGATTTCATTTATGCATTAGAATCCTAATTATTAGGTCTGTGTTTATCTTTATACATCATCAGTTTCCCAACCATCACCTTGATTAAAAATTTATTAATGTTAAAAGATTTTAAATGGAAACGAATATGATTTTTCAATTTTCTTATAGAATTATCATGATTTTAATCATTTTATATTTTTCATTCATATTTTATCCAAGTGAAATCATTATATTGAGGGCCTCTAAAAACCTGCAATTCATTTTAGAAAAAAATTCAACATATTCAATTCTAAAAGTATCATATATTGTTGTTTAAGTTTCAAAACACATTTATTTCTCCTTTTTAGTGCCCTCATGGGACATATCTAAGATATCCTAGACTAGAAATGTATTATCACATACAAATAAAATATTAAATTCATCATATCCATAATCAAAATATAACATAGTCATATATTTCTATTTACACTTATCCATTTACATAGTATTATCACTTGATTACTTCCAATGTGCTTTGAGTATTATATATTTATTTTCTATAGTTCAATAAATTTAAAATTCTATACTCTCAAGGTAAATATTAATATAAATCTTCGATTGATCACACTTTTTTTATATTATTGTAAGGAGTTGGATTAGTATCATCACTATAAACTTTATAAGAATTGAGAAATAGATAATATTAAAAAAATAGAAACTAAGATTTTGTTGTCTAGATTTGATCCGAGTCAAATGAAATAAAGATAACAAGCTTGTAAACATAGAGATACTCAATAAATGAATTTTTAATACCAAATTATGGCCACAATAGACTACTAGATAGGGGTGAATTGAGCTTCCAATAAATAAAAATTTAAAATTTATATTAATTTAAAATCCACTTTGTTTAAAAACTTCTCCATTAATAAATATTCTCATATAATTAATTTTATGCTTTAAAAGAGTTTCAAAAACGAGTGACCAATACATTATTATGGAAAATTAATTTTATTTGACTTTAAAACTATAATTCTCTTACAAAAAAGTATATATATATCATTAAAAAATTCAAACAATCGATGAATATTTGGAAATAATATTTTTATAAAAAACACAATGAAAATGGAATGAATTAATGGTATCTAAGTAATTTAGTTTAAAAATGAGTAAGAAATATTAATGAATTACGACATGGATATTAATAAAGGATTAGAATTAATAGTTGGAACCCTTCCCTTTTACATTATATTAAACCCACCACCATGAATGTTTATTAATCATAATATCATGGTCCACAATATGGATTGGGTTTACAAGAAAACAATTGCACCCAGGCATTCTGGGATTACAACCATCCCTCTTCAAAAGTTATTCATGGGAGAACAAAATTACATAAATAAAATAAAGAGTATTATAGTCTTATTATTTGAAATGATGTATTATGGAATAAGTATATTGGAAATTGTGATAAAAACCCAAAAATAAATAGAACCAGATATATAGAAAAGTATAGTAGATAATTTAGTTCATATATTCTCTGATAAATCTTTTTATCATCTTGGTTTTTTTCTCATTGTGTAATAATATACTTGTTTGAGAGATCATGTTACAGTTGATCAAGCTTTCTCTTAGCATTTTAAATGAATTGGAAAAAAATTATTATAGCCAACCTAAAAATTATTAGATGGTTAGAAAAATATTTCTCTTATATCATTTAAATTTATCATGACACTTCATTGTATTTTATCTCCATTTATCCATTAATAAATAATCATCTCGAATATCGACCTTTTTGGCTCAATTCATTATATCTAATAATATATGGTCCTTGAGAACTTAACCATGGACATTTAGATCTTGAGGTTGCTTGGTATGCGACTTTACCTCATTATAGATTACTATTGTTGTTAATCACTATATACTATAGGGATTTTTTTATGTAGACTATCAACACATTAAATTGACATGGGACTTCTTCATGAACTAACATAAATGGGTTGTATATTGGAATCAATTAGTTTTTGATCCAAGTATTCATATAATTTCATTCATGATTAATTGAAAAATTAAATATAATTTATTCAACAATTTGAAAAAATTTACTAAGTTTGTCAAAGAAAATTGAAAAAAATCATGCGGATTACTTGCATGGTATCTTATTTTCACGGTCAGTTAGAATACATCATGCAGAAAATTTCTTCATGCTTTCTAGTCTGTAATACAGAACATATTTTTTCCAAAATAGATTACTATATTAAAACATAGAGATCAAGCGAATAATAATAAATATGATCTTAGATCAATGAAATAAGAAATTAATATACTAATACCATATATTATTGTTACCTATTTTGAGAACTTGGCACTTTTCAAGATAAGGGAATATCATTTCATATCCCAAATCATCCCATTATAAGGTATAAATGTAAGGATGATTATAAACAACCTTTTATTAAAATTTTATATTATGCTCCTTGGTCTCTTATAACCCAATAATCCTAACTCAAACAATTGGGGAGAAACTCAACATTGGATATATATTAATGTAATGGGTGTATAATGATGTATTTCTTGAGGAACATGTTCATCATTCCCAATTACACGAGGTTGAATGTTTAATTGAACTCATACAAGGTTCTATTCCCATATCAAATATTTATTATAGAATATCCCCCATTTAATTGGAATAAATAAGGAAGAAACTTCAAGAGAATCTAGAAAATGTATTTATACACCGATGTGCTTCACCATGGGGTGAAATAACTCTCTTTTTCAAGAAGAATGATGGTTCAATGTGTCCTTTAATTGATTATCATGAGATTAACAACATAATCATAATGAATCACTATAATATACATAATATTGATGATCTTTTGATAAAATTAGATGGAATTAGTACTTCATGAAGGTGCATATTTTATCTTGACACCATTAATTAATGGTAAAGAGAGATGATATACTAAAGATGGATTTTTTTACAAGGCATGGACACTATGAGTTTATATCAATTTTTATTGATGATATTACCATATATTCAAAGCATATGGAAGACCATGAAGTGAATTTGGGGATTGTGTTAATGATCCTATGAAACGATAAATTATACTCCATGTTAATAAATTATTATTTTTTTTGAAAAAAATTTCCTTCATGGATCATGTTATCACAAGAGAATGTATATTTATGAATAATTTAAAGATATTGGTGATTTTAGAATGTCCTAGACGGACCCATATGGTAAATATTCATATTGTTCTTGGTTTGTTAGTATATTATCACCACATTGTGAGAAATTTTTCATACTTTTAAAATACACTAACTAAGATAACATGGAAGGGAGTGAATCTCTTATGTATAAAACAATGTGAAGCAACCATCACTGGTCTTAATTGTAGGATAGTCACTAAACATATACCTATATTACCCAATAGTGGAGAATCATTTTCTATATATAGTAACTCTTTTAATATGTTATAGGGATGTGTCCTAATTAAAAATGACAAGGTAATTTATTATTCATAGTATAAATTGAATAACCATGAGAACCATTACATGACAAATTATCTAGAGTTTTAGAGAGTTATCTATACACTAAATATTTTGAAAATTTCCCTATATATTGAAATTTGTTATATATATAACTATAATGAAATACTATCGTATATATTTTAACAGAATTAGTTGAAAATTTTCAAAAAAAAAATTATGGATCGATTTAATCAAAGAATATGATTTCTAAAAACATTATGATTTAGGGAAGGTAAAAAATGTGGTGGATTCTCTCTATAAAAAGGATCATGTTTACCTATCCTTGATGAGGATTGAATGGGAAACAATCTTACAAGATATTAAATACATCGATATGGAAATCATAATAGAGGAAATTAAATCCAAACATTACCAACTTACGGTTCAACCATCGATCTATGTAAAGATCATGGAGGTCCATAAAGATTATATAGAGTTATTGAAGAAGGTATGAAGTATTATAGAGTTCAATTTCAACAATGATGGGGTTATAAGATTTGGGAAATGAACATGTGTCCCTTCAAAAATTGAATTGAAGGAGTTATTGGATGTTGAACACAGATCAGCATTCATTATTAATTGTATATACACAAATATGTATAGAGATCAAATGAAGAACTTTTAGGGGAAAACATAAATATTTATATTAATAAACACATAACTCGATACATCTTATGTAAGAAAGTAAAGGTGGTGAAACATATGTTTAAGGTGGTGATAAAACCAGTACCTATAATTTTATGCAATCATAGGTAGTCACTTTGGATTTTTTCACTCATATTTTTCACACTTGTAATGTAAATAATGATATTTGGGTTTTAGTGGATCTACTTACAAATTCAACAAATTGTAATGCTATTAGAGGAAATTTATCACTTGATAAACTTTATAGGTTTTATATAAATGATGTGGTAAATATGAATTAACTGCCAATTTCAATCCAATATTATCAACATCCAAGGTTAACATAATTTCTTAATGAAGCATTTAATCAGAATTTGATATAGAACTATGATTTAGCACAACATGTCATTCTCAAAATGATGGCCAATACAACTATAAAAAGCTTAATATAAAAGATATGTTGAAAACTAACATGTTGGGATGAATTTAGTGAAATTAAATTAATGGGACCTGATGTTGTCCATAATATTATAGGGAAGGTTCAAACTAATTGACAATATATTAAAGTATCATAATGTCAGAAACTGATTTATACTAAAAATAAAAGACAAGACTTGTAAATTTATGTGCATGATAAAGTGTTCCATTTAATATGTCATTTTTTGAGGATTGATGGATTTGAGATTAAGGTAATGTTAAGACCATGATACATGATACCCTTTGAGATTATTTATAATATTGGGATTGTATAATATCACAAAGAGCTTACAACAATCATCTACCAGGTATATGATGTTCTCAATTTATCTCTTCTGGGGAAATATATTCCAAATCCACCAAATGTACTACAATAAGAAGTTGTACAGCAGGATTAATAACTCTCTTATTAGGAATCACCATTAGTGATTTTGGATAAAAATGATAAATACTTTAAGAAAACAACTACTCACCTATTAAAAATTATATAGATAAATCCTAATTTTAGGAACCTTGGTTGGAATAGAAATATGTGATGAGATAAAATTAATCTCACTTGATTCCATCAGAGTAATAAAATTTTGATGCTGAAATTATTTAAAGTGGGGTAGAATATAGTATTCTAAGTTTTTTCTATTTATTTACCTTTTAGGTAAATAATTTTTTTAATAGGTTGTTTTAAATATAACACAAAACTAAATTGAAATGGTCTCCATTTTTTTGATAAAAATTATAAGTATTAAATGTGATCTTTATAATGTAGCCATTGGATTAGTTGGTATATATTGAAGTAATCATATTCTAGAATTTACATAGAAAATTGAATCAATAGAATCAAGTTGTATAACTCTTCCTTATGAGGCTTGTATTTGAAATATTTTAAAGAAGGTGGAATCAATAGGGTTTTCCTTAAACTAATCCAAAAATGAACTTTAAAAAATAGGGCTCGATAAAAATCAACCACGGGAGAAGTTCAAGATCATGGAAGTAACTACCAGATCAATGAAAACATAATCACTACTTATGACTTCCACAAATTCTTATCTTACCAATATCTATTATAAATAGGAATTGATGGGATCTGTATGTTGAATTTGTGATCACATAATCATACAATTGTTTATGTATTAAATTTTATATTATTATAGTCATTTTATATATTTGGGATTTCAATAAAAAATTTAAATAATGGATTGAACTGAATAATAATGTTTTTATTTAAAAAGAATATATTATTAAATTGAATTATTCTATAATAAACAAGTAATTAATCATAAATAACTAGGAAAACATCATTTAATGTTAAAATATATGTATTCTTAGGAATTTTAATTTTTTCTACATTTTATATTTTTTTATTTACAAAAAATATTTGATGAATTTTAAAGGACTTCTATTAATATTAAAATTTTATAAAAACATCATTTCTTACTTCAATTAATAATTTATATAAAATAACACTATGAAGACTTAATGAATTTTAAAGATCACATTTAAATAAAAAATCATATAAATTTTTCTTTGATTTAAAATATAAATTTATCATTTTTAGAAAAATTTATTTTGGTAAAATGGATTTAATTTTTAGAATCGTCACTTAATTTAATTTTTTGGTATAAAAATAAGTTAACATGGTAAAAAAATGATTTACCATGATATTGGTAAAAAAATGTAAAAACAGTTGAAACCAAGTGATAAATTATAAAAATATCATTAAATCCTATATCTAAATGTGTCAATGATGGGTATGTTTTAAAAAAAATATCCCACTTCCTTTATTATACACTTTTGGATCCACCAGTATTTGAAAATAACTATTTGTATAAATTATGTAATAAGTATTACAGAAATGAAACTTTTCTCGCATATAAAAGTACCCCTTCAACCGACCACATATAGTCAAAAATATATACCTTTTTCCTGAATAATATTTACCAAAAAAATACTCCCAACACTATTTACCACATTATAGAGGTTTTGGTATCACCGTAAGATCAATATTAGCAAGGTTAAGGAGTTGTGATTAAGATTAATGTAAAAACTCCAAATCACTTTCTCATTTATATTCCTTTAGATTTTATTCCTCACCTCCTTATAATATTATATTAATATTATAATATTGTTATATCAGTATCATAAATGGACTAAAATTATATTAATTTGTTGGAATAATCATCATTTATCACCCCCTAACCATTCTGAAAATGAAAACATCGCTTGTGTTATGTAAGGAATATCACCTCCATGAACAACGCAATATATTTTTTAACACCACCTTAATGAGATTGTTATGAAAGTATATTTAATTAAACAATGAGATACTAATATCTAAATATTTCCTTTTCTTTATAATTTGAAATTTTAATATTAATCTCATTATTATGATATAACCTTTTGTGTGTTAAAAAAATCCATACTAGCTCGTTGTGGGTTTAATTTTAAAAACAGTACCTAAAAATTCAATTTAACAAATTTAGAACATGATGAATCATTATAAAACTCTTATTATATTATAATAATTTTTATTTTGATAATTGAATCATGAAAATGAATTTATGACCAAAATCATCATACTAAACTATATCAGAAATGGTTAAACCACTAACACTGATTGTCAGTATTAACTAAAAATATATAATCATTATGTAATAAAATGTAAATAAAATTTTAATAAAAAATATATTAAATATAAAATGGTGGTTTAATAAATTATTTAATAAACACAATCAAATTATTGATGAGGTTATAGTGGGGCCTACTAAATAATAATCCAAGAAATGGGTTTTCTCATCTAAATTTTTTATCATTGTGATGTGTACTATATTCAACACATTCTTTCCTTATGATGATTATATAAATCACAATGAATGAATCATGCCATATTATTTATACAATTTAGGTTATTTAGAAATAGATTTCATGATATGTAATACCCCAATAATTTAATGAATTAAATTTGTATAGAATTTTATTTCTTCGATAGTTTTTGTTCCCTGATAAAACAAGTTTAAAAGAACCACATATCATTATTAAAATATTATGTGCCAGTTATCGCCTAGAAATTATACTGATGGTAATGAATAGTAATAAATAAATTATTAAAACTATGTGCTCTATACATTTATAAAATTAATACATTAATTATCAAATGATTAAAATTTAAAAACAAAAAATATTTTATAATAAAAGTGACGTTTTTATTAAAATATTATTTTATGTGTTCAATGATTATTTTATCAATTTATCTTTATCTTGTAATTATTTTAATGAAATTTAAATGTAATTTATTGGAACAAATTATATATGTATTAAAAAAATATTTTTCTAAATATATGGTATGAATAAATATAGTTCTATGATAAAAATGTATTTTTCCTAAAAAGTTGGTTTTGGGACATTTGGTGTACATACAACAAAATTAATTTCTCCATATTAAGTTATTTAATTAGATAAAATAAATAAATATTTATAATTATATTATTAATATTTCTTAATTTGGACACTTTTATTTTTGGTCAATTAGAATAATAGACTATGGTATGATTTATCATCTCGGTAAATGGTAAATCGAGTTAATCTAGAATAAAAATTTATGATGTGGAAATATGTATTCATCATAATTAATATTTGATAAATTAAAATTTAATATTATCACATAATATTAAAAATTGAGTCATTTAGTGGACACTTGTCCCTAAAAATTACTTACATGTTTTTTAAACCAAACGAGGTGAAAAAATGTCACTCACTTAGTTTTAAATATCATTTATCTATTAACACAAGGGGAAAATTAGTTATGAATGATAATTATTAATAAATGTGTTCCTAATTAAATTATATTCATCTTGGTAATTTATTTTCAATTTTTTTCTTAATTAAATAATTACCTTAAATAGTAACACAACATTGATGCACTAATTATTTAATTATTGGAAAAGATAAATAAATGATATTTAAAATAATATATTTTTTATAATCATATAAAATATAAGTTATCCATTAAGATTCAAGATGACCATGACATGTTGGAGGGTTTTTTAAATAATTTTTTCATATTAAAAGTGATTTATTTGGGTTATTAAAGTCAATGTAATGAATAGTGTCACGATTGGTACTAAAGGTATTTTATGAAATTAATATCTTATTAAAATATTTAAAAATAATAAAAACATTAAATAAAGATAAATGGAATAATTTATGGTCTAAAATATATTAAAAGGGATATTTATTGTCTAAATTACTTTTTATAAGTAAAAATCCCACCACTTATTATTGAAAAAGTTGTTACTATAGTCAAAATTAAAATAGGTTAACTATTGGTGAAACAAAATAATAAGGTATAAATTTAACAAAAATATATCTAAAATATATTGGTTCATGTTATTTCTTCCCAATACCTTTAATACATTTATATTCAGAGGTATAAGTCTTGAGATTGAGTTTATTATAAATTAGTCTTTTAGGAAATTCCAAAAGTGCTACTCACCTCAATTATAAAAGGGCTCCTCCTCAATAACTTTATTTCACAAATTTGATCCTTATAGATCGAACATAATCTTCCAAATTGTTTTATCCACTTAATATTAAACGTTATAAAGGTTCCAGTATTCACAAAATACCTTCCCTAGAGCTCTTTGGAGGAGATATAAAGGAGTCACTGTGAAGAAGAGGTAACCACTCTAACCGATCAATTTATTTTTATAATCTTATATACCACCTCTAAATATGTTATATCTTTAATAAAATAATGATTTATGTATCTTAAATAATATGAAATTTTATTATGCCTTTAAACCACCATTATACATCCTCTTTCCAATCAAATAATAAGTGAAACTTTCACTCATGCATATGTATGCCTTGCCGTCTCCATGTTGTGATACAATACATTTTTCATCACCATATTTTATGGATGAATATTATTATGATTAAATTATTCATATATTATATTTATGAAATAATTATTCTTATTATATTATAATATGAATTATATCTTGTTATCATCCAATCATTTGGAAACTAATAATGTTGCGTGTGTGTATGTTTAGACTATCATCCTCACGATGCAATGTGATTTTTTATTTATATTTCACATTGATGGTAAAATCGATGAATATGTTGAATATATATGATATATATATAATATAATAATGATTATTTTGAAGGTTAATTTTCATTTTCATTTCTTTTTCTTCAATGGAAGGAGAATGAAAATAGTTTTCTTGTGTACATACAACTCACTCTCCCCATGAACCGTGTAATTCATTTTTTATCTCCAATTTTTATTAATGATTATAAATATTTTTCTTATTTGTATATAAAAGTTTTTTTACCATTATTTTAATTCTTAAATTATCGGACCATTTCAATGTATGCGTACCTAGACTACCGAAGCGAACTATTCTTGAAAATGAAGCAGTTATCATCCAAAACAATGATTTAAATAACAAATTATAAATAAAAGAGTGATAAGAAGTTATAAATAAATTATACACGATATTATAGATATATATTTATGAGATAAATTTATAATAAACTAATATTTATTTTATTGGAGTATTGAACATAAACAAGGTAATACGAGACATGAGGTAAAAGTTTTCTTCATATTATCATCAATATTCAGGATTTATTATTTATATGTCTCCACTATAGAATATTTATCATCCATGACCAAGATTTTAAAAAAAATTAAAAATGGTTTTTAATATTCTCCTAAAAATGTATTTTTCATTTTTACACATGTTTTACAATTTACAATATTTTTTAAAAAGAATATATATTTTCATTTTCTAAATGTATTTATTATGGAATATTCCAAAAAATATGGATGAAATATTCTTTTTTACATAGTTGGAATGAGAATATTTTTCCACTGTCATGACACCATAAAAATTTGAAGATTAATTCACGTGTTTATAAGGTTATTTTTGATGAAAATTTTATTATTTATATTTTCACGGGTTACAAAATTTATTTCAAAATTGAAAGGTTTTTTTCCTCAAGAATTATTTTATGTGATCTTTTAGAAATCATTTTATGTATAAGATATAATTATTTGATTATATTTATGATTTATTGGGAATATAATACAAGTATAATATCATTATTCATTCTCTGATTGTTTTAGGACTATGATAGAAAAATTCTTATGAATTCTATTTAATTTCTATGAGTTTTGTTATGGTTAAATATTTATAAAACATATTTCTTTTTATAGGTAGTAATTTAATGAATTAATTATATTACTATGGAATAAAAATGTATAACTGTAATTATGTGATTGGTGGGACATATATATCACTCCAAATCATTGGGAAATTGATTATATCTCGTGAGATAGTTTAGTTAAACAAGTTGATGTGCTTTATCCAATATGGGAAACAAGTCTGAGTGCTTGATCTGTTATGTGAAACATGTTAATGTACTTGATCTATTATGGGAAATATGTGTTGATTCTTAATATAATGGTACTTTTACTTAGCCTTTAAATATTAAATGGTTTCTATAATTATGAATATGTCACACATATTTATGTCATGAACATATGTTTCATGAATGAGTTATGAAAAAATTCCCATTCTTAAGATTCATAGTATTTTAACATTTAATGTTTTATGCCCTTAATCATGATTATTTTATTCGATAATGAATTTAATTTTCTTGTTATGGTCAAGATCTAATTTCTGTATGCTTATATTCATATTTAATATGATCATAAATTGATATAACCCATATTTACCCTTACTCATCATCTCAGATCTCCATGTTCTCATATATACCTTCCCTGTGATATAAGGAAAGTTATTAAGTATGATATGTCAAAATTGGTGCTAATTATAAAGAAATAAGTGTCAAATTATCTACACATTTTATGATACATTTTTTATTTTTCCATATTTCTATAATAAATATAAATTTATTTTCCTCAGATGTTTTTTGGTGTATTGTAATTTAATATTCATCTAAAATTAAGTGATATTTATGTATGAAAATATTAGGTCAGTATATTTTGTATCATAGGATTGTTTTAGTTATCATTTTCAAAATTGGATGAGAAAACTTTATGGATAATCCTATGTATATGATAAAATCATAATATTTTGATAATGATCATGAATGACCTAGGATAAACATAAGGATTCATGATTCATACATTATATTAATTATTTTTCCAAATTATGTTGTTTTCCAATGTGATAATTGTTTATAACACTATGATTTTTGGTTTTATTCAATGGATGAAATCTAAAGGAATCATGTTTTTTATAAATGTGATGGAAATTAAAATGTTTTCCACCTGAGAATCCAAATGTTATTGTATCAGGAATAATAAATCATGTAGCTATTCCCATGCAACATTCTAAGGGTATAAATCATGGTCACTATCCAAATAATCAAAGGGGAGAACAATATACTATTTAATTTTCAATTAGAAAACATACACCTTTATTTATTGGATATTATGATCCAATAGTGTATGAGTGATGAATTAACTACATTGGGATAATATTTTAGATTCTTAATATCATGGGATATTAAAAATGTGTCCTAACTGTTTATTTTCTAGAAGGTGGAGTATATCAATAGTGGAATCATATCAAAAAATACAAGGCAAGAAGAAGAAATTTATTCAATTGAATGGGATTAGTTGAAGAAGATATTCATCAATATGTACTTTAATCTTATTATATATTAAAATATAGAGTATGAATTTCTTGACCTGAAGAAAATGGATGATGAATCAATTTGTACCTATGAGGAAAACGTTATAATTCTTACACGGTATGAAACTAGTTTTATTATTATCCATGATAGTAAAATTGACCAATTCATTGGTGGCCTAAAACCAAGTATCTGAAATCAATTTTCTAGAATAGTGTTTAGTAGCTATAAAGAAACCATTCTATGTGCACTCTGTATAAATGGAAAATGATGATTCCCACCATTCCCATGGTTTTTATAAGAAACGAATGACTGAGTATCCTGATAACAAGAATAAATTTCATGGTCTAATGAACTTTCAGACATCTATATGCCATAAATGTGGGAAGAAACTTCATGGGATGTGTTTGAATGGAACTAGGAGGTTATTTAAAGGTGAAAATTTGGGTCATAAAGCCCACAAATGTAAAAATGCAATGAATAGTACTGTGAATGAAATATAGAAGATGCTAACAACTTCACCATCCACACTCCAATACATCAAATTTTAAGTGTATGGGAATTATTACAACCATTTCATGAATACAATGATTTTTTATGATCATTGAAAAAAACATCTCATGTGATCATGACTACCTATGTGGGTTATGATAACAATGTGGTGAAAGGTACACTTATTATCCACTCTAGAACAAAAAATTAATTATTTTATTTTATATCCACTCACTCTTATATTTCTAAATATTTTTATATGGGTATCACCATATCACCTCAAATAAAAATATGTTTAGTTAACTATGAATACTCTTAATATCACAACATTTGCATCTCAATTTTATAGTTCTTATCTGATTAACGTTTGTGGGAAAGTGCTTCCTGTAAATCTTGTGATTCTCCCTTTAGTAAAATTTTATGATCTTTATGTCTTGTATTGTATTTCTCTACATGGATACCTTATTAATTTCTGTGGAATGGAAGTCGCATTTCATATATGAGTAAACCTATATTTGATTATTGTTGAAAATATGACTATGATCTTCCAATAGAAATTGCATCCATGTTTTGGGTCATAATTATTATACATGAAAGTTATCTATCTATGATTGTTGGGTGAAACTCAAAATTATGGATACAATATTTCATTCTATTAGAATTTATTGATGTTATACCAAATCATGATTTTTAGTTTCTAATAGAACTCTCACACGATGTTATGAATTTTTTATAGACTCTTTATAAAATAGACATAATTGAGATGAATGAATTGAAGAAGTAACTCTTACAGAATCTTTATAAGGGATTCATATTCCCATAGTACATCGCCTTAGGGAGAACCAGTTCTGTTTATTAAGAACAAATACGGATCGATGTAACTATATGTTGATTATCGAGAACATAACAAGATAACAATCAAGAAAAATTATCATCTTCCACTAATTGATGACTTATTTGGTAAGCATTAAAGATATCATTACATATTCAAGATTAATATTCATTCTGGATATCATTAATTTAAATTCAATAGGGAGGATATAGCCAAGATGACATTCCATACAAGTTATGCACACAGTGAATTTATACTAATTCTTTTTTTATTTATAATTCCCCTACTATCATAATAGACATAGTGAATAGTGTCATTATAGACAATCTTAATCAGAGTCTAGTAATATTTATATATTATATTCATATATATTCAAAGATCAAGGAAACATCAAGAATTACACTTGATGATTATGTTGAAGACCCCATGGATGGAGGATCTCTACAAAAAAAATTACCAATTGTAAATTTTGGATTCATAATATTCTTTTTTTAGTCATATGATCTCAAGTGAGGGTATATTAGTAGATCCTATAAAGGAAAAAGCTTAATATAAATGGCCTAGATCAACCAAAATGATTGAAATATGCATTTTTACTTGGTTGGATAGATATTATTAATGTTTTTTGAAATATTTCTCATGATTATAAAATCCACTCAACAAGATGAATCATAAATAAGTGAAGTTCATATTGATTGAGGAATTTGAAGTGAATTTAATGGGGCTGAAAATGTATGTTTGGTGAACCAATTCTCATACTATCCTATAGTGGAGAAAGGTTTTTGAACTATAGTTTCTATCAATGAAGGGATCATGATGTTTTATAATGAAAAATAATATGGTGATAGATTATGCATCATTCAAATTAAATATACCTGATCAAAATTATCAAATGCATACTTGAGAGTTAATTACAGTATTTTCAACATTAAAGAAATGAATGAATTATTACAATTGTGAATGGTGTGATGTATATATTGACCAGAAAATTTCGATGTGTATTTTCATGAAAATGTGTTGAATGTGCACCAAAAAATATGGTTAGGGATGATTAAAGATTATGATTACTCAATACATTATCACCACATAAAAGTGATCAACGTGGAAGAATTGTTGATCTAAAAGGACCATGCAATCTTATCTATGATGAGTATTATAGAAGATCAATTTTTTATGGATTTACAAATGATGGAATTGAAAATAATAAAGGAGGTGGAGATATCTTATCTCGCATAAATCAATGTGCAGTAATATCTCTATGTAATGATTAAAGTGCCAAAAAATAAATTTTTAGAGTTGTAAAAGAAGGTGATAAATGTTCTTGGGTTAAAATTCGATTGTGATAGAATAATAAGGTTTTGGAATAATTTTTGTGTCCCACCCATACTAGATTTGAAGGATTTGTTGGATGAGTAACATAATTCTTCATTCTAAATTATTCATGGAAGAAAAAATATGTATAGATACTTGAATGATTATTTCTAGTGGAATGGCACTAAAAGATATATTTAAGAGTATGTTTCTATGTGATTAGTTTTTCATCAAGATAAGGCTGAGAGACCAAAGTGTAAGGGGATGTTACAACCATTAAATATACCTGAATGGAAATGGGAAAACATCACATTATATTTTTTTGTTATAATACCCAAAACATCAAAATTATATAATTCTATGTGGGTTATAGTTGTTCACCATAAAAAGGTAGCACAATTCTTTGATATCAGAGAAGGTTTCACTCTTGATAATATTTTTTGAATATATATTAAATAACATGTAAGATTACATGGAGTACCACTATACATTTTATTGGACTTGGGTTTTAGGTTTGCCGCAAAGTTCTGGGGAAGCCTTCAGCATGCTCTAGATACAGAGTTATGTTTCATCACTAATTATCATCCTCAAATACATGGTTAGTTGATGAGAAATATTAAAACTCTTGACAAAATATTGATCTACTTATCTACGAATTTCAAAGGTAGTTGTTATCAACACCATCCTTTGGTTGAATTTTCTTATAATAATATCATTCAATCTAGAATTTAGTTGGTTTTTTATGATGAGAAATATGAAACGAATTGTTGAAATCCAATATACTAGGATAGATTTAGAGAAAGAAAGCTATTGGATCTTGATATAGATAAGTAAATAACAGAGAAGGTTATATCCATTCAACATCACATAAGAGATGATTAGAGTTGATAAAACAATATTTTCAAAATCATCAGAAGGATCTAGAGATTGAACTGTGTGACCAGGTTTTCCAAGAAATACCTCCTCATAATAATGTGATTTGATTTGGAAGGAAGGGAAAGTTATGCCTTCTATATATTGGTCAATTTAATAATCTTAATCACATTGGGATGGTAGCTTATTCATTGGCACTTCCACCAAATTTCTCATATGTTCTTGATGTTTTCCACGTACTCTCTCATATGAAAGTACATACCTAATTATTCAACCATAATAAACCCATAGACCATAACAAAAGATTAATATATTTCTTATAAATAACATTTATTATATATTCTCGTACATGGATTGAATGTTCTATCATGAAAGGTCACATTCTGGATTAATGTTTTGTGGAAATGACACCATTTTTTGAAATCTATGTTTAAACCATAGGATGTTATGAGATAGAGGTATCCTCATCTGTCTGTATCTAAGTGACGAAATTTGAGGGTGGAATTCATTTTAAGGGCGGTATAATGTAACACCCCATGTTTTTTGTTAAATAAAATTTTATATAATTTAATTTCATTGATAGTTTATGTTTCCCAAAATTGTGTGTTTAAATGAACCATGTAACATTGTTAAAATATTATTTTTCTATTGTTGGCAAGATGTTAGATTCTTGTTTGTGAATAGTAAAAAATAAATTATGAAATTTATTTGGTTTATGACTTTGTAAAATTAGTTAATTAGTTATCAAAAGATTAGAATTAAAATAAAATAATATTTTAAAATTAATGAGATTTTTTTAAAAAAATATTTCATTTGCACAATAAATTATATATCAATTTATACTTATTTTTTAATGATTTTAATAACATTTATAAATTATTTAATCGATAAAATGTTTTATACATTTGAAAAAAATTATTTGTATAGGATAAGAATAAATTTAGATTTATGTTTAAAAAATTATTTTCCTGAAAAAGATCGTTTTTTCATATTTTACGCACATACTCTAAAAATAATTTAATCTATTTATAGAGATTTGAATTAGATCAAATTAAATACATATTTATAAATAGGATTTTAAAATTTTAAAAAATTTCCCCTTTTATTTTTGTTCAATATGAATTGTAACCATGGTAAAATTTATCACCTCATTATTGGGTTAATTAGGTTAATATGCATTATTAATATGTGATAAGGCTATAATTATGCATCATAATGATTAACATACGAATTAAATTTTACCATTATCAATTAAGCTTCAAAATTTAGTTATTTAATGGGCACCTTTACATGAAAATGACCTATATATTATTTCAACCAAAGGATGTGAAAAAATGTCCCTCTCTTAGTTTTAAATATCATTTATATGTTAAAAAATGAATAAAAAATAATTATGAGTGAATAATAATAATAATAATTGTTTAGGATGAAATTATATTTATTTTCGAAATTAATTTATAATTTTTAAGAATTTAATAATAACCTTAAATACATACACAGTGTTGATGCCATAATTATTTAATAAACCAAAAAATAAAATAAATGATATTAAAAATATTAATATTATTAATATGTGAGATAATTAAATTGATCTATGAATTTTATATATTACCATAACAATATGGTGATTTTTTAACATAATTATAATTATTATATGTTTTTATTTATTTTATTAATGTAAATGTAAATAATATTGTTAAAATTGACAATAATGATATTTAAGGAAAATAACTTTTTATTAATTTATATAAAAATTTTAAAAATCATAAATTGAAAAGAAAAACGATATTTTATGGTCTAAAATATCATAAATTTGAAATTTATGGTCCAATTTAATCCTTATATGTAAAAATGAAAACCATTTAATATTGAAAAATTTGTTACCATATTTAAAATTAAAATAGGTTAACTAAGGGTTAATCAAAATTATATTGTTTTAAATTACACCAAAAAATTTATAAAATATATTTTTAGATGGGATTAAAACCATGTCCCACTACATATTCAATCTTCTTTACATATGGAGAAATTATGATTGATACTGTATTTATTATATATTCATCTTTTGAGAAATTCTTAAATTGCACCTCACCTCAATTATAAAAGGACACCATATCTATCACTTCATATCACTGCATTGAGCCATCTATCTTGAAAATACACTAATAAATTATCTCCCACTATTCTTTAGTCACATTATAGAGGTTCCGGTATTCCATAATGATCAATCCTAGTTCCCTTGATCGATGTTCTAATGGAGTCGTTGCGAAGAATAAATAATACTCTAATCGATCACTTTCTTTTTTACTCTTCATAACCTCTTCTAAATCAATGATATATGTCATAAAATAATAATTTCAGTATCATAAATATGATGAAATTTAATTTTTAGTATAAAAATATAATTATAAATCCTCTTTCCCCACAAATAATATGTGAAAGTATTTCTTGTGTATACATATGTATTACTATCTCCATGTAGCTATACAATTCATTTTTCATCACCATATATTATGGATGGGTATTATGATGGTTTTAATATATATATATGATATTTATTTCATATTTACACTTTTTTAATTATAATATCATTTATACCTTTTTTTCATCCATTCTTTGTAGGAAATGATAATGTCTCTTCTACATACATTTTGACAACCATCCCTAGGACGCGATGTGATTCTTTTTTCATTTATATTTCACATGGATTCCAATAACGATAAATTTTATGAATATATATTATATATATGATATAAAAATTATTAATTTATGGTTAATTCTCATTTAAATTTCATTCATTCTATTCGTTAAAAAATAAAAACAACGTTCTTGCGGACGTACAAACTACCATCTCTGTGAATAGTATAATTCATTTAATATATATAATTTTTTGGAATAATTATACATATGTATATAATAAAAATATATAAAATTTATTCAATTATTATAATTCAATAAATTTTATACCATGATCAAATTATAAGTACCAAGACTGCTGAACCAAAATATGCTTGGAAAATGAAGCAGTTATCGCCCATAGTAGTGATTTTAATAACAAATTACTGATAAATTAGTGATTAAAAATTATTAATAAATTATAATCAGTACGATAAAAATATTATTATGAAGTTAATTTAAAATTAATCCATATTTATTTTAAAGGATGTCAAAATTTAATCATGGAAAGGTAAGACTTGAGTTAAGTGTTTATTTAATAATCAAACCCATTTTATGGATTTCTAATATTTTATTACCAAATATAAAATATTTCAATTCAATTTTCATGCTTTATAAAAAAATTCCAAATTGGTTTTTACTATTCTCACACAATTTTTTAGTTCATTTATACCCATGATTTCCTTTTTAATGAATGATTTAAAATAAATTATTATTTATTTTTTAAATTATATTCTTTATTTCTTTTCTAACAAAAATATAGAAGAATTTTTTTAACATAAACGGATTGAGTGGATTTTTCCACCATGATGATGCCTTTATTATTTGAAGTTTCCTTTAAAATCTCATAAGGTTTATTTTAAAGAAAAATTTTCATCTATACATGCATGGGGTTCTAAAGAAATAAAATGAAAATGATATTTTACTAAGGAATTGTTTTAAGTGATCTTTAAAAACTCATTTTCCATCTTAGATAAAATTATTTTAGGTTACATATGGATTAATTGGGATATTTCCAAAGGATACCATCCTTATTCATTATATGAGTGGTATATGTTTAAAATGGAATAATGTTTATGAATTCAATTTATTTTTATTGAGTTATGTCATGATGAAATGTTTATAAAACTCATTTCTTTTTACGGGTTATAATTTGATGAATGTTTTATGATCTTGTGGTAAAAATATTTATAGTTTTTGTTATGTTATGGGTGGGACCTATACACACCTCTAATGAATTGTGTAATTACTTATATGTAATTATATTTTTATGAGAAAAAAGTTGATGTGCTTGATCCATTATTGGAAACATGTTGATATACTTGATCTATTATGGGGAAAACCTAGATGTGCTTTATCTGTTATGGGAAAGAGGTGTGGATTCAAGAACTGATGTTCTTGGTTGTTAACCATATCATATTAAATTTTCTTTAAACTTATAATGATTCTGTAGACACTTATAACATGAAATTATGTTTAATGATTGATTTATGATGAATTCTCATTCATATTATTCATGTCTATTGAAATGATAATGTTTTATTCCATACGCATGATTAAGATATTTTATTAGAAATTAACATTCTATGATTTTTTCAAGATCTCATTTCCTTATGATTATCATATGATTGTATGAGATTATCAATTGATATCTCCCACGATTACCCTTACTAAACTTTTTATCTCACCATTTTCCTATGATCACATTACCTGGGATCTGAAGAATGTTAATATGTACAATACGTCCAAAGGGTGATAATTTTAATGAAATAAGTGGGATATTATGAAAAAAAATCATTAACTTGTTGTTTATGTTTCCATGTTTCTAAAGTCAGTATTTATTTATCGATCACAAATGTGTATTGGTGTAATGTATTTTTATATTCACCTAAAATATATAATATCTATCTATAAAAATTTTGGTTTGTAATATGATGAATATTTTAATGGAATTTGATTTGAAAGGTTACTAAATATGTAAGTATCACTTACAAAAAATTTCTATAATGGGATATGATTCGTATTATCTATAGCTTCTGAGTATAGGGGAAGTACTGATTATGAAATTTACAACTCATCATTTCTGATTCTAAAAGATAATTTTTTGATGTACATGTTAAATACTATCATGACCAGTGAAATTAAATCAATGATTAATTGACAGAAAAAAAATCAAAAAAAAATTATATTTTAATATATAATTTTTTATTAGTTAATTTTCATAAATAATTGACTATCATTGAATTTATTTCTTAATTGATCAATCAATTGACCAATTCTTGGATTATTATCATTGTAGTCAGAGGATCCTAGGATAGAGACCCTCTAGAAGTGATCTAAAAAAAGTTTATGAACCTCCAATAATCATTATAAAAATAATTAGGTTCTACTATGGATGTTATAATACCTATGTCGATCACCACTGAGTGCAAGAGAATCCTTCGAGGTGAGAAGGATTCACTTTAGTTCCCTCTAGTCAAGAGAGGGTATAGGATGTGGATCTCTCTCCATTCTTGAGAGTGGTCTTGAGAGGATTCTCTCAAATGGAATGAGAGAATAAAATCTTAGGTTTTTTGTTTAGAATAAGTGGATAACCCTAGAAAGTGATATAACTTAGTATTTATTAATCTGGGATGGAGATGGTAATTGGACATAGGCCCTTATACATTCCTTTATTTCACAGCAAACCACATTTCTAATAATAATGAATATAATATTATTATTTTAATGACATTCACAACAAATGAAGATAAATAAGAATCATATCCAAAACACTAAATTAATATTATTTTAAATGATAATTAAAAGATAATTTTCAAAAATTAAATTAAACTTACCACAATAATCATCCACAGTGTTTATAAAAAATTTCTTTATTAATATTTACTTGTTAAATAAATATTACAAAATTATTCTCAAATAAATAAAATAAATATTATATTCACAAAACCATTAAATACATAATTATTAAATATTAAACAAGTATATCTCAGTTACCTTATGAATAAACTAGAATAAATAATGGTTATATACTTTAATAATTAAATTAATAAATATCATATGAATATGTATTTACTAAATTATAAAATTAGTTAATATTCTATCAAATAACTAATGACTGAAATTATGTGATCAACCTAACAAAAATAATAATTAAATAACATAGGGGAATAATATTTAACAAACATGTTAAATTAAATTATCATTTAATTATGGTTCTAAAACCACTTAGTTTTTGACCCTCTTGGCCTCTTTCGTATTGACATTATGTAGAACTACATAAAGTCATAGTTTAGTATATAAGAAAACACCAAGTAAACCATAGAGAAATAACATTAAAGTTTCAATGAAAATAACAGCATATAAATGCACATTATGTTATAAAATACTTTTATATGGATATATCTAATCAATCATGTTTCATACCAGTTGAATAAACCGATATACTCCATGTCTCATTATTTGACATTAATAAAATGAACATTACAATAGAATTTCATGGCCCTAGTCTTAATTAGGTAGTTGAATTCTATCAAAGGGCCTAAGATATATATTCCATTAAAGAAAAAAATTAATAAAATATTTTCTCTCATTATTCATTAATACAAAATAATCATTATACACCCAAAAAAATCAATTTCCCATGAACATATTTCATAATAATATTTGTTAGTACATCAAAATATGTGACACATAAATATGAATTATTATCAATCTTAATGTCTACAGACCATTAAACACATATGTGGATTGGAATTTCTGATGGAACATAATAATTTAGATTTCAAATCAGTGTCTCATATTCTTAAAATTTCTTTCTATGAAAATTACAAAGGGAATACACCATGAGATAACATCTCAAATTCCTTTGAGCCTTCCTTTAATGGACATTATAATTTTTGTCTCTGCAAATGCTTGAATCCGGCTACAGAACATATATTTAATAAATTTTTCCTTACACTTCTTCGTTCTCATCATAGTGAGTAACTTCAATGGTAATTTAGTGAAATAAGTACCCTTTAGACATTATCACATTTATTCCACATATAATAACAATCAATATATAATATGTTTAATTAATATTGAACAATATGAATACTCTAGTAATCTAATATACATAGTATTTGGTTTAAGGTATCTTAATCTAATATACTTCAATAATCATTAGATCCAATTGATAATACTTCATTGGTTAATTGCAGATGATAAACATGCTTATACTATGATACGGTTATAGTTGATGAGTCGACCACACTACTTGAGGTTTTATTCATACTAAAATTTCAACTTCTTGAGAAAATACATAAAAATATGATAAAAAAAGTATATATTTATTTTTCCCATTTTATCAATGAAGTCACATGATATGATTGGATTTACTATCTTCAAACAACTTCCAAAATAAGGAATTTTTTTTTCTAAAATTGTTTTCTATGCTTCATCAGAAATCGAAATATACTTAGTTGAATAGAGATATGACAAATACTAGCCATAATAGGAATCACCCTAACATATTACACTATCCTTAATACCATTTTATATAAATGTGATATAAATAAGATATGTTTTACTTATATTTAATGATAGTATTCACATTTGTAAAATTACCAAGAACATATCCAGTTTTTCAACCCCAATAAAAATTAGATAGTTCTAATTTCAACCTATATAGTTTTCCTAGTCTCATTCTATATCTTCATTATATCATTTATGAAAATTTATGATCAAACATTTGTGCATATTATGGAAGGATACATTTATTTAGCAATTATTGATAGAAATATGTTGTTTATACATCATAAAATACAATGTGACAAAAGAAACGATTTTGTTGGACTGTTTAATATTGTATTTTCCAAAACCATGTTAGCTATGTATGATAACATGGATTAAGAAACCCAGTTATCTATTCTAATTGATTTTTCCCATAAAATTGGGATTATACTTGAGTCATCTTTAGGGAAGTTGAATAGTCTTAATTAACCATAATACCAATCACATGTTTTCCATATGTTGTCGAATAAATATCATATGAAAAAATAAAGTGTTCACACTTACATCTTTCGTAAAACTGGAAACATTTTGTTTAAAACTAATATAATATCATAAAAACATTTTTTTACTCATAAATATATCCTTGAAACAATCATTCCATATTCCAATTCATTGGTGTTTCCAACCTTTTTGGTCATGTTAGGTAGACATGTTCCATTATATTAACTCTAAGAGAGGTTTCCATGACATTAGATGCATAATATAATAATTATAATAGTTATGGAATGTATAAATAACTTTATTTAAGAATGATATAATACTATAAATTTAATTCCTTATTATATCCTCACATTTACCATATAGTTATAGATTTTATTAAATACCAACCAACCACTTTACATCAACTATGAAAACAAGAATGGGTTTTTTATATAGAATCCATATTTAAATTCATAATAACATATCAACCATATCATGTTACAACTTACATATCATTATAGGATTTAATATTTTTATAAAATAATGCATGACCAGTCATGGAGAGTATTAAACCACAACTATGGTATTAACCTTCCTACATAATATATTTCTCTATAACAATTCCTCCCTCTAGATCTTGTGAAGTTTAATGATCTTATACCAACTTGTTCATCTGGAGACAACAATTTATTGAATACTTTATTACTCCCACTATGTCACATTAGATGTAATTATATTATGAAAATATGGTTGGTATAATTAATACCTTATTTTTATATCCTTGGATGTTAATATAATTAGTGGCTATATGATAATTATTTTAGATGCACCTTATGTTTTTATTAATATTATTTTGAGTATTTCACCAGCATTACAAATGAATCCTATTAAAAATACCAAAGGACGTGACATAATAGAAAATCTTTATATCCTAATTTATAAGAAATACTTTAGTTAGTTGGTTTGCATATGGTAGTTTCCAATCTTATATTTTTAAAACAACTCTAAAAGAGATCATGGATAACTACAATATGTATATAAGACTCTTCATAATTATTTCTTTATACCTAAGAGGTGAATAAGGCTAAGTGGGTTGAGGAAGACCCTCACTATACATTGAATAATTAATGAATAATTGGTTAATATGTAATATAATATCCCAAACCATAGGATCCTACATCCTTTAACAAGTACATTTATTACTTCACTTTGAATTCATAGGGATTATTAAATGAATCTCATGGTGTATATGAATTTTACACTATCTTCTCCTTGGAATACACCATTATATATATCTCTATATAAAATCTATGGTATATATTTATTTTCTATTTCTTTTATCATTTAAAACATAATTATATCAAATATATAATATTTTTATCTCTAAAGAGTTGAAACAACATTAATATATCATGACTTATTGTCTTACATGGAAAATAATTATATTTCCATTATTGGGTATGTGTATTATAATTATGTTCATCACTTATTACCAATTATATATATTTGTTTTGTAAAGACCCAAACCCCATTATCCCAAAGTGAGTGGTTACATTATTATAATGGAACTAGATACATGTGATTGCATCCTAAATGACAAAATATTTTAATAGTATTTGAGTACTAGACACATAATTGAATATCACATAACACATGAGATATAAAATAAAACATAGTATTTTTGTGGAACTCCATTATTAACTTTAGTGTATCCCTACATGTTAATCATGAAACACATCATGGCATTTGGGGGAACAGAAACATAAGAAAGGGGTGATCTTAGATTATTAGTGAGAGTATCTAAATAATGGAAGATATCATAAATAAATATTGAATAATTAATATGGAAGTTTAAATATATAAAAAAACATTATTTTTAATCAATTACTTGAGAATAATATGGAATGAATAATATATGATCAATAATTCCATATAAATGATCACATGATCTTGAATCATAACCAAGGATATTCAATAAAATCGAATAAATACAGGGGATCAATAATTAATTTCATAATGAGATAATAAATAATGATGGGAATCATAACCATATTATCAAGGAATCATTCCAAGACATCATTTATAAGTAGGTTTAGACTCTTCCAAATACGTAAGCTTGTTTGCCTCATGAGACCCTCTATTGCATCAATGAGCTATAGTGTGCCCCACCCATCACATACTATGTCAAATGAATTACTCGTATGAAATTGGGGAAATATAATCAACCTAATCATTCATATTTAAAACTATAATATGAAATATTAATACATTCCCCAATCAATAAACAGAATCATAAATCATCCAAAGTAGTCAAAATGGGATCAACATAGCACATCCATCGATAAACTAATAAAAAAAATATTCATAAAAATAATAAGGATGGCATAATTACCACATATCTCTCATGGATCATAATTAGAGAAATAGTTGACATCATTGAAGAATATAAATTACATAAATAGATCATTAAAACATTCTATTGGAAAATAAAATCCCCCCTTTGAAAATAAACTTATTAAAACTAAAAGTTCACAAAACATTGTGAAAATATATTTCATTGAAAATAACATCATAAAGTTATAATGTAAGATTTAAAACATTTATTTTTTGTGATGGTGTGAAATTATGTTTATGTGGAGAATGTTATAACAACGATCCCTTTCAGATTTTCTATAAAATCCAAAAAGGAAATTGTTTAAAAAATGAATGGATTTTTTTTTGAAAATATATAAACATGGGTACAAATTATTTTCAAAGGAGTATAGTAAAAATATTTATGAATTTTTTTTTGAAAACATGTACATGGATGAGAAATATTCCTAACCGGGTAGAAAATCAATGTCGGTTTTTATTAAAATGAATATTTTTCAATATTTATTACTTTAAAAGAGAAAATTCAAAGGAAAAAAAGTTTTCCCAAGAAATAAACATAGGAAAAGAAAACAAATGAGTGTCTTGAGTGGTATATAATAATATTTCATCATTATAAACTTAATGATAAACAATCCTTATAATCAATGAGAATGTAACATAAACCCTTACCACTTTAGTAACATAAAAATCAGAAACCACGTGTAAGAAATAAATTTAAATGAATCATTAAATAAAATTATGATATAGGGATTCATGATATAAAATATAAAATGGATAATATATGCACCATAAAAATATAAATATGTTTTGAATATGGAATAAGTCTCATGGAAGTAAAAGTGAGACGAGAAATACTTAACTAAGGTCTGATTTCCATCACACATGTTTGATCCTTCAGTATAATTAATATATATTTAATATAAATATATTAAAAAAACTTAATCATGTATATAATACCATATAATATCTACTTATAAATTTTTATCACCCACTTATTTAATCTTTCTTCTTAAAATCGCTATTTCGGGTAATAACAGATTTTTTTCATGTATGATTTTGTCATGTAGATCTGATCCTTATAAATAGATCATGGTTAAAAAAATAAAAAAAGTTTTATCCATGATATAAATAAAATAAATAATATTTATATATTTATTTATAGTAATCTATAAAATTTAGAGACATAAAAATTAGCTAAAATTTTCATGGAGACAGTGGGTTGTACGTACGAATAGACGTTGTTTCTATTTCTTTAAAACATGAAATGAATGAAATATAATTATTATTTCCCATTTATATAATCATTATTATATAATATATATAGTATATATTCATTGAAACTATCCTTATTATTATGAATTTCAAAATAAAATGAAAAACATTTTTCAATTCTTCATAGAGGTGGTAGGAGGAGCGATATTATCATTTTCCAACAGATTAGACAGAAATAAGGTATATGTGACATAATAATTAAAAAACTAAATTACATTCATAAATATCATATAAATATATAAAATACATAATTATATTCATCTATTAAAGTTGGTTATGGGAATCAAATTACATGAATTTGTGAGGCGGTAGTCCTCCAAACACACAATCAAAGGTTTTGTTTCCCATTTGATGGAAGAAGATATGGATATAGATTATTAATTTAAAAGAATAAAATATAATTATATGTGAGAAAATAGTTTTATTATTATGAATATTTGAAGATTATTTTAAGTAGTTATAAAATTTAGTTAAATGAAAATGTGTGGTTAAGAACTTGGCCTCCTTTTCAGACAACTTCTTAAGATGTATACCAAAAGCCTCCCTAGAATCAATTTTATATCAAAACAAGGACTCTAGGATTTTGTAATGGATTTAAGGATGTTATTTTTTATGGTATTTAATTAACCAAATTTCTTTATAAGTGTTAATATCATAGGGGAGTGTGGCTATTTTAAGTTGGGGAGATGACACACTTGATTTTTATTGAAAAGAATAAATGGTACCCACATTTTTTACACAACACAGGGATCTAAAATAGGTAATTATAGAACCTTATAGGAGAATAGGTATATATATATTTCTTAAGAATAGATATTATACATGTTTGTGAGTCATTTTAACCTTTATCTTTTTAGTTTGACCCCATTCAAACCCATTTTATAATTAACCATAGTAATAAATTTTAACTATTTTTACTATTGATTAGAACCAAAATTTAATATGATATTATTATATAATAAAAATTATTATTTTTATAAATATTTAAATAATTTTAATTAATTAAACTCACATAAGTGGTATGATTTAATTTAAAACTAAACTCTCCAGTGCGAAGAAAAAAGGATTTCTAAAGAAAACTTCTTTAATATAAAAGGTTTTTATATCAAAACTCAAGATAGAATTGGTAATAATGAAATAAATTGAATTAATTATAATATTTTTTAACTAATATAATATTTAAATGTAATTAACACAAAAATTATCTCTATAAATTCTTTAACCAAAAAAATACTTTTCAATAAAAATTAGTATATTTTTACTATTTAAAAAATAATTATTTTCAAAAAATCTGAAATAATTGATTCTAAGATAATTTTGACATAAATATATTAAAATATAAGATAATTATTTCAAACAAAAATTCTTAAATTGGTAAAAATTAATTTTAAAATAAGTGTGTAAAACACGATGAAACCTATTTTTAGAAAAATATAGTTTTTTTAAAAACATTTTTTTTATTTCAGATGATTTTTATATTTATTTACTATCATTTGATTATAAATATATTTATTTAAAAAATTTTAAACCATATGAAGTTCACAATTTATTTATTACTATTAATTACCTTTAATTTCATGGATATGTTATAATGGTGTACAATATTATGGTTCATTTAGTCTTGGGGATGCATGTACCACAAGCTATCGAAGAGATTTCATTCATTTAAAAAGAAATATGTCATAAAGAGTGAGGGTGTTAAATATATGATTCGGGATATATAGAAATATTAAAGTAATTTTTCATTAAGAATTTAATTTCAAAATAATTAATGTCTCATTGTGTTATAGTAGAAATCTGAGATAAATATTTGGAAACACTTAACACAAATGACTACTCGATTAGAATCATTCTAAGGGGGAAATAAAAGTCATGTGTCATGTCATTGTTGAAATAGTAATCATCCTTTGTCAACATCTATAATAAGATAAAATACTCTTAGATTAATTTATTTCTCACCACTAGAATATGAATCACCATTTCTCAGCTATTGGAGTTTAAAATTTCATGAAATATCTTTGTTTGATTCTTAATTTTGACATAAGATTCCCCCCATCTAAGCATCTGGGAGAACACAACTAAATTATTGTGTCCATATATTAAATTAATATGAATTAAATAATAATTTATTTAGATAAAAAAATTACATAATTTGGTGAATATATTGTTATTGTATATGAAACTATTTCTTGTTCTTTAATTTACTATAGTTTCCTTTCAAATGACCCTTTTTTCTTATGAGAAGAAAATATCCTTCAATTCAAAAAATATCATCCACAACTTTTGTCCCATTTAAAGACAATTTAAATCCAATATTTACTAAAATAGTATTGTTATTTTAATCCTTTACTTTATTTTTTTTCACCGAAAGGGTTGTGGAACCAAGTTCCCAACAACTCTTATCTACCTGGTGTTGCTTAGTCAAAATAATATTTACCTATTAACTTAGAGTATTAATGTTTGAATACAAGAAGACTATAAGGAACCTAAAATGTATGAATGATAACATGATATTAATGAATAATTTATTATCTATATAGAATCCTAATCTTCAATAACATGAGATTAAATAAATTAAATAAAATATCAATAGCTAAGTATACACTTCCAGTTTACACTGGTATAGGGTAGTAACAATCTCATTTATCTAAATCTTATATTTCACATTATCAAGATATATGAAATAATTTATCATGGTATAGGTGTCTATTTCCATATAATGAATTATCAGCACTCCAAAATAACTAATTTCTCGATGCAATGGAAAGTTGAAGAATTATTAAAACTCTTGTAGGAATCCTTGCCACCATTACATTCTCAGTGAGGTAGATAAAAGATTCTATGGAATTATAAGACATTGTGTAAATTCTTTTTAATTTATATATTGTTATAACAAATTTACTATAATTTCACATATGTTTTGGTTAGTACATGGTCTATGACATGTATGATTGTAGTGTTATGATAAATTTTCATCCCATTTTCTAAATTACATAAAATATCATTTTAGTTTTTATCATGATTACCAAAAAATTACATGATATATTTAATTTATTAATATCTTATGATTTTATCAAAACACAACATCCCTCACCATTTTTTTTGGAATATCATGTCACATGGATATTATAGTGGCAAGGATCCATATTCCCCTTCTCATAACTGTATCTATGGACTAGTAAATTAAATGAATGTATTTAGATTGATATATATTTTCAAATTGTATTAATTCATTGTACCTTAGTCTTTTGGGTAAACTCCCTTGTCTTGAAATCCTATAATTTTATTTTCTGCACTATTTCTTCAGAATATAAACCATTTCTAGAGAGGATAGCTTCTCTCTTTATGTGAATTTGTTTGTTCAATCTAAAAACTCTTCCAAACTGCTTATTAAATGGTAGTATCCTAGTGAAGGCTAGATTGAGAAGTATGACCTATTGATTTCATTCTTAATTATGCAATGGAAGGCTATAGAAAGATAATATTTTAATTGAGGCATTTTTTCCATTATGTATAAATTCCCCATTTTATCATATTACATCCAAGTTAATATTAAGTGGATTTTACTTTATTTATTAACCATTTAATAGATAAAATTTATGCATTATCTAGTATATTGAATCATTATTGCATGATTGTTAATTCATCTAATAAATGTGAGTGATATCAATTCAAATAATTATCTAATCATGAAATTAAACAAAATAATAAAATAAAGTAGTATGATCAACAAAAATATCTAATAGATTTTTTTTCTAGGGGATAATAAACAAACTCCGACTTGAGGGAAAACACCTTGAAATGTAACTTGGGTTGTGTTGCAGCATTCCCTTGGTACCCCCCTGAACCTCCTGGAATGGTTTATTCGTGGCTCTAAACATAAAATTCCTCCACTCATCTAGGATTCCCGTCCATTATAAAAATAATAATCACTTCATGTAATGGTAAAAAAAAGATTAGTTTTGGGGTTTTATAAAAAAAATAATAGGCATAAATACTCGTACATAATGATAGGAGGGGATGACCCACATGGCATTAATTTAATTTAATTTTAATTTTAAATTAAAAGTATTGAATTGCATACATATGTTTGGTGTTAGATAATGATCATAAAAACACATGCAATGAACATATATATGTAATCAATCTAGAAACAACATCAATTGGTTCCATAAATAAGATGTTGTTCCTCAAATTAATATAATTAATTATTCATATAATTAATTAATCTAGTTTATCTTAATTCCATCCAAACCATCTGATATATTCCATTATCAATAGTTTTAAACAAACAAAATTAATTTATTTTATTTAATATTAATAAAATATAAAATTTTTCATAAAGGAATATATTTGTACCTATCTAGACTACGTGACATGGACCCTGTACTTTTTAGTCATAAGGAATCTATTATACATGGAATGAACCATAATTATAATGAATGTATTATCAATAAATGGTATATGACCACATGTAAATTAAATTGTATGGAATTATAGAAACACATGGGTAGTATAGTAAAATTAAATACTATATAAAACATTTAGTTAAAAATTTAATAAAAAAAATATTTTAATGCGTATTTTTTATCCCATCAAAGGGTGTTTTTTGTAAATAAATGGCACACAAACACATGTTAAATAGGTTTGGTTATTAAATTAATATTACTCTATTTATTAAATTAATCAAATGAGGTGAAGTAGGTTACATAGTGTGTACTTGTGCTACATGTTGTGTAATTGCTTCTACCCATGTCAATAATACATACCTTGGGACTAGGAATGCTTATCGATCTGAAATGTGAATGTTTAAAATTACAAAAAATCCAAATACATGACACATAAACATGATGTTTCACAGTTTTTCGGTCACTATTTCTTGTAATAAATTCATGAAATTATTGGACCTCATGTTTTGTGTCTAGAAAATACATTGAATAATGTCACCTAAGAATGTTCAAGGGCATGTAGTCAGGAAAACTATTTTCTATCATAGTCTATTCAATATGTGGTGTAAAATGAATTCACTACACATAAAGATTGTGAATGATACTCCGAATTAACCCATGGTTCATATTGGTGCATTTATCATGTGCACACTATTTTTTTATTTTCCTATATATCATTTAGTCTGGTGTTATCATGCCAGAACCCCTGGAATATTCTAACGGAGTCTAAAAAGATACTTCAATTTAATTTAATATGTTTTTTTATTACATTAGTGAGAAAAAATACTAGATAATAAGAATTCGACATTCTTCATAAAATAAAAAATGAATAGGAATTAAAAAATATTATCAAGTTGATACCATCAATAAATAGTTATAAATAATTATAAAATAATTATGTGGATTCTTTGATAACACATAAAGGTTATAGGTGAAACAAGAATTTCCTATTGGTAACTTATTAACTCATCTTCTCTCAAAATCAAAGATAATTTTGGTTTCCACATGTTGAAGAACATCATGAGAAATGAAATTAATAGTAAATTAATTAAAAGAAACACCAAAAAATAAGATAGGGTCTTTTCAAATATGATTTATAATTACATTATTTTCATAACGAAATATAATTTGTTGAATTTATTTTATCATTGATGAATTGGTTAACCACATATTGTTGTGTCTTCATTGAGGTGAGATGATCCAAGGAATAAATCCCTAGAGTGATGATCCACATATGTTCTATGAACCTCATATCATTGTTATAGAATAATCAAAATTATAGATATTCTAACACTTTCATCAAACATCATTGATTACAACAAAATCCATCAGGGCAATAAGGATTCACTCTCATATTATCTAATAATGAGAGGGAGGAGGAGCATGATTTATCTCTATTAATAATTGAGTTCATAAGAGGATTCTCTTAGCATTCTTGGAATAATTCTCACTTATGATGGGTGTGCAAAACTATTGGCTAAACATAGAGTGTCATATAACATTGTATTTAAAAGATATCTTAGGGGTGGTAATTTTACATTGGAACTTAGAAACCCATTTATTACACAGTGAACCTCATTTCTAATAATAATATAAATAATAATATTTTTTTAGACAGGTGTACCATGCATATATAAATACACATCATTTTTTTAAAAAATAAATAATTTTTTTAAAATGACATTTAATAAATCATTTTCATTGAACCATTAAACTCAGTTCATCTATCCTCTTTTGTATTTATTGAAACTTGGATAATGAAAATTTATTTTATTAATAATTTTTTCTTCATTATTCAATGATAAATAAAATAAATATTTTCTTCAAAAAAACCATAAATAAATATTCATTAAATATTCACGTAACAGAATAAATATTTTTTACCATTATAATACCTCAGAATAACTAAATATTATATATTTTTGTAATTAATTAAATAGTTACAAAGAGTATAAATATTTTTTTAATATTCAACTCGCATAATATTATCTTGAATAACTACTGATTGAATTTATGTGATCAACCAAAAATGAATTTTTTTTAAACCATGGATGTGAATAATATTTCTCTAATATCTCAAATTAATATAAAATTTAACTAAAAATACAAATACACTTATTCTTTGAATATCTTGTCCCATTTCTATGTGGATTTAGGTAGAAATATCTAATGTAAAAGGTATTTGTCTAGAAATAGGCCAACGCGCCAACAGTGATAGAAGATAAATTTTGTAATGATAATAAACTCATTCAAATTTAAACTATGTAATATTATAACACACATAGATTTTGTAATATATTTTTTTAAAATGAATTTAATATTTTTCCTATTTTTTTATATGAAATATCTATTTTATCTTGGGTAACATGCAACACTAAGTCAGGTTTCCTTACATGTGACTTTGATTTTTACCAAACAACAATATACCATTATCATTATTATTTAATATACCACTTAGTCATTGGAATGGATTGTATGGATATTATTAACTAAATTATGAAAATTCATATTTTAAAAACATTTTTTAGGTATATATTTATTACAAAAAAATAATAATCATTTAAAAAAAGAAATACCTTCTAGAAAACCGTATATTTTTCTAAAAGGTGGTTTTGTCTCCATTGGAAAACTCTTTATGAAATTAATTTTTTACCAATTTTATATAGCCAATTTTATAAAAATAATATTTATTTCTCTAATCATCAATTTAAAATTATCTGAGGTATAATTTTTGGATTTTTATGAGAAGTTTTATTTTTGATCAATAGTAAAAAATATTGAGTTTTCATTGAAAATAGTCTTTTCGCATAAATAATTTACAATGATAAATTATAATTTTAATTATTTATAAAGTAAAATTATTTAAATTATACATATATTAATCCAATTAAGGTCATTATAATAAATTTCATGTTGAATTTGGATAAAAAACTCAGTAAATGTTTGTTAACTATCACATTAAATACCCGCTTTCTCGTCGCGTATGTGGGAATAATTTTAAATTAAATTCCTCCACTTATGGGAATAGATTTTTGAAAAATAGATTCCACATTTAGAATTAGAATAAATTATATTTTAAATTTTTACGATAATAATTAGTGAATAATTCTAAAATTAATTAACTTCATTAAGGATAAAATGAGATTTCACACATTAAATGTGTTTTTATTAGAATTAATTATACACGCATATATGATTTTTATTTAATTAATAAGATTTAATATTTATATTAATAATATATAAATTATATAATAATGATAATTTTAATTTTGGTCTTAAAATATAAACTACCTAGGTAAATAAAAAGGATACAAGTTACCGTGGTAAAAAAACACAAAAGGTAAAATTTAGTAAACCCCAATACTAAAGAATAACATGATAAAAAAGTGTTCTGTTTTGTGTAGTGGAGGTAATTTCTGACCCAATAAGCCATACCCTCCACTCTTATTCAATTTTGTGGGAACATGAGTTAAGGGTTTCCTCCCAATAGTGAATACTTTTGGTATTTACAAAAAAAAATCATTCCTCTAGTATTATAAAAGGGTACTCACCCCCCCCCCCCATACTCACTCCATTAAAGCCATTTGAAATGACCAAAACCAACCAATATCACATAAAAAATTTATTACACTAATCATAGAAGCCTAATTTTTGGAAAAATCTATCATATTTATGATTTTAATTAAAACCTTAGGAGGATACCTGAAGAAAAGTTGACATTCATCAATGACCATTTTTGTTTTTATTTCATCATCCACCCAATTATTATTATTATTATTACTATTATTATTATTATTATATAGTATCCAAATTATATTGAAAATAGTTATATGTTTTTATGTTATGGTCATGACCTACATCCATCTTTACTTTCATTAAATGGGTTATGAAATCATCATTCGTTTGTATGGAAGACTACCACATCGCGAAGCAATGTCATTTGTTTTTTCCATTACCACATTACAAGGTTGGAATTAATGATGGAATTATTGTTTATATATTATATATATTATATTTATGATGATATTATTATTATTACTTAATTTATATATCATTCACACTTACATGCTTTCCATTTTGTTTGAAAATGATAACGTCGTTAGTGTGTATGTTCGACTACCACCTCACGAAGCGATGTGATTAATTCATGCTTTACATGGAAGGAATTAAGTATGGGATAAAGAAAATAAGTGTTAAATATGAATTCAAAATTAATATGGAATAATAATACTTAATTGATTTTTTTCTTTCAATCCATCCAAAAAAAATGGAAATAACATTCATGCATAGGTAGAGTCTAACGTCTCCATGATTGGTGAATTTAATTTTCTATCACTAAATCAGATAAATTACTATAAATCGATATATAATAAATATATATTACATCTATATAATTTTTATACTTAAAGATATTATTGAACCATTATCAATCTAATAGTTCCAAAAAACCAACACATATAAGAAAAACCAAGCATTAATTGCTCGAAATGTGACTTTAACATGGAATTTTTAATATATAGGCAATAAAAGGATATAATAAAATCATATACAGTATGATATAAATGAATATATACCTTTAATATATTTAGGATAAACTAATATTTATTATATTGGATTTTTAATGAGTACGATAGAAGTCAAGACTTATTGTAAGGGATTTCCATCTCACTATTTACTTTTGTAAGACACATGTCATATTCACCTCCTATTTATTTTATGTGGCGTATATACTTCCAAGGAATGTATATTATGATAATTATCATCAATAATATCATTTATTACATATCCATTTTATGATCTCTATTTCAGGGGGTTAGAGTTCAAAATTTTCAAAATTGGCAGCGGATTATAGTCTCAATTTTATTTCTTTTGGACATATGGTTTTATGATGAACCTATTTTCTATTAAGAGGTGCACATAAAACCTTAATAAAATTTAATATAATAAATTTATTTATCATAATAATATTCAATGTTTCTTCTAATTATATTCCATCATGTTTCTTTTAGTCAGTGTTACTATAGTAGTAAATATTTTATGTCACTATCCCATCATTTGTCAGTATTGTTTATGACTATGTTTCAGATGATCAAATATAATGATTCATCTATCAATAAAATCACATATTTTATTATCCTAGGGGTTTTCAATGAGAATAAAATTTTTCCTTTTATTTTCTTCTCTATATATACTCAATAGTTAAAAATATGTTTTTGATAAAAATCATCTTTTCAGTTGAAAACCCTTTTTATTCTAAAACCTTGTTTTTTGAAAATTTCTCTAGAATGTTTTATGTTTATATATTTTTTTAAAAGTGGAATTGATATTTTCTTCAATAAATGTATTAAATTATTTTTAAATATAACGTTATATGTTTTAAATACTACTTTCAAAGTATACTATTTTGAAAATGTTCAAAATAATGATTTTTAAATAAAATATTTTGTCATAAAAAAATGTTCCTATAGGTATTTCTAAATAATTATCCATCTATGTTGATATCCTTTAATGTAAATTATTTTTTTTGGGGGATACGAACCAAGGATACCATTTTAATAATTTTTATTAGTGGTTTATCATAAATATATGATTATGAAACATGTTTCTCTTCAATCGGGTATCACATGATAACATCATTATGAAACCTACTTTTTTCACAATGAGTTATAAAATGATGGAATGCTAAAATGAGTTTGGAAAATATCATTTATCCACATTTTATGGTATGATAAAATTTTTATGAATCCCATTTCATTTCTTAGGTTATGATATAATAAATGTTATATGATATATTAGAACATATATGTAAGATTATCACTAGGTGATGGGTGAGAATAATATATCTCTACAATGCATTGGGTAAAGATTTATATCTTATGAGATAGCTAGGGATGGTATTAGAAGTGGAAACAATTCAATAATACAGTGATGGAATGGGGAGTGAACACTATTTAGTAATGGACTTTGTCCACAATGATGGTATTTGGAGTGATCCTTGAATACTATGGTGTTATGTGTGCACCTGATTACATGGTCATAAAGTGAAACGTGAACCTGATTACATGATTATTATCATGAAATAGATCGAGTACCCTAATAAATTGATAACCGAACCAACCCTGACATAGAAAAAAGGGCATTCCAGATCCCCATGGGTAGATAAATAGATCCTGGCATCATACGACATGCATGTCGGAATGATTTTTCCCCTTACAATGTAGAAGAAAAATAAAATGAGACAGTATGAATAAAAAATAAACTCCCTTAGGAGTGATGTACCAAAATACTACATGGCATAATCAAGAACAAATTACTACAACCAAAGTACTAAAAAAAGGAAACTCAACCAACCAAGACCATAGTTCAGCAGTTAGATCAACCTACATGTGATTCATTCCCTTTTTTTGGACCTAGAATAAGAAATTCTAAAAACCCCTGTAGGAAAATGGAGGTTGTGAGCTGAAAATCCTACTAGGTTCTCACCACAGATTCTGAAATATATACCAAAAATGATTAACCAAATTAATTCATTCAATTTTAAAGGTAAACAAGTTTGAATATTTAATGAATATATAATCAAATAATGCAATAAAATTCAATTGTTGTAAGAATAATTTATGAAAAGGCTCTAAAAATGAGGGAATATTGCTTAAAAAACTCCTTAACATAAAAAAGTTACCTAAAAGAGTATATGTAAATACAGAAGGCATATAATGAAGTTTAACAAAATGGGTATACATTTTTATCTCAAATTTAAAAAATAATTGAGCAATATGGTTATCTTCCAAATAGGTAAGATAGAATTTATGGCTATAGGACACGTCACTCTCTATGTGAACTTGGAAAAATGTGTATACACACATCCCTATGACACTAGCCAAAAGGAGGCTTGTCACCATCCCATAGAGGATGTGACCCACTATATGTATGTTTTATAATCTTCTAATTGCATAGAGTGTATCCAAATAACTCACTAATTACCTATGTCATGTGTGTGCTCTTCCACAATCAATGATGGGAAAAAAATTTAAGACAAATTAAAATATAATTAAATCCCATTCTTCCTTTTCAGTTACAATTTTCCATTTAAAACCCAAACTCATTTCAATTAAAAACATACATCCTTCATAAGATAAAACCACTGGGATTCTATCAAAACATTTTAAGCCATTTTTACAAGTTTGAAATCCATTCAATACCCATTCCATCATTTCACAGCTCATTCCCATAGTTAAATTCAACAATTTAATTAAAATATTTTCCATCAAATCCATAATTTAAGCTAACCAATTTCCATGAACACACCCCAATTTAGTGGAGTTAGGGGTTTTCCAAATTCAAAAAACAAAACCAGTTCAAATATCCAATTTCACTATATTTGGGTTTTATCAAATCAAAATAATTTGATTTCATGCAATTGATATCAAATCATCAAATGAAATAAATCAAGAAATACTAGGGAAATCAATTAGGCTTTTCATGATAGTACCACCCACATTTTCCCAAAAAAAATACTCACAACATCACCATCAATGAGAAAGAAGGTGTAGATATCCTTGAAACTAAACTTAGAAATTATATTCGACATAACTAGTCAAGAATCCATCAATTTTAGGAAGATATATTGAAATTGGAAAGGAATTGAAAGAGATGTCGATGATGAATGAGGGAGAAATATTACACAGTAATCAGACCACAAGTTCAATGATGATCGAATTCCAAGTGAATAGATCCAAAACAGTTGGAAGGATTTGAGATATCTTAGGGAAGGCCTTAGTTTGAGGGAGAAGAATCTTGAGTGAAGGGAACAGGAAAAAACTCAGCCACACAACATTATTAAAAAATTATGTTAGGGTATTTGATATTGCAAAATGCCAATACCTGACATGAATTTTTAATTATCATAACTACCAAAAATGCATCGCCTTGACCTAAATTCAGACCCTCTGAATTAAAAAGAGATCATTAACACCTTCAAGACATGTAACAACAACTCATTACATTTACCCATCACCGTATGAAACCATTCACGAATTTCAAGAAGAACAATTACACGACATGTAAATCTGCTATACAATGTCAAATCCTTCATCATCCTGTTGAAATATCCAGATAAAGGTGAGAGTCCAAAAAATATCTAAATTGAAAATTATATGAATCCTCCAAAGTCAATATCGACCCTACCCTTTCAACAAAAAGGAAAAACCATGAAAAGTTTTAAGACATACATGTCGAATTGGTAACAGGATGTTACGACCTCCCCACCATAAAAACATTCTATCCCCATAAATACTATGAAAAGATGTCACGCCAAATAGATGATTCCACCACTCTCTCACCAGTGCCTCTCATTTAAAAATCTCATGATTATCAGTCTCATGATACGACTGTACATGAGCTAATGGAATCATCCACCAATGAATTACCTTAGTCTAAAAATTAACTATCTTGACTGGTCGCTCATTCAAAGATAAATCATGTTCAATCTCAAGATCACTTCATCTAAAAACATGAGATGGATCATTGAGATAATTTCATAGCTAAGATACATGGAATATGTTATTTATAGATGTCAGTATTAGTGGAGGTTCTAAATGGTATGCACTTTTCTCCACCTACTCAACAAACTCAAAAGGTCCCACAAAACATGGAGTAAGATTCCCTTGCCTCCAAAGATGTCGATGTCCCAACTTGGGTGAAACCTACAAGAATACCTAATCACCAACTAAAAATTCGAATGTTCTACAGTAACGATCAGCATAAGACTTATATCAGCTCACATTCATCAAAAAAATTTTACAAGTTAACCAAATCTTTTCCATTTTCTCTTACACCATGCTCAGTCCAACCAAAGAACATTCACCAATCTCCGACAAGAACAATGGATATTTACAAAGTCATCTATAAAAGGCCTCAAAAGTATACAATATGATTGATAACTTGTAACTATTTTTATTATAAAACTCAACCAGTCCCAAGTGATCATTTAAAGCCCCACTGAAGTTGAGAACACAAGCACGAAGCATATCCTCATGAATATGTATAGATCTCTCTATCTGGACATCCTACTACGGATGGTTGGCCATTCTCAAATAGAAATTATATCACAATGCCTCTTGAAGGATTAGCTATAAGAATGAAGTGAACCATGGATCCTTGTCATAAACTATATCAGATAAAACTCCATATAAATGAATAATATCTTTCACATGGAGATTTTCCAACTCCTCAACATTGGATATATCATGAATGGGTACGAGTGAGCCAACATGTTTAACCTGTTGATCACAACCCATATGGCATTATTATTTCAAAAGGTACGTCACAACCTAATCATAAATTCCATATAGATCTCATCCCACTTCCTACTAGGTACTACATGTGGCTGAAGAAAACCCTAATCATCCTTTACCTACAAGAACATATGAAAATGAGAAACAAACTAACCAATTTCTAGTATCATAACTGGCCTCTAGAATTTTCGATGCATGTTATAGAATATCTTTGTGGTTCCAGGGTGCACAAGCCCCTAGGAATTATGAAAATCTTCCATCATAGCTTTCATTTCCACTAAAGTCACAAGAAAGTGATAAAGGCCTTCACCTTTTTATGATCAATTTATATTACCTATTCAGACACCCAATGTCCCAATAATTTCACTTCTCAAAACTGCAAATCAAAATTTGAATGCTTGGGATAATTTTAATGATTTCTTAGTAGAATTAGAATTGTTCTCAAATAACAGACATGATCCTTCTCAGATCTTGAGTAAAAAAGGATTTCATCCACAAATACCATTACAAAGGACTCTAGATACTCATGGGAAATCATGTTCATCAAGGCCATCAAAACTGCAGGAGCATTTTTCAGACTAAAGAGAAAAATTGGGTACTCTAATGGTTTTACCTACTATAAATGGTAATTTTCAGGATATTAGGTTCTTTTATCCTTAACTGATGGTATCTAGATTGAAGTTCGATCTATGAAAACCATCATGTACCTTTTTTCTAATCAAATAGATCATCAATCTTTGGAAATGGATACTTTTTCTTTAGCATAACATTATTGAGCTTTCAATAGTGAACACATAATTGAATATAACCATCATCATTATTTTCAAATAGAAATGGTGCCTCCCAATGCGACACAGTTGGTCATATATAGTATTTCTCAAGAAGATCATCCAACTAGAAATTTCTCGCTTTCCATTAACCTTGAGCCATTTGGTAAGAGGGAATTAAATCTTCTTAAGTACCATGCGTCAAATCAATAGAAATATCAACTGCCCTCCCTGGTGGATGACTAGAGAAATCAGAAGGAAACATGATAGGAAAATTGACAAAAATTAGAGGGAGATCATTTCACAAATTTTTCCACCCAGATCAAAATAAAAAACTATTACTACTCTCCCCAACTCTAGATAATAAAGTTAATCTCTACTCATCCTTAGGTCCCAATCCAATTGAATGAAAATAGACACACTGATGGGTATAGTAATATAGAGCCTCCAAATATAACAATAAATCATGGAATTATTTGTAATGAGACAGTTTATAATGTAAATGACTTCAATAGATTTTATGTTGTGAACAAGAAATCTCCAAGCCTTCTCAACATCTAATAGGGAGAAGATAAAAGTTGGACTATTGATTATCTTCTCTCTCTTCATACCAAGGGGTGTAATAATATCCATTGAATAAGATAAGATCTCCATATGATTATTTAACAGATTAATAATATGGGTTGATAAAAAATGAGATGCACCAGTATCAAAAAGTGTAGTCTCTAATGACAAAGCTATAGTGACAGTACCTCTCACAGTCCCTATACCCATGTCTGCTTAGTCTGGCTACTCTTCCACTTTATAAAGATGCTTTGTTCTGAATTCCTATGATAGGAACACTTTTATATGAGAATCATATAATTTCCCCAAAGTTTTAGGAGGATCTAATGATCTCGTTCCACTGTGTAGAATGGAAATATTGTGGAAAAATCCTTGTAAGTTCCCTGAACATCTGCATGAGCCACAGTTCATCGGTGCCTCAGTGAAAAACCTCTTAAAATCTCCAAGATTTCTACACTAGATGAAAATAAAATGACTTCATCCTGAAATTGTACGATGTCTAGAGTGACTCTTCCATCTATAAAAACAAAAAGAATCATCATTGTTCCTTCTTCCTTTGAGGGTACTAATACTGCTTTTAGACATGAAGAAAATCCCATCAGCATTGCAGAGACCCGAAGCTTGACGTACATGGACATTACATTACTTTTTAGGAATACTTAATACAAAACAAAAATAGACACCAAAGGACCGTAATAGTTTATTGCCTTTGGAAACATGACACATAATCTTCTAATCTCAATGAAAGATCCTCAACATCTCCCATAAAGATATTCCCTTTTTTTCTTATCTAAAAACATTCCTTATATCCTGGGGAAAAGAAAACATAAAAAGGGTTATCTCAAATGCTCAGTAAGGTCAAACATAGTGAACATAAAACAATCCATAAACATTTGAAAGAAAAAACTTGAACATGAAATTTAAACATCAAAATCTTGAGAAAAGGCATAAATCGTGGAAGTACGTAAGGAATATATCATAATGGAACATCAATCATGATAAAATATAATGGGAATAAAACATGTAATTGTGTTAACCATTAAGAAATTGTTATGATTTCGATAGTATCCAAGGAATTTATTCCAAGACAATCTTAGTGGACAAAGTCCCTTTATGAATCAAGTTCACTCCTCGTTTCAGTCCTGTAACATTGAACCAAATTAACTTACTGTTCCAGCCATGTCTATCTCATGAGATATAAATCTTTACCCAATTAATTGGAGGGAGATATAGTTCCCACCCATCTCATAATGAAATCATTCTTACTTGTGCCACAAAATAAACATAAAACATTCATCATAACCCAAAGAATAAAATGGGTTTCATAAACATCATCCCATCACTTCATAATCCATATAAAACAAATGGACATTTCATCATAAGAAAATTGAACCATGTAAATCATATATACATTAAACTTGAAACATAAATGTATGAAATATTGTCATTTTAGATGGAAAATGGTTTTGATAAATCATTTGAAATGAATTCTTGAGGAAAATATCCTTTCTTCGTCAAAATCAATTTCTTTTCACAAAAAGTCATGAAATTTTAAAAGAAATAGATTTTTTTGAAAATATTCATGATATATTTTGGATTAAGATTCATGAAAATAAGGCTTTAAAATACCATAAAACTCCTTTAATGCCGTATAAGTTAAAAAACATTTTTCTCATACTTTTCCCAGAAATGTCAAAAAATTACCTTGTAATGTAATCAAATGAAAAATTCCTTACATAACATGTAGTAAAACTCAAAATGGGTAAAAAGGAATTTAAACATACATGAAAACACATTTATAAAACATGGACATGGATGATAGAAATAACCCCAGGAAATACTTACGAATAAGCAATCTCAGATAAAAATGAGATTTGAAAAATTACCCCTTACCTTAGGTCTGATATGCTTCGTACGTATCTGAACCTCTTATATAATGATTTAAATAATGTTATTGACTTATTACAGAATCATATTCATTGTTATGATATCATATATGGTTCACTTAGGACTTTATATTACCCGTTATTTTGTAAATTCCATGTTAAAGAGCGTTTTGGGTAAAATCATTTCATTTGTCATCCGTGTTTTGACTTGTAATTATTCATATGATCACATAGATAATGATTACTTAATTCCATAATATAAAACATTATTTATATATAATTTATATTCAGAATATACATATATATAATAGATTGATAAATGGAATGAAATACATCGTTCATGGTGATGGTAAGCCGTATGTACGCATGAATGTTGTTTTCGTTTCCTTATTAAATTGAATGGAATTAAGTGGATGGAATACATATATATATATATATCCAGTATCATTATTATTTCATATATTTCATGATTACTTATTATATATACTTTATAATCATTATTGAATGGTTAATCATTGAGAATTAATCTCATCGCGTCGTGGAGACGGTAGTCCGTACGTACGCACGAGCGTTGATATCGTTCCCATAATTATTGGAGTGGATGATAAAATATATCAGAATCAGTGTGATTTTATAATAACTATTTATAGTTATTCTTTATACCATTATACCCATCCAACTAAGGTGGTTTCGGAAAAACAGATTACACCACGGCGTGGAGACGGTATTCCGTACGTATGCACGCGCGGTGATTTCGTATTCCGTAGGATGGATAGAAGGTGAAATGGGGTTGTTTCAAATTTATAATAACATATCAGTATATTAGTTATACTGATGCTATTACTTTTTAATGAAACAACTAAAGAATAAGAAGTAGAAGAATAAATAATGTTGAAATAATCGGTAACGGACATTACCTCTTCTTTGAAGCGCCTCTTTGAGACCTCCTCTTAGGGTACTAAAATTGGTCTCTGAAGAAGACCAGGACCTCTAGGATGTTTCTAGGGAAGTGGGGAAGTAAAATGGGCAGAGTCTGGCCGAGCTTAAATGCACAAAATGTTGTGAGGAAGAGAGGGAGGATGTGCCCTTCTATAATGGAGGAGATGGGCACCTTTAGAATCCTCAAAAATATTAGTTGAATATAAATTCAAACACCACATAAAAACCACCAAAAATGACTCAATTCTAAGATTAGATGAGATAGGGTTGTAATATCATCAACCAATAAAATTTAGACATGTTTTTATCTTATTTTAAACCTTATCATTTTGATTTATCCTTATTTAATCTATTTAAGTTTATTTGTGGTAATAAAATTCTAAATTTTAAATGGTTATAAATAATCACTTATGTGTTGTTAATTTTACACAATTGGATACTTTATGACATTGGAGACTATATAAATTTCAATTTATAATTTTTAAATATTTTTGTGATTTTTAAACTATTTAATAATATGTTATTTTTATAAAATAACAATAGTGTCAATTTTGACACTATTTATTTATTTGAATATAAATAAAATCTACATAGAGGTTATACGAGAACTAAAAAATTGAATAGATTACTAACATGTCAAATTTGTTTATAAAATTCATGGATCACATTAAATAGTTCATATAATATTTATTTTAATATTTTTTATACCATTTATTTGGTATATCTCTTAATAAAATAATTACTACAACATTTTTGTATAATTATTTCATATACATATTTGTTGCATAAAAATTAAAAATAAAATCCTATGATTCAGATAAATATATTGACATTCACAATAATAATTTTAATCTAATTTATCATCTTAAAATCACAATATTTAAATTGTTATATTTATTAAATTATGAAGGTGACAGGTTTGGAATCATTTAAAATAAAATAATATAAGTGTCATATTCGCTTTTATAAGGCTAAAATGGTCAAATATTCGACCTTTGGATGATTATGGTTTACCTTTACAATAAAAATAAGTTTTGGTCAGGTTTTTGTGCATTTTATGGTCTTTATTAGTTTAATAAAAACAATATTCTTGATTTTTAATTGGATAAACAATTTCCGCATCACTATTGTGTCAAAATTAATGATAATTATTTAATCCCTAAAAATTATAAATAAATTTATATGATGTAGATAATTTAATTATCTTTTTACATACTATTCATGTTCTAAGTTTCATTAATTTTATCACTAAATTAAAATTAATATACTTATAAGATTTAAGAAAGTGACATGTTGTCACTTTCATTGGTTTTAATAATAATTATATTATTTCATGGTCAAAATTCCATGAAATGAATCTAGTCCGACCCTTAGGTGATTTTGGTCGACTTTTATTCATACAATAAGATTTTGGAAAGTGTTAGGGTAATTTTATAATCTTATATTTACCCTTAATTACCCGATTTACCTTTAACTATGGTAAATAAAATTTACCGTAGTTACTATTCATAATGCCCAAAAATAAAAAGTAGCTTATTAACATAATTTGGACCCACTGATTCCAAATATGGAATTAATTTTTCCAAATTCAATACACAAAATTTGACGAAATTAAATTAAAATTAATCCCATTGTCGAAAGAAAACGGTTTTTGTTTAAAACATTTCTAAAGATTGAATTGATTTAAACTACGAATTGAAGGTAAAATCAATTCTAATGATATAAATTATATTAAATGGTAAAACAATATTCTATTTATACTTTAAAACCATTAAATATTATAATTTAACCATATAAATTATTACGATGAAAAAATTAGTTTTTAATTAAAATATAGCGTGTTTTTAGTATTCATTAAAAGTTATTAGAAAAATATCAAACCTTTATCCAATGTAAATTTGTATATCCTGATTCAAAAGAAGAATTTTATTTTGTAAAATTGAACTTATAAACATATCAAAAAACTAGATTTAATGTGGTTGCTCCATCAAAAGGCGGAAAAACTGTATTTTTTTAAAATATTTATTTTACCCGAAAAAATTATTTTGTTCACATACCATGTTCTAGAAAATGTGTAAGATGAATAATAATGTGATAAAATTAAAAAATTAGTTAATACTATTCATAATAGCTAGTTATTGATAATATTATAACCATATATTATTGTTTATTGAAACCCGGTATTGCGTACAACACACGCTATCGAGGAAGGTCACGATTGCGTGTAATGCAAGCCAAATCAGGGTTGCGTGTAGTGCAAGACTCCTTTGTTGTTGCGTATAACAAAATACAACCATATTTCATTTATACATTGAATATATATATATATATATTCATACACACTCAATGATGCATAGAATAAAAACTATCAAACAAACTTGAAATTGTGTGTAACACGATCCAAAAATATTGTTGTGTATACTGCAAGATAATACGATGTTGTGTATAGCACAAGATATTATTGGTGTATCATACAATAGAAGATATGAAATAAATTAAAAATAATATATCTTATAAAATCTTAGGTTGTTACATTCTACCCCCCTTAAAATGAATTTCGCACTCAAAATTCGTCGGGGTTATAAACGGTTTTCTACTTGAAAGTTTCTTTAATTGAAACCCACATCGTAAAATGAAATAACAAAACTTAACTTTAAAAAATAAAGTATGAAACGTAACGGTTACCCAAATTAACTAATCATTGGGTTTCCACATAGGATAACATAGGTTAAAATATGGATATGGAAGGAAAATCTAACCATCAAGTTCTGATGGAGAGTGGTAGATGACATGGCTATGAAAAATCCAACAATTACAAAGCCATAAATTTCTGATGATCTAAGGTACCATCTGATTCATCGGATATAAGAGCACTAGGGCAACATTTTTGGTTTTCAATATCATTTCCCTAAAGTTTAAAATTTTGAATTAGATGAAATACTTGCTTGATTTTGGTACAATCTTACCGTTGTTCGTGCTTTGAACAATTTACACTTCATCTCTTACACTGTGTTTGGTTAGATTTTAGTAAAAGAAAAGAAATCATTTGATAGTTTATAAAAGAAAGGAAAAGAAAAGAAATGAATGTGATTTCTCTCCTTGTGTTTGGATCAATAACTTTGTAAAAGAAAAGAAATGATTTGGATTTCTCTTCATCTTGTTTGGTGAACCTTTTTAAAATAAAAGAAATGAAATTATTTTGTGATACATGTAGAAAATAGGGATAAAATTGGAATTTTTAATTATTAATAACCCTCCACCACAATTTCCTTCCAAATCATCCCATTTTTGGGATGATTTAAAAACAATAGCAGGGGAGAAATCCATTTCTCTCCATTTCCCCCCTTATCATTTCTCCCCTCTTAAAATTACCACACCAAAAATTAGAAATCAATTTCCCTCCTCTGTATCATTTCTTTTCTCTACATATCACCTGTGCCAAATGAACCCTTAAAGAAATGAAGTTGAATTTGTTATTCGTGAAGTGTTAACATATCATGCGATAGAATGATGGGTCATTCCATCTATTTCGAACAAAAGGTTAGCAAAAGTTATCAAATATACATAAGTCCATCTCTGGTGAGGTTAATCATATACGATTACAAAAATGAATTTATACTTCATATATCTTACCGCTTAATAAAAAACAAGTTTCTACTAACCAGGGACCTCTTATAGGCCTGTGGTAGGCGATAAAGGCTAGTCGCACTTCGGTTGTGTGTTCGATTCTCATAGCCTTGTCCGATACGATGAGTTGTCGCTCATCCTGCAGGTTTTCCTTTTTCTAAAACTACATTACTATAAGATCCCATCAATAATTTCAAAAAAAGTTCTATTCTTAAACAATACTAACGTATTTCCAACATAATCTATTCCTATCTTTAGGCTTATCTAAAATACTTTCATCCAAGCTCATAGTATAAATAAAATGATTACTGGAAATGTCATCTAACAATAATGTGAATGACATCATTTATCCCCCATATATAATAAGATATATCTTGTTGGTCAAATTACAAACATGTGAAAACCTTAATCATGTATTCTCTTGAAGAATGAATACCCATTGAACCTTAGTGAAGACATGAATGTTGTTAAATTTTAACACTTTCTACATACCAAAATCCCTAAAATTATATATACTCAAACCATAATATCACTTAGTCGTTATATCAGTCATGAGCTCATGAATACAATCAAACATCTCATTATTTTCTTATCCCTTCATTATGCACATATCAACTACTTTCCAAAAATATCTGAATAACCTTTCATGGTTACCGGTACCATTCATCACACACTTTCAAAACATAATGAAAGACCACATTGTAACAATCCTTAGATCTCTCTTTATTCCATAGTACCATGAGATTACTTATACAACTTTACTCTTGATAAACATGTAATCATTCCACTACCTTATTAAACCATTGACCAAGCTTCAACACTTCTTTAATCTCATATATCATTTGTAGTCTCCTCACCATCATCCACATAAATACTACCCATATGACCATGATAATTCTCTTCATGAGATTTTCCCTTAGGGAATTGGATTTCATAATTCTAGTACATTCCACATTTAAAACATTTTACCATTGTTGATGTCTTAGAAGTACCATTATCCTTGACCATGGTGTTAACTAAACCTTTTCCTTTTCAATTACTGGCTTTGTGTCCTTCTTTTCTGCACCCAAAGAATCTTCCAGTTCATTTGAAACATTCTCCGTGATGCCTCTTCCCACATGATTTATATAGGGGAAATTGAACTTTCTTTCCTCTGTGATCATCATGAAACTCCATATTTATCTTATTATCCAAGTCAGGAAACATACCAAATTTTAGTTTATTGATCATATTATGATATTTCTGATTCGGCATAATAATGATGTTTGGACTTCCAAATCCCATTGCATTTGGTTTCTCATGAAGAATATCATTCCATTGTACATCATATTATCGTGAATCATCCTGTATCCATCCATTTTCTAAAACCCAAAAAGAATAGTGTGAGAGGCAAAAATCATAATCAAGGGGGAGTAACATCAATATCTAACATCTTAGGTTTAATCTAGTATTGTTACCGTAATTCTAAGACTATAACCTATACTTATACTTAACCTTAGGGACATCCCAAGACATACCTTAGAAATATCTCTAGGGATCTCACAAATGTTCTCGCATCCTACTTTCCAAAGGTTGACTAAACCTTTCCTCTGATACCAACTATAGAGACTCGAAGCTTGACGTACATGGACATTACATTACTTTTGCGGAATACTTAATACATAACAAAAACAGACACCAAAGGACCGTAATAGTTTAGTTCCTTTGGAAACATGGGACATAATATTCTAATCTTGGTGAAGGATCCTCAACATCTCCCATTAAGATATTCCCTTTTTTTCTTACCTAAAACCTTTCCTTATATCCTGGGGAAAAGAAAACATAAAAAAGAGTGAGCTCAAATGCTCAGTAAGGGTAAACATAGTGAATATAAAACAATCCATAAACATCTGAAAGAAAAAACTTGAACATGAAATTTAAACATCAAAATCTTAAGAAAAGACATAAATCGTGGAAGTACGTAAGGCATATATCATAATGGAACATCAATCATGATAAAATATAATGGGAATAAAACATGTAATTGTGGAAACCATTCAGAAATTGTTATGATTTCCATAGGAGCCAATGCATTGTTTCCAAGACCATCTTAGTGGACAAAGTCCTTTTCTGAATCGAGTTCACTCCTTGTTTTAGTCATGTAACACGGAACCAGATTAACTTACCATTCCATCCATGTCTATCTCATGAGATATAAATCTTTACCCAATTCATTGGAGGGAGATATAGGTCCCACCCATCTCATAATGAAATCATTCTTACTTGTGCCACAAAATAAACGTAAAACATTCATCATAACCCAAAGAATAAAATAGGTTTCATAAACATCATCCCATCATTTCATAATACTTATAAAACAAATGTAAAATTCATCATAAGAAAAGTGAACCTTGTAAATCATAGAGACATTAAACTTGAAACATACACATATGAAATAATGTCATTTTAGATGGAAAATGTTTTTGATAAAACATTTGAAATGAATTCTTGAGGAAAATATCCTTTCTTCTTCAAAATCAATTTCATTTCACAAAACGTCATTCAATTTTAAAAGAAATAGATTTTTTTGAAAATAGTATTGAAATATTTTGGAGGAAGCTTCATGAAAATAAGTCTTTATAAAACCGTAAAAATCCTTTCATGCCGTATAAGTTAAAAAAACATTCTTCTCGTACTTTTGACAGAATAGTCAAAAAAGTACCTCGTAACGTAAAAAAAAGAAAGATTCCATACATAATATGTATTAAAAGTCAGAAATGGGTAAAAAGGACTTTAAACATACATGAAAACACTTTTATAAAACATGGACATGGATGATAGAAATAACTCCAGGAAATACTTACGAATAAGCAATCCTAGATAAAAATGAGATTTGAAAAATTATCCCTTACCTTAGGTCTGATAAGCTTCGTACGTATCCAGAACTCCAGTATAATGATTTAAATAATGTCATTGACTTGTTACAGAATCATATTCATTGTTATGATATCATATATGGTTCACTTAGGACTTTATATTACCCGTTCTTTTATAAATTCCATGTTAAAGAGCGTTTTGGGTAAAATCATTTCATTTGTCGTCCATGTTTTGACTTTTAATTATTCATATGATTACTTTGATAATGATTACTTTATTCTAGAATATAAAAAATGATTTATATATAATATATATTCAGAATATACATATATATAATAGATCGATAAATGTAAATAAATACACCGTTCATGGAGACAGTAGGCCGTATGTACGCATGAACGCTGTTTTTGTTTCCTTATTGAATTGAATGGAATTAAGAGGATAACATACATATATATATATACATAAATACAGTATCATTATTATGTCATATATTTCATGATTACTTATTATATATACTTTATAATCATTCATGAATGGTTAATCATTGAGAATAAATCACATCACGTCGTGGAGACAGTAGTCCGTACGTACGGACAAGCGATGATATCATTCACATAATTATTGGAGTAGATAATACAATATATCAGAATCAGTATGATGTTATAATAACTATGTATAGTTAGTCTTTATACCATTATTCCCATCCAAGTAAGGTGGTGTTGGAAAAACAGATTACAGCACTGCGTGGAGACGGTATTTCATACGTACACACACGCGGTGATTTCGTTTTCCATAGGATAGATAGAAGGTGAAATGGGGTTGTTTCATATTTATAATAAAATATCAGTATATTAGTTATAATGATGTTATTACTTTATAATGAAACAACTAAAGAAGAAGAATAAGAAGAAGAAATAAAGTTGAAAGAATCGGTAACGGACATTACCTCTTCTTTGAAGCGCCTCTTTGAGACCTCCTCTTAGGGCACTAAAATTGGTCTTTGAAAAAGACCAGGAACTCTAGGATATTTCTAGGGAAGTGGGAAATTAAAATGGGAAGATCTTGGCCGAGATTAAATGCTCAAAATGGTGTGAGGAAGAGAGGGAGGAGGTGCCCTTTTATAAGGGAGGAGAGAGGAACCTTTGGAATCCTCAAAAATATTAGTTTTATATAAACTCAAACCCCACATAAAAATGACTCAATTCGAAGATTAGATGAGATAGTATTGTAATCTCATCAACAAATAAAATTTATACATGTTTTGATCTTATTTTAAACCTTATCATTTTGATTTATCCTTATTTATTCTATTTAAGATTATTTATGGTGATAAAATTATAAATTTTAAATGGTTATAAATAACCACTTATGTGTTGTTAATTTTCCACAATTGGATAATTTATGACATTGGGATCTATATAAATTTAAATTTATAATTTTTAAATATTTTTGTGATTTTTAATCAATTTAATAATATGTTATTTTTATAAAATAACAATAGTGTCAATTTTGACACTATTTATATTTTTGAATATAAATAAAATCTACACAGAGCATATATGCAAACTAAAATATTTAATAGATTCCTAACATGTCAAATTTATCTATAAAATTAATGGAACACATTAAATAGTTCATATAATATTTATTTAAATATTTTTAAAACCATTTATTTGGTATATCTCTTAATATAATAATTACTATAACATTTTTGTATAATTATTTAATATACTTATTTGTTGCATAAAAATTAAAAATAAAATCCAATGATTCAGATAAATATATTAACATTCACAATAATACTTTTACTCGAATTTATCATCTTAAAATCACAATATTTAAATTGTTATATTTATTAAATTTTGAAGGTGGCAACTTTGGAATCATTTAAAATAAGATAATATAAGTGTCATAATATCTTTTATAAGGCTCCAAATGGTCAAATATTGTAACATTGGATTATTATGGTTTACATTTACATTAACAATAAGTTTTTTTCAGGTTATGTGCCTCTTATGGTCACTATTAGTTTAATAAAAACTATATTCTTGATTTTTCACTAGATAAACAATTTGTGCATCACTATTGTATCACAATTAATGATAATTATTTAATCATTAAAAATTATAAATAAATTAATATAATGTAGATAATTTTATTTTATTTTTTTAGACTATTCATGTTTGATGTTTCATGAATTTATCACTAAATTAAAATTAATATACTTATAAGATTTAAGAAAGTGACATGTTGTCACGTTCTTCGGTTTTAATTATAATTATATTATTTCATGGTCAAAATTCTATGAAATGAATCTATTCCAACCCTTAGGTGAAATGGGTCGACTTGTATTCATCCAATAGAATTTTGGAAGGTGTTAGGGTAGTTTTAAAATCTTATATTTAACCTTAATTACCCGATTTACCTTTAACTATGGTAAATAAAATTTACCGTAGTTACTATTCATAATGCCCAAAAATATAAAGTAGCTTATTAACATAATTTTGACCCACTTATTCCAAATATGGAATTCATTTTTCCAAATTCAATACACAAAAGTTGCAGAAATTAACTTAAAATTAATCCCATTGTCGAAAGAAAATGTGTTTTTGTTTAAAACATTGCAAAAGATTGAATTGATTTAACCTACGAATTCAAGGTAAAATCAATGCAAATGACATTAATTATATTAAATGGTGAAAATATATTCTATTTATACTTTAAAACCATTAAATATTATAATTTAACCATATAAATTATTACGATGAAATAAGTTGTTTTTAATTAAAATATAGCGTGTTTTTACTATTCATTAAAAGTTATCAGAAAAATATAAAAATTTATCCAATGTAAATTTTTATATCATGATTCAAAAGAAGAAGTTTATTTTGTAAAATTGTACTTATTAATATGTCAAAAACTAGATTTAATGTGGGTGCGCCATCAAAAGGTGGCAAAACTACATTGTTTGAAAAATATTTATTTTACCCAAAAAAATTATTTTTTTCACATACCATGTTCTAGAAAATGTGTAAGATGAATAATAATGTTATAAAATTTCAAATAAAGATTATACTATTCATAACGGCTAGTTTGTGATAATATTATAACCATATATTTTAGTTTAGTAAAACCCGGTATTGCGTACAACACACACTATCGAGGAAGGTCATGATTGTGTGTAATGAAAGCCAAATCAGGGTTGCGTGTAGTGAAAGACTCCTTTGTTGTTACGTATAAAAAAATACAACCATATTTTATTTATACATTGAATATATATATATATATATTCATACCCACTCAATGTTTTGTAGAATAACAACTATCAAACAAACTTGAAATTGTGTGTAACACGATCCTAGAATAATGTTGTGTATACTGCAAGATAATACAGTGTTGTGTATAGAGAAAGATAATATTGGTGTATCGTACAACATAAGATATGAAAGAAATTAAAAATAATATATCTTGTAAAATCTCAGGTTGTTACAAGCATTGACTTTCCATCCAGGTCCATCTCAATCATCATCACTATATCCAATAGATTAGAATAAGTGGGAATCTTCAACAAGAAAACCTAAGAACAAATATATGATATAATTCGCAACTAGAACCATTGATCTGAAATCCTCTCATTAGTTACAATCTCAGAAAAAACTACACCAGCTTAGTAAATCGATTTCAGTGCTCAGTCCCAGTTCGATTTTCCTTTTCATACTTGAAAAATTCTATATCATTTACCAATATTATGGACTCTGAATAGAACTATTTGGTGAAAATAATCTTGAAGTATTAATCTCAATGCCCTCATATTTCATTTTTTTCACCATAATATACCACAAACTCCTACTCAGTCCTTCCTGCATGAAGGTGGAACATTTCACCTTGATCATTTCCATTTTTTTCAAGTACTCAACAAATGTTATATGTTTCCCAACCAATCCTAGTTATGTTGAGGATTAGTGGATCCTTTGAAAAGAAATTACATTTTTTGAGGTAACTCTTGATAATTATTTCTACGACCATCCCCCTAAAGATACGTAGTTAGAGCATGTGTAGAAATTGAAGGTGGTTCCTATCCCAGAGCTTAGACAGTGTCCACAATCATCTCAACTAGATTCGGATATGAAATAGGATTATTTTAGATGAGGCTCAGCAAAAACCTCAACCTGGATCCGATTCACACATACTCTAAGAGGTATGATGCTAACAACATTAGGATACAAAATGATGACGTTAGATCAACACTGAAATTGATTAATAAGAGAAATTATTTTCAATAGAAGATACAATATTGATTTTTTTTCATTAAATCCAAATAAAAATAGGAAAATGATCGAATGAATCCATAAGAAAACATTCTTTAACCACCCCTGATAACTTATGGTTCATTATAGGGAGATTTGTCCATGCACTCAACTTAAACTACCTCCTATGTCCTGACAAGATTTCCCAAATGTGTACTCCCTGCAAGAAAAAATATCAACCTGGATATCCAATACCACTTTGTCCCAAACCAGCCCAGATACCCTAGAAACCCAATAATTATGCTATCCCAAACATATCCCTAAGGGAATTCCCAATCCACACAGGTTGTTTACTAGTACTTGGGATCACACAACATGATATTGTGAATGATTTCTCCACTAACAATGCAAGAGAAAAAGAAAACCAGACAACATTCATAAAAAAGAAACTCTAATATAAGTGATGTACCAAAATACAAAAAGGCCTAAACAATCCCAAATGACTAAAACCAAAGTAATAAAAAAGGGGAAAAACCCACCTAGACTGTGGTTCAACAACTAGATCAACATCCCAGTGATCTTTTCCCACTGCTCAGAATAGAAAGAAGAAATCTAAAAACTCTCGAAGGAAAAATAGGGTGTCAGATACAAATATAAGTCGGGTCTCACCACTAATTCCATAAAAATACCAACAAATGATTAACCAAAGGAATGATTTCAATTTTAATTTTAAACACGTTTGGAAATTTGAATCATATGTAGACAAAATCATGCTATACAGTTAAAATGATAGAAAAATAGTTTAAGAAATGGCTTTATAAATGATGGAATATTTCTAAAGTAATGGATTAATATAAAATAGTTACATAAAACACTTTATGTAAATATATAAGGAATGTAATGAAATTTTACAACATTGGCATACATATATATCTCAATTATAAATAACAAGCGAGAAACATGGTTATCTAATAAATAGAGTGGATAGGATTTCTATCTATAGGACTCTGCGCTATCTAAGTGAACCTAGAAAAATGTGTATACACATGCCCCTATGACACAGGCCAAAGGTAACTCATCACCATCCCATCAAGGATGTGACCATATGCATTTACGTTTTAGAATATTGTAATAGCATAGATTGTGACCAAATAACTCAATAGCTACCTAAGGATTACATGTGATCTTACACAATTAATGATGGGAAATTCATTTTATGAATTCTTAAAATACTATTAAATCTCATTCTTCTATTTCAAGGATAGTTTTCCATTTAAATCCAAAATGGTATTTAAATAAAAATATTCATCTTCCACAAGATAATACCACTAGGTTTCTATAAAATCATTTTTAATACATTATCACATGTTTTGAATCCATTAAAAAACATGTCAATCATTTAACAATAAATTCCTAAAATTAAATTCAACAATTTAATTGAAATCATTTCCATAAAATACACAATTTAAATTTGACAATTCAAATTAACAAATTTCCATGAACACACCCCAATTCAACAGAATTGAGATTTTTTCAAATTCCCAAACCAAAACCACTTCAAATCTCTCAATTCACTAGAAATTGGTTTAATCAAATTAATAGAAATCAATCATAATCAATTGATTTTAAAAAAGAAATTGAAATAAATCTGTAAATAGTAGGTTAATCAATGTGGATAATCAAGATGAAATAACCTACCATTTCTTGAAAATCACTACTCACAAAGACACCCATCAATGATAACAAAGGTGTAGAACTCCTTGAAACCCAACCTAAAAAATAGATTAGACACCACATGGAACGAATCCATAAATTTTAGCAAGATCCTTGAAATCCCAAAGAAGTAGAAAGAGAAATCGACAAAGAATGATGGGAAAAACTAACCAGGGAATCACAATGTAAGTTTAATGATGAATGAATTTTGAATGAATTTATCTATAAGGGTTGGAAGGATTTGAGATCACTTAATGAAGTACTATGGTCGATGGAGAAGAAACTAAAGTATAGGAAAGAGAAAAACCCATTCACAATTCCCGTTTAAAAAAATATAGTCAGGATATTTCTCATTGTGAAATCCCAATACACAATGTGAAATGGTTAATTCTCATAACTACTAAAAAATGTGTCACCATAACATAAATTGTGAAACTCTATGTTAAAAACCAATCATTAACTCATTCATGACATATAATGAAAAATAAATATATGTATCCCTCATAGTTTGAAATTGTTCATGACTATCATGCAGAACCATTATATGATGTATAACCTTACCATAGAATGTGAAATCCATTGGCAGCCTACAGGAAAAAATAGATAAAGGAGAGAGTCAAAAATATATATAAATTCACCATTATAGGTGTCCTCCCAACTCAATCTTGACCCTACCCTATCAACAAAAATGAAAAACCAAAACAGTTTTTAGGACATACCTGTCCTATCAGTAATGGGATGTTCCATTCACAATGTTTTTTCTGAACTTTATTTCATGTTGAAAATGGTATGTGTGAACCAGATTACATATTCACAATTTTATTTCTAGACCTATCTCCAATGTCTATAATTGTATGTGTGGACCTGGTTTCATGTCCAAAAGTTTATGCAAGGGCCTAATTTTATGTCCTTAACATAATTAGTGAATATGTATCTATTTATATTGATTTAAAATGTTATAAACAGATGTTTATGAAACAAATATTTATTTTATACCAATGTTATTCTCCCACAAATCATTGGCATTGATTCCCTTATGATTCTGGTCTTATGAAAGAAAATATTTTTTCCATGACTCATGTATATGATCTATGACAGGTTGGGTATAAGATTTTTTTATTTCATCAATATAACATCCTCTTATGATTATCTTATGATTTAATATTACCATAGATTTATATCTCTTATATTTACCCTTACTAAGAATATGAGCTCACCCTTTCTTATATTTCCTTTAATCAGGTTATGATGAATGGTTTTATATAGGCCATGGCTTTGAAGTGTTCTAAATTTGATGATCTTTGAGGAAAATATTAAAGATATTTCACCAAATTAGAAAATTATGTTCGAATTTTCCAATAGAAATAAAATATTATGGTCCTCTACAATGTATTTTTGAAATTTAATGAATATTCATATAAAAATGTTTAATATAAATGTATGAAAATTGGTGTTTCTACAGTTTTTATGAGAGGAAATGTTTTTTTTAAATATTGGAGACTATGATGAGAATCCTTTAGAGTTATTCCTAGGGACATTTCAAGGGATATATGTAGGGATGTCTCTACAAATAAGTCTATGGATGAGTTAAATTAAAGGAAAATTTCATTGAATTAATGTAAAGGATAAAGAAGGTATATTCCTAGAAACACAACCATAACCTGAAAATACAAGTGGATTTGTCTCTGACATAGATGTATCTTGGGGTAACAACCCTGGAAACACTGTATTTATCTAGAATCAATTGGAAACTAGTTCATGACAACATGCCCTTCCTCACACCGAGTTTCACATTGATGGGGGATATTTGTTTAAAATTCACAAATATTTATAAGCTGTCATGAATTATTTAGACAAATGAAGAATATGAATGACCTAGTTTAAACTATTGGTTTCATTGATTAATGGTGAATGTTTCATTATATATAAAATATATAATTTCTTTTCATTATTATTTGGCTTCCAATTATGATTAGAGTTGTTCACACAATTCTTTTTGGTTTTGGTCAATGATGGGAACTGGAAAAAACTGGGTTAATATTGAATGGTTTTCACAATTTCTTGATGAGAATACAAATTAAATGATAATAGGAGTGATGAATATTGTGATAATTAATAATTAATTATCATAGAACATGATTAAAAACTACCAGCTTAACCAACTCTCAGACACACCAAATAAGATAATTATAGAGTTCATTAAGATTTTGGGTAGTGGAGACCATGGAGGAATAAATATTTCATTCCTTATATGTTTATAATGTTGAAAAAACACTCATGATTATATCACAGAGGAATGAAAACATGTTTTATGTGAAGAGAAGAAGGAAAAAAAGTAATCAATTTCCACCAGAAAATGAAATATTCAGTTAATGGAATGTATGGGAATATTATTCTCCCTATGTTATGGATGAATATTTTAAATATGGATTGCATTAAATCTATGAAAATCGATGTCCAAAATAGAATGCTCATGAATAGAATCAACAAGGTTGTATGAGTAATAGGTTTTCTATTGATAACGAGGATACAATAAATGACATATGAAATATATTATCCATTCTAATCATATTTTTTCAAACTAGAGAAGCATGATTAAATTGAGTTTTATGACAGTTAATAAATGATTCTTATTTCACACTATAGGAATGATAAATTATGGAATAATATTATGAACCCTAATTAGTGGCTTAAGGATATGGGGGAATAATTGAAGTGTTTATGTATTATAATTCACGATTTTCAAAAATATTAGGATTATTTAACATTAATTTTTCATTAAGGACTTGAATGAATATGATAAACGGAACTACTGAGATAGAAAATTGATTTAATGGAAAATTTATATATTAATATTAATGGAAGATAACCATTAACATGTTCTTGAGGATGATAAAATGTTGTTTAGTATGGTTAAATAAATGATTTATATGGATAATTTTAATTCAATAGTATTGAAGACCTTAGAACTATTAATAGATTTTTTTGAGAAAGTTGATTAAATTTTTATTGATGTATCCTGAAACATTATTAGATCTATAGAATATATTCAATAATCTTGGGATTTATTCAAGGAATGAGGAGGAATGTATGTATTAATTGATATTTTATGGTAATTTTGGTTATTATCATGATTCAAGAGAATATATGACCAAGGAATTCACATATTTTTCACGAAAATATTAAGAGGAGCATAATGATATTTGTGAGATTAACATTAAGTTGAGTGTGGAAATGTAAGCGAACTTATTGAAAAAATAATTATTTTTGAATGGTTATAAGTTTAACTATTTATAGAATGGTTTAAGGTGAATTTCAGATGAGGTTATAGAGATTAATATATCACATCAACATATGGATATTTATGTATAACCTGTTATAAGTACTTTTTTCTAAGAATAACTACAAATAAGTAAAATTATTTATCATTATATCTATAGTTTTTATGATCCATTAGTACTTCAGCTGTAAAAAATTCACCTCATTTCATGGATTAAGAGATGAAGTGGAATTTTAGCAAGGAACAACCAAATAATGGAATTGTTCCTATGAAATAAAAATATATCAAGTAAGTATATAATCATATTTTCTTAGCCCATAAGGAAAATGAATTCCCAAAAACTAGGAAAATGATCTTGAAAAAAATGGTATCCCAGTACCTTCAATTCTATTGAATCGAGTGGTCCATTAAATAATCATATATTTATGGTCATGTGTTGTTAAATTTCTCTTGGTCACCCACTTTCTTGTGATCGTTGATCATTATCACCCTCTATAATTATGTATGATTTTATTCCATGTCCAAATATTCACTTACTAGTTATTTTTTCCAATGTCTAAACCTAGTTATGAGCTATATTAGGTAACCATTATATTTCCATATTTCCATTTTAAAATAATTTTTTATTACTTATTTGTATGACTTCGGTTTCTATAATGGAATTTTTCAAAAGTGAAACACTTATTGAATGAGTTAAATTTTTAGGGTGAAATTCAATTTAAGGGAGGTAGAATATAAAACACATATATTTAGTGAAATATTTTTTCAAATTAATTTATTCTTTTTTATATTTTCTGTCACAAAAAAATATCTATTTTATCATACATATATTGCAACATTGAGTTAACGTTCATTACAAGTAGGACCATGTTTCACCGAATGACAATACACTATTAAAATTATTATTTAATATATCAACAAGATTTTGGAATTGAGGGTAAGAATATAATTATGTAAGTTAAGAAATTATATATTTTACCCAATTTTTTTATTTATCAATTAATTATAAATAAAATAATAATCATTTAAAGATAAAACAAATTTCTTCTAAAAATCATTATTTTTTCTGAAAGATGGTTTTGTCACCATTGGTACATCTTAATTTTTACTAATTTGATAAAATTAATTTTATAATATAAAAATTATTTTTTTAATCATCGTTTAAAAATTATTTAATGAGTTTTATTATTTTTCATATGAGTATCATTTTTTGATGAATAATGAAAAATACTAAATTTTAATTGAAAACTGTGTTTTCACCTTAACTTTTTACAAAGATAATTAATATTTTAAATTTATTTTAAAGTATAATTAGTTCAATTATACATATATTAATCCAATTTATGAAATTGGAATCAATTTCAAAGGGAAATTAAATATAAAAACTTTGGGAGCTTTTGAACATTGTCACTTTAAAAAAAGGCTTTCACGTCACATCTTTAGGAATAATTTTAAATTCAATTATGCCCATTTTGTAAAGGTAATTTGTAAATATGGATGAAATATTTTGAATAATCATAATTTATATTATATAAAGTTTCAATTAATTTTTTATTGTAATTATTAGTGAACTATGTAAAAATTAATTAAAATCATTAGGGGTAAGACAAGATTTTGTGCATTACATGTGTTTGTATTAAAATTAATTTTACACACATATATTTTTTTATTTCATAACTTCTATTTAATATTTATAAAATGTTTTTAGAAATTATATAATAAATATCATTTTATTTTAGATATTTAATATTATATCACCTAGGTAAATATAAATATATAAGTTATCGTGGTCATAAATTGAAAGGGTAAAGTTTAGTAAACACAATGAATAAAACATAACATGATAAAAATGTGTTTATTTTTGTGTGGTGGAGGTTTTTATTGACCACATCAATCCTCCACTAAAAAATTTTTAACTTTTGGAGTACCATGAGGTACTTGAGACCTAAAAATAGTGAATACTTTTGGGTATTTACTAAAATTCCACACATCCTCATTTATAAATTGTTACTCGCCCCCTCAATTAATATGAACATTTTTTTCGTTCTGGTTTTAGGCCACAAAACACCCAACGGATCTGTATCCAATGATTTATGGACCTTCTTTCCAAAGGCAGGCGTTTGCCAGATGGTCTAACCAGCGACTCTTAAGAACTCACATTGGTCGATAGGATGGGACGTCGGGCACATCACACCCTTTTTGGGGGGGAATTATTTCCTGTTCCGGGACTCTCTTATAGATTTAAGATGTATTCATATGTTCGCGAATCTTTGGTTTATACCCAAACATAGTATCCACAGATTTAACCTTGGTGGGCAATGGCCAACTGGAAGTGTAACACCCCAAGATTTCATAGTGTGTTATTTATTCAAAATAATTTAATAACTTGCACTACACGCAACACCGAGTTCAATTGCACCATGACTTACCAAAAAAAATCCATTAAAAGAGGTCATGAATAGTATTAACTAAATTTTAAACTTTATAATTTTAGAATCCATATTATGAGTTTCTTAGTCATAATGCAAGAACAGATTCATTTTCAGTATTGCACTTTTATCAACTTTTGATAGTGAATCCTTTTTAAATACAATATTTTAAACTTTTTGACTAAATGGAGACATCAAAAAATTTAAAATGAAACTTCCCAAGCTTCCACGGTACGCTTTCCATTGAATAAAACAGTAGCGTGTGTTGTACGCAACTTCGAGTTTTAACACACACCACAACCAATCAAACTGGCCGTTATGAATAGTAATACCTAAATTTTGAAATAATATATATTTTATATTTTTAAATGGACTTCATTTTTGGATTCGGAATATCGAATTTATCCTAAGGTGAAATTTTGGTACTTTTCGGATAACTTTCATATTTTGATGAATAGAGAAAATTACTAAATTTTAATTAAAAACAAATTTTTTAATCAAAATAATTAATAGTGATAAATTATGAATTTGAGTGGTTTTAAAGTATATTTAGAATATATTTTTACAATTTAATATAATGTTGGTCATTGGACATAATTTTACAATTAAACCGAACATAAATAAGTGTCAATCTTTTGATAGTTATTATCTCTTAAAAACACGCTTTTTGTTTTGACAGCGGGAATTAATTTTAAATTAATTTCTGCCACTTCTGTGTTTTGAATTTAGGAAAATGGATTCCATATTTGGAATTAGGATGTTAAAATTGTGTAAATAGGTAACTTTTATTTTTAGACATTTTGAATAATGACTGCGGTAAATATTTTATTTACCATGGTTAAGGGTAAATCCGGTAAATAAGGGTTAAAAAATAATATTATAATAATACTAAATTACCCTAAAAAGTGTCTTAACCCTATTGGTTGATATATGGTCGACCATGGGCATCTTTGGGTCTATTTTGGGACCCCATGGATCCACTTGTAAGTGATAATGACACTTTATTTTAATTAAGTCAAAATGAATACAAAAATGACACAAGCATATATCTTTTAGAAAAACAATTGTTACATAGGGTTATATATGTTGGATTTTAGATTATAAATATTCATTAGAAAGATAAAAAGATTTCCTACATAATGATATTTTATTTATAATTTTTAGACATTATATAATTTATTTTATTTATGACACAATGATGATGCAGTAATTACTATAATAGTGAAAAATTAAAATAATTGATATTATAAATACCCAAATAAATATAATATGAAACTTTTAATGAATTAAACTAATTTTCTAGGATAATATGATATATTAGTATTTATGTAATTGACTTTGTTCGAAGTAATAAATCTGTTATGAGTTTCACAAAAATCAACTATTGAATAGTGTCAAAATTGACATAAAAGAGTTCTTAAAACAAATATTATATTATTAATTGATATTAAATTCCTAAAAATCTAAGGTTCGGCCAAGAGACTTATATCATGAGAGGTTCATCATTAATGGACCACTTGGGGGTCGCTTGGATGTATATAGTAAGTTTATTAACCATATTATATAAAAATACAAAGAGACATTGTAAAAGTGAAACTAATTAACTTAGAGTTAATACTTAAAGATAAGGTTAATATAAGTACCCAAACCGGTCTAAATTCTATTGGTTGAGTGTTTTTCGACCTATCCCCACCTTAACCTTTTAATAATCAACTTTCGAGCCTTTAGAAACCGAATAAGAATTTAATATAAATTAATATTTCTAGCTTTTCCAAAGGTGCCCCTCACCCCTCTTATAAAAGGGAACTCCTCCTTCTCATTTATTCACACCTCTAAAGCCTTTTGGTTCGGCCAAACTCTGCCCTAATACTCTCCCAACATCCCTCAATACAACCTAGAGGCCTTAGTTTGATCAGAAAGCCAACCTAAGGAGCCCTTTTGATCAAATCAAAAGGAAGAACCCGAAGAAGAGGTAATGATTTCACCACCCTTCTCCAAGTTCATTTCTTCTTCCACTTCTTCTTCCTTTGTTCTTACCATTCTAAAATAATAAATCCAGTATCTCACATATACTATGATGTTATTATAAATATGGTACAACCATATTCAGTATTCTATCCACCCTTTGAATAACATGTCACCATACGTGCGTACGTACGGCTTACCGTCTCCACGTCGTGGTGTAATTGTTATTCAATATAATATTATTTGGATGGGTATAATAATGATGTGTAACTCATGTAAATAATAAATATAACATGTTAATTATTCTGTGATATAACATCCATTTATATATAGTTTTAATATCAAAAGAATGATATTGTCGCTCGTGCGTACGTACGGACTACCGTCTCCACGAACGCGATGAGATTCATTCTCCATCGTATCCATTCAAGTATAATTATCATTTGATGATTTAAAAATGATTTTTAAGGACTAGATATCATTCTTGATATGAATAAGATACAACAACCATGGCTTATGTAACAAAACATATAAATAAAATGAGTAAGTTAACACCCGAAACGACGATAATTCTAAGATATTATTAACAAATCAATGTTAAAAGATCATATATGATATCATATTAATATATATGATTCTTGTATAATTTAATAACAATTATTTCACCATTATACAGGAGGTTAACCTACCCCAACAAAGTAAAAGTATAAGGTAAGGGTTTACTTTACAACCTCTTCATTATCCAAGGTTGTTTATACGTAATAATCTACTGGGATCTCTTTATCATCCACATCCATGTTTCTTAAAAATGTATTTCAAAACATTTTTACTATTTACTAGATTATGAGTTAAAGTCATTTATACCCTTTTTGACTTTTATAAGTGGTTTATAAAGGAATCTTTCGGTCGTTTTCAAAACAAGGTCCTTTTTAACCTTTTCGACAGAATTAAGGTAAGAATGTTTTTTTTAACTTATACGGCGGGTGCGGTTATTTTACGCCGTTATAAAATCTTCAAAGCTTTCCTTACAAGCTTATAAGAATATTTTCAACGAAAATGTTTTATTTTATATGGATCTTAAATGATTTCAAAATAAAAGGAGATATTTCTTTAAAAAGAATTTTGATTTCATCTACGTCAACATCCTTTGATGGATTTTAAGATTATTTGAAGTTGATTTATTATGATACAAAACTTCTATATTGTATTGAAGGTTTTGTGATATGTTTGACTATGGATGTGCTATTTTTATACCATTCATAGTTTATGGTGAAATTATTGACATTTCGTATGCTAGATTTAATACGAATGTTTATGTTATGTTTAAACCTTTTCATATGGGAATTCATTGGACTTAATAAGTGACGGGTGGAGCCCGCTATAGCTCCTCGATGCATCGGTAGGTCTCATGAGACAAACTAGTGTCTTGGCACAAGGCCTTGACAAAATCTTATTTGTAGTCTTGGCACGAGGCCTTGGCTATATGGTTATGATAGTCTGGCATTATGCGTTCCAACATTATGAAAGTGGTTATTGATTTTTGCATGTGATTATTTGATTAGTAGAATATCCATGTGAATAAGTAAATGGCATTATTTCATTTTATTTATGCCATACCATGTTGAAAGTTCATATTTAAAAGGCTTTTGTTTTAGTTATACATTGCCTTAAATGTTTATTATTATTTATGAATGTTTCCGCTATATTGTTATCCTTACTGGGCATTTGAGCTCACCCCTTTTCTATGTTTTATTTTTCCCAGGATGTGAAGAAGTAAGTTATGAATGACCTGTAGGGATTTTATGAGGGGTTAATAGTGTGGATTGTGGAAACATTATGTTGTTGTAGTAGTTTTTCATTTTATGATGTAATGTAAAACTTATGAATATATCTAGTGTTTCCAAGGCTACTAAACCAATCGGTCTTTCGAGATTTGATCTTTCTTGTGATCATGCCAATGTTATGTAATAATGCACCGACTCTGGGTAACTGGGGTCGGGGCGTTATAGTTGGTATCAGAGGAAGTTTAGTACAAACCTTGGAAGCTAGATTCAGATAAACTCTGATTAGAGCACGTAGACCTAAGATGAACTTTGAAGATTAGTATAGAAGAACTTACTAGAATTTTGGTATTGTATAGATTTTGTGAGTTTTCCGAGAAATACATCCCTGTCTGGATACGAGCAGGTAGAGGCGGCTCTGGCACAGATGTACCTAGGGGTAAAACCCGAAAACACCGCTTTGAGCTAGACTCGAACGGGAACTGGTGTACGACAACGGGCCTTGCTGCACTCATGGTTACGACACTCCCGGGGGATATGCTTAGGATAACTCTCATTTTCTTTACAAATCATTTTGAAGGGATTATGAGTATATACATCCTCAAAGAAAAAAAATGATTATGGATTATATCCATAAATAGTTCAATTTATGTTAAGTGTTTTATAAGTATGGGATTATGTATTTTGATTCATAAACTGATCTAGTTTATGCCATTGTTTAGAAATGGCGCCCAGTAGAAGGAATGAGAACTCCGGAAATTCACATGATCCAAAGAGAAGGAAGGATCATATCTTTCATGGTCTTAAGCTAGAATTGATAAGAGAAATAGTCTCCCATGTATAATCATCATATGAAGAAATAATATCATGTGTTGATAAGATAAGTAAAGAGTTTACTGAGTCCTATGTCTTTGAAGGGAAGCAAGAGAAGAAAAGGATGGAAGAGAGAAAAATGGATAAAGGGAAGAGGGAAAAGAAGAATTTTCCCATATGTGGTAACTGTGGAAAGAAACACCCTGAAAATTGCCTGAAAGGAATGGGAGTTTGTTATAAGTGTGGAGGAAAAGGGAACAAAGTACATGACTGCAAGGGTAAGAAAATGGTTTCAAATGTACAATGCTTCATTTGCAAGGAGTTTGGACACTACGCGAACCTATGTCCCAGTCATCAGACTATGCCACAAATGATGCTATTGGATAATAATCAAGTTATGATACTACCACAGATGAAGAAGAATGATTAGAGTTCTTATGTTGATTATGTCAATTGAGTGTTGTATCAACAATGTACTTGTTATAATAATTATGGAGTATATAAGGATTGTACTGCCGTAGTATTTCATTAAGGACTTGAGATTGTGTGGAACAAATAAAAGTGACTCAATAGCAGGATAAATTTTTGGAAAATATATGGTTGAGAGAATGATAAATCATAATATAGTTATGATACTGAGATAGTGATTTTGGAATAATATGTGATTGTTTTGGATAAATTATATTGGATATTCTTGACTACCTTGTAACTGATTAATGATTTGTATATTCCATCATTGTTGGGGTTTTAAACATTTTTGGATTAATGAAGTATATCCAGCATTCTATATGGAATAAGGGATCATGAATGTAATCAATAAGGAATATGGTAATACATGATGAAGGTATTTATATGCTATTACGGGGTAAAAAGGATCTATATTATGTTTACCTTCCTTATAAATGTTGGACTGTGAGTTTGGATAGATTTATTTTGGATAGTTCTTATTTGGATTATTTTGGATTGCCATAAAAGGACAACCCGGAGGTCGGGCAGCAACCTGTGGCGTCCGGCAAGGCCGCGAGACTTGAACCCGCAACCGAAGGGCGACAAGGGTTTATCACCTACCACTGGCCCAAGAGATGTCCTGGATTAAATAATGTAGTTTTTTTAAAAGATCTGGTAGATGAATTATAAATTCGTTTATTTTGGAACCCTGTACGAATAGTATAAATATAATTTTTTTTACGAGTGAAAGATGAGTTTATGGTAGAAATTTATTAATGGACAAAACTCTAATTATAAAGTAAGTATATCTCCTTATGATCATAGCCAATCTCATAAATAAATTCCTCAATATTAAGAAAAGCAACTTAGAACAAAAATGTTGTTCTAGATGGTACCTTAAATCATCACTAATTTATGGCTTTGGGATTGTTGGCCTTTTCATAGCCATGTTCTCTTCCACTCTCCATCAGATAATTGATGGTTAGATTTCTCTTCCATATCCATATTTTCCTACATGGAACCCTAGTATGTGTTATTTTCGGTAATCTTCATACTTTCCACTCTTTATTTTAAATAGAGTCCTCATTAATTCATTTTTCGATGTGGGATTTCAACTAAGATATTTTGAAACGTCAAAAATGTGTTATCCTAATACCATATGTTTTGTTGAACCGATGGTATTTCAAATCATCATAGATTAATGAATTTAAGGACCTCAATTATACACTTGTTTGTGATTGATGACCTCAATCACTACATATAAATATTTACGTTTTCATCCAATTATATGTCTCTAATTTCCACCAATGTTCTCCTAATCGAGATCATAATTTGGTGGTGACCCTTTGATTTCTCTTTTCCTCATATTAAGACTAAATTTTAGTAACCCAATTTCCGATGTGGGTTTTCACACAAATATATTTTCTACTTTCAACCTTTTATTTTCGAAGAACAATTTCAAATTGCGAGGACGCAATTTATTGAAGGAGGGGAGAATGTAACACCCCAAGATTTCATAGTGTGTTATTTCTTCAAAATAATTTAATAACTTGCACTACACGCAACACCGAGTTCAATTGCACCATGACTTACCAAAAAAAAAGCCATTAAAAGAGGTCATGAATAGTATTAACTAAATTTTAAACTTTATAATTTTAGAATCCATATTATGAGTTTCTTAGTCATAATGCAAGAACAGATTCATTTTCAGTATTGCACTTTTATCAACTTTTGATAGTGAAACCTTTTTAAATACAATATTTTAAACTTTTTGACTAAATGGAGACATCAAAAAAATTAAAATGAAAATTCCCAAGCTTCCACGGTACGCTTTCCTTTGAATAAAACAGTAGCGTGTGTTGTACACAACTTCGAGTTTTAACACACACCACAACCAATCAAACTGGCCGTTATGAATAGTAATACCTAAATTTTGAAATAATATATATTTTATATTTTTAAATGGACTTCATTTTTGGATTCGGAATATTGAATTTAGCCTAAGGTGAAATTTTGGTACTTTTCGGATAACTTTCATATTTTGATGAATAGAGAAAATTACTAAATTTTAATTAAAAACAACTTTTTTAATCAAAATAATTAATAGTGATAAATTATGAATTTGAGTGGTTTTAAAGTATATTTAGAATATATTTTTACAATTTAATATAATGTTGGTCATTGGACATAATTTTACAATTAAACCGAACATAAACGAGTGTCAATCTTTTGATAGTTATTATCTCTTAAAAACACGCTTTTTGTTTTGACAGCGGGAATTAATTTTAAATTAATTTCTGCCACTTCTGTGTTTTGAATTTAGGAAAATGGATTCCATATTTGGAATCAGGATGTTCAAATTGTGTAAATAGGTAACATTTATTTTTAGACATTTTGAATAATTACTGCGGTAAATATTTTATTTACCATGGTTAAGGGTAAATCCGGTAAATAAGGGTTAAAAAATAATATTATAATAAAACTAAATTACCCTAAAACGTGTCTTAACCCTATTTTTTGATAAATGGTCGACCATGGGCATCTTTGGGGCTATTTTGGGACCCCATGGATCCACTTGTAAGTGATAATGACACTTTATTTTAATTAAGTCAAAATGAATACAAAAATGACACAAGCATATATCTTTTAGAAAAACAATTGTTACATAGGGTTATATATGTTGGATTTTAGATTATAAATATTCATTAGAAAGATAAAAACATTTCCTACATAATGATATTTTATTTATAATTTTTAGACATTAAATAATTTATTTTATTTATGACACAATGATGATGCAGTAATTACTATAATAGTGAAAAATTAAAATAATTGATATTATAAATACCCAAATAAATATAATATGAAACTTTTAATGAATTAAACTAATTTTCTAGGATAATATGATATATTAGGATTGATTTAATTGACTTTTTTAGATGTAATCAATCTGTTATGAGTTTCACAAAAATCAACTATTGAATAGTGTCAAAATTGACATAAAAGAGTTCTTAAAACAAATATTATATTATTAATTGATATTAAATTCCTAAAAATCTAAGGTTCGGCCAAGATACTTATATCATGATAGGTTCATCATTAATGGACCACTTGGGGGTCTCTTGGATGTATATAGTAAGTTGATTAACCATATTATATAAAAATACAAAGAGACATTGTAAAAGTGAAACTAATTAACTTAGAGTTAATACTTAAAGATAAGGTTAATATAAGTACCCAAACCTATCTAAATTCTATTGGATGAGTGGTTTTCGACCTATCCCCACCTTAAACTTTGAATAATCAACTTTGGAGCCTTTAGAAACCGAATATGAATTTAATATAAATTAATATTTCTAGCTTTTCCAAAGGTGCCCCTCACCCCTCTTATAAAAGGGCACTCCTCCTTCTCATTTCTTAACACCTCTAAAGCCTTTTGGTTCGGCCAAACTCTGCCCAAATACTCTCCCAACATCCCTCACTACAACCTAGAGGCCTTATTTTGATCAGAAAGCCAACCTAAGGAGCCCTTTTGATCAAATCAAAAGGAAGAACCCGAAGAAGAGGTAATGATTTCACCACCCTTCTCCAAGTTCATTTCTTCTTCCACTTCTTCTTCCTTTGTTCTTACCATTCTAAAATAATAACTCCAGTATCTCACATATACTGTGATGTTATTATAAATATGGTACAACCATATTCAGTATTCTATCCACCCTTTGAATAACATGTCACCATACGTGCGTACGTACGGCTTACCGTCTCCACGTCGTGGTGTAATTGTTATTCAATATAATATTATTTGGATGGGTATAATAATGATGTGTAACTCATGTAAATAATAAATATAACATGTTAATGATTCTGTGATATAACATCCATTTATATATTATTTTAATATCAAAAGAATGATATTGTCGCTCGTGCGTACGTACGGACTACCATCTCCACGAACGCGATGAGATTCATTCTCCATCGTATCCATTCAAGTATAATTATCATTTGATGATTTAAAAATGATTTTTAAGGACTAGATATCATTCTGGATATGAATAAGATACAACAACCATGGCTTATGTAACAAAACATATAAATAAAATGAGTAAGTTAACACCAGAAACGACGATAATTCTAAGATATTATTAACAAATCAATGTTAAAAGATCATATATGATATCATATTAATATATATGATTCTTGTATAATTTAATAACAATTATTTCACCATTATACAGGAGGTTAACCTACCCCAACAAAGGAAAAGTACAAGGTAAGGGTTTACTTTACAACCTCTTCATTATCCAAGGTTGTTTATACGTAATAATCTACTGGGATCTCTTTATCATCCACATCCATGTTTCTTAAAAATGTATTTCAAAAAAAATTTACTATTTACTAGATTATGAGTTAAAGTCATTTATACCCTTTTTGACTTTTATAAGTGGTTTATAAAGGAATCTTTCGGTCGTTTTCAAAACAAGGTCCTTTTTAACCTTTTCGACAGAATTAAGGTAAGAATGTTTTTTTTAACTTATACGACGGGTGCGGTTATTTTACGCCATTATAAAATCTTCAAAGCTTTCCTTACAAGCTTATAAGAATATTTTCAAAGAAAATGTTTTATTTTATATGGATCTTAAATGATTTCAAAATAAAAGGAGATATTTCTTTAAAAAGAATTTTGATTTCATCTACGTCAACATCCTTTGATGGATTTTAAGATTATTTGAAGTTGATTTATTATGATACAAAACTTCTATATTGTATTGAAGGTTTTGTGATATGTTTGACTATGGATGTGCTATGTTTATACCATTCATAGTTTATGGTGAAATTATTGACATTTCGTATGCTAGATTTAATACGAATGTTTATGTTATGTTTAAACCTTTTCATATGGGAATGCATTGGACTTAATAAGTGACGGGTGGAGCCCGCTATAGCTCCTCGATGCATCGGTAGGTCTCATGAGACAAACTAGTGTCTTGGCACAAGGCCTTGACAAAATCTTATTTGTAGTCTTGGCACGAGGCCTTGGCTATGTGGTTATGATAGTCTGGCATTATGCATTCCAACATTATGAAAGTGGTTATTGATTTTTGCATGTGATTATTCGATTAGTAGAATATCCATGTGAATAAGTAAATGGCATTATTTCATTTTATTTATGCCATACCATGTTGAAAGTTCATATTTAAAAGGCTTTTGTTTTAGTTATACATTGCCTTAAATGTTTATTCTTATTTATGAAAGTTTCCGCTATATTGTTATCCTTACTGGGCATTTGAGCTCACCCCTTTTCTATGTTTTATTTTTCCCAGGATGTGAAGAAGTAAGTTATGAATGACCTGCAGGGATTTTATGAGGGGTTAATAGTGTGGATTGTGGAAACATTATGTTGTTGTAGTAGTTTTTCATTTTATGATGTAATGTAAAACTTATGAATATATCTAGTGTTTCTAAGGCTACTAAACCAATCGGTCATTCGAGATTTGATCTTTCTTGTGATCATGCCAATGTTATGTAATAATGCACCGACTCTGGGTAACTGGGGTCAGGGCGTTATAGGAAGCAGGGGTTCGGAATCATTTATGCCCGACGTTTACCATCCCTCGTTGGATTAATGACCTTGAAGGGTTGGAACTTGCTTGGGGTGATACTAGGAGTGGCACAGTGAACCGACATGGAGATGATCGGATCGACCAGCTATTGGGCTTGAACCTTCGGGAGGAATCCTATGTACCCTACTAAGGAAGCAGTGATCAAAGCCCACATGGTTGGGATAGGTGTCAGGGAACCGACGTGAAGAGAGACCAGGTGGTCCGATAAGTGGTGGGCGTGAACCTTATGGAGGCTTCCTACATACCTTGTCTAGGAGGCAGGGATCAAAGTCCACGTAGTTCACTTATGTGTGGGGATTACACTCTGGGGCAGCCCAGGATGACAGATTGGGGTTTACACTCTGAGGAGGCCCATAGGAGGATGTCATGGTCAATGCTAACTCTTAGCCCAAGTGAGTCATACTCGGTGTGAGAAACAAGAGGTAGCAGGGACTAGAGGATCACGTCATGAAAGGTGCGTCCATGAGAAGCGGAGTGGGGCTTACGCATGAGGGTGGCCTAGGGCGATGAATTAGGGCTTACACTCTGAGGAGACCCAGAAGGTCGGGGCTTACTCCAAGATGGACGCCCGGGGCGACAAAGCCCAGCCAGAGAGGGAAAGGGGTGCTCCTATTCCCGTATGCTCTCAGGAAGCTCATGAGGGCTTCCTTCTAATGGTTATTTTATCATCTTCAAGGAACCCTCAACATGTGGAGGGGAAGAAAAGGGATTCCCAAGCTCAGACTCTACATTACTGTGGGAATCTGAACCCAGGAATGCTTCTGGAATCTACTCAAGGGTTGGGGAAACCCCTTTGCCCCTGTTTACCATGGGTATGTGAACTCAAAATGGCGTGCTGATGCACTTGAAAGTTATACCACGCGGGTCCGATGGCTGTAGCGGAGGCCTCAGCTCGGGGATGATGAATAGGCCAATGAGGGAGTCGCGGAGGACCTGGCTGGATCGAAAGGATTTTACCTGGTTCAGGAAATGAGAACACCGAAGTATTTGGCGAGCCACCATGAGGTATGGGTAGTGGCGCCCTTCACGTGGGGAAGTACCACGCAGCTGGAGAAGCTGTCTACGAACCAGGGTGGTCTGTGGACTGATTGGTGTCCCACGAACCAGGGTGGTTCGCGGCTTCGGGTTCAATCCGCGAACCAGGGTGGTTCGCGGCTTCGGGTTCAATCTGAAAACCATGGTGGTTCGCGGCTACAGGTTCAATCCACGAACCAGGGTGTTTTGTGGTTTCAGGTTTAATCTGTGAACTGGGGTGGTTCGCAGAGGATTCCAGGTGGGAAGCGGTAGCCAAGGGCGGCGCCGATCGGAGGCTCATCGGTCGGGGCTTCGCCCGCGGGGGAGTGTGCTCCACGGTACGACGGATGGGAAAAGAGGCATAAACTCCCTGGTCTGTGGGGAAGTCATCCGCGAAGGGGGTATGGTTCGTGGTTCTCCTTTTTGTTATTTTAGGTTCGCGGTTGACCAAATTATTATTCATTTTCCAATTCCTTATTAATTCACATACCTGTTGTGGTTTGTGGATGAGAATTTCACTGTACGCGAACTCTAAAGCCTTCCTTCAACTGATCTCCTTCCGAATCTCCAATCCCTCCAAATCCGATTCCAATTCTCTGATCACCCTCTTCATTCCCCCTTGGTCTACTTTTATAGAGTGGGTAAAGGAATGTATATGTGGCCATGCAGCACCTTTTTCAGAGGCCCATAACCAAATACCTGGTTCACAGCTGAGTTGGTCAATCCATGATTCGCGGTGGGTATTGATCGCTCCACTCCTTCGCGAGGCGAACTCAGGGGGTGATCCGTGGCTATAGAGGGTTCTGCCTCCATTCCGCGAATGACAACGGGTGCGGCTTGAACCTGTCGACGCAGTTCGCGGTTGGGGCCGTTTGTGAAGGTGAACCGAACTGGAGCCCATCTTGCCTCGCGACCGTGGAGGATCTCCACCTCCATTTCGCGAACGACACCAGTTTGCGGAGGGGGGTGCCTTGCGGGGCTTGGCCACTTTGCACTTCAATGGACCAGTTCATGGACCGGTCCTCTTTTGTGTCTATTCTTTGATTATTTTCCCCAATTCTTTTGGGGGATTTTGGTAAAATTTTCTTTACATATTTTTCAGGACCCTACAAATGCCCCCTATCAGAATGGGGTCCGATCGGAACGAAGAGGAGGCCATTCCGATTCATAAAGGTCTTAAAACTGAGATGATTTGTGGTAGAAAGGGGAAACCGGTAGGGGACCATGCCTATAAATATGGGGGGCCCTCACACTTTATCCTTTACTGAATTCTTGGAGAAACCCGAGCTCCATCGCCTCCGCATGTTTTCTCTTTCATGAAGTACCTCGTCTACGAACTGGCAGCATCCTCTACGAACCATTCCTCCCTCGCGGTCAACTTCATCCGCATACCAACTTTCCAACCACGAACCATTACTATTAATTAATTAAAAATTAAGTGATGACGGGTTGCAGAGGAACTAGCTTCGCGGTCTCGTTGCTCCGCAGACTAAGATCTCTTGGACTTTAAAAAGTATCTGAATCTTCTGAATAAACTCAGGATGGAATTTCCGCGGAGCGACTTGGTTTGGGGTTTCCTGGCCAACGCTCCACGGTCTAGGGCTTCGTGGACTGATTTCGCAAAGGGTTGGTTCACGGGATGGTGTCATCGCAAACCATCCTCCAAGCCCTCCTTGCGTATTTTGATTATGGAGGCTCCTTAACCATTCATTTGGTTCTTTTTGTCCAGATTTTTATTCCGGACTAACCAATTGTTGGCTCTCATTGTGCAGGGAGCAAGTATGGTTCCCCATCGTTCTACGCTAAGGCCTACTACAGCGCCCCTCTCAACTGTCTTAGAGAGACGTTCAACTATGATTCTCAGAGCGGAGGGTGTCAAGGAGGACCCTAGTCGGTCCATCATTCCTGATGATGGTGCATTGAAGAACCTGCTCTCTCCGGAGATTCTGAGTTATCCATTATCCAATGAACTCCCACTCTATGGCTTCAGTCTTCAGGATGACGTTCCCATCCCCCCTACTTTCACAGGTCTCCCTTCTCCATTCCTAGAAGCGCCTTCAAAATGCATTTAGACAAATCTTACCCATTCCAGGGAGATAATCTCTAATTTTGGTCGAAAGACACATTTATTATAAGGGGATCTGTCTGGACCCAAAGTGATCAGTGCACTCAAGAATTCTCTCAGAAAGCTGTCGTTAAGGACTACCCTTATATTTTCAACCTTGATTGAAGGGATCCTGATGCATGATGGGTTCTCAGGTGGGATCTTTGGTCTGGCGGGCTCTTCTCAAATGATTGGGCTTGGGATTTCTGAGTCCATCATCATTTTCCGGAGTCTCCTGATTCACTAGAATCGGTCAACCTATACTCCGCAGTGTGGGCTTCCCAATTTTCTTGTTTACCCACCATCTTCGATCATACCCGACCTATTCAATCGCTGGTGTTAAAGTAATAATACTTTTCACCTTCCCCATAGTGAAGTCGACATCTGTCTGTGGGACATCTACCAGATAGGAGGACTGCCGATGGCTAGCGAGATGTATGACGAATTTTTTCCCACTCCCAATGCATGGGAAGACATTGAACATGTGCCTTTATTGGAAAAAGAGTTATTGACCATGGTGGAGCAGTTGCTGGGTCAGGCCTTGCATGCCTGCTCGCATATTCCTTAGGGTACTTGGATAGGGTTATTTATTAACACCACCGGTCCTATGCCGAATATTAAGCGTCCCAGGACTCATCCTTCCAAACAGTCACTAACCATTCAATGTTCTTACTGGGAAGTGCTGGAATCATGCAACTATCATTCATGGGGTTACGAGGTGCGCCATAGTGTGTCACATATGCTCTGGTTGGCCGATCTGTTTGCTATGTTTTTGTGCGGATGGCTATTTCCTTCCCAAGATGTTAACCCAGGTGTCCAGGCCTGCACTTTGATGATGGAGGCTGAGTTAGCAGAGGGTCGCTTGGTGAATTCATCCATGCCCACTTTGGCCCGTATTTACGAGCTATTGGGCTACATGCAGATGGGCGGGTCACCCTACTGTCTAAGCAGACCATTTCAATTTTTGTACGGTTGGGTATTGGATCACTGTCGCTATTATGAGTATCGTCACAATACAGCCATCCCGATTCTTAACTTTCGGCCTACCCTACTGGATATATCCGAAGTTCACATAAAGTCTCTTAATTCTAGTGAAGTCCTCGAGCTCATGAGCGACTTCTCCCAGTTCATCTTCACTCGCTACCCCACCCCTTCTGGCATCTTAGTTGACAACTGTTGGGGAAGCCTAGAGGAGCACTCTTACATGTTCTCCCTGCAGGACGGGTTTCTGTCTGCACAGATCGATGGTGTTTCTTTGTGCGAGATTTACGTTCCGTACCACTTTTCTCGCCAGTTCGGGTGCATGCAAGTCCAAGTTTCCCTTCCCCCTTCTCAGGCTCAAGGACTGCATGCAGCCATAGTTCGTTAGTGGTGGCTAATGCTGATGCAGGAGGGATCTGACGCAAGCATTCCCCTGCCTGATACGGGCGCGGCTGCCAGCCTTTCAATGGAGTATGCAAAAAAATTGGTAAAATGATATCCTGATGGGATCCTATGGAAGGTTGTCCGGTACGTTCCCAAAACAAGAGGTATGGTCGCTGATGCATCCACTACACCTTCTTCATCAGTTTTAAGGGAGTAAAAACTAATGGCTCGTCGATCAAAGCGACTCAGATAACTTCCCTCTCCCAACCCTGTGGTGGCCACAGTCCAGACAAATTCATCCTTCTTGTGTGTGGATAAGGATGACCCTGTGGGGTAGGGTCCCAGCGAGACCATCCCGAAGGTTCCACCAGTCGATACCGGGCTTAGCAACTTGGTCCCCAAGCCTGAACCGGGGTTAGGGGCTCCATCATTTCCAGCTTCAGAGTCAACTTCTAGTGAGCACACGTCCATGCGGGCATCCATGCCAGACTTTGTTCTCGTGTCGCCCAACGAGGATACCAAATATCTAAGTACCATGGAGGACCATCAGGCAGTGCGCATGTGGGCCTGGCCCCGAATCTATGAAATCATCACTGAAACCCCCTTAGTCGAAATGGCAACTAAAATCGAAGCTCTTCGTCAACTCTTCCTGGGTTCGGGTTCGGGTGGCTTTGACTATTGGCAGTTCCATTCTTTTGCATGCCAAGTTGTCATGGCCCACGAGGAAGGTATCACTAGTGAATGAAAGCTTTCTCACTTCAAGACCACTCATCATGGGGCCCGAACCTTGGAGGAAACCACAAAAAATCTCCATCAACTGATAGGTCAGGAGGCTATTTTTCGAGATCAGGCGGCCATCATATCTTCTGAGTTGCATGCATGCGAAGAACGGGCCGCGATGCTGAGGGATTAGTTATCAGCTATGACTGGTCGTCTTGAAGTTACCAAAAAAGGGATCAACGATCTCTAGACCGCGGTGGAGTGTATTCGTCCGGTGGCTGAGGGTGAAACCAAGGAGAAGGCAGTGTTGGAACAATCCTACAACAACCTTCGTCGCGCAGTCGCTGATCTGGTGGGGAGACCAAGTCAAGCTCCTTTATAACTATCAGAGATACTTTTGTATCACCATTTTTACTTACTCCCTAGTCCCCCTTTTTTGTATGAAGGAGAGACCCCAGCTTGTGGAAGTCCTCCCCTTTTTTTCTAATGAAATGTAGTCTCCATAAATCACTCATTGTTGTGCAATTTGATTGTTACTTAGAACAATTGTTGTGAAAATAACAATTCACTGAATCAGAACTAATCATAACTCAGGAAAACAAGCCCTAATTTTTTCCTAGACCATGGGATCCAGCGAACGTAGTCTAACTATTGATAGGTTTTTAGAGGAAAATACTACAAACTTTTTGTCTTTTTCTTCTTCTAATGCCCTGATTTTGCATTTCCCCATTCGGTATGGGCCCAGCAGGTATAACAGGGCTTTTTTTAGGTCTCCCTTTTTGGGATTTCGACCTAACAGGCTTTGTGCCACTTTCTTCTATGAGCGGTTTAAAGTCCCACCGACAAGAATATCATTACTGATTTTTAGGTCGAACATCTTTGACCAAATATGGTGGGGCGAGGGCCCCAATGGGGTTCAAATGATTAAAAGATGTCTTAATAACCTTTAGATGTACGTGGGGAGAAACATGTTTGAATTTGAGCAGCATGCAGGGCATGTATCAGGGCATGGCTCATGGCATGGGAGATGTGCCGGCGTACAGAGGTAAGAAGAACATTGCCTAATGAAAACATTCCTTTGTTAGATGGGCCAAGAGAAATCAATATGCAGAGCTACTGAGGTCATGGTATGCATAGTAATACAAAGGTGTCCTTAAGTCAAAGACTTATCCATTTCTGATGGTCAGGTGACTTCATGGAAGTCCAGCTTATGGAAACCACGATGGGTGGCATGGAAAGAAATGAAAACCACCAGGGGTGGCTTAGAAGGGGAGTGTGACATCTGAAAGGGTTTTGGGAACATCCATACTAATCAAGAGTGTGGTCTGGAGACCACCCCCTACGCATTTAGTTAGCGTAAGGGATGGTTGAGGCTTGACGCAGTTTAAAGTCATACAGCTGAGACATCATCTGAAATGGAATGACTTCTCCTGGTTCTCAGTAATCTCGTCAATGACATTTCTCCAAATTTTGGTAGGATTGTGAAAGAGGTTGGTAATCTGTAGCTCAGAGGGTTTCTGAATCCCGGGATAGAAATGGGGGTTCAGAGGCCAAGAGGCGTACGGACAGAAGCATTGCCCAATTAAAACATGCCTTCGGTAGATGGTCCAGGGGAGATCAATATGCAGAGCCGTTGAGGGAATCGTATGCATAGTCATACAAAGGTGTCCTTAAGTCAAAGACTATCCACTTCCGATAGCTGAGCATCTTTAGGGATGTTGAGATTTGGAACCACCAGGGGTGGCTTATGAGAGTTTGGATTTTTCTGAGTACAGAGTATGGATTATGATGAGAGGGTGCCAGAATACGGGGGAAGTATATAGACTAAACTTCCTAAGAACAGGAGAAGTAATTCTTTCTCATGGTGTTGTGAGGCGGTGGTTCCTGCAGGTCTGATACGTGCATTGCAAGACAGAGAAAAGACGTTGTTTCTTACTTAACCCGTGATGGGTTCGACCGTGCAGTTTAACGTCATGCGGTAAGGATAAGGAACATTATTAAAGGTTGTCGTGTAGTTTAACGTTAGTCGGTAAGGATGGGGGGAATTTTTTAAGGTCGCTATGCAGTTTAACATCATGCAGCGAGGACTGGGGCATTTTTGAAAAGGCTTCTCTTCATCAGAATGTAGCTGGGCTTGAATACCTCAACATGACCCATATTTAGAAGGGCGGTGATTGGTGTAAATCATGGTTCTATGGCTTCTTGTATATGGAGAGGTGATATGGGGGCTCTAAGGCCGATAAGCGTACGGAGCTAGGAAGAGCATCGCCTGTGGAAATCTTTCCTTTGATGGACGAGCCAGGGGCTATCATTATGCAGAGCCGCTGGGGGCATGGTATGCATAGTTGTACAAAGGTGTCCATGGGTCAATAAATTTCCACTTCCAATGGCCGTGACTGGTTATGAGGATCTGAGTTTGTCCGGGACACGAAGTCTATCATCTGTTGAGGAAATATCTGGCCATGTCGGGGACATTCGTCCCTGGTTGTTATTAAAGCTTAAAGATCCCCCCCTGCGCTGATTTATCTTGTTCGTTGGGGTGTACCTTCACTCCGTGCAGTTTAACGTCGTGCGGTGAGGATGAAGTACTTCTAGTTTATCAGTCATAGTGCTTGGACCATTGGGTGACTATTGTTGCAATCACTCGAAGGATAATTTGTTCAGGATGTTCTAGTATAATTGGAACAAGGTAGGGGATGAAGGTCATAGACTAAAACATTGAGCTTTCCCGGATCAGGAGGTATGGTGTGGGGGATGTGAGGCCAGTAAGCGTACAGAGCTAGGAGAAGTACCGCAAGAAGAAATCTTTCCTTTGATGGATGAGCTAGGGGAAATCATTATGTAGAGCTTCTAATGGCATGGTATGCATAGTCGTACAAAGGTGTCCCTGAGTCGATAATTTTCCACTTCCGATGGCCCTGAATGATTATGAAAATCCGCAATTGCTCACAGTACAGAGTTCGGAATGTGGGGATAATGGTGTCCGGGTATACAAGAAACATCTTCACCAAAATTGTCCATTGAGTTAAAGTATCCTAGTCCTAGCTTGATGTTTTCTGATACAAGTCTCTATGTGAACCACTTGCGGACACACAGGCTAGCCAGATAGGGAATACCTGGAAACACCCGAATGTGAAAAGGGGAATGAACTTGTAAACCACTTCTCCATAAACTTCTGGATCAAGAGATATGGAATGGGGGATCTAAGGTCGAAAAGCATACAGAGCTATGAATAGTGTTGCCTGTGGAAATATTGCCTTTGGTAGATGGGCCAGGGGCTATCCATATGCAAAGCCGCTAAGGTCATGGTATGCATAGTCATACAAAGGTGTCTACGAGTTGATGACTTTCCTCTTCTGATGGCCATGAGTGGTTATGAGGATCCGTAATTTTTCGGGACGTGGAGTCTGATGTACGGAAAGGATGTATCCAAATGTGCAAGGAGTATCTCTATCTTGTATCTCCATGTGTCCTGGGTGGGTCGCAAAAAAGTCTATGCAGTTTAATGTCATGTGGTGAGGACAAACTCCATGCAGTTTAACGTCATGCGGTAAGGACGAAGATGACCCAACATGAAAGACAAAGGGGTCTGCGCAGTTTAATATCGTGCGGTGGGGACAACTTCCATTCATTTTAACATCCTGTGGTAAGGATGAAGATATACACCCTTTGTAGGTCTGGTCCGTACATGGGGGAAGGGGGAATTTTTAACATCTTTGTCCGTGCAGTTTAACGTCGTGCGGTAAGGACGAGAAGTACACCCCGTGTCGGTTTGGTTCTCACATGGGGGGGAAAGGTATCTCTTTTTTAAGGGGTTGGGCCAGGACTGGGGATCTTGGCGTCACTACGTATCCTACGAGGGAAGTAATCAAGCCATACGTAGTTCTATATAAAGATGATACACCCCGTGCAAGTCTGGTCCGTACATGGGGGAAAGGGCATTTTTTTGAAGTGGATGGGCTATGATAGGGAATCCTGGCGTCGCTACGTATCCTGTGAGGGTAGGAATCAATCCATACGTAGTTCTGTGTAATAATGATACACCCTGTGCAGATCTGGTCTGTACATGGGGGAATGTGCATTTTTTTTTGATGTGGCTAGGCCAGGATAGGGAATCCTGATGTCACTACGTATCCTATGAGGGAAAGAATCAAGCGATACATAGTTCTTTGTAAATATAATACACCCTGTGCAGGTCTGGTCCATACACGGGGGAATGGGGACATTTTATTTGAAGTGGCTAGGCTAGGATAGGGAATCCCAGCGTCGCTACGTATCCTGCGAGGGTAGGAATCAAGCCATACGTAGTTCTGTGAAATCCTTGCAGTTTAACTTCATGCAGTGAGGACATGGTCCATACAGTTTAATGTCTTGTGGTTAGGATGAGGGGGAATTATTATATTCCGTGTAGTTTAACGTCATGCGGTGAGGATGAGGTGCTTTGCAGGTTAGTTTCGTACAGCTCAAATGAATATTTATCTGTCTCTATGCGAAATACTTCTTCAAGAATCTCGCATTGGTAGGAGCTGTGGTGGATTTCCCATCCATGGAGATCAGGGCATACGCTCCCTTGGAGTAGACCTTGTGTACAACATATGGTCCTTCCCACTTGGGCTCCAGCTTTGGAGGATTTTTTCCAGGTATCATTGGGGTCCGGAGGACCAACACTAATTCTCCATCCAAGAAAGACCGAAGGCGGACTTTTTGTTAAAGGCTCGTGCGATCTGGTTCTGGTACACTTCCAGGTGGTGCAGAATGTGAAACCTCTTCTCGTCTAGCTGTTCCAATTCACCTATCCACTTTTATGACAACTCATCATTGGATAATCGATCACAGATGGCAACACATAGTGAGGGAAGTTGGAGTTCAAGGGGCAGGACTGCCTCCATGCCATACACTAATGAGTACGGGGTAGATTGAGTAGCGGTGCAGATTGTGGTTCGATAAGCCCCCAATGCATGGAGGAATTTATCTGGACATGAATTCTTGTCTTTTTCCACCATTTTCTAGAGGATGTTGGAGAGGGTCTTATTGAAAGCTTATATCTATCTGTTGGCCGCTGCATGGTACTGGGATGAGTGGTTAGCCTTGATACAATACTCATGGTATAGCTTTTCCAACTCAGCAGAGCAGAAATTGGTGTCGTAGTTCGTTAGTATAGTATGAGGGACGCCAAATCTGGTGATGATATTGGTCTTTACGAAGCTGACAATATTTATTGCCCTGACTTCCTTGAGGGGTATGGATTCTGTCCATTTGGAAAAGTAGTCGTTCACCGTGAGGATATACTTCAACTGTTTGGATGTGGTGGGAGGATACGGTCCCATGATGTCCATCCCCCATACGGAAAACGGACAGGACTAATTATCTTGATGAAGTATGTCCGGGGGCTGGTGTATGAAGTTACCATGAATCTGGCATGAGTAGCATTTCATGGTAAAATGCTCGTAGTCTCGTGCCACTGTGGGCCAGTAGTACCCAAGCCTTCGAATCTGATAGGAGAGCTTGGCCCCTGGTTGATGTGCTCCACATGCTCCTACATGTACTTCAGTCATGATGACAATGTTTTATTCTCCATCAATGCATCTGAGGAGAACTCCATAGAGGCCTCATTTATAGAGGACCTATTGCAGACATGCTCTGCCATATAGGACAATATTGATTTCCTTTCTTCATATTTGCTCTCGTTTAGCCTTGTCTGATGGAAGATCTCCCCGTTGAAGGTAGTTCGTGATGGGGTTCATCCAGCTGGTAGCAGGAGCATATGGCTTGGGGAGAAGACTGACTTAGTGTATCTATTCTATCTTATCTTGAACAAATGGAAATACCATTAGATGATGAGAAATACTGTTGACCGTTTCATCTCAGTTTGGGTTGACTAGGGTCGTGGCCGCATTGGCTAATGCATCAGCCTAAGCATTCTAGGATCAAAGAATATATTTCAATGTTGTTTCTATGGAGAACTCGACCATTAACCCTTGGACATGTTCAAACAAGAGGATCAGTTCCTCCTTTTTAATAGCATAGTCACCATTGACTTTCTTGATGACCAGCTCTGTGTCACCTTTTACCTTAAGGTGATGTACTTGTTCTTGGAGTGCGAGTTCCAGGCCTGCAATGAAAGATTGATATTTCGCTTCATTGTTCATACATCCCTCTGACAAGTAGAAGGAATACGAAAAAACTTCTTTTTCTAGGGACACAAGTATTATCCCCAGACCCACTTTGTTGAATCTGGGATCCTCCATCCTCTTCTCAGTGGGGCATCGGGACGTACCATCAAAGTACATTTCCCATGCTGGGAACTCCTCTTGAACTGAGAAGATATCTTCATCAGGTAGTTTAGCGTCCGGTGCAGTGGTCCCTATTGAAGGGTGCTCTACCAGAAAGTTTGCTAATGCCTGGACCTTGATGGCTTTTTGAGGCACGAACCGGATTTCGAACTGTTGTAGGATGACCGCCCATCAGGATAGGCGTCTGGTTAGCATTGGGTGACTGAAGATGTACTTGAGCGGGTTACTCCGCAAGATCAAATGGACCACATGATGCTGCAGATAATGTCGTAGTTTTTTAACTGTGAAGACCAAGGCCAGACAGCTCTTCTCGATATTTTAGTATCGAGTCTCTGCATCAATCATGGTTGGACTGAGGTAATAGAGTCTGTTTTCGCTGCCAACTTCATTCTTCTATGCGGGGAAGGCTCCCAATGACCATTCTAGGGCTGTCACATATAGAATGAGAGTCCTTCCTTCGACCAGGGGCATGAACACCAATGGTTTTAAGAGGTACTTCTTCAGGTTTTCGAATGCCTCTTGGCTGTCATCCGTCCATCGGTACGTGACCCCCTTCTTCATCAACCCGGTGAAGAGCAGACATTTGCCTGCCAGGTTGGCTATGAACCGCCTAATATAGGATAGGTGTCCTTGGAATCTCCTCAGCTCAGTGAGATTTCGAGGTGGTGGTGGGCTCAGGATAGCCTTCGTCTTCTCAGGGTTGACTTCGATGTCACGATGGCATACGACGAAGCCAAGGAACTTCCCTAAGGTAACCCCAAAGGCGCATTTCAAGGGGTTAATTTTCAAGCTATGCTGTCGGAGCTTGTTGAAGACAATCTCAAGGTCCGACAGGTGATCCGAGCACTGTCTAGACTTGACCACTAGTTCATCCACGTAACATTAAAAAAATTTCCCTAGGAACGGCTTAAAGATCCGATGCATGGCACACTGATACATGGCCCCATCATTCTTGAGACCAAAGGGCATGACCCTATAACAGAATACCACTTGAGGGGACCTAAAGGCAGTGGCTTCTTATTCCTCTTAGGCTATCCTGATTTGATTTTATCTGGAATAACCGTCCATGAAGGATAGATCCTCATACCCGGTCGTCGTATCAATTAACAACTTGGTGATTGGAACCGGGAAGTCATCTTTCAGACAATGCCGATTTAGGTCTATGAAGTCAATGCAGACACGGATTTTCCCATTATTTTTCTTAATAGGTACGATTTTGTCCATCCAAATGTTGTACTGGACCTCCCTGATGAATCATGTTTTAATGAGCTTATCGACTTCAGCCTCTATCTTGGTAGCATGTGAGGGGTGTGTCCTTCTAGCGGCATGTTTGTAGCCCTGGTGGTCTTCTAGAAGACCCAGTTGATGCGTTGCTACCTCAGGATTGAGTCCTATCATTTCTATGTAATTCCATTCAAATACATCTTGATGTTTCCTTAGGAAGGAGGTATATACCTTGTGTTCCTCGGGAGACATGGCCGCGCTAATGAGAGTGTGCCTTGGGTCTTCTTCAGTACCCAGGTTTATTTCCCTGAGCTCGTCCACAGTGGTGGAGATACCCTACTCAAATGCGGGAGGTGCATCTCTGAGATCTCCCCCCTATTCTTCTCCCAAGTCCTCATCTTCTTGATTTTACGAGGAGAGAGTTTCTGGTCTGAGCCTTCGAGGGTCTGAGGGAGAGGCATTATGGGAATCCATTCTTGAGTATTTGTCCCCAAATCGAGGGTTGGTAGGCATTCCCACATTGTCGTGCTCGACCATCGTGGTTGAAGTCATGAGGACATCTGAGTGCGTGTCCAGACTTTAACTCCTATTCTCAACACGGTTGATGGGAAGGACATAATCTCTACCAAGTTTCCTGAGGGGGTCGTTGGGGACCATTTCCCGGCCATTTGGAGTGGGGATCTAGTCGACACCATTGATCAAAGGCTGCTACTTCTTTTTTTTCTCATATAACCCGGCGTCGATGTAATGTGACTCGAAGAGCTCGAAAGGGGCCTTGTCAGCATGAAACGTCTCGCTTTATCTGTTCACGTAGTACATGATACACTAGTGGTAGGATGATGGAACGACCATGTGCTTATAGAGACATGGCCTTCCCAGCAGGGCATTGAATTCTGTGCTTTGCCGGACCACCATGAATTCTGTGTAGGCTACCAGGTCACCAAAATGGGTTTTTAGCATAATTTTTCCCATTGGCCTCTGCTCACTCTTGTCGTAACCCAACAGAGTTGTGGCTGAGGGAATTAGAATGTCCTCTCTATAGCCCAACTTACGGAGTGTCCGCAGGGGAAGGAGATTACATCCAGAGCCATTGTCTATAATGACCATTAGGATCTCAATACCATTTAGTGTTCTGGACAAAAATATCAGTTTTATGTGTCACTGTATGATGGAATCTTCATCCTGATCAGTGAAGGAAATCACCATATTGAATTTAGCCGGGCTAGTCTCCGTTTGGTAAATCTCTGCGGCAGCTACCTCAGCATGGAATTCCTGGGGGCTGATCAAAGCTTCTATAAGCGCCTCCCTAAGGTCGGATGACAATCTCAGGGCATCCAGGATTGACAACTTGGCTGGTACTGATGCTAGCTGCATAAGGATGTCGTATTTTCGCTCCAGCAGTTGATGCTTCTCCATTGGAGGGAAAGTCTTAGCGGGTGCTTTGGGAGCTGGAGCATTTGACGAGGAGGGACCGGACGTAGGTACGGATGTCGATGGTGTTCCCATGTTTTGAGGATTTGTCCTGGTCGGTCTGTTTGTGCACACTAGGTGACCAGACACTTCCTCATCCTCTGGTGGGTATCGCAGAACAACAAGGCTAGAGTGGCTGCTTGTGGGGGTGGAGGGGCATTCCCTCTCCTGCTGAGTCCGCTGAAGGGCTCTCCCATGGGTTTTCATGGTATTGACGGTCTGGGCCGGGGTCCAATCGTAAGGTTGGTTTCTGCCATGGCTGCACCTCCCCTGGTATCCCCTACCTATGTGATTCCTCCTCCCGGCTCCTCGTGTAGGAAACCCGGGTTCGTAATCATACCCTTCTTCAGGGAAGGATTCCATGAGATGGATGAAGTTGATAGAACCAAAGATTGGCTCTTCATCCTCTGACAGATCAACCTGGTCTATTGTCTCTGATGGTGTCATTTGGTGGGTCAGTGCCCATTGTGCCAAATTCGAGGGCATGAAATATGCTAGGGTTGAGACTAACTTTGGCCCCGTCACGGACTACTCCTCTTGTGATGTTTCCTCCTTCAGCTCCATCTAGATGACTGGATTGTGGAGGGTTGTGAGGCTGATGTGGTCGGCTTTGAGGCTCCAGGGGCTACTGGTGGAAACACCAGCTACTGTATTTGACCTCAGAGTATTCCTTGGGCTCGGTTGATAGTCTTCCGAGTCCTCCAGTTGTAAAATTTCTTCCCCTTCATGCTGGTGACTATCGGCCACCCCTCCTTTTTGTCAGATTCGGTGGTAGAGATACATGCCACATGTGCTAGGGGTGGTCCCGTCTTGACTTTTCTGGAATCTACCACCATCTGGAGTAGGTCTTTGAAGACGAATTACTCTCGGATTCTGTCCGCCAACATCCGATGGTAGGGGTAGTAATCTAGCATGTCATCATGGCTGACTTCTTCAGGTTTCCTCAGCTCCAGGAGGCGGACCAAGTTGCAGTTCATGGCGGCAATGAAGTAGCCACGAACTTGATCATATCAGAATGAGTATACTTTTTGTCTTTCCTCCTCAAACTGGTTCCTCTTATTTCCTCTTTGATCATCCTGTTTAAGCGGGGAGACCGCTGATATGTAGGGGGGCCTTGACGATTTGGTGGAAGCCTGAGCGGTGGAGCGGGCACAGGGGCCAGCTTGAGTGTGACAGTGGATGCTTCAACTCTAGGTGCTCTTTTCGCAGGAGCATACGATGCTATTCGGGACATTGGATTTTTCGGCTGCAGAGAGTCCTCAATTATTTGGGCAATGGCTGAGAGATGGAAGAAGGCAGTGGTGCACGCCACCGGTATGAGCGATGTTCGCAGATCATCTCTAAGATTATCGATGCATATGGCTAGCATCTCATCTTGAGGCATTGGCCTGATCAGAGAATAGGTCAGACCTTTCCATCTGGCGATGAAATATAAGACCCTCTCGTTCTCCCTCTACTTTTAGTTCATGAGATTGCTGACTGTTTTTTAGGAAGTGTTGAGATGAAGTGGAATAGGAACTGCTGCCGGAGGTCCTCCCAGCTCTCTATCGACTGGGCCGGTAGACTCGTATACTAGACGAAGGCGGATCCATACAAAGTCCACATGAAGAATCTGAGTTTCGCTGCTTCTTATTATTCCGGAGTCTGTATCATAGGGTCACAATAGGCCACAGAGTGCATCAAATGCTGTTATGGTTTGCATGATCCCTTGAAGATGGGGAATACAGGGCTCCCAAAATTGGATGGAGGCAGTGTGTTGGTCACCCAATCTAGGTAGGTTTCCAATCTGGCTGTATCAGAGTACGTCGACCTTCCATCTCTTCCAATTGAGCTATTAGTGCCTCGATGGTATTGGTGAGTCCCTGGTTTACATCCTGTTGGGCCTAGTCCTCGGCAGGCGTAGCCCAAGGCATTTCCTGAGAATCCGGGTTGGCTAGCACCAAGGGTGCATATTCTATTTGTGGTACCCTCGGAGGGTTCGGGCGTACTTGCTCCGGTTTTCTCCTATGTGGAGGTAAACACTAGTATTCATCATCCACATTTAGGTAGATGGACGAACCAGTCGCCTCATTGGGAAGGATCCCTGATCGTGCTTCGTCTGCTGAGGCAAGCCTTAACCATTGAGGTGCACTTGTTGGGAGTGCATGACATGGCTCTTCTTGGGATAAAATTTCAATAAGCTGGTTCATCTGGAGCAGCTCGACGTTAAGCCACCTCAACTCTTTCATCCCTTCTTCATATCGAGTGAACCACTCTTTGAGCGTGTGTGGATCATTTTTATCGAGAGAAGGGGACAAGTTAAGGGTAACCATTCATTTTTTCATGTCCTTTTTGGAAGCTCGCAAGGTAGGTGTAGGGAGGTTAGTTGAATGGGTGTCCATATTTAAAGCGGCCCTCTGGTTCCGAGTGTGCACACCTGGGGGTTCATTGTGAGTCACATCCTGACGGGAACCTTCATCTCCCAATCCTTCCAGATTTTTATTTTCTCCAGTGTCACCCATGGGGTTAGCCTCTATGGCATTGATGAACTCATACTATGGGGTGGAGGGGATTTCATCTTCCAAATTGGAAGAGGATCTCCTGCATCTTCGGCTGGCCTTCCCTTTCATGACCTAGGATTGCCCTCAGACTTCTTGACGAAGGGTGATGTAGAGAGTTCTTTGATGCAACCTTATGGTACGCCTTCCTCTTAGAGGGGATGATGATTCATATGACGGGATATGATGGGAACCTCCTCTTCTGACTGTCCTCCCTAGACGAGACAATACTGATTCTCATGGGGGATATTGTTGTTGAGGGGGTAATAATGCCCCCAGCCCTGAGGGATGGGGCTAGTTCTATTCCCTGGACGTTGAGTCTCTTCCTGGTTTTATTGGTATTATGGGGGAATTTGGTGTTAAAAATTCCCCCAGCCCTGCAGGCTGGGGTTCACCCTAGATTGCGGCAGTGGCTGCGGCTATTGTGACCTGCCTGATCTTGCGTGCCCCCATCCGGGGGTGAACCGGATCTGGTGCCGAAATAACCCAGGGATCAGTCCCTTCTGGGGAGGTAGGAAGAGATTTTTGATTGGCCTCTCTTAGGCGATAGGCCTGCTTTATGCTTTCGGCGGCCTGATTCCGGAGTTTTTTAATGGCTCATTCCTGTTGGGCCTTAGGCTTCTAGGACTTACTCGAGGCCTGACTCTGTTGGGTGTGTTGCCTTTCCTGAATAGGGGGTCCACCCGATTGCCGTATCTATGTGACGACGTTACCTGATACCATGCCAAACTGGTTTTTCTGGGCGGGGAGTAGAGTGAAATGAAGAGCTCCGTGTTCCCCCCATCCCCTGATATGGAATCATGTTGGAGCATCACCGATGAGGCGGCGCAGTTCGTGCAGTTCACGGAGGCTAGATGCCTCCAAATTTCCTTTTCACCTCTCGGGGCATTGTCGTCACATCAAGGAAAGGGCCTCCAGGTCGATGTGACGTAAGAGGTACCCTACCATCTTGACGTGGTCTACATACCTGTCGTAGGGCAGGAAGCTTGACTTCAGCCGGTGGAGGTTCGTACATATATTATGGCAGATGTCATGCATGCATTCTTCCAACAACTCCTTGGGTATGTCATACTATGAGGTGGCCGTGGGCCAAAACATGTCTAGTATATCATTCTTGGCTAGTCGTTTCCTCTGGTGCAGCATATCGGCACACTCCCTCACCTGTGATTCTTCTACCTGGTCAACCCAGCTAAGGTGCTCACTGCTAGTGTGATCAGAGGCAGTGGGGCCGGTATGTGATGAATCATTATGTAAGCGATTCTGAGGTGGTTCAGAAGATGAACGTGGGCCTGGGCCATCTCCTAATCGAATAAGTTCTTCATTAGCGACATGCTTGGAATCTGACATGCTTGATCCCGTCCTTCTGAGTGCCTCGGCATACGAGGGCTTTCCGGTGCTTGGCTTGGCAGGAGGAGGACCTTTCTGTTGAAATAATATGTCATCACAGGGAGGACCTTTGTAATGGCGACTGTAATGATGAGGGCTACAACTACTGCTTGATGCTTCACCGCATAGAGGACTTTTGTAGTGCACACCCTGGGGAGGACCTCCAAGGCGGGTCGCAGCGAGGGGAGGACCTTCTAGCTGCGTAGCATCGTTATGAGGAGGACATTCGCAACAATTGCCACCATGGTGAGGATGACCATCATGGCTTGATGTTCGACGCGCATCCTGGGGAGGACCTTCAGGACACACGGCGACAAGGGGAGGACCTTCTTGTTGCTTGGGGCTATTGCGGGGAGGACCTTCGCAATGGTGGACATGGTGGCGAGGACTACCATCACAGCTGCGGAAATGGCGAGGACTACCATTACTACTGCCGAATGGAGAATATATGGGGGATACATCCTAGGAAGGGCCTCTAGAATGTACCGCAACGAGAGGAGGGCCTTCTCATTTCTTGACTTCCCTACGGGGAGGACCTCCATTTTCAAGGTGGTGAGGACTACCACTATGAACTAATGCCTGGCTGCGTGGAGTTCCGTGGCAGCCTAACCCCTGGGGAGGACCTTCAGGGCAGGCCACGACAAGAGGAGGGCCTTCTTGTCATGATGAGACATCACTACAGGGAGGACCTCCGTAATTGAAACTATGACAACGAGGACTACCATCACAATCTTTGGTCCCATTGCATGGAGAGTGATTGCAGTGCATTCCCTGGGGAGGACCTTCAGGGTGGACCGCAGCAAGTGGAGGACCTTCTTCCAACTCGATCTTCTATTCGCGTTGAGGGTTTTCGTGACTCGTATCAAGAGAGAAGCTCTCGTGACCGAACATTATATGCTCGCGGGGGAGGCCCCTACAGGTGCTCTAGGGAAGACCTTCAGAGCTGCTGGTAGCGACATTACGGGGAGGACCTTCACAACTGCTACTGCCGCTCCCATAATATGGTAATGGGTGGGCAGGTTTCTGAGCCTTTGACGTGTGCGTAATGGAATTGGGAACCACAGATTCTAGCAGAGCGGAGTCATGAACCTGCTCTTTATTTTCCGGCTACCTTCGACGCATTCAGGGAGCTCTTTTGCAGGCAGTGTGGACCGTCTGCTGTTGACAATGGCCTTAAAATTTGGGTCCCTGTCTAATTGGGTCTTGTGACCTTGCTGGGATACGTCGACGAACATCTTGACTTTTAGCAAGGATATATTCTTGCTCTAGAGCATCCATCGTGATGGACGGGTGCCCCCCAGTTGGAACGAGTGAAGCTTCTTGATCCGGTTGCCCTTGCATCGCGGAATATAGACAGTGACCCTCCTAGGATAAAGAAGGGATGCAGATCTTCTTCGTGGTGGATATCTCATCTACTAGATGATTTGCCTCAATTGGGGAGATGGGATCACAGACCCAAGTCATTTCTATTGCTGCCGATGCAATTACATGTTGGAAAGTTTGCAAGATATGTTCTGGTATCGATACCTACTCCTCCATCATTTCCAGGATAGGTAGAGAGACATCTTTGGATGGAATGGGTATGAAGGCCCATTCTAGTATCAGAGTAGGAATATCCTGCTCCGGTCCTCCAGTGGTTAGTGGTTACTGAGTTTTCTCCAGTATCGAGGTAGGTGAACGAATCTTCCCCTGTACTGAGATATGCCGGTTTCTCTCTCTGTTTGCTGCCACATCGGGGTGGCGGACTTTACTTGAATCCGCAGGGAGCTGGCCCTGCATATATTGGTTTCCAACTGTATCAAGTCGGTGGCCGTTGTTGGCGGGGAGCGGTACTCACCTATGATTTGCCGCCACATCTGGGTGGTCGGCTTTGTTGATCGCCACCATATCAGGATGGCGGGCGTCTGAAGAAACTGCCAGGAGCTGGTCCTGTAGGTGCCGGGTCACCACCATGTCAAGATGGTGGGCTTCACGACCCTGGGCAGGGAGAGGTGTCTTCCTGGTAAATGTCGTCCTGCATGAGCGACGAGCTTGATGGAGCTCGGAGGGGATGTGTGCCGTCTCGTATGATGCCCCCCATGTTTGGATGGCGGGCTCAAGAAGATTGAACTGTTGTAGGTGCCTATTCATGGAACATCTTCGTGGATGGGCAGTGAAGCTCCTCCTCAGGGACCAGGGTGATGACCGGTCCTTGATTTTATGTCTTCCACCCTTGTCGGGTGGTCTGAGGGGCCGGAGCTCGGGGAGCATGGGCCTGAATCCTCATGGAAAAATCCTCCTCAGCGCGAGGATGCTGAGTCACGATGTCACAGCGATGACGCCTTTCGGCGGGGGCTTGAGAGAGGAACCCCCATCTGACAGGGATGAAGTCCTCAACATCGACCTCATCTACCTTTATAATATAAGGGAGGTACGCATTGTCCCGTTCTAGGGATAGACTCCCAAAATTGTTGGAGACAGCGACAGGGGCTGTCTGGGTCCGACCTTCCTGTCGTTGTTGGGCAGGCGACCATTGAATCTTGACGGATTAGAGGGCATGCATGGCCGCCTCCACCATTGGGAGAGTACTATTCGCGTGGTACTCTCAGATCAGCACGTCCGAAACCCAGAGTTGAAGACGCTAGGTGGGTGATGGGGTCCTCTATTGTTGAGGAAGTCTCGTCCTTGTGTCGTTGGAAGCGCGCACTTGTGAGTTCCTTTGCGAAGCCATTGGATCGAAGGGAGTTCTGAAAGTAGTTCCTGCAAAACATTTTAGCAAATAAAAGTAGAAAACCCATAAAATAAGCATATCATAATCCCATGCGTAATTAATGACCTTTCTTGGTCCTCTTTTGGATCATAAGGGGGCACTAGGTGAGGTTAGGTTAAATATATCATGTTTGGTTAAAGATTCACGTTGGGTTCACCATTTTTTGTTACGTTTTGGTTTTCGGCCACAAAATACCCAACAGATTCATATCCAATGATTGATGGACCTACTTTCCAAAGGTAGGCGTTCACCGGATGGTCTGACCAACGACTCTTAAGAACTCACATTGGTCGAGAGGATGGGAAGTCGAGCTCATCGTACCCTTTTTGGGGGGGAATTATTTCCTATTCTGGGACTCTCTTATAGATTTAAGATGTATTCATATGTTCGCGAATCTTTGGTTTATACCCAAACATATTATCCACGAATTTAACCTTGGTGGTCAATGACCAACTGGACGCAGGGGTTCAGAATCATTTATGTCCGAGGTTTACTATCCCTCATTGGATTAATGACCCCTAAGGGTTGGAACTCGCTTGAGGATACACTAGGAGTGGCGCAGTGAACCGACGTGGAGATGATCGGATCGACCGGCTGTTGGGATTGAACCTCAGGGAGGCTTCTTACGTACCCTAATGAGGAAGCAGGGATCAAATTCCACATAGTTCATATAGGTTTCGGGGAACCAACATGACGAGAGACCAGGTGGTTCGATAAGTGGTGGGCTTGAACCTCATGGAGGCTTCCTATGTACCCTATCTTGGAGGCAGGGATCAAAGTCCACATAGTTTGCTTAAGTGTGGGGCTTACGCTCTGTGGCAGCCTAGGATGACAGATTGGGGCTTACACTTTGAGGAGGCCCATAGGAGGATTTCATGGTCGATGCTAACTCTAAGACCATGTGAGTCATGCTCGGTGTGAGAAACAAGAGGCAGCAGGGACCAGTGGATCACATCGCGAAAGGTGGGTCTCTAAGAAGCAGCGTGGGGCTTACACATGAGGGCGGCCTAGGGCGATTAATTGGGTACTACACTCTGAGGAGGCCCAGAAGGTCGGGGTTTACTCCAAGATGGATGCCCAGGGTGACAAAGCCCAGTGGGAGAGGGAAATGGGGTGCTCATGTTCCCGTCTCCTCTCTTGTAGTGCATGAGGGCTTCCTTCTGATGGGTATTTTACCATCTTCGAGGAACCCTCAACAAGTGGAGGGGCAGAAAAGGGATTCCCAAGATCAGACTCCACAATACCATGAGAATGTGAACCCAGTAATGCTTTGGGAATATTCTCAAGGGTCGGGGAAACCCCTTTGCCCCTGTTTACCGTGGGTATGTGAACTCAAAATGGCATGCTGATGAACCTAAAAGTTATACCACGTGGGTCTGGTGGCTCTGATGGAGGCCTCGGATCAGGGCCGATGAATATGCCAATGAGGGAGTTGTAGAGGACTTGGTTAGATCGGAAGGATTTTACCTAGTTCTGGAAATGATAAAACTGAAGTATTTGGCGAGCCACCGAGAGGTAAGGGCGGTGGCGCCATTTGCGTGGGGAAGTGCCACACGGCTGGAGAAGTCGTCCATGAACTAGGGTAGTCTGCAGACTGATTGGCGTCCTGTGAACCAGGGTGGTTTGCGGCTTCAGGTTCAATCCGCGAACCGGGGTGGTTCACGGCTTCGGGTTCAATCTTCAAACTAGGGTGGTTTGAGGTTTCGGGTTCAATCCGCGAACCAGGGTGGTTTGCGGAGAATTCCAGGAGGGAAGTCGTGGCCAAGGGCGGCGCCAATCGGAGGCTCATCGATCGTGGCTTCGCCTGCGAAGGAGGGTGCTCTGTGGTACGATGGATGGGAAAAGAGGCATAAACTCCATGGTCTACAGGGAAGTCATCCGCGGAGGGGGGTATGGTTCGCGGTTCTCCTTTTTGTTATTTTAGGTTCTCGGTTCACCAAATTATTATGCATTTTCAAATTCATTTTTAATTCATATACCTTCTGTGGTTTGCAGATGGGAATTTTGTTATTTGTGAACTCCAAAGACTTCCTTTAACTGATCTCCTTCCGAATCTCCAATCCCTCTGAATCTGATTCCAGTTCTTCGATCCCCCTCTTCTTTCCCCCTTGGTCTCCTTTTATAGGGTGGGGAAAGGAATGTATCTGTGGCCACACGACACCTTTTGCGGAGGCCCATAACCAAATACCCAGTTCACAGATGACATGGTCAATCCATGATTCGCGGTGGGTATTGATCACTCCCCGACTCTGGGAGGTGAACTCAGGGGGTCCTCCACGGCTGCGGAGGGTTCCGCCTCCATTCTGCGAATGACAGCGGGTGCGGCTTGAACCGGTCGACGCGGTCCGTGGTTGGGGCTGTTCGTGGTGGTGAACCGAACGGGCGGCCATCCTGCCTCATGACCGTGGAGGCTCTCCACCTCTATTTCGCAAACGAAACTGGTTCGCGGAGGGGGGTTCCTCGCGGGGCCTGGCCACTTTGCGCTTCCATGGACCGGTTCGCGGACCGGTCATCTTTTGTGACTCTTCCCTTTGAGGATTTTTCATGACCCTACAACATTAATGCCATTTTTCTCAACCAAAACCTACCATAATAAATTCCCAAGTTCCCTAACATAATCCTTTAAGAATTATTTTGTATATTAATCTATACAAGTAATAATTTTAGTGCAAATATAAGGATGATACCAGAAGAGGAGGTAACGTTCATCAATGTCGATTTTTTATTATTTCTTCATCCACCCCTTGAATTATTTTTATATCCTGATTATATAATAACCTTAGTAACATAAATATACATAAATATATTAATCATATGGTAATAACAAATAACCATCACAAATTTTATCAAATAGGTTAGGAAATCATCATTCGTGTATACATCGTACTACTGCCTTGTGAACTAACGTCATTTGGTTTTTCATTACCACCGCTCACTATTGGACTTAATGATGGATTTATTGTTTATATATGATAATTATTATATTTAATATGTTATTATGATTCTATAATTTCTATATGACATGTACCAAAAAGATTTCCATTTTTGGGAATATGATAATGTCGTTTATGTGTATAGCAGAATTCCACCTCACGAAGTGATGTGAATCGGTCAATAATTACATGGAACGAAATAAAGATGGGTTGAATAAAAATAAATTATATATACGAAATAAAAATTATTCTATTAGGATACCATATAATTTACTTATCTTCCATTTGATTAAACAAGATATTTCAAGTAACAATCACACATACGTACGACCTACTGTCTCCTAAAACAATGTATTTCTTATTCTATCACTAAATCTTATGGATTACTATGAATAAATATATAATAAGTATATATTATGTTTATATAATTGTTATATTTCAATATATTATGTACTCATGATCATTTTAAGAGGAATAAAAAGAAGAAATAAATACATATATAAAAATAGAGTAGTTGTTTCCTAAAAAGTGATTTTATGATGGAATTATTAATAAATGGATAATAAAATATCACGGAAAAATAATATATGATATCATATATATGAATATTTTTCATGAAAATATTTATTATAAACTTATATTAATTATTCAATAGGTTTTAATGAGTAAGATTTAAGTCAAGTCTTAAGGTAAATGATTTTGGTGTCACATTTTTACTTTTAGAGACACATGTCCTATTCACCACCTATTTCTTTAATGCAGTGTATATATATACCATGAATGTATATAATAATGTTTCTCATGAAAAATATTGGGGTTTTAATATTAATTCGAGGATCTACCTTCCATGGTGTTTACGATTCTAAAGTTACCAGATCGGTAAGGGATTGTTTTCTCAATTTCCTTCTTTCAGACATATGGTTATGATATGAAAATATATTATTTTATGAGGCTCATATACAGATAAATTGACATGTAATAACTTATAATAATGGTATTTTGTGTTTATTTTAACTTTATTCCTTCATCGTTCTTATGTTTCAATTTTACCAATGGGGTAAATATTTAATATTAGAATCTCATCATTTATTGAGATTCATTATAACAACACTTCTAATTATGAAATAATATGATACATCCCTAAATAAAATAATGAATTTTATTCTCCTAGTTTTTTTTAATGAGAATAAATTTTCCCTTAATTTTCCTCTCTTTATGTACTCATAAGTAAACAAAAGAATGTTTTTATGAAATTTATTCTTTTCAGTCGAAAACCATTTTTTATCCAAAACCACGTTTTTTGAAAAAATGTCAATATCATTTTATGTTTTAAAAAATGTTTTCAAAGTGGAAACAATATGTTCCTCAATAATTTTTTTAAATTATTTTTAAAGAATCCTATATAGGTTTTTATTCTGTTTTTCAATGAAATTTTTTTTGAAAAATTTATAAAAAATAATTTTCATAGAAGATATATATTCATCAAGAAATATTCCTAGTGATAATCTAAAATAATCCTTCATATATAATGATATCCTTTGAAATTAATTATTATTTTCTAGGGATATGGACCAAGGATACCATTCTTACTCATTCCATGAATGGTTTATCATGAAAATGTGTTTATTAAACCCATTTCTCTTCTATGGGTTATTCTAGAATAAGTATTATATAAGACCCACATCATTTTCCACATGGTATGACTTGATGAAATGATGAAATGATTATAAATTATGCCTATTTTACATAGGTTATTATATGATAAATTTATTCTGAAAAAAATTCATTTCATGGGTTATGATATGATAATGATTTTATGATCCCGTGGCACATATATTTATGATTTTCAATATATAATGTTTGGGACCTATATCTCCCTATATTGAATTAGGTAATGATTTATGTCTCATGATATATATAGGGATAGAATAGGTTTTGAACCTCATTCAATAAGATAGTCCTGGAATAGAGAGAAAAATAGGTTCAATAAGGAACTTTTTTTGCTATAATGGTCTTAAAAATGAACCTTGATTACTATTTTTTAACGCATAAACCAGATTACATGTTCACAATTTTATGCATGAATCGAATAACATGTTCTTAATGTTTTGTGTGAACCTCATTACATGTTCAAAATGATATGGGTGAACCTAATTACATGTTCAAAATATTTTGTGGGGACATTTCCTTTATAGCCATAATGTTATGCATGGATCTAGTTTAATGTCCAAATCTTTATACGATGGCTTGATTTCATTTATTTAACATAAAGAGTTAACATGTTTCTATTTAAACCTGTTCACAATGTTATAAGTCGATGTGTATGCCAAAAATATATTTTTGTGCCAATGTTATTATCTTTTTGCTTATATTCTCTGATTCCATTATGATTCATGTCTTACAAACATACAATCTTTATTTCATGACTCATGTTTATGATCTGTTAATTTTTGTGTATAAACATTGAATGTTTTTTCATTATCACATACCCTTATGCATATATTATTATGTTATATGATCATAGATTTATATCTCTTATGTTTATCATTATTTAGAGTCTTAGCTCTCCCATTATTATGTTTCCTTTACCCTTGTTATGAATAAAGATGTTATGTAGGGTGCATTTATGAATAGTACTAAATGGGAAGATTATTTTGGGAAACATTTATAATCTTTTACTATATAAGAAGATTCTATTACAGGTTTGAAATAACACTAAAATATTACATTCCTTATACATGTTTTTGTAAAATTTAATAAATATTAATTTAAAAATATGTTATATGCATGTATGAGAAGTCAGAGTCACTGTAAATATAATCCTTTTATCTCGATGTATCCATTAAAAAAGGATGCATATTGGTGTCATCAACATATCTTCTCAATGTATCTTTCCATTTTTAAAAAAAAGATTTTCACCAAAACACAATGGACATATACTTAATGATGTATTAAATTCCATTAAAGGGCCTAAGATATTTAATTTCATAAAATAATTGAAGTGAAAAATCATTGCCTACATTATTCCTTACTTTGTAATAGTCATGACAAACCAAACTTAACCTACATCCCATAAACATAAGACATCATAATTTTTTCAATAAAAAAGTGGGTGACTCATAATATGAATTAATAAAAATCTTATTTTCTATGGATGATGACACAAGCCCATATATATTCATATCCAATGAATCTTATTAATATTTATTTGTTATGGGTGGGTCATGTTATCATGATTTTATAATCTAAAATTTACAAAGGGAATACAATATAAAAAGGTCTCTAAGTCCTTTGAGTCTATACACCAAATATCATATATCATTTTTGTCTCAACAAATGATATCATCCAATTATGGATCATATATTTAACAATACTATCATTCCACTTATAGGTTACCATTATAAAAGGTAACAATATTAAACTTTTAATGCTACAAGTACCCTTGAGACATTATCACATAGATACCACATACATGAACAATAATGATATTATATGTTTAACTAATATATTATCCATGAATACTCCTGTAATCTAATTTATATAATAGTTAATTATTGTTCACCAACTTCAACATTATGCACATAATTTCAATTGAATGGTGAATATAATTAATCTTTGATATATAATATTATGATTCTATAATTATTCATGATATATAAATTTCATTTTCAAGTTATCACTTTCATTTTCTAGAATTTTTAATTTTACAAAATGATTTAGGAGTTTGACGATTTGATTTCAATTTTATTAGGTCATAAACATTTCCCCAAAACTATGAACTCATACATTCAATTTATTCTATTATTTCATTATGTTTATGGTATTTTCTATTTATCACTAGGTAATTTAAACTTTTAAATAAAAATAGTATTCTTTTTTGAATTCCACTCTTCATGGAAATATGATTCTATTATGAACAATTCTCATCTATTTTAATGAGTATGTCATCTCCATGTATATATTGTTTCTTTCCAAAATTGTTTTATATACTTATTTTGAAACCAAAATATGTATCATCCCTTGTAATCCTCATAAATATCTATATTTATATTCAAAATTTTACTTTATTACTATTTTAATGAGGTGGGTTTCAATAAAGATATTTTGGAATATTAAAAAGAAATTTATTTTATCATTCGAATTTATCTTCCAATACAATTTGTTTTGTAAAGATTAGTTATACTCAGTATTTGATGTTTGGGACCTCTACAACCCTCTAATTAAATGGGTAAAAATTTATATCTAATGAGTTAATAATATGAAATGCATGGTAATGATCTATCAGTAATAGGGAAAATGTAGGGGTGCCTGACCCACTATGTTATGGGAAATAAGTAGTGATGTTAGATTCAACATGATATAATGGTCTTGGCAGTTAACCTTGACATGTTTTGCACTTTTCTATTACTATATATGAGCCTTATTCTTAGGTCATATTTCTATGTTATGATACATCATTATGTTTTGCTCAGTGGATCATATTTATTATCTTATATTTTCATAATCCTATACCAATGTATATGTTTGATCATTTTAGAATACATTTACTTCAATCATTCAGTTTGGACAACTCATATTGTCCCAATTTTTACAAATGTCCATGTTTTATCATTTTCTTATGACCCAAACCCATTAAGAAACATTGATAAGTCCCCCTTAATAATTAACTGAGATCACGAAAAACATTTTCTACTTCCCCATTAAATTACATAAATATTACCTATAGATGAAACATTACTGTAGAAATTTTTGTGGGAGATATTGAACTAAAAAAGGTAATAAATTTATTTTTTCCTCTTTCTCCAAAGAAACTAAACCTCTAGTTCTCTGAATTAATATATTATTTGTGATATATAATGTTTAAATAGTTAAAAAGATGTAAAATATACAAATTTTATCATGGGAAATCTAACACAACCATTTTCATGATGATTTTTATTATTTTAAATAATGGTGACGGAAGAATAAATTTAAAGAAGAAATATCGTAATAGAAATTCAATATGGTTACTGATGAAAAATACCAATGGGAAAATTATTGATCCCACTTCATGTTAACTTATACTTTTTTCCATAAGAATGATGCTGATATGTGTTTATAAGAGATGCTTGTATGATATATGAAGTACCCAAGAATAAGTGAAGAGAAAATTGGAATAATAATTGTGTTCCCAATAAAATATTATAATATTTAAAATGTTGATGTTTATTTCAGAATAACATGAAGCATGAAAAATAAGGGGGAGGAAGTAATTGAATTTCTACCATTTTATAAGTCATTAAAAATTCATTCACACTTGGAAAAGGATGAAGAATATGATGGAGAGTTTCTTTGGGTATTTTTCTAATGAATAATATGTCTCTATAAATAAGAATGAAGTATATTGAGAAAGTTATTTTGATATAGTAATACATCATGTTATTATATGTGTTTCATTTTTTGGATTATAGAATACATAATTATTAAAATTAATTGATGATGAAAATGTGAGGAATTATTGAGGTTTGAAAGAACTATTGAAATTATCTAAGGGTTATTTATATAACACCTTGTATAATAATAAACCCCAAATTAAATAACATATGAAAAGGGTTTCTATTTATTAATTTCTTATTATCTTTTTGGTTTAGTTTTATATTGAATTAGTAAAATCTAATATATATAAAATCATTATAATATAAATTTATCGATTATAAAAATAGTATTCTTATATTTAAATTACCGTTACATTCAAAGCATATTTTCTTCATTTATATTGAATCCTCATAGTACAAGGGTAAACCTTACTATAGTTTTGACTCATTATTAATCCCAATGAAAAATATCTTCAAATGTTGTGTGACAAAAAAAATATTGTTAAGGGATAGAAAAATCATAGATACTCATTAATCCATTTTAAAATTCAGGAAAACCTGAATAGAAGTTTGACTTTTCATAATATACTTTTAACCCAACAGAACTACAAAAACATGACACATCCACAGACCAATAGGAATGGTTTTAAAACTGTACCTATAGGTTTATATGACAACAGTTATGTGGCCTATAGGTTCGGTTTTAAAACTGTGGCTATAGGTTAGTTTTATATGGGTTATAGCCATGGTTTTCAAAACTATTCATATAGCCCATATGAATACACACATTTATATTCCCTAGAGCCACAATTCTAAAAACTGTGGTTGTTGGCCATTTTTTAAGGGCTATAACCGTGATTTTTCAAAATCGTAGCTATAGGTCTCTGCGCTTCCATGAGAAAATTATTTCCCACCCAAAAAATGGCGGGATGATATATTTCCATGGCGTTGAGTCTATTTACATGGTTTTTATTAATATATATATATAAATATATATATCATAATTTATAAAAATACACTTAATTTTTTTATAGGATAGTGGTGAGGTCGATGATAAGGAAAGGGGTGGTGCAGGGACTGAAACCTGCAGGGCACATTTTTGTTTTAGGCTATTACCATAGTTTTAACCATGGTAATCAGAAATAATTTCCATAGTATAAATCATGGATATTGTTGGAACCATGACCATTCTATGATGGAAATGGAGTATGGGTTGTGATTTTTTTTAATAGTTATTGGATGTTTAGGATATTTGTCGGGAAGTGGATCATACAGTTCAAACAGACAATAATATTGAAGGTGGTGTAGTTTCCCTGTGTTTTCATAAAATTTGGGTCCAAAAATTCGAATATGGAGAAAAGTGTTTCTAGAAAAGGGAGTTGCGCACAACATTTAAGGGTGTTTAGAAACATGAACACAATGCCTAATTTGGGATTACTACATCAAAATATAGATAATGAAAAAAGATTGCACAAAACCTAAACTGTGCATGGAAAAAATGAGGATTCGTGGAAGAATCATACGCACCAAATGCGACATAAAAAGGGGTTTTTCATGCTCATGAATAATCCTTCATGCATCGACAAATACATGTCAGAAAAATTTTTATAGGGTCATCTAAGCCAATAAATAGGTGGCTGCCACCATGAAAAGAGAATAATAATTTTCCAATGAAAATATGGTTTCTCTCCTACACAAATGATTTTGCACGCGAAGGAATTATATAGAGTTAATCTTGTGTGATAGGTGTTTCTTTAGTCTGAAAATTACAAGTTAACCCTTTCGTGTAGTTACACAAAGGATAAGTGTTGCAGGGAAAGTACTGGTTATGAGAAAGTCATCTTTTGCGAGAATTCCCAAATCATATGCGCAAGTTTGGGTAGTGTGAACAAGTGTAGTGTTATGCTTCTGATAGGTTTTTGAATATATGGTTTGGGTGATCAGGGCTTTCAAGTGCATCAATTCACAACATCGATGCAACCAATGTCTCTTGCTATACTAAGATAGAAAATTCAATGATAATCTATTGAAGAGACCATCATGTCATCAAACTGAGTAATAATTATTCCATGGCAGTGAGCAATGGTAGTCGATGGATGTGTTCTGAGAACAAAGTGATTGTGTCTGAACTCTTGCAATCCAAAACTACTGCAGATTAGTGGATTTTTGTCCAACAGATATAGTTTCGGCTTATGCTCTTTGGACATATCCCTTTGTGGTGATCCAAATAAAAGTGTTGTGTGGTATTTCTACTGGTGATTGTTTAATTGTTGTTCATATCCATCTTACAGGTCTAACACTTTCCTACCAATGTGGGAATAAGATCAGATGCTTTAAAAAAATTTGACACCCTGATTCACCCCTCCCCTCTTAGGGCGTCTCGGGGTTCTACAAGTGGTATGAGAGGTAGGTTACTTGTGTTAGTTTTGTTCATTGCCGTCATGGACCGTCATGGAGAATTCTTCCCATGTTACGAGAGTACCCCTATTTTAGGGAAGTAATTTTCAGATTTGGATGAATAAAATGATATATAATCTATGATCTATGGGAATCAAAGTTGTATGTTCTACTATTCAAGGAATACAGGTTATTGATCCAATAGTTTTGGCTATGACTGAGAGAGATAGAGAAATTCATGATGGTGATGCTAAAGTGCATAATGCTCTCAACAAAGCTCTTTCTGATCTGATTTTTCAAAAGGTGATGAGTTTCACATTAGAAAAATATATATGGGATAAACTTGAAAATATCTATGAAGGATTATACAATGTGAAGGAGGAAAAACATCAAGTTATGCACAATAGGTTTGATGATATGAATATTCACCCTGTTGAGAATGCATAATCCTTCTTCAATCGAATTACTCAAGTTGTAGGAGCAATTCAAGGACTGCGAGAAGAAATCAAAGACATTGACATTATAATGAAAAACATGAGAGGACTTACAACCCTTTACAATGAAAATTTGTCATCCCTTGTGGAAAGATATCTCTCCATGCCCTATCTTGATGATTGGCTAAGTATCCAAGAGGAATATGAATTGAGAGACAACCCAGAAGATGATACGACTTGTGTAAGTAAGGAAATGGAATATAGAGCTATATAAAAAATGAAAATTTTCCAATACAGTAGTGGTGAGGATGATGAGTAAAAATAAATTATTTCTCTCATTTCCAAGAAATTCAAGAATGGAAAATGAAAACTTGATGGAAAGTTACCTCTAGCGTGTTTTCATTAGGGTAAAGTTAGGCACATAGCCTCTCAGTGCTCAAGGAAAATTGGTGATGAATAGGGAGAAGTTGAAAACATTGAAGAAACTCAGAAAAGGTTCTTCAGAAAGGGAAACATTAAATTTTAGATAAAACTATAGAGAAATAGTTTTTTTGTGAAGAAAATGATGAGGATAATAATTTCTTTGAGGAAGAAAACAAGAATTTAAATATGGAAAACATGATTCTATGATGGACACCATTAAAAAATTAGAACCATTAGAAGATAATGGTGGATATAATCCTTTGAAAACTGATGCCAATCTAGAATTTCATCTTATGGATGCTGTTAGTAATCATAAAATTAAATGTATGAGTTTCCATAATTTGAAATCATTTGTAGGAGATTCATCTTAATATGTTATTCATCTTGAAGGAGAAATTGAATGAATGAAAGAATTTGTGAAAGTACATTCTAAAATCCTTAATTCTAATAATGATTTAGTATATCTGAACTAAGAATTTAAGAGAGAATAAAGGTCATCAAGGATCTCAACTCCAGACTGATGGAAATTTCCAAGACTGTTGAGGGTGTTGAAGGGGAAGGTGTTACTCTTAGGAGTAAACTGGAGAGTGAATCAATTTCAAAAGAATGAAGGAATAAAATACAATTTGGAAGGTTTAGAGATTCTAAGCTATTGGAGAGAGAAAATAATGTTTCTAATGGAGTTTAAAAGATATTGAATGATCAAATACCCGCTTACAGGGGAAATAGTGGAATCATTTGTGAGGAAAAATTTTCAAATTTAGGAAAAAGGTGACCAAAATAAAGGCAATTAAAAGTGGGTCTTGTGTAAAAGTAAACTGATGTGCTGAAAAATAAACCCCCAATTTAATCTAAAAGAATAATAGAAGACTATCCCAGAGCTTATAGAAATAAAAAAAATCAAACTATTATCTCACAGAAGATGAAATGAGGATAAATAGAAGTGAGAAGACATTTCCTCTCATGAAGTGTCAGTTCTATGGATATCTGGGCTATACTATGTTTTATTGTGAAGAGGAAAGGAGCTATTTTAAAAGTGCAGATATGGGAGTTCAAAAAAGAGAACAAATTCTTATCCTAGTTCTTTTTGATGAAACAATTTCTATATATATATTTTTCATAGTTATAACATTGGAGATAAAGCTATTTATTATAGGAAGAGGAGTGAAATGGACACCTCATATCGAAGTGATAGACAATTCAATGTTCATCAACAAGACCATGTTTCACTTTCAAATAGGTTTTCCCCTCTATTAGAAGATCATTATTATGAAGAAACCTTGTACATGGAATAGAGTGATAAAATACCATCAATGTATTATTCTCAACACAATAACTCATGGAATGAAAAAAGGAAAATTGCAGAAATCCAATCTTTCAAAATTATCCCTCAAGGCTATAAAGAAATATAGTACCTAGATTCTTGATAGCCAATGTTCATCCCACATGGCATGTAATGAAGTCCTATTAACGAATATCATGAAAAATGTTGATGGAATAGTATGGTTTGGTAATGATGGTTTTCTAAAGATAAAAGGTTGTGTAAGTACTGAGCTAGCTTATGGAGAGATGAAAAAACTGAATTCCTTTATGTGGATGGTCGACATCATAATCTTCTGAGTGTGATTCAACTCTGTGACTCGGTTCTTATTGTGAAATTTAATTAGAATTAATTTAATCTAAGAGGAAATTCCAAGAATCCTCTCCTGAAGGGATGTATAATATATGGAAACTTATATTAGGTCGACATCAAATAGAACATTTTCTACCTCACTATTTAAGATGAAAACAATCTATGGCATTGGAGATTGGGGAACATCAATTAGTAGGACATGGAAAAGATATCTAAGTTGAATATAGTCATTGATATCTCTAATCTGAAGTGTAGATGAGAAAAGAACTATGATTCCTGGATGCGAGGGAAACTGGACTATAGTTCTCACTAGCCAAAGAAGGAAATAGCATCTAAAATCCTTGATCTTATTCACCCAGATGTATGTGGGAAGATAAATGTATCTAGAACACATGGAGAAAGGTACTTTGTTATTTTCATAGATTATTATAGTAGAATGGAATCTATGATTCTTATAAAAAATAATAAACAACTGCTTTATTGCTTGAAAACCTATCAACTAATTGATGTGAATGATATTTGATGGAAAATCAAAGTCGTGCAGTATGAAAATAGAGGAAAAAACTTGTCCATTGAATTTAAAAATTACCTAGAGAAGCATGGGATACAACATGAGGTGGATAGTGTGAGAACTCCACAACAAAATGGAGTTGTTGAGCATAGGAATCGATTGGTAAACAACATGGATAGAACTATGCTAATCAAGATTCATATTCCTTAATATTACTGAAAAGAGGCAATACAATGTGTATTGTTTTTTCAAAATCAAACATGTCTATATATAGATGAGACCAAAACAACATGTGAATTATATCATGTAAGGTATCCCACATTCAAATTTATTTTTGTTTTTGGCAAAAAATGTTTTATCCTAAAAAATTAAGGAAATCATGTGACGTTTGGAGACAATGTGGATGAAGGATTATTTCTTTGATACTCAATGAAAAACAAAGCCTACATGTGTTTCAGTATCCTCTTGGGAATAATTGTGAAAACGTAGTGATGTTAATATCATTAAAGAAAAAAATATGAATTATTCAATGAATTATTATGATTATGTGATAGAAAATGAGGAATAATGTGAACATGGAATAAATGATAATACAACGGTAGTGGAAGGTTTACAAAACTCTTAGGAGACACATCATGGTGGGGACTCAAGAGAAGATTCGGAAGAGGAATTCATAGCTAGAAAAAAAATTTATCGAACCCCAAAGATGAAATTGAAGAGAATATATTGATTATTCCAACATTATTAGGCATCGGAATGCACTGACGCAGACACTGAGAATGAGGAAAAACACATAATTTACATTTCTATCAATTGTAGAACCATCCTCCTTTGAAGAAGCTGCAAAAAATGAGTCATAGGTGCAGGAAATAAATGAAGGGTTATATCAAATTGCCAAAAATTACACTTGGGGTCTTGTCATCAGACCCACATTTCACAATGTGATTTGTACAAAGTGAATTTTTAAGAAACAATTTTATGAGTATGGAAATGTGATCAGAAATATGGCGTGTTTGGTTTGTAATGTGTATTCGAAAATCGAAGTCATTGATTTTGAGGAGACATTTTCTCCTGTAGCAACATTGGAGTCAATGAGTCTGTTTCTTGCCATGGAAATCTAAGGAGGTAATAAAGGGTATCAAATGGAAATCAAGATAGCATTTTTAATGGATTCTTGGAAGAAGAAGGGTATATTTAATAACCTATGGGGTTCATGATTGGCATTGATGAACTAAGGTTTGAAAAATTAAAGAATGATATCTATGGACTGACATAGGCACCATGGTCATGGTACTCTCAGTTGGACTCCAATATGAGAATGCTTGAGTTTAAATGAGAAGTGGATCGCAATCTCTATGTGAATAATACTCAAAAGGAGCAGTGCATGGTATTTGTATACATAGATGATATTATCTTCAGCAGTAGCAGGTTGGGATTATCTGAAGAAATTTATATTCACATGAAGTCAAAATCTGAAATGTCTATTATTGGAGAACTCACATACTTCATAGGGATGCAGATGATTCATAAGATGGATTACATATTCTTTTCTCAAGAATAGTATGAAAATGAGATGTTGAAGATCTTTAATATACAAGATTCCAAACCAATGGAGAATCTAATTGCGGTTTGAACAAAACTTAAAAAGCAAGAGGATAGGTCTTTTTTGGATCCCACAATGTATAATAGAATCATTAGAAGCTTTCTATACCTGATAACGACATGACCAGATATTTTCTTTACAACAATTTTAGAATCCCTCTTTCAAATAGATCCAATGGAAGAACATATGGATTCAGTTAAACAAATCATGAGGTACGTTCAATGTACCCAAAATTATGAATTATTATTTTCTGCATGAAAAGATAATGAATTATCTGCATTTTCATATGTTGACTAAGCTTGTGATGTAGTAGCTAGAAAATCCACTAGTGGTAGAGAATTATATATTGGTTGTAAATGTGTAGGATAGTTGAGAAAGAAATAGGAAAGTACTCCTCTTAGTACTACTGAAACTAAATATATATCTACTACAAAGGCATGTACTCAATTACTTTGGATGAAATAGCAACTGACTGAAATATGTGCTAAGGTAAAATAAACAATGTCAATTTACTATGATAATAATATTGAAATTGATCTAATGAAGAATCATGTTCAGAATTCTCGTACTAAACATATTCAAATCTGATTTCACCTCATCAAGGAAAAATTTGAACAAGGAAAGATCAACATGGAACATGTGGAAATAGATGATCAAGTGGCTGACATTATGACCAATCCACTATCAATAGTTGTGTCTGAGAAACATTGGTTGAACCTCAGTTTTCAGCCACCTCCAAGTGCATGAGGAGGCTATGATTTTCCCCATCTCCCCGGTTATGTTAACTATTTTTAATCTGTTTTTTGATGTGATTCAGGTTTATGGGGGAGATATTACCCAAGGGAGTATATTTCGAGTTGAACATTAAACAAATACTAGTCTTTTGGTTTACTTCCATTTGGGGAGAAGGAATAATTTCAGAACATGTAATGATTATGTGACACATTGAGAATTCGGTGTTATGAAGAGAAGTAATAAATAAATGACATGCAATACTTATGTTTCACGATTAGAATTCATTGTTATGAGGAGAAGGAATAAATTTAGAACATTTAATGCTTTTGTGACATAGAAGGAAAATAAATTTGATGTCTTTAATAATTCCAAAACATGGGAACCCAATTCAAGCTTACCCCCTTGTTTCCAACAAAGATCATTTCTCTTGTAGACTTAGAGTGTTGGCTGAGTTGATTCTTGTGTATTAGGTTTTGATCGTGCTGGGTGCTCTATTTATTTTATTTTGAGATTACAGACAATCCCAAAGGAGATGATTGATGGAACCATAACCATTCTATGAGGGAAATGTAGTATGGTTTATTGGTTGTAAATAATCATTTGATATTCTTGATGTTTTCTAGTAAAGGGATCATACAGTTCAGGTGGGAAACAACATTGAAGGTTTCATCATTTCACAATGTTTGCAAAAATTTTGGTTCATAAAATTGGAATATGGAGAAAAGTGTTTCTAGAAAAGTGATGTTGCAAAAGATTGAAGGTTGTTTAGAGAATTGCGTGAAACACATGATTTTGGATCAGTGCATCAAAATATGGAAAAGGATAAAAGTGTATGCAAAACCAAAACTATGCACCAAAAAAATGAGGTTTGTGGAAGAAGCATACATTCCCAATGAGATGTCAAAAGGGGTTTTGTGCACTTAGGAAGAATTATACACATAGGGTCATCGAGTCTTATAAATAAGAGTCTAACCCCATGAAGAGAGAATAATAATTTTAAAACAAAAATCCAGTTCCTCTGCTGTATGAAATATTTTGTGTGATAAATAATTAAGGAGACTTAATCTTGCATGCAAGGTTTTTTATTACTATGAAAATTCCAAGTGAAAACCTCAGTTTTGTTTCATGAAAGATAAGTGTTTCATGGGAGTAGGGGTGACTCATAATTCATCTTTTGCATGAATTCCTAAATCTTATGCGCAAGTTCAGGTATTGTGTGCAAGGGTAGTTTTATGCTTCTGAAAGGATTCTGAATATCTGGTTAGTGTGATCAGTGATTTCAAGTGAATCAATTTAGGATATATATATAATAAGTGTCTTATGCAAGAATGTGATAGAAACTTCATTGTAAATCTGTTGAAGAGACCCTCAAGTCAATAAACTAAGTAAGACTTATCTCATGGTAGTGCGAAAGTGGGCGTTGAAGGAACTGTTAAGAGGGACATAGTTAGCTATCCCTAATTTATTGTAAAGGTAGAGATCATGGCATAGAGTGACTATGTCTAAACACTTATACACAAAAACTTGTGAATATTAGTGGATTTTGGTATAACCAACACATTATGGCATATGCTCTACTGACATAGCCCTTTGTGGTGAACCATGTAAATGTTTTGTGTGGTATTTTTTCATGTGATCATTTAATTTATGTTCATATTCATCATATAGGTTGAACGTGTACCTACCAACATGGGAATATGATGAGATACTAAGAAGAAAAGTTGACGCCCTCATTCACCCCTCCCCTTTCAGGGCCTCTCGGGGTTCTACAAGTGGCATCAGATGGAGGTTTCTTGTGTTATATATGTTTGTTGTCTGATGGATAATTTAGCCCTTTTCTGGGGAGTCCCAATCTTCGATGGAAGTAATTTTTATATTTGGAAGAATATAATTAGATCTCATATATTATCTCATTGAATGGAAGTAATATGTGCTACTATGCATGGAATTTAGGTTATTTATCCAACAAGTATGTCTATGACTGAGACAGACAAGAAATTTCTTGAGGTAGATGATAAATCGTATAATTCTCTCATCGCAGCTCTTTCAGATCTGATTTATCTATAGGTGATGATGTATAACTCAGAAAATTATATGTGTGATAACCAATAAAATATCTATGAAGGAGACAAAAAAGTGAATGAGGAAAGACTTCCAGTTATGCACAATATGTTTGTCGATCTGAAGATGCACCCTGATGAGAATTCATACTCCTTCAATCGAATTACTGAAGTTGTAGGAGCAATTAACGGACATGGAGAATAAATCAAAGACATTGAAATTGTGAAGAAAATATTGATAATAAATCCATCCCTTTATAATGAAATGGTTTCTGCACTTGAGGAAAGAGATCTCTCTGAGCTCTCTCTGGATGATCTGACGAGTATCCTGGTTTCATATGAAATGAGAGTCAAACTGAAAGACGCAATAACTCATGTAAGTAAAGAAATGGAATTGAAATCTATGAAAAAATTGAATATTTTTGGAGATAGTATCTATGAGGATGATGAGGATAATTAAATCATTTCACTCATTGCCAATAAATTCAAGAAGGGAAAAGGGAAATTTGAAGGAAAGTTTCTTCAGGAGTGTTTTCATTGTGGTAATGTTGGGCACATAGCCTCTTAGTGGTCAAGAAAATTTTATGATGAAGAGATTGATGATGAGAACATTGGGAAGCCTGGGAAAAAGTTTTTAAAAATGGTAATCTTCATATTTTAAAATAAACTCCATAAAAGTGTTTTGTGTGTGACGAAAATGACAAGGATAATGATTCATATGAGGAAGAGGAACCAGAGTTTGAATCTTGAAAACCTGAATCCATGAAGGCTACTGTTGAATAATCAGAACCCTAAGAAGATAATAGTGGAGATAATCAGTGGAAAACTGATTCCAATCCCAAGTTTCTACATAAGGATTTTGTTAGTATGATTAGGATTAAATGTAAGAGTTTTAATAATTAAAAATCAATTATAGAAGAATCTTTTAAATACGTTGATCACCCAGAAGAAGAAATTGAATGGATGGAAGAATTTATGAAAGTACATTCTAAAATACATGGAATCAATGATGATGTAGTGGATCTAAACTATATAATTTAAGAGTAAGTAAAGGTCATCAATGACCTCACCTCCAGACTAGAAGAAATGTCCCAGACTGATGGGGTCTAAAGATAATGTTTTTACTCAAAGGAGGAAACATTATAGTGAATATATTTCAAAATAATTAAGTAATTAAATACAATTTGAATGGTTCACTGATGATGAGCTGTTAGAGTGATAAAAACATGGTTCTAATGAAGTTGAAAATATTTTTAATGATCAAAGACCAACTTACCTGGGAAATAATGGAATCCTTTGTGAGGTTGAATCATCAAATGCAGAAAATAATGGTGACTAACGTAAAGGAACAATTAAAGTGGGCCATGTAGAAAATCCACCTAAAGTGCTGAAGAAGAAACCCCCAATTCAATCTGAAAGAAAACAGAATACTATCCTTGAGCCTCCAGGAATAGTATATATTCAAACTATTATGCGAAAGAAGAAGAAATTAGGATAAATAGAAGTGAGAATACATTTCCTCTCATGAAGTGTCAGTTCTATGGATATTTTCACCATACCCTGTCTTATTGAGAAGAGTCAAGGAGCTATTGGAATGGAGAAGAGATGAGAGTTAAAAAAGGAGAACAAATTCATATCCAAATTCATTTAGAAGAAACAATTTCTATGGATATTTTTTTCATTGTTCAAACTTAGGACATAAAATTATTTATTGCAAGAAGAGGAGTGAAATGGACACCTCATATTGATGTCATAGAAAAGTCAACGTTCATCAACAAGACTTTGTTACTCTTTCAAATATGTTTTCCCCTCTAGAAGAAGCGCTTGAATATGAAAAACTCATGTACACGGGAGAGAGAGATGAAAGGCCATTAATGTCTTCCACTCAACATAATAACTCATGGAATGAAAAGAGGAAAGTTGAAAAATATAATCTTGTATAAGTAGCCCTCATGGCTAAAAAGAATAACAGCACCTAGATTATTGATAGCGGTTGTCCAACCCACATGACTGGAAATGCATAACTATTACCTAATGCCAAGGAAAATGTCTATGGATCAGTGAGGTTCAGTAACAATGGTGCTTTGAAGATAAAAAGTTGTGGAAGTACTGGGATAGCTAATGGAGAGCCGAAGAAAACTAAAGTCCTTTATGTTGATGGTATGTGTCATAATCGTCTAAGTGTGAGTTAACTCTGTGACTCAGGTCTTATTGTGACATTCAATCAGAATGGATGTACTATAAGTGGAAGTTCCATGAATCCTATCATGAAAGTTTGTAGAATAAATGGAAATTTAAATCAGGTCAAATACAAAGAGAACATTTGCTACCAAACAATTAAAGTGGAAAATAATCTGTGGAATCCGATATTTTGGTGCATCAATCATTATGACATGGAAATGATATCTAAGATGAATATGTTCATGGATATCCCTAATATGAAGCATGAAATAGAAAATAAATCTAATTCCTACATGCGAGGGAAGCTGGTATGTAGTTCTTACTGGCCAAAGAAGAAAAGAGCATCTAATCTACTAGATTATATTCATATATATGTTTGTGGACTGATAATTGTTAACGGAACTCATGGAGATTGGTAATTTTTTGATTTTATATAATATTGTAGTACAACTGAATGTATGATCATTATAAACAGGAAGAAACAAGTTCTTGATTGCATGAAAACATATCAACGAATTTCTGAGAATGATACTGGATAGAAAATCAAAGTTCTATGGTCCGATAATGGAGGGGAATACAAGTCCATTGAATTTGAAAATTACCTAGATAAGCATGGGATACAACATGAGGTGGTTACTGTGAAAACTCCACAACAATATAATGTTCTTGAGCATAGGATTTGATAATTAAAGCATATGGATAGAACTTGGATTATCAAGATTCATATTCCTCGACATTACTAAAAAGAGGATGTTCAAGCTGTAGTGTATATTCAAAATAGAACAGGGCTATATATGGGTGAGACAAAAATACCATATGAATTTTGGCATGGAATGAAGCCCAATTTGGAATATTTTTGTGTTTTTTTGAAGAAAATGTTTCATATGAAACAAGGAATAAAATCAATGGATGTATTTAGACAATGCAGATGAATGAATATTTCTTGGATACTCATTGAATAGAAAAACTACATGTGCTTCAATAAGTGATTGGGAAGAATTTTGGAAAACAGTGATGTTAAGATCATTGAAGAGAAGAACACAAATGCCTTAAGGAATTATTATGATGATGTGATATAAAATGAGGTAGAATGTGAAAATGGAAAAATTATAATAAAGAGGTATAGGAAGGTGTACAAAACTCTTTTTAGACACATCATGATGATGACTCAAAATAATATTCATAAGGGGAATCCAAATCTAGAGAGAATTTGATCAAACCCCAATGGATAAATCTAAGAGAATATATTTATCATTACAATATTATTCGGGATTGGAATGCACCTACACAGACAAGGATAATGATGAATAATGTACTATATCCATTTCTTTCAGTTTTAGACCCTTCTTCATTTGAAGAAGCTACAACGGATGAGTCATGGGTGAAATAAATGAAAGAAGGGTTAGATCAGAAATACCAAAATCAGACTTGAGATCTTGTAAAAAGACCCAATGGTCACAATTTTATTAGTACGGTGTATATTTTCATGAAAAAATTTGATGAGCATGGAAATGTGATCAGAAAAGAGTCATGTTTTTTCTTTAAAGGATATTCACAAATCGAAGGCATTGATGTTGAGGGGAAATTTTCTCCAGTAGTGAGACAAGATTTAATCATGGTGTTTATTTAGATGGAAATCCAAACAGGTTATAAAGTGTATAAAATGGATGATAAGACCTGATTATTAAATAGATACTTGGAAGAAGAAGTATACATTGAACAACCAGAGGGTTTCATTCTTAGAAATGATGAACTGATGTTCTAAAAATTAAATAAGTTCTCTATGGACAAAAACAGGCACCATAGGCATGTTACTCTTAGTTGGACTCTTATCTAAGAAATCTAGAGTTTAAACAAGGAGGAGTGGATCACAATCTCTATGTAAAGAATACTCAAAAGCATATATTCATGGAATTGGTATGCGTGGATGATATTATCTTTGGTAGTAGCAGGCATTGTAACGGCCAGAAATTTTGAATAAATCTTGTTTCCTAATTTCATGTGTTATTTTATTTTATTTTTATACTCACCAAAAATGTTTTATTTGATAAACATGATTATAATTAAAATGAGACCATTGGGTTCTGACTGTTATATGACCATCGGTCAATATGACCGCAGTGAACAAATTTTTTTGATTATTGTCTCTAAATACAAGTAATCTTGGTTAATTATTATAGAAAGAAGATTCGATGGCCTCACCTAGTAGTCTTGGACCGATCGAAGCCCATCTAACAGAACTTGGGAAGGAGGTAGCACCATTGGGCTTTGCTCTAGACCAAACCCAAGCCGAACTTCATCGTGTGAAGCTAGAACGGAATCGCCTTCGTGAGAAGTTCAAACTGCTTGAAATTACTACTCGGGCAATGTTGGTCGAGCCTCCCTCGGACTCTCTCACCTTAGCACACCTTACACTTAGGTCCTATGCTGGTGTGATAAGAGGCTATGTAAGGAGACCATAACTACCTTGTGTAATCCTTTGTTTTAAATAAAAATAGGGATTTCTTCTTATGATGAAGTTTATGAATTTTCAAATGACCGGATAAATATAGTATGCATATTTTTGATGAATTTTAGAAAAAGGATATTTTAAAAATGTTTATGTAAACCTTAAATAATTAAAAATGTGTAACGATTTTCAAAAAATGGTCTTCTACAATTATGTTCAGTACAAAATTTGGAGTCTAATAATATCAACTTGATTTTTGATGAATAGTAAATTATGAATAGTGATTTTATGACTAGGATTAGTAATATGACCAAATGAATTAGTAATCTCACTTAAAAAAAGTTTTAAAATAATTTAGGCACCTTGATTAAGTAATGTGATTCAATAAAATGGTTAAATAACGGTTTCATAAATTATTATTCAAGTATTAGTTTTTTCGGGTGAATAGTGTTTTTCTAATTAAAAATTTAATTAAAAATATTTAGAAAATTATTTTTATAAAAATGACTTTATTTTTGAACTCAGAGCATCGATATTATGTTATGGTAATTTTTGGGGATTTTTCTGAAAAAAACGAATTTTCGATGAATAGTGTTTTTATTTAAAAATTAAATTAAAATTATTTAGAAAATTATTTTTATAAAATGGAGTTTATAAATGTATTTAGAGCATCTATATTTGGTTAAGGTGAAATTTTGGGATTATTCTGAGAAAGTTGACTTTTTGATGAGTAGTGAAAATATAGTTTTTAAGTTACGGGTGTTTAATGACATCATTAAATGATGTATTAAGTATATATTCAATATGGTAGAATTATGAATAGTAAGATAAGGTATGAGGTGTCCCAAGTGGCCAATATCATGGGCAAATACCATGGCCAAGCCCATGGTTTTGCCAAAACCACTAGTGAGGTGTCCCTTGGCCATTAATGCCTTGTCCCCTCACTTTCCCTATAAATACCCACCCTTTCCTCCTTTAGTTTTCACTCCCAACTCTCCCCCAATGAAGTTCCGGTCTCATTACCTCCCAAGGAGTCCTCCCAAGGTGCCCCCAAGCCCTCAAGGTCTCATCCTTTGAGGTTTAAGAGTTACATTTTAAGGTAAGGGATCTGACCTCTCGCTTTCATTTCAAGTAATCTCTTTTATGTCATTCCTTTTATGCTCCATGTTCATATGTTGGAGGATGTTCTTTTATACTCCTCTTACTGCCCTTTTTATGTTCATATAATTAGATATCCCCTCTTACTCTCATTATTTCGTTTTATGAAGTTGTAAGTGGCGCCGTTAGGCTGCCGAAATTTTAGTAACGGATTCTTTCTCCCTTCTCATTTTTCAAGATCTATTTTAATGTAAAGTATTTCAAGTTCCTTTTTATTATGTTGGGGTATGATCTCTAAATTTATCATACTGATCTTTTATTATCATATTATGAGAGACCCCATTTGATCTCTTCAATTCAGTATTTTGAAGTTTTAAGTGGCGTCGTTAGGCTGCCGAATTTTTAAGTGGTTATTCACCCTTCTCGTTTTGAAGTTCTACTTTCTTGTCAATTCTTTCAAGTTCCTTTTTGTTATGTTGGGGTATGATCTCTATATCTATCATACTGGACTCTTATGTTCATATGATGAGAGACCCCATTTGATCTCTTCAATTCAGTATTTTGAAGTTTTAAGTGGCGCCGTTAGGCTGCCAAATTTTTAAGTGGTTCTTCACCCTTCTCGTTTTGAAGTTCTACTTTCATGTCAATTCTTTCAAGTTCCATTTTTTTATGTTGGGGTATGATCTCTATATCTATCATACTGGACTCTTATGTTCATATGATGAGATACCCCATTTTATCTCTTCAATTCGGTATTTTGAAGTTTTAAGTGGCGTCGTTAGGCTGCCGAAGTTTTTAGGGGATTCTTTCACCCTTCTCATTCTTTTCAAAGTTCTACTTTCATGTCAAGTCTTTAAAGTTACTTTTTAATTATGTTGGGGCATTATATCTATATCTATCATAATGAACTCTTATGTTCACATGATGAGAGACCCTATTTTATCTTTTCTAATCATTCTTGTTGATGTTTAAGTAACGCCGTTAGGCTGCTGAACTTTCATAAGAGAAATCTAATTTTTGTCTTCCTTCAATGTTTTTCATTTCAAATGGTATGTCCTTGAAATTTCATTACCATGATCATGTATCCTTTTTATTCTGTCAATCTACTGTTTTGTGGGTCATTTATGAATGTTTGACCCATTTCCCCCCTCTTTTTAATGTCTTCTAAAACCTCGTAACATAGCCGTTATGCTGCAGAATTTCCGTCTCAAAATCTCTCTCTCTTTTTCTAAAGTTCTTTTATATTATTAAGTGAATAATCAAAGCTCTTTCTTCTAAAGGGGTATTAACATATATACCAAAATGTTCTATTTTAAATTCTGGGATTTACATACATGAGACCCACCTCCCTTTTTGTTGGATTTAAAGTGACATAAAGATCATGTCTTTAAAGCAGTTTTTAAAACTTTATGATTATGAAATGAAACCCATTTATTTTATGCTATATGGGTTATTTATGAAATGTTTGATGATGATATATGTGGCTCACATGATAATAAAGGCAAATTTAAGGGTGTTCCCTGATAGCGCTCCAATGCATTGGGTAAAGACTTAATCTCTAGAGATGACCATTCTAACGACGCCTTGGTGAATAACCATGGTAATTTTTAACGACACCTTGGGGATGGACCTTGGTGAAACGAAACGATTGTCAATATTAAATTTTGTATCCACATCTTCAAGTTATGAAAAATGTTACTTTTATTATGATATATCTCATGATTTCTTTCTCATGCCTTAAAGTTCTTTTCATGACCTTATTGAAGTATCTCAAGTTCACATGTAAAATGTTTCTCTTGTTTTCCTTACTAGGCCTTCTGCTCACCCTTTCCTTTCATGTATGTCCCCAGGTTCTGAGATGCTGAAATGAACCTAGGATGAACATAAGGATAAGCCTTTCAAGTGTTTAAGAAGAATGTTTTTTTTTTGTTGTTTCATGTTTTAAGTTCCTAGTTTCCAAGACACTAAACCTTAAAGATCCTCGATTTTGTAAAATGTAAATGAAAGTTTATATGATAAAAAGGCGGGATGCTATAGTTGGTATCAAAGGATGGTTTAGTTATTTGTGGAAATTAGGATATGAAAACTTTAGGATGAAGCCTATAGAAAAGTTAAAATATTTGAAATCTTCCTGGTATTTTGGTGAGTATTGAGTAAGGGGTTGCCAAGTAAATACATCCCTGTCTCGATACGAGCAGGTAGAGGTGGCTCTGGCACAAATGTATATAGGGGTAAAACCCGAAAACACCGCTTTGAGATAGAATCGAACGGGAACTGGTACACGACAACGGGCCTTGCTGCACTCTTGGTTACGACACTCCCGGGGGATATGATTTTGTAAATTCATAAGCTTAGTATGAACCATTATTAAAGGAACAAAGATAAAATAATATAAAGATTCACATAAGAATATATGATCATGGATAACCTAGATGGGAACCTAGGGGATCACATGTTAGGGTATACTTTTCAACTAAAAGTTATCCTTATATTCTTTAAGTTTCTTTTTATGATTATTGGCTAAGTATTTAAACCCCTAATTATAGTTCTTTTCTTAGTTAATGGTAGGAAATGGAAGAACATGTCTCAACAACCAATGTGATAGGAAATGTTACGATTGCCGTATTAATATGACAGAGATAATTAGGGGATTAAAATATGAATTTTATTTTGGAAGACGTTCACTATTTTGGGGACCCTATATGATCGAGGTAAATAGATTACAATGGTATTTTCATTGAGGAGTATGGTTGACTTATATTTGAAGAATCTATGAATTTAAGGTGGACTTATAGTAATTTAGGTTACTTATGGGAATGAATAATCTATCTTGGGTTAAATATGTTTAGGTTAGATACTTTTTTTATAAGATGTTAGGAGTTGTTGATGTTGTTTGGAGATGAACAATGAAGTTTATTTTGGAAGACTATGTTATCAAATCCTTCTTGTATTTGGGTTTCAATCTTAGTTTGGTTTATTTTGAGGAATTTTAAGGATCGTTATTTATGGAATGGACTATGATGAAATTTGGGTAGTACCATGGAACTTTGAAGATTTAAAAGTAGTTTCCATTCCTATGGGATTATTTCTTTTTGAAGAGTTGTTTTACCTTACCCTTTCGGTTTTTGGATAATGTTTAAAGATGAAAGAAATATATAGTTAATCTTTTGTGGATTATGAGATTCTCTAGAAGATGATTCTTGTGTTTTGATGAGACCAAGTAGTTTTTAGTTTAGAGAAAAGATTAGTTTTGGGTAGAAACTTATTAAAGGATGAAACTCTACATGAAGGTAGATATATTTCCTTATGTTTTTGTTCTATGTTGTAAATGAATTCCTCAAATTAATGAAAAGGAACGTAAAACAAAAACGTTGTTGGTTTACGTTTCCTACTAGGTAATCAATGACCGCTTGCACACATCATAATTTTGGGATTTTCTGGTGGTTAACATCCTCCTAATCATGTTTTCTATCACACTCCTTTAGGACGTGACCCTTTGTTTTCTCCTCCATGTCCATGTTTTCTACATGGAGTCCTAGTATGAGTAAACTCGGGTGGCCTTTGTACTTCCTTTTCTTTCATTTAAATTAATGGTGTCACATACTCTTTTTTCGATGTGGGACTTTCAATGAAATTTCAAAACCCAATTTTTAAAATTGTGAGAACACAATTTCTTAAGGGGGGAAGATTGTAACGGCCCGAAATTTTGAATAAATCTTGTTTCCTAATTTCATGTGTTATTTTATTTTATTTTTATACTCAACAAAAATGTTTTATTTGATAAACATGATTATAATTAAAATGAGACCATTGGGTTCTGAATGTTATATGACCATCGGTCAATATGACCGTTGTGAACAAAATGTTTTGATTATTGTCTCTAAATACAAGTAATCTTGGTTAATTATTATAGAAAGAAGATTCGATGGCCTCACCTAGTAGTCTTGGACCGATCGAAGCCCATCTAACAGAACTTGGGAAGTTGGTAGCACCATTGGGCTTTTCTCTAGACCAAACCGAAGCTGAACTTCATCGTGTGAAGCTAGAATGGAATCGCCTTCGCAAGAAGTTCAAACTGATTGAAATTACTACTCAGGCAATGTTGGCCGAGCCTCCCTCGGACTCTCTCACCTTAGCACACCTTACACTTAGGTCCTATGCTGGTGTGATAAGAGGCTATGTAAGGAGACTGTAACTACCTTGTGTAATCCTTTGTTTTAAATAAAAATTGGGATTTCTTCTTATGATGAAGTTTATGAATTTTCAAATGACTGGATAAATATAGTATGCATATTTTTGATGAATTTTAGAAAAATGATATTTTAAAAATGTTTATGTAAACCTTAAATAATTAAAAATGTGTAATGATTTTCAAAAAATGGTCTTCTACAATTATGTTCAGTACAAAATTTGAAGTCTAATAAGATCAACTTGATTTTTGATGAATAGTAAATTATGAATAGTGATTTTATGATTAGGATTAGTAATATGACCAAATGGATTAGTAATATCACTTAAATAAAGTTTTAAAATAATGTAGGCACCTTGATTAAGTAATGTGATTCAATAAAATGGTTAAATAACGGTTTCATAAATTATTATTCAAGTATTAGTTTCTTCGGGTGAATAGTGTTTTTTAATTAAAAATTTAATTAAAAATATTTAGAAAATTATTTTTATAAAAATGACTTTATTTTTGAACTCAGAGCATCGATATTATGTTATGGTAATTTTTGGGGATTTTTCTGAAAAAAACGAATTTTCGATGAATAGTGTTTTTATTTAAAAACAATATTAAAATTATTTAGAAAATTATTTTTATAAAATGGAGTTCATAAATGTATTTAGAGCATTGATATTTGGTTAAGGTGAAATTTTGGGATTATTCTGAGAAAGTTGAATTTTTGATGAATAGTGAAAATATAGTTTTTAAGTTACGAGTGTTTAATGACATCATTAAATGATGTATTAAGTATATATTCAATATAGTAGAATTATGAATAGTAAGATAAGGTATGAGGTGTCCCAAGTGGCCAATACCATGGACAAATACCATGGGCAAGCCCATGGTTTTTCCAAAACCACTAGTGAGGTGTCACTTGGCCATTAATGCCCTGTCCCCTCACTTTCCCTATAAATACCCACCCTTTCCTCCTTTAGTTTTCACTCCAAACTCTCCCCCAACGAATTTCTGGTCTCATTACCTCCCAAGGAGTCCTCCCAAGGTTCCCCCAAGCCCTCAAGGTCCCATCCTTTGAGGTTTAAGAGTTACATTTTAAGGTAAGGGATCCGACCTCTCGCTTTCATTTCAAGTAATCTTTTTTATGTCATTCCTTTTATGCTCCATGTTCATATGTTGGAGGATGTTATTTTATACTCCTATTACTTCCCTTTTTATGTTCATATAATGATATATACCCTCAACTCTCATTTTTTCGTTTTATGAAGTTGTAAGTGGCGCCGTTAGGCTGCCGAAATTTTTGTAACAAATTCTTTCTCCCTTCTCATTTTTCAAGATCTATTTTCATGCAAAGTATTTCAAGTTCCTTTTTATTATGTTGGGGTATGATCTCTAAATTTATCATACTGATCTTTTATGATCATATGATGAGAGAACCCATTTTATCTCTTCTATTCAGTATTTTTAAGTTTTAAGTGGCGTCGTTAGGCTGCCGAATTTTTAAGTGGTTCTTCACCCTTCTCGTTTTGAAGTTCTACTTTCTTGTCAATTCTTTCAAGTCCCTTTTTGTTATGTTGGGGTATGATCTCTATATCTATCATACTGGAATATTATGTTCATATGATGATAGACCCCATTTGATCTCTTCAATTCAGTATTTTGAAGTTTTAAGTGGCGTCGTTAGGCTGCCAAATTTTTAATTGGTTCTTCACCCTTCTCGTTTTGAAGTTCTACTTTCATTTCAATTCTTTCAAGTTCCTTTTTGTTATGTTGGGGTATGATCTCTATATCTATAATACTGGACTCTTATGTTCATATGATGAGATTCCCCATTTGATCTCTTCAATTCGGTATTTTGAAGTTTTAAGTGGCGCCGTTAGACAGACGAAGTTTTTAGGGGATTCTTTCACCCTTCTCATTCTTTTCGAAGTTCTACTTTCATGTCAAGTCTTTCAAGTTCCTTTTTAATTATGTTGGGGCATTATATCTATATATATCATACTTAACTCTTATGTTCACATGATGAGAGACCCTATTTGATCTTTTCAAATCATTCTTGTTGAAGTTTAAGTAACGCCGTTAGGCTGCCGAACTTTCATAAGAGAAATCTAATTTTGGTCTTCCTTCCATGTTTTTCATTTCAAATGGTATGTCCTTGAAATTTCATTACCATGATCATGTATCCTTTTTATTCTGTCCATATACTGTTTTATGGGTCATTTATGAATGTTTCACCCATTTTCCCCCTCTTTTTAATGTCTTCTAAAACCTCGTAACATAGCCGTTATGCTGCAGAATTTCCGTCTCAAAATGTCTCTCTCTTTTTCTAAAGTTCTATTATATTATTAAGTGAATACTCAAAGCTCTTTCTTCTAAAGGGGTATTCACATATATACCAAAATGTTCTATTTTAAATTCTGGGATTTACATACATGAGACCCACCTCCCTTTTTGTGGGTTTTAAAGTGACGTAAAGATCATGTCTTTAAAGAAGTTTTTAAAACGTTATGATTATGAAATGAAACCCATTTATTTTATGCTATATGGGTTATTTATGAAATTTTTGATGATGATATATGTGGCTCACATGATAATAAAGGCAAATTTAAGGGTGTGCCCTGATAGCGCTCCAATGCATTGGGTAAAGACTTAATCTCTAGAGATGACCATTTTAACGACGCCTTGGTGAATAACCATGGTAATTTTTAACGACACCTTGGGGATGGACCTTGGTGAAACGAAACGATTTTCAATATTAAATGTTGCAGCCACATCTTCATGTTATGAAAAATGTTACTTTTAATATGATATATCTCATGATTTCTTTCTCATGCCTTAAAGTTTTTTTCATGACCTTATTGAAGTATCTCAAGTTCACATGTAAAATGTTTCTCTTGTTTTCCTTACTGGGCCTTATGCTCACCCTTTCCTTTGATGTATGTCCCCAGGTTCTGAGATGTAGAAATGTACCTAGTATGAACATAAGGAGAAGCCTTTCAAGTGTTTAAGAAGAATGTTTTTTTGTTTCATGTTTTAAGTTCCTGGTTTCCAAGACACTAAACCTTAAAGATCCTCGATTTTGTAAAATGTAAATGAAAGTTTATGTGATAAAAAGGCGGGATGCTATAGGCATGGATCTACTAATTAAATTTATAATCACATGAATTCATAATATGAAATTTTGATGATTGGTGAAATCACATACTTATTAGGGATATTGGTGATTTAGAAGAGAGATTACACATTCTTTTCTTGGGAAAATTATGCAAAAGAGCTATTGAATAAGTATAAGATGCCATACTACAAAAAAATGGTGACTCTGATTGTGGTTCGAAGAAAACATGGAAATCATGAGGATGGGATGTCTATGGATCCCACAATGTATATGAGAATCATTGGAAGATTACTATACCTGAAAGAGACATAATCAGATATTTTCATTACAATAATTTTAGTAGCCCACATTCGAAGTAATCCAGTAGAATAACATATGAAAAAAGTTAAACGAATCATTATGTACATTCAAGGTACCCAGAATTATGGATTATTTAATTCTATAGCAAAAGATAATGAATTATTTTTATTTTTAGATGGTGACTGGGCTGGGGATGTAGTGGCCCGAAAATCCACCAGCGGTGGAACAATCTATATTGAGACGAATTTTGTGGGATAGTTGAGAAAGAAAAAAAAGTACTTCTTATAGTAATATTATAGTGGAATATATATCCACTATAATTTCATGAAATCATTTACTCTGGATAAAGAAGCAAATGACTGACATAAGTGTGGAGGTAAAACAACTAATGGTTATTTACTATGATAATAAGAGCACAATTGATCTTATAAATAATCCTGTAGAGAATTCTCGTAAAAAACATATTAATGTCAAATATCACCTCATTATGGAAATAGTTGAACAAGGCATGGTCAACATGGAACATGTGGGAACATATGAGAAAGTGGCTGAAAATGTAACCAAGTCGTTGTCAATGACTTTATTATAGAAACATTAATAGAACCTCTGTGTTTAGTCACCTACTACTTCATGAGGAGGCTATGATTTTCCACCAATATCTAGTTATGTTAACCATTTTTAATCTATTTTTGGATGTGATGTAGGTTTATGGGGGAGAAACTATCCAGGGTACTGTGTTTTCTGATGAATATTGAAAAAATAAAAGTCTTTGGGTTTATTTCCAATGGGGGGGAAGGAATAAATTCAGAACATGTAATGATTCTGTGACATGATGAGAATTTTGTGTTATGAGTAGAATAAATAAATGAAGGACATAAAATGATTCATTGACACGATGAAAATTCAGTTTTAGGATGAGAATGAATAAATTCAAAACATGTAATGCTTATGTGACATAGTAAAAGAATAACTTTGATTTCATTAAGAATTTAAAAACATAGGAACCCAATTCAAGCTTCCCCTCTTGTTTTACACAACAATAATTGCTCAAGAAGAATTATATTTTTTGTTGAGTTGATTCTTACGTATCGGGTTTTGATAGTGGAGGGTGCTATATTGATTTTATCTAGAGATTGCCAAAAAAACCCAAAGGGGGAGATTGATGGAACCATGACCATTCTATACTAGAAATGGAACATGGTTTGTGATATTTTGTCAATCCTAATTGAAATTTCATTATTATTTTCCATGAAAGGGATCATACAGTTCAATCGGGAAAAAATATTGATAGTAGCGTCATTTCCCAGTGTTTTCCAAAATTATGGGTCCAAAATTTAGAATATGGAGAAAAGTATTTTTGGAAAAGGGAGTTCGCACAAGATTAAAGTGTGTTTAGGAACTTATGTGCAAAGCATGATTTGGGATCAGTGCCTAAAAATATAGAAAAGGAAAAAAGTGCATGAAAAACCTAAACTGTATGCAGCAAAAATGAAGTTGCTCAAAAGAAGCTTACGCGCCCAATGCGACGTCAAAATGAGTTTTTGTACTCATGAAGAATCTTGCATGCCCCGATAACGACGTGTCTGAAACTTGTGTGTAGGTTCATTGAGGCCTATAAATAAGAAACTACTCCATGAATATAGATGAATAATTTTTAAATGAAAATCCAGTTTCTCTCATGTGTGAATGATTTTGGGTGCAAAATAATTACATAGAGTTGATCTTGTGCTCAAGGCGTTCCTTTAGTCTGAAAAGTGTAAGTGAACCCTTTGTTGTAGTTAAGAGAAAGATAATATTTTTTTAGGAAGTAGGGATTATGAAAAAGTCATACTTCATGGAATTTCCCAAATCTTAAGTGAATGTTTTGGTAGTGCGTGATAGTGTAGTGTTATGCTTCTGAAAGGTTTTTGAATATCTGATTTCTGTTATCAGGGCTTTCAAGTGCATCAATTCAAGACTTCGATGCAAAAAGTGTCTCATGTTGGACTAGGACAGAAACTTCAATGAAAATCTATTGAAGATACCCTCAAGTCAATAAACTAAGTATGACTTCTCCCATGACAATGAGTAAGGGGGGAGTCAGTGTATGTGTTCTAAAAGATGCAGTGAGCTATCCATAATTTATTGTAAAGGGAGTGTTCATGGCACATATTGACTATGTCTGAACTCTTTTACTCTAAAACTAGTGTAGATTAGTGGATTTTGGTACGATCAACACACAGTAAGTGTATGCTCCTTAGACGTAGCCCTTTGTGGTGAACCAATTAAAAGTGTTGTGTGGTCTCGTTGCATGTGATTATTTAATTTATATTCATATCCATCATACATGTATAACACATTCCTACCAATGTGGGATCTAGATTAGGTAGTTTAAAAGAACAAATTGACCACTTATTCACCGCTCCCCTCTCAGGGCGTCCTGGGGTTCTACAGTTGTAGTTCAACAACCACGGTGGAAAATTTTGAGGCATACTTACATGGTTTGGAAATATGTGGTTATAAGTCAACTTCCATAGTGGAAAATTTCAATGCATATTTCCACGGTTTGGAAAATTGTGGAAATAGATTCCTATTTCTACAGTTAATACCAAGGTAATAGGTCAATCCCTACAACTATGGTGATAAAATCCACAGTTGGGAAAAACTGTGGAAATAGCCTATAGCGATTGTTTTCAGACCTATCGCCATAATTTGGAATCGAGGAAATAGCATTTTGTAGTTGTGAGAATATTCAATTACTTTCTTATGAGGGAAACTTATTTTCCCAAGGGTTTTACATAACATATAAGAAGAAATAATAAAGTTAAAAAATCGTAATCATGAAGATTTCTTGTAAAATATGGGCACTCATGTAAACAATTTCTTGAAAAACATGTTTTCCCCTATAGTAGAAGAATAATATATCCTTTCAACATAAGTTAATTATATCACATTATGAAATCAAAATGATTCCAAGAAAAACTAGTATCCATGAATAGAAAGATCATGTATATTCCTTGGGTGATCATCTCCATATTAATGTTATAATCACCCTTACATGAAATATTAATAATTGAATAACCCACAAGGTTAATCCAACATAACCACTAGAGATTAAAATAATTACCCAATGAATTAGAGAGCTATATGAAGCTCACCCATCATCATTAATAATTTCTAGGGACCAAATCATACATAATGCTCATATAATACCATATTATCTTTAGAAATACTCATAAGATAACCTTTTCAACATATATAAAAATGCCCTTTCGGGGTTCATGTTACAAATTAGGAGAAATATCTATTTTTCATTAGAAAAACAAAAAATTAAAAATCCACATAAGATTTGGATATAATATTTTCTTTTTAAAAATCATGAAACCTTGTAGAAAACATTAAATGCTTGTCATGTGACTCCTATAACATCAATTTTAATTCTAAAAACTCTTTTGAAGGCATTTGATCTGGGGATTTGAAATTAGATTAACATCAATAACTATGTTGATAGTAAATTCAACCTATCAATTAGGAATAACAGTAGGGAAATAATCTAGAAAACATCCATATATTCATTCACTACTAGAACATCACTATTTTGAATAGTTCCTCTTTTTAATGATATGTGCAAGATAACTTTCAATGCCTTCTTAATAAGTTTCCTAGCTTATTGATATGTTATAAAAGGTATGTACTCATTCATATATATAAATTAAAAAACACTCTACAAATAGAACATAAATTCAATTGATCATCAATATATATTATCATGATAAATATAAAATATATTTAATCTGATCTTTGGGAAAGATGCCAATATTTTTATGAAATACCATTTCATATATAATTATAAAAATAATCCAATAAATTATTTTTTCCTTAAAACTATAACATGTGTTTTTTCTAAAAAAATATGACATCATTTCTTAAGATTTTATTTCCATAGATCATGAAAATTTCCCTATAATAAATGATCGTGTGCATCTAAAATAAAATAATACATTGGAATAATAAGAATAACTAGGTATAGTGTCTATTACCAACTCATTTGATTGTCATTCATTTCCTAAAGTAGGCAGGAATTACTTTTTCACAACCACCTACTTAAGTTATCGAGGATTCCCCTCATTCAAGCTTTTCATTAGGTACACATTAACATAGTGTCCCGTCTTAATGCATTTAAAACATTTCACCACCAACTTATCATAATTGGTTAGACTATTAACATGACTATTTTCATTGAAATAATGAGCCGATGTCCCATCATAACACATCATTAATTATTTAAAAATATCATAAGATAGTACCGAGGATGATTCTTACCACACCTATCACATGATGTAATTTTAGACCACTTTTCTTCATATTTCCCCAATGAACTCTTTCCTATTAGTTTCCACATTGACATCTTCTTATAATTTTAGCTGTCAAAGATAATAAATTACATATCAACCTTCCAAACACAACACACAACCTTATAATTTATTTTTAATTCATGATATTTCAATAGTCTTCACAAACTAAGTATCAATATTCAGTAAAAACCAATTAATTTTATTATTGTGTTTCATAATGAAATTTGGATCATACCATGCTAATATTGAATAAATTTCCTCTTAAAACGAAATATAATCCTTATCTATTTTCTATAGATTCATGAATTATCATTCCATCCTATATAGAAATACCATAGTAAAATAATGAATAATGAAACAGCCCTTAAATGGGGTCCACTCCATTATATAAATCGCATATCTCATTTTTTATAATTAAATAATGACCACTATCAATCGGTTTCACCTTTAAAATGATAAATAGAATGAGTTAACATTTTACGTTCCTAAATCCCAAAACTAGAAATGTATTCTCTGGTAAATTGATCCATACTTCCCTTACAACATGAGCTAATGATCGAATAAATGTTGGTTGGGGACTATTTTATTAAAATGTATACAATAGGCATGTTTCTCTTTTGTGAATTTTCTCTCTCTCGTCCATGGGTTCCATCATTAAAATTATGTGTTAAAGAAGTCAATGATGCAACAAAAATTGTTGTTCCAACCATTCCAGGTATCTAATTATAATGATTATTATCCTCTGTATGCTTTACCACTACATATCAATCTTAAAATAACTTTTATAAGGAATATTACAAACTAAATAACTGACATTTGTAATCTGACATATATTTCTTAGAGAAAAAATCATTAACCAATTCATTGGAGAGCTATATCAAGCTCTCAATTATATTGAACAATTTACAATGAATAAACATACATAAAATATATAGAATCCAAAATTTTCATAACAAAAATAATAATATATCCTTTTTTACACACATTCAGAATCAGTTTCGGGATTCATGTAAATGATTAGGAGAAACATCATTTTTCCATAGAAACACATATAATGAAAAATTCCTAAAATATGAGGGAATAATATTTTTTAAAAAAAATATGAAACTCTAAAGATAAATATTATAAAATAATAACTATCATGGTGGTAGAAAAATATTCTCATGTCGAATATGTTAAAAATAATTATTCTATACTTTAGTAAAAATTGTAAATAGTGACCCATACAAAAATGTAGAAAATACACAGTTTTAAAACGTTGTAAAAAAAGTTAAAATTAATATAAAATATATTTTAATTGTAATTTATGAATAATTAATTATAAAATTAAAACATTTTAGGGAATGTGGATATGAAGGATAAGTAGTTTAAAATATTTAAAGCAACGTTAAAATTTAAAAATTTATTTCCATGAGTCATAACTCATTCCATATGTACATTATTCCTTTCATAAAAAATCGTATTCAATTTATTATTTCTTAAAAAAAGTTTTTCATGTTCGTTCCATTATAATTATCCCTTTTAATTTTTTTGGTGATGTTATTTTTGTTACATAATCAGTTATTATTATGTTGGATGTTTTGAAGATACTTGGTTCATAATTTCAATACCGATTTAGTAATATCACTGTGGTCAATGCGTTCATTATTTCATCATCTAAATAATTTTTTCTGGACATAATTATTATATTTATACATTAAATACACTTTAAAACCAATCCATGTATTGTCATAAGGGAAAGAAATCATATTGCTACATGGTAGCGATAATCTACCCATGCGCACAAATGACATTATTATTTTTATATAGAAGGGAAAATAAGAAAATAAAAGATGAATTATCTTTCTATAATAGTAATTATTTAATTAATATAATATATATACATTAAATTCAACATTATAACCATCCATGAGAGGTGATTATGGAAAATTAAACACATCGCATCACTGAGGTGGTAGTCCACACCAACAACTAAATGATATTTGTGTTCCCTATATGATGGACAAATAAGTGAATAAGGGTTTCCAAATAAAAAAATAAATTTTAAATACAATTTATATACTAATTTTGTTATATCATCATGTTTTAAGAATATTTTATCAATGTAGAAGAAGAAAAAATGAAAACACTCAATTAACAATAATACTTATTCTTTAAAAAACCACATTTGGGTTAACCTAAATGTTTATACTTATGTAATTTAATGATACTATATACCTAAACTCATGTGGATAAAGGTTATAAATTGATTTTGTTTAGTAATTTTTGATCTATGTGGATCAATATGTGTGTGTAAGAGTGGATAAGTAGTTCCATTTTAAAAGAGATGGGAGTGCCACACTTGAAATCATTCAAATTTTAAAATTAATATAAGGAATTGTTTTTTTGTAATTTTAAACCAAGGCACCCCATATTAATATATATGATAGGATATGGTTGGTATAAACTTAACAATTCACATTTATACATGTTTTGAGGTAATTTTAATCCTTTTCTATTAGTTAAACCCCCTTTATAAATTTTATTTAACCGTAATTTCAATATCAAAACATTTTACCATGATAAATTAATTATGTTCTCCAAAATAAAAGGTTCATTAAATTTTTTTTTGAACAAACATAATTTAATATTAAATGCATTTAATATAATCTAAAATATATATGTGGAATAATATACATTTAATATATTTACCCAAAACTCATGAAAAATAGTTTTAAGAAAATACCAAATTTATTTCACCATAAAATCATGTAAAACACATATATTAACATGTTTTTCTATGTTAAATAACAATTAAATGAATTTTTTATACTTTTTTATTATTCCAAAATGTATTAGAATATTCTAAAAAAACCATTAAATTCAATGATCCAAAAATAGATTTAAATTTGAATACATTCAGATTTATGTTCATAAAAGTCATGAAGGAGTTCCCAAATATAAACTACTACAATATTAAACTCATTTAACATATCATTGGTTGAGATAAGGTTTTAAAAATTTCTTTATTCATGCTTGCATCATAATAATGACATAAAAGTGATGTTATTTGAGAAATTGGTACGTTCACAATTCACAAAAAAAGTAAATCATTTTAGAAATAACTCAAAAATTTAACCTAAGTTAAATATATTTTTTCTATCCAACAATAACAACCATTTATCACATTAAAACTCTAATATTATGAAATTTAATTTCTTAGAAAACACCTTGTACTTCATCGAAAAAATAGATAAATAAAACCATTCTTTTTTGGACTGAAAACTTTTATAAAATTATTTATGAAACTGTGATGATGTTGAATCCATGAAATGAATAATTATAAACCATAAGATTTATTTATTTCTAGAGTTACCTAGTTTGTCAAAATTTACCTAATGCATATTGTTTTGAATAATTCTAGTGACGATTTGAAGTTATTATAAATTAATTTAATGTTATCATGATGATTTAAATAGATTAATGATTAAAGGAAAAAAGATATAGAAATTATAGGGTTGAGGATGTTGGATAATTTGGAATACTATTCTTTAAAAAAGAATAATATGAGTTTTTAGTATCTATTTATGGATGAAGAAAATATTTTTACTCTAGTAAAGGGTTGATCAATAGAAAAGTCCATGGAGAAGATTATCTTCTAACATAGATGAGTTGTGTGATATAATTCAATAATTATATTAGAATCATTCCACCAAAATAATAAAACATAAAATTCTAAACTAGATTTGGAAGATTAAGTTAAACCTATGGAATAATCAATATGACTATGTGAGATGAACCGTTGATTTTTTATTTCTATGTCAGATTCAAACTATTACTATGGTAGAATAAAGGTTCACTATAGAGCTAATGTATGATTAACTAAGAGGAATAATGAGAAATATAATGACGTATAACAGATTCTATGATCTGTGTATACAACATCTAGTTACAATGTTCAGATTAACTTGGAAGTGTTAAAGTCTTCATGTGGCAATTTCATATTTGACATAAAAATAAATTTTTGTTTCCAATATGAATCATAAGATAAAAACCATATGATGTTGATGATGTTATTCAAGAAATTATCATCATGATTTATTCAGTATTAATTCATTGTTAAATCCATTTGGTGATAAATATTGAAGAATATGATAGATTTACACTATGAAGATGATTTCCATCCATCAATGAACATTCAAGAAAGAACATCATTCATGAAATATAGTAAATTTTATATCGTAAAATAGATAGTTATTACGTAACATAATTTATCTTGAGATTAAGTAAGCATCTTGGAAATCATCCCTTTACAGGGATATGTGGTGAATGTAATGGACAACACTAAAATGGTTCAAAGAATTATTTACACTGAAAATGAAGATATCTACACTCAAGTATTACTCCAAGAGCAATATCAATAGGAAACTAAAAATAGAGAGATTGGTTGAACACTAATTTGGTAGCTATGTTTTAGGGAATCTCTTTTTACCATTGAAGACTTTTGAATATTCTTAACAATATTGTTAGTTATAGGTGAAAATATAGGGTGAGATTTTGAAGCAAAAATTTATATTTAAAAAAATATTAACTATACTTAAATTTTGCATTATTAGTTTTTCTAGAAAAGTAGAATAACTCCTAAAAATATCCTCAGATCTGATTCTAAGACCATGGTTGAATCCCGATTGTGTGGTTTACACAAGGAAATAATGAAAGTTGGTCAGCACCAGACGTTCAGATGAGGTAGCCATTGGCGGGTATATTTAATTAAAATTAATAAATAATTTATTTATTTGTTTATTAATTGACCTAATTAAATTCATTATAAATATACTCTTATGATGGTTTTCCAATGGTTATACAAATAATCATTTATTGATCTAAGAGGAGTAGGAGATGATTCTTTGTTGCCGGATCAGGATAGAAAAATAACAGATGATTCGATCAAGGATAATCATGTGAGAACGATGAACACATTTATATGACCACTTTGATCACTAGTGGATGAATTATTCACCAATAATCCAATCTCTGGGAATGAACCACCATTTATATTTTTTTTCCTTTTGATTAAAACATTGAGCATGAATTTAACTACTTTTGATCTGTGATAATTATTCTTTGCATAAGCCTAAAAATTTGTTGATTACATTGATCTAGTTTAATTTTCCCCTTATTTCACATGTCATTGCATGATTTGTAAAATAATTTTCCAATAAATGTATCCCAATGATGGATCAATTGGAACTTGTGCTTTTACCCACTTTTGTCTTTTCTTTCTTCATCGTTGGTCTGTGGGGCCCCAGTTGGAAATTTTTGGGGTGAGTTCGAGCACGATGGGACCTCTGGATTCAATGTGGTAGAAATTCATACATGTTGATCAATGATTTGTGGAAATATTGATAAATCAGAGGGATGATTCCTTGGGATCAAATCATATTGGCATCTCAGGTGTGGTTTCATGATCTAGGTTTCGATTAAGAAACAACGAGGATGGCGGTTGATCAGATGTGATTCTATATTGGATCAGCGATCCTCGTTTTCCCAGTTGACATGTAATGATGATGTGTGGTGTGGTGGTATTGAGTAGATTATTCATGGGAGGGGTATCTAGGGATGTTTTATTGTAAAAGCTAGATGTGTATGGTGTTTCAATGAAGAGTGGTTGAAATCAAATTTCCCACCCGCCATGGTGTATGGCCTGTTTTGTTATTTTTCAAATAAATATAAAATTTGGTATAAATTATTGTTAATAATAATAATATTTAATATACAAAAACTAATGGGAAACTCTAAGGGTCTCTTGGGAAGTGTCACACTAGAGCGAGAGGGGTCCCCCCATTTTCATTATTATCAATAGGGGTTATTATTAATGTAATATTAATAATTATAATTTAAAATAAAAAAAATAATTAAAGGGGAGGGGAGTCACAGATAGTATTAAGGACAAAAATTTTATTGTAGACACCTTTAAATAAATTACTATATTAAAATAAAAATATATAATATAATTATTATTTTTGTAGTCGAAACCCAGATTCCAATGAAACTTCTTCATACGATGTCGGATTGGAGATCCATCTTTGGATGTATGAAATTGACATTGAGACAGTAATTTCTAGACCAATGGTGGATATTTAATTTAGGCTTGTGGCTCAAGTCCAAAAGGAAACCAATAATATTAATAATACTGTTGTTGTGGTTATTATTATTATTATTATTATTATTATTACAAAATAAAGTATCTCACATATTATTTTGTATAGTATAAAAATGAAAAATTGTTTGAGGCATCACATCCATGATATTGTGATGTTAATTCTAAGACCAATATCTGGTTTTTAATTTAGACAAGTGGATTGGTCCCACAAAATGTCAATTGCGTGTGAACTAGTAAAATGTGTTTGTTCTTATTGGGTGTTCCATTAGTGATAGTGAATAGCCCATCTTGAGTTTTTTCCAAGAGGATCACAATGGTGAGTTATATTTTCCCATTCCTGGATGTTTTTGATGACATATATGTTTATTGATGATTTATCTCGTCAGGCTGACCATGAGCATTTTGCGTTCATTTGGATTTTTCCAAAACACTTCTAGTAATCTGGGTGTAAACCAGAAATCATATGGGTACATGGGAATGTCTTTGTACCTAGTCATGTACATGTATAAGGCTAGAAAACATAGCAGGGCCACACTCCATGGGGATTCCCTTATATGTCATGTACATCTTTATGAATCTTCTTCCTCTCGCATATCATTCATTTTAACTCAGATCTAGGACCTTGAATTGCATATCCTGAATGTTTTTAGATGAAGAATAAGATAATATCCATCATAGTGGCCTTTGAGATTTGGAGATGGATGTTATGAAAGTGGTTCTTCTTTATTCAGTGCATGGTAAGGATAGTGATTATTCAGGATCAGCAGAGAGATTCTAGATAGAGGTGGAAATCCCTTATCATACAAGGTTACAAGTTCCCCGTCCAATGATATGCTACTCAACTATCATACCATGGAGTGGGACCTCCATACTCATTATAATTATACAGTTTCGATACTCCCATATCCCAATAAGGTGTGGTCCCTCCATATTCATTATGCATATAGAGATGGTATTCCCCTATGGAACCAAGGTGTAGGTAATCTATCTTGGGAGATAGTTGTCCACTGTCTCATAAGGGTGCAGGAACTCTATGCTCTTTGTGTAGATAGACATGGTACTCCCCTATGGAACTGGGATTTGTGTCCTCTATTCATGGAGATATGACTCATCTATCGCACTAGGGAACTAGACCTCCACACTCATTGTGCAGATAGATATGGTACTCCCTTATCGCACTAGGGAGTAGGTTCTCTATTCATTTCAATGGCACTCCCCTATTGAACCAGGGTTTGGGTCCTCCATTTGAATTCTTTATACATGAACATGACATGATGGGTATCATTGATGTTCCCATTTTAGGGCCATATGAAGACTAATTATTCTTATCTTTCCTGTGGATATGGAGATCCCTTTTCTCTCACATTTTGAGGAATTTTTGAGCATATGTTGGTTTTTGTTATGGTTGTTATCTCATATACTTATCATCATACCCTTTTTGGGATAATCTGACTACTTATATCATGTCTTATATCACTCCCTCTTCAGATTGAAGGGAATCCAATTGGGTATGTATATTCTCACCCATTCATGGTATTTTCCAACATGTTCTGTGTCTTATGTAGAAGATGTACAGGTCAATAGTAGAATTGGTGTAAATTAGGGATACTTTAGTTTATTTCACTATATATGGTAGTCCGGTCTTGGAGATCAGATTTCAGGATCTCTCATCATTATTTCTTTTCTATATTTTTTTCCTGGTTGGTACTTCTTTTTTTGTTGGACAAGTATTTTCCCCTTAAAATTTTCTATTATATTGTATTACTCTTATTTATTCCCTATACCATATTAATTTCATGATTTTTACTCTATATGTCACTGCATTTTATCATTATTCCATTAAAAATAAGTTTGTAGATGTATGTGTGTGTGCATACAGGTAGTTCAAGAAAATGCCTCCCATTTGAATTATGAATTTTGGTGCATGTCTCCATCCCCTGACCTATGGAGTTGTTCTTATGGTAGTTGCATCTTATTCTTCATTCTGTTAGGTGGGCCCTAGTGGGATGGGATGGAACATATTATTATGATAGGTGGTTCAAAATTGGGATGGTGTTTGAAGTTACTTCCCATTAAGAGGCTTGGTTGGTAATTTAAGGAAATGATGTCGAAGTGTTTTGGGTGAGTATTTCCAGCCAACGAACCTAGAATTGGTAAAAAATCCAACGTATCCATACAAACAGACTTTGTTTAATTGGTTATCAACTCTACATGATGAGACACCAGTTGTAGGGGTCAATGATACAATAATCATATAGGATTGACTCCTTTCACTATCCTTCTTGATTCAACTCCCTATATATTCTCATTGAATATGGTAAGTCTCAATAACTTTGAATATTACCCCGTGATGAAAACGAGTTAGTATTTTGTGACTGTTTCATAATAATGAAAAGTTGAGAGAAGTGACCTCAGTTTGGGGATCCACCCCTGAGGTGTTTTCTCTTGGAAGGCATTGAGAAGTTCTACCACCTGTTGAGCAGTGCATGGATCCTTATGTGGGTTAGGCATATGATCATCCACAAGTTGAGCATTTGATAACTCCATTTGGATGGAATTATGGTACGAGCAGGTATATCATTACATGTGAGTTCTAGTGACAAATAATTTTGAGGTTATATGAAAATAAAAACCGTGATATATTTTATTTTTTGGATTGAGGCTTTGGTATTGGTTTTATAGACTGTGTGGACCCCAACTAATCGGATGGTTTCATTTGAAACAAGTATTTCTCTAGAAGTTTCTATTGGATATGGAGGTACTGAAAAATGATGAACCTATATTGATTTCACATCATTGGTATCATAAATAGTGTTCAAAAACAATTCTCGGTGATCTATACCCCTTATCAGCTGGTAGTGGATTGGATTGAGATTTTAGTGCGAATGTACCACATGGAAAAGACCCCTATTGATGGTAGTCATGGTCGGGAAAATTCTCTTGGATGATGTGGTCCATCAGAAGAGCCATGTGTTTGTGAAGTCTGATGTGGATTTAGACTTGGTAGAAAGGGGGAAACTTCCCCCATTGAGATGTATTATTAAAACAGGATTCAAACCCATTAGGTTGATTCAGTTCAACCCAAAAGATGAGAATATCAAGGTGTGGTAGATGATCCCCTTAACTAGTAGGTTCGAGGTTTCTTTGATGATCTAAGGTATTAGAGAAATACCTAGTTGTGGGGAGTTGGGGGGGGGGGGGGTAATAGATGGGTTCAGTTAGTATATGCTTGTGTTTTAGTGGCTTTGATTATGGTTTGGGGTATGAAATCTATCTCTACCTATCTATAAGAAATAATGGCCTAGATTTATAAGACCCATTTATGTGGGTGTACCCCTGTTTGAGACCTAGTTCTACCAGTGGAGGCCTTTTTTCTCAATGATTGTGCTGGATGACCATACCGAAAGGATCAGTGATCAATCCTTTTTTTGGTGGTGTAACCTTATTGTGGAAGGAGAGGGATCCTCACATGAAATCTTTCCATAGTGGCACTGGGGCCCTATGATATTTTCCCCAGTAAGGGATTATCATTTACCATCAATTCTCAATTTATTTCTACTAGTCAGTGTATTAGTAATTCTTATTTTTTGGGATGTAGTGCTTCCATTTGACAAGGAGTGATCCCTGAGTAGGGATGGATGATCTCATTAAGAAGATGATATAGATTATTACTTATCAGTTGGATAGTATTACCATTAGATCAGTGAATTCAATGAGTATTCAGTAAATTGTAATTTTATAGGATTATTTGGTCATACATCCTAAGGATATGTTGGGATTATATCACCATCCATGGATTGTTTCCGTCATGGAAATTAACTATAGAAAACTAATATATATTGTAGCATATATGATGACACACCATAGCTAAGAGAGTTGGATGTTTTGTTAGAGGAGTCTACATAGAAGGTGATTTTTATGACACTGTGTGTTTTCCTTGAATACCAGGTGTTGTCCCCCCTGGATGCATATGGAATCTTGAGGTTAGGTGTAGATTAGTGTCACTTGAAACATGTGGTGTGAGGAATCGTATAAATTCTCGAGAATCATTGATTTCTTCTCCCAATGTTTGGTGGTGAACTGGATCTCACCGTTTGACCTTGAGATGGGTTATCACAATCTCTAGGTTTGATACATCGATGTATTGAGTGTGGTTTCCAAATGTAAATACAGTTTTTTTGAGTTCTTGGTGATGTCATTTGGTGTGTTAAATTATAATGTAGAGTTTGTAATATTTATGATCTAGATCCTTTTCAATGGTACCCTCATTTCTATAGTGTCATAGATAGATAACTCAAGACATAGGAGGATGTTTTCAATCATCCTATAAGAGTTTTAGTCATTTGTAAAATCTCATGGAGTGTGTTTTATAATTGAAGGTCCTTTCCTTAGGATATGTCTTCTTAGACATGGGTGTCAAGATGGACCATAAAAAGGTTGAGGTGGCATGAGCTTTTGGGCCACCCAGGTCATAGTTGTGGTAGCCTATTCTCACAATGAGGTTTTATGTCTTCCATTGATGAGTGATTTAATAGATAAATTTACCTATTTAATGTTTACACATGTGGGTGAGGATGGTGTGTCATACCTCTAGTTAATGGTTGTTACCCCTCAGCTTCATTAGTGCTCTAGGGAGGCACAACATGGGGATATCTACTAGGAGATATTTCATGACCGTATATCCACTAGATATATTCTTAATGGAATCTCTAAAGGATGGGAGAATTAAGTCCCTAATCAATGACAGTCATTGGCCCTAGTCATGCTATACGAAATGGTGCCAAGGATGTTTTTTTACTTATTAGTACTCCCATGGGAAGGGTGGTTGTACTGAGATGCTTTGGCTTTGATGGTGGGATATTTTAAAAGATTATTTTCCCTTTTGCACGTACTATTTAATGTTAGTGAGGTGGTGTACCACTTGACCATGTAAATTTTGTTAGACTAGGTTCTTGGTGTTATCCACATGCTATAGTTTATGAGGTATGTGAACAATTAATTGTATGATATTAAACTAGGTAATAAGGGCCCTGAGAGTGGTGTTTCCTTTTTTAAGGATTCAACAACATTGATAAAGGGAAGACAAATATATTTTGTGATAAAGTGTTCTTCTTTAGTGTGTGTTTGTTGGAAGAACATGAAACCATTTGGGGAGCTCATGGAATTGGGGGACCCACTTGAGAGCTTAGTATCCCAACCATTTCTCATATTTTATACTTTATAAGGACAAAATGATTTAAATAAAGGAATAATGTAGAGACTCTGTTTTTTGCATCTAAGACATTATAAAATTTCTTGGAATATTTTTGGAGTAAGTCGCTAAGACAATGTAATATTCTTAGGCCTGGTTAGCTTTGAGTTATTTTTATACAAATATTAAATTTATTTTTATCATGAGGGATCATTTTTCATAAAAAAGTGGATTAACATGATAACAGAGCCTTGGTTTAGAAATATTATACCATAATCAAATCATGAGTGTGGGGTTTCTCAAGGTGCAACCTAAAGTTGGTCAGTGTCATATGTTCATATGACGATATCGTTTGTTGGTATGTTTAATTTAATTAAATAATTTATTTATTTATTTTGTTTTATTATATGTAAAAATTAAAAATTATATAAATATCCTCTAATGAAATTTTTCCAAGGGTAATCCACATCACCCTTTCCCATTCTGCAAGGAGTAGTATAGTGTTAATTTCTAGGAGATTGGGACCAGAGAAGGACAGATGATCGAATCAAGGAAAATCATGAGACAAATAAGGAACATAGTGAGATCACCCCTTCATCACCAGTAGATTCACTCTTCCCCATTGATCCAATATTAGGGTAGAACTCATAATTTGTGGGTTTATACCTTTTTATTAAAATATTAACATGGATTTTATCATCTTTTTATCTGTGATAATTATTCTTAGCATTATCCCCTCAAATTATTGATTATATTGATCTGGTAAAATAATTCCCTTATATCACATGTTATCACATTGTTTATAAAATATCTTTCCTTGAACACTTGGCCAATGATTTTTTACATTGATCTTGTGCTTTTTCCCTCTCCATTTTTCTTGATAATCCCCATTTTTCAATGGGGCCACGATTTGACTTTCCCAATGATGGATTGGGCATGGTCGAACCCTCATATTCGTTGTGGTATCATGAGTTACACATGAATCAAAAATTTATATATGGGTTTTCTAATGATATGGATGGTTATTTTTTAGTATATATGATTGGAATCATGGGTGTGGGTTGAGGATCGAGGTATGATGAGGGAGGTGACTGATCAGAGGGGTTTCAATATTTTATTTGGGATCCCCGTTTTCCCTGTTAAAATGTGGTGATGATGTGAGATGCAAAGGTATTGAGTAGTACATGCGTGGGAGGTGAATCTAAGGAGGTGAAGTTTCCATAGATGTTTCTGTGTGGTTTTATGGAGAATAATTCTTGAAATATAATTTTCATCCGGCCGTGAGGGATGATGTGTTCTGTTATTATTTTTAATAATAACAATATGTTTTATTTATTATTATTTTTAATATAAATAATAATAATATGTGATATTTATTATTTTGTTAAATAATAATAATATTGAATATAAAAAACAAAAGGGAAAATCCATGGGGGCACTTGGGGTGTGCCACACAAGAGGAAGATCCCCCTATTATTATTATTATTAAATGTAAATATAATTATAATATTATTAATAATATAACTAAATAAATGAAATAATGAAAGTGGAGGGGAGTCGTGTACAACATGTAGGAGGGTATTTTGAGTTTGGATACCTTTAAAATGGTTAATAATAATAATAATAATAATAATAGAATTATTATTATTATTATTTAGTGAACCTTGATTCCATTATAACTTCTTCGTATGATGCCAGATTGATGAACCATCATTAGAAATCTGAACATGACATTGAGATGGTCATTTCATGACCATTTTTAGTTATTTAATTTGGTCTCATGTCCTTATTCCATGAATCACCCAATAGTAGTAGTACTAATAATAATAATAACATATTATTATTATTGTTGTTATTATTATTATTATTTTGGAATCTATTATTTTGTGTATCATTTTCATATGGTCTCAAAGTTTCAAAATGTATGAGGAATTAGGAACTTGAAATTGAGTAGTAAATGTTAACTCTAATATTGGGTATTTAATTTAGACCTCTGTCTTGGGACAAAAATATGATGTTCAATCATTATATGGAATATTTCATTTTTTCACTGGGTGACCTATTTGGAAAAGTGAATTTCCTATTGAAAGTGTCTTTTAATGTGTATCAGAATTGTGTGATAAATTTCTCCATTAATTCCTTTTTTTTGATGAATTATTGGAGGTTTAACCTTGTATCCAATCATACAAACAATGAGCCTTGTGAGTTAGTTAGGTTTTTGGATGAACACGCCATGTACTTTGGGAGTACAGGGGCATGCATTGGGGTACAAAGGCATTTCCCAATACCTAGGAATATCATGGTACATAGATAGGTAGAATAGTTGGACCACACACAATATGGACCTCCTAAAATTCTATGTACTTATTTATAAATCATTAACCTCTCGTATATCCTTTGTTTTGACACAGTTTTCTTCCCATGAAAAGCCAATACTGAGAGTTTTTCTCATGTAGAACAAGATGGTAGAATTTTAAGTGGATTTTGAGATATGATATGATGTTTTCCAAACATAAAAATTTTATTGAAAGTTATCGATGATGAAATTGATCAAGTAAGATCATTGAGATATTTTGGATAGAGGCAGTACCCTTCTACCTTGCCAAAGCATGAGTCTTCTATCCATGGAGATGGTATTCCCTTATCGCACTAGGGAATGGATCCTCTATACTTGTTCTGAAAAAAGAGACAGTACTCCCCTGAGGAACCAGAGTATGTGCCCTCTATTCATGGAGAGAATAATCTCATGTGACACTAGGTAATGGGTCCTATATCTATTAGGATGACACTACTATGTTGCAGCAGATCATTGTTCCTCTACACTCATTGTACAGATAGAGACGATATAGTTATGCCACACTAGGACGTAGGTCCTTTGTCCACAGAGAAGGCACACCCCTATTGCACCAGTGTGCATGTAACACCCAAAACCTATTTACCCAGAGTCAGAGTATTATTACATAACATTGACATGATCATTAGGAAATCATGTCTCGAAAGACCGATCAATTTAGTATTATTGGAAAAAAGATTCATAAGTTCAACTTTAAAACATGAAAATAAATACAATATGAATTTATTCCATTAGAAACATCCAATCCTCCTAGATTATGCCTACAAGTCACTCAGAACTAACTTCTTCATATCCTGGGAAAATTAAACATAATAATGGAGTGAGCTCAAATGCTCAGTATGGATAAGCAATACAGTGGAAGATAACATAAATATTAAGAATGGTGAATAATTGAAACCAAATTCATTTAACAATAATAAACATGAATACTTTTATGGAAAGAATATGAGCTGAGTAAATAATTCCATAATAAAACATAATAATGGGTATTCTACTAGTCAAATTACCACATGAACCATCAATATTATTTTCATAATGAGGGAATTTATAATTTTGTATATTCTGAAACATTTTTTCAAGGCCTCGTCCAAGAAGTCTAAAAATGATTAAGGCCTTGGACAAAACCATACATCAAATTGGGAAAGGCCTCAACCAATTCCACGTATAGTTGTCTCATGAGACCTACCGATGCATCGATGAGCTATAGTGGGATTCACCCATCACATACTATGTCCAATGAATTCCTCATATGAAATGTTGGAAACATAACATAAACATTCGTATTAAGATTAGCATACGAAAGGTCAATACATTATCCAAAAACCATGAATGCTATAAAAATAGCACATCCATAGTCAAAAATTACTCATTCAATAAAATAAGGAAGATTTTATTGAAACTGATTAACCTCAATCGATGATAATGGAGGATATTTACATAGATGAAAATAATCATCAAAACTATTTGTGAGAAATATCCCCCTTTTTTCTTGAAAACATTTAAAAGTCACACTATTTGTCATGAAGCCGTTTAAAAATAGATTTTTAGATCAAAGTGTCCCATAACACATTAAAAATTATAAAAGGAATTTTAATTTTAAAATATTAATGTCCATATAAATAAAACCTTAAAACCATTTTTAAAACATGGACATTAATGAGAAGGATTTAGAAGAATAAAATTTTAAAACCATTAAAATTTTATTTTAGTTAGAGTTCCTATCCAAATGAGAGGATCAGGAATACAAATAATTGAGGTAATAAAAACTTTATAATACCTTGAGAATAAATTATTTCATTATATACTATTTTAAAGGATAGTATATGCACCACATAAAAGTGAATTGTTGCATCACAACAAAGAAGTCTCAAAGAAATGTAAATTGAGATGAAATACCTTATAAAGAAAGTATCCTTAAGTAAAGGATAAATCAATGAAATAATTATGTGTGAAAAATATTAATAGACTCAATATGATTGTATATTTATTATAAATAAATCTGAGTACAATCACACATATTCTTGTAAAAACAACACCAATGACATGGATGTTTAACTAAATGAATGGAAATTTTGTTAAGATCAAGTTTATATCAATGACTTGAGAAATTATAAATGGAATGATTGTGTGTATCAAAAGTATATCCACACAAAGGGGAGTTTAAATTACTAAATAAATAATAAATAGTGATTCCATACATAATATTGGAGTAAAATGTATAATGAAGTATGCGTAAAGCCCACTAAGTGGAAATTGAAATTTGAAATTCCTTTACCAATTTGGTAACTTATGAAACATACAACAAATGAAAGAATGATCATAAAATGAAGATGTAAGTACTCATAAATTAAATTATATTACACCAAGAATGCAATCATGTATAGTACATATTCCACACAAAAGGAAATAGTGGCCAATATAGCATGAATCTCACGAGAATAAAAAGTGAGATGAAAACCCCTTACTTCATTGTAATAAATCGAGTCATATGACCAAAAGTTAATAACAACCAAATTAATCACATAATAACATGAATATAAATAGAATAATGATATTATATATCAAATGGAAGTACACAATACACAATATCCCATAAATAAGTGGCGAACAATGGAAATCTCACAGAACTAAAAGTGAGATAATAAACCCCTTACCTTGACCTTTTCCTTGCTTGAGGGTAGGTTAAACTCCTATATAATGGTGAAATAATTGTTATTAAATTATAAAAAAATCATATACATTAATATGATATCATATATGGTCTTTTAATATTTCTTTGTTGATAATATCTTAGTATTATCATCATTTTGGGTGTTAACTGATTCGTTTTCCTTTATATGAATTGTTATGTAAGTAATGTTTTTTATATATACGATGTATCTTAATCATATTAAGAATGATATTAAGTCATTAAATGTTATTTTCAATCATATAATGAAATTTATTTTTGAATGGATATGATGGGGAATGAATCTTAACACGTTCGTTGAGACTGTAATTTGTACGTACGCACGAGCGACAATATCATTCTTTTGATATTAAAATTATATATAATTGGATGGTATATCATATATACAGAATCATTATAATGTTATATTTTTTATTTACATAAATTAATCATCATTATTATACCCATCCAAATAATAATATCTTGAATAGAAATTACACCACAACGTGGAGACGGTAAGTCGTACATATGCACATATGGTGACATGTCATTCAAAGGACTGATAGAATAATGAATATGATGGTACCATATTTATAATAAAATCACAGTATATAGAAGATACTAGAGTTATTATTTTATAATGGAAAAAACAAATAAAGAAGAAGTGGAAGAAGAAAGGAACTTGAAAGAGGTGATGAAATATTTACCTCTTCTTCGGGTTCTTTCTTTTGATTTCATCAAGAGGGCTCCTTAGGTTGACTTTATAACTAAATGAAGGCCTCTATGACGAAATGAGTACAGTTTATAGGGTATTTGGGTAGGGTTTGGCCAAGCCAAATGGATTTTAATGTGTTAATTAGAGAGAAGGGGGAGTTCCCTTTTATAAGAGGGGTGAGGGGAACCTTAAGAAAATCTAGAAATGTTATTTTATAATAAAATCATTTTTGGTTTCTAATGGCTCCAAAATGGATTATTTAATGGATAAGGTGGGTATGGGTCGAAACCAATCATCCAATAAGTTTTAGACAGGTTTGGGTCAATATATTAACTTTAGCCTTTAGATTTATCTCTTAGTTAAATAGTTTGACAATTACCATGTCTCTTTGTATTTTTATATTATATGGTTAATAAAAATACTATATATAATTCCAATATAACCCAAAGTGGTTCATTAATGATACAAATATCATTATATAAGTATTTTTTATGATCCATAGATTTTGAGGAATAGAATATCAATTAATAATATAATATTTGTTTTAGAAACTATTTTATGTCAATTTTGACACTATTTGGTATATTGTTTTTACTAAATTCATAAAAGCATTATTACTTAAATAAATTCATATAACTAACCTTAATATTTCATATTAACCTATAAAATTAGTTTAATTCATAAAAACTCTCAAATTACATTTATTTGGATATTTATAATGTCAATTAATTTAATATTTCATTAATTAGGTAATTACTACATCATCATTGTGTCATAAATAAATTAAACTATTTAATGAATAAAAAATATAAATAAAATACCATTCTGCACGAAATCGTTTTATATTTCTAATTAATATTTATAAAAGAATTTATATTATGTTTATCCCTATATTAAAAATGTTTTAGTTATTAAACAATGATTTTAACACTTTTAACTCTTCTTTGAATTAAATAATAAAAAATGTCCTAATCTAATCCAAATTGACCAAAGAGGTTCATATTTTATTCCTAAGGTTGTTTTGGGACAAATAATACTTATCAAAATGAATTAGTACATATGTTAGGGTAATAATAATATCAGTTTTATCTTTAATTACCATATTTACTTTTAACCATGGTAAATAAAAGTAAAAAGTTATTGTTTACCAAAAATTATTTTCATCTTATTAAACCACATTTTACTTACTGATATCAAACTTTACTCTCAGATTTTTGAAAATCAACTCACAGAAGCGGAAAAATTATGTTTTATGTTAATTTTCAAATGCTCTTAGGAGGTGGGTAAAAGACGATAAAAAGTTCAATAACAATTTAATATATCTAAAATTATTATAAAATACCTACGATGAATTAAATTAAACATATATAGGTATAATTTATCTATTTTTTCCTAAAATATATTTAAATAAAATAAATAATTATTTAAATAAAAATTTAGTTTTAAACTATAACTTAGTGTTTTTAACTATTCATCAAGAATTGAAAGTTTTTAAAAAAATACCAAAAATTTACCATAGGATGATTTTGATATTCTAAATTAAAAAATGAAGTCTATTTTACCAAATTCAAAACATATAAGTTTCATTTATTAATTTAAAATTAAATCCCATTGTCAAAACCAGAAGGCATATTTTTAAGAAACAATAATAGTCAAAAGATTGACACTTGTTTATGTCCAAATTCAAAGTAGAATTACATACAATGACCAAAATTGGATTAAATTGTAAAAATATAATCTATTTATACTTCCAAACCATTAAAATGTATAATTTAACACTTTAAATTTTTTTTGATAAAAAAGTTGTTTTCAGTTAAAATATATTATTTTTCACTATTCAACCAAACATGAAAGTTATTAGAAAAACACCAAAAATTTATTGAAACTAAATTATTATGTCCCAATTATAAATATTGAGTTTATTTTGTCAAATTGAATATATAAATGTTCCAAATATTGGATTTAAAAAGGTTTCACCACTAAAAGGTGGTAAAAATGCATTTTTTTTTGAAAAATACTTCTTTTATCTAAAAAAATGAATTTGTTCTTACATTATGTCTAAGAAAATAATAGTATAGATTATAAATTTATAAGGATTATATATTGTTTAAAATTTAGTTAATTCTATTCATAACTGCTTTTGAACGGCTAGTTTGGTATGTCGTGGTGCGCTTGAACTCGGTGTTGCGTGTAGTGTAATTTATTGAATTATGTTGAAGAGATAACGTACTATGAAATAATGGGGTGTTACATTCTTCCCTCATTCAATAAATTACTTCCTCACAATTTGAAATTGTTCTTCAAAAATAAAAGGTTGAAAATAGAAAATACCTTTGTGGGAAAACCCATATCGGAAATTGGGATAATAAAATTTAGTCTTAATAAGAAGAAAAGAAGAATGAAAAAGTCACCACCAAATTATTATCTCAATTAGGAGAACATCTGTGGAAATTAGAGATATATAATTGGAGAAAAAACATAAATATTTAAAGGGAGTTATTGAGGACATCAATCACAAAAAATTGTAGAATTTAGGGCCTCAATGACATCAATCTATGATGATTTAAAATATCATCGGTTAAACAAAACATTAGGTATTAGGAAAACACATTTTTAGTTTTAGGATCCCTTACATAAATTTTAAGAATTAATTTCTTCATATAATAAGAGAAGAAAAAAAAATTTATATGTAGAGTTCCTTTATTTAACAAATTTCTACCACAAACTCATATTTCACTCTAAAAGATAATAAAACTTAAAAAAAATATTCTATTTATCCTATTCGTATAGGGTTCCAAAAAAATGAATTTAGAGTTCACCTATAAGACCCTTTAAAAACTAAACTACATTATACACTCTAAGGACTTCACAGAGTCTAGTGGTAGGTGATAAATCCCAATTGCACTATGGTTGTGGGTTCGATTCCCGTATCTTTGTCCGACGCGACTGGTTGTCACACAGTCTGCATGTTCTAATTTTTATAAAAATCCAAAAATAACCTTAACAATAGTATCCAATTTCAAACATGATCCATTCCAACCTTTAGACTTATCCAAAATAATTCATTCCAACTCACAGTCCAAAATTAATAAGGAAGGTAAACACAATGACGATCCTTGTTGCCACAAAATAACATGTGAACACCTTCATCATGTACTCTTTTAAAATACTGTAACATCCTGAATTACAATAAAACTTTATTGATTACATTTATGATCCCTTATTCCTTATAGAATACTAGATATACTCCTTCTATCCAAAAATGTTGTAAACTCCAACAATGATGGAATATACAAATCATTAATCAGTTTCGAAGAAGTCAAGAATATACAATATAATTTAACCAAATCAACCATCTCTTATTCCAAAATCTCTACCTCATTATCAGGACCATATTAAGTATTACCTTTCCTTCAACCATGTGTTGTCTAAAAAGTGTGTCTTACTATTAAGTCACTTTTCTTAAACCATATAATCTCAAATCCACAATAAAATAGTACTTCAGTACAATAATTATCTACTCTATAATTCTTATAACATGTACAACATTAATACAATACTAAAATGATACAATACATTAATAATAACTTAAGATATCTAATCATTCCTCTTCATCTTCAGTAGTATCATTACTTTATTATTATCCAATATTAGCATTTGGGGTATACTATGATGATTTGGACATTGATTCGCGTAGTGTACCAACTCCCTGAAGATGAAGCATTGTATATTTAAATCTTTTTTCTTACCCTTGAAATCACGTACTTGGTTTCCTTTTTATCCAAACATATAACCAACTCCCATTCCCTTCAAGCATTTACCAAGGTGATTCTTTCCATAATTATCACATATGGGGGAATCCTTCTTTTCCCTCTTCCATTTATCCATATTTCTCCCTTCAATCCCTTTCTTCTCTTGCTTCTCTTCAAAGCCATAGGAATCAGAGAATTATTTACATATCTTATTAACACATGATACTATTTCTTCATATGTTTAGAATACATGGGAGAATATTTCCCTTCTAAATTTTGGCTTAATACTATGAAAGATATGATCCTTCGTACTCTTTGGATCATACATATTGTTGGAGTTCACATTCCATCTTCTAGGAACCATTTCTATACAATGGAATAAACTAGATTAGTTTATGAATCGAAATACATAATTCCAAACATGTAAAAAACTTAAATTAATTTGAACAGTTTATGGAAATAATCTATAATCATAAAAAAAATGTTTTCATTGAGAAATTATATACTCATAAACCCTTCATAATGGTTTGTAAAGAAAATGGGAATTATCCTGAGCATATCCCCGTGGAGTGTCATAACCAAGTGTGCAGTAAGGCCCATTGTCGTGCACCAGTTCTCATTCGAGTCTAGCTCAAAGTAGATTTTTCGGGTTTTACCCCTCGGTACATCTATTCCAGATCCTCCTCTACCTGCTCGTATCCATATAGGGATTTATTACTTGGAAAACACACAAAATCTCTACAATACCAAAATTCTAGGAAGATCTTACATACTAATCCTCAAAGTCTATCTTTGGGCTATGTGATCTAATCAAAGCTTATCTAAATCTATTTCCCTTATTTTGTACTAAACTTCTCTCATAACAACTGTAATGCCCCAAACCTAGTTACCCAGAGTCAGAGTATTATTACATAACATTGGAATGATCACAAGGAAATCATGTATCAAAATACTGATCAGTTTAGTTTTATTAGAAACAAGATTCATACAAATTTTCAAATTTTCAACTTGAAAAGAAATACAACATGAATTTATTCCATTAGAATCATCCAAGACTCCTAGATTATTCCTACAAGTCACTCATAAATAACTTCTTCATATCCTTGAAAAAATGAAACATAAGAAAGGGGTGAGCTCAAACGCTCATTAAGGGTAAGCAAAACAGCGGAAGATAACATAAATATTAGGTATGGCGAATAATTGAAACCGCATTCCCTCAACAATAATAAATATGAATACTTTTATGGAAGGAATATGAGATGAGTAAATAATTCCATAATAAAACATAATAATGGGTATTCTACTAGTCGAATGACCACATGAAACCTCAATATTATTTTCATAATGAGGGAATGTATAATTTTGTACATTCTGAAACATTTTCTCATGGCCTCGGCCAAGAATTCTAGAAACTATTAACGCCTTGGACAAAACCATATATCAAATTGGGAAAGGCCTCGGCCAATTCCACATCTAGTTGTCTCATGGTACCTACCGACGCATCAAGGAGCTATAACAGGCTCCACCCATCACTTACTAAGTCCAATTCATTCCTCATATGAAATTTTTGAAACATAACATAAACATTCTTATTAAAACTAGCATACGAAAGGTCAATACTTTATCCAAAAACCTTGAATGGTATAAAAATAACACTTCCATTGTAAAAAATTACTCATTCAATAAAATATGGATGATTTTATTGTAAAATATTAACCTTAATCAATAATTATTGAGGATATTGACATAGATGAAAATAATCATCAAAACTATTTGAGAGAAATATCCCCCTTTTTCTTGAACTCATTTAAAAGTCACACTATTTTCCAAGAAGTTGTTTAAAAATAGATTTTTGAATCAAAGAGTCCCATAGAACATTGAAACATTTAAAAGTAATTTTAATTTTAAAATATTAATGTCTATATAAGTAAAACCATAAAACAATTTTTAAAACATGGACATTAATGAGAATGATTTAGAAGAACAAAATTTTAAAACATTTAAAATGGTATTTTAGTTAGAGTTTCTATCCATATGATAGACTCTTGAATACAAATAATTGAGGTAATAAAAACTTTATAATACAATTAGAATAAAGGATTCCATTATATACTATGTCAAAGGACAGTATGTACACCATATAAAAGTGAATTGGTGCATAACAACAAAGAAGTCTCAAAGGAATGTAAATTTAGATGAAATCCATTATAAAGATAGTATACTTGGGTAAAGGATAAATCAATGACATAATTATGTGTGAAAAATATAAATACACTCAATATGATTGTATATTTAGTGTAAATAAATCAGAGTACATTCACGCATATTCTTGTAAAACCAACACCAATGACTTGGATGTTTAACTCAATGAATGGAAATTGAGTTAAGATCAAGTTTATAACAATGACATGAGAAATTATAAATGGAGTGATTATGTGTGTCAAAATTATATCCACACAAATGGGAGTGTAAATTACTACATAAATAATAAATATTGATTCCACACATAATATTGGAGTAAAATAATCAATGAAGTATGCGTAAAGCTCGCTGAGTGGAAATTGAAAATTGAAATTTCTTTACCGATTTGGTAACATATGAAACATACAACCCATGAAAGAATGATCATACAATTAAGATGTAAATAATCATAAATTAATTTATATTACACCTATAATACAATCATGGACATTAAATATTCCACACAAAAGGAAATAGGGGCCAATATAGCATGAATCTCACAAAAATAAAAATTTATATGAAAAACCCTTAATTCATTGTAATCAATTGAGTTGTATGATAAAAAGTTAATAAAAACCAAATTAATCACATAATAACATGAATATAAACAGAATCACGATAGTATATATCAAATAGCAGTACAAAATACACCATATCCAATAAATAAGTGGCGAACAATGGAAATCTCACAGAATTAAAAGTGATATAAGAAACCCATTACTTTGTACTTTTCCTTAGTATAGGGTAGGTTAACCTCATGTAGAATGGTGAAATAATTGATATTAAATTATAAAATAATCATAAACATTAATATGATATCATATATGATCTTGTAATATTTCTTTGTTAATAATATCTTAGTATTATCGTCATTTTGGGTGTTAACTGATTCGTTTTTCTTTATATGCATTGTTATGTAAGTAATTTTTGTTATGGATATGATTTATCTTATTCATATTCAGAATTATATTAATTATTTAAATTTTATTTTTAGTCATCTTATGAAAATTATTTTTGAATGGATACGATGGGGAACAAGTCTCATCACGTTCGTGGAGAAGGTAATCTGTACGTACGCAGGAGCGACAATATCATTCTTTTGATATTAAAATAACATATAATTGGATGGTATATCATATATACAGAATCATTATAATGTTATATTTATTATTTAAATAAATCAAACATCATTATTAAACCCATCCAAATAATAATGTATTGAATAGCAATTACACCACATTGTGGAGACGGTAAACCGTACGTACGCACGTATGGTGACATGTCATTCAAAGGATGGATAAAATAATGAATATAGATACACCATATTTATAATAACATCATAATATATAGAATATACTGGAGTTATTATTTTATAATGGAAACAACAATGAAATAGGAAGTGGAAGAAAAAAGGAACTGGAAATAGGTGATGAAATATTTTCCTCTTCTTCAGGTTCTTTCTATTGATTTGATAATAAAGGGCCCATTAGGATGGATTTATGAATAAACTAAGGACTCTAGGATTAAGGGAGTATAGTTGAGAGGGTATTTGGGTAGGTTTTGGCTGAGACAAATGGATTTTAATGTGTTGATTACAGTGAAGGAGGCGTGCCCTTTTATAAGAGGGGTGAGGGCACCTTAAGAAAAGATTGAAATAATATTTTATATTAAAATCATTTTCGGTTTATAATTGCTCAAAAATATATTATACAATGTATAAGGTGGGGATTGGTCGAAAACCACTCAAGAAATAGGTTTTAGATAGATTTGGGTCACAATATTATGTTTATCCTGTAGATTTAACTCTTAGTTAAAAAGATTGAAATTTACCATGTCTCTCTGTATTTTTATATTATATGGTTAATAAACATACTAAATACTTTCAAAAAACCAAAGTGGTTCATTAATGATTAAATTATTATTATATAATTCTTTCTTCTGAACATTATATTTTGAGGAATAGAATATCAATTAATAATATAATATTTGTTTTAAAAACTCTAATATGTCAATTTCTGACAGTATTTGGTATTTTGTTTTCTCTAAATTCATAACTGCATTATTACATTGAAAAAATTTATCTAACAAACCCTATTATGTCACATTAACCTATGAAATTAGTGTAATTCATAAAAATTCTCAAATTACATTTATTTGGATATTTATAATGTCAATTATTTTAATCTTTCTTGAATTTGGTAATTAATACATCATCATTGTGTCATAAATTAATTAAATTATTTAATTTATAAATAATAAATAAAATATCATTATATAGGAAATATCTTTATATTTCTAATTAATATTTATAGTCTAATTTATATTATGTTTAACCCTATAATAAAAAATTTTTAGTTATTAAACATTGATTTTAACTCTTTTAACTCTTCTTTGAATTAAATAAAAATAAATGTCCTAATCTTTTCAAAATGGACCAAAGAGGTTCATATTTTATTCCTAAGGTTGTTTTTGGTCGAATAATACTTGTAAAAATGAATTATTACTTTTTTTAGGGTAATAATAATATCATTTTTACCTTTAATTACCCTATTTACTTTTAACCATGGTAAATAAAAGTAAAAAGTTATTGTTCATAAAAAAATATTTTCATCTTATTAGACCACATTTTACTTACATATATAAAACTTGTCTCTATGACTTTTAAAATTCAACTCATAGAAGGGGAAAAATTAATTTTTATGTAAATTTTCAAATGCTCCAAGGAGGTTTGTAAAATGCTGAAAAAAGTTCAACATAATTTTTAAATATCTAAAATTATTATAAACTGACTCCAATGAATGAAATTAAACTTATATAGGTATTATGTATCTATTTTGTCCCAAAATAAATTTAAATAAAAATTCGGTTTTAAACTATAACTCAGGGTTTTTCACTATTCATTATGAATTGAATTTTTTAGAAAAATTCCAAAAATTTACCCTAGGCTAATTTTGATATTATGAAATTAAAAATGAAGACTATTTTACCAAATTAAAAACATATAAGTTTCATTTATTAATTTAAAATTAATTCCTGTTGTCAAAACCAAAAGACATATTTTTAAGAAATAATAACTATCAAAAGATTGACACTTGTTTATGTCCAATTTCAAAGTGGAATTACTTAAAATGACCTGCATTAGATTAAATGGTAAAAATATAATCTATTTATACTTATAAACCATTAAAATATATAATTTAACACTTTAAATTATTTTTATAAAAAAGTTGTTTTCAGTTAAAATATAGTATTTTTCACTATTCACCCAAATATGAAAGTTATCAGAAAAAAATAAAAATTTATTGAAACTGAATTCATTTGTCCCGATTATAATGAAGAATATTATTTTGAAAAATTGAATAAATTAAAGTTTCAAATATTGGATTTAAAAAGGATTCACCATTAAAAAGGCAGTAAAATGCATTTTTTTAGAAATTATTCTTTTATCTGAAAAAACTAAATTTTTTTCTTACATTATGTCTAAGAAACTCATAATATGGATTATAATATTATATGGATTATATAAAGTTCAAATTTTACTAATACTATTCATAACCGCTTTTGAACGGCTAGTTTGGTAAGTTGTAGTGCGCTTGAACTCGGTGTGGCGCGTAGTGCAAGTTATTGAATTATGTTGAAAAAATAACGTACTATGAAATCTTGGGGTGTTACATTATTTCATTTCTCAATAAATTACTTTCTCAAAATTTGATATTATTCTTCAAAAATAAAAGGTTGAAAATAGAAAATACCTTTGTGGGAAACCCCACATCGAAAATTGGGATAATAAAATTTAGTTTTAATAAGAGGAAAAGGGGAATGAAAAAGTCACAACCAAATTATGATCTCGATTAGGAGAACAGTGGTGGAAATTAGAGATGCATTATTGGATAAAAGAACTAAATATTTATTGGGAGTGACTAAGGTCATCAATCACAAACAATTGTAGAATTGAGGGCCTCAATGCCATCAATCTATGATGATTTAAAATATCATCGGTTCAACAAAACATAAGGTATTAGGATAAAATATTTTTAGTTTTAAGATCCCTTACCAAAATTTTAAGAATTAATTTCTTTATAGAATAAGAGAGTAAAAAATATATATATACTTGATAAGTAGAGTTCCATCCTTTAACAAAATTCTACCACAAACTCATCTTTCACTCTAAAAGATAATAGAACTTAAAAAATATATTCTATTTATCATATTCGTATAGGGTTCCAAAATAATGAATTTATAATTCACCTATCAGACCCTTTAAAAAAAGAAACTACATTATACAATCCATGTATTTCATGTAGTCCAGTGGTAGGCGACAAATCCCAATCGCACTATGGTAGTGGGTTCGATTCCCATAGCTTTGTCCAATGCGACGGGTTGTCACACGGTCTGAGCGTTGTACTTTTTATAAAAATCCAAAAATAACCTTAACAAAAGTATCCAATTTCAAACATAATCCATTAAAACCTTTAGAATTTTCCAAAATAAAAATATCCTACTCACAATCCAAAATTTATAAGGAAGGTAAAAACAATGAAGATCCTTTTTTCCACATAATAACATGTGAACAACTTCATCAGGTATTCTTTTAAAACATTGCAACATCCTGAATTACTATAAAACTTTATTGATTACATTCGTTCTCCCTTATTCCTTATAGAATACTGGATATACTTCGTCAATCCAAAAATGTTGTAAACTCCAACAACGATGGAATATACAAATCATTAATCAGTTTCAAGGAAGTCAAGAATATCTAATTTAATTTATCTAAATCAACCATCTCTTATTCCAAAATCACTACCTCATTATCCAGACCATATTAAGGATTAACATTCCTTCAACCATGTATTTTCCAAAAATTGTACCTTACTATTAAGTCACATTTCTTATAACCATATAATCTTAAATCCTCAATAAAATAGTACTGCAATACAATCCTTATATAATCTATAATTCTTATAACATGTACATCATTAATACAATACTAAAATGATACAATACTTTAATAAAAACTTAAGAAATCTAATCATTCCTCTTCATATTCAGCAGTATCATAACTTTATCATTATCCAATAGAAATATTTGGGGTATACTCTGATTATTTGTACATTGATTCGCATAGTGTACCAACTCCTTGCAGATGAAGCATTGTACATTTGAAACTTTTTTCTTACCCTTGAAATCACGTACTTGGTGTCCTATTTCTCCAAACATATAACAAAATCCGATTACCTTCAAGCATTTACCAAGGTGATTCTTTCCAAAGTTATAACATATGGGAATATACTTCTTTTCCCTCTTCCCTTTATCCATCTTTCTCTCTTCCATCCCCTTCTTATCTTGCTTCCCTGCAAATCCATAGGACTCATAGAATTATTTACATATCTTATTAACACATGATACTATTTGTTCATATGTTGAGAATACATGGGATACTATTTCCCTTCTAAATGTTGGATTAATACCAAAAAAGATATGATTATTCTTACTCTTTGGATCGTTCATATTGTTGGAGTTCAGATTCCATCTACTAGGCACCATTTCTATACAATGGCATAAACTATATATTTTTATGAATCAATATACATAATTTCAAACTTGTAAAACACTTAACATAAATTGAATAGTTTATGGATATAATCCATAATCATAAAAAATGATTTCTTTGAGGATGTACATACCCATAATCCCTTCATAAGGGTTTGTAAAGAAAATGATAATTATCCTAATCATATCCCCTGGGAGTGTCATAACGAAGATTGCAGTAAGGCCCGTTGTCATGCACGAGTTCCCATTCAAGTCTATCTCAAAGCAGTGTTTTCATGTTTTACCCCTAGGTACATCTATGCTAGAGAATCCTCTACCTGCTCGTATCCACATAGGTATTTATTACTTGGAAAACTCACAGAATATATACAATACCAAAATTCTAGAAATTTCTTCTATACTAATCCTCAAAGTTTTTCTTAGGGCTATGTGTTGTAATCAGAGATTATCTAAATCTAGCATCCAAGGTTTGTACTAAACTTCTTCTCATACCAATTATAATTCCCCAACCCTAGTTACCCATAGTTGGAGTATTATTACATAACATTGACATGATCACAATGAAATCATGTCTTGAAAGACCGAGCAGTTTAGTATTACTAGAAACAAGATTCATACATAAGTTCAAATTTACAACTTGAAAAGAAATAAAACATGAATTTATTCCATAAGAAACATCCAAGACTCCTAGATTATGCCTGCAAGTCACTCATAACTAACTTCTTCATATCATGGGAAAATGAAGCATAAGAAAGGGGTGAGATCAAACACTCGGTAATGGTATGCAATACAGCGGAATATAACCTAAATATTAGGTATGGTGAATAATTGATACGAAATTCCCTTACCAATAATAATCATGGATACTTTTATGGAAGGAATATGAGTTGAGAAAATAATGCCATAATAAAACATAATCATGGGTATTCTACTATTCGAATTACTACATGAAACATCAATATTTTTTTTTCATAATTAGTGAATGTATTATGCCGGACATTCTGAAAGATTTTTTAAGTCCTCGACCAAGACTTCTAAAAATGTTTAAGACATCGGCCAAAACCATATATCAAATTGGGAAAGGCATCAGAAAATTATATATCTAGTTGTCTCATGAGACCTAATAATGCATCGAGGAGCTATATCGGGCTCCACTTATCAATTACTAAGTCTAATGCATTCCTCATATGAAAAGTTTGAAACATAACAGAAACATTTGTATTAAAACTAGCATACGAAATGTCAATAATTTATCCAAAAACCATGAATGATATAAAAATAGAACATCCATATTCAAACATTACTCATTCAATACAATATGGAAGATTTTATTGTAACAGATTAACCTCAATTGATAATACTGGAGGATATTGATATAGTTGAAAATAATCTTCAAAACTATTTGAGAGAAATAACCCCCTTTTTCTATAAAACATTTAAAAGTCACACTATTTGTCAAGAATCCGTTTAAAAATTGATTTTTGAATCAAAGTGTACCTTACCAATTTGAAACTTTTAAATGTAATTTTAATTTTAAAACATTAATGTTTATATAAATAAAACCATAAAACCATTTTTAAAACATGGACATTAATGAGAAAGATTTAGAATAATAAAATTTTAAAACATTTAAAATGGTATCTTAGTTAGAGTTACTATCCAAATGAGAGATGCTTGAATATAAATAACTAAGGTAATCAAAACATTATAATACCCTGAAAATAAATTATTTCATTATATATTATGTCAAAGGACAGTATATACACCATATAAAAGTGAATTGGGGCACAATAACAAATAAGTATCAAAGGAATGTAAATTAAGATGAATTCCATTATAAAGACAGTATCCTTAGGTAAAGGATAAATCAATGACATAATTATGTGTGAAAAATATAAATAAACTCAATATTATTGGATCTTAACTATAAATCTATTAGAGGACATTCACACATATTCTTGTAAAAACGACATCAATGACTTGAATGTTGATCTTAATGAAGGGAAATTGAGTTAATATCAAACTTAAATCAATGACTTGAGAAATTTTCAATGGAGTGAATATGTGTATAAAAAGTATCCACACAAAGGGGAGATAAAATTAATACATAAATTATAAATAGTGATTCTATACATATTATTGGAGTAAAATAATCAATGAAGTATGCATAAATCCCATTAAGTGGAAATTAAAATTTGAAATACCCTTACTGATTTGGTAACTTATGAAACATACAACCCATAAAAGAAGGATCATATAATAAATATGTAAATACTCATAAATTAAATTATATTATACCAATAATACAATCATGGACAGTACATATGCCACACAAAAGGAAATAGTGGCAAATATAGGATGAATCTTATGGAAATAAAAAGTGGGATGAAAAACCCTTGCTTCGTTGTAATAAATCGAGTCGTATGACCAAAAGTTAATAAACATCAAATGAATCATATAATAACCTGAGTAGAAAGAGAATCATGATAGTATTTATGAAATTTCAATACACAATACACCATATCCAATAAATAAGTGGTGAACAATGACAATCTCACAAAATGAAAAGTGAGATAAGAAACCCCTTACCTTAATTTTCCTTGGTCGAGGGTAGGTTAACCTCATGTATAATTTTGAAATAATTGTTATTAAATTAAACAAGAATCATATAAAGTAATATGATATCATATATGATCTTTTAATATTTCTTTATTAATAATATGTTTGTATTATCTTCATTTCGGGTGTTAACTGATTCATTTTCTTTTATATGATTTGGTACGTAAGTAATGTTTTTTATGGATATGATGAATCTTTTTCATATTCAGAATGATATTAAGCCTTTAAATTATATTTTTAATCATCTAATGAAAATTATTTTTGAATGGATACAATGGGGAACAAATCTCATCGCGTTCTTGGAGATAGTAATCTGTACGTATGCACGAGCGACAATATCATTCTTTTGATATTAAAATAATATATAATTGGATGGTATATCATATATAAAGAATCATTATCATGTTATATTTTTTATTTAAATAAATTACACATCATTCTCATACCCATCCAAATAATAATGTTTTGAATAATAATTACACCACGACGTAGAGACGGTAAGCCGTACGTACGCACGTATGGTGACTTGTCATTCAAAGGATGGATATAATAATGAATATGGTTATACCATATTTATAATAACATAAATGTATATATAAGATACTGGAGTTATTATTTTAGAATGGAATAAATGATGAAATAAGATGTGGAAGAAGAAGGAAACTGGAATGAGTTGATGAAATATTTACTTCTTCTTCGGGTTCATTCTTTTGATTTGATAAAAAGGGCTCCATAGGTTGGCTTCATGAATAAAGGAAGGAAACTAGGATGAAAAGAGGATAGATGAGAGGGTATTTGGGCAGGGTTTTTCCTAGCCAAATGGCATTGAATGTGTGAATTAGAGAGATGGTGGAGTGCCCTTTTATAAAAGGGGTATGGGGCACCTTAAAAAAAGCTCGAAATATTATTTAATAATAAAATCATTTTCTGTATATAATGGCGCCAAAAGGTATTATTTATAGGATAAGGTGTGTATGTGTCAAAAACCACTCAACAAAATGGTTTTAGACTGGTTTGGGTCACTATATTAATTTTATCTTTTAGATTTAACTCTTAGTTAAAAAGTTTGACATTTACCATGTCTCTTTGTATTTTTATATTATATGGTTAATAAACATACTATATACTTCCAATAGAACCCCAAGTGGTTAATTAATGATAAAAATATCATTATTTATGTCTTTTGTCATAACCTTATATTTTGAGAAAAAGAATTTCAATTAATAATATAATATATTTTTTAAAAACTCTTTTATGTCAATTTTGGAAATATTTGGTATTTTGTTTTTTCTAAATTCATAACTGCATTATTAATTTGAAACAAATTCATCTAAAAACCCTAATATGTCATATTAACCTATAAAATTATTTTAATTCATAAAAAGTCTCAAATTACATTTATTTGGTTATTTATAATGTCAAATATTTTAATCATTCTAGAATTAGGTAATTACTACATCATCATTGTGTCATAAATAGATTAATATATTTAATGTCTAAAAAATATTGATAAAATATCATTATGTAGGAAATATCTTTATCTTTCTAATGAATATTTATAGTTGAATTTATTATTTATGTAACCCTATATTAAAAATTTTTAGTTATTAAACATTGATTTTAACTCTTTTAACTCTTCTTTGAATTAAATAAAAATAAATGTCCTAATATAATCCAAATGGAACAAATAGGTTCATATTTTAGTCCTAAGGTTTTTTTGGTAGAATCATACTTATCCAAAATAATTATTATATGTGTTAGGGTAATAATAATATCATTTTTATCTTTAATTAACCTATTTACTTTTAACCGTGGTAAATAAAAGTAAAAAATTTATTATTCAACAAAAATTATATTCATCTTATTAAACAAAAATTTAGATACTTATTTCAACCATGTCTCTTAGATTTTTGAAATTCAACTCATAGAATCGGTAAAATTATGTTTTATGTAAATTTGCAAATTCTCCTAGGAGGTGGGTAATAGACGGTAAAAAGTTCAATAAAATTTTTATACCTAAATTTATTATAAACTATCTCTAATGAATTATATTGAAATTATATAGGTATTATGTATCTATTTTGACCTAAAATTAATTTAAATAACATAAATAATTATTTAAATAAAAATTTGGTTATAAACTATAACTAATTGTTTTTCACTATTCATTTAGAATTGAATGTTTTTTGAAAAATACCAAAAATTCACCCTAGGATAATTTTTATATTCAGAATTAAAAAATGAATTCTATTTTACCAAATTCAAAACATAGAATTTTCATTTATTAATTTAAAATTAATTCCCATTGTCAAATCCAAAAGGTGTATTTTTAACAAATAATAAAGATCAAAAGATTGACACTTGTTTATGTCCAATCACAACGTGAAATTACTTACAATGACCATAATTGGATTAAATGTTCAAAATATAATCTATTTATACTTCCAAACCATTAAAATTTATAATTTAACACTTTGAATTATTTTTATTAAAAAAGATGTTTTCAGTTAAAATATAGTATTTATCACTATTCACCCAAATATGAAAGTTATCAGAAAAACAAAAAAAATTTATTAAAACTAAATTCTTATGTCCCTATTATAAATAAGAAGTTTATTTTGTTAAATTGAATATATAATAGTTTCAAATATTGTATTTAAAAAGGGTTCACCATTAAAAGGCGGTAAAAGTGCATTTTTTGAGAAAATACTTCTTTTATATGAAAAAAATGAATTTGTTCTTAAATTATTTATAAAAACTCATTGTAACGCCCCGACCCTAGCTACCCAAGGTCGGTCCATTACTTCATAACATTTTCATGATCACAAAAGATCAAGTCTCGAAAGACCGATTAGTTTAGTAGCCTTGGAAACACTAGATACATTCATAAATGTTACATTACATCATAAAGTGAAAAACTACAATAACAAAGCCTCCATAGTCAACACTCATATCCTCTTCTGACTATCCCTGTAGGTCATTCATAAAATTATTCTTCACATCCTAGAAAATATTAAAACATTGAAAGAGGTGAGCTCAGATGCTCAGTAAGGATAACAATATTGCGGAAGCTTTCATAAATAAACATTAACATTTAAGGCAATGCATAACTAAAACAAAAGCCTTCTAAAACTTTAAATTAAGCATGATATGGAAAAAATAAAATTAAATAATGTCATTTACTTACTCACATGGATATTCTACAAGTCGAATAATCCCATGCAATATCAATAACCACTTTCATAATGATGGAATGCATAATTCCAGACTATCATAACCACGTAGTCAAGGCCTCATGCCAAGACCACAAATAAGATTTTGTCAAGGCTTCATGCCAAGACACTAGTTTGTCTCATGAGACCTACTGATGCATCGAGGAGCTATAGCGGGATCCACCCGTCACTTATTAAGTCCAATGCATTCCTCATGTGAATAGGTTTAAACATATCATAAACCATAACATAATCATATCAAATAAAACATGAATAAAGGAAACATAAAATGTCCACATTTCAATCACAAGATATCAATACAACACATTGATATAATAAAAACACTTTCAAAACCATTTTCAAAACCAAAATAAAAGAAAAGTAAAACATGGTATTTATTTTTCTTTTATAAAAAGTTATGGCTTGTAGAGGAAGCCGAAACTCAAATAGTGATCACGGAGGCGGAGAAGTCATTGTCGCTGAATACGTATGACAAGAAAAACATTCCTTTTTTTCGTTTAGTAAAATTCTTCGCATAAAAAAGATTCCTTTTGAATAAACGTAAAAGTCAAACGGGTTTATACACCATATAAAAGAAAGTTGTGTATAAAACAAAATATGCCTCAATGAAAGGAGATTGAGACGAAGTCCTTAACAAGATCATTTTTTTAAATAAAACATATCTATTATGTGTATTCAATATAAGTACACATAAAGAAAGTAAAAATACAAGATTGGACATAATAATATCATAACATAATTTGAAAGTAGGAGATTAACCCAAAGAATAGAAATTGGGTTAAGAAATTCCCTTACCTTGCGTCCTGTCTTGATCGACCATTATTTAAACTCTTGAATAATAAATTAGAGTTAATTTATAATTTCATAAGAACCTTTTTCAAGTTTTTTATTCCTTTTATATCACTTATCACCATGTTATGAACATTATGTAATTATTTAAGTTAATAACGGTCGTTTTGTTGATCTTAGGTACTGGAGTCAAAAATAAACTTCTTATAATTACACATTGTTCATGGGGTAAAATATCCATTATATCCATAATTATATTCATGATTTATATATCATATACATCATATATATCCAGTATATACATTCATTTATAATATTACATAACATTTAGAGGTAAGAAATGAAAGGCACCTTTCATGGAGACGGTAAGCCGTACGTACAGATGAACGCTACTTTCATTTCCATTTCATATTTAAAGGAATGAAGTTATAATTATATAAAGGTATAATGTAATTCCAGTATAATATAATGTATAATACCATTTACTCCATCCTTTATACATCCCACATATGGCATTAACGATTCAAATCACTTTGAGGGGGCGGTAGTCCGCACTTCCTAAAATGAAATTATCGCGTTTACCCATAATGGAAATCATAAAGTATGCCATAAATGAGAAATAAAAAATCATAAGGAAAAAATAAACATAATATATATATCATATATTAAAATAGTTTCATCAAAATGGCCACCATTAGAGGTGTTAAAAGAATATTGAACAATCATCGTTTCGTGAGGCAGTATTTCGCCACCCACAGAAACAGTATGTTCTTTAACCATTAGACGAAAGTGTGTTTAAGTGTAAACCAAATACATATCATAAAAACATCCTAGTATATTTTATATACTGGTTTTGTTACAAAATAAAGGAATAAAAAGTGTTTAAGGGGTTGGAGAAGCAAAATAAAACAAAACAACATTAGAGAAGACATTACCTTAAAATCGGGTAACTCTTTTTGATTTGAGCCAAAGGCTTCCTTGGGAAGACTTCGGCCCAAAGTGAGGCTTCTAAGAGTAAGTGAGAGAAGTTTACAGAGTATTTGGGTAGAGGTTGGCTGAGCCAAACGGCTTTGAATGTGTGAGTAAGGTGGTAGTGGTGGGGGGCTTTTATAAGTGGAGAGGAGGGGAACTCTTGGAAAGTAATGAAATGTTATTTTATTATATAATGAGTTTCGAATTTTAATGGTCCCACAATTATATAATTCGAGGATAAGGTGATAAGGGTTCGAAATATACTCATCCAATAGGTTTTTGACAAGCGTACGCCTTGGAATTTACATTATATGTTTATTTTATTTAAATCGTTAATTAATGAGGTAATCGCTGCATCATCATGGTGTCATAAATAATTTAATTTATTTAATGTCTAAAAATTATAAAAAAACTATCATGATTTAGGAAATCGTTTTAGATTTCTAATGAATATTTATAGTCAAAAATATAACTTGTATAACCCCATTTAAAAATTGTTTTAGTAAAACAACTTATGTTTGTGACATTTTTATTTTAACTTTAAATAAAAGTTACTTATGTCATTTTCCTACCAAAGTGGCTCGATGGGGTCCTCATGTTGACCCATGGATTTTCTTGGTCGTCCATGACACATCCAATAGGGGTAGGACAAGTGTAAATGTATTTTCATATTTTTATAATATCATTTTTACCTTAAATATCACTAATTACCTTTAATCACGATTAATTAAACTTAAAAGTTACTATTCACCAAAAAAATTATTTTAATCCCATTAAACCAAATTTTACTTCCTAATGACAACCATGAATTTAGGATTTTTCAAAATCAAATCACATAATTGGTAATGTTTCATTTAAATGAAAAATCAGTTTTTTAACTATCACTTAGTGGTTTCACTATTCATCAAAAATTGAAGTTTTTCAGAACAATGCCAAAATTTCACCCTAAGCTATAATTGATATTCCGAATTCAAAAATGATTTCTATTTTTTAAAATTCCAAAAATATAAGTTTCATTAATTAATTTTATAATTAATTCCCGTTCTCACAACAAATAGCGTGTTTTTAAGAAACAATATATATCAACAGATTGGCAATTGTTTATGTCTAATTTCAAAGTGAAATTACTTATAATGAACACCATTGGATAAAATGGTAAAAATATATTCTAATTATACTTTAAAACCACTCAATAGTATAATTTATCACTATAAATTATTTTGATTAAAAAAGTTGTTTTTATGTATTTTTCACTATTCATAAAAAATGGAAGTTCTCAGAAAATTACAAAGAAATTAACTTAGGATAATTTCTATATTACGAATAAAAAAATGAAGTCCATTTTGAAATATAACATTTCTATAATTTTAAAAAGTGTGTATTACTATTCATAATGGCTACTTTGATTAGTTACGGTGTGTTAGAACTCGAAGTTGCATACAATGAAAGCTATTTCATTATTTAATGAGAAGCGTATCATGGAAGCTCGGGGTGTTACATTCTCCCCTCCTTCAATAAATTGCGTCCTCAAAATTTGAAATTTTTATTTGCAAATAAAAGGATGAAAATATTAAATACCTTTTTGGAAAACCCACATCGGAAATAAGGTTAATAAAAATATAACTTTTAAACAAAGAAAGATAAGTACAAAGGTCACCCGAGATAGCGCATACTAGGAATCTATGAAAATATGGATGTGGAAGAAAAACAAACCATCAAGGTTTGATGGAGAGTTGTATAAAACTGGATTATGAGAAAGTTAACCATAAAAAAATCACAAACTTGTGATTGGTTAAACGGTACTTGAATCCCCAGTTGGAAAAGTTAACCGACAACGTTTTTGTTTTATGTTACCTTTTATAAAGTTGAGGAATTTATTTAGGAGATTTACTAAGAACGTAAGGGAATATACATACTTGTCATGTAGACTTTCATTCTTCAATAAATTTTTACCGGAATCCCATCTTTCACTCCAAATGGATACAGAACTCAAAAATATTCTATTTATCCTAATTGTATAAGGTTATAAATATTACCACATACCTTTTAGATTAAGAAAAATATTTTGTAATAACCAGGGACTTCCTGTAGGCTAGTGGTAGGTAATAAAGGCCCATCACACTATGGTTGTGGGTTCGATTCCTACAGCATTGTCTGACGCAACGGGTTATGCCCAACCCTGCAGGTTGTCCTTTTCCTAAAACTATAGTATTATAATATTCCGAAAATAATCTTCAGAAATTTTTTAACCTTAAATAATAATATTGAAAGTTCAACTTAATCCATTTCAACCTTTATAGTTATCCAAAATAACTCTATCCAGACATTCTCTAAAAGGTCTCTAAATTCCAAAATCAATTGTATCATCAGATTCCTCAGACAAGGTAAAGTTTCTCTTATTGTCACATACAAAAATATGATTACCTTCATCATATTAAAACCTTAATGAAATCAACATGTACTTCAGTACAATCCTTATATATATATCACATTATTCTGATAACCAGAATATAATCTATGAGTCCAAAAGAACCAATACATTAATTATTCCACTTCAAATGTAGTCACAGCATAAGATTGGCCTTGATCCCTTGGCATTTTCTGAGGTAAGTTTCCCTGATGCTTAGGACATTCATTTTCATAATGCCCCATTTCTCTACAATTGTATCATTCAACATTGATAGCCTCTTTCTTTCCCTTGCAATCACGCGCCTGGTGACCTTTTTCTCCACATTTATAACAAACTCCCATTCCTTTTAGGCAAGTACCAGGGTGATTCTTCCCACAATTATCGCATAATGGAAAATCCTTCTTTCCCTTTTTCCCTTTATCCGTCTTTTATTCCACCGTTCTCTTCTTCTCTTTCTTTACTTTGTTGTCATAAGACTTAGAGAATTCCTTTTCTGTCTTGATAGAACACAAGACTATATCTTCGTACGTTGAGAAAGATTGTGATACTAATGCTCGACGGAGAAAGGGTTTTAACCCATCAAAGAAACTATCGATCTTACTTCTTGGGTTATGTATATAATCTGCAGCATGCCTCGCTAACCTTGTAAAGTTTGCCTCATACTTTGCGACATTCTCATCATCCTTTTGTCTCAAACGCAAAAATTGTCTTTCCATATCAGCTCAATGGTCGCAAGGATAGTATTTTTCTAGGAAAATATCTTTGAACTCCCTCCATTATATATTTGATACTTCATCATCTTCCTTTGTGTTTTGAATCAAAGACCACCATTGATCGGCATCTCCAGTGAGGCGGTAGACTGCCATGAAAACCTTCTCCCTTTCGCTACTCCCCAAGGCATGGAATATTTTCGCTAAGGAGTTTATCCATTGCTCAGCTACTAATGGATTTGTACCCCCATTAAATGTTGGTGGTTGTTGCCTCATGAAGCGGTCTAACATTGATCCTCCACATTGCGGATCAGGGTGCTCCATACGAGTAAGGTTATTATTCATAACCTGGGTGAGTTGTCCCAGTATGGTAATAAGTTGATCATCACTAGTTGTGTCTCTAGATCCACAATAATTATCTTGAGCAGGAGGGAAATCCCTACATGGAGTGCGTTCATTGATAAAGTTTCCATTCCTTACACTAGGCGCCATTTCTAAACAATGGCATAAACTAGATTAGTTTATGAATCAAAATACATAATTACATAATTGTAAAATACTTAACATAAATTGAACTATTTATGGATATAATCCATAAAAATGTTTTCTTTGAGGAATTATATACTCATAACCCATCATAGTGGTTTGTAAAGAAAATGAGAATTATCCTAAGCATATCCCCCAGAAGTGTCGTAACCAAGAGTGCAGCAAGGCCTGTTGTCGTGCACCAATTCCCGTTCGAGTCTAGCTCAAAGCGGTGATTTTGGGTTTTACCCCTAGGTACATCTGTGCCAGAGCCGCCTCTACCTGCTCGTATCCAGACAGGGATGTATTGCTCGGAAAAATCACAAAATCTCTACAACAACAAAATTCTAGGAAGTTCTTCTATACTAATCCTCAAATTCTATCTTTGGGCTATATTCTCTAATCAGAGTTTATCTAAATCTAGCTTCCAAGGTTAGTACTAAACTGCCTCTGATACCAATTGTAACGCCTTGACCCCAGCTACCCAGAGTTAGTGCATTACTTCATAACATTGGCATGATCACAAAAGATCAAGTCTCAAAAGACCGATTAGTTTAGTAGATTTGTAAGCACTAGATACATTCATAAATGTTACATTACATCATAAAGTGAAAAACTATAATAACAAAGTCTCCAAAGTCCACAGTCATATCCTCTTCTGACTATCCCTGCAGGTCATTCATAAAATATTTTTTCACATCCTACAAAATATTAAAACATTGAAAGAGGTTAGCTCAGAAGCTCAGTAAGGATAACAATATTGCAGAAGCTTTCATAAATAAACATTAACATTTAAGGCAATTCATAACTAAAACAAAATCCTTTTTAAACTTGAAATTCAGCATGATATGGCAAAAATAAAATTAAATAATTCCATTTACTTACTCACATGGATATTCTACTAGTCGAATAATCCCATGCAATATCAATAACCACTTTCATAATGATGGAATGCATAATTACAGATTATCATAACCACGTAGTCAAGGCCTCGTGCCAAGACCACAAATAAGATTTTGTCAAGGCCTCGTGCCAAGACACTAGTTTGTCAAATGAGACCTACCGATGCATTGAGGAGCTATAGCATGCTCCACCCGTCACTTATTAAGTCCAATGCATTCCTCATGTGAATAGGTTTAAACATATCATAAACCATAACATAATCGTATCAAATAAAACATGCATAAAGGAAAAATAAAATGTCCACATTTCAATCAAAAGATATCAATACAACACATTGATATAATAAAAACACTTTCAAAATCATTTTCAATACCAAAATCAAAGAAAAGTAAAACATGGTATTTATTTTTCTTTTAAAAAAAGTTATGGCTTATAGAGGAAGCCGAAACTCAAATAGTGCTCACGGAGGTGGAGAAGTCATTGTCGCCGCATACGTATGACAAGAAAAACATTCCTTTTTTTCATTTAGTAAAATGCTTCATATCGAAAAGATTCCTTCTGAATAAACATAAAAGTCAAAGGGGTTTATACACCGTATAAAAGAAATTTGAGAATAAAATAAATATGCCTCAATGAAAGGAGATTGAGACGAAGTCCTTACAAAGATCATTTTTTTAAATAAAATAGATCTATTATGTGTATTAAATATAAGTACACATAAAGAAAGTACAAATACAAGATAGTACATAATAATATCATAACATAATTTGAAAGTAGGAGATTAACCCAAAGAATGGAAATTGGGTTAAGAAATTCCCTTACCTTGCGTCCTGTCTTGACTCGACCGTTTTTTAACCTCCTGAATAATAAACTAGAGTTAATTTATAATTTCTTAAGAACCTTTTTCAAGTTTTTTATTCCTTTTATATCAGTTATCACCATGTTATGAACATTATGTAATTATTTATGTTAATAACGGTCGTTTTGTCGATCTTAGGTACTTGAGTCAAAAATAAACTTCTTATAATTACACCTTGTTCATGTGGTAAAATATCCATTATATCTATAATTATATTCATGATTTATATATCATATACATAATATATATCCAGTATATACATTCATTTATAATATTACATAACATTTAGAGGTAAGAAATGAAATTCACCGTTCATGGAGACGGTAAGTCGTACGTACACATGAACGCTACTTTCATTTCCATTTCATATTTAATGGAATGAAGTTATAATTATATAAAGGTATAATATAATTCCAGTATAATATAATGTATAATACCATTTACTCCATCCTTTATACATCCGACATATGGCATTAACGATTCAAATCACTTTGAGGGGGCGGTAGTCCGCACTTCCTAAAATGAAATTATCGCGTTTACCCATAATGGAAATCATAAATTATGTCATAAATGAGAAATACAGAAGCATAAGGAAAACATAAACATAATATATATATCATATATGAAAATACTGTCATCAAAATGGCCACCATTAGATGTGTTAAAAGAATATTGAACAATCATCATTTCGTGAGGCAGTATTTCGCCACCCACAGAAACAGTATGTTCATTAACCATTAGACGAAGGTGCGTGTAAGTTTAAACCAAATACATATCATAACAACATCCTAGTATATTTTATATACTGTTTTTGTTACAAAATAAAGGAATAAAAAGAGTTTAAGGGGTTGGAGAAGCAAAATAAAACAAAACTACATTAGAGAAGACATTACCTTCAAATTGGGTAACTCTTTTTGATTTGCGCCAAAGGCTTCATTGGGAAGACTTATGCCCAAATTGAGGATTCTAAGATTAAGGGATGGAAGTTGAGAGAGTATTTGGGTAGAGGTTGGCTGAGCCAAAAGGCATTGAATGTGTGAGTAAGGTGGTAGTGGTGGGGGCCTTTTATAAGTGGAGAGGAGTGGCACTCTTGGAAAGTAATGAAATGTTACTTTATTATATAATGAGTTTCTGATTTTATAGGTCCCACACTTATATCATTCAAGGATAAGGTGATAAGGGTTCGAAATAGACTTATACAATAGGTTTTTGACAAGTGTAAGCCTTGGATATTACATTATATTTTCATTTTATTTAAATCGTTAATTAATGAGGTAATCGCTGCATCATCATGGTGTCATAAATAATTTACTTTATTTAATGTATAAAAATTATAAAACAAATATCATGATGTAGGAAATCTTTTTATCTTTATAATGAATATTTATAGTCAAAAATAAGACTTGTATAACCCCATTTAAAAATTGTTTTAGTAAAACAAATTATGTTTGTGACATTTTTATTTTAACTGTAAATAAAAGTTATTTATGTCATTTTCCTACCAAAGTGGCTCCATGGGGTCCCCACATTGACCCATGGATTGTGTTGGTCGGTCGTGACACATACAATAGGGGTAGGACAAGTGTAAATGTATTTTAATATTTTTATAATATCATTTTTACCTTAAATATCACTAATTACCTTTAATCACGATTAATTAAACTTAAAAGTTAATATTCACCAAAAAATTATTTTAATCCCATTAAACCAAATTTTACTTCCTAATGACAACCATGAATGTCAGATTTTTGATAATCAAATCATAGAAGTGGTAATGTTTCATTTAAACGAAAAATCAGTTTTTTAACTATCACTTAGTGGTTTCACTATTCATCAAAAATTGAAGTTTTCCAGAATAATGCCAAAATTTCACCCTAAGATATAATTGATATTCCGAATTCAAAAATGATGTCTATTTTAAAAACATACAAACATATAAGTTTCATTAATTAATTTTATAATTAATTCCCGCTGTCACAACAAATAGCGTGTTTTTAAGAAACAATATATATCAAAAGATTGACAATTGTTTATGTCTAATTTCAAGGTGAAATTAATTATTATGAACACCATTGGATAAAATGGTAAATATATATTCTAATTATACTTTAAAACCAATCAATAGTATAATTTATCACTATAAATTATTTTGGTTAAAAAAGTTGTTTTTAAGTATTTTTTACTATTCATAAAAAAAAAGAAGTTCTCAGAAAATTACAAAAAATTTAACTTAGGATAATTTTGATATTACGAATACAAAAATGAATTCCATTTTGAAATATAACATTTCTATAATTTTAAAAAGTGGGTATTACTATTCATGATGGCTACTTTGATTAGTTGCGGTGTGTTAGAACTCGAAGTTACGTACAATGCAAGCTATTGCATTATTGAATGAGAAGTGTATCATGGAAGATCGGGGTGTTATACTCATAATATGTATTCTATAATTATAATGATTATATAAAGTTCCAAATTCATTAAATACTATTCATAACCACTTTTGAACGGCTAGTTTGGTAATCCGTGGTGCGGTTGAACTCGGTGTTGCTCGTAGCGCAAGTTATTGGATTACATTGAAGAAATAACGTACAATGAAATCATGGAGTGTTACAGTGCAAGTCCTCTGTAGAAATTAATTGGGGTTTCCTATTTGGTATGTGTTTAATAACCCCAATATAGGCTTTTCCCTCACGTATCGTGACTTCTGCAGACAACATACAAGTCAGCAATGGAATTGGCAGAGTTTAGGGATACATGGGTAATTTTTATGGTGTATCATGGTCAGGGGTTGGAGATTAGGAGTCATTATCTCTTGGATATCATTATTTTCCAGTGTTTCTCAAGTTGTGACATATTTTATTATAGGGTGAGTATTTATCCACAATAATTTTTAGATTACATTATCACCAACTTTTATATTCCAATGATATTATTATAGGCATGATGTTAACTTTATATGTTGTAGTATTTTATCATTATTCATCTTAACTTCTACATGGATATGGTTGGGAGTGTACATATAGGTATATTAGGAAAATTACTACCATATTAGTTATGCCTTTGGTAACCTATCTCCAGCCCATTGCCTATAGAGATGGGCTTGGTGTATTTGTGGTTCAGTCTTTCCCTAACTAGCTGGGCCTCAATGTGTCGGTTCATGAAACATTTTTTCATTAATATATGTAAATTATAAAAAATATTCATAATAATGATAAAATTAAATAGGATATTGAGATTTTTGGAGAATTAACTGTGTAATTATCTTGATTGTATCATTGAATAATTTTTAATAGAATGATTATTATGAAATAGCATCAATATTTTTAGGTGAATATTTTATGTATCTTGATGATACATTTTTGGAGAGTCAAATAAAAAGGTTTGATTATTATTAATTATGATATAATCAAGGTACTTTCCATATTATTATTTGAATAATGATAAATGAGAGAATTGCATGGAAACATTTTTCAAATAATTACATATTTTATATTATGGAAAAGTATTTTTTAGGTGATTTATCTCATTGTTTATATAAATAATAATTGTAGAAGAGAAAAAATTATTGAAATAAAACATTAATTTTATTGTTAGTATGAATTAATCTTTCATGAAAATTGATTAGTGATAGGTTAGTGGTGCTACTACACTCAATCGTATAAGAGAAAAGTAAAAATTCTAGTCTGAAATATATTTTAATTTTTTGGAATAAACAATATTGAGATATCCTTCAAGAATAATATATAGTGGATTAGTATAGGTTTCCACTACTGAGGAAAGATGTTAAAATTTTCTTTTCATGAGATGTTATATTCTTCTCTACTAATAAAACATCAAGAGGATAAGGTTGAATGTTGTATTTAAAGAGGAATAACTAGTTGGTGACAAAGTCTATGGATTATGTGTTGGCACATTATTTTTTTATTGGTTTCATGCATGTGACTTAGTTAGTATCGATAACATAGTTTTAAATATATAACCTTTTTTCATTAAAATTAAATGGTATCATTATGTGAGTGTAATACGAACAAACATAATCTCAAGTTTGAGTTGTCAAAATTACTTGTGAACCTCAATAGAAAATTACTTTATTACTTATTATTTTTATTTCATTATTATATTAATATTATGAAAGTAGAGGTGTGTTTAGAAATAAATGAAAACCTTTAATTCAATAGGTTTACGGGTAAAAATAAATGGTTTTAATTAATAATATTTCATCCAAATTGACTCACTCCCCTATCAATGTTCATGAACAGATATTAGTGGAATAATAGAGGCCAAACCCACTCATAATTCTATACAATAAATTCTATTTTCATAACCATCATCACCTTTAACATCATCCTTCTCCCTCCATATATTCATAACATTTCATCTGTAGAAGGGCTCTCTATACACTTCTAGCATATCCTCTCTATTCTACAGCATCGGCCCATTATATAGATCCATTATATGATTCATTTCAACAAATAATTTGACCATATAGATTCTCATCCACTTTTTTCATCCACTGTAAGTATAAGAGAGGAAACAACATTCCATAGAGAAAGGTTGGATGAGAAATCCCATGGGGTATATTTGTTTTCTCTTGATTATTATCTTTTTTAAGACATGTAGTGATAGTGATATAATGTGGGGGTTAGGGGATTTGATTGATTCTTATGTTTTAGGACATATGAAGCCTGTATTTTTTATTAATAATAAAATTTTCATAATTATTTATACTGACTTCAAATTGTTAAATGGAATTTAGGATAATAGTGAGTTAATATTTATTTAATCCCAAACCCAGAACCTAAAATATAATCACTATATTCTACTGGATAAGAGTTATAGGGTTGTATTAGTTTTCTAATCACCAAAAAAGAGATGAAATAACCACTCTAGAGGGATAAATAAAACCTCAAAGGGAAACATTACCATATAATTAAGCCATTTTCTACAATTATATTTTATTTTAGGAAGTATATGTGGAGTAAAATGACCATATATTGCTAATTCAATTGTTATGCTTCACAATATTGGTTATTACTCCAAAATAACCAACATGTAACTTGTTAAATCAACACTCCAATAGCATGTTCTTTCTATTTACCACTTTTCTTAACCATACACAATGTAGCATTAACATAAAATCTATAATAAGCATTGATTAATTCCATAATACACCCCATTAATATTATTATTCTATTAATCATACAAAATTATAATAGTGGATTTACAAAATTATCTATCCTTGTGGAGAGGAACTAGTCAGCCACTCAATTATTAATCAAATTTACTCAACAATATAACATGGGATGGGGAATTATCAAAGAGAATCTTATCCCTATTTTGGTTTCCTAAATAATTAAAAAATAGGTATATATATAGAATGGTATCAGAGCATGATATTGTATTGGGATAGTGTTTCCTAAACATGTGTCTAGTGGGATGTCCAAGTTACCAAGGTTATGGGATTATTTTTCATGCTTTTTATTTTTATATTTGTGATCATTATTCTTATATTATGTTATAATTTGATATCAAAATTTGTTTTTTAGAACATTTCATATTGTGGTAGGGGAGGCTGTACAAGCATCATATCATGATAATATATTTTTTCATGAACATGTACTTGAAAATCCATGAGTATAAAATGGGTATAAAATATTAGTTTTTAGAAACATATAATCAATAAAATTTAAACAATTCTGGAATATTTTTTCAATCATTTTTAAGTAATCAAAGCACTAAATATATGTAAGTTCAGAATCCCCCATTGTTAATGTATTAATTAATTAAATCAATTGAAAGAGTTTTTGTGTCATTTTTATTAATTATGATGCTATATATCCTATATACAAGTGATGTGTAAAAACTTATTGTGGGTTCATGAGGGAAATTGTTTCCTTGATGATGGATTGGAATAAAGCATGATTATCTAATATGTGTAAAATCTTATTGTGGGTTCATGAGGGAAATTGTTTCCTTGATGATGGATTGGAATAAAGCATGATTATCTAATATGTGGATCATATTGGAACAAATTTCCATAATAAGTAAATACCATTGAGGGATTATACGAAATAAATGTCAGATGCATCAGACTATTGATATTTAGAGTGATGATGGTTATTTATTTTTTGAGGTTCTTATTTCAAAGTCATGATCAATTTGATTCCTAGAATAGTTATAAAAGGATGTATATTTCCTATTGATGGTGAGGCTTAATCCTGGATGTTTTATACTTGGATGTGTAGATGGTAGGAATTATTTTAGAATAATGTGTGAGTGGTGTGTTATCAAGCACTGGATCATTGAATTAGTGAGGTACCTTGGGATATTGGGAAATAGAAAACTCAGAGTGATTCTAGGATTGCATGTTAAAAAAGATGGGTTTAATGGATACTTGATTAGTTGTGTGAGCCTGGGTTTCATGGGATGTGACTCAAAGTGGGGTGACTTTAACTATGGTTTTTGGTATCATGGGTGTGTATATCCATTTTTTAACCAAATATTCTAAAAATGGGTGATCGAGTAAAAACCAGTAAGAGGGTTCTTTATAGGGTTCACCCTATACTATAAATTAAAGAATGAGTGTGGTGTCATGTAAGAACCCGGATCTTCGTTCAGGTATGTTTTTCCTTTTTTTTCTGGAGTTTTTAAGAAAAACGATTTTTCAAGAAATTTTCAATGTACACGTTGTGTACTTTCTGAGTACACGCCATGTACTCGGTTCTGGCTCGAAGCCGTGTGCTGGCTGTGTCCGGGCCACACACACAGTGTGTAAGGCTGAGGTGGAGGCTGGTTTTTCAGAGTACGGAAAAAAATTGAAGTACACGCCGTGTACTCTAGAAGTACACGCCGTGTACTCTAGAAGTACATGCCGTGTACTTTCTTTTTTTTCATTAAATGGACCAGGATCGCACCTAACCCCCATATTCATCTTCTTCTTTAGTTTTAGACCATTCAAGAGCGTCCGTACGGCCGAATCTTCTCTGAGCTTCTGCCTTGCCATCCGTTCTCCGATTTGAGCACGGTCGATTGTGTTGGAATCGCAGCGGTGAGTTATTCCTTCTTCTTGATCCTTGTTTCTTGATTCCTCCTTGTTTTCATGTTATCGTGGGATGAAAATTTTGTGCGTTTTCTCAGATCTACCTCATTCTAAGGGGAATATGCCGTCGAGGTTCACGTATATCGATCTCCTAGGATCGAGGTAGGTGGTTTGTGCCTTCCTGTAGAAAGTTGATGAATATTTTGTGAAAATTCCACCAATACCGTTGAACGAGGTATTGCGTGTTTCCGGTTTTTCCCTTATTACTTGCCTACTTTTCTTGATTGCATTAGTAGAGTTTATTTCTTGTGATTATAGTATTTTTGTTGTGCTCAGTTTTCTTTTCCATTCTTGTTCTGCCTGTTTGGCATTTTTCCAGTTTCCATGCCTAGTCATAGGAGAGTAGAAATGTTGTTTATTTATTACTATTGAGCCTTAGTTGATATCCAAGTAGTTCATGAGGTTTACTTGGACGTTACACATGCGCTGATCATGTTTAGTTATTCTCAGGACTGTGAGAACCTAGAGTAGTAGACCAAAGGGAGAATTGACGGAAGGGCTTCTCCAGAGTGTCTTATAATCACGATGTGAGACCAAGGGGAGAATTGACGGAAGGTCTTCTCCATATTGTCTTTTAATTATGACTTGTGCCATAGGGGGAATTGACGTTGAGTGCTTCCCTGGAGAGCCTTTAGCCCGATATGAGACTATAGGTGGAATTGATGGTGAGTGCTTCCCCAGAGAGTCTGCTTATTTACATAGCTGAACCAGAGGGGTGAGACTGTGTGTGCCTCCCAAAGGGTTGCTAGTACTTAGAGGTTAAACCATAGGGGTAGACTGTGAGAGCTACCCAGAGGGTTACCTGTTTTCTTCTTATTGCTGACTGCTTACTTGTGTGCTTTACTTGTTAGAACTGTGGTTTGTAACTGTTTGTGCTTTTCTGTTTACTGCTTCTTGTATTATTACTACCATGTATTCATTGACTGTTAGGCACAAATATTTGGGTGATTTCCAACTGGGATTGTATCTGATACCCTATTTGGTCCATGCTTTTGGGCCCAAGTAGACTATGTTGCTGCAGGTATAGATAAGGGAAAGCGCCCTTCTACTTCAGGATCTTGATTGCACCAGGAGCTGGGGAGCATGGGACCGAGACACGGCTCACGATGCTGAGGAGCTTACGTTGTTTCTTTTGCACTTGGTGTTAGTTGTATTTCATCATGTTGTTGTGTTTTCTGTTTCCTTAGATACTTGTACCTTCTCCATCATTGTCATCATAGTTATATATCTACATTTCTTCCGCTGTTTGGTTTCCATTGCTATGCATGTTTTTTACTGCTTCTGCTATTTATTGTTGTTTTCTTACCTTGTATACCATACCGAATGAGGGCATAGTTTCCCCACCAACTCACCAAGGACCTCACTGCTAGTCGGCAACCTCTGGCATTCGGGGAAACGCGATTGAGGTCATGTGGTGAACCGGGTACGGGGTACCAGTGGAGGGGCTCTAGACTCGGCTTGTTTCAAAGTGGTATCAAAGGAGTTATTTTCTCTTACTTTACTGTTTGGAGACCTTATCCAGGGATAGGACAGATTTGGTACATGGCATTAAGCTGTGCTCGGGAGTATCTAACCCGTGTACAGGGAAAATCTATACTACCTCGTTAATTGCTATTTTCTGGTTTTGAGATTTTATGGTTGGTATGTTTTCTCCTAGAGTGATTTGTATGACTTGTGAAGTTATTTTTTGGATATTTTATTTCTATTTCTATCATAAACCGATGAGATGAGGGTATCCCATCTCATGCATCATATAGGCACTTGTAGAAATCACATTTCACGCATTCTTTCCATGCCATCTAGGGTGCATTAGAGATTGCATGCTGTTGTGATAGGCTCTGTGTAAAATTATGCATGCTGTTGTGATAGATGCCTGATAGATTCTCTGCTGTTATGTTAGAAAACTGTTTGTTTTGTTCCTTTCTTAAAAATGAATGCCAAATTTTGGTTCTTGAGGTGTTATAGGCCCACATAGATCAGAATTTGGAACTATTCACCTTGTTTTTGTGTCCTGTAAATTCTGTGTAGTTTCTGAGCTACTGCCCAGAAAAACCCAGAATACACGGCATGTACTTTTTAGATACACGTCGTGTAATTTTCAGGCCGTGTCACTGACCGTGTGAGCAGAACACGGTGTCGAAGGAGTAACTTCAAGAACACGTCGTGTACCATTGGTACACGCCGTGTGAGTTCGTGGCTGTGTACCAGGCCGTGTTACTAACAACATGGGCTAGGGAAGCTCGGGTAGAACACGCTGTGTCCGTAGGTAACACGCCATGTAGTCTTGTCCAAGTACTCGGTCGTGTCACAAACAACACGGGCCGGCATGAACTTTTTTTCCACACACCGTGTTTGTTCAGAACACGCCATGTAGTCTTGCTCAGGTACCCGGCCGTGTCACGAATAACACGGGCCAGTGTGACCTTCCTTTCCACAAGCCGTGTTTCTTCAGAACACGCCCTGTAGTCTTGCTAGGTACCCAGCCGTGTCACGAACAACACGAGATAGTGTCGCCTTCGCCTATGCACGCCGTGCTTGTTCTGAGCACGTCGTGTGAGGTCCAACCATGTAGACAGCCGTGTACTCAACAACACGGACCATCGAAGCCCTATTTAGTGCATACCGTGTTTGTTTCGAACACGCCGTTTAGTCTCGGGTTAAGTTAGACCGTGTGGGTTAGCCATGTAAGGATACTTGGGTAGGGGAATAGTTTTCAAGTACACAACATGTGTGAGGGTCAACACGTCATGTAGTTTGATGTATGAACGACATGTAGGGTGAGGGTACACACCCATGTGAGTTGATTAAGAAGACACGCCGTGTAGTTTTATACATGCCGTGTAGTCGTGTTTTGCAAACTTGTGTGTTTTTCTTCCTATGTTCCCATTTTGTACTCTTATGCTCCTTGTACTTGTTTTCCTAATCTATGGTGTGCTTTTGATCTTTCAGAGCTATGCCTCAGAGACATCCTTCGGTCGTACGTCTGTCTTCAGGTAGTGATCAGACGCCAGATAGGGCTGATTAGGGACTTCCTGTCGACCCCCCCCCCCCCCAGCCGAGCCAGCCTTGGCACCGGTTGTTGTACCAGTCGAGGGCATTGATGCGCAGTTCAGGGAGGGTTTTATGAGGATGATGTAGGCATTCTAGGGAGCACTGCCTCCTGCCTCGTCTATGGCAGACCTGACGCAGGTCTTTCAGCAGCAGAATCCTCCCATGTTCTCGGGGGAGGGAGGACCTTAGGCTGCAGAGTCATGGCTGGAAGCCATGCTGACTATATTCGAGCATCTGAAGATGCCTCTAGAGAGGCGGGTCAAGATCACCACATACATGCTCCGAGACTCCGCCAAAAGGTGGTGGGACGTGATCTCACAGGCGGGTCAGCAGCAAGCTATGGCTTGGGAGGAGTTCTAGCGCGTTTTCTACGACTAATTTTACCCGAAGGCCCTGATGGCTGATCTAGCCCGGGAGTTCATGAGTTTAGAGCAGGGTACCCTATCTTTCATAGATTATTCCTCTCATTTCATCAAGCTGCAGCATTTTACACCCCTTCGGGATGGGATTGGGGTGTTTTTGGCGAAGAAGTTTGAGGATGGACTCAGGCGAGAGTTTCGCTCACAGGTGAACATCTTCCAGCTGAATTCCATTACTTCCATTGTCAACCAGGCACTGATTATGGAGTGAAATCTGAGAGACTCTGGAGCTGCGAGTCAGGGAGGTTCTGCTTCCCGAGCTATATTTCCTTCAGATGACAACAAGAAGTGTCGTAGAGAGCCTACGCGTGGTGTTTCGAGGAAGCAAGACGCATCATCAGAGAACCAGGTGACATGCTATCAGTGTGGCCGGACGGGGAACACGTGGCCGTAGTGCTAGAGAGACCCCGTGGAGTGCCGATCATGCGACATGATGGGTGACCTTCAGCGTTTCTACCAGGTTTTCTCACCAGCAGCAGGTGACAGCAGTTCTTCCATGACTCCTCGTTCAAGAGCAGCCCCACCAGTCTCTCACGAGTCAGGGAACTGGAGTTCTTCCGGCCGTTCGGGCCGAGGTGGAGGTCGAGGCCATGGCGGTCAGCCACCAGTCCCTCAGTACCAGTAGGGAGGTTCAGCTCAGAGTGGTCAGCGAGGGGCGCAGGGCCGCGGCACGGGCCAATCTTTTGTCGTGGAACAGACTTATCATGACCAGGATCTCGACCCTTCTACTGGTCGAGGTACGATTTTTGTAACCTTAGTTTTATCTTCATCCCTTTTTGACACTGGTTCTATGCATAGTTTTGTCTCTTTTTCCATTGTGTATATCCTTGGACTCTGCATCTTTTCTTCTGCCGACTCGTTAATGCTAGACACACCCTTGGGAATGAGGACATCTAGTGTACACCAGTGTAGAGAGTGCCCTCTCGAGATTGTAGGGTATCAATTTTTATGGGATCTCTATGTCCTATAGATGTCATGCTATGATGTCATCCTTGGCATGGACTGGTTGATTCTCTTCTGGGCAGTCATTGACTGTTATCACCGCAGAGTGAGTTTCATTTCACAAGAAGGTGAATCTTTCCTTCATAGTGGCGAATGGGACGTTTGAGCGAGTCAGGTAGGACTCGAGCATCATGGGCTAGGAGGAGTGATGGCCCAGATTGCTAGCCTTTACCTAGATGATTAGGGGACTCAACAGTTGTACTTTCCTCCAGTGGTGGATCACTTCAGGGATGTCTTTCCAGAGGACTTTTTGGGTTTGCCTCTGTAGCGTGAGGTAGACTTCTCTATTGAGCTCGTTCCAGGAGCGGCACCGGTGTCCATTCCTCCATATAGTATGGCCACACCTGAGTTGCAGGAGTTGAAGAAGCAGTTGGAGGAGTTACAGGCTAAGGGTTTCATCCGACCCAGTACTTCTCCTTGGAGTTCGCCTGTTCTGTTTGTGAAGAAGGCAGACGGTACCCTTTGGATTTGTGTGGATTATCGAAAGATGAACCAGTTGACAGTCAAAAACCGATATCCCTTTCCACAGGTTGATGACCTTTTTGATCATCTTCGAGGAGCCTGGGTGTTCTCGAAGATCTAATTGAGTTTCGGTTATCATCACTTACGTGTTAGACTATCAGATATACCGCTTATAGCCTTCAAGAGCAGGTACGGTCTTTACGAGTATATAGTCATGCCTTTTGGACTCACGAAGGCACCTGCAGTTTTTATGGCACTGATGAACTGAGTGTTCCATCCTTAATTGGATTCTATCGTCATGGTCTTCATGGATGATATCTTGGTGTACTCTCACACTCGACACGACCATGCCATACATCTTGTAATCGTTCTGAGTACACTGAGAGATCATCAGCTTTATTCCAAACTCTCGAAGTGCCACTTCTAGATGGATCAGATTCACTTCTTAGGTCACGTCATCTCAGAGGTAAGAGTATCAGTGGACCCAGAGAAAGTGAGAGTTGTAGTTTCCTTGGATCATCTGAAGAATGTCTTTGATGTACGGAGTTTCCTAGGGCTGGCTGGATAATACAGACGCTTCATTCAGAAATTTTCCAGTTTAGCAGCACCCTTGATAGGTCTGACCAAGAAGGGGGTGAAGTTCTTATGGTCAGATTATTGTGAGTCAGCCTTTCAAGAGATGAAAGGGAGGTTGACATCAGTTCTGATACTACTCTTTCCAGATCCAGGAAAGAGCTACACTACTTACTATGATGCTTTAGGAATCGGGCTGGGAGCTGTGCTTATGCAGGTATATGGAGTCGTTGCGTACGGGTCTCGGCAGTTGAGGCCACATGAGAGGAACTACCCTACACACAATTTGGATTTAACATTTGTTGCTCATGCCTTGCGTTGTTGGAGACACTCTTTTCTGGGAGAGAACTTTGTGGTCTTCACTAACCACAAGAGTCTCAAGTATATCTTCACTCAGCGTGATCTGAATCTAAGGCAGTGCAGGTGGGTTGAGTATCTATAGTCATTTGACGTCGAGCATGCCTATACGCTGGTAAAGGGAAATGCTGTGGAAGATGCGTTGAGCAAGAGAACTCAGATTCAAGCAGTTCATGAGGCTAGAAGTGAGTGGCAGCTGATGGCTCTATTCTCTGAGATGCATCGAGAGGTGCACGACAGACGGGGACAAACATTTCTCTCTTCAGTAGCTGTTACCTCCACACTACTTGATCGGGTACGGATAAGGCAGCTATCAGACTCGGAAGTCTTAGTCCTGCGGGAGAGTGTGTCAAGAGAGGACCCTCTTCCTAGATGGACAGTGGGCGAGGATGAGATCTTGTGTTTCCAAGGTTGTGTATGGGTGCCAACAGACATGAGCGAGGAGCTAATGCAGGATTTCCATTCCTCAGTTTGGGCAATTCATCCTGGCATCACCAAGATGTATCAGTATCTTCATCGCCAATACTGGTGGCCAGGTATGAAGAAGGATGACGCTGGTTTTGTCATGAAATGTTCTACTTGTTAGTGGTAGAAGGCAGAGCATCAGTGACCAGTGGGGCTCTTACCACATTTACCCATTCTGGATTAGAAGTGTAACGATGTTGTGATGGACTTTCTGAATGGGTTGCCGAGATCACCTTGAGGGAACGATGCTGTTTGGGTTGTCATCGACAGACTTACGAAGGCTGCTCACTTCTTACTGATCAAGGAGACTTTCAGTTTCGATGATCTGGGATGACTTTACATCAGGGAGATCGTTCTTCTGTATGGAGTTCCACACTCTATTTTTTTAAACAGAGATGCGCGCTTTACCTCCCGGTTCAGGCAGGGACTTCAGAAGGAAATGGGTACACATGTACTTTTGAGTACATTATACCATCCCCATACTAATGACCTGTTCGAGTGCACGATCCAAGTCATTGAGGATATTCTTCGACCATGCATCCTTGACATTGGCGGTTCTTGGGAGAAGCATATTCTCTGGTGGAGTTCGCCTACATCAACATTTTCCAGGTGACCATCCAGATGGAGCCATACAAGGCTTTGTACGGTAGTCCATGTCAATCACCCTTATGATGGATGGAGGTAGGAGAGGCAGCTTTGCTAGGACCTCGTCTTGTATAGGAGACTTTAGAGCAGATGGAGCTGATTCAGAAGATGATGGCTACAGCATAGTCTCGGCAGAAGTCTTATGCTGATCAGTGGAGATGACCTCAGGAGTTCGAGGTCAGTGATCAGGTTTTCCTACGTGTCGCACCGAGGTTGGGACACAAGAGGATTCAGAGACAGGGTAAACTTTCACCACGGTACGTCGGGCTGTTTGAGGTCTTGGAGAGAGTGGAGTCAGTCACCTATCGGTTGTAGCTACCTTAGAGGTATCATGCCATGCACGACGTCTTCTACATCTCTCAGCTCCAACGTTACATTTCAGACACTTCTCACGTCTTTCATCCTGAGGAAGTCAATCTTGAAGCGGATGAATCATTCGAGGAGCATCATATCTAGATTGTTGATCGTGGTATGAAGGTTCTCAATGGGAGGTATGTTCCTCTGGTATGAGTGCTATGGCAGCATGGGTGAGTACAGGAAGAGACCTTAGAGAGGGAGGCCGATGTACGATCGCAGTGGCCGGAGCTGTTCAGGGATTCTTCTTCTCCACCTTGTTAGGGAAATTCATGGACAAATTTATTTAAGGGGGGAAGTTTTTAAGAACCCATATCTTCGTTCAGGTATGTTTTTACTTTTTTATGGAGTTTTTAAGAAAAATGGTTTTTCTGGAAATTTTCAAAGTACACGCCATGTACTTTCTGAGTACACGCCGCGTACTCTGTTCTGGCTCGAAGCCGTGTGTTGGCCGTGTCCGAGCCACACACACGATGTGTAAGGCTGAGGTGGAGGCTGGTTTTTCAGAGTACGAAAAAAATTGAAGTACACGTTGTGTAATCTAGAAGTACAAGCCGTGTACTTTCTTTTTTTTCATTAAACGGACTGGGGTCGCTCGTAACTCCCATATTCGTCTTCTTCTTCAATTTTCGACCGTCCAAGAGTGTCTGTACGGCTGAATCTTCTCCGAGCTTCTTCCTCGTCGTCTGTTCTTCGATTCGAGCATGGTCTATTGCGTTGGAATCGCAGCGGTGAGTTCTTCCTTCTGCTTGAGCCCTGTTTCTTGATTCCTCCTTGTTTTCACGTTATTGTGGTATGAACGTTTTTTGCATTTTCTCAGATCTACATCGTTCTAAGGGGAATCTGTCATCGAGGATCTCGTATATCGATCTCCTTGGATCGAGGTAGGTGTTTTGTGCCTTCCCAAATAAAGTTGATGAATATTTTGGGCAAATTCCACCAATACCCTTGAACGGTGTATTGCGTGTTTCTTGTTTTTCTCTTGTTAATTGCCTGCTTTTCTTGATTGCTTTAGTAAAGGTTATTGCTTATGATTAGAGTATTTTTGTCATGCTCAGTTTTCTTTTCCATGCTTTTTCTACCTGTTTGGCGTTTTTCCAGTTTCCATGCCTAGTCATAGGATAGTGGAACTGTTGTTTATTTTTTACTATTGAGCCTTAGTTGATAGCCAAGTATTTCATGAGGTTTACATGGACGATACACTCGTTATGAGCGTGTTTAGTTATAATCAGTACTGTGAGAACCTAGAGTAGTAGAACAAAGGGAGAATTGACGGAAGGGATTCTCCAGAGTGTCTTTTAATCACGATGTGAGACCAAGGGGAGAATTGACGGAAGGGCTTATCCAGAGTGTCTTTTAATTACGACATGGGCCACAGGGGGAATTGACGTTGAGTGCTTCCCTAGAGAGACTTTAGAACGATATGAGACTATAGGGGGAATTGACGGTGAGTGATTCCCCATAGAGTCTGCTTATTTACATAGTTGAACTAGAGGGGTGAGACTGTGTGTGCCTCCCAGAGGGTTGCTAGTACTTAAAGGTTGAACCCTAGGGGTTAGACTGTGAGAGCTACCCAGAGGGTTACCTTTTTTCTTCTTACTTCTAACTTCTTACTTGTGTGCTTTACTTGTTTGAACTGTGGTTTGTAGCTGCTTGTGCTTTTCCATTTACTGCTTCTTGTTTTATTACTTCCATGTTTTCATTGACTGTTAGGCACAAATCTTTGGGTGATTGCCTATTGGGATTGTATCTCACACCCTGTTTGGGCCATGCTTTTGGGACCAAGAAGACTATGTTACTGTAGGTATAGATAAGGGCAAGTTCCCTTCTACTTCAAGATCTTGATTGCACCAGTAGATGGGGATCATGGGACCGAGCCATGGCTCGCGATGCTGAGGATCTTACTTTGTTTCTTTTGCACTTGGTTTCAGTTGTATTTCATCACGTTGTTGTGTTTACTTTTTTTTCTTAGATACTTGTACCTGCTGCATCATTGTCATCATAGTTATATATCTATATTGCTTCCACTATTTGGTTTCTGTTGCTATGTATGTTGTTTACTGCTTTTGCTGTTTATTGTTGTTTTCTTACCTTTTATACCTGACCGAATGAGGGAAAAGTTACCCCTTTAGTAAGGGGGTATAGATATATAATGGAAGATTAATATTAGTTTCATTTTATTACATTTATATTTATAGAGTGTTGGAATAGTCCTTGTATGGATACTCCCAATAATACTAAGGTTCTAGTACCTATTTGAAACAATGGTTTAGGGATATTATTAATTAACCCTTAGTCTCTCGTGGCTTAGAATTTGGTCATGGGCCTTTTGTGAGATTTGGAAAATGATAACTCATGGGTTGGGTTTGGAGTTTTGTATATATAAGGAATGTAAAAGGTTCTTTATAGGAATTATCATGAGAAATAATGTTGATGAATATGATATCTAAAAGCCTAGGAAAATCTTACTAGGTTTTAGATATGATTAATGAACTATTGGTATGATTTTCTAAGATTAAGGAAAAAAACATAGTGATATAGGCATTTCCATGTGGTTTATTAGTGGTCTTCTGGACTGGGATGAGCACAGATCAGGAGGAGAGATGTATAAGGAATACTTGGATTTGACTAGCTTGATGGAATGAATAGAATGTAATTTATTGGGGAGTTCATGGTTTTGATTAGTTTAACCAAAATCACTAAAATATGGTGGATGAATGATGGTTCAAATTTATTAAAACATTTATCTTAGCCACCTAATAAATTTATATCTTTATCCATTTTTATAAGGAACAAGTCAAATCATTTTCTTTCACATAACACTAGTTTCACAAAATTTTAATATGAATAAAGCAAGTAAAGCACATAGAATATTAAAATTTTACATGGTTCTCCATTAGGACAAACCCAACGAGCATACATATGAAATTTTATATGTGTACCATAATCTAATATACTCACATTTGGTGAATTAATTTTTTTAGATAATGCTAACTTTATGCCAGGGAACAATACACTAAAAATGATTTGGAATAGAACTCTTCCAATCCATGTACACTACCTTAAATTCTCCTTCTCACACTATATTGGTGAAGGAAAAAACCAGTTTATAAATGTGATGGCCTATACATGATCATATTGAGACTATTCTTATTTCATATATTAACAATTCATTATTATATTAACTCCTCCTTCATGTAATCTCATTCATTGTTATTGGATGAGATCAGATCCTTGATTTTAGGGATTATCCATTGTCTTCAAAAAATAGAGTTCCATAGAAACTCCTTTTTATATATGAAGATTAATTGATACTGCCATAATCAAGTTTCATTACTTCTTCAAATGCCAGATATTTTAATGGAATTCATTCTTGTCCCACGAGCCTTATTCTCTTCATGAAATTGATTTGGATGTTGGGAAAAATATATATCTTAGTTTGTCATTTTTAAAATATTATATTAAATATATTATGTATATCTTTCTATAGAACTACTATACGTTGTTTTGTATACCTTATCTGTATCCAACCTTAATCAAATAGTTGAGGTTCTTTCTATATCTCTTAATTATTTGAGATTATTCCAATTCTACTACATGTTTCAATTTGGACATAATCATTAAATAAAATAGAATCAACCTCATAAAATTTAGTTCGTATATCTCCTCTGTTATACTAATTATACCATCCAAATTAATTAAAAGTTTTCATGCTCATTGCACGAAATCATCCTTTATGGTGATCCGTTATAGAAAAAAGCTATATTGTGGTGTGTTATAATCCATTGTGATAAATAACATATTCAATAATTAGATCCATTAGATACATACAATAACTTCTATATAATTCATCAAAGTATATCATTTTGATCCTCTAGTTTTTCATTGACCCTGGAACTATTTACGATGTGGTCTAATGCTACATGGACCAAAGTATATGTCATACTCCAAATTGATAGGTTATTATCATTAATGGATCTACTCATCTCTTCATGGTTTTCTATTAACACATGTTTAACCTAGTCATGTTTTACAACATTCTAGAAACATTCCTTTCGGGGCATGGCCTATGAGTCGATACATTGCCACCTGCAAATTAGAAGTCATTGCAATTCACCTAATAATCCCAATTATTTATTTTATAAATCATAGTGGGGTTATATTTTTCTTCACATAACTCATAGTGTAATTTTTAAATCATGACATAGTCCTATAAATATACAAGAGCATTGTAACTAACCCAATCACCCTTCATTATGTGGTTAGTAATCCACAATTTTTAGGTAAAACCCAACGAATTAAATAAGAAGAAATACTTTCATTGGACTATTAACCATTGTGATAACTCAAATATATTATCATAAAATACATTTGTATCACAGTGCATTTCAATGCATATGTTCTTTTAAAAACTATTCTTCATGGTATAGACAACCCTTATGCATCATAGGACATTGCTAGTTTTTGTAAACTCTAAATTGTTAATTTTACACATTCTCACAAATAAACCCTTATTTATTATGATACATATCCATTTATTCAATCTTATTTCTAATATATTATTATGTATATGACTAGAAGTTACTCTCACATATCACAGTGTGTTAAAAATATTACCAAACTTATATGAACTCCTATCAAGGTATAGTGTTTATAATCTTGACATGGATTCATCCTAAAACTTCAAAAGTATATATCTTTCCTCTTCTTTCAATAACAACATTCTATAAACCACTACACACCTTATTTCAAACTATAACCATTATAAATAAATATATCAAGATGTATCTTTTAATTTGTCCATTATTTCTTCTGCAAAAAATCTTCTAAAAACCCTTCATGTGTATCCTCTCATCACCATGTATTTAGTGCTAACCGAAAATCACTATCAACAAATCATACATCTATTTTCAAAAAATAAAACCCACAACCTCCAAGTTGAAACATGAACTATTCATTATATGAGTGTGTGATCCTATGTTCAATTAGTCATTACTTAATTATGGGGATGATATTATATTATTATTTTATTATAGAATGGGTGTTTTATTTTAGCACTTTGGTATGAGAGTTAGGTCATGTCTAGACATTAAGTTCAATAATTTCTAGGTTTTGGGTTTCTAGGGTATGGTTTGTTGGTTTTCAAGGATAACAACAAGGATAATCCTATTATAGGGAGTTTCTTATCAAACTCTTCATGTTTTATCATTGTATTATAATGATAATAGTGTAGTGTAATTTCTAGGTGAGTGGATCAGAAATAAGTTGTGTTACCAGTATACATACAGGAAATTTCTATTTAGTTCCATAATAAAACCGTATTTTAAATTAACATATAGTTTTTATGTAGAGTTATAGTCTTTAGAGGATAACCTGGGGATAATTTTATGTTTTTTATAAGAGGGAATCAAATTTCCAATTTCTTGGTGCTCATTGAGAGAGTATGAATGCAGATTTAGTTGGGTTGGGGATTAAACCATGGTATTAAGATGATTGTCAACCTGAAACATAGTGTGGTTGTTTGGGTGATTCTGTTATATATCTCGTTGTCAAGGAAACATAACCATATTGAGGTGATAAAAAATTAATCTGAGAGCCTAAGTGTTTTATAAAGGGTTGAACAGTAGTGTTCCTGCTAATTGTTTCATGTGTAATTGAGTGACATAACATAGAATTGTTTTTAGTGTATTGTATTGGATTTAAATGTTGTATTTAGAGGATTAATCCAACGTTTTCCATAGAATGTTTGTAGTGTACTCATTCTATTTATGTGGGGTTTAGCCACACCTGATATGGTTTGTAATTATAATTAATGAATGTTTTCTTATTTTTAATAACAAATCCATAGCCAAGAGTTATTACTTTGTTCTTCATGTGGATGATAAATGGAATGATACATAGTTCATAAGGGCTCACATAAATATGAGTCATTATTTCTCAATATAATATTAATTGTGAGTCACATGGTATGCGTGAAATGATAATTTGGATTAAAATTGTATTTTTTTAGAATTTTAGCATCTTTATAGGGGTTTTCAGCATGTTTAATGGTTTAAGAGCTACCTCAGCTGATCAGGTGACCATTAAAGTAGGGTCAGTGTATCCTGCTACTAGAATTCAACCATAACATGGAATTGAGTATCTATTATATGGGTACTAGGTACCAAGTGGCCTTTCAATGGGAGGTACCCCTAGGAGCCCCATCATCCAACTATTGGAGCCAGACTAGGTGGTCAATAGAGGATGGGTTTCACTGTTTATCCTAACAAGGTACACAATAGGCTCCATTTAGGATTTTTAAAAATATGATTCTTTGATATATTTTTACATCTAACCTTTATTGAAATTTAAAATGAAACACGTCTCAAGGGAGGGCCATTCAACTGGATCATATACCACTTCTTTATCCCATAGAACGCTATGATTATGGGTGTTATAAATGGTATTTCGACTATATTTTAGAGTTGTGGAATCTTCACCTTATGATTTTATTTTATTACATTCTCACCCAATTATTAGTACAGGTTCTGGGTCAGGGATTAATTTATATTTCACTAATGTATGGTAAAATCTACTTAGAACTAAAGGGATATTATATGTAATAGATAAAGGATGTTGAAGAGCATTCAATACACACTGATAACTTCTATTTTATTTTAGGTGTATTTCTTACGTGAATTTATTTAGGATTTTTGATTAAATATTAGTAATTTTTGGTTCGTTATGTGATTTCTATTAGGTATTTGATTCATAGAGGTTTCATGGGGGTACCATATACCATTCACATTCCATTAGTTTCATTTTTAGTGAATAAGAACCATCCTGTGAGATTTCATAGGTTAATCCTAATTTTTTATTTACAAGAAAAATATTATATTTTCTCATAATTATTTATTTTCTTATTTTCTGCTATATAGGAGAAAATAATTATGGAATTTCATGGTATGCTCTTAGACTGGATTGGATGAGCATGGATTGAGGGATTAAAATTCCACTAATGAGAAAGGTTGTCCCTATGATGCCTAACTACATCTATGTTTATATAGATTAACACAGGCCATGATGGGTGTTTGGGTTTATGTAAATACAAAATATACTTATAGAACCCTGAGTGAATAATTAGTGGTTATATATCCTCCTAAAATTGGACCATCTTCTCTACAATTAAATGGGTGATTTGGAATGTATTGGTGAATTTGTCTCCAATGATACAGTATACAAGTTGTGTTCATGAAGGATCAATATATTTAATTATTATTATATTGAGTTTGGATCACTATGGTTGGTTTTCCAAGGACAATTATGGTTGGAATGGGTCTTATGAGTGATGGGTGAGAATGATTTTCACCTAAAATACTATTGGTATCATCCACATGGAGTTTGTGGAGTGGTCTTAGTGTTGGAAGTGATCATTATTAGTCCTTCAAGGATTGGTATGTCTTAATGTGGAGGATTTCATAGAGTTTATAGGGTTGAGATATTTCATGTGATAGGTGTGTGATGGGACCCAATAAATAGTTGAGTGAATTTATTCTTATTAAAAACTGTAACACCCCAGGTAAATAAAGAATATGACATTTTCATATTTATCCATATTTGTGAATAAAATATTGATATGACTTTAAAGGGGACGCTATGCTCAATGGCGTACCCAACACAAAACAACGAGTTTCTTGGGAATCTTACGTTGCACTCTAATAATAAAATAATATTATTTTAAATGGTAGTTAACGTGTAGCTGTTGTATTGGCGAGAATGGATAGAAATAACTAAAATATGATTATATATGTTTTTAAATGTTTTTACATTTATCCAATAAATGATAGAGGCTTAAAATACGGAAAGAATTCAATTTTAGGCGTATATACCCTAGTTTTCACTAAAGGTTCACTTATCACCTTTTGATGTTGAACCATCATTAAATATAGTTTTGTTTACTCTTAAACGTTATTTTGGACCAAATAAAACTCTTATTATGAATCGGGACATCAAAATTTACTTTGTGTAAATTTTTGGTATCTTTCCGATAAAGTTCATTTTTTTAATGAATAGTGTAAAATGTTGTATTTTAATTAAAACCACTTTTTAATCTAATTTATTTATATGATTAGATTATCTTTTGAATTGGTTTTAAAGTGAAATTAGAAAATATTTTTACCATTAAATCCAATAGTGGTCTTTGGAATTAATTTCACTTTGAAATCGGACTTAAACTAGTGTCAATCTTTTGATACTTATTGTTTCATAAAAACACGCTATTTGTCATGACAGCGGGAATTAATTATTAAATTAATTAATGTGACTTATAGGTTTTGAATTTTGTAAAACGGACTTCATTTTTGAATTTAGAATATCAAATATAGCTTAGGGTGAATTTTTGGGATTTTTCTGAAAAAACTTCAATTTTTGATGAATAGTGAAACCACTAAGTGGTACTTATAAAAACTGATTTTCCGTTTAAATGAAATTTTGCCATCATTGTGTTTTGATTTTCAAAAATCTGACATACATGGTTGTCATTAAGAAGTAAAATGTGGTTCAATGAGATTAAAATAATTTTTTGGTGAATAGTAACTTATTAAGTTTTTAATCGCGATTAGTGGTAATTAGTGTAGTTTATGGTAAAAATAATGCTTTAATAAAATGAGATGAGCTTGACACATGTCTTACCCTCATTGGTTGTGTCATTTCCGACCAAGACAAGCCATGGGTCAACTTGGAGACCCCATGGATCCACTTTGGTTGGGAAATGACATAAATAACTTTTTATTTAATGTAAAAGTAAAAATGACACAAACATGATATGTTTTACTAAAACAATTTTTATGTGGGGTTCTACAAGTCAGATATTTTGTTATAAATAGTCATTGGAAATATAAAAAGATTTCCTACATCATAGTAATTTTTTTTTATAATTTTTAGACATTAAATAAATTAAATTATTTATGACATCATAATGATGCAGCGATGACATCATTATTTAACTATTAAAATAAAATGGAAAGATAATGTAAAATCTATGAACTAAACATGTCCAAAACTTATTGTATGAGTGGATTTCGAAGCCTTATCACCTTATCAACGAATTATATCAATTTGGGACCTTTTAAAACCGAAAAACATTTTCAAATAAAGTAATATTTCTTACCTTCCAAAAGTGCCCCTCCTCTCCTCTTATAAAAGGCCCCCAACTCTACCTCATTTCACACACTCCTCAAGCCTTTGGCTCGGCCAACCCCTGCCCATTTACTCTCTCCACATCCCTCTCCTCATCCTAGAGGATTCCCTTTGGGCAGAATCTTTTCAAAGGAAGCTTTTAGTCTCAAATCAAAAGGAGTTACACTTTTAAAGGTAATTCATTCTCTCATGTTCATTTGTTTTATTTTGCTTCTCCAACCCCCTAAACTCTTTTTATTTACTTCTTTTGTAACAAAACCAGTATATTAAATATACTAGGATGTTTTTATAAGATTTATTCGAGCTACAATCTCACACAACTACATAAAATGGTTAAAGAACATACAGTTTCCGTGGATGGCGAAATTCTGCCTCCCGAAACGATGATTGTTCAATACTCATTTAACACCTTCAAAGGTGGCCATTATGATGTCACTATTTTTATATATGATATATAATATGTTTATGTTTTACTTATGCTTCTGTATTTTTCATTTGTGTCTTACCTTTATGGCTTCCATTATGGGTATACGCGATATCTTCATTTTAGGAAGTGCGGACTACCGTCCCCTCAAAGTGATGTGATTCGTTAATGCCATATGTGGGATGTGTAAAGGATAGATTTAATGTTATTATAAATGTTGTTATAATGTAATTATTATATACCTCTATATAATTATTATTTCATTCCATTAAAGTATGAGATAGAAATGAAAGTAGCATTCATGCGTACGTACGGCTTACCGTCTCCATGAACGGTGCATTTCATTTCTTATCCCCAAATGTAATGTACTATTATAAGTACATGTATATAATGGATATATATGATGAATGATACATCTAAATGATTAATATAATTATGTAATTAAAATATACATACCTCTCATTTAGTTTTAATTCCATTAATATGAGATAGAAATGAAAGTAGCGTTCATGCGTACGTACGGCTTATCGTCTCCATGAACAGTGCATTTCATTTCTTACCTCTAAATGATTATGTAATGTTATAAATGCATGAATTTATTGGATATATATGACATATATGATATCTACATCATGAATACATTTCTGGATATAATAAACATTTGGACACACGAACAACATGTAATTGTAAGAAGTCCACTATCGACTTAAGAACCAAATACCAACAAAATGAACATTATTAACTTAAACGATTACATACTATTTATAACATGTCAATAATTGATATAAAAGGAATAATTAACTTGGAAAAGGTTCTTAAGCAAGTAGAAATTAACTCAAGTTTATTATTCAGGACGTTAAAGAACGATCGAGTCAAGTCGGACCCGAGGTAAGGGATCCCACTCCTCTCTTTCTTTTTAAGTACACACTTTTATGTCATTCCTTTTAAAGCTCATCTTTATTGTTATTGGGGTGATATTTTATATTAACATTACTTTAATTTTTATGTTCATGTGATGAGAGACCCTATTCTCTCTCATCAATCCATTTTGGAAATTTTGAGTGGCGCTGTTAGGCTGTCGAACTTTCGTAAGAGATCTAACCTCTCTCTTTCTTTTTAAGTACTCTCCTTTATGTCACTTCTTTTAAGTTCCTCTTTGTGATGTTGGGGGATGTTCTTTTATATTTATATTGCTGAAAATTTTATTTTAATGTGATGAGATACCCTATTTTATCTCATCAATCCATATTCGGAAGTTTTATGTGGCGCCGTTAGGCTGCCGAGTTTTCGTAAGGGATTTTTCATCTCACTTTTATTCCCGTGAGATTTATGCTACATTTTCCACAACATCCATTGAGTGGTGTATGTACTGACCATTATTCTACTATTTGTGTAATATACTTTCATTTATGAGTATTTACATCAATGATCTATTTTCCTTCTTTCAGGGGGTGTATGTTTTGAAAGATACCCAAGCCGGTAAGGGAACATTTCACCCTCCTATTTTTTAAAAGACTTATTTTGTTGGGTCCTTTAAATTACATATTTATATGTTGGGATATGTTCACATATATCCTTATTTATGTAAATTTTATTTCCAAGTGATGAGATACACTTTTTATCTCTCATCAACTCATTTTGATGTGATGCCATTAGGCTGTCAAGGGAACTTTTTAACCCAATTTTGATTTCTTTGGGTTCAACATGTAGTCATTGAATATGTCATCCATTGAATATGTGTGAATGAACTTTTATTGTTTTACACTTAATATCCACTTATATTGGGTGTATTTATATTTGTCACACATATTTTTGAGATTGATTTGTCCTTAATTTAAGGATACCTTCTTTATAAGGGATTTCATTACATTTGACATTTCTATTGAGTGTTCATTGTTGTTATGCACCAATTCACTCTTATATGGTGTATATACTGTCCTTTGGAGTATTATATCATGAATCCATTTATTCTCATGATATTATAAATTTCTGACTAAATGTTATTCCTCAATTATTGTATTCAAGTGCCTCTAATTTTGGTAAAACCCCTTTAACCAAAATATCGTTTTAAATGTTTTAATTATTTGTTCTTATTAACATCCATGATTTCAAAATGGTTTTAAGGATTTATTTATATTGATATTAATGGTTTAAAATTTTAAGCTTCAAGGTGGTATGGGACACTTTGATTCAAAAATCTCTTTATTAAATGTTTTAAATGGTTTTGGAAATGGCTTCTTTTTTGAATATATTCATTATTTCAATATACTAAAATGTTATATTATGATTGAAATGTGGAAATGTTATTTTTCCTTTATGCATGTTTTATGTGGCACATTTATGTTATGGTTCTTGGGCATTGTTATGAAAACGGGTGGTTCCGTGATAAACTAAGGGCGGGTGAGCCCGATATAGCTCTCCAATGTATTGGGTAACGCGAAGGAGTGAAACGTTAAGGTTTCTCCGAAGAGATTTAGGGAATATACTGTGATGGGTATTCCAAACGTAACTGAGAGGGCTACTCCCTACGTAAGAATGTTATGAATGCCTCAAGTTACCTTTATGTCTTATGTTTTCTATGATTTATTCATGGTTTGATGAGGTATGTTAAAGTGCCTTTGTTTTATGGGTAAATTATGATTTCATTCATATGTATATATGAACTCATGTTTCCTTTCCATATTTTTATAACCCTTACTGAGTTTTTTATGCTCATCGAAAGTTTTTGAAATGTTTTTCATAGGTCAAGGTAAAGGTACATGATGTGATGATAGTGTCAAGGATGTGTCAAGAAAGAATCCATGTTTTATTTATGTTTCCGTTGATGGGAAGAATGAATACTGTCTTTTATGTAACCACTTTGTTTAAATGTGGAATGTAATGCAAGTTTCATGATCTAATTCTCTAAAACTCTAAACCTGAAAAGATCCTCAATGTGTAATCTTGTAATAACTCATGATTAAGTAAGGTTTAAGGCTGGGGCCTTATAGTTGGTATCAGAGGTCGGTTTAGATAACTTTAGAGGTTAGGGTATTCTCTAAGGATAAGTGACATTACCATAATGGTTAGGATTTCAGAAAGAGTCCTAGTTTTAGATAAAGTGAATGAGTAAGTATATATTATTGTTTATCTTCCTCATTAGTACATTATGTTTATGTTGATATACTCACACTGACCTTTTTGGTTTTAGTAAATGGCTGGATCTAGCAGGCACCAAAGTAATAGTGGATGTAAAGGAAACTGTGACAGTTTTTTGAGCAAGGAACTGATTGATATGGGAGCTGAAATGAGAACTCTTGTGATTATCCTCAACCAACTATATGGAGTCATGATTGACCACCTAAACCTTGGATATTTCTCTAAGGCATCATATATGCAAGAAAAAAATCCCTACGGAAGTACAGGTAATAATCATAAAGGTAAGTGTGTTAAAAAACCTATGTGTCAAAGATGTGGAAAGAAACACCTAGGAAAATGTTTCAAAGGGACAGAAATATGCTATAGATGTGGAAATGAAGGTCATAAAGCAAGAACCTGCCATGGAAAAAGGAAGCATCCAGTTGACTCAAGGAAAGGGAATGAAGTTCTTTCTGAGGGATCAATTGAATGTTTTAAATGTGGTGTGCATGGTCATTATGAAAACACATGTCCGATGAAGAAGTTTCGTGAATGGGGTCACCAAGAGCGTACCAATATTCGTTTACCAATACCTAATGACATTCCGATTGAGGATGAAGAAACTGACAATGGTCAATCAAAGGTATGTACTATTTCATAAATATTGTTTTCCTATTTTGGAATCTTAGGATATGATTCATGATTTTGTTTGTAGGAAAGAGGTATTTCGGAATAAGTTGGAAAGGAATGGATAATGGATCATGAAAAATGTTGAATGAGTAAGATGTCAACACATAAGGGCTTCAAGAGTTATGGTGAAATTCTTAAGAGTATTAAGTCTCTTTTGATGATGGGGTTACATTAGAAGACTTTTTATATTTTGTGTAACCCTGATGTTTAATATAGGCAAATTTTATCCAAGTAATAGTTATCTTTTCATTTGTGGACATAGTTATAAAGAACCATTTGGGTTTATATGATCCTTACTTTTTAGCTAATTATGGGTTACTCTATGATATGATGGAAAATGAAAGGAATGAGATAAACTTGAGGTTAAAATATGTTATGATCATTTTTGAAGATTTTATCTCATTTTGGGGAATGATTTGAGAATTATATAGTTTTGGAAAAAGGACAACATGTAGACCGTGTGACTACCCGTCGCGTCGGACAAAGCTGCGGGAATCGAACCCACAACCGAAGTGCGACTGGTATTTATCGCCTACCACTGGACTACGTGAAGTCCCTGGTTAGTTTGACTGATTCTTTTTAGTTATATGATTTTATGAATTAAGAATAAGTTGATTTTGGGTTATTTATGAAAATTATTAACCTATCATGGAGGATATGTGATTAGGTTAATTACTTTTCAATACGAGACTTTAGAAGCAACTGATGTTCTTTGGAGATAAATGTTAAGATTTAACTTGGAAGACTATGTGACTAAATCCTTAAAATATTTGGGTTTCATTCTTAGATTGGTTTACTTTGAATAATTTTATGGACAAATTGTTTATCGAATGGTCCTCGTTGAACTTTGGGTTTTGTTGGAAAAAATTTGGAGATTAAGCATAGATTTTTCTTTTAATGGGTTATCCTTTTCTGGATTATCTGACCTTGTACTAACCTTTTTGGTTTTGGTTTTGGTTAAAGCCTAAAGACATGGGATGTATATAGTTCTCTTTTGTGGATTAGGTGATTCTCTAGAAGTTGATTATAGTACTCTTATTGTGAACAAGTCTCCCTAAATACTCGCCTTTTGGAAAAAATATGAGTTTGACTAAGGAATCTAGTAAAAGATGAAGGTCAACATGATAAGTGATTATGTTTCCTTATGAATAAATTCCTCAACAAAAAGTAACTTAAAACAAAAATTTTGTCTATTAACTTTTCCTACTAAGGAATCGAATACCGTTTAACCCATCACAAGTTTGTGATTTTCTTATTGTTAACCTTCTCCTAAACATGTTTTCTATCACTGTCCATCAGAACATGACCCTATGTTTTCTCCTCCATGTCCATGTTTTCCTAAATGGAGTCCTAGTATGGGTTAACTCAGGTGACCTCTGTAATTATCTTTCTTTATTTTAAAGTGATTGTTTTACCGACTCTTGTTCCGATGTGGGACTTTCAAGGATGTTTCCAAGCGCAATTTTAAAATTGCGAGGATGTAATTCCCAAAAGGGGGGAGGGATGTAACACCCCAGGTAAATAAAGAATATGACATTTTCATATTTATTCATATTTGTGAATAAAATATTGATATGACTTTAAAGGGGACGCTATGCTCGATGGCGTACCCAACACGCAACAACGAGTTTCTTGGGAATCTTACATTTCACTCTAATAATAAAATAATATTATTTTAAATGGTAGTTAACGTGTAGCTTTTGTATTGGTTGGAATGGATAGAAATAACTAAAATATGATTATATATGTTTTTAAATGTTTTTACATTTATCCAATAAAGGATAGAGGCTTAAAATACGGAAAGAATTCAATTTTAGGCGTATATGCCCTAGTTTTCACTAAAGGTTCACTTATCACCTTTTGATGTTGAACCATCATTAAATATAGTTATGTTCACTCTTAAACATTCTTTTGGACCAAATAAAACTCTTATTAAGAATTGGGACATCAAAATTTACTTTGTGTAAATTTTTGGCATCTTTCCGATAAAGTTCATTTTTTTAATGAATAGTGTAAAATGTTGTATTTTAATTCAAAACCACTTTTTAATCTAATTTATTTATATGATTAGATTACCTTTTGAATTGGTTTTAAAGTGAAATTAGAAAATATTTTTACCATTAAATCCAATAGTGGTCATTGGAATTAATTTCACTTTGAAATCAGACTTAAACTAGTGTCAATCTTTTGATACTAATTGTTTCATAAAAACACGTTATTTGTCATGACAGCGGGAATTAATTATTAAATTAATTAATGTGACTTATATGTTTTGAATTTTGTAAAATGGGCTTCATTTTGGAATTCAGAATATCAAATATAGCTTAGGGTGAATTTTTGGGATTTTTCTGAAAAAACTTCAATTTTTGATGAATAGTGAAACCACTAAGTGGTACTTATAAAAACTGATTTTCCATTTAAATGAAATTTTGCCATCATTGTGTTTTGATTTTCAAAAATCCGACATACATGGTTGTCATTAAGAAGTAAAATGTGGTTCAATGAGATTAAAATAATTTTTTGGTGAATAGTAACTTATTAAGTTTTTAATCGTGATTAGTGGTAATTAATGTAGTTTAAGGTAAAAATAATGCTTTAATAAAATGAGATGAGCTTGACACATGTCTTACCCACATTGGTTGTGTCATGGCCGACCAAGAAAAGCCATGGGTCAACTTGGGGACCCCATGGATCCACTTTGGTTGGGAAATGACATAAATAACTTTTTATTTAATGTAAAAGTAAAAATGACACAAACATGATCTGTTTTACTAAAACAATTTTTAAGTGGGAGTCTACAAGTCATATATTTTGTTATAAATAGTCATTGTAAAGAAAAAAATATTTCCTACATCATAGTAATTTATTTATAATTTTTAGACATTAAATAAATTAAATTATTTATGACATCATAATGATGCAGCGATGACATCATTATTTAACTATTAAAATAAAATGGAAAGATAATGTAAAATCTATGAACTACACATGTCCAAAAAATATTTTATGAGTGGATTTATAAGCCTTATCACCTAATCCATTAATTATATCAATGTGGGACCTTTTAAAACCGAAACACATTTTTAAATAAAGTAATATTTCTTACTTTCCAAAAGTGCCCCTCCTCTCCTCTTATAAAAGGCCCCCAACTCTACCTCATTTCACAAACTCCTCAAGCCTTTGGCTCGGCCAACCCCTGCCCATTTACTCTCTCCACATCCCTCTCCTCATCCTAGAGGATTCTATTTGGGCAGAATCCTTTCAAAGGAAGACTTTAGGCTCAAATCAAAAGGAGTTACACTTTTAAAGGAAATTCATTCTCTCATGTTCATTTGTTTTATTTTGCTTCTCCAACCCCCTAAACTCTTTTTATTTACTTCTTTTGTAACAAAACCAGTATCTTCAATATACTATGATGTTGTTATAAGATTTATTCGATCTACACTCTCACACAACTACATCAAATGGTTAAAGAACATACAGTTTCCGTGGATGGTGAAATTCTGCCTCCCGAAACGATGATTGTTCAATACTCATTTAACACCTTCAAAGGTGGCCATTATGATGTCAATATTTTTATATACGATATATAATATGTTTATGTTTTACTTATTCTTCTGTATTTTTCATTTGTGTCTTACCTTTATGGCTTCCATTATGGGTATACGTGATATCTTCATTTTAGGAAGTGCGGACTACCGCCCCCTCAAAGTGATGTGATTCGTTAATGCCATACGTGGGATGTATAAAGGATGGATTTAATGTTATTATAAATGATATTATACTGGAATTATTATATACCTCTATATAATTATTAGTTCTTTCCATTAAATTATGAGATAGAAATGAAAGTAGCGTTCATGCGTACGTACGACTTACCGTCTCCATGAACGGTGCATTTCATTTCTTATCCCCAAATGTAATGTACTATTATAAGTACATGTATATAATGGATATATATGATGAATGATACATTTAAATGATTAATATAATTATGTAATTAAAATATACATACCTCTCATTTAGTTTTAATTCCATTAATATGAGATAGAAATGAAAGTAGCATTCATGCGTACGTACGGCTTACCGTCTCCATGAACGGTGCATTTCATTTCTTACCTCTAAATGATTATGTAATGTTATAAATGCATGAATGTATTGGATATATATGACATATATGATATCTACATCATGAATACATTTCTGGATATTATAAACATTTGGACACACGAACAACATGTAATTGTAAGAAGTCCACTTTCGACTTAAGAACCAAATACCGACAAAATGAACATTATTAACATAAATTATTACATAATGATTATAACATGTAAATAATTGATATAAAAGGAATAATGAACTTGGAAAAGGTTATTAATCAAGTAGAAATTAACTCAAGTTTATTATTCAGGACATTAAAGAACGATCAAGTCAAGTCGGACCCGAGGTAAGGGATCCTACTCCTCTCTTTCCTTTTAAGTACACACTTTTATGTCATTCCTTTTAAAGCTCATATTTCTTGTTATTGGGGTGATATTTTATATTAAAATTTCTGTAATTTTTATGTTCATGTGATGAGAGACCCTATTCTCTCTCATCAATCCATTTTGGAAGTTTTGAGTGGCGCCGTTAGGCTGCCGAACTTTCGTAAGAGATCTAACCTCTCTCTTTCTTTTTAAGTACTCTCCTTTATGTCACTTCTTTTAACATCTTCTTTGTGATGTTGGGGGATGTTCTTTTATATTCCTATTTCTGTACATTTTATTTTAATGTGATGAGATACCCTATTTGATCTCATCAATCCATATTCAGAAGTTTTATGTGGCGCCGTTAGGCTGCCGAGTTTTCGTAAGGGATTTTTCATCTCACTTTTATTCCCGTGAGATTTATGCTACATTTGCCACAACTTCCATTGAGTGGTGTATTTACTGCCCATTATTCTACTATTTGTGTAATATACTTTCATTTATGAGTATTTACATCAATGATCTATTGTCCTTCTTTCAGGGGGTGTATGTTTTGAAAGATACCCAAGTCGGTAAGGGAACCTTTCACCCTCCTTTTTTTAAAAGACTTCTTTTGTTGGGTCTTTTACATTACATATTTTTATGTTGGGATATGTTCTCATATATCCTTATTGATGTAAATTTTATTTCCAAGTGATGAGATACACTTTTTATCTCTCATCAACTCATTTTGATGTGATGCTGTTAGGCTGTCAAGGGAACTTTTTAACCCAATTTCGATTTCTTTGGGTTCAACATGTAGTCATTGAATATGTCATCCATTGAATATGTGTGAATGAAATTTTATTGTTTTACACTTAATATACACTAATATTGGGTGTATTTATATTTGTGACACATATTTTTGAGATTGATTTGTCCTTAATTTAAGGATACCTTCTTTGTAAGGGATTTCATTACATTTGACATTTCTATTGAGGGTTCATTGCTGTTATGCACCAATTCACTCTTATATGGTGTATATACTGTCCTTTGGAGTATTATATCATGAATCCATTTATTCTCATGATATTATAAATTTCTGACTAAATGTTATTCCTCAATTATTGTATTCAAGTTCCTCTAATTTTGGTAAAACCCCTTTAACCAAAATATAATTTTAAATGTTTTAATTATTTGTTCTTATTAATATCCATGTTTTCAAAATGGTTTTAAGTATTTATTTATATGGATATTAATGGTTTAAAATTTTAACCTTCAAGGTGGTATGGGACACTTTGATTCAAAAATCTCTTTATTAAATGTTTTAAATGGTTTTGGAAATGGTTTCTTTTTTAAATGGATTCATTATTTCAATATACTAAAATGTTATATTGTGATTGAAATGTGGAAATGTTATGTTTCCTTTATGCATGTTTTATGTGACACATTTATGTTATGGTTCTTGGGAATTGTTATGAAAACGGGTGGTTCCGTGATAAACTAAGGTCGGGTGAGCCCGATATAGCTCTCCAATGTATTGGGTAACGCGAAGGAGTGAAACATTAAGGTTCCTCCGAAGAGATTTAGGGAATATACTGTGATGGGTATTCCAAACGTAACCAAGAGGGTTACTCCCCACGTAAGAATGTTATGAATGCCTCAAGTTACCTTTATGTCTTATGTTTTCTATGATTTATTCATGGTTTGATGAGGTATGTTAAAGTGCCTTTGTTTTATGGGTAAAGTATGATTTCATTCTTATGTATATATAACTCATGTTTCCTTTCCATATTTTTATAACCCTTACTGAGTTTTTTATGCTCATCCCATGTTTATGAAATGTTTTTCACAGGTCAAGGTAAAGGTACATGATGTGATGATAGTGTCAAGGATGTGTCAAGAAAGAATCCATGTTTTATTTATGTTTCCGTTGATGGGAAGAATGAATACTGTCTTTTATGTAACCACTTTGTTTAAATGTGGAATGTAATGCAAGTTTCATGATCTACTTCTCTAAAACTCCAAACCTGAAAAGATCCTCAATGTGTAATCTTGTAATAACTCAAGATTAAGTAAGGTTTAAGGCTGGGGCCTTATAAAAACAATGAGTTGTTAATTGTTCTTTTGGGTGCATGGCTTAATTTGGGTCTTTGTATCATGCACAGGTCGATTATGTGGGAATTAGAAGTTGATTTTGAGTAGCCTATTAAGGATTGGGTTTGGTGGGGCATTTAGGTTGTAAAGTCACAATGGGTTAATAGATGGGTGTTGGTACACTGAGTAGAGACTAGATTGAGTCTAAGGAACCTAGTGGATTTTGTAATGGGTGAGATGGGAATTCCTATGTGTTCCATATATCATGACTTGTTTGATAATGTCTGGAAAGTGAAGGTTATATAGTTGATGGGACATGCCATAAGATACATTACTATGTTTCATATTACTAGTACGTAGGTTATAAGTAACATGGGAGATATGTTCTATGCACAATTATTAAGAGAAAATAATTTCACAATTTTATTATATTTTTCAATGATAATTTTACATAAAAATAATATAAAACATTGTAAATTTATACATTATTATACTAGAGAATACACTAAACTTTATTCTATAAGGGGGATAAATCATTGATTTTACATAAAATTATTTATTTTAAAATTATTTCAATAAAATTAAAAAATTAATACATGTTTTTCATGATTTCCACGTAACTCATAGAATCTAGAAAAATGTTTTAAAATAAAAATGTCCTGTTATTAAAGAATAATCATAAAATTTAATTTCTGGAAGATAGTTGAAATTTGTAAAATAGACTTTCCCTAGAGGTGATAAATAAAATTAATCATCATGATATTTAAAAGAACCCTAGAAGAATCTTGGATATAATAATTATCTTAATTGTCCATAAAACGATCCACTTTGGATGTGTAAAAGTTCAATAATTTTTCTTTGTATTCAATAAATAAAAAACCTATACTTAACCACAAAACAAATATTTCATGGTACAAGGATATGTAAGAATAATATACTTTAAAAATGAGTCATTTCATATATATGGATTTACAAAATTGTAAAGGGCTTCAATGCCTGAAATTCACCATGAAATACGTAAGAATAATTTTTTGGAGTAAAGAAGAATATTAAAGAAGTAATAGAATTATATGTTGAAGTAAATATGGATTTCAGTATAATAAGTCAGATATTTGGAAAAAGTCTCATGAAACATTATGATGAGTAAAATTATAATCAACGGATACATAACTATTATTTCAAATGATCAAAGTAATACGTGAAGTTTATACCTTTTCTATGCAGAAATAACAACTCATAGGTGAGATTCATTTCTATGAGAAAATTATATTTAAAATTCACTATATAGATTCATTTGCTTTTTTTAATATTAAATTACTTCTTTATGGTCATGGATGCCTATATGTAAATGATACTTCAAAGAAAATCAACACATGAGAGTAACGAATTTGACACATTGAACATAATTTATGAACATTTCAAAAAATAAGACTTGGTTTATTATCAAATTATATTTTTTTATTCTACTCAAATTTAATAAAATGTATATTAGGAATCCATGTGTCCTTAATCAAATATTTTTGGGTGACTAATATCGTGGTAATAAAATCAAGAAATGTTGAATATTCGAGTACAATCTTTTAAATGGATTCTCAATCCTTGGTCAGTACACAAGGATGCTATCCATGGTAGGACTATATTGCACAAAATTTCATTGGAATGATGTAGAGGAAGAACATTCACCTATATATGTTCTTTCACTCTCCCATTAGAATAGATTCATACCCATATCCATTCAACCATGGTTTTAATAAAATAGTGTTTCTATATTTCCACATTTTAATATAATATAATTTTTTGATTGAATATTCTTCACCCCTTATGATTTTCAATTCATTTTCATTTTGTGAGTTATAACTCCATGATCATGGATATGTTACTCAAGGTTTGATTTGGGAGTGGTCTTGTGAGGTTCAATCAATATCTTATAAATTCCATTTTTTACATTCAAGCCTGATCTTAGTGGAATCAAGAGGTTTTAGTGATAAATGGATAGAAATATGGCCTCTCTTTCCGATTTGAAATCTATTCTCTTCATAATCTTTATAATCATTTAATCATTAGTCAACAGATTGGTGTATGATGGTATATGTTGGTTCGAAGGATAATTGTGAGATACATATTATTAGGGGAGTGAGTGGAGTGCATCATGAAGATATTAGTGAAATTTTTTCTTTTTGTAGAGGTGTTGGAAATAAAATGAACATTGGGATTCTTGGGTGAATTTGGAATAACAACATATAGATTATTAGGATTTGTTCATAAATATTTTAGATTGTGTTCATTAAGTGAGAATTAGATTAATATAAGGGGATGTTAAGGGAACACATTAGTACTAATCCTAGGATTAGTTCTCTCTTCCTAACTCCATTTGACAAGAATATAATTTTTCATGTTTTTTCTTTTCACATTATTGAAAACCATTTATTACTCTTCCTTATATTAATAAAACAATAATTAAAATTATTTTTTTGAGGATACTGATAATTTATCTTAACACCAAAACAAATAAGACCCTAGTTAGTCCACTATAATTCATTCAACTTATAATATTATTTTTTTGTGAGTCCCACAATATTCGTGCATCAAAAGGGTGTCCCTTCATAGAGAGAAGAAGGGGACTTATTTTTTTATGTTTTTTACTTAGTTTCACATTATCATTTCTTTCTTTCTTCGTTATTTTTTATCTTTATTCCTTTATGTTTTCCCAACTAACATATGCATCACAATTGTACTATTCTTTAGATGATTCTCAGACCTATACAAGATTCATTTTCATAGATAAAATTTTTACAAGGTTTAGAGATTCTCGCCTAACCCAAATATTTAATTTTTATCAATCTCAATTCCCATATGAATCTAAGGAGAAATTTATAGGGAAACAACATGATCATATGTTTATGAATTCAAATAGTTTGTATTATGGAACCTTCTACACTAAAAACCCAACCAATGTTCACTACGTATATCCCCACACAATTAGAATGAGAAGAAACTATTATATTTAAAATCTAAGAGTTCATCACTAAGTCTTATATTCCGGTTTAATAATTAAAATAGCAACAAAGTTAGGTGGAGGAACTAATTAAAATGATGTATCAGATATACACTACCCTAAAATCACTCATAGATCACATATAATAACAAGAAAAATAAGATGAAGAGGTTACCTTGTACTTTTATCAAGAAGGTATCTAGGAGGTAGATGCAATAGTTTTAATTCATTCACTCTCACACATTTCAGAGATCCATCATGAGGAACCCCATGGAGAGAAAATGATATTTACATTAACAATAAAAGTGGTTGATTTAATCCTTAATTTAATTTTTTCAATTTTAAGAAATTCAATTTTAAATTAAACTTATTTCTCATATAAATGTAGATTTAGAACAATTTGAGTATTCCTTAGAAGAATCTGTAGAACTAAGGATGTTAGCAGATGATGAAAATATAATTCACATATTTCCCTATACAATAGAATCTATTTCCTAGGAATGCATTAAAGAAAAATATATCAAGACTGAACTAACTAAGTGTATCTAATTAACATTGGAATTTGTTTCTATTTATTATTCCCTATTTGAAATGAATTTTCAATCTCTCTATTATGAATTCATAGATCTAAATCTTCCAAAAACTATATTGGGTAATGGTGAATAACCTGATTTAGTGATGATAAAAGAGTAAGTAGTTTTAGAATTAGAATAAATGCATATTTTTATAAATATAGGGAATCCACTACATCTATAATCACTATTAACAACCATTGGAGGAGGGTATTATATCTAACTAAAAGGCACTATACATTCTTCCAAAACCCCCTTTTCATTTATTTTCTATAAATTTATTATTGAGAGTATTTTACTATAATCTTACTGTACTCCAAGACCAATTTAAACTATTATAAATTAAAAAAAAGCATATGTTGTGGATTCAATTAATGAAACCCAATCCACCTTTGTATAAGGGTTAATCCCTTGAAACTTCCTAGTTGTAGGAAGGTATAAACTAATCAACCACTTGGAAAATGTTACTAGTTTCTTTTCCATCCACACATTCTCGAGGTTCTTTTTATTTGAATAAATATCTCATGTTAATTCTATTTTTCTTGTAGGAAGCTCAAGTGGACTATAACTAGGAAGATAGGTATACGTTATCCATTGAGAAAAAGTGGACAACTTGTTTTTAGGAATATAACTCGAGGATGTCAGTAGGAGAATTAACTGTATAATATTTTATCATAGATCTTATTTTATCACTTCTATTAATTTTTAGAATATTATGAACGTAAATTTGCAGTGTTGGATAACTGTGGGGTGAATTTCAACTTTTTAAAATTCTTATATGACATTATTTGTGGAAATTATTTCTGATACTTTTACTTTCTTTTTTTTATTATCTTTTGATTTTATCGTGGTGATTTGATATTTTAATATTGTCCTACAATATTAAAATTACATTATACATTTTGAGGAATTTAAAATATTTGAAATTTTTTTCTAAATGAATTTTCATGTGATTTTTTCCACAATTTTAAAAAAAATTAACAAATGTTATAATGATATAGAGGATAGACTATTCTTGAAATTAACTATGCATATATTTTAACATTGAACAAAAGGGATATTAACGGATTATTATTACATATTCTTCTTTATAATCACTTTCGTGAGAGTCTATAATATTGGTTGAAACTAAAAAATTCAATGGATGATGTATGAAGATATATGGTTATAGTGTGTTTTTCTTGATAGAGGCCATCATTCAATATCAAAACCCCTTTTTATATTACATTTTTACCGCCTTGACATATTTCCCCATTAAATCCTTAGAAATAAATGAATACCTGTTCGCTAAACTATATTTCATGATATAATTATCTATACCTGCCAATCTATTTTATATAATTCAAATTATATTCATCAGTTGAGTATGGGTAGAGGTTTTATTCTTACTATCATGGTGGAAGTTAACTATTTTCCATTTGAGTAAAGGGTTCCACTAAATATGTTTTTTTAGTTTTTTTGAAATATTATTTATCCACACTTTAAAATATTACCACATTATTATATTAAAAATAAATCTTATGTGTATAAAAATAAATATAAAAAATTTATAAAATTGGATAATCATAATTTATTTCTACATATTGATGATATCCACCACAAAAGTAGAATAAAAGGAAGAATGGGAGTTGAGAGTGTTTCATTATGAGTGGATGAGTTGATAATATTCCTAGTTTTATACTTTCTAACATTTAACATTCTTTTTTCTTGAGGTAATAAGACACCAATTTTTACATTTATGTTTTTCATCTAATTTCATCCATCCCCGATCCCTAGAACACCTTATTTAAATTACTATTCAATATCGCATTAGTTTTTGTAGGTAGATAACCAACTGCCTTTAAAATAATTTGGAAGATCAATTTTACTCAGATAAGGAGCATAACTTTATATAAAATTTTATTCAATTGAAGAGGTTAAATTTACATGTCCTTAAATTCATTTAGTGGCTGGAATCTTCAGAAAAATGAAGTGGTCACGAGGCCTAACTCATAAACAAATCATAATATTTTCTATGATGAATTAATTTTTTGCTTCTATTATTTTATTGTTTAAGTATTTAAATTATGTAGGATATTATTTTTTATACTTGAACTTATTATTTTTTATGGAATGAATTTTTTTAAATATGGGGTTTTTGTAAAAGGTAATTTTTTTTATAATTTTTTACACAATTCAATGCTAACATACACCATTATTGATAAAAAAACTAGGTAAATTTATACATTTTTTATAATTGATAATAATATAGAATTTTTTGTATAAATGTATAGAACCATTAATTCCCAATTACTTTATTCATTTCAATATTAATTGGAGAAATCCTACATATTATATGTGTTTTTCTGATTTCTATGTAACTTTTAGAAGATAGTATAAAGATCTGTATAATAAGGGTTTTTGATGCAAGGAAGAATATTTATGTTTAATTTCTAGAAGATTATTGAAATTTGAAATTGGACATGCTCCAGAGTTAATGTATAAAAGTAATCATCATTACACATAATGGTCACCTAGTAGAATAAATGATACAAAACATTATCAAATTTTTGTGGGAAGGTTCCCTACATATATTAAAATATTAAATAAATTACCACTTAAAGTGATATATAACATTCCATTACATAAACATTAAGAAAAAATTTTAAGGTACCTTGATTTTTATGAGTCATAATATCTCTTATAATATTCATTTAGGATTCGCATATTTAAAAAAATAGCAAACAACCCTAATGTATAAAATTCAACTAAAAATCAATAAGTGTCATTTTTTTATGGGATGAAATTTTATGATTAATTACTAGATTGATATGTGAAAGTAACACTATGGTTGAAAATATAATTTCAAATATTTTTTTGTGTCTCATGGTACCCATGTTTTTCATAAAAGTAAAATTTGGGGTTAAAATAGATCTATTTTTAGGAACCAAGTGTTTTTTGATGGAAATGAATTTTTCACAATGAAGAATAACTAATAACAAATATTAATTTCATTTGGACAGTGATATATAAAAATACATATAATGATTCACAATTTTATTAAAAAAAACCGATTACATTTTGACTGTTCAAACTACTGATACATAGAATTCACTCCATGGATGATCGTTATGTATGATTAATGAGTTTTTCTCCTGGAATAGAAAATCTAAAATACTCACAAATGATTTAGGGATAAACATAAAATCAAATTAAATTTTTTGGTCTTTCTATGCCTGGTAAAATCACTTCAATGAATCAACACATACATTATCCAAAAATCTTGGGGGACTGAGATAATGTGAATAAATTTGAGCTTAGGTGAGTCATTGAATGTGATAATATTCAATAAATCCCTACCATAATGTAGTTCAAGGGAAAGAGATCTAGGGTAGGGTATCATAGTATTGAATTTTAGAAGAATGAAGGGGAGGAACAATAGAAACCCCAATATATATACTTTTCTTCTCCCATTATAATGGCTTTTGTCCTGCATCCATTTGACCATGGATGGATTATAATTTTTTATTGGTATTTATATATTTTATATATTTTTATTTCATTGATTTTAGTTGAAACCTCCCTTTTGTTTTTTATTTTCAATTCCTTGTTTTTATTTAGTACTTCATGATCATGGGGAGTTAACCCAAGTGTTTATTCTAAAGAGTTATTGTGAGATTAATCTGAAATCATTAGTATTTAATTTTAATATAGAGTTGGATCTGAGGTAATTGAGATAGTTCCAAGGATAAGAGGTTTGAAATGGTGCCTATAATCCATTTTTAATATCTGTTTTCTTTCCTATCTATTCAATCATTTTTCACATCTTTATTTAACTCACATGTATATGATGGGATATAAGGGGTGGATGGGTAATAATGAGTAGTATAATTCAAAGGGTGTATGTGGTGCTCCTTCTCAGGAGAGGGGTATTCTATTTGGTTATTGTGAATAAGGGGGATAACCAGTGAACTTTTCGATTCATTTGTGTACTGAGGATTCAGATATCAATGTTATAGGTTTATTGGTTTATGCATATATTAGAACATATACCTTTAGTGGTAATAAGAATAATATAAGTTGAAGTGATGGAAACTCATTAGTTCTGATCCTAAGAGTATTTATTTCTCTCAGACACTATAGTGCGGTCATTTTCATTTGGATTTTTTATTTTTTATTTTTTTCATTCATACACTACATTTATTAATGTAAATTTAATTTCTAAAATAAAAAATTAGATTATAAATGTTTTTATATTTATTTTTTAGCATGCCTATATAATAGATATGACCCTAGCTAGTCCCATTGTCATGTATTCTAGGTTTTATTAATTGATTATAATGGGGAACGCGATAATGATGAATAAATGGGATAGCAACCAAGGGATATAAATTTAGTATATTCATCCTAGTTAGATTGGTCCACTAAAAATATGGAATTATTAGTTCATGAGAATATCTGGGAAACCTACTTTGTGTTTATGTGGTTCGACTCATGTAAGAGATTACCATATGATCTGATTTGTATACATGTGATTATCCATAAGTTTTACTTAATGTTGTTGATTTTCATACTGTGTGGGTGGTTGGATATTTTATTTTCCTCATCAATATATGCAACATGTATATGTGATTATAAATGCAACCAACCTTATAATGTCTTTTCATCTCATGTGGGAGGTCAGATCTCTGTTTTCCCTCCTAAAGATGTAATTTTTATAAATTTTACTGGCAATGGGGCCTACCTTATGATAGTGGATTTGCTCATGTGGGTGGTTGTGTATATTATTCCCTCCTTAAACAATTTTTCCTATAAATGAGATATATAATAGTTACATACCTTGAATTTGTGGTTTGGAATGTGTGGTTAGTTGGATAAGTTATGAACTCTCTCAGATTAAATTTTGATAATTTTTTCTGATAGTTAACATGGTATTGGATGAGTCCATTTTAGCATTGGATAAAGTATATGGATTCATTGGACCCCTTGGTCTGGCTAGGTTATACATTTCCCATGACTGGATCCAAGGAAATGAAACTACAATAGATTTAGTTTCTCAAAGGTTAATAGAACCACTATTGATAGGTTCCTTGGTGGTATTTTAGCACATGATATCATGTAATGATTCCATGTATGTGTTATGTTCTAAAACATTTTTATTTTTCATCTTGGTTATATATATATATGTGTGTGATGTATTATATGGGGGATACCATTGGAAATTCCTTTTTGAGATGTAATTCATATCACTTAGAATGGGAACCCCAATGTATGTGAAATCCTTATGTCTATTACACATGTTTGATGGAATCTTTCATGGTAAATCAAGCTATAGTATATCAATAGGGGTTGGTGATGGGGTTACGGTGAGGCTTGGGACCATTAGTGGTTCATCTTCATATATTTTATTATCTTTTATATTTTGTAAATGTGATCATATTAGTGTCCTATATATTGGGAAACATATTTTTCATTACCTATATATCCATTTTTATTGAATGGGATATGTTATTTAATTATTTTTGGATCCATATTTTAATCTTTCTTATGTTTACTATGACTTATATACCATGGATGATGTTTTCTACTTTTTTTATTGACAGTTTTCATATAGATAGTATAGTCCCCCCAACACAAATACTAATCTCTTACTGTTGATCAGTATCCTTTGGTGTAAATGGCGGAACTTCGAAGGTCATGTGATATCCCAATCTTGGAAAATATTTTGAAACCCGCATGCATGATATTTTTAAAATAACTCTCTAATAAAGGGAAAAATTATTCAAAATCACAATAAATCCCTCTTCTAAATTGATATTCCCCTCCATTCTTCTACAAAAATCAAACACCCTTTGTTATAGCATAATAAGAAATACTCTATCATTACACTCTCTATGTACTATTCAAGTTTTACACGTCACTAAATTCAAGTGTAGATTAATGGAACACTATTGTATCTTAAATAGTATTTTGTTATAAATTTTTACCAATGATTTGGATCCTAAAATATTTAATGATGAGGCACTCAAAATATCTCAAGTGAAGATAAAATATTAGAATAAAAATATCATGTATCAAGGACAAAAAACTCAGTGCATAAGTTGTTGATCACATTAATGCATATAAATATCTTTTTATGAATAAATATCTTTCAGATGATATGGAGATAAAATAAATTTTCATGGATGTGAGAAGAAAATAACTAATAGTAAAAAAAATTATTTCATATAAGATAGAATATATTAAATCTATTTTAAAAATGATTTGTTAAATTATATGTATCCGAAAATATCTAAAGTAAAAAAATTGTACACATAGATGATACGATCAGTTTCGCATCCATTATGGATAAATTATCTCCCTGGAAGAATGTTAAACTTCCTATAAAACATAAGAAGGAAGGTATTTTATTTAATGAGTTGATAAACTATCTTTTAAAATAAGTAGAATAAAAAATGACTGACGAGATAGATGAATATAATGATGATAAATCCATGGTCCATATAAATATGTGAATTCATCTATATGGGTATTATAAATGGAGTAACCATGAATTTATACTTTAAAAGGGAAGTTTAATTTCATGAAAAATATATAGGCATGCTACTCACATGGATTTTCAGGATATTGTAAGTGAAAATATTGTCACCATAAAAATAAATATGTAAACAAAACACCAAAGTATCACTTTGTGGAAATGATCTTTAAAGATACTGTACACTAGGATTGTTTATCTTAGTAGATCCATATTGGTTCTACATGACACATGTGAAACAATATACCTCTCTTAAAGTTAATGTAATCAATCTATAATGGGAAGTAATTATATATAGAGAAGGCTGGAAAAATGAATTTATATGGGAAGGGTGTCATCATTCCGAATTTTACCTTTACAAATACTCTTACATTAAATAAGGTCATGTATAATCCCAATCAGAAAGAAAATTGTACTAAAGGACCACCACAATGTAGTGTTTTGGGATTTTTGTTATCTATTTTTCTATGCACAACAACATTGTACATGACTCTATGTGATGGTGTAGCGGGCATGGTATAATCTTGTTATATGTTAATTAATTTAATTGGACAAATTAATCCCCCAATAAAATCATGAATGGTTATTAATCATATGATGATGATATTGAGAAGTTAAAATTTATGATATGATCATTTAAAAGTAAAATAAATATATCAACGAATGCACTAAATTTTTCAAAGAGTTAAAATATTTGAATCATTTTTGTAAAATTCTTAATCAATGTATGATAGAATATTTGAGTTTTAGAGGACTTTATAAATCGGTTCAATATTCAATAAGTTCAGATGAATCATGTTGGAAGATACTATGGAAAACATTCAAAGATCATGATTCATACTATCATTTAACTAAAGTTTCTTGAAAACTATTAATAAATGGAGGTCGTTCCTAAGAATCGAGAGATTCTTGTGATTTATAGACACCCTAGCGTAAGGATTCCTTGGAGTAATTATTTTTATCTTTATAAAGAAATATTTAATATTATACAAGATGAATGATCAAATTAAAAGGTAAACTAGTCATCTTTATTTTTTATTCATTTCAAACATAAAACTACTTCATCAGTATTTTCCTATTTTTGTTTTCTTTATTCACTATGATTGAAATAAGTGCTAACAAAATGAAAAACTACACAAAGTTCTTAATAACATAGTTTCATGGATCCTTTCAAACTTTCAATACTTTAATATGAATTTATTGAATAAAATATTTTTCTATCCAAAGGTGAATTTTTTTTAATGGATCATATGTATGATAGATTATTGAAATTAAATATAAATTTTTTTATTTTATATTTTCTAGATAAATTAAATTTAAGAAATAATCATTTAGGAAACATAAATTATATGAAATTTCATAAGATGAAATAATATAATTGTTACATAACTGGTATAGAAATTATGATAAATTTGTTACATGCCAAAGAAGTAAAATTATTAAGAATCAATTTCAAACTATATAAATGGAATGTAATTTATAAGAATTAATACATAGTTATGTATGTGATTTCATTCTACACCATCCAAATATAATAAAAATTAAATTATTACTTTCATTAATGATTGTTCACGAGTCCCAATAATTATCTATAATATAAGAAATATAAAGTTATATAAAAACATATAATCTATAAAAACAAATAAAAAAATTAATTTGTACTTATAAATAATTGACTTAGACCTGACAAGGGAAGAGAATATTTTAGTGATCTGTTTTTTGAAATTGCAGTAATCATACATGAAGTGAATAAACAAAATTTTCCTTAAAAGAATAATTTATATTAAAGAAATAATACAAATTAATCCAAATTGTTAATTGTATGAAATCTATTTTAGGTCTCTAAAATAGAAATTTGGGGAGATTCATTATTAACTGTATGGTTCATCATAAATATAGTTCCCAAAAAAGGTTATACTATAAATTCATAGAAATTATAAATTTATAAGAACCTAAACCTCAGTTAGATAAATTTTTTGGGTTATCATAAAATTGTAAGATTTCTGAAACCTAAAAGGTGGATGACCGATAAATGGGGAATTTATTGTGTATTTTTTGGTTATGAAAGTAATTATAGGGAATCTATATTTATAGTTGTAAAATATAATAATTTAGTAGTTTTTAATATAATTATTAAATATACTTATGATATATTTTATAAATTATGGATTACCACTTTATCTAATATGTTCAAAATATAGTAATTTGGACGAAATAAAATAGTATCCCAAGAAGATATAGTTAATGAAAATTTTAAAATCAAATGACAGTAGATACTCGAAACATAGTGATCTAATTTATTTTGGTGATTTTTATAAGGGAATAATGATATAATCATTATATAAACTCTTTTTTTACAAAATATAGAGTCTAATCCTAAAACATACAAAGAATATTTGTCATCATATGAAGTATCTCTTTTGAAAGAATCTATAAATAATGAAATAGACTCAATAAACATTAACAATAGAAGGATATTAGTTAATCTTCCTCGAGGATTAGAAAAGATACAATATAAGATGTATGTTTAATGGAAAGTAAATTCAATAGTGTAGTTGAAAAATATAAATCCATATTTTTAACCATGGGTTTTATACAAACGGAAGGAATTGATTATTTTGATACCTATTATCTCATGGATATAAATAAATATATTTTAATCCTTCTCACATAATCTCTTATATATATATATTCAAATTAAAAAAATGTATATAAAAAATATATTATTAGATGGAGAGTTAGATGAATAAATATATATATTGGACAACTAAAAAGATTAAAAGTATGTGGAAAATAAAAGAACGTATGTAAATTAGTATACTTCCATAATTTTTTTATAAAATATCCAAAATAATTCGATGATAAATTTGGTAATGTAATTTTTTAAAGAGTATTTTCATTTATAGTAAATGTGTTTATAATAGGTTACATAACAATCATGACATTTTTATTTATTTATTGATGGTTTCTCTAGTTTTTTTTGAACTGACATAGTTCAAATAAATGTGGTCATTTTTATTTTATATTGAAACATTAATATAAAATAAATGGGTGAAGACAATTTTAATTTGTTAGTTAGAATTATTAGGGATAAATATTTTATTTTAATTTTGGTGTTTCATTATATTGGAATAGTGGTTAAAGGGTTTGGATAATTTTATTTATCACTATTTTGTACACTATATTATTCTTTTAGTGGGATGCTATAAAATTATTGTTTGTAATTTTCTAAACTAAAATAATAAAGGGTTATTGGGCATCTAATATATTTGGTGACATTTATAAGACCAAATATAACAGATTTTATTCCAAAGATGATAAGGCTTATATCTAAACCATGTTGGAAAAAATTCAAATTTTTTACGATAGTACATAAGTATATACTGGATAATATGGATTTCTATATATGTTATAGTGTAATCCCAATGGTGTTGGAAGGTTTTTCTGATTAAAACATTGACATCCTAGGTAGTTATAGAATAATAATTTTTCATATTTATTAATATTTATGAATTAAATAGTGACTTTTGTTTAACAGGGATGCTATATCTAATTGCAAACACAACATACAATAATGGGTTTCTATGAAATATTATGTTACATGCAAGACTGAGTAATATCAAAAAATAATATATTAATAATATTATTATTTTTAGTGGTTGTAATTTACTCGCCATTGTATCAGTAGGAATGAATAGAACCTAGATATTTTTATTACATGTATTTACATTCATCTAATAAATTATAGAAGCCTAAAATGAGAATAAATCAAATTTCAACAATAAAATACATTAATATTTTTAAAAGGTATTTTTACTGCCTTTTAACGAAGAATCCTTTTTAAAACATGTTTTATAAATTTTTAAAAATTATGCTTAAAAAAATAAACTTCTTCTTTGGATTTGGGACATCCTTGTTTAATTTGGTTTAAATTTTGGTATTTTTTTGATTAAGTTCATATTTTAATGAATATTGAAAGATACCACATTATAATTCATTATTTTCTTTTCTTCTACTTTTTTGATATTGTTATACTATACTTTTATATGATTTGAATGTATCATTAGATGATGTTTTTATCTATTAATCCAATATATTTTATGGGATGCAATTTAAAATTTAATTAAATAAACAAAACATTGTGAACTATTGAATGTTTTACTTTAAAAACAAGTTTTCTCAATCTGTCAATAAGATAATTGTTATACCTAATTTAACCATTTCTATGAATTTGAATTTTCATAAACATAAATAGAAGGTTGTAATTAGTTTAATAAATATGTTCCAATAGGATTGAAATTATTTATTATGAATAGACACATTATTATTTTATTTACAACGATTAAAGATAAATAGGATAATTGAAGGAAAAAAAAATATTCTTACTATTAAAAAATAACCCTAGATCTTGTCCTAAGAGAATTAGATGAGTTATTATCTACCATTACCACCTTTTAGATAAAATTTTAACATTTGGAAGCCACTTGGGAGTGAGTATTAAATTTATAACATTTAATTTAAAGTATAGTAAAATATGTCATAAATATGTTTCTTCTTATCATAATAATTTTAATATCGTGTTCTGTAAGTGATGTCCTAAAATGACTATAGTCCTCAGACATATAAAAATGTTACTTAAATTATGGTAATTTATTTATAATTTTTTGGAAATATATAATGAAATTTATTTATGACACAAAGATGTTGTAGTAATACATTTATTAATGAAAGAACCAAATAAAAGATATTAATGACATGAAAATAAATATGATTTGAAATATTTGATGCCATAAAAGAGGTTATTGGATGGATATGACATTTTAGGATATTTTTAATGTATTTTTTTGAAGTAATGAAGTTGTTATGATATTTTCAAAAAAGTAATGTAATGAATAGTGTCAAAATTGACATAATACATATTTTAAAATACAAAATATATTAATTAAATGGTATAAAATTTATAAAAATATAATTTTTGGGAACAAAGATTAGATAACTATAAATATTCCATAAATGACTCATTCGTTGGTCATTTATCATGATTAGGTAATTACTTTGACTCTCAAAAGGTAAATTACTTGATAAAATGGTAAGAGTTATATGGGGTTAAAACATAAAGATACGAATTAAAAAATATCAAAAACATATATAATTTTAATTGGATGAACATATTTTGACCCATACTCATCCTATATTATAAACAAATCAATGTAGACCCCTTTGCAATCAAAATTTAATTTATAATAATTTAATTCATTTAATAATTCTAAGGGTTCCCCTCCCCTCTCCTCTAATAAGGCACTAGTTCCTCTCTATTACTCACACATAAAAAACCATTTGGACTAGAAACTATCTCCTCAAATCTATTCCTATAATCCCTCACCACATTATTGGCACATTAGTTTAGGAATAAAACCCTATTTAGAGGTTTTAAGGTGATATAAAAGGTGATCATCTGAAGAAAAGGTACCATTTTTATTAAAATATTTCTATTTTATTTATTCTTACACTTCCTTAAAATATCATTATTCCAAGATAAAATAATATCTCCCATATATTAAATATAAAAGATGTTATTATGTTAATATCATCACCAAAATCGATCTCCACTTCCATTAAATGGAAAAGAAATTAATCATTTGTGTGTACTTGTGAACTGTCATCTCCACAAACCGATCTAATTCATTTTCCATAACCATCTATGAATACTAGTTATAATTATGGAATTATTATTCATATATGATATTAATTAAATATTAATAAATATAATATAATAATATATCAAATATTTTCTTACTTCCATGAACATTAAATTGATAACATCACTCGTGCGTACGTGTGAACTACTAGCTCTATAAAGTGATGTTACTCATTTTTATTCATTATATATCATGTAAGATATAACTAACAATATTTTAATGATTACTAAATTTTTAATGATTTTATTATCATTCTTGAAATATAAAATAATACTTATCCATATTCCACAACAATCAAAGAAAAATATAAAATGTTACTCATGCTTATGTACGAGTTACCATCTCCATGATTATATCGTAGTTCATTCTTCATAACCATACTTCATGGTTTTATTTATAAGTATAATTGATATATATAAATGAGAATAATTTTAGGAGTATTATTTTATAGATGATGTACTTATGACCACATGGAGTATTGACATCAGACAAAGTTCACATTAAAATCAATTACCGAATAATGACAAAACGTACGACATGAACTCAAACAATTAACTAACTATTATAACATGGTAATTAATGATATAAAAGTAATTATAATCATAAAATATTTCTAAAGAAAGTATAAATTGAACTTAGTTTATTTTTCAGGATGAACAAGGAAAAAAAGTAACGAATCGAACTCAATGTAAGGGACTTCATCTCAATCTCCTTTCATTGAGTCATATTTTGATGTTATACAACACCTTCTTTTATAAGGTTTATAATCAACCCCGTTGATTTATAATTTCATTCAAATGGTTTCAAAAGGAATCTATTTGTACTAATCATTTTACTTTATTTTCAAAATGAAAAAATGAGTATTTTTTTATCGTATGCGGCGACAACGACTTGTCTACCACCATAACCATAACTTGATATTTGGATTCCTCTATAAGACTTAATGTTATTTAAAGGGAAAAATAAATCCATTATCTATTTATTATGTGATTTTGTTATTGAAAATGGTTTTTAAAATGTATTTACTATTTCAATATCTTGAATTTAATTGTAGTGATTTAATTTATAATTTTAGGATTGAAATACTGATAATTGAAATATTTTATGTGTTATGAATTTAAAATGGTACATAGACATTTGATGGGTGGTTATTTAATAATGAAAAGACAGGTTTTTATAATATAAACCAATTATGGGTGGTTCTATGATAAATCAAGGAAATGTGGTTATGTTATAACCACCAATTCATTGGTTATGGAAGTCGGTCGTATGGCTATTCAATTTATAAGAGTGATATGTGTGGAAGTTGAAAGTATGGTTATTTTATTTAATTATGATTATGTTAGAAGTCGCTTTATTTTTTATATGTTTCCTTCTATGGGTTTTTTGGTGATTTTTTTTTTAAAAAAGGTTAATCAATTATCTTGTATTTATTGAAGTGTATTTAATACTTTATAAAGGTAAAAAGTATTAATTTATGATAAAGTATAAGTGGTTTAAATTTTTTCTCAAGGAAAAGATTTTTGTTTATTTGTGTATCCCTTACTACATTTTTTGTACTCATAAAACGTTTGGAAATGGTTTTCACAATATTTATTGGAGAATGGAGTCAATGATGAGATCAAAGAAAATTTTGATGTTTAAACATGAAACGAAACCAAGTTTCTTTTCAAATTTAATTTTATTTTAGTAAAAGAATGGAGATTGAGTAGAAGTTTATACTTTTCAATATTTATGATGTTATGTATGAGTTATGTCTTAATTATCTAACTCTATAAACCTTAAAATATCTTCTATGTGAATTAAATTAAAATTCTTGACATATCTCAATATTATTTAATTTTTTAGTGTGGGTCGATATAGTTGGTATCAAAGGTGAGTTTAGATAACATTAGGAGTTTAAATATTGTTAATAAAATATCTATAAATTATATTTAAATTAAGGTAAAATTAAAATGATATATAATTTGAAGAATAACATGTTACTTCTTCTTATATATGTCTATTGACAATGGTTTTCCACAGAGGAAATAGAGAATCTAGACTAGGACAACTTAAAGAGGAAAAAACATTTTTAATAACCATCTTGAGAGGGTTGGAATCAGAAATAAACCATCTGTTTTCATGATGGCTCAGTTGACTCTGGTGAAAAATGGGGGTGGTGTTCATGGATGAGATTAACCAGATTAACAACATAGTCATATATCAGTAGTTGATAATTTCATAAGGCAACACCCCCATCATTCAGAGGATCATATGACCCTATGCAAAATGAAGGGTGTATTGAAAAACTAGAAAATATTTTTGTTGTAATGGGGTATTTAGACAATCAACGGTTAGACTTTTTGTTTATGATTTTGATGGTGATACTGATCATTAGTTGTTAGAGGAATTGAAGAGATTTATACCATGGAATGGGATAGATTTAAGACTATCTTCCTCACGGAATACTTTCATATGGTTGATTGACCTAGGATAGAAATGAAATTCTTTAAATTCAAACAAAATCGGGAAGATTCGGTGGTTACATATGAAGAAAATTTCACCCATTTTTCTAGGTATGTCCCAAATTTTATCCAGGATATTGATGGAAATATAAATTAGTTTTACTCATGATTAAAGCTGAAATACCTAAAGGCATTAGATTCTTAGGGGATCAAAAGAAATGAGAAACTTCTATGATGTGTTTAGAAGGCAGAAATGGTGTTTTCTGATGATTATATGATCTATTAGAGTAAGAAAAAGAAGTGATCTAGTTGTTAGGAAATGGAAAATTATTCATCAAATAATTTTGGAGGTAAGAAAACTATATTTCTATCCATTGAAAGGTATGGAAAAAAACATCATATAGAATGTATCTAAAAGTTTGGGAAGTGCTTTTGATGTGGTAAGACATGGCATATTCCTCATGTCTGTAAAGGAGATGATCATGAAAGTAATGAAAAGTCAGCAGTAAGATGTTTTAGTTGCAATGAGTTAGGGAATTATGGTAGTGTGATTCCAAAGTGGATTACCTAAGGAAGAAAATAGTAAGATCGAAAGTAGAAGGGTTTTTAAAAATCCTTGACTACATATATGGTTTATGTGGGACTATCAAAATATGTGGTGAAAGGTATTTTATGTATTTTTTTAAAATATTCCAATACTCTATTTGACTCTTTATCATTGCATTCATTCATTTTTGAGAGAATTTCAAGTAAATTGAAAATATCACCTCAAGAATGTGATAGATAACTTTTATTGAAATATTTAGGTGGAAGTATTTAGGCAAAAAATAATTATAAGAATATCTATATTATCATTTGTGGAATGGTATTTTCTAAAATTAAGGTTAGACAACCCATAGTGAAATTTGGTATCACTTTGGGTATGGATTGGATTTAAATTTATCATGATAAAATAGATTTCATGGCCAAGAAAGTTTTATAAAATGATATCGTACCATTTATAACATACTAAGAAGCTAAGGGATTGATTAAATATCATAGTTAATGATATCTATTTCATGTTATTCAAATGAAAGAAATAGTTTTAATTAGTGACATTCTAGTAGTGAATGGATTCACAGATTTTTTTCCATATGAATTTCCAAGTATTGTTCCAAATCAAGAGACTGAATTTACTATTGATTTAGTGCCGGATTCTATTCCTCATTCTAAATCCCCTTATGAAATGGACCCTATAATATTAGTGGAATTGAAAAAATAGTTTCAAGAATTTCATGATAATGGTTTCTATATACTTATCACATCTCCATGGGGTTCTCATGTTTTATTTATGAAAAATAAATACGGGTCTATGAGACATTTTATTGATTACAGAGCCTTAAATAACATCATTATTGAAAAAAATTAATGTTTGACTCATATCGATGATTTCTTTTATCAGCTTTAGGGAGATCTGTATTATTCAAAGATTTATCTGTGGTCTGGGAACCATCAGTTAAAGGTTAAAGAGGAGAAATTCGAAAGATAGAATTCCGAATATGATATGGGAATTATGAGTTTGTAGTTATGCCCTATGGGTTATCTAAAACACCTATGGTGTTTAGGAATCTCATTAATGGAGTATTTCATTAATTTTTTGATCATTTTGTTGTTATGTTTATAGATGATATTTTAGTATACTGTAAAATCTAGAAGGAACATGAAATCCACTTTAGGATTGTTTTTCGAACCTTAAAAGAAAATATAATATATGGAATGATTATAAATAGTGTGTTTTGGTTGCAAAAAAATCATTCTTTTGACATATTGTTTCTAAAGATGGAATAACTGATGACCCTATGAAAACAAAAGTTGTTGAAGAGTGTAAAAGTCCTACCAATATGACAATATTTGTAGTTTTCTTGTATTAAAAGGTTTTTACCTAAGGTTTGTTGAATACATTTCTCAGTTATCTATCCCACTAAGTAAGTTAACATGTAATGGAGTTATGTTCATCTGTACTAAATAACGTGATGATTGGTTTTATGAACTAAAAATAATGTAGGTAAATTACCCATTTTTAGATAAGTCTTATAGGAATAGTGAAATTATTATCTAAAGTGATGATTAATTGATAGAACTTGGTTGTGTCCAAATGTATAATGATCGTGTAATTGCTTATACTTCATATTAACTGAATCCTCTTAAGTTAGATTACCCTATGCATGATTTGGAATTAACTAATGTTTTTTTTTCATTAAATTTTTTTGCATCATTTTTATAGCTTAAAATTTAAAATATTTATTGATCACAAAATATTGAAGTATATATTATCTTTGAATGAAATTAATATGAGACATAAGTGATGGTTGTAATTAATCGTGGATTATGATTTCAAGATTCATTACCCTAAAATAAAAAAGTAAAGTGGTTGATGCTTTGAGTCATAAAAGTAATTCTACATTAACAATTCAACATTTGGAATGAGATCCTTTGGTTACTGACTTGATGAATTTTGTCTTGGAAGTTGTTGGTGTAAGATATTTCTCTTTTTTGTTTTAGGTGTTTGTGAAATCATCTCTATCAGATATAATTATGAAATCTTAGTAAAAAGAAATTGAGTTAATGAAAAATATAGAATTGGTTCGGAAGGGTTAGTTACCTGAATTTAAAATTGATAAGTATTGTTTTTTGAGGTTTTTGAATAGGTTATGTGTACCTAGGGATTAACATTTTAAGATATATTTTTTATGTGAAGTTCATAGTTCCCCATTTTCAGTTCATCTGGGTAGCACTGATATGTATAGATACCTTCTTAAGTATTACTGGTGGGATGGAATGAAAAGAGATATTTCTAACATTACCCTATGATGTTTGAATTTACAACTGGTTAAAGTAGTGAGGTAGTTATGGAAAGGGATTCGTCATGCTTTTACAGTTCTAGAGTAGAAATGGGAAAATATATCCATGGATTTTATAGTAGTATTACCAAAAACATCTTGAGGTAACAATGCGATCTGGGTTATTATTGATCTATTAAATAAATATTCCCATCTTCTCCCAATTCGAGATACTTTGTATCTAGATCAAATTTATCAGTAATATTTTAAACAAATATTTAGGTTACATGGAGGGATCAATATTATTCATGCTTGTTCAAGGTATTACTAGGGATGGTGGGATCAATATCTTTTTTTGGTTGAGTTTTCTTATAATAACAGTTTTCATTCCAATATTCAGATCGCACCATTTTAGGAATTATATGGAAAGTGGTGTCGAACTATAGATATTTGGGATTGAGTAGGTGAATGAAAGTTGATAGGAATCGAAATGTTATAGTAAATAGTAGGTAAGAGTTAGTTTATTCAAAGACATATGAGTACAAAAAAGGGCAGATAGAAAAGTTATGTGGATAACCAGAGTAAGGATCATTTATTCGAAGTAGGTGATCCTTCATTTCTCAAAGTTTTCCTACGAAAAAGTGTGATGATTTTTGTTAATAATGGCAAGTCAAGTCTATAGTTCATTGGGCAATTTGAAATCCTAGTGAAATTGGGATCATTTTCTTATTTAGTGGATTTACCTCTTTGTTTATACCAGGCACACAATGTTTTTTATGTTTCAATGTTAAGAGAGTATATTATAGATCAATCTCATGTTTTATGTGTTAGTTATCTCCTAAACATTATATCAGTGGTAATGAATAGAATTAAGTCATGTTTATTAAATGTTTTTACACTGATCTAATACATTTTACAGGAACAAAATGAGAATAAATCAAATTTTAAGCATTAAATACTCTAAATTTTTAAAATATAGTTTTACTAAATTTTTGGTGGAGAACTTATTTTAAATATAGTTTTTAACATTTTAATAAGTTTTATTGGACAAAATAAACTTCTTTTTTTGAATGGGGACATACTAATTTAGTGTGGTTGAAATTTGTGTATTGTTCTTATAAACTTTACTTGTTAATAATTAGAAAAAAATTACATCATTTTAATTCAAAACTTCCTTTTCATCTAATTTGTTTATACTATTATATAATAATTTTAAAAGGATTTAAATAATAATTTTATTAAGTTTCTATCAGTTAATGAAATATATTTTAATGTATTCAATTTCAAAATATATTAAATAGATAAAACAATGTGAATTTTTGAACATTTTAAGTAAAAACACATTTTCTAAATCGTTAAAAAGATTTACGCTAAACCTATTATAACCATTTCTAGGAAGTGAATTTTCAAAAATGGACATATGTGGTTATAATAAATATGAAAAAAAATTCCAATAAGATTAAAATATTTTATTATGAATAGTAAATCTAGTATTTTATTTACCACAGTTAAAGGTAAATATTGTAATTAAAGGTAAAATTAATATTATAATATTTGAAAATTATGCTAAATAATGTCCTAATATTAATGCATGAGTTATTATCAAACATGAATATAATTGGGATGAAATTTTGACCTTCTGAAGCCACTTGGGAATGATTATGACATTATAACATTTAATTTGAAGTAAAGGGAAATATGTCATAAATATGACTCTTCTTTCTAATTTTTTTTTGAATATGGTGTTATAAAACTGATATATTTGAATATGAAAAGTTACTATAAATTTATAAATTTATCCTACATCAAAATAATTTATTTATAATATTTTGGAAATAAATTATTAAATATAATTATTACAAAAAGATGATGTTGTAATAGATTTATTCAGAAAAGAATCCAATAAATGATATTAATACTATGAAAATAAATTTAATTTCAAACCTTTGATTCCATCCAGGAATTTTATGGATTAATATGACATGTTATGATTGATTTATTGTATTTGTTTCTATGTAATCCAGTTTTTATGATATTTTTAAAAAGTCAGGTAGTGAATACTGTCGAAATTGAAATATTTTTTTTTAAATATAAAATATTTAATTAAATGATATAAAATTTCTAAAAATCTAATATTCATCCAAAATGTTTATATAAATATGATAATTTAATTAATGAATCATTCATTATACATTTTTCCTAATTTGGTATTTATTTGAACTCTCAAAGTGCAAATTACTTGATAAAACGGTAACAGTTAGAAGGGGTTGAAACATAAAGACATGGATTAAAAATATAAAAAACGTGTCTAATTTTATTTAAATGGTTATATTTTGACCCATACTCATCCTATATTCTAAAAAATCATCTGGGACACATTTATAATCGAAATTGAATTTATATTAATTTAATACTTTTAATAATTCCAAGGGTGCCCCTCCTCTCTCCTATAAAACAGAACTCATTCCTCTCTATTACTCACTCTTCCAAAACCTTTTTTTGGATAAGATCTACTAAAATAAATTCCTAGAGTCCCTACCCACATTCATTAAGATTTATCTTAGTAATATCACCCTTTTTATAGGTTTTAAGGTGTTAAGAATGGTGATCATTTGAAGGAAATGTAATGTTTTTATTAAAGTATTTCTATTTTATTTCTTCTTCCAATTCTGTAAAATATTCTCCTTCCAAGTTGAAATAATAAATATAGTATCATAAATATACTAAGATGTTATTATGTTAATATAATCACCAAAATACAAATACACTTCAATTAAATATGAACAAAATTATTCTTCTGTGCTTATATGTGAGCTATCACCTCCATGAATCGATCTGATTAATTTTCCATAATATTATCTCATGACTAGTATAATAATGTAATTATTTTTAGAATGGGATATTTATGAAATATTAATCATTATAAGATAATAATATATAAATTATTTTATTACTTCCATGCATATTAAAATGAAAACAACATTCATGCGTACATTTGAACAATCACATCCATGAAGCAATGTGACATGGTTTTTATCATTAATAACTTATATGATATATAAATATATATAAGTATATTTAAATGATTAAAATGATATTAATTATTTAGTGATCATTATATAATGATAAAATAATTCATACCTTATTTCTATATAGATCAATGAAAATTCAAAATGTTACTCATGTGAACGTATGGGTTACTGTCTACGAGATTATAAAGTTGTTCATTTTTCGTAACCATACATCATGGTTTGATTTAAAAGTATAATTTTTGAATAAAAATGATAATAATTTCCTGAATATTAATCTGGATATGATGGAATTATAACCACATGGACTATTTCTATCATAAAAAGATTATTTTGGACTCAACTAAGAAATACAAACAAAAAGTCCAACATGAACTCAAATAATTAAATAATTATTATAACAATGAAATTAATGATATAAAATTAATAAAAAAAAATAAAAGGTTATAAATAATTAATATATAATCCTATGTTTATTATTCATGATGACAATTAACATACATGAAAAATCAAACTCAAGTTAATGGATTTCTTCCCCATCTCATTTCATTGAGGCATATTTTGATTTTAGGCACCACCATTTTTTATAAGGTGTATAATAAACCCTTTTGAATTATAATTTCAATAAAATATTTTCAAAAGTAATATTTTTTACTAATAGTTTTACATTCTTTACCAAATTTAAAATGGATTTTTTTACCATATGTGGTGAAAACGACTTCTCTACCGCAGTAACCGTAACAAGATAGTTGTCTTCCTCTATAAACCTTAATGTTTGTTAATATAAAAATGAAATCCCTTATTTAATTTTTTTTGGTATTTTTCTATTGAAAATGGTTTAGAAAATGTATTGACTATTTCAATATCTTTAAATGATTTCTTAGGATTGTAATTCAAATTTTATTTATTAAATGTTGATAATTGTAATCTTCTTTATGTTATGATTGTATAATGGTACATAGACATTTGATATGTTGATAAATTATAAAAAAAATATGGGTGGATACATGATAAAAAAAATATAGGTGGTTCCATGATAATATTAGGGTGGTTGGTAAAGTTATTAACTCCAATAAATTGGGTATGGATGTTGACCATATGACTATTCAATTTGTAAGAGGGATTTGTGTCGTAGTAAACTCTATAGTTATTCCATTTTAGTATGATTAAGTCTGAAGATACCTTTATATGTTATAATTTTATTTCATGGTGTTTTATTGTAATTTTTTTACAAACAAAAGGATAATAAATTATCCTATATTTAGTGAAGAGTATTTTTTACATCATAAAGGTAAAAAGTATTACTTAATGGAAAAGTATTCATTGTTTGCATGTTTTCTCAAGCATAAGTTTTTTCATTATTTTTGTATACCTTACTAGGATTTTAATGCTCATCCCATTTTTTGAAAAACAAATCTTGGTATTTAAAGGATAATAGAGTCTATCATGGGATCAAGGAAAATTTATGATGTTTAAACATGAAAATAAAGCATGTTTCTTTTAAAATGTTTTTTTTATGAAAAAGTGGATACTAAGTAGAAGTGTCTATTTTGTAATATTTAAGTTGTTTTGTATGGGTTATAGACTAATTATATAAATCCATAAACCAGAAAATATCTTTTATTTGAATTAAAATAAAATTTATGAATTATCTCAAGATTATATAATTTTTATGGTTATGGACTTATAAAAACATCCATGATAATCTTGAGGATTAGTCTTCTATGATTGGTAGTTATTTCACCCTTATAGGTGGGTGATTTCTGAAAGATTATAGATAATAATAAATAAGGCTACTATTATGTTAGATTTTATCACTATAGAAACTACAATGAAAGAATAGTAATGACTCGGTTCTCAATTACCAGATCTACCATTGTGGAATTTACCATTGTCTCTAGTAGATTTATATTATCATATTACTAAAATGGTATATCATGAATATAAAATTAGTTATAATGTAAAATAGGGACTCGTTATTCTCAAACATAGCTATTGACACAGTATATTATCATAATTGTTTAATTTTTTATATCAATAAAAAATTTGGAACATTCACTAACAAAGAAACATTAAAGGGATTTCGTCTACAAAACATCCATAGGGATGGGTTCAAATAAGATCTCAATGATACACCAATGGTGGAAGCTAAACATGATATGTGATAACATTACATGTCTAGGTTCAATATAGGAACTTCTATAATATGTGTGGAAAAAACGAAATAGTATATTAAATCCTAGGAAAATACTTTCTAGTAGCTATTTAAAAAAGAGGGTGAGTTTAAAACTCTTAATGAACCAAGGATATAAAAAAAGTACTCAAATACAGAACATTTTCTTGTCACCTATATGAATATAGTATTGGGCTTAATCCAAATGTATTTTCACATTAGCTCTAAAACATTAATTAAAGGATAAGTGAAAGAAATCCAAATTGGTGTCTACAAATAGAATGATAAATGAGAAACTTGAGCATATTTTTATTGGGTGAATTTAATTGATAATGAGGGTTACATGGTTAAGGAAGTTTCCACCTATTTCAATATTCATATTTAGTTTTTATCCATTATAAAATATTTTTAAAAAGTGTAATACTATTAATTTTTTTATATTTTCCAAGAGTATGATATCAGATATTCAAAAAGTTATTTTTAAATATTTTAAAATGGTGGAGGATTGATAGAGTTTTATTCTAATTTTTATAACATGAAAATTGTTTTTTATTTATAAAATGGGAATAATATAATCAAATCCCCTATCAAAAAGTGGGATATAGTGTTTCACCCTTTATTAGGGAAAGCGTTTTTCCATGATCAATGTTTGTGATGAAAGGGATGAAACCTATGGGGGAGGAACAACCCGTTGTCTATGTGTAGGTAAGCATTCATTCCATCATGCATTATAGTGATTTTATGTATCACTTTTCAAATAATTTTCCTTCTTAGTGCATAGAGGTGAATTTAATATTCATAGTGACTGGTTGTCATACATGATCAGTCCCATCCTTGAATGGGCGTATCTTATGGGTCGATCCAATTCAAAAAATAGGCATGTTTAAGGGTATTGAATTGATCATTCACGATCTTATAGAGTTATCTGTTCACTATTTTTGTGTCATATGGGACACATATTTTAAAAATATAAATCCAATGGATATGATTAAATTTAAATGGTCATTCCCATTCGAAAAAACTTTCTACCTAATCTAAGAGTGTATGATGGAATATCTAAATTGATAATTTTATCAAAATAAAAAATTATCAATGTAAAAGGGAATAATCATTCAAATTCATTAAAAATACCTCTATTAAATTGATATTATTATATAATATTATATAATAATTAAGGATAAATGACTGATGAAAAATAGAAAAATAATATTTCATTACACTCTTGATTTTAAGAAATTTTGATGGTAAAACTCCCCTCTGTACCAGTGTAAATTAACATGCCATCAGGGTATCCTAAAGAGGCTTAACTTATAACCCAAAGTATTATAGGATTGGTTAGAGACATATATAATCCCTTGATTTAAGTATTTATTTCCTTTAAATTATATATATAGATATATATATTGATAAATATATATTATACTATGTTGTTTATGCAGTACTGATCTTAAAAGAACCAAGATATATTTTTATTTATGACTGTCATTACCTAGTCATTAGTTTTGCAGGTACAAAAAGGGATAATTTTACTATGATATATAAGAAAAAAATTCATTAATAAATATATTTATAATCATAATTTGATTATTATTTGGATAGAAATGAAGATAAACCCATTTAATGGAAAAATATATATTTTCACATAAAACTATTATTAAGTGTGTAATGTATTTTGATATTAAATGATAAAATTATTCACAATTTATAAATTATTATAATCAAATAATTGGATTATATATCCCATTTCATTAATTACAATTAATTACAAATGGTTTCTATAATAGAAATGATAATAAATCGATGTTTATGAATAAATATTACATTTTCTTGAAAAAAGGATTTTAATGAATTCTGTCCACAAATATTGTAATTATTTTTTTCCAATTTTGTAGAATTAATTTGAAAAAATTGATATAATTTTGGAAATAATACTTTCATAATAGTCTTATAAATAATGTTGTAGTTTCTTTTGAGAAGATTTATTTTTTTAGTGAATAGTAAAAGTTTGTGATTATTGCAATACTTTATTTTTTTTATTTAAATAATATAATTTCAAAGTCCGATGATTTTTTAATTTTTTTTTAACATTATATAGATGTTATTAATGATAATATAAAAAATTAAATATGAATAAACATTATATTTGATTTTGGTATATGTTAATTCTGGGCTTAGAAATGCATTTTTCTAAAAACGGCATTTCATTGTGTTTTACAAATTTATATAAAAATTGATTTTATCTACCTTTATAAATTGAATCATTAAAAACATATTATTTATTTTGAATTATGAGGTTTACATTTTTTATATATTACTATTTTATTTTTAGTTATTATTATTAGTATCGATGTTACTGATTCACAAACTCGGTAAGGGTAAAAAAGACAAAAAAAGATCAAACTATGGGGTAAGGCATTAAAATTTCAATAACACTTTACATTACCCTATTTTATGAGATTTATTCAAAAAAATACATCCTAGATATGAAAATATGGAAATTCATTACCTCTTACATTTGATTATAAAATTTAAATTATTTTAACAAAAGGATAATTGAAAAATGACACTCTCATTATTTTAATTTCTAGTATATTTTAAATGGGATAATTTTTTTTATAAATATAAAATGATATTTGGAACATAAATTAATTTTTATTATGATGGTAATTTATTTTTAATTCTTTGGGTTGGTATAATTAAATTAAACACTTAGGCATCGTAGACGCATTGTTTGTGCAAGTTAAAAAAAATAAAAGAAAATGGTTTTAATAATATTAAAAGTAATATATTTTTAATTATTATGGTGTTGCAGGAATTTTATGGTTAATTATAATGTATAATTTGTCTTGAATTAATTAATATTTAATTTCAATTATTATCATGATGAATTTAAAGCCAAATTAAATTAATATCCCAAAAAAATAACGTTAACCCTATTTAATGTTAAATAATATGATATTACAATATTTAAAAATAAAAAAATCAACAGTATATGTGGAATTTGAAATGGTAGAAAATTTCATTCATTTATATTTTTAGATCCACTTTTCACTATGGATGTAAATTTATGACCCTTAAAGGATAAAAAATTAGTTACTCTGATAAAGGATAAAAAGGGTTAACGAAGGGGTTAAACCAAATGATAATGTTTGAAATAACACCAAAACAAATATACATTTTATTAGATTAAGGAATTTCAATATTTATATGTCATATATTATTAATTATTTCCATTTTCTTCCACATGACAATATTATGATATATATTTTATTTAAATCTTTTATGTAAATCCAATTATGTCATTTCCCTCACTTATAAAAGGGAACATCATCTTATCCTTTATTCACAATGTTTGATCCCACTATATTTCTTAATACATATCCTAATACCTTAATGTATTACTTAATTTATTACTAGATATTTATATATTCCACTAAGTCTATCCTATGACGGCTTAATGTGTAAGCCTTAGGTGGTTTCTCAAAGAAGAGGTCATCATATTACCCAACACATTCAAAGTATATTTTTTTCATCTATTTTTTATGAATTTTTTGTATCCATCCAAAAATTATTATTCTAGTTTCATATATATGATGATATATTATTATTATTATAGGAGAACCATTTTCTAAATCTTTTCTATCCAATGGAAAATGAAATCATCGCTCATATATATATACGGACAACCATCTCCACAGAGTGATGTGTTTTTTATCGCCACCTCATAAGAATTTTAAAAATGGTAAACAAATTAAAAAAATATTATATAATTTAGAGAATTAAATTATTTAAATGTAATATATAACTTACCTTCTTCTCTTTCCATCCATGGGAAAGTGATAATGTCGCTCGTCTATACGTGTGAACTACAACATTTACGAAGCGGTGTTATTCATTTTACAATACTGCATAACATGGATGGTCATAATGATTAAACTAATGAATAATTAAGCATATCATAACATTATTAATGTTAATTAAATGTAATATTTAATCTTCTATATTAATTTTATACCTATTAGAAAAGGGGAAATGTTAGTTGTTTGTATATGCGGGCTATTGCCTCCACGACATGACATATTTAATATTTCTTTTCTTCCATTCCTAGATGGTTAAAAAGTATACTTAATATATATAAAAGATAGTTATAACAAGTTTAATATTCTTTAAATTATATAATAGTGACCCCTTTGACATATTTTTAACCTACCAAATTTATTTTGGGATTATGAACTAAACATCCTCTGAATACTTAATGTAAATTCAATTGATTAAGTAAAAAAATAAAATAGGGTAATAAAAAGCATAAAAGGGATAATGATTATTGAATAAAAATGATGAATTTTACTAAAAATGTAAATTACTTAAATAATTTTTTCAGTTAGGAGCTAAATAACCCTTGAAACTAGAGGGTATTTAATGTAAGGGATTTCACATCTCAATTTCCTTTCTTCGAGACTGTTTCCATTTTCACAACATGTTTTATTTTGTGTGGGATATATAATACACAGTGGATTTATTATATCATCAATTTACTAAAATAGAATTTATTTTGAATCATTTTCTTGTTCTCTTCTTTAATTTTATATTTATTCAATAGTAACAAAAATCCTATGGCATTTTTCATGCAAACTAGGTTATTAAGTACTACATTAAATGCTTTATCATCCATATCCATGTTCTTCAAAATATTCGGTGTATGTTCTTATTTATTATTCAAATATTTTTAATGGTAAGATTAAATAAATATTAAAATTCTGTACCATATTTTAAAATGAAATATTTCCCATGTTTTTTATATGGGACACTTTTCGACTCATTTTAGAAAAGTGAAAAAGAATGTTTCTTTAATGTATAAGACATGAATGTGTTTTGACAATATCATGAACATTTTTTATTAATAATAATATATTATTTTTATTGGGTTTTCTAATTAAAATCACATTCCAATTATTTTGGGTAATTTTTCATTTTTTAAGTATCTTAAAATAATGGGATAATTCTGAAAATATTTATGAAAAAATGAAAACTACATTATTTATGGGTTAAAATGAATTTTTCAAGGGTTTTATGATGAAAATTTGAAATATTAAAAACAGTTATCCATCATCTCATATAACATATTTGTATAAGATAATTGGTCATCTTGATATTACACATCAAGATTGTTGAGCCTGATATATCTCTCCAATGCATTTGGTAATGAATTGTAGTCGATGGTGAAAATGAGGGAGAAAACTAGGTATGTGACTCCAATGAGATTAAATAAGATATGAATATTCTGAAATTGTTCAAGCATTAGTGAACATGGATTATTGAATATTATTTTCTAAGATACCTATTTTATTCTTGATAATGCTTTTTATGATTTTTTTTATTCTATGTGGAGAGATTTGTTTTTGATTTTTAGAAAATAGATTATTTTCAATGAATGGTTTCATGAGGTAACATATTCCATGGTTTTAATGCATGATTTTATATACATATAATGTACATTAAAGGTTTTAATTAGGTAATGGTTTTCCCTCACATGGATATGTTTTATTTATGTTCTCAAAGTATTAATGATAAAAAGTTAAATGTTTTCATGGGATTTAATATTATTCTACTATACTAATAGGATTCCTTTATTTATATATATACATTTTTTATCATCATTTTCTTAATACCATATTTTAGGAAAATTCATAGGGAATACATGTGGGTATGAACTATTATGAAATCTATCTCCATATAAAGTAAATTGGCTTTTTATAAAGAATGTGTGTCATGAATGAAACAAGTGTTTAAACATAAGAATTTTGTTTTGTGAAAAAAAGACATTTTGGTTTAGTATTCCCTATTTCATAAATTTTCTTTATAATTTTCTCAAACTCTAAAACCAAAATATAATGGGAATGTATGTATGTGCAACCCTTCTCATAAATATGGTAATTATGGGTTTATTATGATACAAGGAATTTTAGTTTGTTTTAGATTAAACGTTTTGATAGCTTTACAGGATAGGATGACTAAAATAAAGATAATTTGTTATTTTTAATGCCATCATTATTTAATATGTATAAGGATGATCATAATTTTAATTTCATAGATTCCCATTTTGAGTATTTTTGTGATGGGAGTATATTGGAGAAATATGTTGAGGTTTAACAAAAGTTTGAGGTATATTAAATCCATAATATTAACATATATGTTAATGAAATGATTTTTTGGGGAAGAATGATTTTATATTTTTTGGGAATAATTTTAAAGGTATTTATAACCATTAGGGTTAATATGATCTTTATAATTGAGGTAATTATGCTTTACTGGATAAAGAAATATTATATTTTGGGAGCATATATTTTACCATATAGATAACCATGAAATTATAAATTGATTTGATAAATAATTAATTTTCATTATTTTTTAAAATAAGTTCACTATATTTTGAACATCAAATGAATTAGGTAAATAGATTTAATTTAAGAAAATATGGTATTTTATTTTAGGAATGATGTTTTAATTAAATTTTATATGAACATATGAATTAATTGTGTCTTTATGGTGATTCTAGATATCTATGAAAAATATTATCATATCTTGAAAATTATATGCTATGAAGTATATAATTTTCATATTTAATTTTTAAGTGATTATTGTTTTTTGGGGGTTAATGTTACATTATATTTGATGAATATGGGATCAAATATTTTTGATCTATTGGTTTATATTTTTTATTGTATATCTAAGTGTTTTAAGCTTAGTTATTAATGGACTGATTTTATAGGAACTTTTTGTTTTATAATTTTGATTTTTGATATTCATTCATATTTGGTATTATATTAAAAATATCAATACATTTTTTTTGTTAATGGGTATAAATTTAAGGAATAATTTTTTATCCTTTAAGGTATCTTTTGATAAATTAGAAGTTAATTTCAGTTCATTGGGTATGAGCAATTATTTTTGAATATTAATTTCATGGTGTAAATTATTAGATATATGTGGAAATTTCTTTATGTAAAACCATAGGGTGAAAATTTTCTTAAGAAATGGAGAGAAATAATGTAATTATATATTCTCTTGTTCTATATTTTAATAGTAAAATAATCCATCAAATCACGGAAACGGTTCTTGAAATAAAATTTTTATCCTATTACATCAATTTATGATGAATAGATGGTATTATTTACCCCTGATGATTTATTGTTTTTTGGTCATCAACTTTCTCATGATCATGTTCTCTATTAATCTTTATTTTCCATGGTCGTTATTTTTCACCACCATATAAGTATTTTCACTTCATGTTAATGATTTATTTATTTCAAATCCTAGTTATATGTTATTCTATGTTAACATCATAGTTCCCTTTTTCTATTCTCAAAAGGATTTTTTAATATCCCTATTTATGTTTTGTATTTTTTAATGGACTTTTTAAATATTAAACATGTTTTTCCTTTTATAATCGTATGTTTTATCTTCCAGTTCTTAGATTTTATTTTTATTTTTTGAAAAAATTCAACCTGTTTTATCATACAAAATATAAAAGTATGAGGTTGAAATTTTTTTAAGGGATGTAATGTAACACCAATATATTTTGTAATTTATTATATTTAAATAATAAATTCAATATCATGTAGTATACGCTACACCAATCTAGAATAAATAGTAATATATTATTATTTATGTTAGATATGACTTTGTTGTTGTCTTAGTCGGCGTGAATAAGAATAATAGTATTTTGAAATATATGTACATTTTTTTCTTAATAAAATCAGTATTCAATAATATGTTTATTATTAATTTATTGGGAATGAAGATAAAAAATTTTATGGAAAAAATAAAAATTCATTCGTAAAACTATTTTTATGTGTACAATGTATTTTGAACTTAACAGATTAAATTTATCACTATTGATAAATTATTCCAATGAAATAATTAGATTATATATACAATTGAAGTAATTTCATTCATTTAATAATTTTTATTAGATATATAAATAGAATAATGTCACTTTATTCTACAAAAATACATTTTCATCATAAATGGTTCTTATTTCATTTTTTCTATTGGTATTATTATAAAACTCGGCAAATTTTATAAATTTTAATTGAATAAATTTATATAATTTTTTAAATAATCGGGTAATAATAGGTTTGTCATGAAATTTTTTATTTTTTCTATAAATATTTAATTTTGAGTGAGTAGTGAAAAATAAACTCATATTTAAAAAACATCAATTTTTCATTAAATCAACTAATTTTAAGGTCTCATTCTATTTTGGATTTGGTTATTGATTTAATGTAACATATGATAAATTAGATTATAAATAATATAAATATTTTTATATTAATCATTATTTTATTTTATTTTTGTATATTTTTATTTTTTGTCTTAAAAGTTCATCTTTTTTAAAACATTTTCATGTCTCGTTTTAAAAATTTATATTATAATTAATTTCATACAGTTAAATAAATTGAATATTAGAAAAATATATTCCAAATTTTCAATTAGGAAGTTTATATTTGGTAAATAATATCTTCCATTTTTTTCATTATGAATAATAATCATGCTAAAGATTCATCACCTCGGAAAAGGTAAAACAGGTAAAACATGTTTAAAAATATGGGGTAAGGATTTAAAATCTCTATAACACATGAATTTTTCTAATTTTATGAGTCATTTTTAAAAACTCCATCCAAGATAAGAAAATATAAAAATTTCATGTCATATTACATTGATTATAAGATTTTTTTTATTTAATAAAATGGTAAATAAAAATGTATGTCTCTTGATTTTAATTTTATTATATGTAGGCATAAGTATAAAAATAACATATGAATGAATATAAAATATTATTTTGAATTTAAAAAAATTAATTTTATGTTGTAAATTTATATTTAATTTTTTTAATTGTATAATTACCTTTAATGCTTTCTCAATGATGACACAATGTTTTTGCAAGTAGTTGAAATATTAAAGTATATGATTTTAAAACCATTAATTTTAATTTTTTAGATTAATTATGATGATATGTAGATTTAATTATTATTAATAATGTATAATTGATTTCAAATTAGTTTATATTTTAAATCAAATAACGTATTAGTGAATTTAAAGATAAATAAAATAAATAGTTCTCATGTTATCATTAATGGTATTTGAGGTAAAATAATATTTTATTAAATGATTTTAAAATTTTTAAAAATATTCCAATACACAAATATATAATAGGCCTCTGACATCATAAAAATTATTCTTTATCAGTGATAGAGAACCACTTACAACAAAAACTATATTAAGAGCCCTATCATTTTATTTGCACTAGAAAAAAACTGATAAAGGATACCTTTATCGAAGCTTCTAGAAGTACTGATAATGGTGTATACTGTAGTGTGATGTAACAGGACACCAGAACACCAGGAACACCACCATAGATCATAAAAATCATGTACCAATATATAATTTAAATGAAATTAAATTTAAAAAACTAATACAAGAAGAAAACACTATATGATAGACAATTCAAACATTGTATTATAAAATTAAATAATTAAAAATTATTACATTCATTAAAAAACATCAATGTTCCTTTTCCTTTTAATCATAGCTTCGACTCAGGTTGTTGTTGAAAAAACCTCCCCTATTTGACCAAAAGATAAACCTGTATAAGAAAAAAAATCTTATTTCTGTAATAATATAGGGAAATAAATTTATAGAATGTTTAAATTTAAAACTAAACCTTGAATCATGCCATGAACATTGTGTATTAGATTGAGTTGAGTTTGATTCTTTCATGTCACATCATTTTTTGTTTGTCATCAAGCATTATCACTTTGAATGTTAACTAAATAAATAAAAAATTAAAATGATAATTAAATTAATTATTTAATAGTGGATAGAATGATGAGAAAACAATCTAGAATTGTTTTCATGGTTTTGGATATGTGATGAAAATTTTAAACTAAAATGAGACTTCTAAATTCAAAAGGATGAACGTAGAGTCAAAACGGGAACAACTTGCATCAGATTGTGGTGTATATGTTTACTACATGTCCTAAATGTATTATGGATCATTTTTCTATAGTATCAAAAAAATTCCAATTTATTTTCCTAGTTTGGAGTACATCACTATTAGTTTTTCCTAAAATGTAATTTTAAAATAGAAAAATGAACTTCGAGTCATACTGGTCACATCATGTGTTGGTTTGATGTGAGACTGATTCTTGTACCTCATAAATGACTTATGAACCAATGTCAGAAATTATCCAGAAAACCCGAGGGTGTCGAGTGAAACTTTTGGAACTAAAATGTTAATTTTAAACTAACAATTGAAACATTGAGTCAAACAGGTCACATCATGTATCAAATTCAGTTGTGGCTAATTTATACATGTCAAAATGACTTATGGATAATTTTCATAAATTATCAAAATATTATGAATGTTCTTTCTCATTTTTGAGTATTTTAGTTTCCTTTTTTACTAAAATTAATGTTAGAATTAGATAAAAAGAATAACTTTGAGTCATTCTTATCCCACTATGTGTCAAATTACGGTGTGGTTGATTCTTAAACACCTCAAATTCTAAAAAAAATCCAATTTCTAAAGTTACTACTATTTCCATTGACATACCTCTTCAGCTATGAATATCAAATGAATAATTAGTATTGTCAGTTCGGCAAAGAATTCAAATGGAAATCATGGTAACATTAGTAGAAATTGACATGATATCTTTTTTTTTGCTTGTTCTAGATAGTTGAAAGGAACGTATGACTTCCAAAATAATTGTGGGAAAAACTAAATAATCTTTAGATAAAACTAATAAGTAAATTAATATACAAATATGATATAAAATGATGAAAAATATAATTTTATTAGTAATAAAAATTTAATTTTCATTAAGGTTTTATACATTCTTGACTCATTTTCAGTCTCAATGCCTAATCTCTTATGATCATGAGCAACCTAAAAAAAACTACCCCAAATCGAACAAAATAATCTACCACTATAAGAAAAAATTATTATATGAATAAAACTAAAAATACATAAATTAAACATAAATATAAGACAATAAATTAATTATATAAACAATGATTTTACAATATAGTCATTAATATTGACTTTGTGGCTAAGAAGAGGTACCAACTTTTCACATTCTACAAAGGAAGTGCAGGTAACATGAAGGAAAGTGATAAATTTTAACACTATTGTGCGGAAATGTTTTTGAGGGAGAAGAATTATATAGATTTTTTTGTTTATAATTCCATGAAATTTGGATGTAAATATTATAAATTAAATTAAATCATCAACGAATAATGAAAATCAAAACAAGATTTCATTATATAATTTTTCAATAAAATAGAAAAGGTATATCATAACCTTATATTTACATCTTCCCAGAGGGTTTTCCTCATAACAGTCTATTCTTATAGAGGATTGGTGACATCATCATTTACAGGAGACATTTTCTACATGACTAGTCAAATATATAATTTATATTAGGTTAATATAGTAGAGAATATATAATATTTTTGAGGAATAACATAGTATATTAAAAACAATTTTACCCTCTCATTAAACTCTCTTTATTTTTTCAATGGTTTTAGGGATTTGGATACCCTATTGAGAAACGAAATCACTTATTTGTGGTCCCTTCTAACTTACATGACATTGTCTAAATTGGGACTAACCTAGAATAAGTGTGATCTCATACTGAATGGTTCATTGTCAATTGAATTTTCGTCTAATACAACATTTTTTAGTCACCTTGAAAGAAATCAACCAATTATTTTTTATTAGATCTGAGACATAAAATAATTTTCTACATGTGTTCCATTATTAATGTATTGTATTTTACCCGTTCCATACAAAAATTTACATTAAAGAAGCACCTTTCATCCACATTCGCTGCACTCCCACTATCAAACCATTTTCAATACAAAATCATCATTTCAATTGTATTATAGTCTAACTTATGTATATGATAGATAATTCCAAAATATGACATAATTTCAAAAATTGGAATTCTATCCATGAAACTATATATATTATTCACTTCCTCTATAAGCGTATGACCAAATTTTTTCATCATACTATTTTCATTGTGTTCCTTTATATGGAACATATGATCATTGATTTCCAAACCTGTGTAAGATATAACATTTTCCTTTAGTTCCCAACCAATCCATCGAATTTTTTGTCAAACAAATTTGGATTTTTAGATAACTCTTTAAAAGTTTTATTTTGGAACCATCCAATAAACTATTGATTATATGAATTTTGTATCCATTAATCTTCCCTTAATGGATTCCAATAACTAAGAATTAATTTTGGTGCTTAAATTTATTTAAACAAATACTAACTGTTATGTAAAATTTAATTTTGTACCTTCCCCCACTCTTTCATGGTAATTATAAGAACATCTCTACAAAAAATATATTCTCCCATAAGGCCTCTTCTTTAGTGAGGCTTTGGTAGAAAATTGATTTCAACATCGGAGTGGTAACAAGTAGATAATCAAACAGATACTTCAATAAATTATTTTTCTGCAATACAACCTTCTAGTCGACTTCAATTCTTCACATACCCTTTCAAACCCTTTATATAAAATTAAATGGGGTACATCCTCCTAAAATAGATAGGGGCATATAGTTGAACCTCTCTAACCAAGTGAACCATCAGTTATACCCTTATATATGTGAATGATTGTGGGAATAAAATCCATATTTCACTAAATATGACTGCAACCCCCTAATTAAATATTAGAGACATCATTGATTCTATAACATTACTACATAAGTCTTTGAAAAATATTCAAAGCCTAATTAATGTATACCATAAATTTTTAGGTGGAATGCGATGAAATAAAATTGGCATCAAATCCTACATAAAAACATGACACTCGTGTGATTTTAGTCCTTATAACATCAAATTAGTCATTTACATGATTGTCTTGATATTTGATAAATACCACTCTGGAACTCTTAAAATATTAATGAAAATAAAAAATTGAATTTTTTTTGTATGGATAGAGTGTATACTAATAGAGGAGGACATGTCTTCCCATTACCCTTTTCTAGTTCCAACTCATCCCATAACCCCATTTCAATCATTTCTAACCTAGCCTTGATTACGTTTTTTATTTTTCTAGGATCATTTAGTAATGTTCCAATACCACTATCAAATATATTTTTTTACATGCATGAAATCAGGAAAATATTTTATGTAAATACAATTCTAGTATAGTAATTCAATGAAAATTGATCTCTTCCTCCAACATAATTTCGTAATGTTATTTGAAAATAGTTTACCAAAAATAGTGTCAATATCTTTTAATTTATCAAATAGTTGACCACCCATTATTGAAGATGGTGTTGTACCTTTTTTGGTATTCCCATTTAATGTTGTTATCTAGGAATGGTATTTATGTCGTCGAGGTAAAAATTTCTGATATCCAAAAAACATAATCTCTGAGGAATGTTTCAACCGAACTAATTGTGAGCATTCTTCAAAAATAAGACACCCCTACATTTCCTTAATGTTATATCCGAATATATTTCCATAAGAGGGGAAGTTAATTATAATGTCATACAACATGGACCTTAATATGAATTCATCACTTCTATGAGCATCATACATTGTAACACCTATATACCACATCAATTTATGATCCTTGATCAATGGATACAAATAGACATCATTATCATTATCGGGTTTCTATGGTTCAGATATAAGAAGGTAGAACATAATTTTTTTCCTTCATATATAAAAATGTACTAAGTTATAATTTACCAACCTAAAAGGCCATGTAATGTGATTACTATATTGTATAGAAAAAAATATTCCATCTTTAGATATCACAAGATGATGTTTTCTCAGCTTATTTCCAAATCTAGGATACTTGTAATCAATTTTAATCCACTGAGGAGAATCTTAGGGATGATGTAGGTTCCAATATTTAATTATTGTGTCTGCATTCCATGTTATTTTTCTTTTAGTTTTATGGCATCTGTGTAGTCTTCTAAACTATGGAATGATAGGAAAGTTCCATAAAAATTTCAATGGACTGGATTCTTTTTTCTTGTCTTGATCTGTGCCACACTTGAGGAATTTTATGGGTGATTTTTGGTCTTTGAAAAACAATAAAAAATAATTCATACAATAATATATATTTTTATAGATAATGATAATTGAACATAGAATTATTTTAGTATCATATGTTTGATATGGTAGTTCATTGTTTTTGGAATCATATCATTCAGGATACCACATAGTTCTATAAAGATGTTGTCACTCCATCCACTACCAGATTTCAAATTATATAGGTTCTATAGAACTAACAATTTTGTGTATTTTGTAAAACATGTATACAATTGTCTCTTATAATAACTATTAAACTTTTCAAAAAACTTTGGACAATCATAAAGGTCATATTCAAATTTGAATTCCATTTATACCATGAGATCTTAATAATTATTTATAATAGTATTCAAATAAAATGATCTATAAAGTACATCGTCATCCAAATTAGTTTTCATGTTATGTTTATCCCTATGTTCTGTAAAGCATTTATAGCTCTGATCTGTTTTCGAAAAAATCAAATTTTCTTCCAGATCATTTGGATAAATTTTTATTAAGTAAAAACAATGTAGACATGGAAAAATGATTTGAGAAGGGTTGTATTCATTCTCTATTAAAAACATGATGAACTATTTAACTTCATCTTCATACTATTTTTTCAATTAATTATCATGCATCTATTTTCGATTCATATCCTTCCTATTGGGATTATAAAATGTTTATTTTGTACAATAAATAAATAAATACACAAAATATATTCATTATCGAAGGTGAAAGATACAGATAATTTTAATAAGGGAAGCCAAGTATTTTGTTGTTTCAACGAATTTCAATATGCTATGAAGAGACTATGTAATTGGATTTAATAAAATAATTACACCATTATGGTAGCTGTTTTCTTATGAATTCATCCAAAGGTAAAAGTTATAGAGAATATTAATCCTCATAATTTCATCTCCTAAACATTTATCATTGCATTTTTTTAAAGTAATCCTCCATATCTTGTGTACATGCACAAATGTCCCATGAAATACTCTAAGTAATAGTCATCCATAGGATGAATACTTCTCAATGTAGTATAATAAAAATAGAAAGATATGTGGGATGAGTATCAAGCAACAAATTATAATAATAAATATTCTATATGTGATGTTGATGAGGATGAAAATTGTATACCATTTTGTTCTATAATAGGGGTAATACTTCCCATTTGTAGGAATTACACAATTAGAATGAGTTATTATCTCATGGACTACTTAAGGTGAGATTTGGGGGGAATAATAAAATTTCTATGATACAAGGGATATTGGTTGGGACATGTTTTGATACATTAATCCTATAGGAATCCATGAATTCTATATTTATTGGAGAAATCCCACTTTTAATACTTTCAGTCCTCAAATATAGACTAGACATACCTCTATTAAAATATCCTATCAAGTCTTTATTTAATCCCCTAAAAGTGTAAATATAATATATTCAATTAAGGGAAAATAAAAATCCCAAATATGATAAACAAAAATAATAAATTCTTATTCCATATACTAGAAGATATGAAATCATAATGATAAAAAATTAATGAATAAAGAGTTATTTTGTATACATGGATGGAAATCAGATATTCCAAGTGGTAGAACCAATAAATGTGGTCCTAAAAAGATGAATATATAAAATAATATATTATAATTCTACCAACATATTTAGAGTTTGATAAAAATCATTCTATTTTTTGGAACATGTGATGTATAAACATTAGGAATTATTACATTTAATATTTATCATATATCAAATATTTGAAAATATATAAAAAATTATAATGAAATAAATAATTGTAGTTATGGAAGCAATAACAATTTTATGTTAAAGGGAAGATGACCCACTCTAACAACAAAATATGATGTGAGGGAAATCTTCATAAATAAAATAGGATAACGAATTGCATCCATTGAATGAATTCTATTAATCTTGTGACTAATTAAAAAGTTGTATTAAGGATTTAAAATTTGATCTAAAAACATATATTAATGTGAAAAAAGAATTATAAAGGTATTATATGAAAAAATGGAATTTAATTGGAATTTATTATTTATGTCACACTATATGATTTAAAAAATAAGCATCCTTTCATATTATATATTGGTTGTCTATCTCAAATTTTAGGTAAATTGATTTAATTATAAAAAATTTCATGTTCAAATGGTACTTATTATTTTCGAGATGGTGGATCTATTAGGATAAATTATTTCCATTTTAAATATATTGGAAATTATAGGCAATGTTAAAGAATGATATGTTTTTAGATGTGTTAAAGTAAAACACACAAAGTGTTTTTTATATGTTTGATGAAGGAAATGAAGTGATTTTTTAGACGTACTAATGGGGGGGGTATCATTACAAAGATGGAATTTTTTTAAAATGGAATAGAAAACTAGTCGAACCCTATTCTAATTTTGGGTCGGTAAATATTTATGGTAATTATGTTTGAAAGAGGAAATTGATTTTGCGTAGTGAAAAATTGATCATATTAAGAAATGAGACATTTGAATGCTAACTTAAAATGGGTTGGTTGAGATGTTTTTAGGATTAAAAGAAAAAATCAATAGATATTTTTTACTAATTAGAATGGGGATATTGTTAATAATTAAAATAATAAATTAATTATTTAAATGATGAAACCCTTGGAGTTTATTCAGAATGAAATATTTGAAACCTAAAAGTATAAATCAATGAATTATGTTAAATATTTCAATTCAACCATTTATAATAATACTAAAATCTTATTTATTATGTTTTAATAATATATATATATATAATTCTCTAAAGGGGATTACAATTTTATGAATAAGTATTACAGATTAGCTTCATTATGCAGGAAAAGAAGTCTATATTAGATTATCGGGTTGAGTATATGACACAGCTATTATAGGGTGGTAAAAAATAATATCTATATTCTTCATTAGTATAGATCAATTGATATCCATGGTCATTACCATAGTGGTTTTATTTTGGATCACTCACTATTCCTACCACATTATTATATTTATGGTATTATATATATATATATATTTATTTTTTGAAAAAAGGAAAAATATTAGGGATTTTGAACAATTATGGAAAAAAATAATATTAATAATGAAAATATAAGATTATTAATATATTATTATTGAAAATAATGATCAATACTTGATGGATTTTCCCATATATGTGTTTAATTTTTTTCTTACTGTGTTTTCCCAACTTAATTATCACCCTATAAAAATGATCAATATTATTCACCAAAAATGCTTTGACTATTTATCCCATGTAAGGAACTAGTGAATTACTATCACATTTTCATTAGGACTAGTATTTCTTAATTAAAATGGAAGGATGAATCCCTTAATTTAGTATAATAACCCTTGTTTTGCATGTCCATTAGGCTAAATGAATGAAGAGAACCCTATTGTACATGTCCATTGGTCACAAATACATTCCCTATATTGTCACCAATATCTACCATATTCAAGATAAATGTTGATGATGAATTTTTATCAAACTATAATTTGAGAATAAATAGTTGTGTAATGGATAAAAATATAAAGTTGATAAAAAAAGACCTATATATATTATCAAAAAACCAATCAATGAGTGAAGAAGAGGATAAAATAACATACCTTTGATTGAAGCTTTTAATCATTCATGAGGAAGTAAAGATATCACCTAACCTGGAATTCATTTGAGTCTTGGATTCATTCAACCCTTGAATCATTTGAGATTAGGATTCAATCCATGGAATTGTTCGATCCTTGATTTGAGCTTGTATTTTTTGAGTAGGAGCACTGGTATGAGGTGGCTTCCTCAGAAATCTTCAGATATCATGAAGGGTTCACGACTACTTACGGTTATTTAAAGAGATCCGGACACTTTAACAAACGCTTCCAAAAAATTACTAATAAATATCACTTTTATCAATGATAAATTAATAAGCACTAATAATGATTTCTTTTATGAGTGCTTATTACTTAAGTGTTGATAAAAGACTTAAAATTATATCTATAAAGAAAAAAAATTGTAAATTTTTTTATATAATTATATATATATTTAATAAATATATATAATTGTAAATATAATAAATATGTTAATTATTTAATATTTTTATTACAAATTTAAATTTATTTATTTATTTATTTATAATTAAGTAGATAATTTTAAAAAATCTACTTATATATTTACTTCATTATCAACATTTATATAATTGTATATATATATATCTGTGTTTGTGTGTTAAATATATATAAAATAATAAAAAAATAGTAAATATATTTCATTATTTAAATAAATTTATTATAATTTTTAAGTATTAAAATATATATATATATATTTATTTATAATTATATAAATAATTTGTTTAAAAATAACATTTATTTATTAATAATTATAAATATATAAATGTATTAATATAGTAAATATAAATTTATAAATATCATTATTTAAAAATATTTATTATAAACATATTTATTTATAAATATGTATTTACAAATATTTTTTTAACAATATTTATGAATATTTAATTTTATGTTCATGCACGTTAGAAATGAATGAAATTGAATAATTTAAAATGAGTACACATTAACAATACTCAAAAAAGAAATATGTTTTATTAATTAAATTGTATATTAAAAAATATGGATATATATTCAAATAAATATAAATAAATATTGAAAATATTAAAAAATAATATAAATTGATTAAATTACAAAAACAATAAAAAAATTAAAATTGAATTAATACCCAACTCTAATTAAATTAAAAATGATTATAAAAATTTTACCAACTAAACACATGATATGATAAAGTTATCATGTTGTAATGAAATTATACAATAAATACTAAAATTTGAATAAATTACCTGAATATCATGTTTAGGTGTTTCAACATAAGATTTCATTAATTACAGAAATATTTATGTGTGTAAATGAATTAATTAAATATATGTTTATGAAATCAATATAACTTATATTTTAGATATGTGAAATTTAAAAATCAAATGACAATCATTTCTGTCCATTACTCAATGCAATTTGTTAATATCATTAATTCATATTAATTTTTAATTATAATCCATTCTTCGTTATATGACAATAATGTTGAGGATAAATATTTTTTTATTATATAAATCATATTTATATTTATTCATATAAATTTATATATTTAAAATTACTATTTATTAAAATTATAAATAATTATTTAATTAATAAAATGTTTACTATTTTTCTTATTTTTAATTTTTTGTTTACTTTTCATTTCAAATATATCTATATATTTAATATATACTATATATTAGTATTTATAATTTATATATAGTCTAACCAATTAATTCATTTTTATCAATAATTATATAATTAATAAAAATTGCAATATTATTTTTAATAAACCCATTTTTTATTTATTATTAATTTAATTACTTCATTTTATTCGGGACCTTTATCAGTGTTACAAAAAATTGATAAAGGATCCCATTATTGGTGCTAAAAAAAGTGCCGATAAAGGGTATCATTTTTCAACGCTGAAGAAAAGCATTGATAAAGTTTACCCTTTATCAGCACTAAAAAGAAGCACTGATAAAGGGTGACATTTATCAGCAGTAAAAAATCACTGATGAAAGGTAAACATTATCATCACTTGTTTGAGTTCTCATAAAGGTTAATGCTTTTAATGGCATGTTTTGTAGTAATGATAGGATAGGTGGAATGAGAAATGGTCTAAAATTACATCCACAGACCATTTGATAGCCACTTATCAACATATAAGTAAATTTATGACCCTTATTGGACAAAATATGTGTTACCGTGGTTAAGGTTAAACAGGGTTAATTAATGGGTTAAACTTAAAGTTATTGTTTAACATAACACCAAAAACTATATAAATTTTATCCATTTAAGGTATTTTTATGCTTATATATCCTATATTTTATTTATGTTCCAATTTTTTGACATGAAATGATTACAATATATATATATATATAAAGTCATTCTGAGTATGTCATTTCCCTCACATATAAAATGGAACCTCCTATTTTTATTTATTCACAATATTTGACCACCCTATCTCAGCCAATCTATTCCTCAATACCTTCCAATATTTATTACCTTCATCTTAAAAATTGGCATTTTCCCTTAAGGTCTTCCTATAATGGCTTAATGTGTAAGATAAAGGAGGTCTCTCAAAGAAGAGTTAATCATCATACCAGACTCTTCCAAAGATTATTTCATCATATACTTCCTAAAAATCATTGTTATCAATCATAAAATAATTTCTCTAGTATAAAAAATATACTTTGATTTTACCATTATTATGGAATAACCATATTCCACTTCTTTTCCATCTAATTGAAAATTAAATCATTTTATATGCGTACATACGGATAACCGTCTCCATTTACTGGTGTGTTTTTTCATCATTAACTCCTATTAAAGTTTAAAATGATGTATCAAAAGATTATATGTGATATTTATGAACTTTTTTATGTTTATATGATGTGAATTTACTTACATTCTCCAACTTCAATAAAAATTTAAAAAGATAATGTCACACATACATAATTGTAGACTATGACCTCTATGAAGCGATATGATTCATTTTATGTTACTTCCATACATGGATGGTTAATCATGAAAACAATGAATAAATATGAAATTTAAACCCTTTTTAAGATTCTAGTAAATTTAATATTATATAATTTATTTTTATTATATCCGGTAGGAAAGTGGAGGTGTCGTTCGTGTGTACGAGCGGAATATCCTCTTTCATATTTAACATATTTCATTATTCATGAAAACTTTTCATGGTTAGTTATAAAAGTGTATTTAATTTTTACAACTGATGATTATAATATTATCAATATTGTTTAGATAATGAAATAATTACTCATCTAACCTTGGTCACCCTGCAAAATATATGTTTTGATTATGAACAAAACATCGTCAAAACATCCTCTGTAAACGTAACTTATTAAGTAAAAAAATAAAACGTGGTCATAAATGAAATAAAAGGAATAATAATGATGAAATGAACATGAAAAGGGATCTTAATCATGAAAATAACTAATATAATTATCTTAATCCAAATCTAAAGAAGGTATGAAAAAAAACAGTATTTAAGGTAAGATATTTCTCATAATTTTTTTTATTGTGACTCATTCGATATTGAAAAGATTTTTATTTGTAGGGTGTATATAATTAAAAATGGATATATTTTATCATTAATTTACTAAAATTAAATTTTTTAGGAATTATTTTTAGGTTCTATCCTAAAAAATCTATTTATTTAAAAGATAATATATTCATAATATATTTTTCATTAAAACCATGTTTTAAAATACTCATTAAAGAATTTCTACTCCATAGCCATGCTCTTCATACTATTCTATGTGTGTTATTATTTATGCTTCCAATATTTTTTTGGTAAATTTACTCTTTTTTACTTTTATTACTATTTTTTAAAATGGAATGGTTTTAATGTTTTATGTGTCACTTTTGACACATTTTAAAAAATTGTAAAAGACTTTTTTTAATATATAAACTGCATGAATAAACATCCCTACCATCATGTCTCTTAATTTTGACTAACAACCCTCTTTAGGTTTTCATAGTAATAAAAAGTAAATTAAAATTCAGAATTTTATGGTAAATTTATTATTTTAATGTGTATTTAAAAGAAGGGGTAATTCTCCCAACTTTATGTTAAAATGGAGGTTATTTTCCTATTTGATAAAATCCATTTTTTGAGGGTTTTATAATTTAAAACTAAATGATTAAAAAAAATTGCTTGTAATACAATACATGAGAATTATAGATGATGATGGGTGAGATTTATATGTCTCATGATGAGGGGGGGAGCCTGATATAGAACATTAATGAATTGGGTAATCAATTATCTTCAATAGTGAATATAATTTCATAGACCTCTCTGGTCTATTCCATTGTTAGAATACAGAGCTTGAGGTGTTCTGGGGAATCACAATAACTAAGTTCAATAGTTTTCCAAAATTAATATTTTTCCATTTTCCAATGATAGATCCTTTCACAGGTGAGTTAGGAATGGTGAGTCTGAATGGTTGCTTGTAGTGGTGACTCGTAATGTTAGGTCACACCATTGACTTGCACCAGTGAGTCACATTGGTGACTCGTACCGGTGATTCATCCAACAGTGAGTCAACCAACGCTGAGTCATGCAAGAGTGACTCAACCAATGGTGTGTCATCAAAGGGTGACTCATCCAATGGTGATTCATCATATGGTGACTTTCAATACTGAACTACACTGTTGACTCACCTAATGGTGACTTGTGGAATTGTTAGTCACCCAGTAGTGTCTCACCCAACTGTTTTTCTAGCTTCTTTTAGTTTCACCCCATTGACATTATCCTTCACATAAATGCTTTTAAAGCCTTGTTTTGTTGTATTTAAGTCCAAAAAAAATACAATATATCCAATCATAATTTTTCTTAAGGGTTTGAGTGTCATTAATTAGTCAAAACCTATAATCTTGAATAGATTAGCATTTAATGGAAAATCTAAAACATATATAAATCACTATCTGATTTAAATTTTCTAAAGAACAACCCTTTTACTTCCATATTTTTTTCCTTGGTACACAATATCCATACCATTATTTCTTATAGGAGTCATTTTTCTATAGCATTGGATCATGTTTTCCATGGAGGTTTTTCCTGCTGCATGTGCACCCCTATTTTGGTGGAACGAGGAAGTATTGATCCATCTTCAATATAAGGTATATTCTAACTTTATTATTCAAGGTTCCTAAATATGTTTTATCCTATTTATCTTTTCCTTGTGATGGAGTGTGGTATGCATGTTTCTAATGGTGCCTCCTTAGTAGTTGGTTGGTGTAGTGGTGTTGCAGCATCCTCAGGTTGATGCTGTCATTGAAAGAGAGGTGATCATGATCCATTGTGTCATCCATTATTGTGCGAAGAGTGCTGTAAACCATTTGAGGTAGGGGACTTGTTTCTTCTCAATTTATTTATGTGAAATCATAGAGCTAGCATGATTTATCACCTTTTGATCACAATGATGTTGACATAATAATTACCTAAATGGATTAACAAATTTGTATCCTTTTATTAGCGATGTTGTTGGCTCTTGATTTTCAATATAGTGTGATATTTATGACTTACTATTTAGCATATTGTTCTTTATAGAAATTGGTAAATATTGTAATTATATAATTAATAGAAAATTAATTGGATATGTTAAAGAGGCATGATTAATGAATCTAATTGTTTCTGCTGCTTAGGTTACACATATTTGGAAACTATGAATAATGAATCTTTTAGGTCAAAATGGTATAATTCATAGGTTGGGTGATTAAATAAAATGATTTTATGGGAACCAAGTTCCCCATTTTCTTGTAAGTCCAAGTTCCTTATGCTCAAGGGCTATAAGAGAATGTGTTGTGTGATTGGGGAATGCATTTTTTTGATGAAGAGCACATTTGTGTTTCTTATTTACAGCTACTAGTGATGTGTTGTTATCCTGGGATGGTAGAGCCAAGATGGCTATTATGGTAGTCGGGGTAGGGAGGATCATATGTGTTGTGGGCCTGGGATGGCTGATCCTGGAGGGTTGTTGTAGTATGTTGGATAGGTGGGCCCAGTTGTTGTGGTCATAGTTAATGCCTAGAGTGGAAAGATGTATTGGATTATGCATGTGCGTGTTGAGGACACCAAAGATGATGGAACTAGTTGAAGTTGGTCTTACCCATTTATGTGAATGTGGATTCTTGTAGAATCTATTATTTCATTATCTACATTAATTTCCCCAATACTTGAGGCTGATGGTCTCACTTACCCTCCTTCCAAAAGAGTTACAGATTCATGAGGTATGCCATGTGCTTTCCATGTTTAGCTTCTTGAGGATGGATGGGTCTATGCTTCTACTATAGGTGTTAAAGACTCGACGAGTAGTTCATCTACTCACCTTATCGAGCCCCTTGTGTTTGGTAGCCATATAATTTTTCTAGATTACCTATTATTTCATAAATTAGAGATGTTTTTAATGAATTAATATATGTTTAACATGTGGGGTTAGATCTCATTGGGATGTTGTGTTGAGGTTTTGTATCCGACATGTTGTGGACTCTGTTTGGTTATGCCAGGAGGGCATAAAACATTGTTCTAATGCTAATGAAATGCAATGTGGTAAAATATAATGGTTAATTAATGGTTAAATAATTAATTAACATAAATCACAGCCGATTAACGGGGTTCAGATGGTTTAATAAATATCTTTAAATTGTTGAGTGATTATAGAATCTCGAGTCTTAGCCGTGGAAGTTGTGAGTCCGAGAGACATTAGTTATAGTTGATTCTATGACTAGGTTCTTCCCATAGTTTGGTTGTGAGTTATATTATATCATTTTCTATTTTGGTTTCTATATTAAACTACACCCTGTTGGTTAGAGTGACTCACACCTCGGGGATTTCGATACCTAGGGGGTGGTTTCCCCAACAACCTGGTGGGAGGATGGATGGCTAACTATCCCCTTTGGAGGTACTCTCTTATCTTGGAAGTTACTTGTGTTGGTATACACAATGGTTAGTTATCCCAATATATATGTGTATAGGGTATTAATGGATTGTGTTTATTTCACAAACTTTTATTCTAGATATAGTTTTTTCTATGGACTACTATAGTTATGATGTGTGTATGTTGTGATGGATTCAAGATCCTTACTCTCTGTATGCACTGTAATGGCTTCAGTTAAAATAATCGATGTTTGATACATGTTATATATGATATGGTGTCTCAATAAATCTACCTTGTTACATTTGGTTATGTGGATGTGGTGGTGGTGTGTTTCATGAGGTTTAGGTTGTCGTTATTTTCCCAAGTGCCTTTGGGAAAGCCGTTTTGGAGAGAGATGCTCAGGACATGAAACTTTGGGGAAAAGAAGAAAACCAGTGGTGAAGTGGTAGCAGGGTACAATTTATATCATTTATTATATTATATACTTTTGTTGGTAATACATGGTGAGAATATTAATGGTGAATCTAGGAATATAGTATATCTGTTTAGGTGATGAGGTATCTTCACTTCTTATTCATTGTGCTTTGGTATTCTTTCTTTACATTAGAAGGTGAGGCTCTTGGGAGGATCATACTGAGTATATTTTTATACATACCCTACATTATATAAACCAATTTTTAGGTCACTTGGAGAAGGTTAGAGATCAAGATGGCTACTACAATATTGGGGTTTATAGGAGCTATTTGGCCTTTGTGGCTGTTGTTGTTTTACCATATTTTGGTACATGCAGTTTTCCCTTTCAATTTTAGTAGTACTTGCATGAAATTACTTATGTGTAGATGGGTTTTCATTCATATTTAGGTTTGAGTGGGAGTTGGTTGTAGTCTTTATTAACTATCTCTTTTACATGTGTTCTCTTAGAGGGTAATGCCTCTCATCTATGTTTTTACTGTACCCTCGATGCTAGTCGCCGACCCGGGGCCTACTAGAGGCGGGACTCGGGGGCACTTTCTCTCTTGTTTGATTGTCGACCCAAGAGGGGTACACTTTGTGAGGAGGGGGCTCATGAAAGAGTGGTATCATAGGTCTAGTTGATGGATATGATGGGATTTGGAGTAAGGCACAGGTGAGGTTGTATGGGTTAGTAGGGAAACAATGTTAGCTAATCTCCTCAAGCATTGTAAACACTGGAGACTAGCTAAGAAATGGGTATTTAGTGCCCCCTAAATTCTGATTAATAGGCATTTTTTTACTGTGGATACTAAATGAGGTGATTTTGGTTGCAACATAAAGACCAAGAAAAGGATCAAACCTCATTCATCATTGTACATCTGTTTGAATGGGTATATATTGGAACAGGATAACCAAAAAGAAATAAAAGAAAACAATTAATTAATGATAATGTCTTCTATATTAATGTTTTATGAGCTCTAATGGTTTTTTCATTGGGATGTATGGTTCTAGGTCGACATCTTCATCAGGTTTTCATAGATGATATTCAGGAGGTTGCACTAGATGATCACCATAGAGTACAGTTTAACGACGATGACACTTGGAGGAGGACACTCTGAGAGTTTCAGTTACACTATCTATTGAAGAATAAGGGCACTGTTTTATATGGAATCATAGAAGACTGGTTGAAAAAACTTGAGATATCATTCAGTTTGATCCATGCAAAGAAGGATAACTGGCTGTCATTGGTTGTGATTATCTACGCGGGGTTGTGAGGTAGTGGTGATTCAACATCCTTGGGAATCACAAGGAGTAGACAGTGTCATGGGAGAAGTTCTGAGAGTACTTCAAAGCCAGGTTTCTTTCTCCGATAAAAAAGGTATAAAATTGAGATGAGATTATTACCCTTCGGTAAGGAATCTCCATTGTGCAAGTGTTCATAATATTTTTCAGAAAACTTTGGTGAAATTGTTTGGACCTATTGTTAGATGAGGATCCCATGAAGAGTCATTTTGAAGAGGATTTATGTCCAGAGTTCCAGATCGAGGTCACCCTATTTATTCTAACAACATATCGTGAATTGATGGTGAGAGAAGAGTTCATAAGGAGAATGTTATCCATAACCAGATTGTCATGAGAGGGTAGTCACCAGGATTCCACATGAATCAGATTTGTTGTCCAGTGTTCCCAATCTTTAGGGTAGAAGATTTTCTATTTGTATGAAGGTAGGTCATGACCCTCAATGTCTTTTTTATCTAGGGGAAGCGACTCTCAGGCCTATGCTAATTGTTTATGTGCTTTTATTCTTATAGAGGCTGATCTCATTAGTAGTGAGAGTTACCTCCCTTTATGAGCAGTCAGTGTCAACCTGGTTTTCCTCTTTAGGTTCCTTCATTGAGGTAGTTCCTTTCGAGGCTGCATCATACAGTAGCACCAACATTGGATCACCAGAGAGTATATGGGAAATTAAGAGGACGACCCCAATAATCTCCCTATCCTTAGAGAGATGATTGGGTACGTGGAGGTGGTCTTCATCATGGACTAAGAGGCCATGGAGCCGGTTGTGGTCAGTTTCATGCCTTAGTGTTGATAGGGAAAGGGGATCTTGACATATTTTAAGGTTCCATTTTTATTTTTATACTTTGGTGTATTCTGTGTTTGATCTAGGTGTGACACATTAATTTATATCACCTTCCCTTCTCAATTATTTTAGACATGGTCTAGAGAGGCTTCAAGTTCTCTTGGAGTAGACTACGCTAGTTAGAGGTCGAACTGAATTGTTTGAAGTATATAGAGACAATGATCTAGTGATAAAGAAGCACTACTCATGGGAATATTTCCTATGATTATGGATACCGCGATAAGAGGTCATCCTCAACATGTATTGGTTGTATTTAGTATAGGATATGATGGATTTCATCAGGAGGTAGTCTTTATTCATCAATGCTAAAGGAAAGTCGGCAGTGTTTGTTAGAAAGGGAGACCCTCTGATGGGTCATAGATGTGTTATTTCCATGTCTTCTTTGACAGTTTATTTTATTATGAGTTCATTGAAGGATTAGTAGTTGGTGTTTCCCAGGGTTATAGAATAGTACTCTGATTTATTTCTAGAGGAGGTTCTAGTGTTACCCCCTCGACAAGAGATCGAGTTTGGGATTGATCTATAGATAGGTGTGTCTCCTATCTCAATTTCCTCAAATATAATTGTGTATTCTACATTGAGAGAGAAAAGTATACATCTTCATAGTATATAGTGATGTTGTTTTTTTTTTCAGCCGAGTGTGTCACCATGGGGTGCACTAGTTTTACTCATGAAGAAGGGTGACAACAGTTTGAATTTTTGTGTCGATTATTGTAACATAAACTGTGTGGAAGTGAAGAACATCTATCCTCTTCTATGAATTGATGATTTATTTGATCAAGTTAAGTGTGAAATTTGGTTCTCATAGATCAATTTTTAGTTATGATATCATCAGAAGCATGTAAAGGATGAGGATATCTCGAAAGACTACTTTCTATTATCATCATGGGCTTTATGAGTTCGTTGTGATGCCATTCGGTGTGAATAATTCTCAACATATGTTTATGGGGTTAATGATCATTGTGTTCCATGAGTTTTTGGATTTGTTTTTGTGGGTTTTCCACAAATAAATCCTTCTGTACTTTTCATCTGAGGGGGAGCATGCAGAGAATCTTCATGTTTTTTTGGGAATTCTTCATCGATAGTTCTTTTTTGGGATGTTGTAAAAGTGTGAGTTTTGGTCTTTAGATGTCCAATTCATTAGGCATGTTGTTTTTCAATAAGGAGTAGCTATGGATCAGTCAATGATATAAGCAGTTGTGTCTTGAGAATCCTCCAATATTGTGGTAGTAGTGTGAAGTTTCCTTGGTGTTGTGATCTATTATAAGAGGTTCATAACCAATTTATCTTGATTTGAGACTCCTCTAACTTCGTTTACCAGAAACTAATAGGAGTTCACATGGACTGATCAGTGTTATTAAAATTTAGAGTATCTAAAGGAGAAGTTTCTTAGTCATCAAGTTCATTGTTGCCCATCATAAAGAGTTGATTTTTAGGTTTTTTGGGAAGCATCACATCTAGGGTTAGGTTTGGTTTGAGGCAACATAGATCGGTCTTTTTTATGGGTCTCGATAGTGGAATCCCCACGAACATAACTATTCATCCCACGATCTTAGAGTTGGTGGTAGTGTTTTTTTCCCTGAAGTTGCGGAGACATTGAATCATTGGTGAGCGTTTTAGGGTCTTCACCGATTATAATACCCTGAGGAACATTTTCTCCCAATGTTACATGAACATGAAATATCATCAGTGGATGGAAATCTTATAAGACTTCGACCAAAAAAAGTTATATACACCTAGATAGGGGAATTTTGTAGTTGATTTAGTGATTAGGAAGTCTTGTCTTGTTATAGTTCATGAATTAGATGATTCCCAGAGAGTAAATAAAGAACATTCAGCGTTACATTTGGACATGGGATAAGTTTGGGGGATATGTTCTCTTTCTTATATGAAGTTGCAGTCATCTCTGGTGTAGTAGGTGGAATAATCCGATTTTTGGATCTTGAGGTGGAGGTCGGGAGAGACTGAGTTGTTTGTGGCATGACATATGAAGGTTGGTCTGAGGATGAACAACACTGGGAGTTTTTCAGGGAAATATTTTTGTTTATTTTTCATCACGTGAAATGTTTCTCAAAGAGTTCCCAAGTTTACCATTACTAGTACATCTTATAATATCAAAAATGTACTGAGATTTGACGAGTCTATTTTGGTGGACTAGGATGAATGGTGAAGTTGCACAGTTTGTGTCTCAATTTTTGGTCTTCCAGAAGGTGAAGGCTTATCAGTATGTTCCTGGTGGTTTTCTATATCCATCAAATATTTATATGTTGAAGTGGGAGGATATATCAACGGACATTATTACTACTTTACCTCGATCTCACAGAGTCTATGATGCTATATGGGTGGTAGTGGATCATTTGATGAAATCCAACCAATTCATATAAATCAAGGTGTCGAGCATAGTGGAGGTTTTTTCGAGGTAGTATCTAGAGGAGGTGGTGATATTCCATAGAGTTTGGAGGATGATCATTTCCTATCAAGATCCTTTTTTACCTCCAGGGTGTGTGGAGGTCTCCACCATTATTTTGGTTCTCAGCTATGTCATAGAACTAGTTTTCATCAAAAAACATATGACTAGATATAGTGGACCATCCATACTCTCGAAGACATGTTGTGCTCTTGTGTCCTAGATTTAGGAGGTATATGGATGAAGGAATTTACCTTGGTAGAGTTTGCTGAAAATAATATTTTCCACTCCACCATCGGTATGGTGCCTTTTGAAACCTTTAATGGAAAACCATTCCATTATCCATTGAGCTAGGCTGGTGTCGAAGATTCAACAATTCGTGGGTCGAAACATGTACAATACATGATAGAGACGGTTCAGGTTATTCACGAGAGGATGAAGGTATTGAAATTTCATCAAAAGTCCAACGTCGATCATAGTAATGTACATATAGAGTTTGGCGTTGTGGATCACATGTTTCTGAAGGTTACTCCCCATCATGGGAAGAAAAGTTTTGGTTGTGAGAGTAAGCTTTCTCCCCAATTTTTTGTGAATTTCATGGTGTTTACTCATATTGGACTCTTGGAATATCAAGTACAACTTCCCCCACAGAAGATAAGGATAAAATATGTTTCTCACATGTTGCAGCTCGGTTGTTATCTTCATTATGAATGTCTGGTCATCTGTTTGGATGGGATATTTGTTTAAGATGATGCAACCTTCGAGGAAAATCCTATGGATATCCAAGTCTTCCAAGAGAAAGTGTTGTTCTGGTGTTCTATAGACTTAGATCATGTGTTGTGGTGGCATGGTGGTAGAGTGGAGATTACTTGGGAACATGAGTTACAAATACATGCTTAGTACCCCATGTTGTTTGATCTTTATCTCTTCTTGTAAAGTTGTTCCATTGGTGATTGTATACCTTTTATGGTTATGATATGGATTCCATTTGTTTCTTTTTTGATATTTCTTTCTTTTGAGAGGTATCTCTTATAGGGGTGTTTGGGAGTTGGTTGTGGGTGTCGTGATGCTCCTCTGGAGAAGCCGTTAAGCACCTATGGCAATGAAAGCCTTGATAGGTATCTCGTAGGGTGGCCATTCAGAAGAAAAATTTTGTTTTCCTCTCTGGTTGGGTGTGGATTCTCAAGTATTGATAATGTTTTAAGAGGTATCTGATGCAATTTCCTATACCTCTCAAGTCCATTCCTTTGTGAGAATCTCGTGTTTGAGGTGTTATAGGGAATCATAGTGACTTATTTCAAGAGTTTTTCAATTTTCACAATTTTCAAGTTTCCCATGGTATCTCATTTCACCACTGAGTCAAGGATGGTGAGTTGTAATGGTAGTTGCGATGGTGACTCAAAATACTAGGTTACACTAATGACTAACACCAATGACTCGTATTTGTGACTCACACTGGTGATTTGTCCAACATTGAGTCATCCAACGGTGAGTCGTCCAATTGTGGCTCATTTGGTGGTGAGTCATCCAATGTTATACCATCCAATAGTGAGTTTTCAAATAGTGAATCGTAATGGTGACTCACACCAGTGACTCACAATAGTGACTCACCTAATGGTGAATCATGTAACAGTGGGTCACCAAACAATTTTTTCAGCTTCTTAGAGTTTCATCACTTTGACATTATCCTTGAAGAAAAATATTTTAAATCCTTGTTTTATTATATTTAAGGCTAATTCAAATTCCATAACTCCTATATTAATTTTTTCAAAGGTTTTTGGTGCCTTTACAAGGTCAAAATATGTAATCCTAACTAGATCCACCTTTAATGAAAAATCTAAAACATATCTAAACTAATATACCATTTAGAATTTCAAAAGGTTGACCCTTGTTCTTACTTATTGTTTATCGTTACTATGGAATTACCATACCTATATTTAAAATAGGGTTTATTATGTTGTATCCTAGGATAAAATTTTCCTTATAGGCTTTTCCAACTTCATGTGAAACCCCTATTTTGGTGCAACCAGGAAGTGTCGATATGTATTCTATATATGTTATGTTCTATCTTTGTTATTTTGGGTTCCTCATTCTATTTTCACCCATTTCATCTTTCCATGTGATGTCATGTGATCTCCTTGTTTATATTTGATCTTTCTCATTTTTTCATTGGTTAGTTAGTGTCTCGAGGGCATTGGGTGGATGTAGTCATTACGGGAGGTGTGATCATGACCCATTGTGTGTTCCATTCTTATGAAAAGAATGTCAACAACCTTTTGAGGCAGGGGATTCGTTGCACCTCTATATTTTTGTGAAATCATAGAGTTATCATGATTTATCCCTCTTGATCACAATGAAATTGAAAAAATAATTACTTGAACCAGATTAAATAATTGGTATCTTTTTTTAGTGAGGATGTTACCTCCTGATTCGCTATATATTGTGATATCTATTCATTCTATTTACCATGTTGTTCTTTACTAAAAATGGTAAAGAACATAAAGAAATAAATAACGAATACTTAATTGGATAATAGTTTAAAGAGGAATTTTTAAATAATTTGTTTGTTATTGTGTCTTAGGTTTTCTATAGTTGGAACCTATGAATAATGAATTAGTTAATTCAAGATGGAATAAAGAACCTATTGTGTGATGAAATATAATTCTTTTAAGGGACTTTAATTCCCTATTTTCCTGTAAGGTAGAGTAACTTGTTCTTTGGATCCATGGGATCTCATTATGAGAGATGGTGTAAGGCCTTTTTTGGTCTAAGTGCCTAGTTACATTGTTTATTTCATACTACATGTGATGTGTGGTGATCCTTGGTTTGATGAGCCAGAATGGCTATTGTTTGATATGAGGTAGGGATGCCATGATATGTTGTGAGCATGGGATGGTAGAGCCTAGGGGGGTTGTTGTGGTATGTGGGGGCGGGAGGCCCTGTTTTTGAGGAATAAGTTAATTCCTAGAGTAGAAAGATGAATTAGTTTATGTGTGAGGTAGATAGGGAGGACACAAGAGATGATGGAAAGTGTTTAATTAGGGATTACCCATTGATGTGAATGTGGATTCTTGTCTAATATGTTGTCTATTTATCCACTTTCATTTCCCTCTTCTTGGTAAATATGTCATTCATACCCTCCTTCCAAAAAAGGCAAAGACAGGAAGGGTAATCCATGTCTTTTCTATACTTAGCTTCTCGATGATAGACGGGTCTACCTCCCAACAATAGGGTGAACATTCTTGAGGGGTAGTTCATCTAATCACCATGTTGAGCCCCTTGTGTTTGGTAGTATAGATTTCTTTCCTAGAATACTTGTAATTATGGAAAGTGGAAATGTTTTTAATGAATGAATAAATGTTCAATGCATGAGGTTGAAGCTTGATGGTATGCAATGATGACATTTTGTATCTAATAAGTCATGGACTCGGATTTGTTATTCCTGCAAGGAATGTAAAATTTTTGTGATGATAATGAAATTAAATTTGGTAAATGGTAATGGTTAAATAATGGTTAAATAATTATTTAAAATTAATTTATTTTTATTAAAAGGGAAATGTTTATTTGATAAATATCTTCACAAGGTTATGTGCATATTGGATATTTATTCTTAGCAGTGGAAATAGAGATTAGGAGAGATGTTATTTGCAGTTGAGTATGAGACTAGATTCTACCCATAGTGTGGTTGTGAGATATAATATATCAATTACTTTTTTGTGTTTCTATATGCTACCTTGCACTGGCGGTAAGGGTGGCTGACACCCTGAGGATTCTGAGCCCTAGGGGTGTTTCCCCAACATCTGGGTGGGAGTATGGATGGATGACTACCCCCTTTGGTCCCACTCTCTTCCCTTGGTAGTTTCTTGTGATGGTATGATCAATGGATAGTTTTAACTACATATTTGTGTAGAGGGATGTAATGGATTGTTGTTATTTCACACACATTTATTGCAAATATTGTTTTCTATGAACTACTATCGATATGACGTTTATAGGATGTGATGGATTTAAGATCCTTACTCAGAGTATGGGCTGTATTGGATTGAGGTATAAAACATTATGTTTGATACCCATTATGTGGGTTGTGGTGCCTACCAAAAACTACATGGTAACTTTATGTTATGTGAATGTGGTGGTGGTTTGTTTCATGAGGTGCAGGTTGTGGTTCTCCGCCCGGGTGTTTTCAGGCTAGCCTTTTTGGAGAGAGATTTTTAGGATGTGCGACATTGGGGAATAGAGAAAAACCTGTGGGGGAAGTTGAAGGGTTACCTTTGATATTCTTTAGTTTATTTTATATTCTTTTATATGTTACTTGGTGAGAGTATCCATTATGAGGATAGGGAATTAGTATACCGGTTTTGGTGATGAGGTAGTTTCACATGTTGTTCATAATGCTTTATCATGCTTTCATTACATTTTAATAGGAGGTTTCAGGGATGATCCTACTAAGTATACTGTTATAGTCACCCTACATTATATAAATTTTTTAGGTCACGGGGGAGTTGGTTGGAGATTAGTCTAGTTAATACTATCTTGGGGTTTGGAGTACTTATTCGGGCTTCATGGTCGCTGTTGTTTTAGCCTCTTTTGTTACATGTAGTTTTCCCTTTCATTTGTAGTAGTTCATGAATGACATTACCAATGTGTACCTTAGTTTTCATTTATATTGTGTTATGAGCAGGAGTTGGTTGGGGTCTATCTTATCTAACTCTTCCACATGTGTTCTGTTAGAGGGTAATTCTTCATGTGTACTCTTAGATGGTAATTCCTCCCATCTGTGTGTTTACCATACCATTAGTGATATTCGCCTTCCCAGGGCCTACTGGAGGCAAGACTTGGGGGGTCACTATCTCCGCTCTCCCATTGTCGTCCCATGAGATGTACACTTTGAGGGGAGTGGGGTTGTGAAAGTGAAAAATGTGTGAGATTACTAGGTAAGTTACTCTTAAAAAATTAACAAGGATTAAATTATTATAACTTGTGTTTAACAGAAAGTAAAATGGGTTTTGAATATGATTATCTTAGATACCAATTATATTTTTTATCAGGGTTTTATGCACATATTTGTATTCATAATTAATGTAATATATATGATCTTTTAAAGGTGAATGGTTTTTTTCAATGAAATTTTTCATGACATATCATATTCCTTAGTTTCCCTTTATGATTAATTATGTTTCTAATATATTTCAAATGTATAATTTTATAAAATTATTATTCATTCTTGTGAAAATTTATTATTTATGTATTCAATGTTTTTATTGTTAGTAAGGTAATGGTTTTCAAGGGTTTTCATAATTTTCACTGGGCTAAAAAGAGTTTTTTATTTTTATATACCTTGTTGATATCTTTTTTACACATCCCATGTATTTTAAAACTTTCATAGGGCCATACTATGAGTATAAAATATTATGATGTCTTTCTTGCAATAAAGGAAATTTTTGTAGTACAAAGAAATTGTTTCATGAATGATTCAAGAGTGTAGACATGAGAATAAATATTTTTTAGAACAAATTGACATTGTGTTTTAGTATTACCTATATAATATAATAGTTTTTTATATTATCTAAAACTATAAACCTATAAGGTCATAGAAATGTAATAAGGTAAAAAACTTGTCATAAATCATGTATTTAGGGGTTAATTATGATATTGATCATTATATAAAATATACTCTTAAGGAGAGTGACAACATAATGTGGCTTAGTGAGATCCATCTATTATCATCCTTGTTTTCATCATTACTCACCTATATCCCCAACTTGTAAACATTAGCTTATATATATATATATTCATAAGATTTTTTACAAATAAATATATTTTAAAAATGGGAATAAAATGCTCATTAAAAGTGAATGGTATTTTGAAATAACATTTATAATCCAAGGTGAATCATGTTATTATCAAATTTAAAAATAATAAAGAATTGATTTAAGTAGGAAAAGTAATTAAAAGGTAAAAAATTTAGTTATGAAAATAGATAGAGTAATCGAGAGTGAAAATAATTATTCTCTTTATAATATTTTTTACAATGTAAGTTAACATATCAGTTTATAATGTTTCTAATATGCATTAGTTGATTATAGACTCAACTACTAGAGTAGAAAACATTTTTCTTGATAACCAAGTCTCAAATATCATTATGTATGAGGGGTTATCTCATCATTCATATACCAAAGTACGTATTTTTTTTAATATAATGACATATTTATAGGGTCCATATATTAGTTTTCAATTCCCATTATTGGTCACTTTTATCATGTAAAATCCAATGTTCAATATTTAATATTTGAGGATAAACCACATGAATAGTTGTCCATTTGGAATGTTGGTTATATAAAGAGTTATAATTAATTTTTTTGTAATACCCATGTTTGGAGGATGATGACACCAATTAAAAAATTAATAACTCTCCCCATTGTCTATCATCATCTTCATGGAATCTTATTTATCTGTCACTTAAAAAAATATGGTAAATATTATTGAATAATTAATAATTGAAATAAAATCTAAATTTTTAGCTGGATTTTTAAAAATCTTATTAGTAAAACCCAGTTTAAAACACACAACATTCGTAACACCTCAGGATCAAATCATAATAGCCTTTTCAGTCTATTCATACAATTTTTTAAATCAATATACTTGAAGATTAATTTTGTTATACCAATGTGATTTAATCTTAAAAAAATGTCATAATATTATGTCTTCTAAATATATACCATGTCAATATATTGAATCCTATGGGTAAATTTTTTTTAATGTGATATTTTTTTATCATGATTGATATTACAATTAATTAATTATACTATAAAAGCTTCATTATCTACATGTAAAGTATTGGGAATATAATTATTCAAAAGCAATCCGTAAATATTTATAATTCAGAGAATTAATGATATCAACCACACATCCTTAACATCCTTTATAAATATAAATAAACAGTTCATGATTAGAGGAAGTTGTAGAAATGGTTTGTTTTCTAAAATTTCATTATATTTCCCATAAACCATATCTAAATAATTATTCAGTGTGATATATAGATATATATATATTAGATAAATAACCTTAATTACTATAAACAGCAAATTTGGATTCTAAAATTGGACTAAGTATTTATTAATTCAATCTAAATCTCAATGATTTGGGAATAATGTCACCCAACATCAAATTTATTATAATAACACATTAAATTTTTTTGAAGTTACAAAGACAGAAGTTTATATATGTCCAGAAATGATAATTTAAATATAAATTAATAATAAACATTTAGTATAATTGTAACTACATTTAGTGGTGGTTTTCATATGTAGAGGTTTTCCAATTCCCAATCAATTTTAACAGGGATTTTCAAAAATAGAAGCTGATTAATTTATTTAGTTGTAATTTTGATCTATTTAGAAATTCTTTTTTATTTAGCAATGTTTTAACCCAACTATTTTACATTAATTCATTAAAATTAATATATTTATATATACTAAACATATATAATGAGTAATAAAATATTTTTAATTTATAATTTATAATTTCATTGTCAAAAATTTTAATTACTATCTTCTCAATTAATAAAAATAAAATATATTTTTATTTGTAACTATAACAAATTCATTATTCATTATTTTTAATATATAAATATATATAAGTAAATGTATAAGTTTGTGTGGGAGGGAATAAGAAATTTTATATTCAATATTTTATAATTTATAATTAGAAATAAATATTTTAATAAATAACATTAATATAGTAGAATATAAATATTTATAAGTAAATGATTATTATAGATTATGAAACATATATAAATACACACAACACACACAAAATTTTATATGTATAGTATCTGGGAATGTATGCATGCATGCATGCATATATGTATATTTAAATATATGTCTGTGTATTTTAATTTAAAATAAAATATTTATATTTATTAACATATTGTTATTTAAGGTATTGGATGGTAAAAAAAACAAAATAACATACACACTCTAGGTCCATTAAGAAAATTCCATACCTCTCATTCAATGGTGGACCCTCTCTATAGTTTTCCCACTATAATGAGATGGCTTAAATGCCCTATAACATGAAAACTCTTCATCCTAACCCAATGCATCCCTCCTTACGTCATGTGTTGAGTGAGTGTATACCTAGTTCTACACTCTTATCTGCATCACCTACAAACATCACTGCCATCATTATTTCCCATGAACGTTACAGAATCCCACCCCCCATTGGGGGCTACTGGTATTTGAACCCAAGTCATATATATTCTCACACAAATATTAATATAATGCAAATAATTAATTAATATATATATATATATATATATCTGTGTGTGTGTGTGTGTGTGTATTAATTTATGCTTTCTTGCATGTATATACATACGTACTTATGTACATGTTTATATATCAAGCTATATATTAATAATATTTAAATAAAAATAAATAAATTTTATTTTTTTATATAAATATGTAAGTATTAGAAAAATTATATATTTAAATTATATAAAGATATGGGTTTCAATAAATATATAAATAATACTATATTATTCAATTTTTCAGTAATAATAAATATAAGAATATAATTATATACATGTTTGGGTGTAAATATAATAATAATAATAAATAAATAAACTATCAATAATTTATATTTTGTATTTTGTATTTAATAATCTATATATATCATGATCTGGTGCGTACACAAACATTTTTTAATATATTTATATTTATATAACATTATGTTTTTGAGTGTTAATAATACATAATTTTTAATTTATTTTTATAAACATGAATTTTAATTTTTATAATTATTATCAATAAAAAAAAAATTATTTCTCAACATTGAAATTATAAAAAATTATATATTCTGATTTTACATATATATGCATTTGTGTAGTAGAGTTTATAAGTTATTTTAGGGTAGTTGGTATTTTTTTATTTTCTAGAAGCTAGAGGATCTTGTTTCAACTCCCATATGAGTGAGAATTTTTGTTTATATTTTTCTGGATGGTCTAAGTGAGCCATGAAAGGCTCATTTGGTAGGTCAATGAGGCCATGTTTTGTATTTTCATTAGGATGGGGAGTTCACACAAGGTTAGGTCTATTGGGTCGTAACATACATATGGCATCTGGCTAAGGTTGGTAGTCTGGTCATGTAGGTGTTGGGAAGAGGTGGGCTAGACAGGTTTAGGAGGGACGATAACAATTTTTGGTTGGGTAAATGTTTATATAAAAATCATTATAATTTTTTAAAAAAATTTATAAATTGATTATAGAAGCTTTGAACTAATAGAAAAATAAAAACATCCCAAAAATAAACTATAATTGGTCAATAATACTTCTATTATTTTTTATTTATATTAAAATTAAAAAAATAATAATTGAAAAACGGTTATTCTAACTTTAACTAATTTATTTGTAGTTGTTCATAAACCACCAACATGTAATTCTTGAAAATTTTAAACATGATGGTTTAAGAAAACAACCCTATATCAATTAGTAGGGGTTTAAATAATAGATAATCTAATTTTTGATAAATATCATTCAAAAAATACTTTCTTTATTTTCCCATCATTTTTATAATATATCACTCTTGAAAGAAATTATTTTAACTACTTATTTCATATATTTTCATGAATGAGTAATTTCATTCTGAAATTTGAGAAATCATATTTTGGTTAGTTAATTAAAAATATCCATACATTCCATGAAATTTGAAGATCATATATAATACATCTTTAATAACTCTTCATAAATTTTGATTTTATTTAATGTAGTTGAAATAATATGTAAATTAACACAAATTTATAAATTTGTAAAAAACCATGGGATACTAACATAAATTTTATATTCACTCTCTTATATATTCTCATACCATATATGTCTTTTTCAATTCAACTCATATAGTAATTTATTTCATTGGGTGGAACAATCATAATTTTTATTATGATTCAAATATATTGAACCATTTAGGGTTTCATAAATAGATGTTTTAATCAATTTTATCATAAAAATAAATAATAATAAGATTAATTGGTCAGAGTCCTAATTTATATGTAACCAAATTAATAATGAGTAACAAAATATATTATACGGTCATTATTATTAAATACTCATATTAGTTTGGAAAATTATTAAATACATTAAATGTTAAATGCCAAAAAAAATAATTAATTATGTTTGGAAAATTATTTGAATATGAACATCTCTTAGAAACCATTATTATGGTTGAGTGTATACAATGTTTAAAAATAAAATATTTCATCAGAATCATTTAATGAGATCGCATAAATTATCTGGTTTTGTTGTCACGTTTAAGAAATTACCTAAAGATAAACATTAATTTTGATATATCTATTTTCCACTATATAGAAAAAATTTATTTACTAATTTCAACTCATGATGAAGGGTGATTTTATATAATTAGTTCCAACATACATATGGAAATTATAATAAATATATCAAATATTTATTTTCATCAATTTTCCGTTAAGTTACTCATACAGCTATAGTTAATGTATTATGAATGATTCTACTAAATTATTTTATATAAGGTATGTGATGATCCAATATTATTTTAATGAATATGAAAAACATGTTATATATATTCACCAATATGTAAAAATATAGGTGACCATTTCAAATATATATTTTCATTAATAAAACTTGTTTTTTCATGGTAGGATTGTATTGGATCATAATTTTTTGTCTAAACGTTTCGAAATATTTTAAATAATATTTTTTGAGGTGGTCGCAAGGTTGTTTTACATACGTGACACCCTAGTTTCCCACATATATTATCTTATATATAATTTTAAAATACTAAATATTTAATATTTTACAATATCACATTATTTTAGCATCATATATCAAATTTGAAACCATAATTTCACCTGGGATAAATGATTTACCATATGGGCGATAAAATTGAAATCTTAATTTCAGACCATTTTCCAACCTCATCTTAGTTGTCCAATTAAAATTACATCAAAACATATCCCCACCCCCCATTAATTATTTGATTAAATATATTAATTATGGTTAGACACCATTTATATAAACCCTAATAAAGATTAATTTTTTAGAATCAAAGATTTTTTATTTATCCAATGAAATATTGACAAAGATCCGTGAAAATGTTTTATTTTATCAATATCGATCCTAATATGTGGAAGGGATAATTATTTCAATTTATGGTCTATTATTTTATTATTTATTAATTCAAAAAATAATATTTTTTCAGTTGCATCATTACATGGAAATGTGTTTTTAAAGAATTAATGAATTGTCCTTTATATTTTTTATTTTCTTTAAAGAAATTATTTGGAAAATAGAGGACACTATGTTTTCGGGAAAACTGGGTGAATAAAGTCTTATCCCCCTATCAAATACAATATTCCTATTGATGAGGTATGATTATTTTTACCTTGGACAGAAGTGGTTTACAGGATGGAAAATCTTTGACTGCTAATTTTCTGTTTCCCATCTCGTTATGTCATCCTTTATCATTCAAGAAACAGATCACTGTCCTCTAAAGTGGATAGAGGCTTGTGATGATACAAATAAGATGATGAGGAAACATGGTGTATGGGTATAGGGTGAAAATTATATTGGAAATGTTTGAATGGTGATGAATCATGATAGTTTTATGATGACTAAATGAAGAGTATAATGGAAACTATGCATGTTGGGAGTAATGAAATGAAACTATAATTATATGTAAGGTATGTCATAAATGATCAGTTATTAGATTGATGGAAGAAATTAATTTTTCATGTGGATACTATTTCGAAATTATGATATAGATATCCCATGATATGTGAATTTTGAAACACATGTTATGGATCACATTCTATTAGTCGATAAGGTTTTTAGGACTATAATAAATTTCACATAGGTTATTGTTTTGGGAACCATGTGGCAAGCCCAAGTGTTATTTAAAAGGTATGGAGTACTTTAATAGATTTTTTAAGACAAAAGTGTCTTCCATTGTGTTATGTATAGCAACTCAGGTTTAACATACATGTATATTGCATCATTTTAGATGAATATTCAACATAATACCATAATACGTGCAGAGGTGTAGTAGCCCAGATACTCTTCATCCATTACATTCCCAAATTCTGGTGTTTGGGGTGTCTTGGACCCCACCGGTGAGTGAGGAGGGTGTTGGTGTCGGTGGAAGGGTGTCACCGACCGGTCTTACCGATCGGTGCCACACCTAAAGGTTCCACCGTGGAGTGTTGGGGTTCTTTCCCCTTGTTTTTCTATAACACCTCTTTATGTTTTATTACCTCTTTTAAAGTGGATTAAGGCTGTTTAATACCATAAATGGTATCCTAAATCCTCTAACGGTGGGGCGACCCCATGTCACAACTTGTCACATTTCTAGTTATCGCCTCTTATGTATTTTTTCGTTAAAAGAATATCCCTCAACTCATAGCCATCATCTTCTCTATCATCACCATCTCTGAGGAGAATTATTAAATCTAAATTAATTTAATTGTAGGTAACTTCCCAACTGTACGGTGAAACCATGATCCACTTTTTTAAGTACTTGGAGATGTCATATCCTATAACTCCAAGATTGGGCCTTTCATCACACCTAGATCTTCTTCATCCTTTGTTCATTTCATATCCTTGGTGCACTTGGAGTACCTCTTTCAGGAAAAAAATCATGCTCCCATGTTGGATCCTTTCCCGCTAAACCTTATATTCCTTAGAGTTCTTCCTATGCATGTTACACATCCCCATTTCTTGGCACGTTGAGGAAACTTCGATCGTTTATCATCCAGGTAGGGTTTTTCCATCTTCTCTATTTGTTATGTATCATGCAGGTTGGAGAAGACTATATTTCACTCGGGAGGTGGATGAAAACAATCCTTAATAAATATAATAAATAGAATTTAAGGAATTAAGGGGAGTGTTATATTTTTATGTTGTTGTGCTATTTTATCTTATCTTGTACCTTGTGAATTGTATGGGCTTATACCCACTGAAAATAGTGCCATTGGTGGTCTTTTCTTACACAATAATGATCCTCTGTTTTTCTATATAAAATTATGATTGAATTTATGTAACATTGAAAATGGTTAATCACATATATTTGGCTGATAAAATGGATTCCCAATGATTAAGAATCCTTATTTGATTACCCCGGTTAACCAAACGGAAGGAAGAAACATATTAAATGGTGTTGAAAAATCTGGAAACTTCTTTGCTTTGTTCAGGTAATATGTGTGTTTTATCTATTTGATGCATGTGGGGTGATTTGGGTAGGGATGGGATCTCCTATTGTTTAGTTGTTGGTTTGTGGATATGTGCATGTATGTTGGGGCTTGGTTTGGTTCTAGTACTTTGAGGTAACTCAGGGATCCCTTTTGTTGTGGTGACTTTACAAGAGAACTGGGTGTGAAAGATTTAGTTGCTTCTTGGTTTTTTCCTTCATTTGTCATCTTGGCTTGTGACTATGTCTGTTATTTTCCCTATAGTGAAGAAATATTTTAATTGGAATCACTGTAACATGGCTATGAAAATGGATTAAATGGGGGATTTTTTTTGAAATTGTTTTTTATTTGGTTGTGGTTGTTGTGTGTGTGTGAATATAGAAATAGTAACGAGGGTGGTTGTGCCTCAGAACACTTAGGTTGGGATGGGGGTTTGATTATCTATATGTAAAATGGTTAGTTTTTTTATACACACCCCACCCACGTTAAGAACTTCGTGTCAAAGACCCCCATTTCATGGGGGACGATGTTTTTTCCATAATTCCTATGAGTTGATGGTTATTATCTACTTTTATACTCCATATCCTCAGTAGAATAGAAATATTAGGGTAGGATATGATAGTCTGAGTTCCATTATATCCCAAGACTCTTCAGGCAGGTTATGTTTTGGTGGTTGGCCAAGTTGTGTGCGGGCATGTTTGTTCCCCAAGTGTCTTTGGGATGAGGCCTAGGTGTGTAGGGGCATGGTTAAGTATGGTTTTTGTGGACCATGAGTCTATGGGTAGGATGCATGGTTGTGGATACACATGTGTGTGTGGGTGGGATGAAAGGTTGTGTTGTCCCCTATGTTTGTTGTTGGGGTGGGAGTGGGACTATAGTAAAAATGGCGAGGGAAGTCAGACATGCAGGATGACTTCAATAACTAGTGGGAATGTGGTGTGGGGTACCAAAATATTGATGTTCTTTTACTATTATTTTACCCAACATGTGTTATTTGGAGAGTGTTCCTTGGTGAGGTTTGGTGGATATCTTTCCTTGGTAAGTGTTTTTGTTAACTCTAATTTCTCACAGGGCATTAGAATGCCTCCCAAATTATGCGTGAGAGATATTGTTTTTCCCTAGTTAGTATACTTTTTGACTTTCCCTATGTATATAAAACTACTTTAAGGTTTCTAGGAGGACTTTGAAGTCTGTGCCAGACCTTACTAGATTGTACATCATGACTTTACTCATTGCTGTTTTTCTTTATTTGGTAATTTTCCTCATAGTTTTGTTATACTTTGTATCAGTTTATTTTGAACATGCATATGGAAATGGATTTTTGGCCTTCCTCTTAATTTACATTTTTGGAGTTGTTTCAGATCTACCATCTTATCTCCTAATCTTTTCTATAAAAATGGTATTTCCTTTCCATAGTACGTGGGATTCTATACCCTTGGTTCTAGTCACCACTCAGGGGCCTATTTAATTGGGGGCATGGGGGGTCATTATCTACCCTAAAACTTAAAGAAGGAAGGGTCTAGAATAGGGTTATACCTTCCCACATCTGGGTGAAAGTGGGTCATGACAGAATGGTATCAAAGGGACAGTTGATAGATTGGATGGAATTCTTGGTTAGGCATAGTGAGTATTTCATGGGATGGTAGGGAAACAATTTTAGGAAATCTTGGTTTGTGAAATAGTGTAGGGAAGACCAGCTAGGACATAGGAATTTAGGTTCCCTATGATCTGATGCATGGAATCTAGAGCTACCGAAAAACCAAGGGAGGGTACACTAATTGTAGGGTAGAGACCCTATTAAAGGTACATGAATCATAAGGACTTATGTTCTTGTGTGTTATGGGTGTTTTGGGAATTTAAAATGAATAACAAGTTTAAGAAATATTTAAAGGAAATATTCTACACTAATCAGGCTTAGGATTTCCTTGTTTACCTAGAAGCTATGTCACCCAGACGATGTCTATGGGTGGTGCGGGCGATTGAGGCCCAAGAGTCTGATTTGGATGATTAGCGGAGGGCTGGTTGAGAGAAAGAGGATGACCAGTTGTGGATGAAGCTTCGTTCCTTTCAATGGTAGACCCTAGGGATGTACGAGGGTGGTGTATCAGATATGGAGACAGAAAGCTAGCTCATGAAGCTGGTGATAACTATATTCTTGATCTGGGCTTCAACAAAATATTGGGTTCCTCTGGCTATAATCCAGATGTGGGGAGCAGCACGTTAGTGTTGGAAACTCTATCGCAAGGAGAATAAGGAGGCTGAGGATTCATGGAACGACGTCGAGAGGGTATTTCGAGTAGAATTCCATTCTTCTACGATGAAGGTTGGTAAGAGGAAGGAGACAATCTCCCTCCAGTAAGGGAGTATGTCAGTGAGGGAGTTGGGGATCAAATTCAATGATCATCTTTGTCTTTTTTTCAAATCATCTTCTTGGATGAGGAGTCACGGGCAAGATTCTTAGAGGAGGAACCCCGACCTTACCTTAAGAATATTGTAACCCCCTTCACTCTAATTACATTCTTGGTGGTCTAGAATATGGGTTTTATCCAACCAAGCATCTCTCCATTGAGTGCTTCGGTATTTTTCTCATAAAAGGAAGACGATGGTCTCAAGCAGTGTATAGACTAGTGAAGAATGAATCAATTGATGGTAAAGAACCGTTACCCCCAACCAATGACCGAATACCTTTTTGACCAATTAAAGGTAGAATATTGTTTCTCTATGATCAACTAGTGGTCGGGATATCACGAGTTGATGGTAAAGGAGGGTGACATATCGAAGAATTCCTTCTGGTGCAGATATTGGCACTTTGAGTATGTGGCCATGTCATTTGGAATTTCAAACTCCCCAGCCATGTTCATGGGGATAATGAACTTTGTCTTCTATGAGTATCTGTATTGTATCATAGTCATTTTTATTGACAACATCCTGATCGACTCAAGATTATAGGAGGATCACACCGAGTATCAGATGGTAGTTTTGGAAGTTCTTCGACACCACCGGCTCTATGGGAAGTTTCCCAAGTGCATGTTCTGGACATGATATGTGCACTTCCATGTACACATGGTGTCCCAACAGGGAATAGTAGTGGACCCATTGAAGGTCGATGGGATTTTTTCTTGGGTGACACCCAAAAATATGGAATAGGTTCATTGTTTCCTAGGACTAGCAGGTTACTACCGGATATTTTTTCATGAATTATCTTGAGTTTTGCACCATTTACAACCTTGACTAAGAATGACCATGCTTTCGTTCGGAGTGAGTAGTGCCAGGAAGCCTTCGGTTATCTGAAGGGGACGCTGGTCCGTTCCCAACTGCTAAGGTTGTGAGAAGAAGGGGTGACATTTGAAGTGTTCTGTGATTCTTCCTGCCTAGGATTGGGGTGTGTGCTGATGTAGTAGTGGAGAGTGATATCTTATGGGTCTAGACAGTTACGTCCTCATGAATGTAACAATGCCAACCATGACCTAGAGATTACAATGGTTTTGTTCGTGATAATGTTGCGGTGACATTGCCTCATCAGGGATGCTTCATGGTTGTCACATATCACAAGAGCTTGAGGTATGTATTATCCCAGTGAATCCTGAAATTTAAACAAGGGTGGTGGATGGAGTTTTTTCAAGACTATGAATTAGAGATCTCCTACACCATGGGAAAGGGGAATGTTGAGTTTGATTCCTAGTGAAATATTTCATAGAAGGATGTGGTTCGGGAGTCAGTACATGCTTGGGAAGCAATGGAGGAGTTGGATACCTTGCACCTAGAGGAAAGGGTAGAGGATGGTAGGGGATGAATTTTTCAGATGATGGTGCATTATTTATTGGTAAAACAAGTAGATGAGTCTCAGTGGGGGGACTTAGAGGCTGAAGTAATGTGTGATCACATTAGCTATGCCAATCCTCCGTAAGGATAGTCGAAAGATGGTTAGAATCAGATGATTTTACATGGGAAGTTGTTTGGCCCATAGACGATGCATGATAGAGTTCTCGGTGAGTTCCATAACTCACCCATGGTGGTGCAACCTGGAGTTTCCAAGATGTACTGAGGCTTGAGGGGTCAGTTTTGGTACCCCGAGGACTAACGGGCAGTGGTAGAGTTTGTGGGAAAGTGCTCAGGTACCATCAGGTGAAGGTTGGGCACTGTGTTCTTGGGTATTCTGTTGTAGCATTTAGATGTCCCAAAGTTCAAGTGGGACAAAATATCGATGTATTTCACCACTAGATTGCCCAGGGTATAGGGTGGATGTGATGCTATCTGGGTAGTGGTAGATCGGCTGACAAAACCAACTCACTTTCTGAAAATCATGGAGTCGAGTGCGGTGGATGCCTTATTATAGAGGTATGTGGATGAGGTGGTGCAGTTGAATGGTGTTACGAGGTCCATAGTCTTGCATCAGGATGCTCGGTTTACCTGACAATTCTATAAGGGATTACAATGAGATTTTGGCACCCAATTATGTCATAGCACTACTTTCCACCCCCAGAAATAGGGACAAACAGAGAGTACCATCCATACATTGTAGGATATGCTATTGGAATTTGTTTTTTGCTTCTTAGGATAGTTGGTATGAAACTTTCCTCTGGTATATTTTTCATACAATAATAGCTATCAATCTACCATTGGCATGCCTCCTTTCAATGCCTTTTATGGAAGGTTGTTTCGTTCACCCATGTGTTGGAACGAGGTTGGAGAAGCATGTGTTCTTAGACCCGAGATAGTCCAGAGAATGATAGAGAAGGTTCAGCTTATGCGTGAGAGGATAAAGGCAGCTTAGGACAAGTAGATGTCGTATGCAGATCATAGGAGGAGACCCTTGGAGTTCGAGTTTGGGGACTATGTGTTCTTAAAGGTCTCCCCTCAGTGTGGGAAATAGAGGTTCGATAGGGGGAGTAAGCTCTCTCCCAGGTTTGTCAAACCCTTCAATGTGATGTAGCGGGTCAGCAAAGTGGCTTATCAGCTAGCACTACCACCGCTTCTACTGAGGGTCTCAGCGTCTTCTATGAATCTCGGCTCCATTGGTATCTACATGATGATTTGCACATCCTTGACTAGGGAGATCTGGATATCCAGGACAATTCAACATTTGTGGAGCGACCAGTATGGATCGAAGATTGTGAGGAGACGGTTCTTTGTCGAAGAACCATTCCCTAAGTTTGTGTGTTGTGGAGGCATAGTGACCTCGAGGAGAGTACCTATGAATAGAAGGAACAAATGCATTCCTAGTACCCAAAACTGTTTTGAGTTTTGGTTTTGTGTTTGCCTTGTGATTTTTTGTGGTGTAATTCTTAACCTCGTTTCCTATGAGATGGGTTATTTTCCTTATTCTCTGAACGTGTGTAAATTCCTCATTGTGGGGAGGGGAGGACCTAATCCCTAATCAAGATTCATTATGGTGGATGCAATTAAACCCATTCAAGAGATTAGTTTCTTCCCAAAGGGGATTTTATATTGACATGGGAGAAGATACTCTCTAATCCATAAGTGCGGATGATGTGACCTTTATATGTATTTGTGATTTATTGGGGGTGAGGGGTGGTAGTACTTCTATAGTTGATCAGTATGAGGGAGAGGTGTTTCTAGGTATCATGGATTGTTCCCCCTTTTGAATAACTATATGTTGGGTTGTCTCTAAGAGGTATGTTGTGAGGGGGGTTGTTTGTACCCCTCTCTTTTCTTTGGGTTTACCCTTGAATTCTCGAGGACAAGATTAGTTTGTGAGGTATCTGATGTAATGGCCCAGGCCCTCCTAGTCCATTAGTTTTAAAAAAAATTGTTCTTGGGGTGTCTTGGACCCCATCGATGTGTGAGGAGGGCGTTGGTGTCGGTGGCAGGCTGTCACCGTGTAGTCACCTATGGGTGAAACTTCTTGGTGTGTCACTAATCAGTACTGCATCAAAAAGGTTCCACCATGGAGTGTCAGGGTTCATTTCACTAGTTATTTCATAACTCCTATTTTTATTTTTTCTACCTCATTAAAAGTGGTTTAAGGGCATTTAATCCCATAGATGGTATTTTAAATCCTTAGAAAATGGGGAAACCCAATGTCACACCTTGTCGCATTTCCAGTTATCCCTTCATACTTGTTTTCTCTTTTTAATGGATATCCATCTACTCAAAGCCCTCCAATGGTCTATCATCATTGTCTATAAAGATAATTATTAAATATAAATTAATTTGATCATGTTTAACCGACCAACCATGTGGTGAGATCATGATATGACTTTTTAAGTGCTTTGAGATTTCATATCCCATAACTCAAGGATTGATCATTTTATCACACATATATCTTCTTCATTCTTTTCTTTTTCTTTTCTTTAGTGCGCTTAGAGTCCCTATTTCAGAGATGAATCATGCACCCATTCTAGATCCTTTTCCCCTCAACCTTGGAGTTTGTGGAGTTCTTCTTCTGCAAGTCATGCATCCCCATATCTTAGCGTGAGGAGGAAATATCGATTGTTGATCATCCAGGTAGGGTTTTTCCTTCATCTCTCTAAGATGTGTATCAAGAGGGGTGGGTATGACAATTTTTCCTTGGGGACGTGGATGAAAAAAAACCATAACGAAGATACTAAATAGACTTGAAACAATGTAGGCGTGTGTTTGATGGTGATTATATTGTACTCTTTTATCTTAACTTATATGTTGTGAATTGTAGGGGATTATTCCCACTTAAAATAGTGGTCATTGGCGCTCTTTTCTTGTGCACTAATGAACCTATTTTACTTGTATAACCTTGTGATTGAATGGATGTAACATAGAAACTAGATGGTCACATAAATTTGGTTGATAACATGGATGCCCAATGTATAAGAATCCTTGTGTGATCACCCCAGTTAACCAAACGGAAGAAAGAAACATAATGAATGGTGTAGACAAATCTGGAAACTTTTTTTCTCTATTCTGGTAATATGGTTGGTTTCTTGTGTTGATGATTATAGGCTGATGTGGATGGGTATGGGATCTCCTCGTGTTCATTTTTGGTGTGTGGATCTATTCTTGTATGATAGGTCTTGGTTTGGTTCCAGTATTTTGAGGGATCTCACGGATCCATTTTGTAGGGGTGACTTTTCAAGATAACCGAGTGTGAATGATTAAGTTTATTCTTGGTTTTTTTCCTTCTATTATTATCTTTTATTGTAGATATTTCTATTATATGCCGAGTAGTGAAGGAATATTTTAAATGGAATCACTTGAACATGCCAATGATAATGGGTACAATGGGGGATTTGTTTTCCAGAAATGGGTTGTGCTCTGGTTGTGGTTGTTATGTGTGTGTGCATGTAGAAAAACCAACTAGGGTGATTTTTCTTAAGAACAGTAAGGTAGGGATCAGTTTTTGATTTTCTATATGTATTGTTTTTATTTTTTTTTCTTATAAGCACCCCACCCATATTGATCACTTCACGTCGAACACCCCTATTTCATAGGGGAGGTTTTTCCCCAACATTACTATAAGTGGATGGTTATTATCTCCTTTTCTGGTCCCTCTCCCTAGTATCCCAAGACTAATAGAGCAGGCTATGATGGAAAGAGGTTCATTATATCCTAAGACAATTTGGGCATGCTTTGTTTTTGTGGTTGTCCTAGGTGTCTGCTGGAGGGTTTGTTTCCCAAGTTTCTTTTGGATGAGGCCATGGTAGCTTCGGGTGTGGCAGTAGTTGTTCTAGACCACGTGTCTATGGGAGTGGTTATGTATGGTTGTGGTGGCCTAGGTATCTACATGCGGTATTCGTGGTTGTGGTGGCCCAGGTTTCTACAAGCGGGACACGTGGTTGTGGTTTCCCATAAGGTTGTTGGTTGGTGAGGTAGTGGAAATGTAGTGAAAATAGTGGGGGAGGTCTGACATGTACGATGTCTTCAATAAATAGTTGGAAAGCGGTGTAGGGTACCCAAAAACAGATATGATATTACTATTATTTTACATGACTTTTGTTATTTTGGGAGTGTTCCTTGGTGAGGATGGGAGGATATATTTCCTTGCTCGGTGTTTTGGTTACCTATACATTCTCAAGGGGCATTAGAATGCCTCCCCCTTGTGCACAAGAGCTGTTGGTTTTCCCAACTGAGTATAACTATATACTCACACTACATATATAAAACTACTTTCAAGTTTCCAAGAGGCCTTTGATGACCGTTCCAGGCCTTACTAGCTTGGTCATCAGGATTTTTTTGGTGATTTTTTTCTTTATTTTGTACTTTTAATCATAGTTTTCTTGTACATTGTATCAGTTTATTTTTAACATGCACATGAGACTGGTTTTTTGTCCTTATTCTTACTTTCAATTTTTGGATTTTTTTGGGATATACCATCTTATATCCCAATATTTTTCTATAAAAAGGGTTATGCCTTCCATAGTACATGTGATTATATACCCTTGGTGGTAGATGCCACTCTGAGTCCTATTGAACGCAGGACTCAAGGGGTCATTATCTCTCAACCAACTTGAAGAAGGAAGGGTCTCACAGTTTTCTATCACTTCCCTCATCTAGGTGAAGGCGGGTTGTGACATGAAGAATGTAACAGTTTAGTGTATATGGAAACATGGAAATAAATTATTCTATCATACTGAAAGATCATCAACATATTAGATAAATATCTCTACCTTTAATAATTCTAACTATGACCTTTCATTGTAACATGGGGAAAGGAAACATAAGAAAGGGGTGAGGTCAAATGCTCATTACTAGTAGATAAGGAAGATATGTAAGAATAATCATTATCATTAGGGTATGAGAATGTGATCATAACAATAAAATATCCTTCCCTGCAAATTAACAGTATACATGAATCAAAAGGATATCAATGAACATAATCCACAGTATCATGAAATAGACATAAGGATTGAAATTGTGTCTTACACATAAACCTATAACTTTTTGAACATGTATAAATAGTAATAGGATCCAAAATTAAATTAAGGGCATGAAATCAGGACATTTAATAAAAATATGGACATAAAATAGGTCCATTAATAATAATGTGAACATTAAATATGGTTCACTAGTGACATTGTGAACATGTAATCAAGGTCAGGCATATCATTGTGAACATGTATTTAGGTTCACAGATTACATTGTGAACATGTAATTAGGTTTACGCATAGCAATATGAACATGTAATTAGTTTCATGAAGAAAATTATGGACATGAAAACTAGGTCTACAATTAGAATAATGGACATGAATACCAAGTCCACACATAGAATTATGACATAAAATCATACATATATGTGCCACAAGATCCTAAACACTCATATCATAACCCATGAAAAAAAATGGGAATCATAATCATGTAATCAGATCATCACTTGTGGAAAAGATAATAGTCTCATAATAATTTTATCAAAATCACAACCCATGAAAATAATTAGAGTAATTAAACATCATTCCATTAAAAAATAAACCAATTGTATAATGAATATTGATGGTATTCTTCAAATATAACAAAGTATTCCATCTAATCTGGTGAAGGAATTTTAAAGGTCATGTGGAACATGACTTTAACATAAAAATATATTTTTAAATTGTAAAATATTTTCAACGTCATATTATTTGAAACCACTTTAAAATAATATAAATAAGTCATGAAAATCATTTAAAACAGTTCCTAAGGAAAATATCATTTCTTTATTTAAATTTTTTTCTTTTCTAAAAGTTCTTCAAAATTTCCAAACAGAACATTTTATTTGAAAATAACTATATACGATTTTTTGGAAAGATTCAAGAAAATAAGGCTTTATGAATTCATAAAAATCTTTTCATGCCATATAAGTTAAAATAAAATATTCATCTCGTACTTTTACAAAAAAATTCAAAAAGTAATTATTTTTTAGAAAAAAAAGAAAGATTCCTTTCAAACCATGTGGTAAAATGTTAAAATTTGATAAAAATGACTTTAAACATGCACAGGACAATAATAAAACATTTTAAGAAGAAATTTTTATAATCCATGGAAATTGATGGTTAATATTACCCCATGATGACTTAAAACGAAACAATCATGAATATAGAAGACATTGTGAAATAAATTTATAATCAATAGAATAGTATGTCTCATGTAAAAAATAAAATTATAATCATATGTAAATATCATCATCTTCTATATAGGACTCATAAATTAAATAGATGGGCCGTATATACACCATGTAGAGGAAACAAGTAGGGTATGAGGCATCTGTCTCTCAGAATTAAAGAAGAGACAAAAATCCTTTACCTTGTGTCTTGACTCTCTTCGTACTCAATAAATCATCTTGTGAAATAAATATATTTTTATTATAAATCTTAACAATTACCATATTATTTTATGTAATACATTATATGGTTTTATTATGACCTTGTATTACCTGCTTTTTGATGATCATATGTTATTGTTTCAATTCAGGTATTATTTTCTATGTTCTTCACATGTGTCTTAACTTGTAATATCGTTGGTCCTTATACTTATATCATGATTAAAGTGTGTAAATATCATGTATATCAAGTATATTTATAATAAAATAATATATATCATAAGGAATTATGAAATGGAATACATCGTTCATGGATATGGTAATTCGTATGTACGCATGAACGTTGTTTCCATTTCAATTGTCATATGGAAATAAAGTATGAGAATAAAATATGCATATATATGTATATGTATATATATATCATTATTAAAATATCATTATTATATCATATATATCATGTAAGTTCATTAAACCCATCATTAATTCATTATATGTTGTGTGTGAACGAATCACATCGCTTTGAGGGAGTGGTAGTCGTCAAACGAGAATATCATATTTACAGCAAATGGAATGTAAAGATATGTTCTATAAAAAGGAATAAAAATAATAAAGACATAATAAATATAATATATTACATATATAAATAAATTTTCCATCATAATGGCTACCAAGGTTTTTGATAAAGGAAAAAATTAACAATCATCATTTTGTGAGGAAGTAGTTCTCCATCCATAGAAATAGTGTGTTCAATATCCATTAGATGGAGGTGTGCATAAGGGTAGGTCAAAATAATAGCATAAAAACATCCTATTATATTGAGGATACTTGTTTTGATATAAAATAATTTAATAAATATGGATTAGGTTGTTGATAATGAAAATAAAAAAAGGGAGCTTGAGAGAAGATGATACCTCTAAATTGGGTAAATCCATTTTGTTTTTGCCAAAAGGATTCCTTGATTTTATTTCCACCCATGTTAAGGAATCTAGGAGGAAGGGAGGTATGTTGGGAGATTTTTTTTATAGTTTGTATGATCCAAGGGTCTTGAGAGGTGTGAGGAAGTGGGTAGATTTGGTGTCCTTTTAAAAGAGGGAGGAGGGGCGCTTTAAGAATGTATTGAAATATTAATTTATTACAAATTAATTTTAGAATTATCATAGATACAGAGTGATTTATTTCGAGGGTAAGTTGTGTATGGGTCTATAACCTCTCTACTAATAGGTTTTGAACATTTTTAGGTCATAACACTAGTCTTATATTTTAGATTTTACCCTTAGTTAAATAATTTAACTCCAACCATGTCTTCTTGTATTTTTACATTATATGATTAATATAGTTACAATAAAATGATAAGATAACCTCAAGTAGATAAATTATGAAATTTTTAATAATATACAAGTTATTTTTATGAAAGTTAGATTATAGTAATATTTATATCCTTTAATAAAATAGTATTTATTTTAATTTTTCATTTATGTCAATTTTGAAACTATTTAGTAATGGATTTTTTTGAAGTCATACCAACTTGATTCCTTCGAAAAAATGCATTAACTCATCCCTAACAAGTTAATTTCATAAAAAAAATTATTTTATGGAATAAAATTTTTCAATTTATTTTTTTAATATTATTAATATTATTTAATTTATTTTTCATTTAGTAATTCATTTGATGCATCATCGTTGTGTCAAAATTAAATATACATATATAATTTTTAAAAAATATAAATAAATTATCATGACACAGATAAATTTATTATATTTTTTATAATTATTTATATTCTAATTTATATTATGTATAAGCCTATAATTAAAATTATTTAGTTATTAATGTTGGAATATGACACTTTTAACTCTTTTTTAAATAAAATATATTAAATGTCTTTATCTAACCCTAGTGACTTAAAAATAGGTCGTTGTTCTTACATAAGGTTTATTTGGGTCATAAAATACTTATCAAATAAAATTAGGAAAAGTGTTAGGGTAATTTTATATTATTATAATAATATTTTTACCAATAATTATCTATTTACCTTTAACCGGGGTAAATAAATTTCAAATGGTACTATTCACCAAAAAATATTTTGATCCTATTAGACCAAAATTTTCACATTGATTACAAACATGTATATCATATTTTTGAAATTCAGATCACAGAAGCTGTAAAATTACGTTTAATGCTAATCTTCAAATCTGGTTAGAAAGTAGGTAAAAAGATGTTAAAAATGTTCAATGAATTTTTAAATCTAGTATTATTATAAAAATTATTCCAATAACCTAAATTGGGTTAATATATGTATTATTTATCTATTGTGACTTTAAAATCTATTGGACTCCTCGTGTAATAATCATGTTTTAATAATCACTAATCCTATTCAGTTTATAAACCATGTTAACTCTATGTAATCAATCTCACATCAAATGCACAGTTGTTTAGTAAAAGCTATTCAAAACTCTTAAGTGTTATACACTCAGTATGGTTATTATAAACTATCTTTTGTTCACTTTATAATGGTTTCTCTGAGAAATTATTAAATTTAATTCATTCCATAAATATCACTACATAAGTCTGAATAATGATATTTTCCTAAGTGTGAGACACCATGAACTAGAATACACTATGACAACCAGACACTGTGAACGAGACACAGTGACATTGAAAGACGGTGACAACCAAACACTGTGAAAAATTCATCCTTAACAAGACACTGTGACAACCAGACATCATGAAGAAGACACCGTGAACCAGACACCATGAACAAGACACCATGAACAAGACACCATGAACAAGACATCATGACATCGATACACCGTGAACAATACACCATGAATTAGACACTATGACCACAATACACCGTGACCAATCTAGACATCGTGTGAAGGAGACATCGTTTCCATGACATACTCTAACATTGTTTCTTAATATGTTTTTTCGTCTTTTTATTTGTTCTCTAACATTCATACTAGATGATTTTAAATGCACTGACATAATAAATATTTCTTTGTGGACATTTCATCTGACAGTAAAAGGTACTATGTTCAGAATACATGAAAAATATTGGCTCAAACACATGCACTCCAACATAAAAGAGAAATGTGGCCCAGAAAAATAAAAAGTGTGGAATGATACTTAAAAGAATGACAAGTGGGTGGTCATGGGCACGACAACAGAATATACATAGAGTATTATTAAAGAATGAATTGTCTCATTCAACTCAATGTTGCTGGAGAACACACGAATCTCAATTGAATCCCAGAATCGAGAACATCTTTGCACTGTCAACCATCACAAATAACACAAGTCGGATCTGTCTGACTTGTGACACTATGTTTTCTATACGAGGAATTTATTTCGGCATCTGCTTCATCTCAGAAGTCTAGAGCTGCAAAGACTAACATTCGAAGCATTTCTAATCCTATCTTAATATTTTTTCTTTGTTGTGTATAATTTTACTATCTTTTGAGTACTGTGTTTATTTTTATAACTACACATTCTGTCTCCTGTATTAAACTGAAGGATACAATTTATCCCTACTCAAACATCTTTTTATATTTTTATACCCACTAATAAGTGTGAAGAGGTCCATGTGTGTCATGTTTGTTTGTTCCCATGAAGAACTGTGGAAGATGTCCTTGTGCGACCTGGAATGTTCTATGTACTATTTTCTAACCCCTATCCATTCTGTGGATCATGTTTATTTATATAAACTACTTCATGGTAGGTGATCACCAAGTTAAGTGGATTAGGTGTCGGCTTTAGAATGAACCACTTGTTTCATATCTGTTGTTCAGCTTAATTTAGTCTTCTATGTTTTACTTCTTTATTGTATAATTCAGATATCACTAAAATAACATTGATAGTTAATCTTGGAAAGGAGTTATAATTGTCTTGTGTTAGTAGAATAACATCAAAATTAATATTAATAACTGACATTAAGATTACTGAGAACTAAAAAATAATCTAAGAAGTTATTTAAATAGTCAAACTCTTATCACAATATAATCTTCATTCACTGGGTTGTATTTAACCTTTTGGGGAAACATTTTTAAGAATAATTTGTAACCAAAAAATTTTATAGATACTTAATTCACCCCCCTCTTCGGTAATCCACTTCGACCAAAATTTGGTATCAGAGTTTGTTTATTAAGACTTTGTTTAACCATATTCAACTGTGACTATAGTTCTACTTTAAATATCTATAAATTTCTATTAATTTTATATTTCTAACTCTCTCAAAGTATTTCTATATTATGAATAACCGATAGAAAGGTGCCGCTACCAATAGAGCAACATTCCTTAATGGAAACCAACAACGTTCAAGGGAAAATTAACATGAAAATTCATTTAGATAGAATGGGTTTTGAAATTTGGTCTTCCATTATAGATGAATATAAGATTCTTTCTATTGATAGAATCACATGGTATGAAACTATCAAAACTGCCTACAAAAACCATTGAAAATCTATGAATGCTTTATACTGCTCTTTAAGAGATAAAGAATTCAATAAAATTTCTTCTTGTAAAACTGCCCATGAAATTTGGGATACCCTATCTGTGTCACATGAGGGAACATATAGTGTAAAATAAATGAGATTTAATACTTATCCTATTAAATATGATAAATTTAAAATTAATCCTAATTAGCCTATCTCTGACATGTATCTTAGGATCAATGAGATTTTCAACCCAATGATTTCTCTTGGAAGATAAGTCACTACCAAGGAACAGATCATGAGAATTCTCAGATGTCTTCCTGACTGATAGATAGGAACCTCTGTCACAATTAGAGAATCATATGACGTCAGCAATCTACCTGTAAAAGAACTCATTAGAAAATTAATGATGTATGAAGAAGAGATGAAAGTCAACATGGAAGAGGAGGATGGACTGAAAAGTAATATTGTTGCATTCAAAACCACCACCTCTAAACACAAAGACAAAAGGAAATTGGAAGCTTTTATAGAAAGATCTAGTAGTGAACAATCATCACCTAAAATTGATGAGGAGATGACTCAATTATCCATAAAATTCAATAAATTTTAGTAGAAGAATAAATTTTTCCAAAAGCTTATCTTCAAGGGAAAAAATGACCAAAATGGAAGTTAGAAGAAGGACTGGAAAAGAAGTGAATAGACTGATGAGATTGTCTGCTAAGAATATAAGCTCAAAAGACATGTCAAGGCTAACTTTCCAAAGCTCAAGTACGAAAAGAGATATGAGGACAAGGACAGGAATTATAAAAAGGCAATGAAATCGACCTGGAGTTCTTCTAAGGATAGTTCAAGTGACTCAAAGACATCACATGATGAAGAAGCTAACAAATCCAATATGTGTTTTATGAGAAACACATATGAGGTAACACTAAAATCTTTTTTACATATTTCATACTATTCTGGAGATGCGAGTGACTTTGAAAATATGATTAATGATGAAATGTTTGAATTTTGTAACATGCTTGAAGAAAAATACAATTAACTAAAGGAAAAATTTAAATCATTGAAGAAACTGTATGCGCTTACTGTGATTGTAAAATCTAAACTCACAACTAAAAAAGAAAAAAAATGCTCAACTACTCAAAGAGAACAATGAATTAAAAATGTCTAATGACCAATTGAAGAATGACCAAGAAAAGTTTACCAATGGGAAAAATACACTTAATCAAATTCTAGGTACAAACATTTCCCCGAAATATAAAACTGGCATTTGTTATCAACCTGGAAAAAGAAATATTAGTAGAAAAAATTTTGTTTCAAAATCTAGGATATATAGTTTCACTCACAGTTCTGGAAACAAATCAACTAATTCAATTTATGATACACATTCTACTGTTTCATGTTTTTCTGGACCAAATATAGTTTACTTTTAAAATACATTACTTAATTCTTATATAAAACCTATGAGGTAGATATGGGTTCCAAAATCACTCATTACTAATATTATTGGACACAAAAAAGTATAGGGACCAAAATTTGTTTTTGCTAAATCATTTTGTAGGAATGTTGCTTAAAGAGTTCCTGTAAATGTTTATGGTACTTGGATAGTGTATGTTCAAGACACATGTTATGAGACTACTCATGCTTCAAGAACATAATAAAAATAGATGAAGGATATGTCACATTTGGTGACAATGCCAAAGGAAAGATTATTGGACTCGACTAAATTCGTTACTCTAACTCAGTTTTAATTTCTAAAGTATTATTTTTTGATGGATTAAAATATAATCTTCTTTGTATCTTGCAATTATGTGATGATGGATTTCATGTTATATTTGAAAATGATTCTTACAAGGTCTTTAATTATAAAAACGATTTATGATTTTCTGCATTGAGAAATAAAAATGTTTAATCTATTAACATATATTCCTTAGCTTCTCTAAATGATTCATGCTTAAGTGTATTTCAAAAAGAGTCTTGGATCTGGCATAGGAGACTAGGACACTATAATATCCAGTCCCTTAGAAAGATAACCAGAAAAAGCTTAGTTAAAGATTAACACAAACTTTAGATTCCAAATGAAAAAGTGTGTAATCCCTATCGAAAGGGAAAACAACACAAAATTTCCTTCAAAACCAAGAAATAAGTGTCAACTTCTCAACCTCTCAAACTGGTTCACATGGATTTTTTTGGACCATCTATATTTTCTAGTTTAAATGGGAAGCACTGTGATTAAGTTCTTGTAAATGACTTTACTAGATATACATGGACCTTCTTCATGGGTCACAAAAGTAAAGCCTCCTCTTATTTTACTAGATATGCCAAGTCTGTGGAAAATTTTAGTGGAATTAAAATTAAATCCTGAAGAAGTGATCATGGTTGTGAGTTTGAAAACCAAGATTTTGAATCCTTTTTCTCACAAAATTATTGTAGTCGCAATTTCTCTACCCCTAGTACACCTCATCAAAATAAAGTTGTGGAAAGAAGAAATATAACCCTACAAGATATTTCTAGAACAATTCCTTGTGAATATGACCAACCTATTTATTTTTTGGTTGAATTTGTAAATATAGCATGACACTTAATCAATAGAGTGTTGATCATGCCTATTCTTAAAAGGGCTCCTTATAAGTTATAGAAGAATCGAAAACCCAAGGTTAACTACTTTAATGTTTTTGGTTGCAAAGTCTATATTCTTAATACTAAGGAAAATCATGACAAATTTACATCCAAAAGTGATGAATGTATATTTTTAGGATATTCCATGGCTAATAACTCCTAAAGAGTGTAAAATAAAAGAACTAAATGTGTGGAAGAATCTGTACATGTCAAATTTGATGAAGTAGATCCACATGAGTCTAAAACCATTCTTGAAAACCTAGAGGATGATGTATCAAATCTAAACATTAATTCAAAATCCTCAAATCATTCTATGAAATAATCTGTTAAAAATTCTTGTTCTGGAAATTCCGTAGACTCAAGTCATAATGAACCTGAACCTATTGATGAACCTAAAATCACTAGTCCATCATTTTCTAGATCTGTTAGAACTATTAAGAACCATCCTTTAAATTCTGTTGCGGGAGATCTAGATAAAGGAACTCAAATAATAGCTTCTCTTATAAATCAGGTTGAACATCATATCTTCTTGTCCTAAATTGAACCTAAAAACATTAATGATTCTATCAATAATGAATTTTAGGTGATGTATATGCAAGAACTTAATCAGTTTGAATGATACAATGTTTGGAAAATTGTTGAAAGACCTAAGGAAAATTTCCCCATAGGTACTAATTTTGTGTTTATAAAAAGGTAGACGCAGGTAGTAACATATTTAGAAACAAGTCAAGATTTTTTGCATAAGGCAATAGTCAAGAAGAAGGAATTGACTATGAGAAGACCTTTCCACCAGTAGCTAGACTTGAAGCCATCACAATCCTTCTTGATTATGCTGCACATCTGAATTTCAAAATATATCAAATTGATGTTAAGAGTGCATTCTTTAAATGGGAATATATATGAGGATGTCTTTGTTGAACAACCCCCTGGATTTATAAACTCCCATTTTTCCAAATAATATTTTCAAATTATAAAAAGCTTTATATGGTTTAAAATAAGCTCCAAGAGCTTGGTATGATAGGTTGTGTACTTTTCCAAATTACAAAGGTTTTACAAAAAGAATAGTTGATCCTAAGCTATTTATAAAATGAATTTCTAATGATGTTTTAGTTTTTCAAATCTATGTAGTTGACATTATCTTTGGATACCCAAGAAATTCTTTATCTGTTGATTTTTCAAAAATGATGCAAAATGATTTTGAAATGAGTTTAATGGGTGAACTAAAATTCTTTCTCAGATTTCAAATCATTGAAAATAATGATGGTATTATTTTAACTCAAAATAAATATACTAGATATATTCTAAAATTTTTTGGATTGGATATCACTAAAAGTAGTGACACTCCCATGAGTACCACTTATAAGTTGGATCTTGATGAAGTTGGGAAATATGGTGTTCAAACCACTTATAGAGGAATGATTTAAATTTTACTCTACTTAACATCTAGTCAACCTCACATTATGTTTAGTGTGTATACGTGGGCTCGTTTCCAAGAAAATCCTAAGGAATATCATTTAAATGTTGTTAAGTTAATTTTCAAATACCTCAAGCATACACCCATCCTAGAACTGTTCTATCTTAGAGGATAATCATTTCAACTAGTTTGTTATTCTAATACTGTCTTTGGTGGATGTAAGTTAGATAGAAAAATCACCTTTGGAACATGTCACTTTTTAGGCAAGTCACTAGTATAATGGTGTAGTAATAAAAAAAAATTGTTGCATTATCTACTAGAGAAGCTGTATATATAGTTGCTGGCAGTTGTTGTGCACAAATCATATAGATGAAACACACATTAATAGATTATGGATATCAATTCAGGCATGTACCTATAAATTTTGACAACACATGTGGTATTAACATCTCGAATAATCATGCTTCACATTTTAGGAAAAAACATATTGATGTAAAACATCACTTTTTGAGAGATCATTGTCAAAAAGGTTATATCACATTGAAATTCATTGGTACTGAGTATCAACTACTGATATATTTACCAAACCATTAAATTCTGAAAGAATAGACTACATCATACATGTATTAGGCATGGTAAATCTTAAATAAATGTCTTACTATTTTATATCTTACTATTTAATATCTTATTGTTTCATGTTTATGGTCTCATAGTTAGTATTTCGTCATTACTGGTTGACAGTCATTGTCTAACCATAAGGATCAGTCAATGTCTCACCATAAGGATCAGTCACTATCTCACTATAAGGATCATTCATTGTCTCACCATAAAGACCTGATATGGTTTCACAGTAATGATTTTTTATGATTTTTATTTACAAATTAAAAAATGTATCATGGTAATTATTAATTTCACCCTTTTATTTTTTTTCCTCTTTTACTTCTGTGACATTTGGTATTCCTAAATTATAAAATAAAGGAAGTTTCACTTGTCCTTCAATCAAGCATTCTTCTATTCACTCAATTTGTAATCATTCTTGAATCATTCAACCCTTATCTCTCCCAAACCTTCGTTGAATACCCAGGATAAAACCCCCTTCATCATTGACTCATGAGAAACATAGCTCAAAGAAGCTGAAGATTGCACCTAAGATGGCACCCGAAGGTCCTCTAAATCCTAATCTATTAAGTAAGTCTCTGGTTTTGAATTTTTAAATAATAATGGCTGGTTAGAATGGTTTTTATGAAAGATAGACCAATCTACCCTAATCTTGAGGCTCAATTTTATTTGTATGTTCTATTCTCCTTTGATTGTGAAGATGGTTATGATGTGAGAAGAAAGATAGACGGCCAGAAATACTCATTCTATTCCAAGTTATGGGATGCATGCTTTAGGATACCTCATGAATGCATCTATGAGGACTATTAGAGAGGACCTCCACCTTACAGAGAATTCTTTGTTTTCGAATATGCTCTGAAAAGCTTATCTAGAAATGGCACCAAGAGAAGAGAAATTGCTGCTGAACTGGATAGAGAATATAGACTTCTGTTTAAGTTTATATAGAACCTAATTCTCCTCAGAAAAGGTGATTTTTCTGTACTAAAATATCAAGATGTGTTTCTGATTCATCTTATGAAAAATGGGAATAATATCAACCTTTGTAAGTATGGCATACACCATATGTGTGAGCTGATCAAAACCACATCCAAGTCAACTTTCGTATTTTATTCTCATCTTATGCCAGCAATACTTCATGCCAAATGTATGGTTGGACCTAATGAAGAAGATATCAAGGATTGTGAGTTCTTCCTTTCAAAAGTAATTTTCAAGAGGATGAAGATAAATTATAATCCATGGAAAAAGGCATGGGTGGAAGACAAAGACAAGATTTATGAAAAGTTCAATCCAGTGGAACATCCTTTAAGAACAAAAGATATTACTAATCCAGGTTTGTATCCAGATGAAGTTGTTGGGTATTCTGGAGAAGAAGAAGATGAAGAGGTTGATGTGCCTCCTAGGGAAACTGTTTCTAATAAATAAGGCAATACTTATGTCCCTCATATAGTAAGTGAAAAGGACGTCCCTGCTTCTAAAGATGTTGTTAATCTAGAAGATCAACCTGGTCTTGAAATAGAGTCTGTTGTCAATGAAACCAAAAATAATTCTATATAAGATATTATAGAAGAGTAATTACCTATTATGAAAGAATCTGACCTTGAGGAACTCCTAGTCGAACAATCATTCCCCGATGTCATGCCTTCAGCTGAGGAAAGGCTGGAGATGGATTTTCAGTTGTCTAGATAGCAAATGAGAGAGGAACTAAGAGATGAATTTGAGGAAATAGATCAAGCCCCTAATCCTCTCAGTCTTGAGAAGGATTCAACTGTTGAGGGAGAGAAACCCCCAAATTTGGAATCTATTGGTGTACCAAACTCGATTTATCCAAGCCCTGTAGACACTCGGTATAAATTCCCCAGATTTTAGGATGTGAATGACTCCCAAGAAGTCTCTGTAAAAGGACTTGGCCTTTCCATTATGTTCCAATTGAAATATGTCTCTAATATTTCCCCTGAAAATGAACCTAAGCACGTATTAGTCCCTATCTTTGGACATTCACTAGAATAACCATCCTTGGTGAGTAAAGATGATCTGAATGAATTTGGAAGTACCCTTTTGGCTGGAGTTTAAAAACTCTTGAATACCCAACCAGCTCCTATAAAAAATATAACTGAGAGAGATGCATCACTGTTTTTGGAAAATGTTAATTGGGAAATTGAACCAAAAATGATTCATGAGATTCATGAAGTCATATTTGAAAACAAGATTCTTAGTTAAGAAGTGAAGACTCTAAAAGGTATGATTGAAGACATGTAGAAAGTGATAAATTTTGGATTAGAGGTTACTTCTCATCTTGTGGAGCCTGTTGTTCCTCAAACCCCACAGAATGTTGTCTCTCAGATTCAACCTCATTTAGCTTTTGTAGCTAAAAAATTGGCATAAATAAACAAAAAAAATTGTGAATGAAATGCGAGATCTTGTGGTTAATCTTAACAACCTCACTAATGAGTATACACGACTTCAAAAAGTTCTAAATCAATTGAAATCACTCACCTAAGCTATCACTGCTTCTAAGAAATCTGGACAATCATCTCAATCTTCCTTAGATGGTGACCTGCTCAGAACAGTGGTCAAAGAAAAACTTCAGACTGTGCTTAGTGGTTTCAATAAAGATTCTATATTTGAAGTTATCAAGAACAGTGACAAAGTTCTTGATCTTCTCTATATCCATTCTAAAATTTCTAATGATTCTTAGTAAGAAATCTCCAATAAAGTGGATTTATACTTCAACTAAATCTTATCAAAGACTGCAATGACCAATAATTTCAAATATCTTATAGAAAATATGAGGATTAATCCTGTTACTCAATCTTTCAATAATCAAGTCCAAAATCGCACAGAGTTCACTCATATATTAGACAAGTTTATGGAAAACAAGGATGAATTTGATAAATCTATGCAGTATGGTGGAGATATCATTGTGGATTCTATTAAGATTTTGAGGCTCTATCTTTATGTACCAAGTACATCCATTGTTGCTCCTATAGCTTCACCTCTAAGGCCTGGTTTTCCTATATTCACCTCTTCCCTAGCCTCCACTTCTATGTCTGTCTGTCATGCACTGATTCAGATCAGGCATGTGATCCTTGATCAACAACTGCCTCGGTCTTCTACTGCACATACTCTTTCACCCTCTATCTTATAAGGTCTTCCTTTACCTTCTCTATCAACCATATCACTCCCTCCATCTACATCAACCTCTAATCCAATGGCTTATTCTTCTACTGCTGATGCTAACGGAAAAAAGAAGACAAGTAAGTGAAGAAGGACATTGCTTACTTTTTTTATGGTAATATTGTTAATTTTGTTTTACTTTTTTTAATTCCCCTATTTTTATCTAATACATTATTCCCATTTATTATCACTTTTGTCTTTCTTTTCCTAGCTATTTTTTGATAATCCCAAAAGGGGGAGAAATATAGAAGACATATAGGATAAGAGAAGAGAACACTCACTCTATATATGTTATATAAACATTTGAACTATGTTATTAGAACAAATATACCCTCTAAATATACATGATTAGTGATCATTAAAAAGGGGGAGATTATTGGAATCCCCATGTATTAATCATGTTTTAATGATCACAAATAATATTCTATCTATAAACCATGTTAAATCTATGTAATCTATCTCACATCAAATGCACAGTTGTTTAGTGAAATCTATCCAAAGCTATTAAGTGCTATACACTCAGTTTGGTAATTATACACTATCTCTTAATTAACTTTATAATGATTTCTCTGAAAAATGATTAAGTTTAATTCAATCCATAAATATCACTGATTAAGTCTGAACACAAATATTTTCCTCAATGCGAGACACTATTAACAAGCAGACACCGTGACAACCGAAAACCATGAACAAGAGACTGTGACATCGAGACACTGTGACAACCAGACACCATGAACAAGACACTGTGAACAAGACATCATGACAACCAGACACTGTGAACAAGACATCGTGAACAAGGCACATTGAAAAAGACACCATGAACAATACATTGTGACATCGAGACACCATGAACTAGACACTATGAAACAGACATCATGGCCAAAAGACACCGTGAGCAATCCAGACACCGTGTGAAGGAGACACCATTTCCATGACATGCTGTGACACAGTTTCTTCATATGTTTTATCATCATTCAATTTAATCTATAACGGTTATATTTGAATATTTTAAATCCACTAACATAATTAATATTTCTTTATAGACATGTCATCTGACAATTCAAGTTACGAGATGTAGAATACATGCAACCTGTCGGATCAAACACATGCACTCCAAGATAAAAGGGTAATACGGCCCCTGAAAAATAAGAAGTGTGTCACGATACTAAAAATCAAAACAAGTGGGTGTTCGTGAGAATGAGAACATAATAAACTTTGAAAATTCTTAAAAAATGAATTTTCTTATGCAACTCAATGCTGGTGAAGAATACACGAATCTCAATTGAATCCCAGAATCGAGAACATCTTTGCAATGTCAAACATTACGAAGAACGCATGTCAGATCTTTCTGACTTGCAACACTCTGTTTTCCATATGAGGACTAGATTTCTGCATCTGCATCATCTTAGATGTCCAGATCTAAAAAGACTAACAATCAGAGAATTTCTAATCCGATCTTAATATTTTTTTCTTTATTGTGTGTCATTTTACTAACTTTCAAGTAGTATGTGTATTTTTATAACAACACACTCGGTATCCCGCATTAAACTAAAGGATACAAGGTATCCTTACTCAATCATCATTTTATATTTGTATACCCACTGAAAAGTGTGGAAGAGGTCCATGTGGGTCTTGGTTATTTGTTCCCACGAAGAACAATGGAAGAGGTCCCTATGCGACCTGGACAGTCCTGTGTACTGTTTTTTAACCTCGATCCAGGGTGTGGATCAAGTTTATTTATATAAATTGCTTGGTGGAAGGTGATCCATAAGTGGAGTTATTAGGTCTTAGGTTGAGACCGAACAAATTCTTTCATATCTGTTGTGCTATTTAATTTAGTCTTCTCTTTTTTACTGCTTTAATGTATAATTCAGATATCACTAAATTCACATTGATAGTTAATCTTGGAATGAAGTTATAATTGACTTATCTTAGTATAATAGATTTAAAAGTAATATTAATAACTGGAATTATGATTACTAAGAACTAATCAATCTTATAAGAATTTATTTAAATAGTCAAACTCTTATAACAGTATACCTTCATTCACTGGGTTGTATTTAACCTTTTAGGGAAACCTTTTTAAGAATATGTTTAAAACAGAAATTTTTTAAGATGATCAATTCACCCCCTCTTGTGTAATATACTCTGACAAAGAAATTCAATTTACTGTAAAATATTTATTTAAATGAAAATTTTAGTTTTTAACAATAATGTAGTGTTTTTTTCTATTCATCAAAAATTAAATGTTTTCATAAAAATAAAAAAAATTACCAGAAGATAATTTTTATATTATAAATTCAAAAATGATATTAATTTTATCAAAATAAATTTCAATCAGTTTTATTATAAGGATATTTAAAGAGTTTTATCTAAGAAAATGATATTTTTAATCTTAGGAAGACTTTGCAAAAAATCATATCTTTTATTATCGACATGTATTATTTATATAAAAAAAATTATAATAATATTTGAAAAGTAGTTATTACTATTCATATAACTATGATTAATGACTATGTTATAATTATCTTATTTAAATAATTATAAAAAGAAAAATAGATGATTCTTAGAAACTCAATGTGGCGTGTATCAAACACCTGCTCAGTTTTGTGTGCATCGTATGCCAGGTCGGTGTTGTGTGTAATGTACATCAGTTAGATAAGTGTAAAATAATTATTTGAATAAGTTAATTGCAAGATATAAATGAGAATTATAATTTATTCGAATAATTGGTCCACAAAAACTAGGGGTGTTACATTCTACCCCCCGTAAAATGAATTTTTACCTTGAAATTCGTCTAGGTAATCAAATATTTCATACTGTAAAGTGTATTTCACATAAACCGACATTATAAAAATGAATACTAAGTAGTCCCTTAAAAAGGGAAATTTAAAACAATAATAGTTACCCAATGAAACATATAACTGGGTTTCTATATGGGAGAACATATGTTGGGAGTGAAGGTTAGACATAGAGGAAAGGTGTAAATAATCATAGAGGTTGATAAACATCACCAATCACAAGAAATTTTGTGATCTACAGAATTTTAACAATCAGAAAACATTAATTTAATTAAGTGTGAAACGGTTCATTGATATCCTAAAAATGATGATAACAGGACACCCTTTAATATCATGATTTTTTTCCAAATGATAATGAATTTTGAAGAGAAGATAGACTTACTTGATTTCTTCCAAACATCGCCCTTTTCTATTCCATGATCAATTTCCACATTATCTCTTATTCCAAGAAATGAAAATGAATTTTTCATTTGTAAATATTTAGTAAATCATGAGAATAAATATTGTTCATTCTATCTATCTTCAACAAAAATGTTATCCCATGTCATAAAATATGTATAAATATACCTATAGGGATATAATACATTAATCTCACACACTTATATAAGGTTTAACATAAAATTTCTATAAATTGATATGCCTAAAATCCTTCTGAAATTCGAATATCAAAAACATTAGAAATAATTCCACTAAATCAGATTAACATTTGTCTCCTATATATTATAACGTGTCTCATGGTTCTTATATTCCAAACATGTGAATATGTCAATCATGTATTCCATTGAAGCTTTTAAATAAAGTAAATTAACATACATCCTAATAGAAAATGTTGTTTTTTCTTTATTCCTAAGTCCAAAAAGATGTAAAAATCATCCATGATATGATAAAACACATGTCAATAAATATTTAATAATATCCTCGGTAACTAGTATCCTCTAATTAAATTATTCATATCCAATATATCATTATCTCTATATCGTTCTCATATAATGGGTTACCCTTCCTTTAATCATGTTCCTTCCAAAAAGATCACTTTATTTCCTCATTCACTATCCATGGTTATGAGTACCACTTAACATAAGTTCATAAATACATATGAAAAAACTGAAGGGGACTAATTATTCCATAATATGATAAAAATGATTCAAAAACATTATTTTGTAATCCTGCTACATAAACACTCAATCATTACATAACTTCATTATTCTACACTACATTTCCAATAGTGATCCCAGGTGATTTTTCTTTCTCTTTGGCCTTAAGTGATTACTAATGTCGATCATCATGAATAACCCTTAGACTAGGGCATTGGTTAGCATAACACCCCATTTCCTTGCACTTGTTGCATTGATGTGTGGGTGGTGAATTTTCATGAGGTTTATCTCCACTTAATGGCCTTTTACATCACTACAACACACTTTTCTCAACAACTAGGATTCCCACAATTAAATAATCTTCTTGTTTCTTTCATGAATTCCCCTGATTTCTCTTTCCCAATTTTTCAGATAATAGGGTGTTGATAATTTTTCTTCTATCTTTCTGGATACCCATCAGTATTTCCATTAAGCTTTGTCTTCATTTTCTTATCTCCATAACCTTGAGAGTTTTGAACCCCCATTTCCACCTTTAGTGCACAATGAATAACTACTTCCTAGCTTTCGAAGTCTCTTATGGCTGATACCTTTCGTAGACTCTCTTTTAGGGAACCATAGAATCGATCAATTTTTCATTTAGCACTAATGATTAACCTGAAAGGATACCTTGAAAGTCTAGTAAAATTAGCATCATAGGTATCAATTGATTAATCATCCTTTTCATTTATCTTAAGTAATTCATTCTCTATCATTGTTCATAGAATACAAGGGAAGTACTTACTAAGAAATATCCCTCTAAACTCTTCCCATTCAATATATTCAACTTCTTCATGATCCCTCATGTTCTTAACAATAATTCCCCACTAGTCGGGATCACCTTCTACATGATAAACATCCAACATGACTTTTTCATGTTCAAAACATTGAAGTATAGAAAATATCATTTCAATGGTACCGATCTATTTTTTAGTAACAAGTAGAACATAAGTCCCACTAAAATAATGAGGATGTTGCCTCATGATGGACTCAATAGAATGTTGTTCCCACCTCTTCTCATTTGTATTTCCAACATGATTTATATCTTGTGTGATTATTGTGATAAGATTTGGCATTGCATCTCCCACAAAATCTGGTTTCTCAGAAGAACAATTGTTGAATTTCCTATTTCATTCTTCATTAACATGATTCCTTTGAGTTCCAGCCATTGACTAAAACCATGAAGAATTGAGTGAGAAATGATTATCATATCAAGGAATTACATAATCTGGAAAACAACTTATATGATGTAAAAATTATGAAACCTTTCCTAAAATATGACTTCTCAATTTTATCCTAGGTTATTCCTAACCAAATCCTATTTTAATCATTCAATACAGTTCATGAAGAGTTCGTGAATTCCAAAACCATATCCCCGGGAGTATCAAACCAGGTGTGCAGCTCAGGTTGTTGTTGTGTACCATATTACTCTAAGTCAAGACTAAAACATATTGTCAGAGTTATTACGCCTAGGTACATGTGTTCTAGATCCACATCCACTTTTAATTTTCAGACAGGGATGCACTGCTTGGAAACCACTCACCCTATCCTTTACAATAATTCCAAGACTTTTTCTTAAATATAATTCATCCTTATACTTATCCATAGATAAATCCGTAGACATATCATTAGAAAAATTCCTAGGGATTTCACTAAAGTTATCTCATCCTTGTTTCCAATGGTTAACTAAACCATTCCTTTGATACCAACTATAACAACCCATGCATAACATACATGGATATTACATCGTTTTAGATGAATATTTAGTACATTACAATAAAACAGGCCTGAGGAACGTAATAGTTTATTATCTCTATAAACGTTGAAAAAAAATATTTTTTCCAAATGAAATATCTTTAATATCTCCAATTAGTATCTCCACCTTTATTACTTATACCTAAAACCTTTCTTCATAACCCAGGGAAAGGAAACATATGAAGGGGTGAGCTCAAATGCTCAATAAAGGTAAACAAGGAAGAAATGTATGCTTAATCATGAGCTTAAGGGTATGAGAATGTGATCATAACATTAGAAGATCATGACCTGCATATAAAAGGTGAACATGAATAATAATGAAAGAAAATAATGTAATCTATAAGATCATGAAATTGATATAAGGCATGAAATTCTGGAATACAGATAAACTTATAACCTTATGAACATGTATAAATAGGAACTGGTTCCCAATTATAATTAAGGACATCAAATTAGGACCTTTCATAAACATATGGACATGAGAACAGTTCCTTTAATAACAATGTGAACACTAAATATGGTTCACTAGTAACATTGTGAAAATTTAATTAGGTTCACATATAGCATTGTGAACTTGTAATCAGGTTCACACATAGCATTGTGAATATGTAATCAGGTTCACACATAGCATTGGGAAAATGTAATTAGGTTCAAATACAATATTATGGACTTGAAAACCAGGTCCACACATAGAATTATAGACATGAAAACCAGGACCACACATAGAATTATGACATGGAATCATACATATATGTGCTTCAAGATCCTCTAAGAAAATGTTCCACAATATCCTAATTAATCACATGATAACCCGTGACATAAATTGGGAATAATAGAAATGTAATAATATAATAACCTATGAAAAAGTTACAGGTTCTATAATCAATTTATCAAAAGTATAACCCATGAATATAATTGGGCTTATTAAACATCATTCCATTAAAACATAATCCATTAGTAGAATGAATATGAATGAAATTATTGAAATATAACAAAGTATGTCATCTTAGATGGTGAAGTAATTTAAACGTTCACATGGAACATGCCTTTTATTTAAAAATAAAATTTTAATACATAAATCATTTTAAAAATACTTTTCTTTGAGACAACATTCAAATCACATAAAGGAATCATGAAAATCATTTAAAACATTTCTTGAAGAAAATATTGTTTCATTGTTCAGATTGTTTACTTATCCTAAAATGCCACACAATTTTAAAAAAAAAAATTTAAATGGAAATAAAATTTAAATCTTGTAGGGGAAGCTAGAAGTAAATAATGTGTTAGGAAAGCATAAAAATCCATTCCTTCCGTATATGTTAAAATAATACATTCTTCTTGTATTTTTAATGAAAAAGTTAAAAGGTACTTCTTTTTGAAAACGAAATAAATATTCATTTCAAACCATTTTTTAAAATATCCAAATTGGGTAAAAATGAATTTAAACATATATAAGAGAATAAAAAACCATTTTATGAATACATTTTTATAAAACATGGACATGGATGGTAAATAATACCCAACAGAGACTTAAAACTAAATGATCCCAAATATGAAAGAGATTGTGAAATTAATTTATAATCATTTAAATAGTATGACACATTTAAAAATAAGTGTATATGAATATTTAAATATCTTTATATTTTTTATAATAATCATGAATTATATTCATGGGAAATATATATACCACATAGAAGAAACAAGTAGTGTATGAGGCATGTGTCTCACAGAAATAAAGAGGCGACCAAAATCTCATACCATGTGTCTTGACTCTCTCCTTACTCATTCATTCATCATATATAATAAATATAATTTTATTATAAATCATTTACATAACCATATTATTATATACAATACAATATATTGTTTTATTATGACCTAATATTACCGATGTGTTAATGATCTTATGCTAAGTTTCACTTTGAGTAATATTTTCTTTGTTCTTTGCCTGTGTCTTTACTTGTTATATGATTGGTCCTTATACTTATATAATGATTTAAGAATGTAAATATTATGTAAGTACAATATATATATATTATAACAATCAATATCATAAATAAATATGAAATGGAATACACCGTTCATAGAGATGGTAAGCCGTACGTACGCATGAATACTATTACCATTTTAATTGTTGTATTGAAAGAAACTATGAAAATGACATATGTATATATTTATATATATCATTATTAAAGTGTCATTATTATATCATATATATAATATAATTTAAATTAACCCATCCTTAATATATTCTATGTGGTGGGTGAATGAATCACTTCACTTTGAGGGGGTGGTCATCCATACATCCTGAAACGAGATTATCCAGTTAACATTAAATGAAAAGTAAAGAGATGTGTTATAAAAAGGATTAAATAATATTAAATAAATAATAAATATAATATATTAAATATATAAATAAATTTTCCTTCATAATTGTCACCATGGGTTTTTGTGAAGGAATGATGAACAATCATCATTTCGTGAGGCAGTAGTTTGTCATCCACAGAAACAGTATGTTCGTTATCTATTATATGGAGGTGTGTGTAAATTTAGGTCAAACTCTTATAATAAAAACATCCTAGTATATCGAGGATAATTTTTTTCATATAATAATTTAATAAAGATGGATTAGGGCATGGAGAATGAAAATAAAGGAATGGAGTTTGAGATAATATTACTTTTAAATTGGGTAACTCCTTTCGAATTGTGCCAAAAGGCTTCCTTGAGTTGCCATCTTCCCAAGGTAAGGCTTCTAAGAGGTAGGGAGGGATTTTGGAGGCTTTTTTTAGTAGATTTTGGGCAAGACAAGGGGATTTAGCACTATGAGGAAGTTGGTATAGGGTGCCCTTTTATTGGAGGGAGGTGGGCCACTTTAGAAAGTCTTGAAATAATAATTTTTTATAAATTTATTTTTGAATTATAATATCCCTAATGTGATTTATTTCTAGTTTAAGATGATTATAGGTCGAAATCATTTCAAAAAATATATTTTTTTCATGTTTACGTCATAAAATTAACCATGTCTTTTTTATTTAACCCTTAGTTAAATAATTTGACTCTTACAGTGTCTTCTTGTATTTTTACACTATATAGTTAATATATTTAATCTAAAATTACAAGATAACCACAAGTGTATGATTTATGAAAATTTTAAAACTATCCAATTTGTTTTTCTAAGCATTATACTTTTATAATTTATATATCATTTAATAAAATAGTATTTATTTTAAAATTTTATTAATGTCAATTGAGACACTATTTAGTAATTTATTTTTATCAATGTCATAAATACTTGATTACTTCTAAAAAATTGAATTAACTCATTCCTAACATGTTATTTCAATCCAAAAAAATCTTGGATGGCATAAAATGTTTCAAGGTATATTTTTTAATATTATTAATATTATTAAAACGATTTTACATTTAGTAATTCATATGTTGCATCATCATTGTGTCAAAATTAAATTTAATTATATACTGTCTAAAAATTGTAAATAAATTATCATGATTTAGATTAATTTATTGTATTTATAATAAATATTTATCCTAGAATTTATATTTTGCATCAACATATAATAAAAACTATTTATTTATTAAATTTGGAATATGATACATTTAATTATTTTTAAATAAAATATATTAAATGTCTTAATCTTACACAAGTGGCATAAAAGGACAATTCTTCTAACCTAAGGTTGATTTGGGTATTAAAATAATTATCTTATAAAATTAAGACAAGTGTTTGGCGTTGAGTCAATAAGGTTTTCCTTATGACTTTTCCATTCCTTCTTGTTTTGAAAATCACAAACACCTTATCTTTAAGGAAAATCGCTTTTGTAAGGAAAAATGCTTTCTTAAGGAAAATTGCTTTTATAAGGAAAAATCCTTTCTTAAGGAAAAACGCTTTTATAAGAAAAATTTATCCTTATCATATTTTCATTAATATTTTTCTTAAGTATGAAATTCGGATTCACTTTCTCGGAATCATAAAAACTTTGATATAAAAGTATTCTGTTTTTAGGATTCGGTTCTGGACAAGAACTATAAGGAAGTTTCATTCCGAATTCCGGATATGAATTCTGACCTAGTTCTATTCCAGATTCAGGATACGAATTCTGAAGAAGAATTCTCATTACGAATTCTAATGAAGAAATCCCATTCCGAATTCTCATTACGAATTCTGAAGAAGAATTCTCATTACGAATTCCAATGAAGAATTCTCATTACGAATTCCAATGAAGAATTCTCATTACGAATTCTAATGAAGAAATCTCATTCTGAATTCTCATTACGAATTCTGATAAAGAATTCTCATTACGAATTCTGATGACGATTTCTCATTACGAATTCTGATGATGAAATCTCATTACGAATTCTGATGATGAATTCTCATTACTAATTCTGATGATGAATTCTCATTACGAATTCTAATGACGAATTCTCATTACGATTTCTGATGACGAATTCCTATTCCGAATTCCTATTCCGAATTCTCATTCCGAATTCACCTATTAAACAGAATCTGATTATCATTGTTTTATACACTCTGAATTTATTCACTCCGAACTTTCACTCCGAAATTTCTATTCCGAACTTTTATGTTAGAGTTTAAAACGATGTCGTACTTTCTGTTACACTTGTTTTGTTATAAAACGATGTCGTCCATTTTGTTATAAACTAACCGTTGTCTAAGTGACACGTGTACAGGTCCCTCCGAACTTTAAGGGAAATATGACCGTTGGAGAAGGAGCCGACCTTACCTATAAATAGGAGCTCATTTGAAAGAGCTCGGTGTGGATTGCTGAAAAAGTACTTACATGCTGTTGAAGTGATTTCTAGAGAGAGAGTCTCTTATTAACTCTCAAAGCTTCGTGTGACTCCAAATGTTGGTGATTACATTCGAGGGCTTCCGGGGATAGGAAGACAGAGGTGCCGACTACCTTAAAGATCGAGGGCTTTCTTGCTGAGAAAGACAGAGGTGCCGACTACCTTAAAGATCGAGGGCTTTCTTGCTGAGAAAGACAGAGGTTGCCAACTACCTTAAAGTTGAGGGCTTGCGGGGATAGCAAGACAGAGACACCGATCTTCGTATCGAGGGCTTACCCTGGTGTGGGTAAGACAGACTTGCTTGAAAGTATAAATCAAGGGACCTTTATCCAAGGTTGTTGGATACCCTTCTCTTTGGGTTAAAAGACTATTATCTTGTTACTAGTAGTTTTACTACTTGTTGTTATTCCGCTGCAATTTGTATCTTAAGGAAAGTATAACTTTCTTATACTTCCTTACTCTGATTGGTTTAGATTCTATACGCTTTAAGGTAGAATCTTATATTGTAACTTTTGTTAAGTTCAGTTCGGTGTTAGAGGTGTTGTGAATCTACTTAGTTTAACTTTGTTAAACTTAGTCCTTTCCTTTTCTTAAGGAAACTTTAGTTGTTCATAACTAACTTTAAAGGTTCCAAAGGAATTTTTAAAGTATACAATTCACCCCCCCTCTTGTATATTGAGCATCTCATATCATATTTCGATCCTACAATTGGTATCAGAGGTTGGAAACCTCTTACTCTATACCATTCTTACATTTGGTATCAGAGCCAAGGTTACTGAAATACTTGTACTCACATACAAGTTTTTCTTGCTCACTTTTCTATTCCGAACTTTGTCATTCCGATTTATCCATTCCGAACTTTTCCCATTCCGAACTTTATGTTTACGAACTTTTGCTACTAACAAGTGTGTTTCCAAGTTATTTTTTTTAGTATGGCAGGAATGAACGTTGGTTCGATTGAAAATCTGAATCCTACAAGACCACCTATCTTTGATGGTAATGATTATGAATACTGGAGAGATCGTATGAAGACTTTTGTTATCAATACTGGAGTAGATAACTTTGTGATGCTTACTGGTGACTATAAAATTCCTGACAAGGAAGTCAGAACCTTTACTAACCAGGAAAAGCAAGAATATCAACTCAACTATAAGGTACGCAATACTTTGTTGTGTTCAATGACTAGAAATATATATAGCCAAATTTCTTCTTGTGAAGCAGCTAACTGTATATGGAAGAAGTTAGAGGTTACACACTTTGGGACTTCTAAGGTGATTGAGACTAGAAGAGCTATGCTTAGAGCTGAATATCATGGCTTCAGTTTTCCTTATGGAGAACCTATCTGTAAAGTTCAACAAAGATTTATGACTATCGTCAACAGTCTACAATCTATGGGAGAGAAAGGTTTAGATGATTAAGCTCTTGTGGACAAGATTATTGACATTATGCCCAATGAGTGGGAATCCAAGAGAACAGCTATAGATGAGAACAGGAAGGTCACTCAAATTACTCTTGATGAATTATTTGGAACTCTTCTACAACATGAGACTAGAATGAAGAGAGATGCTGACAACATCAAGAAGAAGAATGGAAGTGGTACTGTTGCTTTTACTACAACTTCTAATCAGATGAAAGCTAAGACTCCTGAGAGAGTAACCAGATCCAAATCGAAGAAATTCATCTTCCAATCCGAATCTAGTGAAAGTGAAGTTTCAGAAAATGAATTAGCCAATCTTGCTCGAAGGATGAACAAGATAGCTGGACAGAGAAACTTTCAATCCAAGTATAAGAAGAAGGATAGGAAAGATAAGAAAGATGGAGAAGTTACTTGTTATGAATGTAAAAGAGCTGGACATATTAGACCAGATTGCCCTATGCTCAGAAAGAAAGAAAGGAAGGAAAGGCATTCAGACAAGAACAGGAAGAAGTATTACAAAGCCAAAGCTAAGAACGTTTTGAAAGCTAATGACACCTGGAGTGCCAGTGGTGGTGACTCTTCAGATGAATCTTCTGATTATGAATCTTCAGGACAGAAGAATCTTGGTCTTATAGCCAGATTACCCATTGAAAATCATTGTCTTATGGCTAAGGTACGAAATGCTGAATCATTGACCAATGTTTCTTTAAATTCGAATGATAGTAAGTATTATAACTCTTCTGATGAAGAATCATCTTCTGATGAGGAAAATACTTTACCTACTTTTTAAGAAGTCTCTAGGTTTGCTGAACTTCTTGAGATTGAGAATTCCAAACTCAACAAGAAACTTGATAAGGCAAATTCTAGGAATTCTATTCTTACTAAAGAGATATCAGATCTTTCTAAAGATCTTGATAAGAAAAACGCTGATTTTGAAAATATTTCAAAAAATCTTGAGGAAGTAAGTTCTGAGAAGAACAAACTTTCTAAAGAATTAGAAAAAGTAATTTCTAATAAAAAAGTTTTCGAGCTTAACTCTAGTTCAAAAACTAATGATTTTGAGGATAAAAACTTGGTTGTAAAACTCAAGTCCGAAATTTTTTCCTTAAAGAAGTGTTTATCAAACTTTACCCATGGTAAGGAAAATTTTGATAAGATGTATTCTCAAATACGACCTTTAAGAAATAAATCCGGATTTGGTTATACCCAAGCAAAACCTGTTTTCAGCAACAATTATTTTGTTCCTCAAAGTGCCCCATTTTGTACTAAGTGTCAATGTGGTGGTCACTGGGCAAGAAATTGTTCCTTAAACAAAACCCAATCCTTAGGTTTTCATAAAGCTTATTTTTCTAAGAAAATGTGGGTTCCAAAAATTTTATTGTCTGAAAATCTCGGATCCAAACAAGTTTGGATTCCGAAAATCTAACTTTGTTCTTAATTTCAGGAAAATAAAGAAAGTTCCAGCAACAATATTTGGTACATGGATAGTGGATGTTCCCGGCATATGACTGGTAACAAAAGTTTTTTTGAAAAGGTTATCAAAACGAAAGGAGGAAAGGTAACTTTCGGAGACAATGATAAGGGAGAGATTGTTGGTATTGGTAATATTGTTTTTTTTAGGTAAAACTTTGATTTCAAATGTTATTTTTGTTAAAGGTCTTAAGCACAACCTCATTAGCATAAGTCAGTTATGTGATGAAGGTTACCTTGTGAATTTTAGGAATGATAAATGCTTAGTTCACAATTCCAAGGAAGAATTTATTCTCTCAGCCAATAGGCAAGAGAATGTTTACACCTTAAACTTAGAAGACCTAAGAAGCCAAGATTTACCTTGCCTAAGTGCAATGGAAGACCACTCTTGGTTATGGCATAGAAGATTAGGACACTGTAATTTTAGGAACCTATGTAAACTCTCTAAGAAGAAACTTGTTAAGGATCTACCGGAGCTTAGATTTGATTCTTCTAAAGTTTGTGATCCTTGTCAATATGGCAAGCAACATAAATCTAGTTTTAAGTCAATCGGTGAAGTCTCAACAACCGATGCATTACAGTTGGTGCATATGGATCTTTTTGGTCCAACACAAACTGGAAGTATTGGAGGCAAATACTATGTGTTTGTTCTTGTTGATGATTACACTAGATTTACATGGGTCTATTTTCTAGCAAGGAAATCTGAAGCTTTTTCTTATTTCAAAAGTTTTAGAGCCCAAGTTAAAAATGAGAAAAACCTTCCATTGAAAACTATTCATAGTGATCATGGAGGAGAATTTCAAAATTCTGATTTTGAAACTTTTTGTAGTAAGAAAGGTATTACTCACAACTTTTCAGCACCTAGAACTCCTCAACAGAATGATGTAGTTGAAAGAAGAAATAGAATTCTTCAAGAGATAACTAGAACCATGTTGAGTGAATATTCTATTGCTAGACATTTCTGGGCTGAAGCTGTAAGTACTGCTTGTTATACTATAAATCGAGTTTTGATTAGACCTTTTCTTAATAAAACTCCTTATGAGTTATGGAATGGTAGAAAACCAAGACTTTCCTACTTCAAGGTTTTTGGTTGCAAAGTATTCATTTTGAATACTAAAGATAACTTACATAAATTCGCACCAAAATCTGATGAAGGAATTTTCTTAGGATATTCCACAACCTCTAAGGCATATAGAGTTTTTAATAAAAATACTTGTACTGTTGAGGAAACAGTACATGTAAAATTTGATGAATCAGATCTTTTTGTTTTTAAAACCTCCCAACCTACATCTTCGGATGTGTTTTCAAAAACTGATTATCAACCGTTGATAGAAGAACCTTCTGATAAGGAAATTGTTCTAGAAGATAATTCTGAAACATTTACCCCAGAAGACTTTCTACCTTATGTTGATGAACAGGTTTTACAAAACCCAAATCAGGTGTTTCTTAAGAATCATCCCAGTGATAGTATCATTGGTGATGTAAATCAACCTGTAAGGACTAGAAGTTCCTTAAGAAATGAAGTAGAACATCTAGCATTTCTTTCCCAATTAGAGCCTAAAAGCACTGATGAAGCTTTAAGTGATGATGATTGGATCAAAGCAATGCAAGATGAACTAAATGAATTCGAAAGGAATAAAGTCTGGACCTTGGTTGAGAGACCTAAGGAAACTTCTGTTATTGGAGTAAAATGGGTTTTCAGGAATAAATGTGATGAGAATGGAGTCATTGTTAGAAATAAAGCTAGACTTGTTGCAAAAGGCTATAATCAGCAAGAAGGAATAGACTATGAAGAAACCTATGCTCCAGTAGCTAGACTTGAATCTATCTGTATTCTACTTGTCTTTGCAGAATTCTTTAGTTTCAAACTTTTCCAAATGGATGTGAAATGTGCTTTTCTTAACGGTTATGTTCAAGAGGAAGTTTTTGTTGAACAACCTCCTGGCTTTGAAGATACAAAACATCCAAATCATGTTTTTAGACTTACCAAAGCTTTGTATGGCCTTAAACAAGCCCCACGAGCATGGTATGATAGACTTACTGGATTTTTGCTTCAAAATAACTATGTTAAGGGAAATGCAGATCCAACCCTTTTTATAACGAAAAATAAGAAAAATGTTTTGATTGTTCAAATTTATGTTGATGACATTATATTTGGTTCAACTCAGCAATCTTTGACTGACTCTTTTGCTAGTCTAATGAAATCTGAGTTTGAAATGAGTATGATGGGTGAGTTAACATTTTTCCTTGGTTTTCAAATTTCTCAAAAACCAGAAGGAACCTACATATCCCAACATAAGTATATTAAAGATCTTCTTAAAAAGTATGGTTATGACAACACTAAGAGTATAAGTACTCCCATTGGTACCTCAAACTCTTTAGATCTTGATGAAGCTGGGAAACCAGTAGATCAAACATCTTTTAGAGGTATGATCGGAAGTCTACTTTACTTAACAGCTAGTCGACCAGACTTAATGTTTTCTGTATGCTTGTGTGCAAGATATCAATCCAATCCTAAGGAATCTCATTTAAAGGTAGTAAAAAGAATTTTTCGCTACCTTAAAGGAACCATGGATCTAGGATTATTTTATACTTCTGGAAATGATTTTGTTCTAAAAAGCTTTTCTGATGCTGACTTTGGTGGATGTAGAATGGATAGGAAAAGTACATCCGGAACTTGTCATTTCTTAGGAGATTCATTAGTTTCTTGGTCATGCAAGAAGCAACATTCTGTTGCACTCTCCACTGCTGAAGCTGAATATGTAGCAGCTGGAAGTTGTTGTGCACAAGTGTTGTGGATGCAACACACACTCAGAGACTATGGCTTGAGTTTTACTAAAACTCAAATTTTGTGTGATAACACAAGTGCCATTGCCCTAAGTAAAAACCCTGCACATCACTCCCGTGCAAAACACATAGATATTAGGCATCACTTTCTTAGGGATCACACACTTAAAGGAGATATTATTCTTCAGTTTATCGGAACGCAAGATCAACTTGCTGATATCTTCACAAAATCTTTACCTTCTGATAGATTTGAATATATTAAACAGAAGTTAGGAATGATAACCGTAAGGTAATCTTCCTCAATTAACTTTCTGTTGAAAAATCTCCTTACAGTAACAAAACTCCTTTTCATAGGGGGAGTACATTTGTTTGATTATCTAACAAAGTTTTTCAAATTTTGTTTTCAAACTTTTCGGAACGAAAATTTCCGGAATGGAATTTCCGGAACAACAATTTTCCAGAAAGGATATTTTCGCACAGAATACTTCTGGAATAGAAGTATTCGTATTGAAAATTTCCGGAATGGAAAACTTTCGTACTGGTATTTTCATAACGGAACTTTCGTACTGAGTCTTTCGTATTGACTTTTCATATTTACCTTTTCGTATTGAGTTTTTCGTATTGAGTCTTTCATATTGACTTTTTCGTATTAAGGTTTTCGTATTTAGTTTTTCGTATTGATCTTTTTGTAGTCATCATTATATTACCCATTACGAATAACTTTCCTAAGCTAATCCGAAAGGTATGATTTCCTTACTGAAGTTTTCGTAATCATATTTTACTTGCTGGCAATTTCTTATAGTTTGTTTTTGGTTTTTGAATTTCTTAAATCTTTACTTTAATAAAACCTCAAAAAGATCGGATTCAAGCTTTCAACCGTTAGATCTGATCTCAGATCATTCTAAACCGTTAGATCAACCGAGGAAGTTGAACCGTCATCCCAATGCCTATATAAAGGGGACCCTATTTTCTCGTCCCACATCGATTTCAAGCTTTTGCGTGCTGAAGCTCTGACTCTCTGATTTAAGGCCATTCCGAACTTCAGTCTTCTCAGTTCCGAACTTCTCAGAGATTTCAGATCCGAATGTCTGCAGAGTTAGCTTCTCAAGAGATGTCTTCAACCAAGCCCATTTCTCAGTGGTTAGTCTACAGAGAGCGGTTAGTTCATCCGAATTTCTTCAGCAACTATGATTCTATCATTTCGAAGAATATCAAGTTAAATGGCTGGGAGGATGTTGCGATATCAAAAACCGGCAACCAAGATGAAGTCTACTCAGACTTGCTTGTCGAGTTTTATGAGACAGTTGCTTTCTTCGTGGAAGACAATAGAGAAAAATTTTCTTTCAAATCGTATGGAAAGACATATAACCTATCTTACACCAAGGCTGCAAGCTTGGTAGGGCTGAGTTATGAAGGGGAAGCTGAGTTTATCTCACACGTTCTGCCAGACTCCTTGGGTAGTTTCAACAAGGAGAAAGCCTTAGAAATTCTCGGACTGGATGATGATAAGGCTCCGAAAATTGCAACCCTATCTACAAACTTCCGGATTCTGGAGTTATGGGTGCAAGGGCTTATCGTACCGAGAAAAGGAGACAAGGACATCTTGAAGAAGAGTGAGATATACATCTTGGATTTTCTGATAAATCTAAGAAAGTTCAACCTGATGAAGCATATTCTTCTGAACATTGATAATTTGAAGAAGGGGAATCTGAGAGCTTAGATAGTGATGTACCCGGAAATATTATCGAAGCTGATAGTTCGGTGCCTAGAATCTTTCAAGGTTGCTTGTAGTTCTAAGCCGAAAGTTTGCAAGATTATGTTGCTCAGTGATGCAACTCTTAAAAGGATGAATATAGCTTTTAACAAGGAGTCAGGGAAATTCATTGATCTACCGCCTCAAGCAGAAGTGACTCCGAAAGTGGCTGATCCGGAATCATCAAAGCCGGTAAGGAAGAGGAAACAGAAAGAAGTGGTAGGTGAAGCTGAGGAACCCAAGTCTAAGGAAGTCCCTTCCGCACCTCCTAAGCCTAAGAAGAAGAAGACATATACTGATGAGGTTGCAGCGAAGTGGAGAGCTGACAAGGAAAAGAGGAAGGAAGGAGATCCGCAGTTCGGATTGGATCCTGCAGAGGCTAAGGCTCTGAAAGAAAAGGCTGCTGATGAGCTTGAGAAGCAAGATAAGGAAAAGAAGCTGAAGAAGAAGTTTTCAGAAGCTGAGGCTGTGCAAGCTTTGTTGAAGTTTAATGAAATGGTTTCAGCAACCATTCCCGTTCCGAGATCTTTTTCTCTGGAATCTCTACCTGAGACTCCAGGAAGAAATCTTGTAACTCCGGAAGAGGCTGTTCCTACTGAGGAAGTAGAGCAAGTGGAAGAGGTTGAAGAAGCGGCTGAAGGAAGTGGTGAGACAGGAGATGTGCTCAAACAAGTAGATGAATATAAGGGAACTCCTTCGGATCACCTCTCGCTCCGAACATCTGAAGCTCAATCTTCCAAGCTTGCTACTCCTGTAATGGAAGAAGAAAAGGGAGAAGAAGAAGTTACTTGTCAAGAACATATTTTACTTGATGCTGCTCAGATGGGAAATGTGGAAGCCATTGTTCAAGAAGTTGCTGATGAGGAAGATAAAATTGTTCAAGTCTCCGATAGTGAGAACAGATCTCCGGAACAGGTTTCAATTCCAGAAAAACAAAAGGGAAAGCAAATTCTTGCTGATACCCCGAGTTCAGGAAAAAGTTTGAGGAAGGAAGCTGGTAGCTCTTCTAAGAGGAAGTTGGAGCTTATTGAGGAAGAAAATTCTCCTAGCAAGATTTCTGATTCGGAGTCATCATCGTTGGGGCACGATTTTGTTGTACAATCCTTGAAGAAGTTTGTTGGAACAATTCCGACCTTCTCCAGTATTGACTCTCGGTGCCAGATGCTCCAACATACAATGAATCAGAAAACCGACTCCGTATCCATGGTTATGGATAAATGTGTTGAGATAGAAGCCCAGTTCAAAAATTTCTTTATTGGTTACGAAGCCCATAAAAGATCGTGCAAAAGGATGACTAGCTGGTCGAAGAAGAATGTGGAAGAGATGAGGTTGCTGGATGAGTTTCAGGAGAATGTTAAGGATGCATTTCAAACCGAGGACAAGAAGTTTCATGAGATGTCTGCATCATTCGATGAGAAATTGATAGAGGAAAAGAACATTCGGAGTCAGGAAGTAAGAGATCTGAATGGAAAGCTCAACTCTGTTAATCAAAGTTGGAAATTTGAAAGGGATCATCGGATCAATTTTCTAGAAAGGATAAAGTCTCAGGAAGAGAAAATGGAAGCTCAGGAAGAAAAGTTGAAGGCTCAGGAAGAAATCATTCAAGCTCAGTCAGCAAGAATAGTTGCCTTAGAAAAGCAAGCAGAGGAAGATCATAAGGATCTCAAGAAGATCAAGACAATTCTCAAGGGGCTCATGTCGAAGGAGAAAGATCCGAAATGACCAATCCGATCTTTTTGTTGTAATCTGTTTTTGTTGCTGACATTTCAAATATAATGAAAATTGTGCTTGTTGTTTCTATTGCTGTCGTTACTAATCTTTTCAGGTACTTTGTTATTTTTTTCCATTCCCTCCAATTCTTTTTGAAAATCACAAAGGGGGAGAAGGAAAAGATCCTTAAGAAAAAGAGGAAATCTAATAAGTGATTATCAAAGGGGGAGAAAGAAAAATACCCAAGGAGATAGAACTCAAATAAGAGTTTGTTTAAGGGGGAGTTTTTCTTAAAGAAACATCACTCCGGAAATATGAATACGATCCTTAGAGACTCAAAGCCTAAGGGGGAGTTAGTCGTATTCATCTATATTCTTAAACCAAGGGAGATAAGCTTTAATATGTTTCTTTCTTCTAAGAATAGCTTTTTCGTAAGGATGTTTGTGCTTTCCAAAAAGGGGGAGATTGTTGAGTCAATAAGGTTTTCCTTATGACTTTTCCATTCCTTCTTGTTTTGAAAATCACAAACACCTTATCTTTAAGGAAAATCACTTTTGTAAGGAAAAATGCTTTCTTAAGGAAAATTGCTTTTATAAGGAAAAATGCTTTCTTAAGGAAAAACGCTTTTATAAGAAAAATTTATCCTTATCATATTTTCATTAATATTTTTCTTAAGTATGAAATTCAGATTCACTTTCTCGGAATCATAAAAACTTTGATATAAAAGTATTCTGTTTTTAGGATTCGGTTCTGGACAAGAACTATAAGGAAGTTTCATTCCGAATTCCGGATATGAATTCTGACCTAGTTCTATTCCAGATTCAGGATACGAATTCTGAAGAAGAATTCTCATTACGAATTCTAATGAAGAAATCCCATTCCGAATTCTCATTACGAATTCTGAAGAAGAATTCTCATTACGAATTCCAATGAAGAATTCTCATTACAAATTCCAATGAAGAATTCTCATTACGAATTCTAATGAAGAAATCTCATTCCGAATTCTCATTACGAATTCTGATAAAGAATTCTCATTACGAATTCTGATGACGATTTCTCATTACGAATTCTGATGATGAAATCTCATTACGAATTCTGACGATGAATTCTCATTACTAATTCTGATGATGAATTCTCATTACGAATTCTAATGACGAATTCTCATTACGATTTCTGATGACGAATTCCTATTCCGAATTCCTGTTCCGAATTCTCATTCCGAATTCACCTATTAAACAGAATCTGATTATCATTGTTTTATACACTCTGAATTTATTCACTCCGAACTTTCACTCCGAAATTTCTATTCCGAACTTTTATGTTAGAGTTTAAAACGATGTCGTACTTTCTGTTACACTTGTTTTGTTATAAAACGATGTCGTCCATTTTGTTATAAACTAACCGTTTTCTAAGTGACACGTGTACAGGTCCCTCCGAACTTTAAGGGAAATATGACCGTTGGAGAAGGAGCCGACCTTACCTATAAATAGGAGCTCATTTGAAAGAGCTTGGTGTGGATTGCTGAAAAAGTACTTACATGCTGTTGAAGTGATTTCTAGAGAGAGAGTCTCTTATTAACTCTCAAAGCTTCGTGCGACTCCGAATGTTGGTGATTACATTCGAGGGCTTCCGGGGATAGGAAGACAGAGGTGCCGACTACCTTAAAGATCGAGGGCTTTCTTGCTGAGAAAGACAGAGGTGCCGACTACCTTAAAGATCGAGGGCTTTCTTGCTGAGAAAGACAGAGGTTGCCAACTACCTTAAAGTTGAGGGCTTGCGGGGATAGCAAGACAGAGACACCGATCTTCGTATCGAGGGCTTACCCTGGTGTGGGTAAGACAGACTTGCTTGAAAGTATAAATCAAGGGACCTTTATCCAAGGTTGTTGGATACCCTTCTCTTTGGGTTAAAAGACTATTATCTTGTTACTAGTAGTTTTACTACTTGTTGTTATTCCGCTGCAATTTGTATCTTAAGGAAAGTATAACTTTCTTATACTTCCTTACTCTGATTGGTTTAGATTCTATACGATTTAAGGTAGAATCTTATATTGTAACTTTTGTTAAGTTCAGTTCGGTGTTAGAGGTGTTGTGAATCTACTAAGTTTAACTTTGTTAAACTTAGTCCTTTCCTTTTCTTAAGGAAACTTTAGTTGTTCATAACTAACTTTAAAGGTTCCAAAGGAATTTTTAAAGTATACAATTCACCCCCCCTCTTGTATATTGAGCATCTCATATCATATTTCGATCCTACATTTGGGTATTTTTATATTATTATAAGATTATTTTTAGCTTTAATTACACTTTTTACCTTTTAGCGTAATAAATAAAATTAAAAATATACTATTCCCCAAAATTTATTTTGATCTAATTAAACCAAATTTTTCACCTCGATTATTATCATGTATGTCCGATTTTTAAACAACAAATCCTAGAAACTTCAAAATTATGGTTAATGCTAATCTGTAAATGTGGCTAGAAGCCGAGTAAAAATATGTTAAAAAGGTTCAATGAATTTGAATGTCTAATTTTATTATAAAAATTATTCCAATGATCTATATTGGGTTAATATATATATTATTTATCTATTTTTACATTAAAATAAATTTAATGTAAAATAATTATTTCAATGAAAACTTAGTTTTAAACAGTAATGCAGTGTTTTTCAATATAAATAAAAAATTGAAAGTTTTCAAAAAAAATACCAAAATTTCACCATCAGATAAATTTGATATTCTAAAATCAAAAATTATGTTCATTTTATCAAAATTAATTTATAGGAATATCTAAATTTAGTTTTATTCTAACGACATTAAAATAGATTTATTTGAGGAAACAATATTTTAAAACATATAAAGACCTTATCAAAAATTATATTTTTTTGTCAATATGTTTTATTTATATAAAAAATAAATACAATATTATAAAATTAGTTAATATTATTCATATAACTATTTTTTAATGCGAGGTTATAATTATATTATTTAAATAATTAAAACAATAAAAAGAGATGATTCATAGAAACGTAGTGTTGCTTGTATCACACACAAACTCATTGTTGCGTTCATTGTATGCCAACTATGTCATGTGTGTAATGTTCGACAAGTAATCTTTTTTGAATGTAATATTAGACTTAGTGAAATGAAATATATAAATTAAAATTATATTTTATTCGAAAAAAATGGACCATAAAAACATGGGGTGTTACCATTTGAATATAATAGAGTTTCCGTAGAATATGATATTCATCTAGTGGAGAATCATTAAAGACGGTTGAAGTGGAAGAGATTATTTTGTTATCTTTTATTTTTCAAAAATAAATCACGTTTGAACTAATGTGATGATTCATGATTCATTTATGTTAAATTTCATTCTAAATTTATGGAAGTTAGATGTTGTTTAGAGGATATATGGTGATGTTTGAACCAGGTTTGGATAAATTTTATGGTATTATAGAATTTTGTGATTATCCAAAAATTGGATAAGTCTGAAGGTTCAAACGAGTTTTCTTTAAATTCCATATGAGTCACTCTTAGATTTAGTTTGAGTCATTTGATGTGTGGTTTAATAATTTGGTAATAGAATGGTTCTAGTGTATGAGTCATTTTGGACCAACGTATGTGTCATCTCTAAGTAGTCCTGAAAATTTGTAAAGAAAATATATTTTAAAACATAATTCTCGACCAAAATATAAGTTATTTAATTCTATGTAAAATTTATTTCATTTCTAATTTTGATTCATTCTAAGAGTATTGTATGAGTAATAATCTCATAAGATAAAAAATGAGGCCATGTCTAGACTATGAACAAGTCATTCAACACTGTGTACAAGTCATTGAGGCCTCTATAAAAATCAATGTAAATTGGATATAAATGATTTTGATGTTTTCTATATGCATTTAAGGATACCGTATGAGTCCAAAAAAGGTGAAAATTTTGGAATATATATAATGAAAATTTGAGTATCTATAATATTTATTCTGAAGAAAATAATTTAATTATTTGATACCTATGTTCAACTTTTAACATTTCAAAATACTGAGTTAGCTGTGAATTCCATAGGTGATGAATAAGAATAAGAATCTGTGAATTCTCCAATCCATATAGTAACTCCCCCTGTTATATGAATGGATACATAAATACATCAATATGATTTTATTATATTGGTTTTTATGGAGTTTTGTGGAAAAAAATAAAAAAATTAATAATAAATTCCAATTATATGTGAATTTTAAATGTAAATAGGATTAATAAAGGAATAATAGAGATCTAGTGATTAAAGTCCAAGAAATATAGAGTTTTTAATTATTAGGAAATATATTAGTTCAAAATTTGGTATTCTCATTGTATAGGGAATACATGGAAAACAATAAACTGACACTACATTATCTATATATGTTATGTAGGATGAATAAAAAACTATACATATATAGAAAAATTACTAATACTACATCCTTTTTGTAAAACACATAAGTATAAAAGAAGGGGGGTTTCTTACATTGGAACTATGAAATACCCAATGAATTAAAATTATATGGAATAATTATTCATTCAATGCATTATGAAGCTAAAAATGAAAAATTAATCAAGATCTATAAAATATAATTTTTCATAATGAAAGTAAGATAATAGTGTATAACTATTCCCACAATGAAAGAGAATAAGAATGTGTGAGAGAGAATATAAAGAATTCACAACTGCTACATTTTAACTCGAAGGATATAGATAGTGTGGGAATAAGTTCTTGTTTTGTGAATCCAATGTGAAAATGTAATTTTACAGTTTGCAAGTAATAGAATAAGAAAAAATTTTCCCTTTATGTTGCTGTGATTATACAAGAATTAAAGGATGAATAATAATCATCCCATCAATAACATGATTACGATGTAAAGTGGTGATGAACTCTACAGTTGTTACCCAATACATTTTACTACAAATATATGGGATGAACATTACATGTATGTGATATGTTTTACATAAGTTCATGGATATAACATGTTTATCATAATCCACAGGTAGATATGAGTGGGTAATATTATATTGGTGGAATCCAAATCACACCATGGGCTATCCTTACCATTTTGAAAGGCAATCCATGGTAATCTATAGTTTTCTCTTAGTGTGTGTTTGTGTTTTCATCGTAAGAGATAAATTATAACTTTTTAACTAGAGTTGAGGGTTGTTAAAAATAAATACATCAAAAGAACTATATATCATTGAGTTACCCACCATTGATATCACAAATCTTATGGGTGGATTTTCCACATTCCCTGTTAGTTTAGGGTTTATGGATCAGTTTGTAAGGGAGAAAATTCCCAACTGTCCCCATGTCCAAAAAACAACATGAGTTGGTGAGTATGGAATGAATTAGTAAAACACATGACTTGTGTTATTGGATGTCCACATTGTATTCACCCAGTAGGTCCCAAAAACCAACTCTAAATCTAAATCACAACATTTTGTTTGAATATTTCATAGAAAGACAGTGCTAGTACATTACTATAAAATTAACAATGCGCACACACCATGTACCTTGGAGTATATATTATGTACTATGTTTTCTTTTTAATTTTTCATATAATTTTCCTCAGGAAATTGAATTGGGTTTTTAAATATTCCTACCAAATAATTTCCCCATGGTGACTGTAATGGTGTGTTATAATTAATCATAAAAAGTAGATTTTTTTTATATATTATGTTATTTTACTCTATAGAAATTATGATTGGGTTTGAGTGAGATGATCAATGTGGAAATGAAATTTGGTACACAACTATGGACATGCTGATGATAGGGTGTGGGACTCCCACATACAAAATAGATTTTAGTACTCAACCATATACTCAGGGTATAGGTCTGCTAGTTTGGGCTTGGGTTCAGAACTCCCTTGGTCCAAACAAAGAGTTAATACTCTATTTAAAATTTTGAGTGAATAACTCTCCCACTAATGGGGAACTATTCCTACAATTATAAATTTGGTTCTATCATAATCGGTGCACTCTATTAGGTGAGGAATGGTTCCTCCCCTGGTGTTAGTACATGCTTAATCGACACACATACTTCGAAAATACATGATTCCACCAATACATATTTTGAGAGGGTAAATGGTATTTTGTAAAACTAGGTAGTATAATTTCCTTGGAGTGGTTTGTGGTGCTTATTCCTGATGTGGCTAGGCTGAATTTCATAGGACTCAATTATGATTATGTTTCGTTATATTTAATAATATTTAGGATTTTACCCTTATGTTCTTCCTCATTGGCATGAGTTATGAGCAGAATTATGTTTATTTTAACTTCATTATTTTTAGGGTTTCCTACTAAGAATATTTAAATTTATCCATACATTGGTGTTCATCCCACACACATCAAATCTTATACAATGAAAAGATATTTCTATGGTGACCATGGTGAATGTTTTGTTGGTAGAGAATGTGTTTAGTGGTTCTTATAGGTGATGCCTTTATTTAGTTTTTATTCTAGGATTTGGTGTATCAAGGATTTACCCTTATTTATATTTATTCTAGGATGGGATTTACTTTGAATATCTAGCTTATATTTTTTCCTGTATTTTTTGGTTATTTCATTTTTTTCATTATTGTATAATTTATTTATATCATTTTTCATAATTATTTTTAGGGGATTTTGGTGTGTTATTTTTTGTACTGAATAAACTTGTAAGTAATTGAATTCATTGGTCATTTGAGAATTAGAATTAAGATTAAGTCTTTTTGACACCCTTAATCATGTTAATATGGTCATTATTGAATATTTAATTATGAGATCTATATATTGAGTCACTGATGTAAAATTTTTAGTTTAATGAATATTTAAAATTTAGTTATTATCGTTTTTGTCTATAGGAAACTAATATTATGGCATAATGGAATTTTTTAGCATAAAAATATGTAAACCTTTCATAAAAACAGGTTCAACCCATAATTATAAACATGAGATTGTGAAAAACTTATGAAGATAAGTTTAACATGATTGCATAATATATTTTTTTCATTTTTTATTACAATAATTTCAATGTATTTTTTTCATTTCCATGTTTTTTTATAAAATTAGTTTTGAATGAAAATCCATGGTAATTTGTAAATATGAATTCATTTTTAGTCTTTTCACACCCTTTATCCTTTTAATATAGTCAACATTCAATATTTGATTATGAGAACATTATTTTTGGACACAGATTTGTGATTTAATGTTTGATAATGGTTAAAAGAAGATTTCGTATAGATGATGGAAGTAGAAACTAATATTTTGACAGCCTATATTTGTTCATAGTATGAAAATAAGTAAAGACTTTAGATAATTGGGTATATCCCATAAAATCAATGTGAGGTTATATAATCCCCATGAAGTGTATATAAAAAAAGGGCCATGAGCATGGAATGTATCATGGAGAAAGGGAAGATGTAAGGCCCTACTCTTTGGTGAATAGGTTGCTCAGGATGGAACTACAAATGCAATGGAGGGTGAAACATGGGTGGAAAAGGATCTTGAGTAGAAATACATGTTATTATTCTTATAAAGAACTCAGAAACCACATCATATTTCTTATGTGAAAAATCTCAATATCTAAATAAGAACTATTATTTTCACTCGCATGATCAACCCAAGATCATACTATCCATCTGATGAAGTAATCTAGAGATATGAACCATCCACCCAAGTATTATCATCTTGTTCAACTAAATAAATTTTGGGCTTTTCTACGTTCAAATTTCCCACCACAAACACAAATATCTGGAAACCCCATTAAACCATAAGAATCACCATCTATGTCAACCCGATAACAATGATAGAATCACCATCTCACTAGAAAATTTAACAAAACCAACCTTCCATTTTCAATGCTAGAACAGATACTACCATGACTACACTAAAATATGTTGTTAGGCCTTCTTAAAATAGTCTTAATCCTATAAAATTTCCTTAACCATCTCTAAAATATTATATGATCTCAATACACTCTTAACCTCTTTAGGCATAGCCTTAAAAACTGAACAACCAACAAATAAATTACACAGGTAGATCTCATATCATTTACTTGGTGATCGAATACATGAGTTATTTATCTTCATAATAAATTTTTATTTCCAAAATCAGGTAATTGGGTTTAGGGAACGCATGAAAAAATATACATTGAATTAGCTGGGGAATGAAAGTAACATGTTGACTAAAAACATATTCCATTTGAAATTAAAAAAAGTGTAACCTCTTGATATTATGTTAATAGTAACTGAAGTATTCAATTTAGAGTTTATCAACAAAGATGAAAATTCATGTTAGAGTAATCCATGGCATGAATGGAATTCGTAAGAAATTATTGGGGGAAACTCTCATTCAATTATACAAGTTTAATGTTACATATAAATATCCCACTAAGAAAAAGGGGGTAAATTCACCAATTCACTACACACACTTAAACGATAGTTATTCATAATATTAATTCTAACCGTACACCTATTATTTTACATATCACTCATACTATACATTCATTTGTAGTAAGGAGTATTTATTTAACTAAGAAGAGGGGATGGACATGAATCATCTTAAGGGAGATCTTCTTTCAATATATTTATTCATACTATAAATTATTCTTTGTCAGGAACATTTTTAGGGAATGAGAAGAATATAAATTGATATTTTGTTTTCTATATTTTAAAAACTATATTTATGTAATTCATTTATTTAATCTTAATAATTTAATTAATTGTATTCATGTAAAATTATATGGGGTGGAAATGAGGGAATAAGACATAAAACACAAAATAAGAAATAATTTATTAATCATTTCATTTTATAGAATTATAATTCAATATATTTTTCAACAACTATATCACATATAATGGAATAAAATAACTACATATAAGGGATAAGAGAAACCATCCATGGAATCTTGGTATTATAAGATTGTCCCTTGATATTATTAGAGTGTACTTTCAAAGGTATGTGATGTTAAAATTTCATATTTTCATGAAATTAAATTGAAATGTCAAATATTCTTATTGATTCAAAAAATTCCCGGCACTTCTCAAGTGTAATCAACACTCCAAGAACTTTTGTCCCTACTTACCACTTTCTACACCATTACACACTAAAAAATTAAATATAAAACCCCAAAAACATTTAAATTATTACAGTGATACACACACAGTCCCCTATCTATTAGAGTTTAAATTCATTATACATAAGTGAATTAATATAGTGATAAAAATTCTATCCCTATAAATATGATCGGGTACTTACAAGTTATTTTGATAGAACACCATGTTCACTACTAGAGAAGTGTGTTTTTCACCTCTATAAAAATTCATCAAGAACAATTTTCTATTTTTCTAGGGATATAAATAATTAATCCATTGATTTTCATATATATACTAAATTGAATCCTCGATAATTAAAAAAACTGCAGCCTAGAATTATAAAAAACAAATATACTTTCATATTTGTTCGATAATTTCTATACAAATTTTTAGGTATGGTTCTTGTGATTTTTGATACAAAATTAATCTAATTTGTTCCATAGATTATTGAATTTGATGGTATAGGCAAGTGGGAGAAAGTTATGAACCATTTCCAAGCATGCACAGCGAAGAAAAACATATTATGTGGAATATATATAGAGGTAAATAGCTACATATTCTAAACATTCATAATTTTGATCATATATCATTATGTATTTCTGACCAAAAAATACCCAAAGTGAAAAGTAACTCATCTTATTTCATGTTTTCATAACGGGAAATGCATTTTGATCTGATGAAATATAATGTTTAATAGCCCATGGAGTAAGGTTATCTCCTTTTCAGTTAATATCTTAGTTAATTTAAAATAATTCTTGATAATGAAAAACTATATAAGTGTAAAAAGAAGAATGTATAAGATCTTCCAAAAAAGTGGTTGCAGTTATGAGTCTTCATAATTGGTTAATATGGATATTGATTTAGGTATTGATTATAGGATCAAGAAATTTTATAACTAATTTCTTTGAGTAAAATAAACTGAGTAGAAAATATTTATGATCAAATTACAAGGATTCTAAAAAAAATAATCAACCTTCTCATTCATGAAAATTTCGTGTTGAGTTAGCCACAAGGTTATTCAATATTAACTAGATATTTATGAACAAATTATCCTTTTCTATCAAAATAACTAAAAATTCCTTAGTCTATAAAGATTCACCAACTCATATACATTACACTCGGACCTTACTATGAAATATGAATATAAATATTTCATATTAACTCAATTTTATCAATTATTTGAGGCTTTCTAATTTTTTACTCCTCTTGGATGGATTTGTGAAATGGAATGTAATTAAATTTACCAACAAACTAATTCCTAACTAACAAGATTATTTTGATTTTGATTAATAATTAATTGGGGAACTCATCCTCTTACACTCATCCCATCACCCCTTAAGATAATTATCCATACACGATGAGAGATAATTCCACTACAAATCAAGAATATATTATAAGAGATGAGTGTATATAGTTAAATAGATTAATCAAGAAATTATTTAGAGTGAAACAAATTTCTATAACTGTAATTAATATATAATATAAAGTGAGTAAAATTAATTTTATTGTTATTTATTCAACTAAAAAAAGATAAAATGAGAGCACAACCTCTAAAATGTATATACTCCCTCATCTCTACTGGGTTTTTTCAATATTCTCTAAAAACCTTGATTAACATGGATCTATATACCAAAAGAATTATTGAAGGTTTCAAAAGGTATAAATATCATGAATGGACTAGTACTCCTTCAAATGATACTAGGGGCCAAAGATTTCACAATGTCATTTGTGTTTCGTAACATAAATTAAATTCTTACAACTTTGAAAATTTTAGATCTCCCTAGGATTAATGAAGTGAAAACTTTATTGAATAAAACATGATAAAACCCCACAAATATAGTCAATCCCCTTAGTGTCATGAATTGTACTCATAGTGTGAATGATGTTTCGTTATCTTCGTCATGAACCAAACACAGATCCAGCCTAACCCTTACATATCTCAATCATTGAATGAGCCCTTTTTCATAAAATGAATCATGTTTCCAAAGCTTTAATTCACATTTATAAAGCTTCCACCATATTTTATTCTATGTCCATTCATGAAATTAATAATGATTCAATGTATGTATCATGTTTGGAATAGACTCCCCACTCTTCTGAGGTTCCATGCAGGGCATGATGATCTCTAATTTGTGAGTAGATCTTTAGATATCAATTTCCATGTATTATTGTATTAATATATTATGGTTCATGGTCTAACCATTCCTTTCTTAGTTTGAATATATTGTAACTCTCTATGTTTCTCATAGAAACTATCAAACTTTACTCATGTTTTGAAATATTTAGAAATTCATAAAATATCAATGAATCATGTAATATTAGACTCATAAATCATTTGAAATAAAAACATAATAATATTCACGAATTAAACATATCAAACTCCCTTACACTTGAACAATATCTTGTACTTGATAAATATGAATCTCAATAACAAGTCCAAATAAAATACACTTTATCGAGAGAATATCTGAATAAAGTGTGGAAACAAAACAATGTTTTGGATTAAAAAAATTAAAACTAAAAAACTCATCCCTCCTAGGCCACTAGTCATTCCTCATAATTTTATAATTTGACACCAATTCCTCCTCCCCTCTACTATCATCTCTAAACTCCTCTTTAAGCACCCATATCTATATTGTCATTCACATCACTAGGAAACTCTTCATCAATGAATGTAGATATAAAATAGTGTTATGAACATAACTCAATTATATTCTCTTTAATATAGTCTTGAAAGAATCTGAAATCTCAACAATGTAAATATGAATTTAAAAAATAATCATGAGACATTTGAAATTTAATTTCTATGACTGTAATGTTTTTTGACCTATGCATGACAAAACCCTTATTTATTTTTTTAATATTATTTAAAATAAATTTTATATTTTTCGATATGTAGTAATTAAATATGATGATTTAAGTTGTGAAAATTTTCACAATATCCAAGTAGCACACCACACATCCTATCCTCGATATTAAATCACCCATGTCCACCATTAAAAACATATCCTCTAACATTTTCTAATGAATATCATAAAAAATATTATGAGTAAGGGTAGTAAGGATAATGTAGACTTTCAATGTATATCTTACCTAAAATATTCTTTTGTGGATTCTAGATTCATAAATTAGGATTAAAATAATCAGAAAGGTCTCCATGAAAAGTGGGTTTTCAATTGAAATAACTAATCACATTAAATGTGATTTTGTTCCTTTATTGTGTAGACAAGATTTCAATGAATGTTATAAATGATATATATGTCCCATGTTTTTCTCAAGATAATTATAAGATTGAATTAATAATATTTTATTTAGTTGTCTCTTAGGATGAAAACATAAAATCAAAGTCAATAACTCTATAAACAGGTCCCAAATAATTTTTCAATTAAATATAATTTTAGAAATTTAAAATCTATTAAAAAGATTCTATTTAGCAATCATATAATACATTTCTTAAAGGGAAATAATAAATTTATTTCTAATTAATTATATCAAATACTTTCACATATATTTCTATGAATTTAATGAAATTATCGAGTTAATAGTATGTGGATAACAAAAAATATCCCCTGGACTAGTGAGTATAAATTAAAATATAAATTGGGATCCAAAAAATTCCCAAATACCCATGAATAATTAAAAGAAAATAGTGCCTCTAGTGTTAGAGATTAATGTGCATGGAAAACAATGAAGAAAATTTAGGCAGTGTAAGGTAAAGGGAAACGCCTTAATGAAATTAGTTGGATAGTGGGGAAAAATGTTATGTCGCTGGAAGATAATGTCTGTTAAAATTATTCCTTCAAAGTGATATAGGGATATCAAAATTGATAAAAAAAATTAATAAAAGAACATTAGGTATTTTTTTAATGAGTCCAAAAATTTAGTCGATTAATCCAAAAAAATGCAGTTTTCCCAAAAGAACTGAATACATGGGCACCATAAAAAGTTCCAAAAAGATATGGTATGGGGAATGAAGGAAATAATAGAATACTTAAGTTGTATCCCATTGGTCATTGTTGATATCCTCTATAAGTTGGGACATCTAAATTTGAATCATTGTATTAATGGAATATATAGAAATTAGATTAGTGAATGGAGATGCTAAGGAATACCTTGGATATAAATTATTATATGTTGGTCATGCCATTACGGATGGTCTCTAGGTAGTATCCACAATCTTTGCGGTGGAATGGGAAAGAGGGGATTCGTGAATATAAATGGAATTCATGTGCTCGGTAGAAGGTTCATTAAAAGGAATCCCCTTTATCTAATATATAGTGATACCATATTCCTTTTGATGATAAAAAATTAAATATTCCTACAGGGGAATTAGGTCAGTGATCTAACTTGGCATGTGAATGAAGCCTCATCTGACTTTAACAATATTGTTGGTTAAAAAGTGAGGTAGGATAGTAGATGTAGAGTCCATGGAAGGTGGGGTAAGACACAACTCCATTGATGGTGGTGGTGGCGGTGAAGAGGCAGAAGTATGAAAATTTCCCAATAAAGAGGTTACATTGTGGTTATATTGATGCAATGTGGGTTTGACACCCGAGGAGGAGTAAGGGATGATGGGGAAGGAGAATTGGGTAGCTGATAAGGTTATAAAAAGTGAATCACTATACAATTAAAAATAACATGCTAATTCTCAAGCATAAAAAAATATTTTGGCTCTACACAAATGATGGCACACCCATGAAATGGTAAAAATCATAATAACCTTTGATGTTACTATGGTGTATGGCTGAGTGGCCTTTGTAAGGTATCTTCCAGGCCTTTTATTCTCCCTATGATTTATCCTCCACCTCCAAAATTCCATATGTATCTGAAAAATAATACCTTTCCCAATATTCATGAGAATTCATGTCCTTGTTAAAAATATTAGGTTGATAAAATACATAGGACATAATGAAAAAATTGAAATGATGACTCAAAAAATCTCCTGTTATTAAAAATTCTAGTGATTAAATTACAACCCAAGAGAATTCCTCTTGTCTTCCAAGCATTACCCTTTAAATAAAGTATAAGATTTTGGGCCAAATTGATTTCCAATGGATAGATCATCTTTGAAAGAAAGAGATAATCAAACTAGATAATGTATCTATAAGAGTCATCATGGGCCATCAATTCATGAGAAAGGACATAATGGAAAAGAAGAAATAAAATTCCTTCTAATTGGGTAGTTTTTTAAATTTTTGGGATCCAGAAATAATGTTAGTTTGTTAGCTATTTCCTTTCAATATTTATACATAGCACTCTTATTTAGATAAAAAATAAATGTGTTTCATCTGTTATTTCCTATAATGTTTTGGCTATAAATTCTATGGTTGGCTTTAAATAATCATAAATCTCAAATTTAAATTTTTATATTATTCTTAAAATATTTATCTTATATTTCCTCACATACATGAACTAGGTTTTTTAAATGCATGTGATTTATGTCTTCCATGAACTAATAAAAAATGTGTAGTTTTTGTAGCACCTTATTATAATTTTTTTGTTTATTATTATTGGATTAACCTGATGGTGTGATGGGAATTTTAGTTACTGATGATCAGTAAACTCTAGGAAAGGATGGGAAGATGTTTGGGTGACTCTCCATATGATGAATGGGATGGGTATGAGGGTGACATGTAAGGGTTGGTAAATAGGGTTCTGGGATGAAGGAAGTGTGGGTTTTCTAGTCTTTTGATTCTTGTATTATTGGGGTTTGGATTTGGAAATATTTTTCTTTGTGTACTTTGATGTTTTTAGGGAGATTTCCTAATTGGTGGGTGAGGAGTGGCCTATTATAAATTGAAAATGGGAAATAATAGGAAGATGGTTTAAAAAATAAATAAATAGGTTTATTGAATGGGTTGAAGGATTTAAAGATTGTGGTGGTTGTTCAATTGTTAGGAATATAAAGGATCGTTGGAGAAAGGGTAAGAGAAGAGGGGATCTTGGGTTATTGTGAAATAGAGGTTACCTATAGTGGGTTCATCGATTTATTTTCAATTTTAGGGAGAGGAAAGCAATAAGTTTATGTTGAAAAGCCTCATGATTCCAATAAAATGAAAGGGGCGTAACTATGAATTAGGGTTTGTAGAATCATATTTAAATAGGTATTAACCATTCCTTGAATTAACCGAATATTATTTATTTGAATATTGATTGGAAATTATAGTAGTATGGTCCTAAGATGTTTATAGTGTGAAATCATATTCATTCCATGATTAGGACTCTTATGTTTTATAATATGTGTGAATGAAATCCTCAGTGTTTGAATGGGTTCAAACATTGTGTATTTCCTTGGATGTATCCAAAAGTTGCCTATGGGAAAATTTATCATAGTTCCTAATCCAAAAATCCAATAATCATATTCTAATGATATTCATAAAAATATATAGGGAAATTACATTAGTGTCTTCATATTCATTGCTTGATTTTTCATTGAGGGAAACCTATAAATCTTATTTTTTGATCAAAATTATGGGTAAAAACACTTCCTTTCTAGAATAGAACCATGTATAGCATCAATTATTGACAATTAAAATTGAATGATTCTTCTTTTCCCCATTGAATTTGGATTACTCCATGTTAGAAGATCTTGATCACTGTGAACAGTCTTGACTATCTAAATATCAATTTTCATATTAAAAATATTTGACATGAGGTAAACAAAACTAAATTATCTCCACATATGAATGACCCATGTATAATTTCCATCCATTCCCTAATTTGGTTTTTTATTTGTAAATTTTTTCATTATCATTGATATCCCTCTTTTATTGGAATCACGGCTATTCTTTGCTGGATAGAGAGTATGGTGTTTGTTTTTTCAGTCCCTACATATAATATCATAGAGACTTCAATGAAAGGGATCCTAAAATTCACACTGATAGATTTGTTTTTTTATTTTGAAAAGGAAGGTGCATGAATGATTGAAGGTGGTTTTGAAACATGTACACAATGCATGTTTTGGGGTCATTACATCAAAATTTAGTGGAGGAAAAATCGAATGAAATATTTTAAATGGAGGGAAAGGATAGGTTTCATGTAAGATATTTATGCACCCAATGTGACATTAAAAGGGGGTTTTCATTCACAGAGTGAATCTTAAATGTATAAAGGAGGACATGTCAAAATCATACACGTAGGGTCATCATGGCCAATAAATATGTGGCTACCCCCCTTGAGACTTAGAACTTTTCCAACAAAGATCCAGTTTCTCTTTCATGTGAAAGATTTGCACATAGAGGATTTATGCATAGTAAATCTTGTGAAGAAGGTGTTCCTTGAGTCTAAATAGGCCATTTTAACCTCATGGTTTGTTTTTGTGAAAGATAATGGGTGCGTGAAAGATAAGGGTTGTGAAAAAGTCATCTTATGTGACAATCCCAAATCAATCATGCAAGAATAGTTGTTGCGTGAAAGTGTAGTGTTGAGATTATAATAGGGTTTAGATATCCAGTTTGTGTGATTAGTGTATCCATGTGCATCAATTCCTTACTTTGACACAAAAAGAGTCTCATGTCAAACAGTGAAAAAGACTTCAATTTCAATCTATTTAAGATACCTTCATGTCAATAAACACATTTAGACTTCACCTAAGGCAGTGAGCTTGGGGGTCAATGGAAGTGTTCTGGGGGATGCTTTTAACTATCCATTAAATCTTGTAATGGTAGAGTACATAGTATAGTGTTACTATGTCAAAAATCTTGTACTCCAACAATAGTGATTATTGATGTATTTTCATATGACTGAAAAGGTGCTAGTGTATGATCCTTAAACTATCCCTTAGTGGTGAACCATGTAAATGTAATGTGTTTACTCTTTCAATGTGATTGTTTATTTAATGTACATTATCATCAAACAAGTTTAACAATTTCCAATCAATATGGGAACAAGATCCTTAACATTAAGAAGAAAACTTTTACACCCTTATTCACCCATCCCCTTTGAGGGTGTTACGGGGTCCTTCAAGTGGTATCAGATCCTACAGGATACTTGTTTTAAATCTATCCTTTGTTTTTTACATGGACAACATAGTAAATTTCAGGTGAGTCCCCCTCTTTAAAAGAAGAAACAACTAGATTTCAAAGAACATGATGAGATCTTATCTAAGATCACATGGAATGGAATTCCTCTTTTTTACTCCATAAGTAATCTAGTTCACAGATCCAACAAGGCTGTTTATGACTGCTATAGAGAGCAAAATGCTTGATACAGGTGCTAATTCATAGAATTCCCTCACTACACCTATTTTTAATCATATCCATATAATGGTAAGGTCTTTTAATTCATAGAAGTGCATGTGGTAAAAATTGGAGAATATTTATAAAGGATACATAAAAGTGAAGGAGGTGAATATAATTGTCATGAACAATAGGTCCAATGGTCTTAAGATGCATCCTGATGAAAATGCAGATTCCTTCTTCAGTTGAATTACTGATGTTTTAGGAGAAATTTTAGGACTTTGTAAAAAATCAAAGACATTGAACTTATGATGAAAATTATGAGCAGGCTCCCACCACCCTATAATAGAAAAATTTTATCCCTTAAGGAAATAGATCTTTATAAATTCTCATTTTCTGATCTATGGAGTAGTCTTGTGGCATATGAAATGAAATTAAAACCTAATGTTGTAAAATCTTGATTATATAAGGAAATGGGTTTCAAATCCATGTAAAAACATGAGGTATATAGGGATATAGTTGATGCAGATATTGATGAAGGATAAATTATTTCTCTTCTCGTAAATATATTCAAGAGAGGAAAAGGGTCATTTGAATGAATGAATCATATGGCCTACATTCATTGTGTTAGAGTTAGGAACATTGTCTCTCAGTGCTCAAGGAACTCGGTGATTATGAATGTGAATCAGGAAATCCAAAAAAGCATTAGAAATGTTTTTATCAAAAGGGAGACTTCAAATATGGAAATAAAGTACATTGGAAGATATTTTTCTGCAGAGAAGAAGATGATGAAGATGATTTTTTTAAAGAAGAAAATGAAAGTTTAAATTTGGAACCCACACATCTATAATGGATATAGTTGAAAAGTCCAAATCATCAAAAGATAAATCTGGATATAATCGATTGATTTATAATGGTGATCTCAAGTTAAAACTTAAGGATTCTCTTGGTATGCTTGAGAATAAAAGTAATAGATGAAAAAGTTGGAGATCTATTATCAAAGAATTATTAGCATACGTTGATTGGCTTGATATTGAAATTGAACAACTGGATGAAATGGAGGACTAATATAGAAAACTACCATGGACTGAAATGAAGATTTAGTGGAACTAATTCTCAAAATGTAAGTATAGTAAAATTATATCAATGAACTTATATCCAACCTGGAGGGGAAGTACATGACTATTGAGGGACTTGAAGAAGAAGTTGTTAATCATAGGAGTAAACTTTAAAGTGAATCTATTTCAAATGAAGCAAAGAAGAAAATATATTTTGGATGAATCTCATATGCTAATCTGATAGAGAGACATAGACATGTTTTTGATGGAGTTGAAAATATTTTGAATGATCAATGACCCACATGCATTGGAAATAGTGTAATCTGTTGTAATGTAGAAAAAAAAATTCTAGAAATACAATGGGCCAAAATAAAGGCATACTGATTTTTGGACATTTTGAAATGTCTCCTAATATGATAGAAAAGAAACCCACACATCAAACTGAATGGATAACTAAAAACTATCCTCAAGCTTTCAAAATTTATATACATCCAAATTTATTTACTAAAGAAGCTGACATGTGTTGGAAAATAAATAAAAAGTTATTTCCTCTTATAAAATGTCAATTATGCGTCTATTTTGTCCATACCAAGTCTTACTATAAAGAGTAAAAGATATATTTGAATGGGGAAGAGCTAATATGTAAATAAAGAGAAATAACTCATATCCTACTTCTTATAGAAGAAATAATTTCTAAGGATATTGTTTTAATTGTGCTAATTTTCATGATAAAGTTGATCACTATAGGTAGAGGAAAGGCAAGAACAATATATACAGAACTCAAAGAAAAGTCAATACCCATTAACTAGAAGGTGTTTCTCTTGAAAACAAGTTTTCTCATCTCAAATTTGATTATGAGTATGAAGAACTATCTTACATAGTAGAGAGAATTCAAAGTCCATCTTTATCCTTCCCTAATTCTAATATTTCATGGAAGGGAAAGAAGCAATTTGAAAAATATAACCTTTAGATGATTCCCTTAAAGCTACAAGGAGAAACATCCCCTAGATTCATGATAGCGGATGCTCAACCCATAGGATGGAAAATGCAGAATTATTAACAAAAATTATGAAAAGGGTTAATGGAACTATAAGGTTCAAAAATCATGGTTCTTTGAAGATCAAAGGTAGTGGAAGTACTAAACTAGCTAATAGCGAGCTGAAAAACATAAAGTTCTTTATGTGGACGGTTTCAGACATAATCACCTTAGTGTGAGTCAACACTATGAATCAGGACATAGAGTGTCATTCAATCAAAAGGGGTGCACTATAAAAGTAAATATGGGGAAATCTCCCAAGAAAGGTTACAGAATAGATGGAAACCTATACAAGGTTGATAATAGAGAGAATAGATTCTACATAACTATTGAAGAGAAAAAAGACTTATGGAACTAAAGGTTTAGGAACATTAGTAAATAAGAAAAGGAAAAGATATGTAAGGTGAATATAGTCCTGGATATCCATAATATGATGTGTGATTGGGAAAAGTCTTGTAATTCTTACATGTGAGGAAAGCTGGTCAGTAGTTCATATCGGCCAAAGAAGAAAAGAGAATTCATTCTTTATTATATCATCCATATAGATGTATGTGGTCCAATAAATTTTGATGGAACACATGGATAAAGGTACATTGTTATTTTAATTGATGATGCTTGTAGAATGGATTGTGGGATGATTATACATAGGAAACAAAAAGTTCTTGACCGCACGAAAACATATCACAGTATAACTGAGAATGATACTGGAGAGATAATCAATGTTCTCTGGTCTGAAAATGTAGGGGAATACACGTCCAAAGAGTTTTAAAATTACCTATAGAAGAATGGAATACAACATGAGGTGGATTTTGTGAGAACACCCAAAAAAATTGAGTTTTAGGGCACCGAAAACAGTAGTTGAACAATATGGCTAGAACTATTTAGATTGAGAGTTGTATTTCTCAATATTATTAGAATGAAGTTGTTAAAGATACATTGTATACTCAAAATCTAAAAGGTATTTACATGGGTGAATCTGTGAAACCATATGAGTTATATCATGGTAGTAATGCCTATTTTAATTATTTCTATGTTTTCATAAGTAAATGTTTTATTATTTAAAAATAAGGAAATCATGTCATGTATGGTGATTCAGCAGATGAATGAATATTATTTAGTTATTTAATGAATACCAAATCCTAAAAATATTTCAATAATTCTCTTAGATGAATTGATAACAGTAGTGACGTAAAGATAATTGGAAATACGACCACAAATTCCATGAGGGGAACTTATGTAGATGTGATTGAAGATATTGAAGGTAGTGGAAATGGTATAGACTCAAATGAAGAAGTAGGGGAAGGAGGGAAAGACATTTAGACGTCACTACATGATGTCTATTTAGAGGAAGAATCTAGAGAGAAAGAAATGAATAAAGAAAACCATTCTAAGCCTCATAGAATAAATTGAACAATCCTATGTAATTGGGGTTTGGAAATCACCCACACAGACAAGGAGAATAAAGAATAATTCATTATCAACCATTCTATAATTTTTGGAACCATCGTCATTTGATGAAGCTGTAAAGGATTAATCATGGGTTAAATCCATGAATTAAGTTTTAGATCAGATTGACAAGAACCAAACATGGTATCTAGTTAAGAGACCTGAAGGTCACAATGTGATTGGTATGAAGTGGATATTTAAAAATAAATATGCCGAAAATTGTAATTTGATCGTAAAGAATTAAAAATTGGTGTCTAAAGGATATTCACATAATTAAGGTGTGTATGTTGAAGAATCATTTTCTCTCGTAGCTATACTTGAGTCAATCAGACTCTTTCTTGCGAGGAAAATTCATAGAGGATACAAGGTATGTTAAATGGATGTCAAAGAAGCATTTTGAAAAGGATTTCTTGAAGAAGGAGTCTACATTGAATGACCAGTGGGATTTCTACTTGGTAAAGATGAAATTAATGTTTTCATATTAAAGAGGATGAGTATAGTCTTAAACAGGAACAATTATCATGGTACTCATGGCTGGATTCTTATATAATGAATCATAAATTTAAAAGAGTAGGATTGGATGACAATCTCTTTATAAATAATTCTCAAAAAGATTAGTTCATAATACTGTTGTACACAGATGATAATATATTAGGTGGAAGCAGATAGGTTTTAGTGGTTGAATTTTAAAATCACATGAAATAAGAATTTTATATGTTCATGACTGATGAAATCACATACTTCTTAGGGCTGCAAGTGATTAAGAGGAAAGACTACACCTTTATCTATTTGGGAAATTATGCAAGAGAGTTGCTAAATAAATTCAATATGGATTACATCAAACCAATGGAGACTCTGATTGCAGTTGGAAATAATCTTTGAAAACATGAGGATGGGACATCTGAGGATCCCACTATGTTCAAGAGAATCATTGGAAGCTTATTATACTTAACTGCAACAGGGACATATATTTTCTTTACTGCATGATTACCAACCCAATTTCAAATTAATCTGAAGGAAGAATATATGGAGGAAGTTAAAAGAATAATGATGTATATTAATGGTATATACAATTGTGGTTTATATATTGCTAAAATAAAAGATAACGAATTGTCGTCATTTTCTTATGTACACTGGGTAAGAGATGTGATGGAAATAAAGTCACAAGTGGTGTAGCATTCTTCACTAGAAAGAAATGTGTTGGGTGGTTGAGTAAAAAGTAAGAATTCACTTATCTAAGTACTTATGAATTTGAGTATTTCTCCAATACAAATTCATGAACACTACTACTTTTGATGAAGCAACAACTGACTGGTATCAGTGATGAGGTGAAACAACCAATGGTGATTCACTATGATAAAAAGAGTGAAATTGATATTATCAAGTATCATGTTTATAATTATTGTATGAAATTCATTGAAATTTTATTTCACTTCCTCAATGAAAATTTTGAACATTGAATGATTAAAAATGATCGTGTTGGAACTTATGGTCATGTGGCTGACATACTGACTAAGTTGATTTCAGCAAATGTGTTCTAGAAGAATATATTGAACCTTTGTGTTCAAAAAACTTTCAGTGCATGAGGAGGTCATGTTATATACCCTATCTATAGTTTTGATAACTATTTTAATCACTTTGTGGATATGATGTAGTTTTATAGGGGAGATATGATATGAGGGGTTTATGTTTTTGAGCTATACAAGTGCAAATTTGGGATCATTGGGTTTATTGTCAATGGGGAAGAAAGGAAAAATTAAATTTTTTAAAGGATGTGAATGAAATTATGTTCTGTTTTCATGATAATGGAGATTGGAGAATGTGGAATGGATAAATTCACTGAGTTATAGAGGAGGATAATGATGAGTTTCCAAGGTATAAGATGGGAATGTATAAAAAATCAATGTTGTGAGGAAATAGTTACAGCTTAACTTGGACATCATTAAGCATTCCAAAAAAATTAAAAACCAATTCTTGCTTCCTCTATTTTTTTCTACACTATGCATTACTCACGTTGACTTACAGTGTTGGCTGAGTTATTTCTTGCGTACCAGGTTTTGTTAGTGGCTAATACTTCATTTAATATATCTGTCGATTGCCCACAAACACATAGGGGGAGATAGTTGGACCCAAAACACACCTTACCTAGTAGTGGAATATGTTTTGTGTTTTTTTTCAAATTTCTACATGGAATATCAAGGATTTTTCAAGGAAATAGATCCTACAATTCATGCCGACAACAGTTTTGAAGGTGGTATCATTTCCCAATGTTTTCCCATTTTTTTGGTTCAAAATATTAGAGAATGGATAAAAATTTGGAAAAGGAAGTTTCATGAAATATTGAATGTGGTTTGGAAACATGCGTTCAAGGAATGAATTGGGATCATTACATCAAAAAAATTCAATGGAAAAACCGTGAAAAATATTTTAATGGGTGCGAAAGATGAGGTTGTGTGGAAGAGATCTATATGCCCACTATGATATCAAAAGGTGTTATTCAAGCTTAGAGAGAATATTATGTACACCAAAGAAGACACATTAGAATAATATGTGCAGGGTCATCAAGAACTATAAACATGAGGCTACCCCCACTCAACACATTAAACAATTTCATACAAATATTTGGATACTCTGTCGAGTGAACAATTTGTGCCTGGAGGATTTACACATAGTAAATCTAGCGTGAAAGTTATTCGTTGAATTCAAAAAGACAAAGTGAACCTCATGGTGTATTTTTGTTAATTATAATTGGTTTACAAAAGATATTGGTTATTCAAAAGTCATCTTACATGAAAATCCTAAATCCTACACACAAGAATAGGTGTTTCCTGAAAGTGTAGTGTTGAGATTCTAATAGGCTTTAGATATCCAGTTTGTGTGATCAATGCTTCCAAGTGCATCAATCTAGTACTTCGACATAAGAAGAATCTCATGTCATATATAGACAATTGCTTCAATTCCAATCAGTTTAAGAGACCTTCAAGTCAATAAGCTAAATAAGAATTCACCCAAGGTAGTTAGCTAGGGGGTTGATGGTCGTGTTCTGAGGGACACAGTGTAATATCCCTAAAATCTTTTAAAGGTACTGTATATGGCATAAAGTTATTGCGTCTAAACTCTTATACTCCATAAAAAGTGAGGATTACTGTATTTTTGTATGACTGAAAAACTGTCAGTATATGCTCCTTGGATTATCCCTCAGTGGTGAAACATGTAAAATTTATGTGTTTTCTCTTTGAATGTGATTGTTTATTTAATGTACATTTTCATCCGAAATGTTTAACTGGAACCTACCAATGTGTAAACAAGATCCTTATACTTATAAAGAAACATGTGACACCCTAATTCATCCCTTCCATCTCAGGGTGGTCATCGATTCTTCAAGTGGTATCAAAGCGTACAGGTTTCAGGGGTAAAATCATTCCTTTTTTACATGGGGAACATAGTTAATATTAGGTGAGTACCACTCTTAGATGGAAGAAACTTCTATATTTTTAAAAACAAGATGATATCTCATGTAATATCTCTTAGAGTGGAATTATTCTTGGATACTACACAAGGAATATAGTTCACAAGATCAAATAGGGCAGTCACTGACTGATACAGACAAAAAAATGGTTGATACAAATGCTGAAGTACAAAATTCTATCACCGCAACAATTTTTAATAAAATCTGTCTATTGGTTATGGTATGTACATCAGCCATGTCTTTGTTGAAAAATAGATAATATTTATTATGGAGACAACAAATTTATGGAGGTGAAACTCATGTTTTTCAAAATACGTATGTTTATATGAAGATACATCCTAATGAAAATGAAGATTCCTTCTTCTATCAAATTACCCAAGTTGTAAGATAAATCAAGGACTTATTGAAGAAATAAATGATATTGACATTGTGAATAATATTATGAGAAGGCTCCCACATATCTACAATTTAAATGTGTCAGCCTTTGAGGAAATAGATTTTTCTAAACATTCATTGGATGATCTGTGATACAGTCTTGAGGCATTGGGAATGAGATTAAAACCTAAAGATGAAAAGACTCGAGTAAGAAACAAAATGGATTTCAAATCCATGTATTAACATGAGGTGTATACGAATATAGTTGATACCGAAAATAATGATGAATAAATTATTTCTCTTCTTATAAAAAAATTCAATAGAAGAAAGGGGATATTTGAACACATTCATCCAATGGCAAATTTTCATTATGGTAGAGATGGGAACACGACCTCTTAGTGCATAAAGAATGTTGGTGATTATTAAAGTGATGTTGAAAATTTTTAAAAGCACGAGAAAATGTTTTTTTAAGTGATAATTTAAATCTAGAAAGAAGTTACAAAGGAAAATATTTGTCTATAGAAAATAATATATAAACAAAAAATTCTTTTAAGAAGAAGAAAAAAGTTTAAATTTGGAACCCACACATCTCTGATGGATATATTGGAAATTATGAACCATCAAAAGATAAATCTAGAGACAATCAGTTGATTGATGACATCGATCTCAAGTTGCAACTTAAGGATTATCTTGGTAATCTTGAGAATTAAGGAAATAGATGCAAAAAGTGGAGAGTAGTTGTGAAATAATTTTCAGAATACATTGATCTACTTGATGCTAAAATTGAACAACTGAATGAAGTGGTGAAAGAATAGTCCACAACCTTTGAAAGAAATAAAGATGTAGTATAACTAAAGCTTATAATTGAATAATATGCAAAGGTAATCAGTGACCGTACATCAGGACTATAGGATAATTCTAAGACTATTGAGGGTCTAGAAGAAGAATTTGTTACTCTTAGGAGAAAACATGAAACTTTATCAATTTCAAAAGAAACAAATAAGAATATAAATTTTGGAAGATTCTTAGATGTGGAGCTGTTGAGCTATTCTAGAGATATAAACATGGTTTTTATGGAGTTAAAAATTATTTTGAACGATCAATCGCCCATCTTCCTAGGATATAGTGGAATCGGTTGTGATGTGGAAACATCAAATTCTATAAATAAAATCGGCTAAAATAAAGGAAATCTGAAAGTTGGACATATTGAATGTTCGTCTCGAGTGCAAAAAAATAAACACACCCATCAAACTGAAAAGATAACTAAAAACTATCCTCAATATTCCAGAAATGATATGCATCCAAACATTTTCCCTATAGAAGGATACTTTTGGAGGGATAGAAATAAAATGGCATTCCCTCTTATGTATTGTGAATTTTGTGGTTAATTTGTCCAAACCATGTCTTACTATGAAGATCCAAGGAGCTATTTGAATAGGGAAGAACTAGGAAGTCAATAAAAGGGAATAAAACCATGTATTAATTATTATAGATGAAATAATTTCTATGGATATTTTTTCATTGTTCTATCTTATTCCATAAACTTTTTCCCTGCACGAAGAGGAAGTCATGAACAATACATACAGAACTCAATGAAAAGTCAATAATCATCAACCAAAAAGTGTTTCTCTTTCAAATTAGTTTTATCCTCTAGAAGTAGAGTATGAGTATGAAGAACAATCTTACATGGAAGGTATAATTAAAAGGTCATAACTATCCTTCCCTCATTATTAAGTTTCATGGAAGGAAAAGAAGAAAATTGAAAAATATCTCCTTATACTGGTATGCCTCGAAGCTACAAAGAGAAACAACCCCTAGACTCATGATAGTTGATGATCATCCCATATGATGGGTAATATAGAATTATAAAAAAATGTTATTAAAAGGGTTTATGGAACTATAAGGTTCCGCAATTATGGTTCTTTGAAAATCAAAGGATGTGGAAGTACTAAACTAGGTAATGGAGATGTGAAGAAAACTAAAGTTCTTTATGTGGGTGATTTGCATCACAATCTCCTTAGTGTGAGTCAAAACTATGAATCATGAATTTGAGTGATGTTCAATCAAAAGGGGTGCACTATAAGAGGAAATATAAGAAATTCACTCAATAATGGTTGCAGAATAGATGGAAAACTATACTATGTTTATAGTAGAGAGAATAGCTGCAAATTAACTATTGAAGAATAAAATGACTTATGGCCCCAAAGGTAGGGGAAAATTAATAAAAAAGATATAGAAAAACTATATATGTGTAATATAGTCATGGATATCCCTAATCTAAAATGTGAATAGAAAAAATCTTGTGATTCATTCATATGAGGAATATTGGTGCACAGTTCACATTAGCCAAAGTATAAAATACCATCAATTCCTTTTGCCCTCATTCGTACAGATGTATGTGGTCCAATAAATGTTTCTGAAAAAAATAGAAAAGGTACTTTGTTATTTTCATTGATTATTATAGTATAATGTCTTGTGTGATGGTAAAAAAGGAAATTGGATGTAATTGATTGCATGAATACTTTTCATAGAATCACCAATAAGGATACTAATCAGACAATTAATGTTCTGTGGTCTGAATATGGTGGGAAATACACATCCATTGAGTTTGAAAATTACCTAGAGAAGAATGGAAAACAACATGAGGTAGATTCTAGGATAACATCACAACAAAATTGAGTTATTCAGTACCGGAATTAACAGATGAACAATATGGCTAGAACTATGCTGATTGAGAGGTGTCTTCCTCGACATTATTGGAAGGAATCTATTCAAGCAGCAGCATATACTCAAAATTGGACATGGATTTACATAGTTTAAACCAAGACATTGTTTGAGTTGTGGCATGTTATAAAGACCTATTTAAATTTTTTATGTGTTTTTAGAAGTAAATGTTTTATCAAAAAAATAAATAAATCAAGGAATGTAGTGTGATGCGGAAGATGACAGAATATTCATCGGTAATTCATTGAATACATAAGCCCGCAATTGATTCAATAATTTTCTTGGGAGAATTTTGGAAAGAAATTATGACATGATAATTCCAAATAAGTCCACAAATTCAATGAGGGTAACGTATACAGATGTGATTGAAGATATAGAAGACATTGGACATGGTACATACTCAAATGTATAAGTAGAGGAAGGAGTGAAAGACATTTAGTGGTCCCCACACGATGTTGATTTAAAGGAAGAATATGAAGAAGAAACCATGACTAAATAAAACTCTTCTAAACCTAATAGGACATATCAAACATCATAAATTTATCAATCCAACATCATTAGAGATTAGAAAAAACCCTCACAGGGAATGATAATTAATAATAATGCACAACCTTCCTTTCTATAAGTTGTGGAACAATCCTCATTTCGAAAAGCTCCAAAGGTTGAATCATGGGTTAAACAAATGAATAATGGCTTTGATCAGATAGATAAGAATCAAACATGGGATCTAGTCAAGATACCTGATGTTCACAATAGGATTGGTACGAAGGTTATTTTTAGGAATAAATAAGATGAGCATGGTAATGTGATCATAAATTAGGTTCAATTTGTGTGTAATGTATATTCACATATTGAAGGTGTTGAATTCGAAGAAGTATTTTCTATTGAGGCTAGACTAGAGTAAATTAGACAATTTCATGCCAGGGAAATTCAATGAGGATACAATGTGTATCAAATGGATGTCAAAACAACATTCTTAAATGGTGTTCTTGATGAAATATTCTAAATTGAACAACTAGTGGGTTTTATTCTTGGTAATTATGAAATTAAAGTTTACATATTAATGAATACACTCAATGTTATAAAACATGCACCATGAGAATGGTACTCTAGAATATATTCCAATTTTAAGAAGCATAAATTTAAACAAGGAGAGTGGTTTGTAATCTCTATGTGAAGAATTCTCAGATTGATCAGTTTATGGTACTAGTATACATAGATGATATTATATTTGGTAGAAATAGACATGAATTAGTGGATGAATTTTCAAATCATGTGAAATAATAATTTTTAACATAAATGTTTGATGAACTCTCGTAATTCTTAGGGTTGTAAGTGATTAAGAGGAAAGACTACACCATTATCACTCTAGAAAAGTATGTAAGAGAGTTTCTAAAAAAATTCAATATGCAGCACTCCAAACCAATGGTGACTCTAATTGTATTTGGAAATAAAATTGGAAAACATGAGGATAGTAATTTGGTGGAACCCACTATGTACAAGAAAAACATTGGAAGGTTGTTGTACTTAATTACAACATGTTCAGATATTGTCTTTGCAACATGCTTACCATCCCCCTTTCAAAGCAATATGAAATAAGAATATATGTTCATAGTTAAAATAATCATTATGTGTATTCAAGGTAATCACAATTATGTCTTATAATTTACTATAGGAAGGGATGATGAGTTATTTGCATTTTATGATGCCAACTGGGATGGAGATGTGGTTGATAGAAAGTCTACTAGTGGTGGAGCAATATTTATTGAAAATAAATGTGTTGGATGGTTGAGTAATAAATAGTAAATCACTTCTCTCAATACTGCTATGGATGAGTATATATGCACTACAAAGGACGGCACTCAGCTACTATGGATGAAGCAAAAACCGACTTATATCGGTGATCAGGTGAAACAACCAATAGTGATTTGCTATGATAAGAAGAGTGTAATTTATCTTATGAAGAATCATGTTAATAATTCTTGTATTAACCACTTTGATATCATATATCACATCATCAAATAAAAATTGGAACAAGGAATGATTAAAATGGATCATGTTGGAATTGATGATCAAGTGGCTGACATACTGACCAAGCCAATTTCAGCACATGTGTTTGAGAAGCATCTATTGAACCATTGTGTTCAACCACCTCCTAGTGCATGAGGAGGTTACGGTCAATCTTCTATCCCCAGTTGTGTTAACTAATTTAATCAGATTGTGGATATGATGCAGGTTTATAGGGGATATATGCTCTAGGGGGTATGTTTTCAAGATCTATATGTCAAAATTTGGAACATTGGGTTTATTTACAGTGGGGGATAAAGGATAAATTCACTGGTTCAAAGAAATTGAATGAAATTATTTTCTAATTTCAGGATAATGGAGAATGGATATTAAAGAGTGGACAAATTCAATGAGTTACAATGGAGGAGAATGATGACTTACAATGGTGGAAAATTGTAATGGGAAAAATAATTCATTATGATGAGGATACAGTTAGAGCTTATCTTGACATCTTTAAGAATTCCAAAACATAAAAATCAAATTCATGATTCCCCTCTTGTTTCCTTCATTGAGCATTTCTCATTTAGATTAGAGTGTTAGTTGAGTTGTTTCTTAAATATCTGGTTTTTCTAGTGGTTCATTTAATATATCTGAAGATTTCCAACAAACCCCTTGAGGTAGATTGTTGGAACCAAGGAAGTTCTCTGTTTACAATGGGGTATGTTTTGTGTTTTTTTTTCAATCACTACATGGAAGTTCAAGGATTTTTCAAGTAAAGGGATCCTACTTTTCATGCCGATAACATATTTGAAGGTGGTGTTGTTTCCCAGTGTTTTCCAATTTTCTGGGTTCAAAAATTAGAGAATGGATAAAGAAAATTTGGAGAAAAAATGTGCACAAGATTGAAGGTGGTTTGGAAACTTGTATGAAAGGAAAGTTTTGGGATCACTACATCAAAATTAGGCAAAGTCCAAACTCATGCGAAAGATTTAAATATGTGGGAAAGATGAGGTTGCACGGAAGAGAGTTACACACCCAATGTGACTTCAACTAGGGTTTTGCGTTCTTGGATAGAATCATATGTGCACAGAGGAATACATATCAGAATCTTACATGTAGAGTTATCAAGGGCTATAAATAGGTGGCCACCCAAACTCAAGACATAGAATGTTTTCCAAAAAAGATCTGAATAATCTTCAGAATGAAAGATTTGTGTATGGATGATTTACATGGATTAAATCTGGTGCATAAGGTGTTTATTGAGTCAAAAAATAGCAATTGAACCTCATGGTGTAATCTTGAAAAATATAAGTCATGTAGGATAGATAAGGGTTTCATGAAATTCATCTTACGTGACAATACCAACTCTTGCATGCAAGTGTATTTTTGAGCTTCTAATACTCTTTAGAAATCTGTTTTGTGTGATAAGTGCTTCCAAGTGTATCAATTCAGTACTTCGACACAAGAAGAATATTTTGGTAGAAAGAGGCAAATAATTCAATACCAATTTTTAGAAGATAACTTAATGTCAAAAAACTGAGTAAGACATCACCCATGGTAGGGAGGTGGGGGTCAATGGAAGTTTTCTAAGGGACCTAGTGTTCTATCCCAAAAATCTTTTAAAGACAGTATGCCTAGAAGAGTGTGATTGTGTCTGAACTCTTGTACTCTAGAACTAGTTAATATTGGTGTATGTTGGTATGATCAACAAACTGTTGGCATATGCTCCCTGATAAAACCCCTTAGTGGGGGACAAAGTAAAATTTTCATGTTTTCCCTTTTTTATGATTATTTACTATATATTCTCATTAGACAGGTTTAACTAGTTCCTAAAAAAATTGGAATAAGATATGTTTCCCTAAAAATAAAATGTTTAAACCCAGATTTAACCCTCCCCTCTCATGTTGTTCGGGGGTACTTCATCCTTAACTCCTATAGCTCATCAAGATATACTAATCTTCCCAGTTTCTCATGTTGTGCCTCTATATTAATCGTCTTTAGTACCCAATATGATATATACTCTAGAATCTCTAGAATTTGGCATGATTTTATATACACAAGTTGAAAATGGGATGTACCTATTTTTGTATTATAGGTAGTCTTGTATGCCCAGTATACATCATCCAACTTCTAACTCCATGTCTCTTACTCAACATTACAGTCTTCTCCAAAAAAATATTTTCTCAGATAAAAATATCTACTTGATTATATGCTTTTAGGATTTATGGGTTTTGGCATTATTTAAAAGTCTATCATTATATAACAGACCTAAAATCCAAATTTTATTAAAGTGGGTTCCCATATTACTAATGTGTAATTAGTGGATACCTAATTGAGAAAAGATATTTTCTTCAAAAATTGCATTACTACTTGAGGAGTATTGAGGTATATCACCAAAACTTCCAAATATATATATATATATATGTCTGTATGTATTCTACAAATACTATGATGTATATTTTATATAAATTGTTCAAGGAATGATCCAAAAGGTCTATACCCCACACATCGAACACTTAAACTACATGAATAATGAGTTTTTCTATCTCAATTATTTATCTAATAATACAAGTTTACTGGTACTTGTTATATCTCTAAACATATTTTTTAGCATATCAAAGGATTTTGGGAAAGAAAAATCCACTATAATTGAATTTTTCCACCATATGGTCAATTCTATGGTGTCCTCATGTGGGTTATAAAGAAATAAATTCTATTACACTTGAACCTTCATCCTCAAGTACGCAATTTCAAATTAAAGAAATATCAAATATAGTTTTAAAACATGTGTTTCATCCAAAAAGTAGTTTATGTCAACCAAAAATTTCATTATTTATTATTATGAGAAGTGAGGGTATAAAGTTTCAGTGGCCAAGTAATTTTCAATGTTAATTAACTGAGGCCCTACATATAAGTTCACATAAAATAGAATATCATCCAAGAAATCATCTAAAATATCCATATCAACCTAATCCACATCATTTCAAATCTATATCCTTGAAAAATATTCATTTGGACATGCTTAGAGACATTCTTTTCTATTATGATGATGATAAATTCTTATATAAATATGATCCACCATATCAATCACAACATGAAACCCTTTTTCAGTAAGTATTTCAATATTTCATAGTCATTATAAACAAATTGTATCGAATGATTGAGGTATGAAATAAACTTATCAAATTGAAATACTCCTCTACAAAACACTTTCTTAGTATTTTTATAGTTGATTTAAACTTAATTAAGCATGTGGATTCCATATTAAATTGGTTAGAAGATATAGATAGCTTGATGTCCAATAACAGCTCTTATAATGAAATTTTATACTTCATAAATATGATCAATTTCCTTCACTAATTTTGAAGATACAATTATAGGAACAGTTACTAGATTTTTTTTCACTACCTGAAAAGATTATCAGAAAGGCTCATCCAAATCAATTGTTATTTCCTTTGAAAAAGTTATGTTTTTGTCTGAGAAATTTTTGAAAAATATTTCATAAATCAATAGGATAATCCCCCATATATAGGGAATGTATCTACTTTACTATTTTAGGTTATGGAAACTTCTTAATTCCTTTTATCATTGTTAGGTGAACTACAATTTTGAGATTTGATATGTTTTTCCAATAAAAATTCAATCATGTATAGTTAAATGTAATTTTAGCTAGTTTAGTACTCCGAAATTTTCATCGCATTTATTTAACACCAAGTCCAAGTTATATAAGAACACATCAAGGTATCTCCTATATATGAAAAAATAATCCCTGAATATATTTAAAAACACCTATAAAATGTCCTAAAATATGACACGCATGCATCATTGGAATGTGGTTAGTGAGTTACACATTCCAAATATGACATGTCAATAGTAAAAGGTTCTATATAGTAATGTAGTCGTTGTATTTGATTGGTTAGTCAGTTCTAGAAGTATATGATTATAGTCAAACTATCCATCTGGAAAATAGTCAAACTCATGCTCGGATAACCCCTCTATAATTTGGTTCATAAAGGGAAATAGAAAGTGTTCCTTGTGGGTGGTTGTGTATAATTTTCTATATTACACATATAAACTCTATCTCATGTTCATACATATAAGATTTATAATTTTCATTATTGTTGTGAACCAATTTCAACTATCCATTCTTACAAAAGACTTGGAATGGATTCACTGAGTACTTGACAATAATAGAAGAAACAATTCCAAAATTAAGAAATTTTAGAACTCTTTTCTAATGAATTCCTTCATTAGTGGGGTTTGTTTCATTTTCAGTTGATGAATAGATTTTTTTATCTACCAATAATACAATTTTAATGCATACCCTATGGATAATTCCCCTAATACCATTTATGCACTATGTCATGGATTATTTACATAACGTTAATATAATAAGTTTTTTTTCTTCTTTGTCTGTTGTCAAACCTGAGTTAAGAATCACTATCATGGTATATTTTTATCTTAGGAATTAATACCTCAGGGTACTTGATATTAGTTTCATCTCCAAAATTGTTTTCCTGGTAATGGAGGGAGTAAATAGCATGTAGGTGTCCCTTTACAATATTTTTACCCACTACACCTCTTCCAAAATGTGGTAGTCCTCAATTTTTATTTGTCATTTTCCCCGTTTTTAAAAAAACATTCCTCGATAATGGACACTATCATTTCTTCCTCCTGCTATTGTAATTATTGTAGTGATATTTTATATAAAAAATATTATTTTTTTCCATAAAAATGACTTATAACTCAACTAAATATTCTACTTGAATTACAGCCTTCACCAGGTAAAGAATAACTTTTCGTTCACCAACTGTGAAAATGATTTATCATTAGTAAAAATAATTATGTGCCTTATTAGTTATTATAAAGGGTCTTTGGATGAATATATGCATGTATCATTTGTGTACTGTGTTAATAATAAAATATTTATTAGAATATTAAATGTATAAATGTTAACAAATCCATCATCCAAATTACCTCATTGGTACTTTACTAACTTGTAGGCCAGTTGTAAGGGTACCATTTTTGGATTTGATTCACCATGTTTGAGATTCTAAAAAACCCTCATCAACATTAGTTTAACTCTCATTCCCAAGTCCCAAAGTACTTTCTCAAAATAGCATGAGCATATAGTGCTTCATATTGTATAACTATCAATGTTACTCATCTTTGTTGAGAGTTTTCTTTATAATAATTTTGACCATTACTCATTGAGGAAAATAACTACCAAATATTCTATCTTCCTTTTATTATAGATAATATACTTTATAAATTTCATATATATCGGTATTTGATAAATGACTCCAATAAAAAATATTAATATGGATATATTTAAACATGTTGAAAATTTCTTTATAATCAACCTCCACTCTCACTTACCTCAACTTTTTTAGGAATATTAGAGTGTGTAAATATAGTTATGGTATTCAATATTACTTATTTCCATTAGATTCATTATCTTTTGGTGTAACATTGTCTCCTTGTACACTACATCCTTGTTTTTCCTAAATTTGTTCTACATTATGTCTAACTTCATATACCCCAATTCCTTTCCACTATAGCTGACGTGGCTCTGTGTCTTTTTCATCTCGTTGTATTATAAATTCCCAATTATTTTTAACCATAGTAGTCTTCTCTAAATATAATACTCATTTACTTTATAAATTCATATATTTGGATTCCACATTTTCATAATTCTCCGTGTTATGAGGCTATATACTTGGTTAACTCTCTATAAGTGTATAAGAGATTTGACCCACCAGATGCTCAAGTTGGAAGAGACAAAAATTCTGATTTTTCATTTCATTTGATTTTGTATTCAATATTTTCCAAACTTTTAGATAAATTTAGACAGTAATATCTCTAGATTAGATTTATGTTGTTTGTCTATTTATTGTTTCCAAGCTAGATGTGTCTACTGGTACTATTTTATATGTGGGTATTGTAGAGATCTCAGGGTTTGGAATGGTTATATTTGTCTCAGTCATTGTTATTATGGTGAATATCTATATTATCCATGGTTTCTTGGGAATTATTAGCCATTATTTTGTTGGTTTCGCCCCTATTTTGGAGCATTCATGGACTGGATGGCTCATGGCTAAGAGTTGTTTCATAGGTACTACTGATGTCCATGGTTATAACTCATATAATTATAATCCATGGGATAATTTTCATCCAATACTACTTCTAATTTAGGATATGTGTGTGGGTCTCCACGCATTTCACATGATTTTACATCCATAATAAGAGACAAGGGTTGTGCATACTGGTGTAAGAGATTAATGGAGTCTAATTTATTCCTAAGTGCTTATAAATGGGTAGTTAGGCATATCATCTCTTCCACTTATTAGAATCCTCTATTTGGGGACTATTGATCAAATTTCAAAATGTTTCCAATTTCAGAAATCTCCATGATCCAATCCTGACCAACTTATGGTATCATCATCATATGGATTCCATTAACTAATGCTTCAACCAAGGTTCGTATTGGGGTATTTTATCCATATTAAAGCATTTGTACCTAAAGAGAAAAATTTATTCCATGGTGGATCCATTTTAATAGATTTTTCTTTAATCAATCCAACACTTCCCATGATGATTCTACATCAATTTGATTGAACTTATAAATGTCACTTCACAGCTTCCATGTGTGTGCTGGGGGGAAATATTAATCCATAAACATCTTGGCTAGTTTATCCCATGGGGAGACACATAATGTTGGTTGAATTTTCATCAAATCCATATCTTATACCCTTAATGATAATAAGAAAACATTCATTATGGTTATGTTTGAAAAAAATTCTATTATTTCACCATGTCACATTTCTCTAAGAAATTATAGAGATGTCAAAGTTGATCCTAACTTTTCATCCCACTGAATTTTCCCATATTCTGAAATATTTTTATGAGTATTGACTTCATTTGGGACATGTTCACATAGATTTTTAATGCACAATGCTTGGGGAAGCACCATCTCTATAAAGTAGACCATAAACTAAGATGGAATATTCCAAAGTAATTAGTATCGATTCATTGTAAAAATAAGGGAAAAAATTATTTAGTCTTTCTTCTATCACACTATGTTTTTATACATGTAGGCCCACATAATATTTTCTTTTTACACAAATGGTTCAAATGTGTTCTCAATTATTGATTAGGTAACTAGAGTCCTGCTCATACGAGAGTTTTCCAGCATCATAAAATCAAAAAACATGTGTGTAAAAAGAATAAAAAGTGAAAAATAAGAAATAATGAAATAATATAATGAGATAATAAAATATATTTTCCAAATCTTAAGTTCATCATGTATTACTCACAATGGTACCAAAATATGACCACCCATAAAGCATCATTAGAACCCCATAAGTTATCAAATTTGGATAATATCAAAGTGTGATTGATAAAAACCAAATAAAAAAATATAGAGAAAAATCTACGATTGTCCCATGAAGTGCCCATAGTTTTGTGCCTTTATTTTAGGTTGGTCTGGATGTTAACATAGGTGTTGATTATAAAATAAATCAATTTAAATATAATATTATCAAGAAAAATCATTTTACTATAATAGGGTTAAGATAAATTACAAAGGATTTTATAAAAAATCATCTTTATTATACATGGAATTATTAAGTTGAGTTTTCTACAAGGTCATTTTAGATTAAACATCAAACTATGATCAAATTATTTGATTCTATATAAACCAATAAAACTTTTTTTTCTGGGAAGATTCACTAAGCTAGATGCATTCCACTTGACCCATATAGTGAAATATTAATATTAAATATTTATTAAGACTCAATTAGCATGATTAATGAAATTTTCTACCATCATTACTCCTCTTCGTCGGATTTAAGAAATATGATATTAATAAATTTAGTACCAAACTATTTCCTAACCAATAATACATCAATGATTAATATTTTTAATTCCTTGATATTCTCATCCACTTACTCTTGAATCATAACCTCTTAAGAGACTTAGCTATTCATAATGAAATATAATCCCATAAAACATATGTAATCCATCATTTGAGATGACATAATACAGTGACCGTGATGAAACCATATATTATTCAGATTGAAAAAAATGTCTTGAACAATAAGGAACAACTAAAAAAAATGTATAAATTAAATTGAATGTCATTTTGGAAACCAAACAAATGTATAACAATTGTTTGACCAATAAAAATAATTTATTATCTTTTCACCCATTTTTTTCCAAGTGTATCTAAAAACTAATGAAGGCCTAGAAATTTATACCAAAAGTTCAATTTATAGAATAAAATTGTTTATGTGTCATGAATAGATCAATATTCCTTCAAAAGATACTATGAGTCAATAATTTCATGGTGTTATTGGACTTTCATGACAATAATTAATGTTTAACCACTTCAAAAAATTTTAATATCCCTAGAATTAATGATAGAAAACATCACGGAAAAAAAAAGATAAAATCCATAAAATATAGTTAGTCTCTATCATGGAATGAATGCACCTCATAGAATAAATGGTGTTTTTGTAGCTTTAACATAACCCTTAAATAGATCCTTCATTACCCAAACATATCTTTATCACATCATAAACAATATATCATCACTTAAATCATGTTTCCATAACTTCAATTCAACTTTGTGTGTATTTTACATTGTGATCATCCAACATCTTTCATGATATGAATAATAAGTCAAGGAATAAATAACTTTTATCCCAAACTCCCCACTCTACCAAGGTTCTATTAATTTTCTGACAGTCTTTGATTCATGGACATGAACTATGTACCTAAATTTCATTAGATTGATATGGTATTATTAACTGTGTCGACCATCATTTCAAGAAATTTATATTCTATAACTCACCACTTTTCTATAATTAAATCTATAATTTACTTATGTAATGATGTATTCAAAAAAATCATGAAACTATATTACAACATGTGATATTGGACTCATAAATCAATAGAAGGAAAAATAAATATTTTTGAACTAAAAATATCAATTTGGAATTTCTATTAGCATACAATGGTGTGTAATCTAATAATTCTATCATGTTTATCAAAAACTAACTCAACCCCATTTGAACATTCTCTCTTAATGGGCTGATAGATGTTAAGTTTTATTTTTAATGATTTCCCTATTATCTAAGTCGAAAATCAAGTAATTCTTTACTTTTATTAAGAAAGGTTCATTTGAAACATTGGAATATTTTCAAGGTGAATTTTAAGTAGATTTTATCCAATTCAAAGAACCATAAACTTAAGTAGTATAATCATCATTTTGTTCGATATAATAAAAGGAAAGTCCATCAATTATGGGATAGGTATGAATATTATTACCAACCATTCCAAAACCATAAATATTCACCCCCATTTCTAATAAAATATTTCATTGATGTATTCACACCAATGGTAAAAACTCTAGTTGACACGGTTGTTAGTTCAATTTATTAAAACAGTAAATAATTGAACTAAATCAAGATTTTAATTTATTGTTAATGAATTAAAAGATTAATAAAACAAGGGGGGAGAGTTTTAATCCATGAGTTCACTACCACAACAGATGTGAATTTATAGATTTCAATGTCATTAAAGTAGCTACAATTCATAACATAAAATATAAGAGGGAAGAATTTTCTGAAATTTAATTAATTTTGAATGCTAGGGTGAACTAAAATTAATATAGGAATTAAAATATTTTATTAGAAAATAACATTTTAAAATAGAAGACAAAAATATGGGATGTGTTGTAAAATAGTTTGTGTGTGAGGTTATATTTTAAATTCCATTTGTTCACAGCTGTAGGGGTCAACTAGAAAACATAATTTAAGATGGAAACATTAGAATCGAAGGGAATTTAAAAAAAATTAGTAATTGGATAATGTTTAAATTATATATTCTTAAATTTATATCAACCAAACTAAATAATTATATCAAAATTCTTATTCGGGATAAGGATATCTTAATTTATGATTGAATTGTTTTATTAATAGGATGGTTATCATTATTTAATACTAGGGAAATCATGTTTTCCATCATGAGTAGTAACCTTAAAACACATTTTGGGAAGAAAATAATAACTAAAATGATATTGGATATCCTTTAGAGAAATTAGGATACTATATCAAGAAATGAAGAATAATAAGAAATTTTCATCAATAAAATACATAATCATATCCAAGGTACTCAAACTAATTTTTTAGGGTAGATATAGTAATTAAATTTTTTTAAAGAGTCCCATGGGTCTAGCCTAGTGGTTGTACCTTGTGGATGTCTTTAAGGAGGTCTCGGTTTCAATCCTCGCCAGTCACAAATAACTAAATTTTTCATTTTCCCCCCTCCCTGACTTATGTTAAAAAAATTGTTTTGAAAACACCAATGTATGTATCCCAAAATTTAAGCTCGTTTTGATATTTTGGAAAGGTAAATTAGTGAGTTGAATAAAATATTTAGGCCAAAAAATGTGGAATTTAATCAAATGATGTGAGTTATAGTTGTAATAATAAATAATATAGATGAATTTGAAGAAAAACCCTATAGAAAATTGATAATTAGTTATAAAAGGTTGAAAACCCATTGAAATTACAAAAACTAGATAAATGTGCTATTAATAAAGAAAAAAATGATGAACCTAATGAATTCTTAGAATTTGGTAAACTAGAAATAATTGAGATTCAAGAATGGATACAACCAAAATTTAAAGGAAAAATAGGAAGGAATAAGTTTTATAATCCTGGTAATGATCTAGAAAGTTATAGGTATAATATACAATTGATGTAGGGAGACATAAGAATGGACCAAGAGTGCCCACTAATTTGGAATGAGACTTTTAGGTTTTAAATGGAGTTAAATATTCTTTATAGAATTGGAAACAAATTTTCCAAGAAAATAAAGAAAATTAGAAGGAAAGTTCCTTTCAAGTTGTGGAAAAACCCAAACTGACCAAATACTATCACAAGGATAATATCTTAAAGTAGAAAAATTATATTTATTGAGGCCTGTATATTTTTAATGTCTTTTTATCACTTAAATTAGTTGAATTCCAAAAAACATTATGTATAAGGATTAATACTATAGTAGGTCTTTAAATGGAATAAATTATTGATAGATGTGGAATATTTATATTAACGTAAAATTTTAAAAAATCAATTATGGAAGAAACTCCTTGATTCCCACTAAAGAAGATCCAATTACTGAGGGATAATGGTTAAACTTGAATATGAGGAAGTCAAGTTGAATATGTAAACCTTGAGTGACATGTCTATCAAATTGATATAATTGAGTTTTTAAAACAAATAATATATTATTAATTTATATAATATTCATAAAAATATAAGGTTTGGACCAAAGAATTAGATAAGGATATATATTAATAATGAACCACTTGGGGTTCTCTATGTAGTATATAGTAATTTTAATAAACATATAATATAAAAACACAAAGATACATGGTAAATTTCAAATTATTTAACTAAGAGTTAAATCTAGAAGATAAGGTTAATATGGGGACATAATCATGTCTAAAACCTATTTTTGGAAAGGTTTTTAACCCATTCCTGGCTTAACCTCTAGATAAATCATTTTGTATCCATTAAAAATGAACATTACTTTATTATAAAATAAATTTTCAAGATTTTCCTAAAGAGACCCTCACCTCTCTTATGAAAGGGAACTTCCCATTCTCTTAATTTCACACCTCCAAATCCATTTGTCTTAGCCAAACCCTAACCAAATATCCTCCCAACATTCCTCCATTCATCCTAGATGCCTTTGGTTATGAAGCTAACCTAAATAGCCCTTTTGATCAAATCAAAAGGAAGAACCCGAAGAAGAGGTAAATATTTCATCACAACTTTCAAGTTCTTTTCTTCTTCCACTTCCGCTTTCTTTGTTGTTTTCAATAAAAAATAATAAATCCAGTTTCTTATATATACTGTGCTGTTATTATAAAATTGGTACAACTATACTCACTATTCTATCCATCATATGAATGACAAAGTAACCATACGTGCTTACGTACGGCTTATCGTCTCCACGTCGCGCTGTAGTTTGTCATTCAAACTCTTAATTATTTGGATGGTTATAATAATGAGTATAACTGATGTAAATAATAAATATAACATGTTATAGATTCTTTATATATGATATAACATCCAATTACATACGATTTCATAATCAATATAATGATATTGTCGCTCGTGGGTATGTACGGATGACCGTCTCCGTGAACGTGATGTGACTCATTTCCCCATCAAATCATTCCAGAGTAATTGCTATTTTATGATTAAAAAAATGTTTATTTACATAATATAATTATGTACATGAATCAAATACATATTTTCCATAACAAACAAGTCTTATTTAACCAAGCATATAAATGAAAATGAATTAGTTAACACCTGAAACGATGATACTACTAAAATACTATTAACAAACCAATTTTAGAGGATAATATATGATATAATATTTATGTATATAGTTATTTTATAATTTAATGTCAAGTTTTTAACTATTATACATGTGTTTGACATACCATAGACTACGGAAAAGTACAAGCCAAGGGTTAATTTCACAATCTTTTTATTATCTAATGTTTTTTTTACGTAAGTATACATTATGACATCTTTATCATCCACATCCATCTTTCTTAAAAATGTATTCCAAAAAACTTTTACTACTTACTATATGGTGGGATAAAATCATTTATATCCTTGTTTGACTTTTTATAAAATGTTTTGAAAGTAATCTTTCCATCATTCTCTAAACAATGTATCTTACGACCTTTTTGACAAAATTATGGTAAGAATTTTTTTTAACTTATATGGAGGGTGTGGCTTTTTTCTGCCATTATAACATCATCAATGATTCCCTAAAAATATTATAAGAATATTATCAAAATAAATGTTTTCTTTTATAATTATATAACTTTTAAATTATTTCAAAATAGAAAGAGATAGTTCTCTAAAAACAGTTTTGATTTCATCTATGTCAACATCCTTTGATAGATTGTAAGCTTATTTGAAGTTGATTTATTATGACACAAAACATCCATATTGTATTGAATATGTTGTGATCTTTTGACTGTGGATGTGTTATTTTTATACCATTCATGGTTTATAGATAAATTATTGACATTTTGTATGCTAGTTTTAATACGAATGTTAATGTTATGTTTAAACCTTTTCATATGAGAAATGCATAGGACTTAGTAAGTGATGGGTGGAGCCCACTATATCTCCTCGATGCATCGGTAGGTCTCATGAGACCAACTAGTGTCTTGGAACAAGGCCTTGAAAAAATATTATTTTTAGACTTGGAACAAGGCCTTGACTATGTGGTTATGAACTCTGGAATTATGCATTCCATCATTATGAAAGTGGCTATTGATATTGCATGTGATTATTCGACTAGTAGAATATCCATGTGGATAAGTAAATGGAATTATTTTATTTGATATTTTCTATATTATGATGAATTTTAAGTTTAAAAGCTTTTTTTTTAGTCTCTCATTTCCAAAAATGTTTATGCTTATTTAGAAATGTTTCCACTATATTTTTATCCTTACAGAACATCTAAGCTCACCCCTTTCTATGTTTTATTTTTCCTAGGATGCGAAGAAGTATATTATGAATGACATGTAGGGATAGTCTAAGGGATATGAGTGCGGCCAATGGAGACTATGTTGTGGTATTTTTTCATTTTATAATGTAATGTAAAACTTATGAATGTATCTAGTATTTCCAAGGCTACTAAACTGATCAGTCTTTTGGGATTTGATCCCTTGTGATCATGACAATGTTATGTAATAATGCACCGACTCGAGGTAACTAGGGTCGGGGAATTACAGTTACTATCAATGGAAGTTTAGTATAAACCCTGTAAACTAGATTTAGAAAAACTCTGATTACAGAACATTACCCTAAGATAAAATTTGGGGATTATTATTGAAGAAGTACATCAAGTTTTGGTACTATAGAGATTTTGTGAGTTTTCCAAGGAATACATCCTTGCTTGGAAAGGAGCAGGTAGAGGTGTCTCTGGTGTAGATGTACCTAGGGGTAAAACCCAAAAACACCTCTTTGATCTATACTCGAATGTGAACTGGTGCACGACAACGGTCCTTACAACACTCTTGGTTACGACACTCCCGAGGGATATGCTTAGGAAAATTCTGATTTTCTTTACAAACAATTATGAAGGTTTTATGAGTATATAATTCTTCAAAAAACTTTTTTATGGTTATGTATTATATCCATAAACTTTTCAATTTATGTTAAGTGTTTTACATGTTTAAAGTTAGGTATTACGATTCATAAAATAATCTATTGTCTGTCGTTGTTTATAAATGGCACCTAGTGTAAGGAATGGAAACTGTATCAACACACGTAATCTATGTAGGTATTTCCCTCCTACTCAAGATAATTATAGTGGAGCTGGTGAAGCAACTAGTGCTGATCAACTTATCACTAGACTGGGACAACTCACTCAGGTTATTAATAATAACCTTACCCGTATGGAGCACCCTGATCCACAACGCAGAGGATCAATGTTAGACCGCCTCATGAGGCAACAAACACCAAAATTCAAGGGAGTAAAAGTCCACTAGTATCTGAGAAATGGATAAAATCCTTATAGAAAATATTTAACGCTTTGGGGAGTAACAAAAGGGAAAAAGTTGTCATCGCAGTTTATCGCCACACAGGAGTTGCAGATCAATGGTGGTCATTGATTCAAAATAAAAAAGAAGTTTATGAAGTATCAAATATGGAATGTAGGGATTTTAAAGAGCTTTTCTTAGAAAAATACTTTTTCATGACCATCGAGTGGATATGGAAAGGAAATTTCTAAGTCTAAGGAAAAAGGAGGATGAGAATGTCGCAAAATATGAGGCTAACTTTACAAGGTTTTCAAGGCATGAAGTAGATTATATATTTAACTCAATGAGTAAGATTGATCAATTCTTTTATGGGTTAAAACCATTTCTTCATTGAGTATTAGTATGATAATCTTTCTCATAATACGAAGATATTTTCTCATGTACTATCAAGACTTAAAAAGAATTTTTTCTGTCTTTTGACTTTAAAGAAAAGTAGGAGAAGAAGAGATTTTTTGGACACTCTGAAAATGAAAATAAGGGGAAGAAGGGAATATTTGAATATCCGTCATGCAGTAAATGTGGGAAGAAACACCATAGTACTTGCCTGAAAGGAATGAGGGTCTGTTACATGTGTGTTGAAAAAGGCCACCAAACTCGTGATTGCAAGGGGAAGAAGGAGGTTGTTAATGTGGAATGTTACAATTATAGAGAAAAGGGGAATTATGAAAATGAATTTCCTAATCACTAAGGAAAATTAACTCAGAAAAGGCCAATGGAGCAAGGAAAAGCTTATGTGAACACTACTACTGAGGTTGAAGCTCTGAAAGACATAGTGGCATGTAATTTAATAGTTTCCTCAAGTTTATCCAATGCTTTATTTGATTCTAGATCATAGAATTGTTTCATATCATCCCAGTTTTCTAAGAAAATGAGATATTTTCAATTTGACTTAAGAAGAGAGTTTTCTGTTAAAACACCTAAGGGGAGTATCTTCACACCAAGGTTTTGAGAATCAGTTCCCATTAGGGCATATAAATGTTCTTTATCTGTTGATCTCATCGTCATACCCATGATTGGATTTTATATAATCCTTGGTATGGATTGTCTTTCAAACCATGATATGAAAATATATTCTAAGAAGAAGGATGTTACAATTTTCCCTGATGGTATGGAGTACCTAATCATTTGAGCAGAAATGTCACCACCTGATTCTTATCTACATCCGCCCATATTAGCTCTAATAATTCAATTATTGAGTGGGATGAGAATAAAATAATTATGGGAGATTAAAAGAATGGTATAATAGAGGACGTACCTATTGTGTAAGAATATGTTGATGTGTTTCCTGAGGATTTACTTGGCCATCGTCCAGAATGAGAAATTAAATTTTCAAATGAGTTAAATCATAGTTCAAGGCCCATATCGAAGAACCCTTATTTAATGGACACTATGGAATTAGTGGAACTAAAGAAACAACGAGATTAATTGAATAATAAATTATTTATTCACCCTATTATTTGTCCATGGGGATCTCATATCCTTTTTGTTAAGAAGAAAAACAGATCTATGAGGTTGTGCATTGACTACAGAGAGATCAATACTATAACAATAAAAAACAAGTATCCCCTACCTCACATTGATTATTTATTTGACCAACTTCATGGAGCACAATATTTTTCAAAGATTGAACTTAGATCGGGATATCATCAGTTCTTTATGAAGAAGGAAGATATTCCGAAAACAACATTTCAAACCAGGTACGGGCATTACGAGTTTACAGTAATGCCTTTTGGATTGACAATTGCACCCTCTGTCTTCATGGATATAATGAATATAGTTTTCAAGGAATATCTAGATGAATTGGTGGTAGTATTTATTGATGATATCTTGGTATAATCCAAAAGCTACAAAATCATGAAAATCACTTGCGCATTATTTTCAAGACTGTTAGAAGGAATGAATTATATGGGAAGTTTAGCAAGTATGAATTCTGTCTTCCAGAGATTTTATTTTCTAATCCATATTGTCTCTAAGGATGTAATCTATGTTTATCACTTTAATACAAAGGAAATCCATGAATGGCCATCACCAACGAGTATAACTGAGGTACATAGTTTTATTGGTTTCGCAGGTTATTTTTGAAGTTTCATCAAGAATTCTGCCTGGTTGGCTAACCCATTAACCATGCTCACTCGTAAAAGTGTTAAATTTGTTTGTACAAAAGTGTGTGAATAATTTTTTGAAGATATGAAGATAATATTAGTTAATTCTATTATCTTGACTCTACCATCAGTGAACAATGGGTTTTTTATTTATAGTGATGCTTTAATTAAAGGAATTGGTTGTGTATTTATGCAAAATGATAGAGTTATTGCCTATGCAACACGACAACTAAAAATTCATGAGAAAAAATATCCCACTCATGATCTAGAGTTAGTAGTTGTAATGTTCAAAATGAAAATATGGAGACACTGTCTCTATGGTAAAAAAAATGTGAGATTTATACTGATCACAAGAGTTTTAAGTATATTTTCTCATAGAAAGAACTCAACATGAGGCAAATATGATGGCTTTAACTAATCAAGGATTATGATTGCACTATACACTACCACCCAGGGAAGACAAATATGGTGGAAGATGCTTTGAGTAGAAAGGACCATGGAGTTTTGAACAAGATGAGTGTTGAAAGGGATCCTATTTTCATAGATCTAGTAAATATTTTTGTGGGAATAACCATGCAAGGTCAAACATCAATACATTTTCAAACGGTTTCCAAACCATCTTTACTAGAAAGGATAAAGAGTTCTAAAACTAATGATGAGGAGTTTCAAAAGAAGATTAAAGGTGTAAATGATGGTAGATTGAGTGACTTCGTATATGATGATGGAATTTTGAAATTTGGGAAGTGACATTGTGTTCTTGATATACCTAATCTAAAAAGTGAATTGGTATATGATGCTTATAGTTCCAATTTCTCTATACACCCATGGAGATCCAAGATGTATAGAGATTTGAAGGAACATTTTTTGTGGGAAAATATGGAAAGAGAGATTGATGATTTTGTGTCAAGATGTATGGTTTTCCAACAAGTGAAATCAGGAAGGAAACATCCTAGAGGTGTGATGAAAACTCTTACCATACCTGAGTGGAAATGGGAAGATATTGTGATGGACTTTGTCATGGGGCTACCAAAGACTCTTAGAAGAAATGATGCAATATGGGTCATTGTTGGTCGTCTTACCATGTTAGTCAATTTTCTTGTTATAAGAGAAGATTTACCACTTGAACATTTAGCAAGACTGTATATTAATGATGTTTTAAGACTTCATGGAGTACCCCTCTTGATTGTTTCTGATTGGGATCCCTGTTTTACCTCAATATTCTGGAAAATTATTCAGAAATCCGGGGATATTGAAGTTCGTTTGAGCACTACCTATAACCCTCAAACTGATGGACCATCTGAATGGACTATTCAAACAACATAAGACATGTTGAGATCTTTCTCACTTTACTTTCAAGGTATGTGGGGTCAATATTTACCTCTGGTAGAATTTTCTTATAATAATAGATTTTATTAAATTATTTCGATAGCATCATATGAAGAGTTATATGGAAAGAGATTTCGCACACCCACTTGTTGGGATTATGTTAGTTAAATAAAACGTGTATGCCCAGAACTTGTTGAGGAAACAATGGAAAAAGTGAAGATCTTCCAAACCCACCTCAAAGAAGCTCAAAGTAGGCAGAAGAGCTGTACCGATAACCGAAGGAATGATTTGCAATTTCATGTAGGAGATCATGTTTTCATGAATGAATCATCGTGGAAGGGAGTAATAATATTTGGTAAGAAGGGTAAATTAAGTCACAGGTACATCAGACCATTCTAATTTCTACAAAAAAAATTTGATATAGCTTACAGTTTGGAAATTCCACCATGTCACTACAAATTTCACGATGTGTTCTATGTATCAATGTTGAGAACATACACACCTAACCCAACACATGTACTCACCTAAGATGAAATTGAACTGGAACCTGATTTGTCTTATTATGAAGAGCCTATCAAGATTCTTGATACCAAAAAAAAGTGTTGAGAAATCAGATTACTCATTTGGAAAAAGTTCTATGGAGAAACCATTAGATGGAAGAGGCAACATGTGAACTAAAGGAACTTATGATGAAGAACCAGCCGAAAATTTTTGTGCGGTAGTATTGTAGAAATCTCTTGGAAGAATTATATGAATGAGGGAAGAATGTAACACCCCAAGATTCCATGGTACCTTTCCCTTTGAATAATGTAATAGCTTGCATTGTACACAACTTCGAGATTTTAACACACTGTGACCAATCAAACTAGATGTTATGAATAGTAATACCCACTTTTTGAAATTTAATAAATTTTATTTTTCAAAATGGAATTCATTTTTGAATTCAGAATATCAAAATTAGCTTAGGGTGAATTTTTGGTATTTTTCTGAAAACATTAAATTTTTGGTAAATAGTGAAAAACACTGCGTTATTGGTTAAAACTGACATTTTATTTAAATAATTATTTATTTGAATTAAATTTATCTTAGGTCAAAATAGATACATAATACATATATAAGTTCAATGTAATTCATTGAAGTCATTTTAGAATATGTTTAGATATTCAAAAAGTCTATTGATTTTTTTACCATCTTTTACCCACCTCCTATGAGCATTTGAATATTTGCAGAAAACTTATTTTTACCACTTTTATCAGTGGAATTTGAAAAATCCAAGATACACAGTTAATATCCGTATGTAAAATTTGGTTCAACAAGATGAAAATATTTTTTGTTGAGTAGTAACTTTTGACTTATTTACCACGGTTAAAAGTAAATAGTGTAATTAAGGGTAAAAAGGATATCATAATTACCCTAACACATGTTCTAATTCTATTGGATATATAAAATTCGACCAGAAACAGCCTTAAGAATAAAATATTATCCCATTTGGTCCTCTTGGATTAGATTCAGACATTTATTATTTTTTTATTTAAAGAAGAGTTAAAAGAGTTAAATTCAAGGTTTAATAACTAAACCATTTTTAATATAGGGTTACATAAAATAAAAATTAGACTATAAATATTATTTAGAAATATGAAAATAATTCCTACATAATGGTATTTTATTTATAATTTATAGACATTAAATAATTTAATTTATTTATGATATAATGATGGTGTAGTAATTACCTTATTAATGAAATATTAAAATAATTGATATTATCAATATCCAAATTAATGTAAATTGAGACTTCTGATGAATTCCACTAATTTTAATGGTTAATATTACATGTTATGTTTGGTTAAATAAATTTTATTCTAAGTGATAAAGTTTTAATGGCTTTCAAAGAAATAAAATACTAAATAGTGTCAACATTGACATCATTGAGTTTTAAAAAACAAATAGTGAATTATTAATTGATATAATATACATAAAAAATGAGGTTTGGTAAAATGACTTAGATAAGGTTATATATATTAATAATGAACCACTTGGGTTTTTATTGGAAATTTATAGTATGTTTATTAACCATATAATATAAAAATACCAAGAGACATGGTAAGTGTCAAACTATTTAACTAAGAGTTAAATATAAAAGATAAGGTTAATATGGTGACATAAACCTATCTAAAACCAATTTGTAGAGATATTTTAGACCCATATCCACCTTAACCTCTAAATTAAACATTTTTGATCCATTAGAAATCGTAAATGACTTTATTATAAAATAATATTTCAAGTTTCCCTAAAGCGATCCTCACCTCTCTTATAAAAGGGAACTCCCCCTTCTCTTAATTTCACACCTCCAAAGCCATTTGACTTAGAAAACCCTTACTCAAATATACTAAAAAAATTCATCCCTCATCATAGAGGCATTCCTTTGGTCATAAAGTCATCCTTAAGATCCCTTTTGATCAAATCAAAATAAAGAACCCGAAGAAGAAATAAATATTTCATCACCTCTTTCAAGTTCTTTTCTTCTTCTAATTCCTATTTCTTTATAGTTTCCATTATATAATAATAACTCATGTATCTTCTGTATACTGTGATGTTATTATAAAAATTTTACAACCATATTCATTATTATATCTATCATATGAATGAAAAAGTCACCATACGTGCGTACAGACGGCTTACCGTCTCCACGTTCTGGTGTAGTTTGTTATTCAAACACTTCATTATTTGGATGGGTATAATAATGGGTATAACAGATGTAAATAATAAAAATAACATGTTATTTATTCTTTATATAAGATATATCATCCAATTACATATGATTTCACCATCAATATAATGATATTGTCGCTCGTGCATACGTACGGATTACCGTCTCCACGAACATGATGAGATTCATTTCTCCATCGTAATCATTGAAGAATAATTTTCTTTTTATGATTAAAAATAATTTTTATTAATATAATATTATTCTTTTATATGAATCAAATACGTCCTATCCATAAAAAACAATGCTTTTGTAACCAAGCATATAAATTAAAATGAATTAGTTAACACCTGAAACGATGATACTACTGAAATATTATTAATAAAGAAATATTGTAGGTTCATATATGATATCATATTTATGTATATAGTTCTTGTATAATTTAATAAAAATGTTTTAACAATTATAACATAGGTTAACATACCCTCAACTATGGAAAAGTACATGTTAAGGGTTAATTTCACAATCTCTTTATTATCTGAGGTTGGTTTTATGTAAGTATCTACTGGGACCTCTTTATCATCCACATACATGTTTCTTAAAAATGTACTCCAAAACATTTTTACTATTTACTAGAATATAGAGTAAAGTAACTAATACCCTTTATTGACTTTTTATAAAATGTTTTGAAAGGAATATTTCTATCGTTTTCCAAAAAAGTTACCTTATGACATTTTTGAAAAAATTAAGGTAAGAATGTTTTTTATCTTATACGGAGAGTGTAGCAATTTTCCGCCTTATATCATCATCAAAGATTCCCTTAGAATCTTATAAGATTACTTTAAAAATAAATTTTTTTTAATAATTATATGAATTCTAAATGATTTCAAAATAGAAATAGATATTTCTCTAAAAAAAGTTTTGATTTCATCTATGTCAACATCCTTTAATGGATTTTAAGCTTATTTGATGTTGATTTATTATGATATAAAACATCCATATTGTATTAGAAATTTTGTGATATGTTGACATAGGATGTGTTATTTTTATACCATTCATGGTTTATGGATAAATTATTGACATTTTTTTTGGTATTTTTAATATTAACATTTATGTTATTTTTAAACCTTTTCATATGAGGAATGCATTTGACATAGTAAGTGATGGGTGGAGCCCACTGTAGCTCCTCGATGCATCTGTAGGTCTCATGAGTCAAACTGGTGTCTTGGCACAAGGCCTAGACAAAATAGTATTTATAGTCTTGGAACAAGGCCTTGACTATGTGGTTATGAAGGTTAACATTATGCATTCCACCATTATGAAAGTGGCTATTGATATTACATGTGATTATTCGACTAGTATAATATCTATTTGAAGAATTAAATGAAATTATTTGATTTATATTTTCCATATTATGCTAAAGTTCAGGTTTAAAAGGCTTTTTTTAGTCTTATATAGCTTTAAATGTTTAAGCTTATATATGAAAGTTTCCACTATATCGTTATCCTTACTAAGCATCTGAGCTCACCCCTTTCTAGTTTTCATTTTTTCTAGGTTACGAAGAAATATATTGTGACTGACCTATAGGGATAGTCTAAGGGATATGAGTGTGGCCTATTGAGACAATGTTGTTTTAGTTTTTTATTTTATAATGTAATGTAAAACTTATGAATTTACCAAGTATTTCTAAGGCTATTAAACTGATTAGTCTTTCGGGGTTTTATCCCTTGTGATCATGCCAATGTTATGTAATAATGCACCGAATCTAGGTAACTGGGGTCGGGGTGTTATAATCATTCAGATCCAGGATCACTTCAAATCATTTATTACCTTAAGAAATTCATATTTGAAGAAAAAGATATATATTATGTAAGTTACTATTACATCTATGATCAAGAACATTTAAATTCAACAAAACAAATTCTCTTTGATTTATTGGAGTTTGAGCTTCTTGAAGTCTTTTGTGGAAGATTATTATCTTCTCAGACTAAGATGTGAAAAATTGGTTCCTTGTAAAAAATAATAATTCTAGGTTGGGATGTATTATATGATATCAATTTCTTACACTCAGTTGTTGTTGGAAGGTCTTATGATAAGAGGGTATTTTTAGTGAAAATCACAAAGCTCGTAGAGAGAGTGTTCGTGGAGTGGACTAGGGGATATTTGTTCCCCAAACCACTCTAAAAATTTATATGTTCTCCTTTAATTATTATATTCTTCAAAAATTACATACAAAAGAGAATGCTTCATGTCTTTATAAATTGAAACCATTGATAAAATTCAGAATATGTTAATGATATCCAAAAGACACAAATCACCACCCCTCCCCCCATCTCATGCGTCTTTGTGCTATTCCAATCTAAAAATTGGAATCAAATGAGGGATTTTATTATAAGTATCTAGAATTAAAAAAAACATTAGTTCTATAAAAATCATATGTCAAAAAATGATACTAAAAAATGTGCATCATCGATATGTTCCCTATATTTCAATGGTGATAACTATGGATGCTGGAAATCATGTATGATCATCTATATGACGAATCTTAGGAAAAAAATTATATATGAATATCATCACTCCTTATGTAATTCTTGAGAAACCATAAACATGGGATGCTGTAAAAAATGTTCAGTATAACATAAACTCAAAATCAATGAATGATATTATACATGGAAATAGTCCTAACGAATTTAATCGAGTATCTCAATGTCCAATTAATTATTAAATGTGGAAGGAAATTATTTTTTTATATGATGATGTTAAAATTTCATAAAAATGAGGTATGCTACTACAACGCTAATGTTTGATACCTTTAAAATTAATGATAGGGAAATAATCATCCAAATGAATAGAATATTGATAGAAAATTAAAATAATGTAGCTACATTGGGAATTAAACTTTCTAAAGCTGATCAAGTGATGAAAGTACTGATATTACTATCCTATAAATGGAATGGTATATTTACTACAATTATAAAATCATCTCTAGTTAATAATTTTACAATGAATTAATTAATTGGAACCCTGATGATTTATGAAGCAGAGATACAAGTTGAAGTTGAAGAAGATAACATACTGAAAAGGTAAAATAGTGTCCAGAAGAATATATCTATAATAATGAAAAGAAATAGAGAGAATATATCAAAATCTAATTTTTTTAGATTTCTAGGATTCTGAAATGTAACTCGCTTAGTTGGTCAATAAATTTAGCAAGTTCTATAAGAATAAAAGAGACTTAAAAATCATTCATGAAAGATGAGAAAGGATTAAAGACGTAATATGTTTTGAATGAATATAGATGGGTAATATTAGACCATACTTCCCCCAGTTAAAAGAAGAATTAATAAATAAGGAAAATAAAAATCTGAGAAACTGATTATGAGAATAATGACAAAAGAACTATGAAATCTACATGGAGTGTGTTTGAAAACACTACTATCTCAACCAAATTTGATTTAGAAAAAGAGACAATTTTTTAAAAATTGAACATGTGCTTCATGGATAAGGAATAATATGAGTTAAAAACCTATTACTCTTATACTTATGATACTAATGGCTACTCAAATGAAAAATTAGCTTCTTATTTATCAATTCATCTACATAAAAACGAACTGATCAGGAAAATAGAATAAAAGAATTGCCAAAAAAAGTAAAATCTTATAAGAGTGAAACAATTATTTCAATGAATGGAGAAAATTATCTAAATTCTATTCCTAGAAATAATTTTATCAAAATAGAAAAATATGGAATAATAAGCAAGGTAGAAAAGCAGAGCTATAAAAAATTTATTTTGTTCCCAGTTCTAAAAATGTTACATGCTTCTACTTTGGAATGAAAGGATATTATTATAAGAACCACTGATTAGTAAATCCTCAAATTAGTGTAATTAAAAATTATTTTATTTCCAATGATATGTACAAAACAATTAATTTAAATTTTTAAAAAATAAGGTAAATTTGGATACCCAAATCGTTTCTTGCTCACACAGCTAGACCAAAGAAAATATGGGTGCCAACAAAACTCTAGTTTAATTTTATTTCATGGTGAAACACCATAGGAATTGAATTTTTTTATGGTATATGGATAGTGGCTGATCAAGACATATCAGTTGAGACTCTTATAATTTTCAAACACTAGAAAAATGAATTGATTTCTGGTCACATTTAGAGAAAATTCAAAAAGAAATATAGTTTTGGTTGGATTAGTTGATGATCCAAAGTCAATATTAATCAACAAAGTGATATATTTTCAAGTAAAAAAAGAAAACAACGATAAGTATTTCTCAACTTTGTGATGATAGTTTTATATTTATTTTGCTTAAAATTCTTGCTCGATTGTCAAAGATAAACTGCTTAAATTTTATACGCATAGAACAAAAAATGTTTATACTCTGGATATTAATTCCTTGTGTGAATAGAAAGTGGATATTTATCTACTGATTCAAATGAGTCTTTGATTTGGAATGGAAGAATTGGATGCTGTAACATATTTTCATTTTATAAATTATATAAAAACACTTAGTTCCTACTTTCCATAGTCTTGAATTTGATAATGTTAGATTTTGTGATGCATACCAAATCGGCAAACAAAAAAATTAATCCTTCAAATAAATTAACAATTTTTTATATCTAAACCACTATAATTTATCCATTTGGATTTTTTTGAACCATAAAGGGTATGAATTTTGGATGGAAAATAGTATTATTATTTATTATTTTATGATATTTTGTGATTTACTTGGGATTATTTTCTAAGACATAAAAGTGAAGTATGTACTATTTTCAATAGTTATTGTTAAATTGTTCAAATAGAGAAATATCATAAAATAATTTCATTCAGAACTGATCATGGTGGATAATTTTAGAACCAATAATTTAATTCTTTTTGTTTAAATTTTGGTATAAAACACTATTTATGCACCATAAACACCACAAAAAAATGTAATTATTAATAGAAGAAACAGAAATATTCAATAAATGGGAAGAACTAAATTTAATTAATATATCCTTATTAACTATTTTTGGACGAAATCTATAAACATGACTTTTTATATCATTAATATAATTTTAATAAGTCCTCTTATTTAAATGGAACCCTATGAACTTTGGTATAACATAAAACCTAAAGTAAAGTGATTTAAAGTATTTGGATTCAAGGTGTATATCTTAAATACTAAGGACAACCTTGGTAAATTCGATCCAAATGCTGATGGATGAATCATTCTAGTATATCCTACTAATTATAAATCATATAGAGTGTACAATAAAAATTGAAGGCTTGTTGAAGAATCAATTCATGTGATGTTTGAAAAAACAAATCCTTTTAAATGGAAAGATCAATTTGACGAAATTATTGACTCTTTTGACAATAAGAGTATTGAAACACCAAAAACTGATTTTAAAAATAAAATAAATGAATTTCAGTCTAGTCCAAAAGTACATGAGACAGAAGAACCTGAAAGTGTATTACATAGAAATTCTAGAACATTAGAAGATCATCCTTTAGAAACTGTTATAGGAAATATATATACAAGAGTAAGAACTAGAATAAATATAGGAAACTTATGTGATTTTTCAACCCTCCTATCACAATTATAACCTAAGACAATAGAAGAATCTTTTACTAATGAATTATTTTTATTTTCCATTCAAAAGAAAATCAAAATTTTTGTAGAAATAAAATTTGGGTATTAGTATATAGAACAACCAACTGTCCAGCAATAATAACTAAATGGGTTTTTAGAAATAAACAACATGATCAAGGGATAATAATTAGAAATAAATATAGATTATTATTAAAAGGATAAAATCACGATGAATGGATAGACGATGGTAAAACCTTTGAATGTTTTTCTGGTTTAGAGGAAATAAGAATCATTTTAACTTATAAATATAATGTGAATTTTAAATTGTATCAAATAAATATAAAAATTTTCCTTTTTAACTATGTTTTATAAAACTACATAAACAATTAATATTACATCATGTGTTTTGAACAAATTGGGTTTATGTTTCAAAAAAATGTGGAAGCTCGACTATAGTCAATGGGGTAACTATATAAAATCTACATAATACTTATAATGGAATAATTATAATATTTATACATCAATTATTCTTTTAATACCAATTATCAAATGTTCTTAGAAAAAATGATCCAATGATTCAATCATGGAGATTGTAGGTTGTACGTACGTTTGAGTATCATTCCCATTTTTTAGTGATCATTATAGAATGAACGTAAGTAATATTAATATATCCAAAATGATCATTTTATCATAAATAAAAAATTATTTAATCATGTTCACATAAATATATAATTATTATTATGTGAAAGAAATCACATCGTGTTGAGGAGGAGGTAGTCCACACGTCCACGAACGACATTTTAATTTTTAAGTGTGTGAAAGGGTTATAAAGAAAATGATATATTATATTTACAAAAAGGATAATTATTTCATTAATATAATATATATGTCTTTCATGTCACCTTTTTTAACTAAAATAATCCTTTTTATATTCCATGTATATCATAAACGAATCATATCACTTTGAGGAGGTGTAATTTCACACTTCCACAATCGATGCTATTGTCACGACCCACCCTCGGGGTCCGTGCCATGACTACCCCAAGCCCGCCTTCCATAGGCCAGGGGCTGGCGACTAGCACCAAGGCGTAAATCCCGGTAAAAAGGGAAGGCATTGCCTTTGTAAAGTAAACAAACACCACAGAGTAAGCAAGCGGAAAGTAAACACTAAGTAAAAACAGAGTACAACTGAAAGTGCGGAAAAGTAAATGGGCCAGTATACAAACCCAAACTAAAAGTAAAGTACAACTCGAAAGGGAAAATAGAAACTGTAAGTAAAAGCCACTACACCGAGCTATCCACTGGAGATCCCACCTGAAGGGTGGGTACAGATAGCTCCACTGCTCGACGGGTCCCACCGTCCGCTCCGAGTACGTCCCGCCCAGTGGTCCACCTCCAGGTACCGTCCTGCTCTGCAAGCCTAAGCCAAGATCAACATTGTCCGTCGTATTCAACCAACACAACGTAGTGCGGGCATAGCCTGTGCAGGGGTGAGTATAAGCTACTCCGTAGGGACCCCGAGACCCCCGAAGTTCTTCCAAAATCCACAAAGGATAAACCACAAAGATAAGATACAATCACTAAGTAACAACCGACACTGCTTAGGTATATGCCCATACATATACCTAAGTCATCCATTCCAATACGCTCCAACCTCCGAGCCCAAGTACAACTCAGTCCACACAGGATAGTATACGTATTCCACACAGGAAAGAAAAATGAAATCCACACAGGATAGCACAACTCAATCAACACAGGAAAGCAACAGGATTCCTCTCACACAGGTATACTTCTTCAAATGACGATAAAGATGATCTCTGATCCATCTAAGTCATCGGAACCACGAAGGATCGATAGGTAACTAACCCCCGCAAAAGACCCACACAGGATCGGGCCCACACAGGACCTGTAGGCGCTGGTTCACACAGGACCGCTGAGCGCAAGGACCCACACAGGATCGGACCCACACAGGATCGGGCCCACACAGGATCGGGCCCACACAGGACCTGTAGCACTGATCCACGTAGGATCGCTGAGTGTTGTAGTCGTCATCGTCGAATCCACTAAGGATCTCTGTACTGTCGTCATCGCAGTCACAGTATTAGTAGTAGTAGCAGTAGCAGTCACAGTCGCAGCCAGCACTAGGGTTCCCGCACACAGCAAGCTCGTTTGGGAGGGTCCGCTCCACGAGCCGAGAGACTGATACATCAACTATCACAGAGTCCAGCGTTGATGTATCCAAAAGTTTTGTATCGTCAACAGGAACTCAACGCAACAGACGGCGCGTCGATCGGATGCCCGGTCTGAGAGTTATTGGCTTTTTCGTCCCAGGAGCCCGGTTGGTTTTTAAGGCAAAACCAACCCGACCGTACACCACCTGCATCTAAACCTCGGGCGGAGTATGCCAAAAGATCCGTCTCACTAAGAGGAACACAACAAAGCTGACGGCACGTCAATCGGACGTCCGTAGCTCAAGATATGAGCGTTTCTGCTCCGAGGGCCCGGTTGGTTTTGTGTACGAACCAACCCGGCCGAACTTAAAGTATTACGAAACCTTGAGTGCGATATACCGAATCGACCGTCTCGATCCAAGGATCGCATCACCACTGACGGTTCATCAATCGGAGTTCTGTAGCTCAAGTTATGAGAAAAAGACCGAAGTTGATTCGAAAACGGGGGGTCCGGGTCCGGGCCGACCCGGCCCGACCCCCCCCCCCCCCCTGGGTCGGCCCGAACCGGGTCGACCCGACCCGGGTCCGACACGGCGACGCGGTCCGGCGTGGCGGCGCGGCCTGGCGCCGCTCGGTGCCACGCGTGGGGGGCAAATCCCCCGCTTCTTCCCTCTGGCGGCGCGGCATTATGTCGCGCCTTTGTCAATCAACGGCCCCCCCTCGTGGGGGCCTGCCATTTGGAAAAACGGGGGGGGGGCACTGCCCCCCCTTTGTGAAACCCCCCCCCCCCCTCATAATGGGGGGGCAAACAACTTGGCCGGGGGAATTAAATTCCCCCGGTCTTTCCCCTTCCGGCAGGCCCGACCTAGCCGGCCGGTTCTTCTTCAACGGACCGGCAAATCTGGTCCCCTTCCGGCTTCCGACACTGGCGGCCCGGTTAGCCGCCGGTCCTCTCGTTCTGCCGCGGCCCAGAACCGGCCGCGTCCTTCGTCGTCCGGCACGGTGCGACGGCACCGTGCCCCTCTACCGCGGCCCCGCTCCGGCCGCGGGGCCTTCGGTTTTCTTCGACGCGGCGCGACGGCGTCGCGTTCATGATGATCCTTCCACGGCGCGGCGCGACGACACCACGCAATACAACCGTGCGAATTCCCGCGTGGTGCGACGGCACCACTCCATCTCATTCATCCACAAGAAAATAATAACAATCAAGAACAAGGGAGGGGGAATTCGGTCGTGTTTGTGCGGTCCGACCCCCCTCTCGTTAGATGATAACTCTTAAATATTTATTTACAAGACTATCATGCTAGAACCAAGAACGAGAGTAAATAAATAATCAACAACAACAACCCCTACCTTGGTTCAAGAATGATGATCTTCAACGACCCACGGAAGACAAGCATTGCGGAGGTCGGGCGTCGCGGTAATCGTTCGTCAATTCCGTTGACGAAGAGGTACATCCGAAGAGGTACGTCGTTGGTGAATTCTTCGTAAGCCGACGGAGGAAGTCCGAGGAGGAAGCAGCATTCCCTTTCGTTGACACGGAAGGCGTCGTCGATCTTCGGAAACAAACCAGCTATGAAGAAGAGAGGAGCGGTGTTCTTCGTCGGAGCTTGAGCGTTCTTCGTCAAAGTTTGAAGAAGAAGGAGGAGCTCTCAAATCCTCTCAAGATGGCTAAACAAAATAAACTAAGCTAAGGCTTATTTTATTTACACAAACAACAACTTGAATTTCAAAGGTTTGAAATTCAAATCAACCCACCTTAATTAATAAAACCAAGATGTCAACATTAATTAAAGGGAGTTATAGGGGAGTTTTGAGTGAAGATGAGGATTTGGGTTCATGTGGGCCCCACCACACTTAATCCTCCCAAGGGAGGTTAAGTGGATGTGGTTCCCACCTTTAACTCCCATTGGGAGAAGTTAACCAACAAAAAAATAAAAATAATAAAAAGTGTTTCCACATTTTTATTTAACTTCTTATAATTTCTCCAAAAAACTAACTTCCATTCTGCATAAAATGAAACCTCGGAAAAGGTCTCCTTAAGTGAATATCGGCGCTGCGAGTTCATCGGTGCCCTCGGATTTTGATTCCGGGCACCGGTTCAAAATTTATAAATTCCCGCTCGTTCGTTCACTGAACGTACCCGAGCCAAACTTCGGAAATTGATTCCGGGCAATCCGGGCCTCGGAATCAGGTGTCGTCAGAAACCGCGCTCTTGTAAAATTCCAAAGAAAATTAAGAAAAAAATTTCCCTTGAATTTTACGGGTCTTTACATTACTCCCACCTCAGGGCTTTACGTCCCCGAAAAGATACATCAAAAACTAGGGGAACAAATGAGGGTACTGAGCACGCATCTGAGCCTCCCGCTCCCAAGTGCTATCCTGGAGGTTCCCGTGCTTCCATCTGATGCGCACAAGAAGAATCTACCGTCCACGTAGGAACCGCTCCTGTCGATCCTCGATCTCCACCGGGACCTCCGCAAAAGTCACCCCATCGTCAACGTCAAGATCCCCATGGTCAATGATGTGCGTCGGGTCGTGCACGTATCTCCTCAGCTGAGATACGTGGAAGACATCGTGCACCTTGTGCAACTGAGGTGGTATAGCCAGGCGATAATCCACCTCGCCAATCCTGCTGAGGACCTGGAAGGGTCCGATGAAGCGCGGAGATAACTTGCCGCCTCGGCCAAATCTCTGAATACCACGTCGAGGTGAGACCCTCAAGGAGACGTGGTCTCCATACTCAAACTCTAGTGGCCTCCGCCTCCTGTCAGCGTATGACTTCTGCCGGCTCTGAGGTATCCTCATCTGCTCCTGGATGACCTGGACCTTCTCTGTCATGGCCTGGACCATCTCCGGTCCCACAAGTGCTGACTCCCCTGGGTCTGTCCAGCAGAAAGGAGATCTACAAGGTCGTCCGCACAACGCCTCATACGGTGCCATCCCGATGGTGGAGTGGTAGATTTTGTTGTACGCAAACTCCACCAAGGGTAGGTGGTCCTCCCAGCTATGACCAAAGTCGAGGACACATGCACGGAGCATGTCCTTGAGAGTCTGGATGGTCCTCTCCATCTGACCATCCGTCTGAGGGTGAAAGGCTGTGCTCATACGTAGCTGCGTCCCGAACGCCTCCTGTAACCCCTTCCAAAGCTGGGAAGTAAAACGAGCATCTCGATCAGAGACGATAGACGATGGCATGCCGTGGAGCCGCACAATCTCCTGAACGTAGAGACGTCCCAAGCTCTCTACTGAGCCCTACTCTCTGATGGGTAAGAAGAGTGACGACTTGGTGAGTCGGTCAAAAATCACCCAAATGGAGTCGTGACCTCTGCAAGTGCATTGAAGTCCAGTCACGAAGTCCATAGATATCCCATCCCACTTCCACTCCGGGACCTCCAAGGGCTGTACCAAGCCTGCTGGTACCTGATGCTCTGCCTTCACCTGCTGGCAGGTGAGGCGTCGAGAAACAAACTCTGCTACAGCCTTCTTCATACCCGGCCACCAGTGCTATCGTCTAAGATCCTGGTACATCTTCGCCACTCCTAGATGTACCGCTAAAGGAGAAGTGTGAAACTCTCTCAGAACCTCCTCTCGCTAAGCGACTGGTACCATGGTACGTTTTCTGAAAAGGATGTCGTGCTCTGCTCCAAGGGAGAAACCATCAGGTGTCTATCCCGAGGATATCAGTGCACGCCGTGTCTCACAGTCAGCGTCCTCTCGCTGTGCCTCTCTGACCCGCTGCAGTAGTGGAGGGGTGACTGTGAGAGACTGAAGAAGGCTTCTCCATCTCTATCCACAAAGGATATCTGCAAAGAGGCTAGCTGCTCCGTTGCCTCCTCAAGTAGCTGAATTCCTGTCCTCCTGCTGAGGGCATCGGCTACCACGTTCCCCTTCCCAGGAGTATAGACTATCTCAAAGTTATAGTCCTGGAGGAACTCGAGCCATCGCCGCTGTCTCAGGTTCAGGTCCTTCTGCGAGAAGATATACCTAAGACTATGATGATCAGAAAAGAATGTAAAACGCTCGCCCATCAGGTAATGTCGCCATGTCTTTAGAGCGAAGACCACTGCTGCTAACTCCAGGTCATGGGTAGCGTAGTTCTGCTCATGCGGCCTCAACTGATGTGATCCATAGGCGATCACTGCCAGTTCCTGCATCAGAACACAACTGAGTCCGGTCCCTGATGCACCGCAGTAAACTACGTACCCTACTCCCTCCTCATGCAACCTCAAGATAGGTGCGCTGGTTAATCTCTGTCTCAGCTCCTGGAAGCTCTTCTGACATCTGTCTGACCACACGAAGGGTTTCCCCTACTTCGTCAATGCTGTGAGTGGTGCCGCAACTCTAGAGAAGTCTGGAACGAATCTCTGATAGTATCCAGCTAGTCCCAAGAAACTTCGAACCTCAGTCACGCTCCTGGGTGGCTCCCATGCTAACATAGCCTCGATCTTCGCAGGATCCACTGCAACTCCCGCCTCAGAGATAACGTGTCCCAAGAAGTGGACCTCACGTATCCAGAACTGGCACTTCGAGAGCTTACCATAAAGCTGGTGCTCTCGGAGTGTGTCAAGTACAACTCGCAAGTGGTAGGCGTGCTCCTCCTAAGTCGTCGAGTAAATCAGTATGTCGTCGATGAAGACCACGACAAACCGATCGAGGTATGACTGAAAGATCATGTTCATGAGGGCCATGAACACTTCTGGAGCATTGGTTACGCCGAAAGGCATAACCAAGAACTCATAGTGGCCATACCGACATCTGAAGGCTGTCTGCTGCACATCCTCGTCTCTGACTCTGAGCTGATGATAGCCTGACCTGAGGTCTATCTTCGAGAACCACCTTGCTCCCTTGAGCTGGTCAAAGAGGTCATCAATCCTCAGTAGTGGATACTTGTTCCTCACTGTCACCTGGTTCAGGCGAAGATAGTCAACATAAAGTCGCAATCTCCCATCCGCCTTCTTGGCGAACAATATCGGGGAAGCCCAAGGTGAAACACTGGGTTGGATGAACCCCTTGCCCTGCAATTCCTCCAACTGTACTCGTAGCTCTCGAAGCTCGTCGGGGGCCATCCGATATGCTGGAGTGGATATCGGGGCTGTCTCGGGGTACAAGTCAATATAAAAGTCTACCTCTCTGCGAGGAGGTATCCCTAGAACGTCATCGGGAAAAACGTCTGCAAACTGATCCACCACTGCAGGAAAACCAGGACTCCGCACGTCAACTGCTCCAAGGATGAGGCTAGCCAACTGATGAGGGATGGGTTTTCCTCTCCTCCGCGAAAGTCCATCTTGTGCTGCAAAGGCTCTCTTCTCGCCGGTGAAGGTGAACCTTCTCCCGTTGGTGCGTACACATCGCACCTTGTGCCTAAAATAGTCAATCTGTGCATGGACCGTAGATAGCCAATCCATGCCCAAGATGACGTCGTAAGGCCTCGACGCTGCTACAAGAAGATCCCAGCCGAAGCTCTCACCTCCTAGAGTAAGCTCGCACTGTCGGCACCAGTGCGTAATCGTCGAGTCTGCTCCAGTAGGAGTTTCTAGCCGTACGGATCGAGCCAACGGCTCTGTCAGAATCTTCGAGCTCTGAACAAGGGCATCATCTATAAAAGAGTGACTCGCTCCTGTGTCTATAAGTACTGCAGCAAGGGTGGAATAGACACAGATAGTACCTCGAATCATCTCGGGTGTGCCGTGGTCGTAGGCCTCTGCTGCCTGGAGCTGTGCCTGTCTCTGCCTGCCAGCTCCCTATGGTCGGGGTGGACCTCCTGGTGGTGGTGGTGGCAGAGCCTCGAAACGTCGCCCACCACCTGCTGCTCGGCCAGCTCCTCTGCCTCGTCCGCCTCCTCCCTACGGACCGCCACGATCGACCCTCTGCCTCTGCCTCGGTGGTCCCTCAACCGTCTGCTGCTCCTCGGCACGGTGGGTCGGGCAGTCACGAGCCATGTGGCCCTACCCGCCGCACGAGTAGCACTGCCTACCTCTCGAAATACTGGCTTCGCGTTGTGTGCCCTGCACTGCTGAGCCAGTGTCCTGAGGTCGTCTGCCCGAAGGTCTGGTCTGCATGGACCCCTGAGTCATCCGTCGACGGCCTGCTGCAAATGACTCTGCCACGTGCCGCCCTGCGGTGGGTCGCGACGCTGGTGTAGACTCAGCAAGGAAGCTCTCAATCAAAAGGGCACGCTCCAGTACTCCTGTCTGAGTCGGTATGCTGAGGGAGATCAGTGATGCCCTGATCTCGTGTCTCAAACCCTGCTCGAAGGTCCGGGCCCGGAAGAATGGGTCTCGTACCATGTCGGTCGAGTAGCGCGAGAGATCAGTAAATCTCACCGAGTACTGAGCGACTGTCATGCTGCCCTGCCGCAGCTGAAGAAGCTCCTGGATACGCACCGCACGAAGGGTGGCTAGGACCAACTCCGAGCGGAAGAGGCTCTCAAAGTCCGTCCAAAGTAGAGATGCCTCATCGTGCACCTGGAGCATCAAGATCCACCATCGTCCTGCTGCTGCGTGTAGTAGGCTCGCAGCGAGAATCATCATGAGGTCTGCTGGTGTCCTCACTAGCCTAAACACACGTACCACTGCATCCAACCAGTCCTCACTAGCCTAATCATCATGGGTTCAACTCTCAGTATAGTTTTCCATATATTAATAACCTTATTGGGTCTTATATGGTCATTTTCATGTTGTCCCTTTCTATTTGGTTAAGGTGATCAGTTATTATGGTTTTTAGACCCATCATAGGTCTCATGTATGTTCTTTGGGAATCGGTTTAATGATAGTCTATCCCTTATGGTGGGGAGTTTATTTGGCCCCCCCTACTAGGTCCCAATTATGTCTCTAGAAATAATGTGTTCTGTTATGGTGTGATGCCTAGTTCATATCTATCCAACCACCATCTTATTCTTTGGGAAACATTGGGTTTGGAGCGTTCCCAATAGTTTTTATTTTTGATGTATGGTTGTGGTAACGTTGTTCAAGTACATTGTTTATTTCAAGTGGATTGCTTGAGCTTCATCTTATAGTGCATGAGGTGTTTTTTTGGGATGTGTAATGACTATGTTTTAATATTTCAAGATAATGGATAGAATTTTGTTTTTTGAGAGTATCACATTCTCTATTTGATCATCTAGAGGTTTTTTGGCCTTTCGGAGGCAGGAGAACTTGGCAAGGGAGTCTATCTTGGTATATCAGTTGGGTTTTGTTTTTCATCTGGCATTGTTGTGGATTTCTGGGGGTGGAAATATTTATGGTGGGGATAATTGTCACATCCATGACTACTTTTAAAGGTATTTTTGTTGTAATTTCTATTATTTGTTTACTTTTGGAGGTTTCCTAGGATTTTTTTAAGAAAAGGGTGGTTTCTTTAAGATTTAGTCCAAACCATGAGCACAATTCCGGATTTAAAAACAAAATTGGATTCTTTTATAACTCCTTTGTATTTTAAATTTTTTTCACCCATCACACTTCCCACATGGCCTCCCCTGACCTATTAAAACCTCAATATCCACTGGGATCCCTTAGAAACTCATAATCATTGTGGATTTGGGTAATTTATTAAGGCATTAGGCTAACCTGTGAGCCCATTTCCAAATTTTTTTTTAAAAAATGATTTATATCACAATTTTTTTTTAAAATTTTCATTCATTACACCTCTCACTAGATCCAAAAAACTATAGGCACACACCCCCCCCCCCCATGTTACATTTTCCCTCTATGGAGATCATTTAAATTATGGATTTGGGAGAATTTCCTCAAGGTGTCTTAAATCGTCTATATTTGCCAAGTAAATTTGTTTCTTTTATAAATCATTCATTTTTTACTCTTTTCCCCCATCTTAGTCCCCACTCGAACTCATCAACTTTATTTGAACCTATTTTTCAATTTTAGCTGATTGAATATTCAATTGTTGGTGTGTTTTGGGAGGTTTCTTCAAAGTTTCTCATTTAAGTGAATTCTCCTCATGTTCATTCCATTTCCTTAGGGTTTCTCCCCCATTCAAGAAGTTCGAAATTCCCAAAAAATATTTTTTCATACCAATGGTTAGGTTTTTAGTTTCCTGGATCAACCTTTTGGTTTTAGGTTTGTTTTCACTACCTTGGATTACAGTGTTGGTGAGGTTGATGTTTCACACAATGATTTGGGGTTTTTTGAACCAATGGTAGGTGATTCTAGGTATAAGCATCATTGGATGAGTTTTATTTTCTAGATTTATATTTTTTGAAAGGTGCTAATTCATTGTGTTTTGTGAAAAAACAATTTCTATTATCATTTGTTAAGCGGTTTATTGTTAAGTGTCAATATCATGCAAAAATGAATATTTTTCATCTATATTTTATGTTGTGTCAATTGGGGTTGTTTTAGGGTTCATGAAATGATTTTATTAAATAAATATAGGGCTCTAAATTATGATTTTATTTGATATTGGTATGCATTTGGTTTCAAAAGAGGGTATTTTTATGGATTTCATGTGAAAATCTTGGTTATACTACTTGGAATTATTTTATGAATATTTTAAATGGTTCATTGATTTATATAGGAGTTCAAATCGTGTTGGAAAACTATTTTGGTAGGAGTATGTTCTTGAAATTAGCTTATTTTATTGTTATAGGGATATTATGTGATGTGTAACATCCTAGAAATGTTTTAAAAAATTTCATAAATGATTTATTTAATTGTGAAAAAGATATGAAACATGTTGTGGACTGTTTCAGTGTGAGTATGATGTTAAAAAGATTTTGGTATAAAAAGGGGATTATGTGAACATTTTTTGGGATTATTAGTTTGTGTTTGATTTTAAAATGTAATTTTCATGTGAAAATTGTATTTCATAACATGTGGAACTTTATTGAGCACAAAAGGGAAGCCCAAGTATCTAGGTGGGAAGAGGTGTACTAGTATGCTAGTGATCCTGAGTGGTTTGTCCCTGTTTTGCATATAAAGTTAGAATATGACAACACTAACTAAAATATTATGATGATTTTGGGGACCACTATGTTATTTTTATGTTCCCTACTAGTGTATAATGCATCAGAACAAATATTTTTTATAGTTACTTTTCACCGAGATACGAGGGTCCTAGGGCCCACAACTAGCCAGTGCCTTGGGGTGTTCTTGTGACTAGTGCTCATTAACTATATGGTATTCACAATCAGAATAAGGTGTTTTTGGATGTAAAATTCAGTATCATATGTGTTTTATTTAAAAAATCTCATTCTTTAAATTATCCCTCTTTAAAACTATTTTCATTTAAAGTTGCAACCCACTGAAATTTTTACATGCGTTTTTATTTATAAAACATGAAACTTTTTTTCTTACAATTCTTCTTACATGGAAAAATTCTGTTGTAATTATATTGGGATTATTCCCATCTCCTTCATACACCATTCGGTGTAAGTAGACTTTGTAATTTGTGTTACAAGATTGGGTAATGCTCTTAGAACCAGTGGTCTGGGTTTCTAGTAGTCCTTCGTGATGCGGTGTTTTAGAGATGGCTTGAAGGAATTTCCACTTATCATGAAGAGGTTCTTGGGCTATCCTTTTTGGTTTTTCATAACTTTTGGGAGTCTTTAGGTTTTATATAATCCATTAATTTCAGTTTTGAATTTTATTAAAGGATTTCTTAGGTTAAATATTCTGATTCAATTTATATATATTTTTTGGTTGTCTTGTGTTTCAAAACTCGGGTAAATCATTCCCAAACACTTATTTATGATACTCGAGAACTTGTGTCTGCTCATGGGGATCAGAAACGCACATAGGTTTGTAACATCAGCCGGAGTTGGATCTCATTTTGAGGGTGACCAGATCTGGTTCGTGATAGTTATTACCATGTTGTATATAACAACTTAAATAATTACTTTTACTTCGGGTGTTTTGACCAAATTAGTTTTATGTGTCAGAAAGGACATTAGAATGTCAAATAGTTCAAATGGGTCATTATATACAAAAGCATGAATAATAAAAATGAATGTAATTATAATATTTATATATCAATTTTACTTTTAAAACCTTTTATTAAATGTGGTTATTAAAAATCAACCAACAATACAATTAAAGAGATAGTTGTCTATATATAGGCATAAGTAACATTCCCATTTTCCAATGATAGTTATAAAAAGAATGTAAGAGACACTAATGTTTCAAGAATTATAAAGATATCATAAATACCATATTATTTAAATATATATTCTTATATATATAATTCTTGTAATGTAAAAGAAATTTCACCTTGTCTAGGTGGTGGTAGTCCACATGTCCATAAACGATGTTATCAATTTCCATCTGTGTGAAAAGGTAATAAAGTAAACTATATATAATAAATTGAAAGAGTTAATTATTCCAATAATATCATATAGATTTTTTTTCACTAATATTTAATTTTATCCATCATTAATACATTCCATGTATGACATGAATGAATCACATTGCATTAAAGAGGTGATAGTCCATACTTCCACAAACGATGTTATTATATTCCCATGAAATGGAAAGCATATACTTATGTGTTATAAAATTATTTTAAAAGATTAAGAAAATAACATATTTTATTTATGATATATATAAACTTACTTTCCATCATAATTACAAACCTTGAAAAGTGGTAAATGAAAGACAAACACTCATCACTTTATGACGCGGTAGTTCACCTTACACACAAATGGTAAGTCGGTTACCCATTAGATGAAATTGTCCACAAGTGTAGTTTGAAACCTTAGAATAAAAAAATATATTTATACAAAGGATTTTACAGTTATTTTATAATCATTGAATAACAAATGTTGATTGGATGTAGAAGGAAAATAAAACAAAATAGCTCGAGAAAGGATGTAACCTCTTTTTTGGGTAACTCCTTTTGGTTTTCACCAAAGGGAATCTATGGTTTTCTTTCATCCCATAGTGATCATTCTAGGATGAGGGGATTGATGTTGAGGATTTATTTTGGAAGATCTCAGTCTATAAAATCTGTCTTTATAGGTGTGAGAAAGTGGGAGGGTTGAGTGCCTTTTTATAGAGGAGGAGGAGTGGATCTCTAGTAAATTTTAGAAAAGGGAATTTCTCTCATTGTTTTTCTATTTAATGTGTCTCCAATAATAAAAAAATTATACAAAATAGAGGATATGGTATAAATATGTCTAGAAAAGGGATATTGTAAAAGTTTCTCAATCATTGTATCCCTTACGGTTATGGTTTAGTCCCTTGTTAAGCACACCATTACCTAAATCATTGTAATAAAATTTAATCACTTTCACTAATCATTTTAGTCAAATACTATGTTTAAATTATTATAAAATATAAATTATTCTACTTCAAAAATGGAATCAATTTTTCCAAATAAAATCACAGAAGTATCATAAATTAATGTAAATATAATCGCACATGCGGGATAATAATGATGGTTTTTAATGTAAAAACGTTCAAAATATTGTGAAGTTATTATATCCCATTTCGAATTGAAATTGATCAAAATTACCAAAATTGGATTAATTCATATAATATTTATCTAATTAATCTATATAAACCAAAAAAAATAATTTATTCTTATAAAAAATTAGATTAAAAATCATATTTAATTAAAATTCTTTATTTTTCACTATTCGTCAAAAAAATGAAATATATCAATAAAAATAAAAAATTATACCTAAAATAATTTTTATGTTTCAATTTAAAATATTAAGTTTCATTTTACATATAAAATCTATAAAATTCCCCAAAATTGGACGTAAAATTGGTTCTCTTTTAAAAGGTTGTAAAAGTACTTTTATAAAAAAAATATAAATTTTTAGGTGTATTGTTGGCTCTGTCCCCATCATATGCCTATAAAATATATTGGATGAATATAAAAAATATTTGAATTTATATTATATATATATATATTACATTAATATCACTAATTAATTATAGTAAATTCAATTTATGATCATAAAATAGATTTGTAAGCAGAAAAATATATTTCTATAAAAATATTCCCTTTTCATTCAACTTGATGTTATATTTATTTCTAATTGATTTGCAACAAATGAATTCATTTTATATTTATGAAAAACATATATTCTAAAATTTTAATAAAATTTATTCATAACATCTAGTTCAATGGTTATGTTATATATTATTATATCAAATAATAATGTTTTGATAATATATTATTTTTCAGTAAAACTTGGTCTTGTGTGTAATGTAATATGTCCAGAAAGTATCCCTTCAATGTAATTCAGGTTAAATTAGTGTTGTGTGTATTGAAAGATATAGAATATATTAAATTATTCAAAATATAAAATATACCATAAAGTTGTGAGGATTTATATTACATTATATGTTTGGTGTTCTGTGACATACATTAAATCAAATAAATGTTAATCTTGTAGAATTTTGTCGATGTTACACAGAAAATATTTATACTAAAGAAAAAACCATGTTCGTTTTTGAAATAGAAGTAATTCTGTTATTTATAAAATCTTAGTATAGTTTCATTGGCAAAGCGTATCTCATCATATCTAAGATATATACTATGTATTTTTCAATCACATCAATGGAAATAGCCAAATTCTTTAACTGCCCCCATGAAGGGGTGTTAATTTTAATCTTTAGTAAAAATGAAACAAACAACAAAAATTAGAGTAAATTATTTCATTTCTCTTTGGCTCTACACAGATTAGAAAAACGCTTATTAAGAAACATGATGCTAACTAGAAGGTGTTAGTTGAGTTTATTCAGTTAGCTATAATTCCCAGAATAGTTGAATATTAAAAGATTCATTTTCTAAACATGTTTATAATGTTTTTTATGATGAGTTATGTATTGTTAAATTTCAGAAGGTACATACCTCAGTATTTCTAAGAGTAATAAAAGATGAATTTTTATCCTTCTCGAAGGATAATTTCAAATTTTTAACGTGAGAAAATTAATGATTAGGGATGTAACGATAAACTCCAAATTTCAATACAACAGAATTCTCAATTATGGAACTCTTAGGAAGATAGGTTAATTCTAGAGTAGAGTACTTGTAATGTTGCAACATGCCAGTGTAGTATAAAAACATGTATTTGGTCCTATTGATCATAGGGAGAAATTATTTTTGGGATCTACTACAGTTATCCAAATTTAAAACGAATATGTTGAAGAATCAAGAATAGATTATGAAGTTTAACCAAGGAGATATTTAATCAGATATAATGTCTCTAACATAGAATCTATAACAATTTTCCATCAATCTCTTGAAGAAAATTTGGAAAAACGGATCGATGAAGACCTTGTCATCTTGTCGAGAAATTGGGATTACCTTACAGGCTAGGAAACTACATTTAAAGCACCAAAATTAGAAGTTGTGTCAATAACTTAAGTCATCCCCCAATAAAAGAAACAAGTTAATAGAGAAGATCAAATGGATCTAAATAAAGAAGAAAATCAGTACCTATAAGTTGACACTGTTGTAACTGTAGAATAAACACCACCAATATATTAAGGAGTAAAAATTTCTCCATGGGAACAAAAATCTAATAGTCCAGTACAAAATAATAAAATTCCTCCTGAAAAAGAACAAGAATAAGAAAATTCCCAAGGAAATTACTATTCTCAATATATAGTGTTTCAAACTACAAGGTTAGTCGAGAATCAATCATTTTCAATTATAGATAATACCTTGGACAAAGAATGAGTTTAATATATTGAGTTAACAGGGGTTCTTGAGGTTTAATTTTCAACCTATAGTGAGAATGGTTAAGAAAAATCTTTATCCCTAGTCTAAGAAGGCTAACCATCTCAATTTCATGAAGCAGGATCTTTAGATTCATTGAATAATAAAATTTAAGGATTTTTTATTAAATTCAAAACAATGAATGTAGAAAATTAATGTTTTCAAGGTGAGACATAGGTTGAATGAAAATATTTGTATGATTTAATATGTTTAGATGTTCCAATAGAGGAGTTAGGACCAGTTCTTACTCAATTGCATAATCTCAAATAATTTTTTGTTTCAAGAAGTGATTTTGATGATTTTTTTTTGAGAAATGTATGTCCAGTTTGGAAATCTTCAGGCAGAATATATTTACAAAATAGATTTCATAAATTTAAACTACTATTTTTGAAGTCATTAAAAATTTATGAAAAGTATCATCAGTCAATCCAAAGCATCTCTTTCTGCACGACCAACTTCTCAAGACATAATTAGAATATTTCAAGAAGCAACATTAGTAATGGCTAATATGAATGATATAATTTAATCACTTTTATGTATCGGTTATCCACTATATGAATTTTTTGATAATCACTGAGATCTTTTTGGAATTTTAACTTATAGTTAACCAGGAATCAAAATGATTTTCAATCTGTTGAGTAATAAGCATTCCCGGTTTCTTTAGATAGGGTAAAATCTACGTGAATTTCTGAAATTCAATCTGATTAAAAGTTTAAAATTGTCTCAGCACTTAAGGATTTTTATAAGAATGTTGGATTAAAATCACTCTGAAATATTACAAGAACATGTGAATGAATTAAGGGATGTTCTTAAAGCTACTCAAGCTTCACCAGAACATGAATCCTCTAAACCAGAACATTCAAATTCAAACATCAATTTTTTTCAACCTATCTCAGCCAAAATTTGTACTTGTAATCCTAAAAATCCTTTTATGAAATTATTTTCTTCATATTTATTAATTTTCATTACTACTTCCAGAAAATATATCATTTTTTATCATAAGAAAAATATAACATGTATTTACAATTATTTTATACATTGATTTTATTCTAATCCATTTTCATCTAATTTCTTTTTTATCTCAAAAAAATGGGAGAAAAATGGCTAAACACAACATCATTTATTCAACTCTCAGTTTTTAATCAGTAATGGAATGGATATGTTTTATAAGTTAATAACTTTAATCATTGTATCTTTTAAAAAAATTATTTGTGTTTATGATTCCAATATTTTATAATTTATGTTATGGATTTTTTGATAATAAAAATGGGAAAGATTTTTTGGGAATGTAATGTATCAACAATACTCTATGAATCTTATTTATTTTGATGCTCAAAAACCCCAATATTTTTCTTACATAATGATATTACTTAAGTATTTCCCAGAAATATATTTCTAATGTTATGGGTTATAATATGTTATTTTGAACTTGTTTTAAAAGTATTATAGAAATACTCTTCAAACCCTACTTATGTAAGTATAACATATGAAATAAACCCTATATTAGAAAAGAAAAATATGGATTATATAGACCACATTGTCAACAATATATGGTTAATCAACCCTATGTTTGGATGTAACCTTACATTTGAGAAAAATAAAATTATAAAAAACAAGCCTATGTAAGTATGGAACCCTGCATTGGAGTAAACAGATGTATTGTATGTCAACCCTACTTTTGTAATCAATTGTATATTCTCCACCCTAAATTTGGTATTATTATATCACATGAAGTGACCCTATATTTGAATATTCAACAATAGTGTTTTAAATCTGAAATATTATAAGAGATTTATGAAATGGTATTGAGGGAAGTAAAGTTATATTCAAAGATATTCTATGACCACTTCAAGGATCATATTCAATGGTGTAAATCATTCCTATTCCTAAGGTAATTTATAAATCTATTGAATGATTTAAATTTTAATGGTTTCGAAATTTTACGAAAATTCTTGGATCTACTAAACTAAAAGAATATTGTGGTTATTATATATGTCTCTAGAGTATTTTCACCTTATATACCTATGATATACGACTTCATATTTCCTTATATATTTTGAATACAGAACTAATATAAATATCAATTGACTCTGTTATTTTTTGAAAAGGAAACATTGAAAAGATATACATATTTCAACCTTGTACTATTGGTTAATTGATGTTGTTTGTTTGTTTTAATTCTAATTGAAGATCATTAAACTATTTTATATCTATAAATCTTTTCTTACATGAATGCATTAGTATTTTAAGAATGATATTTGTAATCTATTAGTTGTTGCTACAACTATGAGTATGAACCTATAAATTAAAAAAATAAAATTCTTTTGATTTATTGGAGTTTTATATTCTTAAAATTATTCATGGTAGAGAATCATCTTCTCGGACAGAGATGTGTAAAAATAAGATCTATATAGAAGACCCAGAATACTTTGTTTAGTGTTATTATAAGGTTTATAATACCTACATTCTGTTTTTTCTTGAAGGACTTGTGATAAGAGGAATTTTATATTGGAAATAACCAAACTCATAGAGAGAGTTTAGGTGAAGCGGACTAGGGGATCTGTGTTCCCCCAACCACTATAAGAAAATTTATATTCTTCTTTACAGTTTATATGCTTCTCCAATAACATACATAAGATAATGATTCATATCTTCATTAATTAAATTAAAATTTAAAATCAATAATCTATCAAGATTATCCAAAATATAGAATTTACCCCCCCCCCCCCACTTTTCTATCTTGGTAATATTCTAACCTAACAGAGAAGACCCTTTAGGAAATATATCTAGGTGGCATGAAGTGTTTCACATGGAGGTGATCAATAGAGAAAACAATATATATAGTAATCATCCATGGACATTATGCATCCCAGGGGATGCTTTTTGGAGAAACTAGAATTCAGTTATAGAAGAGGGTCTCTAACAATAAGGACCCCATTCACTTCCAAGGGGTCCATTATCCCATTCTTTCAACACACCCTAACTATAATCATTCAACATATTTATTAAACCATTTTATAATTTTGTATCCATTTCATTCATACCAATCATTTACATGTAATAAAGAGTAGCAACCCCAACCAAGGAGCAGCGAAGGACACACATCATCTAAAGGGTGATCTTTTTACTCAATTACTCTTTAATGTATTGATATTTCTTATCTTGGTACAATTATAAATAATGAGGGGAACATAATTTCACCTGCTATTTTATGTCCTTCAAACTCCAAATTTTTTCAATCTGTACTTTTATTCATAATGATTTTACTTATCAAGAGACTATTTAAATGAGTTTAGTGTTAGGTTGATGGAATGTGTATGGAAAACCAAACCAAAACTAATGCTTTATTAACTATATTTAAAAAAATAAAAAATCAAGTGATGTAGTGGAAGCTATAACATATATAATAGAATGGAATAACTATTGATAATGGATTATAGAAACATCATGCTAGCACATTCACTTCCTATAATGTTCCAAACTACCATAGTAGTGGAGTGTGAGGAATATGTTATGTTTCTAACAAAATTATATTCGAAATTTATTTCATATGAAACATAAGGATTATTATAACCTTGAATTACACACACTTTCTAATTGAATTGAAACTCTAATACTTTTGTTCGTACTTCCAACTAACTATAGTTTTAAATACTCACACATTATATAAGAAAACAAAAAATATATATTCTAATAATGATACATGCATATAACCCCCATGAATTTGAGTTTTTCTTCAGTATATTTAAGTAAATTAGTGGAATGAATAATATAGTATACCTATGAAGATGACATGGAACCCAGAAATTATTGTTCTAGAACACTCTATTTACATGATTGAATGGGGTAGTTAACCGCTACCCAAATTCCTTAAGAAACTATAGGGATGTTTAATAATATCACATTTATTTTTTTTGATAGTTGTTTATTTTATTCTGTTTTGTGTTGTTATATTCTACTATGGAGATATGTGTTATATATATTTTTTGTAGTCTAAGGGTACCCATATGTGTTGTTTTCCTTCTTAGTATTCGTCACCATCCACTGGCCTAATGAAGTTAGGCACTGGGTGGCACACTAGGAATACCATTGGCTGAGGGGGTCTAAGTTTTTTAGGTCATGTTAGAGTGGTATTAGTGTGGGTCATTATAATGGAAGGATATTGGATTTACGATTCATTTCATGATATTTATGTGTATTTTGGGAAATGGCCTCAACGAGTGTTAAATTTTGTTTTCGAATTGGAGAAATTATTGTTGGTGTAGTGATACAAATATCTATTCACTAATACATTAATTTCATTATGGTTGAATCATAACACTGAGGCACCAATTATGGGGTGCATATAGGATGGTGTTGGTTTCATGTGTCTATTAGTTGTTGATTTTTGTATGAATCATGAAATATATATCCTAGATATTCTCATATATTAATCGATTCATCCTTCCAAATATAGAATGTTTTCACACATAAAAAAATCTTGGATCTATAGAAATGTTATTTATGTGACTATGTTATAATTTGAGCATCCTTTAACTGATGATCTATTTAATGGGGCATCTATTTGAGGATATGTTCATGAGATTTCCACATCCGGTGATCGTGATGAAAATTCTCCACACGTAATGTGGAAAGATGACCATCCACATGAAATACAGGGGATCAATCTTATACTTGTTATGTATTATATGTTTATAGTTGAGTTGGATAAGTATTCACATAGAATGGGTGTGCTTCATGAGTTTTGGTAGTCTTAACCTCCTTGGTTCCAATTGTATCCCAACCCTCAGGACAAAAATTATAAACCATTAGAAGTGATTTAGGTGTTCTACTTGGCCCAAACACATGTTGATCATATGGATGTTTCAGTATCTTGTCATCTTTATAGATTAGTGAGTCATTACTGTGACCTAATCACTCAAACCCAGAATAATGAAGATCTTACATGGAGAGTGTTTGAGTACCTCTTTAGGGAGGATCACTACCGATACACACAAAGGATGGTGTGACTCCAGTATCTCATGGATATAGTTACCTTAATGTTCATTTATTGTCAATATTTAATATCCACATCCTATTTTTGGAGGAGCTTGTATATAGATTTTGGGATAGAGTTATGGTTGATTATAGATTTCAACTCATGAATGGATTGATAGGAAAATAGGGTCATCTAGGTTATTGAGAATATGTTGAGGACTCACATGATAAATTTTAGAAGATGATTTTATAAAGACATACCATTAGTGGAATTCAAATACAAAAAAATATGAATCCACTATTTCCATGAATCCATTTAAAAGATTATATCAAATAACATTAATATCTACCATCTTCTAGATGGAGGGTATCCAGACATCTATTATGAGGATAGATTCAATGAGGTTAATGATGGATATGGGGAAGTTGATCTAGGAGAGGATAAGTATAGCTTAGATTCATTTTAAGTCCTTGGTAGATTGAAAACAAATTAAATAATTTTCTTTAATGAGTTGGTCTTAGAAACACAGAATAACAAGAAGACGATTCACAAGGATCTAAAGTGGAACAGGATGATAGAATCTCCTCTAATGATATTTACTCACTCGCTTGGAAGGGATCACATACAATCTAAGGAGTTAAAAAGATAAACATGAGGAATCTTGGAATCAAGGAAATACAATGCATTATTCCCTTTGTTCCATGTGTGTTGAATATGAATCATGTCCAAGTTGAGACACTTACACAGATAGATGTGATAAATGATTTCCCATGGAATGGTGATTTGGTCATTTAGTCACTAATATATGATTTGTTAGTTTGTTTCAAAACCACTTTCTCAACTCCATTCATACTACAATACTCAGGACCCTTCAGTATTTCCCACACCTTCACTATAAGAGAGTCTCTATTTTCGAATGAGGCTGAGAAATAAAAGAGAACCCAACATTCTGAATCACAAATGAAACCTATACCCTACATTAACCCAAAGAACATGATCCATGAACATTATGTTTGAATCCTTGTAGGTAAATATTCTAGCGAACCAAATGGACTTGAGAAAGTGGTCTGGAAATATGCATGGTGAAAGTAAGATTATGTGGATGGATTTTAAGGGAGGGAGAAATATCTCATCGCTTGAGTAGGCTAATAAGAACAAGCACCACACACCTAATCTGAGAAAACATTTCTAAATTTTAGGTGTACCTTCCTTCGATAGGGGCTTACTTATTTTCAATCAAATACACCAAAACCTGAGCTATAAGATAATGGCTCTCACCATAATTTCTTATGGATTATTCCATGCATTGTGAAACCATTACAATAAGAAAATAATCACAAATGGATGCATAATATGTCACTACCATGAAGGATACAATAGAATTATATATATTTGAGGCCCACACACCTAAGAATAATAGATAAAAGTTTTATTCTTATTTCTAGTTAGAGAAAAAAACACCTGGAAGCAATTTGGATGCCTTTTCAATAAATGGATTCATTTGTGGGAAGAGCCTTGTTGCACACACACAAGATAAAGATGTTGTATTTGGATAGAATCTTTATACACCATAAGTTATCTCCCCAATGATCTATGTCATTTATTTCATGCAATATCTTGTGGTAAACTTGGGTATAGAAAATACCAATAGGTGTTGTCATGAAAACAGAATTTTCTAGCTCGATGTTCACCTGTATTAAATTAAAATGAATTCATTTTTCTCCATCAAGAATATCCAGAATTAAATTGGGAAATGTACATTCCTCCCTAAAAGAAATGATAGGTGTTGGACATCCCATGAAGCCTAATATGCTACCAAAATAGTTTGTATCCTAGAAATTGATATCCCCTAACCGATAATCCACCATGCTTGGCATTGGAGGGGGCATATGTTTTTTGAAAATGCACCAGAGGGTAGTGGGATTCTCTATGTCATTGTTCATAGGCCTCCCATAACAATTAACCTCAAATTCATCCCTGAAATAACTTCCTTAAATAGCCAGCAATGCCGGTCTAGCATGTAAAAGATTCATCATTTCATTATTACATCTATATTTAATTTCCCCCTACAAAATAAACATAGCTATCATGGCCCATGATGTCCAATATAAATAACCATAATCATGTTCACCCTATATGAAGGATCACATAATATTTTTGAGATCATTAAAAATTTTATTTGGTACATTGATATTAGATATGATATGAAATGAAATTGAATAAGAGTAATCATTCTAATAAAGGAAAGGAATACGTTTTTTAGTTATTAGTATAATTAGAAATCATTAAACCAATTTTTCAAAAGTTATAAACAAAAAATATACCTGATGATATGGGATTAACCAAATACTCCATTGGAAAATTCCTTTAATTGATTCCTAGGCTGCAAATAATATAGTAGACATGCCACTCCGAACACTTCTTTGAAATATAGACACAACTCTTATTCTGTTTAATTAATTTCCCACTCCATTTTAATTATTACTCAAAGTAAATGGTGATACCACTAACTGAATATCTACTTCCAATGGAATGTGAAGAATAACCATTGCAAACATGAGATGGGAAACACTGTGATATTGAAAATTGTACTGGAAGGGAGAAATCCAATTATTTTCAATATTAATGTTAAGTAGTCTACTGAATGCATCCTATTCTTGGATAAACACACCTGGGGATAGGGTATCACCTTTTATTAAACCCCTTATGGTCTTGAAAAAACCTCGCCATTTTCAATTAAAGGATATTGAGATCCATGGTGAGCTATATCATCTAAATAATAAGTCTAAAGTCCTAACTGAAAATCTCATACGTGTCAGACCTTCAAAATAAATCTCCATTCCATTCAATCATACACCTTTTCCATGTCCAAATACACCACAATATTGGATCCAATAAATTTATTATTAATATCATATAGAATCTCAGGTGCAATTCCAATATCCCCTTGGATGGACCTATGTTGGATGAAACTGTATTCCTCTTTATAAATCAAGAATTTCAAATGCCTTGAAAGCCTCTTGTTAATGACATTGATCATCACCTTATATGGGAAGTTACACTTACTTATAGGTTTATAATTACTTAATGACAATGTGTCTTTATCCTTTCATATGAGAAACTAAGTGGTGACATAAGGAACACATTGAAAATTACTTCCACAGAAGAAATCTTGGACGGACTCAATAAAATCCTTCTTAACTATTCTGCATAATGACACATAGAAAGTCTTTAGAAAGCTGTCTTGGAATGGTACACACTCTTTATAAAGTGATAAAACTTATTCTTTGATTTTATCCTCCTCTATAAAAATTACATCTTTTTATTAATATTGTTTGTAATTACACAAGGAATGGATTCAAAAATTCCAACACTGCCTCTCATGTACCCTTCTTGTATTAAATGGTTAGGATCAGCAAGAATAGATTTGAAAAGATATTTATCTATAGTTCTCATAGCCCCCAATATCATTAGAGAAGGATATATTTCCCATAAGAATATTTGGAGTGATTTTTTGCTTCTTGTCCTTAAGGAAGTCATGGAAATATTGCATATTATTGTTTCCCTAAGAGAGATCTTGATCCACTTGTTCTTATTATATTAGGAGACCTACAGGTATTTTCTAGTAGGGAGGTCATTTTTTCCTAAAGTATTCACCATAATGGTTTTCATAGATGTTTGGTCAATGGAGTATGTTATCCAAATGGTTTGTCAAGAAATTATAGGTCCTAGGAAAGGTAGGAAATGTTTTTTTACCTCCTAAAGTTATCATCTAAGGAACTATGTGAATAATAAATTGAAAAATTTTGACTAGGTGAGTTGGAAATCCAATATAACATTACCTTCATAAGTTAACTAATGATTATCAAGATCTAGCAGGAAAGGACCCTCTATGGTTAGGTGATACAATTAATGCATATTTTTTTGGCATCATGAGAATATATAAGATAGTTTGTGGGAGTGTGAGAGTTATATGTCGGCTCAATACCCTCACATTGAGATGAAACAATTTGAGGTTGGGGAGGATTTAGTAACACAAAAAAAATTATATATACATTTAGAACTATTTTAAATTATATTTTGTAAAGTATTCATTGTGTCATTTTCACATTAGTGGTGTTGTGTACGAGCGATTATATTATGTTACAAATAATATATTAATTTTTATAGTGTGTATGTCAGATAATGAAGAATAGAATCAATGAAACATAGGTCTATAAATCATTCCATATAGTATTACATGGGATGGGGGGAAACCCTAGGTGTGACATAAAAGAAATATAGGTTTTAGGGCCAAGGTAGGGAGCGTCCAACGTGTTCAATTAAAGCATCCACAAAACATATCTAAAATCACATTAAAATATCATTAAACCTCTCAATTATGGTTAAACACCATTTATATAAACCTAATAGAGATATATTTTAGAGATTAGAAGGATTTTATTTGATTTCTTCTTGGATAATTTAGGAAGACAGATGTAAACATAGATATCAATGAACACCAATAATAATACATATTATAGATCGTTATTTTAATTTTTTGTCCATTCTACATGTGATTTTTTTGAAAATTTTCATTGAAGGATTTTTTAGATTACAAAATTACCAAAAACTATATTATTGATGAAATGTTTGTCTGGCCTTTTCGATTCATGTTTGAATGATTTTTATCATAACAATTTATTTGTAGATTGAAGACTCTGGGTGCATAGATGAATCTCTTACATTGAATAATGTACCCCAATCTTGTATTATGAACCTCTCAACATGGTATGAATATATATACCATGACCAATAGATGTTTTAGAGTGATTGGACAATCAACCACCAATTTCACTTTTACCTTTCACTTCCCTCATATTTTTTCAATTAGGAAAAGGGAAAACATCCTAGGAATTTTCATAAATGTGATTATTGTTATGGAATTTCAAGAATAAATTTAAATTCACTATTCGTATAGATAATAATCCAATAAAAGGTTTTTCCTCTAGAAATATAGAATCTAGTCTCATTGATATTCCCTTTTATTAGCCAATTTTTTTATGTTAAAAATAATGGGAAGAAAATTAGTAGTGGATAGTTAGGTTTGTGAGGGTTTGAATAAATAAAATAAAATTTAAATTTGTGAAAACTTAATTAATAATATTCCACAAACATTATGGATCATAAAAATATAGAAATTAGATAATTAAATTAACATCGATAATATTTAGAATTTCATCACCTCGACCCATTAATACATAATATTTTATTCATCACTAAAATCCACCAATTATATCATATATTATAGAATCTAAATTAAGGGAGGAAAAAAATTTAGAAGAAGTGGAAATGAGGATGAAAGACTATATAGATGCTTTAAATTCCCCAAACCTAACTCCTCACTCCCTCACTATCAAACAATTAAATGTAATAAAAACCTAAAAGTTAATATAATAGATCAATAAAAGATGTTCCACCCTAGATATCATGTTATCGGGTTATTCCCCCACAATCATTGAGAATGGAGATTATAGTGACGAACCTAGATGATAGAGACGGATAGATATAGAGGGATAGAGAAGGAACGCGATAGAAAAATGAATATATATATATATATAATGAAACTATATTTATAATAGAAGGGATGAAAATAATTTGAATCTATCCTCCCTTTATAGTAGTTCTCATCCGGTATTTATAAGATTCAATGAAAGGTTTGTAATATTTTTTCATTCTTATAAAATCTTAGATGATTTTTGATGACCTCTAAGTATCATTTGTGTGGAATTATATTATAACATATTTCCTTGAGTAATTATCTCTTCCACCCCCATGAACCTAAATATTCCTTTAGATTAGATAGCCACTATGGTGGCCTGATTGAAATGAACTTCATGAATTAGTTAGGATATTGTAATAGAAATTTCAAATGGTCCCACTGTTTTTCATATCTTCTATGTAGATTTCTTTTTAATAAATGACTATTTTGAAGTCAGGTTTCTTCTTTCTTCTTGATGCATTGAATAAGATTTAAGAGGTGGTCACATTATCCTTTTAATATAACTTGTGTTGATTTTTTAAGTGTGAATTGGGTTGATAATGTAGTCTAAGGCTTGGATGTAAGATTGCATTAGTTGGTGGACGGTTTTGTAATTCCTCCATATCTTATGTCGACGTGAAATTAAATTTTTCACTAATAGATAAAACTATATTATTACAAAACTTATTGTTATTTTCCACACTGATTGGATTTATCCTAAACAGTATATCATAATAACTATGATCTTCCATGGGATTATTAATCTTTGGTGGAATATAATATTATATTGGATGATTGTAATTTCCATGAAATGTCGATGTAGTATTTATTAGTGTGGAAAGAAACATAATGTGAAATGTAGGACAGTGTTGGAACTTGATACCTTATAAATAGTTAACACAAGATAGTGTTGGGTACTGGAATAACTAATGTAGGAATTGTATCTTACATTTAGACCCTAATATATCATGAGACTTTTTAGTAATATATTTTTCATCAGTGAATGTAATCAAAATTTATTAAAATTTACTTCAATGACTCATTAGATTTTAAATCACCTCATGAATTATCTCAGTCTCTAAATCTTCATAATCATCAAAACAAATATTTTACATTTGAATAATATAATTATACATCAAATATCAATTAGTTAATTAAAATTTATAATTTAGTTTATTTTTATTCAATCCCCAACTTATTATAGACAACTAAAACTAATTTTAACTACACCATTTTAGTAAAATTTATGAATAATTTAAAATGAAATTAACAAAAAAACCCCTAAAAAATGAAATCATCACATACCCCACACATAAACTTTTCTTTATCATAAGGTAATCTCTAGATAATAATGTTCTCTAATAATCCACTCCATTTTATGTTCATTCCCTATTAAATGAATTTAAATTAATTATGAATCAATTAAATCCCAATGTTAACATGTTAAAACGTTTTCCAATACCTCCACATCATGTTTTTTTACCTCGTTCCTAATTAAATAAACAAAGATTCATCAATACAGGACTAGTTTGGTAACCTCATTTTCCCCTATTTAAATCATGTTTAGTATTCAAGTAGACTTCCATATCTATTAGTTACCTATAAAATATTCACATTTTTATTATTCCAGTCATTTTCATTTCATTTATTCAATATATGAGTATAACATATCTAGAACTAGGTTATTCCAAATAGTTGGACTCCCCTATGGTTTTTTCGATAACCGAGGCATGTAAGAAAGGTCTAGAAAATAATACCTCATATTTTTATTTCATATTATTGATGGATTTTAATTTTATAGACATAAACACACAAGGTTCTTTACCTGTTTTGAGATAAGTTCATTGATATAATAAGTACATATAAAAGTATATTCCACTTAATTATTTTAAAATTGAAATTCAATTCAACTATTTTAATATAAGAAACACAATAATTTAAAAAATGAATTTTTTCCCCAAGAGAACTCAAGAACTGATTATATATAAATTAATCCACTAGGAGCCACCATGGCTGACAGTAATCCAAGTGTTCCACCTCAATCCCCTGTCTAATAGTACTTAATCTTAAAAAAATAAGTAATTAGTATTAAAAAATAAATTGGAGGTCATTTCCTATATAAATCTATAACTAAAATGTAACTAAGAACACAAGATATACCTAAGAACCATCATTAACAGGAAAAAACATATATTAATGAAAAATACAAAAAATACATTTAAGGAATTATTATTATTTGACACAAAAACCCATGGGAATAAATCATATATATTTACTAATTCTTGAATACTATGTCACTAGGTATAATAGACTCTAAAAATGGGATGAAATTACACCACAATAGGAACCCCCAAAATGAAATTCGACATCAAGTTCCACTAATACGAACCAACGTGTACCTTTTAATATCAATGCTGAATAAATACATCATCTCTATGTCCATGAAGTTTACCTATTTACCATGAATTATTTACATAGTCATAACATGTTTGGACATGAAGTCCATACAGGGCTGAGTATAAACATACCAAGTACTATTACCTAAAAACATAATGTAAATAAGTAACGAGTCTAATGATACCCAAGACCAATGGAAAATGTATAAAACCTATGGGTACTAGATACACTTTTTTTATACGTAACCAAGTTTAAGAAGGTCATTGCACTTCACATATCTCTTCCACATAATCCAAACACTAAATAGAACCTAAAATGTCCAAACCAACATAGAACCCAAAAAAATCAAAAATATATCACAATAATCAATTCCATATCATCCCAAAATACTATAAGTAGTGGGGTAACCACACCTTCCTAAAGAGATTAATTCCTTGAATAGGGTAACAACCCTTATAGGGGAACCGCATTTTTTGTGTGTGATGTGTATTTTCTAGGATGGTTAACTACTCTATAAGTGGAGGTCCCACACCCCAAAATAATGGGAGGGTTACATGCTCCATTAATTATATGGAGTACATGCACATTTTATATTGTAAACTACATTGAGGGTAATCAAACCCATGTATGTTTTCAATATCCATTCACATATTTCATTAAATAAATGATAGTTTAGGGACTATAACTTCTTGAATGCCTAAGAAATAATCACCAATTGAAACAAATCTATACGACATCAAGTTATATATGGAAAATAACTCAAAGTGGACTACCCATGAAGCCAAAATTAACACCCATAAATTATGATATTAAACATATGGATGTATTCCTAATACACCATGTTCCCCTTTAGGGTAAATAGAATGTGTCACAGTCAAAAAGGTTATTTGTGTAGTGATGATTACCAATTTTTGTGATGTCAACACACACACGGTGTTTTTATTAAGGTATGAAGAGTTTAATGATTTATGAAAAGTTTTGATTGTTTTTTCAAGTGGGTTTGTGTTTTATAACATAGTATACAACATGCTCTCATAGTAAATGATGTGTAAGTCCATGCGGGGTGGTTGTCATATACCCTGTATATACAGTGAGTAGCCACACTAGTTACACAAGGAATCACTGTGAGATACATGGATTTTTTAATGAATTAGGATTTTTTAATTATATTTATTTTCTAAGAAAATGTTTCTCATATTTTATTATATTATACATGTATAAAATGTAGAGAAACCAACAAGAAACTTATCTCTAAATTATTGACCATTACATTAGTCATCTATGAAACTAATTATCATGTCATCCATTAAAACTATAAAAAATATATAAAATATAAAATCTATAATGGAAAAAACGAATTTCCCTAATTATTTAAAATTGTCTCTCCCATGGAAAACACTAAAAAACGATAAAAAATATTAGTAAACCAATCAAATTCATAGAAAATGAAAATATATAATCTTGGGAGAAATTTTAGTAAATATTATGTGAAATAATTAAGTTTTATTTATAGGATGTAAAGGGAAATGTGATTGTTGTGATTCAAACTTCATATGATCTTTGTTAAAATATTAGTGTTGGTTAACATAAAATTTGGGAAATTTTACCATTGGAAACTATTACCATTAGAGATTATTCTACTATTATAAATAGTGTTTATATGTAGTAATGAAAAAGAATAATTGATATAGAAAGAATAAATGATGGGCTCAACTATAAAATTCATTCTATTTTAATCCCATTTGATAGAACATGGGAGAGAGGTAGAGTCACTAGGGTTATACCTTGAAAAATAACAATAAAATCATCAAAATGTGAATCTTGAATGAAATTTCCTACGGGGTAATTTCAAGTTGGTATAGATTACCACCCAGTCAATGTTAACTGGACCGCCCCAAGAAACTACCACCGACGCACACCTTACCCTTAATAAATACATGATTTTTATAAGGGGTTAAATTTCTTTTCATTAGTTACGTAAATTGTAACTCCTTTTATAATTAGAATTTTTAGTCAATCAATTCCATTTTTAGAATATATTATATAAATAAAAAATATGTTTAATAAAGCTGAATTTGATAAACTGATTTTTATAAACAAATAAAATATAATTGTATTTTTTTAGAAAAAATATACACTTTATCATAGACTATGGTTTTATGAATAATATTTGTTTTAATAAATTTTCTTTTAAGATGTTATTATTTATGTATAAATTATAAAATAATTTTAAAATTCACTTGGAAATTTTTATAAGTGTCAAAAATTTTGATCTTCCTTAAAAACTGTTATTTTTCAATAAATAAGGATTCTTATTTAAAAAATTTAAAATTATCATATTTTAGAATTATTCTGATAAAAATATTACTTTTAAAATTATAAAGTTGAAATTAAGTTAGGGTGAATTTAGGATAATTTTCTAATATACATAATTTTTTCATTGTTGTTAAAAATATTGTTTTAGGTTTTGGATAACTTTCTTGACTTCATATTTATTTCATAATGATGTAATAATTAATTAACCAAAATTCAAGGTCAAAATTTATTTAATGTATTAATGTTAACTATTTTAATATATTTTAGTCAATTTTAAAATATATATGTTATTTTCAAAAGAATAAAATGGAAAATTTGATTTAAAAAATAGCTTTGTGGAAAATATACTTTTCTAATCCATAAGAAGTATTGAAAATGAAATTTGGTTCTCATTTATTAAAATATCATAAAATGTGAGTGAAATATCCTAAACCATGGGTAATACAATTGTTTTTCATTATACACAACCTTGATTTCTGAGACTTATATTTAGATGTTATTATACAATTCCTCTACTTTTACTATAAATACCATCCCATCACGACACTCCCCTTCAATCCAAATCAATCCTCCATTAATTTCTAGTAATTTTACCTCCCAATCAATTCCCCAAGGATTTTTAAATCCCCCAAGGATCCCATTCTCAAGACATAGGAGTTACTCTTCAAGGTAATGGAAATATCCACTTCTCTTTTCCATTCATGTTCCCTTTTGTGGTATATATTTTATTTAGAAAATATTTCCTTTTTTCCACATTATATTATCCCTTTACTGTAATAATAATGTTTTTTAAATGGGACTCCCTTATCCCCTCTCATTTTCCCTTCTCTTAATCCATGTTTTATACCCACCATGATGTCAAATTTATTTCTCTCTTTTATATGAAAAAATGTCATTTATTTTCTTTTAGTGAATACCCAAACCATTTCATTTTACATGGGTATTCACCTAGATGTATAATGATGTATTTATTCATGAATTTAAATATATAAAACCCACATTCCCTTTTGTGGCTTAATAATTATTTAATTATCATTCCTTCAAGCAATTTTCAATGACTCAAATTTGATAAGAAATCCATTCTTTATTTTCTATAGGTTATTAATTAATTAATTTATTATTATCTATATGCTTCACATTAAATTAATACATATTAATGATATTACATTATAGATATAACATTAATTTTGTAAAAAAAATTAATATCTATATTTGATAGATTTAATGATACCTTGGTGAAAAACAATAGTATTTTTTATTTATGACACCTTGGTGATAATCCATGGTGATATGCTTATGAGTACATCATTTTAATGTTGTAGCCACATTTACATGTTATTATTCATGGAATTATTATCATAATATTCATTTTATTCGTTATTTATTATTATTACTCGTGTTCTTATAGATATGACTCATGAACACATGCTATTTTTTTTTCTTGATTATTCCTTTACTGGGCTTCACGCTCACACCATTCCTTTGATTAATGTCCCCAGGATATGATATGTAGTAAAAGAAACCTAAGTTAAACCCATGAAGATTTATATCAAGTGGATTACAAGAATGTTTTATGTTTTGATGTATTATTTACATAATTTCCCTAAAACTAAACTTTAAAAGATCATGTGTCTTCTCCCATGTATTGAAATTATTATATAATAAAATGTTAGGACTCCATAGTTGGTATTGATGGATGATTTAATTATTTGTGAAAATTAGGACTAGAAAACTTTGGTGAGAACCCTAGTGACAAGTTCAAATATATGAAAATATCCTTATTTTTTGTTGAGTTTTAAGTAAGTGGTTTCCAAGAAAATGAATCCTTTTCATGATATTACAAGTGGATGTCGATCTAGCACAAATGTACCTAGGGGTGACACCTGAAAATTGCACATTGATTTAGTGTTAATTGGGAATGGGTGCACAAAACTTTTTCTTTCCTCCACACCTTGTTTGACACTCCTGTGGGATAATTTTTGCTAAAAAAAATATATTTATGAACCATTATGAAGGATACATATAAAATTATATTATTATTAAATAATAATGTATTTAAGCCTGATTTTTTCAGACATAAGATCCCATTAAATTTATAAGATGATTTAAAGTAACATGTTTTTACTAAATTTTTATTCTTTTAGAAAAATTTCTGGAAATGGGAGAAACTATGTAAATGATGAGTTAAACGAATGATTTAGAGAGGTCCTTCTCATGGATTCTAGAATGAAAACATAATGAGAGTGATGAATCAACTATCTCAAGTTATAAATAATAACTTATATTAATTTGAGTAACTACATTCACCAAAAAATAAAATAAAAACAATTGTTGTCGAGTCCTTCATGCATTAATGAAAATATTTTTTAGTAGATCTACTAACCCATTGATTTCAAAATAATGCATTAGATATATAAAAAATTTCATTACTGTAATATGTTGTTTAAAGCTATAGAAATTACCCCTAGTGGTATACTTCTTAGAATGAGAAGCTGATTAGGTGTAGACACTCTTTAAAAACACAAATAGAAAAGGGATATTAATGAAATAGAGTGGGAATAGTTCATGAGAATCGTTTTTCAATAAAACTTTTCCCAATTAAATGTGATAAAAAATTGAGAAAAAATCATATAGCTAAAGCATAAGGCAAATGAATCAATGGGAGGATATGAAAAGAAATTTTCATGTATTACTCGATACAACTCTAGCATTATTATGGAACCAAAAGGAAAGGTGGAAAGATTTTTTTTTTTACAAAAACCCCATATGTAGATGAATTTAAAATATTTAGACTATGAAATCAGTGGGGAAATAGTGAGAAGTGTTGTAAAGGTTTAATTTCACTTTGGAGAGATGTAATTGTAACATTGGTTGAATGAAAAAAAAAAGTGAGAAATTAATTCAAACTCAGGGATGAACATTCAACATGGATGAGGAGGAAAGAACATGAAACTTCCCACATGAGAAAAACATGAGAAATAAGAGTTTGGGGAATTTCTAGGTTTGGAGTGAAAGTGTTACATATTCATAGAAGATGGACATATAGATTGGAACTATTAGGATGAGGTGAAGACTCAACATCTCAACACTAACAACAAATGGGAGATGTGTTGGCCCAACATAATGTTCAATTCTTTAAGTGTGGGTAGATCGTGAAATTTTATAATCAATGCAAAAATTAGAATATAATTGAGGGAAACCACCAAAAACATCAACTTAGACCAAGGGATAACGGTATGGAATTTTTTATCACAATAAATGAAGTAGAGGCTCCAAATGATGTGGTGGAATATACACTCATTGTGATCTCAAAGCTATCAAGTACTTGGATTGATTATGGTTCTACGCATTCCTTAATTTTATCCATGTTTACAAATAATATTCAATCAATACATGAGTTACTAGAAGTAGAGATATTAGTCAGGACTCGTAGAGTGATTATCCTAGTATCAATGGAGTATAGAAACTCTGGTATTAACATTGGTGAGTATAGTCTCATAGAAAATATAGCAATCATTCTCATGGTGTAATATGGAAGTATACTAGGGATATATTGTCTCTCAAAGTATAATACTAAGATAAACTACAAGTAAGAGTAAATTCTAGTTGTCTGGAATGGAAAACCTAAAGTAATTTTCAAAGGAGAGATATATCATCTCAATAATTTTCTAGAAGAACCTCCCATAGAATTTTTTGTGGAGTTGTGTAGTGAATAGGTAGAATGAAATGAAAGTTAAAGGATATAAAATTTCCTCATAATTCAAGAATACATTGGCATATTTTCTTAAGAGTTACCTAGACCTCCCCCAGAAAATGAGGTACAGTTCTCCATTCAACTGATACCTAGATCCAAGACAATATCAAATACCCCATATAGAATAGAAAATATACTGTTAAAGGAATTAAAGAAACAACTTCAAGACCATTTGATGAAGGGATTTATATGGCTGAGTGTGTATCCTTGGAGATAACTTTTTCTCTTTGTAAAGAATAAGGATGAATCAATGTGGTTATGAATTGATTATGGAGAAATTGATAGGATCATAATGAAGAACAAGTACCCTCTCCAAAGTATTTATGATTTATTTTTTAGCTTTGTGGGGCTCAAATCTTCTCTAAGAGTGATTTCTATTCTATGTCCAATCAATTGAGGAAGAATAAATAATATACTCCATATACATCCTTATTAAAATGATATGGGAATTATGAGCTTGTTGATATTCACTTTGGCTTAAATAAGTCCCCTACTGTATTTATTGATTTGATTAATATAGTGTTTAAGGACTACCTTGATAAATTCATGGTATTTTTTATTGATGATATTATGATATAAAACAAAATTCATGAGGGGAATTAGGATCACTTAAGGGTTATATTGAAAACTCTGAGAGGGAGAATCTATTTGGAAATTTTAGAAAATTTTAATTCTCATTACAACAAGTTTCATTTTTTGGAATATTATAACCCATGAAAGAATCTTTCTTTACCTTTCCAAGAAAAAGGCTATATTGGAAAGACCTCATCCTATAAGTGTAAATGATATTCATTGTTTAATTGGTTTAGAATGATATTATAGGTGGTTTTTTAAAAACTACTCATAACTTTCTTATCCACTAACCATGTTAACTCGAAAAAGAACAAAATCCATCTAGATAAAGGCGTTTAAAGAAAGATTTCCTGAACTAAAAAATAGATTGGTTATTGATAATGTGTTAAATCTACCCTATATGAAAGAAATTTTTTTATTTATTGTGATGCATCTCTAAAATGGATTGTATGAATCCGCAAGAAAAATGACTAGGTGATCCTTTAAATATCTCTACAGTTAAACCCTCATGGGAATAATTATCATATTCTAGGTGTTAGACATAATCAGTTTTTTTAACTAAAGATATGAATCCACTATATTTATGGTGAGAAATGTGATATATACAGAGACTATCAGATCATGATGTATATCAATGCAAAAGAAATTTAACATGAGACAAAGGAGATAGTTGGAGAATTATAAAGACTATGATGGTTCAATTCATTATCACCCTAGAAGAGAAAAGAAATTCACTAATGCATTTAGTAAAAAAGACCCTATTGTTTTGAAAATGATGAGGATTCAAGGAGATCTATTGACAAATGACCAAGCTTGGTTATACTTTGGAATCATGAGATAAGATACATCATCAATCATATTCAAAATTATTTCTCAACCATAATTACTAGATAATATCATGAGAGATCAAAGGGAAGATAATTTATTATAAAAGATGATAGATTCTATAAATAATGGGATGTTTCTAGAGTTCTATATTGATCAAGAAGATGTATTGAAATTTCATAAAAGGCTATGTATCCCATCAATACAGGATATAAATAAGGAGTTTATTAATAAATCTCGCTACTCTAATTTTTCTACACATCCTAGAAGAAATAAAATTTATAGGGACCTTTTCGATCATTATTGGTGGGATAATATGAAAATGGGGATTTTCAACTACACTAGAAGTTTCTTGGAATGTTAATAAGTGAAGGAAGAGATAAAACTTACAAAAGGTGTATTGAAACCACTAAACATACTAACATGAATGTAGAATAGTATCACTATGGAATTCTTCACTGGTATCCTAATAACATCCAATGGAAACAATGTTATATGGGTTATAATGGATAAAATAACCAAAAATATAGATTTAATTCCTATTCCTAAATATTTTTATCTTAAATAAATTCCAAGATATACATAAAGGAAGTGGTGAATCTATGTAGGGAGACAATTTCAATCATTTATAATCATGATCAAAGGTTTGTATCTATATTTTAGAGGTGTCTTCAGCGTTCTCTAAATAATGAATTAAATTTTATATAGCTTATCATCCCCAAACTAATGGCCAATCTCGAAGGACTATTCAGACACTTGACAAATTTATAATAACATTCTTATTATAATTTAATGGTGGATGGGATCAACACCTATAATTTGTTGAGTTCTAATGAAACAACAGCTTCCACTCGAGTATTTGAATGGTACCCTATGAATCTATAAATTTGAAGTGTTGTGGAACACCTTCTTATTAGGATGAATTTGTTGAGAAAATGTTTATTGGTCCTCATCTTGTTTAAGAGATGATAGAGAAGTTTTATTCCATTCAACGACTTATAAAATAATATTTGATTCGATAGAAGAGCCATGTTGATAACTATTTAAGTGACTTGTGGTTTGATATTGGATTAATATTTTTCCTTCAGATATCCCCATGGAATATAGTCATGTGATATGGAAAGAAAGGGAATATTATCCCTAGGTTCATTGCCCCATTGAAATCCTAGATCGCATAGGATCAGTGGCCTATCGACTATCACTTCCACCAAAGTTCTCTAAATTTCATCATGTATTCACTATATCTCTCTTAAGGATGTAAATAAGTCACCCCTCATAGGAACTGAATTATGAGGTGTTAAAACTGGAACATTAAATCTCTTGTGAGAAGAATCTAGTGGAGATATTCGACCATATATACAATGTTATACGTAATAATACAACACGCCATGTAACAGTGTAGTGGATGAACTATAACTAGAAGAGTCAACATGGGAATCATATGAATTAATGAAATAAAAGTACCCCACATAATCTCAATTGATAATATGAGTTGAAGGTTTATGGATGAAATTAGTAAGGGGGAAAGAATTTAATGACCCACGGTTGTTAAATAAATTTTTTTTCCTGATAAAATAAGTGTTATATTTTATTATATTATACCAATACAAAATATAGAGGAAAAAAATTAAACCTTATCTAATTAATAATGTTCATTACATTTTTTAACTATGAAAAAAATAAAAATTAAAAGCATTAAAACTAGATAAAAACTATAAAATAGAAATGATAAAATGGAAAAATATGGATTTCCCTAATCCATTAAAATAACCTCCCATATGGACAATACGATATAAATGAATCAAAATATTATCAAACCAATCAACATTATATAAAATTAAAAAAAAATATCATTGGGGAAATTGTAATGAATTTTGAGTGAAATACTGAATTGATATTTATAGGGTGTAAAGGGAAATGTGTCCCTTAGGATTCAACCATTATTTTACCATTCAAAAAATATGAATATTAGCCAATATGATCATTGGTGAATTTTAACATTTGGAACTATACCCACTGGTGATAATTTTTCCATTTAAAATAAAATTTATAAGTAGTAATGACAAAGTATAATTGATTCAAAAATGAGAAAATATTCCCTCAACCAGGGGAGTCTTATAATTAGAATCCCATTAGTTATAACTTGGGAGGAAGGTAGCAACATTGGGATTTCCCTTAACCTATCCAAATTTTTGATTCAGCATGTGAAGCTTGAATGAAATCTCCAATCGGAGAAGATCAAGTTAGTAGAAATTACCACCCGTTCATTGTTAGCATAGCCACACCATGAAACTACCACCATAGTTGTACATGGGTGTTATAAGGGGTTATGTTTCCAGGACACAATTAATTATAGTGTAATTCCTTTATATAAATAAAATATCATTCCATCAATTCCATTTTAATAATAACCATTATTAATAAAATATATTTCTAATTGAGATGAATTTTTTAAAATGATTTCCCAACATAAATAATATATAATTGTATTTATTAGAAAATATATATATATTATATTAAACTAAGTTATTATGAATATTATATGAATAAAAAAAATAGTATTTTATAACACTCTTATTTATACAAAAATGATAAAATAAATACATAATGTCCTAGTAAATTTTTATAACTGTCAAAATTTATATTGTCTCTTAAAAGATGCTATTTTTAGTGAAGATGATTTTTATATTTAAAAGTTAAAATTATCATATTTATTGAAATAATATTATAAAATAAAAATTATTTTTAAAATTATAAAATTTAAATTAGGATAATGTGAATTTATGATAATGTTCTAAAATACATTTTTTTTAATAGTAAAAATACATTTTTTGGGTTTTTGGTAGTTTTTTATGACATTATAATTATTTTATTATGACGTAAAAATTAATAAACCACAATAAAGGAACCTAACATATTTTATTTTATTAATATAAATTATTTTAATATATGTCAATGATTTTTTATAATTTTATGTGACATTCCAAAGTCTACTATGAATATTTGATTTTAAAAACATTACATTGTGGATAAATTAATTTTGATACCAAAATAAGTATTAAAAAATTTATTCTGTTCTAGTTGTAAGACCCCATGATTTTTAGGAGATATATTTTTTTCCCTAATTTCATCGATGTCTTCAATTGTATGCTACATCAAGATAATTTTTCACTACAAGAAACACCGACTTAGATTTTGGTATACACTCCACTATGCATTGAGTATGTCACACACAATTTAAAGTTATTTTGGTAGAATTATTTTCATGGAAGACTAAGTTTATTTGAACAACTAAATATTATTATGTTACCTTATAACCTTGTCATTAAAATGGCTGGTATAAATAATATCACCTTTCATCTGAAAACCTATTTAAATGAAAATAAATGAGTTTATAAGATAATAAAATCACCCATGATGGATTTTATTAATAAACTATATATTTAATATACTCAATCTAATTTTAAAATTCATCTTATATTTTTTTTTCTATACATGATATAATAATAAATTAAATTTTTTTGATAAAAGAATTATTTTTCAAAAAATGAATATTTTCTGCCATTTGATGGCACACCAATTTTAAATCTAGTTGTGACACTTTGGTATATTATATTTAAAAAAAATAAACTTATTATATGAAATTAGTATATAAATATTTACTATGGATGAATTTTTGTAATTTTTTGGATAAGTTCTGAGTTTTAATGAATAATAAAAATATACAAAATTTTAATTGAAAATCAATTTTTTTTATCGAAATAATTTATTTGGATAAATTATATTATTGAATGGTTTAAAAGTATAAATAGAATATAATTTTATTCATTAATATAATTTTGGTATTTTTTATTATTTTTACTATGAATATTTATGTAAAAACATTTCAATCTTTTATAATGTTTTAACATTAAAACCATGTTTTTCATTCTAACAATGAGATTAATTTTAAATTAATTACTAAAAATTCTTTGTTTTGAATTTTTAAAAATGGATTCCATAATTTTAATCATCATGTCCAAATTATTTTAATATTTGTTTTTATTTTTGGGTATTACGAATAATAACTTCAGTAATTTTTATTAACTTTTTAAAATGGTAAATTGGGTAATTAAATGTAAATATAATATTATAAAATTACCTTAAAACTTTTCCTAATTTGGTTAGATGAGTTATTTTAGAAAAAAAACATCCTTTGTTCTAAATGGTACCCTTTTTAAGCCACATGGATGAGATTAGAAGATTTAATATTATTTATTTAATGAAAGTTTAAATATGTCTTACTCAAAGTTTAATATCTTTATCATTTTTAAACTAAGGTTAGATAGAACCTAAATTCATCTATAAATTCTCATTTTAAAGCTCAACTATTTTTATTTACTATGATAATATGTTTTTAATTTTTATAAAATAAATAATTACCTTAATGACTTATACATTGATGATGTAAAAATTATTTAATTGATGGAAAATCAATGAAACAATTTTTATTAAAATTATAATAACCATTAAAAGACCCAAACACATGACCAAATATTATTGGTCAAGTATATCTCGACCATAATCATACAATGGTTGGGTTATTGACCATTTTTAGTCATATGGAAAATATTATGACACTTATAATATTTTATTTAAAGTTATGTTAAAGTTGTCACATTATTGTTTTAATAAATATATCATTTTTAATATAGGATTTTCTAAGAGATATATTTGAATATAAGAATTATTATTAAATATTTAAGATTTATATTCATAATGGATGTTTATTTTTATTTTTTATTCTACTAATAATTATATTTAATAATTACACAATACTGGTGTAGTAATTATCTATTAATAGAAATATGAAATTAAAGTGATTCAAAATATTAAAATAAATATAATTTTGGATAATTAATATATCCAAAGAATTTTTATTGTGACCTTGACCAAATAGGGATATAATAAATTATTTTTTTATGATAATATCTTATCTTTATATTTTTAAAAATCTATCAAATGAATAGTATCAAAATTGACAATATTAATTTTTTTTCAAAATAATGATCTATTAAATAATTTAAAAAATCATAATATATTTTTAAAAATATAAAACTATTATGACATGGTATTAAATATTCTATATTATTTATTTAAGATCTAATTGACTTCAAATAAGTAAACAATTACAATATTTTAATGTTAAAACATTTGTTACCTTAGTTTAAATTAAAATAGAATAACGAATGATTAATTAAAATGATAAGTCTTAAATTTCTTGAAAAGCATGTATAAATTTTAATTTACTATTATATTATAACATTATCTAATCCAATATTTTTAAATATGAAATTTTATAGGTTTTTGGATGTGTCTTGAATTTATTATAAATTAATATTTTTGTAGATTTCAATTGCGCCCCCACCTCAACTATAAAACATAATGTCCTCCATCACAACTTCATATCACTTTGAGATTTCATGCTTGACTATACACTACTAATTTAACTTCATAACTTTCTTTTCACATTATAGTGGTTCTGGTCTTCTCAAAAGAGTAACTCTAGTGCCATTAAGAGGAGATCTAGAGGGTTCTCGTTGAAGAAGATGTAATCTTTTTTACTGGCCCTATCAAGATCATTTCTTCTTTTACATCATTTATCATTGTAGTTTCCATTATGAAGTAATAAATCCATTATAACCTATATAAAGAGATGTTAGTATGGTTTTTAACAACCTTATTTCTCCTTATATCCACCCAATGAAAAATGAAATTACTACATATGTGTATGTACAAATTACCGACTCAATGTAGTAGTGTAACATGTTTTCACCACCACTTTACTTGGATGGATATAATGATGGAAATAATAAAAAATATTTGACTATTATAACATGATTTCGATTATATAGGATCATATATACAATCCACTAACATACCATTTGACAATTATGGGAATGATATCATCACTCATGCATACGTGTGGTTTATCGTCTTCATGATGTGATGTGATTCATTCTACATGATATTCATTAAAGAATTATTATATAAATTTATAGAATGAAAAAATATGATATAAGTTTTTTTAATATCATTATATAAATGATATAACAACAACCTAAGAATAGGAACAAGAACTTATTGATCAAAACATGCGTAATCAAATAAAGTACTTAATACCCAAAAGACGAGTAATAATGTTATTAACAAAAGGGTACTAATATGAAATCTTGTGATTTCATAAAAAATGAATATGAATCTAGAATAACTTAATGAAATTATTTAAATAATTATACAGGAGTTTTGGATACATATAAAGGATATAATCCCTAAGGTAAGAGATTATTTTGTCTCAATTTTATTTTTGTGCAGCATTGCCTTATACACCACCTATTTCTTTTTTGCAGTTTTTATTCTAATAATGAATGTTTTTATGATTATTATTATAAAGGTTATGATATATAAATATGGAATTAATTTTACTTATTTTATGACTCATACAATTCAGATGATTAGAAATTGTAAAGGAATAATTTTTCAATCTCATTATTATTCGAGATTATTTATACGTATAATTTTAAAGGGGTATATTTATCCTCAATGTATATGTTTCCAAATTATGTATTCCAAAATATTATTTCAATTCTTCTAAATTTTTTTAAAATCTACATTTTCCATTGGTGAAATTTTATTAAATGTTACAAAAGGAATAAATTTTTTTCGATATGTGGTACTTTTTGACTTTTTAGAAAAAGTATGAGAAGAAAATTTTAACTTGTATGACCTGAATAGATTTTTAAACTTTCATAACTCTAAGTTTCGATGAATATTACTTTACTTGATTTGTATGTTATTTTCAAAGAATTTGTTTTCTTTTAAAATTCTGTGCCATTTTAAGAAAATGAAATTTTTTTGAAGAAGAAAGAATATTTTCCTCAAGAATTAATTTCAAGTGTTTTATCAAAATTATATTCTATATAAGATGAAATTATTTAATAAGGATATTTTTCATGTATTACATTACTATTATTCCTATGGTTTTATTATTTTTATGACATAATTATATATATGAAATCCATTTTTTCATGGATTATGTTATGATGGAATGATGTTTAAGAAACCCATTTTATTCCATGGGTTAAATTGTATCGAATGAATTATATTTATGTTCCACACATATCTATGGATTTAATTATAATATGGGTGGGACTATATCTCCCTCTAATAAATTGTGTAAAGATTTTTATTTCATGAGATAGACATGAATGGAATAGTAATTAAATATGGTTTAGTAATACATGGCTGGAACAACAAGTAATTATGGTTCAGTAATACCTGGATGAAACAAAGAGTGAACCTGGTTTAGTAAAGGACTTTGTTCACGATTATGGTATTGGAAATGATCCTTGGATAATATGGAAATTATTTTCTATAATTATTTTTCTGTCAAAATTTTATGTTTTATTCTAATGCAATTTTTCATCACTCATGTTCCATTATTTTTTATTCCTTATAAACTACCATGATTTATTTCATGACTATATATTTTTATATATGGTATATATGTTATCATTTTAAAAAGATATCTTCATGTTTTTACATTCTTATGTTCATGACTTATTTTATATTTTTCTTATTTTCCCTTACTGAGCATCTTATATCACCCTTTTTATGCTTTCTTTTTCCCAAGATATAAAGAGTGTTATTAGGTAGGAAAACTAAATGGATATATCTTTATTGAAGATGTTGAAAATCTTTCAAAAATTTATAAAATTGTGTTCATAGTATCCAAAAAACTAAAATAATACATTCATTGGGAATCTATTTTTTCATGTATTAAGTAGTTTTCCAAAATAATGTAATTTTCATGTACATAAATATTGGGTCTTTACAGTTAGTATCATCAGGAAGGTTTACACAACTTTTGGAAACTAGAATTTGAAAACATTAGTGAGATCCCTAGATATATTTCTAAGGACATATCATGGGAGGTCCTAAGGACAAGTCTAAGTGTAGGTTACAATCCAAGAGTTTTTTTGATAGTCTTGAATATTCTAGGGTTAATCCTATGATGTCATAAATTGAGTTATTATAAGTCATTTAAATTATGTGTTTTTAATATCTAATATGTGTTTCTCACACATTGCTTTATAGTCATAGTAAATATCCATAACTATATAAAACATAGTTAAACTTGAATATTTTAGATGTGGAAGGATGAGAATTTTGAAAATTGATTTCCTTAGTGGAAATATCATGAAGGGAATCATGAAGGTGGTAGGAGTATAAGTTTTACTACTAAGGATAAATCGGCTGCAAATAACATGTGAAAGGTAAAGGATGTTCAAACATTATTTTTTATGTTAAACCTAATAATCTTTATTGTATTAAGGTTGAGAAATCATAAGACATGATTCATATTTTAGGAAAGACAAAGATAATGGATCCTGAGTAATGTTTTAAGAATTAGGTTGGATGATTGAGGTGTATTTGTTTTGGAATTAAAATATTTTGTTAAACAAATCATGAAATATATAAGTGTTTTTAGTGTAAGTTTTACATTATGGATTGGAATGGATATGTTGAATATTTCTAAAGACATATATATAAAATTTAAGGGTAAGCAGATATATTTGGAGAAAACATGATTAAGGGAAAGATAATCCTTTATATTTTCCCATCTGTTAAGATAATAATTTTTGGGAAAAGATATCTATGATATGAATAAGTAAATTCAATGATTCTAGTGTCTTAGTAACTAATAGTGTATTTTTTTTAAGAGGGTTTTACAATAATAGATGAAGTATATAACTTTTAGGGACATAAGGAATATATCCAACACATTTTTTAATAAGGAAACATGGATGTTTTCAATAAGGATATATGGTAATTAAGGTTATTACCATGAATAAAGAGAATACACGATGAAGGTGTTCACATGTATCCAATGTTCCCATCAAAAGATACCATATGATATATGGGGGATAAATCTTATGTTAAATTCATGAACCTTCTTCTACAGTTTCTTATTTTCAACTTTCTAAATGATTTTATGGTTTTCAATTTATAGAATTATTATGTTAAACACCGGATAATGTTTGTTAGAATAATGTTGTATCCCACCATAGGTATACTTATGCATATTTGATAACTTGTTCTAATTTTTTTGTGATAAATAAAAATGGAATGACCAATCATTATATTTATGTATTGCATGATCTTCTAACTCTTCAGGAATGAAAAATTCTACTCCATTTCATTGAATAATATTTGAAGTGGAAATTGTTCAAGGTAGAAAAAATTGTGATATTGTACTGAAATCATGTGAGTATTTCTTCTCATGTTCTTCAACATTAGGGAGGTTATCTGGAAAAAATGGTCTTCCAGGTAACTTTATATCTGATTAATCAAATTTTACCTTATATCATCATGGATTTATGGTTTCGTGATTGTTAACTTTTGCCTATATGTGTTCTATATCACTCTTTATTACAACATTATAGTTAGATTTATCTTCCATGTCCATGTTTTCACGTCCCAGTTATGTTCTCCTTTGTGGAAACCTAGTGATGATTCACTTTGTCTAATTAGTATTTTTTAAACATTCCTCTTTTTAAATGATGTTTGGTTACTCCTTTTACGATGTGGGCTTCTATAAAAGATAATTTCTACTGTTAATCCTTTTATAAACCCTGATGAATTTCAAGTGAAAAATCATTTTAAGGGGCATATAATGTAACCCCCTAATATTATTATGAGATATATTTTATTTTTAAAATTTCATTGATGTCTTATATTGCACGCTACACTAAGATAAGTTTGTGCTACATTAAACATTGACATAGATTGTGGTATACCCAACACTATACGTGGATTGTGTTACACACAATTTAATGTTCTTTTGATATAATTAATTTCATGCAAGGATGATTTTATGTTAACAAGTAAATATCATTATGTTATCTTATAACAGAGTCATTATAATGGCGAGTATGATCAATATTAACATTCCCCTTAAAAACATTTTAAATGAAAATAAGTGAGTTTATAAAATAATAAAATCACTCTTTATATATTTTATTTATATAATATATATGTAATATATTCAATATGATATTTAAAAATCATATTATATTTTTTCTATAGATTATATAAGAACAAATTCAATTTATCGGATAAAATGATTATTTTTCATAAAATGTAGTTTTTTCACCTTTGGATGGTGCACCCATTTTAAATCAATTTTTTGAAACTATTTTATATTTTATTTTACAAAATAAACTTATTATTTGGAATCAAGATATAAAAATTTACTTTCGATGAATTTTTGACATTTTTCTAATATGTTTTGAGTTTTGATGAATAGTGAAAATATACGGAATTTTAATTGAAAACAACTTTTTTCATCAAAATAATTTATGTGGATAAATTATATTATTGTATGTTTTTAAAGTATAAATATAAAATATTTTTATCATTTAATATAATTTTTGTAATTGACATTAATTGTACCATGAATTTTGATGTAAAAACATTTCAATCAATGAAATATTTTAACTTTTAAAACTAATTTTTCATTCCGAAAATGGGATTATTTTTAAATTAATTACTGAAACTTATTTTTTTTGTGTTTTAAAAAAATGTATTCCATATTTGGAATTTGTAGGTACAAATTATTTTAATATTATATTTTATTTTTTGTTCATTATGAATTGTAACTTTAGTAATTATTATTAATATGGTAAAAAGATAAATTGCATAATTTCAAGTAAATATATTATTAAAAAATTACTTTAAAACATTTCTTAATATTATTGTATGAGTGATTTTCAACCTAAACCATTATTTGGTCTAAATAGTAAACTTTTTAACACACATGGATGAGATTCGTACATTTAATATAATTTATTTAATGAAATGTTAAATAGGTCTTACTAAAATTTTAATAACTTTATCATTATTAAACTAAGGGTGTACATAACCTAAATTATACTATAAATACTCATTAAAAATATAAAATGTTTTTATTTATCATGATATTTTATTTTTAATCTTTTAAAAATAAATAGTTACCTTAAATTCCTATACATTTATGATGGAAGAATTGTTTAATTGATGGAAAATCAAGAAAATAATTTATTTAAGTGATAATGGAAATTAAAAGGCCAAAACACTTGAAAAAAACTTCTTAGTCAAGTATATCTCAGTCATAATCATACAATAGTAATTTTATTGGTCATTTGGAGTCATATGGAAAGGATTATGACACTTATAATATATTATTTAATATAATGTTAAAGTTCTCACTTTCATGTTTTAATAAGTATGACAATTTTAATATATGATTTTCCAGGAGATATATTTTACTATAAGTATTCTTGTTAAATCTATTAGATTTATCTTCATCATAGAATTTTATTTTTCATTTTTATTAAACAAATATTTAATTAAATAATTACACAAAACTGATGTAATAAATATTTTATTAATGGAAATATCAAATTAATGTGATAGACAATATTAAAATTAATATAATTTTGGAAAATTAATATATCCAGTGAATTTTTTATATGACCTTGAACGCTTGGATATAATAATATATATATTTTGATAATAAAATCTTATCATGATATTTTTAAAAATCCTTAAATTGAATAGTGTTAAAATGACTCTACTGATATTTTTTCAAAATAATATTTTATTAAATTATTTGAATAATAATAAAAAAATTACAAATTTAAAATAATATAATATGGTCTACAATGTTCTAAAGTTTTTATTTAGGGTTTAATTAACATAAAATAAGTAAAAATTACACTATTTTAATATTGAAACTTTAGTTACCATAGTTAAAATTAAAATTGAATAGATAAGGCTTAATTAAAATGATAAGGATTAAATTGATAGAAAAACTTGTTTAAAATTTATTGGGTATTGATAATAAAACCTTATATCATACAATCATTGAAAATATGAAATTTTGTATGTTTTTTGATGTGTTTTGAATTTTTTATAAATTAATATTTTTGGAGGTTCCAAATGTTCCCCTCACCTCAATTATAAAAGAGAACATCCTCCATAACCACTTTACATCACATCGAGCCTTCATGCTTGAATATTGTATTGACTCGCTTATTCTCATTGGATTGAGAATATAATGAGTCATTATTAGGCCTTGGGTAACATCCCCAAGATGTCAATGGAAAATAATAAATGTCTAAGGGTTTCAAATAAAGTGGGGGATGATTTAACCTTTAAGAATAAAACCATTAACTCAAAAAACCATAGCCATGTAGTTCACTATATGATGTATGCACAAAGAAAGACAATCCAATCACTTTATTCATAATAAAATCACTTCAAAGTGTTTAATAGTGGAATACAAAGTAACAATCAACGTAAATAGGATAGGGACAACTAAAGGCTCCAAAAATACCATAAGACTCCATCATCTACAAGATCCATGCTGCATAATCACCAAACATCCCATGTATCAAGAAGCGGTGCTAAAAACGTGTGATATGTTACCTATTCCCCTTTCCCAGAAGATAACATCTGCAAAAGCACCAATGTTCCAAAGAAGGGGTGAGTATAAAACTCAGTTGTCTTTCCCCAATTACTTACCTACTCATGAAACTTGGATAGAAGAGTTAGAAACATTTATATAAAATAGTTTAGATAAAATAATTTCGCAAAACAGTTAATAACTGAATATAAACAGCTTTCCAAAACCATTTGCAACCAAAATCATACAAGTGAAATTAAAACCTATTTTCTAGCAATTTTTTTCCATAAAAATAATTAAAAAAATATTTAAAACCAAATATAATTATAAATTTTTTGAACCCATTCCACATTTAACAACACACCCACACATGCATGCATATTTGACAGTTCAATACTCATTAGCGATCTCTTGTCAAATTCCCTTGTGTCCCGCTAACCCAATCCACTGATCCTGAGTTGTGTACCTAGTACCCCACTAGCACACAGCCCTTATTTAGGGCCTTTCAACATAAACTCACACACCCTAATGTATGTTAAACCATTTCAAATCATCAAAAAAACATTTCAATAAAATTATCCTTTTATCGAAATCTAATGAATAGAACAATTTCAAACATCCTATTAATTTCAATAAACATTCCCTATTATTTAAAACATCTAATCCAAACCATTTACTAAAATTCAATAAAATCCACATTTTAGAATCTTTATATACAAATTTTGAACATAAGTACTTTATTCAAAACATCTAATATTCCATATTCTCCCAAACAACCAAACCATCACTCAAGAGAGTTTACAACTATTAAAAACAACCAATTCATAATCAATTCATCATAAACACACCAATTTAAAAGCATACCAATCATCTATACAAATTTGAGTCAGTAGTGAATCCACCTACCTCAAAGGTTTTGATGAAAACCGAAAATGGAAAAAGAACGCTCACACAACTGAGTTGATTCTCCAAAAAAATGGCCATAGTTCCTTTTTCCTATCAAAAAACACAAATATTTACATATTTGGAATCCACCATCTTATATATTCCCGTAACATGTCTATATTTGATAAATAAAGAGGGGAGGAGAAGTAAATCTAAGTATATCTAATGAAACATGACGAGAATGAAGAACAACATTACATACACTTAGAAATAGGCTTCAAAATGCCAAGGGATAGATCTAGATTGACTCCAAAATTCTTTAAGGAGGTTATCCTAACATAAAAGGAGAGGAATCTCAAGTTAGGGCCATTTAGTAGAAAAAAATTTTAATTAGGTTCAAAATAGAGTAAGATCCTAACAAATAGAATCTTGATTTTGACTCTTCGCACAATAAGACGGGACAATTAGACAAACCCTGCCCTAATTGTGCATTAGCTACTGTATTAATGAAACCTTATCATGTCCTCCCCACATGGTATCCCTAACTATGCTCTAACCATTCAAAATATACTACCTCCAAACTACAAGTGTGCGTGTTTCCTCCTAGGATTTTTGCACAGTTTGGAGAAACTGTTCACAGACTGTACACCTCTCCATTAGCCACCAAAAAGTATTGAATGTTAACTAAACTCTACCAACCTTAACCCCTACACATTATAGAGATTAAAGGAAAAGGGAAATGTTTACATACAAGAAACTTGGGGAACTACAAATTTCCCCAAATAATTTCCCTTCTCAACTTCATTTGTCACATTTTAGAGGTGATGGTCTTCTCAAAAGACCAACACTAGTGCTTTTATGAGGAGATATAGAGGGAGCTCATTGAAGAGAAGGTAATCTTTTTTACCAACTCAATCATGATCATTTATTCTTCTAATCTATTTTACATTGTTGTTTACATTATAAAGTAATAAATCCAGTATCACCTATATATTGAGATGTTATTATGGATTGGAATAACTTTATTCCATATTCTATCCATCTTACAAAAAATAAAATCACTATTCATGTATATATATTACATACCCTCTCCACCCTATGGTGTAACATGTTTTTCACCAGCACCTTACATGGATGGATATAATTATGGATATAATAACTATATTTGATTATTATAACATTATATAGATACTGTAACAACATATACACTATACAATTCCATACCATTTCACAATTATGGGAATGATATCTTCACTCGTGTGTATGTACAGAAAACCATCTCTATGATGTGATGTGATTCATTATACATGATCTTTATTAAATAATGATTATATAAATGTATATAATGAAAAAATATGAAATATATTATATTAATATTATTCTTGAAATGATATAGTTAAAACATAAGAAGAAGAATAATAACTTATGCATCAATACATGCGTAATAAAATAAAGTATAAAATAAGTAAATGACATTATTTAAATCATTATACATGAGGTTCAGATACATACAAAGGATATTTTTCCTAAGGTAAAGGATTATTTTTTCTCACATCTATTGTTGTGGGACATATTCCATATACAACACCTATTTATTTTGAGTGTTGTTTATGATTCAAATGAATGTTTTTATGATTCTTCTTTTGAATGTTATTATATTTAAATATGCATAAATTTTAATTATTTTATGAGGTATACAATTTAACTAATTATAAATTGGAAGTGGATAATTTTGCAATCTCATTATTATCTGAGATTGTTTATACGTAAGTATTTACTGGTGTATATTTAGCATACATGTCCATGTTTCCTAATTATGTATTCCAACATATTCTTTAAATTATTTTATAATTGTTAAAAATTAATTTTACCCACTGGTGAATTTTTATTCAACGTTGTTAAGGAAATCTTTTTTCATTCTTGATATGAGGTATTTTTTGACTTTTATAGTAAAAGTATGAGAATAATGTTTTGGTAACTTATAAAACATGAATGGATTTTTATGTTTTTATAACTCCTTATTTCCATGATGCCTCCCTTATATTATTTCATGGTTATTTTCAATGAAATTATTTTCTTTTAAAATATCATGATGTTTTACAAAATGTAAATTCTTTTTAAGAAGAAAGGATATTTTCCACAATAATTTATTTCATGTGTTTTATCAAAATTATATTCAATATAAGATTAAATTATTTTATAATGATATGTTTCATGTATTTCATTATTATTATTCATTTGTTATGATTATTTTTACGATGGAATTCTATTTACGAAATCCATTTTGTCATGGATTATGTTATGATGGAAGGATGTTTGAGAAACCCATTTTATTCGATGGGTTTTGTTATGTTGAAAGATTTATATTCTTATGCCCAAAATTTGTATGGTCGTAATTATTTGATAGTTGGGACCTATTTATCCCTCTAATGCATTATGTAAAGATTTATATCGCATGAGATTGACATGATTGGAATGACATGTAAATATGGTCTGTAATACTAGGCTGGCATGACAAATAAATCTAGTTTAGTAATATAGGCCTGAAATGAATAGTTATCTAAGTTCAATAAAGTACTTTGTCCACATGGATAGTATTATAAATAATCAAGGGATAATATGGAAATTATCTTACATGCTTATGTGTTTGAGAAAATTTTGTAATTTATTCTAGTGAAATTTATTCATGGCTCATGTTCCATTATTATTTATTCCTTATGAACTACCATGATTTATTTCATGACTCAATATTTTGATATATGTTATAATTAGTGTGGTTTTAAAAAGTTATGTTCATTTTTTTACATTATTATGTGGTTGTTTCATTTGATATTTTCATAGTTTACCCTTACTAAGCATATGAGCTCACCCTTTTTATGTTTTCTTTTCCCCATGATACATAGAAAGGTTTTAGGTAGGAAAACTAAAGGGGGAGATATTTTTTGGAGATTTTGAAGATCAATAACCATGTTATCAAAAAGTGTTCCTAGTATCCATAGACACTAAACTAATACAATCATGGGGCGTCTATTTGTGTCATGTATTTAGTACTCTGCAAAAGTAATGTAATTTACATGTACATAAAAATTGGGTTTTTACACTAGTGCACTAAAATATTACAAAATCTAACTCAAATGTCAAAAACCATGGATAATCTAATGGTTCTTAATTTTCCACAACCTAGATTTCCAAGACCTATATTTGGAACTTTTTAATCAATTCATCTACTATTGATATAAATACCCTCTCATTTCACCCTTATAGATTACATTAAAACCATCCTACATGATGTTTGGGTAATTTTTCCTCCCAACGAATCTTCACATGGTGTCCTCAAGCCCCCAAGGTTCCAATCCTCAAGACATAGGAGAAAATGTTCTATGTACGGGAAAGCTCCACTTCCCTTATCCATTCCAGTTCCCTTTTAGTGGTATGTCTTCTAGTATCCAAAATAATTCCTTTTTGTCTAATTTATTTTTTCTCATTACTATAAAAATATACATGTATAAATTTTATTCCATTTTACCCTCTCATTTACCATCTTCATTACCCATGTTTTATACCCTTCATGCTGCCAAATTTATTTCTATCTTTTACTTAAGAAATTCACATTTAATTTTTTTGGAATACCCAAACCTCTTCATTTTCCCTGAGTATTCACCTTGTTGTAAAATGATTTATTTAATCTTTTATTTAGATATATTTAACCTAAATTCTATTTATTTGGGTTAATAATTATATAATGATCAATCCTTTAAACTCTTTTCAGCTCTTCAATTTTGATAATAAACCCAATATTTATTTTCCATAGGTTACTAATTAAATGATGTATTATGATCCATGTGGTTCACATGGAACTAAAATATATTAAAGGTACACATTTATAGTGTTATAAATAATTGGTTAATGTATTTAGTATATAGATATGTTGTGTTTTATGATGCCTTGGTGAATAAACTTAATAATTTTATTTTATGAAGCGTTCGTGATAAACGATGGTGATATGCTTATGAATGACTCTTTTTTATGTTGTATCCATATTTCCATGTTATGATTCATTTACATACTATTATTATATACCAATTTTTTTACCTCATTGTTATATCTCATGTTCTTATAGATATGTCTCATGAACACATGTTTTATGTCTCCCTTACTTATTCTCTTATTGGGATTCGTGCTCACACCTTTCCTTTTATGTATGTCCAAAGGAAATGTGATGTAGTAAAATATACCAAGTATGAACCCATGATGATGTATTTGTAGTGGATTAGAATAATGTTTTATGTTTTCATGTATTATGTTCTTCATTTCCAAGAAACTATACATTAAAATATCAATTGTTTTATCCCATGTAATAAAGATTTTATGTAATAAAATGGTGGGATTACATAGACTGTTCGTCCACTTAGCTAATTAGAAGGTAATTATAGTATATTTTTAGAATTATTTCCTGAGATACATAGTTTTTCGGTTAGTGAAAATGAAATTTGGGTCTAACAAGTTGGTGTGGTACATAGAGTGTATGTTGAGGTTCTTGATCCCATAACACATGGTGTGTGATCCAAGGTCACATAATGTGTAATATTCACAAATCCGCGAAACCCTAGAACCATATGGTAGAGAAATACGAAACATTTTTTTACAAAACTTTATGTTCTATAGTCTGGAATCTCATAACGTTCAATTTTAATCTTTTCCTTCACCATAACTATACTTTTCACTCCTGATGTTGTTTGATGCATCATTTGACATGTCTCCCTTGTTTAGTGTCCCCATAAATCACTGTAATCACCCCTTCAATGACTATAATAGATCCCTTACATGTTTTGAATAAAATTACCACCATTCTATTCATCCCTACCACCCCATCTTTTAAAGGAACACCCAAACCCCCATAAATCATCACTACAAGGCATGAATCCATTCCACAGATCACCCATTGTTGAGTTGTAATATGAAGAACAAATCAAATAATCATAATCAAGGTAATGAACCAATGAGTGGTAGTTGATTGGAAGGCCCAACCACCTAAAACTAGGCTCACTATCTCATTTTTTATATAATTCTGTTATTACAATTTCATTTAGATTAAAACAAAAAAAAATAAAACAAATATCATCCACAAATAATAAAAATTAAGTCTCTTAGTTGATCAAAATTAGAAAACATCATGGATTACACAAAAAAACATATTTCATTAAATATATTTGGACATAAAATTTTTATTATATTGAATTACATAATGAATTTTGTGTTGGAATAAATTATTCCCATTTTCCATTTCAAACACATTAACTAAATGAATAAGAATACATAAATATAATTAATCAAAGCATGTATAGTCATCTTTCTTGATATAATATATACTAAATATTAGATTTATGATTATTTATTTTCACTACAATATTTACTTCAAAATTATTATTAAAATAAATTATTCGATGAAATTAATTAAATTTAAATGTAAAAAAATAAAGCGATGTAGAAATCATCTTAATTAAAGAGTAAAACTTTTATTTAATTTTTTTTAAATTGTGGGTTATTATCTCCACTGGATCTCAATCATGTTAATCATTGGAATATCTAGTGAATAAGTATCCCATAAATTAGTATATGAGAAAATAAAATATTATTGGTTCATTTATTCAGTAATTAAAATTCCGTGAACACATGAAATTATTTGTTGAATAAGTAATCCTCATTTAAGGATAATTAGATATACTACAATTAGTTGAATTTTTGTTACTCAATTTAGTTATCATGTTTCCATAAAGATATATTTGGAAACTCTATCATATAGGTAATAATTAATTTTATGTTAAAAAAGGAATATAATACTAAGTGTCATACCACATGGTGATCTAATCAATTCATCCAAAAACTCGATCATCGCCATCATGGATCATAATTGTCGATGCCACCTAAATTAATCTATGTATTGGATAATACTTACAAAAATTCTTTTACAAACTAAAATAAAACTATGGATAACTTCTAGAAAATGAAAAAAATAAGTTATTTATAATGTAATAATAGGTCAGATGTTATTCTATTTAAAATACCTGATAAATCTTGACTCAAAGAACATGGCCTGAACAAAATGGTTACATAAATCCTTAAGAAAATACCTTTTAAAAACAAAAAATGAGGGTAAAAATTTCCATATGAGACATAATTTATGTGATATTAATGTTTTCATTAATTAGATAACTACTTATTTCGTTAATATATATTAAATTTCCTTTAATATTCAATTAGCTTATATTTTTTCTAAAATTAATATCATGTGTAAGATCTTCATAACAAGTTCAATAAAATAATCCGAAAATTTTTATAATTTCCACAACAAGGGTAAATTTACAATTTTACCCTCTTTAGTGGGTAAATACATTGAAACACAAAAATAAATTCAGTCTCATCCATGAAAAATCTGGGTTTTTATATCCTCTCAACATTTAGCCCTCCTGAGCCATGATAAGGAATCTACTTGAACTGAAAAATTAATAAGCTTACAAACAACTAAATGTGGAAAAAATACCATTACCACATGAACTATAATTCAACTATATAGGTCCAAGATCAAAATGTACCAAGGATACATCCAAATTGAGGAACATATCTTCCTCTACTATTTCTACCTCGATCATCTTCCTTTGATTTTGACAACTGGACAGAGTTCAATCTGATCAAACTCACACTGGTGAAAACATAAAAAACTGCATAATCCCCCTAATCATGATTACCACCATGGTTTCATAAATATGAAATCTCTAATTCTCATACCCCCTTCCATATATATTGAATGAAAATCTTCTAACATTCATTAACATTTTATAAAAGTGTGTTTTAATAGGCACCCACTAGAGAGAGCATTACACTCCAAAAATGTATTGAATATTCTCATAATATATGACATGAAAACCATAATTTCAAATCAAACCCTACCATAATTTGATTCAATTAAATACCTCGCATCAAGAACCTAATAACTTATAATGTTATGATACTATATCTATTTTTAAATATTTCATAAAACATTTATAAATAACATGTATTGATGTCTATCACATCAATTATAATGTTATCATTGGATAAAACTATTATTCATATTTCTTCCACTATAAAACTATGTAACATCATATTCATTCCCTAAAAACTCACATCCAATACTTAATATTCCCTAATTGGGTTGTGATATCCCTTCATGAAGGCATCTGAAGATCAGATCAGTAAATATTAAAATAACTCTTCAATCTACTAAACAACCAACACATAGATTATCAGTGACCCATTACACCATGAAAAAATTAGAAAAATATTGAAATATTCCAATAATCATGAACTATTATATCTATTCCACAAAAATTCCTACCATAGAAACAAGAATCTAGAGTTCTTAACTCACCAAGAAACAATTGTTATTGTGTGGCTATATTCGATGCATGATGGACTCTCAGGCTTTGTTTTTCTTATGCCAAAAAGGTTTCATACCCTTATGGGTTAACATAGTTCAAAATATTTACATGGAAACATATATGGATATCCTTATTGAAAAAAATAAAACCCTAAAGATAAGAATATGTACTTCATATTTTAGATGGATTTTCGATGAAATCTATTCATAAATATGACCCAATAATTCAAAAAGCACTACCACTAAAAAAGGCCATCCTCATAATCTAGGATGTGGATTGTAATGTCTCGTAAATTCCATGTAATTTTTTTAATTATAGGGAATTATTATGAGACAACACTCTTTGATGACACATGATTCTGATGACTGATGATCCCATAACAGAATTTTGAACATTTTTTAAGGTATGTTTGGTAAGTGTGCGAGTGGGTTTTTATAACTTTTGAATCGATGTTTGAGTCGAAATTATGAGGGAACTTTTGAACTCAGAATTCATTAATTCTCTAAGAAATGACTTAACTTCATCCGACAAAGGTTGAGGGGAAACTTTATTTTTCTAACTTTTTGAGAAAATAATATAATAATTTAATGGAATTCTTTTATTTCTTTTCTCAGTATTCAGTGGCGTATGGAAACTCTATAGTGCAGAGACGAGGAAACAACGGGGTCAACTAATGAGGCCCATTAATGGCATATAACATGCAGCATAATGGTGAAATAAAGGAAGAATAATAGCGATGCTATTTCATAAATAAAATAGCATAACAATGCGAAGTCGTAGTGTAACTCAAATGTAGAGATGTGATTTCCTTTTTATTTGTTTGATGTATTGGTGGGATGATAATTAATTGGAAAGGATCTTCTAAAAAACCTCCAACATGATTCCACCCCAATGAAGAAAGATGAATGCCGGTGAGACTTCATCATCTTCAACCTGCCTCGACGAATGAAGATGGAAGCGACAAAGGATTTCGACATCTGGAAAAATCAATGATGAATGCTTCGGCATCAAACTTCAACAAGATAGGGGTTTATGAATTCTATGAATTTGATGATTTCTTCGTCGTCCTTGAAAGTTAATGACATCCCTGGATCAATTGACTAAAAGTGCAATCCATGAATCAATAATTCTTGCAGGTGGATTATGTGCGGGGGTTTGAATTGGGGTTTTACTATTGTTGTGTGGTTAATACCTTCCCCCATGCTTAAAGTCTAATGCAAAGCGTACGAGCCAACATGAACATGGCCTGGAACCCCATCCATAGTTTTTTATTGTACTTTATTTGTGGATAATTTCTTTAAATGGAGGAAAATTGAGTTTAAGGTAGTCATAGAAAAGGTGAAGGCCTAACGATTCTGTAGACACAAATGGTTTGAGAAACGGACCACTGTAGTAACTCTGGTGGCCCATTGAAGGTATTTTCGGCCAGCTAGTGCTGGAAGCGGTGACCAATGGTGTCCCGCGGTATCGACCATGGGCCGAGGGAGTCAGTGTGCCATGGTGGCAGAAGGTCGTGGCACAAGGTCATAGCCAGATGGCCATACCAGTGAGGAGGCACGGCGACTATCGGCACCGCGTGGAGGAGTGGCCCAGCTGGGCCACTTGGGCGAGTTGGAGCATGCAGTCTGTCCACTCCATGTAGGAGTTCGGCTGGCCATGTAGCACCACCATGGTCACTTGACAATGACATGGAGACTGCCCCTTGTCAACCACGATTGTCTGCCACATCTCGGTCGGGCGGACCAGTCCACCGGGGCCGAACCTAGTCTGACAGTGGGCTGGACACGCACCGCCGGGTAGGACCCACACTGCCGGGAATGACCCATCCTACTAAGATAGACCCACAATCCCAATGGGCTGGCTAGGTTGTACCCATGCCAAACCCCCAGCCCGGGTTGGGTCGGGTCTGTCTAACAGGGTTGGACCGAACCCAACAGGCCCTTGTTTCACTAAAACAACTGTATTTCTCAAACAGTGTGTTTGATTGATGTGAAATCAGTGGAGTTGGGAGACTTGATATGGGGAGGTCCTTTTGGGGTACTTTACTAGTGTTTTTATGGGATATGGTGTACATCTGGGTTGGATCGGACTCGAATCTAACCTGGCCATTTTTACTAAAATGCCCATATCTTATTGGACGGACCTCTAATCGACGCATCATTTGTTGTGTTGGAACCCTTAAGATGAGACGGTCCTTTGGAATTACTATATTTGGGGATTATTTGTGGTTTAGAAATGACCTATGGATCGAGGTGTGGATCCTCCTGAAATCAAGCTTGCTAAGTGCAAGAATCCAGTGGTTTTTTGTGACGTGAAGAAAGAATATTGATCATGAGTTGGTTAGCACCTAGAAATACTAAGTGGTTCAGTAACTAGAGATCCTATATGGTTCAATTACTAGAGATAATTTTTGGTTTAGCATGTATTTATCCTGTGTGGGTCAGTTCCTAGAAATCCTGTGTGTGTCAGCTCTTAGCGATCCTGTGTGGGTCTGCCCCTGATGATCTTGTGTGGGTCAGCACCTTGAGATCCTCTATGGATCAGCACCTAGAGACCCTATGTGGATTAGTAGTAGATCCTCCTAATATAATAATATTATATATCTTTAAAACTAATAACTTTTATATCGGTACTTATGTTATACCAAGTGTAAGCTCTGCCTTTTACTTTATGCTATGTATTTGGGATCTTGCTAGGTGTTATTTACTATATGGTATTTTCTTTATGTTTTTATTCTTTATGGATTACTAAGATAACATTGGGGGTCTTGGGGTCCCTACTGAGTATTTTTATACTCACCCCTGCATGGGCATCATCCGCACGTGTTCTGTCTGGGGCAAAAAATCGATGTTTCGATTGAGGTGCTCAGGGGAATGGGAATGATGGATTCTACAATAGTGGAATTGGTGGCCTAGGACCAGGTGGGTCCCAATAGGACTGGTCGGACATGACATAGTAATTCATATTCCAGTACCTTCACTACTCTCATGATCGTGTGTTGTTTTCCATGGATGGCCATCAGAGGTTTTTTTCTATACATACTATTTTTAGTTCCTTGTTGGGTTTTTATTCAATCCCACTTACATTCACTTGTACTTGAAATCATCCTTGTTTTAGTGGTATAATTGTTTCCCCATTTCAGTTGTTTGGCATTTGGTTGGGTGTGTGTGTACAGGTTTAAAGGCAGTGCCTTCCCTTTTTTGGGATATGCCTTTCTGGTGCTAGTCACTATCCCCTGGCCTATGGAAGGTGGGATTGGGGTAATCATGGCATGGGCCTTGAGGGATGAGTCATGAAAAAGTTGTATCAGAGTGGGTTGGTTCTACCTTAATAACTAAGAGTCTGTATTTTTTAATAGTGCAAAATGTGTTAAGTGTCTTCAGTTTTGTCTTTCAATGTAGAGAGTCCAGTGTTGGTGTAGCAGCCGACATATCCATACACCAGAACCCTAAATTCTGTTTTTCAACTCAGTAAAAAAAAGATTGGTTACAAGTGTTTTGGAAATGCTTTTCCTATTGATATGTTTTGAGTCAGCTCACCAGGGATAACTTAATTGATTATGGCGCATCTGTTTCTCTACATAATGCCTCCACGAAGACATCCAATGAGGATTCCAGTGATAGATCACATCTATAGTTCACCAAGCGATGAGGCATCAGTGTAGGGATCACTTACAGTATTATAACCTTCGGGTGGTTTACCAGCAACACCACCAGCCAGAGAGCAAGAGTTTCTACCAGCCCCACCATCAGACATTACTTATCGACTGAGCATAGTGCATTGGTTCGAGAGATAGAAGCCTATAAGGTTTATAGGTGAGATAGATCCTAAGGCAGCTGAGGAATTCCTAGAGGTAGTTACTCTCATTTTTCTCCAAGTAGAGACATCGACAGACTATATGGTAGTTCTAGCCGCTAGCCATTTTCAGGGCATGATAGGGAGGTGGTGGACCTAGATTCTCCAGACACATGAGAAGGCGGCCCTTATCCAGATGGACTTCGAGGGTGTCTTTAGGGATGATGTTGTACCACTGATGCTATGCTCAGTGCATATTCAGGAGTTACTGCACTTGTAGAAGGGCGGCCTAAGTGTGGCCTAGTACTCTGATAGGTTTTCCAACCTCTCCCAATACTCTACATACATGGTACGAGACACCTTATTTAGTGCCCAGACCATTGAGGAGGGACACTGATGGCAGATCATGGCATCAATGATTTCACTTAGCATCCCGACGCAAGATAGAGTATTACAGATAGGCTTACTAGTAGAGATATTCCTAGCCTATCAAGCACTAATGATGAGATCCACCATCAGACGATAGGTTGTCAGGTCATCTGTATTTGGTAGTAGGTAGAAGACGTAGAGACCCAAATGGGCCAAACCTTTTGGAGGATGACCCCAGATCATAGGGTCATAGTTGTAGATCTTGCTATGTAGATGAGGTCGTATGAGGATTAGAGTGTGTTACTCTTGCGACAGATATGAGCACATGGATCGTTACTGTCTGAATCCCTGCTCAGGTGACCATCCAGTGCTTGAGGAACCACTGAGACAGTGATAGAGGTTCGAGCGAGGAGGTCCGCAGGGTGATGGACGTGGTCGGGGAGTAGGCTGAGCAGAAGGTAGTGGTCGATGGTTAGAGGTTTTACTGAAACCACCCCCATGTGGTCCACCCCAACCTCAAGGAGCAGGTGGATAAGGGTGATCTCAGCTCTAGGCAGTATAGGCTTACAACCATGGTTTTCTAGAGATAAGTAGAGGTATGATCAGTGTCTTGTCCACCCTAGCTACAATTCATATAGACACAGGTGTTCTTCACACTTTCTTTTCCACATCTCTAGTTTAATGCTCTGAGATTCCAGTGCAGCCGTTAGCTCCATCCTTATGATTAGAGACTCATATGTGGGGGAGAGATTCAATAATTACACATTTGGGACCGAAGTGTGAGCTTACTCTAGGAGGTGAGAGCATCGGCTGGGATCTCCAAGTGAAAATGTTGAGGACTTATGATGTCATCTTCTGTATGGACTGGTTATTAACAGTCCACGCTCAAATTGACTATTTTAGGCATAAATTGTGGTGTGTTTGTGAGGATGGGACCATGTTTTCCATTACCGGTGAGAAGGTAACCTTTGCAGCACATGATGGACTTTCTCAGGGGAGCGGGTAGTCGATCTCTCCCTTATTGGCTTGCCTCACCCTTGGTACAGTGGATGAGAGGAGTCCGATATTTCTTATAGTGGTGGATGAGTATGAGGATGTATTTACTTAAGATGTCCCAAGAATACCTCTCCACATAGAGGTTGACGAATGCTTTGAATTTTACTTGGGGATGGCACCAATATCTACCCCTATATATCATATGGCTCTGACAGAGCTTCTTGAGTTGGGGGTATAGATGGAGGACTTGTAGAAGAAGGGGTTTGTAAGGCCCAGTCTTTCACCATGGGTAGCCCCTGTTTTGTTTTCAAAGTAGGAATATAGGAGCTTGATGTTATGTATGGACTTACGGTTCCTGAACTATGTGACATTGAAAAAAAAGTGTCCACTACTGATAATTGAAGACCACTTCAGTCAGCTGAAGGGAAAATGGTGGTTCTCAAAGATCGACCTCGGATCAAGCTATCATCAACATCATGTGCGGGATGAAGATGTACCAAAGAAAACCTTTAGATGTTGGTAAAACCACTATGAGTTTTTGGATATTCCTTTTAGCATAAATAATTCCCCATTAGTTTTCTTGGTACTCATGAATAGGATCATCCAACCTTACCACGGTCATTTTATGGTGGTCTTCATTGATGAAATATAGGTGTACTCTGCGTTAGAGGAGGATCACTCTACACACATGCAGATAGTCCAAGATACACTCCAAGATAACCAGCTTTATGTTATGCTTTTAAAGTGATAGTTTTGGAGTCGATAGGTCCACTTACTATGACATGTCATCTCGGAGGCTGGAGTTGTAGTAGATGCAGTGAAGATTGAGGCAGTGCTTCCTTGGGAGCCACCCCGGAGCGTGACTGACGTGTGAAGCTTCTTGGGGTTGGATGGTTAATATAAGATGTTTGTACCCTAATTTTCCAAAGTAGAAGAACCCTTGTCAGCTTTGAAAAATAATGTACAACCCTTAGTGTGGACGGAGAGGTGCTAGTAGAGTTTTCAAGAGAAGAAGAGAAGACTGATGATTTCCCCCATCATGAGACTACCAAAGGAGGTAGTTGGGTATTTATTTTACTACAACACATCAGGAAATAGACTGGGTTGTGTCCTGATGTAGGAGTGAGAAGGGATCACCTATGGCTCCTGGTATTAGAGGCAACACGAGAATAACTATGTGACCCATGACCTGGAGATAGAAGCATTGGTCTTTTCCTTGAAGATGTGGCAGCACTACTTGATGGGTGAATGGTTTACCATCTACTCTGACCATAAGATTATTAGGTATATCTTTACAGAGAAGGACCTAAACTTGAGAAAATGGTGTTGTATAAAGTTTCTCCTGCACTACGACATTGAGATAGTCAATACTCCTTGGAAGGGGAATGTGGTGGCAGACACACTAAGTAGGTGGTCTGGTTTGTAACTGCTGAGGGAGGAGACAAAGAAGCTAGTCGCAATGTAGATATCCTTTGTGGATAGTGATGGGGTAGAATATCTCTAGCATATTACTATCACTCCCCAACTCTTATAGCAAGTTAGTGAGGTACAACATTTGGATTTTTACTGTGAGACCTGACATTCTTAGATATCCTCTGGACATACTTCTGATGGATTTTTGATAGATGGGGAGAAATTTATCCCTTTCAAAGGATGAGTTATAGTACAAATGATTTTGTGGATATAAGTTATGAGAGAGTTCCATACATTGACTTTGGAAGTACATCCTAGAGTGGTGAAGATGTACCAAGACCTCCGACATCAGTACTGCTGGCCAGGGATGAAGAATGTGCTGACTGGGTTCATTTCACGATGCCTCACTTGACTGCAGGCCGAGCATCCATTTTCAACTGGATTAGCCCAGCCACACATGGTAATAGAGTGGAAATAGGATGGTATCTCAATGGATTCGTGACAGGGTTACCACATACATCTACGGGCCATGAATCCATACGAGTGATCGTTGACCAAATCACCATGTCGGCTCACTTCCAACCCATCCGGGAGTATAAACCAATAGAGGGATTGGGATTCCTCTATGTCTATAAGATAATATGGATTCACGGGGTACCTTAGACTATACTCTCGAACTGTGATGCATGCTTTACATCCCATTAGTGGAAGGGGTTATAGGAGGTGTTCGGGACTCAGTTGTGCTTGAGAAATGCTTTTCACCCCCATATGGATGGTCAGAAAAAGCGGACCATACAAACCTATGAGAACATTCTACGTGCTTGCGTCCTAGAATTTGTTCATAGTTTGGTGGACCACATTCCACTGGTTGAGTTTTCTTACAACAACAGCTATCACTCCACCATTGGCATGACACTGTTTGACACCTTTTATGGGTGGCCTTGCGGATCACCCCTATATTGGACAGACCCAGGGGAGTCGGCACTCATAGGTCTAGGGATTGTATAGGCTACCACTGAGAAGGTGCAGATCATCTAAGAGTGGATGAGGACTACACAGAGTAGGAATATGTATTATGCTCACATGAGACAGAGACCGTTGATGTTCGAGGAGGGAGACCATGTCTTCCTTTGGGTCTCACTCCAATGAGGGTTGCAGAGATTTGGCCGAGGGGACTGGCTTTATTCGAGGTTGATCAAACCTTTTCAGATCCTATGTAGAGTTGGTGATGTAGCATACCACCTATCTCTTCCCCCAAATATGCATTAGATTCATAATGTTTCCCTCGTGTCGTAGTTGAGGAGATATGTGCATGATCTATCACACGTCACCAAATGGGGTGAGGTGGATATTGACGATGAGCCAACGTTTCTGGAGTTCCCGATGGAGATAGAGGATCAACGGGAATAGGTCCTATGTGGTTAGTCAATTCCTCTGGTATGAGTTTGGTGGGAGTATGGGAACCTCCATGAGATCACATGGGAGATGGAGGCTCAGATTCGTGCTCATTACCCCCAGTTGATTGAATAGATTTTGTCTTGACTTTTTGGGATGTAAAGACCAATAATGTGGAGAATATAATTTCTTGGAAATTCTGTGTAATTTTTTTTAATTATATATAATTATTATGAGACCAAACACTTTGAAGGAATGTGATTCTGAGGCCTGATGAGCCTAGAATGGAATTTTGAACCTTATTTAACGTATATTTAGTAAACGTGCTAGTGGGTTTTTCTAACTTTTGAAACCGTGCTCGGATCCAAAATCATAGGGCACTGTTTAAATCGAAAAATCAGGATTCACCTATAAATGGATTAACTTCGACCAGCAATGGATGAGAGAAAGGGATAATTTTCTAAATTTTTTAGAAAAATAATAAAGTTATTTAAAGGAATTATTTTATTTATTCTCTCACCGTTGAGTGGCAGACGGAGACGCTGCGGTGCACTGAAAAGTTTAAATAATTTGTTACATTTTTGGCATGTATCATGTAGTGTAACGATGCCATAAAGGAAGCATGAAATTATAACAACGTGATGTCGCAGCTTAACTGAAATGATGCGACATATTTTCCTATTAATTTTTTGATGCATTGGTGGGACAAGAATTAATTGATGGGGATCCTCTAATGAACCTCCAACAAGCTTCCTCCCAATGAAGAATCACAAACACTGGAGAGAATTAATCATCTTCAACATGATGCAACGAATGATGCTATAAGTGATAAAAAACATCAATATCTTGAACCCTCAAGGAAGAACACTTTGACATCAAATGTCAATGAGTTTGGGTTTTATGCATTGTATGTATTTTGAGGATTTGTTCCTCAATCATAAAAACATAACGATGAACTCAGATCAACCGACTAACGGGTTTATTCATGAATCGCTCATTATTATAGGTGGATATTGGGTGGGGGTAATAATTGGGGTTTTACTCTTGCTAAGTGGTTAATACTTTCCCCATTCTTAAACTCTAACACAGAGGGTGCGAGATGACACAAACAAGGATCAGACCCTCCTCTACAGTTAGTTATTGTCCATTTTTTGTGGATGATTTCTCAAAATGGTGGAAAAGAGAGTTTTAGATCGTTTTAGTGAAGGTGATGGCCTATAGATTCCATAGACATAAGGGGTCTGATAAAAAAACCACTGGAGCGACTCTGGTGTCCCGTCGAAGGTACCACCAGCATGTCGGTAGCCAGTAGTGGCCCACAATGGCGGACACGGGTGGAGGGTGGTGGTATGCCCGTCGGTGCACCGCGGTAAAGAAGAGCGACACACTTCATTGCCACATGGTGGAGTGGCCCGCCCGGGCTACTCATCCGAGCTAGAACACGCGGTTCATTGACTATGTGAAGAAGTCCATCCAGCCAGTCTAGTCAGTCGTGTAGCACTATCGGGGTCACTTGACCGCAGGGTGAGTGGGAGGCCGGTCCCACAATCTGGGTCAGACCTGCACCATCGGGCCAGACCCGTGCTGTCGGGCCTGACCCACACCATCGGGCTAAAACCACACTACTGTGCCGAACCCGTGTCATCAGGCCGCATCAGCACAGATTGGCGGGACCCATGTCGTTGGGTCGGACTAGTGTCGTCGAGCCAAACTCACACCGCTGGGAAGGACCCGCGTCGCCAAACTGAACCCGCAACCGAGATGGACCCATCCCACGAGACTGGACCCATGATTATCCCACACCAGACCCCTGGACCGGGTCGGGTTGGGTCAGTCTGACCGGGTCGGATCAAACCAGGACCCAACCGGCCCCCATTACACTAAAACTATTGTATCTCTCAAACCAGGAGTCTGATTGACACGTCATCAGTTCTACTGGGACCCTTGCAAAGGGGTGTTCCTTTATAGATAATACACTTGAGTTTTTAATGGATTTTAGAGTATGTCTAGGTTGGATCGGACTCGAATCTAACCAACCTCTTTTTAAAAAAATGCACATAACTTACAGACTGAGCATCTGATCAACGCTCTCTCTATTGCATTGGGACCCCTACGATGAGATGGTCATTTGGGGTTACTCTAAGTGGTTCAGTACCTAGTGATTTTATGTGGGTTATCACTAAGAGATCATATGTGGGATAACACCTCGTGATCTTTTGTGGGTCATCAACTAGTGATCATGTGTGGGTTAACCCCTGTAGATCCTAAGTGGGTCAACACATAGAAATCCTCTATAGATCCGCACCTAGAAACCATGTGTGGATCCGCAGCAGAGCCTCTCAACAAAATAAGATGACTGATAGTTAAGATTAATTATCATCACTTCTATACTTAAGTTATACCTCATGTGAGATTTGTATTTTTTATTGTTCCTTGTGTTTATGATCTTCCATGGTGGTATTACCTCTGGGGTATTTGATTTGTGGTGTTTCTATTCATGGATTACTAAGAGACCTTCGAGGGACTCGGGATCCCTATTGAGATCAGGCGGATAAGACATACTACATTGGTATCAGGCGGATAAGACATACTACTCTCATGAACATGTGGGGTTTTTCGCAGATGGCCAGCAAAGATTTATTTTTTACATTCTATTTTCATTTCCTTGTTGGGTTTGTATTCTGACCCACTTAATTTCACTTACACTTGCACTCGGGATTGTTTTAGTGGTATACTTTTCCCCCTTTTAGGGTGTTGGGATTTTTTTGGGTGTGTGTGTGTAAAGGTTTAAAGGAAATGCCTTACTTTTTTTGAGATATCCCTTTTTATTTCTAGTCACCAGCCCCTAGCATGTTGAAGGCGGGTTTGGGGTAGTCACGACATGGGCCCTAGGGGATGGGTCGTGACATGGTTGCAACTATAATAAATAATATTCTACTAACCACAACAAGTCTAGTTACTCATAAAGATCCTTTATCACTAAAAATGATATCACTTTTAGGGAATCAACCACCATGAAAATATTTCACTACTATAACCCCAAAAGACACTATAAACAAAAATTCCAAGGAAACCAATTGTTATACACCCAAAAGGGAATTTATTTATTAAATAGTGATATAACATTATTTACTCCAAACAATATCACTTGGTTTCCAAAATGTATTATAAATTCCTAAACATTTCCTATAGAACAACCTCCACGTGATATTGAATATGAGACTACAAAATCTAAGCATAACCAAAGACCACCTACTCCATTGCATTTGTTGAAGAGGTTACACTTATTCTGAAGATGTAACACCCTAATAATTTAAAATAATGTCATTATATTTGATAGCATATACGACATGTAACAACAATATCAAACAACCCCTGAAAGATATTATTCAAATATAATTGTTACAACTTAGTCCTTAAATTGGAGGATATGAATAGGAAATTTTAAATTATGATAAGTATATGGTTTACACATGAATAAATGAAATCATTGGTTATCAATTGATTAAAAATGAAAAAAAAACCATTTGAATGTAAAAAAATATATGTTTTAAAAAATATAGTTTTTATGTGTGTAATGTCTTTTTATGTCAAAAAATTAAATTAGTAAATATTGGTGAATGATTTTAATGATATTTATATATTATAAATTTAATTAAATAATTTATAACTCATCTATAATTCTATAGGCATGACATAATAATTAATCCAGTTTTATGCTTAAAAACTCAAATTTTTCTAAATGAGGATTTGTCATGTTTTGCACACTTATTATAAAATTAATTTTAGATATTTTAGAAAATAAATTTAAAAAAATGAAAATAATTTATTTAAATCCTTATGTCAAAATTATCAAATAATTGATCTCTGATAATATTCTAAATATATTAATTTTTTAGTGAATAGTAAAAAATGATTTTTATTGAAAACTACATGTAGTTTAAAGAATTTATAAAGATAATATTATTTAAATGGTTTTAAAAGTAATATTATTTGTAATTATAAAATAATTATTTCAATTTAGGTAATTTTAATATGTTATATTTTGAGTTTTGATATAAAAATAATTGTACTTAAGAAAACCTTTCTTTGGAAAAATGTTTTTTCATCGCGTTAGTGGGTTTAATTTTAAATTAAATTATACCACAAATATAAAATGAATTTGTTTAAATGGATTCAATATTTTCAATAGAAATAATTAATATTATATAATAAGGTTAAAATAATTTTTTTCATAATGAATAGTAAAGATAACAAAAATGTGTTACCATGGTTTTGGGTAATATAGTTTTATTCGAGGTTAAAATGAAGGGAAAAGGGTTATAATAACCTAATGAATTGTATAATTAAAATTTTAGTGCTATATTTAGAACCTATATAATATTATATCTATAAATTTATCGTTTTTCTACCACATTCCTATGATTGTGACTATTATAATGATTTAGGTAAGGAAAAGGAAAAAAAATTCACTCTTTTACAGTTAAAAATATCTTATATGTTCACATATGGACAAAAAGGAGGCCTATTTGGTTATAAATATTAATTAAAAGGATAAATAATTTATATTTATCATGGTAATTTATTTTTAATTTATATGGATAAAATTAATACTTTAATGGTTTACACAGCACCGATGACATAATTATTTAATTAAATGGAAAATAAAATAAATGATTTTAAAAAATTAAAAGAGATATAATTTGAATTAGTTTTAGTGTCCCAGTAATTTAATAGAAAGAAATAAAATATTTGGTTGGTTTTAAAATATTATATTTAAATTATTTTTTTCATCTTATTTTCAAAGATAAATTAAATGAATAATTACAAAATTAACTTTAATGAAATTTTATAAAAAATAATAATTTTTTATATGATTTAAAATTCTTTAAAATTTTATATTTGACCACATGAATGGTAAATTACTGATTATATTTACCATGGTCCAATTATGGTCTTCTTTTTCTTTTATTCAAACATTCATTAGACATAAAGAGTACAAAAATTAATTACTACAGATATGGTTAAACTGAAACTATATGTGTTACATGCGCTTGTGTTAAAATAAATTTCCCACACACATGGAATTTTTAATTTGATAAATTTTATTTTATATTATTAATTAGTAGTTATAAATTATCTAATAAGAATCATTTTATTTTAGGGTTAAATGACAAATTACATAGGTTTACAAACATGTTATTATGGTGTAAACTAAAATAGTAAAATTGTGTTACCATGCTGGTAGAGGGAATAAAATGTTTAAAACTTGTTTATTTTTTTTTAATGTGGATCACCCATATTTTCTCTAAATCCCATTATTTATCAATTTTTGAGCCACTTGGGTTGATAGTGACTTCACATTATTGAATAATTTGTGGTATTTATAAAAATGCCCCTCCTCAATTATAAAAGGATACCCACACTCCTCGCTTATTCACACATCTAAATCCATTTTGCTTGAAAACCCCCTTAATAATAACTCTTGAAAATCATTATCCACATTTTTTAGGTTTTGGTCTTCCCAAAATCCCATTCCTGGGGTCCTTAATGAGGGATCCAAAGGAGGCTTCTCTAAGTAAAGGTAATTGTCATCACCGAGATATTTATTTTTTACTTATTCTATTATCACCTTTAATTATGTCTTAAAAATTAAAATATAATAACACATGAACCTAACATATACTGATGTTTTATTATGTTTATTTAATTATATTTATCCATCACATTCCCATCAAATTGGTGAAAAAGTTATCACTTGTGTGTCTGACGGGCTACCACCTCGCAGATAGTTGAAATTTGTTTTCCATCACCGACTCACATGGAGAGTCATAATGATAGAAATAGATAATATATATAATTAATATGAAATTTTATAAATTATTTGATATTAATATATCATCACCATTCTTACCATTTTACCCGTTAAGGGAATCATATCATAACTCAAGTGTATGTACAACCTCCAATCTCCACGAAGCGATATGATTCATTTTCCATATCCAACATTAAATAATGATTCTAAAACGGTTTATAATAAAGGTATACGATACTAATAACATTAATATAATTATATGGGTGATGTATCTACATCCTATTCACAAAAACTAGAACTTTCATGATGAAAGATGCATAACAAAATAAAGCTGTTAATAACTGAAACAATTGTAATAATGAAATATTAATAATGAAATGCTGGTAAGATGATATAAAGAGATATAATATGTTAATATAAATATGAGTTTGGTTTTTTGATGAATTAATAAAATTCTGAAAACCATTATATATGAGGATGGAACATGTAGGAAAGAAATCATACCTAAGGTATGGGTTTCAATCATGATTTTCTTTCATTGAGGAAGATTTTAATGTTATGCATAAAATCTATTTTATATAGTGTGTATACTTGCCCTTTTTCTTTTAATACCAAAATTACTTCATAATTCAAGTTATTTTAATGTTTTCATTTGAATTATTTTATCCATGGGGTTTTTATGTGAAAGTTAGTAAGTGGTAAGGGGTTATATAACTTAATTTATTTTAATTAGGTTATATTAATTATTAATTGTGTTTGATATTATAAGATTATGTGTGTAATGAGATTAGATTATTTTGTGTTTTATTTTCACTTTTTATATGGGTTTACATTCTATGCATATAATTTAATCATTGATTAATTCTCACATAAACAATAATATCATTGTAACGGTTTCTCATCACACTTTTAGTTTCTTGAGTGACATGACATATTCACCACCTATTTATTTTGTGTGGTGTATATACAAAAAAAAATTATATATTATATCATGAAATAATTTTCATTTATGGTTTTTAAAGTTCCATTACACGTTATTATTTCATGGTTTTCATGATTCAAAAGTTACTAATATTCTAAGGGTTTATTTTTCAATCTAATTGTTTATCGGGATTGCTTATGATTGAGTTTCCAATGGTGCAATTGTATGATATACCTATCATGATGCACACAAATTTTCTTCATTAAATATATACATGAATATTTCATGTAATATTACCATTTTCCTCACATTGGTACTTAATATGATTGATAAAATATTTTTTTATGAAAAGCTGACTTTATTTATCTCCTTAGTCAAAAATCATTTTTCTTCCAAATCCATATTTTCTAAACACATTTTAATGAATGATTTAATATTATATAAATGATATATAAATGACATATTTACCCATGTTTGAAATTTTAAAAAACAAATTAATAGAGTCCTCTTTCCCTTTTATGATCAAGGTGTTTTTTAATATTTTCACAAAAGTGTGAGAGTAATACTTGTTTACGTTTATGAAATATATTTAATTTAATATAGTCATAACAAATCAATGTTTTAAATATTCATTTATAATTTTCATAGGATATTTTTAATGAAAATTATTTCCACAATATATTGTGAATTTTTAGTTTTAAAAAGTGATTTTCAAATTTGAAAGGTTATTTTCCTCAAGAATTATTTAATGATCTCTTTATGGAATTTGTGTTCCTCAATGAAAATAACCATATTTTACTTCTTCCCTACTAGAGATATGTTTTAATGATACCATTATTATTATTCCTCCAGTTCTTTTGGATCATTTTTGTGTTGTAAGTACTATTTTCATACCATTATCCATATTACTCTAGATGGTTTCTTTGATCATCCTTTATTTCTACAATATTGTACTTCATGGTCATGTTATTAATTAAATAGAATGTTATTTTAGATAGATACCTTTTTATATTTATTACTAATTATTTATTCATGAAAGTGTCTATTGTATGCATACCCTTACAGAGACTCTGAACTCACCCCATTCTTAAGCTTTCTTTCTACATGGCATCAGAATGTTTAATATTATTGTTATGTAGGTAAATGAAAAAGGAATAATGGTGTTGTAAAATAAAATATAATACTCTATTTTATTATTTAAAATTCATAAAATATTCATGTATGTATCTATTTTTCAAATAATACTAAACTTTTCAGTAGAAACCATGAGAACTAGATTTGGAAAAATATAGATTAGAGAATGTAACCATATTCCTATATTTTAGGATAATTATATATATATGATAACATCCCAATGTTTTGTTAAGGTATATATTATGTAGTTTTCCAAGAAATACATTCTTATATAGATACTATAAGTGGATTTTGTTTTGGAATAAATGAATCTTGGTGTAATAACCATAACAATAGTTGGTTTATTATATCTTGTCCACCATTATCATCCATGGTGTGTTTTCCCATATTACGCAAATGGTTTGAAACTTTTGAGTGATATGTTTTGTATAATTCAAATTTCTTCTGTGAATAAAAATTATAAATTAAAAATAAAACCTTTATAAGTCTATAATATTCCATAGTGATAAGAGATAAACCTAAAATTTATTACGATAACAAGTCTAAGGTTATTCCAATGATTAAATGTAAATATAATCCACTTAAGGGTTCATGTGGTGGGATTTTATTATGATTATGGATATTTTGGGAGAAATTTATGGTAAAAATCCATTGGTTTAGTATGTGTATTAGTTAAATTTTTATTTGAGGAATGATTATTTAATATTTCATGGAAATAAGTTGAAAGGTACTGATAGACTTTATTGTTTATATAATCGTTGATTATTAAGGTTATTTTTAAGGACCTTCATCATATTTTTGGGGATATTATAATAATTATATTAATGAAGTAATAAGTACAACCTCTCACACGTAGAAAGGTCACGGGGATTAAATACATAATCAAAGGGTGATAAGAGTGAAATACCTACCATTGATCTACTTCATGTCTTGTACAATATGAAATTTTATTCAATGATGTGATAGATAATGAATAAGTTTTTTGGGAGAAATATGTATTATCTTTGATATAATTATATTATTCAAAAGTTATTTGGTGATTAATGTAATTTATAAAGTAAATTTCTATTTTTGGAACCTTATAAAACTAATATAAACAAAACATTGTGGTATTTTTTTAAGGAACAATGGTTTAACAATATTTTTTTTCTATATTTTTTTTAAATTTTTTGAATAATGTTAGGTTTATTTATTCAAAAATGATCTATATTGAACTTTGGGTGTTATTATTGAAGATTTTCATAATAATATTTTATTTCATCATATAATGTTTTATTAATATTGGGAATATGAAGATCCCTAGTGAAATTTTTACAAAATGTTTTATATGTTGTCAAAAAATCATTTATAGAAGAATATATTTAAAAACTGGTGAATGTTTCAAAATATTAATACCCAAATAGAAAAGGGGAGAAATTTTTTTATGAATGTTGTTTTCTAGACATATAGAACTAGATTGAGCACCACTCAAAATAGAGTATCATAATGAGCAGAACTATATGTAGAAGTTATCAACAACATGAATCCGAACATTCTTCATCTTTTTTATCATACCCAGATTATTCAGTATGAAGCTGTAGAAAAATCATATATAAATATTGATATAAATTTATGATGTTATTAATCTGGGGAATTTTAGTTTCAAGGTATTCAATAGTTAGAAAATTATTATCTTTCTAACCTTTAATCAAATGATGCATTTACATTCTTGAATTTATAAAAAATAATGAAACGTTATCATGATAAAATATTTTGAAGAAATAAGGGAATATTAATGCTTTTATTGGTTCAAGGAATCAAGATAAATTTTCATCGGATCTAGATGTGTTCAGCCACAAAATTTGATAGAATTTTGAATGAGTTAAATCAGATCTGGTTTGAATAATATCAAAGCTGATGAGTAGAGTTTCCATTGTAATGAGGAATACATCATAATAAAGAAATAATCATAATGAGAATTCCTTAAAACTGAGACTAAATAATATATATCATAATATACATAGGAAGAAAGTTCAACTCTAATGAGCTGGGGAATAAAATCAGATCCTAATGATCTGGAAAAAAAAACTGATCATAATGAGATGTGTAAGAAAGTTAGATTACAAAAAAGTTGAGAAAGAAAGTCAGATCGTAACAAGATTGGAATGAAAGTATGGTCACAGTCAGATGTGTAAACATTTCAGATTAGATGGAGTTGTGGAAGATACATCATACTGTGATTATATTATCAATTCCAAATATACTAACTCAAGTAAGGAAATTCAATTTATAATGATCTAAGGAAGCTCCATCATAATAATATGAGGATGTTCTATCATACTGGAAAAATTTTAATAAGTTCGAGAAGGATAATTACAAATAATACTCAAGATTATTCAAAAGGTTGCAAAAGAGTTTATGTGGTTGAACCTGAATTTTAATATCCTTAGATTTTGGTAGTTTTGAAAATTTAGTACATGGGAAAAAGTATTTCAGTTTTCTACCTTTCTTATTATATTTTACTCATAAATAAAACAATAGTAAATTTTTACTTTGTAACCTTTACAAATTCACAAAATTTGGACCATTATAGTGTTTGATTCTGAGTTATTTCTAGACATAAATATCACTAGAATAATCGGACAATTGGAAATTTTCTCGCTAGATTAAGGAAGATTAGACTGATAATGATTGGTATATAGAAGATAATATTGAGAAATATCAAACAAAGTAGTTGAGAAGAGTTTAAGAAGTGTAGTTTAAAAAAAGGTTTCATCATAAAGTGTCAAATATAATGGGAAAATCGGACTAAGGCAATTAGACATAGGGTCATTGGATTGAGATTTTGACAAATTATTGGAGGGTAAAATGTTTTTTGTGATCTTTTCCTTTGTGGATTAAATTTTTTTGTAATAAAAAATTATAAAATGATAGTAAATTATATAATATTTCATACTGGGATATATAAGGTTTCAAATTGGAGTGGAAAAAAATTGTATTCACTTCTTCATTATAGCAGATTTCCATAGACCCATGGGAATGGCTGTAGAAAGAATATCGGTTATCAAGCTAAGGTCTAATGTTTTAAATCTTGTGTGATTTACTTGATTTCATAAATTTTTATGCATGGGTATTTACTAAAAGATAATATGGTGTTTATATTTAACAGGTTTCAAGATTTATCTTTTTAAATTTATTTAACCTTATAAAAAGTTCCAACACATTCAACCCCCCCCCCCAGCTCCCTCTCAACTGTTATTGAATCCTTTGGAACTTCAAGTGGTATCATAGGTAGGTTCTATTTTTTTCACTTATCATTGATAATCTCAATTATATCAATAGTATAAGAATTCATAATTTTTATGGGAAAAATAATTATGGTTGGAGAAATAGAACAATTTAGTATCTTCTATATCTTGTTCTGGAACTTTTTGATGCTGATAAAATTGTTTTACAACCTATTGGGAAAGATTCTAATATGAATTTTTCTACTAATATAAATATATATGTTGTGAGAAGTATATAAATTCCGTTATTATTTATCTATAAGAAAATGTTTATATGAAGGTTATTGGTCTAAAAAATTCATGAATTATGTGGCACAAGTTGGAGAGTATTTTTTGAAGTAATACTAATGTAAATAAAATGAAGCTATAAATATGGATTAGTATTTTTGAAGAAATAACAATTAGAAATGAAGAAAATATTGATGAATACTTTACCCAAGTAAATGAAATTGGTTACAATGTCATTGGCTTTAGAAATGTCTTTGAATATTCAACAATTGTAAAGAAACTTATGAGAAATTTTCTAGGATGGTTTAACTCAAAGATTTCTACATTAGAAGATTAGTACCATTTATCTTTTGATTAATTTCGTAACATTCTTCCTAATTATGATATGGGAAAATCACCAATGTTCAAAAAGAAAATGAAATAAGAATTGGATTTGGAAGGATTGAGAAAAATTAAAATTCAATATGATGAATGTATGAACCCGAATCTTTGTTTCAGGTATGTTTTTCCTTTTTCTGGATTTTTTAAGAAAAATGAACTTTCTGGAAATTTTTGAAGTACACACCATGTACTCTTTTCCCGCTCGAAGTCGTGTGCTGGCCATGTCCAGGCCACACACACGGTGTGCATGGGTGATGTGGAGGCCGATTTTGGCGGAGTATGGAAAAGACCCAGTACAAGTCGTGTAGTCTAAAAGTACATGTTGTGTACTTTCTTTTTTGTTTACTAAATGAACCAGGGTCGCGCCTGACACACAAAAACACCTCCTTCTAGGTTCTGTTCATCTTAGAGCTACCTGTACGGCCTAATCTTCGATGAGCTCCCGCCTCTTTGTCTGTTCTCCGATTTGAGCACAGTCGATTGCGTTGGAATCGCAGCGGTGAGTTCTTCATTCTTCTTGAGATTTGTTTTCAAATTCCTCCTCGTTTTCAAGTTATCGTGGGTTGATATTTTTGTGTGTTTTATCAGATCTATGGTCTTATAAGGGGAATCAATCATCGTGGTTCACGTATATCTATCTCCTAGGATCGAGGTAGGTGTTTTTTGCATTTCTGTAGGAAGTAAATGGATAATTTGTGAAAATTCCACAAATTCCCTTGGGCGGGGAATTGTGGGTTTCCTGTTTTTCCCCTACTGTTTGCCTATTTTTCTAGATTGCTATAGTAGAGGTTATGCATGTGAATAGAGTAATTTGTTCTTCTCAGGTTGCTTTTCCATGCTCGTTGTACTGTTTAGAATTTTCCAGTTACCATGCCTAGTTGTAGGATAGTGGAACTGTTGCTTTGTATTTTCTGTGGAGCCTTAGCCTGATATCCAATTAGTTCTTGAGGTTTACCAGGATGATGTACGCACACTAAGCATGTTCTTTTACACACATGACTGTGAGTACCTAGTGTAGAATACCATAGGGAGAATTGACGTAAGGGCTTCTCTAGTGTGTCTTTTAATATGATGTAAGACCACAAGGGGAATTGACAATGAGATCTTCCTCAGAGAGTCTATAGTTCCACGACATGGGCCATAGGGGGAATGAGACGTTGAGTGCTTCCCCAGAGAGTTGTTAGTAAGATATGAGACTATAGGGGGAATTGATGGTGAGTGCTTCCTCAGAGAGTCTATTAATTTTCATAGCTGAACTTGATGGGTGAGACTGTGTGTGCCTCCTAGAGGGTTGCTAGTACTTATAGGTTGAACAATAGGGGTTAGGTTGTGAGAGCTACCCAGAGGGTTACCTTTTTTCTTTATTGTTGCTGGCTGTTTACTTATGTACTTTGTTAGAACTGTGGATTGTAGCTGTTTGTGCTTCCTATTTACTGTTTATTGTTTTATTACTGCCATATATTCATTGACTATTAGGCACAAATCTTTGAGTGATTTCCTACTAGGATTGTATCTCACATCATGTTTGGGCCATGCTTTTGGGCCCAAGAAGACTTTGTTGCTGTAGGTATAGATAAGGGCAAGTGCCCTTATAGTTCTGGTTCTTGATTGTACTAGAGCTGGAGAGCATGGGACCGAGCCCTGGATCGCGATGCTGAGGAGTTTACCTTGTTTTCCTTTGCACTTTTTTTTCAGTTTTACTTCATCACATTGGTTGTTTGCTGCTTTCCATAAAAATATGTACCATGTTGCATCATTATTATTTTACATATTGCTTCCGTTGTTCAGTTCAATTGGTGTACGCTGTTGATTGTTTCTCCTATTGTATCTGGTTGTTTTTCCACTGTATACTTTACCGAATGAGGGCATAGTTTCCGCACCAACTCACCAAGGCCCTCACTGCTAGTCGGCAGCCTCTGGCATTTGGGGAAACGCGCTTGAGGTCATGTGGTGAACCGGGTGTGGGGCACTGGTGGATGGGCTCCGGATTCGGGTCATTACATAGTGGTATCAGAGGAGTTATTTTCTATTTCTTTTCTGTTTGGAGACTTTAGCTAGGGATAGGATGGACTCGGTACTTGGTATTAAGATGTGTGCGGGAGTATCTAACCTAGTACATGGAAAATCCATACTACCTCGTTAGTTGTAGTTTTGGTTTTGAGATTTTTTGGTTGATCTGATTTCACCTAGAGTGATTCACATGAATTGTGCAATTATTGTTTTGAGATTTCGGTTCTATTTCTGTCGCAACCCGATGAGATGAGGGTATTCCATATCATGCATCATATAGGCACTCATAGAAATCACATTCCATGCATTCTTTCCATGCCATCTAGGGTGCATTAGCGATTGCATGCTGTTGTGATAGACTTCGTGTAGATTATGCATGTTGTTGTGATAGATTCTTGATAGAATACCTGATGTTATGTTAGAGAGATTTTTTTCCCCTGTAAGTGATTATATGATATTCCAAGATTTTATTTGCGGGGAGTATGGGCCCTCACGAATCGGAATTTGGCACCTCTTTGCCTTGTTTTTAGTGTTTCTGGGGTTCTGTGCAGTTTCTGAGCTACTGCCCAGAAAAACCCAGAATACACGGCGTGTACTTTTTGGATACACACCGTGTAGTTTTCAGTTTGTGTCACTGACCGTGTGAGCAGAACACGATGTTGTGAAAGTTACTTTAGGAACATGCTGTGTATAGTAGGTACACACCATGTAGTAATGAGTCGTGTACCCGGTCGTGTCACTAAAGACACAGGTTGGGGAAACTCGAGTAGCACATGTCGTGTTGTAATGGAACACTCCATGCAGTCCCTTCCAGGTACACGTCCATGTCGCGAACAACACGGGTCGATGTGACCTTCTCTCATACACACCGTATTACTTTTAGAGCACGCCGTGTAGTCTTTCCAGGTACCCGGACATGTCACGAACAAGATGGGACGGTGTCACCATGCCTATACACTACGTGTTTGTTCGGAGCATGCTGTGTAAGGTTTATCCATGTTGATGGCTGTGTGTTTAACAACACGGGCCACCGAAGCTTTGTCCACTACACACCGTGTCCACAAGGAAAATGATGTGTGGTCTCAGTTTAAGAAAATCATGTGGGTTAGTCATGTAGGGGACTCAGGCAGGGGAATAGTTTCAAGCACATGCCGTGTGTGGGGTCAAAACGTCGTGTATTTTGAGGAGTACATGGCTTGTAGGGCAGGAGTACACGCCCATGTCAGTGGCATAAGAAGACACGCTGTGTAGTTTTTATACACACCGTGTAGTATAGTTTTGTAAACTTATGTTTTTCCTTCCCCTAATTCCGTTTTGTAATATTGTGTTCTTTGTACTTATTTTCCTGATCTAAGGTTTACTCTTGATCTTTCAGAGCTATGCCTCTGAGACGTCCTCCAGTCGTACGTCTATTGTCAGGCAGTGATCAGATGCCAGACATGGCTGATCAGGGACTTCCTGCCGATCCTCCAGTTGGGCCAGCCTTGGCACTGGCTGTTATACCAATTGCAGGTGCTGATGAAAATTTCAGGGAAGGTTTCATGAGGATGATTCAATCCTTCCAGGGAGTGTCGCCCCCTGCCATGACTATGGAAGACTTGATGCTAGTTTTCCACCAGCAGCATCCACCTAATTTCTTGGGGGAAGGGGGACCTCAGGCTGTAGAGTCATGGCTGGAAGCCATGCTGACTATCTTCGAGCATCTGGAGACGCCTCAAGAGATTCGGGTCAAGATTGCCACCTACATGCTCCGAGACTCCGCCAAGAGGTGGTGGGACATGATCTCACAGGCGGGTCACCAGCAGGTTATGTCTTGGGAGGAGTTTCAGCGCGTCTTTTATTACTACTTCTACCTGGAGACCCTGAGGGACAATCGATCCCAGGAGTTCATGAGCTTAGAACAGGGTACTCTTTCTGTTATGGAGTATTCCTCTCGCTTCACCGAGCTGCAGCGTTTCACACCCCTCTGGGATGGAAGTGGGGTGTTCTTAGCAAGTAAGTTTGAGGATAGTCTCAGGAGGGAGATTTTCTCGCAGGTGAACATGTTCCAGCTGACTTTTATCACTTCCATCTTCAACCAGGAACTGATTGCGGAGCACAATCAGAGAGAATCTGGAGCTGCGAGCCAGGGCGGTTCTACTTCCAAAGCTAGTTTTCCTCCATATGACAGCAAGAATCATCATAGATAGTCTACACGCGGTGACCCGAGGAAGCATGATGCATCGTCATGCAGCCAGGTGACATGCTACCAGTGTGGCCGGTCAGAGCACACAAGGCTGCAGTGCCAGAGGGACCCCATGGAGTGCTGATCTTGTGGCAAGATGGGTCACCTTCAATGTTTCTTCTAGGTTTTCTCACCAGTAGCTAGTGACCAGGGTTCTTCCATGACTCCTTGTTCAGGAGCAGCACCACCAGTTTCTCACCAGTTAGGGAACTGGAGTTCTTCTAGCTATTCGAGTCGAGTTGGAGGTCGAGGCCATGGCGGTCATCCACCATTACCTCAGAACCAGCAAGGAGATTTAGCTCAGAGTGGTCAGAGAGGGGCGCAGGGCCACAGTGCAGGCCTGTCTTTCGACATGGAGAACATTTATTCGGAGTAGGAGCCTGACCCTTCTACAGTTCAAGGTACAATTTTAGTGGCCTCAGTTTTATCTTCATCCCTTTTTGATATTGGTGCTACACAAAGCTTTATCTTTGTTCCATTCATGAAGAGCATTGGGCTCTGTATCTTTTCTTCTGTTGACTCATTGACACTAGACACACCTTTGGTGACGGCGAAATCTAGTGTACGCCAGTGTAAAGAGTGCCCTCTCGAGGTTTCAGGGTATCATTTCTTATGGGACCTCTATGTCTTAGAGATGACAGGCTATTATGGAATCCTGGGGATGGACTGGTTGGTTCCCTTCTAGGAAGTCGTCAACTGTTATCACTGTAGAGTGAGTTTTATTTGACCAGAGGGTGAGTCTTTTCTTCATAGAGGCGAATAGGATGTTCAGGCGAGTCGAGTAGGACTCGAGCATCATGGGATAGGAAAGGTGATGGCCCAGATTTCTAGTATTTATCTAGACGATCAGGGGACTTCTTATTTGAAATTTCCTCCAGTGGTGGATCATTTCAGGGACGTCTTTCTAGAGGACTATTCGGGTTTTCCTTCAGAGCATGAGGTAGACTTTTCTATTGAGCTAGTACTAGGAGCATCACCGATGTCCATTCCTCCTTATAGGATGGCCACACCTGAGCTGCAGGAGCTCAAGAAGCAGTTGGAGGAGTTTCAGGCAAGGGTTTCATCCAACCGAGTACTTCCACTTGGGGTTCGCCTATCCTGTTCGTGAAGAAGGCAGACGGTACCCATCGGCTTTGTGTGGATTATCCGAAATTGAACCAGTTGATGGTCAAGAAACGATATCCCTTTTCGAGGATCGAAGACCTCTTTGATTAGCTTCGAGGAGCCCCAGTGTTCTCGAAGATCGACTTGAGGTTTAGTTATCATCAGTTGCGCATTAGACCATCAGATATACCTCTGACGGACTTCAGGAGTAGGTATGGTCTTTACGAGTATACAGTCATGCCGTTCGGTCTCACGAACGTGCCAGTAGTTTTCATGGCACTGATGAACCGAGTATTTCATCCTTACTTGGACTCCTTCATCATGGTCTTCGTGGACGATATCTTGGTGTACTCTCACACTCGACACAACCATGCCACACATCTTGAGATCGTTCTGAGTACACTGAGAGAGCATCATCTTTATGGTAAACTCTCAAAGTGCCACTTCTGGATGGATCAGATTCACTTCTTGGGTAACGTCATCTTAGAGGCAGGAGTATCTGTGGACCCAGAGAAAGAGATATTTGTAGTTTCCTGGAAGCATCCTAAGAACATCTTTGAGGTACGGACCTTCCTAGGGTTGGCTGGATACTACAGATGCTTCATTTAGGACTTTTCTCATCTAGCAGCACCTTTGACATGTCTGACCAAGAAGTGGTCGAAGTTCTTATGGTTATATTCTTGTGAGTCATCCTTTCAGGAGCTGAAAGGAAGGTTGACAGTGGCACCGATACTAGTCTTGCCAGAGCCAGGCAAGAGCTACACTGTTTATTGTGATGCTTTGGGTATCGGGCTAGGATCTATGCTTATGCAAGGAGATGGATTCATTGTGTATGGGTCTCGGCAGTTGAGGCCACATGAGAGGAACTACCTGACACACGATCTGGAGTTGGCAGCTAATGTCCATGCCCTACACTGTTGGAGACACTACCTGCTGAGAGAGCACTTTGTGGTCTTCACCGACCACAAGAGTCTCATATATATCTTCACTCAGTGTGATCTGAATCTAAGACAGCGTAGGTGGGTTGAGTATCTTCATTATTTTTACTTCGAGCTTGCCTATACGCCAGGAAAGTGCAACGCAGTGGCAGATGCATTGAGCAGGAGAACTCAGGTTCAGTCAGTTCAAGAGGCCAGCAGTGAGTGGCAGCTGATGGCTCTGTTCTTTGAGATACATCTTGAGGTGTAGGATAGACAGGGACATACTTTTCTTTCTTTTTTAGATGTTACCTCTACACTTCTTTATTGAGTATGAATGAGGCAGTTATCAGACTCAGAAGGCCTTGTCCTGTGGGAGAGTGTGCCAGGGGGGACCCTCTTCTTGGATGTACAATGGGAGAGGATGAGATCTTGCATTTATAGGGATGTGTATGGGTGCCAGCAGACATACATGAGAAGCTGATGTGGGATTTTCATTCCTCTGTTTGGGCAGTTCATCCTGGTGTCACCAAGATGTATCGGGATCTTCATCGCTAGTAATGGTGGCCAGGTATGAAGAAGGATGTTGCTAGTTTTGTCATGAGATGTTCTACTTGTCAGCAGGTGAAAGAAGAGCATCGGTGACCAGCAGGCCTTTTACAGCAGTTACCCATTTCAGAGTGGAAGTGGGACGATGTTGTGATGGACTTTTTGACCGGGTTGCCAAGATCGCCTCAGGGAAACGATGCTATTTGGTTTGTCTTCGACAAGCTCACGAAGGTTGCCCACTTCTTCCCGATCAAGGAGACATTCAGTGTCGATGATCTGGGATGACATTACATCCGAGAGATAGTTCGTCTGCATGGAGTTCCACACTCCATTGTTTCTGACAGGGATGCGCACTTTACTTCTCGGTTCTGGAAAGGACTTCAGAAGGCTTTGGGTACACATGTACTTTTGAGTACGGCATACCATCCCCAGACTGATGGGCAGTCCGAGCACACGATCCAGGTTCTTGAGGATATGCTTCGAGCCTGCATTCTAGACATTGGCGGCTCTTAGGAGAAGCATATTATTCTAGTTGATTTTTCCAACAACAACAATTTCCAGGCGACCGTTCAGATGGCACCATACGAGGCTTTTTAAGGTAGGCCATGCCGATCACCCTTATTCTAGCTGGAGGCAGGAGAGGCAGCTTTGCTGGGACCTCATCTTATTCAGGAGACCTCAGAGCAGATAGAGTAGATTCAGAAGAGGATGGATACAACCCAGTCTCGATAGGAGTCTTATGCTGATCTGCGGAGATGACCTCTGGAGTTCGAGGTCGGGGATCAGGTTTTTCTGTATGTCGCATCGAGGTTGGGGCACAAGAGGATTCGGAGATAGGGTAATCTTTCACCATGGTACGTCGGGCCGTTTGACGTTTTAGAGAAGGTGGGGCTAGTTTCTTATCGGCTGCAGTTACCATAGCGGTATCGGGACATGCATGACGTCTTCCACATCTCTCAGCTCCTATGCTACTTTTCAGACTCGTCTCATGTATTTCAACCTGAGGAAGTTGAGATTGAAGCAGATGTGTCGTTTGAGGAGCATCCTATCCGGATTGTCGATCACAGTATGAACGTTCTCTGCAGGTGGTCTGTTCCTCTGGTATGGGTGCTATGATAGCACAGGCGAGTACAGGATGAGACTTGGGAAAGAGAGGCTAATGTGTGATCACAGTGGTTGGAGACGTTCAGGGTTTCTTCTTCTACGCGACATTAGGGAAATTCGAGGATGAATTTCTTTATAGGGGAAGTTTGTAAGAACCTGGATCTCTGTTTCAGGTTTGTTTTTCCTTTTTCTGGAGTTTTTATGAAAAATGAAATTTCTGGAAATATTCGAATAACACACCGTGTACTTTCTGAGTACACACCGTGTTCTGTTTTCCTTCTCAAAGCCGTGTGTTGACTGTGTCCAGGCCACACACACGGTGTGTAGGGGTGACGTGGAGGCGATTTTTGCAGAGTACAGAAAAGACCCAGTACATGTCGTGTACTCTAAAAGTACAAGTCGTGTACTTTATTGTTTTTTTACTAAATGAACCGGAGTCGTGCCTGACGCACAGAAACACCTACTTTTAGGTTTCGTTTGTCCGAGAGCAACCCATATAGCTGAATCTTCGACGAGCTCTCGCCTCTTCATCCGTTCTCCGATTCGAGCATGGTCGATTGCATTGGAATCGCAGCGGTGAGTTCTTCCTTAGGCTTGAGCTTTGTTTTCTGATTCCTCCTCATATTTTAGTTATCGTGGGTTGAGCGTTTTGTGCGTTTTCTCAGATCTACAATGTTCTAAGGAGAATCAATCTTCATGGTTCACGTATATCGATATCCTAGGATCAAGGTAGGTGGTTTGTGCCTTTTTGTAGGATGTAGATGGATAATTTGTGCAAATTCCACAAATTCCATTGGGTGGGGAATTGTGGGTTTCCTATTTTCCCCTACTATTCACCTGTTCTGCTCGATTTCTGTAGTAGAGGTTATGTTTGTGAATAGATTAATTTTTTGTGCTCAGGTTGATTTTCCATGCTCGTTGTACTGTTTAGCATTTTCCAGTTTCCATGCCTAGTTTTAGGATAGTGAAACTATTACTTTGTACTTGTTGTGGAGCCTTAGACTGATAGCTATTTAGTTCTTGAGGTTTACTTGGACGATGTACACGCACTGAGCATGTTCTTTTCCACATAGGACTATGAGTACCTACTGTAGTAGACCATAGGGATAATTGACGTAAGGGATTCTCCAGAGTGTCTTTTAATACGATGCGAGACCATATGGGAAATTGATGATGAGTGCTTCCTCAGAGATTTTGTAGTTCCTTGATGTGGGCCATAGGGGGAATGAGATGTTGAGTGATTCCCCAGAGATCCTTTAGTATGATATGAGACTATAGGGGGAATTAATGGTGAGTGCTTCCTTAGAGAGTCTAGTTATTTTCATAGCTGAACCAGAGGGGTAAGACTATGTGTGCCTCCAAGAGGGTTGCTAGTACTTATAGGTTAAACCATAGGGGTTTGGCTGTGAGAGCTACCCATAGGGTTACCTTTTCCTTATTATTGCTGGTTGTTTACTTGTGTACTTTGTTGGAACTGTGGATTTTAGCTGCTTGTGCTTCTAGTTTACTACTTCTTGTTTTATTACTGCCATGTATTCATTGAGTGTTAGGCACAAATATTTGGTTGATTTCATACTGGGATTGTATCTCACACCCTGTTTGGGCCATGCTTTTGGGCCCAAGAAGACTTTATTGCTGCAGGTATAGATAAGGGCAATCACCCTACTACTTCAGGTTCTTGATTGCACTAGAGCTGGAGAGCATGGGACCGATCCATGGCTCGCGATACTGAGGAGTTTACCTGGTTTTCTTTGCAATTTGTTTTTTAGTTGTACTTCAGCACGTTGGTTATTTGCTGCTTTCCATAGACATATTTACCATGTTGCATCATTATTATTTTATCTATTTCTTCTGCTATTCAGTTCAATTGTTGTACGCTGTTGATTGTTTCTGCTATTGTGTCTGGGTGTTTTTCCACTGTATACATTACCGAATGAGGGCATAGTTTCCCCACTGACTCACCAAGGCCCTCGTTTCTAGTCGGTAGCCTTTGGCGTTTGGGGAAACGCGCTTGAGGTCATGTAGAGAACTGGGTATGGGGCACCAGTGGAGGGGCTCCGGATTCGGGTTGTTACAATGAAGTTACTAATCCCTCTTATTCTGATGATAAATTGGATAATGAATTATACATTTAAAAATGCCTCTTATATCTAATAACTATTAAATAGGAAGATAAAATTATACAGGAAAACATCATATTAAATGTTTTCAATGTGGTGGAATCAAAATAATTGATGTTAATTGCACCAAAAAGAATGTTGGATAATATCAGGATGATTCCAAAGAAAAGCCTTGATGGAATAAGTGGTAAAAATTTTGTACAGAATAAAATTAATTCAATATTTATAAGAAAAAATTCACTACATAAATAATAATAATTCTGAGTAAGAAATATGAATTGTATTCAGCTAACAAAAAATCTTCAGATGATAAATGTTTAGAAAAGTTTAGAACATTAATGGGAAAAAATCAGAAAATAGAAGACTTGTCAAATAGTGAAGAAGTTGAAGGTGAAATAACTTATAGTGAGTATCAAGTCAGTACTAAAGTTGTTTCATGTCATGAGAAAAGTAAAATTTATTGACAGGGAAATTTTTTTTGTCAAGAAATAAAAATAATACAAATTGAATATGTTAATATAGAAACTAATAATTTCTTAATAGGGAAATATTATTTAATATCTCAGTAATAAGTTGGTATCAAAGGAAGAAGAAATTAATAAGTCATAATAAATAATTCATGAGGATAAATATACCATGAGAAAGATGAATGAAAACTTCAACAAAGCCTTTGAAGTAAAATATGATACTTCTAAAGTTACTAAGAATTCTAAAATCAAGAATCCGGTGAAATCCTAACCACAAAAATAATGTTTCATCTGATTTTTCTAACATTATAAGTGAAAAGAAAATTGTTGGGAATGTTTGGATTGATAAAGGATGTGAGAAACCAATAACATATATATAAAGATAAAACTTCCTTGGTATGAAACATGGTCCACACCCAAAGTATGTTTAAATATTAATAAGTTATCTACATAAATAAATTTTCTATAGGGAAAGATCATACTTCAATAGAAAATACAGATTTGATGGATTTTGAGGGTACTGTGAATTTTATGGGAATTCAGTTTATAATTATTAGTAAAACATATCTCTTCTCATGAATAGACATAAAGAAAGAGGAATAAGAATGAGTAACATTCCAAAATCATAGAATCATGAAAAAATAATATCATATGATATTATAAAAATTCTAATGGAGAACAAATTTGAATGTCTAGAAGAAGTATTTAAAATATGTGATCAGTTTTTCCACCATGAAAAATAATGTGTGACAACTGTTCTAGGAAATCAATTATACTGGAAAAGATAAGAAATATAGAAAGAAAAATGATGAGGAATGTGCTTTTATTGTCGATACAGCTTTGAATGATAGTAAATAGAACAAACCATGGATACTTGAGAGTGGTTGTTCATTACGCATAGTATGTAATATAAAAATCCAAAAAAAATTGAAAAACATAAAGGTGGAGTAGTTAATTTTGGAAATAATAGTTCCTTTAAAATTGAAGGAATTGGAACAGCAGAGATAGAACATCAAAAACTAAAAAAAAGTTATATTTTATTTATAGACTTTCAAAAAACTTACCTAGTGTGATTCAACATTTTAATGATGGAAAAGTATTTTTTTTCAAAAAAATTCTTATATCATCATAAGTATTCAATATGGAAAAGTTGTGACCCAGGGATAAATAACCGGTAGAAATTTTTTTCAAATTGGAGAAAATAACAACCCATATTCTCTAAGTGCTGAAGATGAGAATAATTTATGGCACCAGATACTTGGGCCACTTGGGAAAAAAAAGTTTGAACAAACTCTCTGAAGTTGATTTTGTATGAAATTATCCAAAATCTAAAGGAATAGAATAATATGTTGTTGTAACTTTTGAAAAAGAGAAGATGGCTAGTAAAATTCACAAGAGAGATGAGATTCAGTCAACCAGACCTTTTGATATTATTCATTCTAACATATGTGGGTTGATGAGAAATCAATCAATAAAAGGAATTTTGTATAACGTCACATTCATTGATGATTTCACATGAATAACTAACATCTAGTTTATAAAGCATAAGCAAGAGGCTATGAAAATGTTCTAATTATTTATAAAAGATGTTTAGAATGAAATGGGGGTTTACATAATGAAGATGATAAATGTTAATGGTACAGAATTTACATGAAATAATTATGAAACTTATCTAATAAAGAATGGAATCAGGCATTACTGTAGTGCAATATATACCTACAATAAAATGGATTAGTAAAAAGGAATAATATAATTTTGGAGGAAATGGGAATAATCATGTTTGCAGAACAAAAACTTTCATATTTTTATTGGAGAGAAGCAGTTACTAATGTTGTACTTTTTTAAAAATAGATATTTGTTGTGGTTGGAATCCAACATGACTTCATATGAAATCATTTATAACAAAAATACATTATTAAAATGCTTTAGGGTTTATCAAAGTCCATGTTTTCTAAAAATCATAAATCTAGAGCCTAGAAATATTGATGAGAAAGTCGAAGAATGAATCTTCTAGGGATATTCACCCAGTAGAATACGTTTAAACTATTGGACCCAATGTCTAAAATAATTATTGGATTCATATGATTTTAATTTTATTCAAAATTATAATTCCATAACAAAAATTGTTGAAATTTATGAGGAGGATAAATTAAAGGTTTCCAATAATACAATATAGTCTTATCAAGACTCAAAAGAATTGTGTGTCAAGGAATGTTTTATTGGAAAAGAAACATTGAAATTACCTACCTTATAAAAACATGTTGAGACAAAAAAACACTACTAGAATTAAAGGTATTTGCGACAAGTTATTTCCAACGAGATCCCATCTCAAATTGTCTTTAGTGATAGGGACCCATCCCTAATAGTACATTGCAGAAAACGCCGTCACAAAAAATTTTATTTGTGACGGGCCCGTCGCAAATAATATTTTTTGCGACGGGAAACTTCATCATCACAAATAAGTCTCTAATTATATACTTTATACATATATAAGCTCTTTTGTGACGGGACTGTCGCAAATAATTTTTTGCAACGGGCCCGTAATTCCGTCGCAAATACCTTTTTTAAGAAAAAATTATTTATACTATTTATGACGGGATCCCGTCGCAACAAATCTCAACCCAAATAATAAATAAATTTTTTAAAAAACAAAATTAATAAAATTATGATTATTGAAAAATTAATTTTAATATTATTAAAAAAATAAAAAAATAAAAAATATTAAAATTCTCAATATTCACAACAAAATATAAGAAAAATCATAAATTATTATTATGATTATTGAAAAATTAATTTTATTATTATTAAAATAAAAAAAAAATATTAAAATTCTCAATATTCACAAAATAATATAAAAACAATTCATTAAATATTATTATGATTATTGAAAAATTAATTTTAATATTATTAAAATAAAAAAAATAAAAAATATTAAAATTCTCAATATTCACAGAAAAATATAAAAAAATCATAAAATATTATTTTTATTTTTATTATTATTAGTAAAATAAACAAATATTAAAAAATATAATACTGAAAAAATATATTTAATAAAATTATGATTAATGAAACAATAATATTAATATTATTAAAATAATCAAAAAATAAAAATTATTAAAATTCTCAATATTCACAAATACAAGTCATAAGATATTAAAAATAAAATTATGTAATAATGGCACTGATTTAAAAGACAGAAACTGTAAATAGTTCATATTACAACAAATTTAAAGTCAAATGTTTTTTATATAAAAAATAACTGGGGGTCGTCTTCTGGAGGAAGTGGAGGAGCTGAAGGAGATGGTGGAGGAAACTCTATCCCTAAACTATGAGTTAGACAGTGCATGTACTCCATATGCTCGTGATGCTGCTGCTGCCATTGATGCATCTCTTCCTCGTGCTGCTGTTCCTACTTCCATTGATGTATCTCCTCCTTGTGTTGTTGCTGATGCTGCTGCTGCTGCTAACATATCTCTTCTTGCTGCTTCTGCAAACTCTCTATAAGGTCATTCTGTGCTCGGAATTGCTTTTGATACTGTGAGCCAGAAGATGATGCCTCTCCACGATCTCCTCTAGAGCTGGATTCCGATATCGTAGTAGTACCATAATAAGTACCAGGAGTCACATGAGAGCTGATACCAACTACTCGCCCCTTCTCAATGCCATACTGAGTCGCCTGTATCCATGTCGCTTCGTCAAAATGGCGGGCACTGGTCTGATCAGTCACCTCATCCTGACCCTCTGCCTGTTTCTGAGAAGTTGCATCATCATATGAATCCTTCAATTCCAATTTGAAATTAAAATTGTGAAAATATTATATGCAGTTAATTGTAAAACTAAATAAAATAAGCGTGACCACAATCTGACGATGGCGATCACTTCTAATCTCTCCGATGGCTGGATCACTATACATCCTTCGATAAACATCATACTCTGTAATATCGGGATGCTTGACTGCCTATATGAAAATAAAATAAACTGTTTATATTTGAAGTTATATAAAATATTTTAAAAAAATACTTACTAGATGCTCTTTATGTGTACTGAATGTACGGCTACCAGCTCGATGCGTCACCTCCTGTCTCCTCAGGTTCTGCCGACCCAATGAAGACCTCCTCTAAAATCCACCACCCAACTAGTGTGCACATAATTCATCCAAAACCTAAGATGAAATTTACTCTAGTTGGTGGGCTCTACAAGACTCATCAAATACTATCTCTCCTTCTTTCTTAATTGATGTCTTTCTAAAATTGTGCAAAAACTGACACAAACACTCACGCATAGCCACCTCTCATACTGCATGGATATCGTCATGCATGATATCATCAATGGGATACCATAAACCCTACAAATAATTTATAATATCAAGTTATTTATAAAATAAATTTCAAAATAAATATTATTTATTTACATACAAGCCAATGATTATACATGGCGAGTTTCACATCAATAGGAATCTATTCCCATGTGGTTCATGGATGAGAAAAATAATTTCACAAGATAGCGCTCCCCTATCCAACAGCTACATGCACAAAACTATGAAAAAAGAATAAATAATCAAACCATTAGTAAATATATAAATAAATTAATGAAATCTAAATAAAATATATAGGTTACCATACCTCTGTGTACATGGATCAAAGACAATACGTGAACGTCACTCGGGGATAGGGTCAGGAATCATCAGTCGTGCAAGACCGTGCCCCCTCTACGTGCCTCCTGAACCAACAGTGGTATGAGGGTAAGATGACACCACATGCCCCTCATCCAAAGGTAGATCAGCCTCCTCTAACTCGCACAATAGATCAGAGTCCATATGAAACACAAAATGATTTTTTTAGACGATAGTTGAAAATAACTATTATATATATATATATATATATATTATTTATGATCATAATTAGCATTTAACTATGCCAATGTTCATCTTCATCATCATCTTAGTATCAAATGATGTCAATGCCTTCATATTCTTCCTCAACATCATCAATATCCATATGAGTTTCACTTTCATCATCCCTTGTCATTTGAATTTCATTTGTAACATCATTAACATCTTTGTCACCATGGACACTTAATTGTTGGAGGTCCTCATCGATATTCACGTTTATTTGTGAAAAATATGGATTTTGAGTAGTATCTTGAAAAATTTCAATTTATTCCACTTTAGTGGAACCACATTCAGTTTGAATAAATTGATTTTCCCAAGATTTCATTTTTATTTTTCTCAACCAATCACCCAAGTCTCTTAAAGTAGCACAGTGCTTTGCATAATAAATTTGATGTGCCTATTGATCCAGTAAAAATGGTTCATTTACTGCAATAAGACTTTTATATTTAATATCGACGATTCCATGATTCGTATGAACACACAAGCCTCTCTTAATATCCATCCACCAACATTTAAACATCATTATGTAATTTTTTCCAAGATAAAATAGCTTAATAATTTCATCCAGAATGCTGTAAAAGTAAAATTCAGTTTCTATATGATGTGATCCTCTCAAAAAAACTCCATTGTTCATTGTTTTTTTATTTATAATATTCACATTTATGAAATCCAAAACCCTTCACCACATATGAATTATAAGATTTAACCATTTTGGATGGTGGGTTACTCAATATACGCAGTCGCTTATCAATTTTATCAGCATGTTGAGACACTTGAAAATTTGTAAAAAAATTATCAATATAATAAATAGTAAACTGAATTAATATTAAACAATCAATAATTTATGTTACCAGCTTTTGAAACCATTGAGAAAAAAATGTTGTTTGCATTCTTCAAGAGAAGATACTGTAATTTGTAAAACTTTTTTCTTTATATGATTATCATATAACCTAAAAATAAAATTATTTTATATACTGTAACAGAAATTATAGAATAAGTGATAGAAGGACTCACACTACAAATGTTGTCATTTATTCACAGTTGAGTAGAACATATGTATGAGCTCTATGATGTTCATCATCCGAAATTAATCATTCTTGAACTCCATCGAAGCCAATATTTTGATGATTAAAAACTGATAAATGATTGTCCATTTCATCATTAACATTTCCCTCATTTTTTCCCATGCATTTTTGTTTACAGGTATATTCAGATTCAAAATAGTGAGAGCTGAAAAAATCAATTTCCAATTAAAAATAAGCTTCAGCAATTGGGCCTTCAATTGATTCTTTGTTACGTACTTTTTTCTTCAATTTTTGCATGCATCTCTCGAAAGGGTACATCCATCGAAATTGTACTAAACCTCCACATTTAGATTCATGTGGAAAATGTAATATCAAATGTTCTATTGAGTCAAATAAAGAAGGTGGAAAGATTTTTTCCAGTTTACATATAATTACAGTAACATCTTCTTAGAGTTTTCTTAGCACATCGTAGTCATTTTTCATTGTACAAATGTCTCGAAAAAAATATGATATGTCTGTTGTCGAATCCCAAATCATATAATTCAAAAAACCACTTAATCTGATTGGCATAAGTATTTCCATTATAACATGACAATCATGACTTTTTAATCCAGTAATATGACCATTCTTAACACATCTTCCCAAATTGGAAGCATAGCCACTTGGAAGTCTCAAATCAGCAATCCACTGACAAAATAATAAATGACTCTCTTTGGATAGTCTATAAGCTACTTTTGGCTTCATTAACAACTATGATCTGACATTTTCAAATAGTTCAAGTTCTGGTCGCCTGCAAATTTGGGAAAGATATAATCGTTCTTTTATAATGTCTTTGGTCTTACCTGGTGTATTCAAAATTGTATGAAATAAATTAACAAAACAGTTCTTCTCAATGTGCATGGAATCTAACATGTGGTGGACCAAAAAATAAGACCAATATGGGAGATCCCAAAAAATTCTTCATTTTATCCAATTATGTTCTTTCCCAAAGCCATAAATTTTTTGTTGGTTTATTATTGGCCCAAGTGTGATGGGAGGTAATGAAAATACAACTAATTTTAACTCTATACCTGGGATCATTTTTGGTGGTTTTTCCCTTTCAATTGTGCCTTTTCTGAAATGAGATTTTTTCCTTCAAAAATGATGATTGGTTGAAAGAAATCTATGATGGTAGTCAAAATATAATGTTTTTTTCATTGACAAGAATAAAAGCTTTGTTGTATTTCATATAGTAAGGATGTGAACTCAGACTATGTGTACTCTATCCAGATAACATTCCATATGCTAGAAATTCACTAATCATCCACATTAATGCAGATTTTAATGAGAAATTTTGTTTCGTAGTAACATCATATATACTAACACCACTACTCTATAATTCATTTAACTCGTCAATCAATAGTTTCAAATAAACAACAATATTCTTTTTCAGATGTACTGGGATTAATAAGGTTAAAAAGATATAGGGATCCTTCATCAACATCCATGGAGGTAGATTTTACGGAGTTATAAAGACATGCCAACATGAATACTGACTACCATAAGAACCAAACGGATAGAAACTATCAGTAGAAAGACCCAATCGCACGTTTTGGGATTTTAAAGTAAAAGATGGATGTAGAAAATCAAAATGTTTCCATGAATCGCCATCAGATGGATGATTCAATCTTTTACCGGTTGAAATATTGGTTTTGTTCCATGACATCATTAATGATATGTTATGAGACATAAATAAACATTGCAGCCTGGGTGTAATGGGGAAATATCTCAACTATTTTACAGTAATTGATCCAGACTTCCCTGGTTGAGCTTCTTTATACCTCAATTGTCTACATGTTGGAAAACTATCCAGTGACTCATTTTCACCATAATATGAGATGAAATCATTTTCATAGGCATTAATCTTCTGATAACTTAGGCCAAGATTACGAACCAACCTCTTTCTCTCATAGTAATTTTCAGGCAACACATTTCTTTTAGGTAATAGTGTTTTAACCAAAGAAAATATCTGATCAAAACAGTTGTTTGACATTGCATTATATGATCTAATAGCCATAAATTTTGCAACCTCTTCTAATTTGATTATCTTTCAACTAGGATATAATACATCCTCGGCATACCTCAACAACTCATAAAATTAGGATGGTGCCAAATCAGGAGTTAAATCAAAATCATCGTGAGTTTCAGTTTGTTGAACAGATGGACCTGCAACATCATGTACTAAATTTTTGAACTATGATAGATCCAGAATCAAGTTATTATTATCTTCTCAGGAACTGCGTTCTCCATGTTGATACCAAAAAACATAATCTGGGTGAAAATCAAACTGCAAGAGATGTCCCCCAACCTTTTCAAATGTGTCAAACATTCTCAGAGCACATTTTTTAAAGGACACTTAATTCTACCTTCTGAAACATATTCCAGTTTTGATGATTCAAATGCAAAGAAAGCTTCAACACCCTCAATATATATAGAATTTCAACCAGAACCATTTGGATTTCTACGCTGATTTATCCAAGCACGGTCATCAAATAATGATTGATGTCGACTTCCTTATTCAATAATTTTCTACAAAATATAAAATTGTCACTATTTTTGAATAATTTGAAATTATAATAATACTGCCTGAAAAAAGAAGATAAATAATTACTACTACTTCTTATTAATTACCATTAATTAAAGGCGGAAAAATTTCCAGTGGATTGACGGCTCCTCTTTGGTCCGACGGCTCATTTACTTGCATCGTTGTAACACTGAAATCACAATGAAACAAGCTGGTCGGAGGTATGCATATTCATTCTCATATGCATGAGAATGAATATACATAACTTCGACCAGATTCTTCATTGTGATTTCAGTGTGAGAAAGATGCATGTAAATGAGCAGTCGTACAAAAGAGCCCCCTTTTCGTCGATGAATCTTCTCCTTCCAACTGTCACCGCTTGAAAACATTATAAAAAATATGATCCTATGAATGCATATCCAATCTCATGTATAAGAGATTGAATATTCCTATGTAGTAGCACATTTTTCATTTTTTTTATTCAGTAAGAGTTGAAAGAAGAAAAGTCATCGAGGAAAAGGAGTGCCGTCAATCCACTAGAAATTGTGCCAGGTTTTTAGAATTTATTAAAATTTCTTAAAATTTCTTTCTAACTGTTCCTCACTAATTATTACTAATTATTACTATTTATTTCTAATTATTACTAATTTAGAAATACTTAGCAATACTTAGAAAAATGAAAACTTCAAGAATAAATAAAGGAAATTTGGTAATCATCGTTGTGGAAATGATTACAAATATTCCCTTCATTATCCAAGAATTTTTCATTTAATAATTACAATTATATCTAATAATTACTAATAAAAAAATTATATTATCAATATTTATGAAAAAAATATTAATATTATTAAAATAATAAAAAATTTATAAAATATTAAAATTATCAATATTCGCAACAGGATTTGCACTATTCTTAACATGTTCAAATCTCAAAGGGTTGCCAATTGTGAGGTCATGTGCAATAAAAAGTTTGTTTCAGTCATGTCCAATGTAAACTCTATAATTTTCCTTACATGGTTGATCACCTCGCAAGTAGTGTTGCAATAGGACGACCAAAGTAATGCCATTCTCATCTCTAAGAATCATCTCTCTCCATTTACATAGATCATTCTTCTTTAAAAATTTGAGGGGACATTAGTATCTTTCCCTTAAATTTTCAAGGATGAATGGTCTATGTAAACAGTCATGTGAGATAATTCTTATAGATGAGAAGGGCATGACTTGGGTTATCCTATTGCAATGCTACTTTCAAGGTGATCAACCAAGCAAGGAATGTTATATCTAATTATATCTAATTATTACTAATTAAGACTAATTATTACGATTTATTACTAATTATGACTAATTATTACTAATTATGACTAATTATGAATAATTTTTACAAATTATTACTAATTATTACTAATTATAAGTAATTGTAAGTAATTATATCTATTTATATCTAATTATATTTATTTATATCTAATTATTACTAATTATATCTTATTATATCTTATTATATCTTATTATATCTAATTATTACTAATTATATCTAATTATTACTAATTATTACTATTTATATCCAATTATTACTAATTATTAATAATTACTACAAATTATTAATAATTATTACTAATTATATCTAATTATATCTAATTATTACTAATTATTACTAATTATTATTAATTATATCTAATTATATCTAATTATTACTAATTATTACTAATTATATCTAATTATATCTAATTATATCTAATTATTACTATTTATTTTTAATTATTGCTAATTATTAGTATTAATTATTAATTATTAGTATTTATTAGTAATTATTACTAATTATTGCTAATTATTCTTAATTATTGCTAATTATTACTAATTATTACTAATTATTGCTAAATATTACTAATTATTGCTAAATTTTACTAATTATTAGTATTTATTCCTAATTATTAATAATTATTCATATTTATTACTAATTATTCCTAATTATTACTAACTATTCCTAATTATTACTAATTAATACTAATTATTCATATTTATTAATATTTATTCCTATTTATTAATATTTATTGTTATTTATTACTAATTATTGATATTTATTAATAATTATTGCTAATTATTGCTAATTATTGCTAATTATTCCTAATAATTGCTAATTATTTCTATTTATTTCTAATTATTGCTAATTATTGCTAATTATTGCTAATTATTGCTAATTATTGCTAATTATTGCTAATTATTGCTAATTATTGCTAATTATTGCTAATTATTACAATTTATTTCTAATTATTGTTAATTATTTCTAATTATTGCTAATTATTGCTAATTATTGCTATTTATTGCTAATTATTAGTATTTATTGCTAATTATTAGTATTTATTAGTAGTTATTACTAATTATTAGTATTTATTACTAATTATTACAATTTATTACTAATTCATAAAATTAATTACTAATTATTACAATTTATTACAAATTATTACAATTTATTACTAATTATTATTAATTATTGCTAATTATTGCTAATTAAATCTAATTATTCTTAATTATTACTAATTATTGCTAATTATTCCTAATTATTGCTAATTATTACTAATTATTAGTAAGTAATACTAATTATAAGTATTTGTTCCTAATTATTCGTAATTATTCCAAATTATTACAAATTATTCCTAATTATTACTAATTATTCCTATTTATTAAGATTTATTTCTTTTTATTACTAATTATTGCTATTTATTGCTAATTAGTTCTAATTATTCCTAATTATTCCTAATTATTTCTCATTATTACTAATTATTAGTAAGTATTAGTAATTATAACTATTTATTCCTAATTATTTGTAATTATTACTAATTATTACTAATTATTCCTAATTATTACTAATTATTCCTATTTGTTAATATTTATTTCTATTTATTGCTAATTATTGCTAATTATTTCTATTTATTGCTAATTATTTCTAATTATTCCTATTTATTGCTAATTATTGCTATTTATTTCTATTTATGGCTAATTATTTCTAATTATTCCTAATTATTGCTATTTATTGCTAATTATTTGTATTTATTAGTAATTATTAGTAATTATTAGTATTTACTACTAATTATTACAATTTATTACTAATTATTACAATTTATTACTAATTATTACAATTTATTACTAATTATTATTAATTATTGCTAATTATTGCTAATTATTACTAATTATTTCTAATTATTACTAATTATTGCTAATTATTCATAATTATTTCTAAGTATTCCTAATTATTGCTAATTATTAATAATTCTTAGTAAGTATTACTAATTATAAGTATTTATTCCTAATTATTCGTAATTATTCCTAATTATTACTTATTATTCTAATTATTACTAATTACTCCTATTTATTAATATTTATTTCTATTTATTACTAATTATTGCTATTTATTACTAATTATTGCTATTTATTTCTATTTATTGCAAATTATTTCTAATTATTTCTAATTATTTCTAATTATTCCTATTTATTAATATTTATTACTAATTATTTCTAATTATTCCTAATTGTTGATAATTATTGCTAATTCTTAGTATTTATTAGTAATTATTGGTAATTATTAGTATTTATTACTAATTATTAAAATTTATTACTACTAATTACAATTATTACTAACTATTATAATTTATTACTAATTATTATGAATTATTCCAAATTATTATCAGTTATTCCTAATTATTACTAATTATTCCTATTTATTACTAATTATTCCTATTTATTTCTATTTATTGCTATTTATTACTATTTATTGCTATTTATTGACATTTATTGCTAATTATTGCTAATTATTGCTAATTATTGTTAATTATTCCTAATTATTGCTAATTATTCCTAATTATTTCTAATAATTGCTAATTGTTGCTAATTATTCCTAATTATTGCTAATTATTTCTAATTATTGCTAATTATTTCAATTTATACATATTTATTGCTAATTATTTCAAATTATTGCTAATTATTCCTAATTATTAGTATTCATTGCTAATTATTAGTATTTATTAGTAATTATTAGTAATCATTAGTATTTATTACTAATTATTACAATTTATTGTTATTATTACAATTTATTACTAATTATTATTAATTATTGCTATTTATTTCTATTTACTACTAATTATTGCTATTTATTACTAATTATTGCTAATTATTCCTAATTATTGCTAATTATTCCTAATTATTGCTAGTTATTCCTAATTATTACTAATTATTACTAATTATTAATATTTATTCCTAATTATTACTAATTATTACTAATTATTTCTAATTATTACTAATTTTTCTTATTTATTACTATTTATTGATATTTATTACTAATTATTATTAATTACTACAAATTATTTGTATACATTACTAATTATCGTTAATAATTAATAATTACTACTAAATATTAGAAATTAGTACGAAAAATTTCAATTTATTAGTACAAATACATACTAATGACAAAAAGATTTTAATTTAATTTAATTAAAACTAATCAATAAAAAAAATTAACATAAAAAATGAAATAAATAATAAATTGAAAAAACATAACTACCTTTAAAAGTGATTTTCTGTTGATGCAGACGACTTCACAACTTCTTTGTGAACAAAAAAATTAACTCAGAAAAATTCACTCTCTAAAATCCGTGTTTATAAAGAAACATGATATAAAATTTGAGAGGAATGAGAGGAAAAACGGATGGGGGTATGTATAGGTTAGATTATTTGCGACGGGATTATTTGCGATGAGATGCCCGTCGCAAATAGTATCTTTTGCGACAGGACTCATCGCAAATACCTAAGCCCGCATTAATTACTGTCGGTGGTTAAAAAGTTATTTGCGACGGGACCTGTCGCAAATAGTCTCTGCCGACACACCTTTTGTGACGGGATGACATCCTGTCGCAAAAGGCAATAAACCGCTGCCTGTTATTTGCGACGGGTCCCATCACAAAAGGTGTCCCATCGGAAAATGCTATAAACCGTCGCTGATTATTTGTGATGGGCCTCGTCGCAAATACTTAACTATTTGCGACAGTGGGATCCTACCGTCGCAAATAACCTTCGCACTGTTTGGGGCGTTATCCGCGCCAACTATTTGCCACGGGAGACAAAATTCCGTCGCAAATAGTTGGTTATTTTCGACGGGTTGTTACTCTCGTCGCAAATAACCTCTTGGACGGACCTTTTGCGATAAGATTTATTCATGTCGCAAAAGGCCCTTCGCAAAAAGCCCTTTTCCCGTAGTGAAATATTCATGGGAATCCGAAGTCTTTAGTTCAATCCATATTTATGTTGAGATTTGAAAATTGGACTTCCCATATCATAAATATCGAACCCGAATCATTTTCAGAAACTATTCAACACAGAAAATGGGTGGATGTAATGAATGAGAAGTTGCATCAGATTGAGAAAAAATGAAACATGTGAACTTGTTCCGTAGACAATAGATAAAATTGTTTTCGGAACAAAGTGGGTTTATGTAGACAAATTGAATTAACATGGAGAAGTTTCATGAAACAAGGAAAGACATATTTCAAAATGATATGCATGGGTGGATGTTGTGTATTTCGAAGAAACATTTTCCCCAGGTGCAAGATTGAAAACTATCAGAATGTTTCTAGTAGTGGATGCACATTGAAATTACAACGTTAATCAAATTGATGTAATGTCAGCTTTTCTAAATGGAAATAATAGGTATGAATTTTACATTAAACAACCTTGTGGGTTTCTACTAGAGGGGGATGAAAGAAATTTTTTCTAAATTTAAAAAATATTTTTATGTGTTGAAACAATCCCCACATGCTTGGTATTCAAAACATGACAATTTTTTGAGATTGTTGATATTTTTAAAGGAAATGTTGACAGCAACATGTAAGTGAAAGATGTTAAGTCGAACACCCTAATTGTAATTTTGTACAAGGATGATAAAAAATTTATGGAGATGAAGATAATGTTTGTAAACAATTATCAGAGGAGATGAAGAAGAACTTCTCGATGCCAATGTTGGGAGAATTAACATTCTTCTTTATCTTACAAGTTCAACCAAAAGGAAAGTGAAATTTTTTATATCAAGAAAATTATGTTAGGGAATTGTTACAAAATTTTGGTATGGAATAATCAAAATAAGTTTGTACTCCAATTTTATTAATAACAAAGTTGAGAAAATATGAATCTTGAAAATTTGTGAACCAGAACAATTTTTGAAAGTTGATAGAAAGTTTTCTTTATCTAAAAACTTTGAGACCTGAAATATTTTATGTTGTAACTAAGTGTGTCAGATATTAGAGTGATCCAAAAGAGTCTCATATGTTAGGGGAAAATTGTTAAAATAGTGGGTTCCCTAGACCCAACTATGTAGTACTTTTGATTAACGTATCATGTGTACAGTTAGATATGCATGATGATATCTTACCATTATAGTGCAGACTTTTGTGCATCCACTATAATAATGGTAATGTCCAAAGGTTAATTGTCATGTCAAGAGGTTGTAGCAGATCACAGGCTATAATGAGAACCTCGTGATACAATGAAATTGATCTTAAATAAATGTTCTATAGTCTAGATACATCTTACTGACCGGACACAGTAGATGTCTGACTATCAAGTGTTGGGGGATCATAAGCATTGAGACTTCTTCTCATGAAGTTCACACTTGGTTATCTTTAGTAGTGAGATCATGAGGACAGACCCGTTAGTAGGAACACCACATGTTTTGGGTGTCATTGGTTGTTCCAATCTACAGATATGTGTATTGGTCTCCTGACTTGACTCCATTACCAATGTATATCATTTAATTACGTACTTTAATGCAAGGAGAAAACCATGGCAGTAATGTCGTGGTGAGGTAGTTTGTGTTGGGTTCGTCGTTGGTGGTATGACGTTGGTTGAATGGTCAAGAAAGAATTTGTCGCTTCCAAGTTTAAGAAGTTGTATATCTCAGGCCTGGTTGATAAGGATGCTGCCGCCTTCATAAGTCTTTGGCCAAAGCAGTAGAATGGAAAATCCATCCAGTTAGATCAACAAATAATAAAGCAAGATAAGGACGATGACACTAGAGTGCATCATGCTTTATGAGATATTTAATGACAAAGAGATTATAGTACATAGTCAGTGTTCGTAAGTTGGTAGTCGTTGCAATGACTATCCTTATCTATTTAGGGGCCAGGACAGGTTTCTATACCCCGCTCATGGTTTGTGGATTTTATTCACTACTATTGAGATATGGGCCTAGAGGGTCAAACACAATAGCGTATTCAAGAATCCTCCCTATTCAGTTGAATATGTATATGGACATAGTGGGCGCCGCCACGGGGTCCGAGCGTTGTCAATGTTGTTGATCACCAAAAGAATTAAATAAATTCATTAATATTCTAGTTACAAATATTTGGGATTGAATTTATTTAATGTATTTACGAGTTCAGTAAATACGAGAAATTATTAATCGAATGAATATTATTTTAATATTCAAGGTTCGCTTAATATTAAGCGGGACAAGCGAGTCAGGTTAAAAGGCACAGTTTTTTCATGTAATATATTTTATATATATTACAAGTATGTGATAAAATAAATAAATAAAATTGACGCAGTTATAAGTCATCATAGATATTTATTTAGTGGATGAGGAATTAATGGGGTCTGGGGAACCTAACTGGGTAATTTCCACAATCCTCTATAAATAGAGGAGAGGGGATCAAGCACAACAACTATTCAAATCAATTTGGCTACAGCCTCTCTCTCCTCCTGCTCTCTAGAGATAGAAGCTCTCGATCCGAGCTTGTATCGTGTTTCTCCACATGCATCGCAAGATCGACGAGGTAGTGATCGTCGGAACGTCGAATATATCGTCAGATCGCCGCTCTAGCACCCGGAGTTCGACGATCGACGTTCCTGTGGATTTTTGAAGCATGTGTGGACAATCTTGAGGGATCCTGCTATGGATCCTTCGTGCAACGATCACCGGTGAAAATTTGTGGTTGACAACGACTTTAGATCTGAAATGGGTAAGTTTTTCTTTTAATTTTTGTGCTCTTTACAATCTACGCGAGGTCCTTAGACCTCTTCGGGGCTCGGATCATCGGCGACGACAAGTTTCGTTGTCTCGCCGACGAAATTTTTAAAATCTCTGGCCCACCGGCTTCTGTTGTGGGGCTCAGATACCTAATAGTGGTATCAGATGGAGGTTTTTAGATTTTCTAATCCAAATAAAATTAATTTTCATAAAATTAATTAAAGGGTACAAAATCATTCACAACAGTTAAAACCGTGTGTCGATCCGATTTCAAAAAGACAAGATATGGTCATTTGAAATTTTAAGAAATGATCGTTTTTTCAGTATGAAAACGGGTACTAAAATTTCTAATATTATTATAATAAAAAAATTATAATAAAAAAATTATAATAATATAATTATAATAATAATAAATTTATTATAATATTATAATAATATAATTATAATAATAATAAATATATTATAATATTATAATAATTTATAATTATTATATATCTAAAGGATAATTATAGCCTTTAGAAAGATTTAAGAATATATATATATATATATATATATAAAGGATGACCCCAAAGGGGGTCTTCCCACATAGAGAATCAAAAACAAGACCCAAGGGGTCTTGCTGCATCTTGCTACGATTTAATAAGAAAAATTAAAAAAAAAGGGATCTGGCCCATTGAAAGAACAAAAAAAAAACCAGTTGCAGGGGGTCTGATTGGACCCCCTCCCTCCTCCCCGCACGGTGCACTGTAGTGCCACTGGGACACCGCCAGGGATGCCTTCGTAGGAGTCGCCCGGGTGCCCTCCGGGTCGTCGCCTCTCGCAGCACCAGGGAGGACAGCCGTCGGAGCTCCACGCCGTTGTCCGCCAGTCATCTCCTCCCATTCAGGGATGGGGCACACAGCCTTAGGCACACCCACCTGGGACTCCTCCGCATGCTGCCTGGTCTCCTTTCTCGATCCGGCGGAAACAGCCACACCAGGCGCATGTCGCGACTTCACCTACCGCCCTCCACACCTCCTAGCCGAACGCCGCTCGTCCGGCCGCCGCACCAGCCCTGTCTCTGCCCGCTCCCTCCTCCCGCTTAGAGCGCGCACCATGGAGGGCGATCCACCATCCAGTTGCCCAACTAGTGTCGCCGCCCTCTATAGGAGAGGATTCCTCTGATCTAACTCCACCGCGTCTGGCTAGAATGTGCGGCAAACCACCTCTTGCTGCATGGAACACCGCCGCCGGCCGCAGTGAACAGGACATAAAACCCCTCCCTCCCTATAGGTGACCACACCAGGCACGCACCAGGCAGTAGAAGCCAGTTCGTTGCCCTCTTCCATCCTCCGATCATCTCCTCCCATGTGCGCATCGACACAGCACAGGTAGTTCCCCAGATCTGCGACCAGTCAGTCGCCCTATCCACAGACTCCCAGTAAGGTACCCCTTTTCTGGATGGGAAACGACTGGCAACAGGACTGGCCAGATCTTCCTGACCAAGTATAGGTCCGGGCGGACCTTCCTGGCCCACATAAGCCAAGAACAGCCTTTGCCTGACCCGTTATGGGTATGCGCAGGTTTGACGCAACCATCAACGGATCAGGTTAATTGATTAAAATAATTAATTAATTAAATTAAATTAAATTAAAATAATATATTAATTAATGTTAAAATTAAATTTTAATACCCTAGTAGAATTAATTTTATTTAGATATTAAATTAAATTAATTAATTAATTTGATTTTAAAGAATTAAAGTTTTATTAATTAAAGGACCAATAATTAAATAGATTATTTGAAATTTTAATTCATTTAATTTAATTAAATAACCCTCTTACTTATTTATGCATTTTAATTTTTAATCACGCTGTAGTTACCTGACTACTGGTCTTGAGCATTGAACTCATATGTCTGCCTTTAATTTATTTAATTAATTAATTAATCTGCATGCGACATGTGTAATTAATTAAAAGACAGTCTGTGCATCATCTATTTTTCATTTAAAATGTATAAGGACATGCGTGCCCAATTGATTGAATGTACATTTATACCACAGTTCCCCTCGCCTACGCGTGAGTATTCTTGTATCACGGATGGTGATGATGCAAAGACGAATGAAGTGGACCCCGCCAAGACGAGGCAGTGCACGTTGATGAAGATGGTGCAAAACGACATGTGGATTCTGCCAAGACGAGGCGGTACTCCAAGACGTGACGTCGACCCCATCAAGACATGTCGATACTACAGAAGACCATCAGACATACATGATAGGGAAAGCTGCATCTAGTGTCATGTTTCGACGCAGGTATGATGCCCCTTAGGTCTTTTAGATTCTCAAGACCAGTCGAGCAGTAGTATGTCCTTTTTGAATTTAATTATTATTTTATTAATTTTAGAACAGCGGAAAAATACACAAAATGATAAATAATAAAATTCAAAAAGAAGTGACATTTGATTTCTATTGATGTTCCGTTATGAGCGCGACAACATATATGAACAATATTAATAGAAATGGATTACATTCGTCGAGAGAGAAAACCTATAAAACCCTCAAAGAAAATATTAAGTCACAAACAGCCTTCCATCATTCAAGTTTGAACAAATCCGTGTGTTCGAGGTGTTGGTTAATGCCTTAGCTGAGGGTGCCTCTTACTACCGGGGAGTTCTTATTTGTGTGGTGGTTCAACTTAACTAAAATTACAGCAATGATATAGCCTTAGCTAGTTTTTTGTAATTTTATAGACAAGATTTTAGTAAATTAGTAAATGATTTTTAATGCTAGGACTTCACTCAACAGATCAAGGAACCGCGAGCTAATGTGGTTGGCTAGTCCAAAGTCTATCTTGGACCCTCTGAGTAGTGGCGTAGCCCTAACTTGTAGACTATGAGGGAGGTTCAGGGATATTTTCCACTATAATACTCAAGAGTATTCCGATTCTAGTACAGAGGGTTTCTAGAATTCAAAAAATTAGTGGGACACATTTAATGATTAAATAATTAGTAATGTCAGATTTGGTAATCACATAAAATTACAATCTGCTAAAGTATATTGTAGATAATGGCAAGCAATACCACAATAACACTACGATAAATATTAGACAAAGTTAATTTATAAACTAAACACGAATTTCCTAAATGTAGTATAGGCACTTGCACACATTACTACCATAATGGAAATTCAAGGTGCTTGTGTCCCAACCTGTTAAGCCACCTTAAAAAGCGAGGGTGTAAAAATGCTTACAGGAGACTTATGAATCAATAATATGATTGTTCTATCATAATTCTATCATCAACATATGATTTTAGTTGCGGTCACTACATCAAGACATGGATGATGTTACAAGTAGTCTCATCTCTAAGATCCTTTCGAGGAGAAGGAAAAGCAATATTTGAATGTGATGAATGCACTCAGATTGTGTAAAGTGTAAGACAGTTTACAATCTTTCATGTCATCCCATTCTTATAACTTTTACACCCAATTACTATAGTTTCATTTAATGGTACAAATGAACCATATAGAGTAATCTCTTCATTACCGCTAAGGTAATATTTTCCAAGTAATTAGAATATTAGAGATAACACCATATTTTATTTTTATGGAAAATATATTGAAAGACAAGGCAGAAAGGCCTATGAAAAGTTACGCCAAAGGCACCTTCGTCATGTCCTTAAAATAAAAATGGTTGGTTATTTAACATGAGGTTATTTTCATGACATAATGAAATGAATTCATGGAAGTTTAAAAACTGAAATACCAAAAGCAAGTACGCACTTCTCATTCAGTTTATATTCATCAAATATATTAATGTTTCTAACATACTTCTTGGGTATTGAATATATTATGCCAATAACATATGAAGATTTAAAAATAGTAACCAATCAAGTAGAGAAACATTACTAGAAGTAAATTTTCTTCTCCAAGTAGCTGAGAAATGGTGATTCCTAAGTCAGCGGTGAGAAACACATGAATTCTAATTGCCAAGTGATGGATTAAAATTGAACAAGTTTTGGAGTATAACCAAAAAACATTTATCTCATGTGCCCATTTGGACATGATGAGACATTATTCCATGTTTTGGAATGAATGTTTTTTGTGTCAACATACTCAACAAATAAGTTCACTTCTATTTGAATCAATGGCAATACATGATGAATATAAAATGTAAGACCTTCCCAGTTGTGGAAATGTGATTATTTGTCAAGTAAAAATAAGAGTGGATATCTTCAATATACCAAGTATGGTATTTAGTCTCGGTACAACTAAACACCTATGGTATAATTGACATCTTTAGTTTAGAAAAAGAAACCTTTAGAAATAAAGGTATGCCAGAAAGCTTTCGAGGTTAGTTCAACACGAGAGTGTGAACTTCTCCAAAGAAATATAGAGGTAAAGATACTTCATAAGATTACTTTAAGTCATTAAGGAATGTACCAATGAAGCATAAGTTTAGTTAGAAGATATGAGTTTCTTCGGATCGGAAGACTGAAGAATATTTTGACCCAGCAATCATCGATCATGATAATGTAGTGTGGAGTAATTCCTAAATGCATGTTACCTTATCTACATCACTGTGTTGACATTTATAAGGAGGATCGATGATAAAGTATTACATATTAACATTGGTCAAAAAACATGTAGCGTGGGGAAATTCCTAAATGCATATGTTATACATCAAAGTTATGTTGTAATTTGTATCAATGTTGCAACCTGTAGAAACATCCATTATATTTCATGATGTGCTTTGAAAATAATGGCTTAAACTCATAACAAATATGCCAACTAAAATGACAAATTGATATCATACGAGTCATAGTATGATATAAAACCTATTATGTTATAGGACTTGTTTAGATGCAAAGAGTTTTTTAGGATTTAAGAAAAACATTCATCAAGTTAAACACGTTGTGCATGTAAGGTAATTATCCAAACAATTGCTTAAGATATTACCTAAATCCCTAATATAGAAAATTTGTAATCACATACTAGACTACATTTCTATACAAGGGTGCACATCTCTATTAGAGATAGTGGGAGCTGAATTGACTTGGACTTAGTCAATGATCGAGATGCACAAATGTTTGTCATAAGGAACAAGTTCAACAAGTACATGTGGAATAGGAATATTTCGGAGACACATACTGCGTAGGAAGTATGAAACCATGGTGATGGTTTTATATTCACCATGGTTGGTGATATATTATTCATTGAAAATAATAAATCATACAAGTAAGCAGTATAAGGCAACGAGCTAAGATTGACAAGATCAACTAAAATTCAATAATGGATTCCATGTATCAAATTGGAAAGGGGCTTATAAATTGAATACCGCAGTGGGTATTCAAATGAAATGATACATGTATGGTACAAGTATGGTACCAATAAGGCTCAATTGGATATACCAAGTCAGTATGCCTAAATCTATTAGAATTTTAATTATCATAGCTAAACATTTAAGATATTTTTATTGGTCATTTCGATGTCAAGATCATATTTCGTGGAAGGTGTCTATATGACACAACCAGAAAGAGATGAAGACATCAAATGATGCCAGTAAGGGTTAAAAGTTACTGAAATCCAATTCTAGATTAAAGAAAGCAACAAGATCTTAGAACATTCATTGTAAATGAATCTTTTCCTTGTGTATGCCAAAGTTTAAGGGGAGCACCAATAATTTCCAAATGATATATGGTCAGCAACATATGGAAAATAGATTTTGATCTTACTGTTAGATAAGATCAGGTTAAAAGAAATTCTCCAATGATTGACGTAACATATAAACCTGGGTTCTAGGGAACCAGATCTACTGAGGTAGGTACAAATTGTTGCCTATGTCCATGGCTTAATCTCTCGAGGTTAACATGTTCGGAGCATGTGTAGAGATTAAAGATGTGAATTGATACCATATGCTTTAGCGATGGACCAATGACATATTCCACAATATGTACAATAATTGATATTTCCAGGATATAATTTATTATAGGCAGATATCAATTATTTCCAGGAGCACTGCAAGTGATGCAGTCAGAGCTATCATCTTGTACTTAGGAAATTACAAATGATATGTACTAGGAATAAATAGAGGAAGGTATACTAGTTATGGTGGGATACATACTAGTAATCCTTAGATCAATTTGATCTAGTATCGTAGTTAGGAAAAGGTGATGAGTGAGTCAAGCTCATGAAATCTAGTGGTAGCCATACCTACAAATATCGAGTATGTTGTAGCTTCTAAGGCAGCTAAGAAGCAGTTATAAATTGCAATGATTTGTTCCAATTCTTGGACTCGCACCTAGTGATAAAAGTATTATCATAATAAGAATTATGATATTCTTACTAGAAAAGTTTTCATGTTATGACAACAGAAAAAAGTAATATACTCGGAGATACATTATCTTGAGAAGTTTTACTCAGGCATATAAGGCCGCATATAGCAGATATGCCACCTGGCGAAAATGTGGCATGCCCAGCAGTTGAATCCATTACTCAGCAGAAGCATGGTATTTATCATGTGAGTGTCCAACAAGTTTAGTTAGCAAGTTGGCTCTAGTGAAAGTGGGAGTGTTGAAATAGTGGGTGCCCTAGACTCAACTATGTAGTAATTTTGATTACCATATCATGTGTACAGTTAGATATGCATGATCATATCTTACCATTATAGTGCATAATTTTCTGCGTCCACTATAATAATGGTAATGTCCAAATGTTAATTTTCATTTCAAGAGGTTGTACCAGATCCCAGTCTATAATGAGAACCTCGAGATACAATGGCATTGATCTTAAATATATATTCTATAGTCTAGATACATCTTACTGACTAGACATAGTAGATGTCTGACTATTTGGTTCTGGGGGGACATAATCATTGAGACTTCTACTCATGAAGTTCACACTTGGTGATCTCTAGTAGTGAGATCATGAGGAAAGACCCGTCAGTAGGAACACCACATGTTTTGGGTTTCATTGGTTGTTCCTTTATACGAACATGTGTATTGGTCTCCTGACTTGAGACCATTACCAATGTATATCATTTAATTGTGTACTTTAATGCAAGGTGCAAACCATGGCAGTAATGTCGTGGCAAGGTATTTTGTGTTGGGTGCGTCCTTGGTGGTATGAAGTTGGTTGAATGGTCAAGAAATAATTTTTCGCTTCCATGTTTAGGAAGTTGTATATCTCTGGCCTGGTAGATCAAAATGGTGTCACCTTCATAAGTATTTGGAAAAAGCATTAGAAATGAAAATCCATCCAGTTATATCAACAAATAATAAATCAAGATAAGGACGATGACATAAGAGTGCGTCCTGTTTTATGAGAAATTTAATGATAAAGAGATTATAGTACACAGTCAGTGTTCGTAGGTTGGTAGTCGTTGCAATGACTCTCCTTATCTCTTTAGGGGCCGTGATGGGTTGCTAGACCCCACTCTTGGTGTGTGGATTTTATTCGGTACTTTTGAGAAAATGGCCTAGAGGGTCACACACAATAGCGTATTCCAGAATCCACCCTATTCAGTTGAATAGGTATATGGACATAGTGGGCCCCTCCACGGGGTCCGAGCATTGTACATGTTGTCGATCACCAAAAGAATTAAATAAATTCATTAATGTTCAAGTTATGAATATTTGGGATTGAATTTATTAAATGTATTTACAATATCAGTAAATACGACAAAATATTAATCGAACAAATATTATTTTAATATTCAAGGTTCTCTTAATATTATGTGGGACAAACGAGTTGTGTTAAAAGGATATATTCTATCCCGTAATTAATTATATATATATTAAAATTATGTGATAATATAAATAAATAATATTGACAGATATATAAGTCGTCATAGTTATTTATTTAGTGGACACGGAATTAATGGGGGTCAGGGAACCCAACCGCGTAATTTGCACAATCCACTATAAATAGAGGAGAGGGGCTCAAGCGGAACAACTATTCATGTCAATTTGTCTAGAGCCTCTCTCTCCTCCCACTCTCTAGAGATATAAGATCTCGATTTGAGCTCGGATCGATTTTCTCCACATGCATCGCAAGATAGACAAAGCAGTGATCATCAGAATGTCGAATATATCGTCAGATCGCCACACTAGCACTCAGAGTTCGACGATCAGCATTCCTGCAAATTTCTTAAGCATGTGTGGATGATCTAGAGGGATACTGCTATGGATCCTTCATCCAATGATCACCAGTGATAAGTTACGGTCAACAACGACTTTAGATCTGAAATAGGTAACTTTTTATTTTAATTTTTGTGCTCTTTAAAATCTACGCGAGATCCTCGGACCTCTCCGGGGCTCGGATCGTCAGCGACGACAAGTTCCGTCGTCCCGCCGATGAAATTTTTAAAATACCCAGCCCACTAGCTTCCGCTGCGAGCCCCAGATACCTAACAAAAATAGAATTCTAAGATATATTAAAATAACAACTTCATATAGGCTTTTATACAAAAGAGTTTATGAAAGGATCTTTCAGGGTTATACTAATTCTGATTTGGATGGAGATTGTAATTATAGAAAATCAAATTATTGATGAAAATTTTTCTCAGGAGAATGTTGTGTGAGTTGGAATAGTAATAAACAGACTTAATTAAAATTGACCATAGAGGAATCAAAATATGTTACAGCTACTCATACTTATACTGAGATGTTGGGGATGAAAATATAACTCGAATATTTTAAAGTTGAATTTGGAAAACTATTCAAGTACTTTGTGATAATCAAAGTGAAATTGATCATTCAAAAAATCTTTTAAATCATTTAAGAAAAAAAACACAATGAAATAATTTTTAACTTTATAAAATAGAATTTTCTGTTATAGATTTTTTTTGTTATATCTCAATAAAGTATCAAATTGCTAAAACCATTAGGAAAGAAATACCGAAAGAGATATTTGTGAAATTGAGGTTACAACTTCATGATCATCCAACACCCTGAGATTCCTAAACATCATAAAGAATTAACCCCCATCGTCCTTTATATTATGATGAAAAAGGTGGAGAATTAGTAAAACATTATCCAACATTGAGAATTAAATTACATTTCATACATAAATGAATCTTAATCTATGGTTACCAAAAAATGGGGGAGAGAAATAAAAATTATAGAAACAAATAAAAGTGAGGGGAATTTTATATTATCATGGAAATAAATATTTATTTCCACTAAGGAATAGAATTCTATCAAAAAATTAATTTATCCAGTAGTGTGGTGTTACAACACCCTTTTTTGAGAAAGGCTGTGTTTTTTTAAAATTATAAAAACATGTTTTTTCTACAAAAGTTGAGTTGTGAAAAAAATGAAAGTTTAAAATGTTGTACACAATAGTTGTCAATAATAAAAAGGGGGATATTGAAGATAATTCACGATGTATTTACAAATTTTGGTATTTATTTTCGACAAAATTTTGTAAAATATATTTTTTGAAAAATAGGTGAAAGTTTCTAAATGTTCAAACACAAATGGGGAGAAATGTTTTGTTTTTGATAAAGTTGGTTTTCATATGTAGAGAACATGACCGAGCAACACCCGAAATAGAGTATCGTAATGAGTTGAAACACATATAGAAGTTGTTCAGATGTTGGAAGATCAAATTTTTTCACCTTAGTATATCAGCCCCAGATTCATCATTATGAAGCTAAAGAACAATCAGAAATATTAATTTTTAGAATGTTAGAATTTTTTTGAAGTGTGGAATATTTGTTTTAATGGAGTCATGAGTTGGAAAGTTATTTAATTCCTAACCATTATTCAGATGATTCTTTTCAAATATTAATGATCATATAAATAATGATAAAATCACATGATAAAAGTTTTTGAAGAAATGGAGGAATTTTAAAGATTGTATCAGTTACCAAAATCAAGAAAAAGTTTTCATCAGATCCAAAAGTATCAGAAATAAAAGATTTTAAAAGTTTGAATAAGTTAAAGATATTAAGGTTTGAATAATTTCAAAGTTGCTGAGTGGAGTTTCAATCATAATGAGGAATTCTTCATAATGTGGAATCCATAATAATTGTAACTCCATTAGACTAAAAATTAATAAGATCAATCATAATTAGAATAAGAAGTCATGTCTGAATGAGAATAGGAAGAAAGGCGGATCGTAGGGAGATGACCAAGACAGTTAGACTGTAATGAGATAAGGAAGAAACTCATCTCATAAGGAGAATAGAAACAAAGTTAGATTGTAACAAGGTGAGAAAGAAACTAAGATCATAAGGTGATTAGAAAGAATGTCCCATTGGATTGTGCCATGGAAGTTACATCAGATTTAGAATATATTATAAATTGAAAACAGACTAACTCTCGTGAGGAAATTCCATTCAAAATGAGATGAGGAAGTTCCATCAAAATAAGAAGAGGATTTTCCATCATAATGAAAAAAATTTAGTATGATTTAGTAGTTTTATTACTATGAATACTAGAAATGATTCAATAGGTTCATTAATATTTTAAGTCATAAAACATGATGTTCAAAATCCTAAAAGTTTTATAGTATTGAAAATTGAGTAAGTGAGAAATGTTTTTTAGTTTCTCCCATTTTATATTATGATTTACCTATAAATAAAATCCTAGTACACTTATAAATTTCAAACATTTGATGTGAGAAAAAGGTATATAACATAAGATTTTCATTCTGAGTTCTTTTTGGATAGAGATCTCAATAGAAAGATTAGACATCTGAATTTTTTCTCACTAGATTGAGGATTATCGAACTGGGGAATATGTAAATAAGGGATATCAAATAGAGGAAGATCCGACTAAGTAGTTGAGAAGAGTTTGATAATCAGATTTTGTGAAGAGGTTTCATCATATTGAGTCTATCAGATTGAGATAATTAGACCTAGGTTCATCGAACTTGGATTTGAGACTGAGTTTTTTTAGTTGAATTTTTTTGATCTTTTATTTTTTGGTCAGTTTTTTATAAGAATAATTTGTAATTTCATGGTAGTCAAAATAATATTTCCTATCAAGAGATAGAATGTGTCTAAAAAAGTTGACATAAGTTGCATTCACTTCTTCATTATAGAGGATTTCCATAAACCTGTGATATTGTATATGGCATGAATATAGGTTCTCACACTAAGTCTTAACCTTTAAAATCTTGTGTTCTTTAATTGATTTCCAAATTTTTCAAATATGATTATTTATTAAAATATTATAAAATAATCAACATAAATAGGATTCAGGGGTTACGTTATTTAATTTTATGAAACTTTTAAAAAATTGTAACTGATTCCCCCCAGTTGTTATTCAATCCTTTAGAAATTTAGAATTATCTTAAAATGTGATAACCATTTTTAGTAAATATAGGGGGAATAAATTTATATTCTATTTGGATTATGATATTTTTGAGAATTTTATTTCTTCTATCATGAAAAAAACAACTTGAATTCCCATCATTTAGAGAAAAAGATTAGATTTTCGTGAAAATTGATTAAATAATGAAATTATACTTATCAAATAAGTATTTTTGCTTATGTTCTTAGTCTATATAGTAATTAATTTCTTAACTCTAGGATAATTAACTTGGAAATGAAAATTTTAACCTATTGCCTTCTACTATGATGAAATGATTATCTTTTTTCACCTTTTTGGTTTACTGTTTTGTGATCAATAACCTTCTCTTGATCATCCACTTTCTTTGGATCATGGATCTATATATCTATCCATAATTATTTATTCATTTATTCAATGACCATATTTTTACTTCACACTAATATTTCTCCCTTGGAAACCTAGTTATGTGTTATTCTATATGACATTCACACTTCCCTTTCTCTCTAATCCAGAAGATGTTTTACTATCCTTTTATGATGTTATTTTTTCAAAAAAGGTATTTTTAAATGTGGAACCCTTGTTTATAGATACCATTTTTAAATTTTTAGGATACAATTTATTGAATATGATGAGAATTTAACACCCTGGTATTTTAAAATAATAATATTAGGTTTGATAGTAGATACGACACACAACACTGATCTTAAACGAAAACCAAAATATATTATTTAATTATGATATTTATAACATAGCCATTAAATCTATGGGTATTAATATTAATAAAAAAATATATGAATGTTTAACTTTTTTACACATGAATAAATAAATTAATTACTTATAAATTTATAAGAAATCAAACAAAAATAATTTGAAAGTGAAAAAATGATTCTTTGAAAAGTTGTTCTTATACACACAATGTGTTTTTTACATAATAAATTAAATTAATCACTATTGATGAATTATTTTAATGATATTAATATATTATTAATTCATCAAAAAATTTATCATTCATATTATATTTTTTAGTCATCGGATAAAAATAAATCTAATTTTTTGCTAAACCACTATTGTTTTTCTAAAAGAGGTTTCATCGTGTTTTGCACCATTATTTTAAAATTAATTTTTTCTAGTTTTAGCATTAATTTTAGAAATTAACTAATTTATTTAAATCATTTTTCAAAATTATCTCAAATAAATTTCTTTATAATTTTCTAAAAAGATAAATTTTCTAGGAATAGTATAAAATTGGGGTTTATTGGAAAATTCATTTTTAAAACATATAAATAGATACATAATGTTTTAAATATATTTAAATGTGATATTAGTAAAATTTTATTATAAATAATTTAATTTAGGTAATAGTAATCAATTATATGTTGAGTTTTGATATGAAACATTTTTTACATAAGAAAACATTTCTTTGGAAAATAGTTTTTCCATCGCATCTACAGAATTTATTTTAAATAAAATTCTTCCACTATAGTGAATTTAATTTGGTAAAATGGATTAAATATTTTTAATATATATAATTAATATTAGGTAATATGATCATCATAATTTTTTATCATAATGAATGGTTAAAGTAGTAATATATTATCACAGGTAATGGTAAAATTGGTTTATTGAGGGTTAAACAAAAGAGAAAGGGATATAATGACCATTAAAATTTATTGAATTTCAATTATATATTCATATTTATACCCTATATCATATAATTTCTTAAAATATCTCATTTTATTTCCATATGGTTATGATTGTTACCTTTATAAAAATTCAAGAATAGAAAATGAAAAATTTTCATTTTTTTACTTTTAAAAATATCTTATTTGTTCACATGGGGATAAAAATGAAGTATATTCTGTTATAAATAATAATTGTAAGTTTAAATAATTTTTATTTATCATGGTAATTTAAATATAGTTTTTAGTGATAATAAAAATACATTAAATATAATGGAAATTCTGATGTACTAATTATTTCATTAAAAGGAAAGTATAATAAATTTGTTTAGAAATATTAAAATGATAAAATTCGACTGAGTTTTATTGCCCATATAATTTAATAAATAAAAATGAAATATTAAGTTTTTTTAATGGATTATATTCAAATTATTTTGGTTTCATCCAATTTTCAAAAACAAATAAAATGAATAGTTTGAAAATTGACATTAATGATATTTTATAATAAATTATAGTTTATTAAAAAAATTACCCTTTATAAATAACATATATTATGAAAAATTCATAGTAAGTGGATGATAATATCAACCATGTTTCATTTATTTGATGTTTTTTCTTTTATATTAATTTCCATATCCCTAAATAATAAAATGATTATATATCACGAAGACAGTTAATATAGGCGTTTGTACTTTACATGTGATTGTGTTAAAATAAAGATTTCACACACCTGGAATTTTTTATTTGGTAAATTGGATTTAATATTAATAATAATTGGGTCTAAAGTATCTAACAATGTTCATTTAATTTCAGTTTTAAATGATTAATGAACCTAGTTAAAAACTACCTATCATGGGGAAAACTAAATTGGTAAGAGTTTGTGACCTTTGAGGTAAAATGAATATCATGTTTAAAACATGTTTATTTTTAGTTTTGAAGGTGTGGATCGACCATATATTACCACCACCACATTATTTATCAATATTTTAAGAACTTGGGTTGACAATGACTCTGCATTATAGAATAGATTAGGGTATTTACAAAAACATATATCCTTAATTATAAAATGACACCCCCACTCTTCAGATATTCACACTTCTCAATCCATTTATCTTGAAAAAAACCCTTAAAAAATATATCCATAACATCCTTATTAATAATATATAAGTTCTTATATTCCGAAAAAATACTATTATTAGGCTAATTATTAAGAGATCCAAAGGATATTTCTCTAATCGAAGGTAATCATATTCACCGAGATATTTTTTTACATTTTCTTTTATCATATTCAATTATGTATTAACAATTATAGTATAATAACACTATTAACTAACATTTAATGAGATTTTATCATATTTTTGGAATAATATTTATTGGTATCCTTCTACATCAAAAGGGAAAAAACCCATCGCTCATGTGTACAACAAACCACCACTTCCCGAACAGATGTAGTTTTTTTCGTCACTAACTCACATAGATAGTCATAAATATTGAAATAATTAATAATTATAAATAATATGAAATTAAATTATTTCTATAAAATTAATATATCATCCACATTCTTACAATTTCACCCATTTACGGAATTATATCGTCGCTTACAAGTACATATTGGCTACCATATCCACAAAGGTAACAATGAAATATTATTAACGAATGGGTGGTAAGAATTAATAATTGGATAATATGTGATATTATTTATATTAATATTATTCTTTTATATATTAATAACATTATTAAAACCATTATACATGAGTTTATAACTTATAAGAATGAAATAAGACCTAAGGTAATGGATTTTGTCTCAATTTCATTTCATTGAGGCATATTCTAATGTTTTGCACATAATCTCTTTTATATGGTGTATATACTTCCCATTTTTATTTAATATCTTTATTTCTTCAAAATTCATGTTATTTTAATATTTATATTTGAATTATTTCATCCATGGGTTTTTACATGAAAGTTTCCACGTTTTAAGGGGGTTCATAACTCAATTTATTTTCATTGAATTATATTACTTCTTCATTTTCATTAATATTATAAGATTATTTGTGTATTGAATTTATATTATCTTATATTTTATTTAAAAAATATATGTATATTTATGTTTTATTCACATATGTGATTTGTTGATTATTTCTCACTTCAATGTTATGATCATTGTAAGGGTTTCTCATCTCTCTTTTACTTTTGTGATATGTATGCCAGATTTATGACTTATTTCATTTTTTGTGGTGTATATATTACCCCATTTGATAAGATATATAATTTATTCATTTATATTAATTTTATTTAAATATTATTTTTATGTTATTTCTTTCATGGGGATTATGATTTAATTTTTTCTAACGTTGTACGACTTTATTTTTTCAAAATAATTTTTATAAGGATTATTTATAATTAAGTCTAAAATGATGAAATATTATGATTTGCATCTGAATAAACTCATAAATTTTATTAACCTCTATTTATAAATGAATTTATCAATTAATATTACCATTTACCTCTCTTTTATTACTTAAAAGCATTGAAAATGTTTTTTAAGAAAAGATTTCTTTGTTTATCTCTTCAGTTGGAAGTCCTTTTTCTTCTAAATCCATATTTAAAAAAATATATTCTCCAGATTTTTTTAGCATTATATAAATAATTTATTAAGTAAATATTTACCCATGTTTTAATTTTTACAAAATGGTTAGAAAGGAATCATCTTGTGATTTTCTCAATGAGGGTCTTTTTAACCTTTTTAAAATAGTGGTAAAAGAGAGTTTTTTAACTTATATAACATGTATCAAATTTCCTGCCACTATGACCACTCAATATTTACAATATTCCATTATAATTGTCAAAGGATATTTTAAATGAAAATTATTTACAAAATATTTTTTGAAATATTAGTTTCAATAATTGATTATCAAATCTGAAAGGTTGTTTTCCTCTAGAATTTTTTAATGATCTTATTAGGGAATTCTATTCATAAATTATAAAAACCCGTATATTAGTGATGGTACATAGGGGATATGTTGTAATGATGTCATCCTTATTATTATGTTGGATGGTTTATGATCCGTTTAACTGGGTATGTACTATTTTGATATCTTTGTCCATATTACTCTGGGTGGTTTATGATTATATTTATTGATTGGAGAAATTACTAACATTTTGTATACTGGTTTTTCAATATGAATTTTTATGTTTATTTTGTTTCACTCATTTAATTTCAAGAATTCATTATAAAATGTATGTATAGTTGGGGATAGTTATATCCCCTCGATGCATCGGAATGTCTCATGAGATAAACTAATCTTGGTATTTAGCTGAGATTATACCCATTTATATAATCTGTTTTGGAATGAGGCATTGACCGTATGGTTATGATGTTTGGAATTGTGTATTCCCTCATTGTTATATTTTTTATTAATTCCCATGTGATTATTTTATTATTTATAATGTCAATGGAATTTTTTAAAGATATATTGAATTATGTATATGGTATTTTTTGATCATTATTTATTCCTACCAAATTATTTTTCATGCTCAAGTTATTGATTAAATGGAACTTTTTTCTCATACCTACCTTTCTATATTGATTATGAATTATATATTCATAAAAACTTATGATGTATTCATACCCTTACTGAGTATCAGATCATGTTCCTTTAATATATTTCCTTTCCCTATGATTCCTAGAATTATATTGTGATTAATATGCAAACATATGATAAAGGGAAAAATGGTGTACTCAAAGAAAATACTTTGTTGTATTTTATTTTTTCGAATTTATGTTAAATTTTGGTATTAATCTTGTTTTCTAATACTAATAAACTATTATGTCCTTTGGTATGTGATCACTTGTATATTGTACCAATGTAATAAAGTAACCACTGACTCTAGGCAACATAGGGTGAGGTGGCTATAGAAGAAACCTTATCCAATAGGTTTTAAAACTACACCAAATCTTCCATAAGATTTAAAGGACTATTTTATAATATATATAATATAGAGATATATCCTCTAAAACAGAATGATATAAATGTTATCACATGATGAGATCAAGATAATAACATATTTAGAAATTATTTTCATGTATACCTCCAACACTGAGGCCACATTCCCTCTAAAACATACATGCCACACTTGGGTACTATCCATCTATGTGGTAATCAGAAGTAATCGATTAAGGTTTAACACACATATCAAGGTTAAGGAATTTTATCACCATTACATGTGTATGTCAACCCATTTTCTTGAATATTCAATAATTCAAATAAATTAAGAATTATCAAGGCATTCAAAAGATGAAATTTCATGGACTTGAATCTATATAATGGAATCCACCACATGTTATCTTTAATTAGAGGGAAATGTAGAACCTTAAACCAAAAATACCATGTGAATGACCATTGGTCGTATGAGTCTCTAACCATATATGTGGACCCAAAGACCCAAACTTTGAGATCCAATACTGAAAAAATAATTTACATCATGTATTTTTTCATAATATAAAACAATATATCTAACAAAAAATATCAAGATCCGGAGAACCCTAAAATATTACTATCATTGTATACTATATATATTAATATCATTTTATGAAATTTCTCCATTAACTAAATCATATTGTATACACATCTAGACATATCATAGGTCACACTCATATTTATAACATGGGTAATGAAAACATATAAAAAGGGGGTGATATAAAATGCCCAGAAAGGGAAAATCTTATAACAATACCATCAAGGGTTATAACATAATATATTAAGAAATATCCAATAAAAATTAACGTGTAACATTTACATTTCTCCATAATCTATGATAGGAGGACATGTAATACAAATTAATGATAATATGGAATGAAAAAATAGTGTGAGAAAATAAACATGATCCATGGTTAATAAAAATAGGCATATTTATATGTGGAATATCATCAAAAAGTATAAGAATAAATAATTTGGAAGAAACATAATCATATAAATCATATGTCAGTGCTACCCATGTAGACATTCATCACATAGTAGTATTTGGATAAACACATGTATACCTTTTTAGTCTTGGGACAATCCTCTTGCATACCCATTATCTTGGGATAAATGATTTTATGTACCCATTTTCTTGGGATAAATCCTCTCATGTACCCTTTATCTTTGGATAAATATTTCTGTGTACACTTTTACTGAGGATAAATCCTCTCGTGTACCCTTAACCTTGTGGAAAATCATCTATGTGCCTTATTATTTAGATAAGTCCACTTATATACCCTTTTTTTAGCATAAGTCTTCTTATGTACCCTTTTTGACTGGTATAAATCCTCTTGTATACCATTTTTCTTAGGATAAATCCTCCCATATACCCTATGTCTTAGGATAAATCCTCTCGTGTACCCTTGGGCTTGGGTTAAATCCCCACATATACCCTATTGAGTTCACGAGATACAACATTACCAAGGCATTAAATGCTAATATATGTCCCTACCCATTACATAATAATAATCCATACATATACATTCCATTAAATCCAAAAAACATTCATACTTCGAAGATCGCTTAATTAACCCATTGAAAAGAGTCAGGTTTGATAAAAATACTTTTCTAGAACACTTTATAATACATCAAGTGAAAGGAGTTAGACAGTGTCTTAAAGATATCCTAAATTTAGTATAATAGTATTTAATAATTTTTTTGAGAGTTGAAAATATAATTTTTAGATATTTGGAAAATCACTTTTAAAATAAGAGGGGATACCCCCATTATAAAAGGCATGAACATTCTTTAAAATGGATTAGTTAATACAAAATACATGATATTTATAAAACATTTAAAAATGATCATTTAAAACTAAAATAGGGTTTTAAAAATATAAATTCCATAAGAGATATATTCTTATCAAAACTATCATTGAGAAGATATAAAAACACTTAAAGGGTACTTTTTAGAAAATACAAGCATTAAAAAACAATTTAAAATTCAATAATTCATTTTTTTTAAAAAAATATTTTCCTTTTAGAAAATATAAAAACTATTTATTTTTTAAAAAAACATAAATAGTTAAAATCGTTTCGAAAACCATTTTAAAATACAGAATGAAATCTTCAGGAAGAAGAATTATCACACGTTGAGAGAAATCCTAAAATGGTTTTTAGAAGACACTTATTCCATACACATATAAGAAAATGTTACAGGTCATAATCAAAATTAATTTTCCCTATAGAGGATAAGAATTTACATTGAAATAAATTTATAGGTTGGAAGCAACCAATCGTCGAATACATAAGTTATTTAAGACCAATTATAACAAAACAAAGGGAGTCTAGTTACTAAAACCCTTAACAAAATTTGTATCCTTTAAACACACATATATTTAATGAAAAAAAACTATTTATATTTAATTCCTATGAAATTTATATATATGTTAAAATAAATTATTTACATATTAATAACACCATAAAAAATTATGGTGCACAATATAAAATTTGACTCTTCAACGTGAAAACGAGTGAAAGAAACCCTTACCTTGTTTCCCCACTAAGTTGAATGTGTTATAACATCCTATAAAAAACCTTTATATATCTTAATTTTATATTTAATAAAATTATTCATCTAAATTACGTTTTACATAATTTATTTTCAATTTAACTTAGTATTAAAATTTTATTTAGTTATCTCTTATTTTTATAATTGGGTGTTATTAAATTTAATTATTTCGTGCATGCTTTATGACATCAATTTTGATACCCACTATCTGATACCTTTTCTATCATTACTAGCTAATATAAGGTTCTATAATAACTAACTTATATTTCTTTGTAAATCACTTATCTCCTTAAATAATCTTTTTTGGTAATTTTTTGTGAGAATTGAATAAGTGTCAACTTATTTCAATCATTTTAGATATCCAAATTATATTTTTATAATAAGTCAAGTGCATAATATATCTTATCCAGAACCATAAAATATTCATGATTTTGTTATAAACATATAATAATGTTAGTATTTATCTTACCTTATTAATCAATGATATAATTTTATATCATTTTTCAAGTAGGTGGTTATACCAAACCAAATATGAACATAAAATAATTAACGGTTCATTATGATTAAGGATATGGTTTCTTTTGTCATAATATCACTATTTCTGATTAATAATGATATTTATGACATATATAAAATTTTATGAATCATATATGATGTAATTATAATAATCAATAAATAAACTATATAAAAAATTACTCATTTTACATTATGGAGAAGGTAGTCTGCACAACACACGATCAAAATTTTAATTTCAAAAAAAAATGAGAGCGAATATTGTGGGATTATAATTTTTATATCAATAAAAATAATTAAATAATATATTTATGATTTATTCTTCAATGTTATCCTTATAACTATATAATATAAGGGTGGTGAAAATGAAGACTTCACTTCATGGAGGTGGTAGTACACACAAAAGCATGATCAACGTTCTTTTGTTTTTCCGTCTATGTAGATGGGAATGAATAAATAATTATTTTTCCATTGATATAATAAAAACATAAGTATAATAATGATACAATTATCATAATATTAATATGTTTATGATATTTTTTCAAAGAAAATGTTATGAAGAAAATGATAAAGATGGAGTAATACTCACATTGGGACCTTAAACATTCTTCTTAAAGTATCCATGGATATTATGGAATTTGGAAAAAATATGGGGATCAATGTATTTATGTAATGAAATTTAATTATTGTAAAATAATATTTTTAATTATTTGAATTAAATTTCCAAGGCGATGTGTTACTTTGAAAGGGTGGATCTGACCCCCTTTTATAAGTGAAGAAAATGACACTTTTCAAAACACCAATTATTATTCAATAATGGAAAGAAACTATTAAATGGTAAATGTCTCAAAAAGATATAAATAATGGATTTATGGTGATATGAGGTAAATATATCCTGCAAAAACCATTTTCCCACATGTTATAAATATGATTCAATCCTTTTACTACATCATTTTTACATTTTAACATTTGGTTTTTACCTTGCAAGCTAGTTTTTTCAATAATAGTTTATATTTTATTACATATATAACCTGACCCTTATAACTTAATTTTTATGTTATCAACCTTAATTTAGGGTCTTTAGATTCAAATTAAATTTATAAATAATAACAAATTAACTTTTAAATTATAACATTTAACATATACAAAATTTGTTTTATAAAAAAATGTTAGTTTTACCATTAAGTGTTCTTAATCATATTTCGCATTGACTACCAATTCAATAAATTTTAATTTATTTAAATAAATTTATAAAAATTATATGAAATTAATTTTTTAGAAATTATTAATTAATTTCATTAGATAATAATTACACAATATAATATTATAATTAATTCAAAAGAACATTTTTACCATAACCATTGTAATTTACTTAAATACTAGTAATCTTAAATTAATAAAAAAATAAAAGATACATTATTAAATAGTTTAAAATTTTTGATATAAAAATTAAATCCATTTTTTTAGATTTAATTTATATAAGTGATGAAAAATAATTTTTAATATAAGTGAATTAAAACGTATTTGGAGTAAAATATTACTCATGTCTCCAAAACATTAACATGGGTCTTATAATTTGAAGATTCTAATTTTAAATTATTTATTTTACTTCATAAATATATATTTTAATTGAAATTTTAATTTAAATAATTTTATGTTATAAATGTGATGGTATTAGAAAAATCAATATTTTTTCAGTATTCACCTAAAATATATTATTTTAGAAAAATTTAAAAAATATATTCTAAGATAATATTTACATGATAAATAAAAATAATAAAATAATTTTTTCAAATTAAAATATAAAATTTATAAACTATCTTTTTAAATTAAAAATAACTTTATAAATAAAAAAATATTTTATTGAAAAAATTCCCTTTGACACTATAAGTCTTCTTAATCATATTTTGTATGAATTTATAATTGATCACATTTTTTTTCTTTACTATAGGCTATATTATTCATCAATTTTCATAATAATATTCATCTAATATGACATCACTCATTTTTTTGGTGTTGTGTGTTGTATAAGCTATCGGTACAAGATTTATTTAAAGGAAAATTTTATAGTAAAATATTGGGGAATTTCATTCTCCACCCAAAATAAATTTCATCCTCACAATTTTGAGTATTACCTACTAGTGAAAATATATATGTGTTTCTACATGATATATGAGACTCAATATATAATTTCTAGATAGGTATGAAACTTTCAAAAATAGGTTACATTTATTTTTCCTTTGTATAGGATTATCTCAACTATTGAGTTTTTCTCTAACTATTTGAGAATAAAATCTATAATTATTTAGTATTAGGGCCTACATTATATAACTTTCTTCAAATTTTCTATTATAATCATTATTTCATTGGCATACTATCATTGATTGTTAAGAAATTTGATTGACTTGTTAAAAAAATATTTTCCCCTCAATGAGAAAAATGATAAATCTCAAAAATAAAAGTAAATTCATCTTAATGAAGGATAATAAGACTTTCTTGAAACATATTCCCATAATATTCAAATCTAGATTCAAAATCATAGAATTATTCTCTAGAAATATAAAATCATTGGAGTGTATATTTGATGCTCTTAAAAATCATCTGAGGCACACAAGGGTGGATAGGACTAGATTTAAATTGGATATCCAAAAATATATAGTGGAGTATGAGTGTGACTTTTACCATTATCTTGAACTTATTTTATTAGTTGTAATATCATAAGAATTCCCTTATTCTCAATGTTTACAAGGCTGTAGATATTTATTTTCCCTATTAGCCATTGGGAGAGGTCTTTATTTTTTATAATTACCAAACTCATGACATTTGAGGTAGTCAACATTATTCCCCTTTATTTCATTGATCATATTCTTCACCCCAAAATATTAATCATGAGCTCCATTTTGAACCCTTATACCCTTTAAATACTTTTTGTTCTTCTAATAAATTAACTTGGGTGATTCTTCCCAAATTTGTGAAAAGTGTGAAGTTTAATCTTCTTTCCTTCCACATCCTCATGAACTAATATTCTATGGAACATCATCCTTATATTAATTCTTATGTTCATATTTTTAGAAATAATCAAGTCATTAATAATTACTTGAGATAGTTTGGTGAGCATAAACAAAATATTTTCACAACCATCTTCTATCACATTTGGTTCACCATTACGAAAAATACTACATTGTCCATCATGTCCATTATTAAATTGTATCCTCTAATCTTCAGGCTTGTATAAAACCAAAATGTTTTATCATGAGTGATCAATAATAAAATTTTAAGGTAATTTTAAAAAATAACATTCAGGAATTTTAATCTCATGATTTCTCACTTTAGGGTACCATTATGTTAGCCCGTAATCCTTTTAGTTCAACCTATATCACTCTTTTTTCAACTAATAGTTTATTTATGTTTGGTTCTCTCATAAATCCAAACATAATCCCCCAATTTTCTAAGGATATAAATCATTCACAATGTTTTTTGAATAGAATTTTAATCACCAAATCATATCTATTGGGAGTGTAAAATTAGGTGTAAGTTGGGGCACTTTTTTATGGAGCATAGGAAGATTGAATTAATGCCTGACCAGCCTTTTCAAGGTTATTACCCTAGTTTCTTCTATTTTTGAACCTGTATCCACTTGTTTTTTATCTATATAGGGATATAATTACTAGGAAACTACACAATATCTACCATCCAAAAACATTGGGATGTTTTCTTATAGTTAGAACTATCCATAGGGTTTTTGTAACGGCATGTACCTCTCATGTCCATTCCTTTGTGAAAATGTGGTTCTGGAGGTGTTCTGGAAGGTCAAGGAGACTCAGAGTGTGTTTCGGTGGACTTTTAAGAAAATCTAAAGTGTTATTGCCATCATATAAAAGGTGCATGGTTGGTCAAACCATGCGGAAAAACCGTACAAGGCTAGTTTTGGAGGCAGTGGATAATGCAAGCTTAACGCACGGTTTGTCTAACCGTGCGACCTAACTGTGTGAGGAGTGTTTGAAGAGGCAGAAGCTAGTGCACTGTTAGTGCACAGGTTGGTAAACAGTGCGGACTAACCATGCAGGCACTTAAATTTAGATCCTAAAATTGTGGATCTGAACTATTTTGCCTCTAAATGGTTCATTTAAACCTCTAAGCAGACATAACTCAGGATTACCCTTCATGGGAGGTATAATAACCTCTCCCAAGCGTTTTGGAGGCAATCTGGAGGCTTCTCTTTGTGAATCCAAGTCGGTTTCTCGAGGTATGTGATTCTTTTTTGTTTGGTTTCTTAGATCTACTTAGATATACTCCTCTTATTCTCTCAAGATCATAGATCTAAGCCTGTTATGGGTATATCTAAGTGTGTGGATGTCATTTATGATGATCTTTGGTCTTGGGTGTGTTATACGAAGGGATATAGGGAGGATCCTTGGTGAATCAGCCCGGTCTTCTTGGGAGTTATTCAACCATTATTGTTTCCGTCAAAACTGTTGAGGTAAGGGATTTGTGGATTTTATAATTATTTATGTGCAATCACAGAGTTAGCATGATTTATCCCTTAGGATCACAATTAAATTGACCTAATTAAATACTTCAACTGGATTAAAAGAATTGGTTTGATCGCATGTTATTTATTTGTACCATGATAACAGTTCGCCTCTTGATTTGCTAGATAGTGTGATATCTATGCCTTTCTTGTTAGCATGTTGCTCTTGATGAAATTGATAAAGAACGTAAATCCATAATTAATTGATAATTAATTGGCTAAAGATAAAGAGGCATATAAATGAATATAGTTGTTGTTGTGGATGTTGTTCCAAATCGATGTTAATCAAATTGATGTCGATGTACGTGATTAATTTAGTTGGTTAGTAAACTTGAAATCTGTCGGTGCTTGTTTTTTGAAGGATAGATGCCTTGTTAAAGGGCCAAGATAAATGAATCTGGTTGTTGTTGTTGTTGTGGATGTTGTTCCAAATTGATGTTAATCAAATTGATGTTGATGTACGTGATTAATTTAGTTGGTCGGTAAACCTGAAATCTTTCGGTGCTTATTATTTGAAGGCTAGATGCCTTGTTAAGGGGCCAAGAGCCCAATTTGAGGTGATATTCATATTCCTGCTGCTTGTGTTGTGATGTGGCCCTGTAGGGGTGTTGTGATATCCTATGTTGTGATTTGACCCTGGAGGGCTGTGATATCTTGTGTTGTGACGTGACCCTGGGAGGGTGTTGTGTTATGTGGAGGCATGGAGGTCTTGTGGTTGTGGAAGCGGATGACACCTATAGTGGTGAGAGGCATCAGTTTATGCATGTGGGTTTCGGGGAGGACAACAAGGATGATGGAATGAGATGGATGTGGTTGTTGGATGCTTGGTTATTTGATTGAATGATTATTTTCTTTACTTTTCCCCACTGCTCAAGGCAACTGGTCTTGCTTACCCTTCTTCTGAGGGAGACGAAGACATGCGGGGTATGCCACGTGCTTTCCATGTTTAGCCTCTCAAGGGAGAATGGGTCTACGCTCTGGCTATAGGTGGTAATGACTCGACAGGTAGTACATCCACTCATCGTGTTGATCCCCTTGTGTTTAGTAGCATAGGATTCTTTTCTAGAATTCCTGGGTATATGGGAAAGTAATTCTATAATGAATGTTTGAATAAATGATGTTCACCCATGGGGTTGGAGTTTGTTGAAACTTAATGATGAGGTTGAGAAATTTTGATGGGATAGTGGTTCTTGGATGTGTTGTTAATGGAATTTAATGTGGTTTTGTTCATGGTTAATTAATGTTGGAATAATTAATTAACTTCCAGTGGAACAGATAAAAAGGGAATGAAGTAACCTAATAAGGCTCTTTAAATGGTTGTGTGCTTATAGGATACCTAATCTTAGAAGTGGAAGCCTGAAGTCCAAGAGACGTTAGCTGGAGTTGTGTCTAAGACTAGGTTATGCCCTTAGTGTGGTTGTGAGTTATAATATATTCTGTACTTTTGTGTTTCTATATGATACTCCACCCTTCCAGTAAGGGAAACTAGCACCCTAGGGATTCTGAGCCCTAGGGGGTGTTTTCCCCAACATTTTGATGGGAGGGTGAATGGCTGACTACCCCCTTTGACCCCTCTCTATTCTATTGGTAGATACTAGTTCCATAAGGCACAATGGTTAGTTTCCCCATATATGTGTGTAGAGGGATGTAATGCCTTGTGTTTATTCACACACATATATTCGTGATATAGTATCTTATGGGATACTATAGGTGTAACATGAATAGGTTGTGATGGATTGAGGATCCTTACTCGGCGTATGGACTGTAATGGCTTGAGGTATAATACCCGACGTATGATACATGTTATGTGGGCTGTGGTGGATCCCAAAAACTACCTGGTTACTTTTGGTTGTGAGGATGGTGTGGTTCTTATCCCAAGTGTCTTCAGGAAAGCCCTTGTGGTGCACATGGTGAAGATTGTGGAGCTTGGCCCAGGTGTATACGGGCAAGCCTTTGGAGAGAGATGCACAAGACATATGTCATTGGGGAAAAGCGGAAAACCAGTGGGGAAGTATTAGCGGGGTACCCTTGATATTCTTTTTTATATTATATATTCTTGTATGTGTTACTTGGTGAGAGTTTCCATGGTGAGGTTGGGAACATAGTATACCTGTTTAGGTGATGACTTAGTTTCACTGTTGTTCACTTTTCTTTAGAATTCTTTCTTTACATTTTCATGAGAGGCATCGGGGAGGATCCTACGGAGTATACTATTATACTCACCCTACGTAAATATAAAATATTTTTCAGAGCACTTGGATCAGGTTGGAGATCAAGCTGGTTACTATTAGCTTGTGGTTGGAGAGCTATTCGGGCTTACGGTCGCTGCCGTTTTACTTTCTTTTGGGTACTTTTAGTTTCTACTTTCAGTTGTAGAACTTTTGCATGGAATTTCATATATGTAGATGGGTTTATTTTATATTTTAGTTCTAAGTTGGAGTTGGTTGGTGTCTGCCTTATCTTTCTCTTCTGCATGTGTTATCTTAGAGGGTAATGCCTCCCATTTGAGTGTTATTATACCCTCGGTGCTGGTTGCCAACCCGGGGCTTTCTGGAGACAGGACTCGGGGGGTCATTATCTCCCTTTTCACATTGCCGGACAGAGAGGGGTACACTTTTTGGGGAGGGGGACATGATAGAGTGGTATCAGAGGTCTGTTTGAGGGATAGGATGGATTTTTGAGTTAGGCACATGTGAGGTTTCATGGGTTGGTAGGGAAACGGTGTCATTGACATAGGTGTTTAGGGCCCCTATAATCTGATGTACAGACCTTTATGTTTACAATGGATACTAAACAAGGTGATACTAGTTGCAGGGTAGAGACCCAGGAAAGGATCATGCATCATTCTTCTTTGTGCTTGTGTTTTAATGGGTAGAACTTGGGATAGGTTAACCTAAAACGAATGAAAGAAAACAATTAATTAATTAATGTTGAGTCTTCCATATTCCAGGCTTAGGAGCTGTAAGTGTTTGTTATTTTGAAGGTATGGATCCAGGTCGAAGTCCTCGTTAGGTGTGTGCATAATATGTCCAGCAGGCTGTTCTAGCAGGTCGTCGTAGGGCAGAGGTTAACGACGACGACACTTGGAGGAAGACACTCTGAGAGTTTCAGCGCCAAAGTCGGCAAAAGTACGAGGGATCTGTTTCAGATGCAGTCACAGAAGACTGGTTGGAGGAGGTCTAGATAGGCTTTAGTTTGATCCGTGCTCGGAAGGAGCACTGGGTGTCCTTGTTAGTGACGATGCTGCATGGAGCAGCAAGGTAGTGGTGGTTCTTGTTCCTCAGGGATCATGAGGAGTCATCGATCACATGGGAGGAGTTCCAAGACAAGTTCAGAGTCGAGTTCCATTCCTCAACTGCAAATGCATCCAGTCGCCATGATCTTCTTACCTTTCGACAGGGGGGCTCCAGTGTTTGAGAGTTTGGGATCCATTTCAGGAACCTTTTATGATATGCTTCGGACCTATTACCAGATGAGGAGGCCAGGGTGAGGCATTTCAAAGAGGCTTTGCATCCAGAGATCCAGCATCAGGTCACCCCATTTATTTTAAACACATATCTTGAGGTGCTGGAAAGGGCAGAGGTTGCTAAGAGGACTTTGGCCAGGACCGGATCATCACGAGAAGGGGATCATCATGATCCCTCACGAAGCAAGGATGTGGTTTGGGGTTCCCGGTTTTCAGGGCAGAAGAGTTTCTGTTCAGCCGGGGGTAGGTCCCAGCCCTTCACATCTCGTTTCTCCAAAGGAAACAAATCTTAGGCCTATGCCAAGGGATCATGCACTTGTTTTTCTTGTGGTGGTCTTGGACATCAGCAGCGGGAGTTCCCGACCTTTCAGAGTGGTCATTGTGCACCGGGCACTACACTCTAGGTTCCTCCTTTGAGGTAGTTCCAGCCGAGGCAGCAGCATCCAGTTGCACCATCTTTAGATCAATAGATGATAGATGGGGTATGCAGAGGACAACCCCATGATGCTCCCCATCCTTAGAGTGCAAAGCGTGGCCATGGTGGGGGTCGTCATGTGGGACAGAGAGGTTGTGGAGGAGGTAGTGGTCAGCTTCATGCTCTAGTGTTTCCAGCACCAGACGATCCAGATGTTATTCAAGGTACCCTTTACTTGTTTTCTACCTTGTTTTATACCTTGTTTGATTTACTAGTGACACACTCCTTCATATCACCTACCCTTGTCCATGCTTTGGGACATGAGGTAGAGAGGCTTCCAGTGCCCTTGGCGTTGACTATGCCAGTTGGTGGTCAAGATGACTTGTTTGAAGTATGTAGAGACGGTGAGCTAGTGTTGGGGCAAGAACACCCTGGTGGAGATTTCCTATGTTTATGAATAAAACCATATGACATCATCCTTAGCATGGATTGGTTGTATTTGGTGCAGGATATCATGGATTGCTTCAGGATGGAGGTTATCTTTATTGGTGCATATGGAGAGAAAGTGGTGTTTGTTGGTGAGTGAGATCCTCAGATGGGTCATACGCACATTCCATCCTTATCATCCATAGTGGCTGAGATTATGTTGAGTTCTTCATAGGTTCATTAGTTGGCATTTCCTAGGGTCGTAGAGAAGTACCCTGATGTCTTCTCAGAAGAGGTTGTATCATTACCCCCTCGACGAGAGATCGAGTTTGGGATTGAGCTACAGCCAGGAGCTTCTCCTATTCCTATGTCTCTGTATAGGATGGACCCCTCTGAGTTACGAGAGGTACATTTACAGCTTGATGGTCTATTGCAGTGTGGTTTTGTTCATCCAAGTGTGTCCCCATGGGGTGCACCAGTTCTGTTCATGAAGAAGGTCGACGGTAGTTTGCGTTTGTGTGTCGATTATCATCACTTAAACAAAGTGACAATAAAGAATCACTATCCTCCTTGGATTGATGATTTACTCAATCAACTGAAGGGTTCAGGTTGGTTCTCAAATATCGACTTGCGGTTAGGATATCATCAGATGCGTGTGAAGGATGAGGATATCCCAAATATTTCTTTCTATTGTCGTTATGGGCATTATGAGTTCGTTGTAAGGTCATTTGGTGTGATGAACACTCTAGATGTGTTCATGGGATTGATGAATGTTGTGTTCCGTGAGTTCCTAGTCAAGTTTTTGGTAGTTTTCATCGACGACATCCTTGTGTACTCCACCTCTAAAGGGGAACATGCAGAGCATCTATGAGCCGTTTTGGGAGTTATTTGCCAACATCAGTTGTTTGGGAAGTTGTCGAAGTGTGAGTTTTGGGCTCGAGAAGTCCGTTTCATGGGGCATGTTGTGTCCCAATAGGGAGTAGTTGTGGATCCATTGAATATTGAAGAAGTTGTTTCTTGGGCATCTCCCAAGACAGTGTCATAGGTGCGAAGTTTCCTTGGTCTCGCGGGCTACTATAGGAGGGTCGTACCCAATTTCTCACGGGTTACGACTCCTCTGATAGCTTTGACCAGGAAATATCTGGATTTCATATGGACTGATTAGTGTCAGGAATCTTTCGAGTATCTAAAGGAGAAGTTAGTAAGTGCTGCAGTCCTTTGTCTTCCAGCTGAAGGAGTTCAGTTTGATGTCTTCTGCAATGCTTCACATCTGGGTTTAGGCTGTGTTCTTATGCAACATTGGTCAGTCATTTCATGCGGGTCTCGGTAGTTCCATTCCCATGAACGCAAATATTCCACCCATGATCTTGAGTTGGCATCCATGGTGTTTTATCTGAAGTTGTGGAGACATTACCTCATTGGTGAATGCTTTTTTGTTTTCACTGATCATAAGAGTTTGAGGTATGTTTTCTCCCAGCATGACTTGAACATACGAAAACGCCGATGGATGGAGTTCTTACAGGAATACAACTTCTAAATATCGTATACACCTAGGAAAGGGAATGTTGTGGCTAATGCTCTGATCCGAAAGTCACATAGTGATGTTGTGCATGAATTCGGTGATTCATGGATAGTAATGGAACAACTGTCATCATTACATATTGATATGAGAGAATTTTGACGTAGAGGATATATTTTTCTGATGACGGTGCAGTCATCCCTAGAGCAGAAGGTAGAAGAGTCCCAATTGGGGGATCTTGAGTTGGAGGTATGGAGAGACAGAGTTGTTACTGGTGAGGCCCCTAATAGTTTTTCTGAGGATAAACAACACAGAGTGTTGTATCATGGAAGGATTTTTCTTCCCTTGGCGATGCATGATACGGTCCTCAGAGAGTTTCATGGTTCTCCTTTAGTGGTGAATCCTAGTGTGACAAAGATGTACCGATCCTTGAGGAGTCAATTTTGGTGGCCTGGGATTAAGCGTGTGGTTATGGAGTTTGTGTCTTAATGTTTAGTCTTCCAGAAGGTGAAGGTCGAACACCGTGTTCTTGGTGGTATTCTCCATCCATTAGAGATTCCTCAGTGGAAATGGGAGGGCATCTCAATGGACTTTGTTACTGGTTTACCATGATCTCTAGGAGGTTATGATGTTATTTGGGTGGTGGTGGATCGTTTAACGAAATCAGCCCACTTTATAGAAATCAAGGAGTCAAACTCAGTGGAAGTTTTGTCGAGGAAGTATCTATAGGAGGTTGTCAGACTTCATGGAGTCCCTAGGACGATCATTTCTGATCAAGATCCTTGTTTTACCTCTAGGGTGTGGAGAGGTCTCCAACATGCTTTCGGTTCTCAACTATGCCTTAGAACTGATTTTCATCCTCAAATGGATGGTCAGACAGAGCAAACCATCTAGAATATTGAAGACATGTTGCGCTCTTGTGTTCTTGATTTTGCAGGTTCTTGGATGAGGCACTTACCCTTGGTGGAGTTTTCCTACAATAATAGTTTCCACTCCACCATCGGTATGGCGCTGTTTTAAGTCTTGTATGGCCGACCTTACCATTATACATTGTGTTGGATTGGGGTCAAAGAGTCAGCAATTATCGGACTAGAACTAGTGTAGAATACAACATAGATGGTTCAGGTGATTCGTGAGAGGATGAAGTCAGCACAATATCATCAGAAATCACTACTGGGAATCTGAGCTTTCCCAACGCTTCTGTACCAACAGTTTGTAAAAACTGTTGGTATAGGTCCCCTTTCCCAATGGTCTGGCCAAACAATTGGGAAAGCCCACTTTGAGGCCACCTTTCCCAATGGTTTTGGAAAACCATTGGGAAAGGGTATGGATTTCCCAACGGTTTGGCAGAACCATTGGGAAAAGTCCACTTTGTGGCCACCTTTCCCATCAATTTGGCCAAACCACTAGGAAAGGTTATACCTATCCCAACAGTTTTCTAAAACCGTTGGGAAAGGTCCCCCAAATATCAACCTTCCACCCAGAATTACACCCAGAATCAAGGATCTATACTAACGGTTGTCAAAACTATTGGAATAGATCCTTTGATTTTTTATCAGATATTCTTACCGAGAACATTATATAAATCAAAATTTTAAATAATTATGAGAATACATATATATATATTTATGTAATTATGTTCACAAAAGTCATGTTAGGTTAGTGGTTAAGCCGTCCAATGATAAACTAGGGGTCCTGGGATCAAATCCTAGAGAACGTTTTTTTTTTTGAAATACATATACCAACGGTTCCATAACCATTGGTATATATTTTCATATTACTTATACCAACGGTTTCCAAAACCATTGTTATAGATCTATACCAACGGTTTTCCATAAACTGTTGGTATAGACCTATCCCAATAGCTTAGTTGGAAATGGTTCTCCAAACCGTTGGTATAGGCTATACCAATGGTTTGGAGGCCTATACCAACGGTTCCAAACTGTTGGTATAGGTTAATTTTCCTGTAGTGAATCATTTGCTGATCAAAAGAGGAGACCCTTAGAGTTTAATGTTGGGGATCATGTGTTTATGAAGGTGACTCCCCGTCATGGGTAGCAAAGGTTTGGTCAGGGGAGTAAGCTTTCTCCCTGCTTTTTTGGGCCTTTCAAGGTGTTAGCTCATGTTGGAGCTGTGGCGTATCGAGTTGCACTTCCCCCTCAGATGAGTCGGATACATGATTTTTTCCATGTATCACAGCTACTTCATTATCTTCATGATGAATCCCACATCATCGATTGGGGAGAGATTATTGTTGATGATGATTCCACCTTTGAGGAGAGACCTACAGAGATCCAAGACCGCAAGGAGAAGGTGTTGCGCGGACGTTCCATCCCCTTAGTTCGTTTCTTGTGACGACACGGTGGCCTGGAGGAGAGTACCTGGGAACATGAATCATAGATACATGCTCAGTACCCAGAGTTGTTTGTTTTTTAACTCTTTCCATGTAACTATGTAGCTGATGTTGTTATGAAACATTCATGTTTAAGAGATGGCTCCCTTTGTTGCTTTGGTGGCTTGTCCTCTTTTGAGAGGTATCTCAGTGGGTAGTTGATCAGACCCTGTTTCGTTAACTCTTTAGGTGGGTTTTGGATTCTGAAGGATGTGAATGTTTTGAGAGGTATCTGATGTAATGGACCGGACCTCTCTGGTCCATTCCTTTGTGAAAATGTGGTTCTGTAGGTGTTCCGGAAGTTCAAGGTGAATTGGAGTGCATTTGGGTGGACTTTAAAGGAAATCTAAAGGTGTATGGCCATCACACGGGAGGTGCACAGTTTGTCAAACCGTGCAAGGCTAGTTTTGGAGGCGGTTCCTAATGCACAGTTAGTGCACGGTTTGCCTAACCGTTCGGCCTAACCATGTGAGGAGTGTTTGAAGAGGCAGAAGCTAGCACACGGTAAGCACGCAGGTTGGTAAACAGTGCGGAAAAACCGTGCGGGTACTTAAATTTAGATCCAAAAATTGTGTATCTGAACTATTTTGCCTCTAAATGGTTCATTTAAGCCACTAAGTGGCCATAAATCGGGGTTACCCTTCCTTGGGGGTTTAAGAACCTCTCCCAAGAGTTTTGGAGGTGATTCGGAGGCTTCTCTTCATGAATCGAAGTCGGTTTCTCGAGGTATGTGATCCTTTTTGTTTAGTTTATTAGATCTACCTAGATCTACTCCTCTTCTCTTAGGATCTTAGATCTATGCCTGTTATGGGTAGATCTAAGTGTTTGGATGTTGTTTATGATGTGGTTTGGACTTGAGTCTATTAGGAGAAGATATCTAAGGAGGATCCTTGGTGAATCAGCCTAGTCTTCTTGGGCGTTCTTCGACCATTGTGGTTTCCGTCAAAACTGCTGAGGTTGGGGATTAGTGGCTTCTCTAATTGTTTATGTGAAATCGTAGAGTTAGCATGAGTTATCCCTTTGGATCACAATGAAATTGATCTAATTAAATACTTGAACCGGATTAAAAGAATTAGTTTGATCACATGTTGTTGCTTTGTACCGTGATAACGGTTCGCCTCTTGATTTGATAGATAGTGTGATTTTTATGCCTTGATTGTTATCATGTTGATCTTGATGAAATTGATAAAGAAAGTAAATCCAGAATTAATTGATAATTAATTGGATAAAGATAAAGAGGCATGTAAATGAATCTGGTTGTTGTTGTTGTGGATTTTGTTCTGAATCGATGTTAATCAAATTGATGTTGATGTACATGATTAACTTAGTTGGTTCTTAAACCTGAAATCTATTGGTGCTTGTTGTTATAAGGGTATATTCATTGTTAAAGGGCCAAGAGCCCAATTTGAGGTGATGTTCATTTTCCTGCTGCTTGTGCTGTGATGTGACCCTGGAGGGGTGTTGTGATATCTTGTGTTGTGATGTGACCCTGGAGGGGTGTTGTGAAATCTTGTTTTGTGATGTGACCCTGGGAGGGTGTTGTGTTATGTGGAGTTATGGAGGCCTTATGGTTGTGGCAGCGAATGACGCCTAGAGTGGCGATATGCATCGGTTTATGCATTTGGGTGTCGGGGAGGACACCAGGGATGATGGAATGAGATGGATGTGGTTGTTGGATGCTTGGTTGTTTGATTGAATGTTTATCTGCTTTACTTCTCCCCACTGCCCAAGGCAGCTGGTCTTTCTTACCCTTCTTCCAAGGGAGGTGAAGACATGCAGGGTATTCCATGTGCTTTCCGTGTTTAGACTCTCAAGGGAGAATGGGTCTACGCTCTGGCTATAGGTGCAAAAGACTCGACGAGTAGTACATCTACTCACCTTGTTGAGCACCTTGTGTTTAGTAGCATAGGATGATTTTCAAGAATGCCTGGGTATATGGGAAGGTAATTCTGTAATGAATGTTTGAATAAATGATGTTAACCCATGGGTTTGGAGTTTGTTGAAACTTAATGATGAGGTTTATAACATTTGAAGGGACAATGGTTCTTGGATGTGTTGTTAATGTAATTTAATGTGGTTTTGTTCATGGTTAATTAATGTTGGAAGAATTAATTAACATATAATGGAACCGATAAAAAGGGAATGAATTTACCTAATAAGGCTCTTTAAATGGCTGTGTGCTTGTAGAGGCCCGATTCTTGACGTACATAGACATTACATTACTTTTTCAGAATACTTAACACATAACAAAAATAAACACACAAGGACCGTAATAGTTTAGTATCTTTGGAAACTATGAAAAATAATCTTCTAATCATGGTGAAAGATATTCAATATCTCCCATAAAGATCTTCCCCTTTGTTTTCTTACCTAAAACCTTTCTTTATATCCTGAGGAAAAGAAAACATATAAAGGGTGAGCTCAAATGTTCAGTAAGGGTAAGCATGGAGAAAATAAAACAAACCATATACATTTGAACATAAAAACATGAATATAATGTTTAAACATCAAAATATTGAGTAATGACATAAAACATGGCAGTGCGTAAGGCATAGATCAAAATGATAAAATAGCTTGTAAATAAAACATGTAATTGTGGCAACACATTAATCACATGATATGATTTCCATAGTAGCCAAGGCATTGCTTACAAGGCCATCTTAGTGCACAAAGTCCCTTACTAAACCGGGTTTACTTGTCGTTCCAGCCCTATATTACTGAACCAGATTTACTTTCCGTTCCAGCCATGTATATCTCATGAGATATAAATCTTTACCCAATGCATTGGTGGGAGATATAGGTCCCACCCATCTCATAATGAAATCATTCTTACTTGTTCCACAAAATAAACATACATCAGTCATAATAACCCTATGAATAAAATGGGTTCCATAAACATCATCCCATCATCACATTATCTATATAAAAGAAATGGATATCATTTCGTAATAAGAAAAGTGAAACCATGTAAATCATAGAGACATTATACTTGAACGATACACATATGAAATAATGTCATCTTATATGGAAAATGGTTTTGATCAAACACTTGAAATGAATTCTTGAGGAAAATATCCTTTCTTATTTAAAATCATTTTCTTTTCACAAAATGACATTCAATTTTAAAAGAAAAGGATTTTGTTGAAAATAGTAATGAAATATTTTGGAGTAAGCTTTATGAAAATAATTCTTTATAAAACCATAAAAATCATTTCCTGCTGTATAAGTTAAAAACAACATTCTTCTGGTAATTTTGCCGAAAAAGTCAAAAAGTTCCTCGTGTGGTAAACAAAAGTAATATTCCTTTCATAACATGTGGTAAAATTCAAAACTGGTTAAAAAGGCCATTAAACATACATGAAAACATTTTTAGAAAATAGGGACATGGATGATAACAAAAACCCCAGTAAATACTTACGAATAAACAATCTCGGATAAGAGCGAGATTGGAATAGTTGTCCCTTACCTTAGGTATGATATGCTTCGTACGTATCTGAACCTCCTGTATAATGATTTAAATAATGTCATTGAATTATTACATAATCATATTCATTGTTATTATGTCATATATGGTTCACTTATGACTTTATATTACCCGTTATTTTGTAAATCCCATGTTAAAGTAACATTTTTGGGTAAAATCATCTTATTTATCGTACTTGTTTGGACTTGTTGTTCTTGATGTTATTATTACTTATATCATGATTTTCTTACTTCCAGAATTTAAATCATGATTTATATATCATATATATTCATTATATATCCAGCATATACATGTATTTATAATAGTACATAACATATGGAGGTAAGAAATGAAATGCACCGTTCATGGAGATGGTAAACCGTACGTACGCATGAACGCTACTTTCATTTATATTTATTATTTTAATGGAATAGGTATATTATAATTCCAGTTTAATATCATATATAATATCTTTAACTTTATCCTTTATACATTCCACATAAGGCATTACCAAATCACATCACATTGAGGGGGCGGTAGTCCGCACTTCCTCAAATGAGATTATCGTATTTACCGACTATGGAAACCATAAAGGCTTGATATAATTGGGAAGTAAATAAGAATAAGGAAATCATAAACATAATATATATCATATATAAATAAAGTGCAATCATAATTTCCACCGTGAGAGGCGGTAGGAGATAATCTAACAATCATCATTTCGTGAGGCGTTAGTTTTCCATCCACAAGAACATTATGTTCTTCATCATTTAGATGGAGGTGTGTGTATGTGTAGTTATAATACTTCTCATAACAACATCCTAGTATTTTTAGGATACTGGTGTTGTTACAAAATAAAGGATTAGAATGAGTTTAGGGGTTGGAGAAGTAGAATAAATGAAAACAACTTAAGAGAAACTGCTACCTTTAATTTGGGTAACTTCCTTTGGTTTGAACCAAAAGGACTTCATGAAGTGCCTTATGCCTAATGTAAGGCTTTTAGGGGGAGTATAGGGATGTAGGGAGCTTATTTTGGCAGATTTTGGATGAGCCAAAAGGCTTGAGAGGTGTGAGTAATTGCATAGAAGTGGTCTCTTTTTATAAGGTAGAGGATGGGCTCTTTTGGAAAGTGTGGAAATATTATTTTATTATATACTTATCTTTGGTTTCAAAAGGTCCCAAAATAATTAAAGATGCAGATAAGATGACTCATGGTCAAAATAAAATCATCCGATCAGAATCGGACATGTTTTGGATAATATTTTAATCATTATAATCCAATTTATTTAAATCATATATTAATGAGGTAAATATTGCATCATTATTGTGTCATAAATAATTTAATTAAATTGATGTCTAAAAATTATAAGAAAAATACCAAAATGTATGAAATCATTTTATATTTCCAATGAATATTTATAGTTTAAAAGATAATTTATATAGCCACTTATAAAAATTAATTACTAAAGGATTTTTTTTAATGCCAATTTTGTCTTTACATTATATTAATTAATCTAATGTGTCATTGTCTTTCATAAGTGGGTCCATGGGGTCCCAAAATCGACCCAAGGATGCTCATGGTCGGTCATTACTCATCCAATATGGTTTGAACATATGTTAAGCTAATTTTGAATTATTATAATATTCTATTAACCTTTAATGACACTATTTACCTTTAACCGTGGTAAATAAAAATAAAAAAGTTACTATTCACCAAAAATTATTTTCATCTCATTGAACAAAATTTTAGTCCTTGATATTAACTGTGTCTCTCGGATTTTCTAAATTCAACTCACAGAAGCGGTAAAATTATGTTTTATGAACAATTGCAAAAGCTCCTAGGAGGTGGGTAAAAGACGGTGAAAAGTTCAATACAATTTTTATAAATCTAAAATTATTATAAAATTATTCCAATGAATATAATTGAACATATATAAGTATTCTGTATATATTTTGAACTAAAGTAAATTTAAGTCAAATAAATTATTATTTAAATAAAAATTCGGTTTTAACCAAAAACTCAGTGTTTTCACTATTCATCAAAAATTGATGTTTTTCAGAAAAATACCAAAAATTCAGCCAGAGCTATATTTGATATTCTGAATTAAAAAATTATATCTATTTTTCCAAATTCAAAACATAGAAGTGGAATTAATTAATTTTAAATTTAATTCTCGTCATCAAAACAAATAGCGTGTTTTTAAGAAACAATAACTATCAAAAGATCATCACTTGTTCATGTCGAATTTCAAAGTGAAATTAATTCCAATGACCAATATTGGATTAAATGGTAAAAATATATTCTAAATACACTTTAAAACCAATTAAAAATATAATATATCCATATAAATTATTGTGATGAAAAAAGTTGTTTTTAATTAAAAATAGCGTGTTTTTACTATTCATCAAAATATGAAAGTTATCAAAATAATATGAAAAATTTATCCAAATTAAATTTTTATATCCTGATTCCAAGGAAGAATTTTATTTTGTCAAATTGAACTTATAGACATGTCAAAACAATATTTAAAGTGGGTGCTCCATCAAAAGGCAGCAAAACTACATTTTTGAAAAATACTTATTTTACTCGAAAAATTGATTTTGTTCTCATACCATGTTCTAGAAAATGTGTAAGATGAATAATAATGTTATAAAATTCAAAATGTAGTTGATACTATTCATAACGGCTAGTTCATAATAACATTATAACCATATATCGTTGTTTAGTGAAACCTGGTATTATGTACAACACACGCTATCGAGGAAGGTCATGATTGTGTGTAATGCAAGCCAAGTCAGGGTTGCGTGTTGTGTAAGACTCCTCTATTGTTTCATATTACAGAATCCAACCATATTTCATTTATAAATTTAATATATATATATATACACTCAATGTTTCATAGAATAACTACTATCAAAATTTTGTGTAACATGATCAAAGAATAGTGTTGCATATACTGCAAGCTAATATGGTGTTGCATATAGCACAAGATAATCATGGTGTAGTGTAAAATAGAAGTTATGAAAGAAATTAAAAAGAATATATCTCATAAAATCTTAGGGTGTTACATTCTGCCCCCCTTAAAATGAATTTCTCCCTCGAAATTCGTCGGAGTTATAAAGGGTTTATTATTTGAGAGTTTCTATCATAGAAACCCACATCGTAAAAAGGAATACTAAAACTTATCATTAAAAAATAAAGTATGAAACATAACGGTTACCCAAATTAACTAATCACTGGGTTTCCACATAGGAGAACGTAGGTGAAAATATGGATATGGGAGTGAAATCTAACCATCATTTTCTGATGGAGAGTGGTAGAGAACATGGCTATGAAAAAGCCAACAATCACAAATCCATAAATTTGTGATGATCTAAGGTACCATCTGATTCATCAGATATAAGGGCACTAGGACACAATTTTTGGTTTTCAGGATCATTTCCCTAATGTTGAAGAATTTTTAAATCAAAAGAAACACTTACTTGATTTTGGTACAATCTCACCATTGTTCGTGCCTTGAACAATTTACACTTCATCTCTTAAATAAATGAAGTTGAATTTTTCATTCATGAAGTGTTAGCAGATCATGTGATAGAATGATGAGTTATTCCATCAGTTTCAAACAAAAGGTTAGAAAGAGTTATCAAATATACATAAGTCCATCTATGGTGTGGTTAATCATATATGATTCCAAAAATGGACTTATACTTCATCTATCATACCGCTTAATAAAATAAAACTAGTTTCTACTAACCAGGGACTTCCTGTAGGCCAATGGTATGCGATAAAGGCTAGTTGCACTTCAGTTGTGGGTACGATTCTCACAGCCTTGTCCAACGCGATAGGTTGTCGCTTGTCCTGTAGGTTGTACTTTTTTCTAAAACTAAACTATTATAACATTACAGAAATAATTTTGAAAAAAGTTATAGCCTTAAACAATACTATATGATGTCGGACATAACCCCTTACAATCTTTAGACTTATCCAAAATACATCTATCCAAGGTCATAGTATAAAGAAAACAATTACTAGAAATGTCACATAACAAGAACGTGAATACCATCATTTATCCCCGATATATCTTTTTGATCACATTCCAATCATGTGAATACCTTAATCATTTATTCTCTTGAAAAATGAATACCCATTGAACCTTAGTAAAAACATGAATGATGCCAAAATTTAACACTTTCCACATACCAAAATCCCAAAATTTTCTATATACTCAAACCATGATATAACTTTGTCATTATATCAGTCATGATCTCATGAATACTATCAAACATTTCATTTTCTCTTTATTATGAATATCATCTACTTTCCAAAAATATTTCAATCACTTTTCATGGTTACCGATGCCATATTCTTATGGAAAACCACAATGGACCAGTACATATATATTCCAATATACCATAAAAGTACCTCAACAAAATTATTCATGAATACCAATAAAAAAACACTTCAATCCATCCTCTTCAATTATTGTCATGGAATAATTCCTTCCATCATTTAGAAGTAACTTCTTAGGTCAGGGCATTGAGTTGGGTAATTCCCATGTTCTCCGCAGATAAGACATTGGGCTCCATAACAGTCTGTCACTCTATGACCCTTTCTCCACATAGATAACATATTCCCCTACATTTGAGGTATTCCTCAAGGTTCTTCATCCCTTCTTTAGAAATCTCAATGTTCCTTTGTCTATGCTCCTCACCATGTGAACATGCATAAAATTCCATCTTCCTCTTATTTGATGACTTAGGAATAAAACTAAAGTTCACCTTGTTAATCATATATTGAGATGACTGATTTTCCATAATCATGATATCTTTCTCTCCAGGCATTACATAATTTTGTTGATCATAGTCACCAATTGTTCAATTGGAATCAATGTTAATTGAATTCCTTCTCGTTCCCTCCATTGACTAAGACCAGAAACCATAGTGTAAGAAATAGTTAAAATAACGAGGAACCACATAATCATAAAAAGTCACTTATGGGATGTCTAAATTATCAAAAATTATTTATTCCATGACACCTTAGGTTCAACCTAGGTTATTCATGATCATCATAATAATTATAGGACTCTAACCTATACGTATACTTAACCTTAAGGACATCCCTAGACATACTTTAGAAATATCACTAGGGATTTCACTAAAGTTTTTTGCATCCTAGTTTCCAAAGTTTGACTAAACCTTTCCTCTGATACCAATTATAGAGGCCTGATGCTTGATGTACATAGAAATTACATTACTTTATCGGAATACTTAATACATAACAAAAACAAACAAACAAGGACCGTAATAGTTTAGTGTCTTTGGAAACTTGGAAAAATAATCTTCTAATCATGGTGAAAGATTTTAAACATCTCCCATAAAGATCTTCCCCTTTTTTTCATACCTAAAACCATTCTTTATATCCTAGGGAAAAGAAAACATATAAAGGGTGAGCTCAAATGCTCAGTAAGGGTTAGCATGGAGAAAATAAAACAAACCATATACATTTGAACATAAAAACATGAACATAATGTTTAAACACTGAAATCATGGGCAACGACATAAAATGTGGTAGTGTGTAAGGCATAGATCATAATGATAAAATAGCTTGGAAATAAAACTTTTAATTGTGTAAAAACATTATGCACATGATATGATTTCCATAGTAGCCAGGGCATTGCTGCCAAGACCATCTTAGTGGACAAAGTCCCTTACTGAACCGGGTTTACTTGCCGTTCCAGCCCTGTATTACTGAACCGGATTTACTTGTCATTCCAGCCATGTCTATCTCATGAGATAAAAATATTTACCCAATGCATTGGAGGTAGATATAGGTCCCACCAATCTTATAATGAAATCATTCTTACTTGTTCCACAAAATAAACATACATCATTCATAATAACCCAATGAATAAAATGGGTTTCATAAACATCATCCCATCATCACATAATCCATATAAAAGAAATAAATATCATTTCATAATTAGAAAAGTGAAACCATGTAAATCAAAGAGACATTATACTTGAAACATACACATATTAAATAATGTCATCTTAGATGGAAAATGGTTTTGATCAAACACTTGAAATGAATTCTTGAGGAAAATATCTTTTCTTCTTTAAAATCATTTTCTTTTCACAAAATGCCATGAAATTTTAAAAGAAAGGGATTTTGTTGAAAATAGTCATGAAATATTTTGGAGGAACTTCATGAAAATAAGGCATTATGAAACCATAAAAATCATTTCATGCCGTATAAGTTAAAAACAACATTCTTCTCGTACTTTTTTGAAAAAGTCAAAAAGTTCCTCATTTGGTAAACAAAAATATTCATTTCATAACATGTGTTAAAATTAAAAAATGTGTAAAAAGGTCATTAAACATACATGAAAACAATTTAGAAAACAGGGACATGGATGATAACAAAAACCCCATAAAATACTTATGAATAAACAATCTCAGATAAGAACAAGATTGGAATAAATGTCCATTGCCTTAGGTCTGATATGCTTCATACATATCCGAAACTCTTGTATAATGATTTAAATAATGTCATTGACTTATTATAGAATCATATTCATTGTTATGATATCATATATGGTTCACTTATGACATTATATTACTCGTTCTTTTGTAAATCCCATGTTAAAGCAACGTTTTGGGTAAAATCATCTTATTTATTGTGCGTGTTTGGACTTGTTGTTCTTGATGTTATTATTACTTATATCATGATTTACTTACTTTAAGAATGTAAATAATGATATATATATCATATATATTCATTATATATCCAGCATATACATGTATTTATAATAGTACATAACATATGGAGGTAAGAAATGAAATGCACCGTTCATGGAGATGGTAAACCGTACGTATGCATGAACGATAATTTCATTTATATTTATTATTTTAATGGAATAGATATATTATAATTCCAGTATAATATCATATATAATATCATTAACTCCGTCCTTTATACATTCCAATAAGGCATTAATGAATCACATCACTTTGAGGGGGCGGTAGTCCGCACTTCCTCAAATGAGATTATCGTATTTAATGACTATGGAAACCATAAAGGCTTGACATAATTGGGAAGTAAATAAGAATAAGTAAATCATAAACATAATATATATCATATATAAATACATTTCCATCATAATGGCCACCATGATAGGTGGTAGGAGAAAATCAAACAATCATCATTTCATGAGGCGTTAGTTTGCCATCCATAGAAACATTATGTTCTTCATCCATTAGATGGAGGTGTGTGTAAGTGTAGTTCTAATCCTTATCATAACAACATCCTAGTATTATGAAAATAATGGTTTTGTTAAAATATAAAGGATTAAAAAGAGTTTATTGGTTGGAAAACTAGAATAAAAGAAAACAACTTAAGTGAAACTATTACCATTAATTTGGGTAACTTCCTTTGGTTTGAATCAAAAGGACTTATTGAAGTGCCTTATGCTTAATGTAAGGATTCTAGGGAGAATAGAGGGATGTGGGTAGCTTATTTGGGTAGATTTTAGATGATAGAAAAGGCTTGAGAGGTGTGAGTAATTTCATAGAAGTGGTCTCCTTTTATAAGGGAGAGGAGCGGCTCTTTTGGAAAGTGTGGAAATATTATTTTATTATAAACTTATCTTCGGTTTCATAAGGTCCCAAAATAATTAAGGATGATAATAAGATGACTCATGGTCGAAATAAAATCATCCAATCAGAATTGGACATGTTTTGGATAATATTTTAATCATTATAATCTAATTTATTTAAATCATTTATTAATGAGGTAAATACTGCAACATTATTATGTCATAAATAATTTAATTTATTTGATGTCTAAAAATTATAAAAAAATACAAAAAATGTAGGAAATATTTTTATATTTCCAATGAATATTTATAGTTGAAAATAGAATTTATATATCCACTTATAAAAGGTAATTACTAAAGGATTTTTGTTAATGCCAATTTTGTCTTTACATTAAATTAATTAATCTAATGTGTCATTGTCTTTCATAAGTGGCTCCATGTGGTCCCAAAATAGACCCAAGGATTTCCATGGTTGTACATTAATAATACAATAAGGTTTGGACAAGTGTTAAGGTAATTTTGAATCATTATAATATTCTTTTAACCTTGAATTACCCTATTTACCTTTAACCATGGTAAATAAAAGTAAAAAAGTTACTATTCACCAAAAATTATTTTCATCTCATTGAACCATATTTTAGTCCTTGATATTAACCGTGTCTCTTGGATTTTCGAAATTCAACTCATAGAAGTGGTAAAATTAAGTTTTATGAACAATTGCAAAAGCTTCTAAGAGGTGGGTAAAAGACGGTGAAAAGTTCAATAAAATTTTTATAAATATAAAATTATTATAAAATGATTCCAATGAATTTCATTGAACTTGTATAAGTATTATGTATATATTTTTACCTCAAATAAATTAAAATCAAATTTATTATTATTAAAATAAAAAGTCGGTTTATAACCCAAAACTCAGTGTTTTCACTATCCATCAAAAATTGCAGTTTTTCAGAAAAATACCAAAAATTCCGCCTAAGATATATTTGATATTACAAATTCAAAAATGATGTCTCTTTTTTCAAATTCAAAACATAGAAGTGTAATTAATTAATTTTAGAAGTTATTTCCGTTATCAAAACAAATAGCGTGTTTTTAAGAAACAATAAATATCAAAAGATCATCACTTGTTCATGTCCTATTTCAAAGTGAAATTAATTCCAATGACCAACATTGGATTAAATGGTAAAAATAGACTCAAATTACACTTTAAAACCAATTAAAAATATAATCTATCCATATAAATTGTTGTGATGAAAAAAGTTGTTTTTAATTAAAATATAGCGTGTTTTTACTATTCATAAAAATATGAAAGTTATCAGAATAATATGAAAATTTTATCCAAATTAAAATTTTATATACTGATTTCAAGGAAGAATTTTATTTTTTCAAATTGAACATATAGACGTGTCAGAACAATATTTAATGTGGGTGCACCATCAAAAGGTGGCAAAACTACATTTTTGAAAATTACTTATTTTACTCGAAAAACTGATTTTGTTCTCATACCATGTTCTAGAAAATGTGTAAGATGAATAATAATGTTATAAAATTAAAAATGTAGTTGATACTATTCATAACGGCTAGTTCATAATAACATTATAACCATATATCGTTGTTTAGTGAAACCTGGTATTGAGTATTACACACGTTATCAAAGAAGGTCGCGATTGCATGTAATGCAAGCCAAGTCAGGGTTGCGTGTTGTGAAAGAATCCTCTGTTGTTTCGTATAACATAATCCAACCATATTTTATTTATAAATTGAATATATATATATATATATACACACTCAATGTTTTATAGAATAACTACTATCAAAATTGTGTGTAACATGATCCAAGAATAGTGTTCTATATACTGCAAGCTAATACGGTGTTCCGTATAGCACAAGATAATATTGGTGTAGCGTACAATAGAAGATATTAAAGAAATAAAAAGTAATATATCTCACAAAATCTCAGGGTGTTACAGTGCTTATAGGATACCTAGTCCTAGAAGTGGCAGCCCAGAGTCTGAGAGATGTTAGGTGCAGTTGTGTCTAAGACTAGGTTATTCCCTTAGGGTGGTTGTGAGTTATAATATATTCTGTACTTTGGTGTTTCTATATGCTACTCCACCCTTCCATAAAGGGAAACTGGCACCCTGGGGATTTTGATCCCTGGGGGTGTTTTCCCCAACATTCTGATGGGAGGGTGAATGGCTGACTACACCGTTTGACCCCGCTCTCTTCTCTTGGTAGATACTAGTGCCATTAGGCACAGCGGTTAGTTTCCCCATATATGTGTGTAGAGGGTTGTAATGGATTGTGGTTATTCACACACATATATTCTGGATAGTGTATCCTATGGAATAATATAGGTGTAATGTGTATAGGTTGTGATGACTTGAGGATCCTTACATGGTGTATGGGTTGTAATGGCTTGAGGAATAATACTCGATGTATGATACACGTTATGCAGGCTATGGTGACTCCCATAAACTACCTGGTTACTTTTGGTTGTCAGGATGGTGTGGTGCTTAGCTTAGGTGTCTACGGGCAAGCCTTTATGGTGCACGTGGTGCAGATTGTTTAGCTTGGCCCAAGTGTATACGGGAAAGCCTTGGGATAGAGATGCACAAGACGTATGTCGTTGGGGAAAAGCAGAAAACCAGTGGGGAAGTAGTAGCAGAGTACCCTTGATATTCTTTTCTATATGATATATTATTGTATACGTTACGTGGTGAGAGTATCCATGGGGAGGTTGGGAACATTTTATACCTGTTTAGGTGATGAGTTAGTTTCACTGTTGTTCACTGTGCTTTAGTATGCCTTCTTTCCTTTTTCATGAGAGGCATCGAGGAGGATCCTACTGAGTATACTGTTATACTCACCCTACGTATATATAAATTGTTTTTCAGGTCACTTGGAGAAGGTTGGAGATCAGAATGGTTACTACTAGCTTGTGGTTGGAGGAGCTGATCAGGCTTGCAGTCGCTACCGTTTTACTTTCATTTGGGTACTTATATCTTCCCCTTTCAGTTTTAGTACATTTTCATGGTATTTCATATATGTACATGGGTTTGTTTTATATTTCAGTTCTGAGTTGGAGTTGGTTGGTGTTTGTCTTATCTCTCCCTTCCTTATGTGTTATATTAGAGGTTAATGCCTCCCATTTATGTGTTATTATACCCTCGGTGCCAGTCGCCAACCCAGGACCTACTGGAGGTGGGACTCGGAAGTCATTATCTCACTTTTTCACATTGCCAGCCTAGGTGGGGTACACTTTGTGGGGATCGAGTCGTGACATTTTTACTAATTATTTGAAATCTTAATATTTGAAATAACTTGACTAATCTCCAAATATGACCAGACCCTTCTTCGATACCAACTATGGCACCCCAACCCCATTAACTTGGATATGGTTATAAAATACATACATTACATCATTTTTTTTAGTAATATAAAAAATTAAATTTCACAAATAGTATCATAATCCCTTGAACTATAACAGTTTTGTGATTTTAGAGACTCTCTGTATGAAAATATTCTTTTGAAAATTTCTGTATAATCACACCATACTAGATCCAATTATATAAATATCTAATGTTACACTAATATTTATAACCTAGGGAAGAGAGACATAAAAAATGGTCTAGAAAAAATGATCCGTAATGGAAAATATTATCAATATTTCATCATGGGTATGAATATAAGCAAGTGAGAAATGTTTGTTCAAAAGGAACATAGCGCTATGATAGATTTCCATATTTCATGATAGAAGGGAATGTAATCCCAAATGAATAGTCATATTCGATCAAAAAAAGTGATAGACAATAAAAATTATCAAGGTACGTAGACATAAGAATATACAAATATTGAAATGCATTGAAACATATATAAATAAAGAAAAATTATACAATAAAAAATAGAAATCAATTGTCAAGGCCACCCACCAAGACATTCAATAGATTATAGTACTTGGATAAACACCCATATACCTTCTTAGGCTTGGGATAATCCCCATGTGTACAATTTTTCTGGGGAAAATCCTTTTTTGTACCTTTAGGAACGGGGTAAAACATCTCATATATGATATGGCATGGGATAATTACTCATATATACCCTTTGGCAGGGGATAAATCCTCCCATGTACCATTTTTCTTAGGATTAATCCTACTGTCTACCTTTGGGAATGAGATAAACTCACCCATGTACCCTTTTTCAAGGGTTAAATCCTTCTATTTTCACTTTTGGCTTGGGAAAAATCCTGTCATGTACCCTTTTATTGGGATAAATCTTCTCGTATACTCTCTGTCTTGGGATTTATCCACCTATTTACCCTTTTTATATCATGAGATATAAACATTACCAAAGCATTAAAGGGAGATTTGATACCCCAACCATCATATGGTAATCAGACATACATATACATGATATTTGAATAAGAAATCATTCAAACTATAAATATAAATTAATTAAACAATGGAAAATAGTTGGTTTTTATAAGAATAATTTCCAAAAACATTCATTAATTCATCCTGTTAAAAGAGTTTTATGGTATATTAAAAGTATCATCATTATAAAATAAATATATTTAAGTATTTTTTCCAAATTTGAAAATAAAATTTAAATATATATGGATAATTCTATATGAATATAATAGGGAATTCCCCCTTTTTGAAATATGTAAAAACTCATTGAAAATGGTAATATTAAAATAAAATACTGGTTTATGAGAAAAAAAATAAAAAAATCATTTCATACTAGAAGTAGGATTTAAAAAAATATTTATATTTGAAAAATATTTTTCCAAAAATAATCTTAGAGAATATATAAAGGCACATTAAGACTTATTCTTTTTTCAAAAAAAGGCCTCTAAAATCTATTTTAAAATAAACAATCTCATGATTAAAAATAAACCTTTACTTTTGGAATATTTAATTTTATTTAATTTTATTTTAAAAATCATCCAGAGGAAAAATAATTTGGAAAACTATTTTAAAATATTTAATGGATAATTAGTAAATAATAATGTTCACATGGTGAGGAAATCCATAAAAGAGTTTAAAAAAATATTTTTCTATACGTGTAAAAATTGAACCTACTGGTAACATTAAAATTTATTTTCCTAAGAGTAAAATAAAACATACCATAAAATAAGATCATAGTTCTGAAAAACCAATCTTGGAAAAAATATGTTCAAGAAGATGAATTATAACTCAGTAAAGGGAGTCGAGTTAACAAAAAATGTTACAACTTCGGATCCTTTGAAATAAAATCCTTTTACAGAAATAAAACTGGATGTATATTAAAACATAATGAATTCCATGAATGTATAAAAATAAATTCATTAGGTATTAAACATACCATATAAAAGAAATTATGGTTCAAAATATTTAAAAAGTCTCATAGATTTGATAACGATACAAAGAAACCCTTACCTTGTTTTTCCAAATTGTCAAATATGCTATGACCTATTATTCAAAAAACAAAAATATCTTAATATTATATTTCATATCCTTATTCAACTACATTACCTTTTATATAATTAATTTATGATTATATTTTTTAAATAAATTCTTTATCTCTTATTTTTACCACTGGATGTTAATAATCTTAATTTTTTCATGCATTCTTTATGATGTTGATTTTGGTAAGAATTATTTAATACCAATTTTATCATTCCTAAAAATTATAATGTAGTATATTATATAAAATATATTTATTTAAAAATATATTATCTCAATCCAAAACTATTATAGTTATTTTTCGTAAAAATATAAATCATTTTCACCTAATTTCTATAATTTTTTCAATGGAATATGGTTTTTTTATAATAAGTTGAATACATTATATTAAATTTATCAAACTATAAACTAAATATTATTTTATTTTTTTCTAATAATAATATAAATATTTATGTTCTCACAGTCATCCATGATATATTTCTATACCATTGTTCAAGTAGGTGGTTAGACCAACCCAAACATAAACATATCATAATTAATTGATGATTATAGTTATGAAAGTGGTTTATTTTGTCATAATATCAATATTAAAAAAGTATAATGATATTATTTAGATATTTTTATTATGTTGAATCATATTTTAATATATTTTAATAAATATTAATGAAATGTGTTGAAAAATTAAATATGTTAGTTCATGGAGGTATTAGTTAGTTCATTACATGATTAACATTTTCATTTTCAAAAAAAAGAGGGAATGAAGATGAATTATAATTTTTTTCTTCATAATAGAAATTATTTTATTTATTTCAAATTTATTATTTAATTAAAACTTTATAACCTAGGGAGATAGGTCGTGTTGAAAAATGGAAAACATTACTTTGTGGAGGTGGTAGTCCACAAAAACACATGATCGATGTTCTTTTTTTCAAAGTGGAAGGGAAAGAATAATTAATGATCATATATAATGATTCATACTTTTCATGCATAGATATTACATATTAATATATGAATATTCATTGCATAAAATTATGATCCCTACCAAAATATTAAAGGTTTAGTGTCTTTAGAAACATGGATACATGAACAACTGGTACATAAGAGATCTACATTGTCTTCTGCTTAGTTCTTAAAAACTATCACCCTTATTAGATATATTGTGCTTAAAATATTTATTTAGACCCCGGGGAATGCGAAACACAATTAAGGGTATGCCCAGATTCTCTATTAGGGTAAGCATGGGAGACATCAATCATTTGATAATATAATTATCTTAAGGGTATGATAACATATTCAAGAACATGTCCTAAATGTAAACTAATCATACCCAAAAATCAAAGATCATATACTCAAATATCAATTCATATTTAAAATCATGATCAATAAGGGTTTCAAATTAGTAATCATCATTCAAGATTCAAAACATTGGCCTTTAATATCATATGATTATATTAAAATCTAATGAAAATTGATAATTGAAATAATTTCCATGCATAATCTTCTGAGGATATCTTGAAATAGATAATATCTTGCATAAAAATGTGAACAAATATATTTTCAATAATTTCCATTAATATCATAGTGTGAATGGATAAAAACAAATCATACTCATTCTTAAATATGTGAACAATACTAATTACAGTCATGTGCACTCTTATCATCATCATCTTATGAGATATCATTATCACATTTCCCTATGAATTTGATTTCTTTATTGGACACAAACATCACTTAAACATAATCAATTAATATAAATGTAAAAAGATTATAAAACATTCATCATAAAATAATAACATAAACCATGGAAAACAAATGGTTTTTGTAAATATATCATCATCATAATCATAAACCATATAAATAATTAATAAGGACGATATCATTGCATCATATATCTAGTAATGAATAATTAGCATCAAAGTATATTATCATAGATAATAACTTTCTTTAAAGTGTATCTTCAATAATACTTGAGGAAAATAACCATTCATTTTGAAATCACTTATTTAAAACGTAAATATTCCATAAATATTTAGGAAACCATATTTATTGAATATAAACATGAAAAATTTTAAATACAACATTAAAACATATATCGTTCTTGATTGTGGGGAATTATTTTCACACTATAATAATTACAAAAAATATTTTTTTCACACCTTCAAAGAAAAAAATTAATTTTTAATAAAATTATAAGAAGACTATTTGAAAAAAAAAATTGATCAAATTCATAAATGTTAAAACTCTTTAAATAATAATTTAAGAATAATCAATTTTATTATTGAAAACATTTCAGTAAACATGGATATGGAAGAAAAGGTTTTTTGACCGATTGATGAGAAATACCCCTGAATTTTTAAAAAATATTTCAAGAACCTTTTTTTATACTGAAGATTCGATAATAGTACTAAAACATTAAATTTTTAGAAATAAATACTTGAGAATAAAAATTAAAGTGGACCTAAATGGAAATTAAATCATAAAAAATCATGATAAAATGCAATTGAAACATAAATTTGTCACCTCTTTGGTAAAATTTGAATCCAAACCTCACAAAATAGATAAAATTATATGGATTTGAAAATTCCCATAATTTTTATTATAAGAATCATTAATGTTATTCATGGGTAGTATATACACAATATAAAATAAATAAGTGGTGAATATTTCATATGTATCATAGGAATTAAAGTGAGGAAAGAAATCCCCTTACCACAAGTTTGAATTTATTGGAATGTTCTATAATTTATGGTACAATTAATTTTGATATATTTTACTTCTATACAAGAATAATTTAAATACTGATAATATCATATTTTTTCCATTTATAAGATTTTAACATCCATTCATTAATAATTACTTGTTAAAATCATCGTTTCTCAGTGTTAATAACTTTGTTTTTTTACATTGATGTTTTTGTTTAGAAGTTTTAGTCCATGTACATTGATAATAGTTCCATAATATCCATAATTTTACATAAAAAATAAATATATTATATAATAATTATATACATATTTATAATCATCCATAAAATTTATATATTGAAAAATGGTGTGCACTGTTCATAGACATGGTTGGTTGTACATATGCATGAAAGTTCTTTTCAATTTATAATGAATAGAAGAGATGAAAGATATATATTATTTTATAATTAAAAACCCATAACTATATATAAAATAATATATATATATATATATATATATCTACCTTAAATATATCATTATTATGATCCATGTTAAGAGGAAACAAAAAAAATGAATCACATCGCTTCATGGAGGTGGTAGTCCACATGTACGCAGAAGAAAAAATATCACTTTCCAATAGATATAAAGGTAAGAAGGTAGATATTATATTATAATTAAATTAGTATAATTTGTTAATAAATATCATATATAAAAGTTTAATCCATTATAATATCCAATCATTAATTATGGTGATGAAAATGATTTATATCATTATTTGAAGGCAGTCGTCCACTAATACGCAAAAGTGATAATTTCGTTTCCCATTTGATGGAAAGGAGGGTGGATAATCATTTTTTCATATCCATAATATATTTTTTATATTTTTTATGATAAATTAATTATTTTATGATAAATACCATAGATTTACAAGTGGTATAAGAATAAAACAATTGACATCGTTCATGTGAGATGATTAACACTTCTTAGATATACGCCATTTAGATCCCTTATTAAGGACCCTTGGATTTTTCATTTAATATGAAAATAAAATCCAATTCATTTATATAGAATTATGGTTTTGTTAGATCTATATGGCTTAATAATTTATTAAAAAACATAAGGTGTGTCATTTTTAAGAGACAAAAATGAAACACTTGTAATTAATTAAAATATTGAAATACAGTTAATGTATTTATCAAGTATAATGATTCAATATATAGATCCCAATTTTTGTATTGATTTTATTTATTTTAAACCTATTTTAAATTTATTTCAATGAGATAAGAAGATCTTATTGTGGTCAGTATGATGAATTAGTTCAATAGTGAATGGAGCTTCGATGTAGCCCCCAAGTCTTGATATTCCAAGAAACATGTGGATGGTTTGAAGACATTGAGTTTCAAGGTGATTCCTGTAGAATTGTTAAGGTTATGCTAGGGGAATTATTATGGATTCAATTTAGGACATTCAATGTCATTGTTGAATAATTATACTTGTAGAATATGTTGATGCTTTTCTGATTTGTATTTCATAAATATCAAAAGTTTCTTGGAGAACTTATGATACAAGCCTTATGATGGAAATGGAGATTAATGGTGATTCTAATTATTTTCATGGTTTATTGGAAAGAATGATGCTGCTTGAAGATATTTAAGTTACAATACTTTATTTGATAATATAAAAACATAGGGGTGATCGATCAATGTTTAAATATCACAACAGGTGAGGTTAGTGATGAAAGAAATTTATTATTATTGGAATGAAGTGATCTGTGATAGAATATGGTTGAATATTTAATTATTTATCAATTTTTTATTGTTTAAAAATACCTACGGCCACAAATCAGTAAGGTTGGTGTTGCTGAAGAAATATTTTAAGGTGGTTATGTTTCCTAATGTCAGACAAATTTTTGGGGCTTGAAATATGGAGTTTGTTTTTTGGAAAAGGAATGTATTGTTCAAAATATTTTGCAATGAATATTTTTTGGACCATGTAGGAGGTATGCAAAAAGGCGAAGTAAAATCAACAAAGAAATATTTCCATGTAGCAGTGCTTTGTGGACCACGAAGTGAGTTATGCGAACTGTGTCGGGAAAACAATTCACAGGAGGATAATAGTACACAAAAGGATTTAAGATCATGCGAGGATCATCATTTGTAGAATGGAGATAGTGATTTGTACATATGAAAACGGTTTTTGTGTGTGGAAGATTACTAATTCCGCAAAATAGAAAGGTGCTATGCAGATTTCATTCAACAGTTTGTGGGGAATGTTTTCCTGCATTGAAGTATTCGGTAAATGAGATTAGTATGATTTTTAGATTTATTTTCCCACCTAAAGGACCCTAGTCCCCTCATTAAAGTGAGAGAATTTTATTAGAAAACATTTACACATTAGGAATAATTTTGTGATGTTTGATGAAGTTCGAAGGTATAATTATGTGAAGTAGGAAGTACTTCGTAGAAGAAGAATCTATGAAGGAATAATTTGTTTGTAGAAGTGAAGACATTCCAAGGAAGTTGGGACAATCCACGGAAGAGAATTTAGCCTACTGAAGTAGAAGTGTTCCATATAAGGAAAGGTGGCTCATGAAGAAAAGGTTGTTCATGGAGTAGGGGTGCTCCACGAATAATTTCCAGCATGTGGGGCATCGGTTGTCCATGATGCAGGGCTAGTTCACGGAAGGTAAGGTTGTCTGTAAAGCACTCATTCCATATAGTGAAAGGTATTTTTCAGAGGATTTAGGAGATTCTATTAAAGGTAAAAATCATGTAAAATGGTGTGTGTGCCTATTTGATATACAGTAGATAGAAAAGAACAAACAAACACAATTTTTTTATGTGAAGAAGAAACATATGTGTACCTAAACTCGTATTTTCACAAAGTAAGAACAAAGTGAGATAAAGATACTTTATAAAAATTCTATATTATTGAGTGTCCAAGATTAATAATGTGTTCCCACTTGAGGAAGATTTTTTATTAATGGAAGATTAATTTTGATGTTTCTAAGTTGATTTGATCTTCTTTGACTTAAAAATCACACATTAATTTCGTGATTCCAGAAAGAAGATGAATAAGAGATCGCAGTGTAGTTGGTTTTTCACTCTATAAGTAGAATTAATATGAGAATGAAATTTGGTTACTAAATTGACATCCATTTTTTATAATTTTGTTAAGGGAAAATTCAGTTTTCATCAATCCATAACACATTTCTATTATTGTGACTGATTGAAGAAGAACATGATTTTGAAATCATGTATGTTACTAGGAAGAAGTAAGAAGAGTTAATTTTATGCTTCTAAGCAAGTAACAAGTGAATAATATAAGAACAAAGTTTTACTATGACATCTAATAGGCCTCAAAAAGTGGAATAATTTCTTGGTGATAGAAATCCTTATCAAAAAAGAGAATACTATCTTGGGAGGTAGTAAAAATATCCATCCAAGTGATATAAAAAGGGCTATCTTGGGAGGCAGTATAAAGATCCAGACAGAGCTATAAAAATCACACTATTTTATTGTATTCAAAGTGATACATGAGTGTAAGGGTATATCCTACTCATTGTATTCCACACAAAAGGTTATTTTCTAGTGGATTATGCGGTATTGGATTACTTCCAAAGCATACAGAGGATGTAGCTACTCTTTTTGAGTAGTAAACCATGTAAAAATATCTTGTTCTATATTTACTCATTTCACATACTTGAAAAAAATGATAAAATAGAATTAGAGAATCAAGATCCTAACATGTCTAAGTGGTAAAGGGATAAAAAGTTACAATTGGTTTAAAAAGTCTACAACAATAATTCACCCCACCTATCAGTGTTAGGAATATATGAAACTAGTCTCTTCAATTGGTATCAGGGAATGTTTCCCCTCTTTCATATTCTCTACGGTGAAGTTATTCTCTTTTTAAGACATTATTTTCTTTCCTAATTCAATAATGATGTGTATTTTTTTGATGATTATTTTATCTCTGAGTAGAAATCTATATCCACCAAGACCATGATGAACTTGAGAAATAATGATAATAGAATGTTGAATAAGTAATCCTTGTTATCTAAAGAAGAGGTGGTATATATTTATCCATACCTTACTAATAATTAAGACATATCAGACATGAAATTTAATGAGTAGGTGGATCATGTTTCCACTAAGATTATGGATAAACATCCAACCTCTAGTGGTATGGAGGTATGTGTTAGTACATTAAAAATCATTCTTGAAGATGAGAATTCTATCACAAGTGTTGATGATGATTTCTCTATAACTTTTCAAGAATTATTATTTGATAGATTACGATTTATTCTACATGATATTCTTGAATAAAGAGATTCCCTTGTTTATGGACTTTTTTAGTGTATGCATTAAGAGATCAACTAGCTAGAAGAAGAAGCTGATGTTTTTGGAAAGAGCATACAAAAAAATTGTTGAGTGTTTAAAGAACTCTAGACTTGTCGGATCCTTTGAAGTAATAAATGGGGAACTTCAAATAAGTTCCTCAAAATATCTCCAAGAAGTTGAATAGAATGATTTAGTCAAAATAAATCTATAATAAAATATCCATTAACATGAAGAAAAATTGGATAATATCACTAATGTCAAGGGTTTACAATTAGAATAAATTTCCAAGAAGATCAAGGAACATGACTCTTCAATTCAAATAAAAGTTAAGTTGCATGAAGACGAATTTTAAAGAATAAAGATGTTCTGAGAAGAGAAGATGATTATGATTGAAAGTCATAAAATCATCCTCAATGTGAAAATTATAGAATTGTAATGTTAGTTAGACAATATTGAGAAGAGACATATTGAGTCTTCACAAAAAAAACAATTTTTGTTATAAATCATTGCTTGATGGGGATTCTAAGGATAAAAGACCTCCACCATGTGGTAAAAAGATTATGACTTCACTCAATGATCTATCACTAGTAGATGGAAATAATCTGTTACTATCCACACCATTTAGTACTAATTCTTCTAAAATTGTTATCATTAATATTGGATGTTGTAAAACACTTTCCAAACAAGTATGGATAAATAAAGATGAGATTAAACCAACAACCATGAATATGGTGGATATAAGAAAGTGTGTGGAAGATAGTTACCTACATATTGTAAAATATATCGTGAAGAAGACCCAACAATTTGATATATAAAATATCAAGAAATAAAGATATTTTGGTAAATTTTGGTGTTGTAACATAATTGGGAACATTTCATTAAATTATTTATACAATCCAAAAAAATATAAAAGCACAAATAAAGCCTATATCAAGGGGGAGAAAGCCAGAGAAGAAGAATAAACATCAACAGGTCTAGTAGTACCTATATACTAGATATAGATTTGGATGACATGATAATATCTATGATGTATGAAATGGTTTTGGTCACATAGTGGGTTCATGCTCATTTGAACATATATCCAAAGTTGATAAGAAAATAAGATCACATAATCTGGCAAGAAATAAAGAATCATCCTTGGGATGAAATATTAAGAATTTTGGTAACTCAAATTCTCCCAAGAATATTTCATGTAAGAATTGTGAGAAGTACATGGATTCCAAATCCAATAATATGAAGGATAGTGCATCCAAAAAAACCAAGAGGTATGACCTCAGAAGAACCCTTGTGTAAGGTCTAAAAATGATGCCAGAGTTCATAATGATATTTTTGTTATATGTCCTAAAAATTTAAAAAGAATGAGAAAAATGGAATATGAAAAAGCTAAACCTCATGAAAGGATCTGAGAAAAGATTCTACATGATGAAGTAAAATTTTATGAGGGACTTTCAAGAAAAGAAAACTGCTATATTAAATTAAATTTGTGTGAGAGATGCAAGAAATATAGTCACATTGCTAAAGGATGATTAACCTTACTACCAGATCATGAAGTCATTATTAAAAGGAGAAATGATGTATCATACATGATTTTTGTTAAGAATAAATGTTACCCACACAATGTAGATGAAAATTTGTTGAGATCCTTATTTCCTCAACATAAATTAGAAAATATGTTCAGATATAAAATATGGAAGAATGGATCAAATGGAGAAACGTGGTTGAGAAGATCATCTCAACATTGTTGTTCATTTTAAAAAAGAAAGGATGATCCACCTTATACCCTTAAATATTTTTGTATTGTATTTTTATTTATAATATTGTTAATTTAAGGTGAATAATGTTCTTAGGGGGAAACTTGGGATGTAACGAGTGATATCAATTCTTGATATCTAAGTTGAAGAAATTACCATCCATTAATGATTCCTCAATTGATATTTAAATACTATTATGATAGAGGATTATCCTTTATGAAGTTGAATAAAGTGGTGTTCTATTTTGGATATCTAGGATAAAGAATATTCTATATTTTTTTGACCATACATCATGGTATTCTAAAGAACAAATGTTCTAGAAGATCATCCTTGACAAAATTATGAAAGTTTTCCAATATAAACTATCAGAAGTTGAAGACCCATTCTAGGGAATTCATTATATTGTAATTTTTTGAAATGTATTCTAGATGAGATCTTCTGTTATAAATATGATGGGGAGTGTCTCCCATGGTGGGAAGACAAATCAAAGAGCTTCTATAATTTTTATTTTAATTAGTATCAAATCTAATTATTCTCAAAATATTTTAAAGAACATGTCATTGGAAAAGGTTTGCGTCTCTTAATCTCTAATCCTTGGATATAAAAATAAAAAAAAATATGAAGGGGGAGAAATTGAATTATTTAGTGACATAATATGTATAAAAGTTCCCCAAAGTCTCTTATCATTTATATTCCACTTGAATGTTTTTGATCAATTTTTTGAAGTGACTGTAGGATATTTATGTTGGTTATTCTTAAAAATATCCATCTTACATTTTGCAAATTTATCCAAGACATAAAGTGAATATCCAGTTAAGACATGTATATGAGTTCTCATTTCTTAAGTTATCATGGTCAGTTGGTAATAGAAATATTTTTTGTATAAATCATATCCTCTTGATTTATACACCAAGCATATCTCAAGTAGACATAGTGTGAAATTATGGATGACAAAATTCTTTTTTTGGACTGATACCATTTTTTCCATAGATGTTGTATTTCTTGTTCATAAGGGGAGAGAAATTAAAATTTAAGTTTGAAAAATAAGTGGAGAGAGAAGATAATAGTTCCAAATATTGACACATTAATTTGGAAAGAACTTTTAAGGTATTTCTAGTAAATACAAAGGGGGGTGTAGATCCCACTTTTATATGGATGGTATTTTTTTAACCGATTTTCAATGGTGTTCAATGAGATAAAATATCTAATTGTGTTCAATATGTTATGTAGTTCAAAATATAATGGATCTTGGATGAATTCTTCATGTATTTATATTACATGTAACATGAGAATGGTCGGAAAACATTGAGTAGCCAGGTGATGCCTTGAGAATTGTCAAGGTGATATCTTGAAAATTGTTTTGGATTCATTTAATGACATAATATTTCATGGTCTAATAGTTCTCCTAGTAAACTATGATGATGGTTTTATTATTTGTAATTCACAAATATCATAATTTTTTTGAATAACTTGTGATTCAAGACTTATGATGGAAAATGGGAATAAATGTGTTTCCAAAAAATTTAGTTTTTATTGTGAAGAATAATATTACATGAAAATAAGGAATTTATAGTACATTATTTTAAAAATATGACGATGATAAAGGTGATCGATCAATGTTTAAATATCACAATATGTGGGGTTTTTTCATGAAACTAATCAAGTTACTTATAAATTAAGATAACTTTGATAGAAGTTGGTTGAAGCTTTAATGATGTATCGATTCTTTTTGTTAACAAATCCATATGACCATGAATTAGTATGGATGGTGTTTCCAAAAAATATGTTTAAGGTGGCATCTTTTCCCAGTATTTTCCAAATTTTTGGGCCTCAAAATTGGGTGTTTTTTTGGAGAAGGAATATTTTATGCAAAATAGTTTGTGAATAATAGTTTTCAGACCACGTAAGAGGTATGAACAAGGATGAAGAAAAATAAGAAATGAAATATTTCTATATAGCATCTCTATATGGACCATTCAGTGTACTATGGAAACTGTATAGGGAAAACAGTTTGCAGGTGGCTCACATTTCACGAAAGTCGTGTAGTTTACGAGAGGTACATCATTTGCAGAATAGAGGTAATGATTTGTAGAGCCAAAAAGGGTTTTCTTCTTCAGAATTCATTGGCAACCATGAAGGATAAAGCCAATATTATAATTACATAGAAAAGTTCACGGTGAACATTTTCTCGCATTGATGTTTGGGATAAATCAGATTTGCTGGATTTTTGGATTTATTTTCCTATATATAGGACCCTAATCCCACCATCAAATTGAGTGACTTTCATTAGAAAATATATTATCTCCTAGTATAATTCATTGAAGTATGAATAATTTCACAATTAAAATACTGTGAAGAAGGTCATAGATCATCGAGGATGATTCCAGAAAGGTTGAGGTTGTTCCCAGAAGAGGATATAGTCCGCAGAAGCTGGGAAAGTCCATAGAATAGAAGGTAGTCTATAAAAAAAGAAGATTTCCCTGGAAGAAAGGGAATTCCATGAAGCAAAGTTCTTCCATGGAGTAGGGGTGGTCTATGAAGCATTGACAGTATGAGTGGAATTAGTCATCCATGAAGGAAAGGTAGCTCACATAAGGGAAGGTTTTCTGTGAAGAACTCACACCATGTGTTTCAAGACAGTTTACAGAGGATATAAGATATTCCATGATATAGAAATATAAATTAAAAATATGTGTGTACCTGGTTAATACACAACAAATAGAATAGAACAAACACACACATTTTGTTTATGTGAAGAAGAAACAAACTTTCACCTAAACTCATATTATCACTATGGAAGAAGAAAGGTAGATCAGGACACTGCTTCACTATTATATATTATTTTTTGTCAAATAATAATAGTGTGTTCCCACTTAAATATTATTTATTATTCATGGTAGATAAATTCTGATGATGCTTAGTTGAGCTGATATTCATGGATTTAATAATCACATAAGAAGTTTGTGATTAAAGTAAGAAGAAGATGCACAGATCTCAGTGCAGTTTATTTGGCACTAAAGAAGAAAAAAAGAGAAGAATATTTGGGGACCAAATTGGTATCAGTTTATTATAATTTGGGTATGAGAAAATTCAGTTTTCAACAGTCCACAACACATTCATATTACTTTGACTGATTGAAGAAGAAGAAGGTTCAACTGTAATATTTTTTGTTAGGAAGAAGTAAAAATAGTTACAAGCATACGATTATGTAAGTAACAAGTGGATAGGAGAAGAACATTGAAGTATTGTGACATATAATAGGTCTAAATAGGTGGAATACATTCATGGTCTTACAAATTCTTATCAACAAGGAAAATAATGTCTTGGGAGGTAGTATAAAGATACATCCTAGTACTGTAAAAAAATGTCTTGGGAGGTAGTATAAGGATCCAGCTAAGAGCAGTAAAAATCACTCTATTGGATTGTTTTCATAATTCTACATGAGTGAAAGGGTATAACATTCTCATCATATTCCACAAAAAAGTATTATTTTCTAGTTGCTTGTGTGGTATTGGATTATTTCCAAACCCTACCAAGGATTTAACTTCTCTTTTGAGTTGTGAGTTGTGAAAAAATATCATGTTCTATCTTTACATAAATCATATACATTCATAAAAAAGTAAAGGAGAATAAGATAATCAATATCCTAATATTTCTAAGTGGTATAGGGATAAAAAGTTACAATTTGTTTAAAAATTCAAAAGCACTCATTCACCCCCCCCCCCCCTTCAATGTTAGGCATATTCCAAAATGTTGATTTCACTATATCACCATGAATTAAAGGAAAAAGTGATTGTGGTAAAAATATAACAATATAATGAAATTTATATAGTTTTTTGTGTCATTTTAAACCATATCATTTGGTATAACCCCTTCATTAACCAATTTTACCCTTAATTATGGTAACAATTTTTTCAAACATAAACGGTTATATTTTCCCTTATAAGGTAAAAACTATTTACTCAATAGAAATGGGTTGAAATATTGGCCCATATATCATCCTACTTGTCATATTTCAATATTTTTTATTGTCAGATTATTAAATAAAACAACATGCTTCATAAAATATCATTAATGTCATTTATGACACTATTCGTTTAATTTGCCTTTAAAACACCATGATTAAAAATTAATTATAATATAACTTTTTAAACATAAATTATACATTATGTTTAACCGTTATAGTCATTTGATATCATAAGTTATACAAAAATATTTGTTTTATATTTTTAGAGTCATTTATGTTGATTTATCTATTGCTTCTATAAGAACTGTGTTAGCGTTGTGTATGCATTTAAGGCAATCATATCATTACTAAAATTTCAAAATTAATTAACCATTAAAATTTAATTAATAATATTTAAAATAATGCTTTAAAATAATTTATAACTTTTGTTATCCCTATGTTAACATGTAAAATAAATTTAAATAAGAATACTGACATTTTGGAAATTTCATTACTTAAAATAAAATAAATTTCAATATCAAGAGACAATGGCTCCAAAATGACAAATATTAGAATTTAGGTTGGGTATGGTAATATTTCTACCATAAAATGAAATAAATTCATGTTTTGTGTATACTTTGAAACCATATATCATGTATTTAACCTTGTTTGGTCCATTTAACCCTTATTGAGGTGATAAATATTTATTACGGTTACAATTTACCATGACTAAAAATAAAAGGGAAATATTTACCAAATTTGAGCTTCCTGATTCTAAATAGGGTACCTATTTTTAATATAAAATCACTATAAGTTTCAGAAATAGTTTTTTTAATAAATTGGAAAAATTCAAAGAAAATTGGTTTTTAGAAAAATGTTTTCTTATGTGTAAAAATAAACTTATATAAAAACCTGAATATTTTAGATTCAAATGGAATTAACATTATTATTATATGTCATTTGGATCATATATAACTTTAATACCAAATCCATAATATAATGTTACATTAAAATTATTTTATTTAAAGAAAAGAATTGAGAGCATCTGAAAAATTGTTATTTTTCACTATTCACTAAAAAATAAACCATTTCAGAAAAAATCCTAAAATAATTCACCCTATCCTAATTTTTCTATTTTGATTTCAAAAATATGGTCAGTTTTATAAAATATGGTTTTTAAAATGGGCATAAATTAATTGGAAATTTTTCACATTAATTGCAATAAAAACAATGTGTGAAGAAGATGCATTTTTTAAGCATAAAATGACTTCAATAAAAATATAGTTGTTATTTCCTAAAAATTAATAAATTAATTTATATTTATTTGTACCATTATAAATATATTTTAGAAAAATACTCTTGTTTATACCTTCCAATTCAATGGATATGTTATAATAGTCACATAATAATTTTTTTCATAATATATGTCAATTTCCTTAATGGTCGATGTTGTGTATTAAAAATGTTATGATAATTTTATTATTTTAAACTAAATTTATAGTGTGTTACATTCTCCAAATAGTAGATAACATTTCCTAATAAATTTTATCTTTTTTATCAAAGGTTAAATATTTTAAAATACTTATATTGAAAACACACATCGTATTGAGGGATAATAAAACTTCCTTTAAAAAGGGATGTAGGATATGTAAAGGTTACTTAAATAACACATAATTGAGTTCTAGGATAAGGATAAAATTCATGGGATGTCAATATATAGGCATGAAGTACAAAAATAATCTCAAAAGACTAATAGAGAGTGGTATGTAACATGTTCATGAAAAAATTAATGAAAAAAACCATAAATTAGTGGGGGTGAATAGACCATCAATTCATTATAAATGATGGTAAAAGAATAACATTTTTATTATGAGATAGTTATCCTAAATTTGAGGAATTATTTTACAATAGAGTCAGATAATACAATAAAATATAAAAACTTTATTTATTTCCATTTCATAAACAAAATTTAATTCTTTGGTTGTTGTTCAATCAATTTCCACTTTATATCTTACTCTAAGAAATTAATATTCGAGATGAATTTTTGATACACGAAGCACTAAAATAAAAACATAATGGATCATAAAATCTATAATATAATGGAAATTAATTCCTTATCTTTCTAAATATTTACCAAAAAACTAGATGGCACAAGTTATTCAATATGGATAAATATAATGCATTAATCTCTAAAACCACCCCAATAACACCCAAAATTTTACTTAATCCATTCCCTAAAGAGTAATCCTTAAGACTCTTCCAAATATATGGTCGTCCAAATTCAAAACCTAAAAACCTGAAATATTTGATCACATATTCTTTTCCAGATCAACTTTAAAATTTATCCCCATAGAACAAGAATAAAGTCATCATCTCACATACCAAATATGTGAATACCATGATCATATATTCCCTAAAAATATGATAATAACAAGGGTCACCATAAAACCTCATTGAAATTATAAATTCTTAAAAAATTAAATGTATCCTTATTATCTAAATAAAGGAACCAAATATATTATTTATTATATTAATTAAAATATAAAATAAACTCCATCAAAGGTAATATAAACCAGTTTTTCATGAAATCACTATTCAGTACCAAGGTCACCAATACTATCTCATTTACTTTATCAGTACTAATCACATATTTATCTCAACTAAACATTATTATCTTAGAATCATGAACATGTAATTTTTAATCTTTCCCTCAATCATGTGTTTTCCTAAAAATAAAACTTTACCATTAAGTCACATATCTAGGTTATTGATATTATTCAACATATACTTGAAAATTCATAATAAAAAACATCAAAATAAAAATACTAATATGTTTCAAGATTTTTATAACCATAATATCATTGATAGAGAACCTTTATAACATAATTTACAAATACCAATACATAAACTCTTCAATCACTTAAATTCAACACATGTTATAAAACAACCCCTTCCTTGGTCAAGGAGTTAACTCTGGGATTTAGGAATTTACTCAGATAATTCTAAAGTTCCTCACATATATTAAATCAAATACCATGGATATTATTTTCACTATTCTCTTCAATTACACATTGAAAACATATTCCCCTTACATTGAGACATTATCTAGGGTGATTCATCCCACATTCCGGACATGAAGAGATTTGAACCTACTTCCATCTATGGACATTACCATGTGAACTTTTATAAAATTATATCTTCCTCTTATTTGATGCATTAAGAAACTCACAAAATTTTATGATGTTAATTATATATCATGAAAATTGATTAGGAATAGTCATAAGTTCTATTCTTTCAGTTATTATTTCATTGATTTTCTCATGTGGTCATTTATTCCATTATTAGTCATATTTATTATTAACATGAATCCTCTAGGTTCTGACCATTAACAAAAATAGAAAACCATAGTGTGATAAATAATAATCCTAGTGATGGATCATGAAACAAATTTATATAATTTCTAACAAATGACATAATATTTCAAATCAATGAATCTTTAAGCTTAACATATATCATCATTAGTTACAATTCATTTGAATCCGTTAAAATTTCTCATAAATATAATTTTATTTAACCCAAATATATCCCCCATGAGTGTCAAACTAGGTTCATAGTAAGTGAAAATTTACCATGAACTAGAATTATAGTCATGATATAGTCAACCAAATCATTTTGGGGTTATTACACATATATACATTTCTTTCTAAAACCACTTCCACTTGTAGTATCTAGACAGAAATGTATTTCTAGAAGAACCACAAAATATCTACCTTACTAAAACTCTATAATGATATCATACACATAAATGTAACCCCGGTGATTTCACTAAAGTTATCTAATCATAATCTCCATATATTAACTAATATTTACTTTGATACCAAATATAATGACCCATACATTTCATAAAAAGGCATTACATCTTAATATATGAATATTTATTATATAACACTACGATCCACATCAGAACAGTAATGCTTTAGTGTCTTTGGTAACTTCGATACAAAAACAACTGATACAAAAAGTGATCTACATCATCTCTCACCTAGTTCTTCATAACTATAACCCTTCTTAGACATAATATAATTAACAAATTTATTCATATCATATGGGAAATTATATATAATAATGTGTCATCTCATCTGCTTAGTTTGGGTAAACATGGAAGAAATCAATCAATTGAGAATTATATGACCATAGGTGTATGATAACATATTAATATTATGTTATCAATATAAAATAATCATACCTAGGAATTCATATATCATATTCTCCAAAATCAATTCATATCTAGAATCATGATCAATAAGTGTGTCATATCATTAGTCACCATTCAATAGTCAGAATATATGAATGTGAAATAATAAGCATATGAAATAAAAATCTTGTGAACATAGATAATAAAAATCAAGTACACCCATAATCAAGTGATAATAAGATGAAAAAATCATACTCATTCATCAAAATATGAATAAAATATTTTTAATCATGTCTGCACATATTCCTGTGAGAATACATAAAAATCGGTCATACTTCTGCATCAATATGTGAACAAAACTATTCACAATCATGTTCACTATTATCATTATCATCTCATGCAAATAAAAATCACATTACCTAATGAATTTTAGAGACATAAATAACCCAACCATCACATAAATATAATTTATTCATATAAATGTCACAAGATCATAAAATACTCATCATATCATCATATATTAACACATAAAAAATAAACTGGTTTCATAAATCTCATAATCATAATCATAGACCATAAAGTGAAAGACTAAGTAGGGTATGAGTATATTAAAAATCTAGTATAAAATAATTAATATCAGTGTATTTTTTTTCTTTTATTAAAAGTTTATTTAAAATCTCTCAAGAATAATTCATGAGGAAAATACCGTTTTTGTTATGAAATCACTTATTTAAAACCAAACTATTCCCATAACATTTAGTAAATAATTTTCGTAGAAATTATACATGAAAATTTGTTACGTAAGATTCAAAACATGGAGTGGTATGGATGAAGGTAAATTTCATTCATATCTAAATAGTTTAAATAAGGATTTTCTTCAAACCTTTAGATAAATGTACATGGTTTTTGAAAATGATAAGGTGATCCCTTCAAAAAAATTGGAAAAGATAATACACGGTCAAAATGAATTTTAAGAATAATTTATTAATTTTCAAAAACATTATTGAAAATATTTTAATATATATATATATATATATATATATATATCAAACAGAAAATATTTATAATCCAAAAGAGGAGAATTAAGGCCCGATTTTTAGATAAAAAAAATTTGAAGCTTTTTTGTGTACCAAAGAGAGGAAAATGGTACTAAAATTTCTAAAATTTGAAAATTAATATATGATAATAATATTAAAAGGTTATTATCAGATATATATCATATAATTTTCTTATGGAAATTCAATAATAAATAATACCTATAAAATAGTATTAAAACATAAATACCTTACCACTTTGGTAATATGAAAATAAATCCCTCATCAAAGAGAAAGCATAATATGGATTTTTTAAATTCTCATAATTTTCAATATAATAATCATTAAATTCATTAATGGTTAGTATATAAACTACATAAAATAAATAATTCTAAACATAACCTATATCTCACAGAAATAAAAGTGAGATGACAAATGCTCTTACCTTAAAGATGAATTTCTTATAAACCGGTCTAAAAATATGTATAATAAATATAAATATATTATAATTCTATAAAATAATAATTTTAATACTTATAATATCATATATTTTTCACATATATAATTTTAATACCCAGTTATTAATAATTCCATATTAAAATTGTCGTTTGTTGGGTGTTAACTGTTTTTTAAGGATGTTTTTCTTTGGTAGTTCTAGTCCTTTCACTTTGATTAGGGTTCAAACATCTCCATGATTTTGTTAATGATAAAAATATCATATATATTAATTATATATATATATATAGGATCATCTATAAAAGTATGATATAGAATAATGATTTACAACCTTCATGGTGATAGTCGGTCACACATACACATGAATGTTGTAATCATTTTCCAATGAAAAGATGGGATGAAAAATAAATTTTATTTTTCATTAAAAAATAATTATATAATAAATAATATGTATATATATATATTAAATCTATTCTTATTAATATCCAAGTAAATTGTAAATTAAAATACAAATTTCAAATCTTTGTGGAGGTGATAGTCCACACCAATACATAAGGGACATTATCTCTTTCCAAATGATGTAAAGGTAAAAAGGTAAATATGATATTTTAATTAAAAAGATATAACTATGTCATAAATATAATATGTAATCATTAAATCCTTATAAATAGATAATCCTGAATTTTGGTGATGGAAAATGAATCATATCACTATGTGGAGGTGGTAGTCCTCACATAGGCACGAGCAATAATTTAATTTCCTAATTGATGGAAAAGAGGGTGGAAAGTGGTGGTTCCATTATGATAATAAATATAAATACACTATGGTTAAATAATTTGATATTTTATTATAAATAACACATATTTTGAGGAGGTATAAGAAGAAATAAATTGAAAGTGGTCAGGTAAGATGATTACCAATTCTTTAGTAGACCGCCTATAGATCCATTCTTAAGGGACATTGGAGTATTCATTTAAGGATAAAATACCTATAGTTAATAAAAATATATTTTTATAAGTTACATGGTTAGATTTTGGTTTATATAAATTCCTCAATAGTTTTTATATAAAAGAGATAATGTGTGTCCTTGAATAAGGGAGGGAAAGGACACACTTGGAATTACATAAAATATTTAAATATAATTAATTTATTTCTAAAGTATAATCATTCCAAATAGCCATGAATACGAATATAAGAGTATATGAATGAAATATCCCCATAAAATGAAGTTTGAATCGGTTTTTTTCATTTTAACCATATCTTTTGGTTTAGCATATTCATTAACCAATTTTAACCTTAACTACGATAACATCTTTTTCAATCATAAAGGGTTATATTTTCTCTTATAAATTAATAATTGGTTAATAAATGGTAAAGATATAAAATTTTAGAAGATTAATAACCTTAGTTTCCATATTTTATGATTTTTATTATTTTTAAAAATTTAATAAAATATTATTTTCTATAGATTACCATTAATTTCTTTTTTACACTATTTATTAAATTTGACATTAAAAGCATCAAGATATTAAATACATTAAAATATAAACTGTTTAAAAATAAATTATACATTATTATGAACCATACAATTATTTTTACACCATAATTAATCCAAAAAATATTTCTTTTTATGTTTTAAGAATCATTTACATAGATTTTTATTCTGTTTAAATAATCATTATGTATGTGTTGTGTAAGTATTTAAGGTAATTATATCATTTATAAAGATTAAAAATAAATTACCAGAATAAAAATAAATTAATAATTTTCAAAATAAATTTTCACATACATTTATACCAAATTATTATACCTATGAGAACATATTAAATAAATTAATAGAAAAATGGTGACATTTTTTGAATTTTCCTGGCCTACAATAATATAAATGTCATTATTAAGGGAAAATGAAAATTAAATTCCATATATTATAATTTGGTATTATTATGGTCTAATTTATCCCATAAAATAAAATAAATCTAGGTTTTGGGTTACTTTGAGATCTTATCTCATGGTTTTTCCCATTTTTTACACATTTCACCGTTACTGGGGTGACACATAGTGACCACAATTACTATTCATAATGACCAAAAATAGAAAAGGAAATATTTACCAAATATGAACCTACTAATTCCAAATATGGTATCCATTTTTTATTTAATCTCTATAAGATGAAAGAAACAATTTTAATATAAATGCGTAAGATGAAATGAAAATTAAATTTTTGAAAAATGTGTTTAAAGTATAAAAATTAAATTATATCAAATACATGAATTTTGAAAATTCAAAACGAATTAATTAGATTATAAAAAATGGAATGGGTCATATTTAACTTTAAGACTAAATCCAATATATATGGGGACTTTTCAATTACTCAATCTAATAAAAAGAAATGTCAATATTTGATGATCAGTATATTTCATTGTTCACTAAAAAATCAATCATTTCAAAAAAAATCCAAACATTCACTTAATGACATTTTTCATATAAAATTTTTAAAAATATTTTTTTTTTAAATAAATTTTATAAAATTTGAAGAAAATAATTATAATTTTTACATTATAATTTAAATAAATTTTTTTTAATGAAAATGGATTTTGGAAGCATAAAATGAGGTCACTAAAATTTGAGTGTTTATTTTATAATAATTAATCAATAAATTTTTATTTAGTTGGTCCATTGTAAGTATATTTCAAAATAGGGATATTCATATTCATATCCACCAATTTGATATATAGGTTACAATGTTCAGATAATAATATTTTTATAATATATCTCAATTCTCTTAAAGCATAGTGTTGTGTGTTGAGAAATCTATTGAGATTATTATTATTTTATACAACATTTTGGTCATGTTAAACAATACTGTTAATATAATAATACTTCATTATACTAAATATACTTAGTTATTTATATTACTATGTTTTGGATAAGATTTTAATAGAAATGTTAAAAAGAAAAGTATAAGGATTAAGTAATTCTTACTTTGGGTCCTTAAACATTCTCTTGAAATTATCCATGGATATGAAGGGATTAATAAAAATTATATTGATCTTGAGATATAGATCACGTAAGGGATTTATTAGATAGATATGAAGGTATTAGGACAAATTCTACTGATCTTTAGATATTGATCACATAAGGGACTTATTAGAGAGTAAAATTAGTCAAGTTTTCAATGAATTTATAAGTGTATGTGGTACTTTGATAAGTTTCAAGTGATACCCTTCTATAAGTGAAGAAAATGACATGTTTGTGAACACATATTATTTTTCCAATAATTAAATGAGACTATTAAAGGGTAAATTGATTCAAAATAGAAAAATAATGTATTATTTGGAGATATAATGTTTATAAATCCACCAAAACTAATCATTCTACATGTTTTAAACAAGTTACAATCCATTTACCACATGATTTTAACCTTTTACCATTAGGTTTTTACATTGGAAACTAGTATGTTTTCTAATGGTTTTATATTATTAAAAATATAAGGTAACACATTTAACTAAATCTGGATATCCTAAATGTAACACCCCAAGCTTCCATAGTATGTTTCCCTATGAATAATGCAATAGCTTGCATTGTATGCAACTTCGAGATTTTAACACACTGCGACCAATCAAACTACCTGTTATGAATAGTAATACCCACTTTTTGAAATTTTATAAATTTTATCTTTCAAAATGGACATCATTCATTAATTTGGAATATCTAAATTAACTTAGTGTGAATTTTTAATATTTTTCTGAAAACATTAAATTTTTGAGGAATAGTGAAAAACAATGCATTATTGGCTAGAACCGAATGTAATTCATTGGATTCATTTTACAATAAGTTTAGATATATAAAATTTTATCGAATAATTTACTGTCTTTTACCCACCTCCTATGAGCATTTGCAAATTTGTATAAAACTATATTTTACCACTTCAGTGAGTTTAATTTAAAAAATAATAGAGACATGATTAATATCAGTATGTAAAATGTGGTTCAATAAGATGAAAATAATTTTTGGTGAATAGTAACTGTTTACTTTTATTTACCACGGTTAAAAGTAAATATGAAAATTATGGGTAAAAATGATATTATAATTACTCTAAAATATGTCCTAATTCTATTGGATAATTTTAATTCGACCAAAAACAACCTGAGGAATAAAATATGATCCCATTTGGTCCACTTAGATTAGATTAGGACATTTATTATTATTTTATTTAAATAACAGTTAAAAGAGTTAAAATCAAAGTTTAAAAAAACCATTTTTAATATAGGGTTATACATAAGATAAATTCGACTATAAATATTCATTAGAAATATAAAAATATTTCCTACATAATGGTATTTTATTTATAATTTTTAGAAATTAAATAATTAAATGTATTTATGACAAAATGATGATACAGTAATTACCTATTTAATGAAAGATTAATATAATTAATATTATAAATATCAAAATAAATCTAATTTGAGACTTTTAATGAATTAAATTATTTTTATAGGTTAATATTACATTATAGGGTTGATTAAATGAATTTTTTTTTGAATTAATAATGTGGTTATAAATTTAAAAAAACAAAATACCAAATACTGTAAAAATTTACATAAAAGAGTTTTTAAAACAAATATTATATTATTAATTGATATTCTATTCTTAAAAAATATAAGGTTCCAGAAAAGGTATTAAATAATATTATATATTTCATTAATGAACCACTTGAGGTTCTCTTGGAAGTTTATAGTATGTTTATTAACCATATAATATAAAAATACAAAGAGACCTGGTAAATGACAAACTATTTAACTAAGAGTTAAATCTAAATGATAAGGTTAATATGATGACCTATACTTGTCTAAAACCTATTTTTTGAGAGGTTTTAGACCCATCACCACCTTATCCTTTAAATAATTTATTATTTATCCATTAAAAACTTAAAATTATTTTATTATAAAATAATATTTCAAGATTTTCCCAAAGTGACCCTCACCTTTCTTATAAAAGGGCACCTCAGCTTCTCTCAAATTTACACCATAAAAACCATTTAGATCATCCAAACCCTACCCAAATATCCTCTAATATTCTCTCCATTCATCCTAGAGGCCTTAAATTAGTCAAAAAGCACACCTAAGTATCCTTTTTGATCAAATCAGAAAGAAGAACCCGAAGAAGAGGTAAATATTTCATCACCTCTTTCAAGTTCTGTTCTTCTTCCACTTCCTATTTCATTGTTGTTTCCCTTATAAAATAATAACTCCAGTATATGTTATATACTAATATGTTATTATGAAAATGGTACAACTATATTCATTATTCTATCCATCCTATAAATGACAATGTCACCGTACGTGTGTACGTACAGGTTACCTTCTCCACGTCGTGGTGTAGTTCGTTATTCAAACACTTCATCATTTGGATGGGTATAATAATGAGTAAAAATGATGTAAATAATAAATATAACATGATAATTATTCTTTATATATGTTATAACATAAAAATTATATACGATTTTAATATCAAAAGAACGATATTGTCACTCGGGCGTACGTCCGGATTACCGTCTCCACGAACGTGATGAGATTCATTTCCCATCATAATCATTCAAAAATAATTTTCAGTTTATGATTACAAATAATTTTTATGAACATAATTTCATTATGTATATTAATCAAATACATCCTATCCATAACAAACATGGATTACATAACCAAGCATATAAATGAAAATGAATCAGTTAACACCCAAAACGATGATACTACTGAAATATCATTAACAAAGAAATATTAGAAGATCATATATGACATCATATTAATGTATATGGTTCTTATATAATTTAATAACGATTATTTCACCATTATACAAGAGGTTAACCTACCCTCAACCAAGGAAATGTACAAGTTAAGGGTTAATTTCACAATCTCTTTATTATCTGAGGTTGTTTTTACGTAAGTATCTACTGGGACCTCTTTATCATCCACATCCATGTTTCTTAAATGTGTATTCCAATACATTTTTACTATTTGCTAGACTATGGGTTAAAGTAATTTATACCCATGTTTTAATTTTTATAAAATGGTTTTCAAGTAATCTTTTTGTCGTTTTCCAAACAGGGTACCTTATGACTTTTTCGACAAAATTTAGGTAAGAATGTTTTTTTAAATTATATGACAGGTGCGGCAATTTTCCACCCTTATAACATCCGTTAAGCTTCTCATATAAGCTTATAAGAATATTTTCAAAATAAATGTTTTCTACTATAATTATATGAATTTTAAGTGATTTCAAAATAGAAAGAGATATTTCTCTAAAAAATATTAGATTTCATCTATGTCAACATCCTTTAATGGATTGTAAGATTATTTGATGTTAATTTATTATGATAAAAAACATTTATGTTGTATTGATTGTTTTGTTATATTTTTTACAATGGATGTGTTATTTTTATTCCATTCATGGTTTATAGATAAATGTTTGACATTTCGTATGTTTAGTTTTAACATGAATGTTTAATACTATGTATGTATTATTTTTATGCCATGCATCGGTAGGTCTCATGAGACAGTCTAGTGTCTGGGAACAAGGCCTTAACAAACTCTTATTTTTAGTCTTCATACAAGGCCTTGACTATGTGGTTATGAAGTCTGACATTTTGCATTCCATCATTATGAAAGTGGCTATTGATATTTCATATGATTATCCGACTAGTAGAATATACGTGTGAATATATAAATGGAATTATATGATTTTATATTTTCCATATTATGTTAAATTTCAAGTTTAAAAGTCTTATTTTTATTATTACATTTCCTCAAATGTTTACTCTTATTTATGAAAGTTTTCGTTATATTCTTATCCTTACTGAGCATCTGAGCTCACCCCTTTCTATGTTTTATTTTTCCCAGGATGCAAAGAAGTATATTATGACTGACCTATAGGGATAGTATATTGGATTTGAGTGTGGCATATGGAGACTATGTATTTTTAGTTTTTCATTGTATAATTTAATGTAAAACTTATGAATGTATCTAGTATTTCCAAAGCTACTGTACTAATCGGTCTTTTGAGACTTGATCTTTTGTTATCATGCAACTGTTAAGTAATAATTCTCCAAATCTAGGTAACTATGGTCGGGGTGTTACGCTAAACAAAAATTTAGGCTCTATATAGTCTAATACAATTTTTAAATAATATAAAATTTAATTTCAAATTAAAAAATTTTAATATATTGAAAAAATGTTTTGAAGAAAAATGTTTTTTTTTCATTAAGTGTTATTAATCCTTTTTAGTACTCATTAACAGTTGAATAATTTTTTATTTTTTATATATATGAGTAAAATTTATATTATATTAATTATTGAAAATATATAAATTTATTTTATTAAAAATATAGTATACGATGTTAATGAAATAATTCATTCAAAATAGAAGTTTTACGATTACAACAACAATTAACTTCAATACTATTAATCTAAATTTTATATCTCAAAATAAATGTTTAATTATTTAATAATACAAACATTCTGATATAAAATATTAAATTCATTTTTTATATCTAATTTCTATAAGTGATAAAAATATATTTATTATAAACTATTAAAAATTATTTTTATATTAAATATTATATAAGTTTGTAAAACATTAATCATGGGTTTTATAAATAGAAAATAGTTTTTTTAAAAGACCTATTTTACACTATAAATATATATATTTACATAAAAAGTCTATCAAAATTTTTTTTTCATAAAAGTGATTGTGTTAAGGAAATTGGTATTTTTTCAGTATTCACCTACAAATCAATTATTTTAGAAAAATATCAAAAAAATATTTGTCACATAATATAATAATTATTTATACAAAATTGAAGATAAAATTACATTTTAAAATTCTAATATTTATAAATCTATCTTTGAAATGAAAATACTATATATAAATAAACACTTCTTTTTTTGAAAAAAATACCTTTAAAAACACTAAGTGTTTTTAGGAAAAAATTTTATGTATTTAAATTGATTACAATATTTTTATTTAAAATATATATTATCATTTTTAAATATTCTTAATAATATTCATTTAATATTTCATAGATCGTTTAATTTTTATGTTTCATGTGAAATAATATATCGATGGAATGTTCATTTAAAAGGGAAGTTATTTTTTAAAAGCATGGGTGTTACAATAGAGGTAAGAATAATAGTTACACAAAAATATATAATTTTTGAACCAAAAAATGTTGAAATCATAATACTACCTTGAAGAGGCTCAAGAGTCTTATGAACCTGAAAAATATAAAAATTGACATATTAACCCATAAAAAATCAAAAGACCAAAGTACAACCATGGTAGTGGAATGTTGTCAAGAGTTTGGGTAAACATCATCTAATGGATCACCATACCATCAAGGGAACACAGTGAAATAACCACCATCTTGATGAAGGATTTTTGAACTAGATAAAAATATTTAGTTAATGACTCTAATAAATAATCTATCACTCAAGGATTTAGATTCCACCAAAAATAAGGATAAATATACTATTGTAATCTATAATATGCAATAAACCATATGTATATGTATTAGTGGGAATTGTCATCCAATCCACAAAGTGTTTTACCCATTTCATAGTTGGGGGAAATCAATCCTCTATATATGGTCTTAAATATCACCTAATTACATTCTTAAATCAACATTTCATCACTATTATCCTTTGTTCAAAGAGATTCCAAAACTAATTATGGGATCACCTCATATGTATATATAAATATGAGTTGGAGTTTAGTAGTTAGCATTCTCCTAATGGATGATCCCAGGGTCACTAGAGAATATCTTGGTGAGTTCACATAGGATTAACATGAAACATCATGAATAACCATTGTATGATGCATGTAAAATCATACTAATACCTTGAAAATGATTCCTTATTGTTTCATGACAACTATTTGGTTATCAGGGTCTTAGTGAATGGTTATATTAGTCACCACACATATGATGGTCCATCTATGTTGATAATTGAACTCATGGCCCCAATAGAGTTCCTGTCCGTAATTACCAAACCAATCCTCACATGAAAAAAAACTCCAAACTATAAAACCTAGAATTAAACTACCTTGACACATTTCTAACAAAACCTAACCCACTAGGACCCAACCTAGGATGAAAGTAATCCAAGTGTTCTACTCTAATCCACCTTCCTGTAGGACATGGGTTGGGAATAAGCACCAAGTAGGCATCAACATGAAATGGACTCCATTGAATATATCAACCTACTAATAAAATAAAACACATTATACAAGATATATCTAACAAAAACCATCAATATAAAAGAATCATATATAATTAAATGTTATAACAAATGATTTTGTGGAATAAAAACTATTTTATACAACACTACATGAACAATCATCATAAGGATATAAAATTTGATGAATAATACTTCACAGGGTAAAATATACACTAATAATGGGATAAAACCTTCCCCAAGTGATAACTACTAAAATAAACATTGATATCAAATATACCTAACTGAAACTATCATACACCATTAAGAATTAGTTTTGAGGAAGTTTCACCATACCCATATCCACAAAGGTTAACTTTAAGCAATATGATAACTACATTGAATCCAAAACAAGTGGGTATGAATCCCATGATATAATGAAGATAAATATATCTAGAAAGATTCCCAAAAAACAAAACATAAATATAAAACAATGAGTTAGCTCAAACCCAATACTAACAGAAATTGTATAGAACCTAATGGTACTAGATTAACTTTTAAGGTAATAATTTTCCATGGTCATATAGTTTATTTAACATTTTATCTCATCTCTACTTAAGTATAACAGTTAAGGGAACTTGAAATGTCCTAATCACTATAGAACAGAAATCACCAAAACAATCTTACATTAATATATTTTACATCATTACTCATTATTAGGAGTTGTGGGGGAATATCCCCTTGCTAGATATAGAAAGTTAGTCTAGAGGGTATTGACTACAATGGATGACCCACACATCATCATGGGTAATGTGAATCAACCAAGATAAATACATAATCAATAATTAGAGTACTCACACCACATCACTATAAGAAGGTTACCTACTCCTCAATGTATATAGAGGACCCAAACCCTAATGATTATATGTTTTCATAAGTTTTACCAACCCTATGTCTACTATAATCACCTGACTGTACAAATCATCCCTTATACTTTGTCAAATAAAATATAACTACCTTAAGAACATATAAATAAACACCAAATGATGATGAGTTTTGTATCATATTATTCTATATGAAATATCACTCAAAGTGGACTACTCATATGTAAAAAACTATCTCCTTGGAGGTAAGATATGAATAACACATAAATATTCAAAATAAATTATATATAAGATACATGGGTTGGCTGGTTGTGTACTCATTCTTCCTATTTCATATGAAGTTAACATACATGATGTGTCTAGTAAGGTACATAGAATGTATGTATTTCTGTAATCTTTATCATGTACTATCAAGATAGTCTCTGTTATATAACATAGTACACAACATGTACTTATTTTATATGGTGTGTAGAACCATGTTGACTAATCAACATGTATTATCAATAAATGATAATCTATTATTGTAGTTGTAAAAAGTTTCTACATTAAATTCCTAGTGTGTAGGTAATTTTGGATATATTTCATGTACTTCTAGTGCACTCCAATCCTACTTTCCCATGATACGTGACATGTGTATAGGTGTAATCATTTTTTGGGTTAGACATGTTGACCTGGAATGTATATAGAGTTCACATTTATTCTCCCAATCCTATAATACACGACATATGAGCCAAATTTATTGTTTCGATGATATTTATTAATTAGTGAACCCCTAACATCATAGGTTTACAATATACAAAATATTTTTTACTGACATCCACATCATGTAGTCTGGTAATCTCTTATAAATGATTTGACAACATTTTATTTTCTGTAGCAGTCATTTATACCCTTGATGTATCTCAATGAAATTTTTGAAATGTCTTCCATGTCCAGGGCCATATTCACTCACCATAATCTCCCATCTAGTGATTGTCTTTAAGACCTTTCATGTTTCTAGTCTAAATTTCCCTATTTCAATTATCTCCACAACCTCCTATATTTAATGCACACCCAATCCACATCACACATCACTTATGAGTTTAAATATATAATACAAATAAATTATTATTGAGTTTTAATATGAATTACAAACAAATTTTGGATAATCAGTGTGAGGAATCCGTGAAAGTTGATTAGTGTGAAGTCCTAGCCACCCAAAAGTGGGTTTATATTATCATTTATAAATGAATTCAGGGATTAAAATTTTTTATAGAAAAAATAAAACAATTTAATGGAAATTAACCTTAACTCATCCAAAATAACTCCTCTTAGGTTTGTTCTATGTTTATACTACTTCCAGTTACATAGTACCAAATGTCTCCATTTATCTGATAGTTGATTTCGTTACTATTATAAGAACCATCGAAACTTCTTTCTTCCAATTACCATATAAATTTTTTGTATATTAAGGATGTTTTTTTAATATTTTAGGTATCTACTCCCTCTATAGTTAGATAAAATAGAAATTTTTGGGGGTAATAGTAAGTATAGAACCTTCATTATCACTTCCTAAGGAGAATTAAGGACTTTTTATTTTCTATTATGAATTTCAAAGAGTGTTTCATCTATTTATTTATTAAATAAGTATTTCTCTATGAAGGTAAATCAATGTGACATCCCCATATTCAATCTAAGTATGGAACCAATGTTTCTACTCTATTATTTATTCAAAGTATTCCATTTTTATGTGGCCTTTTAATCTTTATTGTCCCTACATTTTAATAACCTCAATGAATTTTTGGTTACAATATAAGAGAATTCAATTTTAAATTTGGATTTACTGATAATATAAAAATATGAATTCTTGAAATAAGTATCTCCATTAATTATTTTAAATATTCTTTCCCTCCATTAAAGGACTCTTGAAACTCTTCCTTATGTCCCTCATCATGTTTCATTTCTTCTTCAAAAATAACCACCTCTTTTATTTTAGTTTCTTCTTTATCATTATCTTCACTCTCCTCAATAGTCGAGTGATCTACTGATTATACCATTTCATTATTAGTGGACCATTCTTCACTTCATCTACATGTTCAACTTGATACTCCAAATGTTCTACAAAATAAGATTGGAAAAGGGTAGTGAGTTACGTTAATTGATTCTTCATGTGAAAATTATAATTTTTATAGTTCCTATATATTATGTTTACATAGATCAAAAACATAATCCTTTACCAATGAGTAGTTACCCCAAGTATAATAATAATTTTTGTATTGACCAATCATGGATATTTTTTTAAAATGTAAAATAAAAATGAAAATATGAAATCAAAAAATTACTAAATATAGCACTTAGCATCTATATAGAAATTGTGCCAAAATTCTAAAGGCATCAAATTTTAGGTGTTGTTAGGAATATTTTTAAATCCAGTATTAGCATGAACGGTGATTCGACCACATGTTGGTCCTTGAGGATGCTAGACTCTAGATATATTGATCTTCCCTTTTGTTAGTATATTTTATTATATTAAAAATAATGATAAGAAATTTTATAGGGATAATTTAGTTTATGTATTGTGGAATGTAGAAACTAAAAATTCAATGCATTGAAACCCCATTAGAATTTTTTATGAAGAAAGGTAATGATCCTAGGATTGGATACATGGGATACTTCATATATTTTTATCTAAAATCTATTATTTGAATAAATCAATATTATTAGTTAGTCATCATATTCAAAATTGATTATGGAACCTAATTCACAATGAATATATCCTTCAGACACAATATTCCACCTCTTCTAGGTTTCTAAGACAATGTTAACCACAATTATAATCTTTTCATCACTTCAACACCAAAAATTACTGTATGTTATTCATCACTAAACTCCTTAATCCCATAACCCATTAAATAATTTGAATAAAGGGAGGTTGAAATGGTTTATGAGAAGAATAAGTGTGGATTATTAAATGATAATAAGGTTAAAAATCAGCAAACATAATTCCTAGCTCTCTCACTATCTCACCCAGAAAAGACATCAAAATATTGACATGAAGACCATTGCATGGGAACACCAGTTCCCCCAAGTATCTATTCCTCGGGTTATTTACCCATAATCATTGATATTAATGATCACAATGAGGAAAAATAAATATATAGGATGGATGAACACAAAAGAAAATGATAATATGTAAAAGAATATATTGAAATTAAAAATACTATAAAATAGATTTGAAAATACAAAATCTAAAAACCAATTATAATAAGAATATCCCTATATTTATAAGCATCATAGAATATTATAGAATCCTTAACCAAATTTTTCTCTAGCCTCAAATGATTTTGGATAGTCACTATGAATCAATTATATGGTACGATCTTAATGTATGTGTCATTTGTTAGATGTATATGTCATCCCCTTATGATTCCAAATATTTTTCTATCTTTTATAGCCTTTATAGTGGAACATTGATATTATAATTCAATTTTTGATTAGATAATTAATAAGGGTAATCTTTTATGTCCCCCTCTGTTTTCATATCTTTTATGTGAAATTTGATGTTTATCAATTTATAAGGTTAATTCATGTTTCTTATCCCTTATAGATTGATCATAGAAGATTTGGAGTGTTTTAGTGAAGCATAAACATTGTTCTTAAAACATAGGATTAATTGAATTCATGATGGTGTGTTGGGTTATGAACATAATCACAATTTTTTATTTAATACTTCATTGGTTAGAGAATTTATTTTTAGTTTCCTTGATAAATTATGTTTATATGAAATTCTCTTTAACACTAATGGTTAGGTCTACATTAATGTTGGATGTAATGTAAATAGTGATGCACGCTAGAATTCCCTTAAACGCGGTGTCTAAATTCCTACTACACGACATGGGGTTCAAAATTTGTGTTGGCCCCTAAGATTCAAATGGATGATTGAAACTATCCCAGTATATTGACACAAGATACATTTGTGTGGATGTAGCCTTAATTTCAAATGTGTGAGAGAATTTGTTTTAGATGGATTATGAGAGGATAAAATGATATAGAATTGGGGTATTAAATAAATAAAGTAAGAATAACAGATTATATTGGGACCTGATGTATCCTAGTCCTCTTTCATATGATAAATTTGGGTTACGAATGTACTCTACGCTGTTCAACCATTTCTTTAGAAACCCTTTATATTTCAAATAACCTCATGGATTATATCAGTATACTCATCAATAGAATAATAAAAAATATATATTAAATTATGGAGGAATAAGATTTAGTGATTAGTAGTGGTGTGATGCTTAAACACTAGCAGTTTGGGTTAGTTTAGGTGACAAATGACAATACATTTCTTTCTATAGGATGGAAAAATAAACCAAAGGATATAAGAAAACTTTGGAGTTTTATGGATGTTGTATTTGGTATAATCATATGAATTATCAATGGTAGTAGTGTTTTCTTTCGGTTATTATAGATTCTTAGTTTAGGGTAGAAATCACATGATGTGTAATTTTTTAAACACATTTCATGTATCACATTCCAATAGTGGCTATGGTTTCCAATACCAAGTTATATATAATACAAGGTGCATGTTAAATCCATGCATCAAGTTAGTATAGGGTATCTATCTTGGTTTTGAAAAGAGGTTACTCCCAACTATCCCCCATGGAACACATGTGATGTAATTTGGGGAGCACATCATGCACTAGTAAAACACATGAATTGGGTAGCTAGAAGTATATGCTCGACCCACCCACAGGTCCCAAATGTCACCATCCTCTCTTGGTCATTCTGTATAGGATAGCCTGCACATGGTAGAGTAGTAACTTTACATTCATTTCTACTACCTAAGGCTCACATTCCATGTCCCCATAACAATATGTTTTGTACTTTGACTCATTTAGTGTTTCTTATTATCATATTTCCCACTACCCAGATTCAGTCTTATGGATAGTAATCCCTAAGAATTTTGTTATGAATATAATGTGGTTTTGTTCTTCTATATCATCATTAGTAGTGTATAATATGTTTTGGATAGATTAAGTTATTTATATTTTTAGGGCCTGTGATTGAGTTTAATAGAGACAAATCGAGTGTGCATAGGGTTTGGTACCCCCTAGTGATGTGTTAATGATAATGCATGTGTCTCTTGTTTACATCACAAAGTTTTTTACCCCATATGCACTTAGGGAATGATTCATTCAATTCATGCATGGGGTTAGTGATCCCTTTCCCAAGAAAACAATAGTATCCCCCATATGATTGATGGAGCTAGGAACTCCACAACTAATGGGTGATTTCCCTCTAAATACAGATAAAATACTCCATTGATTAATATGTTCCGCTAAATAAGGAGTAGATCCTCCACTAGGTTCAGTACTCCATCAACAAACACACATACCATGGGGAGGAGTAGGGTCCCCATGATCCACTCTCTGAGGTTACATGGGGTTTCTTAAAATTTGTTAGTACAATTTCCCAATATTGTCTTATTGTGATTAATATTAATGTTTGTGGGTATTGAATTTTGGAACACTATTATGTTCTTGATTATTTATCTATAATCATATATGGGTTTTTATGCTTATGTTGTTTCTTATTTACATGGATAATGATCTTGATTATGTTTATTTTAGATTATTTATTTTGGGGGAATCCCACTACCCAAATTTCTACTCAAACTAATATGTGAATTCTTCCAACGAGTGTCGTTTCGAATATAAATGAATGATTTTTTTTTCAATAGCAAAGGAATTCATGTATGTAGAGTATAAGTTTAGTGGTTCTCTGAGGTGATGTTCACCATAAATGTTTATGTCAAAATTTAGTACATTAAGTTGTTCCCCTCATTTCCAATTATTCTAGTTTTGTCTTTATATCATATTTTGTGAACATTTTTTCTCATACTTTTATATTTTTTTACATTAGACATAATAGGGGTATCATTACCATGTTTTTAATTAATTGGTTATGATAGTTGACTAAGTTATTTAGTTTTGTGAAATATATTATTCTATAGAGATATTTGTCACTTATAGGTTGTATAAGCTAAGGCCTATTATGTCTGTTTTGTTCCTTATTGGTGCAAGTCACCATCCCTTGGCCTATTAATAGTAGGCTTTAAGTTTCAAACTTGGATTACCACCATCCAAAGTGGGATCTCAGTGCATCGGGTCATATCAAGGTTATTGTACCCTTATATATTCCATATTTGATACTTAATATAATTATTATATGTACATATTAAATAAAGTGGTTGTTGACATAAATTAATAACATTTATAATATGTAATAAATGTAAAATCATAATATACAGTGTATTCATAGTATAATAAATAGAAATAAAAATTCTCTCTTAAATGATAATTTTTTACACATAAATCTATTAATAAAATTCACGCTTCTTCCTCGATCGATGTATTCTATTTTATCAAAAAAAATTAATAAGGAATATACAATTAGAAATAATACGTGATATTGTACTACAAAAATTATTATTTCATACATTGGGTTTATAATTATTATTAAACTTTGGGTTTAAAATATTTGATTCAATTGTTCATATATTCACATAATATAAATAAAAGGAAACCTCTAGTGATATTTTTTTAATCAATTTTTATATTATAAATTCTGGTTATATATAGAGGCATTCAATACATCCCTCATAGATAGTCTCTATATGAAATTAATTTTAAAGAATATATTAAAATTTTAATATATTTCATCAAATATTAATATTGAATAAAATATATTTTATGTACCAAAAATTTTTAATACAATTTCTATACAAAAGAATTCGATTAATTTTTTCATTACCAGTTAGCATACTTACAACGAAATATATTAAATCTTTGACTAATTTGATTAATAATAAACATATATGAGTTCTTAAAAATCATTTAAATATTATAATATTAATAAATTTTGTGCATCAAGAGATATTTATATATGATCTTCAAGATCTTTTATTATGAATAATTAACCCAATTTTAAAAAAATGAAACAATCTCATTTATCATTACTATTATAATTTACACTTTATATGGATCATAATAATTTTATGAAGTATTTCATAATATAATAAAGGTGGGTTAGGTCCATCACCAAAAAGATATATAAATATTTGAAGCTCTATTATAGAATGCTTTAACAATTCACCTATAATGCATATAATAAACCATATATTTTTTAAAAAATCATATGGGTATAAAAGTGATATCGAAGAATCTTCAAGATTCAAGACAGAGTCCCTCATCATCATCATAATTATAATTTATAAAATTATTTTTTAATATTAATCCATGAAATTAAATTTTATAATGAATATTAACATTAACATAATGGAATGAAAAAAAATTATATGATCATGTTCCATGGTGTCTTCAAGATGTTGATGTGAGTATGAAATAATATATTTTCAATCACTTCAAGGGATGATATTATTGAAAGTTAAATATCATCATACATAGATATTAGAATTATTTATAATATTTTATAGATAATATTCATAAAATTATATAAATCATTGATATATAATATTAATTTTAGAATATTTATCGAAGAAATTATTGTGGTTTAATCTTTATAAAAGGAGTTGAATTTTTTTCATAAAAATACTACCCATAAAAAATTAATAATTTTTTATCTTTATTCAAATTTAAATAAAAAAAATATTTATCTATCATTAAAATGATGAAGACATCAATGTGATAGTCACTTCTAGGTGACACTAAAAATAGAGAGTCAGCATGGTCACAATGAACAAAGACGCAGTTTAAAATAAGTATCTAGAAAACCTGAAACACATGTACTCATGAGGAAAATATGAAAATACAATTATGGCGTTGGAAGAAACTCCAATAAAAATATCATTTTAGAGGAGATTATTGTGATAACATGATGAAATATGGAATTGAAATATTTAATAAAACCAAATTTTATTTTCAAATTTTATTTTCAATTGTAGATGAATATTTTCATTGATTAAATGTAAAATGATGAAAAATGAAAAAATAAATATAATTTTAATTCAATAATGAAATAAAATTAGATATGAAAATAGAGAATAATTGATATATACCAAAACTACATATTTTGTTTCAATTTTTACATATATATATATAATACATTAAAATATTTGCAACAGTCCATATTGATCCTTATTTTATAGTTTATTACATTGTTCGGTATTTACTCCCCATTGATAAAGGATATGGTGATTTTATATCTATGAAGTGTTGGTTTTGGAAATAAATAATGTAGTAATAACCTTTGCTGGGGAATAATGTCATCCAAACACAAAATCATACCAATATAATTTTTATATGTATTATTTTGGATGGATATATAATATATCCTTAATTAATATTTATCTTGGTAGGTTAACCCAAGGTCGTGCCTAGTAAGCCCCTTGGCTAGGGAAATAATCATTCAAGTAAAATTTTGTTCCTCCCTCCATAGAAGATTAAATTCATATCTCCACCTCTTCTAATTCAAATACATATAATATCATCTCTCATCTCCCTACCTCGCCTCCTCTTATTAGGCCAAACACCTCACTGCATCCCCCTACTCCCCCACCCACAACCTTGAATTGTGTCATCATTCTATTTATCCCCCACAATAATATCTCTAGTCTATCTACAAACCTCACCTTTTCATTCAAAATACTTACCCAACCCCTTGATACACATCCTTTTCTGTGGGCATGAATAAAATGTTCATTCAACACTTATATACTAAAATCCAATAATTTTGGCTTTATAGTGTTATCCTATATGTCATTGTTGGATGGGAATAAAATTATTTTTCCCACATTCCTCTAAAAAAGAATCAGTTGGATTCTTCCATGGAAAGTAATTATAATAGATTTAAATATAGTAGTTAATGAACCTCATAAAGTCATCAATAATGAAATATAGAGTTTTTTTTAAGCGAAGTTGACAATGTGTCATTATGCTCCTGTGATCGACATTATTTATTCTAATTTCATTTCATTTCATATTATATATATATATATATATCTATTATTTATATGAGAAATTTCATAGTTATATTTATTATTTCATTATTCTAAACAATGATGCACCAAAATAATTGAAGAAAAACTATAATTAACATAAATTACTATGAAAAATTAATAACATTGTTTAATTTTATTTCTATTTTTAAAAGGGAAATATTTTAAAAATTGGTTTTGGTAATAATTTTTACTAGGATGGATCTATTATAGAGATAAAAATTCAATATATCCCATATTCATTAATTTTTTGGGTTAAATAATTAGTCCCAAATAAAAATATTTTTTTTAAATTACCTTAAATATTGATAAATAATTATATATATATATTTGTTTATGTAATTTTAACATGAATATATTTACATTTCATATATATATAATATTAAAATTTTATTTTAAAAACATATTTTCTAAATGTAATATAATCAATCCTACATTATACATTATCAAGGAAAAATCAATAATTTTCCAAAATTTCAAAAGCATCTTGAATGGATTATTAATTCATTTTTTATTATGGATATATATTTCATCCTAGAATAAAATGAGATAGAAATTTATTTATTTTTTTAATAAAATAATAACAAATGAATAGTGGATAACTTACATTTGAGAAAACTTATATGGAATGGATATATAATCTATCAAATAAGTTTTCTTTCAAATTTATAAGAATTAATTTATCTATAAATATTATAAAATTTATTCAATTTTTTAACTACTTCACATATTATATTTAAGAAAAATCAACATTTTGTTATGATTATTTTTCCATTGACATCCATTATCTTATAATGATTTCCCTAGTGATTGAAACTTTGAGAAAGAAATATTTAGGATTCTAGTTCAATTACTCAAAGTTTTATTCTCTGATAAGAATTATTGGGGGCAAGTTACACAAATAAATGTAGTCTATCATTCACATATTAGTGTATTTTGGGTAGTCTCCTCAACCTAATAAGTGGACCCCATCTAGGTCAGGTAGTAAATTCCTTGGATATGGTGGAAGCCTATCATGTCACATCAAAACATTGTAATATTATATTATATTGGTTGGTAATAAATATAAAATGTTGGAATAAATATATATTTTGTAATTTTAAAATGATTAATAACAATAAAAATTTATAAATTATAGATAAATAAAAATGGTTCAAAACATTTTTCAACAAAAAATATGGTTATTTAAAATTTAAAACAAAATTATATGAACAACAGATGTCAAATTTTTAAAATATGGAAAATTTAGGTTTAATTTATGAAATTATATGATTTAATAATGAATTATATATGAACTCCCTGCAACATAGCCAAAAATAACATAGAAGATTTTTCATTGAAGTATTCTCCCATATATAGTACACAATATTATAACATAGATATAACTAGAATAATGCTAAAGAAATTCAGTTGAAATGTATTGAAATATTTTACAAAATCATATAAAATTGTTGAAACTAATTTTTTTGTTCAAAGATGTGTTTTTAATCCCAAAAAATTAAGGTGAATATTAAAAGAGGAAAAAGGTATATGGTTATATAATGTCTGAAATAAAAGTTTGAATATTTTATGTGAAAAATGATGTGATGGAATAAAATGGAATGGAATATATAATAAAGTGTCCTGAATAATGTTTTTGAAGTCAATTTTATTGAAAAAAACGTATTTATAATGTTTTATATTTTATTTTATTTTTGAATCATTTTATATATTTATTGCATTTAAATTTTTTCCAAAAAATTGATAATATTAATAGTATGTTTATATTAAAAATTTGATCACTTTTATTTAATTATATTAAATTTCTCGGTACTATTCAACTTCTTATACATGTGTATATAAATGGAAAATACATCATTTAGTGATGGGAACACATTGAAACAATTTTTATGAAATCAGTAGAAGAATATTATTTTCAGATTCAATGAATATTTTGGGAATATAGAGAGGAAATAGTCCCTTATAAGAATTCAAATCATACCATAAGTAATTTTTTTAAATATATATTTGATCATTACCTTTACAAAGAAACAATAATAATGACATTAATAATCTAAAATATAATAATGAAAACCAAAAATCAGAATTCTAACATATTGATAACGCTAGAATTTCCTAAAACATTCAATCAAACAAGGCCACCAAAAAACCCATCAATGGTTATTTAATAAATTTATTAATCCCTTAATTGAAAAGGATATCAATTTATGAATCACTATAATTTTTTCCCATATCAATATATAAATTAATTTCTATTTTATACCCCCAGTCATAAACTTCAACTTATTTATAGTTTTACATTTTATTTTATTATTTTTGATTTAGTATTTATAATGAAACTTATGCATAAATTGATAATTAAAATTTTTTTAACCCTCACATTATATTTAAAAATAATTGATAGTGTAAATAAAACCACCTAGAATATATCATCACTCTAAAGTTCATCATATACTACACACTATTCCATACATCCTAACAATAAGGATTAAAATTGAAGTTTTATATTGTTAAAATAAATGTTAATTATTAGTAAAATAATTACAAATATTGTTACTATAAATTATATTAAAAAAACATTAAGATAATTTCCCCCATAACCCTTTATGAAGGTCAACCATAGTTTTATAGTAACACAAAATTAAATTTCAAGCAATTAATTTTGATAAAAATTAAAATAATAATAAAAACTTATGGATTTTCCTTATCTATCATCAACCATGTTCAAATTTGAATATTTTTCATGCACTGAAATCTACCAAATGTCACTTGAATCTCTAATAACCTATAGAACTATCCTAAATTTCATAAAATCATATGTAATAATAATATTTTTTATTTTTTATCCCATGAACATTAAGAAAATATTCTAAAATAATATCCTATATTGTATTATCATCATGTTTTCTCACATTAAACAACTGACCACACCACCCACAACTATTATAATGACTAACATTTTCATCTTATTGACTCCCCCTTTATCAAAAAATAACTAATATCCTCTTCCTATCCCCATTTATCTTCTGCATTTTGGACCGGTGTTTACCACTGTCAACATCCTCCTAATATTATATATAAATATTAGATAAGGAATACCTCTAACAATTGTCTTTTTTAGTGTATTTAATGATGTGTTTATAACATTAGTTTATTTATAAAGGATTTATTAACATGAAAATGTTATAAAAACAAATTAATATATTAATTTTCAATTTGTATTGATATCATTAGAGAATCAGATTTAAATGATTATGTCACTTAGATAATTAATTGGGGGTATGTAATTTGATGTATTTATGATTTGTAATAGAAGATTATATTTAATTTGAAGATGTATATTATTAATTTAGAGTCATTTATTTTTAGGAAATTGTCTATGTATTATTAAGTGACAACGAATATGGATTAATGATGTTTATATGAGTTATTGGAATTAATGTTGTTCAATTTAGAGGAATTAAAGAATTTAGGAGAATTGGCCAGGTTAAAATATTTCTATGCCCTAGAAGACATTATACTAGAAATAATTTTTCCATTAGTTAGTATTGAGAGATAAAAAAAGGGGAAATAATTTATATGATTAAATTAGTATAATTTATAGGAAAGTATTTCTTGGAAAAAATATATTTAAGGATACATATATATATATATATACATTAAATAACAGTAATATAGTTTATTATCTTGAAATCATGGAGGAGTTAGATAAATATGTATTCATATATAGATGGGAGTCTAGGAACTTTTTTCTCATTTAGATTCTTCGTTATTTTCTTATGTGGATGGTATAAACTTGGATATAATAATATTTAGAAGTTGATTGAAGATCTAAGGGTTGGTTAAATAAATATGGCATATAAAATATGTTAATCAATATAATTTATCTGAAATATCTAAATTATACAAAGAAAATTTTCTTATGTTATGGGGATTAGTTATTAAAAGGATGTTTCATCAAATTTGGAATAATCTATGTGAAACTAGAATAGGGTTTATAAAACTATATAGAAACTTTTCTCTCTATGTCTCCTTCTACACTTTATCAAAAAATAGTTACATGAGGCCTTGTTGAGTTACATGGTGGTTGTGAAACTCAAGGGATGCAATGTAATTTTTGTCAAATAGTTTCTTGTAGGGGTGAAAATATAGTATGAAAGCATATGAAATATTTATATACAACTTAGAAAGTTTCTAAATTGATTATTATAACCTATAGTTCAAGAAATTATTTTTTTTAATAATTTTGAAGATATAACTTAGTGCTTTTCTTTGAAAGGATCATCCATTTGAGAATTTATAGGTAATTCTAGAGAGATAATCTAGATATGTGGAATCAATACATTATATAAAATTGACTAATTTATTTATAATTTTTTAATTAATTATGATCATAAAATGATTTTAATATATTGGTTTTTTTGGAAAGCTTAATTTTTCAAAAAATTTATTATTTTATGATAAAAAACATTTGAAAATACTCTAGGAAATGTAGTATTTTTTAAGAATGTTTTAATTTAATTTGTTTGATATCACCTAGTATAAGAGCATGTGTGAGAATAATTTTGGTGAGGCCTATTTTAAAAACCTATAATATTATATTATGGTAATATTTATAACATAGAGATTATGTGTTAAATTGAGGAATGGTAAAAATTAGAAAGAATTATCCTTACCATGGTAAAAAAATGGTTTTTATGTAAAATATGATAAAAATTGAAGAATTTGTTTACAATTGAGAAATATAGATAAAAATTACTTTATTTTATTATATAATTCAATTTTAGGCCTCACCACAAGTATATTATCAATTAAAATTTTATGAGATGTATGTTTTAATAGTTATTTAGGAAAACCAGAGATTATAATGATTTTTTGGAAGTAGAATGATTTTATTGATTTTCAAGAAATTGGATGTTTATAAAGGGTATTAAAAATGAAGAGTTTATAGTGTTTTGAGAAAATTGGGAGTTTTTAAATTATATTTGAATAAATGGTGTGTTTTAAAATACTTTTTAGGTAAAATACATAGTTTATATTATAATTAAAAATTAAATTGATTTCATTTTTCATCCTAAATATTGTTTTGGAGGAAATGGTTTTGATATCTTCGAATTTTATTTATTAGATTCAAATTTTTTTAGTTATCGAATATTCTAGACAAAATTATTTCAGTTTATTATTCTTTTGAGTGATAGAGTTGTGAGGTAGCTCCCGGTGAATTCCCCTTTCATAAATAGCTAAAGTTCTTTTCCACCACCACTCAGATTTCCCTTATAATAGTTTTATTCACATATATTTTTTCTTTTGACCTTCTCTAATTAAAGGCTTGTTTTTTTATAAGAAATTTCACTCCCACTTCACCCTAGGACATTTACCTTCCAATTCTCACTTTTCCTTATCTTCTCCCTTTAGGATTAACTCATTGTTTATTTGGTTAAAAGTTTGACTCTTAGTACTTTAGGGGAGAAACATTAATTTTCATATTATATCGATGAAAATATGTGTTATAGAATCATGATACACCCATCCCTAAAGTGGTAATGGCCATTCATATCTAATATAATACTAGTGGGTTATCAATGTTTTTCTAGTGTGGTTTATGGTATGGTTTTGTTCCTAGTTAAACGTGAGTTCTTTTATGGTAGTGGTGGTGGTTTCTTATATCTTCTAGTGGATCTAGATTGGGTTCTTTAGGATTCAGCCACTTGGCTTTGTAAAGGGTCTGTCTAGTTGTGAAGATGTTCCTCGATGATGGTGGAATAATTGTGTTCTTGGTGTTTATACTCTATGGAATATTTATTTCATGTTGCATTTCTTATAAATTTTTTGGCCTTTTGTGTGTTATCTTATGTAGCAGATCCCAGTTATTAATTAACATTTCCATAATTTGGGTATCTTAAGTAAAATCTTCTTAGGTGATAGTGGTGTTGATTCATTGAAAATGATTAGGGTTTTAACCACATGAAGTTTTGGGGTTTATCCAATTGGACTGTATTAATTTTTTTTATATTTTTTTGGTATATGTGTTGTGCTTTGTGCTTGACCAATTAGAATAGTGTTTTAGGCTTAAAACCATGGAATTATTTGGGTTATCCCATAGCATGTAAAGGGGGTTTTGTTTTAATAATCTAAAAATGATTGTTGGAAAAAATTTATTATTTTTAGTTAGAATTTTGTTTGTTATATTTTCTAATACAAGTATATTAATCTATTATTAGGTAAATATCATTGAGATTAATGAACCCCCTACATATACACATTATTAGTCATGTAGATATGATTAATGATGATACTAGGAAAGTAATAGTTTCATACTTCAATTTTGGTGAGTCATTGATCCATAATAGTGATATGGAAAATTGATTTGGAAGCCCAGTCATCATTTTCTTTCATTTATTAGTGTTAGTATTGTGACCTTAATGTTTTCCTTAAGTTTTATTTCTAAAAAATATTCTTTTCTACTATATTTTATAATTGTTTTTCTAAAGAAAATATACTTACATTAATTTTCTATCTTTTTTGTTGATTTTTTAAAGAAATATAATTCCCTGGTGTTATAATTTTTCACAAGATGTAGGTTTTTGGCCTCTTGAAATAAACAAAATGTGAATGAAGCTATATTGACTTTTAATTCATGGCTTAGGATTCAGGTACCAAACACATTATTTTTTGAGAAAAATCTATTTGTAACCCAATATATACCCATAAAAATACATAGATAACCATTTTATGCAAAACATTGAGTAACCAATAAGTATAGGTAAATGAAAGGTTGATGATAACCTTTTAAGATGTCATTATTTGACCTTGGTAACCTATAATGGGTTGTAACTGGAAATATTTCATGCATCATGATATGTATGGTAATTGATTCCATAACATGATCTTGGTTTTAACATAAATTGTTTCCCTTTAATGAAAACTAATATTTCATATAAAAAATGACTTTTAGATTTTTAGATGTTCTTTTGATAAGAAATGTGTAAATAAATTTCTTCAATTACTATAAAAAAGTAATAAAAACATTTTATCAAAATAAATAAATCAAAATCAACCTATATATACTATGTATAGGATTATTCTGATGATAATATTCTTGGTAATTTTGTGATATAAATTAATACTTATATATATTAGTGAATCATTCCTATAAGAATAAATTTTTAGGACTTGAATAAGAAGTTATAGAGAATACACTTGTGGATGCTTAGTTTTTTTATTGAATTTTATATGCTATCCTTGGAATTGCTAGGTACTTAAATTATAATGAGATGAGATATGTTGATTGATCCTTGAAATTCCTAAAGTAACATCCATAATTATTCATAGTTGAAATTGATTGTAAATAGATAGATTAGTGGTTGTAAAATACCAATCATATATTTATGTTCATCATATCACCTAAGACCTAGAAGGTCAAGAATAGATCCTATATTTTTAAAGATTTCCAAAAGAAATTTAGTGATTAATATTTATTAGGATTATATTGTTTATATATATCCAAATATTTTTTGAATTAAAAACTAGGTAATATGTCTGTTGTAGAGTAGGTGTTGAAATTTAGGGACATTATGATATATATACAAGTGATTGTGATAAATAAAAATCTTATGTTTTGGAAATTCAGAGTATGACTATGATCAAATATATGATTAATAATTATTTAATTTAAACTATTTACTTATACAAACGTTATTATTATGGAATATTCAATAGAAGAAGATTTTTTAGATATCTATGAGGTGAGTAAATTTATTAAACAACTATATGAAGGTTGGTGAACTAATGAAAAATAATTTTGGAACTCGTGGTAGAGATGGGAGACCTCATTAATAATAATGTACCATGTTTTAGAAGAGATGAAAAATCACAGCAACTAAATAGGGATCCAAGGAGGTAAATAATTATCTATGAAATTATACTGTTATTGGTTCTATTTAATTACATATCTAATTATTTATACAATTTTTATATTAGAGAATAAAATTCAATCATCTCTGTATGATTAATTGACCAATTTCTATTAAAATTAGTTTTTGTCACACTAATAATTCAGTTTTATGTTATATATTTTTTTTAATTATTTTTGGATTTATATTTAGAATTGTTTTTCCGAATCTGGAAAAGTTTGGGGAATTTTTCTTCTTTAACAGTCAGGGAGCATGGTATCAGGATTAATATATTGACCATGCAGGTAGTTGAGTAGTGTAAGTGAGGTCTTTATAGTCAATTAATGTTCATCAATACGGTGTTCCCAAATAATATATAGTATAGAGGAGGTCGAGAGAGTATTTTTCATGGTTGGAGGATGGCCAGTCTAGGCCATGCATGCTGACCATTCATCTATTTAAAAATTTAATTTTTATATATTTTGAAATTGTGTTTAAATGAGGAGGTGTCTCCCATCTCTCCTCATTCCCCTCAAAATATTACAACACATCTCCATTAATCTAACACCTTATGATATGCTTCTCTACAAAGATTCTAGGTGGATTTCTCTACCAAACATCAAGATCTCTTTATGTAAGTTACATTTTATTTTCTTCCCCTCATTTTTCATCATTCCACTTTTGTCTCTTATAATCTAGATGTCATGGTGGCTAAAGATTCATCTTTTATTGATTTTATGTTGTATTATTTATAATTTTAAGGTTATAAATGGTAATTAAGGATCTATGTTGATATTTATTTAGGGAAAAATTTCCTCACACTCCACTGTCATCAAATTCAGTAGATGGCTCTATGTGTTTCTATTCAATCTTAATTCATTGGTGTGGTCTTGATTTTAATAAATTTTTATATAAAAGGAATGTTAAAATATTTATTAGTTTCAATTATATTTTTTGTAAATGTTTATCTTCATGTTCCCTAATATCTATAACACCCTTTATCATTAAAATCCTTAAACTAGTTTCACTGAAAATCAAGAAAACCTTTTGTTTGCTAAAATACTAGGGTTAGAGTATGATGATCTGATAAAAGTTTCTTTTATGAAATAATATTTTTTTATATATAATGAATTTTCATCATGTATTAATCTTAATTTTGAAGGATTCATTTGGTCATTTAAACATTTATATTCTCTACTAGTGAAACCTTATTTTGTGTTTATTCTTGATGATTCAAAAATAATTTGATTCAGATTTATAAATTGAATCACATTAAATTGACCATATAATTCAAAACCAGTTCCTTATAAAATATATTTATGATATATCATTTATTTTTTAATGTTTTTCCCTTTATGTGATCCTAGTTTATTATTCATATGAAATGGGAATTGTTATGTAAAATCAAAAGATGGTGGACTAATTTTAAATATTTTAGTTTTTTATTTCATTCGTGGTCACTCACAATCATTTGAAACTTAAGAAAACTTTGTGTAGATAATAATAAGTTATAATTTCAAGTTCTAGAGTAATGTGTGTTCATGCTCTAACTAGTGGCCCCAATATAGGAATTTTTTTTATATGGGATTATACCTTTTGGTCAGGCCAGGAAGGGTAAAACCCTGTGTTTGGAAGTTGGAACTTTCGACAAGACAATTGGATGAGTTATATTAACTTATTTTCCTAGATAACCTCTATAGAAACATGTTGTTCCCATGACCAAGACTAGTATGAGTTTTAGTTATGGTTATCTATTGATACTCATTATTACTATTGATCTCACTATTACAATTTCACTAAATTTTAATTTACATTATATTATTAATGTAAAGTTCTTTCTATCAAACAATTTTTTGAATTTCATAATGATTTTGATTGACTCTTTAGTAAAAATTCAACTTTACTTAATTTTATTATTATTATTATTAACACTTCTTATAACACATATGATCACCCATTATTATGTTTTCATCACTTTTAGAATAATGAATTACATTGTTTTCTAAAAATAGGAGGATCTGTGGAGTTTTTTCCAAGTAATGTTTTAACTTGAGTTTACATAATAAATTCAATATTTTCCTCAAAGGTATAGTTTTCAATGAATATTTTAGTAATATATGTTTAATATTATTTAGAATAATTTTTTTTTATAGAAAAGTGATGATAATAATTTTACTAGAAATAAATGATAGATTTTCATATAATTTTTTTAAAATAGAATTTAATTAATAAATCATTAAAGGGGTTGTTAGGGTGTGGATAGGACACTTATTGGGAACTATATCTTATGCATATAAAATATTTTTTTGTATTATAGGTTCCACTAGGTTGTAGTTTTTCATCGATAGATTTTAGGCTAAGTTATTATGATGCTGATAGTAAAATTTCATTTACCTTTTATAAAGAGATGGATTTGGGGTATTCTTTTATAGTTTACAATTGTTTATCTTATGAATCACTGCACATTGTATTTCCTCCTCTTTTTTATATTTTTAGTATTATATAAAATAATAGATAATTTTTATTTATGTATCATTTTGATATCATTTTTTATGTGAGTTTTTATGAACTATTCAGTTTTACTTGTATTTTAGGCCTTATTTGATTTTAAAACATTTTAAAATTTTACTTATTTTTATATTCTTGACCCCCCAACTAATAGGGTTTTCATGTCATACTTATGGGTGGTATTCCATTCACTATAAGTGTTCTATTATGAAAAATAATTATTATTGAGTGTCATTTCATGCCTTAGAACTAATATCCAACCTATGGTGCTAGGGAATGTGTTACAGGCCTATTCATGGTATGGACTAGGCACTACCTTGGGGTGGAAATGGTAGGTTAATGAAAAAATTGTATTAGTTACTGATTTTGTTTAATTTTATTTTAGATTTCTAGTAAACAAGAGATATGATCATTGTAACTTATTAGATAAGTCTGAAGAACATTCTTGACAATAATTTTAGTGTTGAATCTTGAGTTTCTAGGGTATGTCATAAATATGTGATTTTAATTTCAAATTTAATTTATCCATCCATTTTTTGTGTAATTCCATCTTTGATGGAACGTTGAATAGATACTAGTGAGTTTCATGGGCAGTGATCATAGGTTATTTCACATGCACATGGGTCTTCCTTCTAAAGAAAGGGTGGTTTTGATGTGTTCTACATTTATAATACTTTATAATGTTTCATACTAATCTTATTGTTTTTTGTGATCAATACTAAGGACATATATATGATTTTTATCTTTATTAAAATTGTTTAATTTATATTTTAGATGATATTACCAATTTATTATTGTTTTTTAACATTTTCTGGCCACACATCATATCTTCTGACTTTTCATGTTATATTTTAAAAAATTGAATTTCAAAATTAAAAAAAAATAGGTTTCATCTCATGAGAATAATTTCTAAATAATTGTCTTCAATATATTTTAAACTCGTAAGAGGTGTTTTCATGGTATTCTAGGTACTTTTACAAAAAATAATTTATCTTATATACTGGATAAACTTTATAAAGATAAAAATGGTTCTTTATAAACTTATTGGTTAAAATATTTGAGGATTAAATGGAATTTCCTAAAATAAATAGTTAAATTTTTTATAATAAAAAAGTCATTTCCCACTTGTTATAATTTGTATTGTAAAATTACATGTAGTAACTCATTAAAAATGGATTTCATCGTTTCCTTGTTAAATGTTCTCAATTTTTTAAGAAAGGTATTTATTTTACTATGTAAATGTTTTACAGGGATGAATAGTATTAAAATTTTAAAAAATAATTTCATGGTGTTTTGATGTTGTTTAATTTTTTTTATATTATATATACTAAAATTTTATATTTTTAAATATAAGTATACTATGTTTTGGGTTTCTTATTATTTCATATTCCTTCCTTTTAGATATTTATCAATAAATTATCAAGAGAGTACCATACATAATCCACCATAAGTGTGACCCCTCGTTAATTATTCTCTTCCAAAGTCATATATATCTGTACATTAGGTCATCGGAGTTAGTATTGCATATATCCCAATTCAACATTAATATTGGGTTCATAGGTCTTCAAATTTAATTACTTCTATCTATTAGGTATATAATGGTTCCTATAAAGTAAAGGAGTGGCTCATGAATAATGAAAGGATATTTAGTATTTATTTATTTCTAAAAAAAACATAAGCTCAAGTTTGTAACGTCCATGAATTAAGGTCCAAATTGAAAGTGGTGGAAACCTATAATTAAGATTAAGATATAAGAATAACATTCCTTGAATGTTTTCAAAATATTTTATAATCTAATTTTTTTCCTTGATACCATGAAAGTTTCAAAGGAATTAATGCTTTGTTTTTCTTCAGCATAATGATCAGTCAGTGCTGAAGTATGCTCATAATATTCTTGAATTAGATCGATATCTACCTGGGTTAGTTTGAAATTTTTCCATCAGAGACAATAACTTTTAAATGGGGTTCCACTCATATCATCAATATGGGGTGTCTCTCTCAGTCCTAACCAATTATATAGAAGTATTACGATATGTTATGCAAGTTGAGGTAGTTGTAACTGGTGCACATGATGTAATCAATGTCTCTTTAAACCATATAAGAGGTAAATATAATTCTAATGGGGAAAGGGGTAAAATAGTTAGACCTAGTCAAAGGATTTAAGTATGTTGTTACCATCCTATATTATCTCTTTATATTATTCCTAGATGCAACCTCAAATGTTTATTTAGTGTGGTAGGAATGGGAATAAGATTATTTCATATAGAGTATCTTCAAAAAACTAACTTAAGTGTGGTAGGTTAGATCACTTATGAATATTCTATAATAGATCTATTGATAGGAATGGAAAATCTAGCTCAACACTTTTAATGTATCCCCACATTAAACATTATAGACATGATCATGGTGTTATGAAGTCTTGAGGTTAGACCCTCACATTGTAATATTTATATTACTCAATTTTATTCTTATCATTTATATAGTAATATCTTTGATAATTTTCATTCATGGAATATCCTTGTTTATAATGGTATGTGTTGAATCCAAGACTTTTTGAGATATATATTCATGTGATCATCATCCCATATTAGTTTCATTGATTTATCCCCTAGGAACAAAATATTCCCCACTAATGTTGTGGAAAGACATATAAAATTGTAATATAAATAAAACCTTTATTCTTCATATTGATTTTCTTGTAATGAATCCATTTTATTTTGGAAATTATATATGGATAAAAATAAATATATCATAAATACCACCATGAACTGACCTTCTCCTTTTATTGGAGTGGGGGATAAAAGTTTTTAATCCCCTAATCATCTCTACCTAAAAGGGAATAAATGGGACTTTAATCTCTATATTAACATTTTTGAAACTCGATGAAGAACTCATTACATCATTAATATTATAGGAATGAACCATACAATGTTATTTATTTGTATAATAACCAATTTATGTATTGTACACTTGAACATTGTTCCCATGGAGGTTAATTAATTTTTATCCTCTATCATAAAAATGGTTTCTAAGAACTTCAATGCTTGTGTTTACCTTATTATTAATTGGTTATTATAATATTTTAGTGGTTGTACTTTGATTATATACTATGAAACTATAGGGGATGGTAATCCTCATATCCTTTTCGATCAACCATCTTAAAATATACAATTTGGGGATAAAAAATGATATGGTGGAGAGAATTACCACACCCATTATATCTTTTTTTAGATAGTTTTAACTTTTAATTATTCTTTCATTAATATTTGAATATGGAGTCAAATGTTTAATATTTTAAGGAATTTTTAGGATTCATGGCCAGGGAACGTGATCTGCTTCTTGAAGGGGTTTCAATGGTGCAATGTGATTATGTATGTTTCTTTGGTATATGTTACATATTAAATTATCACATATTATATTGATATATCACATACATTTTTATTAGGTGATAACATTGGGTATCTATGAAAGATTTATAGGGAAATGTGCTACACAATTATAAGAACATGCTAAGGAATGTGGACCATTGATTGGACATTACTCTACATAGGTAATTTTAAGTAAAATCTAGTATTATGTAGTTAGATTACTAGGAATTCCATTTTGATGATTTATATTATTAGTTTTTCATAAATCATATATATGAGTCCAATTTGTTACCATAATGATGAATATTATGATTTTTAGTTATGGTTACATTATTTATACTCCTTATTACAGTTTACTTCTCTATTATATTTTCACTAAATTTAAATTTATGTTAAACCATGAATGTATGGTTATTTTACACAAATGAATTCATTGATTTCATAATGATGTTGACTACTTCATTATTAAACTCTCATTTATACTTGATTAAAAAATTTATTCTGAATAATCCTTCTTCATAAATGCAAGATCACCATTTATATTGTTCTCTTGAAATTCATTGTAATGCTCTATAATGTTTTCTAAAACACATGAAAATATAGGGTAATTTTATTAAAGAGATATTTTTACATGATTTATCTTAATTAATTCATGATATTTCTATCAGGATTGGGTTTTAAAATACTATTTTATTAAATTATATTTAATATGTTCTTTTTAAATAATGTTTTTTGTCTGGGAAAATCATATCATGTGTCTTACTATAAATAAAAAAACATATTTTATTTTTTTTAGTTCCAAATATAATTTCATTAATTATTATTTAAATTCAATATATAGGGTATGGGTCGAATTACTATTGGGAATTATTTTATATGGTTATTATAAATTGATAATTTAATTCAGCCACCACTTGGATGTAGTGTTTTATTTATATCTTTTGGTTTCATATATTATGTAAGTGATAGTTGATGATCGTTCAACAATCATGAGGATATAGATGGCGTAGCTGCTATTTGTTGTTCACTATGGTTTATTTGGTGTATCATAACACTTAAATTATCCTATTTTGTTATATTTTTTATTGTATGTCCCACTCGGTATTAAGGAACTATTATGTATCTTTAACATATCAATTTTTCTGAGTTGTTTTGAATTATTATGTTTTACTTATAGTTCATTCCCTTTTGGGTTTTACTATCTTAAAAAAACATCTTGTTTTCATTTACTTGATACCCCAACATAATGGGTGGTTATGTAGGACATCTAGGTGGTATCCCTTTGATTATAAATGTTTTATTAAGATAAATCATTCACTTTCTTAGTTTCTTGATGACCTGAGACTATTTACCATCTTTTGGTGTTTAGGAATACATTTTGGGACCTATCAAATGTTGACTTCAGAAATGTGTTGAGAGAGCCCAAGTTGGATTATGAGAAAATTGTATAAGATCCTAATTTTTTTTATTAACCCAGATTTATGTTAGATATATGATAAAATACTCATAATGTTAAGGGTAAGTATGAATAACTGTATGGAAAAAACTTTTAGTGTTGAGGTTTTAGTTTGTGGGGGATGTTAGGAATGCATAAATTCAATTTTGAGTTGAATCTATAGTTTCTTATTGGGTGTAATTCTAACATTTAAGGAAGCTAGAATGGAAACTAGTGAGTTTCATATATAGTTTCCAAGAGATAAAGATTATTAATACAAGTAATTTATCATGATAAGGGGTGGTTTTCTTATCTTTTCATATTAGAATTAATTTTAGTATTTCTTATTAATCTTGTGAATTTATCATGACTAATATTTATTTTTTTCATATGATTTTATATTGTTTTTACCCAGGTTTAATTTTAATTGGATATGGTTTCCCAATTTTATTTTCTTTATTAAATTTATTTATCCCACATCTTATGATTTCAATTTTGGTGTTAAATTTTTAAATGATGAATTTCTCTATAAAAACATTCTTACTTTCATGTGAATAATTACAAAATACAATTATTCTCAAAAAATATTTAACTAGTAAGAGTTATTTTCAATGTATTCTAGGTAATTTTATAAAATGGTTTAATTGATCAATTTCATAAATGTTCTATATACAAAAAACAGATTTTTGTAAACCTATTGGATAAAATATTTTATTATAAATGGTAGTTTCCTAAATCTAATAACTAAATTTCTTAATAATAAAAAGGTATTTTGTATCATTCTATAAACTATGTTTTGAAATTACTTGCAGTAAGTTAGGAAAAATGGATTTCATGGTTTCTTGTAGAATGATTTTGATTTTAAAAAATAGAATATTTTTATATTCTATAAGTTCTTTAAAAAGATGAGTACTATTAAAATTAAAAAAATTATGTGGTTATTATTTTGTTTCATTTATTTGTATTATATATTATGAAATTTTAAATACAGAAATAAATTTAACTATGCTTCATGTTTTTATTATTTTAGAGACTTCCCACACCTGATAAGCCTTGATAAATTATTGAAAGTGATATATGGATGATCCACCACATGTGAGCCCTATGGTGGATCAAGGTTATCATTAGTCCTTCATATCACATAATCAAGTTATAAGAGTTTGTATTGCTTCTTGCATAGTTTGATAGAGAAATTTGGTTAATGGTTTTTAAAAAATAAATCTGATCACCTTTCCTAAAGATCAAGGTTCTCATGAAGCAATAAAGTGTCTCAAAATTATTGATGAGATGTTTATGCTTCTAGGAATTCCAAAATCACTTAATCTCATGTTTTCTAGGTTCACAATCAATGTTCAATGATAATATTGGGGAAGAACATTAGTTAGAAAAATCCATTGCAAGAAAATTCCATGGAATGTTTTAAGATGTTTCTTATTCAACTATATTTCCTTAAAGCTGTGAATGTGTCAAAGGAAATGATATTTAATTTCCGTAACCAGAACGATCAGTCTGTGTTGGAGTATGTAGGTCATTAAATTATGTTTTATTCATATCTACCTAAATTTTTTGGGTAGTACCTTGAAATCCAAATGTTTTAAATGGGGTCTTCACCCTTCCCAATATATAGGGGTGCCTCTCTCATATTTTGCCACATTCAAGGAAGTAGTGTGGAGGGATACAAGAAATGAGGAAACCATGTCCAGAGAACCTAAGGTAATTCATGTATCCTCTATCCCTATAAGTGTTGAATATATTTTAAGTGTGAAATATAGGATTCTAGTAAGACCAAGTCAAATGGATGTTATTATAAAGTGACCATCATTTCTCATCTCATAAAATTTTTATTAGGGGAAATCTCTAATGTGATATCAGTGTAACAATCTAAGGTATAATAAGCCTTTAAGATGAGTAAGTCTAAAAATATATTAAAAGTGTGGTCTGTTGGGTAACCTTTGATGATTTTTTATGGGGGATTTGGGTAAAAATGAAAATATGTATTTACCATTTCTAATAATCCTTTGGTCTTACCTACTAGACCTGATACTAATATTAAGAAATCATGAGATCACCCTAGAGATTTTTATGATTCAATTAATTAAATTATATGACTATCAATTTTGTTAGTCTTTTATAATTATTTTTTCAAGGAATATAATTATTTACAATGGTTTTTTTCCACTGAGAATATTTGTGATATTTGGTCATGTGATCATAAATATCTATTAGTGTTTTCAAGGTCTCTTATAGGAAATAATGATTCCCTAATCATATGTAATATGGACTAAGTAAATAATTATAATTTTTGAACATTTATTTATTCATATTTAGTTTCTAGTATTGGTTTCTTTTTATTCAATAAATTATATATGAGGATAAATATATTCGGTGGGTATACCAACATAAAATTACCTCTTTGTTTTTTTTCATTTGTGATAAATTGTTTATTCCCAAACAAATCACTATTTATAAGGTAATAACAGAGACTATTAACTTTAGTGAAAAAAATATTGAACTCCTTGAGGATCTGATGAAATCATTAATAGTCTGTTCTGTAACATTATAGTTTTATTCATATATATATGAATTAGGTTGTGTATTATGCACCTGAACTTGGTTACTAAGGAGGAAAACTAGTTCATGTCCCTGATCATGAAATGATTTTATAAGATTCTAATTTCTTACTCTTTTCTTCTTATAAATTATTTCCTACAATCACTTATTGGGATCCCTTTGATTATATATTAGGTCATTAAAAAGGATGTTACCTCTCATCTTCTCTTGGATAAACCATCTTAAAAGATATTTTTTAAGGTATATGGTGAAGTGGTGGGGAAAATTGTTTCACTAATGATGTCATTTTCAGTTATGTAATTTGGGGCTTTATTATTATTTTTTTATTTTTTTATTTAGAGTCTAATTTTGAAATTTTCTGTAATTTTTCAGGATTCAAAACCACATTTCATGGTCTCATAGACTATTCGAAGACTGTAAAAAGTGTCGAGTATGGGAAGTTTGATCTACATAGTCTTAGAATAGTCCTTGGGACTATAAAACTTGACATTGAAGAGTATATTTGATGTAGAAAGAGTATTCAACATAATCACAACACAATCCCACCAGACTGATAAAGTTTACCATGCAACCTATTAAAAATTGTAAATTTTTATATTTTTAAATTTAATTTTAAAGTAGAAACTCTCAATTATCTCATTATTCTACTTGTTATTCACCAATTCCTCCCACGTTACCATCCCCTCTCCTCTCCCTCTCTTCATTTGATCAATGTCTATTTCTACATTAAATGTCAAAATGTCTTCAAGTAAGTTTCACATTTATTTTATTATCATTATTCATCTTCCTTATTTAATTTCTTATCATCCCCATTCCATGCTGGTTTGGAATTCATATTTTCTTGATTATTTTTTAAGTGTTTCTTAATTTTATTGTTACAAATTTTCATTAAGGTTCTCTCTTAATCATATATTATGGAATAACTTCTTCACCCTCAGTTTTCATCTAATTCGACTTGTGGATCCATGAATTTCTCTTCAAATTTTTATCCATGGGTGCTTATAAAATTTTAATCATTATTTTGATTTAAATAAAATGTTATAATATTTATTAAGGTTAATGTTATGGTTTTTTCATTATTTCTCTTGATTTTCCATGATATTCCTTAGTTCCATCATTTTTACAATCCAATAAGCTTTTTCCTTGAATCCATGGACACCAATTGTTAACTAAAATTAAAATTTTTTATTTTGATGATTTGAGCAGAGTTTCTTTAAGGAAATTATTTCTTGTTTTTTATAATATATTTTCATCATATTTTCATAAATGTTTTCAAGGATTAAGAAAAAAATTCCATATCCAAATCAGAATATTCAATTTGATAAATATCATTATGCATTTATTCTTAATAATTAAAATAATATTCGGTAAATTTTTATATATAAAATTTCATTTTATTTACCTTGATTTTCAAAATCTATTTCATTATAATGACTTTTTTAGAGATATAATTGATTTTTTTATACCCTAAAAGTGTTCCCCTTATGTTATTCTTGTGAAATGGTAAGTTTTATGTCAAATACAAAGATGATGTGTTGATTATAAACAGTTTTGGTTATTTTTTCATTCAAGTAAATTTTTAAAAGGGATACTTATCAAAGGGTATTAATTAGTAAGATATGAGTTTTATATTTTTTATTTATATGTTACATGTTATGTTAACTTATTTTATATCGATTTCCAACCACGATTTGGATCTTTGGAAAACCATGGGTTGATAAGTGGGAGATCGAGTAAAACACTAATTTATGGTCATTCACTAGCTAATAGACCGATGTTTGGAATTTTCTCTTTATAGATAAATTTTTCTATCAATTATCCTGGTATGGGTAAAAACTAGTGATTGTTAGTTGGATCATCATGTAATCCAATTATCTTAGTTTTTTTTATTTTTTATTTATATTATCTCTATAGATCCTATGTATTCCAATGGTGATAAATATTTTGATTTCTATTTATTGGTACTCTATTGACACTATTTATAGCTATTTATTTCTTTGATATATTTCTACTAAAGAATAATTTATTTTAAAGTATAAATGTATTTTTTCTCCAATAATTTTATTTACTTCATAATTACATTCATTTTTGCTTAAGTAAAATCTCATTTTAATTTTATTAAATTAGTATATTGAATAGTTATTCTTCTAAAATTTATAATAATCCATTATTATGTTTTCTTCACTTCCATCTTAATGAATTGCATTTTTTTCTTAAAATACAAGGAAATATTGGAAAAAAAATTCAAAATAAATTTCAATTGATGTTTTCCTTTATCAATTAATCATTTTCACTTAAGGTAGAGTTTTAAAAGATTATTTTATTAAAGTGCTTTTAACTTGTTCTATTAAGAGAATTTTTTGTACAGAAAATACATATTACTTATTTTACTTAAAATAAAAAAAAAATTCATATTTTTATTTTAAACCAAAAATTTAGGGATTAATATTTGAAAGGGATGCATGGGGTGTGGGGTGGATACCAACTAGAAATTAAAGATCACACATATTAAACATTTTATCTTTTTTATAGGTACCATTATAAGGAAGTGTTTGATTAATATCTTTTTGGTTCATGTATTATGGTGTTGACATGTGAATCTCATTAACCTATCATGAGGATATGGATATTGGGGTTAAGTTTTATTTTTTATTATGGTATATATCTTATCAACCTCAACTTCAATCCCCTTTTTTATCATTATGTTATTATTTATATATTTTCATTAATGTTTTTTTGTATCATTTAGATATTGGTTTTTTTGTTTATGTGATATTTTTTCAATTGATATGTTTTATTTTTATTTTATACCTCATTTTTTAAATACCATTAAAAAGGATTTTTTTTCATACTAATCAACCACCGACTTATATAGTAGTTATTCTAGAAATTTTGGTGGTAACAACATGATTTTTAATGTTTACTTATGCTAAATAAATTCATTTTTCACATGTATTGAAACCCGAACACAAGTTCTCAACCCTTGGTGACCAATAATGTACTTTAAGAATTATCATGATTTAGTTTAATAATGGTTTAAAAGTATCTCGATTTACTTCTTAATAGAGTTAATTTTTTATTCTATGAAGACTCGTACTACAAGGGGCAAAAGGGTGAAAAAGGGTTTGTGTTCTATCCTACTCAATAATAATATATATAATGAAAATATCACAAAACTTTTTTGTACTTAGGATGGAATCATATAACGTAATTAAAAGAATAGATTATATGAGTGGATTTGAGTCACAAATCAGCTTCTATAGTTTAAAGGTAGTTTTTGGTGCTATATAGGATTATTAATAGATATTTGGGGACTGAGGTATTCATGATAGTAGTCTAGGCCCAATTTAAATTGATATTAAATCAATATGTTTTTCATTTATATGTTCAGTTTTTTGATCAATAGAGATTAAGAAATGATCTCCATCTGTGAAAATATTAAACTAATATCAAAATATTTTACTTTAGGATATTTTAGTTTCACAATAACAAAATATGTGTACTTTTCAAAAACCTAGTTCCAAGAATTATCTTTTTTTAATTAACTTTTTTTAATATTGAATGATCAATATTAAGGTAATAGATGGTTTATTAAGATGTTATTGAGAAAAATTGATTTATTCAAATGCGATTTTCTCCCTAGGGAGTGCCAAATATATATTTTTTTAAATTAAATGGTAGTTTTAATTTATTATTTTTCTATCAAAATATAAAATATATTATAAGAAATAATAAATGACTAATTCTTTATATTGATTTACATTCTGATCAAATTATGGTATATCCTTACTTTTTCAAGTTTGAACTTAAATATAGGTGTCATTAGTTATGGGTGTGGGATGAGGAAATTTATAAAATGATATTTTAGTGTCAATATGTTGATTATGTGTTTTTATTCATTCCTTTTAGAGTTACCAATGCTCATTTTGTACTTATATAATTGATTAACTCATCCTTACATAAATTTTTGGATACCTTTTTCGTGGTATTTTAGGATTATATTTTCATATACTCAATATTGGAATAAGGTCATTCGAAATAGTTATAGGTTATTTTATAAAAATTACATGAGCATGATATTGATACCAAATTCATGAAATGTTAATTTTGGATTCTAGAAGTAAAATCCTATTGTTAATTTATTTCTGATAAATGAATCCATTTTTAACTGAATAAGGTGTAAGTAGTGATGAAAATGGAAAAAACAAATAAAATATTTTTGATGTGGAGTTATTTTGGTTTGAAAGTATATTACGATGGATTTATCGAATAATTTCTTTGACTAGCTTCTCTGAAGAAATGTTTGAATTAAAAGAGGGAAATTTTGTATTAGAATGTGATGTTTTAAGATTTATTTAACAAATCGAAGGAGTGTTATATTTAGTCTTTTATTTCAATTCCTCTTAAATAAATATTATTTTATAAAGTGTATTATGATGCATTTGGTTTGGTCATGAGATATTTTAGGATAAAAGGAGATAAGGTCATTATATCAATCTATGAAATTAAGGCCCCATAAAAATAACTGTTTAATGAATAATTTGGAGTTATCTCTTATAATTTATTCATTAAAGATAATGGTTAAAAACATTTTTCTAAGAAATTTTTTTATACAGATATTATGGGTTTGAGAAATATTTTCTCATGATATAATATTAACTAGAAAAAATTCAAGTGGATATGGTATCTTTAAACATTTTTATGAGATTATGTATACACTAGGAAAAATAAACATAGTGGAAGGTAATTTCATTATAAATAATCCTCCACAATTGGTGAAGGATGATGGGGAATTTTGGAATTTAATGGTTTTGTTGGATGTCTTTCCTATAGAAATAGAGAAAATGATGAATGGTGTGATTCTATATTGTCTTGATGTGACATCCATTATGACAGAGAAATAAAATGAGATATAGTTACAAGATGGTGGGAATAAGAGGATGAGGGAATCCATATATGGTGGAGAGACCAATAATAATTGGATTGTTTCACTATATTCAATGTTTTATTTTAGGGGATAAATGTTGGTTCTTATGGAACTCAAGAACTAATTCTATAAAATATTTTACCATTTGAACTAGGAAGATGATTTGAAATTTACATTATGCATCAATGCATCAGACACCTATTCTAGTTTTTAGGAATGAAAAATGACATTAAAGAATGTGATTCTTGATATTTGACATGACATAAAGTAAAGGTATAACATCGATGGTCAGTCATTTTATTAAATTATTTACCTATTATTATATAGATATGGGAATATATTTCCATGTGTTTCATTTTCATATTACTTATATCACTATAGAAATGTGATTCTGTTTTTGTACAATAGGATTAACTTATGAAATTTGTTCATTTGTTTCTAATTTTAGAAATATTATCAATAGAAAACCTAGGTGGGATTTATATGAAAATAAGACATTATAATTTATGAATTTTTAAGTATGTAGTCATGTATAGTGATCCAAGGTATACATATAGATTTTTAAATGGTCCCTATAAGGCTATGCTGACATGGTTGAAGATGATAACAAAATGCAACCTACATAAAAATGGAAAAATTGTGTAATTTTTTTATATCCACATAGATATTATTTGTTCCTATATTATCAATATTAGGATCTATTTAGATAATAATTTATTATTATATAATAGTTTTCCAATAATAATATTCTTCAATGATTTATATGACACCCTTTGGACCAATATAAGTTTTATTGTGTTGGTCACTATTATTTTTTGTTTATACTACTATGAATACTTTGGTAGGATATAGTTTTGTAAAATAGATTATATAATTATTTAAATTAATTCATAAGTATATGATTTTATTGCAAACAAAGAATTAGAATTGTAATAAATTGACCCTGATGGCCCATGATGTTTGATGTTAGGGATAGTATGTTTTTTAAAAAGTCACCAAGGTTTGGACACCAGAAGTTAAAAAAATGTATTCTATGGTATGTGTGTTTTTTTCATGGTGTATTAGATTTTATTTTTTTATTTATATAATTAATTTATATAATTAATTTATATGAATTAATTTTGTGGAAATTTATTTTATGATTCAAGTGAAGATTATATAATATTATTGATACTGACATGATTTATTGAAATTAATGATAGTCAATTTAGAGGAATTTAGGAATTTGTTTGAATTAACCATATTAAATGATTTGTGATTTAGGTAATTCATTATAGTATAAATAAATATTTCCATGAGTTATGGATGATAGGGAGAAGTTTAATTAATATAAATATTTCAATTGGAGAAATTTATAAGAGAATTTGGATTGGAAATAAGATATTTAAAGAGAAAAATGTATTGAATTTTTAAAAAACATGTCTATAGTATATTATATTTATATTATAGTGGAGTAAGATAAAAACTCCCATATGTAATGGGATTTCTTGAGACAATTCAGTTTTTGAGTTTTTGTGATGTTCCCTTATCAAGAAATTAGGAATTTTGATGATGTTGTATATCGAAGGAGGTTAGAGGTTATGGATTGGTTGAAAAAAATATGGTATATTGAATAAGTTAATTTATAAATTTTATTTAATGTATACATAAATATTTAAATTCCCTAAAACTCATATTTTTTATGCCCTCTTAAATGGGGTCTTAAACGGGTAGTTTTATGATATTTTTCATGGGTTATGCCAAACCAGCATGAGGATTATTCTATAATCTAAATCATTTTTCAATTGACTATAATACTTTAACACTATATAAGGAGAGAGTTAAACATGTTTCATGGGGTCCATGAAAATCACTATAGGTTGTTCACTCTTGAACAAATATTTTCCTAGAGATATGAAAATATTTCATTTGGCTGTGAAATATATTTATAAACAATTAAAAACGTTTTTAATTACATTATTATGAACTTTGGTTCATCTATTAATATTTTGGATAATTTTTTATGATATAGCGTAAAAATTTTATTTGAATGGATCACTAGTTTGATAATTTATAAGAAATTTGATAAATAATAACTTAGTAGGTGGATTTAATACTTTTTATGAGATTATCTGATTTCTTTGTGCCTTATTGATTGATTATGATCATGAATAGAATTTAATATCTAGGTTTGCATAAAAACTATATTTTGTTTAAAATTTTATTTTATGATAAACTAACTTATATAAATACCTTGGGAAAGTGAAAAAAAATCAAAATGATTTAATTTGGTATTGTAATTATAGGTTTTCTTTCAGGGATTTTTTTTCAATTTAAGATCCAATTGGAAGTCTATTATAATTGGAACTTTTATATTTGAGGTTATAGAGAGTTAAGTATAAGAATAGTGAAGGAAGACTTCACCATCTTGTTCACCATATTTTGGGGAAAATATGTCATTCATAGTGGATTAGGAAACATATAGAGCTAAGATGAAGTCGGAGTTTTGGATACTATTGTAACATGGATGTATTTCGATTGGAAACATTTATGATTGTCCACATCATGGAATACAACATTTTAGTGAAGTTTTAATAGTGTGTATCATGACCTCGAGATGTGAAAATGGAATTGAATATATTTAATTGTGTTTCTAATACCATGATGAAAAAATATTGAATTGAAATGAGTAGAGGATAAATAAAACATTGATGCAAAAAAAAATTGGGATTAAAAAATCCCTTTGCAAAAAATGAATCCAAAAAAAGAATAGTGGAAGTCATATCAGGATTACAAAATCCCTATATAAAATTTACATATAAGTATACACCAATCACTAGAGGAGACTATTTTATGTATTGGCATTCTTTGAGTGAAAAAAATGGGTACATGAGTGTAGAGGAATTAATTTTTAAGGGTGTTTCAATTTAAAGAATAATTATGTCATGTTTATTACTACAATACGCCATGTTTGGTCTGATTCAAATCTCAACACATGTGTTCTGAATAAGGTCCATACTATAGGGTTTGGAAACTATAGGTTATATCCATTTTTACTTATTTAGTTATTAATTAACTAAGTTTCTATTTATAGTTCATATTTCCATGAAAAAAAGAGGTTAATGGTGGATAATTAATAGATGATTATCCAATGGTTAGATTTAACATGGATAAACTAGGAATTTTCATAAATATTAGACTTTTAATTTGTATTTAATTAATTGAAAGATTTACTTGAGTATACAGTATATAATAAGAGCATCACACACATAAGAAAAAGAATCAATATAGAAAGGGAAGATTTATTTGAATATCTAGAAGAATAAGGGATATTTGAATCAATGAAGAATTCATTGAATATCAGAGATAGTAAGGTTACATGTGACTGAATTAAATTTCATTAATAATCAAGATCATAATATAAAGTTTCTTTACTTTTTTGAGGAGATCTAGAATTAAAGAAAAAGTTCATCATGGAGAACACCCATTACTTTTTGGCTTTGTATCACTGATTGTTATCCTTGTGTGTTTGACATGTGTATTGACTGTATCATTTATAACCCTATTGAAAGTAGTGGGTGTAAGAGATGAAGAGGTCATGGACCTTGGATATATAGTCATATTATCCAAAATAAATTAATCATGTACTAGTGAACTAGTGGTTAATTGAAATATCAACAAATCATTGATATATTTTCCTTGGATGTATCCCATTATGGGTGAACCACGTAAAATTTCTATTCCATGATCTATATTATTTGGTAGTTAATTGTTCTTATAAGACATATTCTAGATATTTTTTCCAATTCAAAGACTATATCCACTTTTTTAAAGATAAGATTATTTTTTTCAAGACGCCCTAAATTACCTCCTCCCTCCTCTTATGGTGTACAATGGGACCACAAGTCACAATAAGTGGAGTCATAGCCACTGATTATTTTCCAAATCTATAGAGATAAATATTTTTTTGTAGGGAATTTTGTGAATGAAAATTGAGTACTCTATCTTGATAGCTTCAACTATCATATTTGTAAAAACAAAATGAGATCAAATCAACGATCTATCGGGCTAGATTTATATTGAATAGTTGTTCATGGAATTCATGTCAGTGATTCCGCAAGAAGGTCAAGTATGGAAGTAGACACAAAAAATGTTCAATGATGATTCCAAGGTATATAATATTGTATTAGAATAATTATATTTTATACATATGTATATCTGTGTTTGTGTGTGTGATGGATTTTTTAATAGCTAAATGTATTTAGGATATTATTTATAACATAATTAAAAATTATTACAAAGCTAATGAGGTGAATTTTAATGCTTTAGAAAATAGGTTTGATGATTTTATGATGTATTCCTATGAAAATTTGGATAGATTCATCAATTTTCATACAAAATTTGTTGTTTCTATTCATGAACATGGTTATGATATCAAGGATTATGATATTGTAAAGAATGTCATCATAATATTACTTCTATTTTAAAACCCAAATTTTTTAGAACTATAAGAAATAAACCTTGGGGAATCATCTTTTTCTAAATTACATTGAAATATTGTCACATATGATATGTATGTGATGTCAGAGATAAATCTAAAACATTCATCTAGGGTGATAGAATTCAAAGTAGTTGAGGCACAAGAGGTTCAGGAGGTTGATAATAAAGATGGGGCGAGTGATAAATCTTTATCAGTAGTGGTAGGAAAATTTAAAAAATGAAAATGAAGATTTGAGGCTAAATAAACATTGTAATTTTTTCAATGTGGGAAGAATGGATGCATCAAAAATATGTGTCCAAATGTATTTTATAAAAAGGATTGTGAGTCTGAATTTTCTAAAAAACAAAACAATAAGTTTCCCACTATAATAAACTATAATTCAGGTAGTTTAATTATAAATAAGTTTTATATGATGTTTTTGTTAAGAAGATAAGAATAAATTGAAAATAAAAATCCATTATAGTGTATTGAGATTGAGTTTATCTTAGATTAAAAGATTCAATGATGGGTGTAGTTGATAATTCAAAACTCAAGTCGAAGAAAATGGTCAAATAGCGGGAGTTATTGAACTCAAAGTGGTACTAGAAGCATCTATTGAAGATCTTTACAAATAAAAAAATATAAGTGGTAAAATTATAGGATTTTTGATGTAATCCTTCGGCAATATTGATGAACATGAAGCTAAAATTTACCATCTTGAGAATGTTTTGAAGATTACGAAGAATATTCAATAAAATATACAGAAGGTAAAAATTATAAACTGAATATAGAAGAATATAGAAAGATCATTGATTATCTTAATATATTTATCATGAATAAAACAAATAATATTTAAACACTTCAGCATGAAGTCATATACCTTATAAAGAATCCTGAATCATATATTAAAGTAAATGTTAAAAATATGAAACATTAGTTTGGGGAATTATTTGATTATATTTTGATTAAAATGAAATATCATGGCATAAAAACCTTTAAATAAATATTAAGTGATAAAATTCCATGTTGTAAGGACCCAGATATGTGGATTTCGGCCCTTTTCTTATTTCTAAAGCACGTGGTGCTCAGTGGAGGTATAGAGTGAGTATAGAGGGTTTCAGTTACTAAAATAAATAATCTTGGTGAATAAACGATGTGTAAAATAATTTCACATCATGTATTAATAGTTCACATCTTTTTTGATAACGGTACATGGTCTATTACATGACATGAAAATATTTGAGATTTAATTCTTCAAGGTCATTATTTTTTCAGAGAGATCTAAAGCCTAAAATTTAAAAAATAAGAAAATAGATTTCACATCATCTAAATACACATAGGAGTGTGCCTATAAATGATCCATCACCTTAGGATTTCTTAAAAACCTAAGACTTCTCTCAAACTCTAAGAAGTCATTTATCCTCTTCCTATAAGTTTTGGGACTCCTTTGATGGGGATCCATCCATGGCCACCAATATTTGATCTCTGGTGATTTGAGGTACGTTATAATACTTCTCTTATAGTTCTTAAATATAGTTCTTCATGTTTCTACTTTCCATGAGATGGAGGATCATCTACATGTTTCTAATGGTTTTTTTAGTTGTTAGTTATTGTGGTTGTGCAACGACATCCTTGGAGGGGTGAAGCTGCTTGCAGGATAGGTGATCAGGACCTGCACCATAGGTCCACTTATAGTAACCCATGCCTTTTACATATACCATTTCAAGATTTTAATCATAATTAATCATCAGAGTACAAGCCAAATATCGTTAATTCTATTGTCTTGGAAGACATGGTACATATAACAAAAACATGGGGAAAACACTTCTTTAATTAATCTCCAAAAAGAGATCATAACTTCCTTTAATCCCTTACATCTGCATAGGGACATATGAAATCATATCGTATAATCATAGGATCATATAAAAATGGAATCATATAAATGTTTCATAATAACTAAACATTTCTTTAGTACGTGTCATGGCTAACCGCCAATCCCGTTTCACATCACATCTCCTGAGACCAAACATTACCCAATCATTGGAGTGCTATCTGGGCACACCCATCTCAAAATTTTCTTGAATATTCTTTCCATATAAATATTCTTGCCCCCAAAATATTATTTCCACATAAATAATCATACATAATCAACTATTCATAAACATAAGGATACCCATGAAGGGAATTGGGTACCACAATCATGACATAAAGCATAAACAATGAGTGTATCATGAAAGTTTCCGTGAAATAAAGGGATTAGAACATACATGGACTTTCATAAGATAACAAAGGAATATAACATGGTAGGTGGTAACATATATAAGTAACGACATATATGAAATGTATTTTAGAAACATTATCATTAAAACATTTTGATGCGGTTTTAAGGAAAATACTATAGAGATTTTAAAATATTAAAGCAGACATTATTTTATATAAAACTAGAATTGAACCAAGAATGTTTTTATAATAAAAATACAGATTTTATAAAGGTAGTGGTGTCTTAAAACAGAGGATATACTGCACTTGAAATTGGGTAACATTTTGGGAAGTTCCTTTAAAATGAGTGTTCTTATTAGGACATATCGAGGAGGGATTCGCTTAAAAGCATGTATATTCACAAAAGATAATGAGAGATGGACCTTGGAACATGATTTTAGAGAAAATAAACAGAATTTATAAGTTTTACATAAAAAGAAAATACAACTACATTTTGGTAAAAAGAAGGATAGAGCAACCTAAAAGAATAATGGAAGTTCGGGTAGAATCCATTACGGTTTATCGGTAGGGTATCAGTTGTAACTTAGAGGAACTGATGAGAGATATAAGAGGTTTATCATCACTTATAAAACATTATGGATGTATGGGGTAGGTGATAAAACATACCCCATCACTTGGTATTACACAAAAAAGTCATATCATAGAGAACAATCTTGATTAAGAGTGAAAAGGAGAGGATCCCTTACCTAGAATCCATTGGTGTTCTCCACTTGTTATTAAAGACCTGAATAAACAAATTAGTCTTATTAATTTATAATTCCAGAACCTATTCTATATGTAATTTATTTATTATAACCCTTTTTAGTTCATTCAAGGCCTTCTTGATTAGTTATAAGGATCAGTTTCTTTGTTTCGGTTAATTTGTTTACTTGGTTTTAAAAGATCGGTTCACATATATTCAAGTTCGGATAATCATGAAATATGGAAGTGGTTGTCCAGAAACGAAGCTATATGATATTATTAAAAAATATAAGAGATTACATGGTTTTATATTAAATTTGGTTACTTAGAGTGAAGTCGAATTAGTATATAAAACCAAAGTTACAACCGTTTTTTGTTAATTGGTGGGTTTGATTACAAAGAACATATTTTTCTCTATAACTTAATATCATTTTTAAAAAAATTTAAAGAATAAAAATAGGATATATTACATATTTTTAATCTGGTTCGACCATAACTAAAATAGTTTCATGACCATATTTAAAGATGATAATAGAAATTGATAAATCGTTTTCCTTGAATGTGCAAAATTGGCACATCACAATCAGTGCTTTAATTTGTTTCAAAAAAAATGTGAGGAAAGGAGAGAAGATAAAGAAATATCTGATTAGAATAATAGAATTATAGTAAACTTATGCCACTGGATTTATCATACCATTTGGGTGAAGGTAGGTGAGGAAAGAAACAAAAAATTAATGAACTTAAAAGTAATGAAAGAATTGGAAAAAGGGATTTACCTCTTGAGACTTCCTCATTTGAGAACCTCTTAATGGGTGAGGATTTGGTATTTTAAGAAGGATGGGAGATTTTGGACGTGGGGGAGGACCTTGGGGATAGATTTGGGCAGAATATTGGCAAGGAAAAAGGCTTGAGAGGATTGAAGAGAAGAGAAAGTGAAGGGGGGTTTTTTATAGTGGAGGAGAGAGGGAATTTCACAATATGAAATTCATTAATTTATTATTTCCCCACAAGACTAGAAATAGTGAGTCTTCCATGACCAAGAATAGTATTTTTATCATGTGATCCCAAAACAAGTGGGATTACATCATTATAACATCATCAATGACTCAATAAATCCATTATTTAGCATTTATTGTAAATTATCGTATTTCTACTATTTATCAAAAATTCAAATATTTCCGAAAAATCTCAAAAAATTAACCCTAACCATTTTTCGACATGTAGAATCCAAAAATGAAGTCCGTTTTTCAAAAATAATTTCTTTAATTTTATGAATTAATATTTATTTAAAATTCTAATTTATTATTAAAAATAGTTTTAAAACATTTATTTACTTATTCTAAAATATAAGCATATCATACTTTCAACTTGAATAACATTTATCTAATATCATAGGTAAGGTTACTCTTCATTAGGGTATATCACTATTCATAAGGGTATGTTACTATTCATTAGGGTAGTTTACTATTCACCAAAAATTAAGTTTTCCTTATCATACTCTAAATAACTTACTGATTATAACCATGTATGTCGGATTTTCAAAATTCCAAACTCAGAAGTGAAAAAATTATGTTTAAAAGTCACTTAGAAATTAGTAGTCCATTTGTTGTGTTTTCATGTTATTTTATGAAATATTTTTAATAAGGGAAATTTCCATTTAAATCTTTGGGTCGTTACATTTTTTCCCCCTTATGAAATTTCACCCTCGAAATTTTGTTTTACATTCTAGTTCGTAAACCAGTGAGGGTACTTCTCCTTCGTCACCTCCTCCGGTTCCCAATTAGCTTCTTCAAACTTTTGGTTCTTCCACAACACTTTGACAAAGTGGGTTGTCTTTTTGTTTAGAACCTTATCTCTTCAGTCCAGAATATTTACTGGATGCTCCTCATAATAGAGATCATCTTCCTACTACACCACCTCTGAGTTTAGTACATGTGAGGGATCGGGTATGTACTTCCTTAGGAGTAATACGTGAAACAGATTATGAACTTGAGTCATATTCGGAGGTAGTGCAAGCTGATAGGCCATGGATCCTATGCGGTCAAGGATCTCAAAGGGTTCAATGTACCTTGTCCTTAACTTCCATTTCTTTCCAAACCACATGACTCTCTTCTATGGTGATATTAGAAGGAAGAATTTGTCCCCAATGTCGAACTACAAGTCCCTTAAACGGTTTTTAGTGTAGCTCTTTTGTCGACGCTGAGCAGCTTTGATGTTTTTCTGGATGACTTAAAACTTCTCCATCATCTCTTGCACAAGATTGGATCCATGTAACTTTCTTTCTCCAACTTTATCCCCAAAGGTTGGAGTTCTACATCACTTTCCATACAGAGCTTCATACGGAGCCATCTGAATACTCAATTGGAAGATATTTTTGTATGAGAACTCAACCAACAAGAGATGTATATCACATCCACCTTTGAATTCTAGAGAGTAAGATCTTAGAATATTTTCAAGTGTCTAAGTAGTTCTTTCTGGTTGGGCATCATTTTGTGGGTGATAGGCCATTTTGATATTTAATTCAGTACTCAAAGCTTGTTTAAGACTCCTCCAGAAATTATATGTGAACCTTGGATCATGATTAGAGACAATTGAAAGCGGAACATCGTGTAGTCTCACCACATCCTTCACATATATTTTTGCAAGTTTTTCAAGTGAGAGGTCTTCCCAAATAGCGATAAAATGGGCAGTCTTGGTGAGTCGGTCATCCTCAACCCATATCGCATTATTTCCCTTTGACATCTTCAAGCGACCTGTAACAAATTTCATCGTGACATTATCTAATTTCTACATGGGTATATAAAATGGTTGCATCATTCCATTGGACTTTTTTCACTTTTATTTAACATTCTCACATACAAAGCACCATGATATATATTCTGCAATCTCCTTCTTCAGGTTATCTCACTAGAAGTGTTCTTAGATATCACAATACATCTTGTTACTCCCTGGATGGATAGAGAATGTTGAGCTATGTGCATTATCCAATAGCACTTTCTTTATCCTGGATGATAAGGGAACATAAATCCATGTTCCAAACCAAATCACACCATCATCATTGATATGAAACTCTTGCAGTTTCCCTTCCTTTACTACATTGACCCTCTTTTGTAACTCCACACCATCCCTTTATGTTTCCTTAATATTCTCTTGAATGGATGGTTGTGCAATCATTTGGGCAAGGTAGGATATATCCCCTGCCCTTATGATTTCTAAATCCATCATTTAAATAACCATGAAGATAGGGTCTTTCTCAATCTGTAACATGGATAGAGTAGCAGGTTATTTTCTACTTAGAGCATCAGCTACCTTGTTCGCCTTTCCAGGATGACAGTGAATCGAGAAATCTTAATCCTTGATTATCTCTAACCATCTCCTTTAGCACATGTTGAAATCCTTTTGTGTTAATATATACTTTAGGCTCTTATGGTCAGTGTATATGTCACACTTCTCACAATAAAGGTAGTGCTGCTATATTTTCAAGGGAAAATCATGGTTTCCAACTCTAGATCATGTGTTGGGTTGTTCTATTCATGGATATTCAACTACCGTGAGGCATAGGCTATCACATTATCATTTTTCATGAGTATAAAAACCAATCCTTTCTTTGAAGCATCACTGTATATCAGAAAACTTTATCCACTTTTTGGTAATGTGTGTACAGGTGTAGTGATCATCCTTATCTTTAGCTCCTTAAATCTTAACACACATTCTTTCGTCTAGACAACCTTTACCCCCTTCCAGGTCAGCTTGGTCATTGGATTTGATAATTATGAAAAGTTCATCACGAATCGTCGATAATACCCAGCTAGACCCAAAAAGCTATAGATCTCCATTTTAGAAGTTGGCATGGGCCACTCTTCAATTTTCTTCATATTGGAAGGGTCCACAGATATCTCTTTGGTGGTGATAACAAGCCCTAGGAATGATACTTCCTCCATCCAGAACTCACATTTAATGTACTTTTCATACAATTTCTCCCTTCGCAAAGTATTTAACACACTTTTTAAATGCTCCTCATGTTCCTCTTTTCTCTTGGAGTATATTATAATGTCCTCAATAAAGACTACCAAAAAAATTCAAGGTAAACTCTAAAGAATCTATTCATTAAATCCCTGAAAATTGTAGGATCATTAATGAGTCCAAAGGTCATCACTATGAACTGATAGTGTCCAAACCTCGTTCGAAAGGCACTCTTGGCTATATCTTCCCTCCTCACCTTTAGTTGATGATATCTTGACTGAAGGTCCACTTTAGAGAAATAACTGGGCCCATCAAGCTGGTCGTTCAAGTCATCTATCCGTGGAAGGGGATACATGTTCTTTATTGTGACTTTATTGAGCTCATGATAATCAATACAGAGGCACATTGATCCATATTTCTTCTTGACGAAGAGTACTGGTGCACCCCATAATGAAGCACTCAGGCATATGAAACCCTTCTCCATATTCTCTTGTAACTGCTTCTTCATCTCTTCCAGCTCTATGGTGGCCATTCTATAAGGTGTCTTTGAGATAGGCAGAGATCCAGGGATAAGTTCAAATGATAACTCAACCTCTCGGTTAGGAGGAAGACCAGGAAAATCTTCAGGGAATACATCAGTGTAATCCTTCACAATGGGAATGTCTTCAAGCATGATTATCTCCTTTGTCACAATCATTTTAGCAAGATATGCTTACTCATAAGGCAAAAATATCCACATTTGAGACGAAGATTTTAAAGGAGACTCATGTTCCTCCTTACACTTTTAAATAATCAGAGGATGCTTTGGGATGTGAAAAGTGATCTCCCTTTCCCGAAATGTGATGTTGGATTTTACAAAGATATCCAATCCATGCCCAAGATTGTGTCAAACTCCATTAAAAGAAGTATAATGAAATTTTCTTGGAGTTTCAATCCACAAACATTAATCAGGGAGGAGTTATAAACCTTTTATGTAGCTATTTCCCCATTGTCTATTCTCAAATGTAACTTTCCTTCCAAATTTTGAGGTGGTGTTTGAATAGTTATACTAAACTTCCAAGATATAAAAGAATTCGTAGAACCAAAATCAAATAGTATGTCTGCTATTCTTGAATGAATAGCCATCATACCTGTAACCACATTGTTGTTTGTCTCCACCTTAGCAGAAGTGATAGCATAATCCCTTCCATGTTACCTTGGAGTTTTTTGTTGATTTCCACCAACAACCCTCAGGTTAGGGAAATTGTTCGCATAATGCTCATGATTATTATAGTTGTAACACTACACTATAGGATGAGTTTTGATCTCAACCTTCCTTTATTCTTCAACATTAGTAGAATTTTTCATATCCCTTCACCAGTTCGTGGCCAGATGACCAAACTTTCCACATTTGAAGCAATTTTTGGTTCCCTTCAGACAGTTACTAGGATTCTTCTTTTGACATTTTTTGCAAGGGGAAAATTCATGCTTCTTTCCATCATGGGATTTTTTGATGAACCATCCATTTTGTTCTCTATTTTCCGCTTCTTGTCACTGGTCCAATGAGACCACTGAGAGTCTCCAATCTCCATTTCCACCTTGAGGACACAATGGATAGTATCCTCATAAATTTCAAAGTCTCAAATTTCCAACACATTTCGTAGACTCGGATTTAGTCCACTAAAGAAGTGATCCACCTTACTTTCATTGTTCATGAAAAAGCCAAAGGCATACCTTTCAAGATTTGTAAAGTTTTCTTCATATGCCTCGATGGACTCATCTTCTTTCTTCTTGAGTCTGAGGAACTCTCTTTCCATCTTGAGACTGATGGTTTAAGGAAAATATTTGTTGAAAAACATACTCTTGAATTCTTCCCAATCCATGGAATCAATTTCCTCTTGGGACTTTGTATTCTTGATCAGTGTCCACCACTGATTAGCTTCCCCATAAAAATGATAGACTCACGGTACAACCTTCTCTTCTTCTAAGAACTGGAGAATGGAGAATATCTTTTCAATGGAGTTAATCCATTGTTCCGTGAGGAGTGGATCAGAAGATCTTCTAAACATGTGAGGCCTTTGTCACATAAATGATTCTATAGAAACTTTCTCTTTTCTTATAGGAGGAGGGCATTCCACATTATTCAAGTTATTATTCATAACTCGAGCCAGCTGATCAAGTACTGTCCTGAAGTTTTGAGCACCCACTCCTGTTATATCAGGAATATCATTAGGGTGATATTCACATTGACTATCACATTGGTTGTTGGAGCGTGTTCTTCTATTTCCCACTATTAACTAAGAAAAAGAGTGCATAATTAGAGGTCTTGAATACTTAGATATTTAACATAAAAAATGAAACTTTTAAAACAAGATAATAAACTTATAAATAAGAAGTATATCATAACTTCTGATTCTTTAAGTTTAAACTTATATTATCCTCAATCTATTTCTTAACATATATTCTTATGGGATTTTTTGTCCCTTAATAATAGTTTGTTCAAAGATCGTGAATCTACCAAAGCATATCCCCCAGGATTCTCATAACCAAGAGTGCAATGAGGCCTGTTTTCATGCACCTGTTCTCGTTCGAGTCTATCTCAAAGTGGTTTTTTTGGGTTTTACCTTTAGATACATTTGTTCTAAAGCTGCCTCTACCTAGTCGTATCCAAATAGGGATGTATTTTCTTAATAAACCACTTACTCAATACTCACCAAAATATTGGAATGTTTTCTTATACATAGTCTCATCCTTAAGGTTCTCATAATGGCGCTCTATTCCTAATATCCAAAAATAACTAGGCCATCCTCTAATACCAACTATAGAAACCCATTCCTTTTACATATAACATTTTAGGATTTCAAACATAATTAATCATCAGAGTACAAGCCAAGGATTGTTAATTCTAGTGTCTTGGAAGACTATGTACATATAAGAAAAACATGGGGAAAAATTCTTTATTTGATCTCTATAAAGAGCTCATAACTTCCCTTGAGCCCTTACATATGTATAGCGTACCCTGGGGAACACATGAACAAAGGGGTGAGCTGAAAATCCCAGTAAGGGTATGGACATAAGGATACATCTTAAGCACATGAGTTAGGACGCATGACATAATGATATCCAAAGCATGGACCATATGAAATAATATCATATAAGAATATGATCATATAAAAATGGAATTATATAAATGTAGCATAATCATTAAACATTTCGTTGTTATGGGTCAAGGCTAACCACCAATCCCATTTCCCATTTTAGTATGGGTCAAGGTTAACCGCCAATCCCATTTCACATTACGTCTCATGAGACCTAACATTACCCAATACATCGGAGCGCTATCTGGATGCACCCATCTCATAATTTTCATGAATATTCTTTCCAGATAAATATTATTTCCACATAAATATTCTTTCCATATAAATAATCATACATATTCAATTGTTCATGAACATAAGGATACCCATGGAGAGAATTGGGTACCACAATCATGACATAAAGCATAACCAATGAGTGTATCATGAAAGTGTCTATGAAAGAAAGAGATTAGAGCATACATGGATGTTATTAAGGTAATGTAGGAATATAAAATGGAAGTTGGTATCAAATAGAAGTTTCAACATATAAGAAATATATTTGAGAAACATTAGTATTAAAACATTTTTCTTGCGGTTTTAAGGAAAATACAATAGAGCTTTTAAAATAGTAAATAGGACATTATTTTATATAAAACCAGATTTAAACCAAGAATGTTTTCATAATAAAAATACTGATTTTATAATGACTGTGGTGTCTTAAAACAAAGGATAGAGTGAACTTGAAATTGGGTACAAGTTCAGGAAGTTCATTTAAAATGAATGTGCTTATTGGGAAGTATCGAAGAGGGATTCACTTAAAAGCATGTATATCCCCAAAATAGAATGAGAGATGGATCTTGGAACATGATTTTGGAGCATATAAACAGAATGTGAATGTTTTCCATAAAAATAAAATACAACTACATTTTGGTAAAAAGAAAGATAGAGCAACCCGGAGGAATAAAGGATGTTCGGGTAGAATCCATTATGGTTTATCAGCATGGTATCGGGTGTAACTAAGAGGGATTCATACAAGAGATAATGGATTTATAATCACTTATAAAACATTATGAAAGTATGGGGGATGTGAGAAAACATACCCCATCACTTGGCACTACAAAAAAAAGGCATATCAAAGAGAACAATCTTTATTAAAAGTGAAAAGGAGAGGATCCTTTACCTTAAATCTATTGGTGTTTTCCACTTGTTATTAAATACCTAAATAAACAAATTAGGATTATTAATTAATAATTCCATAACATATTATATATGTAATTGATTTATTATAACCCTTTCTAGATCATTCAAAGTCTTTTTTATTAGTTATAAGGATCAATTTCTTTGTTCGTGCTCATTTGTTTACATGGTTTTAAAAGATCATTTTACTTATATTCAAGTTTGATTAATCATGAAGGATAGAAGTGGTTGTCCAGAAATGAAGTTATATGATATTAGTGAACATCCCAGAGACTAAATGGTATTATATTTAATTTTTTTACTTACAGTGAAGTCGAATTATTATATAAAACCAAATTGACAACCGTTTTTGCTAATTGGTGGGTTTTATTACAAAGAACATCTTTTTCTTTATAAATTAATAAAATTTATAAAGAATATTAAAGAATAAAAATTGGATATATTACATATATATAATCTTTTTCAACCACTACTAAAATGGTTTCATGATCAGATTTAAATCCAATAATAGAAATTGATAAACTGTTGTCCCTGAATGTGCTAAATTGGCACATCTCAAACGGTGCTTTAATTTCTTTCAAACAAAAGATGAGGAAAGGAGATAAGATAAATAATTATCCCGTTACCATAATATAATTACTTTAAATTTATGGTACTAGAGTTATCATACCATTTGGGTGAAGGTAGGTGAGGAAATAAACAAAAAATAAAAGAACTTAAAAAAGAAACGAAGGAATTGGAAAGAGAAATTTACCTCTTGAGACTTCCTCCTTTGAGAACCTCTTATGGGGAGAGGTTTTTGTATTTTAAGGAGGATGGGAGCTTTTGGACGTGGGGGAGGAAATTGGGGAGAGATTTGGACAGAATATTGGCAAGGAAAAAGGCTTGAGAGGAGTGAAGAGAAGAGGGAGTGAAGTGGGGTTTTCATAGTGGAGGAGAGAGGGAATTTCACAATATAAAATTCATTAATATTTTATTTCCCCACAAGACAAGGAATAGTGAGTCTTCCTTGACCAAGAATAGAATTTTTATCATGTTATACCAATGAAATTGTGCTTAAATTAGTATAACATCATCAATGACTCAATAAATCCATTATTTAGCATTTATAGTAAATTATCGTATTTTTACTATTCATCAAAAATTCAAGTATTTCAGAAAAATATCAAAAATTCACCCTAACCACTTTTCATCATGTAGAATCCAAAAATGAAGTCAATTTTTATAAAATAATTTTCTAAATATTATTAATTTTATATTTAATTAAAATCATTATTTATTATTAAAACTACTTTTAAAACATTTATTTACTTATTCTAAAATATAGGTATATCATACTTTCAACTTGAATAGTATTTATATACTATCATAGGTAAGGTTACTATTCATTAGGGTATATCACTATTCACACATGTATGTTACTATTCATTAGGGTAGGTTACTATTCACCAAAAAAATTCTTTATCAGACTCCAAATAGCTTACAGATTATAACCATGTGTGTTGGATTTTCGAAATTCCAAACACAGAAGTGACAAACTTATGATTAAAAGTCACTTAGCACTTAGTAGTCTATTATGTTGTGTTTTCATGTTATTTTATGACATATTTATAGGAAGGGAAATTTTCATTGAAAACTTTGGGTCGTTACACCACTCTCATGTGAATAATATTGACTCTATTGAGTTACATGGATTTTTTATTCTCTATTTGTTTACGTGAAATCGTAAATTTATCATGGTTTAGCCTTTTTCATTGAAATTAAATTAACCTAATAACTATTTAAAGAGGTTAATAAATAATTGGTTAGTAATCACTTATGATTCTTCTTTATACTATGATAGTGGTTTCTTCGAGATTTTCTAGATATTGTGATATCTATTTTATGCTTTGTTAAAATGTTGTTATGTTGAGAGTATCATGTTGAAATTTATAGATTATGCAAAGGTAGAAATAATAGATAATATATTAGATTAATAATTAAATAAGAGTAATGGTTGCAATCCGGTGTGTATTGTAATTTGAGGATAATCTAATGAATTCAATGTGATTGTTAATTAAATGTTTTTTACTATGATTAATGGAATTGTTAAATAATGTGATGTGAGTTTGTGATTGTGATTGTTGTAGATAATAACAAAAAGGAATGTTAATTGGTAATGGTTCTTCTCACAGTTTGATGAAACTGATCATAATGCTAAAAGAATGTGTATATTTTATTAAGTTATCATAGCTTGATGCCTTTTGTTAACCATAGTAGGAACCTATTAATAATGAATCAGTTAATTCAAGATTGAATGAGAACAGATTTTGTGATGAAGATAATTATCGGGGGATGAGTTGCATGTTTTCATGTGAAGGGAAAATTGCCTTGAGTTTGGAGCTGTGAGTGGTCATTTTCATGTAAAGAATAATTTCCTTTTTTGAGGGAATAGTTACCATAATGGATAGTATATTTTGATCCTACTTCATTTCATGATGTTTTCTGGATGTGAGATTCTCTATGTGATGTGATATGGGGTAGGGAGGCCCAGGTGATGGTATGAGCCTGGGATAGTTGAGCATGGGATGGCTAATGTAATATGTGGATGGGGAGGCCTAGATGTTGTGGTAGAAGTAGATGCATGTGATGGATAGATTCATCAATATATGCATGATGGTTTCATGGATGGAACTTGAGATGATAAAATGGGTTGAAGCCAAGCTTACTCATTGATTTGATACTAAGAGCTATGATGATCACTTATGACTATGATTAATGGTTGATGGATGAGTTTCTTATTCTATCATCATTTTTCCCCACTTCTTGAGGTAGTTATATGTGCTTCATTACATGTTTCCACATGGTGGTAGCTTAGGATAGTTTTCCAAGAGTACCAGGATTATATAATGATGATAATAATGAATAAATAGTTATTAACTGACGGGGTTGGTAATGGTGGAATAAAATTGCTAAAAATATGTTATTCTTAAAAAAACTGGGGCTCGGTTTTGATTATACCTGGAGGGAAGGGAATTTAATCTGATGATTAATGTAATATAATTAAAAATAATGTTAATGGTTAATTAATGTATAATGAATTAGTTAAATAAATTAAATGATAAAAGGAAATAATTATTTAATGTATCTATTTGAAATTCTCGTGTGCTTACTTGATATCTGGTCTAGGAAGTGACAGCCTAGAGTCCGACTGATGTTAGCTACAGTTTATTCTTAGACTTGGTGATTCCCATAGTGTGGTAGTGTGCTATATTATACAATTTATATTCTATGATTTCATATACTTCCCACCCATGTCGATTAGGGAAACTAAAACCCAATGGACTCTTGGAAGGTGTTTTCCGCAATATCTCAATGGGAAGATGGATGGATAACTACCCCATTAATCCCCACTCACTTCTCTTGATAGTTACTTATACTATTATGAAATGTGGTTGGTTTTATTATATTTGTATGTAGAGGTTTGGAGGGCCTTGTGGTTATTTTACACACATGTATTACCAAAAATTGTTTCCAAAGGATTATTATAGGTATGAATTGTATTATTTGTGGTAGCTTGAGGTACTTACTCAATGTATGGCTTGTAATGGATTGAGGTGTAATTCCTAGTGTCTAATACAATTCATATAGGATATGGTTGCTCTCAAAAACTAATAGGTTATTATATATGTATACGTGGATAGAATGATGTGATTATGTTGTTCATGTGGTGTATGTTATGATGTCTTTCCTAGGTGTCTTTGGCAGGACCTATTTTGAAGAGATAAGGCGTTGGAAGTATGAAGTTGGGGGAAAGAAGAAAACTAGTGGGGAAGGAGGATCAGGGTACCCTTGATGTCTTAGTATTATATTATGATTCCTTGTATGTTATACTTGCTGAGAGTTGTGAAGTTCCCAATCAGGATCTAAGTATCACTGAGAGGGGGAGGGGGTGAATCAGTGATATCTTTTTCTTTTTAAGTTTCCCCCTTTTTGAAACAACCTTCGCCTCCTGTTAAAGAGTTTCTTCCCTTCTGAACACACACAACCACAGGAACACAAGATTTACAAGGTTCACGACTCAACAAGAGTAGCTACGTCCTTGGTATGGTACGGAAACAATCCAGTACCACACAATCCACTAGAAAACAATCCATTGATGTGGAATACAATGAGTAGGATATACCCTTACACTCGTGCAGCACTTTAAAAACAATCTAATAGTGCATGTGCTCCCTCTTATCACAAATAGGGTAACACAATGTTTCAATGCTTCTTTACAATTGAACAGATGTATTCTCTGAAGTACAAATCTTCACTTTCTTACCCAGAAGCCGGTAAGAACCTTATTACGCAAAACTGAATACGTTCGAAGACCCCAAATATTTCACGTAGACTTTAGGGTGTCTTGCGTGAAATTCAAATGACATGCAAGTAAAAACCCCTTTTGGCACGAAAAACGTTTTCGCACAACTTTCCTTTTGCGCGCAACTTTTTCTCTTTTCGCGCAACTTCTCAAGTTTTCACGCATCTATCCTCTTTTCATGAAAACTTCTTTCTTTTCGCGCAACTCACTTAGCGTATAATTTATCCGCACCAGAGCTCAAGATTTCTTCTAAGTGTCAAGCATTAACAACTAACAAGGGTTAGCCTCATATTTATAGGCATTTTTGAACCCGCGCGAAAAACACTAATCCGCGCGTAAAACCTCCTCCATGCGCGTAAAAACTCTTTTATGCAACTTCATATTTCGCGCCATGCTTCACGTTTTCACGCACCTCATGCCTTTGCCATTTTTCATCCTTCTAAGCATGAAGCACCAATTACGCACAAAATTCTGCACCGCGTTCCATATTGCGCGCAAACCCAATCTTTCCTGCAACATCAGATTTCGCGCACTACTCCAATATTTCGCGCATTTTATGCCTTTGCCAATTTTCGATCTTCTGATCTCGAACCATCATTTGCGCGAAAACTTCATTCCTCAATTTCACGCACCGTGCCAATATTTCGGGCATCCCACAGATATTGCGCGCACCACTTTATTTTCCGCGCATCCCGCTGATTTTTCACGCAACCCGCTACTATTTCGCGCATCCCGCAAATATTGCGCGCACCACTTTATTTTTGCGCGAAACATGCCTAAATTTCCGCGCACTCCATTCCTTTGTCATTTTTCAACGTTCTGACCTTGAATAACTCTTTTGCACGTATAAACCATCTTCAATCTTATGCGCAACATCCATTTCCAAGCACATTTCTTCATCTCCCGATTTTCAGGCCCTAAAATTTGGCAAACACTGGAAAACGGTGCCACCTTAAACTATGCTTTTCTGCCATCCCCAGATTGTCTATTGCTTTTCCATTTTATCTCTTTACTGCTTCCCATAACCATTCTTCTGCTCTTATCACGAATCCCACTATCGTGATATTTATCCTTTGATAGATCAGCTTAAGCATCGTCAGAGTTGCAATGGGAATTGAATCTTTCCTATCTTCCAGCAGCATCATTCCTTCCAATCAAAACATTATATGACTGGCATCATCATTTCTCACCCTTTCCTTCATAAGGCTTGCATCACAAGTTCTCCTAACTCATGATTTGTGTGAAATACATACCAGAAAAGCATCGTCTGATTTATGATCCTTCTACAAAGTGAATTGATTTATCACCTTTGACAACAAAATACAACACTCTGCAAAAGCTAACTCTTCAAACTTTCATCTTCATTCAACTTGGTCCCAACAATCTCCCCCTTTGGATTTTTTTGTCAACAAAGATTCATAAATCACTGAATTTTGAAACCTTTTGCAATGGATTACTTATCAACAATTCTAAGCCTACGTGAGCTAACTCATTGTAGGAAACAAAATTTATTGACAGCCAAAACCATGCTGTCCAAAAGCAGTGACTGTGAAATCTCATGAACATACCTCCTCATCCTTCTTCAGAACATCTTGCAATCTTTTACTTCAGCATTCTTCACTCTTGAAAGAGAATTCTTCACTTCTTCAACTTTCCTATAAAACAACTTTGTTTCCTACAACCACTCCAACAAATAGTTAGAATAGTTCACTCACATACATGCTGAATTCACAACTTACCCACAACTCTCCCTTAATACATTCTTCCTTATGGATGGATTTATGAAACAATTCTCCCCCTTGAAAACACTATCCAAATCTAAGACGAGAGAGGGGACAGAAACATGTACCTTAACCTTGATGAGAAGGAGGTTTTACACCCATGTTCAACCTCAACTTTGAAAATGGTTCCTTCGGTAACGATTTTGTAAATATATCAGCAACTTGTTCAGATGTAAGAACATACTCCAGCCTCAGTTCATTCTTTTCAACCTGCTCTTTGATGAAGTGGTACTTTATATCAATGTGTTTTGAATGAGAATGTTGTACTAGATTTCTTGTAAGATTGATTGCACTCTGATTATCACAACCCAAGAGCAATGGTAGCTTTACTTCAACAAGTAGATCTTCCAGCTGAGTCTTCATCCACATTAGTTGAGTTGCAGCTTGATTAGCAGCAACATACTCAGCCTCAGCTGTGCTAAGAGTTACTGAATTCTGTTTCTTGGTATGCCAACTAACACAGTTTTTTCCTAGAAAGAATACTCCACCAGATGTGGATCTTCGATCATCAACATTTCCTGCCCAATCAGCATCAGAATACCCAAATAGATCAATATTTTCAGAGCTGTCATACCGGATTCCAAAGTTTGTTGTGCCTTTGATATATCTGAGAATTCTTTTTCCAGCAATCAAATGTTATTCTTTAGGAGCACTCTAAAATCTTGCACATAAAGTAACAGCATAGAAGATGTCGGGTCTTGAGGCAGTCAAATATAGCAGACTTCCAATCAGTTTTCGAAACTCTTTCTGATCAACTTCCTTGCCTTCTCCATCTTTAGACAACTTGGTTCCCACTGAAATCGGTGTGGAAACTGGTTTCGAATTTTCCATTCCAAACTTCTTCAGAAGTTCCTTAGCATACTTTTCTTGAGACAGAAAAACATGATTCTTCTTCTGTGAAATTTGTAACCCAAGAAAGTACTTCATTTCACCTAGCATGGACATCTCAAATAACTTCTTCATCTCCTCAGCAAATTTTTCACATGATCTTTCATTATTTCCAGCAAATATAATATCATCGACATAAACAATAACGATCAGTGAAAACTCCTGACATTTCTTGATGTAGAGATTGCTGTCAACTCTCCCTTTCTTAAAGTTCATCTTCTTCAAGCAAGTATCTAATTTAGAATACCATGCTCTCGGAGCCTGTTTTAGCCCATACATAGCCTTCTTCAACTTGCACACATAGCTTTCATCTTTCCCAATAACAAATCCACAAGGTTGATCAATGTAAACTTCCTCGTCAAGATCACCATTCAAGAATGCAGATTTTACATCCATTTGAAAGATTTTGTAACCTCATTGTGCAGAAATGGCAAGAAATATTCTGATTGTTTCTAATCCAGCTACTGGAGAAAAGGTTTCATCAAAGTCAATGCCTTCAATTTGTGAATACCCTTTGCATACCAATCTTGCCTTGTTTCTTATTACATTACCTTCTTCATTCAGCTTGTTTCGAAAAACCCACTTTGTACCAATAATGTTCTTGTTGTTCGGCTTGGGTACAAGTTCCCAAGTATTGTTCTTCTCTATTTGATCAAGCTCTTCATTCATAGCATGAACCCATTCTGGATGCTCAAATGCTTCATTTACATCATTCGGTTCAACTTTCGAATAAAGAGAAGTATGTGATATAGCATTCATTGTTCTTCTTGTTTGAACCCTCTGATTTTTATCTCCAATAATGTTCTGATCCTCCACTTTTTTCCTCAACATAGGATGAGTTGTTTGAACTTCATCCTCATCACTTGATATTTCTGAGTCATATTCCTCTTCTTGAGTAGGATGAACAAATTCTGCAACATTATCAGAATTGTTAACAAAATCTTCTCTATCCCACTCGACTTCCACATCAACATATGACTGATTTTATTTCTCAGCATTTTCAACAACTTTTACATCTGAAGAATCAATAATTCTTCCTGTTTCTTTGTTGAGGCATCTATATCCTCTTCCTTCTGGAGCATAGCCAAGAAAAATTCCGTCATCTCCTCTTTGCTCGAACTTTCCCAAATTTCCACCTTTCTTCTTTATAATACATGGACTCCCAAAGACTCTCAAGTGTTTCAGACTTGGAGTTTTTCCATAGAACATTTCATATGGAGTCATATCTGAGTTTGGACTCTAGAAACACCGGTTCTGAATATACACAGAGGTGATCATGGCTTGCCTCCAATAATAATGAGAGAGACTATGTTCAAGTAACATAGTTCTCCCCATTTCCACCAGACTTCGATTCTTTCTTTCAGCCACCCCATTTTGTTGAGGTGTGTATGGTGAACTAAACTCATGCCGAATTCCATGTTTCTCAAGATAACTTTCAAACTCTTCATTCTTATACTCACCACCATTATCAGTTCTCAACTTCTTCACTGAATACTCACATTCTTTCTCTGCTTTCCTTCTGAAACTCTTAAACATTGTTAGAGCATCTGACTTATGTCTCATGTACATAACACAAGTAATGTGAGTAAAGTCATCAATGAAAGTAATGAAGTATTTATCTCCATTTGAAGATTTCTTGCTCATTGGCCCACATATATCTGAGTGTATGAGTTCTAAGGGTCTTTTTGAGCGAATTTGAACTCTCTTGTGCATAGAATTAGAAATCTTCCCTTTCTCACAAATAGTGCAGCACCAATCTCTTTCTCTTGATAAATCAGGCATATCCCGAACACTTTATCACTTTGATAACTTGCACATATTTCTCTGACACATATGCCCCAGCCTTTTATGCCATAATTTATTTTCATCCACCACACTCATGTAACAAGAGTTCTATCCATCCCCAACTTGGAACAAATTCCCTCTTGTACGCTGTCCCCTTGTAACTATGTTTCCATCATTTTCACTTTTTACAACAAATCCATCTTTTCTGAAGATCACTTTCTTGCCCTAATCACAGAGTTGTGACACACTGAGCAGGTTGTGTTTTAGTCCATCAACATATAGTGTTTTTCTGGATTTCATCTTTTCTTTTCCAATGATGGTCGATCCAACACCTTTGATCCTTATAGATTCATCATTTCCAAATGTCACAGTTCCTTCTTTAAATTCTTTCACATTCTTTAGCAGCTTTAAGTCTCCTGTCATATGAGATGAACATCCACTATCAAGAATCCATGGACGTTCTCCTTTGGTAGCCTTCAAAGCTATTTCAACAACAAGTGCTTTTTGTTCTTCCTTTTCCTTTACTTTCTGTTTTGCTTCTTCCAATTTCCTAGCCAAATCAATGTGTTCTGGCCAAAGAACCATGCATTCTTTATTTTTAGACTTATCATACTTGTCCCTTTTGTATTTTAAAAACTCTGTCTTCTGAGGATTATTAACAAACTTTTGTTGCTCTGGTAACACACTGAGGCAGCCCTTAGCAAGATGTCCAGGTTGATCACATCTTTCACAATAAGTTTCCAGTGGTTGGAATCTATTCCCAACTTTCACACCAGTCTTCTCAGATATCTTCTGAAACTTATTTGGAGATCTTCTATTTTGAAATCGTTGACTCCCCCTCAATCCTTGTCCTTCAAAACTTTTGGAATAGTGGTAATGTTGTTGGTTAAACCAACACATACTTTCCATGTGTCTGAATCCACCACAATACCAGCAGTAACCATAGAAAGAATATTTACCTCTGAAACTTTTATACTGAATGGAGTTGTGAACACGCTTCTCAAAACCCATCATATTTTCATTTTTAACTCTCTTTTCAGCTCAGATTCAACAGTACCAGAAGTATTAGAAGCTTTTCTTGACTCAAGATTTTTATGCACTTCTGATTTTTCTGCATTGCTGATTTTGACCACATACTTTGTCTTTCCAGCCTTGTTCTTATCAGAACCAGTTTTGTATTTCATTTCAACCTTTGAAGGTAAGTTTTGTAGATCCCTTTTTGGTTCATTCTTACTGGAACATTCCCCTACTTCTGAGATAGAATTTTTGGAACTGATATTCATTTCTTTAGCTTTATGCAGTTTTTGTTGGACAAGTTCCAACTCTTTTTCTTTTGCCTTCAACTTCACTTCAAGATGATCATTACGATTCTTTGTATTCTCAAGAGAATTTTTCAGATCATCAATCTCCTTTTCCATCATGATTTTATCATCTGTAAAACCTTCTTGATTGTTTACTGTGGAATTTTCTTTTATTAAATTCTTGTTTTCTTTCTCAAGTTTTCTGATCTTCCTCAAACGTTCCTTCAGCTCTTCTTTCAGATACTGTTCAAGTTGAGTCTCTTCTTCTTCAGTACTAATACTCTCATAATCATCATTATTCACTGTTGTAAAAAAGGTACTCTCTCTAGTTTTTTCAGTAGCAGATTTTTCTGATTCAGTCTCGCTATCATCATCTTCTTTATCTTTTGACAAAAATCTTCTTCTTTTTTATTTAAAGAACTTTTTATTCTGACTTCTACCAGAATATTTATCTTTCCGATCCTGTTTCTTCCATGACCTTCTTGGTCCTCTGTCTTCTTCATCACTGACGGCATCTTTCCCCTTTTGAGGGAAATTAGCCGCAAAGTGGCCAACTGCTCCACATTCAAAACATTTCAAAGGGAGTTTCCCTTTGTATTTCCCTGTGCCTATTTTAACATTTTTAGAAAACAAGGATAGAATTTCATCAAAATTTTGACATACCTCATTTTCAGAGTTGGATTCACCAGCTTCTTCATTAATAAGAATTTTCTTCGACTTCTCTTTCTTTTGTGCCCTGAAAGACATTTCTCTATCAGTTTTTTCTTTGCTCTTCATGGTCTTCTCTCTTCTCATATCATAAGTGATGAGAGTACTGTGCAAATCATCAAGAGATAATGTTTCCGGATCTCTGTCTTCTAGTGAAGAAACTTTAGCATCAAATTTGTCAGGCAGAATTCTCAGGATCTTTTCAACAACTGTATCATCTTCTAACTTTTCACCAAGACATCTGATTGTACTGACAATGTCATTAACTCGGGTAAAGAATTCCCCAACAGATTCAGATTCTCCCATTTTCAATTCTTCATACTTCAGCCTCCAGATTTTTAGTTTTTCCTTCTTCACTTTTGTATTTCCTTCATAGATATTCATTAGCTTATCCCAGATGCCTTTAGCAGTAGTGACACCTTTCACTCTTAAATACTCACTCTCAGAAAGTGATGAGAGTAATGCATTTTTAGCTCTTCCATCATTCTCAAGATTCTTCTTATCGACAGGAGTAAGAGGGACCTTGTCATCAATATCAGGAAATCCATCTGTTGTAGTTTCAAGAACTTCATATCCAAGAGACATAAGATACGGCATCATTCTGTCCTTCCATATGTGATAGTTCTTTCCATCGAAGATTGTAATCCCCTTACTGTTCACGCAATTTAGATTTTCCATCACAACTTCTCTTCAAACACTTCAGCAAAGAGTAAACGAAGGCAACCTTCGCTCTGATACCAATTGAAGTTCCCAATCAGGATCTAAGTATCACTGAGAGGGGGAGGGGGTGAATCAGTGATATCTTTTTCTTTTTAAGTTTTCCCCTTTTTGAAACAACCTTCACCTCCTGTTAAAGAGTTTCTTCCCTGCTGAACACACACAACCACATGAACACAAGATTTACAAGGTTCACTACTCAACAAGAGTAGCTACGTCCTTGGTATGGTACGGAAACAATCCAGTACCACACAATCCACTAGAAAACAATCCTTTGATGTGGAATACAATGAGTAGGATATACCCTTACACTCGTGCAGCACTTTAAAAACAATCTAATAGTGCATGTACTCCCTCTTAGCACAAATAGGGTAACACAATGTTTCAGTGCTTCTTTACAATTGAACACATGTATTCTCTGAAGTACAAATCTTCACTTTCTTACCCAGAAGCCGGTAAGAACCTTATTACGCAAAACTGAATACGTGCGAAGACCCCAAATATTTCGCGCAGCCTTTAGGGTGGCTTGCGCGCAATTCAAATGACATGCGCGTAAAAACCCCTTTTGGCGAGAAAAACATTTTCACGCAACTTTCCTTTTGCGTGCAACTTTTTCTCTTTTCGCGCAACTTCTCAAGTTTTCGCGCAGCTATCCTCTTTTCATGCAAACTTCTTTCTTTTCACGCAACTCACTTAGCATATAATTTATGCGCACCAGAGCTCGAGATTTCTTCTAAGTGTCGATCATTAACAACTAACAAGGGTTAGCCTCATATTTATAGGCATTTTTGAACCCGCGCGAAAAACACTAATCCGCGTGTAAAACCTCCTCCATGCGCATAAAAACTATTTTATGCAACTTCATATTTCGCGCCATGCTTCAAGTTTTCGCGCACCTCATGCCTTTGCCATTTTTCATCCTTCTAAGCATGAAGCACCAATTGCGCACAAAATTCCGCACCGCGTTCCATATTGCGCGCAAACCCAATCTTTCCTGCAACATCAGATTTCGCGCACTGCTCCAATATTTCGCGCATTTTATGCCTTTTCCAATTTTCGATCTTCTGATCTCGAACCATCATTTGCGCGAAAACATTATTCCTCAATTTCGTGCACCGTTCCAATATTTCGCACATCCCGCAGATATTGCGCGCACCACTTTATTTTTCGCGCATCCTGCTGATTTTTCGTGCAACCCGCTACTATTTCGCGCATCCTGCAGATATTGCCCGCACCACTTTATTTTTGCGCGAAACATGCCTAAATTTCCACGCACTCCATTCCATTGTCATTTTTCAACATTCTGACCTTGAATAACTCTTTTTCACGTATAAACCATCTTCAATCTTATGCGAAACATCCATTGCCAACCACATTTCTTCATCTCCCGATTTTCAGGCCCTAAAATTTGGCAAACACTGGAAAACGGCGCCACCTTAAACTGTGCTTTTCTGCCATCCCCAGATTGTCTATTCCTTTTCCATTTTATCTCTTTACTGCTTCCCATAACCATTCTTCTGCTCTTATCATGAATCCCACTATCGTGATATTTATCCTTTGATAGATCAGCTTAAGCATCGTCAGAGTTGCAATGGGAACTGAATCTTTCCTATCTTCCAGCAGCATCATTCCTTCCAATCAAAACATTATATGACTGGCATCATCATTTCTCCCCCTTTCCTTCATAAGGCTTACATCACAAGTTCTCCTAACTCATGATTTGTATGAAATACATACCAGCAAAGCATCGTCTGATTTATGATCCTTCTACAAAGTGAATTGATTTATCGCCTTTGACAACAAAATACAACACTCTGCAAAAGCTAACTCTTCAAACTTTCATCTTCATTCAACTTGGTGCCAACAAGTTGGCTATGGTGTGGCTGGGAACTTACTATACCTGCTTAGGTGATGAGTTAGTCACATTATTGATCACTTTTCATTAGCATTCTCTTTTTGTCTTTCACATGAGTTTTTTCATGGAAGATCCTATTAAGTATAATATTATTCTCACCTTGCATATATAAAAACTGTTTTGGGTCATCTGAAGCATGTTAGAGATTGGTATATAAAATTCTAGCCCATGGTTTTATAGGAGTCATTTGGGATTCATGGTCTCTGTCGTCTTTACCTTTTTGACACTTGTATTTTTCTTTTTAGTTGTTATAGTATTGTATAGAGTTTTATATTTCCACATGTAATATATTTGATATATATGTCGGATAAGGTTTTGATTGATGTATCTGTATTATCTCTATCATGCGTGTCCATTTAGATAGTAAAGCCTCCCATATTCATGTTTATTATATCTTCAATACTAGTCGCAAACCTGGGCCCTAAAAGAGACAAGACTCAAGTAGTCACAATCTCCCTTATCTCATTGTTGTCCTAGGAGGGTTACACTTTTGGGGGAGGGTCAGGAAATAGTGGTGTCAGAGGTTCTGTTGGAGGGATAGGATGGAGTTTGGTGTTTGGAATAGGTGAGGATATATGTTTTGGTAGGGAAATAGTGTCAGGTAAGTTATGTAAATAATGTCAATATGGGAGATTCACTGATACATGGGTATTTATAGCCCCCTGTGACCTTATCCATAGACCTTTAGGTTTATTTAGCCTAATAAATGACGTGGTATGGGTTGTAGGGTAGAGACCTAGGAAATTATTATGCATCAATATTCTTTTCACTTATGTTTGAAATTGGTAGACCTTATGATAGGTTAACAACTTAAAAAAATAATAAATAGTTAATAAATTAATGTTAAATATTCCATATTCTATGTTTAGGAGTGGTTATAGTTTTCCCCTTTTTTAGGCATGGCTCCTAGTCGATGTCCTCATCAGGTTCACACCGAATATTTTTAGTACGATATCCCTAAATATCTCTACATAGTGGAGGTTGATGATGAAGTCACACGGGGATGACACTTATTTTATTTTTGAACCATTCTTTTTATAAGTATGAGGGATATGTTTTAGATTCATTCATAAAAGACTAGTCTGAGGAGGTTGATATAGTTTTCAATTTTATCCGTGATGGAAATTGGAACTGGGTTTTGTTGGTTGTGAAGATATTGTATAGAGTAGTGATGCAGTGTTGGTTCTTCATTCTTAGTGATTGTGAGGAGTATGTAGTCTTGTGAGATAAGTTCTAAGACCAGTATTGAGCAGAGTTACTCTCTTATACCATGAATTCATCCAGTCACCAAGAGCAACATACCCTTCAGTAGGGGAGTTACAACATGTGAGAGTTTGGGATCTATTTCTAGTCCCTTCTATGATATGATTTAGACTTATTTTCAGATGAGGAGGCTAGAGAGAGGAATTTTGAGTAGTATTTTTGTCCAGATATATACAACTAGGTCACCCTATTTTTTCTTAGGATGTATCTCGAGGTGATAGAAAGAGAATTGGTTAAAGAGAGGACATTATCTAGAACCATATTGTCTAGAGTGGGTAGTCATCAAGATTATTAATGAAGAAGATCTATGGTTGGGGGTACCCATTTCTCAAGAAAAAATAGATTTTGGTTAGTCTATGGTAGGTCCCATCCCTCATCATCTCATTTATCTAGGGGCGTAGGCTCTCAGATCTATTCCAACAGATCATAAACATGTTTTTATTTTGGAGGATGAGGTCATCAATGGTGAGGGTGACCAAACTTTTTCAGTGGCCTTTTGGTTCTAGGAGTTCCATTGAGGTAGTTACAATTGATGGATCATCAGCAGGGTGCTCCAGTATAGGATCAGTGGAGAGGAGATGGGGTAGGTAGAGGACAACCCTAAAATTCTCCTCTTCCTCGGAGAGAAGAACACGACTTTGGAGGTGGTCATCAGTAGGGTCAGAGATGTCTTGGAATTAGTTTTGGTCAGCTTCAAGATTTAACATTGCTAACACAAGGCAATCCAGACTTTATTTTAGGCACCCCTCTGTAACACCATGAAATTTTGTGAATTATTTTTTTTTTTGAATTAATTTAATATTTTTGATATATTTCACTTCATGAAAAACTGAAAATTGATTATTTTATATTAAATAAATATATTTTTTTTTTATGTTTACTACAAACAACATAAATTTTAAATTTATCTACATGGAACATTGAGGTTATCTTGCATTATCATCAAAAAAGATATTCTACAATGACTTTCTTAACACACATGATCAAGGATTAGAGAACAATAATATGATATTAAAATATGATTCTTTAATATAATAATATTTAACCAAGTTATTGAATTATATTTTATGAATATTATTAAATAAATTTGGTAAATATATGGTTTTCACTGAATAATAAATGAATTAATAACTACATATTATTTATAAATGAATATAAGAACGAATTTGAATATAAAGGGATAATTTTTATAGAAAAATATTATTATGTCACAAAGTTGTTTTATTCCAAATAAATTAAATTAATTATAATTAATAAGTGAAATTAGTATAATATATATGTTATATATTCAATAAAATATTTTTTATATTCATTCAATTGATTTTATAGACATATGTTAAGAATAAACACAATTTTATTCTTAAAACCATATATTTTTATAAAGGTAGTTTTACCACCTGTTAATGGAGAACAAATTTTAAATCCAATTTTTGGAATAAAAATTTATTTAATTTTTCAAAATAAACATCAAATTTTGAATCAAAAAAATTATGTTCAGATAAATTTTATGTAATTTTCTGTAAGGTTTCATTTTTTAGCGAATAGTTAAAAATACTGGATTTTAATTTGAAACTGTGTTCTCATCTAATTTATTTATTAAAATAAATTATATTTTAAATTATTTTAAAAGTATAAATAGATAATATTTTTATAAATTAATCCAATTTAGTTTATATAAATTAATTTCATATTGAAATTGTATATAAAAATTGATAAAACTATTGATCAATTTTACATTAAAAACTCACATTGTCAACCTGAGTGTAAGATTAATATTAAGTAAATTTATGCCACTTATATGATTGGGATTTGGAAAAATGGATTCAATATTTGGAATCATAAAAAAATATAATTTATAATATGTTCAACTTAGTTTTTGAACAAAAATATTAGTGAAATAATTAAAATTAATCACCGCAATTAAGGATAAATTATGCATAATAAGGGACTAAACTAAATCATTAAGGCCAAAAATGACCTATAAAATTTTCTTAAATCCATTGGATGGAATTATTTCGACCCTATCCTCCCTTTTATCAACATTTATCCTTCATTTACCCACATACAAAAAAATGTGGGTGGGGTTCCTATCCTTCAAAAAATACAAGAGATTCCCCTCCTCCTCCATTATAAAAGGCCTCATTAACTTCCACTTCCTCACACCTATCAAGCACCATAGGTTCAGAAACAATATTCCCAAATAGCTATGATAATTTCATCCCGTCTACCTTGAACCATTTTCTTTGGTGGAAAGTAATCCAAGGAAGCCTTTTGGCAAAAACCCAAAGGAGTTACCAGATTTAGAGGTAACTCCCTTACTCAAACTGTTTTCTTTTATTTCCATTATCCACTCCCCAAAATATTCTTATTACATTATAATATGACAAAACCAATATACTAAATATAATAGGTTGTTATTATTCTAAGTTATTGACCTGAAATTATTGACACATCCATCTAATGTGTAATGAACATACTATTTACGAGTAGGCAGACTATCGCCACGCTAAATGATGATTATTCAATATTCTTTTACTGCCTCTCATGGTGGAAATTATGATGGAAACTCAATTTTTATATTTTATATTTTATATTTATCATTTATTTAAGATTTTATATTTTTTGTTTCAACACACATCTTAATACTTTCCATTTTTTGTTAATATGATAATTTTGTTTGAGGAAGTGTGGACTACCACCACCTCAAAGCGATGTGATTCATTCATACACTGCATGGAATGTAATATAGATGGATGTAATAAATATATATGATATATATGATATAATAAATTTACTTTAATAATGATATATATACACATATGTACATATATATGTCTTTTACATTCTTTCTTTCAACATGACAATTTAACAGAAAGAGCTTTCATGTGTACATACATCTTACCATCTCCATGTATTTTGTATTAAATTTGATAATTATTTATTTAGTGGATTGTTATAATACACATATACTCTATATACAAGATATTAATATCATTTTTTACATTCTGGAATCATTATATAACAAATTAATACACATGTGAAGAACAAAGCGAATGTTATCCGAAATGAAACATTAACATAGGACAGTTAACAAGCATGTAATATAATGTGGTAATAAAAAAATATATGGTATTAGATATAGTAATATGGTTCTTTATAATATTAATAATAAATTTAAATTTATTATACAGGTGGTTATAAATAGTATGATGATATTTAAGACTCGAGATTAGGGGATTTCATCTCACTTTTTATTTTCGTGAGATACATGTTTTATTCACCACCCATTCCTTTTGAGTGGTGTGTATACTAAAAATGGATGAATTATATTATTAATATACTTAAATTTATGGGTTTTTACATATCTTTTAGATGAAATTTGTTTCATGAGATTTATGTTTCAAATGTTACCAAATCAGTAATATAATTATGTCTCAATTTTCATTCTTTAAGACACGTTCCATGTTATGAACCTATATTTTTTTACATTAGGTGTATATAATTTAATTTAAATTTAATCATGAATATCCCTATTTTAATGATATTTTATGCTTCATGAAATATTATTTTATTACATGGATAGTATGATCCCACATTACTACGTGGTAAGAGTTTATAGAAACAATCTCATCGCTTTTCAAGATTGTTTATGCCTATGCTTCCTTTGAAGAAATATTATGATCCATTCATCAAGAACAATAAATAATTTTATTCTCCTCTTATTAGTACAGATATATCCATTTATTAGTACCATTTTCCCACTCTTTCGTACTTAATGTAATTAGTGAAATGTATTTAATAAAATCATTCTGTATCACCCTCTTTAGTTGGAAATCTATCTTATTTAAAAACCATGTTTTCAAAAGTGTTATAAAATAATATTTGAAGATAATTTTTATGGAAAAATTATTTTAAAAATATTTTATTATTTTAAATTATTTCATTATAAGTTTTCAAATTTATTTCAAAAGAAATTTTATTAAAAAAATTCAGAATTTCTTTATATGTTTTAAATGTGTTTTAATATAAAAACATTATTTAGAAATTTTGAATATTAATTTAAAAGTATTCATGGAAAAGGGATTTCAAAATTATTTTAATATTCCTTTATAATTTTTCAAGGTATGTTGTAGGAAAATGATTTTATGATGGATTTATGAAATAAAAATTATTTTTTAATGAATAAAGTATGTGTTCTTCAAGAAAATTTTTGGAAATCTATTTCAAAATTATTTTCCCTATTATATGACATTGATTTATGTTACTCATTAATTTCTAAGAAATTATCCAAATATTCCAATCGTACTCTTTCTTGAATGGTTTATTTTTGAAGTAATAATTCTTACGACACCCATTTCACTTCCATGGGTTATATGCTTTTGAAACCCATTTCTCTTCACAGGTTATACTTTTGAAGAAATGATTATGAAACCTATATATTTTACATAGGTTATAATTTGAGGGAATATTAATTATACCCACTTCATTTCATGTTTTATTATTTTATATTTATAGAACCCATATATTTTTATGGGTCATGATATGATGATGTTTTATTATCTTGTGGATCATTGATGAATTATTTTATTATGAGATAGGTGGGACATATATCCCCTCCAATAAATTTGGTAAGGATGGAAGAAACATGAGTATAAATATTATACATGAACCTAATTACGTGCTCACAATATTGATAATGGACCTGGTTACAATTACATAAGTTTATTCATAATTCTAATATAATGCTTACAATGTTCTGAGTGATCCTTATTGTGTGTTCACAATGTTATTCATGGACCCGGTTTCATGTTCATAAGATAATGTGTGAACCTGATTACATGTTCCCAATTCTATCAGCAAAACTTATTACATGTTCACAATATTATTAATGGACCATGTTTCATGTCCAAAATTTTATCCATGAACTTAATTACATAATCACAATGTTATGTTTTAGCCTGATTAAAATTTCACGATGTTATTCATGGACATGGTTTCATGTCCATAAGGTTATGTGTGAACCTGATTACATGTTCACAATATTATGCATGGACCTGGTTCCATTTCCACAATTCAATGATGGGTTTTGGTTTCATATCATTAACATAATCAGTGAGCATGTTTCTACTTATACATGTTCATAATGATATAAACAAGTGTGCAAGTTACAAATTCAATGTCTTATTCCCATGTTATGCTTTCATGAATTATTATATTAATTCTATTATGATATTTGTCTAAAGGAATTCCAATCATTATTATGATCTATAATATGTAGGGTATGATCTTTAAATGTTATACTCAAGTTCCATTCCATTTTTTAGGTTATTCATAGACATTTCCTTTGTTTACCCATACTGAGAATCTGATCTCAACCCTTTCTTATATTTCCTTTCTCTAAGTTATGAAGAAAGGATTTTAAGTATATATACTAATGGTGTAGATATTTATAGGATATGTTGAATATCCCTCATCAAGATATTTTTTTTTCATGTTTCCAAATATAATAAACTATTACATTCCTCGGGCATGTATTTTTGAAATGTACTAAATATTCATCTAAAATGATGTAATATCCGTTTATGATATGCCTGGGTTTCAATTATAGGTATTAAATGAAATTTTTTGTTAACCTTTGGAAACTAGGATGATAAAACTTTAGTGATATCCATAGGTATATTTCAAAGGATATATCTAGGGATGTATCTAAGGATAAGTGTAAGGATGAGTCAACATTTATGAAAATGTACGGTAATTTTGGTAAAGTATTGAGTAAGTGGTTTCATAGAAATACAAATTTTCCGGATACTAAATGTTTATTTGGCTCTAGGACAGATTTATATAGGATTAAAAACTCCAACAATATGTTTCGGGCCTGACTCGGGGTGATCCGGTATACCACAATGGGCCTTGTTGCATACTTTTTTGACACTCTCTAGGGATATGATATGGGACATCACAAAGTCATCATGAACCATCATGAAGTATTTAAATATAGTTTCTAAATAAATAACATAGGATAAACCTAAGGTGTCATAGTTTAAGAAAGCTGTCATAATTTAGACATCATATAAGTGGTTATCATGATTATGTGGTTCCTCACTCTGATAACTATTTCTTAATCTTTAATTTTGGTTTTAGTAAATGGTTGGAACCCAAAGGAACTATTCTAGTGATGAATGTAATGAAAAATGAAATCATGTCCATTGAGAAATAAAATATTATGGAAGATAGAGTGAAAAACTTCATTGATATGACCACAAAAATTTATCAAGCCATGAATCGGGCTGAATTTACAAATAAAGAAAGAAGGGAAAACATTTTCTTGAAACCTCTTTAAGGAAACATGAACCTTCTTTTAGTGGAACGAACGATCTAATCATTTCTGAGAAATGGATCTATACCAATGAAAATATATTTCTCATTATCCATTATTTGAAATGAAAAAAATATATTATGAGAACTTATCACATGCAAGGTGAAGTGAAACAATGGTGGAACTTCATTAAAAATACGAGGCAACAAGATAAAATTGAATACATGGATTTTGATGACTTCAAGAACTTATTTTTCAGTAATTGACTTCCTTATATTATTCTTATTCAACGGGAGAATAAATTTTATCATCAATCTCATGGTTATGATAATAAAAGAATCATATAATTAAAAGGAAAATCATGACACTATGGATAGAATAATATTATATTTACTTTATTCTCAAAATGTGGAATGAAACATGGATTAAATTGTGATAGGGTAACTATTAAAAGTAAAGTGTTTAAATGAAGGTCACCATGTGCCTGAATGTCGAGTTAATAGGAATAAATAGAATCTTTCAAATAATTCACATCCTCAAATTCAGTGTTTAAAATGTAAGGAGTATGGTCATTATGCTATGAAGTGGTTAAAACCAATGGTTAATGATAAATATCAACACCAAAAATCCCTTAAGTTTATGGATAATGGTAAAGGTTATTCAATCACAATGTATCAAGTTTATAATGAAAATTAGTGGAAAACATATCATTCCTCCCCTAGTTGGGAAGTTCAAGTTTTATTTTCTATGAATAATCCCTATGATAATATTGTTATAAAATATATTTTTTTATGATAACTGATGACATATGGGATGGCATATCATGGATCTCACAATCTCTAAGTATTTTAGGAATGAAAAATTCACCTTTATTTTTGGATAAGGAGGTGAATTGGATCAAGGAACAATATAGGTTGAAGTTTTCTAAAAATAATTCAAGTATATATTTTCATGAAAATTATTTCACTTTAGGAAAAAGGATCTCGAAACAAAAAATGTTATCATAGTGCCTCTATTTATGATTAATCAGATTATCCCTTAGTTCATCACAGATTTTTTGCTTTGTGATTGTTAACTTTCTCCTGACCTTGTTCTCTATGTATCTCTATCAGAACATGATGGTTATATTTCTTCTACATTTCCATGTTTTCACTTTCCACTAATGTTATCCCATTATGAAACCCATATATGTGTCACTTTGGGTAACTGTTATTGTTCCAACTTCCTATTTTTAAGGGTTGTTTTAAGGTTCATTTTTATAATGTGAGTTTCTATGAAAAGAAATCACTAGTATTAAACCTTTAATGTTCCCAAAAAAATGAGGGTGAAATTCATCTTAAGTGGGATAAAATGTAACACCCAAAAATATTTTGATTTTTGTTGAATTAATTTAAACTATTTCATATTTTTCACATCATGGAATACTGAAAATAGTTTATTTTATATAAAATCACTATGTTTGGATTACATGAACTACATGGAACATAAATTTTATCTTTACATACATGTAAAGTAGAGGTTATATTGTGTTACATGAAAAAAATACTTTCATCAATGGCTTGTGTAACACGCATGATCAGGATTTAGAGAACAATAATATATTATTAAAATAAGATTATTTCATATATTAAGATGTAACCTAACCATTAAAATATAATTTATTAGTATTATTAACTAAATTATGTAAATATATTATTTTACAAAAATTGTTGTAATTAGTTACATATTATTTAGAAATGAATATAAGAACCAAATGGATTATAAAGGGAGTGTTTTTATAGAAAACTATTATTATGCTCATAAAGATGTTTTAATCCTAGTAAATTAATTTAACTAAAATTAATAAGTTATATTATTGTAATAAATATTTTATATACTCCGTCATATATTTTTTATATTCATCCAATAGATTTGATAGACATAAGATATGAACAAACCCAATTTTATGCTCAAAACACTATATTTTAATAAATGTTGTTTTACTGCCTTTTAATGGAGAACCCATTATAAATCCAATTTTTGGAACTTTTATATATTTTATATGAAAATTTTAACTTTATATTTGGAATATAAACATAAATATTATGTTAGGATAAATTTTTGGTAATTTTCTGTAAGGTTTCATTTTTTAGTGAATTGTTAAAAATATTGGATTTTAATTAAAAACTTCTCTTTCATATAATTTATTTATAATGTGAAATTATAATTTAAATTGGTTTAAATGATTAATTAGATATTACTTTTATCAATTAATCCAATTTAGGTCACTGTAACCAATTTTACTTTCAAATTGGATATAAAAACTTAGCAAACTATTAATCATTTTTACTTCAAAAACCTGCATTGTCGACCTCACTACGGGATTAATTCAAATTAATTTCTACCACTTATGTGTTTTGAATTTGAAAAATGGATTCCTTATTTGGAATCATAACATTAAGTCCCAAAAAAACCTATACACTTGTTCTAAATCCATTATCTGGTCATATTTTGACCATATACTCCCTTTTATCTACTTTTAACCATTAGTTAACCACAATCAAAAAAAAATGTGGGTGGGGTTCCTTTCCTTTAAAATAATTCAAGATAATCCACGCCTCCTCCAATGTAAAAGGCCTCTTTCACTTATACTTCCTAAAACCACTCAATCAGCTTAGGTTTAGTGAAATTCTACCCACATTGATAACCATATTCTCTACCTTATATCTTGAATCATTCCCTTTGGTATAAATCAATACAAGAACATTTTTTGTCACATACCAAAAGGAGTTACCTGATTGAGAGGTAACACCATACCTAAAACTCTTATATTTTATTTCCATTACACACTCCATCATATAATTTTATTACTTGATAATATAAAAAACCATGTATCCTCAATAAATTAGTATGTGGTTCTACTAAGAGTTCAATCTGAATTTACACACACATCCATCTAACGGGTAATGAACGTATTGTTTACAAGTAGGCAGACTACCGCCTCGCTAAAAAATGGTTGTTAAATTTTCCATTACTGTATATAATGGTGTAAATTATAATGGAAACTATATTTATATAACTCATATATAATATTAATTATGTCTTTAAGCTTCTTTAATTATTTTAAAACACACATCTTTCTAGTTTCCATTCTGTGTTAAAATGATAATTTTTTGAGGAAGTGCGGACAACCGCCCCCTTAATGCAATGTGATTCGTGCATACACTACATATAATGTATTATGGTTGGATGTAAAAAATTTATATGATATATATTATATAAAAAATTTAATTTAATAATGATATATTTAAATATATAAATATATCTTTTACATTCTTTCCTTTAACATGACAATTAAACGGAAATAGCATTCAAGCGTACATGCGACTTATCGTCACCTTTAATAGTGTATTCTTTTTTATACATATTTATTATATGGATTATTATAATAAATATATAATATGAATAAATGATATTTATATCATGTTTTACATTCTGGAAACAAGATATAAGTATAAAGACCAACGATATAACAAATTATGACACATGCGAAGAACAAAGCAAATGTTATATGAAGTGAAACCTTAACATAGGATGGTTAACAAGCAGGTAATATATGGTCATAATAAAACCATATATGTTATTATATATACTAATATGTTTCTATAAAATATTTATAATAAATTTTTTTTATTATACTTGTGGTTTGAACAAGTAATACGAGAGTCAAGATTCAATATAAGGGGATTTCATCTCATTTTTAATTTTAATGAGATACATGTTTTATTCACCACTCATTAATTTTGAGTGGTGTGTATAATGAAAATGGATGAATTATATGATTATTATACATAAATTTATGGGTATTTACATATCCATTTTATGACATTTAATTCATGGGAATTATGTTTCAAAAGTTACCAAATCAGTAAAATAATTGTTTCTAATTTTCATTATTTGAGACACATGCCATGTTATGTACCAATATTTTTATCCATTAGGAGTATATACTACCCTATAAAATTTTATCATGAATATACTTATAATAATTATATTTTATGCTCCATGAAATTTCATTTTATTACATGGATAGTATGATCCTAAGTTAATATGTGGTAAGAGTTTATGGAAACAATCTCATCACTTTTCGAGATTATTTATGCTTATTCTTCCTTTTATTAAATATTATGATACATACCTCAATAATACTCAAGAATTTTATTATTCTCTACTTATTTAATATATTTCCATGTATTAGTACTATTTTTTCACTCTTTGGTACTTAAGATAATTAAGAAAATGTTTTTAATAAAAATATGATTGTATCTCTCTCTTCATTTGGAAATCTTTCTTATTTCAAAACTATGTTTTAAAATGTGTTTTTAAATTTTATTTGAAGATAATTTTCAAGGAAAAATATATTAATCATGTTTTATGGTATGAAATTCGTTCATTATAAGTTTTAAAATTATTTTAAAATAAACGGTTCTAAAAAAATTCAATCTTTCTTTATAAGTTTTAAAAATGTTTTCAGTAAAAAAGGTTTTTAAGATGTTTTGAAGGTTATTTTAAAAAAAATCCGGGAAATAGGATTTAAAAATGATTTCAATTATTTTTTATATGTTATCATGGTATTTTTAGGGAAAATATTTTCAAATGGTTTTATGTATTATACATACTTTTTCAAAGAATAAAGGCTATTTTCATCAAGAAAAGTGTTTGAAATCTATTTCAAAAAGAATTTCCATATAAGATGAAATCTATTTATGGTACTCATTAATTTCTTGTAAATGATCCAAATGTTCCATTAATAATCTTTCTTTATTTTTTTATGTTTTAATGGAATAATTCTTTCAACACCTATTTTGTTTCCACAAGTTATATGCTTTTGAAACCCACATCTCTTCACGGGTTATTATTTGATGAAATGATTATGAAACTTATCTATTTTCCATAGGTTATGAAATGAGGGAATTTTAATAATACCCATTTCATTTCATGTGTCATGATTTGATGTTTACATAAACCTTCTTTTTTATGGGTCATGATATGATAATGTTTTATTGTTTTGTGGAACATGTATGAGTGATTTTATTATGAAATGGGTGGGATCTATATCTACCTCTAATGAATTGAGTAATGATGGATGACTCATGAGTGTAAATATTTTTATTCTATCTGATTACATGTCCACAATGTTATGTATGGATCATGTATCATGTCTATAATTTTATGTGTGAACCTGATTACTTATTCAAAATGTTATGAGTGAACCTTATTACGCATGTCAGTGTTATCCATGTACCTAGTTTCATGTCCATAAGTATATGTTTGAACCATAATACATGTTTACAATGTTATGAGTGATCCTTATTATGTGTTCAAAATTTTATGCATGGACATTTTTGGATGTCCATATATTTATGCTTGAACCTGATTAAATGTTAACAATGTTATAGATGAAACTGATTACATGTTCTCAATTTTATGCATAGACCTGGTTTCATGTTCATATGGTTCTGTCTAAACCCAATTACATGTTCACAATGTTATGCATAGACCTAGTTTCATGTCCACAAGTTTATTATGGGTCTTGATTTCATATACTTAACTTATTGAGTAAATTTTTTTCTACTTATACATGTTCATAATGATATAAACCAATGTGCATTCTACAAATTCAATATCTTATTCCTATGTTATGATTTCATGAATTATGATATTGATTTTATTATTATCTATGTCTTATTAACTCCCAATATTTATAATGATCTTTAATATTTAGGGTATGACCTTCAAATGTTATTCTCAAGTTCCATACCCTTTTTGTTCATGTTATTCATACAAATTTTTATTATTTACCCTTACTAAGAATCTGAGCACACCCCTTTCTTATGTTTCCTTTCTCTAGGTTATGAAGAATGATTTTTAGGTATTATTTTTAAAGGTGTACATATTTATGGAATATTTTGAAGATCATTCACTATGATGGAATATTTTCTGTCCAATTTTCCAAAGACACTAAATTGTTACAGCCCTCGTGCATTTTTCTTTTCCAAGTTTACTAAATATTCATCTAAAATGTTGTAATATCCATGTATGATATGCTTGTGTAATTATTCATTCACTTATTTCTACATGGTTTAATGCTTTGTTTTATTCCATATTGACGCACTACTTTATATCACCTACCCTCATCCTTTCCTTGGAGTTGATGTAGAGAGGATTTCATTACCCTTGTCATTATTTTCACCAGTTGGAGGTCGAGAAGACATGTATGAATATGTAGAGACTTTCAGTTAGTTATAGGGTAGCACTGCTCTTGGGGAGGTTTTCTATGTTTACATATGAAACTATATGAAATCATCCTTTTTATGGATTATTTGTAATCAGTGCAGGCTATCATGTATTTCTTTAGGTGGAAGGTTGTGTTCTGTGATATAGATGGAGATCCAATTGTGTTTGTTGGACAATAGGACCCTCTAATGTGTCAGAGGGATGTTATGTCCTTACTATATTTGATTTATGAGATGATATTAACCTCTTTGGAGGTTCATTAGTCAGTGTTTCCTAGGGTCATAGAAGAGTACAGTGAAGTCTTCCCAGAAGAGGTTGCAGTGTTACCCCCATGAAGGGAGATCAAGTTTATAATAAATTTACCACAAAGAATGTATCTTATATGCATGTATCTATACTCGATGTCTACTTTTGAGTGGGAAGATATGCAAGATCGAGATGATGATCTATTGTAGTGAGGTTCTGTGTGGCCAAGTTTATCACATTGGGGTGCACCACTTTTGTCTGTGAAGAAGGATAATAGTAGTTTTTTCCTTGTATTGATTATCATTACTTGAACCAAGTGACAATGACAAACCAATGTCATCTTCCACAAATTGATTATTCATTTGATCAACTAAATGGATAACTTTAGTTATCAAAGATCAATATTTGGTTAGGATATCACCATATATGTGTGAAGGATGAAGATATTCATAAGATGACTTTTTATTGTCTTCATGGGCATTATATGTTCATTATGATGTCATTTAGTGTGATGAATACTCCATATGTGTTCGAAGGGATGATAAAAATAGTGTTCTAAGAGTTCTTATATATGTTCATGGTGGTTTTCAATGATAAAATCCTTAGGTACTCTACATTTGGTGAGGACCATGCAGAGAAACTTTTTTCTATTTTGGGTGTCTGTCGTTGTGAGTAGGTGTTCAGGAATTTTTTGAAGTGTGAGTCCTTGGATTGTGATGTTTATTTCCTAGGGAATATTTCTTCCCAACAGGGAGTGAATTTGGATCCATAAAATATTGAGTAAATCGTGACTTGGGAAACTCTCAATATAGTGGAAGAGGTTTTGAATATTTTTATTCTTTCAGAAAATTACATGAGGATCAAAGCTTATTTCTATCAGGATTCAACTCCTTTGATATATTTGACTATAATGGATCATGAATTATTATGGACTGACTAGTTTCAGGAATATTTTGAGTAGATGAAGAAGAAATTGTTTACTTTCCTAGTATTTTGGTTGTTATTAAGATGAGTTCAGTTTGAGTTTTTATATGGTGCTTCGCATCTAGGCATGGGTTGTGTTCTGAAGTAGTATTGATTGGTTGTTTCTTATGGGTCTCAGTAGTTTTTCCCCAATATGTTTCATTATTCCACCCATGATCTTGTGTTGGTTTTAGTTTTTATTTATTTGAGGGTTTGGAAATATTACCTCATTAGTTATCATTTTGTGGTTTTTACCAATCATAAGATCCTAGGTTATGTATTCTCCCATAATGACTTAAACTTATGTTGGTCTTGATCATTGGAATTTTTTTAGGATTATGACTTTATTATATCATATATGCTATGAAAGGGAAATTTTGTAGCTGATTCACTGAGTAGGAAGTCACATAGTGATACTATCTGTGAAATTGGTGATTCCTAGAGAGTGATGGAAGAACTCTCAGTGATGCATATATATATGGGATATTTTGGAGGCTGAGGTTATAATTTCCAAAATATAGTGTATTAATATTTGTTACATTAGGTGGAGAGTCCCAGATAGGCGATTCTGAGGTGGAGTCTTTGATGGACTGATTTTTTTCTTGGTGATTCCCCTTATGGTTATTCTAAGGATAGACAACACTGGGTGTTTTTCTAGGGAAATATTTTCATTCCTTTAGAAATGTGTAAGATGGTCCACCATGAGATCCATATCTCACCATTAGTAGTACATATCATCATGAAAAAAGATGTACCAAGCTTTTAGTAGTAATTTTTGGTATCCTAGGTAGAAGCATTGGGTTAAAAATTTTGTTTCTCAATGTTTAGTATAGTAGAAGGTGAAGGTTGAGCACCATGTTCCTGGTGGGTTTCTCCAGCCATTGGATGTTCCTTAGTGGAAGTGGGAGGACATTTTGATGGAATTTTTTACTTTTTTACCATGAGATCAAAGAGGATATGATGATATATGGGTGATATTGGATTTTTTTATGAAATCAACCCACTTTATATAGATCAGAGAGTCAATATCAGTATAGGTTTTTTCGAGGTAGTATCTAGATGAGGTGGTGCACTCAGTGGAGTACAAGGGATGATCATCTCTTATCAAGATCCTTGTTTTCACTCCAAGGTGTGGAGAGGTCTCCATATTTCTTTTGTCTCTTAGTTATACCATATCACTAATTTTAATCCATAGATGGACTATCAAATAGAGTAGACCATCTAGACTCTTGATGACATGTAGCACTCTTATGTCAAAAATTTTGGAATTTTGTGGATGAGGCACCAGACCATGGTCATGTTTTAATACAATAATATTTTCCACTCCACCATGGGTATGGTGTCATTTTATTCTTCATATGGATAACCTTTATATTTTATATTGTTTTGGACTGGGGTTGGGGAGGTGATAATTCTTAGGCTAGAATTAATAAAAAATACCATAGTGGTACAATTAATTTGAGAAATTATCAAGGCCACATAGGATCATCATAAATCATTTTATGGTAATTGGAGGTGACCTATGGAGTTCGATGTTGGAGATCATCTATTCTTGAATATGACTCGACATCATGGTAAGTGAAGGTTTGGTTATGGGAGTAAACTTTATCCCCAGTGTGTTTGTCCTTTCAAGGTGTTGGGTTGAGTAGAAGTCGTGGGGTATCGGATAGAACTTCCCACATAGGTGAGTGGAATAAATGATGATTTTTATATTTCACAAATCCATTTTAATCATCATGATGATTATCATGTCATCAATTGGGGTGATATCGATGTTGATAATGATGTGTCCTTATATGAGAATCTAGTAGAGATCTAGGACCTCTCAAATAAGGTGCTCTACAGGTGTGATATTCTCTTGGTTCATGTCTTGTGGTCGCACATTGGCATGAAGGTGAGTACCAAGAATGTGAGTCACAGATGTGCACTCAGTACCGTGAGATGTGAAATGTTTAGCTCTTATCTTATAATGATGTTATCTGGTAGATACTAACCATTTTGGTTTATAAGATGGAATCCTCTTATTGGTTGTTATGGATTGACACTCATTTGAGAGGCATATCCCATGGGAGAGTGTTTAGGTGATGTTTATTGTTATTTAATGGTTTTTTGCATATTTCCTCTCATGAGGTGGTTGGGATCTTGAGATTTCGAGATGTTTGAGAGGTATCTCATGGGGTGGTAGTTTGGATAACCACTTTTTATTTTCTCTCTAGTTTGGTTTTGGATTCTCATGGATGAGAATTATTTTAAAGGAATATAATGTAAGGTATTAGATTTATTTATTTTGACCCTTTTCATGTTTCATAATCATTTGGTTCTTGGAGGAGGTCTGGACAGAGTCTTGAAAAGTTTCTCTACTAAAATATGAAGCAAGGAAAATACATAGCATATAAAAGTGTTTCATGTCATGTATCCATAGTTTGCAGCTTATTTGAGGATGGTTCACAGGGTTTTACATTCCATGTAAATATTTAGGATTAAATTATTCAAGGAGACACATTTTTTATTGATACATGAAGCCTAATAATTCCAGGATGTAAAAATGTATTGTACACCGTATCAATCCCAAGTATTGTATGCCTATAAATGTCACAGCGTCTCGGGAATTCTTCAAAAACTGTGAATTGTCATGAATGTTAGGTGTTCAGAGACCACTTACCACTATTTTCAGGATACCATTAATGGGGATCGATCCTTGGTAATTTGTCTTTCATCCATGGTGATCTAATGTACATTATACCTCTTCTCTTATAGTTTTTCAATCTAGTTCCTCTTGTTTCTTCTTACCAAGTGATTAAGTATCATCACCATGTTTCTAATATATTTTTTATTGGTATTTTTTGGTGTGGTTGTGTCATAGCCTCCTTGGACGGATGTAGCTTATTTCATGATAGGTGATCGGTATATGTAATGTTGGTTCACTATCATGCGAATAACATTGACTCTATTGAGGTATAAGATATGTTTCCTCTCTATTTTTAAATGAAATCATAAATTAATCTTGGTTTATACCTTTCGGATGTAGTGAAATTAGTCTAATAAATATTTAACTGTATTATTAAAGAATTGGTTGGATATCTCATGTTGATTTGATTTGCACCATGATTGCAGATGACTCTTGATTTTCAAGATACTATGATATCTATGTTATGAATTATTAGTATGTTGTTATTCTAGGAGTATCCTATTGAAATTCATAAAGAACATAAATCCATAATTAATTTATAATTAATTGTCTTATTAATTAAAGAGAATGTGTTGTTGTAATATGGGATTTGTTTTAATTTTATGGTAATAAAATTGATGCATTGTTCATGTTGATTAAATGATCTTTCATGTGAAAAATGGAATTGTTAAAGAATTTGAAGCACATCAATGATTTTTTTTATATTTATAAAATGGAATGTTAATGGAGAATGGTTCTTCATATAGTTTAATGAAACTAGTTTTAATGCTAAAAGCATGTTTAACTTTGTATAGCATGTTATAGTTTGACATCGTAGGTTTACCATAGTTAAAACCTATGAATAATGAATTGATTTATTTAGGATGGATTAATAACTAGTTGTGTGATAATGATAATTATTGGGGTCTGAGTTTCCTATTTTCTTTAAAAGGATGAAGTGCCTTGGGTTTGGATCATTGAGCTCTCATATTCCTGTGAAGGATAAATTCCTTGTTTTGAGGGAATAGATTCTATGTTGGCTATGATTTTTTATTCCTACTACTTTTGTGATGTTATATATATGTGAGCTTCATTTTGTGATGTGATATGGGGTAGTGAGGTAGGAATGATGTTATGATCTTAGGATGGCTGATCCAGGGATAGATGATGTGATATATAGGAGGGGATCCCTAGATAATGTGGTAGTAGTTGATTCCTGTGATAGTGAGATGAATTTGTATATATATGAGGGTATTGGGGATAGCCTGAGAGATGATGGAATGGGTTGAAGTTGGGTTTTCCTATTGATGTAATGATGAGATCTAGGATTCTCTCTTATGATCCTGTTTAATATATAGTGGTAGGGTTTCTTGTTTTATCTGCATTCCATTCCTCAATACTTAAGATAGTTAGATGTGGTTGGTTTCATGTTTCCTCTTGGTGGTAGCTTAGAATTGTTTTCCTAGAGTACCTGCATTATAGAATGATGATTATAATGAATAAATAATTATTAACCCATGGGGTTGGTAAATATGGATTGAAAATGATAAAAATATGTAACTCTATAGAAAATGTGGACTCGGTTTTGATTATGCCTAGAGGGAAGTGAATTTACTCAAACTATTAATGAAATGTAATGTGGAGTAATTTTAATAGTTAATTAATGTCTGATAAATAAGTTAAAAAAAGAAATGATAGAAATGAATTTCATAATTAAGGTATCTCTTTTAAATTCTTGTGTTCTTAAAGGATATCTGGTCTTAGTAGTGGAAACCGAGAGTCAAAGAGACATTAGATACAATTGATTGTAAGAAATAGTAGTGGCCATAGTGTGGTTTTGAGTTATATTATATCATGTATGTTGTGTGATTTCATACAATTCCCCAACCATGTTAGTTAGGAAAACTAACACCTAGTGAACTTTTTGAGGGTGTTTTCCATGACTTCTTGGTGGGAGGATGGATGGTTAACTAACCCCTTTGGCCCTACTCTCTTCTCTTGGTAGTTATATGTGCTGGTATGCATGGCAGTTAGTATCCCCATATATGTGTGTAGAGGGTGTTTTTGGGTTTTGGTTATTTCACACACATGTATTATTGAATATATAATCCAAAAAAAATTTATAGGTATTAAATTGATAGGAGTTGATGGCTTGAGGTACTTACTCATTGTATATGCTATAATAACTTAAGGTGTTGTACCTAATGCATGATACATGTCTTATTGGCTATGGTGGATCCTAGAAACTAATTGGTTACTATATACAGATATGTAGATATTATAATGTAATTATTTTATTCACGAGGTGAATGATGTTTTGCCTTTCCCAGGTGTATTTGGGATGGTCTGTTTTAGGGAGAGATGTCTCAGGATTTGTGATGTTGGGGATGATTGGCATACCATTGAGGAAGTGGGAGTGGGGTACCCTTAATTTTTCATTATTATATTGTACTTCCTTGTATGTGATACTTGGTGAGAGTAATCTATGGTGAGGTTGGGAACACATTATACATATTTAGGTAATGAATTAGTTACATTGTTTCTCACTATGATTTAGCATTCTTTCTTTATATTTTTCATGAAAATCTCCGGAGAGAATCCTAATGAGTATTCTATTATTCTCACCCTATGAATATATAAAAAAAATTTAGTTCAGCTGGAGTAGGTTGGAGATTATGTTTTTAATTACTAGCTTTTGGTTTTATAGGATCTGTTTGGGATTTTTGGTCAATGTGATCTTTACATTTTTAGTAATTGTATTTTTCCTCTCATTTGTTATAGTAATGTATTGAATTTCATGTTTTCACTTGTGATTTATTTTATATATATGCCTAATCATGTTTTTATTATTGTATCTATCTTATCTCTCTCTTTTACATGTTCTTTTAGAGGTTAATTCCTCCCATATGCATGTTTATTATACCCTCGGTGTAAGTCACCAACCCAAGGCCTACAGCATGGAGGACTCAGCCAATCACCATCTCCCTTCACTCATTTTTATCCCAAGAGGGTTACATTTTATGGGGAGGGGGCATGGCACAAGTTTAATGCATAAATAATGTCTTTGTTATGATGGTGAAACATTTAAGAAAAAAAGAAAGTATGAATGTAATAAAGAATTATAATATTGGAGAAATTTCTCGATCATCGATTACTTAACAATAATCAAGTAGATACTAAAAATCATAATATATATGTATAAAAATCTATAAAAAATACCCTTATATGGTGAGAATTTTTTTATTCTTAGACCAAAAAATGGCCAATTTAGATGAAGATGATTGTTTTTTAAGAAGATAATATATTAGAAGTTATGAAATAAGGGTTATATCATATTCTTTGTATCACTGTAGAAAATAGTTTTTGGGAACTGTTTAGTTTCTAAAATTTTGAACAAGAAGTAGTAGACTATTGGATTAAAAGAGGTATATCATTTTTATGGAATTCAAAGTAAAATAGATTCAATACATTTAAATTCAATTCCTTTGAAAATTTGATTTTATCCTCTAAAATAATAATAATTTTATTCGATTACTTATAATAAATAAAATTATAAGGGATCAACAAAAGTCTCAAATAATTTGGGAATATATTGGAAGTAAATGAAGAAGATTGAGAATGCAATTTTGGATGAAATATCCTTGAAATAGTCAAATAATAGTATCACTTGGACTATGGATAGTGTTTGTTCATCACATTTGATAGGTAATAGGAATATGATGAAGAAATTGAAGGATTGAGTTCACATAAGAGTGCATTTTTTTATTATAATATCATTTAATATTAATGAAAGTGGAAAAACATAACTATCAAGTTATGAATTAAATAATACTAATGTACATTATATTTATGGAATTAATCATAATTTATTGAGTGTTAGTCTACTTTGTGAATCTATTTTGGAATTCGCATTCAATAAAAAAAAGATTTAATGTCAAAGGAATTGTTAGAAACACTATAATGTAAATATAGAGTACTAATGGAATCTTATAAAAAGTGGAAAATTGAGAGAATATTTGTCTCTAAACTATATAAGGGTAAAATAATTCATGGCATCAGATTCTAGGACACAATAATTGAAAAATTATGAAGAATTTATATGTGTTAATTGAATTAATTCATATTCCTTAATTGAAGAGATACTATGAAAATATTTTAGATGCTTTTATATGAGTAAATATGGTTTTTAATCCTTATCATCCTAATAAGAAGTGAGTATCATGTTTTTTTGAATCTGTTCAAAATAGATATATGTGTTTTAATTGGTCAAGTAGAAACATATGGTGAGGAGTGCATCATCTTATTTTTTAATGATTATAAAAGGCTTAGAAATTTGATGTTTAAATATTCAAATAGGGAAGTTTTTTATTTCACAAAAAGATTTTATTGAAGATAAAAAAAATAGAAGCTGAAATAACTATGCAGATTTTGAGAATAGATAATGGAATAGAGTACTCATCCTATGATGTTAAAAATTATAACAAATCAAACTCTCAGTACCCAAAGTTAATGGTTAATTTAATACATTAGTACAAGATACATGGGATGAAATAATAAATGATCAAATAGTTTAGAAGTATTTGGAGACTAGATATATACTTGTTTTTCATATAATAATTCAAATGTTAAAATAAATCACTATAAAATTCTTATAAATATTCTCATTCCTCTTAGTAAATCTTTTAATTCATTAAAATATCCCTTCTTGGTTCCCTGGGGATTAGAAAAATGTAAAAGGGAGAGATCAGATATCCAGTAACGGGTTTCATACAATGGAAGCTTGTATGGATACAAAAGGAATAAATAATATCATTGAGTTAATAATCAATAAATGTTCCATATAATCAAAAACATGAGCATGGTATATATTTATGGATAACATAGCAATGTAAATAATTACATGGAAGATAAAAACTAATTTCATAGTGATGTAATGTGAAATTAAAAATATATTAATCATAGTCTTAATCTCTCAGCCAAGATATCATTCATACCATCATGATTATAAAAAATTAATCATACTTATTTTCATGGCCTCATCCAATACATTATGAATAAAGGGGTAAGTATACAACAAATACCGATATTTTATTATCATGAAACCTATCGATGCATTGAGGGGATATATAACTTACAGCCCTAACCATCACTTAATTAAGATTAATGTATTCACCATATTAATGAAATAAATAACTAAACAATATATAATCAACTGGCCTCAGTAATCAATAAAAAATCCTATTGGAATAAAACAATAGGATTCCAGTACTTTATCCAACCGATAAATGGAATAAAATTATCATAATCCATTAAAATAAATAAGGTGGATTCACTACTACATTTCAAGCCTTTAACTATTATAGAAAAAGGGATTTATCAATGCTATAGAAGAGCTGATAATATAGGTGACGTTAGAGGGTTGGTTTTAACTGTGCTTGTAAAAAGTACTGACAAAGGATACCTTTATCAGCACTTTTTTTAGCTATATTAATGGATGCCTTTAACAACACAAAAAAATTACCGATAAAGGCCCCACTGATAAAGGTTATAATTTTTTTCACACCCCACCCCCTATCAGCACCTCCCCCACCCCCGCTCCCTTTATCGGTGCTTCCTTCCACCCCTTTATTAGTGCTTTATATAATCTCACCCCAATTGTGCGCCCCTAACTCTAGCAGCTTTTGAACCTAAGATCTACAACTTATACACTCGTATCTTTTTCACTCCCCTTTAGTGTTTTGGTTTACATTTTATGATATATCTATATATTTTGTTATATATTGTTATATTTTGTTATCCATATATTTATATATTTTTATATTTGTGTTTATATATATAGTTATATATTTTTTAATACATATTTATGTATATTTATTTTTTAAATGGTTATTAACTCAAAAACCCTTAAAACACATAAAACATTTAGAAACTCTCAAAACCCTAAACCCCCTAAAAACTATGAAATGACCATAACTTTTGATCTGTGAGTCTATATCAGCTCCACAACTAGTAAAACCAATTTTCATGAAACAATATTTTATATAATATGTAGTAAAGGTCGAATGGACACTGAGATCAGATGTTATAGCAGTTTGAATTTTAAGAAACTGGGGTCAACGACAAAAAAACTCAGTTTTAGAGGCCTTGGGGTATTTTATGGGGTTTAAAAACCAAAAGAATCTCATATACATCAATTTGAGACAATATATATCACAGATTGAATCTCATGCTTTGATTTGATATGTGGTAGTGCCCAAACAGACACTCAGATCAAAAGTTGCAGTCGTTTTAATTTCGAGTTAAATTTTTTATTTTTATTTTTAAATGGTAATTATTTAATCCTTTTATTATAACATGATTTAAATCTCATGTGGTTTTATCTTGTTTCATAAGCTTTTATGTGAATAGTTTTTAAGTTGAAATGGACTAATGGATCGAAAGTTATGATAATTTTAGTATTTTTAGATTTTTATGTTGTAAAGGGGTTTTAATGGGTTTTCATATTTGGCGGCCTTTCAAATGGCCATAACCACTAAATCGGGTGTTGTTTTGCCTCTTCCATATATCAAAGCAAATAATTCAATAAGATCTACACCTAGGTTACCCATGGGAACCCTTTGTCACCTCTATTGAGGCAAAAAAGGATCAAAAGGCCTCAAAATAGCCATAACTTCTCCTATGGAAGTCTGTTAATAAAATATCATTTTTTTTAAATATACATTTTATATGTTTTCGTAAAAAATATCTGATAGAGAAAGGTCATTTTCATCCCTTCTAAAAAAGAACTGATAAAATAACATTGTCTTATCAGCACTTTTTTAGAAGTGATGATATTGACCCCGCTTTATCAATGCATTTTTAGAATCACTGATAAATACCCATTTTATCCGCAATTTTTTACTAGTGCTAATAAGGGTGGTTTATCATCATTAGAAGTGCTAATAAAGGTCCCCCTTTAATAGTTATTTTTTAAAACTATTAAAGACCATCCTTTAACAACACTAAAAAATGTTGTTAAAGACCCATGTTAATACTACTTTTTTTGCATTGAGAAGGGGGTTTTAAATAGGGGTTTTATCAAGTGATGTTAAAAACATAGTACAGGATAAACCCAATTTTTTGTAGTGATGGTATCATTAGATAATATTCCTAGTTAATAATAAGAACATTGATGGATGTCAACATAGATTAAAAAAATTAAAAGATAACTAAAATTTTACTCAATAAAAGAAGAAGAAATTCCCTTATCATTTTTATACCCTTTTTAAAAAATATTTTATACCGAAAAAGAAATAATTTTTTTTGAAAAATAATAAAAATAATTATTAGATGTTTCTTAATGAAAATTTATTAAGGTGGTGGAAGAATGCATTATTATAGAAAATGTTTAAAAAATATTCCTTCCATATTTTGTAAAGACAGTCAATGTTAATAGAAAATGAATCCACAAGTCACATATATATTCCATTTTCAATTATATAAGAAGAATAATTTTTAAAATAACATTTCATAATTGAAATATCAATCATGGAACATTACAATGAAATATAGGTTAGGTTCACAAATATGGAGAGGAATATATAAGATGTGAATGCGAATAATATTTCAAAATATATTTATTGAAAATCATATCATTAAATGATTAGTAAATAATATTTTTTAAAAATAATAAAATGGAAATATGGGGATTAAAATAAATAATAATCATTTGGGTTTCAAAATAATAAATGAGAAAATTGTACAAAATAATAATATGGACATGGAGTAGAAATATTCTAAAACAAAAATAAGAAATATTGAAAAAGAAACCCTTGCATCCTTGGAAACTTTTGAATCAAAATAATTTCAATGATAAAACATGAAACAGAACGTTAAATACCATGAAAAAATATATTCATGATAAAATAAAACAAAAAGTTGTATTATATACACAATATAGATAAAAATAGATGAAAAATAAAAAAACATGACTCAAAAAAGAGAATTTGGGATGAAAACCCCCATAACTTTTACGCTGAGCTTTCATGAAAGCTCTCCCAAACCACTAAAATAAAAATAAAAACAAGAAAAACTCTTTTAAAAACTTTATTTAAATATATATTACCTTTTATATTCTTAAATTATTACCATTCATTATATATTCATTATATCTTCTATTTATTTTCATTATCGGATGATATTAACCATGATTGTTTCAAATAAGTTAAATAATACTAATGTAGATCCCCATTATATATTAAAAAATTAATCATTAAAATATTATTCAAGGTACGAGTATAAATATTCAATGTTGATTTATAGAGTTTAAATTTTATTCAATGAAAATTTTTGTTACGATTCATGAAGATGAAATCATTGTCAAGCGTGTTTCAGATAATTTTCGAATATCAATAAATTACTTTATAATGATCATTAATTTTTTTCATCCTCCAAGAATATGAAATAATTTATAATATACCAATACCATAATATTTATCCATTAATTTATTTTTTTAACCATCGATGAAGATGGAGATAAAAAATGAAATATGTCATCTATTGGGGTCGTAGTCCAAACGTAACAAAGGTGACATTTTTATTTTCCTATGGATGGGAATAAATTAAGGCTTATCATTATTTAGCTTTACATAATCAAAATTATGTCATTAATATACTTTCTATTCATTAAATAAATTCTTTTAATTATCCATATAATGTGGTGAAAAAAAATGAAACATGTCATCTATGGAGACAATTTTTTACATGTACATAGAGGTCACATTTTCATTTTCCCTATGGTTCGGTGGAATGTAGAAAATTATTGTTATATAAATATAATAACATTTATTTATATTAATTATACTGATGTTATTAATTTATTATTCCTTTAAAATATTTTTTGAAGGTAAAAGAATAATTAAAGGTATAAAAAGGAAATATGATTGATTAAGAGTATTTACCTTACACCTCAAGGAAGCACATTCACTCTTCGTAGATATGTATTTAGGTGAGAATGAATCCTATAGAACCTTATAAATATATTTTGGAATTTTATTGGTCATAATTTGGTTCAGAAAAGAATCTTTGGATTTGAGTAGAATCGTGGTTGTGAATATCTCCTTTTATGAGTGAGAGGTGTGGCACTTTTTTAAGAAATATGAGATTATATAATCTTTATTTAGGACAAAGAAATGTTACAGGCGCTTAAAAGAATGAATTTTACATTTTTCATGAATAAATATTAGAAAATGTCATGAGGAATAATTCTAGAGCATATTTGTGCCTCCTCATAAATTAATTTATTTTCAAGTCCATTAGCAAGATAATTGGCTTCTCGAAAGCTATGAGTGATAATTCAGCTCATATAAGAAATATTTTCAAGGAAATTCACCCATTTTTCTATCAGTGTTTGTGAGAAATAAATAATTCTTATCTTAATGGATTGCACAATATTATTGGACTCGCATTCGAATCATATGTTATTCTAGCCTCTTTAGAATTCAAGATCAACCGCTTCAATAAGTCCCAACATTTATACCTTCGAGGTAGTGACATGGCCACAAGGACAATAGATTCAATCAACCACTTAACTATTATTATTTCTGAATATGGCCCCATATCTTGATGGAATCAGGTTTCCTCTCGAGGCACCATCTCTATTTCACTTCCATCATCCATTGAAGGGGGAAACCAAAAGACTTCCAGAATTACAAAGGGTTTAGGAAGGTTATGTATAAGGTTCATGCGCATTATGATAGTAACATCCCTAACATAATTGTTGTAAAATTCATCATGTAGTGAATTTTCATTTTGTATTTCTATAGTATCAATATACATCTCAAGTTTGTTATTAAATCAAATCTAGGAGTGAATGGTGTTATTACAGCTTCTCCATATGGTGTGGAGCAGTTCAGGACAAGCCACCTTGAAAAGAATTTCAATATATTTACCCTAATTTAATTTTACTATGATAACCAATTTTTTACCTTGGTAATTTTTATTTATGAAAGAAAGATTAAATAAACCTTATTAACTATTCTGAATATTATTATTTCAAATAATAAAACCATTTGATGTAAAACATAATTTTAATAAAAGTTATAATAACACAATAAAAACTATATTTTAGAAAAAAATGACTTTTAATCATGAAAATGAATTTACTCCAAAATAGAATTTTTCAATGTGAATACCTAATTAAAGGAAAGTTACTAAAATATTTTTTTATTAGAATAAAATATAACATAGGTTCCAAATAGTCAATTCTGTATTTGTAGATTAAAAAAATTAAAATTATGTATTTTAATACATAAATACATGCTTCATTGATAAAAAGGTTTCTAAATTTTTTAAATCATGGTGATTTCATAAAAGTTAGTGTTTTTAAAAAACAGTCTTTTTCACTATTCACCTAAAAAAAGTCCATTTTAAAAAAAATCATAAAAATGAACTATAAGATAATTTTAATATTATTGATTTAAATATAAATTTCATTTAATCAAATTAAATTTCTAAAATTCGTAAATATATCTTTTAAATGAAAATACCAAATATAAGGAAAATCTACTTTAATTGAAAAAACAACTTTAAAACAATAAGTGTTCTTGATCTCATTTAATGTCAATTACTAATTAAATAAACGTAAATATATTAGGTAATGTAGTAAAATTACATATAATATAATAATAATATTTTAATAATGATCACATTAATTTATTATGATTAAATACAAATAAATAAATTCTTTGAAAAATAATCCCTCGAATAATTAATCATATTAATTTTTTATCCCCTAAATGTAATAATTTTCAATTAATTAATATATTTTTATTTAATAGATGTCTTATTATTATTACAATATTCCTAATAATGGTCATTTAATATGTCATGGCCTATTTTAGTTTTGTTTTTCATTTAAAAAATCTATTAAACATATTTTTCTTTTAAAGGAAAACTCCCTATTGAGATATCATAATGTTACATTCATTACCTATTAAATAAATTTCAACCTAGAAATTTTAAGTTTTTTATTATGAAAATGAATATATCTTGACATAATTATAATCTCAAATATATATATTTATCATAATAATTAATTTCAAATTTACTTCTAGGAAACATAGTATTTATTAATTAAATTTTTTAAAATCCATGTATTTACCATTATAAGACTCATCATGAGTTTAGAAAAGAATATTTTGATAATTGAGAAATATTTTACACATAATACTTGATAGATTTCTCTTTTATTGAGTTGGGGAATTATTTTACCATCAAGACAGAAAATTATGGGAAAATATAATTAAAAAATTTCTTTCCATTCTAAAAGTATAATTTCATCCTTTAGTTATGTTTCGATTGGTTTTTCACCACTACTTCATCTCATATTCTAAATTATGAACAACAATGTTGAATATTTCATTCATAAAGCATGAAAATCAAATTTTAATATATATTATTATCCAAAAAATAATAAAAATATATTTTTACTGTCTCTAGATATCAGGTAAAACCAAAATCGATTTCATGAGTTTAGATAATATTCAAAATTAATAAGCCCTCATGTGGTGATATAATACATTAACCCATAAAACATTAATAATAAAACCTAATTTCTAACATAAATTGTTTCACAAGTAACTAAATCCAAAAACTCTTCAAAAATATTCAAAAAAAATTAAAAACAATAAATTATAAGGATTAAGTCAAAGTCAACCGTATTTATTTCAAAAAAAAATTTAATTAAGGAATCTCTATGTATCTTAACCAAGACTGCCCAGTAAATTCTCCTTATAAAGTGATTTATATTATGTTTCTTGATTGAAAAATCCTTCCTTAGAGTGTTAGGGGATTATTCAATAATATCAATATATATATAATAGTCTGTAGATCTATAATAAAATAAATAGTTGTCAAACATTTATTTGATTATCAATTTAACTTATATCACATATTTAAGAAAATAAACATCATCTACAGTAATTTTGGAATCTTTGAATTTCCCATTAGGCCTCTCCTATGGTAGATTACTATGATGTATGTGGAATTGGTTTAAATGGTTTTCAAACTCTTTTTTGTTTAAGAACTAGATATTAAAATATTCTTACATTTTATTTAATTCAAGAGCCAAATAAAATTTATATGCACACTTGTAACAAATTCATATTCCGTTCAAGAAAGTAATAGAGTGTTTATTTCCACAATTATCTCTGGTCAGATGGTCTACCCCTTTCTTCTTCTACTCTTGCATATTTTAATTTCTATAGTTCCTGGTCATCCTCGTATTCTATTTTTTTCATTTTAAAATTTATGACTTGGAGAATTATTTTTCTATCTTGATGGAATTTGATACCATATAATCCTATAATGTAAATGTTTTAGATACATGTTACCTTTAGAGGCTCATCTTAATCCCATCAATGAAATATTCAAATATGTTTTTTGGTTTATTTTTTTATTTTGAAATATTGATTTCTAATACTATGATGTGAGCTTCATACTTATCGATACATTCCATTTCCTTCCATTTTAAATTAATAAATTTCATCTCCATTTCATCATGTTTCTCTTAAGTAAAATAGTTATCAAATAATTCAACCTTAAAATTATTCAATTTAATGATCTTTATCTCCTCATCCTCCTTATAATTTTAAATCAAAAACTAGCATTGATTAGAATACCCCTTTAAGTAATATAATGCCAGAATAAGCTTCTCTATTTATTTACTCCCCCAAAGATATAAATATTTTTCATGGGAATTAATTAATTTTTCATATTATAATGGATTGTTAGTTTAATTAAAGGATGGAGGTTTATTCCACCTAAAGTGTACAAATATCTTTACATCATGATATAAACCAACATGTTTCTTTTTACATACAATAATATTAGTTATAATTTTCCCCAATGAATTTAAAATCCTTTAAACTCTAACTATAGTCTAATAAAGACTCATATGATGGAAATAACTACATAGATAATGGGTGTTAATACATTTTCTCTTCCTTCCACATGGTTCCATATACAAATAATGGAAAATATTTAATTGGCTCATATCATTATGACTGTTATATCATAGAATAATAATCCCCATGTTGGTAAAAGTTATTCTGTATTTTAAGGGATTATCATAGATTCATTGGTTAATTTAATACATTGGTACACGACATAATAAATCACATTAGAAATTATCAAATGGTTTAACAGTATTGTGAGACTAAATACATTCATGTTTCCATATTACATTGGATTATTTAGAACACATCACTATAAACTTCTTAAAAAATACATTAAACCTCTTAGTATATCCTTGAATTCAATCAAATATCCCTTCTTAGTACACTAGAGATAGGAAAAAATTAAATGGTGAGCTTAGAATCATAGGGTTGCATATAGGAGAATCTATTATATAGAAAAAAGGTATTAACAATATTAAAGAGTTAATAATCAATAAACATGCCATATAATCAATAACTTGAGAATTAAATTCATCCATGGATAATATAGAAATTTAAATAAACACATAGATGTTAAAAATTAATTTCATAGTGATGGAATCCATAATTTCAAACATCTTAATCTTATACTCAAGGCCTAATTCAAGACATAATAAAGTGAATATCCAAGACATCATACTTACAATCAAGGTATTATCTAAGACATTATTAATAAAATGATAGGCATACACTAAATATCCAAAAAAAATTCATGAGACCTAAGAATGAATCAAGAGGATATCTAATTTCATACCACACCCATCACTTAATTATGTCCAACGCATTTACCTTATGAATGAAATAAATAACCTTTCAATACATAATTACCTTTCTTTAGTGATCAATAAATATCTATATTGGATTAACAAATGGGTGGGGTATCAATACTTTCCCTATTCAATAAAAAGAATGAAATGGTTATAAGACATCTATATAAATAATGTGTATAGTGTTGTTGTATCATATTCCTAGTGAATCATAAGAACTTTAAATGACATCTACATATATGAAAAACATTTTTAAAATTGAATTAAATATTCACTTAAATAAAGAAGAAGTAAAAAACGTTACATATTTGGTACACTTTTTATAAAATATTTTATAAATCATGGAGAAACGAAATTTCTTTAAGAAACCATGAAAAATTGAAGAGGTGGTTTCTTAACAAAAATTTGTGAAGGTGGTTTCAAAATGAATTAGTTCGTAAAATGTTTTAAAAGGAGATTCATTTCATATTTTTTAAAGAGGTCAAATATAGTCAAAAATAAAGTCACATGTAACTTTTAATTATTATTTTAAAAGAGATGAAAAGAATAATTTTTAAAAAATTATTTTAAAATATAAATCGCAATAATTTAAATTTAAAAAAAATAAAGGCAATGTCTAAATATATATATTGGAATATAAAAGATATGAATTCCAATAATATTTCAAAATATCTTTATTGAAACCCACATTATTAAAAGACTAACACGAGTTTATTTAAAAAATTGGTAAATAGAAAGATGTGGATCACAAGAAATAATAAATATTTGGATTTCAATATAATAAACAATAATATTTTTAGGAATAAGAATATAGACAAGGAAGAGAATTATTTTGGACCAAAAATCAGCGATATTAAAAATAAATTATTACAGATTTTGTATCTTTTGAATCAAAATACCATAAAAGTGAAAACATGAAACCAAACATAAAAAAGAATGAATAAATGTACTCATGTTAAAATATTTAAAAAGGGTAATTATATACACCAAATAAATAAAAATATCTTTATAATACAAAACATGTCACATATAATAGAATTAGAAGTAAATAACCCTTATCATTTACTCATGAATTTTAAGAAAGATCATTAGCCTAATTTAAAATAAATATAACCATACTAATAACTCATTTTAGAACCATAATCTTTTATATTATCATACTCTTAAATTATTACCATTCCTTATACATTCATTATCCAGTTATTTTTTATTTTCATCATCAAATGCTAGTAACACTGATTATTTTAAATAAGTTTTGTAATCGGAATATTGACCCTTGTTATTATGTAAATATTATATATTTCCAATATTATTTAATTTAATGAAAAATATTTTCCATTATTATTTAAATATTTTTAATTTAATTTCAAGATAGTTTGAATTATGATTCATGAAGATGAATTTGGGGACAATCTTGTTTCATTATAGTTTTCCAATATCAACGAATTACTTTATAATTATCATTAAATTTTATATCATGCATAATGAAAATTAAATCATTTTAAATATAAGTATTATTATATTATTTGTATATAAAATTATTCCTATAATCATATATTAAGGTGGTGATGAAAAATGAAACATGTCATTGATGGAGGAGGGGGTCCGCACGTAACTCAGCTGACGTAACCATTTTCCAATGGATAGGAAGAAAGGAGGGTAGATAATGATTTTTATTCTAAAAAAAGGTTATGAATACCATATTTATTCATTAAATAATTTCTTATAACTATCTATTTAAGGTAGTGATGAAAAACAAAACATTTCATTCATAGAGGAAGTAGTTTGAATATACGTACAGGTGACATTTTCATTTTTCGAATGGTTAGGAGGAAGGTAGAAATTGATTATTAAATAAAAATATTAACATTTAAATATAATAATAATACTAGTGTAATTATGTTAAAATCGGTATAATATATTTTTTGAAGGTATACGAAGAATGAAAATGATAAAAATGAAAAAGGAGTGATTATGAGTGTTTACCTTACTCTTCTTGATAACTCCTTAACTCTTCTTTGATTGGTATTTTTTTGTGAACCAAGACTATAAAACATCAGAAATAAATTTAGGAATTGTTTTAGATAGATTTTATTCTATCCATGATTTTTTTTATGTGAAGAGATGTGGTGTGGTGAATGACTCCTTTTATATATGAGTGGGGAGCCACTTTTGTCAATACTCATAACTTTATATTAAAGAAAAGTCAAATTCAAAATAAATTGGCAACAAATGTGGAAAATAATGGATATTTGGTAACCCTTAGTCGATCTATATCTCATACAAAAAAATATGGGATGAGGTTTGAGATATTTTAGGACTTTTCTTAATGATTTACCATTTTACCATAATTGAATTTAACTTTGGAAACTCATTTTTTACCTTCGAAACTTAATTTTATGATAAAATTTTAAATGGTCCATATTATATAATTTAAAATATAAACCCCATTTTAAAATATTCAAATTAAAGAGGTGGTAAGAATTAATTTTAATAAAATTTCTCTTAACATGATAAAAACAATTTTTTAGAAAAAATATCATTTTTAAGAATAAAAATGAATTTACACAAAAATCAGGTGTCTTATTGATTCCCATGATATTTATTATTATAAATACTAAAAATAGAGAGTTATGTTTTATTAAAATCAATTAAAAATAAATGAATTATTTATATTTCTTAATAAAATGAGAAGTACAAAAATAGTTTATTTATTAGAATAAAATATAAAATAGGTTCCGAAAAATAAAGTATGGGTTTCCAAATTTAGAAGAATATTTTTAATTATTTATTTAAATTTTTAAATTAATCTTCCATTGATACAAAGGTTTTATAAATTTTTAACCCATGGGTATATAAGGATGATTTCATAAAGGTATGGTATTTGTAAAATGGTATTTTTCATTATTCACCTAAAAATAAATTGTTTCTAAAAAATTCAAAAAATGTAACCTAAAAAATTATTGAAATTTTAATATTAAAAAAATATCTTTATTTAATTAAATTAAAATTCATAAATTCATAAATTTAATTTTTCAATTAAAATAAAAAATATAAAGAAAAATTGATTTTATACAAAAAATACAATTTGAACTTCATGTGATTTAATTGGATTTCATTTCAATTAATAATTAAATAAATGTAAATATATTATTTATTACATTGAAATATTTCATATTATGATAATAATATTTTAAAATTGATCAATTTAATTTTTATAATTAAATACACATATAAAAAATAGTTCTTTGAAAAACTATCCCTTTTAGAATTAATCATATTAATTATTTTTCCCTTAAATTTAAGAATATTTAATTGATTGATATAGTTTTATTCACTAGATGTTTTATTATTATTATAATTTCCCTAATAATGGTAATATACTAATCCGTATCCCTTTTTGTTTTATTTTTTCTATTGAAACAAGGTATTCAATATAATATTTTTTTTAAGGAGAATTACATATTGAAATCATTGGTTGTTAAAAATTTGACATGAAAAAATGGTATTAAAAATAAATTTTATTCAATGTGACCTCTTGGTTAAGATGGGGTTTTATAAAGAAGAAATTTTATGTTGGAAAATATTCAAATTATATTATTGATAGAAGGTGGCATCTCAGGTCACAGCTAGAAAGAGGTAGTGTAAGTGAACATGTATAACTAAAATAGAGAATCACTCAATCCAAGAGTAGATATGATTCCATATTAAATTTTTCATTGAAGGAATCAATAACTAAATCATCTTAGGGTGTTTGGAAGAAAATGATTCATTTATAATAAAGGAAATCAGGGTAAATATACTGATTTTGTAGATGAAAGTGTACTTTTGAGCTACTCATTAAAGAGTAAGGCCTATAATTGTTTCACTAAAATGATCAATAATATTTTTGATAGTAGTGATGTGAACATTTCTATGTATGAAGGCATATAAAATTCTATAAAAATTGTCCGGAAGGTAGTGTTTGAATAATATATAGAGATAAATGTTTACTTGAGATTATCTCAAAATTTTTATATTCATGATTACTCTATCATTGAGTAAGTTGAAGAGAAATGTAAAAATAGTGTTAATATGTGACTCAATTGGGGAGGAAAATAGTTAAATTGGTCAAGAAATATTATTGGAGGAAAATATATTCCATGAAATACACAAATAAAGAGGATAATGGAGCACACTGCTTAATTATATGAGATGAAACAAACCACATTTGAAAAACCAACAATGTAAAAATCATAGATTAAATCAATGAAGGAATAATTTGACTATATTGATTAACAAAACATGGGATATTTTTTAAAAGAAAATAATTGTAATTTTATTAGCACAAAGTGGGTCCTTAATAATAAGAAATATTAAAATGGAAGTGTGGTCTAGAATAAAGAAATGATTTTGTGTAAGAGATATGAAAAAATTTAAGGAGTCGATGTTGAGAAAAAAATTTCCCCAATGGAAATAATAGAATTTATTAGACTCTTTTTGGTGGAGGTTGTTCAAAGGAGGTTCATAATATACCAAATTCAGGTTGAAATTTTTTTTTTACAATATTATTAAATGAATAAGATTATATAAAATAACTAGTTGGTATTTTTTTGGAGATGATGACTCAAATGTATGTAGATTGAAAAATTATTTATATAGACAAAATAAAGAACTTAATTCTTGGTATACATGGTTGGATACTTTTATAAGTAATATGGTGTTAATAATAGTAGGGGATGAACATATCCTCTATGTTATGATTTTATAAGAGCAATAGTTTATGGTTATGGTGTATTTTAATGTCCTTATTTTTTGGGGAAGAAGAATTTAGTTGATATGTTTTCTAAATTATTGAGTTTTGAATTTGTTTTTTCACTGATTGGAGTATTGAATTACATTCTATGAATGTGAATACATAAAAACTAAGGAAGCATTTTCATCTCATAGGTAAAATATTCAAGGGAAGTTTTGATGAAATTCAAAATCAATGAGTGGAAGATAGGTTCATCTACAATAGAAATTAGATCTAATCATGGAACCCATGAAATTAAAGAGTAAGTGGACTCTAAATTGTATATATGAATCATTGAAAGTTTAATATATCTTATTGTTATCTGGAAAGACATATTTTATGTTATATTTTTGGCAACAAGTTTCCAAAGTTATTCAATTAAAGGGAACCTTCTAGAAATAAAAAAGAGCAATGAGGTATATTCTGGGAATGCTAAATTGTGGTTTATGTTTAAATATGGGTAAAGATTAAGATTTATTTTCTTATTCTAATGTCTATTGGATTGGTGATTTTTTACATATAAAATCAACAAATGGTGGAGCATTTTACATTGGAAGGAAATGTATTGTAAAGCTGAGTATGAAATTGGATTATGTTTCTTTGATAAGAGTGGAATAAAAGTATATTTATATTACCAAGTATTTTACATAGATTATATAGATGAAAATTAATTTGAATATCATGGTGATGTGGGGAAATAACCATTGTTGATTTAGTGAAAAAAATAGTTCCATTGAATTAACAAGGAATTCAATACAACACTATTTAAAAACTCACATTGAGATACCTGATCATTTTATAAAGGGGGTTTGTTGAAAAATATATTTAAACATAGAATTTTATAGGTAAAAACATTAGGTGGAATATATTTTTACCAAGACATTGAACGCATAGTTATTTGAGAAGTGGTAATTGGACATTGAAGTTCAAATAATTCCCTCAAATACTAGAGACCTGGACTACCCCACTCCCTATTTTATTTAATGTTATATTTGGATATGATTTATGTTTTCATGATCATATATTCTATTATATTAAAGAATAATGAGGTACAATCTAGGGGGACTCAGAAGAATTTCAAAAGTTTTCCCATTTTATTTGTTATTAGAAATAATTGTAATTCCTAATTATTTATCATTTTTCCTTCATTGAGTTTTGACTCAGTTAGGCATAGAGATTAATTAAATTATCTTTACTATGTTTTTTATAGTGTAAGTATTAATGATCAATGACATGATCCGAATAGAACTATGTGAAACTTTTAATTTTATTTTAAAGAGGTTGAAAACTAGGTATATGAGAGTATGAACCAAAGTAGAGACGGTTATCTCTAGAGAAAGACTACAATATTGACTTGTTGAAAGGAATTAACATTTTCAAGAGGAATATAATATTTGGACTATTGATAATGAAATACAAATAAGGAGAATATTACAACCATATTTTGTATTTTTTGGAGTTTATTTCAATTTATGTGCCAAATGGAAGTCAATTAGAAGTGAAAATTTGAAATTTGAGGTCATGGTGATTTTTGAACCGGATTGGGGAAGGATGCCTTCTCCCTAGAAATCACCATTTCGTGGTAAATATGGTTAATACATAGTGGGTCTGAAAAAGTATAAATTGATGACACATTGGGTATTTTGAATTACATATTTATATAGAAGTTCTTAGGTTAGAAATGGTTATGGTTATCCATTCTCTAGCTTATGAAATTTTAGTTATTATGTAACAGTGGGTATCAGGACATAGGGATATTAAAATGGAATATAATTTCTTTCATTGTAAATTTCTCACACTATTGTGGATAAATACTAAATTGAAATGGGGAGAGTACTAAGACCACACTAATGAAAATGTTGTTTTGGGATTAAAAAATCCCTTTCCAAAGTGAGGAAGCTCAAAAATAGTGTAGTTAAATCCTTATTTGGATTACCAAATTCCTATTTAAAATAAAAATATGAAGATACATCATTCAATAGAGGTTATTGGTTTGAATATCATGTTTCCTAAAGATGAAGAAACAAGGTTAGGTGGCTATAGATAAATGTGTTTTAAAGAATGTTTATGTTTAAATACTGACTTTGCAATGGTTATTCATGCCACATTTTTTATTTAGTCTAATATGATGCTCAACATGGTAATTTTGAATGAGGGACATATTATAGAATGGAAAACTGGATTTTATGTCTAATTTTATTGCTTCGGTGATTATTTTAATATTTTTGTGGTTAGGGATTAAATTTCAAGGACCCAAATGGAGAATATTGGAGGATAAGTAATAGAATATGATCGAATGGATAGATTTAAAGTTGAAAATGATGTAAGTTTCTCAATGTATTATTTTAAAATTTGAAATTATAAAATTAAATGATAAAGTATATGATGTTTTAAAAATGAAGAGTATCACACACAAAGAAAGAGATTCACAGAAAAGAGAGTGGATTTATTTAAATATTAGAAAGAAGAATAGAATCATAATTCATTGAGAAAATGATTGAATATTATAAATATTAACATGAATTGAGATTGAATTAAATATCAATAAAGATCATTCTTATAAGATAAAGTTATTGTGATTTCATAAGAATATCTTGAATTTAAGAACAAGTGCATCATAGAGAACACCCATTACTTCTTTGTGGTGTATCACTAATTTTTATCCTTTTGAGTTCTACATACATGTTGACTATATCATTTATAACCCTATTGAAATTAGTAAATGAAATACCATAAGTGGTTGTGGACCATGGATGAGAAGTGATCTTATAATAAATATTATAATCACATACTAATGAAGTTGTAGTTAACTAGAATATCAAAACAGAACTAATATGTGATCCTTGGACATATCCCATTATAGGTGAACTATGTAAAATTATGTATCCATTCTCTTTTATATTTTTTATTTTTCTATGATAATAAGATAGATTCATGGTTTTTTCCAATGCAAATCCAATATCCAATTTTTTTTAAAATATAAGAGGAATTTCTCAAGACACCCTAATTCATCCCCTCTTCCATATCAGTTTGTACTATGGGACTACAAGTCATAATATGTATTTTATTGGATATTAAATAGTGTGAGTTTGATATTGAAAATCATTTTAGTGGGAATTATTTTGAAAATAGCTAAAACTTTACCCAAGTGAAAAGAGAAACTTAGAGAGTATGTATTATGGTGATTAATAATTGAAAGATTAAAACTCTCTCTTTTTCCTGGTAAAGCATAGGGTTTAGGGTTATGTGTATGAATGGGTGATGACATGGTTTACACATTAGAAATATAGATATACATTATCTGACTTAATTAAATTAAACGCATTTATGCCATAGAATGAATAGATTTTTAGTGTGATTTTCAAGAAATGGGAATTTCTGATGATTTTCAAGATACAATTTTTTTGTCTTTATTTTTAAGAAACATAAAGTTTCATTAATTTTTTCAAAACAATAATTTTACAGTGATATTTTTTAAAATGCGGAGTTTTTTGGGTTTTGTGAAGTTGGAGAGTTTTTCTATTAAATTGAAGAAAACATGGATTTTATTAAATTGATTTTTTTAGGGAGAAAACATTCTTTATAAACTAAAAAGTTAAAGATAAAATTGATTTTGTTTTTTAAGAAAAATGTGTTTTTTGAGTAAATAGTTTTTATATATTATATTTTTATATCTTGGTTTTAAATTCTATCAGTATATCATTGTTTTTGATAAAATAGTTATGATTTTAATTGTTTTGTATAATTGAGTATATTAGATTTTATCTATTATATATTCTTATTTGATTCAAAGGGAAAATCCTATTATGTTTATACTCACCCCATAAAAGTTTATTTTAGTTCTCATTTAGTTATCATTGGTCATGATTTAGGAAAAGGAAATTTTTTATAATTTATTATTGGGAAGCCATATATCTTCATTGTAAATATAGATAGATGAGTTAGCAGATCAATATTGAGTCATGTTTCATTCATTAGTGTCAATATAGATACCTTGATTTTTCATAAAATTGGATTTATAAGACGTATTTATTTTATGTTTGGTAATATAATGGTTTACAGAAAAATATTTTTACATTAATATGATTACGTTACTCTTTGGGTTTATATTATGACGGAAAAGTGTTCTACAATGATTTAATTTTTCTCTTAGCACTAATTATTAGCCTCTGGTGAGTAGTGGAAAGTTATTGAGTCCATGTGGAACTCCTATTTAGATCATCGACATTGGATCTATGGGTTTGAGTGTTTCACACACCCCTAAATTTTCAAGTGGTAAGATAATTTGTTTGGTTGGATGGTTGAATCCCCACCAACTAGGTGATAAAGAGAGAGAGAGATAGAGAGAAGTGGAGTGATACTCTCTTATTAAAGAGATCACTACCCTTTTCCAAACAATTAAAAAATATCCTTCAATTTCATCAAAATTTTATAATTTTTTATCTATTTATTATCTGAATATTTAATAGATATTTTTTGTGACATTATTCTTATTATATTGAGACTATTTTCACACACATTTTCCTATAGTGAGATCATTCTATTTTTTCCCTTATTTTTACCCCAAAATTATTTTGGGATTTTATATATTAAACCATTATATTATGTTATTTCTAGTTTTTTTCTTTATTTTAGTATTTTAATATTATTACCATACCATGGTCTCAATCATATAGTTTAAATTGTGGCATAAAAATTATTTTTTGGTTTAGTGAAGGTCATATTTTTTACAATTAATAATTCAAAAAACATTATGTGTATGATGTTTTTATTTATCCAACTGGTTGTTCACATCAAAAATATTTTACTTAGATTATTATATAAACCATTATAAAAGAGTGATGGTTATTGAAAAAAAATTTCTTAGATGGTGAAAAAAAATATAGATCAAGAAATTCAATGGTAATAAGTTTCTATTTTAGGAGATAAAGATACATGTTCTCCTACTAAAGGATAATTATCAACAAGAAATCGATGAAATAAATGATGGTTCAGATAGTTGAGAAGTGTAATGACAAGGTATAAAATTATATTTTCTACATTCATTTAGATTTGGTAGGAATGGCCCAGTCAAGAATCACCTAAAATGGGATGATATGATAAATATATTATATTATAGTGAATTTTTAGTTGAAAATTCACTGTAAAATAATAATTTCTTAGAGAGAAAATTTTATACCCTTTAGATGATAGATTCACCATTACCACATATTTTTAATTATTTTATATTATATTTTATATTCAATAATATTCAGTGAAAAAAAAATTATCAATGTTTTTAAGTGTCAAACAGTTAAAATGCATGATTGGTAACTTTTTTATGCCAACCATGTATGGAGAGTTTTCATCTAGTGTAAAATGAATGGTTAAGTGCATGATTTTTAACCATCCATTACAATCATCCATTATTTTAAAATCCTCCAAAACATTAAATTTTAAACCCAATCCCTTTTGGTTGTGTACTATTAATATTATGTGACTTTTATATGACATAAAAGTGTTTCTTTTTAATTTCATGTGTGGAATATGATTTCAATTAAAATAAAATGTATTTTTATTGTTAAATAGATAATATGATTATATTAATTATGTTGTAATCGTAATATACATGTAATTAGTTTTATTATTATTAAATATATTATAATTTTTTGTTTGTGTTTTATTATTATTATAATTCATCAAAAATAATCTTTTTTATAAGTGATAAGTTGAAAGTGTTTTTAATAATTATTATTATTATTTTATTATTAGTTAATTTATTTAGAAAATGTATATTAGCTAACTATAGGGTGGGTTAGGTAGTATATTTTCTAATATGTAGGATCCCCACATGTCTCTATTATCTTCATCCTCCTTCTATTTCCTTTGTAGAAGAATATTGAAGTTGACTAAGGTTAACCTTCTCTTATCTTTCATCTTCACATATTTCTTCTCTTTCCTCTTCCTTTATTCCCTTAATTTATGTTTTATCATGCCTATGTATTTAGTTTTAGGTGTTTTTCTAGGTTATGGAATGTCCCTCAATAACCATTAGGTTTTTCCCTAGGGAAATATAGAGGAGGATCCTGTAATATGTTTACATGCTATTGATGGTACTTTTGGAATTATGTCACCTACTAATGAGTTTTTCTATTTATTTATTTCACTCTAATCTAGTTTTTAAAATTTTTTCAATCCACTTTGGGGATTAGTTGGAAAATATAAACATAATAAAAAATATAACTATAAATACATTAACAAGTGGTTCAACAGAAAGTTTTTTCAAGCCCATTGATAATGAAAAAAAAATACATCTGTCATAGGATTCCAAAATAAAATCACCTCCACCCACAAACCTAGATGACCCATATAACCTTGAACCCAATGAAGTCAGATAAATAATTTCATTTTCTACATCCTTCTAGTTAGATCTGAACCAACCTCTCTGTTAGGAACATTTAAAAAAACAACATTATCATTTGAGAAACCCAGTAATCCCAAGAAACTCCATATAAATATAAAAACCTTTATCCTACACCATGTAATAGACCAAAAACACAAATCATGAATAGTATGAATTATTTTTAACCCAACAAATCACCTATATAAAATTTCATTAACCCCTCAAAATTTCACTATTTCATTAGATACACCAGTTCTATCAGAGAAGACACCCTTGATTGAACCTAAAAAGTAGCTACCCTAAGACTAGATCAGATAGACAAAATTGAAGTATGAAATTAATTATATGAGTAATCTAAAAGGTATAAAATTCTATGCTATTTTACTAGGATAATAAAAGTTATATTTATAGAATATGTAAAAGGTTAATAAAACACTATTATTGAAGTAAAAAATGAATGTAGAAATGAAATGAAATATCCAGAATGAAGGGGGTTAAAATTAATGTGTCACAGTTGAAACCAGAATCAAAGTTAATGTTGTTTCATTAACATATGAAATTGTCTTCATTTATTTCTACTATTTATACATTTTTATAAATTCATTGAAATGTAAATTTTAATTCAATTTTTTTTATTATCAAATTTTGATGATGGATCTTGAGGTATTACCCTTAAAAATGTTTTTTTGGTTACCATTACATAAATATATTCAAGACCTTTATATAGTATGAAATTTACCTTTATGTGGGATCTAGTTAAATTTTTTTACACTTACTTTTAGGACTCATTAGCCTAACATTTCCATATTATCCTTATGTGCATCTCTAATTACACTTACACATGTGGTACCCTTACGTGTGTACCATCTACATGGGTGGTACCCTTACGCATGTGCCCTTACACGGGTGGTACCATTATTTTTCTACCCTTACGCGGATGGTACCTTTATAGGTTTACCTTTATGCATCATGGTTATATCTCTGAGCCATTATGTAGTATTCTTATTTACCTTTATATAGAACATCACTTTATGAATGTTGTTGCATAGTTTGGTTTTCTGTTTCATAGGGCTTTGTGACATGTTTTGATTGTTTGGGAAGTTAGGCTATCCTATAGGGTTTTCATAGGAGTTGATGACCACCTACAGCCGCATCCTCAAAGATAGATTCATTCAATCTAGCTCACTCCTTCCTCCTAATTACCATCTTATATTTGGAAATACTTTATCTCTCACAGTAGATATTTTTTTCCTATGTGATTTTTGTTTTCCTTTTATCATCCTTAGATACTCCTCATCACTGTTTATGGGGGATTATTGATGACATCCTTCACAAAGAATAATTTTGGCACCAGTATTTTTCAAGGATCTCCTAGAGAATCTTGGACCATCAAATCCAGATGTGTTTCGGATTAACTAAGAGATCAAGATCACTGGAGAGATACCCTCTCCATCTTGTAAGTATTCTTTAAATATAATAATGTTTTCATTTTTATTGTTCTACTGGATTTTTATCTATTCCTAATTTATTTGAGAATAATTTAATTAATGTTTTTCAGGTGGTTTTATTTCCATAAATATAGGATTATAATGGATCCCAAGAAAATTAAATATTTTTTCCCTTTCCTTCTTTCTATTATATTTATTGTGATTCTGTGTTTGATCTCATTTTGACTCACCAAATCACTCTTTATTCTGTTGTTCTCATATTCATCATTTTAAACTCAATCTATCAAATATATTAAGTGGAAACCAATATTTTATTTTGTGATCCTAGGATTTTATTAGGGTTGTATCGTTAATATTTTCCCAAACAAAATGGTATCAATGCCACTGAGTAACTATATGGAATCTTCTAAATATGAGAATGAAAGGTTTGATGGTGATAACAACTTCCACCTTTAGAGAATCAAGATGAGCGACCTCTTTATATAGAAGGGACTTATAAATTCTTTTCATAGGCCTATAAAACCTATTGTATCCCAATATGTTTATGGACATACTATAAATAATTATCTATATATCCATGTTGACACCTTAAAAAATGACCACAGCTCCATTATTTAATTCATAGGTGATAAAGTGCTTACATAAGTATCTTATTAAAAAACTACTTATGGAATATGTTTAAAATTGAAAAAAAAAGATTTTTTAATTGTTGGTTTCTTGTATAAGAAACACATAAAGTTCAAATTTATAATGCACCTTGGTACCCCAATTAGATCACACCTTTATGAATTAAATAATATATTTTTTCACCATCCTAACATCAATGTGAAAATTGAAGTTGAGGACCAAGTTATTATCTTGTTAATTTCACTTTATATTTCCTATAATACCCTCACATAGACCAAGATGCATGATCAAGATTCTTTAAAACTATAAGAAGTTAAATCAGTCTTCCTTAAAAAGAATTACATACTAAACCTAACGTGAAGTCTAAGGTAGAAATCATTTTTACTAGTGGAACACCTTATAATAATAAAAAATACCACAGTAACGGAAGTGGAAATAACACTAAACAACCTAAACATAAAATCATTGTTTAATGGAAATAATGTTATTGTCTCTAATAGTGGCAAGCCTAAAAACATTTCTCCATAGTTCCACAAGCCTAAATAAATATAATTTTAGACTTGGGTAATATTTTGGTCAAAATTTGATAGTTGATGTTAGTTATGACACTTTTGAGGTGATAAATGTTTCTGTAAATATTCTATCTAATGAATGGGTGATAGTTTCAGGATTTTCCCTACATATGTTCCATTTTATATATAATTTCCTTGATCTTTTTAAGATTTTTTAGGGATATGTTGTTCTAGGTAACAAAAATATGTGAAGAGTTCGGTATAGAGACTCAATTATTTTTTAGATTTAAGAACACTCTTTAGTGACCTTACTATATTTAAGGTGGGTTCCCAACGTATATAGAAATCTCAATTACTTAGGGGTATTAGACCATAAATGGTACACCGTAACGTTTGATTCTATATTTATAAGGATCCCTAAGGGCTCTGGGAATTTAATCAAAGGGATTCTTGTAAATGGGATGTATAGTCTAGATAGAAGGACACACAATAGAAACCTATGTAGTATATATGCCACCAATTCAGAATGTGCTATAAAATGGAATAGAATGTAGTGGAATATAATCTCCAATTGTCAAAAAGATTTTTGTAAGTAGGGGATGTTGATTGGTATTACACAAAACAACCATCCATTCTATAAAGATTGTGTTCCAAGAAACACTAAGACTGTCGGCATTAAAAATTCCTCCTTTAAAGAAGGTAACCATTTAGATTATGTCTATTATGACCTATAGGGAATATATAGGACCACCTACCATGAAGGAGATTCTTATTTTGTAACCTTTATTGATAATTACTCTAGAATTTTTTCAATTTATTTCCTTCAAAATAAGTTTTATTTATTTAAAACCACTAAATCCTAGAAATCACTTGTTTAAAACTAAACAGGTAGAAAACATAAATCTTTAAAAAGAAACAATGGATTTTTTTATCTATAATTTTACATCATCCAGTTTTTTGTGTCATAAGGTGTTGTTAGTCATTAGACTGCTAAGGAAATACCCCAATAGAATGGTTTAATATAGTGTATGAACAGAACTACACTTGAAAGTGTCCAAAGTATATTAGCATATTAAAGTTTGATCGAATCCTTATAGGAAGAATCTTTATTTATAGCATTTTATATTATCAATTGAGGTCATTTTTCTACAAATAGATTCAGAAAACCTCAAGAGTTATGGTGTAACCAACCCACTTCTTATAACAATTTAAAAAAATCACATCCTATATTCATTTTATTAGTGATAAGCTTAAACTAAAATAACTTAAATGTATATTCATCGGTTATCCTTAATGGGTTGGGGCGTATAATACTTTGGTTGAGAAGAAAGGCAACCAAAAGTATATTATAATCTAGGATTTAGGTTTCTATGAGTTAATCATACCTAAATCTAAATTTTACACTACTAATGGTGATGATGTGCCTCAAAATTAGACTTTCCATACTGATAATCAAACATAGTTTGAGGATTCATCTAAGCCTCCTCCATTGGATCCTCACCCTATAGAACATAATAATCTTTATTATCTTGTTTAATCAGTATTGAGCCAGTAGAGGATCAAGATGATTACCAACTTACTCGTAATAGAGGAATAAAAGTCATCAGGACTTCAACTCAGTTTAACCAATACGATATATCTTCTTTTACTTTTAATTTTTCCCAGGATTGGGAATCTGTGGATCCCCATACTTATAGAAAATTTATACATGATAGATACTCCAAGCATTGGGTGTCTTCCATGGATGATAAAATGAAATCCTTAAAAGATAATATCACCTGGACTATTGTTTCTAAGCCACTGAGTGCAAATGTAATTGGTTTCCAGTGGATCTTTAAACAAAAAAAAATTACACCAACAATAATAAAAAAAATTAAGACTATTATTTAAAAAAAAAGTATTCCTCCAAATAGAAGGAATAGATTATTTTGATATTTTTTCTCATGTGGTTAAACATCCATCAATCTGTTTGTTACTTTTGTTTTCTCCTTATAATGATTGGAACATTATGTTGCTTGATGTAAAAACATAATTTTCACATGGTGATTAAAATCAGAACATTTACATGAAACCACCTAGTGTTTATTCAAATAAATTCAAGATCATATAATTATGAATTCTGTTTAAATACTATTAGGGCCTAAAAAATAATCTAGGAAGTGCTATTTGAAGTTTGATACATTATTTCTTAATAGTTATTTTCATAGAAATAAACAGGATGAATGTTTATATTTAAAAAATGTTAAAACTTTTTTTATTTATTTGTTGTTATATAAAAATGATATTCTTGTTGTTTTCATGGATTTCAAACTTATCATTTCTATTAAACGCCAATTTATGGAAATATATGAAATGAAAGATCTAGGAGATGTTTAGAACGTTTGTGGGATAGAAATAATAAAGAATAAAGATAATAATTTTCTCTACCAATAATAACATTGTCATATTTTAGAAATTATTAAGATATGTACGTTTAAAAGATTAAATCATGTTAATGTCTAGATAACACAACATTCAAATCTCTCACTATCTCAATATCCTTCTATAAAATATAATGTGGAATTTACATCAAATATATCATATAATAGTGTAGTAGGAAGCAATATGTATTTCATAATTTTCACTTGGATTTATATTTCATAAGTTTTTTTCACTCTTATTATATTTATGATTAATCTTTAAAATACACATTGGAAATATCTAAAATGGTAACATTTGAAATATCTCTCAAGCACCAGAATTGTCTTTATGCTGTGGAAGAAATGATAAAATTATTAACCTTGTTATTGGTTATATAGATTCAGATTATAAATAGAATATATATACTCTTAATCCCCTATCAGGGTAGTATTTATTTCTTATAGAGGATAAATGTCATGTAAATGTCTTACAAAATCCTTGGTGTCCCTCTCAACCACATATGCTAAATATACACCTTGATTTAGGCTATCAAAGAGGACATTTTTCTCAATGGTTTTATTTCTAAAATTAGTCTTATTAATTATTAAATTACTATATATTTTTATATTCATTCATCCTTATACCTATCTAAAAATTTAGTATTCCATGGTAGTTCTATAATATTGAAATTAGTTTGTATTTTAATATATATTTCATTCAATTAGGAAATTTATCTGTCAATCGGATACATATTGATGATAATTGGAAAATAGTTTGACAAAGGTTGTGTTTTTTTATATATTGAATAATTGTTTATACATAGTGAAATTGGTTCCAATTAAATGAAAATGGGTGTAAGAACATTATCGATCTCATATGAAAATGGTGGATATTTTTCATTTAATTTCCATATAAATTTTTGTTCCATTATTTCTTCCATTTATAATTTTTTATTCATGAATGGAAAAGAGAATTTTAAATCTGGTGTTATTTTTATACTCAAATTTTGATTTTTAATCATGAGTTATTACCCTTACACAAGTATTTTTGGTTACACATACATGATTCTCTTCATGAACATTACATATTATGATATTTAACCATACATTGGCTCTATTGGAATGGTTTTACCCTTACTTGTGGGCACATTCCCTTATATAGTTGAATTACCCGTATATGGACCCTTGGGTGGGTGGTACCCTTATGAATGTATCCTTATGTGGGTGGAACATTTATGAACATACACATACATGGGTGGTACCCTTACACATATACCCTTAGGAATATGATACCCTTATGGGGTTACCCTTACACATAAGGTGTTCATCTCTATCCCTTTAGGTAGCCGGTTAATTTATCTTTACATAGAATAAATATTTTCAAATATTTCTATGCGGTTTCATTAGTTTAATAGAGCTCTGTGGCATGTTTTGATTATAATGGAAGTTAGGCTACACTATAGGGTTGTTAGTGGAATTAATTTTGTGTATGGACTTATCCTCTATGAAAGATTCATTTGATCAATCTATCTCCTTCCTCATAGTTCATGGATTTTTTTCAGAAAAACCCTTTCTCACCATATATATCGTTCCTTCATGTGATATTTTTTTTGGAATTTCATCCTCCTTAGTCAGTCCCTATATTCCATTCATAGTAGAGTGTTAATAGATTCCTTCACAAAGAAAAAATGTGGCCTCTTTACTGTACCAAGAGCTCCTGAATAAGTGATAACCATCATATCTAGAGGCATTCTAGCATCACTATGGGATAAATACCAACATAAAGATATTATATCTAGCTTGAAAGTATTCTTTAACTAGGATCCTTTTTTGATCATTATGTTTGTTTTCTACCTATGACAATTTTTTTTGAGAAAAATAAAATGTGTGTGTGTGGTGGTGTTATTTCCATGTAGGTAGGATCACAAAGGATCCAAATAATGTTGAATCTTGTGTACCTTTCTTTCTTTATTTTTGTATTATTCTTTTGTATTTGATCACAATTTTAATCACCAAACTATTTTTTATTTTTTCTCATATTCTTCATTTTAAACTCAACATATCCACCATATTAAATAAAAAATACTCTATTTGGTGACCCAAAACTATTATTGGTTTTATATACTTAATATTTCCCCTAAAAATTAACATACCAACACAGTACAATGAGTAAACTCTAAGATAAACACTAGTTTCCCACCTAGAGAGACATGAAATTTCCAAATCACCAGGTAATTACCGATTCAATGGATACAAACTGGTGCACCTTTTCCTAGAAATACCAAAACCTAGACCTAAGAGGACAATCAGATATGACACCTAAAATGAAATATAAAAAAATACACATATAATCATTATCCTCTAAACTATGAAAAAATATGAATTTAAAAAAAATATGAAACAAAATGTGGAGTTTTCGATTTTTGAGGGATCATAGGGAACAAAACTAAACAACGAATGATATGAAATGGCCAAAGGATGTGGAATCGATTGAAGAACACACATAAAAGGGAATAAACATACCACAATAAACATAAAATATAAGAAGAAAAAACTATTGTAGGATACATCTAAGAGAATCCAATGGATAGGAACGAAAACTATACATGAGGGGATAATAGAGGAGAATAATGGAAACCGTAGAGATAATAAGAGAGTGACAAATAATAAAGGATCCATTTATCTCAATTTACATAATTTAAAAATTTCATGGTCTTTAATCCTTAAATTTAAATTAGGGATTTTATGCATGGTGGATATATGGTAGCCCTGGGGTTTTATTTTTACACTAGTTTCATCTAATCCAATATTTTTTTTGCGATGATTTTTTTGATACACAAGTCTTGACATAACATTGATAATTGTTTAGATAAATTATCAAATTATTTTTTATTGGTTAATTATATTTTGATGATTAAAGGTTTGGATTTAATTCTCTGTACATTATTATATAGTGACAATTCATGGTAGATGGATCTATTTAATTTTAATATTAGTGACTAAAACTATTATATTTAGGTTTATATATCAATTTTATATTTTTATTGTTTTATTACAAATCCGTAAAACCAATTCCATTGAAATAAAAATATTTTTTGGGTAATAAATGTTCTATTTAAAAGGATTATGTTTTTTTAAATGTTAAAATCATTTTTATAATAAAATATAAGAAACCTTTAGATGTTAAATAAAAAATTATTTCTGTCAATGGGGAAATATTTAAAATAAAAAAACAAAATCCCAATCCCATAATTATAACTATTCACTACCTAATATTATATCCACAAGATCTTAATGCAGGGATTCAAAAGTTATGACAATAATTATTAATAGAAACAAGGAAAAAATTCTAGTGGATGCGGTGAGATCATATATAAAGAATATAAAATCTGAATTCAATTCTTCATTTAGAATTTAAATTACTATTAAGACATATTTTATAGTTATAGAGAATGATAAAAAGTAATATCCTTCAAAAAAAAATTGGTTTCTTTTTCATGTTCAAAATAGAGAGTGGATAGATAGATGATATCTCAGTATACCAATGATAAATATATAAGACTAATAAATTCTAGGAATGTTTCGTACAAATATTCATAAAGTGATAGATATTTATATTTGAGTCAACCAAAAATACTTAAAAATGATATGTATTATAAATAATTGATGTTGTCCATATTCTATTAAGATGGGAAACTCTGATTTGAGGCTTAGATTGTATTTTGATTGAACATGTGAGGACACACACAAATAATCTATTGTGGGAATAGGTTCTTGAAGAATATAAACATATATTTTAATGTTAAACCCCATATATAATTTTCTTTATTTGAAATAAAAAATCATTTTTTTACCCTTTTATATTCATTCCATTATTTTATTCTTGTTCTATAATATTTCCAAGGTTTTCCCTCAACCATAATCTTAAGTTTTAAAAAGATTTTTGTAGGCTTAAAAAATATTAAAAACCACTTTCATGGAATTTTATTATTGGTTATGTTTAAATAATGGTGGTTTTATTTTATTGAACTCATTTTTAGTATCTTAAAAAATTATGTGACTTAACAATAGTTATTGATTTATAAATATTATTTAAAAAATATTTTATGTTATAAAGAATTTATTTTCTTCAAATATTATAATTATTCATTTATGAAATGGATTTTTTTCTCAATGATGCCCTATATTGATTTGAAAAGGGGTTTTTATGGATAATTATATAATTAAATATTGATAATAATTAGTTTTAGGTAGTTTATTTGGAATGTGTTAGTGATTCTATTAGAGTGTAATTTCATGAATATTTATATTTTGAACATCATGGATTCACTAGAAGTTTCACTTGGAAGATTAAGAGGTCCGGTCTTCTTTTTCATTAAATGTGGAACACTATATATATAGATAGGGTGAATAATATATATCTTAAAACTTAAATTTGGAATAATCCATAGATTGATATGGGTTATTATGTGTTCCTATATGTAATGATAAATATATAATTAGGTAGGTTACTCCTATGAATAGTTATTACATTTCATTATGCTTTGAGTTTACCTACAATCATCATTGTTTTATTATTCTATGAGTTATTTTATTCATATATAATACGAGAAATATTACCCCAAATCATTTGACTATTTATTTATATAATGTATTGATTTAATTGTTATATTTCAAATTTTAAAAAACAAAAATGTTTTTCATTCCAAACTAGTTTAATACATTAAATAATCGCATATGATTATTTAATTTTAGATTGTTTTTAAATATATTTTGTCTTGGAAATGCTTCATGTGTATATTTATATACTTATCTCATGTATGTGTTCTTTAGTGAACATGAAGTTTTATTTTCATATATTGATTTTCAATTGAAACGTTGAATTTACTTGTTAGTTCAGTCCATAGAGGAATGGAATTCCCAAATCAGAGTATAGATATTATTTCAGTAGATGATTTTGGATGTTTTCATCCTCATAAGAATTTTTCCTATTAAATATAACCAAGGGAGTTTATTTTTATTTCTTTTTGTTTGAACTGATTATGTACGAACTTATTGAATCAGTTTATTTTAAATGTTGAATAAAAATTATAATGTATAGATGTTTATGTATGAGGGAAACTGATCCCCCTTTACTTGTTATTCCTCCCCATTTAATAGTAATATCTACTAATCATAGGTAAAATGACTAATATCATTGGAAATAATTTTGGGTCTCAATAAATTTGGGTTGTTTCATTATTTTAATCATCATTGACTGACCATCGACACCCTAAATACTCAATTCACCCATCTCACAATGTTAAGCAACAAATTTAAGAATATTGAATGTGAAAATATTATGATCCAACATTTTCCAAATTCAAATGATCAACACATCATCAACATTGATAATAATACTCTTAAAAATACTCTAGTATTTAATGAAATTATACCTAAAGTTCCTGAATAAAAACATTGAAACAAAAATAAGTAAAAAATAATGATAAATTTTAACCAAGTGTATAATTTTCTAGTGGATAGAGGAAGAATAATAGGGAGTTGTTTTATAGGGTGATAGATTTATGAAAAAATAGTTTCACAAACAAAGAATAATAATTTTAAATGTTTCAATTGTGGAAAGAAGTGCTTATTTAATAGTGGGTGTTGGAATAAGAATAGTGGGGTAAATAACTATTAAGAAAATGTAGATAGTACTTCTAAAGAAAGGTATATATAATTAAATGAATTGATGATAGTAAATGGAGGTATAAAACAACATAATCATGCATGGATAATCAAATTTGGAGAAATATGTCACTTAAATCCAAAAAGGGAATGGTTTTATCAATATTAACTTATACTCTAATTGATTTTATAAACGGGAAATAAAAAACCTAAATATTATTGTACTTGACAATGTTAAATTAATGATGTATAATGGTATGGAATGAACTATTCAAATATTATATCATGTTAATAGATTGAAGAGAAATATATTTCCATTATAAAAATTAGAAAATATCAGTTGCATGACTCGTATCAATAAATGAATAATAAAGATCATGATTAGCCCACTATAATGATAAACTAAGAGAATATCTCAAATAAAATGTTTGTGATTATGGGTCAAATATACTATTAAAGATATTTTTCTTATAAATTACCTCAAAGGAATAATTTAATAACTTATATAAAAAAAACATATCCATATATCATAATGGGGTTTCAAGATTCTTGTTAATTAGAAGTTATAACTTCATTTTACAAAGGTATTCTTACCCTTTTATGAGAATTATGTTATGATCAAGAAATAGATGATGTTGTTAATAATTTCAACAATAATGAGCAAGGATATTATAAATATATTAATTAAGACTTTTGAAAATAATTAATTATATTACTTGGAGGATAAATGTACTTTGTTTAATTTATTGATGATTATTCTAGTTGATATTGGGTGTATCCAATCAAGATAATGTAAAAAAATTGAATTATTAAAAAAAATCATTTAAGGAACATGAATCTATAAATATGATCAATTTTTTAATGACTTATAATAAATGAGAATATACAAGTTGTGAGTTTAATCCTATTTATCCATAAGAAGGAATCAAAAGATAATTTATTGTAGAATATTCTCTATAAAGGAATATAATTATCGACTATATGAATAGAATCATGTCAAATAGAATAAGGGAAATTTCAAATACTATAAGAGTATCTAGTATTTTTCAGGAAGAATAATTGAATACCTCTTATGATGTGATTTATCAATTTTTTAATGAATATTGATTTAAAAATTCTAAAGGAGATTTAGACCGGTAAAACAACGCCTTATTAACAATTATATACATGTTTATGTTTTGTATTTAAGGACAATAAAATTTTAAATTTTGATTCAAATATGGGAAATGTATCTTCTTGCATATATTTATGATGTAAAGGGGTATCATTTATGGGATCCCACTTCCAATAACCTTATTTTCAATAAAGACATAATTTTTTAAAATAAAATACATAATTGATAATTTATATTGATATCGTGGAAGATAATTCTAAAACTACCATTGTCAAGGTGGAGGATAAATTATAAGAACCAATATTCTTTGAAAAAGGAATGGATTATAATTATTAAGAAATAGAAGATTTTTTATGAAGATGACCAAGTAGTAGGTAAAAGTGATATTATGAAACAAAATATAAATCATTGAGATAAATATTTTTTATTTTTTATTGATTAATTATAGTGAGAAATATTTATTTATAAAAGAAACACAAGGTGTAAACATATCCTCATGGACTGAGGTGGTGCATGATGAAATTGATGTTTTCCATAAGTATATGCCTTGAAATCATTTTTAACATCTTAATAGAAGAAATATCATTAATATTTAATGGGTCTTTAATATAAAATTTTATGAAAAGTAATAAATATAATAAAATTATGTGAGGATGTTGTTCATAGGTTATTAATAAAATAGAGTTATTGATTTCAGTGAAATATTTTCTATTATGGTTGACTTACAATTTGTGTGGTGGTTTTAGACAAGTGTGATATAAAACTTTTAAATCATGATGATCTATATAAAAACAATTTCTATCCTTTGATATTTATGATGAAATTTATATGTTTCGGTTATATTCTTTTGTAAAAAAAGAAAAAAAAATCAATTTATATGTTGAGAAAATAAGTATATAGTCCCAATATGACACTATGTTCTTAATATAAGTGATTTTATTCCTATATCTTTATTTTAGGATAAATAATAAATCATTAAATTCCTTCAAAAAATCTAGAGGGTTTGTCTAGAAATTATATTATCATACTTTTATTTAGTGTGGATGAAATTTTGGTTGAAAATAATCATATCCAAACAATAAAGGAATAATTTGTTAGCTATATTTGTATTATGGAACTAGAACTAAAATATAATAATATTTGAATGAAAAGTATAAAGAATATATATCCATATTATTATTAATTATAATTTATCCTCTATGAAGATAATTGGTAGATAAGAGAATAGAAAGAAGGTGTCTCAAGTACTCCATGCATCAGTTGTATAAAGTATTCTGTTTCTTATCATTTTCACTAGACCAAATGTTATTGAATCCATGGAATAAATAAGTTAGTATATATAAAATCTTTTATATGGTAATTTTAATATAGTAAATATGATATTGTGATATATCAAAGATACATAAAATGTTGTATTATGTTATAGAAAATCATAGTTATCTATTGGATACTAGTTGATTCTACTTTGCTGGAGATCCTAAAACAAATAAATCCACTATTTTTTATGTGTTTTAATTTATAATATGAGTTTTAATCTATGTTTTAAAAAAATTGGTTGTATTTATATTGACATATAAAAAAATTAGAAACTACACAATAGGTTTATATTCCATTTGGATGATATGGTTGTTGAAAGATCTTGGTTAAAAAAGAATAATATTCCATTAATTTATATTAGTCAAGGTTTTTTACATATTCAAAGGAATCCAACATTTTTTTGAGGATAAAACAAATATTATTAAAATATAACTTTTTTATAATTTTTTAGGAATGATGTGTGCATTTGTTTAAAATTTAAAGCATAAACAACCCTAATACATTTTTAATATATATAATTAACTATGATAAGTTCATATGGTGTTAATAAATGAGAGACCGCATATAAACATAAGAAATATGTTATATAAAAATAAAATATATGTGTGGGGATATGATTATTTTCCAAAAAAACATGAAATGGGAGATATGAAGGTATATACCCTTATTTTTTATTCATGGGATGAAAGTCGCTGCTCTAAATTATAAAGGGAGCATATAGAGTTAGTCAAGTGGTTTACCCAAACCTCACTAACTGGGAGGTGATGAGGGATTAAGGGTTAATAATTTCTTATAAAAAGTAACTTTACTCTCATCCAAGTCATCAAAAAATCAATACCCATCAACATATTTATAATGTCTATATTTATGAGGTTTTTATTCATCAAATATTCATGATATATTTTTTTCACCACTTCTCCTTTTGATATTGAGAATGTGTAGGAAATAATATTTTCCAATAGTTTGATACATATATTTTGAACATGCCTTTTATCCTATAATTATTTATCGATTATCAAAATAATAAGTTTTTGTTATTTTATTTTTATATTTCACACATTATTTTTTGTTCTAAATTTTTGTCAAACCATGTGGTTAATAATTTAGTCCAATAAAACCCTCCCTCTAGGACCTTAAATCCAATGATAAGTGGAACCATAAATATTCTTAATCTAATTTATCGATAGTGGGATATATGAGATTCCAAAATTTCTTTTCAAAAGTACATTCTAGGTATTCACAATCAAAATATGGTGTACATGAAAGAAATAGTGCCTCTATAGTATAACTATTTTTATGTGGATTTTTATCATTAGTTTTTTTGGATTATCTCTCCAACAAAAATGTAATTGTTGATTCATGGATATTGGTTATTTTTATAGAATAATCACCTATTTATTATATTTATAATATTTATGAGATGTTTGGGAAGTAAAGATGGTGAAGGGAGTGGTGAGGTTGATTCACATCTTACAAACACCCTTTTCATGTACATAATTCTTATATTTTAAGGTAATGTATTGTTTGGTCGGCTCAATTACCTCTCTCCAAGTGTTCATATAAAATTTATCTATTTTTTATTATATTTTATTTGATCAATGTCCCAAATATTTATATAAAAAATGTATAAAAAATATTTTTCATCTTTTCTAAAAAAAACAATACTAGTATATGTTTGTGTAATTGTTATTACTTTTCCTTGAATTAGTTAGGTCTGGTGGAAAAGTATAGATATATTCTTCATTAGTAATTTTTTAAAATTTTAATGTTGAAAAAATTTAATAAACAAATTGATTTGGTTTTAAAAACTATATATTCTCTTATTTGGGATAAAAAATTAAATATTAATATCTTATAATAAAATTTATTCATTTTTTAATATATTTTTATTCAAAAAATTTATGGTTAAAATATAATTGTATAAAAAATGAATCCCTAGTTCAGATCTTATTTTATGTCTAAACTTAATTACTCACTGTTAAAATTAATTTCAATATTCTGGTTTTCTTTTTCTTTTTCTTCATATTTTAATTTTAATTATTTTTATGTTCATGTATAATTATTTATATGAACTTCCTCTCGTAAAATAAGGTTAAGTGTAATTTAATTATAATGGTGAAAGATAATTATCAAAAATTGACTGTATTTGTGGCTCTCTATTTTCTGGAACTCAAATATTTATCTTTAATGTAATTCCCCATCCTTTGAACCATTCAATGATGCCTCGAGCCAAGGTTTTATCTAACCTCAAGTGCACCTCGCCTCATGCTAGAGGCTTATGACTTGAATTTATGTCCTAATCCATAAAATGGGTATAGTATGACATTAAATTAGAGTCAAATTCAAAGAGGAACAACCAACCAGCATCCATAATAGGCATCAGAATATGCAAAATCCATAAAAACCCAATCATATATAAAAACTGATAATTTCATATGAATCATGCATGGATAATACACTAGTCCAATAACAAATACAAAATAAAAAAGGATAAAATAAAAACCATCCCCACTTTCAACCTCAAAACACATTCTAATCCCAATCTCTAGATACCCATTGAAATTACTAAACATGAAACACTACTAATTCCATTTTCTATCATGAAAAAAACCATAAAGTCTACACATGCACTAGGGTAACCATGAAGTGTGTGAGAATATAAATCAGTAGGGTCTCAAAAAGGATCCATAATATAAACTTTTGTATATGTGTTCATGAATAAGGAAGGTAAATATATAATTAAACTTATTCATAAAGTCATTATGTACTAATATGACAACCCTGCTTTTTATTACAACTTAAGCATGCTTTATTACATAAAACTTCACTTGATACAACAAAGAAGATCGAGAGGTTTAGTGTCTTTGGGTCTTAGGATCATTACATAAAAACATTAAACTTTAATTACAACATCTTTATTGAAAACATCCTTTACATGACCACTACATTCCTTCGTACTTAGCATTGCATGGGATAACCTGAGGACATGCATAAGAAAAGGGTGAGCTATAAAGCCCAGTAAGGGAGTACACAATGAATAACATGAGGAGTACAATACATGTTAGGAAATAGGCATATCAATATAGAATAAGAGAAACATGAACATAAAGGCATGATAAATCATGATAATCATAACATGGAAATGTGGCAACAACACTTAACATTGAATTAGCATGAGCCAAGGCTCATTGCACATGGAGCATGAGTAAACCCTCATTGCACTTGAAGCACGAGTAAACCCTCGTTTCACTTGAATTAGCATGAGTAAAAACTCATTGCACGTGATTTATCATGATACTATACTTTACCCAATGCATTGGAGCGCTATAAAGGGCGCACCCTTCTTAAACATTTCATTTCATATATAAGTGTGCCACATGGATCATAAAACATGGATTCATAAAACATAATCATTTCTTCCACGATAAAGGAATGTGGAATTCATACATTAAACTTTATAATCAATAAGTAAATGTGTATAAAGGTGAATACCCTTGATGGAGAAATGGGCATGGTATTCACTACACAATGATATTGGCTTAGAAAATCGGTGTGATTTCGGCAGCGTAACAGCGTGACATAAGAATTCATAAAAAGGTTGATGAGAGAGAAAGGGGTTCCTCATCATATTTACATGTAATGGACAGTAAGGAGGTCATATAGATACATGTCCCAACAATTGAAATGGAATTTAGATTCATGATACAAAAGTATTTCTTGAATATAAAAGAGGAGAAAAAAGTTTCTTTCGTAATTTCGGCATAGTAACGGGTGTACATGGGAGGCATTTAATGAGAGAGAAAGGGTTCTCCCATCATTAAAACAATAAGAGGGAAGTATGGGGAGGTGAGAAACCATACCCTAACATTCATAATTGAAATAAAAAGGGCAATACAACTTAAATAAAATTGACAAAATAAATGAGAAAGGAAGAAAACCCCTTACTTGGAAGTGTGCTTCCAAAGGCTAGAGAGAGGCTTGTGAGAGGCTTCTTGGGAGCTTGGGGCACCTTGGGAGGATTCTAGAGAGAGTAGGGCAGAGGTTGGACGAACTCCAAGTGATTTTAGTGAAGAGGAAGTGGGAGCTTGGGTGGGTTTATATAGGAAAGGTGAGGGATTCTTTATTATTTAGGTTTGGGACCCCTTATATTAAAATAATCCAAACCACAAACCATCCCATGGTATTTGCCCATGGTTTCTGGAAAAGGAAAGAGGAGAACAATATTTTACAAGGCCAAGGTCCGAACTTATTAAAAAAATTAGGGTTGCTTATGTGGAGGTGAGTCACACTCCCATGGAAATTAATTTAAAAAGGAAAAGTGTTGAATAAGTCTTGAGGGATCCATTAATGCTTTGAAAAGTAAGTCAAACAAACCCAAAACCTCATTATTTTAATGCTAAAACACATATTGGTCGAACATAAGGATTATGTTATTTTATTACATCACCATTGGGTCATTATGATGTCATAAAACACATTATATATTTAAATGGTATTTAATTTTTACCCAAAAATTTGACTGTCTCAGAAAATTATGAAAAATTCACCGTTGGATAATTTCGACGTCCTGATTCCAAAAATAATATTTATTTTATCTAAATAATTTTCTAAATATGTGGATTTTCACTTTTAAAATAAAAACCAACATTTATAAAAAATTTACGGGTTTTGACAGAAACGGCTTTCAAACCTTAATAAAAATTTTAATTGCATTCATAAAATTATAGGATCATTTATATTTAATAAAAAATTAATTTAATATTAATAATAATATTTTATTAAAATATTATTTAATTCAAAAATCCTTTAATTTAATAAAATATAATTCTTAATTAAATAATAACTAAAAACACCATTTGTACTTTAAAAACTAATTACAATGTATCAAAAATGACTAGAAATTATATTCATTATTATATACAAAAATAATGTACATGAACATGGTGCTACTTATTTGTTACATAACCCCTTAAAATAGCCGCATAAGACCTAAAGGTAAGGTGTGTGATGGTGACAGACTCTTGGGGCGGCTCGGATAACATCGCTCGAGTGGTAATTTCAATCAACTTCCACTTTTCCCATAGACAATCACGTTCGAGCTTGACTTGATGAAGCTTAGCTTGGGCTTGGTCAAGGGAAAAGCCCAAAGACGCCACCTCTTTTCCGAGCTCTGACAAATGGGCTTCGTAAGGGGCAATTCTACTGGATGAGGCCATCACTTCCTTTGTCTGAGTAGAAATGGGTTCGTTAAAGCCTTATATTTATACTAATCAGATGATCACTGCTCAACGGCTAAAAAGTAACGGTCACAAATCGTAACGTAAAACTAAAGAAGTTCACATCTTATAAAAAAAATTTCATAAAGAAACATTTAACTGGATCAAGAGGGATTTTCCATTAATGAAACTTTGGGTCGTTACAACATTCCCCACTTAAGAAATTTCGCCCTCGAAATTTTCCTTTTCCCACACTAAAACAAATGTGGGTAACTTAGCTTCATCATATCCTCCAACTCCCAAGTTTCTTCTTCAAACTTGTGGTTTCTCCACAACACCTTGATGAGGGGCATTGTCTTATTTTGTAGAACTTTTTCTCTATGATCTAAGATCTTCACTGGTTGCTCCTCATAAGAAATATCGTCTTCTAATTGTACCACCTCGGAAGAGAGTACATGTGAAGGGTCTGGTATGTACTTCCTTAAGAGGGATACATGGAAGACATCATGCACCTTGGCCATAGTAGGTGGAAGTGCTAGTCTATAGGCCACAGCCCCAACACGATCAAGAATCTCGAAGGGGCCGATGTACCTTGGACTTAACTTCCCTTTCTTTCCAAACCTCATGACCTTCTTCCACAGAGATATGCGTAAAAACACCATGTCTCCAACTTTAAAGTCAAGGTCTCGTCGACGATTATCTGCATAACTCTTCTGTCGACTTTGGGCTGCCTTGATATGCTGCTGAATGGTTTTCACCTTCTCCACCATTTCTTCGACCATTTCTAGTCCAAGCAGCTTACGTTCACCGACCTCATCCCAACATGCTGGTGTTCTACACCTTTACCCATATAGGGCTTCATATGGTGCCATTTGGATGCTCGAGTGGAAACTATTATTATAAGAGAACTCAACTAGAGGAAGATGTTGATCCCATCCTCATTTAAAGTCCATTGAGCATGCTCTCAACATATCCTCAAGTGTTTGGATAGTCTGCTCGGATTGGCCATCAGTTTGAGGATGATAGGCCGTACTGAAGTTCAGTTCAGTATTCAGATCATGTTGAAGACTCTTCCAAAACTTAGAGGTAAATCTTGGATCTCGGTCAGACACAATAGATAGTGGTACTCCATGAAACCGTACCACTTCCCTGATATATATCCGTGCCAGTTGATCCAAAGATAAATCATCTCGAATAGCAATGAAGTGTGCAACCTTTGTAAGATGGTCCACAATAACCCAGATTGCATTGTTGCTTTTGGATTTCCATGGAAGTCCAGTGACGAAGTCCATGGTGATGTTCTCCCATTTCCATTCTGGTATGGGCAATGGTTGCATCATCCCCTTAGACTTCTGCCTCTCTGCCTTCACTTGCTGACACACCAGGCACTTTGATGTATATTCAGCGATCTCCTTCTTCATATTATCCCACCAAAAGTTTTCTCGTAGATCTAGATACATCTTTGTGCTCCCTGGGTGAATAGAGAAATTTGAACTATGTGCATCATCCAAAAGTTCCTTCTTCAGCTCCGAACTTGATGGAACACATAGTCTTTTCCCAAACCGCACAATTCCTTCTTCATTAACATTAAACTCTGAGGATTTTCCCTTTTTGATAGCTTCCACTTTTTCTTGGATTCTCGCATCATCCTTTTGAGCATCCTTTAACCTTTCCAAAAGAGATGGTTGAGCAATCATTTGTGAAAGGATTGATGATGTTCCCTTCTTTATGATTCCCATGTCCATTTTCAACAAGTCTAAGAAGATTGGATCCTTCTCAATTCTTATCATTGATAGAATCACTGGATCCTTTCTACTTAGGGCATCTGCCACCTTGTTCGCCTTCCCAGGGTGGTAATGTATTGAACAGTCATAATCCTTGATGAGCTCTATCCATCTTCTCTGGCGCATATTAAGCTCTTTCTGTGTGAATATATATTTAAGACTCTTGTGGTCAGTATATATCTCACATTTCTCTCCATAGAGATAATGCCGCTAGATTTTCAAGGCAAAGATCACCGCCGCCAACTCCAGATCATGCGTTGGATAGTTTTTCTCATGGATTTTCAACTGCCTTGAGGCATAGGATATCACTTTATTATTCTGCATCAGCACACATCCTAAGCCCTTCTTCGAAGCATCACTGAATACCACAAAAAGCTCCCCACTTGTGGGTAAAGTGAGCACGGGTGTAGTGATAAGCCTCCTTTTCAACTCTTTGAATCTTTCTTCTCATTCATAATTCCAAGAAAACTTTACTCCCTTTTGAGTTAGCTTGGTAAGAGGGTTGGAAAATCGTGATAAATTTCTCACAAATCGTCGATAATATCCAGCTAACCCCAAGAAGCTACGGATATCAGTTACCGATGTTGGCCTCGACCATCCCTCAATTGCATCTGTTTTGGAGGGGTCCACAGATATCCCATTGCTTGTGATGATATGGCCCAAGAATGAGACTTCCTTCAACCAAAACTCACACTTGCTGTACTTTGCATAGATATTCTCCTTGCGTAAAGTCTCTAGTACAGTTTTTAAATTCTCCTCATGGTCCTCCTTGGTTTTGGAGTATATTAGAATATCATCTATAAAGACTACCACAAATTTGTCTAGGTAATCTCTAAAGACTCTATTCATCAATTCCATGAATATTGCTGGAGCATTGGTGAGTCCGAAAGGCATTACTATGAATTCATAGTGCCCGTACCTTGTACGAAAAGCAGTATTGGGGATATCTTCATTCTTCACCCTTACTTGATAATATCCCGACCGCAAGTCGACCTTGGAGAAGTATTGTGCTCCACGTAGCTGATCAAACAAGTCATCGATTCTTGGGAGAGGATACTTGTTCTTTATCGTGATTTTGTTAAGTTCACGATAATCGATGCAAAGCCGCATTTACCCATCCTTCTTCTTTACGAAGAGGACTGGTGCACCCCATGGTGATGCACTTGGGCATATAAACCCTTTATCCAGATTCTCCTGTAGTTGTTTCTTCATCTCTTCAAGCTCAATAACAGCCATTCTATATGGATTCTTGGATATTGGTAGCGACCCAGGTATAAGTTCAATTGAGAACTCAACATCTCTTCTTGGAGGAAGACCAGGAAGTTCCTCGAGAAATACTTCAGCGAATTCCCTCACAATAGGCATTTCTTCAAGGGTGGTTTCTTCCTTGGACTCAATCATCTGAGCCAGATATGCGTGCTCATAAGGCAGTAATATCCATGCTTGAGATGATGGAGCTAAAGGAGATTCATCTTCCTCCTGACACTTGTAAAGAATCGGGGGTCGATTCTCCATATGGAGTGTGATTTCCCTCTCCCGACAATTTATGTTGGTTCTATATAAGGAAAGCCAATACATGCCAAGAATTGCATCAAATTACACCAAAGGAAGTATGATGAGGTTCACCGGGAAATTCAATCCACAGATTATAACAGGGGAGGACTTATATTCATGGGATGCAATGATTGCCCCATTTTCCGTACTCACCGACATCTTTACTTCCATGATTTGTGGTAGTGTAGGGATTGTTCTAATAAACTTTTGAGATATAAAAGAATGCGTAGATACTGAATCAAAAAGTGAGTTCGCTATTCTTGAATGAATAACTAGCGTACCTGTCACCACTTCATTGTCGGGGTTCACTTCGGCAGAAGTGATGGAAAAAGCTCTTCCTTGCTGTCTTGGAGGTTGTTGATTGCCTCCGATAACCCTTGGATTAGGGCACTGATTCGCAAAATGACCCGGTTCTTTGCATTTGAAGCATTGAACAACGCGTTGAGGTTCGAATGGAGCATTCCTCTCCTCTGTCGCAGCCACGGGTCCTTCTTGCTAACAGTTAACAGCTAGGTGCCCTTCTCTTCCACACTTGAAGCATTTTCTTGTCCCCCTAAGGCAATTTCCTGGGTGCTTCTTTCCACACTTTTGGAAAGTGGGGTGCTGGAATTTCTTAGCGTCATTGGATTTATCCATCGGACCACCAGCATTGAAGTCCACCTTACACTTCTTGTCCCCATGATACCCCTGTGATTCTCCGATCTCCATTTCAACCTTGAGGGCACATCGGACAATTTCCTCATAGTTGTCGAAGTCACGGATCGCTAATGCTTTCCGCAAGCTAGGCTTCATCCCACCAAAGAAGCGGTCAACCTTGAATTCGGGGGTAACGACAAAGCCAGAAGCATATCGTGCAAGCCTTGTGAAGTTTGCCTCGTACACTCCCACATATTATTCGTCTTTCTGTTTGAGGGAAAGGAAGTCCCTTTCCATCTTAAGACGGAGGGTTCATAGAAAATATTTATCGAAAAACATCTTCCGGAATTCCTTCCATTCCAAAGCCTCGATCTCCTCCTCAGGCTTCGTATTTTTTATCAACGTCCACCATTGATCAGCTTCACCCTCCATACGATAAGCCTCCAGGAGAACCTTCTCTTTTTTAGAGCATTGGAGGATGGAGAATATCTTTTCAATGGATTTGATCCATTTTTCAGAGATCGTGGGATCGGATGATCCACTAAAAGTAGGAGGCCTTTGTCTCATGAAGCTTTCAATAGCGACTTGTTCTTTCTTAGGGGGGGTTGAACATTCCTCTTGACCAGTGTTTCTATTCAAAACTTGAGTTAGCTGAGAGAGAAGCGTGACAAAGTTCACGATTCCCGCTCCCATTGGATTGGGCATCTCATAAGTACAATCATCACACTGATCTTCACAACGGTTGTTAGCCCGAGTCCTCCTATTAACGGTCATTGTCTGGAATAAAAGGAAAGTTAGGGGTAACACATAAAGGTTAATCCAAAGACAAAAGTTGATGACTTATAAATAAACTTTAATCTCTTTAACTCATGAGTCTATAGGATTTAATCCAGGCTTTCCATGATCTTCCTTCTAACATATATTCTTAGTGGAATTTTTTCCCTTAATAAGGGTTCATACTAAGATTGTGAATTTATCAAAGCATATCCCCCGGGAGTGTCGTAACCAATAGTGCAGCAAGGCCCATTTTTGTGCACCAGTTCCCGTTCGAGTCTAGCTCAAAGCGGTGTTTTCGGGTTTTACCCCTAGGATACATCTGTGCCAGAGCCGCCTCTACCTGCTCGTATCCAGACAGGGATGTATTTGTTTGATAAACCACTTACTTAGTATTTACCAAAACTTAGGGATGTTTTTATTATTCTTAGTCTTGTATCTAAGGCTTTAATAGGGTTTACTAATCCCAAAAATAACTAAACCTATCCTCTGATACCAACTATGACAACCCTGCTTTTTATAACAACTTAAGCATGCTTTATTACATAAAACTTCACTTGATACAACAAAGAAGATTGAGAGGTTTAGTGTCTTTGGGGCTTAGGATCATTAAATAAAAACATTAAACTTGAATTACAACATCTTTATTTAAAACATCCTTTACATGACCACTACATTCCTTCATACTTAGCATTGCATGGGATAACCTGAGGACATGCATAAGAAAAGGGTGAGCTATAAAGACCAGTAAGGGAGTACACAATGAATAACATGAGGAGTAAAATACATGTTAGGCAATAGGCATATCAATAGAGCATAAGAGAAACATGAACATAAAGGCTTGATAAATCATGATAATCATAACATGGAAATGTGGCAACAACACTTAACATTGAATTAGCATGAGCCAAGGCTCATTGCACATGGAGCATGAGTAAACCCTCATTGCACTTGAAGCACGATTAAACCCTCATTGCACTTGAATTAGCATGAGTAAAAACTCATTTCACATGACGTATCATGATACTATACTTTACCCAATGCATTGGAGCGCTATAAAGGGCGCACCCTTCTTAAACATTTCATTTCATGCATAAGTGTGCCACATGGATCATAAAACATGGATTCATAAAACATAATAATTTCTTCCACGATAAAGTAATTTGGAATTCATACATGAAACTTTATAATCAATAAGTAAATGTGTATAAAGGTTAATACCCTTGATGGAGAAATGGGCATGGTATTCACTACACAATGATATTGGCTTAGAAAATCGGTGTGATTTCGGCAGCGTAACGGCATGACATAAGAATTCATAAAAAAGGTTCATGAGAGAGAAAGGTGTTCCTCATCATATTTACATGTAATGGAAAGTAAGGAGTTCATATAGATACATGTCCCAACAATTGAAAAGGAATTTAGATTCATGATACAAAAGTATTGCTTGAATATAAAAGAGGAGAAAAACGTTTCTTTCGTAATTTCGGCATAGTAACGGGTGTACATGGGAGGCATTTAATGAGAGAGAAAGGGTTCTCCCATCATTAAAACAATAAGAGGGAAGTATGGGGGAGGTGATAAACCATACCCCAACATTCATAATTGAAATAAAAAGGGCAATACAACTTACAGAAAATTGACAAAATAAATGAGAAAGGAAGAAAACCCCTTACTTGGAAGTGTGCTTCCAAAGGCTAGAGAGAGGCTTGTGAGAGGCTTCTTGGGAGCTTGGGGAACCTTGGTAGGATTCTAGAGAGAGTAGGGCAGAGGTTGGACGAACTCCAAGGGATTTTAGTGAGGAGGAAGTGGGAGCTTGGGTGGGTTTATATAGGAAAGGTGAGGGAATTCTTTATTATTTAGGTTTGGGACCCCTTATATTAAAATAATCCAAACCACAAACCATCCCATGTTATTTGACCATGGTTTCTGGAAAAGGAAAGAGGAAAACAATATTTTACAAGGCCAAGGTCCGAACTTATTAAAAAATTAGGGTTGCTTATGTGGAGGTGAGTCACACTCCCATGGAAATTAATTTAAAAAGGCAAAGTGTTGAATAAGTCTTGAGGGCTCCATTAATGCTTTGAAAAGTAAGTCAAACAAACCCAAAATCTCATTATTTTAATGATAAAACACATATTGTCCGAACATAAGGATTATGTTATTTTATTACATCACCATTGGGTCATTATGATGTCATAAAACACATTATATATTTAAATAGTATTTAATTTTTACCCAAAAATTTGACTGTCTCAGAAAATTATGAAAAATTCACCGTTGGATAATTTCGACGTCCTGATTCCAAAAATAATATTTATTTTATCTAAATAATTTTATAAATATTTTAATTTTCACTTTTAAAATAAAAACCGACATTTATAAAAAATTTACGGGTTTTGACAGAAACGGCTTTCAAACCTTAATAAAAATTTTAATTTCATTCATAAAATTATAAGATCATTTATATTTAATAAAAAATTAATTTAATATTAATAATAATATTTTATTAAAATATTATTTAATTCAAAAATCCTTTAATTTAATAAAATATAATTCTTAATTAAATAATAACTAAAAACACCATTTGTACTTTAAAAACTAATTACAATGTATCAAAAATGACTAGAAATTATATTCATTATTATATACAAAAATAATGTACATGAACATGGTGCTACTTATTTGTTACATAACCCCTTAAAATATCCGCATAAGACCTAAGGGTAAGGTGTGCGATGGTGACAGACTCTTGGGGCGGCTCGGATAACATCGCTCGAGTGGTAATTTCAATCAACTTTCACTTTTCCCGTAGACGATCATGTTCGAGCTTGACTTGATGAAGCTCAGCTTGGGCTTGGTCAAGGGAAAAGCCCAAAGACGCCACCTCTTTTCCGAGCTCTGAAAAATGGGCTTCGTAAGGGGCAATTCTACTGGATGAGGCCATCGCTTCTTTTGTCTGAGTAGAAATGGGTTCGTTAAAGCCTTATATTTATACTACTCAGATGATCACTGATCAACGGCTAAAAAGTAACGGTCACAAATCATAACGTAAAACTAAAGAAGTTGACATCTTATAAAAAACATTTTTCATAAAGAAACATTTAACTGGATCAAGAGGGATTTTCCATTAATGAAACTTTGGGTCGTTACAACTAACCCGGACACCACAACCCCTGATGTGGTACAGTCGCCCATCATGTCACTATGTTATACCTAGGACACCATGGTTCCCAACCATACTTGCTTTAATTCCACATTAGAATCAATTAATCACCCCATGCTACCATCTTAATTGTAACCCATCACATACTCAAAGACTCTGGGTAGAACATAATTTAAACCTTGACCAATTACCCAAAGGAACAGGGTAGAGTCTATCATCCAAATCTCGACCCACTACCTTATCACTCAACATAGTGTCCCTCATCAACACCTCATGTAACTCCATGACCTATCCCTCTCACATGGGGTTGTTAACTTCCATGACCCAAGACTACTCATGGTAGGGTCCACTACCATGACCTAATCCCACTCAAGGAAAGGTACCATATCATGACCCAAGCTTACTTAAGTAAAGTTCCTATTCAGGCATGAGGACTTCATTTCACCAAAGGTAGTGTATCCAAAACTATATCACTCATTGAGGGTCTAGGCCTCAGGATCCATCTCCCCCATTAGGTTTATTTCCTTTCAAAAGAACAATAAATTAGATGTATGAAACATCACACAATGCATGCAGACCATCACACAAGCTCACCAATACATTTCTCATGAGAAAGTCACTCAAATCTATCACCTCATCTTAAATACTCCTTGATATCAATGCATAAAATTATGATCCTTGTTGAATTATCGTACCACCCATCAAGATATCTACCATGTTCCTATGAACCCACCATGATCTCTAATCATCAATACTAACGCTCATATGTCACCACTCAGTGACCTCATATTTTGTAGGCTTATCCTGACCTTGTCCTCATCACAGAGGGTCTAGTTTCTATCCAAAACCACCTTGGAATCCCAATTCTAAGTAATAATGAAACAACCACAACCAACACCTTGTACTTGTCCAATATCTCCTAAAGAAGTCTCCCAAACCCATCACTTAGAGGAAAACCCTCTCGGGTGCACACATGAAGTCCCATAAGGGATTCTTCCACTCAAAATATGCTCCAAGACTCACCTCCAAACATAGGATGGATTTACTAGATACTCGTGAGATATACGGTTTCATATCCCATCAACACTCATCCCTAGGCCTCCTATACCCACTCACAATCCCTAGGTACTCACATAGGCTATCTCACATCACCACTCTCACCCCAAGACCTGCGCAAGGTCTCACATCAACATAACCAACACCATATATCCTTATAAAATTTTTCATCATGTGATCCCTAAATCGCTCAAGTACTAGATAGAACTTAGTATAATCCAGAAAGGCTCAATGCTACACCTTATATTCTCACCTATACAGTCTACCAGCCCTTATAATCCATTCTCAAACACATTTAGTATATAATAAATGCACACTCAAGTTTAAATATAAATATGAAATTGTATAATAGGGGAAACATGCTTCAAAAACAGTGTTAACTAATCATTGAGTTTCATCGAGACTTGTCAAATCTCATCTAAACCTTGTTCGTATTCCAAGGAACATATCTCATCCCAACATACACAACTAATTAATTGAAAATGTTTACAATTAATTATTCAAAATAATTGAAAATAATAATTCTTTATAAAACTCATCACACTTTCTCATTGCACTAAAATTATACCCAACGACATGTGATCAGCATTCTGGGAATCCACCCCCCCCCCTCACTTGGCAACATGGAATCCCATTCATTCTAAAATTATTTCATTATGCTCTTGGGAAATAATTACCAATCACTATCCCATATTAATTAAAAATTAGAGGGATATAAAAGGGGAAAATAATGGTAAAAAAATTGATGGTCTTACTTTAAATCACCATAAAAATACAAATAAAATCATCCACTATAAAAGGGGTATAGAGAGGTACTAAGGTATGGAAAATCATCTTAAAATGGACTCTCCTAACACCCACAACCCCTTAAAACCTAAATCACTATGACATAAATAATAAGAAAACACATATAATAGAAACACATCCATGTGATATTGATAGAATGAACAGGGGGTTCATGATGTGAATTGATCAAGGAATAGGGTTCATCCATCATTCAAATAACATCCATGTCTTGAAATGTGCCATGGAATGAATATCGTGAGTAAGGATCCATGAGTCACTTGTAAAGTCCCATTCATGGTTTGAATACCCTACATAAGGTTCTTAACCATTTCCAAAAACCTTCAATGTGATGAAGCCTCATTTTTTTCTTACACTTTACCCCCTAAAATCATTGATGGATTGAACTGTGGTTCATGATGTGAATTTCTATAAGCTACTGACATTATCACTCGAATCACCATGACCCTTATCAAACTTCTACCCAAACACCAAATTAATACACCAAGTCTCATAGAACTTCCAAAAATAACTCAAGGATATATTCTAAATATCATAATTCTAATTTGAATCTTGATTTATTTGACAACATGTACTACAAGAAAAAAAATCAAACTTTATATAAAAGGTAATGAACCTAAAATTCGCAAGTCATTTCAAACTCCCCAACACAACACTTCTCATCCTTGGGAATTCATGTTTGTATTTTAAACAAAAAACTCAACCTGCCATGACTGTCAACTAATTTTATCAAGAAATATTTTTTTTCTGAAACCAATAAATGTGTTTTTATTAGGAAAATCAAAACAACAAGGAACACTTCCCAAAAAGAGTTGATCCACCCACTTGTCATCAATTCCAACACTGAGAAATAAATCACTGAACCCATCTCTCCCAAGACACTGATGAACCAACTAGTTATTCATATTGAGTATTATAATAATCCCCATCATAAGTCTCTACTCACCAAGGATAGTTTTGAATCATGGTATGCACCTACATTGTAATTTCTTATCCAATTCTATTCTAGTGGTCCATCAACCTCACAAACATGTTTGTAATAATGCTTTGGATGCAATTTCCACCTCACTACACCAAAATTCACATAAATATGACACTTAGTCTTCCTATAGACAAATTTTCCTAAAATGTATTGGTTGCACCTACTGATGTATCCTCACACTACATTATCATGATGCCTTAACTTATTGAGGAATAATGAGATCAACTAGAAACTCACACTGGAATTCAAACCTGACTCAAGGAGTAATTCCATGGTTATATCCCCTACCAAAAAAATCTTACATCATGCTCTATCCTTGAGAATAAAAAAAATACCAATTTGAATATCTATCATATTATACCAACTCTAACCTTATCTTGATTCCAACACATAGTCTCTATTCAAAACTACATCGAAATTCCCAATCTGGAAATTTTCATAGAACCAGACACACTTGGATCCACTCACGCATTGGTATTGTGGTTCCATATCAACTATCCACTGACCAGACTCACATAACCCACAAATTTTCCAATGAAATGGTAATTCACCTATGACATATATGATTCTCTCGACCACATGTATATTTTTATCATAACTCTATTGAAAAAACACCTGATATCTATGACCCAAGCTCTGTCTATTACCAAATGTACTGAATTAACATGGTTGACCCACTCATACCCAAGTGCCAACACAAGACACTAATCACTAACCATTATCAGCTATCAAGGAACATCTTCATATTCATTCATTAATCAACTCACAATGTGGATCATGTACTCTAACAGATAATGATGCAATACAAACAATATATCTTCCCTTAGATTGTTCCCCAAGGACTAACCCCAATGGTTCCATCATCTTGTGTGTGTCACTCCTTCTAATTCACTCTCTCAAATCCACTAATTATTTCACCCTCTTATCACATAGGTGTTTTGTCTCAACCTCAATTAATGTCTGGATACCATGATCATAGACGACCCATAACCATCCAAAAACACAAATTACCACCACATGTAACTAGCACACACCAACCCTCCAGAAATGATACTTTTCCTCAAAAGTGTCACCGTCACTCACTCTCCCCTTTATAGAGTTATAGTTAGTTATAGATAACCCTCTAATATGATCTTACCCAAGATATCACTCAACCTCTTTTGAACTCAATGGGGCATGCTCATGTACGATTCTATCATACTATCAGACTCATACTCCAAAGAGTCAAATCCCACTAAACCTAAACCCACATGCCTAACCCCCTTATTATTCCCCATTTCATTTCAACCTCACCCAATCTCCCAAGGAATCTCACTCATTCTAGTGATACTACATGATCACCCACCACACATGTATCATTCCAGAACTATAATCATCTAACAATGGGCTCACTATGCCATGAAAAGTGTGTCCTTAATCTACATGGCTAAAAATGACACCAATCCTACCCTCTAAAACCATTCCTAATACCAAAAAATCTCCAAGAGACTCAAATCCAAAAATATTAATAGATTTGAATTCCTTTCCTCACCCCACTTAGGGGATCCCATATAGCTTCTCAATCTGGTTAAGTAGAGTTCCTCCAAGAATTTTAAGGAAAAACACTATATATGTTGTTGTTGATACGTTAAATAACGAAAACTATTTACTTGGATCACCTTTCAAGAACACCAAGCCCTAATTGGTCCATTTTTAGGGCATCAAATGCCTTACCAACCCAGGAAATGTCTCTATACATCCCTTCAAGAACAGACTATGTTTCCACCATCGAAGAATTCCTCACCATAGATCTGCATAACCTGTTGTTTTTTCCAATAGAGTGATCAAGAGGGGGTGAATTTAGCATTCAATACAAATTTCTATTTTTAAAAAACAATATAATATACTCCAATTTAAAAAATATCTATGTTGACTAATATAATAGGTATATACATATTTTTTTTATAAAATAATTTCTCATAGGGATGATCAAAACCCATTTAAAACAAATTTAAATCACTCTATGTTTTGAAAAAAAAAATTACTCACACCAAAAACAATATATATATCACAAATAGAATTTAACAATCGGTGTATAATTTTTCAAATATAATTTTATGATTATTGTCCAAAATTATAAATGAAAAAAAATATTGTCGAATGAAAAAAGGTTTTGGATTGTGTGAAAAAATCAAAATAATTCATAATGGAATTTGAAAAAAAATAGTTATAATCTATAACCATGTCCTCTCTACTTTATTATAACCCACTTAAAAGAAAATTTATTATAAATACTAATCTAATCTATAACCTAGATCAGTTTTAATATGCAAATAATTCATTCTATGTAGTCAAGTCTACAGCCTAACTCTTACACAGTTATTTAAGGAATAACATGTGTGAATAGAATAAATATGAAGTATTAATGTATTCCCATTTATAGTATAGGATAATTTCTTAGTAAATAAACATACAGTATAGGCACAACTCAAATATAAAGAAATAGAGAGATCATAAGGTGTTAAAAGAGGTTATTAATACTACTCGGTATCTAATTAGCTTTGCTTGATCAATTGTTAATAAGTATATCTTTAAAAGTAGATGAAATGATACTTGTAAACTTCTACTCAAATTTGGATGTGAGGCTCAAAAAAATAGTATCACATGTAGGATGTTACAGAGTATCCTTGTATTAGTCACTTTATTTTTCATGTGACATTTCCTAATATTTAAGCATGAAAATTCTCCAATTATCCATTAAGGAATAGTAATAATTAATTCCTTTATGGATCATTCTCTCTAACATCCAAAAATGGTCTAGAATCCATTAAATGATCAAATTATCCATTAGAATAAAATTATATTTTATTTTCAGATAGAGAAATTCGTAGAAGGTCTATACTTAGGCATGATAGGAATGATCTCACAGAAGCTCGGCGCATGGCCTTATAGAGCCATGGAAGTAGTGGAATGAAATAATGATACTTATTTTTGAATAAGATGAAATCCTCATCACAAAATAATAAGACATCATTTATAATAATCCATAATTTTCATGGAAGATACAATTCATTCTTACAGTTGATATTTCCTTCACATATAATAGCTTTCTTCTAACAATTGATCTAGTTCCCTCACATTGAAGATCTTTTAATTTCACGATCAATATAGTCCATCTCATAGATTCTCTTTCAATTTCATATATGGTCATTATTTCTAGTAGAATTCATTTCATCCCCATGGATGATCATTCTTAATCATCAAAGATCCCTCAACAAGTAGGGCCAATAGAGACATAATGTGTTCTCTTATATTGAATGCATGGTTGATCGGCATAACACATAGTCGATAGATTTACTTTGTATGGATGATCCAACATTTATAAGAAATTCATATTTCATTTATGGGAGCTGACTTGTCTAAACGGTCTCTTTTTTAGCATTATGGTCAATCATTTAGGGAAAATATCGAGAGTTTCATGAAACTTTATTTCATGGAAGATTCAGTACTCACATGGAAGATGCATTGGTCTTACAGAAGATCCATACTTTGAATATTTTATCAAAAATACATATTAATTTAACAAAATAAAAAAACATAATATTATTAAAATAAACATTATTTGGGATCATTAAAATAAGAAATTTCAAGACTAATCAAACAATATCCCCCTTTTTTATGATCACAGATCACGGCAAACAAGTAGAGTAGATATTTGATATCGAAGTAAAAAAATTATTGTAAGCATTCAAAGATAAATATTACATAAGTGATATTAGAGATACTAAAAATATAAAATAAAGAGTTATAAACATCTAACTTTTTGAACTATCCTTCCCTTTAGAGTTTTTAAAAAGTTGGATGAGTGAAATGTAAAGTACTATAATTTCCAAAAAAAGATAAAAACAATAAAGAAAATGACTTCAGAAATAAATTCATATATAATCAAAAATAGCCAAAAGAGTAAAATAGAGAATAAAAAATTAATTATCAGATATCATAATCTAAATATTAATTTTAAATATTCTCCCTTGGGGTATTAGGATCAATGGGTTGCTTTTCATTAGATGTAGAAGGAGCATATTCAAGCTATAGAGGAGGATAAGGGGAATGAAAAACAATCCCTCTAAAAAGTGGTGTGAGTTATAGAGTTTCTCCAATATGAGTAATACCAAATGGTGGAGATGTAGGAAAGGAGGTAGGAGGGATAAGAGGTCTAACAAGGATATTATATGGGGCCACAACAGTATTATGGGAGGAATATAAGAAAATTTCCTTCAGCTTGGTAATCTCACTAACAACCCTTGCACCATGTTCCATGGTGGAAACTAACCATGCCTTATCTTTCATAAACACCTTAAATGGACGAGATATGACATTAAGTTTGTCCAATTGTTCCTTAAAATATCATTTAATTTAAGTAAATTTAATATTTTCATCCAAATACTTGAATAAGGAGGTTAAATCATATATAGTTGAAATATTATCTAAATAAGATTTTATTTCCTTGGTGACAATTTCCTTATCATTTTCGATCTATTGTACATCATCTCTCACAATATCATATATTTTTTCACCATATTTCTAATTTATATAAGATAAATCTCATGTGAACTAGAAGAACCTTCAAGAATATTCTTCAATTCTTTTCTCTCTATCTATATGAAAAAAACATTATCAAATTGTGTATAAGTATAAGTAATTGAAATGGGAGAAATAGGAGCTTGAGAAACTACTAAAGAGGTGTAAAGACGTGATAAATGATCAAAAATTCTAATCTCTCTTTGGGATAAGTGAAATCTCATGTCCTCCAAATCTCTATGACTTGCTTCAGTATTTTCTATTAAACCTTATTTTTCAATGTTCATATGATCAAACATTAGAAATGGTTTATGTTGAAGGTGAGAAAAAACAGGAGATAAAAGCATAGATATTTATTCATATCTAATATTCATACCATAGTCTATAAATCATAATAATACTTTGATTGATTAAAATAGAAAATTATTCTTAATTCCAATTAATTATTACCTTAAAATCAATGAAGGATAAGGAGGAGGTATTATTATAGATGGTCTAGGAGGAAAAATCCTACATCTAGACTCATTTATAATTAACATAACTTATTCTATAAGATATTTAGGCACTTATATAATAGAACTTGTTGGGTAAATATCTTCAATAGGTTTGGAAATGGATGATCCAATAGGTTTTTCTTCATCACTACCAAAAGAATAATCAAAAACAAGAATATGTCTAGTAGTAGAGACCTTAATTCTTTTTCAAGATCAATTTTCTCAAACAAAGAGCCTTTAGGATATATTAGAATATCTTAGATGGAAATTAAAAAATTCCTAGGTGGATAGCCTCATTTTGAATCATTATCAGAGCCTTCACTTTTAGAATGAGAATATTGAATTACCAATAATTTCAAACCAAAATATTTCTTCTACTAAGATAATATTCTATGTTCCTTAGACCTTAGAGTTAACTTAATTTAAGGGTTCATAGATAAATCCTAAATATATTTGGAAACTATCAAAACTGGTTATTCTATTAATTCTTCAAAATCATTATTCTCAAACATGGAATTTGATTCCTCATAATAATCAAAAAGAGAAACCATAGTAACTACAAACTCATCAGAACATAAACCTTCATCTTAATATAGAATAGATATATGAGGATTTATAGATCCAAAATATATATTCTAATCTCAGGTTATCTACTAAAAAATATGGTGTGAAAGAAAATTTTCATATTAATAAGACCTCAAGGTTTCTTCATAAACAACCACATTTTCTTCAATTTTATAAGATCTCTTGGATTCCTAGTCTGGATAAAAAAATTCATCTTCACAACCATAACTATCATCAATAACATATTCTTTAGAAGAGTACTCATAAATTTCAGCTTGTTCAAAAATAGGTTCATTGAAATCTTTTGGACTTAGAGAATTATTAATAGGATTAAACTTCCCATAAATTTTCTCACTATAAGAAACCCATATTTTATAATAAATATTCCAATTCACTTTCATTATTCAACATGTTAATTTTTTTTAAATGGTAACTTCAAGATGATATTTATACTTCCTCTCCATCAATAAAAACATTTTTAAACTCTATAAAGGCATATATGAGATTTGGGTAAGGTGAAGAATTAAACATTGAAGCATGATTACTTAATTCATCCATATACCTCATGATATATATGAAGAAGATAATTATTACATCATTAAATAATACATCATAATGTATTAATATTGCAAATTCCTTATTCCTATATCATATTAGATGTTGTATAAATTTAATCAAAAATATACATTCACTATTCAGCTCCTTAGAATTTTTCGTCCTCTAGTTTTTATCACTAGTAAGGTCCTTAAGAGATTTTTTTATCCCAAAACTAGAATTCCCTATAGGATAGTAGATTTTGAAATCCTTGATTTATCTTTCATGATAAATCATTAAAAAAATTTCCTAATATTTTGATTAAAATACTATCTCCTCTCTATTTACAAATGTTCTTGTAAAATCTCTCCCCTCATACATTTAAAATTCAGTATTTACATAAAACTCTTTAAGTAACATCATATGGAAGCGAAGATCATTTCTAGGTAATAGCTTGATCCATCCTTATTCTTGAATAAAAGTTAACACCATATACCTATTTGTCAAAAACCATTCTACATCCATTTCTTTCTTTGGTACCACTTCTCGAGTTAATAAATGCCAGTTTTGAGGATTAATATAAATCCTCAGGCCAACATTAAATTTCATTATAAGTTGAGATGATTCAAGAGAATAGAAGGCCAAATGATGCTTTTTTCCCTATTGTAATATATATTTGAAAGGAAAGAATAAATCATTTGAACAAAAAGGAGTAAAGAGAAAGTTTAAGAGTTGTGGGAGAATTTAAGGTTTTAAAGACTGGGATTTAAATTCAAAATCATGAGGTTTTAAAATCATTAACAATTAATATGTAAATAAAACAATAAAAATGAATTAAAATAATAAAATTATACAAATAAAAGATATATATTGTGAAATTTATTATTCATGGAATCTAGTCCATTGAATCAAGTCCAAATAATAAATTTCACAAAATCTAGTCCATGGAAGCATGTCCACAGAAGCAATAACTTCACGTAAGTAGATTCACAAAAGCTTGTGGTCTATAGAATATATTCATTAATAGAATCTAAGTTTCACTGAACCTTAAAAACTCATATTATTGATCTCTAATAGACTTGAGTAAAACCTAAGTGTAGACTAAAAATAAAATTAAGATAATCATATAATAATTTTAGAACATTTTCCAGATATAATCCATGAATGTTAGAAATATATTCAATCATCATGGAATATCATCAATATAATATTGGATAAATAATAATTAATCATTATTAATTAAATTATGATGTAACTTAATTCCTTTATGTTTGAAGTATATGTGAAAATATCATCTAGTTATTGTTCAGTGTCAATAAACTCAAGTGTAATAACACCTTTCAGAAAATTATCTATCAAAAAGTGACGTATTATATTAATATGATTTTCCCTATAATTTAAAACAGGATTATTAGAAATGAAAATAGCACTTGTATTTTCACATTTTCTAAGGAAATTCCTTAATTTATATCCATAATTTAATAAATTGTGTTTCATATATAGAATTTTTGAATAGAAATTGACTACTACTATGTATTAAACATCATTAGTATACAAAGAAATACAAATACATTTATTTCTACATTATAACACTTGAGACATGCCTAAAATATGACATATACTAGAGGTAATTTTCTATCTAACTCGTAGCTACCAAAATCATCATCAAACTAACTAATTTATCCAATAGGCTTCCCTCTAGAGTAATATAGTCTAAAATTGGTTGTATATTTGACGTATTTAAAAAAACTTTTAATTGAATTAAGATGATACTTCCTAGGATTTTATTGTAAATGAGCACACATACACACACTAAACATAATGTTAGGTTGTCTGGTAGTTAAAAATAGAAAATTATAATCATACCTATGTAAATAGTTTAATCCACTAATTTCACAAATTCATCCAAATCATGTTTATATATAGTGCTAATTGGTGTATCGCTTATTTTAGTCCTATCCATTCCAAAAATATTTTAAAATTTATTTAGTATACTTACATTGATTTAAAAAAATATCATCTTTATTTTGAAAAATATTTACACCAAAGAAGAATTTTAACTCTCCCATTAAGAACATTTTAAATTCATTTTCCCTAAGTTTTGAAAATTTAGCACATAAAGAATGTTTTGAAGAACAAAAAAATGATATCATAAATATATATTTGAGTAACTAAAACATATTTTGAAATTCATTTAACAAACAAAGTGGGATCAACTACACCTTTTAAAAATCAATTTTTAATTCAAAAATAGTTGATCCAATCATACTAAGCTCTAGGATCATTTTTTGAACCATAAATAGATTTTGAAATTTTGAAAACATTGTTTGGAAGATGGGTGTTTTAAAATCCTAGGGGTTGTTCAACATAAAAATCCTCAATAAAATATACATTTAAAAAATAACTTTTAACATCCATTTGATAAATTTTTTAATCTAGTTGTGCTACATAAGATAATTGTATTCATATGTCTTAAAATCTAGTTACTAGTGAAAAGGTCTATTCATAGTAAATAACATTTTCTTGGTTATAACTGTGTATAATCAATTTAGCCTAATTCCCAATAATTATTATAGATTCATCAACCTTGTTTATATATACCCATTCAGTGGAGATTGAAATATAGTCTGTGGGACTCTCAACTAGATTCCTCACTTTATTCATTTCAAATTGATTTAGTTCCTCTTTCATGGTCATTACCCAATGTTAATCATTGATAAATTAACTAATGTATTTTTTTTAGATTCAGACTAAAAGAATAGATGTTCAACTCGATTTATTTGTAATGATCGGGTTTGAGTCCTTTTTCTAGATCACCTACAATGGCTTATATAGGGATATTTTTAAGGGTTATATTGTTTTTAGGATTGATGTTCTTAGTTTATCCAAGTCCTATTTAGGGTCAAGTTGGTCTATTTAGTTTAAATTAGCTGATGTTTTAGGTAAATCAACAATATGGTCAATTTTGTTGGATGAATTATTGATATTTAAATTTGATATACAATCCTCTAGATTTTCTAAAGAATCTTTGGGTTCATGTGGATCATCTTCATCAAGAATTACATGAACATGTTAATACAAAAATTATATTCTTTTATTAAACACTCTATATTATTTATTGGAATTTTAATAACCAATGAAGATTCATTAATCACTCTTGGGTGAATCTATTTTATCATCTGTATTATTAATAAAGACATTACAACAAAAACAATTAAATAAGTTTCCTTATATTTTCTTACATTACATTACTAATATGGATTTATCTTTAAAATATACCTTATTAAGACACTATTTGTTTTATAACAGGATGTATTCATAGATTTAAACCAAAACTATATATGTAGTTCAAATTCACCGAGCATAATTTGGGTGATTTTTAGAAGGGTTTTATTTCTTCTATCAACAACTCCATTTTGTTGAGGTTTTCTAAGAACATAGTTTTTTCTGATTATAACAATTTTTTAATAAAATGTATCAACATATTTATCTTCAAATTTACATCCATGAACACTTCACACATTTATAATGTAAATTCCACTAAGGTTCTCAACTGTTTTTTATACATTGTAAAACATTTACAGTCTTCACTTTTGTTTATTAGGAAATACACCCATTTGAACCTTGAATAGTTATAAACAATTACATAATAATAATGATTTCCTAATAAAATTAAAACTCCATATGGTCTTAATAAATCCATGTGAACCAACTCTAGGGATTGAGAGGTAGAAAACTCTTTCTTTGATTTGAATGATATTTTGTGTTCTTTCCTTTTTGACAATGGTTGTATACTTTATCTTATGGGAATTATAGTATGGATAAATAATTGACTAAAATTATTATAAATATATTCTTATGTTTGTTTAGATTATATTACCCAAGAATCCTATGACACATCCAATATTATTGATAAAATTCATTTAAATAAGACTCATTTCAATAAAATGAAAAATTTAAAACAATAGCATAAACTATATCATTTCTTGAGGAAGTAAAAACTCAAATTTTTTAGAATCAATAAATCATATAGACATTACATTCAAATTTAACAATAAATACATCATCACACAATTGAGAAATTATAATCCTAAAACTTTGGAAATCAAAATAGCTTTAGAATTACTGATTTGATAAACGCCAATTATTTTTCCTTTAGAATTATCAAAAAAGTGACATTACAACCATATACTTATTTTAAAATATATAATCATATGAAGTCTCTATAAATGATTCTATAAAATCCACTATCCAGATGAAATAATCCCTTGTTATATCTTTTCAATTAGTTATCTTATAATTAATTAGAAATTAGATGATTTTGGTACCCATATCTTTTTGGGTTCATAGAAGTTATCAAACAATTCCTTTGGAATCTAAATCTGTTTAACATAATTCTAATATATTGAATAAAATATTTCAAGGAATTAAAAAATACTTCATTTTATATTTAGAGTGGATTTCCTGATACCTATAGGTACCCACTATGTTATATTCTAAGGTTTTTTTTACAATATTGGTCCTAAGAATAAAAAAAATTCAATATTTTTCTCTTCTACCCTGGTTCATAACTAAAATTACTCCTAAGATTAGGTACAACCAGATTACCCAAAATCCTATTAAGAGTTTCAATTATTAAATTTATACATTCAATATTCTTTTATGTTTTTCATTAACTAATATAAAATCATTGTTTTTTTTTCAAAATCAAACCATTATTTTCTTTTTCAATACTAAGATAAAACATTATATACACATTAAAATCATTTTTTATTCAAATCATTTTATTTATAATTTAGTTCATTCATGGTATCCTCAATCATTGAGAAATTCTCAAATATTTATTCATTAGATATATTCAAATCATCATGAAATTCAATTTAAGATAAAATAGTGGTATAAATTGTTACCCCTTGTGTAGTAGCCATAAAATATAGATTATATTTTTCATTAACATCTTCTTTGCCTATGTCATAGTCACTGGATCTATCCTATGAATCACTTTAATTTTTCCCCATGGACTTCATGGTTTTCTTATATTTTTTGTCATATTTCCTTTTGTATTTATTCCTTGGACATTCTACAATGATTATCCCTTTTTTTTTAATCATAACATGTAACCTCGCCAAATGAATCATCTTTTTTTAACTTTATTTTCTTATAATATTTTACTTTATAATTTCACTTTCAGAAGAAAAAACTTACTATAGTATTTCTTGAAACATCTAGACAACTAGGCCATCTCCTCATCATTGTCAGTTTCCCAATCATTTCAACCAGTGATATCATCCTTAATAACCTATTTGGATTTTAAATGATATGATTTGAAGTAAATATACTTATTAGGTTTAGCATCCTCATCATCAACATTGAGTTCTGACCCACACATAATTAAGTTTCCAATTAGTACCTTTACTAGTAGCTTACTATTATCACATTACTCTCTAATGGAAACAATAGTGCCTCTCCATATATCAAGTAGAAATATTAAATCCACAAAACATGTGATTTATATTTCATGGTCTTCTAAGTTCATTTATAGTATTTATGACTTCATTGAAATTTTGATACATTTCAAAACTAGATTTTTTAGGCTTCATCTTGAATCTATCATATTAGATAATATTTATATTTTATAAAATCACCTTAATATTATATGTTACTTTATGAGACATGACAATAGTATCCAAAATATGATATAGAGTATCACTATAATAAATTCAATTAAATTCACATTCCCTTAATACATATTAAAAATAATTCATGGATATATAGTTATAATCATATGAAACCTTTATATAATTACTCTATTATTTTATAAGAGCCTTAGGTTTCTCATATTGGTCCTCAATAGTGGTATAAATATCAACCCTCATGCTCTCAATATGTGTTTTCATATTTATTTTCCATTGATAATATTTCTGAACAATAAATTATGGGGTATATTAGTAGTAGATCCTTCTAATTTATATTTATCCATAACAATAGAAGACTTAAATAAATATAAAAAATAAATTTTCAAGACTTGATCGAGGTCAAATAAATGAAAAATAGTGATAAAAACGTGGCTCTACCACCAAATTTTGGCCTTAGTGGAGTGCTCAAGAGGGGTTTTAATTGAGCATCGAATAAAAATTTATATTTAAAAATAAATTTAAAACAATATACCCCAATTTGAATGCAATCCAGTTTACTAATATATTAGGTATGTATGATTTGGTATTTTTAAATATCTTCATGTGGGAATGATCAAAACCAAGTTAAAAATTTTTGAAATCACTCTTGATTTTGAAACAATCTTACTCACACAAAACTCGGTATAAATATCACTAATAAATGTTAAATATGAGAGTATAATTTTGAAAACACAATTTAAAGATACTTGTTTAAAAATAGAAATGAAAATAGGATTGTAATAATTGAAAAAAAAATTAGAAATTTTTAGAAAAAAAATAATACATGGAAGAATTTAAAAAATAATTTTTTCAATTCCAAGATAAACCCAAGTCATCTCTAATTGATAGTAACCCATTTCCAAGAATATTTATTATAACAAATTAACTTATCCATTCCCTAGATTTGGTTTTACAGACACCAATTTCACTAAAGTAAGTCTAAGAAACAACCCACATATTCTACAGTTAATCATGGGATAACACATCTGAAAAGAAGAAACAAGTTGTATAAAAGTACTTCTATTTACTATACATGATAATTTCTCAGTAAATATACAATAAGTACAAGAAAAACTAAAATATAAAGAGTGAGAGAAGTAAAAATATAGTTTTTATGTAGCTTCATATTTGATCGTCTTCAGTTGATAAATTATCTTTCAATATTTCCTTGAAATCAAATGAAATTATTTTTGAAACTTTTACTCAGGTGTGGCAGTTCTGCTCAGAAAATAGAGTATCATTAGTATAAATATACAGAGTATCCTCTTATGTGTCACTTTATTTTTCATTAGAGGCTTCCCAATATTTAAGAAGGTAACTTCATAAATTATCACTTCATTAATAATAATAATTAATTCCTTTTATTGATCATTCACTCTAAAATTCATAAATGGTCTGACCTTTAGTAAATTCTAAAAATATGTAATTAGAATAAAATAACTTTTTTTATTAGATATGAATTGTTGATATTGGTTCATAATTGAAAATGGTGGAAATGGTATCAAGATACCTTGGAAGTATCATCTTACTAAGGAATAGGGGAGGCACTAAATATTGATACTTATGTATGAAAAATAATAAATTCTCTTTAGAGAAGAATAATATTTCACACATAAGTAACAATATGTTTCACAAAAGATCCAATTTCATCTTATGGTTAATATTTACTTCATAAGAATGAGATCTCTTCTCATAGTTGATCTGGTTCTTTCACACATATGATATTTCCTTCTCACAGTTTATCTAGTCCTTCTCACATTTGATATCTATTTCTCATATATGATCTTCCCTTCACATGGGAGATCTTTCCTTATCCTAGATTATCATTCCTTTTCACCAAATATTCATCAGAAAGCATGGTTGATCGAGACCTAAATGAATTCTCTTGGCTTGAATACATGATCAATTAGCATAACACGCTATTGATGTATTTCCTTTGAATGGATGATCCAACTCTTAGAAAAATTTGATATTATCTTCTTGTAACCAATATTTTCTACATGATAAATTTTTTATCTTTATGGTTGATCCTTCTTGAATGATTTATTCTCTTGGACACATTGATATTTTCTCTATAAAATATGTAGTACTCACAGAAAATTTTCATTGGTGTTATGGAATATCTATATATAGAATATTTTATCAAAAATATAGAATCATTTTCATAAACTATAAAAATTATTAGAATTAAAATAATAATTATTTCATATTTTTAAAATAAGGAATTTATAGAATAAGACAACACCTTCCATTAGAAGAAAATACATCATAGTCCAACTCAGAATAATTCCACCAACAAGTGATATTGTAAAACACTATATATGTTTTTTTTACACTTTAAACATCTGAACCTCTCATCATCTGTGAAATTAAACATAAATATGAATTTCATGTGAAGATTACATGATGGATATAATTCATGCACATGGACTCCTTCAAATAGTCAAAGTTCTAAAAACCATAACATAATCTAAAATTCATACAAAATATTGAATAAAAATATCAAATATAACTTCTCAAACTAAGAACAAAAATAGTTTTACCCTTATAACTAGGACTTCCTACTACAAATGTCTTCTTGACACACTAGTTAAAGTCTCATCACAAGATTCACTTTATTTATAAACCAAAAATACTCCAAATTCAGAAATATTAAATCAAAACACACAGATGGATACCACATTGTAATTCCCCATCCCAAATACTATGAGAGAGAACCCTCAGTTGAGGTGCTACATGATCTCAAGTGCATCTCACCATATACTAAAGTTTACTGACTAGTATTGGGGGACTAATACATAGAATGGGGGGACTCTGTATTCAAATAGAAGTCAAAAACATAGTAGAATAACAAAACAAAACCCATAAGATCATCAAATTATGCATAATCCATAAACAAATCAATCACATATAAAAAATGGTGTTCTCAAAAAAGAAAGCATGTATCACCTACTGGGATGATCATGGATACATAATAAAAAAAAGTAAAAAATGAAAAAGGGACCTACTTATATCCTCAGGACCCAACCTAATCCCAATATTCATATGTCTATCAAGCTACCTCAACTCGACCACTAGCATATCATGTGCTCTGACTTGAAAGTAAACTCAATTTGTGCACATGCACTGGGGTTTTTGTACTAGTTGTGAGAATATAACTCAGTAGGGTCTCACAAAACACCCATAATATTTTCAATTATAAATTTTGGAATTGAAGGGTAGAATAAACAAAAAAACAAACATAATTTTTGGGTCATCATGTTATAATTTGGCCACCATGATAGTCTATGATGTACAAAGGCCCATCTGGTCACAGTGTGCTTACTAGATCACCATGGTTCATGACTATACCTACTTTTACACCATTCCAAAATCTAATCATCAGACTTTTCTACCATAGTACTCACAACCTAGACCATGCCTTAAGACTCAGAATTGGGAAAAATTTGAAAACTTGACTCGTTACCCTAAGTGATAGGGTATAGTCTATTTCCAAACCCCAACCCATAATCTTTTGACTCATGGTAGGGTCCCACACCCATGCCTCGTGTCGCTCCATGACCTATACCTCTCACTCTAGGTAGTCCAATCCCATTAAATTAGAATACTCATGGCATAGTCCACTACCATGACCCAAGACTACTCAAGAAAAGGTCCTATGTCACAACCCAATCCAACTCAATGAAATGTAATTTTCATGCATGAGGACTCCTTGTCACCCACAACGGTCTGGCCAGTTCCATTTCACTCATATCGGGTCTATGCTGGAATTCTATCCCTCTCCATGTATTTTTCATATCATAATCACAAGCGAGAACACACATGAAACATCCCATAGGGAATAAATACTATCAAAAAATCTTACAAACTCATTACCTAGGGTCTATTCACTCAAACCTATCCCCTTATCTAGAAAATACCTCATAATCCATACAAAATATGTTGTTCCCCAAGGAATTATTATCCTTCCCATTATAGCATCTATTGGGGTCCTCTAGATCCGGTATGTTCTATTCTCATTGATATTGATACATGTATGTCACCCTTAAGTGACCTCATATCCCATAGGATCATTTATACCTTTAACTCTTCAGGAAGGGTCGAGTTCCTATCCAATAATACCTTACCATCTCAATGCACAGTCTTTAAGAAACTCCCAAAACCTATAATAGGGTCTCAATCACATCTTATAAGGGATACCACTCAACACATCACTCAAAGTAAACTTTACTATGGGGTACATGTCAAGTCTTAGGGGAATTTCCCCTCTTAAAACACACTCCATGACTCACCTCCTACCTCGAGATGGAGTTCATCGTCACTCACAAGACATATGGCTATCTCACCCAACAACACTCATCCCAAATCCTCTCATCGCTTCCCATGATCCCTAGATACTCATCTAGACTATACCTTATCACCACTACACCCCAAGACCTACCCAAGGTCTCTCTTCAGCTCAACCAATGCCTTCACCCCTTGGAGACATGGTCAGTGAGAAATGTCTAAATCAGCCAAGGGATAAAGAGCCCTTACTCTCATCCCAGGTGGATCAATTACACATCATCTTCTCACTGAAGGACTATAACTATCATTATACCCCATTTTCATACCTATATATTATGTATGTGATGCATGATGAAGAATAAACATTTATATGAAATTTTATCATAGGGTCCTCCTACCTCAAACATGGAGTTAAACACTCACAGAGAACCATCAAGACTCATCTAACCCCATCCAACCCTCATATGACTTCCCAAGAACCTATCTCCTTCCAAGAGAAACAGATAATTAATTATAAAAATTTATAATTAGTTATTAAATAAAATTCTAATGGTTAAATCATCAAAAAACTAATAGTACACACTCACCGCACCAAAATCACACCCAATGATGTGTGTCATACTTTTGGGGGGACTATATCAACAAAAACATGAAGTCCCCAAATGTATTGGATGATTTCACAATGCTCCCATGAAATCATCACTAAAACCCATCCCAAAATCATTAAAAAATAGAGGGAAGGGAAGGGGAAAAAGAAAGAAAAGAAAAAAGATGATCTTACCTCCAACTGACGTCAAAACACTTCTTAAATATTTCCATATCAAGAGGACCAAAGTGTTAATGAAAGGGGTGAATTAGTTGAATATTGACTCTCTTTATACCCCCAACCCCTAAAACATGTAGCATCCTAACACAGAAATAATGGAACAACCCTTATCCAAATTAGGAAACGTGTGCACTATTTATGGTGTAAACAGGGGGTTAATAAGGTGAATAACTCAAGTAAGAGGGATCCCCCATTAATCAAAACTCACTCATGGTGTGAACGGCGGTTTGAGGATTGAATGACTCATATTAAGGTCATTTACCCACATGTAAAGGTCCCATTAATGGTGTGAATTCCACATTCACTATGAAACTACCCTATATAAGGCACCAAACATTGGTCAAAAACCATCCACACCATTAAGCTTCAATCAAAGATATAACTTATCCCCACTAAAATAATTCATAGTGTGAATCATGGTCCATAGCAAAAAACTATTATACTCTATGGAATTTCAGCACCAGGGTCACCTTTGCCATTCTTTAAATTCCTCTTGAATACTTGAGGCATCCACCAAGCATAAAACCCCATCCAAAAACATATCAAAAAGATGTTCCAATGCAAAAAAAAACTGATTTGAATCTATGTTCATTGAATAAACCTTGATCTTGTCCAAAAATTCAAACTCCCCTTAAAAGGTAATGACCTTGACATTCACAGGTCATTACATTTAATATCAAAAAAAAATCTTTTTTATTAATATTTTTCTAAGATAAAATATATGTTTTTCCATCCCCCTACTCAATATGATTATTTTTATGTATCTTAAAACTCCATCTTCTTATAGATTGATAGGAATTGTTTCTCTAATATTGAAAAAAATACATGTTGATTTCAATTAAATGTCATATATTATTATTATTATTATTTAAATTTTTCTTTTTTATTATTATTCTGTTTATTATTTATTCTTAATATATTTAATCTAATAAAATATTGAGTTATTTTTAATGAAATTATAATATTACTTTCCTGTTTTCCTTTATCACTTGTAAGTAAAACTTTTTTATAATAAAATACACTTAACATTGATATTTAATATGATATAAATATTTATTTTTAAAAAATAATCATAAATAACTTTATTAAAAGTAGTCTCTATCATTTAAATTTTATTTTTTTAATCCTAAAAAAAATAATTTGGGGGATCCAAACATTTTGAAATTATAAGGTGCAACCAAATTCTATAATAAACAACCCTTGATTATCAAAAAATATAGATCAATAAAAATAATTATTTCATGTATATTTTTTAAACACATATCAGGAAGTGAGAAAAAATCTTATTGATTTAATAAAAATACTTTTATTAATGTTCTCATAGTAGTCTATATATCCATTAAGTTTCCATTTTTTCAAAGTGTTATGCCATTTAGGTTTAAAAATTATTTTTTGAAAATTACCTCAAATAGGTTGGTATAGATTCTACATGTGGGCTATAATATATTGTAAAATTCAATATGTCTTGGTTGTTCAAGGTATTTTTTTGGATTATCAATATAATTTTATATGTTTAATTTCAATTTTCTATTTCATGATCTAAAATAAACTATTCACAATTCTGAGAAATGATTGATAAAAAGTTGTATCCTGGGGTTTGTATTGATTTTCAGTGGCAATGACAACAACATTCCTTGATTTTGAATTTTCCCTCATTTCTCTAATATTATACATATGGTTATTTAATTCATAGAAAAATCATTTATTTTTCTTTCATGATCATTACGTGTTTCTTATTTTTCTTAGTTTGTGAAGGTTATGTGCGCAATAGAAGCTTGTGGGTGGATGTGCCCACTTGGATTTTTGTCATTAGAAATGATCAATCCAGGATCAATATGATAATAAACGTTAGTCTCCATGGATCGATTCACAGAAATAGACAAAGAAGAAGAAAGGTCCCGGAACCACAAAAGTGGATCGCCACAGGTTGGTTATAATTAGTTTAATTAATTGACAAGAAGTAACTTTTAGGTGTTGTTTCTTCATTGATATTCTTGATCACGTTCGGATGTGATTCGTCATTGCGTCTCAGAAGCCAAGGGTAGACTTCCTTTAGAAGTGACCCACACATGCACCACGTATCTCTGGATGTCTCCAAAGGTGTCTCTAAGTGCTAGCATGGAGAAACCATTTCTAGGATTTCCAGCCTTAGATCGTCTTGATCTGATGAAGAGGATCTCTCTCAGTCTTGAGAGCGTTCTTGGAGGAAGGAGTTATTTCGGTCTTGAGATAATTCTCTATAATTGTTATGCATGAAAATTCATTTTAAAAGATTTGGGTTTGTGAGGATATTTATAATCGGGTTTGAGGTTGTAGAGTTATGACAATAAATAAATGCATTAGGCGTTTTATTTATTTCATTAACTCTTTTGAAAACCCCATGTTGATTTATCAATTCCTTGACATGTGCCCACACTGATTATAATAAATATCATTTAATAAAATGATATTTCCTCAAAATCCCGATTAGAAAAACTACACGGCGTGTAATCATAAATACATGGCATGTACTTGTTTTTTATTAAAAACTACACGGCATGTAATCATTAATACACGCCGTGTACTTGTTTTTAAAATAAAAACTACACAGCGTGTAATCATTAATACATGGAGTGTACTTGTTTTCATTTTATACTTCCTCCAACATTAAAACTCTTTAGGATTCTTTGAATAATTATTAAAACACGTATGGGAATAATATTTATTCTATTTGAGATACTTGGATACACTTAGTGTGTGACCCTCTAGGACAATTTCTCATTGGCAATAGGCGGGCATGCCTAAAATCCAAGATTACTGTCTAGCAACAGGTCAAGGCACCCAAGAGAAATAAGTTGACGCCATATTTACATGTCACCTCATATGAACTCTTACTATGTAATTTAATCCCTTTGTCTCAATATCTCATCAAGAAAGTTTCATGGAAGTGTCATAAACCTATATGCTTGATCTGTCATTATTTTACTTCACGAAATAAACTCGTCGTGACACCATGGCCATGGAATTTGTGTGATTGTTCTATTTCAATCAAAGGGACCAAGATATCTACTTCCGTAAATATGGAAGGGACAAATCTTTCCTCGACTTATCCATTAACAACATGTCATTTGTGACACACCCAATGTACCCTACTTCCCACTAACTCTCTTGGTGACGATTTTTGTCAGCAAATCTAAGTGTGTGAGTCATAACATGAGTTAATGATAATCTTTCAATATAAGGACCACTACACATGCTCTTAGATAGCAATGTCCAATGACACCAAGACATGCGGAATTTCTACTGGTGGGTCTGTTCTCATAATATCCCATCTTGGAGATTACCAAGTGTGAAGTCCCTGAGAGAGAGTCTCGCCTTCTTATGAGTACTCTCACATGACGGTCAGTATACTATGTCTCCTATCATAGTATGTCATCCAACCATAAAACTTTATTTAAAAATATTTTAATAGAATTTCAAGGTTCTCATCATATCAGGGATATTCCATGACCATATTAATGCAACAAATATTCCAGGACATTATTATATTATAGTTATACAGAACAATGGACAATATATAATAAGAGTACATTCATTTAATCAAAGTACCAAACAGTTGGTTCTCAGGACACCAACCCTTACAAACTCCCACTTGGACTAGAGCCAACTGCCTACGAATTTTAGTTCGATAGACCTCACATGATGATCATGTTTCTACTGATTCAAGGCTTTAGTCAATGGGTTCGCCATGTTGTCTTCCGTGGAAATACCACTCACTGCAACTTCACCTCTCTGAGAAAAATCCCTCAAGAGATGATAATTCCGAAGTATGTGCTTTATCTGCTGATATAACCTTGTATATTTTGAAAGTGCCACTGATGCAGTATTATCACAATAAGGTGTGATAGGATCTTTAATGCTAGGTACTACATACAGCTCTTGGATGAAGCTTCGCATCCATACTACTTCTTTAGCTACCTCAGAAGCTACGATATACTCAGACTCCACTGTACAATCTGCCACCACACTTTACTTTGAGCTCTTCCAGCTCACTGCACCTCCATTCAAACTGAAGATTTATCCAGTCCGCGACTTCATGTCATCTTGATCAGTCTGGAAACTAGCATCTACATGTCATCTAATGACCAGTTCTTCATCTCTTCTATAAACTAGAAACATATCCTTAGTACACCTTATATACTTAAGGATAGTCTTGACTTTCATCGAATGGTGGTCTTCTATATTAGCTTGATATCTGGATACCACACTTAATGCGTAAGCAACATCTAGCCTTGTACATAGTATAACATACATGACTGACCCAATCGCGGATGTATAAGGGATCCTTGCCATTTTCTTTCTTTCCACATGTCTTTGAGGACACATTTTCATGGAAAGATGAATGTCATGTGATGCTGGCAACAATCCCCTCTTGGATTGTTCCATACTGAATCTCTTCAGTATCTTGTAAATGTATGTACTTTGACTCAGGCCCAGAATTCTCTTGGATCTATCACGATAAATCTTGATCCCAAGAATATATGCTACCTCACCCAAGTCTTTCATGGAGAAGCATTTATCCAACCATGCCTTAACAGACTGTAAGACAGGTATTTCGTTTCCAATTAGTAATATTTCATCAACATATACTATTAAGAAAACAACTGAACTTCCACTAAACCTCTTGTAGAAACAAGTCTCACATCATTATTAACAAAAACAAATTCTATTACATCTTCAACAAAACAAATTTTCCATGACCTTGATGCTTGCTTTAATCCCAAAATGGATTTCTGTAACTTGCATACCTTGTTGGAATCCTTTGGAGTCACAAACCCTTTTGGTTGTGTCATGTAGACATCTTCCTGGAGGTTCTTGTTAAGGAATGTTGTTATGACATCCATTTTCCAAATTTCATAGTCATGGAAAGTGGAAATGTCCAATAGGATTCTGATTGATTTCATCATCACAACCGATGAAAATGTTTCATCATTATCAATTCTATGACACTGTCTAAAACCTTTTATATCCAGTTGTTCCTAATAGGTGTTGACCTTCCCCTCCTTGTCCAGTTTCTTCTTGAATACCCATTTATTACCAATAGGCTTTACATCAACTGGAGGATCTACCAAAATCCAGACTTGGTTTTGGTACATGGAATCTATTTCAGAATTCATGGCTTCTTGCCACTTGGAAACGTCTGTGCCTTCAACTACTTCCTTGTAGGTAACAGGATCATCATTTTCAACCAATAACAAGTCACCATAATCAGTGACAAGAAAACCATATCATTCTAGTTCTCTCACCTCTCTCGTTCTTTTACGTAGTTCTTGTGTCTCTCGAACAGATTATTCTTCCACAGGGCTTTGTGGAATCTATTCTTGTACCAATTCTTGTGTTTATTGAGCCTTGACTTCATCGGTGTCTATCTCGCTCCCACTATCTCTTTTGGAGATGTTCTCCCTCTCAAGAAATATGGTGTATCTCTCCACTGTATCCTTTTTGTCTGAGGGTTTGTATAAGTAATATCCCCTTGTTTCGTTGGGATATCCTATTACGATACACTTTGAGCCTCGGGGTGCAAGTTTGTTTCCTAAAGAGGCCTTAACAAATTATTAGCTACCCCACACATGTAAATTTGATAACATGGCTTTGCGTCCACTCCATAACTCATATGGAATACCATTTATCGATTTAGTTGGTACATGGTTTAGTATGTGTGCTGCTTTTGTAATGTATATCCCTGAAAGGATAATGGAAGACTCACATGACTCATCATTGATCTCACCATGTCCAAAAGGTTGTGGTTCCTCCTTTAACTTACACCATTCCACTGAGGTGTGTAAGGAGTGAGTTGAGATAGAATCCCAAAATCCCTTAAGAAATCAATGAAGCCCTGATTAATATATTCTCATCCTCTGTCTGAGCAGAGTTTCTTAATCTTCTTACCAAGCTGGTTCTCAACATCATTCTTGTATTCTTTGGACTGATCAAAAGAATCTGACTTATACCTCATTAAGTAAATATATCTATATCTACTAAAATCATCAGTAAAAGTTATGAAGTATGAGAACCCACCCCTTGCTTCAATTGGAAATGGTGCACACACATCTGTGTGAACTAATTCTCGATGCTCTTAAGCCTTTTCACCTTTCCCACTAAATGGGGCTTTGGTCATTTTTCCTTATAGACACACATGACATACACCAAGTGGTTTTAGTTCGAAAGAATCTAAATACCCATCTTTATGTGATTTTGTCAACTATTTCTCATTGACATGACCTAGCCAGTGATGCCAAAGTTGGGTGTGGTATGAGTCATGTGAATTAACTTTTTCAGCGATTTCCATTACTTGGTTTGTGTATTCTAACACATAAAGGCCATTATTTAAATTTACCCTACCAAAACAAATGCTATCTTTATAAAAGCAACAACATCCACTTCCAAACGTGAATATGAATCCATCAGTATCTAATCTGGATACTGAAATAATGTTTTTGGTTACAGAGGGTACATAATAACATCCTTTCAAAACCAAGACCATCCAATAGGCAATGTGAGGTGGTAGTCTCCGATAGCTACAGCAGTGAGTCTGGCAACATTGGTTGCTCGTAGATCCACCTCAACTCGGTCAATCTTTCTGAATCTATTTGGTTCCTATATTTGGATACATATGTGAGCACCACAAGCAGTATCTAACACCCAATTGGTAGAGATAGATATATTTCATTCGATAACAAACGCACCTGAAGCCTCCCCTTGCTTTCTTAGCTGGGTGTTGTTTTTCTTCCAGTGGCCCTTCTTGCCACATGCAAAACAAACAACCTCCTATTCTCATGCCTCCCCTTTGATATTCCTTTTCTTGGAAGGACATGAAGAAGCTTTGGGCTTAAAGCTCTTAGCCTTCCCTTTCCTTTTATTCACCATGAGGACAAAAGGCTTTCTATGCTTCATGTCATTTTCCACTTGGCGAATGAGGATAAGAAGATCAGACAGAGACTTCTCAATGTTGTTCATGTTGAAGTTCACAACAATGTTTGAGAATCTCTAGGGGATTGATTAAAGAATGAGATCGGTACCCAGTTCTTCAGGGAGTTTAAACCCTAGAACCTCTAAGAACTCAATGTAGCCAATGAGCTTGACTACATGCAGCCCGATTGGGGAACCCTCTCCAAGAATGTTCTGAAATATAGCCTTGGAGATCTCAAACCTTTCCTATCTTTGTCTCTCCTGGTATAGACCACAGAGGTGCTCGAGCATGCTATAGGCATCCATGTCTTCATGAGACTTCATGATCTCACTAGACATTGATGATAGCATCAAACATTGAATGTTGAGTGCATTGTTCAAATTTTGATCATAGACCAAGAAATCTTCACCACTCACCCCTTGGGTAGGCGAATCAAGAAGTGAGGACTCCAACGCGTAAAACTTACGTTCATGGAATAGGATAACCCGGAGGTGCCAAAACCATTCCAGAAATTTACTGTCGGTGAAGAGATTGTCTTTTTCCAGAATTGATGATAAAGAAAATGTGGTTGATGAGTTTTTTATATTGATTCTACAAATTAAAAGAGTAGATTTATCAGTATCTTTTCATTACATTTTATGGAAAATAATAAATGAATTTATTAATTCTCCCACTATTTTATCAAGTCCCAATTTCCCTCACCATTGAACCTGGAATGTCTAGTTTCTTTGACATTCTAGTGTAAATGATCCATATTCCCCTTCGCATAACCCCAACAAGGGTTGGTCAAGCTATTTGAAGGTATTTAGGTAGGAAGGTTTTTGCCAACTATGAGCTTACAGTTCCTTGATCTGTTGAGTGGACTCCCCAATCGTAAAATCCTGACATGGATTTCCTCAACTCTTGCCTCCAATATTACATCAAGTCTAGAAAGGCCTACTCCTCTTGATGTAATATGGTTAAGTCAACACAAAACCTTTCATAGGGGCTTCCTTTATAAAAGTAAGTGTCCCAACAAGGGTTGGTCAAACACATAGTTTTATTGAGTCTTTCCCTTAATCAAGTAAAAGAAGGCTTGGTCTAACATAATATGGTATTGAGGGATTTTAATCCTTTATGCGTAGTTTCTCATTATCACATGCTTGTTAATATTAAGTGATGCTTGCTTAAGTGATTAACCATATTCCGATAATGTTTACGCATAGTCCGGTTTTTATTTTATTCCATATTTGCATGCTTGTTCATTTTATTAACTTTGTGTGCACGACAACACATACATAATAAATAAACCATGAAATCAAATAGAAATAAAATAAGACGACATGATCATGAGATTTTATTGGTTATCTTATCTAGCAGTTTGATAAGCTAACCCTGGCCTAGGGAAAAACACCTTGAACTGATGGTTCGTGTTTTTCAGCTCCCACCTGTCAAACCTTGTATCTTCTTGGGTTGGTTTTGCCTCAGCTTCAGGTTTTGAACCATCTCCTCTAGCTTTGATGATCCTCCATTACATGGGGTTTACATTAAAGAAACCATGGGCACACAGGCCCAACATTTTATTAGAAAAAGGCTCACAGGACAATGAATTTAAATTAAATAAATTTAAATGAAACCAAACACACATACAAAGGGTCTTTGGTCTAACTCATGATCATCCATAGCATGCAACGACATTTATGCATATTTAGAATTCAAATTATTTTAATCATTCTATTATTTTAGATAAGTATTTCTTGAAATTAATTAATTATGATCTTATAATTAATCAATTTTTTATCTTAAATTCCTTTCTAAATTATCTTGAGATTCTTCTCATCCATATCCCTTGTACAGGTCTTTGTACATTTGGAGGAAACCTGGTGAAATTCCATTTTTGGAAAGTACATGTCATGTGGTTTATATTTACATGGCGTGTATTTCTTTTCACCCTTTATCCAAAGTACATGCCGGGGGATCTGTTGTGTTTTCCCTACTTTGAAATATTTTGGACTAGACAGCATGTAGATTAATCTAGCACAAAGTTTACTTCCTTGTTACACAGTTACCAGTCTGGCAATCATGTGTACGCAGAACACGACTTCTCCTTGTACACGGTTTCACTTGGGCCAGATCAGACTACATGGCGTATTGATTCAACATACATGTTGTGTATTCCAGTTCCACGTGTTATTCATTTCTGGTCAACACGATGTAATAAAACTCAGGTATACTCAATTCACATGTCATGGTTTGGTGGACCCGTACCGGTTCGTTGAACCTAAGAACACTGTGTGCAGTTTTAATTACACATCGTGGTATTCCCGTGTTGTACAGACAAAAAGAGAGGATCCTCTAGATGAGTTACTCATTTTTTATTTTAATCAAAATTAAAATTAAAAGGTTGTTTCTTATGATGTGAATCAAGAAATGAAGGAGGAAGAACATATCTTTTTCATTCAGTTTAATAGAATGATTTATCACGAATTGAATCAAATATAAATGCGTAAATTATCAACAAAAAATAAATAACTATAATCAACATTGTAACATCGCTCTGATACCATTTGAAGGTTCTGGGCACAGTAGAAGCTCATGGGTGGATGTGCCCACTTTGCTTTCTGACATTAGAAATGATCAATCTAGGATCAATACGACGATAAATGCCAGTCTCCACGGATCGATTCACAGAAACAGACAAAGAAGAAGAAAGGTCTCGGAACCAAAAAATGGATCATCATAGGTTAATTATAATTAGTGTAATTAATTGACAAGAATTACCTTTTGGGTGTTCTTTCTTTGTTGATATTCTTGATCATGTTCTGATGTGATTAGTTGTTGTGTCGCAGAAGCCAAGGGTAGACTTCCTCCAGCAGTGATCCACATGTGCACCACGTATCTCTGGACGTCCCGAAAGGTGTCTCTAGGTGATAGCGTGGAGAAACTTTTTCTTGTGTTGCTCGCCTTAGATCTTCTTGATTCGATTAAGAGGATCTCCCTCGGTCTTGAGAGCATTCTTGGATGAAGGAGTTCTTTCGGTCTTGAGAGAATTATCCAGAATTGTTGTGAACAATGATTTATTTTAAAAGAGTTGGGGTTGTGAGGATATTTATAATCGGGTCTGAGATTGTAGAGTTATAAAAATAAATAAATGCGTTACGCATTTTATTTATTTCATTAACTCTTTTGAAAATGCTATATCGAATCATCAATTCCTTGGCATTCGTCCACACAGATTATAATAAATATCGTTTAATAAAATGATATTTCCCCAAAATCCCGACTAGAAAAACTACACATCATGAAATCATAAATACACAGTGTGTACTTTTTTTCATTAAAAACTACACGGCATGTAATCATTAATACACGGCATGTACTTGTTTTCAAAATAAAAACTACACGACGTGTATCATTAATACACGACGTGTACTTGTGTTTATTTTATTCTTTCTCCCACATTAAAACGATTTAGTCTTCCTTTAATAATTATTAAACCATGTATGGAAATAATCTTTATTCTACTTGAGATACTTGGATACACTTAGTGTGTGACCCTCTAGGCCTCTTTCTCATTGGCATTAGGTGGGATTTCCTAAAGTCCAAGATTACTGTCAAGCAATGGTTCAAAGAACCCAAGAGAAAGAAGTTGACGCCGCATTGAAGTGTCACCTCATATGAACACTTACTGTGTAATTTAATCCCTTTGTCTCAATATCTAATCAAGAAGGTTTCATGGCTGTGTCATAAACCTATATGTTTGATCTGTCATTCTTTGACTTCTAGAAATAAATTCTTCATGACACCATGGTCATGGAATTTGTGTGATAGTTAAATTTCAATCAAAGGGCTCGAGATATCTACTTCCATAAATATGGAAGGGACAAATCCTTCCTTGACTTATCCATTAAAAACATGTCATTCGCGACACACCCAACGTACCCTACATCCCACCAACTCTCTTTGTGACGGTTTTCATCAGCAAATCTAAGTGCGCGAGTCATGACATGAGTTATTGATAATCTTCCAGTCTAAGGACCACTACACACGCTTGTAGATAGCAATGTCCGATGACACCAAGACATGCAGAATTTCTACCGGTGGGTCTGTTCTCATAATCTCCCATCTTAGAGATTACCAAGTGAGAAATCCATGAGAGAGAGTCTCGTCTTCTTACGAGTACTCTCCCATGATGGTCTGTATACTATGTGTCCTATCATAGTATTTCATCTAACTGTAGCACATTATTTAAGAATATTGTTATATAATTTCAAGTTTCTCAACATAGTGGGGATCTTCCATGACCTCATTAATGAAACAAATATTCCAGGACATTATTATATTATAGTCATGCAGAACAATGAAAAATATATAATAAGAGTACATTCATGTAATCAAAGTATATAATAGTTGGTTCTCAGGACACCCACCCTTACAGTTTGGATATTTATATTGTTTCTATTTAAATTTTTCATATTTTCAATATAAAAAATTATAGGTTTCATGTATACATAATATGTGGTAGGTTTTATAAGGAATCATCCTTAAAAAAAATTTAATCTTTAGTTTTATGTCTAGAATTCAATCTCTTAAATTTAAAGGATATCTATGGATTTCAGTTTTAGATTATTTGATTGTCACCCTTACATAAATATTATATCACAAGAAGGAAACTTCTACTCAGTGTCCACTTTTCTCATTGTACAAAACTTTTAAGATATAAAATGTTTTCTTTTCATGATGTATCTTCATAGTTTTCATCTTTACCTCATTATTTTCCCTAATAATCCTTAAAAAGTAATAGAAAACATTTCAAATGTGGAATGAGAAAAAAATTCTTAGTAAGAGATATAAAAATAAATAATGAAACTTTTTATTCCATGAATAATCATAAAAATTTTACCTTTTCCAAATTAACATTGGCCTCAAAATAAACGTTTTCTTACTTCGAAAGTAAACATCACTTCCCAAATATGTTCACAAATAATTTCAGAAGAAATACTAAAGTCAAAATAAAACTCATAGATATTTCATTGAAATCATGAAACCCACAAGAAAACATTTTCACAAAGTTATACCTTTCACTCTTAATAATTATCATATATATTTTTTAAATATTATATGGTTATCTTACCTTTTGAAATCATAATATTTCCATAAAAACAAAAATATATAATAGATAAATCTTGAAGGTCACAGGGGAAATTTTCATCACATAAAACATACAAGAACACTTACAAGTGGAATAACTAATACGGTCAATATAGAACATAATTATATTGAGAACATAATCATTTCCCAATGAATTGGTGGGATATAATAGACCCACCCATCCTTGATTTATAATATAACCACTTATACTTGGATAATAATGGAACCACCCATCCTTGGTTTATAATGAAACCATCCATCCATGGTATATAACATAATATCCCATCATTATAAAAACAATACAATAATTGTAACATAATCTTAACCCATGAAATATTTCATTTTCATCACAATATTCATAAAAAAATTGCACCCACAAGAAAACATTTATAGATATTGAAATATACATTTTATTTTAAATTTTTTTGGAAAATAACCAGAATAAAGTGAATGAGAGTTTTTCTTTGAATAAAAATGAAATCTTGTAAAGGAATCCCAACATAAACTAATATCTATAGCAGTAGAAAAAACCATTGGCATCGTATATGTAAAAATAGAACATTCCTTTTAAAAAATTTTAAAAAAAAATTTATAAAATACATAAAAATATTCATTTTGAAAACAATTCAAAGATAGTAAAAAGTGACATAAAATTTCCTTTATAGTTCTTTTATATACATATATGAAATAATTTTAAGAATATGTACATGGAAGAAAAATATTTAGAAAATAAATCATTAAAACATTTAAAACATGGTTTTAAAAGTAAGGTGTCCCTTACCTCAAGTACGAATCATCACATAAATTTATCATCTTCCTAAAAAATGAACATATTTTAATTAAATAATTTCTTAATAAAAAATTTCATGTTTATTATTCCATTTATTTTATTACTTTTTTATAATCATTTACTTAATAAATTAATTTCACACCATATATTTTGATGATATTCAGATCATATGCACAAAATGAATTTGGTAAGTTAATTATGGTCAAATAGGTAATTATTACATAATCTATAGAATTATAATCATGAAATAATTTTTAATTTTTATATATAAATTATACATTAAAATTCAATAATGTAATATGGTTTTAAAAAAAATGAACTATGTTATAATCATGGGGATGGTATATTGTATGTACGTAGGAGTAACGTTTCCATTTCTAGTGAACATGATAGAAAGAAGGTAAGTATTATTTTATATTTATAAAATTATTATTATATCATTAATATATTATTAGTTCTTTAAATACATTTATTTAAAGCAGTCATGTGATGATGTTTTGAAAAAAATCACATCACTTCATGGAGGTGGTAATGCACACGTACGCACAAAAGTTGTTATCATTCTTCAATGGGTGGAAAGATAAGAAATTATATTATATATTATCTTAAAGAAAGATAAATATTCCCTTAATATCATATATATATATATAGACATTAAATATATCATTATAACTCATTGTGATAGGTGATAATAAAAATTTATTTGTATCGGTTCGTGAGGTTGTAGTCTGACATACACACGAATGATGGATTTGTTTACCATTTTATGGAAGAGGAGATGAATATAGGTTATTTAATTACCATAATAACATATACGTATATTTAAGATACTTGTTTTATTATTTCAACATTTTTTACTATGATTTCACTAAGATATAAGAATAAATAAAATGAAAACACTTGGTTGGGAACATTATATATTCTTCAGAAAACCTCTTTAGGTTTATGCCTAAAGCCTTAATAGGTTGGTTTTGTGATAAAAATAGAGCTTATAAGACATTTTGAGGGATGTAATTAATGGATTTTGTCAAGTTTTTCTAGAGATATAGTGTTAAAAATGTGCGAGGAAGATTGGATAGTGGGTTCCATTTTATAAGTGAGGGGAGAGGCACTCATGGAATAACTTAATTATTAAAAACATTTAAAGTAATTTTCATTGTAAAATATATTAAAATTAATATAATTAAAATATAGGATTATTATAGGTCTAATTCCCATTATACAATAAAATTTATACATGTTTAAACTTTGTTTGGACCATTATCTCTTTCTTTTAACCTATTGTTAACCCTTTTGACAATTACCATGATATCAAAGTTTGTTAAAGTTTAGAGGTCAACAAAGATACAATAAAAGGATAAGTAACCCAAAAATATACCATTATTTATATTTTAAACCATATCCTATTTAATTGTATGAATATAGTATTTTTATTAGTTTTAAATCATTTAATAAAATATTATTTAACATAAAATATCATTAATGTCATTTTTGACACTATTTATTTAGTTTGAATTTAAAGACAACATGGTAAATATAAATTTCAAATATAAACATTTAACAAATCCTTAATAGTTTATACTTACCTATAAAATCTTGGTACATCTTAACATAAAAAAAATATTACTTATAGAGTTTTTAAAATCACTTAATTGATTTTTCTACTGCATTAAAAAGCACTATGTCGTCATTGCATTAGCATTTAAGGTACTTATTTAATCACTAAAAATAAAAATAAAAATTAACATGGTAAAAATAATTCATTCATATTTCAATTTAACATTTATAACCGAACATAAGTTTTTTTCATCCATGTCAAAAAATACTATAGATATATAAATCAAGAGAGTGATATTTTTTAATTTCTCTTTTACATAAATATTATAAAGGGAAAAATTAAGGAAAAATGTAAAGGAAGATTTTATTTTTGAATTTCAGAATATTATTGAATAAATATTCATATCTAATGAAATAAGGTAATTTTTTAATGAATTTTAAGTCATATCACATTTTTTTAAACCCAAATTAACTCATTTTACATTTACCATGGCAACAAAAATTGACTATGGTTAATATTCATAATGAACAAAAATAATGGGGACCTATATACCAAAATTATACCTAATGATTGAAAATATATAATAATTTTTAAAATATTCAATTCACGTAATTGGAATTATTTAATTTAAAATTAAACCCCCAAAATTCGATAAAAACGGGTTTTCAAAAAATAATTTTAAAGTAAAAATGTTTTTATACCAAATTAAAAAGACCATAATTGAATCAAATTTAATAAAAAAGAAATAATTAAATCTTATAACTAATACAAAATAGAATTTACCTTTTTAAATAATTTAAAGTAAAATATAGTTTCAAATAATAATCAATATTTTTCACTATTCATTAAAAAATAAAATAATTTAAAAAATTATCAAAAAGACATCTTAAGTTAATTTGGAAATGTTGAATTAAAAAATTTAGTTCAATTTTTTAAATTAAAATTATTTAATTTTAAAATTATTCTCTAAAATTTAAAAAATGAAATGCATGAAAACCCAATTTGATTAAATATAAAGCTATTTTTCCTTTTGACAGAAAAATTATAAAATTATTCTTATATAATATATCTCTATAAAATGTAATTAATGAATATTTGAATGATTTATCTTAACATTAGATAGGTTATTACATTTATTCAACTTTTTTAAATTTTTTTCTCATAATTTTATTCTCCATCTAAACATGTGGGGTTATGTTTCCCTCATATCATTTTTTGATTCCCATGTTTATTCATCAACTGTATGGTTCTTCCAAAAAAAATATTATCTTGATGAATTACCTTATTCCCAGATAATTTATCTCTATAGTCAAGAATCTAAATATTTTTTTCCTTAAATGAAAGTTTTTCTTCCAACTGAACTACTATAGGAAGATGCATCTAGAACATATTGTATTAATAATAATACAAAAAATATGACATGTGCCTAGGATAAACATAATGGTATGGCCTCTTGGTAAGAAACTAATCCAACATTATATACGATTTCATACGTTATAATGAACCATGGATATAGCTTCCCATTTTTACCAAAACGCATAACATTATTCCATAGAGAAACTTTAAGAAAAACATGATCACCTACCTCGAAAGAATGATTTTTCCACAGATTATCTATAGAAAATTTCTACCTAATACAAGACATCCTCATGTACTTATGAATTATATTAACCTTATAAACCATTTTTCTTCCAATTATGGGCCCATTAAATTTATTTCACCTAATTTATCCCTATAAGTTGGAGTCTGACACTTGTTTCCATATAATGTTTCAAAAGGTTTCATCTGTATGATAGAAATAGAACTATAATTCTAGGAAAACTCAACCAAAGTAAGATATTAATATCAAATTACATGATAATCCATTGAAAAATATCAAATAATATTCATTAATGACTGAATATATTTCTTTAACAATCCATTGGATTGAGGATGAAGGGTTGTATATGGGTCCATTTTTTCACATATTGATTGTTTTGAGCAGGAATTTTAATTTTTTTTCTCTTGACTGCTTGTAAGGGTAAAAATGGTCATTTCACCCTAGAATATGATCTCAAATAATTTTTCTAACCACTCAGTTGATATTATAATATGATGTTTTCTATAGTACAATAGTGAGGTATAATTACAAGTTGTTTGAATTTTAGTGGAATAAATAATATTTGATATTTCAGTAATTAAATATCAATATATTTGGAGAGGTTCATTCAGAAATATCTTTTCAATAGATCTTTATATTGAGATTTCATCTCCACTATTGAGTATGGAGTGGGGAGTTTAGCCTAGGTGGGGTATAAACAAAGGTCGGGCATCGGGGCTAACTTATACCCCATTTTCTTTTTTTATTTTTCTTTTTCTTTTCTTTTTATTTATTTTCTATTCATTATTTATTATTATCCAATGGATAATCAGGAATTCCCCCTTGTGGATCCACCTTTTCACTGATGAGAGAGAAAATGGTATAAAGAGATAGAGAGAGATAACTAGAGAGAAGGTAAGAGGGATACCACCATAGAGCTCGAGACACGCCAGACTGCCATGCGGAAGCTGGGGACCGCAGAAATGAGCGAAGCTTTGGCAGTTTCCACCCAAAGGTAATTTGTTTTGTGTTTCAGTGTATATCCATATAGATTTTTCATTTTCTAGTTTCAATATCATATTATTCTTACTTAGGACACCTTTGGGTCGATCTGTTGATTTTGGGGGGTAAACTAGGGTTACGTGTGATTTGGGGATTACCCATTCACTAATCCTGATTACACGGCATGTAGTTTAGGGAAAACATGTCCTATGTTCTTCTTAATTGGGGAATACAGCCTTTTATGTGGTGCATTCCATATACCAGCTGTACATGCCATTTAGTATGACTCAGCCCTATACTCAAGTACCTCGCCAGGCTGCCCATGTAGGGGAACATGGTCGTGTAGAGTACACAAGCATACCCTATGCGAGTCCCACACCATGTTGAGGTACATATCTAGGCTTAATACTTGGCCAGTCCATGTGAGGTACATGAGTAGGTACCCCGTGTAGGGTAAATTCCATGTTCCGATCTTACACATCATGTACTAGGGAATTTACACGCCATGTATGGATAAAATGAATACCCAGGTGGGGTCATGAGGGTACACACCATGTGTGAGGAATCGCACATCATATACTCCTCCTTTCCTACCCATTTTAGTGTTTTTTGTACCTTTTCACCTAGGAGTCATAATTGGACCCATGAGTAGTCCATTATAAGTATCTTTCCACGTTGATCTTGATGGTGAAACCCTTATGAGGTTTTTTGGACTCCTCAGATGCATTTTAGGATTTTTTTCTTAAATGGAGAGGTTCTTTCTCTAGTGATCAAAGGTCATTGTCTCCTGAGGGTGAGACCATTGATCTGAGATAAGCCAAGGGAAATCTATTTTGAACAAAGATTTATAGTGTTTCTTTTGGGGAGTCTACCCAGTGAAATGTTTCCTTCTTTACAGAGAGGTCGTGAGACTAATTATTTTCAAGTATCCCAAGTCGGATTCCTCTAATTATGTTTTACCTAGAGGATACCATGTAGAATGCCTCCATATTATGACCAGTTACCAAAGGTTTAACAACCTAAAGTTTCATTAATGCAAATCCCTCTTGATCTAATTAAATGTCTCTTTATGTTTATATTAAATGTCAGCTTCTTTGGTTTATGTGAAGAATTTTGACCGTTTCTAATATAGTTATTGAACAGTGATCACATGATTAGTATAAATATAGGGCTTTAACAAATCCAATTTAATCAGAAAAAAGAAGTGATGGCCTCGTCCAGTAGAATTTCTCCATACGAAGCTCATTTGTCGGAGCTCAGAAAAGATGTGGCTTCCTTGGGCTTCTCTCTTGACCAAGCCCAAGCTGAGCTTCATCATGTCAAGCTCGAACGGTACCGACTATGGGAGAAGTGGAAGTTGATAGAAATTACCACTCGAGCGATGTTATCCGAGCCACCCCAAGAGTCTGTCACCATCGCACACCTTACCCTTAGGTCTTATGCGGTTGTTTTAAGGGTTTATGTAACAAATAAATAGTATTATGTTCATGTACATTATTTTTTTTATATAATAGTGAATATACTTTCTTGTCATTATTGATACATTGTAAATAGTTTTCAAACTAAAAATAATGTTTTTAGTTATTATTTAACTAAGAATTCTATTTTATTAAATTAAGTATTTTTGAATTAAATAATATTTTAATAAAATATTATTATTATTGTTAAATTAATTTCTATTAAATATAAATGATCTTATAATTTTATGAAGGCAATTGTAGTTTTTATTAAGGTTTGAAAGCCATTTTTGTCAAAACCCGTGAATTTTCGATAAATGTTGGTTTTTATTTTAAAAGTGAAAATTAACATATTTAGAAAATTATTTAGATAAAATAAATGTTATTTCTGGAATCAGGATGTTGAAATTATCCAACAGTGAATTTTTCATAATTTTCTGAGACAGTCAAATTTTTGGGTAAAAATTAAATACCATTTAAATATATAATGTGTTTTATGACATCATAATGACCCAATAGTGTTGTAATAAAATAATATAATATTAATTTTTGGCAAATATTTGTTTTACCATTAAAAATATATGATTTTGGGTTTGTTTGGATTACTTTTCAAAGCATTAATGGACCCCTCAAGACTTATTAAGCACCTTGTCTTTTTAAATTAATTTCCATGGGAGTATGACTCACCTCCACATAATCAACCCTATTATTTTAAGAAGTTCAGACTTTGGCCTTATAAAATATTTTTTTCCTCTTCCATTTTTCAAAAACCATGGGAAAAACCATGGGATGGTTTGTGGTTTGGATTAATTTAATGTAAGGGGACCCAAACCTAAAAAATAAAGAATTCCCTCACCTTTCCTATATAAACCCACCCAATCTCCCACTTCCTCCTCACTAAAAACCTTTGGATTTCGTCCAACCTCTTCCCTGCTCTCTCTATAATCCTCCCAAGGTTCCCCAAGCTCCCAAGAATCCTCTCACAAGCCACTCTCTAGCCTTTGTAAGCACACTTCCAAGTAAGGGTTTTTTCTTCCTTTCTCATTTTTGTCCAATTTCCTTTAAGTTGTTTTGCCCTTTTAATTTAAATTATGAATGTTATGGTATGGTTTTGCACCTCCAGTATACTTTCCTTTTTATGTTTTAATTATGGGATACCCCTTTATCTCTCATTAAATGCCTCCCATGTACACCCGTTACTATGCCGAAATTCCGAAAGGAACTTCTCGCTCCTCTTTTTACATTCAAGCAATACTTTTGTATCATGAATCTAAATTCCATTAAAATTGTTGGGAAAAGTATATATATGACCTACTTACTATCCATTACATGTAAATATGATGAGTAACCCCTTTATCTCTCATTAAATTCCTCCCATGTACACCAGTTACTATGCTGAAATTCTGAAAGGAACTTCTCTCTCCTCTTTTTACATTCAAGCAATACTTTTGTATCATGAATCTAAATCCCATTACAATTGTTGTGAAATGTATCTATATGACCTCATTACTTTCCATTACATGTAAATATGATGAGTAACCCCTTTCTCTTTCATCAACCATTTTTATGAATTCTTATGTCACACCGTTACGCTGCCGAAATCACACCGAATTTCTAAGCCAATGCCATTGTGTAGTGAATACCATTCCCATTTCTTCATCAAGGGTATTCAACTTTATGCACATTTACTTATTGATTATAAAGTTTCATGTATGAATTACACATTACTTTATCGTGTAATAAATGATTATGTTTAATTAATCCATGTTTTATGATCTATGTAGCACACTTATGCATGAAATGAAATGATTAAGAAGGGTGTGCCCTTATAGAGCTCCAATGCATTGGGTAAAGTATAGTATCATGATATGTTATGTGCGATGAGTGTTTACTCATTCTAATTCAAGTGAAATGAGGGTTTATTCGTGCTTCATGTGCAATGAGGATTTACTCATTCTCCATGTGCAATGGGCCTTGGCTCATGCTAATTCCTTGTTAAGTGTTGTTTCCACATTTCCATGTTATGATTATCAAGATTTATCATGACTTTATGTTCATGTTTCTCTTGTGATATATTGATATGCCTAATGTCTAACATGTATTTTACTCTTCATGTTATTCCATGTGTATTCCCTTACTGGGCTTTATATCTCGCCCTTTTCTTATGCATGTCCTCAGGTTATCCCATGCAATGCTAAGTACGAGGGAATGTTGTGGTCATGTAAAGGATGTTTTCAATAAAGATGTTGTATTTCATGTTTAAAGTCGTTATTTAGTGATCCTAAGCCCCAAAGACACTAAACATCTATATCTTCTCTGTTGTATCAAGTAACGTTTTATGTAATAAATCATGTTTATGTTGTAATAAAAAGCAGGGTTGTCATAGTTGGTATCAGAGGATAGGTTTAGTTATTTTTGGGATTAGGATTATAAAACCCTAGTAAAGCCTTAGAGACAAGAATAAGTACAACATAAACGTCCCTAAGTTTTGGTGAGTATTGAGTAAGTGGTTTATCCAACAAATACATCTCTGTCCGGATACGAGCTGATAGAGACGGCTCTGGCACAGATGTATCCTAGGGGTAAAACCCAAAAACACCGCTTTGAGCTAGACTCAAATGGGAACTGGTGCACAACAACGGGCCTTGCTGCACTCTTGGTTACGACACTCCCGAGGGATATGTTTGGATAAATTCACAAGATTAGTATCAACCCCTATTAAGGGAATTAAAAAAATTCCCCTAAGAATGTATGTTTGAAAGTAAATCATAAAAATCCTAGATTGAAGCCTATAGACTCATGAGTTAAGGAAATAAAAGTTTATTTATATGTCATAAACTTTTTTATTTGGATTACCCTTTATGTGTTACCCCTAACTTTCCTTTTACTCCAGCCAATGGCCGGTAATAGGAGGACTCGGGCAAACAACTGATGTGAAGATCAGTGTGAAGACTGTACAAATGAGATGCCCAATCCAATGGGAGCGGGAATCATGAACTTTTTCATGCTTCTCTCTCAGAAAACTCAAGTTTTGAATAGAAACACGGGTCAAGAGGAACATTCAACCCCCCATAAGAAAGAAAAAGTCACTATAGAGAGATTCATGAGACAAAGGCCTCCTACTTTTAGTGGATCATCTGATCCCACGATCACTGAACAATGGATCAACTCCATTGAAAAGATCTTCTACATCCTTCAATGTTCTGAACAAGAGAAGGTTCTCCTGACGGCTTATCGTATAGAGGGTGAAGCTGATCAATGGTGGATGTTGATCAAAAATACGAAGCCTGAGGAGGAGATTGAGGCATTGAAATGGAAGGATTTCCGGAAGATGTTTTTCGATAAATATTTTCTGCGCACCCTCCGACTTAAGATGGAAAGGGACTTCCTTTCCCTCAAGAAAAAAGATGAAGAATCTATTGGAGTATATAAGGAAAACTTCACAAGGCCTATATAATACCATTCTGGCTTTTTCATTACCCCCGAATGCATGGTTGACCGCTTCTTTAGTGGGCTGAAGCCCAGCCTGTGGAAAGAATTAGTGATCTGTGACTTCGATAACTATGAGAAAATTGTCTGATGTGCCCTCAAGGTCAAAATGGAGATCGGAGAATCATAGGGGTATCATGGGGACAAGAAGCATAAGGTAGACTTCAATGCTGGCGGTCCGACGGATAAATCCAACAGCGCTAAGAAGATCTAGCACCCACTTGCCAAAAGTGCAGAAAGAAGCACCCTGTAAATTGCCTCAAGGGGATGAGGAAATACTTTAGGTGTGGAAGAGAAGGTCACCTAACTGTTAATTGTGGGAAATAAAGACTCGCGGCTACGATAGAGGAGAAGAACGCTCCTTTAGAACCTCAATGTGTTGTTCAATGCTAAAAATGCAAAGAACCGAGTCATTTTTAAAATCAGTGCCCTAATCCAAGGGTTTTTGGAGGCAACCAACAACCTCCAAGGCAGAAAGGAAGAGCTTTTTCCATCACTTCTCCCAAAGTGAACCCCGAAAACGAATTGGTGACAGGTACGCTAGTTATTAATTCAAGAATAGTGAACATACTTTTTTATTCAGGTTCTACGCATTCTTTTATATCTCAAAAGTTTAGTAGAACCATCCCAGCACCACCACAAATCATGGAAGTAAAGATGTCGGTGAGTACGGAAAATGGGGAAATCATTACATCCCATGAATATAAGTCCTCCCCTGTTATAATATGTGGATTGAATTTCCCAGCGAGCCTCATCATACTTTCTCTGGTGGAATTTGATGCAATTCTTGGCATGGATTGGCTTTCCTTATATAGAGCCAACATAAATTTTTGGGAGAGGGAAATCACACTCCATATGGAGAATCGACCCCCGATTCTTTACAAGTGTAAGGAGGAAGATGAATATTATTTAGCTCCATCATATCAAGCATGGATATTACTGCCCTACGAGCATGCGTATCTATCTCTTATGATTGATTCCAAGGAAGAAACCATCCTTGAAGAAATTCCTATTGTTAGGGAATTAGCTGAAGTGTTTCCCAATAAACTGTCTGGTCTTCCTCCTAGAAGAGATGTTGAATTCTCAATAGAACTTATACCTGGGGAATTACCAATATCCAAGACTCCATATAGAATGGCTGTTGTAGAGCTTGAAGAGCTAAAGAAACAACTACAGGAGAATCTGGATAAAAGGTTTGTATGCCCAAGTGCTTCACCATGGGGTGCACCAGTCCTCTTCGTCAAGAAGAAGGATGGGTCAATGCGGCTTTGCCTCGATTATCATGAACTTAACAAAATCACGATAAAGAACAAGTATCCTCTTCCATGAATTGATAAATTTTTCGATCAGCTGTGTGGAGCACAATACTTCTCCAAGGTGGACTTGCGGTCAGGATATTACCAAGTAAGGGTGAAGAAGGAAGATATCCCCAAGACTGCTTTTCGCACAAGATACGGGCACTATGAATTCATAGTAATGCCTTTTGGACTCACTAATTCTCCAACAATCTTTATGGACATAATGAATAGAGTATTTAGATATTACTAAGACAAATTTATGGTAGTCTTTATAGATGATATTCTAATATACTCCAAAACCAAGGAGGATCATGAGGTGCATTTAAGAACTGTACTGGAGACATTGCGCAAGGAGAAGCTCTATGAAAAGTACAAGAAGTGTGAGTTCTGGTTGAAGGAATTCTCATTATTGGGCCATATCATCACAAGAAATGGGATATCTATGGATCCCTCCAAAAACAGATGCAATTGAGGGATGGCTGAGGCCAACATCGGTAACGGATATCCGTAGCTTCTTAGGGTGAGCTGGATATTATCGACGATTTTTTAGAAATTTCTCACGATTGTCCAACCCTCTTACTAAGATAACTCAAAAGGGAGTAAAGTTTTCTTGGAGTGATGAATGTGAAGAAAGCTTCAAGGAGTTGAAAAGGAGGCTTATCACTGCGCCCGTGCTCACTTTACCCACAAGTGGAGAACTTTTTGTGGTATTCAGTGATGATTCAAAGAAGGTATTAGGTTGTGTAATGATTCAGAATGATAAAGTGATATCCTATGCCTCAAGGCAGTTGAAAATCCATGAGCGAAACTATCCAACGCATGATCTAGAGTTGGCGACTGTGATCTTTTCCTTGAAAATCTAGCGGCATTATCTCTATGGGGAGAAATGTGAGATATATACTGACCACAATATTTTTAAATATATATTCACATAGAAAGATATTAATATGTGCCAGAGAAGATGGATAGATCTCATCAAGGATTATGACTGTTCAATACATTACCACCCTAGGAAAGCGAAAAAGGTGGTAAATGCCCTATGTAAAAAAGGACACAGTGATTCTATCAATGATGAGAATTGAGAAGGATCCAATCTTCTTAGACTTGATGAATATGGACATGGGAATCATAAATAAGGGAACATCATCAATCCTTTCACAAATGATTGCTCAACCGTCTCTTTTGGAAAGGTTAAAGGATGCTCAAAAGGATGATGTGGGAATTCAGGAAAAAGTGGAAGCTATAAAAAAAGAAAAATCCTCAGAGTTTAATGTTAATGAAGAAGGAATTGTGCGATTTGGGAAAAGACTATGTGTTCCATTGAGTCCGGAGCTGAAGAAGGAACTTTTGGATGATGAACATAGTTCAAATTTCTCTATTCACTCAGGGATCACAAAGATGTATCGAGATCTCCAAGAAAACTTTTGGTGGGATAATATGAAGAAGGAGATCACTGAATATACATAAAAGTGCCTGGTGTGTCAGCAAGTGAAGGCGGAGAGGAAGAAGTCTAAGGGGATGATGCAGCCATTTCCCATACCAGAATGGAAATGGGAGAACATCACCATGGACTTTGTCACCGGACTTCCAAGGAAATACAAAGGCAACAATGCGATCTAGGTTGTCATGGATCGTCTTACAAAGACTGCACACTTCATTTCTATTTGGGAGGCTTTATCTTTGGATCAACTGGCATAGATATATATTAGGGAAGTGGTAAGGATGAATGGAGTACCACTCTCTATTGTGTCTGACCAAGATCCAAGATTCACCTCTATGTTTTGGAAGAGTCTTCAATATGCTTTGAATACTGAACTGAACTTCAGTATGGCCTATCATCCTCAAACTGATGGACAATCCGAGCGGACTATCCAAACACTTAAGGACATGTTGAGAGCATGCTCAATGGACATTAAAGGAGGATGGGATCAACATCTTCCTCTGGTTTATTTCTCTTATAATAATAGTTTCTACTTGAGCATCCAAATGGCACCATATGAAGCCCTTTATGGGAAAAGGTGCAAAACACCAGCGTGTTGGGATGAGGTCGGTGAACGTAAGCTGCTTGGACCAGAAATGGTTGAGGAAATGGTCGAGAAGGTGAAAACCATTCAGCAGCATATCAATTCTTCCTAGATTTTACAGAAGAGTTATGCAGATAATCGTCAATGAGACATTGAGTTTAAAGCTGGAGACGTGGTTTTTCTATGCATATCTCTATGGAATAAGGTCATGAGGTTTGGAAAGAAAGGGAAGTTAAGTCCAAGGTACATCGGCCCCTTCGAGATTCTTGATCGTGTTGGGGCTGTGGCCTATCGACTAGCACTTTCACCTACCATGGCCAAAGTACATGATGTCTGTCATGTATCCCTCTTAAGTAAGTACATATCGGACCCTTCACATGTACTCTCTTCGAAGGTGGTACAATTAGAAGATTATATTTCTTATGAGGAGCAACCAGTGAAGATCTTAGATCGTAGAGAAAAAGTTCTACGAAATAAGACAATGCCCCTCATCAAGGTGTTATGGAAAAACCACAAGTTTGAATAAGAAACTTGGGAATCAGAGGAAATGATGAAGCTGAGTTACCCAAATCTATTTTAGTGTGGGAAAAGGAAAAATTTCTAGGGCGAAATTTCTTAAGGGGGGAATATTGTAACGACCCAAAGTTTCATTAATGGAAATCCCTCTTGATATAATTAAATGTCTCCTTATGTTTATATAAAATTTCATCTTCTTTGGTTTTATGTTAAGAATTTTGACAGTTTCTAATATATTCATTGAACATTGATCACATGATTAGTATAAATATAGGGATTTAACAAATCCAATTTACTCAGAAAAAAAGAAGTGATGGCCTCATCCAATAGAATTTCTCTATACAAAGCCCATTTGTCAGAGCTCGGAGAAGAGTTGGCGTCCTTGGGCTTCGCTCTTGACCAAGCCCAAGATGATCTTCATCATGTCAAGCTCGAATGGGACCGACTACGGGAGAAGTGGAAGTTGATAGAAATTACCACTCGAGAGATGTTATCCGAGACACCCCAAGAGTCTTTCACCATCGCAAACCTTACCCTTAGGTCTTATGCGGCTATTTTAAGGGGTTGTGTAACAAATAAATAGTACTATGATCATGTACATTATTTTTTGTATATAATAATGAATATAATTTCTTGTCATTATTGATACATTGCAAATAGTTTTTAAACTACAAATAATGTTTTTAGTTATTATTTAATTAAGAATTCTATTTTATTAAATTAAGTATTTTTTTAATTAAATAATATATTAATAAAATATTATTATTATTGTTAAAATAATTTTTATTAAATATAAATTATCTTATAATTTTATGAATGCAATTGTAATTTTTATTAAGGTTTGAAAGCCATTTTTGTCAAAACCTGTGAATTTTCGATAAATGTTGGTTTTTATTTTAAAAGAGAAAATTAAAAATATTTAGAAAATTATTTAGATAAAATAAATTTTATTTATGGAATTAGGATGTCCAAATTATCCAACGGTGAATTTTTCATAATTTTCTGAGACAGTCAAATTTTTGGGTAAAAATTAAATACCGTTTAAATATATAATGTGTTTTATGACATCATAATGACTCAATAGTGATGTAATAAAATACTATAATCTTTATGTTCGGCCAATATATGTTTTACCATTAAAATAATGTGATTTTGGGTTTTTTTGGATTACTTTTCAAAGCATTAATGGACCTCTCAAGACTTATTAAACACCTTGTCTTTTTAAATTAATTTCCATGGGAGTATGACTCCCCTCCACATAAGAAACCCTATTATATTAAGAAGTTAGGACTTTGGCCTTATCAAATATTTTTTTCCTCTTCCCTTTTACAAAAACCATGGGAAAAATCATGAGATGGTTTGTGGTTTGGATTAATTTAATGTAAGGGGACCCAAACCTAAATAATAAGGAATTCCCTCACCTTTCCTATATAAACCCACCCAAGCTCCCACTTACTCCTCACTAAAAACCTTTGTAGTTCGTCCAACCTATGCCCTACTCTCTCTAGAATCCTCCAAATGTTCCCCAAGCTCCCAAGAAACCTCTCACAAGCCTCTCTCTAGCCATTGGAAGCACACTTCCAAGTAAGGGTTTTTTTCTTCCTTTCTCATTTTTGTCCAATTTCCTTTAAGCTGTTTTGCCCTTTTAATTTAAATTATGAATGTTGGGGTATGGTTTCACACCTCCCTCATAATTCCCTCTTTATTTTTTAATGATGGGAGACCCCTTTCTCTCTCATTAAATTCCTCCCATGTACACCCGTTACTATGCCGAAATTCCAAAAGGAACTTCTCTCATCTCTTTTTTACATTCAAGCAATACTTTTGTATCATGAATCTAAATTCCATTAAAATTTATGTTACAAGTATCTATATTACCTCCTTACTATCCATTACATTTAAATATGATGAGTAACCCCTTTCTCTCTCATTAAATTCCTCACATGTACACCCATTACTATGCTGAAATTCCGAAAGGAACTTCTCTCTCCTCTTTTTACATTCAAGAAATACTTTTGTATCATGAATCTAAATTCCATTAAAATTGTTGGGACATGTATCTATATAACCTAATTAATTTACATTACATGTAAATATGATGAGGAACCCCTTTATCTCTCATCAACCATTTATATGAATTCTTATGTCACGCCGTTACGCTGTCGAAATCGCACCAACTTTCTAAGCCAATGCCATTGTGTAGTGAATACAATGCCCATTTCTCCATCAAGGGTATTCACCTTTATTCACATTTACTTATTGATTATAAATTTTCATGTATGAATTCCACATTCCTTTATCATTGAATAAATTATTATGTTTAATTAATCCATGTTTTATGATCCATGTGGCACACTTATGCATGAAATGAAATGTTTAAGAAGGGTGTGCCCTTATAGCAATCCAATGCATTGGGTAAAGTATAGTATCATGATACGTCATGTGAAATGAGTGTTGACTCATGCTAATTCAAGTGCAATGGGGGTTTACTTGTGCTTCATGTGAAATGAGGATTCACTCATGCTCCATGTGTAATGGGCTTTGGCACATGCTAATTCCATGTTAAGTGTTGTTGCCACATTTCCATGTTATGATTATCATGCTTTATCATGCCTTTCTGTTCATGTTTCTCTTATGATATATTGATATTCCTAATGTATAACATGTATTGTACTCCTCTTGTTATTCCATGTGTATTCCCTTACTGGGCTTTATAGCTCACCCTTTTCGTATGCATGTCCTCAGGTTATCCCATGCAATGCTAAGTACGAGGGAATGTAGTGGTCATGTAAAGGAAGTTTTCAGTAAAGATGTTTTATTTCATGTTTAAAGTATTTATGTACTGATCATAATCCCCAAAGACACTAAAACTCTCGATATTCTTTGTTGTATCAAGTGAAGTTTTATGTAATAAATCATGTTTAAGTTGTAATTAAAATCAGGGTTGTCATAAAAGGTCCCTGATGGGATAATTTTTCTCAAAAGTTAACACGGGGAATCCCTTGTAGGATCTCTTAACATGTGTACTGTTCTGAGGATCCTATGTAACGTGCCTCTTCCAACATAATTTGTTGTTGAGTTTCCCATGTTGTATCCCTTCTCCTATTAGTTGTTCTATGGAACCCCTATAGGATTCCTATGTTCACTTACCATTTGAGGATCCCAGGTAGGATATCTCCCTTTACCATTTTGGCTAAGGATCCCTAATAGGATTCTTATTTATTATTGGAATGAGGGACCTGGTGGGTGACCCGATAATGACTAACACTAAGTTTGTACATCGGGTTTGGTTATATATGGAATTAGTTTCCACCTTAGAACCCATTTCAAACTTTTAAGCAAGTGAGGCTATGGTAGAAGTGGTGGGTTTAGACGTTCGGCCACCCACACTCTTTTTTTCACATGTTCACTATTCATGTTGTGATGATATCCATATGTGCTTCCTAGTTGGTTGTTATTGAGCCTAGCATGATGTGTCCTTATTCCCATTAAGATGCATGAACATACATCCTTGGATCTGGATTTGATCCATGTTATTTTTATTATTATTGGTGTACATAGAGGTAATACCTAAGATCTGGCTATTGAGCATGTACGTTTGATTATTATATTATTGGTATGTCCAGAGGTTCTTCTTGGGATCTAGCTATCTAGCCTATGTTTAGGATATATGTTCATAGTGTCCCAAATGTTGATACTCATAGATGATTACGCTCTCCTAAGTGATGAGGATGATTCCACTCTCCTCTAATTGATATGTGATGAGGATGACTCCACTCTCCTCTAGTTGATATGTGATGAGGTTGATTATTCTCTCCTCAATATGATTATACTCATGGATGATTATGCTCTATCGATTTATTGGGACAATTATGATCTCCCTAATTTTTTACTAGACCATGGTGTTGTACATGGCATTTCATATCATTGGATACTCATGGATAATTACACTCCCCCCAGTGATGAGGATGATTATGCTCTCCTCAATAAAAGCATGGAATCCCTGATGATTATACTCATGAATGATTGATCTTTCCAGAGTTATGAGGATGATTATTCTCTCCTTGATACAAGAATCTAATCCCTAGTGATTATACTCATGGATGATTATTCTCTCTAGATTGATGACGATGGTAACACTATCCTCAATGTGATCATGGAAACCATGATTCTTATACTCATGGATGATTTCGATCTCTTAAGTGATGAGGATGATTACTCTCTACCCAATATGGGTATAGAATCCCATATGATTATACTCATAGAAGATTATGCTCTCCCAATTGATGGGGATGATCACTATATCCATGATTAGAGACCTTGAAGAGTGTGGCATGACGTCCATCCTCATATCATACTTACAGGATTTTCCGTAGGTACACGGTATCATTTATTTTAGTGATTAGAGGTGAGTAAAGGTGATCCCAATGTTAGGAAATTCATCCACATATGCAGATGTGGTCTGCTCAGAGATATTTTCGGCATTGGCTGAAGTAGGTATTGTCGATCAAGATTATGGTCCTGACGATTGAATGTGGGTTGAGTCATTTATGATATTTCTACCATTCTAATATAATTATTTATATGAGTACATGTATATATATAAATATATATTTTTATAGTAATATATAAATATACATGCAAAGATATATTTTTGTAGTTTGTCACTATATCCATACAATCAAGATCATGGACCCAAGGATTGGTAGTGGACTTGTTTCTTTTATCTTCTAGTTGAGAATTGGCTAAGATGAGAAAATTGCATGAGAATCCACATATAGAAGCATATTTTGGTTCATCATTGGGGTGGCCTATTGAGATTATTTATCACCCCTACATATTCACCTTGGTGTGCGAGTAAACCTTATGTCCTCTTTTCAGTTTATGCATAGTTTCATGATGGATAGGGATTAGGCCTAATGTTGCATGATCAAGAAGATATGTGCATGTTGATTGGTATGATTGAGTTGGTGTAGTTCAATAGTGCATGGAGACTGGGTACAGAGTATGGATCGAAGATAGTAGTAGATCCAAATACTTTTATTTCAGTTTACTAATTGTAATCTTTCATGTACGGTAGGCCCAATGGGTAACCAGTGTTATATGTATGAAATGGTTTTTCGGGCTTTTATATCACTTCATTTATTATTATATCATGTTCTTTTTCAGTTTATTTAATCCTTATCTACTAATTTTATTACATCTTGGATGTTATCTAGTAATTTTTGTTGTGTTACTATGATATGAGGGAATAGTCTCTCCACGGACACACACTAGGCCCTCAATGCTAGTCATAAGACTCTGGAATATAAAGATGTGGGCTTGATCCCATGTCATAAACTAGCTCGAGAAACTATTTTAGTGGCTCCCAGGTTAAGTTGTTACAATGTGGTATCATAGTTGGCTCTAACCCTCCAATGAAATAAGAATTACGATCCCAAATATTTTTTTTTACTATTTTAGATATGGTAGAAAAGTGTACTAGGAATGTGTTAGAACCTATGATGGATATTGGACAGGTGCATTGAGAACACTTGTTTCAGTCAAAAGTCCTAGTTTCCAGATTTATGGGATTGCTATTCTGATATGTGATGTTATAGTTATATATTATTTTCATTTTGAGTGACGCGCATGTTGTGTTGATGTTATGATTATTTATGGGTTTCTGGCTCTTGGTTGTTAGGATGTGAATACTGATGGATTTTGACTCTTATCTAGGAAAGGAATAGGTAATATCATGCATCATATTTGGCATATAGGTTTCACATGTTATAAGCCTTATAGTATGTGATTTTACTGACAATAATGGAAAATTGTTTAAAATTTAAAAAAAATATAAATAGTGTTTTTTAGTATAGGGTTTTTGTGGAATTATACTCAATTGAGCTGAAATTAATTTATATTTCCTTTTGATGGCAGGCTATGTGGATCTACACTAAGCTATTTTTAAGTAAGGCTGATGACTCTATCCTCATACGCATGAGGTCTAGTGACCCCAGTAGGTTGATATAAAACATGGTTCCCTAGTGTTGGATCCCTCGTGGGGAATTTTTTTCTCATCTTTGGTTATTTAAAGTGTCAATATCAACCTATATAGCTTTTTACTAGATACATTGGAATGAAATTCAACTAAACTAACCTTCAGATGTTTTTATCTATTCAGATCGCTAGGTACAATTCCGATAGGTACCAAGATGTTTCTTTTGAACTGGAACTCTAGGGGTATTAATGTATATGGATTCCTGATGAGTTTTAGTTTAGTATCTCTAAACTTCATTGGTATCAATACCTCTAGGGAGTAGTCCTTATGAGGATTCTCAGAGAGGATTATGTCCCTTTTAGTTCGTGTCATATGTTTTGACCCTTGTAGGTCATTGTGATCTTTACCTTGGAGAGGTTTGATCTTTTGGGATAGGCGGTGAGAACTTGTGACCCAGTTATGTGTCTTAATATCTAGGGATATTTGGGAGACCAAGAGGCCCCTAGTTTTGACTCAGACCATTGTATTTAGATTTTTTTTTTGTTTGAGGGGAACCTGTGTGAGTGGTTGGAACAAGTTCTTGTATTCCTTTTTATGTATTGATATTGTTTATATGATCATTTTTAGATTCATTCATGGTTGTTTCTTGAATTTTTCGATATAGTAATGTTGATTCTTTTGGATTTTGATGAAGCACATGTGGTGCTTTCTTTTTTAGACTAGTTTTGATGGGAAGGACTGTTTGAGTTCCTGGACAGGTCAACCAGTAGTTTCTCATTTGAATATTATATCTTTGAAATGATTTCAAATGATGGTAGTTCATAGAATAAATTAGGAAACATGTGAGGTGCTTGATTTTGAGGAGTATTTCCAAGGGAGCTTCTATCTTGTTTAAAATGACTTTTCATGTACCATGGTCATCTTGGATTTTATAGTGGATGAATTATGGGATTATGAGTCTGATGAAAAAGGTACACATAGGTTGTGTGTGGTACCATTCAAATCAAAAATCGATGAGTGTCATGAGATGGTTGACCTGTGTTTGGACTTGAACATGAAATATCAGAAAATGTGGTGCTATGTGTTGGTTAAATGATGGCATAGCCTTGCTTGATGTGAGTGTGGCTCAGAGGGAGATGTACATGCCTTTTTATAGAATCATAGTGTATTCCTCAATATAGATGATAATTCTCTATCTTGACCTCATATTGAGTATGTTGAGAGAGCCTTAGCTCTACACCAAGATTCATTTATTTTAAATATATTCCCTGGTTTGAGTAATGAACCTATTGAGGTTACACTCGAGGAGATATATAAGTAAATTCAAATTGTGGGGAATGCACTGTTTACCATTTTGGGGTGGTGACCATAATTTTCAGTTAAACATTACTAATTTTGTTGAGCAGTTGAGCTTAGAGTGGGTTGTGAGATGACTGTAAGGGTATTTATTTGGTGGGGATTAATAGATCAGTCGTAGTTAGTATATCCTATGGAGGATACCCTTTTGATGTTGTGGGAATATTTGTTCGATAGTCAAGATAATGTGGTGGTTAAAATCATCTAGATTAGAGAATGGTTTCTAGTCTTATCGCTGAGGATTCTTGGGAGATATAAGGTTTATGGTGGGTATACTGTAAGGACCCATGTTTCTTGGAATAAATGTTTTGAGTATGAATTTGAATTATTTACTCCCTAACTCTTGTAAGTGGTAATATTGTTATTTTCACCTTTCATATAATCTAAAATAATTTTTTTGACCACTCCATTGGTCCTGGAATATGGTGATTACCCTTGGATGGGAGTTTGGTATAATTCTAAGCCATTCAAATTTTAGTGGAGTAATTAATATTTAATATTTAATTAATTAAATTTTAATATGTTCACATAGGTTCATTTAGACATATATTTTGAATAGATCATTGGATTTAGATTACATCTCCGTTATTTACTCTAAAATGGTGATTTTATCCTAGGTGAGTCATAAACTCGGGTCAGGCATCAGGGTCAACTTGGACCCCTTTTTCCTTTTTTTATTTTCTTTTTTTATTTTTATTTTTCATTTTCTTTCATTTTTTGTTTTTTTATTTTCTTTATTCATTCCTTGCCCTATGGATTCTTCTACATGCCCCATGTGTCTCCTCCTTCATGTGGCCTATATAGAAAATGGGGGAGGGTAAGAGAGGGGTAGAGATAAGGGAATTGGGGTACCACTATGGAGCTCGGGATGTAGTGGACCCTCGTGTGGCAGTTGTGGATAGTGGAAATGAGCAAACCTTATGAAGTTTCTTCCCAATGGTAGGACAATTAAATTTTTCACCATATATCCTCATAGATATGTTTTCTTCATGTTTTAATCCCCAATTATTCTTTCTTAGGACCCCCTGTGGGTTGATCTATTCATTTTGAGGGGAAACCAGGGTTACAAGAGATTTAGGGATTTACCATTTGGGAATCCTAATTACACGACACATATTTTAGTGATCACATGTTGTGGGTTCCTTATATTTGGGGAATATGGCCATTTAAGTGGTACATGCCATGTACCAAGTGTACAAGTCATTTAGTGGGACTCGGCTGTGTAGCAGAGTACCTGGCCAGGATGTCAGTATAGGGGCACATGGCTATGTAGAGTACATGCCTAGAACCCATGTGGGTGGCATGCCATGTACAAGTACATGGACAAGATTAACACATGTCCAGGCCATGTGAGTTTCAGGGAGATATCCCACAGGGTCTCGTTAATTCCTACTTGGCTATACCAAATTAAAAATATTATTAACTCGGGAAAACTAACTAAAAATATCATACATGGAATGTTTAAGTCTTAAACCCACAAGGAAAGATCGTGTGGTCAAAATTAATTAAAGAAATCAAAATTTAAATTTTCTAATTGCTTTAAAAATGAGAAAAAATAGAACAATTTATATGGTTGAATATCAATATAGGATACATGCTAGGTTTAGTGATTTTTAGGTTTGTGCTCTATGGATTTAATTGATAATGAATTTCTTTAGTTTTGGTGTCGTAATTGGGTCAGCAGGGATCCTTGGTCTGGGTACCCTACCCTAAGAATGTAATTTCCCTTTTGTAATGGTCATCTACTTGGTGAAGATGTAAAACTAGGTAACCCAAAACCACACTTAATCATAATCGGCCGAGATTGTATAATTTTCAAACCTAAACTAAGGTGATTAATTGATGAAATGAAATAATAATCCTTAGAACATAGAAATGGCCATGAAATATGAAAATAAAATGAATTGGAATTGATAAATGGTGTTCACAAAAATCCAAAACATGAATAATAAATAAAATAAGTCCCTAGAAACACATCTCCCTACAATCAAAACACCTGGAATAAAATAAAACAACTCTCTCATGCTAGGAATGATGAAAATGAGTAGCATGGGTACCCGAAGAAGAATTAAGGCCAAGAATGGTGGTGAAGTAGGTATATGGATTGTCACTCTATCATCTAGATCCTCCATGTGATGTCTCTTGGCCTCCTCTATCCCTACAATTTCATGGAAGCGCATTCAATTGTTGAATTTTTAGGAAAATTAGTTTACACCCTCAGTCATGTCACATATATTTTATTGCAACCTACCATTATCACAAAGTGTAACTAGGTTACATGACATGTAATCCTTCAATATCTATGCATCGCACATCTCAGTGTAATATTCTCCAAAAACTTTTCCAATAAAAGGCACATTGTGTAGTGTAGTTACATGACATGTAATGATCTTTCACAACATGTAGTGAATTCATGACTGGTCCTTTATGGAATTTTTTTTTGAAAAACTCCTGATGTGTAATTTCTTTACACAATGTGTAATCGGTCTTTGTCTAGTTTTCTAGATTTCTCCATCTTCAAAAATATGATGTCATTCCGCTTCACTTCACTCATGGTGTGAATGGTCTTTTTACACCAAATTTCATCCCTTTTCATTCCTTTTTTAATGATTCAACATTTCATTCCATAAAACATAAAAGAAGTCTAATTTTATCCAAAATTTGAAATATTATTCATTTAATTACTCAATTAAATACAAAAAACACCATAAATTGTATGCATGAAATTCCCTTATCACAAGGGTAGGATCTCTCTGTAGGGTGCACACCATGTATCATTATTACATGTCATGTACATGGGTGTTCACATTCCATGTCTAGTATAAGTACATGCCCAGTTGTGGTCAAGAGGGTACACATCGTGTGTGAGGGATGACACGCCGCATACTCCTACTTTTATACCCTTTTAGTGTTTTTCATATATTTTCACCCATTATTTATAATTGGAACCATTTGTATTCCATTATAAGTTTCTTTCCACATGGATCATGATTCTAGAACCCTTGTGTTTTTTAACACTTCTATGAGGTGTTTTAGGAATTTTTCCTAAATGAAAGGTTTTTCCTCTGGTGATCGAATGTTTTTGTCTCCTGAGAGTGAGACCATTAATTTGATATGATCCATGGGATATACTTCTTGACTAGTGATTCATAGTATGTCATTTGAGTATATCTCCCTTTTGAGATGTTCCCTTCTGGATTGATAGGCTATGATACTAGTTGTTTTTTAGGATCCCAAGTAGGATTCATTTGCTGAAATTTTGACTTAGAGGATCCTATATAGGATGCCTCTATCTTCTTAAGTGTTACCAAAGGTCCCATGTGGGATACCTTCACATACATGTTGACTTAGGTAATCCCTAGTAGGATCCCTTTACCTTTGTATCATTATGAGGATCCCATGTTTGATGTATTTTCCTATGTACTATGTTGTTGAGGGTCCTATGTAGGACACATTCACTTATGATATATTCTTAGGATCCCCTATAGGATGCATCTTCTCTCTAACTATTTAAGGATCACATGTAGGATTCCTCCCTTTACCTTTTTATCTGAGGATCCTTAGTTGGAGTCCTCTTTGTTCGTGGCTTGAGGGACCCATTGGGTGCCCCATTTTTAACCAGCCAGGAGTTAGTACATCGTATTTGGGTATAGATGGTAGTGTGCTTCACCTTTGAACCCATACCAAAATAGTAATCCTACGAGGCTATGGTAGTATTTGTGGGTATAGGTGTTCAGTCACCCTCACTCTTAGGTTTAGGATTTCACATGTTTACTACTAATGCCACGATTATAGCCTTATGCTCTTCCTAGTTTGTGGCTATTATGCCTATAATGGTGCATCTTTCTTCCCTTTGGGATTCCCGAATGTACTTAATAGGAACTGGGTTTAGAGCCATGTTATTATTATTATTATTTTTATACCCATAGATACTACCTGGGATCTATATTTTGAGCCTATACATTTGATTATTATGTTATTGTCATGTCCATACGTGCTTCCTAGGATCCATCTATTAAGCCTAAGTTTATGATATACAGGCATAGAATCCCTTATGCTGATACTCATGAATTATTACACTCTCCTAAGTGATGAGGATGATTCTTCTCTTTTCTAATTGATATGTCATGAAGATGATTCTTCTATCCTCTAGTTTGTATGTGATGATTATTATTATTCTCTCCTCGATCTGATTATAATCAGGGATTATTACTCTTTCTTGGGTGATAGGTATGATAACCCTATCCCTAATTGTTTACTATAACATGGTGTTGGACATGGTGTTTCACCTTATTCAATATTCATGGATGATTAAGATCTCCAAAGTTATGAGGATGATTGCACTCTCCCCAATATGGGCATGGAATCCCTGATGATTATACTCATGGATTATTATGCTCTTCAGAGTGATGATTATTATTACACTCTCCTTGATACGTTCATGGTGTCCATGATGATTATACTCATGGATTTTTACACTCTCTTAAGTGATTAGGATGATTAAGCTCTTCTTAAAATGAGTATAGAATCCTCTATAATTATACTCATGGATGATTATAATCTCTAGAGTTATGGATATTATTACACTCTATTTGATATTGGAATGGAATCCCTAATGATTATACTTGTGGAATATTACACTCTCTTAAGTGGCGGGGGTGATCATTCTCTCCCTAATGAGAGACCTTGAGGAGTGTGGAATGATTTATAGATCTATATAATAATTAGATGATTTTTTATTTTTACATGTTGTCCTTTATTTTAGTAATTGGAGGTCAGTGCAGGTGAACCTAGGGTAAGTAAATGTATCCCCCTATGGTGACATGGCTTGCTCAAATATATTTCTAACATTGGGTGAAGCAGGTATTGTCGATCTGGATTATGGACCCGAGCATCAACTTTGGGTTGAGTCGTTTATTATATTTATTCCATTCTTATGTAAGTATGTATATGAGAACATGTATATATATATATATATGATAATATATCCATAGATATACTTCTCTAGGATATCACTCTGTCCATATGATCTGGATCATGAACCCAAGGATCGGTTGTGAACTTGTTTCTTTTCTCGTCGTGTCGAGACACAGTAAGGAATAGTGTATTTATTGAACATCTATATATGGATGAATATTTTTGTTTATCATTGGGGTATCCTACTGAGATTATTTATCACCCTTGTACATACACCTCAGTCTTCATGTAGACTTTGTTTCTTCTTTTCAGGTTGAGCATTGTTGCATGATGGATAGGGTAAAGGCCCAGCATTTCCTGATGGAGTAGCGTTGCTCATGTTGATTGGTATGACTGGGTTAGTCCATTTGATTGTTTCTAGAGACTGGTTACATGGTCTAGCTAATAGTAAATAGTAAATCCTTGTACTTTTATTTTAGTTTATTTTTTGTACTCTTTCATGTATTTCCGGCCTAGTGGGTGACCCATGTTTTATGTATTACATGGCTATTTGGTCTTTTATATCATTTCATTTATTATTAAAACATATTCTATTTCATTTTTTTGTGGATTTTTCACACTGTTTAATATTCCATGTATGCAATCTTGTTTTTTCTATTGTGTTACTTTGATTTGAGGGCATAGTCTCCCCACAGACGCACCCTAGGCCTCCATGGCTAGTCAGAAACCTCTAGTGTATAAAGAGGCACACTTGAGGTCGTATGACCTACTAGATCAGGGAACCGTTTTTGTGGATCTTGAGTTAGGACATTACAGGATATACTGGATATTTATTTAGTATCCAATGACTTCTATAATCCGTTATATAAATTATAGGAGAATCTAAGATCATGATCAAATATAATAAAAAGAGGCACTCTATGTAATCTACTTATATCTTTAACATATAGTCTTAAAATTTGATTCAGATACATACTATGTTGAATGGGAATAAAATGATTGAATTTAATTAATTGATCAACTATTACCCTTATTGCATTATTACCTCAAGATGTCATCAGTAATCCCCCCATGAAATCCAGGGATCTATTCTCTTATTTCCATTCTTGCACTATAAAAAGATGATGCATCCCCTCTAGTAATTTTCATTTTGATTTAACATATTTAAAAGTAAAAAAAATCATTATAAAATTAGTAATATCATTATTCATTCCTTCTTATCAGAAACGTTCTTGATGGTATCTATACATTTCAGTTCTACCAGGATGAATATAAAATAGAGAACGATTAATTTCACACAATAATTATTTCATCAATTGGGGGTCACATGAAACGCATAAAATTATTTTTATCACAAAAAAACTTTCTTTGTTAATATTAAATTTAGATAACTTAACTTTATTAATCAATTATACCATTTCTGTTAATTCGTGATCTTGCTTCTAATCCATATTAATTCTATACGATGGAGACAACTGTTCTAAAACCATAAAAAAAGATGGAGTTTTGGCATATATAATTTCTAAGCAAAACTAATCGAATCATTAACCAAAGGATCATGTTCTATATGTATCATAGTTAATTTAACATTATAATTATCTCTCAAAGAATCATCTAATCCATTTAATTAACCAAGACTATAATGAATTGGGAAGTCATAATCATTTATCAATTCCTGCCATTTCCTATGTCTCGTGTTTAAATTTTTTGAGTAAATATGTACTTAAAACTTATATTATTAGTATATATTTCATACTTAAATCCATGTAAATGTTATATCTGAATTTTTAAATTTAACACCATAGTATTCGATTGAAGGTCTTGTGTAAGATAATTTTTCTCTTGAGGTTTTAATTGATTTGATGTATATGAACTTACCTAATCATTCTACATTAATTCAAAATCCATTCTTTTTATTGATCCATAATTATAATAAAAAATTTACCATTTATGAATGGTAGGTCCAAAACAATAGTATTCACTATTCTTCTATTCAATTATAGGAAACAATCACCACATTCCTTTTTCTAAATGAACATAACTCCTTTCTATGTTAACTTGTTTAGTGGGATTCATAACCATAAAAATATATCAAGTAAATATCTGTAATATCCTATTAATCCAAAGAAACTATGAATCATAGTAAAATTTATAGGTTTCTTTCATTCATAAAAAACATTAGTTTTTGTAGGATCATCAGTTATGTCACCTTTATTTATGATATGTATGAGGAATGAAATATATTATAACCACAAATAATTTTTATATATTTTTTATACAACTTATTTTATTTTAAAGAATGTAGAGAAATACTTAGATGTTTTTCTTGGTCCTCGTAACTTTTAGAACAAACCAAAATATCATCAATAATCACAACCACAAATTTATCTGAATATTAATTAAAAACTCTATTCATAAGATCCATGAATTTATCGATCACATTTTGAACCCAAATGGAATAAAGAAAAACTCATAATAGTTATACCTAGTATGAAACAATATCTTATGGATTTTATCCTCATTAACTTTCAACTAATTATACCTAGACCTCAGAATAAACTTTTAAAAATATAAATCTTTCTAGAGATAATCAAACAAGTCATTCATATGAGAAAAATATATTTATTCTTAACAGTGATGTTATTCAGTGCTCTATAATCAATGAAAAGAATTATGGAACCGTAGTTATTTTTGAAAAATAAAATAGAAGCACCCCAAGGTAAATTTCTATGATGAATGAAAACTTTAAAAATAAATTATTGTAATTTATTTTTCAATTTCAAAAGTTATACATGATCCATTCAATAAAGGGGGTTTTGAAATTTGAATAGCATCAGGAATTAATTCAATATTAAAATAATTGGGGTTTGGAAATTGGAATACCATCAGGAATTAATTCAATAGTAAAATAAACTTCTCATTCATGTATAATAATAGGTAAATCATTTAGAAAAACATCCAAATGTTATTTTACTACCAGAATATCATTTATATGAATATTTACCTTATCTTTAACAATATGAGAAAGATGACTTTTATTTCAATATTTTAACAGTTTCACAGCTTCGTGATAAGTTATCAAAGGTAAGAATTGATTATTATATAAAATCATAAACTCATTTTGGAAAATAAATTATTTTTTATGTAATCTATCTTAGAATGATAAACCAAAAGTCAATTCATATATATAATAACATAAAATTCTACAATGGTCAATATAATTAGGTTTGTAGTGAAAACCCTTCCACATATAATAATAGGAATATCTTTGTAAGTTATTTTTTCCTTAATACTACACCCAGTTTCTTCAACCAAAATTATGAAATTCATTTCTTTAGGTGATGTTTTTATTTTAGTAGTGAATTTATCAGAAATGAAATAATGTTTTTACCCTTAAATGAACAAGACATGAGCATAATTTTAATAAAAAGGAAATATACATGTAACAACTTAATTCTAGGGCCCAATATATACTGAAGTAGTTGTAAAGGATTTCACCAGACCCTTCTTCTTATAAACCTATTTCTTCCAATCATTCATGCCTTATTTAGACACACATTCACATAATGACCCATCTCGTTACATTAGAAAACCTCACTATTTATTTATCAAAATTTGTCTTACCACTACCAGGATCTTTTTCTTTCAATAACGAATCATATTCCAAAATATACCAAATTAGAAGCACATACTAGATTTTTTAATACATTCCCCAGTGTTATTTTTATCAAACCTATTATAAACTAGTAACATGATTTTATTACATTCTAATTTTTTTAATGGATTTTTCCTCATTTCCTACCACTTAGACCTATTTTTCTAATTATTTTTATAGGACGAATGATATTTGGAAAAATTCATCTCTAACTTATCAGTATAGTGAACAAGATTTACATAACATTTAAATATGTGATATTCAAATGCTCTTCTATATAATGGACTTAATCCTAAGTAAAACCAATTAATTTTACTATCAACACCTTGGGTACAATTTGGTGTTTACCTTTCCAATTAGGTGAAGTTTTCAACATATAAGGAAACTGAATATTCTTCATTATACCTAAATTAAAATAATTATTTTTCTATCCTCAGTCAAAAAACCTATGGCAAATATTTCTCAAATAAAATATTCTTAAAATTGTCCCATTCTATGGTGGAAAACTCTTCTCTTTTTCATGTATTTTTAACTGTTGACCACCATTGATCGACTTAGCCTTAAAATTGGTAAATAAAAAGAGTTTCCTTTTGATGATCTGAACAACCAGTGACTTAAAATATCTTTTCTATAGATTTTATCTATTCCTCATCTACCACTAAGTCATAATATCCACTAAATTCTTGCAGGTTTTTTCTTATAAAATTCTTCACTATAGACATGTTCCTCAATCAAAGATATGTTTAATATTTGTCATAGATACCACCACCATTTATATCTTCCATCACCTAAGTCATAACAGTAACAAACTTCTCAGTTCCAATTCCAAACATTCTAGGTTGCTGATTTGGATGGATTTTATCATCTTGTTACCTTCTTGATTCATCTTCCATATTTCGTCTATGGATAATCAATCTGAATAAACATAATTTAGATGAATCAACATGGTAATCGTTAAATTATATATCATGATAACCATAGAATATAATCTCTTATGATTATTTACTTAAATTATCATAACCTCTAAAATTATCTAATCATTTCCCCTGATACCAACTAAAAGGACCCAACTTTAAAAATTACATAAAATTGAGCTTAAATTTCATAATTTACTCCCTTTCATTTTTCAAAGCTTTACACTTTTTATTTTTAGATAACTAGGTCATCACCCTTAAAAAAACATTACATAAAAAGGTGGACACTTCAACTTAGTATCCTTTTGTTTCTCACAATACAGACCATTTAATATATAAAAAATTTTATTTCCATGATGTATCTTTATAGTTTTTATCTTGGCCTTATTCTTATCGAAAATCACCCTTAAAAGACTATGAAAAACATTCTAAAATGTGAGGTAAGAACAAAAAGCTCTGTAAGGGACACAAAAATAAAAAAAAATCGTTTTTTTGTACCACCCCAAGATTTTTATGATATATATTTTTTAAATATAATTTTAATTCTTTGATAGCTTTCATTTCACATAATACAAAGTTTAGATGAACCGTTAAATGTTATGAAAATATTATATGTCCATTATAATATATCCATTAAATATGTGGTAAATAATAGGAATAACTAATTTATAAAATAAATATTCAATTCAATATGAAATTATTTTTATGTACTTAGAAAAATTATGACATAATTTTTAATAAAGTCATTTTATTCTTTGAAAATATGTTTTCTTTAAAAATGTGTTTTTCTAATTTCTATGAGTAAATGTTAATTTATAGAAGTTATATAAATTTTATTTGAAAATTTTTATTTCATTTTTAAATTCATAAAGTAAAAATTATCTGGAATTAATTTTTCTTGAATTTTTAGAAAACATTTATTTTAGTGAAAAATACTGATTTTTATTGAAAATTGTAATTTCATTCAAATTTATTACAAGATAAAATTATTATTTGTATTTGATTTTAATTTTAATTAGTTAATTTTATTTAAAAAATTAAATTATGGTTTTCAAAATTGATTTTATACTTGAATTTGGTATAAAAACAATTTATATTTAAAAAGGGAAATTTTCTAAAAATATGCTTTGTATTGGGTTTTGTTGGTTTAATTTTAAATTAAATTCTCAAAATTCTATGTTTTTAATATTTAAAAATGGATTATATATTTGGAATTATATGGTAAAAATTTAGTAAATATAGCCCTTTTAGTTTTTTTTCAATATAAATAGTAATCTTGGAAATTTATATTACCTCACTAAAGGGTAAAACGGGTTAATATGGATTAAAAATAAGCAATAATACCATTACTTTTCAACTTATTTCTTATTAAAAGAAGTTAATTAGACCATTAACACCTAAGGATTGAAATTTATTTATTTAATATACACTTTTCCATGAAAATGACTAATATATTATTTAAATCAAAGAAAGAAACGAATTGTCACTTTCTTTGTCTTAAATAAATCTTATGTGTCCACGTGGGGAACAATTTAGGTTATGAATGAATATAGGTTCCCATATTGAAATTAATAAAATAAATTTTATAAAATAAATTTATTTAGGAATTTTTGGTCTACTTGGATAAGATTGTGACCTTAATAATATTTTATTTAAAGAAAACACAAAGATGTCACACACATGTTTTTAATAACTATAAAAATTTTAATATAGGGTTATAGAGAATATATATTCAACTATAAATAGTAATTATAAAGGTAAAATACTTATTTACATCATGGTAATTTAGTTATAATTTTTAGTGACAAAATAATTACCTTAAATTCTGACACAATGCTGATGCGGTAATTATTTTATTAATCAAAATATCAAATAAATGATATTAAACATTTTAAAATAAATATAATTTTATATGAAAAAGATTATCCTAGAATTTTATAGATTACCTTGACATAGTATCCATATAATTAAATAATTGTTTTTAATTTTAAATGTTTTCTTTATATTTTTAAAATTCAATTAAATGAATAGTGTCATAATTGTCAATAGTGATATTTTATGGAATTAATATTTTACTAAATTATTTAAAAATAATAAAAATATATGAAATAAATACAAAAAAATTATGATATGTTCTAAAATATCATAAAGTGTACATTTATAGTTCATTTTTTAAAAATCAGTTGAGGGTCGAGGGCCTTTATTAAAAAAACATGAAATCCTCTTTTAAAAATGGGGTGAGAGGTAACCCATTACAATCACTAAGGAAAATTCCAATAAAACAAACTCGAAGGATAGAAAAAGTGATCAATAGAGAGAAAATGAAAATAAAGGTAGGAAAAAGTTTCATCGTCCCCCTGAAAGATAATGTAATAGTGTGATTGGTCAAAGGGATGTGTTTCACCCTGCCAAGAAGTTGTACCATGATGGCATTAAAATGTGGCAGAGCACTCCTCCCACACACATAAAAATGAGGAGGGGGAACCGGATGATAGATGATAGGCCATATATTTATTTCTTGAACTGACCACCCAACAATGCTAGTGAAGATATCACAACAAGTCCACCTGATGAAACACAACAAAAGACCAACAACACTACACAAAATCAAAATAAGTCACCCATCTATCCAACAAGGACAGATGGATGGAAGATGGGTGTCAACACACCCATCCCTCTTTCAAGGCCACCCACCCAGCAGTACAAGAAAAAATTTTCTTTGTAACCTAATGTGATGAAACAGAATCCAATACCCTTAGAGACATCTACATTTCATCAACCAATCAGATATATAGAAACATGAAAAATAAATAAAAATGCGTAAAAAGTCCATACCTCACATGAAAAATCATCGGTCTGGTTTGACTTCTTTAAACCAATGCCAATAGGACCAACAATAATTAGTCATGAATCCTACTACATAGGCTCTCAGAAGACCACCAGTGTATCTAGAAAGCATCAAAATGATCCCTAGTCACAACTACATGTTAGAACCAAACCACCACCATAACACCATCTTCTCACTCGAGGCAGCCACCAAATGAGAAACCCCCGATGATTGTCCACCATCGGAAACATATATACTCCACGCACATGGACCCTCGCTCGAGCATCGATTTATCAAGAGATTCCCATAACTATGAAGAACCTGGTAATATGAATTATAGAAAAGACACAAACAAAGCCCAATTTTATATGCCACTAGCAAGACAATGGGATAAAACCCCATCCGGTAACCATCAAACCCAACTAATGGACTCAGATCTGGGTAGATCTAAGAGTATAGTGGCACAAGACTCCCAAACCATCTAAAATAGTATATAAACTCAAGGAATTATCCATGAGGTGCTAAACTGAATAAATTTCATAGAAGGAGAAGGCATGGAAGAACCAAATCAGTACAAAGAAGAATCCTGCAAGAGGCTTGAAGAGATCAAATTTAAAGAACCCTAAGCCAAATACATCTCATCAGTATGAAGAACCTGGAATGGGAAAACCCTATTCAAAGAAGAATCCCACATGGGGTCATAATCCCAGAGAGAAAGGCACTATCTCCAATCATTTCTTTATTCAATTTAAACCATCTATTTAAAAATTAAAACCTTTTAATGATTAAAAGTCAGTTACCATGGTTAAAATTAAAATAGTTTAAATAAGGGTTAATCAAAATTATATGGTTTTAAATAACCTAAAAATTGTCAAAAAACTATTTCATGATGATATTGAATCCTTATATTATCCTATCATAGAATACATATCCATTTCATGTTATTTGGATATTAAATTATTTTAATATAATTTAATCTTCTTAGAATTTCCAAAAGATCCCCTCGCCTCAATCATAAAAGGGAACCTCCTCCCCCACTTCTTTACACTACCATGATCCTTCTATCTCAACCAAACTCTGAAAATTTATCTTTAAAATATATCTGGACACTTTCTAGTGGTTTTTTTCTCCCCAAAAGACTAATCCTAGATCCCTTTATAGGAGACCCAAAGGAGACATTTCAAATAATAGGTAATCACTAAAACTAATCAGTTTCTTTTTCTACTCTTACTTAAATCATCTAAACATATGATGTTTATCATAAATTAATTACTATAGTATCCTAAATATTATTTAATGTTACTATTGTTATGTAAAAACCATTATACACCCAATTTCCCATAAAACAATAATTAAAAGTGTCACTCGTGCCTGTGTACGACTTACCATCTCCATGTTATGATACAATTAATGTTTCATCACAATATTTTATTAATGATAATTATTATTATTTTTAATGAATACATATGATATATATGATATAATTATTATTTTTAAAATTTTAATTATTATTTACCTTTATTTCATTCCATCAATAAAAAAATGAAAGTAGCATTCATGAGTACAGACAGCTTACCATCTCCATGAACAGTGTAATTTATTTTCCTATCTCTACTTATTATGAATGATTATAAATATGTATATAATTAATATATATTATATTTATTCTAGGATTAAAATTATGTAAATGGTTATACCATGATCAAAGTACAATGACCAAGACTTCCAAACTAGAACTTTCTTGGAAAATGAAGTAATTATCACCCACAATAGGGATTTTAATAACAAATTATTAATAAATTAGTGATAAGATGTTATAAATAAATAATAATTGGAATTTTAGAATTATTGTTATGGAATAAATTTATAATAAATCCATATTTATTATATAGGATTTTTTAATGTGAATAATAAAAATAATGACTTGACGTAAGGGTTTATTTCACAATCTCATTATTATTTGATATGGTTTATATTTAAGTATAAGTTGGGGAATATTTTTATTTCATTTCCATGTTTTAAAGATATATTTTATAAAATGATTTTAATATAAAACTCTTAAATTTTAAATTCATTTATACCCATGTTTTAATTTTGAAAAAATGGTTTGAAAGGAATATTTTTATCATTTTCTGAACAAGTTATTTTGTGACTTTTCTAGAAAAAACATATTAAAGGAATGTTTTTTTGAATTATAAAGAATGAGAGGAATTTATAGATTTCATAACTCGTTATTGTATTTAATATTTCATTAAAATTATACAAGTTTAACTTTAATAAAATTTTCTTCCTTTATAATTATGGGGCTATAAAAAATATTTTCAAACCTGAAAGGATAGTTTCCTCGAGAATTATTTCAAGTGATATTTCAAAATCATTTTCCATCTAAGACAATAACATTTGATATTGCTTATGATTTATTAGAGATTTTATCCAAGTATAATATCCTTATTATTTCTCTAGAAGATTTATGTTCAGGATGGGATTATGTTTATGAATCCCCTTACTTTTCCATGAGTTATGCTATAATGAAATTTTAATAAAACCCATTACCTTTTATGGGTTATGAAATGATGAATGATAAATGTTCTTATGCCGTATATATGTATGTTTTTCATTATGTGATAGTGGTTATGTTATAACCAATGATAATGGTTACTTAATAACCAATTATGGTTGGGACCAATATCTCCATCCAATAAATTGGGTAATTAAATATATTTCATGAGAGAGTTATGGGAAACATGTCAATGTTCTTTATCCGTTATGGGAAAAAATCAATATGCTTGATCCGTTATGGGAAAGATGTTTATGTGCTTTATCCATTAATAAAAATAAGTTTTAATACCTTATTTGATGGTCTTGGTAGTTAACCATGACGTATGAAATGGTTTTTATACTTATGGTGATGCCACGCACATTTCTGAAATAAACTTATGGTTCATGATTGAGTTATGATGAATTCTCATTCATAGGATTCATGTCTTTTGAAATGTTATTCTTTTATGTCAAAAATAATGATTATTATCTTTCTAAAATTTATAATGAACTTTTTTTATGATAAATATTTAATTTCTTTATGATTTTCTTATGATTTTATATGATCATCAAATGATATCTTCCAGTTTTACCCTTACTGAACATCTGAACGCACCCTTTTTTATGTTTTTGTTCCCTAGGTTATTAATAACATATTTAGGTAGGGTATGTATATGAATAGTACTTAATTGGAATATATTTATGGGGGACATTGAAGAACATTAATGAAATAATAAGATAACATGCCTAGTCTCCGAATGCACTAAACTATTATGGTCCTCATATGCATATTTTTGTAATGTAATTAATATTAATCAAAAAAGATACAATATCTATGTATGAAAATATTGGGTCATTATATATGTTATCAAAGGTTGGTTTAGTTAACCTTTGGAAACTAAGATGAAAAAACCTTATTAGAATCCCTAAGGATAAGTCTAAGTACAGGATATAATCCTATAATTTTGGTAATGATCCGGAATAACCTAGTATTAATCCTAATATATTATTAATTGAAAGTAATTTACCTGGATTATGTGGTTTTCACACTTTTATTAGTGATTATCACACTATAATTTATGGTTTTAGTCAACTTATAGAACCCTAAGGACACGTGATAATTTTGAGTGCGACAAAAAATGCAATAATTGTCCACCTGAGAAACTGAATGTTATGGAGGAGGAATGTAAAATCTTATTTCTATTTTCACACAAACTTATTATGATATGAATCATGTAGAGTTTCCAAATGATCGAAGGAGGGAACCATGTGATATTTAATCCTTCATGAGGCAGCATCCACCTTCTTTCAATGTGTCTTCTGATCCACTAATGGCTGAGAAATGGATTAATATAACTGAAAATATATTTTCTATTCTCCAATGTTTATAAAATTATAAATTAATTTTATATGTCTATTATTTTTATAGTGAATCAGATAAATGGTGGAATCTAATTAAGAATGTGAGGCAATGGGATGAAATTGAATCCATATAATGGGATGAGTTTAAGAACTTATTTTTTAATAAGAACTTTCCTTGTATTCATCATATGAAATGGATAAGGAATTCCTTGAGTTAAAGAAAAAGGGAGATAGATCTATTGGAACCTATGAAGAAAATTTTACAAGACTTTTAAGGTATGCATCTGTAATTATCATCCAAACTAAAAGTAATTTTTATCAATTCTTAAGTGACTTAAAACCAAGTCATATAAGGGAGTTAGACATAAGGTATATCAATTTCTATAAATAAATTGTCTGATGTGTCATCAAGGTGGTAATGGAGGTTGGAGTTACAAATCAATCTTATGGTTTTGAAAAGAAAATGAAGATGGAGTTTAAAGAAAATCTAAAAAACCTGGGAGAAAATAAGATGTGGTTCTCTTAATGCTAAAAGTTTGGGGACAAATATAGAAGAAATTGTATTAAGGGGTGTAGTAAATGTTCTAACTATGGTAAAGAAGTTAATCAGTAATTGACTATCTAAGTAATGGGAAAAATTTATCTAATGATATAAATCCAGAAAAGGATGAAATGAATAAACCCCCCACACAACAATGATTTAAGTGTAATTAAAATTGTAATTATGTTAATCAGTTCCAAAATACAAGGGTTATAATGATATTAAACTTCAATAACCTCTTAAAGCCAAAGAAAAAGGGAAATCTCATGTGATCATTATTGGTGATGTGGAGTACGACAACGAAGTGGTGGAATGATTGAGTGTCTATGTATTAGAATTAAATAATAACTTTTTAGAAGTACTTTTGTGGTATTATTGAATAATGAAACATCTAAGTATTGGCCCATTTTAGTTTTTTCTTAAGGATTTGAAATCATATGTTGAATGGTATAGGTAACCATGAAAAGTGTTTAAGGAGGTAAGGTGATATTGGAAGGGATGTATAACACTTAATATATGCATGATGTTGGGTTAATAATGAGATAAATATATATTTAATTGTGATAAAAATAAATGAGATATTATTGATGACCTATAACTAATTAGTAATATGATGACTAGGTTTTTTATGATATCATGGATTGAGTTTACATAATTTTTGGATTTATGATATGTGGAAAGAGATAATTTTTGGAAGCATGGATGTTTTCACAAAGGTTTCATGGTAATTTGGGTTATTACCATGTTTTAAGAGAATACATGATAATGGTATTCACATGTTTGGTGTGTGGAAATTAAGATATATATCTTGTTTTTTGGGGAATTAATGAGAAGTTGATTTTGGAAATTTAGTGACCTTATTTCAAATTTTTTTGATGTTAATCTTTTTTAACATTCATAAGAGTAACCATTTATGAAATATTTCAAGTTTAATTTTGAATAAGGTTTTAGATATTAATATATTACTTAAACATATGAATATTTATGCATATTGGATAACCTGTGATAACTTTTTGGTAATGAAAAAAACTAGATATATAAGGAATGACTTATCATCCCATTATGGACCTTATGATCCACTAGTTCTTCATGAATTACAATTTCATCTTCATTTTATGGAGAAAAATGTGAAGTGGAAATTGATCAACTCACATCTAATGAGTGGGATTATACTTATGAAATGAAATCATGTATGTATATCTTCTCAAAGGATTTAGAAATAAAATTTTATCCTATTATCATCATTTTTTATGATATCAATGACCTTTTTCAGACCTATTAGTATATGTTATTGTGGTCATTAACCATATATTGACCATGTTCTCTATAACTCTCTATTAGTTCTTTTAGATTATTTTTCCGTTCCAAATCAATATTTTAATTTTTTTTCTTATATGAAAACCTAGTTATGTGTTACTTCAGGTAACCTTTATGTTTTCCACTTTCACTTTTTAAGTGATGTTTTATTATTTATTTGTACAATTTGGGTTGCTATGAATGAATTTTCAAATTTTAAAGATTTGTTAAACATGAAAAATTTCTAGGGTGAAATTCATTTTAAGGGGGGTAGAATGTAACCCCCCAATATTTTTATGAAATATATTTTTTTATAAATAATTTTATTTCTTTGATAGCTTAGGTTGCACGCAATAGCAAGTTTAGAAGAATTGTGTAATATTATTAAAATATTATATACCCATTAAAATATATCCATTAAAGTCGAGGAAAATAATAGGAATAACTAATTTATAAAATAAATATCCTACTCAATATGAATGTATTGGTAGGTTCTTAGAAAAATTATCACATATATTTTATTCAAGTCACATTACTCTTTAAAAATATGTTTTCCTTAAAAAAATGTTTTCATATTTTTATGAGTGAATATTTATTTTTAGATATTTTATGAAATTTATTTTAAAAATAGATTTCAATTTTAAATTCATAAAGTCAAAATTATATTAAAATGATTTTTTTAGAATTTTATAAAAAACATCTATTTTAGAAAAAAATAATGATTTTAATTTAAAACTACATTTTTCTTCCAAGTTATTACAAGGAAAAATTATTATTTAGATTTTTTAAAATATTATTTAGTTAATTTTGATTTAATATAATACAATTATGGTTTTTGAACTGGATTTTATACTTGAATTTAGTATAAAGACAATTTATATTTAAGGGTGGGTTTTCCAAAAAAAATATTTTTATTGCATTTTTTCAGTTTAATTTAAAATTCAATTATGTGACTTATATGTTTTCAATTTTTAAAAATTGATTATATATTTTTAATAAAAAGGAAAAAATAGTATATATGACACTTTTTTTTTGTTAACATCAATAGTAAATGTGGTAATTTTTATTACCTCGGTAAAGTGTAAAACGGCTTAATATGGATTAAAAATAAGTGATAAGGCCATACATATTTATATTATTTATTATTGGATGTATTTAATTCTAACCTTTACACCTAAGGGTCAAAATTTAGCTATATAATAGACATGTTTTCATGAAAATGACATATATATTATTTAAATCAAGGAAAGAAACAAAATGTCACTTTATTTTTCTTAAATATCTCTTAGGAGTACACATGGTAGAAAATGGAGGTACTAATGAATATAAGTGTCAATTTTTAACTTAATAAACTTAATTTAAATATATAAATTTATTTATGAATTTTTGGGTCACTTGGATAATATTATGACCTTTATGATATTTTACTTTAAGAAAAGACAAAGATGTCACCCACATGTTCTTAATAACTATAACAAATTTCATATAGGGTTATATAGAATATATCAAAAAATATAAATATTCATTTAAAATCTAACATATCCATCTACATCATGGTATTTTATTGATAATTTTTAGTGATAAAATAATTACATTAAATGCTGACACAACATTGATGTAGTAATTATTTTATTAATGGAAATATCAATTAAATTATATTAAAAATATTAAAATAAATATAATTTGAGAAAATTAATATTATACAATAATTGTTAAATTAATTTTACCTTTTATTTATATATTAAAATATTTTTTTAAATTTTAAAATTTTTATTGAAATTTTCAAAAGTCAAATAAGGAATATTATAAAAAATCATAATCATGGTATTTTATGGAATTAATATTTTAATAAATTATTTAAAAATCATAAAAATATTTTAAAAATACCTATTGATTATTATTTGCTAAAAATTTTCATGAATTTTTCATTTTGGGTTAAATTTAAACCATCTATGTAAAAATTACAACCTTTTAATATTGAAAAGTTTGTTATCATAGTTAAAACAAAAATAGGTTAAGTAAGGGTTAATCAAAATGATAAGGTTTAAAATAACACAAAAACCTTTTTAAAATATATATTTCTATTAGATTACAACCTTATAATATCTTATATTAAAATCCATTTCCATTTGGTGGTATTTGGAAAAAAATTAATTTATTATAATTTAATATTATAAGAATTTTACCCCTTTACTCAATTCGAAAAGGGCACCCCTTCCCACGCTGTTTTACACCACATTTAGCCTTATAAGTCATCCATAATCTAAAAAATTATCTTAAAAATTTCACTATAAAAATTCCAGAGGTGATTTTCTTACCCAAAGACCAACCCTATTGCTCCTTAGAGGATATCCAAAGGAGTTGTTTTGAAGAAGAGGTAATCACTCAAACCGAACACATTCTTTTTATACTCTTCCTTACCACCTATAAATCTATTAATTTTATCTTAAAAAATTAAATTTAAGTATCCTAAATATATATAAATTTTATTATGATTATGTAAACACCATTATACACCCTATTTTCTATCAAACAAGAAGTTAAAGTATTGCACGTGCGTATTTATGGATTATCGTCCCCATGTATCGATACAATATATTTTTCATCGCCATATTTTATAGGTTGGAATTATGGTGGGTTTAATGAATATATATTTTAATTATGATATAATAATTTTTATATAAATTTGAATTACGATTTACCTATATTTCATTCCATCAATCAAAAAACTTAAAGCAACATTCATGCGTATGTACATCCTATCGTCTCCAAGAACAGTGTAATTTATTTTTCTATCTCTAATTATTATTAATTATTATAAATATGTATATAATTAATATATATGATTATTATAACATGACTAACATTATTTAAAATATTATAATAATCTCAAAGTATAAGGACCAAGACTGTACAACTAGAACATGCTTGTAAAATGAAGTAATTATCTCCCATAACAGTGATTTTAATAACAAATTATTGATAAACATAATATAAGATGTTATAAATAAATAATACATTCTACTATAAAATAAATGTTATGGAATAAATTAATAATAAATCCATATTTATTATATAGGAGTTTTGAACATGAAAAAATAAGGAAAATACTTGAGGTAAGGGTTTATTTTACAATCTCATTATTATTTGAGATTGTTTATGTTTTAGTATCCATTGGGGATATTTTTATTCCATTTACATGTTTTCTAAATATTTCTCTAAAAAAATTAATATTATCTTTTTAAATTTTAAATTCCTTTTTACCCATTTTTTATTTTTTTTAAACGGTTTTAAAGGAATATGTTTTTCATTTTTAGAACAAGTTATTTTGTGACTTTTCCAAATAATAATATGAAAGAAATGTTTTTTAGCTAATACCACATGATCGTATTTTCCTACATTCATTAATATTTAATTTATTTAATCTTACTTTACAATACTATAAGGTTAACTTCAAATAAAATGTATTCCTTTTAAATGTTGTGGCTATAAAAAAATTCAAACCAGAAAGGATATTTAAATCAAGAATTATTTTTATTGATATCTAAAACAATTTCTATTTAAGACAATAATATTTGGTGTTAATTATCATTTATTAGGTATATGATCCAAGGATATCATCCTTATTCTTTATATTGATGGTTTATGATTATGATGGCATGAAATTTATGAATCTTATTACTTTTTCATGAGTTATGATATAATGAAATGTTTAGGAAATCCATTTATTTTTATGGGTTCCTAAATGATGACTGATTTATGTTCTCATGGAATACATATGAATGTTTTTTCATCATGTGATAATGGTTACGTTATAACCAAGGATGGTGATTATGTTATAACCAATGATTGGTGGGAGCTATGTCTCCCTCCAATGCGTTAGGTAATGAATTATACCTCATGAGAAAGTTATAATAAACAACTTTATGTTCTTGATCCATTATGGGAAACAAGTCCAATGTGATTCATAATTTAATAAAAATAGGTGTTAATTCCTAATCTAATGGTCTTGGTAGTTAACCATGACATATAAATTTTTTTCTATACTTATGATGATTCCAAACACATTTATGACATGAACTTGTGGTTAATGATTCAGTTATGATGAATTATCATTTTTATGATTCATTTATTTAAAAATTGTAATGTTTTATGTAATAACTCATTACTTTGATATTGGTTAGATTGGGAACAAACATTGTATGTTAGGGTCATGATTTCATTTCTATATTCTTTTCTAAGGCATTTATATAATCAAAAATTTATATCTTCCTTGTTTAACCTTATAGAGCATTTCAACTCATCCTTTATTATGTTTCTTTTCCCCAAGTTATGAATAATGTTTTATGATATGGTATATCTCTGAAGAATAATTAATTGGAATATCTTTATGGAAGACGTTGAAGATCTTTCATGAATTAATAAGATTATGTTCCTAATCTCAAAAAGATACTAAATTATTATGGTCCTCATGTATCTATTTGTGTAATGTAATTAATATTCATATAAATATATGTAATATATATGTATGAAAATCTTGAGTCGTTGTATTTATTACATGAATACTCATAAAATATTTACCTTTTCAAATTAAAATTTAGGCTCAAAATAAATATTTATTTTCTAAATAAATCAACATCATTACTGAAATATTTACATTAAACACTTTATAAGAAACATATAATACAAAATAAAACTCATGAAGGTTTTATTGAAATCATGAAAATCTCATGAAACTTTTTTCACAAAATTATACATTTCATTCTTAAGAAGTATCATATACTTTATATTAAAACTAATCACATTATTATACATTGTAAAATCATAATATTATCATAAAATATCATTATAATCATAGATAAATAATGTAGGTAACTTGGTATATTATCTTCATATAACCCTTAAAAGAAAAATTACAAGTGGAAAAGCCAATATGGTTAACTTACAACATAATTATTTAGAGAAGATAATCATTACCCAATACATTGGAGTGCTATAATGGACCCACCCATCCTTAGTTTACAATATAACCCCCCATCCTTGGTTTATAATGGAACTACTAATCCTTGTTTTATAACAGAACAATCATTGGTTTATAAAAGAACCACCTACCATCATAAATAGTTCCCAACAACCATGACATAACCACAACTCAAGAAAAAATGTATTTTCATCATCATACTCATAAAAATATTCCTTAAACCCAAAAGAAAACATTTCTAGATATTGAAATATCCACTGCATTTAAAAACCTTTTAAGAAACACCCAAAACAAAGGAAAGGAAGGTTTTTCTTTGAAGAAATATGAAATAGTTTAATGTAAACCAAACATCAAACCATTATTATGGTGGTGGGAAAAATGATACATGTTATTTACATTATAATATGACATTTCTTTTTCCTTTTTTTCAAAACATGACATATAAAATATGTAAAAATAATCTAATTAGAAACCCTTTAAATAAAGTAAAAAAGATGTATAAATTTCCTTTTATAATTAAATTATTTCAATACATAAATAATTTTATGAATATGGACTGGGAAGAAAAATATATATGACATAAATGTTTAAAACATTAAAAATAAGAATTTTAATGCAAGGTGTCCCTTACATTGATTCTGACTCATCACATATTTTTTATCTTCCTGAATAATAATATTATGTTATTTATTTACTTAATTAATAACTTTTTCATTTTTATTGTTCGTTTTATTTTACTACCATGTTATAATCAATTACTTAATCAACAAATTTCATATCGGATGTTTTAACGATATTGAGATTATATGCCCAAAATGACTTTGGTAGGTTAGTTATGTTTAAATATGTCATTATTCCATCATATAGAAAATAATAATCAGGAAATAATTTTTGTTTTTATATATCAGGTATAATTTTAATACCAACCATGAAATATGGTTATGAAAAATGAACTACGTTACAATCATGGAGATGGTATGTTTTACGTGCACAAGAGTAACATTTCCAATTTTCATCAAACATGATGGAAAGAAGGTGAGTATTATTTTATCATTAACTAACTATTATAATATCATAAATATAATATTATTTATTTAAAAACAATAATATATAGTATTAATGTTTTATGGGTATGAAAAATGAATTGCATAGCTTCATAAAGGTGGTAATTCACATGTACGCAAGAAAAATCTTCTAATTCTTCAATGGATGGAAAGGAAAGAAATTAGGTTATATTTTATATTTAAGAAATGATAAATTTTTCATGAATATCATATATATTCATTAAATCCATAATTATAACCATTTGTGAGACGTAGTGGTTGAATATGAATTACATCAGTTCGTGAGGCAGTAGTCTGTTGTGCACATGAACAATGGTTTTGACAACCATTTGATTAGAGAGGATGTAGATATAGGTTATTCCTTTAACATAATAACATCTTAGTATATGTAATATACCATTGTAATTATTTCATCATGGTTTAAAAATATATTATTGAGATAGAAGATGAAATAAAATAAAAATGCTCGGTTAGGAACTATACACTTCTTTGGACAACATCTTTAGGTTTATGCCAAAATCAATCCTAAGTCGGTTTTATGATCAAAAAAAGACCCCTAATACATGGTTATAGATTTAAGGAATGTATTTGTTTAGGTATTTTTCAAGTTAGAATTATAAAAATGTGTGAGTAATAGAGGATAGAAGATTCCCTTTTATAAGTGGGAAGAGGGGTACTCTAGGAATTATATAAAGTATTAAATTAATATAAATTAATTTAAATGGAAAAAATAGCCCTAAATTAATTTAATTCAAATAAAGGGTGATTATGGGTATAAATAATCACATCTGAAAAAATTTGTAAAATTTTAGATTTTTTTTGTACCCTTAACACTTTGTTTTAACCCCCCCCCCCCCTCCCTATTAACCCTTTTGAAAATTATTGTGATATCAAAAAAAATTCACTTTACGCATAAATAAATTTATAATAAATGGAAAAATTGACACATAAATGGACCATGATTGGTATTTCAAACCATATACCATTAAATTGGATGAATATATAATTTTTATTAATTTTAAATGATTTAATAAAATATTATTTAACATAAAATATCATTAATGTCATTTTAGACATTATACAGTTAGTTTGAATTTAAAGACAAGATGACAGAAATGGATTTAGAATGTAAAAGTTTCAAACATTATTAATATGATATATTTCTATGAAAAGTTTTTGTTATATCGTAACTTACCAAAATAATATTACTTTCTTAGTTTTTAAATACATTTTCATGAATTTAGAACTGCTTGCACAAGCACTGTATTGGAGTTGCGTAGGCATTTAAGGTAATTATTTCATTACTAAATATTAAAAATAAATTATTATGATAAAAAAATTCATTAATATTTCAAATAACCATTTATAACATAATATATGTTGTTTTTATCCTGGTCACAAAAAAATATTATAGATATTACAATTAAAAGTGATATTTTTTCACTTTATCCTTTACATAAATATTATAAAGGTTAAAATATAAGATAAAAAGAAAAAAATGTCATATTTTCAAGTTTTTGATGATTATTAAAGATATATAATTATAAAATGAAATAAATTCATGAGTCTGAATGAATTTCAAGATTTATCACATTAGTTTTAACCCTAATTAACACATTTTACCTTTATTATGGTAAAAAACAATATACAATAGTTACTATTCATAGTGACCAAAAATAAATTGGTTTTATTTCTAAATTTGGACCTACTGGTTCCAAATAAAGAATCCATTTTTCAAGATTAACTTCATAGAAGTGACCAAATTTAATTTAATATTATAACCACAAAAAGCGATGAAAAACATTTTTTCCAAAAAACTGATTTTTAAATATAAAAAAAATTATACCAAATTAAATTAAGAAATTATTTTCAAAAAAAAATAATTGTGTTATGTTTAGCCAAAATTAACTAATGAAATTTTAAAACTAAACCAAAATATAATTTAACTACATAATTACTTAAAATTAAATGTTGTTTAAAAAATAGTATTTTTCACTATTCATTGAAAAATTAAAAAAAATGGAAGATTCTATATAATTCATCATAAGATAATGTGGATATATTTATTTCAAAAAAATATTTCATTTTTTAAAATTAAAATACTATAATTTGAAAATCAATCTTTTATATAAAACTATAAAATGCATGGAAACCCAATTTGTTTATCAATAAAGTTATTTTACCTTTTGAATGAAAAAATACATGATGTTATTATAATCAATATAACTCTATAAAATATAATTACAAAATATATGTGAAATATTTATATTAACATTAATTGTGTTGTTACAACTTTAATACTACAAAATCATGGAAATTTCTTAGTGGAATTTTTAAGAGCTTATAAAAAGTTCCTAGAAAGGTCACACTTTCTTATAGAATTTCTAGCACAAAAAATTATCATAAATAGTTTTAAAGTAAATAATTTTTTTAAAAAATTTAAATATATTTATAATTATTTAAATACATATTAAGTATGATCTTGAATATGATTTATAAAATAATAATTATATATTTACATAAACTATATTTATATGTATTTATTTATTTTTATTTATGAATAATTATATATATAATTATAATTAAATGTTTAAAATATATGAATTATTTATAATTAAATATATAAAACTATTTTCATATATTTAAATATTACATATATATTGATTATATAAATTATAATATATTAAACATGTATTATAAATTTAGTTTTTATAATTTATTTAGTTTTTTATTAAATTTTTATTAATTAATATTTGTGTGTATGTGTATATAGATATATTTATTAATTTATTTATATTCCATATATATTTAAATTTAGATGTTTGGCATTGAAATTTATTAAAAAAATTAATTAAATACTAGGTTTTAATATATATAAAAAAATATTAAAATAAATATATAATATATATATACTCAAATATGATATATTTAAAAATAAAAAATATAATTACATAAATTTTTTATATAATTACAATTACATTGGAAAATTATATGAAGTAATTATAGTTAGGTTTAGAAATAAATTCTTATATATTTACATACATTATATATATATATATATATATTAGGTGCATTGGGGGTACAATTACAAACATACTATAAGTATATATTATAATAAATATGTATTATAAATTTATTTTAAATTATTTATAAATATTATTTATAAATATATAGAATAAATTGTGTGTCCGTGTTTTTTATTTACACATCATATATATTTAAATTTATATATTTATATTTATATTCTATAATTTATATATTTAAATATATATATATATATATATATATATCTTTGTGTGTGTGGAGGTGGTTTGAATCCCTCCATGTGCGAATAATGAGAAATAAATGGCACTTGGGCGGTGGGGGGCTTTGGGTGGTGGGGCTTTTCCACTTTATGGGTGGTTTATAATGAAAAAAACATTTTAATTGTGTAGAAACCATTTTAGTTCTAAGAAATAACCATAAAAGGAGATGATTTATCATCTGTAACATTGTACTAGGTAAGTTCATATATCCATACTAATTCTTCAGCCTTTAGAATGGTCTCAACTTTTCTCAGTGTTGTATTTCTTAACACTCAAAAAATATTTAGAAATTACATTTTGAGTATTAATAAAGGAAAAATATATACTAATTATATAAAATTAAATAAAATTTTTATTTAGAATCTTATACCTTATAAATCCATGATAATCATAGTTTATATAAATTGAGATAGAATTAGTGATTCCATGAATTTTTATCGTCAAATTTTTACTGAATTTTTCAATACAAATTAAAAAAATCATTACCATAATTAAAATTCAAAGTCACAAAATAATATCATTCCAAATTTTCTATAATCCTCCAATTATAAACATAGTTTAAATTCCTTCATTATTTACTTTTATTTTTTAATAATTTAGAAATTTTATAGTATTTTTTATGATAATTTCAATTTTGTACATATTTACTAGTGATGGTCACTCAAGAAAACCCAATATTTAATGTAAACCATTTATATTAACAATATTATATTCATGAATCAAAACATTATAATTTTTTAATCAATTTATAATGATTTATTTATAATATATGATCATTATTTGAAGGTTACAATGATATCTGGTTCATATCATCATATTTCCATAAGTTAATTAAATTATTAATCAAAAGGGTGTCTTTTCCATGAATTTCAACATTTTATAATCTCATTAATCAAATTAAAAATTTAAATAATTTTGAATACTTCTATGTTTTTAAAAATAAAGCTTAAATTTCTTCTAAAATGTGAAAAAAACCATATCATGAATCAATTTGACATTAGATCTTAGGTGTTCTAGTTCTTTTCATGTTATTTTTGTTCTAAGAACCATGAGTTATCTTAATCATTCTTTTTTAGAGTTTGTATTTTTGAAATATATTGGAATTTTAATTATATTATATTATTCATATAGTGTAGGCATCTAGAAACATTGAACTTTCATTACATAATGAAATTTTAAAGATTGAGCTAATGTGATTTATTTTCCTAAATATGATTGACTGGATATAATAGAATATAATTTTTTTTATGTTCAAGATATATAAAATAATATGTGGGAGGAAGCCATAATATTCTTTAGGATTCTCTAGTTACTTTTTCTTAATATAAAGTGATTTATAATTAAATATTTTTTATGATTTGTTTTTTGGAAATATTTCTCTATATTGGAAAACGCTTAATTAAAACATTTTATAGCACAAGTTGAGTATGATAAACTACTTGAAAAATACATATATATTGGGTTATGTTTCTAAAAACTTACTAAAAAGTAATTTTTTGTTTCTATTTGATAACATGTGGTCTTTTTCTAACTTGTTCTTTAAAGTAATTTTTGAGATCTTTTTATTAGGACTCTGCATGTATGTTTGAGATTATCATTTATCAAAAAAAATATTTTTTATAACTTTTCATAACATTATACTTCACATATTTGATTCATATTTATGAAATTTATTTTATTTGATCTATAAGTAAATTATAATTTTTTTTAAAATATTTTGAATTATACAAGTGTATTTGTAAATGTTGTATACAAGTACATATCCTTAGAGTGATATTCAAGTTAATATAGGGGATGAAATATTTAAATTATAATTTTTTGAAAGATAATATCTAATATAAAAAATATTATTTAATATTATTTTAATAATTTATGTTAAATTATTAGATATGGGTTCAATTTTATATCATTAGACTCAATTTGTGCAAATTGGGTTTCATATAAATGATTATCTTTTATTAAATTATCATTTTTTGAAATGGATTTATTTTTATTTTCGTAAGGTTTATTTTTCAATTATATTGTGAGGATTATGTTCATTATATTTTAAATTTTATGTTTTCTATATTATGTATATTATCTAACTTGTAATTTCTTGGTTAGCATGGGTAAAAAATGAAAATCCAGGAACTACTAAATTCAAATGTTAACATTGTAAAATTTCATTTTTTTGTAATAGGGAAGAATATTTCCATGACTATTAAAACTATTTATTATATACAAAAAATAAAAGACAAAAAATAGAGAGATCTTGTTACGTTGAATTCAAAAAAAAATTAAAGGCTTGCATTAACTACAAAAAACTAAGACTAAGTTTTTTATTCAAATCAATTTACCACATGTGATATAAAATTCAATCAGTTAATCAACCTCATACAAAACATTACTATAGAAAAATAAGAGTCAAATGTAATACCTACATTAAAAAATTAATGTATATATCATTCTCTCACCATTTAAGGATTGATAAAACACTATTTCATTTAAAAGTGTGAAAGATAGACCAATAGTATAACAATTTTAATTGATTATACAACAGATTTGATTTTGTTCCCATATGTGTATGTTTTTTCACATATATTTTGGACATTTAATGAGGTTTTATTGGTCAAACTAGCTTTAAATAGAGAAATAATGAATATTGGATAAATTGGAGTTGAATTTTCAATTTGTTGAATATTTATATGGAGTCATGAATTTTTTTATCTTCTCAATTGATCTTATGTTTAATTTCATATATTTTTCTGATAACAATTTTATTAATTTGGTGTAGATAATTATAAAATTATATTTTCAGTTGTTAGAACTTACTTCATTCATTATTTCATGTTATTGCAATTTTTACATTAAACTTATTGAATATATCTCTGAGAATTGGGTTTACAATTTTAATTTTTGGAAATTTTGAAAATATTTTAAAATGAATTTTGAATTTAATGTTTTAAATTCACTAATTAAATATTTCTAATTTTTTATATTAAAATTTTCATTATTTGAGGTGTATTGCAATATACTTGTTTAACTTTGAAATTTCAAAATAAATAGAATTGTAATTATAATTTTATCAGATGAATGATTTTTGAATTTTAAATTAATTTTTTGAATTATTTAAATTGGGTATTTCTTATTGGGATTTTTTGGGAGAATCTTTTTAATTATGAATTTTTTTTTTAATTATAGGATATAACCTTGAGAAGGAAACCCAATTGTCGTGAGGTTCTCCTACTCCAACCATGCGACTGTCAACTATGAATTTGTGAAGGTTCTACAACTATGGATCTACAGCCATGAACTTTCTATGATAGTGTCATTTTTTTGTAACCATGTGGAGAAAATTTCAAATGACCCATCCTAAAAATTTCTTCAATATTCTACCATATATTTACTTATCATCCAAAAATCCATTTCATGGTTGATCCCCCTTCAACTGTGAGATAGATTCTGCTATTGTGAGGTGTTTTTGAGACCATGCCCCTCCATCCAATTCCATGGGGCCATACTTTCTCTCCCATAGTACCACCGTTCCCAGCATGCGACCGTCAAAGATCCCTTTGTTTATCTCTAATTAAGGAAAATTTAAGATTTAAGCAGATGTGTGCCTAAACTAATTGATTTTAACTTAATCTCTTGGAAAATTCAAATTTATAAATGAGATGTTGGTATGTGCCTAAATCATGGAAATAAATCTACCCAGAAAGCTCAGTCAGAGGCAATCCTCTAACCATTTATTGAAAATAAAAGAAATGTACATCAAGCAGGCACTACAAGGTGAGAAAGAGAGTTACATATCATAAAAATCAGACCCATCGCCACATCCTTGATATACTACTTCCTCCGCAGTAGCCGATTCCCACTCCAAACTTTCATAGTGTTTCAGAATATTGGCATACTTCCTTCTAAGATTGAGCTTCTCCAAATAAAGGAGCTCCTTATAAGATTGTGCAATCCATCCAGCCTTCCCGCTATAAGATCTGGTAGCTATAGGCATTGGAAAGAGAGAATAGTATTTCTGCGGCCTTCTTCGTGGTGGGTCAGTCTTCGCTTTCTCCTCCACAGACACTTTCTTTTTGCAACCCTGAACCATATCACTATAGGAGGGATGAACCATACCACCATAATTTTCCTTCTCACTATCATAACAATTCCCCCATTTACCAGAAATGTGCACCACCTAATACCCTTCCCTTACACCCTGATCCTATTGAGATTGACTATTAACATCCATTATATCAAGGCAGGGGGAATGGTCCACAAAATCGCAGCCACCATGCACGCCCTTCTTCACAATAAAATCTTCAACTATGTTATCTATCAGTGAACCACTATCCACATTTATTGTAGATCCCTCCTTAACATTATAGGGTTTCACAGTCTCTAATTCATGTTCATAATTGCCAAAAAAAATGTCCTTGACTCAACACCAGCACCTAAAGATGCAGAATTTTGATCCTCATGAGTTCTTTTAGTAGCTCGCTCATGATCCAAAACAAATTCAGTAGTCACCAGGCCTGCAAACTGGTTACCGAGCTCAATATTGGCTGACTGCCTCCCAGAAAGTGCATGCATCCCAGCTAGACTCTTCATCGAAGCACCACTATCATCTGTAGTTTCCTTCACAAGGGTCATTTGTTTCCCAGCCGGCTTCACAAAACCGTGCTGCATGTGATGAGGATGTATGTCGATCTCCTCTTGAGATGGAGCAATATAACCTTCTTCAATGTCTTGTTTATCATGGGCTACATCAATTGTTGCAGATGCACTCACAGGGTCCAGGCAGAGAGAGGTTGCATCACCAGTTTGTCCACCCAGATCTGCATCCTTCTCCACAGCATCACAAATTAGTTCTAAAGGAGAATCCCTCTCTACAATGTCACCCACTTCCCTTTGGGTGATTTCCATCAAATAGGAAACCTCATTCATTGAAGTTCCGCAAATACCTCTTGCGTCCTTAATAGCAGAAGAAGGTTCACCACTACCATTCATGGAGGCAACCTTCCCCAAGTCCTGCTTCAACCTGGTGAAGATATCACTGACCTTCGGTCCAAGAGGCTCCACACTTGTTTTCTTCAGCTCAACCCTCATTCCATTAACCCCACTATCCACTAAACTCACCACCTCATGCCGAGGAAGCATGGATTGCTCTTTATGCAACCCACCATCTACCTTATCCTTCCCTTGCAAATTCAAACTCCCCACAACAGCATCATAATGAGCAACCAAGACATCCATCACCCGCCTATGAACCCTCTTGTTCAGAGAACCATTTATGCAAGCCGAGACACCATGACCCAGCTGATGGCACGAAATGCAGTATTCAGTCCACAAATCAAACTTAACATCCTGTACCCACCGGAATTCTTGCCCATCAGTAATCCACACCTAATCAACTGGAGGCTTAGAGACATCAACCTCCACACATATGCGAGGGAATATGCGATAACACACAGCATCAGTTTTGGTATCAGAGCACAGGTAACGACCGACCATGTTCCCAATCACAGACAGAATGGAAGGGTTCTGGAATGGGAGAGTAAGTCCTGGGAATCGTACCCAAATCGTCGTATTCGGATTATCTCGCTGCATATGGAATTCAAAATTCCATCGAAGAAGAAAGAAAGGCATACCTCTGCATCTTCAATGAGCTTTAGACCACGCAGTTATGAGATCATCCATAGACCCAAATCGGATCATGATATGCCTTCGATCAAGAAGACCAATCACCGCCCGATCTTGAAGATTCTAGGATTCAAAGACAAAACGATAACATCCATCAATTGAGGGACGATATTGATGAAACCGAGACCCCAGAGTCAACTTAAATAGATCTTTAGAAGAGTTGAATTTTGAAGGCACTAAAGATAGTTGAGGTGCTCCACGTAACAAGTCTAGAACTTTAGGGAAAATCGAGATGCGCGGGAACGAGGGCAGGAATTCGGGATTTGAAAAGGGGTTGAAAGTATGAGGGTGCATCCGTGACAGTGAACTAGAAAGAGAGTCATGTGTCTTTAACATTTGTTTGATGGATTCTATATGTGTCATTACTATGGTAATTTATGGAGGGTGAATTTTTAGGTGGTGATCATTTGGACGAAGGAGTTTTAAGGAAGAGTAGAGGCAAAGCTTCAAGAGTCTAATTCTCCAACAATATCAGAAGGGAGATTTCTCTTTTCATATTTTCATGATTCAGTGAAATTGAAATTGTTAATAATTCATATAATGATTCTGGAAATAAAATTATTCTTAGTTAATAAAAATTTGGGGAAAATTTATTGTGTTGGTTAATATCTTCTTCTTCATTCGTTGAATCTTTTAAATTTGGAGTGCTTCCTTTTTATTTATGATTTTAATTAATTAATTGAGAATGAATAATTATTCTATTTAAATAATGAAATGGAATATCTAAATCAATCAAGAGAAGGATTTTAGTGTTACATCATACCTATCTTTTTAAAAGTTAGATTCAGTAGTTGAGGAACTATTAGATTCGTCCTGCACCTACAACCTCTCAAGAGAGTTGGTAGATAGAAAAAAAATTAAATGTGTGATTGTCTAATTAAATATTTAAATGATTTAATAATTATATTTTCTATCCAATCAAGTTATCCCCCAAACTTTCCATTTATTTTTTCAACATTTCTATTAGTATCCTTAAACCTATTCAGATAACCCCTCAAATCATCACTTTTTAGAAGTTTTGTTCTTGTATATTTATAGTCATTATTTTTTTTAAAAAAAATATTCTCTTGGATTCCATAATCACTTTTCATTCTCTATGGGTTATAAACCCTACTCAAAAATGTATATTCTATTTTGAATTTCTATCTATTGAATCCTTTTTCATCTACTTATTATATGTTCACTAGTTTATCCTCTAAGAATTTAGAAACTTAAATTTATAAAATATAAATACATCTAATTACATTAAAAAATAAAATAAAAGTTTTAATGGAAAATAATATGGAGATATTAGATAATTTGTAAAACATTGTTCCACCTCTAATTTGATAACATGAGGGCCATAAGAATGATATTAGAGAGTTTCAGTTTCATATAGTCTCTAGTAACCCTTTCGGTAGTAGGTTTTTTCCACACTCTATGAATTATGAGATCAAATAATCCTTACTTTCTGTACTACCATCTTTTAATGGTATTCTTATTGAATACTCATTAGACATTCTTAGGGATTTTTACAGTGTATTATAGAAGCTTCCATTAAGAGGGATGAGTGATAAAGAGGTAATGTTGATATTTTTTCCATTTTATTTAAAGGTAAATACTAGTTCTTGGTTTTAATAGTAAGAATAATAATGTTTTGAAACTTTGGGTTATGTGTTTAATGTTCTCATACTGAGATTATATTCCATGATAATTACCATAGAGATTAGACTAAAAATAACTATGTTTTCTCAAGAAGAGGGTGAACTATTACTTGAGAATTGGGATAAGTTTAGAGGTATCCTTATACAATGTCATAATCACAAGTTTAATCCACATTTCTTAATGGAAACATTTTATAGTAGACATACCCATTACAACTAAACTCTAGTTGATCAATCTTTTAGTGGGGATTTATCAAATAAAAATATTAAAGAACATGAAAAAATATTCAATACACATCTAAAAAATTCTCACTATAAATTTTCTAGAAGGAGGTCTATAATTCGTAGAAATACAAATTCTGTTCAAAATATTGATTCTCTTTCTATTGGAATATATAATGTTAATCATGAGAATCACTTAGGGAGTAATTCCAACATTATATCATGTATGGAAAATCTATATCTTACTATCGCAACATTTATTTTCCTTCCCAACCTATTGAAAATGAAAATTTTTCTTTGTACATGCCTAGGTTTCAAGAGAAATATGATTCCATTTTAAATAACTACAATCAAGGTTATAGGGATCATCTAAACCTTTCTTGTAAGAATTAAGGTGTGTTTAGACCCACTGTTGCCTAAGGTTTTATCAACATCCGAGACCTTTTTATCAAAATCAATTAAAGTTTAACCCATAAAACTCTCAAGGGAATCCTTTGGGGTTGATTGACCAATTCTATGAAGAATTTATGACCAATATTCTAAGTATAATGGTGACACAAAATCATAAAAATATTATTTTAAAAAACATATGAATTACCTTCAAATGAAAATTAGTCAATGGCTATGGAGTAGGTAATAGATAAAATGGAAAAGTACCAAGAATAAATAAAGTCCATCTTAGAGATAATTTCAGGGTTGTAATAATAATAATTGGTTTCTTAACTCATGGATAAGTTTCATATAACCCTAATAAAGTCCAAAATAAAAATATGGAATATTCTTTAACTCAAAAACAGGATAACACTCGATCAAGAAATGAGGAAAGCAACATTGAAAATGAAAAAAAAATGTCCAACCTGAAGAACAAGATGAAAAATATTCTAAAATGAAAAATAATAAGGGAAAGTAGAAAATAATTGAGTTTGAGGACATACCCACTAATTTAAAGAATATTTATAAACCCATCCCATTCTCACAAAGGATAAAACAAAAAGATAAAGAACCTAAACTTCTCAAGTTAATTCATCTTTTCAACAAGCTCCAAGTAAGCATTCCATTCATCCATGATTTAATTAAAATTCCTTTATATTTTAAATATCATAAAATTTATTTCAAACAAGAAAATTTTTAAAGAGTTTTCCACTTACAGACTCTCTAGAGAGTGTGTTGTTATTCATCAAAATAGAATCCCTCAAAAATATAATAATCCAATGAGTTTTTTCATTCCCAACACCTTATGGAATAGTGGCCAACATAAAAATATTTTTAATATAGGTTCTAGTATAAACTTTATTCCTTTTTCACTAATTCATAAGTTGGGATTAGGTGAATTGAAACCAACCACGATCATTCTATGGTTGGCTAACTGATATCTTACCCGTCAAATTAGAATAATTCAATACCTATTAGTTAGAGTTGGAGAGTTATTTTACCGAATGAATTTATCATTTTATATATGGATTGTGATAAGGAATTGCATTTCATCTACAATATACCTTTATTAACTACTAAAGAAGTGTCCATATATGAATCTAAAGGTCAATTTTTCTTTAATTTTGGAGAAACAAACATGTAATTAAATGGTTTGAAAATAAAAAAAAAGAATATTCTTTTGGTGAGAGCTATTCAAAAGTAATGTTTTTAGAATCTGAGAGCCCATTTGGTCATCCATAAGAGTATGAAAAAAAATCCTTTGTTGAAGAAATTACTTTTTATGTTAAAAATGATACTTCCCATATTATTGAGTCTACTCAAAATGAAACTTCGGAAAACATTCTAAAAATGGATGACAATTATTTTCCTACTGTAAAGTGTGGTGTTGATGATGAATGTTTTTGTGTGAACATAAATAGTTCTTAGGATATCTTGAGTCTAATTTCCAATCTATAAAAAATGATGAATTTTTTTATATTGTTCTGGGAGATTTTTTTTAAAAAAATAATGATTTTTTCATGAAAATATCTTGAAATTTGATATAAAAACTCAGTATAGTGGGCTTTCCACAATGGTTAGTAGTGAGAAAAGTAAAAATATAGTTTATATATTCAAAAAAATAATTATCAATATCATTTCATGAACATATCAAATAATTTTCCCTACCTCTAGCTAAGAGTCTTCATTCCAATGAAAATAGAACAAATTTGGAGCTTAAACCACTCACAACACATCTAAAATACTCATTTTAAAGGAAAATTAGATAGTTGTAGTTATTATATCTATTGAACATAATGAAAATCAATAGGAAAAATTATTTGGTGTTCTAAAAATGTTCAAAACTATAATAGGTTGGTTCATAGATGACCTTAAATGGATTATGCCTTCATATTTCATGAATAGTATCTATATGGAACCATACCCAAAATTAAGATTTTTGGTCAAAGAAGACTAACTATAAACATAAAAGAGGTTATGAGAGAAGAGGTTATCAAGCTATTAGAGTCTAGTCTCATTTATCCCATTTCAAATAGTTCTTTGGTTAGTTTAGTCTAAGTAGTTCCAAAGAAAGGAGATTTCACTATCATGTCCTATGAAAAGAATGAACAAATTCAATTTAGGAAAGAAACTATATGGATATTATTTATTGATCACAAAAATATTAATTCATAAACATGGAAAGATCATTTTTTATTTCATTATTATATCAAATTATGGTGTACGTGAGAATACTGTGCAGATATTCTAATCTAGTATGTTGGGCCTGTAAGGGGCTCCTCCACGGCACTAGGGTTTCCCTATCACTGTCTTTTTGTCCTCGATCGACTGCAGCTCCATTCCTCAGTTTGCGGCGAGTTCGTGGCATTCTTCTCCTACTCTGGTGATGACGAGGCTCGATTTCAGATTCCAACGTTGCTGAAGGTTAGGGCTTTTCTGATTTCGGGGATTCGAGGACTCTAGCGTCGTCATGGGTTGTAGCGAACAACGGCCTTCTGTGGCATCGAAGCCTAGCGATCTCCGGTGGGCTCTGCTTCCTTGGCAGTATGGTGAAGTCTGTGGTCGATATTCGGTTAGCTATGGTATGAGGGTGCGGCCCCATGTCTCATCTATGTTCTTGGGTGGATCTGCGGGCTCCTTGGGCGTTGGCGGTGATGGGCTGTGGTGCGGTGTTTTTGCGGCGGTATTCTTCCGGCTTAGATCTATGCTGTGGTGGTGATGTTTTCTTTTATTTTTTGTGCTTGGTTCTGTTTTCCCTTCTCGTTATGTTCTTTCAGTATTTGTTGTGGGGTTCGTGGCGTTGGAGTCGACATCGATGGTGATGACAAGGGTGAAGCGACGATAGTTTCTTTGATTTGGTTTGTGATGGTTAAAGATGATTTTGGTGTGTCAAGATATTATTTTTGCGGGCTTAGATGAAGCGGTTCTAGCGATGAGGTGGACGGTCTCTGGCAGGAGGTTCTCGATGGCATAGTCGATGATGATGGGTGGTTGGGTGTGTCAAGGTCTGAGGCCCAAGATGATGGCATGTTGATTCCAACAGCTCATGCGGCCCAAGGCTTTGGTGTGCCTCTTTTCATTTGAAATTTTGAATTTTGTTTATCCCGACATGCTTTTGACTATGTTAAATTCTGTCCAGTGGTTTTTTGGTGTTTGAATCGGTCATTTGAAATTCTGTGGTTCCCACTCGTCCATAAAGTGGTTTTAGATATCAAATTATTGAGAGGCTTAATAGAAATTAGTATTTTTTCTGAAAGGTAATTCTAGTAACAACCATATCTCTATTGTATCATCCCTTTCCTCCTCATTAACTTGGGAAGTGGATTGGGAGCTATTAACCTTACGTGAAATACCAAATACACCAAATGATGGTAATAAATTCCTAGGGCTTCATAAACAATTGGGGGTTGATTTTCCCTTTTAAAAATAAAACATCCAAACTAGGATAACCAGATCTAAACAAACCACTACATGATGCACGAGTAAAATGTAATATAAATAAAAGTAAACCAACTAAAAACAAGGCCAAAGTACAAACAGGAACCATATTAGAGTACAAAGAGATATCTAAACCAACAAAACTTAAAAATCCAAAGACTCCAAAGACATGAACTTAATAGCTCCCAATATGCTCCAAGATCCAACATCGCAATCTATGCCTAAGGTGTCAAGATGAATCACTAAATAACTAACATGCATTGCATTTACATGTGTCTCAATACAAAACATCTTCAAATGCACAAAGGTTCCCAAGAAGGGGGTGAGTATAAAACTCAATAGGATTTCCCAAATAACTTCCCAACTCATTCCTCTAGCATATAATATGTTATAACATTTATAAAAAAAATCTATAAAATAGTTTAAATCATTTAAATAGTTTATTTAAAAACCAAATATGTTCCAAGGAAAAAATAATTTCACAACCAAGAACCAATTTTCTCAAATCCATTTGGCATACCCAATTCATACAACCACACATCCACACTTGCAAGCCCGGGTGGAAATTCCATACTCATGATTTTCTCTCATTGATCTATCAAGTAATCACAAGGTAACCATATAACATATACCCCAATGGAACTAACCCCTTCCATAGGGTTATGACTATGTAAATAAACTCACACCACCTATTTAATCCAAAACCATGCCAATAAAATTTCAATAAAACATTTATTTTATTGAAAACAATTTCCAAAAACAATTTCCACAAAACAAAAAAAACCAGTCATTTTAAAATAATCATTTTAAAACCATGTTACCAATTCCAATTTCCAACAAACACTAAATTTCAACATTTGGAAAACCATCACTAAAGAGGGTATCCATCAAGCTTTGAACACAAATTTCACAATTCAATTAAAGAAACTCAACCAATTTAAAATAAATCCTTGATGTTCTAATAAGAGTTGTTAAGAGTGAATCCACATACCTCCCAAACATAGGTGAAAATGAAGAAGGGTACAAATTATTTAACAAACTAGATTGAAACACCAAGAGACGTCATTAGAACTTGTTCCCTGTTAACTAAAAAATTATATATCATCATTTTTAGACCTAAAAAACATGGATCAATCCCCAATGGATTTGATCCATGAATCCAGGAGAGGAAATAAGAAGAAACTAAGGAGAAAACCAAGAATGGGAACTAACTAATGAATCTTGTCCTCCAATGCTCTTAGAATCACCAACAGATCACTCTATAATCAAGAGGAATGGTTTCTCTAGCCTTTGGAATGAGATGAATTCATGTTATGGTTAGATTAAGAGAAAATATATATTAAAGGGGTAAACTGTGTGAGATCCAAAAATTTTGAATATCATTTTTAATGGGGCATGGTTAGGGAACATAGTTAGGTAAACTGAGCACTAAACATGCATTAAACACTACCTCCAAACACCCCTCACACAATCAGCTCCCACATTTAGAAAAACTGTGAACCAGCCATTCTAAATCTTTCTCTCCAAACTTTCACAATTTCTCCTTGGTGGTTGTATGGTTTGGCCAAATTATGTGACAACCATGCACCTTCCCAGTGAACCCTATTTTCCCTTTCACTATATTGTAGAGGTGTTTCACAGTTTCTACTAATCATGCTCAAACTATGCACCTCCATAAAAATCCAAAAACCATTCCAAAACTCCACCAAACCTCCCAACACTTAATCAAATTACTTAAAATACTTAAAATACATAAATAAAGCGTTAATTACCTAAAACATGGGGTGCTATATTCTCCTAAACATTATCATTTACATCTTTAGAAAGTAGGAAACCATTGTTTTCCCAAAATAGTTTAGGTCATTGATCGAACATTTCCTTCTTCTTTTCCCATGTTTCATCTTGAATTCAACCATGTTTACATAAAACCCACACTAGAATGATTCTTTTTTCACTCAAGAATTTCTCTTTCCTATCCACAATCCACAATGGAACTTGAACCAATGAATCATCTTTTTCTAGGTTAACATGATCCCATTGAATCACATGGTTAGGATCGTGTTGATACTTCTTTAACTAATATTCATGAAATAAATTATGCACTAAAATGAACCTTGGTGGAAAATCTAAATGATATTCTACATCAACAAACCATTCAAGTATCTCAAAAGGTACTATGTATCAAGAAGATAACTTTCCCTACTTACCAAAATAATGATACCCATGCCTTGGAGAGATTCTCAAAAACACATGATCACTCACCTCAAATGACAATGGATATTGATGATAATCCATATAATATTTATAATAACTCTGATCCATATCAGTCCTATTTTTTATCAACATAATCATCTATGTTTTCCCTTCCGCAAGGCTTGGTCCAACTAGTGAGGTCTCACTTTTTTCCACCCGACAAAGTGGATAATGACAAGGTTTCACATACAATGCTTCAAAAGGATCGATATGTATCAAATCCCAATAACTGTTATTATACAAGAACTCTAATAATAGTATATGATCCTCCAATAAGCTACCAAAAACCATTACACAAGACCTTATCATGTTCTCTAATGATTTCATGGTCCTTTCATATTGTACATCCATCTAAGGATGATACACCATCCTCATTGTCAACTGAGTCACAAGGGCTTGCAGTAAGGATTTCCAGAAATGAGACATAAAATTTGAATATCTATTAGATACTATCAAAACTAGTTCACCATTCCTTTTTAACACTTCTTGGATATAGATTTTTTATAATTTTTCTACTATATGAGATTCACAAATAGGGATGAAATGGGCCAACTTTGTTAGCTAATCCACTATCACCTATATAGAATCATATTTCCAAACCATACTTGGTAAAACTATTAAAAAATCCATAGTTATCTTCTCTCATTTCCTCTTAATAGTAGGTAAAGACTAAAATATACTAGCTGGTCACTGGTGCTCTACCTTAACATTCTGATAGGTAAGGCATCTCATAACAAACTCAACCACTATTCTTTTTATACAAACACACAAAAATTATGCTACCAACACCTTAAACATATTTTTAATTCCATGGTGAACAGCCCATATTGAATTGTGGTAAGCATGAAGAAGTTGTTCCTAAAAATCCAAAGGTATGACCATCTGATCTCCAAACTATAACATGGATTTCTCATTCAGATTCTATCCCTGAATGTTCTCCCAACCATTAGGTTTGACCTCATAGTAACACATTTAGAATTAGATGTTTTTACCTATTTAACCTTCTCAACCAAATTAGGACCAATATAAGTCAGAATGAAAACCACAATTCTACATTGGTCTTCACAATCCAAGTGCATATATGTTATCATCAACATTAGTTTCCACTAATCTAAAGTATATTTTACCAACTTCCTATATAACTTCCTATTTAATGCATCTTCCATTGAATTTCATTTTCCAAATTTATATATCATGTCAAATTCAAACATTTAAAGATACTACATCTGTATTTTCTATATTAGATTCAAATCTCTTTGTGATAAAATTTGTTTCAAGCTCTTATGATCAGTAAACACCACAAATTTCTCACCAAAAAATATAATGATACTAATTCTTCAAATCATGGACTATATCAGCTAATTCAAAATCATATGTTTAGAATTTATTCTCATGTACTCATAATTTTTGTGATTTATAAATAGTAACATGATCTCCCTATAAGAGAACACATCCCAACTTAGATCCTGAAGCATCGCAATACACCACATAGCCTTGTATTGATTCTAAAAATATCAAGATTAGTGTTGATGTAAGGTGAACTTCAAGCTCATGAAAATACTTATGACATTCCCAATTCTATTGGAATGGAATAATTATCCTTATCAAATATTTCATTGGTGAATCTATTCATGAAAATTCATGAAAAAATCATCGGTAATAACCAACCAAACCAAGGAAACTATGTATCTCAAATACATTATTTAGTGGTTTCAAAAAAATTATAGCCTCTACCTTTTATGGATCCATAGAAACACATTTTTTAGAGATTACATTACCAAGGAAACATACCTATTATATCCAAAAATTAAACTTTGAATTTTTGGCATACAAATGATGATCCTACAAGATGCCCAACACTATTTCTAGGTGTTGCTCATGCACAACCTTTTTCCTAAAATAAACTAGTATGACATACACAAACACCGCCACAAAAGAATCCAGATATGTTTGTAATATTGGATTCATCAATTCAATAAATATATCTAGTGCATTCATAATACCAATAGGAATAACCACAATCAAATAATGGTCATATCTACTCTTGAAAGTTATCTTTATAATATCCTTCATCTAAACCCACAATTTTTTATATCTCGAATGCAAGTCAATATTATAAGACTATTAGGATCCCCTAAATTGAATAAATTGATCATCAATTCAAGGAAGTGGATATATATTATTTATCTTAACTTGTTTAAGCTTATAATAATCCACACAAAGTCTAAGTGATCCATTCACCTTTTTCACAAACAAAATCGGTGCCGCCCATGGAGATATACTAGTCCGAACAAACCCTTTTCCTTACAAATCTACCAAAATATATTGCAATTACCTTAATTTGGTTGGATCCATCTAATAATATGTAAGTGATATAGGATTGATTTTTGGTAAGATAACAATCATAAACTCTAGTTCTCTTATGGGTGGAAATCCTGAGAAATTTTTGGGAAAAGCATCAGGAAAATGATGAAACAACTATTGGAAAACTATTATTCTAAATCTCATACACAGATGCCAAGGTAAAAGATTACAATTGGTATGAGATATTTCCAATGTTTAATTCAAAAAATACTACTCCCTAGGCCTTTACATTTAGGTCTCCTCTAAAGATATTATTGATTCCATCCACAGTTGTAAAACTAACCATTCAGGTATAACAGTCAATGTGAGCCTTGAAAATTGTCAACCAATCCAAACCCAAGATTATGTCATAGGTGTCCATCCCAAGCACAGATAAATCCTAAATCAATTCTGCCCCATCAATAGTTATAGAACATTTTTTACACATAAATATGGACATTATCTTTAGACAATAGGATATAGAAGTTTCAAAACAAAAGGCATCATCTCAATATGCAAACCAAAAAGGTAAATATCATTTGAAGTAATAAATGAATAGGATACACCCATATCAAAAACATATTAAATAAGTGTGGAATTAAAAAGAATCATACCGCTCATTTTCTAAGGTCCATATTGATCATTCATTATCATTTTCTTAGCTCCATAAAACTTTTAACTTTCTACACTTTGATCTTTATTGCCCTATTGGGATTGAAATGGATGAGGAGCCATATTATTCCTAGAATCACTATGGATTCCTCAATTCTATTGATGATAATTATTATGTTACACTCATCCCATCAAATAATATGATGTCTAAAAAACATGATATGTGTCCCTAGAACCCAACCATGGAGAACTATGAAAATAGCACAGAAGATGAACCATATGATTTTAATTGGGGCATACTCTAGGTTGTATCAGAAAATACCACTTCATGTGATTAAAGGGAGCAAACTAAAAACATCCAGGATTGTTGATTGGTTTAGAAGGAATATTCACTAATCCAACCATCTAATTTTGTGTCATACCACTTCTTAGAAATAGGTTTCCCTCTTCCTCTTATTCACAGTATTAAATATCCCACAAGTTCCCATAGGTATAAAAAAAATTCCTCCAGCCATTCTTCCTAGGATATATCTTTCTACCACCATCACTCTATTGACCATCTCAATATAATTTAACATAAAAAGCCTGAAACTCTTCAAGCGAATCTCTATCCTCAACCTGAATTCAAAAATTTGTTCCTTCAAGGACACACTTGCAGAAACTTCTGGTGAAAAGAGAACTAAATTCATGAATTTATCCATGTACTATGTCACTATGAGGTTTTCCTACTTCAATCTGAAGAAGTATATCATTCTTTCAATTATGAACATGTGAGGATATAATTTTTTATTGAAAAAATTCTTTAAAATCATCCTATGAAATTATTTTTTATAATTTATCTAGAACTACTAAATCCCACAACTTTTATGATATATCCTACAACATATACTTTTCCAACATGAATTTCAGATCAGCTGGTGTACCTAGGAAATTGAATATTTGATTCATCCTATTCAACTACACCTCTACATTTTCTGGTTTCAAATCATCCCAAATGATGGGTGGATTATGCTTCTAATAATAAATGGAATTATCCACTTTCCATGGTTCATCCATTTTTATCCATCTATCCATGGCCTAAGAAGCCTTGTCAATAATTTGAATCAATTTTTGGTTCATTTATGGATTTAGTGCAACCACATTCTAAGTAGCGTATTCTATGTGGTTTCTTATATGCCTAGCTGATGAAATTTTATATGACCAAGAAAAAATTTCATTTAGTCTCACTCTCTAGAAACTAAAGGCTTACCAATTTTCCACTTTCAAATAATTTTTGAAAATTCCACCATGAACTTTGAAAATCATACCATTTTCAACTATTTTCAAAATCAACCATATTTCAGCACTTCATAAAACAATACTCAAAATGAATTATGAAAACCTAGTAGGAATTAATTATATCAATGCATTTCATTTTATTATCATAAAATGAACCCAAGAAGATGAGGTTATAACACCTAGAAGTGTCTCAAAACACTCATATACCCAAAATCTATGGTAAATTAAATTTTAGCATAAATAGGATAGGTACGCCTTTTTATGATCTACATTTCATGTTTAGAAAATCTTAATTCTTTGCTACTAACCCAACTCAAGAACTAAACCAAAATGATTTTAAACTCCTAAAGAAAACAAATAGATGCCATTTGTTCTAATAATATGGAACAAATGAAGTTTATACCACTAATAACAAAATTATTTTTAACAGACCATGTCTGATACCACTTGTAACATCACCCCCCTCCACATTGGCTGGAGAAGTGGAGGAGGAGCTACTAACCATAAGTGGAATCCCGAAGACACCAAAGGCTAGAAATAAATCCAAGGGCTTAATAAAAAATTGGGGGAAGATTTTTATTTTTAAAAATAAAACAACCAAACCAATATAAATAATGTCAAAAAAACCACTACATGATGCATGAGTGAAATATAATACAAATCAAAGTAAACCAGTAGATAAAAAATGTACAAACATGAACCATATCATAATATAAAGCATAACAACAACCAATAAAACTCAAAACACCAAAGAACAAAAATACATCAACTCAATAGAACCCAATTGGATCCAAACTCCAACTCCACATTCAATTCCCAATATATCAAGATACAACACTAAAGAACTAATTTACCTTTTCATCACCTACGTCTTGATAAACAACATCTTGAAATGAACAAAATTTACCAAGAAGGGGGGAGTATAAAACATAGTAGCATTTCACAATGACTTCACAACTCATGAAACTATGATAGAATATGTTATAACATTTATATAAAACAATTTATATAAAATATTTAGAATAATTTCAATAGTTTTTATCAAAACTAAAGCAGTTCCAAGGAAAAAAATTCACAACCAAGAACCCATTTTATAAAATCCACTTGGCATGCCCAATTCACACAACCACAAATACACACATGCATTAATAAGTGACAATTCCATATTCATGAGAGATCTCTCATCAATCTACGAAGTCATCACAAGATAGACATATACCATATGCCCCAATGGCACTCACCCCTTCCACCTGGTCATGACTATGAAAATGAACTCATGCCAACCACATATTGCAAAACCATGCCAATCCAATTTCAATAAAAAATTTATTATATTTAAAACCATTTCCACAAACCATTTTCCATGAATCAAAATGAGACCAATCATTTTAAAATAATCATTTTAAAAAGAATGTTAATAATTCCACTTTCCACAAAACACTAATTTCCATAATTTCACAAATCATCACTAAAGAGGGTTTCCATAAAAAATTTCACACCGATTTAAAAATTAAATTCAAACAATTAAATCAATTTGAAAACAATCCTTGATTTTCTAATAAGATAAATCAAGTGTCAATCCACCTACCTCACAAACATATGGGGAAATGAAGAACGACACATATTTGTAATGTCCGAGATCTGGGTGCCACTCAACAGGTGCCCCGTACCCAGTTAGCCACATGGCCTCAAGAGAATTTCCTCAAACACCAGTGGCTGCTGAGTAGAAAAAAGGGCCTTAGGAAACATAGTGGTCAAACTATTCCATCATTGGTAGAGTTTAGCATATAGAAATAAGTAATAATACAATAACATAAGAAGTAAACAGCATACAACTCAAACGAACAATGGAAAACTGACAAGATAAATAACCAAGACTCATTCCATACAAAAGATGATGTAGCATGTTATATGTTCTAAGAAATAATTCAAAACAATTACATTGAAATGGGACATAATATATGTCTCAAAAACAAAAAATAAACAAATGATACTAGGATGCATCGCTGGCCTTGGCTCGGTCCCATGCTCCAACTCCTAAATAGCACATCTAACACCTATAGAAGGGTGCTTGCCCCTATCAACACCTACAATCATATAATTTCTTTGGGACCAAAGCACGACCCATCGAGTGTGTGAGACTAAATCCTAGTAGGAAACTACCAAAGATCTATTCCAACTATTAGTGAATATATATATGTATATAATAGGTAGTGTACAATAGTGAATCAGAAAACGGAAGGTTCTCTATGAAATCACAACCAATGTCTCAAAAAGCAGTGCGAATAAGTATAAGTGAAGACGGAATCCAAGATTGTACTTTGTCTTGGTAGATGAGTCATTATTGATTTCATTTTATTATTAAAGTTCCTTGAATTATAAAAATTTCACAAGGTTTAGCCTAGGACTGACCCCCCCCCCCGCATATAAGTAATCGCCAACTCATGACATAAACATTATTTAATCATTTTACAATAGAGCCTAGCCTGGATATCCTTTAATAAATCTAAGGTTCACTTTGTATATTAATTAAGCCTCAATGAGCCTGACCACCATTGATGTGGCTCACTCACGGCCTTTACACAATTGACCTCTTGAGCCTACCCATTGTCTTTTAACCAAGACAATGGTTCACCCAAGGTATGTAAGGTGAAATTAGTCACATGATCCCGACCTTGTCATTTAATTGAGACTATGGATCGCCCATTTCTAATTACCTATTTTTATCATTTAATTCAATTACATGTTCCATCTCAAAAGAAACACATGTGAATTAATATATCACATGGCTTTAACATAATCAACTCACATGGATGAGATCACATAATAACCAACACATGTAAATTAAACTATTACATGGTCAATCAAGGATAACACACATGGGAAAAACAAATAACCATCCTACTATGCAATTTAAAAATTTAAAAGGCTTAACATCACAAGTAGCTCACATAGGCAATTCATATAATGAGAAGGAAATTTTTAAAAACCCAAGAATAGGAATTCAAGTCAAGCCTCATAGGAATTCTCAGCCAAATGGCTAAACAATGATCATCCAAGGGAACACACCCACAGTTTGTCCCTCAATTAATCCAAACAAGTTCAAACATGATTCAATTCATTCAATAAATACACTAAACATCAGTAGGTATTAACACAGGTCAAATTCTGAACCAAGTTACACCCTAAACATTGGCTCACAGTACTACAATGCATGTAAACAACTCAACATTGAATGAAATGCACAAGACCACCTGCCTCATCATAGTATGACTCTCCTCGTCTAGTATCAACCCCCAATTCAAGATAGAACAACATAGATCGATTGGGTTCAAATGCAACTGAAAATGATGGAATTGGTGTTAGGATGATCAATCAGGAAGAGAAATAATGTTCGGCACTACTTGTTTGTCAAACCGAGAGAGTCCCTTTCTGTTTTCACAAAAATGACACTACTTCCCAATTTATCATATAAAAATAAAATCACACGACATATAGTCATAAGTAATTGTTGTGTCTATAAAAAAAATCTAACCATACCATTACATGGCCATGTATTGGGATTACATGGTGTGTAGCCCTTTATACACAGTGTTTATATAGAAATACATAGTGTGTAGGGCCCCATCACCCCATGTAATAGGCTTGAAACTAGACATTGACCTTTTTCCCCCATTCTCATAATTTTAAATTAAAAATTAAAGATTAGTACCTCAAAGGAAGAACCGGGTTCTTACAAACGTCCCCCTTTAAAGAAATTCATACCCGAATTTCTCTTCCAAGGGTGGAGTAGGAACATCAGAGAATAAAATCAGTCATTGTGATCGTACGTTAGCCACCCCTTCCCAATTTTGGTCCTACACTCAGTCGTGTTGCCATAGCACCCGTACCAATGGAACAGACCAGCCACATAGAACATTCATGCCACAGTCCATGATACTAATAGGATGTTTCTCAAAAGAGGAATCTTTCTATAACTCAACTTACTCAAGCTAAAAATTCTGAGATGGGTCCAAATTATAGCGGCATAGTTGAGATATATGGAAGACTTCATGCATGGATCGGTACCTATGAGGTAACTGAAATAGATAGGAAATAGGCCTGACTCTCTCTAGAACCTCTAATGGCATGACATATCATGGTGAAAGCTTACCCTATCTCCTAATCTATCTATATCCCAACCTCGGTTAAACTTGTAGAAAGACCTGATTCCTGACATCGAACTCCAGAGGTCTTCTATGGTGATAGGCATATGATTTCTAATGAGAATTTGTAGTATCTATCCACTTTTGAATCAATTTTACCTTCTCAGAAGTCTCCTGCATGAGTCGCGATCCCAATAAATCTGCCTCTCCTTCTTCTCGCTAGTACAATGGAGAACGGCATGGCCTACTGTACAATGCCTCAAGAGGTTCCATTTCTATAGTCTCTTAGAAACTATTATTGTAGGAAAATTAAACTAGAGGAATATGATTCTCCTAAGATCCCCCAAAGTCTATAATTCATTCTTGTATCATATCCTCCAGTACTTGTATCGTACGCTCTGACTCTACATCGGTATGAGGCTGGTATGTTGTGCTTAGAAGCACCTGTATACCTAGAGCCCTATGAAAACTCTGACAGAAATGAGATGTAAAGCAGGAATCCCTATTTGAAATAATAGAACAAAGGACCCCATAAAGTTATACCACATCTCGTATATATATAATTTATATCTCATCAACACCAAATGTCTCATTTATCTGAAAGAAATGAGTGAACTTTGTAAGTCTATCCACAATAACCCACATTGAATTATTACCCCTAGGTGACCTCAGGAACCCTTTCAAGAAATCCATCATGAAATCATCCAATTTTCACTCTAGAATAGGTTACTACTGCAAAATCTTGGCTGGCTACTGATGTTCTTCCTTCACCTATAGACAGGAGGAACACCTCGTAACAAAATCAGCCACCTCTCTCTTCATACCCAGACACCAGTACTGATGGAAAAAGTCATGGTACATATTGGTAACACTAGGATGCACTGCCCAAGATGAAGCATGAAACTCCCTCATCAACTCCTCATATATGTCCACTAGAACCCAGCTATGTCCATGGATACGTAAGATCTCATCATCATCTATTGTCTAAATAGTAGGTTGATCCTCACTTTATACACTCTACAGTGGGACTAGGCCCTCCAAATTTGATAGTTGTCTCATCCTCACTCTTTCTAGGAGGTTATAAGTGACAACTAAAGAATAAAGTAAATTCTTCCCCTAACAGTCATGTACCTCCAAGTGCATCTCAAAGAATAATGCCATAAGCTTCTACTCGCTACTAGCATCCTTCACTGCTTGTATCTGAGTCTTGCTACTTAGCGCATCAGCCACTACATTAACTTTACCAAGAATTTAGACAAGATCAAAATAAAAGGATTGAAGATATTCCACCCACCTTCATTGCATCAAAATCATATCACACTGAGTAAAGATGTACTTGAGACTTTTTTGGTCTGTGTAAACCACAAAATTCTCTCTTAATAAGTAATGTCTCCAACAGCGTAAGGCATGAACAACTATGGATAACTTGATATTTTGTGTCAGATAGTTCCTCTCATGTGGTCTCAGTTGTCGATACCCATACACAGAGACTCGATCCGCTTGAAAAAATTCTCCTAGCCTAATACCTAATGCATCATAGTACATAGTGTAACTCCTTCCTGGCTCAAGAAAAATTAGTATCAATGATGACTTCAAACTTCCTTTTAACTCTTGAAAGGATGTATCGCAAGAATCTGACCATACATACTTCACACCCTTCTAAATCAAGCCTTTCATTGGTGCTTCTAAGTGTGAGAAGTCATGTATGAAATTCCTATAGTAACTATACAACCCTCGATAACTCTTCACCACAAAGAAGTTATAGGGATTCTCTAAGGTTACTACTGCTCTTACTTTCTTTGGGTCCACTGATACTCTTGTATTTGAGATGATATGACCTAGGAAGTGATTCTAATCCATCCAGAAGTGGAATTTTGGGATATTAGCATAAAAATAATGTTCTCTCAATGAACTCAAAATGATATCAATATGGGTGTCATGGTCGTGTCAATTGGGAGAATGCACCAATATGGAATCCACAAAAAACTACCACAAAAGAATCCAAGTAAGGATGGAACACTCGATTCATAAATTTCATGAAAACCACTAGCACGTTTGTTTCTTCTGGAAATGGGGATGACCTTGTTTGTTTAAAGCTCAAACTTTCTAATCAGTTTCTAACAGGTTTATTCATAGAACCGGAAACACCCAATGATTCTATATCCATTTGGACCTACTTTCCAAATGTAGGTGCTCATTAGTTGTGGACTGATTAGGCTTAAGAATTTGCATTGATCGAGAGGATGGGAGGTCATGCTCATCACACCTTTTTGGGAGGAATTATTTCCTACTCTTGGACACTTTTATAGATTTGAGTTATGTTCAAAAATCCCTATTAATTCACCTAGCATGAAAATTAGTTTACCTTTAGATTTGGAAATCGATGATTGATATGTATGGTATTTAGAGAATATTTTATATGTATTTTAGGTTCTTCATCGATGGAGAATCATCCGTATGTATTAGATATCCTTAGTCAATGGTATCCTTCAATAGATTATATCGACATATATTGGTCATTATGATGACCATACTGGTTTTAAAGCCACTCAGTGGGGCACTTGAAGTTTATTTTCATTTAGAAAGACATTGATTGTTTTAGAGTTGGGATCGTACCCGCAGATGGTCTACCTACATATCCTTGTTAAAAAAGAATGAGAACCCATGTAGTTCGATAAGAAGGATATAGTTTAACGTCATATAGGATAGAAAATAATTAATTAAAGATGGGCTTGAACCTTATAAAGGATTCCTATGTACTCTACTTTTAAGGTAGAGATCAAATTCCATGTAGTTCGGGTAAAAAAATATGGGCTTTATTCATAGTTAATGGCCCAAGATGAGATGTCATGATTACTTTTACACCCTAAGCTCATGTGAGTCATGATCAGTGTGAGAAACAAGAGGTATCGGTAAATTTGACGATGGTTCCATGAAAGATGCAGTCATGAGAAATGATTTCGGGCTTACATATGTATGACTGCCCAAGTAGATTAAGACTGGGACTTAGGAAGGAAGGAAAAGAGTAGCGTCTATAAAGCTATTTTTACTTTATGGAGATTTGGAGTTTTAACCCGCGACTTACTCTTGAAAAGGAATCCCAAATTAATAGGGACTTATGATTGGGTTTTATTAAAAAGAAGGAAGCCCAAATCAAAAGAAATTAAGATTGGGGCTTACTTCTGAGGAGCATGCTCAATGTTTAAGGAAACTATGACTGGGGATTACTCCTGGGAAGGAGGCCCAAGTTAATGGAACTTGTAACATAGGGCTTACTCCTGAGAAGGAGTCCCAATGTTAAAGGAAATTATGACTGGGGCTTACTTCTGAGAAGGAGGCCCAAGTTAAGGTGACTTATAACTTGGGGCTTACTCCTGAGAAGGAGACCCAAATCAAAAGATCTTCTCATCTCAAAGGATGGGGTTATATAAGAAACCCTTAACTATGGTAACATGAAGCTTGTAAGTCACGAGGTTTTGGGAGAGGTTCTCACAGAATTCCTTTTAGATAAGGAAGTCAACAAAGGAATCATGCCATAAATTATTTTGAAGAGGGTTTTGAAGGCTATGTCTTGAAGAGGAGAGGTGTATTTGAGGAAAGAAGGTTACTATGAAGGAGGCGCAAAAGTATCATTCTGGCGCGCAAGTCCTGGTCGTGCAAGTATACTTGCGCGACATGAGTCACCTTGGGAGATGAAGAATATATAGGGTAATATTTGGGAAACTTTGAACTCAAGCCCTTAGTATCATCCCTATAGGCTTCCAGAAGGGTGGCATGCAAGTTCCCTTGAGAGGGAAATGAGGCGCAAAAGTGTCTTGATTTCCCTTAAGGGATGGACACTTAGGTGTTAAAGTATTGATGAGTTCTAACACTTAGGCCTTATTCTTCCTCTTTAGAGATTCCCTTCTAGGTAATTAATTACCTTAGAAGTGTTCGAAATACATCAGACAAAGACTTGGGAGACCAGAGCATGAATCTGAGTTTTGGAAAATTCGTCCTCAAAATGGGAGGCCCACAGGGGCTATTTATAGTCCATAGGGCACCTTGGGAGAAAAAAAATAATAGGGGGTGCAAGTGACTTGCACGACCCATAGGTGGCGTGAAAGTGACTTGCGTGGCGCGCATGAAACTTGCGTGACTCCCTCCAAATGGGTTCTCGGTCCATGCCTTTATCAATTTTTGATTTTCTTCAATGGGTGACCCTCATTGTTCTTAAGGTATTCCCCTTTTACATTCATTGGACTCTGTGATGGAAAAAAGCGTCAACAATGTTCATTTGACCAAATGACATAACCGGATACTCATACATCCCATACCTGCTACAAAAGATTTTACGAGGCATGTATGTAGGTCCAACATGTACCTATGATATCTTAACCTCATTTTAATTTTCAAAAACACCCAGACTCCTTGAAGTTGATTAAATATTTCATATATCTTTGGTAAGGGATAACATTTTTTAACCATCAGTTGGTTCAGTTTCTGACAGTCCATGCATAGCTTAAGGGTATCATCTTCCTTTTTTGAAAAAAGTACTGAAAATCCCCAAGGAGAAGTAATGGGTTAGATGAAACCCTTAGCTTCTAGATATTTCAACTACCTCTTGAGCTCTTACAAATTATTCATATCCATCCTGTAAGGAGAAATAGATACCGATGTAGCTCCTAGCACTGGCTCTATAAATAACCCCACCTCCCTGATTGGAGGTAGGCCTAAAAATTAATCTAGGAAAACATCCTTGAAAAGATCAACCACTAAAGGGAAATCATCCTGGTGGGTTCCTTGGTCATCTAGATATAAACAGGAAATATGTTATGTCGTCCCACTCAATCCATGTTTCATTAGTCTAGCTCTTCTTGCATGTACATCCCACTCTCTCGTGTATAAGAATGATTCACCCTATGGTGACATGAAAAACACCCTACAGCGATAGCAAAAAACAAAGTCTTGAAACGACACTAGACAATCCATTATAAGGATGACATCAAAACCTATCATCTCTAAGTTATAGAGATCCCAAACGAAGTGAAACCCACCAATTTCAAGGGGAACTTCCTATATTGGTGTACACGTGCCATTATAATCCCTAACAGAGTGTCTAGTTTCATAATATCATACGAAGTTAAAAATATGAAGCCCTAGGCTCTCCAAAATAGATGTAGATATGAAACTATGGGAATCCAATATATCAAAAAGTACATAAGCTAAAATAGAGGTGACTAGGATAGTACCTTTGATAATATAAGGTTTGGGATCCTATTCCATTGGGGTTGGTTGCACTACATAAGTATGTCTTGGAACATGGCCCTTTGACACTTCTTGGATACCCTGAGCTGACCTGTCCTACTATCACTGAGATCTTGGGGTTTTTATACCATGTCCACAACCACCACCTCATCCTAAATAGTTAGACATATTCGAATTCCCCAACTGGTGAGAAGTTACTAACCCTGCTCCAGAATGTGGAGTCAGTGCAGACCCTCTCTCACTAGATGCTAGTAGAAAAGTCCTGTAGAAATGATATAAATGGCCCATATTTCCCCAATCTCATCACTCAATTAGGTCCATCGGGAATTTTGGTCTAGTATGACCAATCCTTCTGCAATAGAAGCACCTCACCTAGCTATTGGATGATACGTTTTGTGTTCTAGATTCACTGTGTGTAAGATCTAGATGATGCTTCCTGTTATCGGTTGAAATAGTACTAGATCTTGGTGTAGAACCTTCCAAGATCACACCTCTATATTTCCTCTGATTGTGCTCAGCAATCAGCACCTAGTTCACTATAGCAGAAACAATAGTCATCTGGAAGATATTCACCTGTGAGCGGATGTCATACCTGAGACCATCCTCGAATCGCCTAGCCTTTGAAAGATCTACACCCATCAGAATAGGTGATAAATTTTGTAGCTAAGTAAAGCGGGAAGAGTAATTCATAATTGATAGAGCACCCTACTCTAGATGCATAAACTCATGGGCTTTGTTATCCCTCAGTGTCTCAGGATAGTAGTAGTCATAGAAAACTATTTGAAAGTATTCCCATGTCTTGTCCCACTAACTCACTATTTTTGTACAAACATCCCACCATCTCTGGGAAAAATCACACAGCATTTAAGTTGTGAGCTTGACCCTCCTCCTAGTAGGCATCTCTAGATGCTCAAAGATCGTTAACATGGATGTGATCCATGACTCTGTAGCATGTGGCCCACCTTCCCTAGAAAATGTGGGCAGATTCTTCTACTGGAACACTTTTTCTAACTCTTCCATAGATGTTTCAAGCTGTGATGCTCCTTGAAAGGCTTGTATGAACCTTATAAAAACTTCATATAAAATTTAATCAACACCGGCATCCGGTATAATAGCTAGTGTGGGAACTGTCCTGACTAGAGGGTCCACTGGTAGTCCATTTCCAACCACCTCCAAGGTATGCTCATCACCACCCTCCTTGCATACTAATAGAGGTCATTATGGTGGAATTTCTCTATAAATTCCATTACAACACCTCAGTACAAGATTATCCCTCAAATAAGTGCTTTAAGATCACAAGAACAAAATAGGGGAATAAAATGCTCAAAAATTCACAATGTTGGGTACATTGCGTATAGAAACCATACATGGAGTGTACCCTTAAGTCTTCACAAGGTCGTGTAGTCATTCCAGCCTGGGTATGTATTGACCCTAGGTATATAGTGTGTTATACTTGTACATGGAATTTCCCCTTAAACTCTCACATAGGTGTGTAAATCCTCCTACCTTGGTAATGTAATTATCCTAGGTACACTGTGTGTTACCCTAACACACGGCGTGTACATGTGTATTCTCTCCTAGCCATGTACCTTTATATGGCCAGATCCAGATGGGGTATTCCTATATTAAACTCCATAGGGTGTACATATAGTATATGGAATGTTCTAACCAAAACTCAACAACTCATGTTCTCTATCGCATGGTCGGGCAGACGGTCAAAAACCACATGGTGTGTACTATAAGTACACGATGTGTACTTAAAAAGTTCTTTTTTTCCCGAATAGAAGAACATATGGTTTGTGTTCATAGCATCACACATTGTGTTGTCTGGGTTTCCAGATAGAAAGCCTTAGAAACTACCCTAAAACCCCTATTTTAATAAAAAAAAGTAACGGTTTTCCAATTTCTAATCTGTGGGGGGCCATACTCCTAGAAAATAAATTCTTAGCATCACATTTAGTACATAACAACATAAAAAAATCTAAACCAACCACATGATCCACCAAATTCTGATCCAAGAGGGACCATACACCTAAGGGATCAAAGCTTGGAATCCATTATATTCAAACCATATCACGTACCAATACACCTATCACAACAGCAGGCATATCTATCACAATATCTATCACAACAGCTTGCACATCTACCATGGAATCTATCACAATAGCATGAAATTAGTTATTCTCCCTAAATGGAATGGAAATAATGCATGGAATGTGATTTCTAACAAGTTCCTATATGATGCATGAGATAGAATACCCTCATATCATTGGGTTGCAACACAATAGAACCTGCAATAATATCAACACTAACGGAACAAATATGAGTGTGTCAACCAATGGTGAAATTGAATCAACTGTAATAGTTTAAAATCCAAAAGCACAATTCAATTCAAGGCAATTTGGATTTTCCATGTACATGGGGTAGATACTCCCTGACATATCTAATTAATAAATTCCATTTACTTTATATCATTTCCAAATAATAAAACAAACTAGAAAAGAAATCCTCTGATACCACTTTGTAACATCCTAGATCTGAGTGCCACTCAACTGGTGCCCCATACCCAGTTGGCCACATGGCATCAAGCACTTTTCCCAAATTCCAGAGGCTGCCAAATATCAGCGATGGTATTAGGAATGATAGTGGGGAAACTATTCCCTCATTAGTAGAGTGTAAAATAGAAGAATAAATAATAATACAATAGTAGATCAGTAAACAATATAAAAATAAAATGTATAGCAGAAGACTGAAAAGATAAATAAAAAAGCCTCATTCCATACAAAAGATAATGCAACATGTTATATGTTCTAAGAAAGTATCCAAAACATGTACACTCCAATAGGAAAAAATATATGCCTCAAAAAAACAAAAAGAAACAAATGAGACTAGGAAGCATCACAAGTATCTGCTCGGTCCCATGATCCTACTCATAAGCATCACATCAAGAACCTGTAGAAGGGTGCTTGCCCTTATTTACTCCTGCAATCATATAATCTGTTTGGGCCCAAAGGATTACCTAACCAGGGTGTGATACTAAATCCCAGTAGGAAACCACCTAAGATATGTGCCAACTATTAGTGAATATATATATATATAACATGTAGTGTACAATAGTGAAGAAGAAAACAGAAGGTACTGTAAGAAATCACAATAGATGTATCAGAAATAAGTGTAAATAAGTATGAGTAAAGACTGAATCCAATATTGTGCTTTGGCTTGGAAGATGCATCATTAGTCATTTCATTTTATTATTCAATTTCCTTGAATTATAAAAAAGTCTTGAGGTTCATCATAGGCCCAACAACCCCCCCCCAAATAAGTAATCATAAATTGGTGATATAAACATTATTTAATAATTTTCTAATAGATCTCGGCCTTAGAATCCCTTAATGGATCTAAGGTTCTTAAGTAATTTTAATTAATCCTCAATGATCCCAACCACCATAGATGTGGATCGCTCATGTCCTTTACATAATTTACCTCTTGATCCCATCCATTGTATTTTAACCGAGACAATGGTTCACCTAAGGTATGTAAGGTGCAATTAGTTACATTATCCTAACCTTGTCTCTTAACCAAGACTGTGGCTCACCCATTACTAATTACCTCTTTTTATTATTTAATTCAATTACACATTCCATCTCAAAAGAAATGCATGTGAATTAATCTGTCGCATGGCTTTAACAAAATCAACTCATGTGACTCATTTCACACTATAACCGAAACATGTAGGTTAAACTATTACATGGTCAAACAATGATAAATCACATGGGAAAAAAAATAACCAGCCTACTATGAAATTTAAACATTTACAAGGATTAACATCATAAGTATCTGACATGGTAAATTCATATAATTATAAATACATTTTTAACTACCCAATAATGGGAATTTAAGTCAAGCCTCATAGGCATTCTCAGCCAAATAGTTAAACAATGATCATCTGAGGGAACACACCCATGGGGTCGCCCTTAATCATTCCAAACAAGTTAAAACATGATTCAATAAATTCAATCAATCACCTAAAAATCATTAGGTATTAACACAATTCAAATTCTCAACCAAGAGAGACCCTAAACATGGGTGTGTGGCACTACAACACATATAAAAACTCATCATTGAACGAAAGGAAAAAATACCACCTTCCTTATCGTTGTACGACTCTCTTCATCTAGCCTCAACCTCCAATTCAAGATAGAATGACATAGATTGATTGGGTTCAAATACAACAAATAATAAAGGAATTAGGGTTCGGATGATTAATCGGGAAGATAAATCGTGTTTTGTGCTACTTGTACATCAAACCAAGAGATCCCCAGTCTGTTTTCACAAAAATGACGCTACTACCTGATTTATCCAATAAAAATAAATTTAAATGGTGTGTAGTTTTAATTACACATTGTGTCAGTACAAAAATATAGCATGGCTGTTACATGGTTGTGTAATGGGATTACATGGCATGTATCCTTTATACATGGTGTGTATATAGAAATACACGACATGTAGGGCTCATTCACCCTATGTAATATGCCTAAAAGCAGCCCTTGACCTATTTTCCCCCATTTTTATAATTTTAAACTAAAAGGGAAAGATCAGTACCTCAAAGGAAGAACTAGGTTCTTACAATATTCTTCATTAAAACCAAATTAAACACCAAGAAACATTCTTAATTCTTGTTTCATATCAACCAAATAATCGTATCTCAACATGATTTTCATCAAAAAAACATATATCTAACCCCCAATGGACTATATCCATGAATCCAAGAGAGAGAAGAAGAATAAACGAAGGAAAACAACCAAGAATGGGCACATACCAGTGAATCTAGTCCTCCAGCTCACTTAGATTCTCCAATGACTCACTCCCAAATCAAGAGGAGTGGTCTCTCGATCCTTTGGAAGGAGTGGAATTCGTTTTAGGGTTAGATTAAAGAAACCATGAACCAATAAGGGGGTAAATCGTATGAGACCCAATATTTTCAAATCCCATTTTTATTTGAGCCTGGTTAGGGTGAACGGTTAGGAAAATCTTTCACTAACCATGCATTATCCACTACCTCTAAACACCCCTCTCATGGTTGGATCACATGGTTAGAAAAATAATACACTAACCATGATAAATACCTTTATCCAAACTTGAACAGTTTCTCCTAGGTGGTCGAATATTTTGGCCAAACCATTAACCAAATGTGTGCCTCCCTAGTGAATGTTGTTTTCCCATGCATGGTTTCCTAGAGGTGTTCCATGGCTTCTGCTAACCTTTCTCAAATAGTGCATCTCTAGAAAAGCTCCAAAATAATTCCAAAACTCTTCCTAACATCCTAATAATTAACCCAATTACTTAATATACTTAAAATACATAAATAAAGATTTCATTACCTAAAATCTGGGGTGTTACACCTATATCCCTATAAGACCAAGATAAAAATGCTTTCACATGTTCATTAGGGACTTTTTTCTACTAATGAATTTCCTTTGGATTATGTGGTTCCCAAGCCACCTTTTAATACTGAATATTGTGTATATTTTTATATTTAATAAACTGGATAAATGAGTTTTTTATAGATTATTTTTTCATTATTTGAAACATTTTTTAGATCTGTTTAAAATTTTTCAAGGGTGTTAAGATCTTTGTAAGGAATTATGGTTTTTACTAGATGTTCATCAAATAATTTTAAAAAATTATAATTACCTTGTGTTACTTTAAATATAAAGAGTCACTTTTCTTATTTGATAAAAAAATGTTTGGAATCATTTAATATTATTAACGAAAAACTCACTTTATCGCCCATTATCACTACACCTTATTTGAATATCCCTTTAGAAAATATGTGTGATTATTGTGATATGGATTTTGGAGCAGTTCTATGATAGAGGAAATATAAGAAACTGCATGTGGTATCCTATCAACGTAGGTAGCTAGATGATTCCCAAAGTAACTACACCACTACAAATAAGGAGTTGTTGGCTATTTTTTCTCCCAAATATTTTAGACAATTCCTAATAGGTTCCAAATTCATTGTTTTCATAGATCATTCTACCTTGAAATACATTTTTTCTAAAAAAGAGGAAGATCCTGGACTCATTATGTGGATACATTTTTTGATGGAGTTTTATTTATATATTGAGTACAAAAAAATATAAAAATGTTGTATTGGAACACATATTGATTTTGTATAGTACCTAAAATGATTATCCAATGGAGTTTAATTCTTCCTTTAATGATGAAAAATTGTTCACTGTTGAAAATTTCATGACAGCGTGTGTCATTACCAAATATTTTGAACAAAATTAAAATGAAAAATTAATTTAAAATATTATGTATTGTATTTTTAATAATCTTTTACTCTTTAGGATTTATGATTATGGAATTTTGATGAGGTTTATACTAGAGTAATAGATTTTTCCAATTTTAGATATTTTTCACTCCTCGGATGGGGGAAGTCACTTTGGAGGAGAAAAGACTACCCAAAAATTTCTTCAAGCTAGATTCTATTGTACCACTTTGTTTAAGGATTCTAGGAGTTTAGTTTTTGGTTTTGATAAAGGTAAAAGGATTTTAAATGCTTGCAAGAAGCAAGAGTTTCTAAAAAAATAATTTTAAAAGTAGAAATTTTTTATATTTGGTGGATGGACTTTATCGAACCATTTTCAACATCTTATGAAAATGAGTATGTTTTGGTGGTTATAGATTACCTTTTTAGGATTGAAAATTATATCAATTTCTAAAAGAGAGGGGTGAATTTTAGTTTCTAAAAATTAGAACTAATAAAAACCTTTAACTATATTCTGGTTTATCAAATGAAACCTCTGTCTGGTCTTTTAAAAGATATAATTAGAAGCATATCATTATCATATAATATAAAATCAAAGTTATAAGAAAAATTTATTAAAAAGATCATCTTTTCTCATGTAAAATAATAGTGGAAAAAATTTACTTGTAAATAATAAAAATAAAACGTTATAAATATCTAAAGTAAAACTTATAGAAACTTTATACAATAATTTGAACACTTTAAACATCAATGTAATGGATGTAAATAACCTTGTCTTAAGGTATCCATATTTTTACTTAACCCTAAAGTTATGTATTTCTTCAAGAAAAAATATCATTATACAAATATTGGAAGAAGCTCTATCTTTCTAACCCCTTAATCTATTGATCACAATGATCAGATTTATTAGTCTTTCTGTCCCTATAATCCCTTAATCAAACCAAATCAGACACGATGAATACAATAATAGAAAACGTTATAAGGCATTTACAATCCTCACACATATGACATAAAACTAAAAACTCCGTAAATATTACAAAAAGTTCACTAGAAAAAAACATTACAAAAAGATAGAGAGAATCTCAATAGAACTTGAGTCATAAAAATTTATCATCACCCAACTCCTAGAATGAACCTATATTTTAGTCACAACTCAAATGGTCAAATTTCATGATTCTCGGAGTTGGTTTAAATAGCCTTGGGTGAAATCCATTTTGACAGCTCAGTATACTCTATATATACTTCATCCAATGGTTTTTTTGGTAACACCATCACAATGTTGTAGAATATTTTATCTGATAGAAATAACTTCATTCATTATATTATAAATTTTATTAATCTGATGGACTAAACTTAGTTTATCCAATGGACTAAAATTTGTTAGTCTGATGGAATGATATTTATTTATCTAATGAACTAAAACATGTTCTTCCAATGGATTACACTATGTTCATCCCATAGACAAAATTGTATTGGTCTAATGGACTAATATGATTTTTTATGATTAAATAAATCATGTTCTTCTGATAGATTAAACTATATTTTTCTGATTGATAATATTATGTTTGTTCAATGGACTAAACTGAGTGTTTCCAATAGACTATGCTTCCTTTTCATATACAAATATAAATTTAATATTCCTCTGATAACAATTTTCTCTATATCTGGTAAAATAATTTTTCCCTAAAAAAGCATTCATAGAACTTTGGTAAGTAAAAATTTTTATAGAACATAGTATTTAATAAAGTGTGTTTGATTTTAAAAAAAGGGATTGAAAGTGTTGAAATTATTACTTTTCACTCATCATTTTTAAGTGGGTATAATATATAGCACATCCCAACAATCAATCCAGTATTGGGATTAAATACATTTATAATAACATCTTCTTAAGATTTTGTGTGGACAAAGAATTCATCACTAATAATGGAACCATTTTAAAAAATTTAAAACTCAAATTATTGATCAATAATTATAATGGTTCTTAAAGAATAGGAACAACTTACTATCCGCAATCAAATGAACATGTTAAAATTTCAAACATAAATATTAAAAATATTTTAGATAAAACTATCTCTAACTCTAGTGAGAATCAGTCTTTAAAATATATTAAAGCATTATGGACTTGTAGATCTACTTTAAAAACAATGATAGGTATGTCTCTATAGAGGTTATTATTTATAGTGTCATGTCATTTACCTATGGAGTTAAAACACAAGCCCTTTTAAAAATTCAGTGTTTTGAATTAGGATTTTACGATTACCTAAGAGAGAATATTGTTTGATATGGGTGAATTAGGTGAGATTAGGAGAGAATCATATAATAAATATATTATTTATATATATAGGGATAATTCATTTCATCATACCATCATTCATAATATAGAATTTAAGGCAGGAAAAAAGGACTTACTTTTCAATTCCATACATATACTTTTTTCATGTAATCTTAAATCCACGTGGTATTGAATTTACACCATCCTTAGATTCATTCTCAATAGGGTTGTTGGGATTGTAAGATATGATAAAATATTATTTCTAGTTAATTCTCAAAGGATCAAGTTCTTATTTAAAGCGATAAAAAGGGGATTGGATTCCATTTTTATGGAAAATTGAGTTTTATATTAAAGTCTAACTTAATTTCAATTCACCGCTTCATGAGATTCAACCATTGGTAATTTTTGTGATTTTTCTTCTGTTTTTATAAAATATTGTCATATTCTATCTATTACGCACTATTTATTCTTGGATTTTAGATTTTTTTTCACCTTTTTATTTAAATATATACTATTTGTGCAATTCACTATAGGATAATCCCATGTGTTTTCATGTCAAGGATTTTATTTTAGAAAAATTTAAACCATACCTCTTTTCCACTCAACCTATGGTTTTTTATTACTTGTGAGCATAATCTGTTAGAGTTTTATGTTATTCTATTTCAATTTGAAAGAACTACAAGGTGAACAAATTGGGGATTTCACTCAATTCTAAGAGGGAAAAGGTGTTTTTTGATGAACTTAAAAGATAAATCTTCCTAAGTCAGGGGATTTATTATTTTAATTTAAAAATCTTTATTCCTCTTATTTTTATTGTTACTGGTATTATTTCAGGTTTATTTTTAGTTTTATTATTAGCTAAAAATTGTGATTCATTGATTTAATATCTTCCACTACTTGTAATTAAAGACGGGGGATATACCCACTATTTTATTTTGTCATCAATGTTGTACATACAACTTCTTGAGCTGATTTGAAAATTCATTTTTTTATTCATAAAAAAAACATGTACATTTTTAGTTCAATGTTATAGACTCATTAGAAATTGTGGAAACGTTTCTTTTGAACAATATTATAACCCACAAACATGCTTTGAAATAACTAAATTTTAAAATCTAATTAAGCTAAATTATTTCAAATATTTATTTAACTTTAAGGTTGAAAAATGGATACATTAATGGATTTTAAATATGGGGGGTGGAAATTTAATTGTGTTAAACTATAATTTACTATAGATCATGTCAGAAACCGGTAAAATATTTCAAAAAATATTTTTCTAGAGTTATAGTTCTCTTGCTCTCTGAATTAAATTTTTTTTTAATTAGAGATCTAGTTTCCACATTGAGGTGGTTAACCTTTTCTATTTAACCATAGATTTAATCTATTTTATCAATTTTTTTACACTCTGAAAAAAATTCCTTTCCGATGAAACCATGAGAGTAGGGTTTTAAATTATTATTTATTTTGAACTTTTTGATTCAAAATTAATGTCCTAAATTTTTCATCCAATTGAATTAATAAATAAAAAACCTAATACATGTTAAATTTTTTGTTCTTTATTCCTTTAGCTAGTCGATGGGTTAATTATTCATTATTTTTATTAATTATTATTTCCCATCTATTCAGTTGTGTCAATTTAATATCCGCTGTATTATGTGTGTCTGTTCACCTGGAGGAAAAGACAAGTATGAAATTTCTTTTAGATGAAAATTGAATTGTGTTTAATTATCATAAAAATTTCCTATTTCAATTATTTTTGAAAAAACAAAATGAATTTTTAGAAAAAAACCATTCTTTTGAGAAGAACAAACAATTTTTCCTAATTGATTGAATCTATGGGGAGAATCCATTTAAAAATTGATACTTGGAGACATTCACTTTTTCACCTTTGATATTTATTTGTTTATAGAGTTTATAGAATTTTTTGATTGAGGAAAAGAAAAATATTAAGTGTGGGGGAATTTTATGTGTCACTTATTTGAATATGTTTTATCACATCTATTTTGGACTTTTAATGAGGTTTTACAATTAAAATTATCTTATATAGTATTAATATTTAATATTGGATAAATTGGAGTTGGATTTGAAATTCATTGAATATTTTTATATAGTTGTTAATTTTTTGTGTTTATATGATCAATTGTTCTTATGTTTAATTTCATATATTTTTCAAAAAAATAATTATTCTCCTGGTGGAATTAAATAAAAAATTATAATTATAGGTATTATAACTTACTTGTTTCATTATTTCATGTTATAATAATTTTTTCATTAATTTTATGGAATATATATCTGGTAATTTTGTTTTCAAATTTAATTTTTCAGAAATTTTGAATCTTTTTTAAAATGATTTTTTAATTTTAATTTTCAAATTTAATGAATAAATTGATCAAAAAATATAAATTGAAAATGTATTTACTTGATTTTTATTTATTTTTTTCATTGAATTTTTAAAATAATGAGCATTGAAATTTTAATTTTGTTAGTTCAATAATTTCTATATTTTTTTAATTAGGGTTTGGAATTATTTAAATTGAATTCTGGTTATTGAACCTTATTTTGGTATGATGTTTTTAATTATGGAGTTTGTTTAAGTATAGGTTACTATGTGAGAAGGTATCCCTACTACCATGAGGTTCTTCTATAGCAACCATTCTAAAGTCTATTATGCATTCATGAAGGTGATACTACATGGGGTCTATTTTCGTTCCCTTTCTACAGTTGTTCCTTATTTCTATGATCATGTGGAGACCACTATAACTATAAATTACCAAAAATTTCCTTAATCGACTAAGTGGATTTACCTATCGGCTATAAAGAAATTTTTTGTATGGTCCCCCCTTTGATAGTGAGATGGAATTTTCTACAATGCAGGGATTCTATGATCATGCCCCTACATCATGTTCCCTTTGGACATGATTTCTCTTGCATTATACCACCAGTCCCAACCTACAACCATGAAAGTTCCCATAGTTCATTTATACAAATGGAAAATTGATGATCATAATTGACCTGTACCTAAACCGATTAAAGCTAACTGAAGCTCTTCAAAAGTTAAAATTTGTAAATAAGATTTCAAGCAATGCCTAAATCTTGAAACAAAAGTTGGGATGAACACCAATGAAAAATATGTGCATCTTCAAAATTAGTTCATGAGATTTAAGTGTTGAACTTTCTATGGAAAATGAAGGAGGGAGATTTTTGGGGTGATGAGACTTCAGAAGAAGGATTTCTATGGAGGATTAGAAGTAGAACATCAAGAGTCCAATTCTCCAACAAGATCAGAGGGGAGATTTCTAATTTCATCTTTTCTTATTTCATATGTAGTTTAATTATTCTAAATTTGTTTAATGACACTTGAAATAAATTGATTCATAGTTTCAATTGTATTGGGGAAAAATATATTGTGTTGGATTATATATTCTTCTTAATTTTATAAATCTTTTAAATTCTGATTGATTCATTTTTTCACAATTTCAAGTAATTCACTAATAGGGAATTCTACTTCACTTTAAATGAAAAAATGGGGCATCAAGATTGATTGAGTGATTTATTTTTATGTTACACCACTCATACCTTTTCAATTATTAGATTTAGTAATTGAGGAACTACTATATTCATTTCACACCTCCTACTCCCCATGAAAGTTTTTTGGTATAAAAGATTTTAAATGTGAGATGTTATAACATGAATTGAATTAACAATGAATTATATTTTCTATCCAATGGTATTTCCCCCAATTTTTTATTTTATATATTTTTTATCCTTCAATTGGTATCCTTCAACAAGTTCTGATAATCCATATAATAATCACTTTTTAGTTGTTTTCATCTTGAATTATAGTAGTTATTACTTGTTTTTTTTTAATTTTCAAGTCTTGTTTTGCACAATTACATTTATTTCTCGGTGGGTTCAACACCCAACTCACGACTATATAAATAGTTATAATGAGCTAAAAATAATAAAATTTTCTAATTTCAATGACAATGTGTCAAAATGTGATATCTTTATACCATGAATCTTATCCTCTATCTTCTACAAAGAAACAAAATGTTTACATTTAAACATAAAAATTTGAAAAACCATCAAACATCATTATCTATCACAACCTTATCCATTCAAACCCATTTTTATTGTTAATAGGAGAAATTAAGATCTTATACTTTACTTTTTGACACTCATGACTTCAACATTTTTAAATTATTTGATATCATCTCTAATTCCTTATATTTTCAATTCTCCTCTAAGTAGTTGATTCTATAAGTTTGGATGAGCACCAAAGGATGAAGAACGCCCTATGAACCTATCATAAACCCAAATGTTATTCCCATGTAAAACCATTTTATCTCAATCCTCTCACTATATCCCACTCTATCATTTTCATCATTAGTTTCTTGGAAAAAAATTATAGGATTTAAATCCACTACAATTGGTCAGGATTTTATAATCATATAGAAGTGCATTTCCTATGAAATTTTTAGAGGAAATCCTTGAATAAGAGTGCCAATTGGAATTCATCCATAAAATTAATTATTTGATAATATTAAATTGGTCAATAAACATTGATTTTATATGATTTCTAGAATATTTTTATAAAATTTATTAGCCTATAAATCAAGAGAATCATGTTATTTCAAGGAACCAATTCTCATCGGTATGATTCCTGGCATCTTATTCCATGATAAATTTAAACTACACAATCCAGAGAGATAATTCAAATAAATTAGAATATTTACTAATAAATTATTAAAGGATAGGTCTATAGTTGTAATCCATTGTAAAGTACTACTATATTATTCTCCCTTTCCTTCTATAAAAAATCTATACTTTATATGATTCCACTAATAGCATGATAGTTCTCTATTGAAATAATTTAATATCTCACAATGAAATATATTTCATTTAAATACCTTGAAATTATTCTCTAATATTCCTAGTTTCAAAGGCTCATAAAAATTTTGGGATATCTTGAATGAGTATGTTGTTTTCAAGGCCTAATACATTAATAAAATTGAGATTGTTTGGCTTAATAGGAATAATTCCTTATAGATTGTTTGATCAAAGAATAACTGCAAGATGGGTAAGTAGTTTAACCTATGTTCATGATACATTTATAAAAAATTATTCTTACTTAAATTCACTACATGATTTTCTCAAAAAAATTATAAAATTATACTACTTTCCCAAAAAAATCATAGATGTAATTATAAGCTAAAATTAATAGAATTCATTGAATTTGGTATCTAAGTATAATATTATTACTATCAAAATTTTACTATTGTTAGTGTTTCTAATTCATCTAATAATCATAAAGCACATATGATAAATGTTTTATTAGTTAATTAAAAATTGAAAGCCTAATATATTTTATTGTCCTTTGACATAGAAAATAGAAAAGTGATTCATTAATAAATTTTTTAGAAAAGTGTAGAAATCTAATATTCTTGGTGGTGAAAGTAAGTAAATGACTTAGGTTATTAGAACTAAGGAATCTCTCATCTGAGGATAATGAATTTGGAACAATACCTTGTTTGTAGTTTTGTGATACATTAAGAGTTCTAAGATAGTATAATATTTAAATCTATGTGGGCATGGGGTCTAAGATCCTTGTATTTGAGAAATATATGTGCACCAAAATCATTTGGGTTTGTAAACCGATTAGAAATTCATGACCTATACAAATAAAACACATATTTATTATTATCAATAGAAAAGGTGGAATCCTTATGGTGTATAACTAGAGGATTAAATCATGATTTCTTGATCCATTGAAGAACATAAATGATTTTAAAATTTAAAATTTATTTTATGTAATAATTCTCTAAAATGAATTGTTTGAAATGTATAAAGATTGTAAGTTTGAAAGGATTTATATAAATATTGGAATTTTCCTTGTAATGGAATTGGATTATAGGTATAGTTATTTGAGGGAAGTAATATTTGAAATTGACAAAGAAATGAGACTATAAAATTTATTAAAATAAAGGTTAAGGGATCCATGGGTGGTGAAATCATATAACCACTCTGGTATGTTTGAGTAATCATTTCATTCCAGATAGGGAGAAGATAGGGAAGTGAGGGAAGTGATATTTTTTAAACATATAGGAATGGGTCTTATAAAACTATAATTGAACAATGATAGAACATTGAGAGATGAAAATTAGAAAAACATATCAAGAAGGGGTGATGATGTGTCTAGAGTTTTGTGATTGACATGGAGGTATAGGATATAGGAATAGTTAATTTGTGATGAAATAGGGGATGGGGGAAGGATTAGCCATCCTAATAAATAATTCTGACATAAGTTGGTTGAGATGTTCCAAGGAAGTAGTATTTTCTCATGAAATTATGACCAAGATAAGTTATGGTAAGTTATAATGTTGTATAAACCAAAGATGTAAGTAATGAGGCCAACTCAAGAATAATTTCCACTGAGGTCTAGGTACTGATGTTTTTAGAGATATGATTGATAATTATAGATGTTTCCTCCCATTAATTTTTTTCTTTAGTTAATGAATGGATTGGGTGGTCGGAGTAAGACAACATGGTGGGTGAGGTTATGGCACACAACTTCCTCCCACCCACTACATAAATCCCCCTCCACCCATGTTTTCATCTAGTTAAAAGGATTGTGGAGGGTTCAATTGAAGGATATGAGGTATTCCCACTCATTTCCCCTATACCTTACCCATAACTCATTCTCATGCCCTAACCAAGTTAGGTTGTACCATGCTATTAGAACCAGCACAAATCCCCATCCCTTTCCTACCATATATCCCTCCCTTCAAAAAAACCAATTTAATCATGCATATATACTCCGGTCGACAGAGGGGGGTTTTGGAGGGTATGTATCATTTACATTTTTACTCTATTCTTGGGCAGCACTGCACATGAGTTAGTGGGGGAATGTTGGGTATACATCATTGACGCATTTATTCCATTCCCATACATCATGCATGTGGTAGTTCAGGCATGTAGTGGACTTAATATCCCTTTTTAAACAGAAACCCAAACTCCCTATACTAGTCTTAAACATACGGGTGTATCCCACCACCTTTTGGGATTCAATTACTCTAGTCCTAGGTTTTCTAGGCCTGACACGTTATCCCTTCTCGGGTTCCATCCCAAAACCTGTGGGTTCTAGGAGGAATTTCTCATACAAGCTTTTATATGATCCACCAACCATTGTAGAAACAGATGCGGGATTGGGTTTTCACCCAAAAATACTCCCTACAAACCAAATACCATAAAATTGGGCCTTCCCTTCAATGATAATCCTTCTGATCCAAATTATCTTTCACTTTCCCCACCATTTCTCTCTCCCCCCGGACACACCACCTTCCCACTATTATCATACAAACTTTCGATACATGGAACCATACATAAGCCCTTATGGGGTTCTATCCTGAAACCCATGGGTTCTATGAGGAATTTTCCATCCAATATTATATACGAGACACCGTCCTTTTCGTAAAATGAAGAGGGATTGGGTTAGCACGCAACACCCCCAGTAACCCGGTTAAAGATCCTTAGGTTATTGCAAATGAAGGTTGGCTAAACTTGTGCCTCCTCATACTTAAATCCACTATCAACGTGGATAACTCTCATGGGTTTGAAATTCGGGGACTCAATATCCTATCCCATCATTATAGAAACACTTTTCAAATCATACAGAAAAATTCTTCAAAAGACATCAATAGTTATTATTATTAATTTAAAATCACTAAAATCATTAACATTAAAATTTATAAAAAAAACTAAAATTTCAAAATTAAATTAATAAAAAAACCTATATTTTTTACTGTATAGAAAACAATTATAGAAAAAAATTAAAAGGAATAAAAAAATATTTTTTTAATTAATAAATTATTACTTTTCAAAATTAATTATTACAATTATTTTCTAAAAAAATTAATAAAAATCATGAAGGAAAATCTTTTTATAATTATTTGAAGATGTTACATTTTAATAAATTAATACCATCTATTCATTTTATCATACCAAATTAATATTAAACATAAAAAAAGAAAAAAATCTATTTAAGGCTTCTAAAAAACTAGAGTATGTAAAAGAATAGTTATATTTTATGAAATACATAAAAATAAAAATATTTTATATAACTAAAGACTCACATATAGAAAATTGGAATACAATTATGGGCACAAAAACTGAATACAAGTATTAGAATTAAAATAATCACAAAACAAACCACTATTTTATGTATAGACACCACATGACAAATATTTCCATAAAAATACATGATTTAGTGTGAAAGTAGAATATTTAGTAAATAAACTGATCCATTAAATATAAATCTCAATAAAAAAACCAATGCAAATATTTCAAGCATTTTTTTTAGAAAAAAAATAGTAACACCAAACCTCATGTTACATCTAAACTTCAACCCATATTTAATAGGATTGTAGAAAAAACACACCTAGAAAGAATCTAGTTGGAAAATTTGACATAAAGACACTCAAATATCCAAAAATGGTAACATCAAATAGTATGCATCATATGCACATCAACACTTCTTTAAAAGAACTATAGAACCTAATAAATTTAAATTGAACCCAAACCCAAGAGGACATGTAGATTATAATATCAAATCTAATATAGGTAAATATTATATAAAATATAATAATGTAGCATTTCAATAGTTAAAATTATATCAATTCACTTAAGTGAAGTTTCTAAATTCCAATATCCATGTGGAAAATCAATCTAGCGATGCTGTTAAAAATATCTAGTAAAACTCACTACTATAAATATTTTTTAACAAATTAATTTAAATAACTTTTATCATCACTAAAAAAGAACAGTTAATCTATGTTCCCTTGAAATGGGTTCCCTTTTATCAGTGCTAGAAAAAATTCTGATAAAGAATCCTTTTGTCTGTGATAATAAAAATGGAGATAAAAATCAAAAAAAATAAAAAAATATGTAAATTTGGAGGGGTGACCCCTCCCCCCCACAACCTTTATCAGCACTTGGTTATCCCTCCCTTTCCATTTTATTAGTGATAGGGGAGGCCTCTACCATTTTATCAGTGCTATAAGAGTGTTTTATCAGTACTAGAAGAGACTAATACACCTTTATCAGCACTAAATCACCTTTTTCCCACCAATGTATGCCCCTACCTTCACCTTGTTTAAAACCTAAGACCTCCCCCTCACAGATTTGTGCTTTTACCACTCTTCTATATTGTTTTTTTCCTGTTTTTTATATGTCTATTTATTTATTTACATGTCATTATATTTTTTCCTTATATTTATATATGTATTTATATAACTATTCTTGAATACATTTATAAAAAATGTTTTGTGTGTGTGTGTATAAATATAATTATACATATTATATTTATTTACATATATTATATATTTATATTTATATACATATATTATAATATATAGATTAATATATATCTATTTGTTAATACACAGACACACAAATATATTTCTATATACATATAAACATTACATATAAAATGTATAGGTATATAAATGTTCATAATTTTTTATATTATATAAAATGTATATTAATTTTTATTTAGATATAGTTTATATATTTATAAAGATATTTTATATGTAAATATTTTTAAATATTTATTCATAAAATTAAATTTTTACACATAAAAATATAAAAATATGTATATATGTGAATATATTTAATTATAAATAGCATTAAAACCTAAAAAATAATAAAAATTGAATGTCATAAATTTTATATTTGTGTTATCCTTGAAAATAAATTGATTCTGCAAAAAATAAGATAATAAAACTCTTTTAAATGAGAATGAAATTGCATAAAATGTTGAAATGGGGGTACCCTAAGAAAATCATTTTTGATGGCCTTTAGGACCTTTCTTACCCCAAAAAAAGATAACCATGGTTTCTCTAGGTCACCACAGTACATATAGTTTCACAAGATTTGATTTGATATATGGTAAATCTCAAAAGGACACCTTTATCAAAATTTATGATTGTTTTAAGTTCGAGTCATGTTTTCAACTTATTTTAGATCATTTATTTTTTTTACATTCATAAACATTTTTTTATTCTTTTTTCATACAACACAGCAAATTTTTTATAAATTTATTGAATTTTTCTATCTAAAAATTTCTATTGAAATATTATATCTCAATAATAATTAGAAATTTTTTTATTAATATAATTTTTTAATTATTTTTTAAACCATCTTCCACTGAATATCTTAAATATTATGTGTGATTAAATATTTCTTATTATAAAAATATTAATTTATGAAATTTATTATATTCATATCAATATAAATATAATTATATATTAATAAAAAAAATTAATGATATATAATTTTTTTATAAAATATACCTTTCATAATTGCTAAAAACAATCATTTTAGCACTGAAAAAAGTAACCCCTTTATCGGTTCTTTTTTTAGCAGTAATAAAGGGTAGCACTAGATAAAGCCAAATCTGTGGTATGGAAAGCTTCACATGCATTGTACCATTATATTAATTTGTAAAAAAAATCTACTAACATGTTATATCGAAATTTTTTAGCATTAAAACTATTGTAAAATAGACCAACTAAAATAAAGGGATTCAAATGCACAATTTAAAAATATATTTTCCCATGCATTCATTTATGATACATTATAACATTACATTAATCTATTAAAATATCCAAGCTGGATGAAATTTCAAAAATTCCTATTTTCCTTGCTAAGTCACTGAGGGATTAAATAGTGTATGTAATCTAAACCCATGGAATCTCATTTCATCTATAGAAGTCATGTTATTAGGAAAAACATATACGAAAATGATAATAACATTTATGAGTTATTTTATATCATCAAGAATTATATGGACTATAAGGATGAAGAATTTATAAAAAATTATAATAACATTTATCAGTTATGATAAATTATTTTAAATAATTTATTACATGTTATTTTTCAAACAAAAGTTGCTTATTCTTCAAAATATTTATCAAAAAATGATAAATATTATAAATAGATTTTAATAAATTATGTAATATAAAAATGGGCTTGTTTTAAAAAACTTATAAATTAAAAAATAAATCCCTTATTACTTATGATAATATGTAATATATTGGTTTATAAATTATTAATTGAAGATTATTTTTTAAATGGTTTAACATATAAATTCAAGTTTAGTTGTTATTTTTTTCAAAAATTAAATACAGCTAAATTATACTTACAAAATAGTTATTAGTTGGAAAATAGTAAGTGATTAAGATAGCAATTAAAATAAAGTAATTATAGATAAAGTGTAAAGTTAAAAATATATGTATGTCTAGAACATGATTTATAATATTAAAATATAGGTTATGCTGATACAATATATAGTATTATACAAAATATAATACGGAATACTATAAAAAAAATAAGGTCAGTGTAATGAGTATAATCATAATTAAAATTATTATCATGCATACTCTAAGGATATGTATACTTATGAGTCTAACTATTTGATATTATATATCTTTTAAGTTTTATATGTTAGGTAGAAGGAAAACTGTTTAAAACTTGGCTATTATTAGTGATTGGAGTAAAAGTTAAACCTAAGAAGTTTTCTAAACTATAAAAATTGAAAAAGGGAAAAATTAACATTTAATAAATTAACATCATTCCAAAATATAGGACCATGTAATTCTATAAGATAATAATTGAAATATGTTGAACTGTAAAACACACTTTAAGAAGAAAAAAACATGACATGCCAATCAAATCAACATACTCTTTAAAATAAAATAGAGATAATAGTAATATGAATACCTCTCTATGTGTAACATACCTTAATATCTATTTGGTAGATATATGTTAGCTAATATAAAATAAATAAAGATAAATATTGATTTTTCATGAGTACATAATAAAAAAATAATTTTCTTAGAAAAATTTAATTAAAAATTAAAAGTAATATAGAAGGAATTATATGAGAAGAAAATGTTTGAAAAATATGAACTAAATATCAATATGATAAAAAATGTAAATTATTTAAGTGAACTTATTTTAATGATTGAATTGAATTTACCAATGGAATTTTCTATAAATGGGATCATATATTTAAAATAAAGGGAACATTAGTGTCTAAAAATATTATAATATGAAGATGAAGTTATATTATAATATATTTTTATTTCTGATTTAATAAAAATTATTAAAAAAATATAATATGAATGGATAGTAAAATTATTGAATTGTTTAAATAGAAATAATTTTAATAATAAAGAAATTAAAATGAAATTTTTTTGAGAAAAATAAAACTATGTTTTCAGTTTTTAGGAAATTTTAAAATGAAATAGATAGTAAATCACAAACTATTTTTTACTAATATCCAAAGTATTTGTGGATAAGAAACATTGCATGACTCTTTTAGTTATGAAGTATCATGATAATGAATTTTAGTTAACCTAAAATTTTTCATATTTTAATTTTGGATTAATAAATATTGGAAGCTATCTATGGTTATACATAAAAATAAGGGTCATCCTATAGATTTATAGCCCCATAATAAAGCAAAATTGTATTAATTGAATAGTATAGCAGCATGAATAAAAAAGAAAAAACTATATTTAAAATATAATTTGAATATAAGAAATAAAATTTTATCTAAATTATTCTAAAAAATAATGAATTTCATTACATTTTGTTTATAACCTAAAAATAGAATATTAGATCTTATTATGTCCATTATAACCTCAAAATTGAAAAAAAAACAAAGAGAAAGGGAAGAAACATCTATCAATTAATTTGATCATCCTTTGAACCACTATAACCATTAATGTTGTAACCTGATAAACCCTAAGAGTAAAGGGGTGGGGTGAATCGGGATGTTTACAAATTAAATATTATTCTTTTATTGGATATTTTTCCTTGTGGATCTTGCTCTAAAGTTAATAGGAACTAGTGTTCTAACAATCCTTATGAGATCATTCTCACCAAAACATATCCATATATACAAGAATATAAAATATGTACAAGACACAATAATTCTAATTGGTTCACAACATAGTGATAATCCAAGGATCATAAATATGCTGATTTATTAGTGTACCAAAATCCACAACTATGCTATTTTTGTTGATATAAGTTTGGTCGTGTTAAATCCATGCTAAGGACCAATTCTGTTTCAAGTTAATGGGTTTGATCACTCCTCACCCAAGGGGCACTCCCACTTCTTCTTCTCTAAACACTACTTAAATGGAGGCTTGATAAATTTATATAATTAAGGGTCTCTCTTTGAAAAATATAGAAATCATGATTTCAATGCATCTTCATATCCAAGTAGATGATATATTATCTTTGAAACTTACTAAACTCTTCTTATCTAAATTCATATTAGATCACCTCTATAATATGAGGGTTGAGACTTTTTCTTCCACATATCACTACAATAAGAAATCCTTACTGATGAATATAGTACCACATAGGAATTATCTTGTCTCATTTATTCATTAACCTCTAGATATAAAAGAATAAGTTTTATACACTTTTAAGCTTCCTTCCTTCCAGACTAGATATAAACAATGAGATATGGATATGGGTCCCCTTTCCTATTATTCTTCTTCAAAACAGATTATTGCAATGCATAAAACACTTCCTTCTCTAAAAAACAATATATTTGATATCTTATAACCTATTTAATTAAAGAATTAAATATGTCAATATGTTGGCACTCTCTAGTTTTTCATACACTAAATGTATTGACATATTTCAACTCTCACCTAACTCACATATATTTTATATCATAGAAATAGAATCAATAATACACTTTATCATATTATTCTTATCTTATTATAAATTTACCAAATATTTATATGTGATATTTTCCTTAATTTGAATATGGAAACTTCGTAAAATTGGCACTAACAAATCCTCCCTTTTAATTCTTCAAAACCATTTTTAGTCTCCCTCAAATATCATAGTCTTAATTCTCCCACAAAGTTAACAAGATAGTCTATTTTATTTTTAAAACATTATCAATCATATAATATGATTGATAGTTTATATCATAAATTGTGACTTGACATATGACTTATTCCATGCATGAAAACATTACAGTATAAGGTATCTGAGTCATAGCATGATCTATGTTGAGAACTAAATCTATACAAACCTTGTATTTAAATGCCTTGAACACCATTTCATATTCATCCTTCAACCATGGAATGAACTTATCCATCATGGAATGAACACTAGTATCATTAGAGTTTTGATCTATAACTTGTAAAATTTTAGCCAATAATTGACTATGACATATTACTTTTGATCTAACTCTTTATCACTCATAACAAAGAGAACGACCGTTGTGTACTCTAGTTAATAGCCTAATGTATATTAGACATTATGAAAATTATTATTACACACAATATCAATAACGTCTATGAAATATTTTTCAACTTCAGGACTTTTCCCATTCTGGGTCAAACTTGTCATGATAACCCCTATGAATAATATAGATAACTTTTATGAAATTCATTGGAAATTTGGTACTTTTTCATATTATTATACCACTTCCAAAATTTTACTCTTATGCATATAGGTATGGGTTCTTTAGGAATTTTTTGATTTTCTTATGAGCTCTGGATTGTTAATTTTATATAACTATATAATATTTCATTTCTTTTACATTTTTTCTGGTCTAGATATACTTGAATTACTTATACAAACACAGGGATATTTTCATGAATTTTTCAAATTATAATACTTCCTAGAGACTCTTAATTATACATATATAAGGACGGATCATAATTTTCCAATTCTCTGATTCTTCCTATACATTACCAAAACTCCTAAATTTATTCCACCCCTAACATCATTACTTATAAATTATAGAAAACTATACAAATTTCTTTAACTCCCAAAAACAATCAGAACATTCCTCCATCCATTTTAAACATCTCCAACTTCTATTAAACAAATTTAGGATGTGAAATTATTCATTATCGAGTACAATTTCAACTCCAAATTCCAAATCCATGTATGGGAATGATTATTCATTCTAAATAAATTCAAAATGTGATTTACATGTGTATGGTAACCATATTATTCATTATAATTTCATAAAATGCACCATGTATCTACATTACACTCTTCAAGAACTTGTCAAAAATACAACTAATTATTTAAAAAACTTCACTACATATTTCATGATTCTATTAATTGATAATAAATCAAACATCAAACACAAATATGGTTCCAACATTTTCCCCATTTTAATTTTCTTCTTTGTAAAATTATAAATAAATCCTCAATAAAATCCATCCATGGATATGAATTTATAAACCTTTTAATTCTTACCTCATTGAAATAAAAATACAAAGTTTCTTTAAATACATATATAGCTTTTCATACTCTCCCCCTTTCTCATAGAATTCTTCAACACCCTATTTTATATTGGGATATTTTCACCTCTTTATAAAATTAAAACCTCTTCACATCCCAATTGAATCCACTATTTGAAATAAAAAACTCATGACATGGTCAACCATTGGAAATTTTACCTTTAAGACATTGGGTTGTTTCAAACATATCCCAATTAGCCTTAGATTTTTATCTTTTGGATCCATTCAGCACCTTCAAACCTTATGATTCTCTCTCCACTTCTTTTTTATTAAACTGTTATCTATTCTACTATAGGTGATACTCTAGATTTTTCCTTTCAACCTTGATATCACTTTTTTAATTAAAAAAAATTACATATTTTTTTATTTCAAGGACTTAGATATTTCTTCTCGTAAGTTTCATTTTTACTTTATGATTTTCAATTAATGAAATTACCTCTTGGCATTGAGTCATAGACAAATACTCTAATCCTAATAATTCAAAACTTGGTGTAGGAAACCATATTTTTAGTCAATAACATAAAAATTATATTTTTCACTCACTTAATTCAATAAACACATGATGCTTGACCTTTTACATTCTTCAACATATCTTTATGAGATCTAAATCACACTTACACCAAACCATCAAAAAATAAAAAATAAAGTATCCACGGTGTTACTCATGCCACAGTTTGAACCAACTAATACCACTTTCTCATGATAAACATGTGATGCAACTTGATATCCGTTAACCTTATTTTTTCATAGGCATATTTCTTTTCACTAATGAGGCTATAAAACCTCTAAGTGTTTATCACCAACTCCCCCGGAATGAATTCTTTTATTTTTATAAATTATTGAAATAAACATCAGTTTATAGAAATAATTTTTGGTTATGATATTCTCTTTTTAGTGTGTTTTAGTATCCTTTAATAAAAATAAACAACTAATACCAATTTTATTAGTGTACAAACAAATAAATAATAATTTAATAGATCACTTATTCTTATTCTACTAATCTATATCCCCCCATTTTATTATTCTAATACAACTTGAAATATGGCCTGATATAGCTTATTGAACACAAATAATGGATTTAAACCACTAGATATTTCAAATGAATTTTTTATCACTTTAACTCTAGATCAGACACTTCATTATTTGTTTCTATTCATCACGGCATGCAACATCACATTTCTATTTGAAAATCATAGTGTTAATTTGACACCACATTTATAGAAATATATGGGCCTTCATAACTTTCTCATATTTGATTACAGTCCTGATCTCATCTAGTAACATCAATTAAAATTGAACTTATTATTAAATTTATATCATTTTTGAAACACATGTATTCCTTTGAAACAATCACCCCATAGATCATATCTCCCCCTTAAGGAAACACCGCTTAAAAATAATAGTTTGAAATATTTAAAAAAATTAGGAGAGGGGATCCTCTGGCATCCTTAAGTAGAGGTATGTGGTTGTTCATGGTAAACCAACCCTTGAATTTTAATCTAATTCCAAGAATTTATCTAGATAAAACCAATAGTACATACTTCTATTTAGTTGTTTAGGCATAATTGTTTATTCATATATTTATTTATATTTATCCCCTTAATAAGAATCTTCTTTATACTATAAGTTTCATCCATGGATTCACCATTTATAAATTCTTTTTTGTGATTATTTCCCCATATAATAATAACTACATTAGTATTTTTATCATTATTTATATAAGAATGGATAAAACCACTAAAGAATGCCTCATGTTTTTCTACTTCAAAGGCCATTAAAGTTACTTCATATTTTTTATCATTTTAGTATTTCACTTTTAACAACCATTTATTTTTTTATTGATTGGAATAGACTTTTTCATTCTATAATGTGATGGTATTTTTTAACACAATATTTGATAACCATGAGAGAAACCCCTTCCTTCTTCTTCGACTTCCATGCTATACACTTATATTTACATGAATTTTGGGTGAGTAAATACTCTTTGGTTCTTTTTGTACTCTCATAATTTATTTCCATGATGATTTCTAGGATTAATCCATCAATGAAACTTGAGGCTTCCTCCTTTGAATTTTCACTTTATATCCATTTAAAACCAATAATCTATTTGTATGTGGAATATATTTTTAATTATTCTGTTCATGCTTCCCCATTAACATGTGAATAGGAGTTCGCCTCATAGAATCATATACATCACTCTTTTTTCAATACATTTCCAAATGTCCATGGTTAGAACATGTAAAAAAATGTATAAAAATCATACTTTGTTCATTCATTTCTTGGTTGAAATGTTGGTTTAATAGAAATTTCGTTCACCTTTGAGACCTTAGAATTCTAAAAATACACCAATAATGTGTCTCATTCATCCACAAAAGTATGATTTTGTATATGACTAATTTTTAAAAACATCACCATCTCATTATGAAAGTAAATTACTTATATTCACTAATTCTGTATTTGTAACTATGAATACTCCACGTGTTGAGGTTCCCATTATGGGAGTTCCTATGTTCTTATTTACCCTATAAGATCTAATATTTGATTCATGATCCTTGATCTTTATGTCTTTTTCCTCTAATTGGGAATAAATTTATTTTATCCTTTAGTTAACTTCTTTTCTAGATTTTCTACTCTATTCATGTTCTATCTTAAGATAGGTAATATTTTATTAACGATTTTTGTGTTGTCATTTGATTTTATACTTCTTGTGAAAGTTATTTAAGTAAGTCACCTTGACCATTCATATTTTCATCCATCTTCATTATGTCTAAATTTAAGTTCACCTCTACATTATCAAATTTTAATTCTCTTTAGACAGACCTTTTATGAATAATATCCCACTTCTAACATGACTTCAAGTTCAAATTCTTACTCAAGTAAGGATTGTATCTCATCTAGGTCACTATAATATGAGATTTTAGATTGGTAAATTGATGTAGTTTTAATGTCATAATTAGAATCAACACTTGTATTAATATTTTGGGGAAACTATAAATTTATATATTTTATAAAAACCATCCAAAATATTATTAGAAAATTTTTTATTAATAGAATCCAAAAAAATTACCTTCATTGGGAATGTTTATATTCCTAGGAATATTCTTATTTTTCTTTTTATTTTCACATTTTTATATAAGGAAATCTTTATATGGTTTAAATAATGAAACCTCCATCTCCATTACTTCCACTTTCTTTCCATAAATAACTTCCTAGGTCTTCTATATCTTTAATTAAGTACAAAAATGAGAGATGTTCTTGTATACTTAATTGGAAAAATATTTACTCAATTTCTTCTCTATCCTTTTATCCCCAATCCTTTCACTGTTCTCGGACAAATAAGAATCTTGAAGAATGTACTCTAAGACATCTTTGTCACATACATGTTGGAACATAATCAAATTCTTTTCTAGTACTTCATTGTTAGTTTCTCTAAAAAATGGAGGCCATATCATAAAATCCATGTGTGAAATAGATCCATAAAATATTTAGAGATTGAACCTCAAGTCATAATATTTTAACTCTAATACCACTTATTATAACCCAAGACACCCGATGAGGGGGTGAATCAGGGTGTTTCCAAATTTAATCTTATTCCTTTATTTGTTTGTCTTCCTATTGGAACATTTTACCATGTTAAGAGGAAATATTATTAAACCTATCCTACAAAGAGAATTCTAAAGGAAACATACAAGGATTTGTAGGAATGTAAAGCATGCACAATATAAGAGGTTTTTACATGGTTCACCACTAAGGGATAATCCAAGGGGAATACACATGGGGATATGTCAATGTATCGGAATATATACACACAATGATATGTCAATGTACCAGAATCCTCAACTAAACTAGTTTAGTGGATACATGTTTTGTCATTTTCACTCCCCATTAAGCATCAATTCCTTTACATTTTCTATGTTTTGTCCACTACACACCCAATGAACACTCATTATTCTACTTCTTCATACACTGCTTCAATAGATGATTTTTTTAGTTTATATACTTTAGGGTCTCTCCATGAACAACATAGAATGATTTTAATGAAAATTCAAACCTAGGTAGATGATCAATTATATTCAACACTCATTGCACTCTTTTTCTATAAATATGGAGGAGACTAACTACTCGATGTGAGGGTTGAGATTTTATCTTCCAAAATTCATAGTAGCAAAAAAACAATCTGGATGAAGATAATTTAACTCTGAAATTATGTTTCCTTCCTTCTTGTTTATCCTCCAGATATGGATGTATATCACTTTTTCTCTTTTGTGCCTCCTTCCTTCCAAGACATTATATAAATAATGGAATCATGTTGTATCTCTCGTTTACTCTTTCACTTCTAATTTAGAATTTAATATTTCAATGTGTTGAAAACCAATTTCTTCTCCCATAAAAACTAATATTTGATATCTTCCAACCTTATTATTTGTAGAACCAAATTGGTCAATATTCACCAAATATTTTGTTTCTCTTTCGTTAGATATATTAATATATTTTAACTATCATATGAATCTTTAATATTTAAAATCGTAGAAATATAATCCTAAATCCCCTTTCACTTCTTATAAATATTTTTAATATTTACATATGATATTTTCTTTATTTTGAATATGTAAACTCTATGAAATAAGAATAAGCAATCCTTCCATTTAATTATTTTAAAACATTTTTGATCTTCTTAAAATATTATGGGGTTCATTATCCTATAAAATCCATGAGATTTTTTGTTTTCTTTTGACCATTTTATCAATTATACAATATAGTATATAATTCATATTGTGAATAGTTATTGGCTATATAATATCTCCCATGTTCACAAACATTGTGGTGGGAGGCATCTTATTCATTATGTGATCTAAGTCAAAAACCATATCTTAACAATACTTTTATTTAACTTCCTAGAACACCATAGCATGTTCTCCCTTAAACCATAGAATGATCTTATCCATCTTGGTATAAACACAAGTATCATTATATTTGCGATCTACAAGTGGTAAAATTTCACCCAATGACTGACTCTTAAATATTGTCTTTGATTTGGGCTTTTACCACAAATGACAAAGGGAAAGACCCTTACATACTCCAGAACACTTCATGATAAATCATATGCAATATGAGAAGTACATTAAGAATAATATATATAACTATTATACATTTCTATGGAGATTTGGTTATTTTCCAATGTTACATCAAACTTTTCCTGATAAGCCTTATAAACAATACAGATAACTATTTTAAAATAATATAAAGAATTAATATGTTACAAAAATCTTCTTACTCTTAGAATTTTACTTCAATACATACATGGAAGATTTTTCTTTGACTTTTCCAATTATCCTTTGAGATATAGATTGTTACATATATATAATCATAGAAACTTCAATACATTTTCCATTTTTCAAGTCCATACAGCCTTGAATTACTTTTATGCACAAAGAGGTGTATGCCTTTTTAAAATTATATTTTTTTCATAGAAACTTACTTATACATATATAAGGAAGGTTTTATAATAATAAAATGTTTTTATTCTTGGAGAATACTCCCAAAACATCAGAATTTAATCCATTAAAACTTCTGAACTTCTAAATTCTATAACACCTTAGAAAATATATTTAACTTTTAGAAACCATAAAACATTCTAACATATATTTTAAACACTCTTCATCTTATCTTCTATAACATTTAGCTGTTAAATAATTCAAATTCCTTAGAAACTCCAATTATAAACTCCAAATTCATTTATGGTCCTGTTTATGCATTCTCAACAACTTATGAATGTAGTTTCTATGTATATAGTAATAGTATTATTCTTTGTTCATTCATCTAGGACACCATGTATACTCTTTCCATTCTTCTTGAACTTTTTAAAAATCAAAACAATTATTTCAACAACTACACCACTTATTTCATGATTCTATTGATTGACAAAAAATCCAGAACCAAACACATATTTGGTTCCAACAATTGAGCACCAAATAACATATATGTAATAATAGTTATAATCTAGAAAGAATAATTTATAATTGTATTTTTTTTATTTAAAGAATCATAAAATATATGAAACTAAAATTAATATAACTTCAACTGTACCACTAAAATAAAATACGAATGGTTTAAAATATCATATGGACGTTATTGGTAGTTTCTCTTAAGTTTCAAAAATTTGTTATATAAATTACAAGGTCATTAATTTGTAATGATTTTTAATTTTATCCTTACAATATATAAATTTTATATCCTTTTATGTAATAAAATATAATACAGGTAGAGTAAAGTTTTGACCTATTTTTTTTATTACTTAATATATATTTTTTCAAAAATAGATATAGTAAAAATGAAATAATATAAGTTCTATTTTTTATCTTTCTTTCATTTTTTTGTAAAAAAAATAAAATTATCCTTTAAAAATATATATTAAATGAATTATTAATAATTAATTTAATCATATTAAGGTCCGTATTCTTCTTAATTTACACATCAAACTCTATCAAAATAAAGAACATGGTTTATATTTAATGATTTAACTCTATTAATATTTCGTTAATCACTACCTAAAACCTTTCTTATTTGGGAAAATTTTTTTCAGTAAATTAATAGAATTACACATTCACAAAAAATTAAATAATATATGAGGTTTTTTGGGTGTCACTCATGATTCAAAAGTTTAGTTATTTGTTGGATGTCAAAGGAGACATAATTTATTAATAGAATTGTTTTATACAAAAAAATGTGTGATGCTTGAATAGTTCGATTGTATAAAATAGAAAACTGAGGAAAAGTTTCAAAACCATCATAAATGTAAAAAATAAATTGTTCATTCTGTAGAATATGTTATAGAATAGTCACAAATTAAGATTCTAAAAAATGAAATATTTTTTAAAATGATAAATTAAGTATAATGCACATCATTTTTTAATGAGGTTTGGAATTTCAAGATTACCACCCAATGGGTGTATTAGCATGACATTATTCTATGAATAATAAGAAAATAATGAATTATTAAAGTATATTAATATCTAGTCCATTGATAATCTATGACCACAATCACATAAACCACTAAAATTTGAATACACCTCCATATAAATTATTCTCATGATTTTCATAATTTCATATTTGTTTTTTTGAAATATGTATTTATTACAAATATTATAATATTTAATGGAAAATAAAAAAATAACATTCAATATTTAAACATACATTGATTTATTTATGTGCATATAATTTTTTATATAAAGGCATTTCTATCCATTGACCCTTTCTATATTCTATATAAATTGCTAGGACATATAAAAATCACTTCAAAGATAGTTATTTTGCAATTAAATGACCCTTTATTAGGGATAAATCTGTTTCATGTGATGATTTTTTCAATAAATATCAAATCCCATCAATATACACAATTTTTATAAAAAAATTCAAATTCAATAAATTTTATGATATTAATCCCTATTATCCCATTATTTATTTATATTGAAAATCTAATATCACATGATATAATCTAACACTCATAACTCAAACTCACACACCCAATATATCATTTATAAATGAATATAACTAGACATAAGAAAATATAAAATATATTTTAAATGGAAAATGTTATGGAGATATTTCACTAAGTTTGATACTCCTTATATAGATCTAATATGCTTCATCTCCTCTACATTCTTCAATTAATTAAGTCAAGGATCCAACTTATTATTTTCTTCCTTATCCAATTTTATTAGATCTCACATATCACCCTCTTCTCTATCCATTTTTCTATATTTCACCTATGTGATTTTATCTCCAATAAATCTAAAATAGAAGATACCCCCGACTAGTTAAACTCGGTGTTATAATATAGTTGATCATGATTAATTGAGTTCATATTCAAACTTTGTCATGTGTCATAACTCCATTGGACAAAATGAGCGGCTATAAGACTCCCATAATAAATATTATAATAATGATAATGAATTATAATGTTATATAATTTTTTTCATTATTAAATAACCATCAAAATGTTGTGAATATTGTTCAAAACATAGGAAACATTAATAAGTGTAATGGAATGAGTTAGGTGATAAAGATGACCAAATGAATATTCAAAAACACTATATTTAGTATCCAGATGTAGTAATCAATATACATTTATTAAATCAAAAAATCATTATGTCTAGATGAAAACCCAACCTTATAGATAATAGTATTTATTAGAGGATATAATGGCATGTATACTATATATTTTATGTTTTTGGTATAAATTATTATACTTATGTTCATATGATGTTGAAACTACTTGTGTAATATATTGAAGCATAAATTGGGATGTCTTTGAGAAACCTTGACAATCACTATAGGATCATATATCTAGGATAAATGATACCTTTAATAGTTCCTTAATTGAATAAGTGTATGTTTCCCACTTTATGTTTTTCATGGAACTTGTGAGTTGATTTTTAGGACTGGTAAAATGGGATGATTTGGACTTCAATGAATAATTTTAATGGACAAATTAATTAAAAATGAGATTTCAAATAGAAATATGATTGATTTTCAAAGGGGGTTTTCAGTGGTTTTTGGACAAGGGACTTAGAAATTAAAATTAATCATAAGCTTCCTTTTGAATTGAATTTGAATGAGGAATTTGAATTTTTCAAAGAGTGGTTAATTGAAAAGGTTTAAATGAGGTGTTTGGTCCAATTAACCTCATATGGGTGGTTCTCCATTTTAAAATCGTGTTGTTGGAGTGTGACCCCTTTATTTGATGGTTTCCTTATACTAGTTACCTTATTAAATGATTATACATGATTACGAGTGTTTATTAAAGGTTATGAGGTGTAGTAGAAGTGATGGGTCGATGCATAATTTTATTTTATTATTGGTTTCAACCAAAATTATCTGAATAACATGACCAAAGAAACCACTGAATCTTCTAGATAGGATCTTCTAAATCTAATTTATAATTATTTTACAAAAACAATTTCTTCGAATGTGATAATACTTCATGATCAATTGTGATATTGCTCTATCCATGTCTCTATTATGGCAGAGAATCCAAGAAATAATTTATCTAGTTATATCAACACATTCTCCTTGAACACCAAAACAATTTTATTGGTATTTCACATGCTAGAGTGGAGGAACCTAGTCCTTTATGTCATTCACCATTCATCACAATAAGGAATTATATTATTCTATCTAAGTTCTTGAGAGGGAGGAAGGAGGTTTTTTCTCTCTGTCTTTAGATAATTTATATAGATTCCCTTTGGGACTTGAGAGAATTCTATAATATTTCTTGGTTATGTACAACAAATCTATACTCTAAAATGATATAAGTTGAAATATATACTTAGGGTTAATATTTGATAATTATTAAATGACCAGTTATCAAATATTCATTCAAATTAATTTCCCATGGCTAATAATTATAATCATATTATATCTAATAAGATGTGAATATTTAAATATCATTAAATAAATCAATCAATCAATATTTATTTAAATGATATTAAATAAAATATATAATTTATATCAGTCCCTTAACTCGACCAATCAACCCTTCTAAGAATTTATAAAAACTTGAATAAAAAATATTTATTTAAATAAATAATTATTATTCCTTCAAAAAATAAGTAAAAATTATATTCAGTAAACTCACAACTAAATATTTATTTTAATATTCATATAACTAAATAAATATTTATATTAAACAATTAAATAAATTTTTTAATAAATAAATATTTATTTTTTACCTTGTGAATAATCAACAAGAGATAAAATTCAACTCCCATATTCAAAACTTCAAATATCTAGTGACTGAATTTATGTGATCAATAATACTTGAATAATTATTTTTCTATAAGAAAAGAATAATTTTTATTCATAATATTAAATTCAATAAAATGTAATGAGATTCTAGATACACATAGTATGTGACCCTCTAGGCCTCTTTATTTATGGAATTAGGTCATTATTATTTAAGTTAAATGGTATTACAAATAGCTAAACAACATGAAAACCCAAGATCCATAGTTGGTCAAGCCTTATCCCTCTATAAAATGAATGGAAAGCACCAACTAGACCTATTTTATTATAATTAATGGCCCAAATTTTCAAAGGAACAGAGTACTTAGAACATGGGTAGCTCAAAGTCCTAGGGTCTTGAAGGTTGAATATATTATTTCCCCCCAAATAAGTAGCTTTCATCATGTTGTGTCACTAGTCTTACCCCTTCCCTATCAATAGTCATCACACTTTGTAACCTTTTTCAATGTTATGTCCCACTCTCTCCACCAATAATTATTGTATCATACTATCCTCTAATGCATTGTGCTAAGAAACTAATTCATCCCACATTAGAGATAAATGTGGGAAGAGGGAAAAATTATATGTGTTAGAACACCCATCACTTTTTCAATCTTCCCACCTAATGATTCATATGGGGTTCACTGTTGTATAGAATGCCTTATTTAGTTTCACCATCTATCCAATCTCATTATGTTTATAGTCACGTGATAGGTAACCCATGTTTCACACATCAAAAATCAATATGGATTAATGGTTGGTTAATATTCTCTGAATGACCATCCCTCTTTTCTAGTTTCCCACCCATCGATGCCTACGTCTCTCCATGCTACACCACTTTTTTGTTACACTTATCCATTTATTTGGTCCCCCCATGTGAATAACTACCCCATAATGATGTCCTAGAGTCCCTATGGCTTGAAGTTATTTTTGATAGATGGAAGGCCTGGAGGCCCAAAGGCCCATTTTTTTGCCCAAAATTCCATTCGAGATTAATAGTACACTACTATAGTACCCCTCTACAGTAGTCACACTACTGAAATGCTATAGTGATTCTATAGTATTTATGAAAATTAGATCCTACCTATATTTGATCTTAGGTTTATGATTCAATTTGGCAGGGGATGTACTATTTTGATACCATTCTCCATATTACTCTAGATAGTTTATGATTATGTTTATTTATTGGGGTAATTATTAAAATTTTGTATGCTATTTTTCTAAAACTAATTTTTACCTTGATTATGTTTCACCCCTTTCATATGAGGAATTCATTAGAGTAAGTATTTTATGTGTGGTGAATGCTATAGCCCTTCGATGCATTATTAGGTCTCATGAGACAAACTATCTTGGGTATTTGACTGAGGCCCTACCCATTTATGTAATATGTCTTGGAACAACGCCCTTAACAGCATGGTTATGATGTATGGAATTATGAATTAATTCATTATGAGAATAGTTATTGATGTTCCATGTGATTATTAAATTATTTATAATATCCATGGATAATTTTCAATCTCATATGATTATTTATATGGAATTATTTTATTGTTATTTATTCATACCATATTATTCTTTATGTTTAAGTTATTGATTAAATAGACTGTGTTTTATTTATTTACATTGTCATATTGATTATGCATTATTTATTCAAGATAGATTCCAATGTATGCATACCATTACTAATCATCTGAGCTCACCCCTTTCTTATGATTTCTTTACATGGGATTCCAAGAAGATTTTTATGATTGATATGAAGTGATATACTAAATGGGATAATAGAGTTCTCAAATAAAATTATTTATTTTATTTTATGTTTTAAAATGTAAATGAGATTCATGTATACAACTAGATTACTAGAACTACTAAACTATTTAGTTCATTAGGATTTGGTCTCTTTTATATAGTTATAATATAATAAAGTAACCACTGAATCTAGGCTAAGGGGTTAGGGTCTTTATAGAAATGGATTGGCATGCTAATAATTTTTTTAAAGGATCATTAAGAAATTTGAAGAGGTTTAGACACTCAATTAATCCCATTGGACCATGTTTCTTGTGGTGATTTGAGTTCCCTTGGTGGATATTTATATTGGTGTGTATTAATTGATGATTATACATGAATATGGAAAAGGGGTTATTTCATGTGAGGGTATAGGAGGTGATGTGTGAGTTATTTTCAAATGATTTATATTGTTATATGTTATTGTTGATTGCTCACCTATATTTGGTATATATCATGGGAAGTCCTAAGTAACTGAGTAGAGGTTTAGATAAGTAAAATACTTAGTGAATACTTGTAATGACAAGGGTAAGGTTCATGATTAGACTGAGGAAGATAACAAGATATGTGGGTCATGTGGATTTGGAGCACACCCAGGATGGTTTATATCTTGTCTAGTTCTACAAGATTATCCAGAGGTTTACAAGCTCATTAGTGTCAGCTAAGGGGTCATGTCTCTATTTTAGATCAGGTTAATTGAGTCATAAAAAGTTTCCCATGATACTTTGATCCTTTTGGGATAATTTAGGAAATCCTGATACATATGTCTTGTTTGTATCCCATGTTATTTTTTATTGTTTTTCACATTTTCTTGGTTGTTTATTTTGGAATTTTATATTGATATTCATTGGCATTTTTATTCATTGATTATTTTAGTAATGTTTTATGTTTCACTTTCAAAAATTTTTGTAAAATGATATATAAATTGACAATTAAAATTAAAGTAGGCTGTTTATGAAAAGGATTTTTGGGAAATGATTTGGGGAAGAGGTATTTGACTTTGGATGTTTTTTTAATCATTATAAAGAATCCTCCTCCCATCATTAATTTTTCTTGGTTATAATGGTTTTATCTTCCCTTTATTATTCTAATAAGGGGATACTTTTATAAAAATAAATTAAATCATGACATTTTTTTATCTAATTTGTATTAAAAAACACTATGTTCAATTTAAATTTCAAATTATAATTAATGAATTTTTATTTTGAAACCAAATATAACAAAATATTTTTTGAAATTTTAGTGGATGTGTTTTCTTCACATTCTATATACGCCATTTAGTTTATGAAAATCTTATGTTTTCTCTCAGTTTCCTTGGTCTGGCCTTTGTGGGAGTTTTGATCAGGTTGGACCATTGATGGTTAGTATTAGGACATGGTGATTGATATTGGGACACAAGGAGATGGTTTTGGTGGTTTGGGATATTGGTTTTTTATTTTGGTACTGTTCATTTATTGGTATTATAGGATTAGACCACCTCTTCTAGTTTAATTTTTTGTAGACGACTAATTTATATTCAGTTAATATACTTACTGCAGAGAGTTGATCTAATTCAGTTATTGCATATTATATTGTTTATAATTATTTTATATAATGAAAATTTTAGTAATGGATGGATCATACTTGATTATGAGGGGGATCCAAATTACATGTATTTTTTAATGAGGGTTAAATCATTCCCAAGGTGTATTTTTAGATACCCAAACACTAGTTTCCAGGCCATGGGGATTAGGAATGAACTTAGAGCCTTGTGATGAGACACGTTGGGTGATATGTGAGGTTATCCATGGAAATCTCATTAAAAAAATGTATCAAAGGGTAGGCTTTTCAAATTCCTATATAAATATAATCCCATATAATATTTTGTAAGTTAATTAGCCTATGTTTAGGACTATCAAAACTCAAGAGGTTGGTGTGGAGAGATCATTATGAACTGTTTGTAATTCTAAGCCTTGAATTTCCATGGTAATTCTGGGTTTTAATCTTTAATTAGAGGTTTTTTAATTATTCGTGATGTTTTTATATTATATAGTGGTACTTGGATCCCCTTTGAGTGTACAAGTGATTTTGGGGGTCACTTTGAGCTCTGTGGGTAAAAATCAGAATAGAAACAGAGTTATACGGTCAGCTCACATGGTCTGGAAAATCATACGGAGCTTGTGAATATTGGTCTGTAAAAATGAAATTAGAATTTTTCATCATTGGTGCATGGTTCACTAAACAACTCATCCAAATCATGCACAATTCTGATTTGGCCTTGTTTTTTATGTTTTGGTTCCCTTTCATTCCAAATTCAATATGATGGTGTCAACCATTGGTTTTAGAATAATTAGAGAGTTTTTATAGTGGTTTGACATGATTTAATGTTTTTGTGAATAATTCCCTCTACCATTTTATTGGTTTTTTATTTGGTAAATTTGTTTTATGTTATGGGAAAATAAATTTTAATTGAAAAATATGAATTTTATGTATAAATGGGATTTATCTCCCACGTACAGAGTACCGGGTTTGGTACGTGAACTGCTTTCTCCACGTACTATTGCCTCTTCTACGAACCTTCTCTATCCACAGACTGCCTCCACCTTTGCGATTGTGTACTGTTACCACGTATCGACTCCATGAACCTCCTCTGTGAAACACCATCTGTCTGCGAACTGTTTTTTGTTCATGGATTTCCTTCACTTCCACGTACTGGATCTCTCCCTCCATGTACCACTTACGGAACTCTCCATCTCGTGTACCGGAGATTCCACCTCTGTGTACCGAGAAAACTCCTTCCATGTACCATACTTCCTCTTCCATGTATTGGACTTACCTTGTGGGTTAAGAAACCCTGCAAACATCTTTAGTGGAATTACTTCCGTGCAAACCACTTCATCCTTCACGGTAATCCCTTCTAGAACTACCTTCGATCTTCACCAAATTCCCAAATAAAAATATGCTTTCTAATGATGTTCCATATCCCTGGTAATCGGTGGGATTAGATATTCTTATATACACAAAGATACCTGCAAAATCTGCTAAATCAAGATTTACCAAATCTTGATCCGATATAGCCCCCACTATCTACCAAATATTCTACCACCACGATTTGCAGGCCAACCACAAACCATCTTTCCTATGCACTCTGTGTACCACCTTTGCTCTTATGCAGTCGACTTCCTCCGCTGACTTTATCCTGTTTGCATACCACACTGTTGCTCAGCCACAAACCATTTTTGGTTATGTGAACTACATCCGCGTACTATTCCTGCTGCTTGGTACGCAGCTGTGTACCCTTCTTAGACATGGCACATGATCCATGTCCTAGGCTCCTCATTCCTCTCCCTTTTCTGATTTCATTCACCATTATTCACACAAATTCCCGATTTTGAGGCCTCAAAATTTGGCAAACACTGGGAAACTGTGCCACCTTAAAAACCTATCTTCGGAAAACACCATTCTCATTTTTGGTCATATGGCATCATCAACTAACACAACCACACCCAAAACATACAGAGAGCATGGAATGAGGGATTTTTTACCAATAGATTATTTTCCTCAAATTGATTTCCAAAATTGGTTTTATATGATTTGAATTTGAATGGGGATATTTGAAATGAGAATTCAAATGATTTATAAATGTGGATAAAATGGATTGGTATTATGATTGTTTTGTTTTTAAGGCGTGTTTGGTACTTTTAAGGTGGTTTTGAAGTGGGTGAGACCCTTGATTCATCCCTTTGTAGCATATTTATTTTGGTGAGTTAAGAACCCTTGAGGGATATTTATATCAATGTGTGTTTATTGATTCTTATGCGTGACTATGGAAAAGGGATTGTTTCTTGTAAGAGTGTAGGAGGAGAGGTGTGAGTCATTTTCAAATGAATTATATTATTATATGTGATTTTTTATTTTAGACCCTTGTTTGGTATATGTCAATTGGAGTTACAGGTAACTAATTAGAGGTTTGGATAATTGATGGCCTTAGTAAACATTTTCCGGTGACTAAGGTAAGGTTCCTAGTTAGACTGAGGGAGCTAACATGAAATGAGGATCCTAGGGATTTAGAGTGCACCCGGGATGGTTTGTAGCCCAAATAGTTCTACATGACTATCAGGACATTAAAAGGTTCATTATTTCTAACCTAGGTATCATGTTTCTATTTTGGACCTGGTTACTTGATTCCTAGGAAGTTTTATGTGATGCTTTGATAGTGTAGGGTTAATTTAGGGGATCTCGATACATATGCCTCAATTTTATCCCCTACCCTTTGATTTTTGTTTGGAACCTTTTCTTGGTTGTTTATTTTGTAATTTTCTATTATAATTTGGTGTCATATATCTTCATTCATTGTTTTTAATGGTTTATGTTTTACTTTCACATCTTATTGTAAAATTATTTAGAAAGCATTATTTAAAATGAAAGTGGGTGTTGTAGTTGGTGTTCTATAACAAACTATTTGTTCTTTATATTAAATTTATGTTCATATAAGGGAATATTATTTTAAATATCTTATTACATATCATTCATATTTCAACATTACTTTAATGTAACAATTTCCAAGAGTATTTTTTGTATTTAAAGGGAATAAAAGTTCCCCACTGGGATGAGAACCTTGAAATTCCATTATAATATTCTTAAAACCTATTTCTATGGTGGGATAACATTCTATGATAGGGAACAAGTATGTCTACCATCAAGTGTGAGTACTCATAAGAAGATGAGACTTTATCTCATGACATTTTCACTTGGTAATCTCCAAGACCAGAGATTATGATAAAAGGGCCACTAATAAGAATTCAACATTCTTATGTGTCATTAGATATTACTATCCATAATCATGCGTAAGGATCCTTGGACTCTATGATTATTATTAATTCATTTCATGACTTTTGCACATAGATTTTTTATCATAAACCATAACAAAACCAGTTCATGGAGAAGTGTGTTATGTTTGGTGCATCATGAATGACATGTTTTTAATGAATAAGTTGAGGAAGGATGTGTCCCTTCTCTATTTATGGAAGTTGATATCTCAGCTCTTTGATTGAAAAAAAACTATCGGATTAAAATTTATGGTCTTGGTGTAATGAAGATTTTATATTAGATAGTCAATGAAAATAATTTTAATCATATAAGTTGATGACATAGGTGTGCAACCTACTTGATGATATATCATGATAAATGGATTATATTACGCAGTATTCAATCTTGGGTATTTGTTGATGTTGAGACATTAAATTCTTTCTCTTGGGTTCCTTGACCCATTTCTAGAACGTAATCATAGACTTTATGTAAGTCAGCCTCATTCCAATGTGAAAATCCTATATGATCACACTCTAAGTGTTTTTGTTAATCTTAACTAAACTCTATCTGAATTTAATTGTTAGAATAAATATTATTTAAAAGTATAAGGAATAATTTTATTTAATATTTGTTGATCGCATAAATTAAATAAATATTTATTTTCAATATAATTAATTTTTACATGGATATATAATTTTTGTTTATAAATCCCAATTAGAAATAGAGTACAAAGATTGTTTTTGGTGATAAATATTAATTTTCAATCTAGTAAAATAATATTTATCATTTCACGATTTAGCACAATCCAGGAGAAAATAATAATATTATTATTATTACATGGAATGGACTCATATAATGGTTACTAAATTATTTAAGGCTTGTTGTGAAGTTAAATAATATTTAACCCAAATCATATCTATATAAATAAATGATTATGTCTATTGTGTAAATTTTGATGGAAATTGAGAGTCCTTGTACACAAGGGAAATCTAGAACCCTCTCCCAAGACCAAATAATGCCCTATAGATTCTCATTCCTCCTCAGTCACCACAAGAACAATATTGTAATAATGATTCATCAAGACCGAAGAAATCAAATCATTGGTCAATATGAACACTACAAGACTAGAAATCCCCTGCACTAGCTCCCACCAATCCATTGAAATTGTTAAAAGATCAAAAAGAACATGTACATCACTTCTAGATGGATTCAAAAATTGGATCCTACAAATGAAATGATGGTTGACCAAAATGGTTTTTTAATGATCAATATAATTAGTGAAGAGATATCTCAAAACCAAGGTATTATTTATTTTGATCTATTTAAATTAATTATAAAATTAACATGAAAAGATCTTATTTTGGTTTGGCCATCCCTCTTTGTTGATATTATTAAGGTAAAAATTGTTCATGATGTTTACCTCATGTAAAATATATCAATAATACATAAAATGTGATAATTATTAAGTTGATATTATCCCTAATAAGGGAATATGATATGCATGGAACTAAAAGGGTGTATCATAGCAACCACATTAAAATTTAAAATTATTTATTTGATTGTTGAATACTACGCATTTAGAAGTTAAATTTTATTTCATGTTTTAATTCATTTTTGATTCATCATAAAAATATCTTCTTACACCACTTCATTTCTCACTTACATAAACAATATTCAATAATAATTACTAAAGAATTTATCTAAAGAACTCACCTAGAGGTTCCAGGAATTATTGATGGATAATACATGGTTACACATTGTATACTCCTTTGTCACATGTCATGTACCCTTGTTCATTTCACGAAGACATCTATGTAGATTTTGGGATGTTGTGTAATTAATACATGTTGTATGATTTAAATGCACTGCATGTTTACCATCCAAGGTAGAACACTTCTTTATTAGACTACACACCATGTAGATAGACTACATGCTGAGAAGTCTATGTGTTTTCAATGTGGAAAACATGGGTTCAAGTAGCATCTAGTAATTAATACACAATTTTTATTTAATATACAACACATACATATTAGAGTCCATGTAACTTTATTTGCACATAATGTATCCTTTTTTATATATCATGTACTTAATAAATGTCTACAAGAAGTACACATCAATTTCCTAGGCATATACTGTGGATATCTGGTGAAGAGAAGTGTATACCATGTGGCCTTCTTGCACAAACCATGTGATTTACCAATTTATATAGAAATAATAAATTTAATTAATTAATCTATTAAATATTATTGACCTAAGATCTATGGGTCATTAAATTTCTAATACATGTTGATTGTTATGTTTTATATTAAATTAAATTAATAATTAATTCTTCTTATTATTTAAAACTATAATTGTGGTATGTAAATTCTATACTAAAAGACTCAACACATTAAATATTATAGGAAACATAATATTAATGTCTTCAATGTGTTATTAATTTGTTAGTAAATGACATGAAATTATAACACATATTGTGTACACAATATGTTGTATGAGTGCATTTTATAAAATTAGAAACATACTGAGTTGTTAAGATAGGTACTCACTGAATTGATTCTAAGTACAAACTTCTATACAATTTTATTAAGTTAAATTAAATTATTTATTTTATTTTCAAATTAGAAGGTAATTTTAGGATGATTTGATGGAATAAAAAATAATTAATTAATTAATTAATAAAATAATTAATCATATTAATTGGAGCACATTTTATCTTATCAAAGAACAAATTGAAATAAATTCTAGCTAGTTGTTTTAAATGTGTAATTGTCTCATGTGTAAGACTGATCATGATCTTTCACTAGACTTATGTTTTTGTTGGTTTTATTAAATTAAATTTTATTTCATGTTTTTTCAATTATAGATTATTAAAATAAATTTTATGGTTGGTGTGTCATCCCTCCCTCCTTTATTATGTAGGACACGCACACTTAAGACTGTTTTATGCAATTCCCCTTATCTAATCCTTTTGTTCCCCTAACCTTCGAGTGAGCTATAGAACATATGTTATAAAAGGAGTATGTTAAGTCACATGGATTTAGTTCAAGTTTGAGCCAAAGTAGAGGTGGTTCAAGATGAAACTGAGATGAAACCAACACAAGTGATACATAGGTTGACAACTGGAATGCTACAGCTCAAGACAAGATTGGAAAAATGAGCTTTCCCATAGGTTCATATATCAATTAATTTTCCACTCAATAAATCAACAATTTGATAAGATCATGATTGTGTCATTTATTTATTAATTTTATTTCTATCTATACATTATTCATTATATGGATGCACTACTACAAAATAGGGTTTTATCATTTCTAAAAAAGCCTTTATTAGTGCTAAAAAGCACTGAAAATCAATGTGATATTAAAATTGGGTCCCTTTTATCAGTGCTAAAAAACACTGATAAATACCCCTTTCATTAGTGCTAAAAACACTAATCATATGGGTCTTTTATTAGTACTAAAAAAAGCACAGATAAAGATCAAAAATGAAATTTTTAAAATGAAATTTTTTTCGTACAGATCAAATGGTAGAACACCCCCCTTTTATCAGTGATTGACACCACCCCCCCTCCCCCAATAGTGATATCCTCCCCCAGGCCCCTTTAACAGAGCTAATATCACTAGGAACCTACTCACCTGACTATGAGACATTTTCATTATTTGGTTTCTAACCTGAGACCTCCTCATCAAGCACCCGCAACTCTTCCACTCACCTAGATTGTTTTGTTTTTCATTTTATGATATATAAATATATTTATATATATTTCTTTACATTTTTTATCCATATATATATATACATATATGTAAAAAATATATGAAATTTTTTTGGTGTGTGTGTGTTTATAAATACATAAATATTTATATTTATATTTGTGTGTGAATCTATAAATATAATTATACATATTTATAGTTATTTACATATATTATATATTAATATTTATATATATATATTATAATATGTAGATAAACATATATATATATATATATTTCTGTCAATACACACACAAATTTATTTATATAGTTAAACATATATATACATTATTTTTTTAAAGGGTTGACGCGAAAGCCTCTTTATTTAAAAAGGAAAAAAGAAAATAGTTGGAAGGGTGAAAACAGAACCAAAAAGGAACACAAATAGTCATCAAATCAATTTTGAGCGGGTGTTCATACTATGAGTCATGATAGATTTTTCTCAGCCTCAAGGGTGTATTCCCCTTATCCAGGTTTTGACCTATATCGATGATCTTTCATCATCATTAGAGCATTTAGCAACTCTATCCTCATTCTTGTCTTTATCTCCTACCATGCTACACTTTTCTTCCCATATTCATCTGCATTATCCTTCCCATATTCATCTTCATCCTCAGTGTCTTATTTCTTACCTTCTTCATCACTACTAGCCAAAGCAAGGAGATAAAAAGAGTTATGAATCAATAATATCCTATTTACATCAATCTTTCGAGCATGATAAGAGTGACTACTTGAAGAATCACACACTGCATCAATCATCTTATCATTATGTTTTCTATATTCATGCAATTTTGTTTTGGAGGATGATGCAGGCTTCTCAAAATCACTACTTTATATTTAGAGGGGTCCTCATTCTATTGTATCTTTTGATCATTAGGATGTTCCCCCAATCACAGAAAGTGTTGGGTAGTTGTTCTAGCCTCACAATCTATGGAGTTGTCCATTTTCTTAGCATTAATAGGAAAGATACATGCAAAAAAGTAATCCAGCAAGTCTGAGCCATACACCTTAGGTGCATTTGGAGCTTCTTTATTTTGTTGGTAATTAGGGTCTTCAAATTACCCTATTGTGCCTCTAGGTTCATTGTGAACTGGATTGCTATGTGTGTTATCTTTAATCACCTCATTTGATATGAATTCATTTGATTTAAAAGGACATGATGATACCTTATTTTCCGGAGTGGTATGGTTTAGATCTTTATGTGTGTAGGATCCTTTAATCTTGATCTTCCTTAATGTAGTAGTCTCAAACACCATCTTCCAACTTTTTCCTTTTGAATAAATAGCAAGTTTCTCCTATATAACCCTCTCATCAGCTTCAGCCTGAGCTAATCTTTCTTTCTCTAATTGACTATCGATAGATTCAGTCTCATCTTGATCTTCCACTAAGGGTCTATTCAGAGTATCCATGAAAGATAACCACACTTTAATTGCATCTTCCTCTTTTTCTAGATCATCCCAAGTGACACTGATCTTACTATGAGATTTTGTATCCATCTATGTAGCATGAATGGAATCCAATGTTTGGATTTTACTGAAATCTCCAATCGGTTGGTTAATCTGAGTCTCATTGTTAACAGAAAATAAGATCATACTAGGAGGGCCATAAGAAGTCTCCTTATTTTCTTTCTCCTTATACCAAACATCAGTCCCTTGGGTAGATTTTTTATCCTCCATTCTTCTGCAATGTATCTCATCATGACATTTGAGATTACATATCAAGCATACAATACTTGATTGATAGTTGTACCTTGAGTGTCTAATGATACTAAAAACATCACAATATAATGGAATCTTTTAATACAAAATTCAAAGGTAGATTTCATCATTAGGGTGGATAATACTACCTTATCAATCAGGACAGAACTCAAAAAAAATTCTACTAAAATTCTGGCAAAGTGACCAAAACTGAAATTTTCAGTAGCCATATTCATCTGGATTGGAATGCCTATCATAGATGCATTGTGAAATAATATAAAATTTCAAAACCATAATAACAATATTAATGTAAGATTTGGAAATAAATTCAGTCTTCTCCAGAAAAAGGTAATAAGACCCCCTTAAACAAGGCTGAAAATCCATTAAATGTCAAAAAATTGGGGTATCCTGACAAAAACCTCAATTTTAAAGGTCTTCTATGCCTTTTGCCTCAAAATGTGGCGAAGGATTAGATGTGTCAAAAAGGGCATAGAGCTCATTGCACTCTTTTATTTGATATATGATAGAGACTAAACGGACACCTAGATCAAAAGTTATGGCACTTTGAAGTTTGAGTAATGTTTTCAACTTATTTTCAATCTTTTATTAATTTTTTGATTTTTGTTATATTAAAATTATTATTAAATGACTTTTAATTGATAATAATTATCAAATTATTAATTAAAAAATTATTTTTATTTATTTTATAATCTATTTTTAAAAATTATCCTATATATTAAGTGTAAATGCCTATTTAGATTAATTTAAAACATATTTAATATATATATATATTATATTTATATCAATATTAATAGATTTATATATTAATATATTATTTTTAATTAAATATAATTTTTTTCAAATATACCATTTATCAGTGCTAGTAAAAAGGTGCTAATAAAGGGGTCTTTATCAGTGCTACTAAAAAGTGCTCATAAAGGAGGTTCCTTCAATAGTGTTAAAAACACATAAAATGGGGTACCTTTATCAGCGCTAAAAAAAGATCTGAAAAAGGTGTACTTTAAACAATTATTCTTTTAGCGTTGTTAAAATTAACCTTTATTAGTACTTTTTTAGTGCTGATAAAGGTAACCCCTTTATCATTATTTTTTTAGCTCTGTAAAAGGGTGGCACTGCGAAAGCCTGTTTTTTGGTAGTGATGCAAGACCTCTATGAGATAAATAAAAAGTTTAATATGAAATTATAGAATTAAAATAAATTATTTCTACTTAAATGTTTTTTGAAACATAGTTAATCACTAAAGTAAAATAAACTTTATATTAATAGGACATGTTAAGGATAAAATAATAAATCTTTATGCATAATAAAAAAATCCCTCAAGTTAATATTAAGTAGTTAAGCCTTCCATAGTCTAAATTAAGATTGACCCATAGTTATAGTGTTGGTTCACCCTCCATTGTGGGCACATTTAATTATCGGGATGTATTAACTAAGATAGTGGGTTGACTTAGTCAAATATTTATTGGGTGTAATGGGCTCTGTCTGTCCAATAAAAATTTAGAAGAAATTGTTGTTGAAATATGAGTTAGGTTTTTTTGATTGGGAATTCCATTCAATGTTTCAAGGATCTATGATTTTTTATTTGGCAAGACCACCTACCTAAATACTTTTTTATAATTTTTACAGCCTCCATATGGATTATAATAAGGCAAATATCAATCCCTGCCACTATAATTTCTATACGATGGTGAATTCCAAGTTCAATGGTGAGGGCCATTGAGAGTTAATAAAATAGTGGGAGACTTAATAAAATTTAAAATTATTATTATGTCTCACATAAATTATAATCAAGTTATGTACTAATAATATGCTCTTTTATTGTAGAATAATAAAAAGTTAATCAACCAAATTATCCCAACAATCAATTTTGGAGAAAAAAATATCCTAACTTGTATTAATTTCTAGGAATAGTTTATATTCCTATGGGTATTATTGGACCATGAACAAAAATATTATGTGCTAGAATCTCCAATGCCTGATCCACCTATAAAGTAGGTGGTGATGAGGATTTCATTGTCTATGATAAACACTTATGTGATGAGGTTGACATTTATTGTTAATGCTTTCATCCAAATATAATGAACTCATGAAGTCACATGAAGACATGAATTCTTACAGAATGATCCAACAAAACCATGGGATTAATTAAAAGAGAACAATATATAAATGGTTTGATTTTTCCAAGGTTCTATTTTAGAGAAAACATGGAGAAGGTATTTCAGTTGGGAATCACATATTCATACTCATTTGAAACATTGATCACCTACCGGTTCTAGGGATTAAACTACCTGAAGAGATGCACACCGATCTCAATTTTTCATCACTCCCTCAGAGCTTATCCAGTTTTATTGTCAATTTCAATATGAAAAACATAGAGAAGTCTCTTTATGATCTTTTCACTCTACATCCCCAAGTTGAAAAGGATACGAAGCATGAGAATAATTTTTTATTTATGGTGAGTAAAAGGAAAGTCTGCCTAATGATCTCTATGTTTGAATCTTCTTTAAAATGTCCTTCCAATAAGAGAAGGATCAAATGACAAGAAAGGGAACAGGATGATATCTATTTTATATGTTTAAATAAGGGCCACTAGAATAAAAATTTCACCCAAACAAAGAATAAATGGGAATCTCCAGGTGAATTCATTATCAAGTGAAATTTACATATTTCTAAAAATTGGGTATTGGATAAAGTATGTAATTCTCATATATGTATTCAAATATAGGAACCAAGTAGATTCTGGAATATTTCTTAAGTTGAGATAGATCTATGAGTAGCCAACGGAACCATACATGATGTTGGGGAAATTGGAAAATAACAACACGCATTTCCAATAGAAATGATCTTTGTTTTACAAATATTGTTGTTATGTTGCTTCAATCACCAAAAAATATTATACCTTTATCCAGACTTGATAAAAATGGATTTATATTCAAATTTTGGTATAGATTTTCCTTTTTTGGTAAAGAAATAATTTTTTATGGTAAGTAATATTTAAATAATGGTATTTATGTGTTAGATTACATAAACCAAATAAGTGAAATTGATAATGAAAATAGTTCACAAGATTGATACCACACCCAACTATGGAATCACTGGCTAGTTCATGTAAACAAGAAATGTTTGAGCATATTACACCAAGATTAATAAATATATTTTTTAAAAATAAAACAATTTGGTGTATGTTATGCATGTTTAAAAATAAAAATGACCAGAACTCATTTAGTGGAAATGGTAAAAGGCCACTGAGATTATTGAGTTAGTTCATTCTGATGTGTGTGTACCATTTCCAATTAAATCTACGGGTGATTACTCGTACTTCATAACTTTTACTAATGAACTTAGTATAAATTGATATTTGTAATTAATTAGGTATAATTCATATTTCTTTAACTAATTGAAGTAATATAATAATGAAGTTTAGAACCATCTTGGTAAGAAGATTAAAAAACTCTCCTCAAATGGTGGTAGAGAATATATTAATCAGTACTTCATTGATTATTTACAATATTTTTGGATTCTATTCCAACTCACTTGTATTTATATACTATAATAGAAAGGTGTAAGTTAAAGGAGGAACCACACACTATTATACATGGTGAGATCAATGATGATTCATGTGAGTCTTCTATTTTTAATTTAGGGATATGAATTATATATAGCAACACACATTCTAAACCGAGTGACAACTAAAGTGGAAAATGGTGTCCCATATGAACTTCTGTGAGGAAATAAGCTTGTGGTGTCCCATGTATGAGTTTGGGGATGTGAATTGTTTATTAATTCTCTTTCTGAAAAAAAAAACATGCACCCCAAGTCACTAAGTGTATCTTCATAGGACATCCCAAAGAAAGAATAGGATATTACCTATATGACCCTTTAAATAAATTTTTTTTTGAAAACCCCCAATATTTCTTCAGATGGATCATATCTATAAAATAAATAGTGGGAGAAAGATATACTATGATAAATTCCATGATTAAGATACACAAGAGTTGGCTTAAGAATAGATTCTACAAAGCATTAGGGAAGAGAATTTTTTGGTGACACAACTATTGTATAGGGGTATAATAGAGGTTAACCTGAAAAATATGGTTTTCTAATCCCCAAAATTCAGACTCATTATTAGTTTATAATAATGATCATGTAAACTACATATAAGTAGTAAATAGAATAGAATTTTTCAAGTTTCAAGAAGCTTTGAAATGTAAAATGGATTCCATGTATTAGAACCAAGTCTAGATTTTGGTAGATACTCTATTTTATGTAAAGATCAATGGTATTAAATGGGTATTCAAGAATAAATTAAACATTTGTGGACAATTTAGTACTTATAAGTCATGACTAGTTGAAAAAGGGTTCAAATAGTGTTAGGGAATAAACTATAAAGAAACCTTTTCACTTGTTTTTATGCTAAAATCCATAAAAAATTTACTTACCATATCATCTTATCATTACTATGATATTTGTTAGATTGATTTCAAAATAGACTTCTTTAATTGAAACCTTCAAGTAGACGCTTATATGAAACAAACTGAATGGTTTGTAACTCCAAAGGATTCCAGTAAGGTATACAAGTTACAAACATCCATTTATGAATTAAAGAAAGCATCCTGGTCTTGGATCATTCAGTTTGATGAATCCATAAAGTAATTTGGTTTCATAAATAATGAGTGTGATTCTTGTGTCTATAAACAGTTTAGTGGGAGCACATTTTTTCTTAATAGTTTATGTTGATGACATACTAATTATTGGGAAAAATACTAGTCTTATAGTCTTTCAAATACTAGTTGAATACATGTTTTTCCATGATGGACTTAATCGAAGTAGAATAAAGTTTTGGGATCAAGATCCATCATGATAGATCCAAGAGGCAACCCAGTCTAAGTCAAAGAAAATATATTGACAAGATATTGGAAGTATTCAATATAGAACAATCCAAGCATGGATTGTTTCCAATGTCACATGGAATCATCTTTCCAATAAAATGTGTGGTCAAACACATGAGAAGAGATAGAGGATAGTGAGGATTCCATACACATAAATTATTGGGTCAGTCATGTATGAAATGTTATGTATAAGGCTTGATATATATTATTCCTTAATTATGGACGGAAGATATCAAGTTGCCCCTATAGACCACCATTTTATGGTAGTGAAAACAATTTTTATGAATCTGAGGTGTAATAAGGATATATTCCTAGTATTTGGAGGAGATGAGGAACAATACATTAGGGAATATATAGATTATAATTTTTAAAAAGATCAAGATGGTCTGAAATCATAGTTGGGATAAATCTTCACACTCAATAGAGGATTTGTGAGATAGAAAATCTCAAAGAAAACTATGGTAGTAGATTATATAGAAAATTCTAAGGATATTGAAAAATTTTAGGTAATAAAAGTAGAAGTTTGGATATTAAACTACATATAAGATCATAATTCTATTCTTAGTTGTAAAGTCCCTATTACACTCTATTGTGATAATACTAAAGTGGTGGAACTTTCAGAGGATCCAAGATCACATCAACGAATGAATAACATAGTTCAAAAATATCATATCTTATGGGATTTTTCTCAGAGAGGTTATGTCACAATGAGTAGAGTCTCCATAGAAGAAAACATGGTGTTCCCATTAACTAAATCCTTAACTCAATAGAAACATTATCATTATGTGATATCAAGTGGACTAAAATTCATTGGTAGTTGGCTCTAGTCCAAGTGGGTGTCTGTAGGATTTTGTGTTCTAGAACCAACTGTTTTTTATTTAGATTACATATATATTCAAAAAAGGAAAAATTAATCTAAATATATTATTATTTATCATTAATATTTCTATGTGACTTCGATATAATAATGTCCAAGAGTATTAGTCACATTAAGAGGGTATAGAAGTTCGATGCTTTAATAATAACCTTGAAATGCTATGATGGTTTTCTTTAAACCTTGATCCATGGTTGGATAACATTTTATGATGGGGAACATATAATGTTGACCATAATGTGTGAGTACTTGTAATAATATGATAATTTATCTCATGAAGTTCACACTTGGTAATCTCCAAGATGGGAGATTGTGAGAACAGACCCACCTGTAATAATTCTACATCTTTATACGTCATTATATTTTCTTATCTATGATAATGTGTAATGATCCTTAGACTTTAATAATATTGTCAATGCATTTAATGACTAGTGCACTTATATGTATTGTCATAAACCATGAAGAAACTAGTTTATAGTGAAGTTTGGTATGTTTGGTGCATCATGAATGACATGTTATTAATTAATAATTTAAGGAAGGATTTTCCAGTTACATTTTTATAGAAGTGGATATTATTGTCATTTAATTGAAATAGAACCGTCATATTAAATTCCATAGACATGGTGTAATGATGATTTTACTTATTATGGTTAAAAAAATAAAAAACAACCATGTAGGTTGATAAAAAAGGGGTGTAACCTTCTTGATAAGATATTATGACAGAGGGATTATAATACATAGTTACTGCTCATCTGTGGTTATCGATGTTGCGACATTAAATTATTTTTCTTGGGTTCCTTGATCTATTTCAAAAGAATCATCTTGAACTTTAGGAAATATCATCTAATACTAATGTAAAATAATCCTATAGGGTCACACACTAAGTTTTTTTATTGATCTTAATTAAATTCAATTTGAATTTAATTATTGGAGTAAAAACAATTCTCAATATTGAGGAATAATTTTAGTCAGGATTTGTTGATTGCATAAATTAAATAAATATTTATTTATAAGCTAATTATTTTTTACACATATATATAATATTTATTTATAAATCCTGATAATAACTATTGGACCAAGATTGTTTATGGAAATAAATAATAATTTTCAAGCTGGTAAAATGATATTTATCATTGTGCTAGTTAGCGTACATCATGAGAAAATAATAATATAATTATTATTACATTTCATGGGGTCATATAAGGTTTATTATGTTATTTAAGTTTCATTATGAAATAAAATAATATTTTACCCTAACCCTATCAAGATCAAATAATGCTTTAGAGATTTTTTTGCCTCCTCAATCATATCAAGAATGAGATTGAAAGGACGATACTTTAAGAACAAATGAATCATTACAATGATCAAGAAGAACATGTAAAGATGATTGATCCACCATATTGGCACCCAAAAATCTAGTAATGTTGTTTGGAGATCAAAGGAGCACATGTGGTTACCCTCTAGAGGAATTCTACAAAAAATTATACAAAAGCAATGACAGTTGACCGAAAAGGGTTTTAGATGATAAATATAATCATCAAAGAAAAATATAATGACTAAGGTATTATTTCTTCTAATGTATTTAAATTAATTTTCAATTTAACGAGGAAATATATTCTCTTAGTTCTAGGGACCCCCTTTTTAAATATTCATTGGAAATTTTTATTTTTCATGATATTTAAGTCTTGTGAAACATGTGAACGATAAATCGAATTCAAGAATTTTTAAATTGGGATCAGCCCCGATATGCGCTTATACTTAACCCAGAACCAATAGTGGGGTGTTTATAAAAATGATGTATGGGAAATGATTTGGGGAATTGGTATTTGACTTGGGTTTTGTTTTTAAATATTTATAAAGATTCATCCTACCACCTTTAAAAATCATTTTGGTTAAAAAGGTTCAATCTTCCTATGATTTTTCTAATAAGCTGAATAATTTAATAAAAAAATTGAACAACTTTACATTATCTAAGTTTCATGTGAAACCCCTATGTTTTTTTTAAATTTAAAACTAGCATTAATAAATTGGTATTTCGAAAATAAATTGAATAAAGATTGGTGAAATCCTACAAGGAATGTTTTTCCTACACCCTGCATACACCATCCTATGTATCCATATCTTATGTTTTCTCTCAGGTGCCTTGGTCAGGTCTTCGTGGGAATTTTGAACGATTTGGACTATTGATGGTTGGTATTGGGACATAGGGAGTGATTTTTGGTTCATGAGGAGACGGTTTTTATGGTTCAGTATGATGGGTTTTTACTTTGGGACTATTCATGTGTCGGACTTTTAGGTCCAAACCTCTTCTTCTAGTTTATTTTTATTATTGATAATTTATTTATAACAATTTAATATATTTACTATGGTTAGTAACTCTAATTCAGTTATTTTATCTTATAATATTTATGTTTATTTTTATGTCATGGATGTATGAGTTTTCTATGGTTCATGTTGGATTACTAGGTCAGATCCTCATCATGTGTAATTATTTATGAGGGTGAAATCATTCCCAAGGTTCATTTTTTGATACCCAGGAACAAGTTTTATTCCCAAGGGGATCAAGAATACCCTTCAGACCTTTTGTTGAGATGGGTTAGGTGACATTTCAGGTCATCCCAATATGGTTTGTTACATGGGTCAATGAAAAAAGGATCGGATTACCTCCACCTCTTTATAAATAAATAATATAACAGTAGCATGTTAGTCTTCTTCTCTTTCCCTCTCTCTATCTTTGATACAGTAGAGTGTTGACTTGGATCCCAATTCTCAAACACTCATTTCTTCTCATTTATAGCTTTTATACTTCCTCAACATTTTTGAGATAAATTTCCATAAATATTTTTATTTTAAAATCCTTAACATTAGATCACAGAAAACCTCATTGAAAAATATTAGTTTGAATCCAAAATAATATTTCCAAATATTCATGTTAATATCCAAAAAGAATTTAAATTATTCCAATAGTTTTACCTAATATTATCCTCATTTAGATACATTTAAATCCCATTAAAACACCCATTAATACCAGTTTGAATCATAGATCTTGACCAATTCTGTGATATTTTTGAATTAAAAGTACAACTAAGAATCGAAATATTATAATTCCTAGTTTCCTGATTTTTTATCAAAGTACTGACTCGTCCAAATTCCCAAAGTTATTTATCCAAAATCTTTAGGGACCCATTTGAAACTTAACTTTACTTATCTGAAGTGTGGAAAGACTCATTTAAGACTGATACTTACTCTTTAAAATTTTGAAAAGAATCATTTGAACACTATACTTACTCTTCCAAAGTCTAGATTAACTTATTTGAAGTTACAGTAATCACCATTGATTGACCACATCAACACCCTAAATACACTATTCACACAATCGATTGTGCTTAGCTACAAAATAGATAATAATGAATTTGAAAATATTTTTCTACAAAGTTTACCAAATTCATATGATTGGGGAATCATCAACCTTAACAATATTACGATTACAAATACTCTATTATTCAATAATATTTTACTTTTAGTTCTTAAAGAAGAAATTTTACATAAGAATAAGGAAGATAGACCTAAAACTTTTCACCAAGTGGTGGATTTTTTGGTGGTGAGATAAAGAATAACATAGAGTAATTTTGGGTGGGTCTAGAATAATCAAAATTTTGTGTTAAGAAGCAAGAAGAAGAATGTAAAATTTTTTAATTATGAAAAAAAAGTGGTTCTTTAAGAATTTGGTTAGAATAAGAAGAGTGGTGTGATTAACTATCAAGGAAATGTTGTAAGTACTTGAGAAAAAATTTATATATTATTCAGGGAATAAATGATAATTATTGGAAATAGAAATCCACTAAATAATGAAGGGGTAATCAACTAAGTAGAAATATGTAACTTTAAACATCAAAGGGAATGGTTTGATCAATATGATCATATCCCAAAAATACTTCTGTACATGGGAAATGACCAAACCTTGAGGATTATTAGCGTTGATACCATCAAACTAATGTTGTATGATGATATGATATGAACTATTCAGGGAGTATAACATGTGAAGGTACTAAAAAATAATATATTATCCATTGGAAAAATGGAAAATATGTGGTGTATGAATCATATCAAGAAAAGGATAATTAAGATCATGATTGATCCACTATTTTGGTAAAGGTGGATAAAATCTCAAAGAGTATGTATTTGATTATGGGTGTATTATACAAGTAGAGATATCTATTATATAAAATACCTCAAAGGATTCCTTTAAGACCTTATGAAATAAAAAAAATTGAAATAATTGAAAAGTAGACATTTCCGATAGGTTATTTATGATGGATTTCTTTCTGTCACAAATAATCAAGAATACCTACCTGATTGTGACAGATAACTTCTCTATCTCAAAAATCTTTATTTGTGATGGAAAATAGTGATAGACTATATTATCTATCATTATTAGTCATTATTTTTAGATTAATAGTGATGTATATCATGGTATATTGCAGAATTTTCTCCCCAAATTATTTTTACTGATAGACAATCTATTGATATTAACCCATCACAAATAAACTTTAATTAAAAATCATGTGAACCCTTATGTCATCCCCCCTTCCTTCCTCCCTTGATTTCTTTCCTCATCATGCAGTGGGATCCTTTCATGTACTCATAGAATGGTCTACCACACTAAATTGTATGTCGCACCTGATTTCTTACACATTTAGGTTCAATTCACCAAGTTGTGGACTCCTCGCCTCTCCTTCTTCCTTCTTTTTGAGATTCCCCCTTTCCTATTTCAGAAATTAGTTTGGTCAAACCCTAGGTCAAAAAATTTACCCAATTTTTATGGTTTATCTGGTATTTATGGTTATTGCGGGTTTATTCTTTCCTATTTAGGTTTCCACCATCGAAGATGATGTGCTTCGGCTTCAAATGAGTTAATTTTATGTAATGTGAGGTATTTTTCCAATGTTTAAACTTTATATTTTATAGATTTTCCCATTTGGGAGTTCCTATTTATTTATTTTTAGTTTAATAGATATTTTTAATCCAAATATGGTTTTAAAATTATTTTTAAGCGTAATTTCCATGTTTTCCAAGATTGTATTAAAATTAACCGCTTGTTTGAAAAAAAATCAAATGATATGTTTCATAAAGTACATGTTTGTTTAAGACTCATATTTTTATTTTATATTTCATCCTGGATATATTTTGAGTTGTTAATAATTATAGATTTATGATTATATCATTCGAAAGTGGATAAATCATGTGATTGATTGATTTGTTTACTTATATAATTTTTTATATTTCAATTATTACAAAGCATGATATATACGTAATATTTGAACTACTTGTCCTTGCTTATTGATTGTATTATTTATTTTAATGTTACATATCATTCTGCAATAATATTTGATTAATATTCCTATGTTATTTCATCTTTTCTCATGTTAGAGATTAGTTATAATGACTTAGTGATATTTATTAAAATTTTATTTAAAATTAAAAAATTGTTATTATTAGATAACAAATATATGTACCAATTATTAAAAAATTTAATTACATATAAAAATATTTATATATAATACTAACAATTATTAAAAATTCACATTAATTAGAAAAAATATAGTAATAATTAACAACGGTATTAATTATTAAATTATTTTTTAATAATTTATTAATAATTATGAAATATTATTAATAATTAGTAAATATTAGTAAATTATGATGGTTTTATTAATTTATAAATTATATATATATATATATAATATTAGTAACTATTAAAAATAAGTAATATTTTTTAAAAAATTATTCATTAGTAATACCTTATAAAAATCATAAAAAATACTAAACATTATTAAAAATTAAAAATAATTAGTAAAAATGTAGTAATAACAAGAATAATGAATAATAATCATTAAATAATTTATATTAATTAATAAATAATTTGTCAATATTAGTACTAATTAGTTAATGTTAGTATTAATTACTAAATATTATTAAACATTTGTAAATATTAGTAAATAAATATAATTTTTAATAAATTGTAAGAAAATATATGAAATACTAATAATTATTAAAAATTAGTAATCAACTATATATACTAAATTTGGGTAACTTCTTCATACGTCTCACCCATATATGCTTCCACATCACCAAAAAAAATTATTTCCCACTAAAATCATGATCCCAATCCCGCTCCCACGTGGCCTCCACTATTCCCTCCAGACTAGGGTTTCGCTACCTCCTTCCCATCCCATAAGAAACCTAACCACATTTCTTGCCTCTAAATCCCACTGGGTCTTTCTCCTCTAGCAATATGTCGACTGATATTCCTTGCATGGGGATCCCGCTTTCTACTTCTCCTCTCGCAAACGACCACCTGATCTTTCTTGCCAATAGTTCCAATTGTCTTCTCCTCATGCTAGAAAGTGTTGCCTGATTTTTTGTTGTTGTTTCAGTCATCCAGTTCAATGGGAGTTTTTATCCATCTTACTAACACCTTCATGAGGTTCTTCTATTTGAAGGTCGGCATAAAGCACTGATAGTCAACTCCAAATGATTCACTTCAATAACCAACGATTTCACACAAAATCAATCCTTACCATGGAGACAGCTTCGGCTCGCAAATTTAGTCTCTTGTATTTGATTTAAAATTACATTTACGTTGTAGTAACTTTTATTCATTGCAAAACCACATATGGATCACAATTAATTTTCACTATAACTACAAAAACACTTTATTTTATCTATTTCTAGCACCATGTCCTATAACCATTAAACCAATTCTTTCCCCCATGAGCTAATAAATCATTTACATTGGTTGTCTATTTCAGGTATAACTTCTTCACACCTATATAATGGTCACCCAATTACATGTCTGAGGAGATCTTCTTCACTCGCAACATCTTCAGTTTGCATCACCATTACATCTACCTATTCATTCTAGAAGGTTGAATAGGTAAATTAGTATGCATTTACTCTTTCTTCCACAGATACATTCTTTTCAGTTTTAGGAAAATCCAAACAATTTTACTAAAATTTGTACTATATATACCCTATTCTGATTTAGTAGAAAAATATAAACTGCTACTGTTATTGGTCATTTAGACTCTATATCTACTAAAATTGGCATATATCTCTTGAACTACATCATATATTAAACCACTGGTAAACATAATTTCTTTTTAACAATTCCTAACTTTCCATTTTATTATCTTTCAAGATTTATCTACTGCTCAATGAAATTACTAACAAATATTGTTCCCTTACATGGTTAGTGAGTTACCATTATATATTCCCAATATATATTTTATTCGATATACCCACACATAAACATAGTATGGTTTCTTTCAAAGCCTTGAAAATTCAATAAAAAGTAACCCAATACAAAGATAAAATCGCCATCAACATCTAGAGATGCAAGGTTGCAGAGGAGACTATGTATGAGATAATAGAAAAAAGTTTGTGAGTACTGTATTATGTTTACTTTAAATTAGTCTACCATTTTTTATTCTTCCAATAATTTTTTTTACTATTTTTCTAAAACATAATTTTATAAATGTACATGCAATTACCCTATGGACTATACTCACATGTGTTCTACTACAACATTTGAACCACTACAAACAAATTGCATCACCGAAAGAGGAGCACACATATCATTTTCACCTTTATCTATGAATGATTAGTTAAATTTTAATTTACCAGTACATTCAATTAGATTTATTATTTTACTTCGAACTACCACTGATTAATTAAATTAATCATCTATTTAACCAATTGTTCCTCATAAATGTGCAACTTTTTTAATAATATCTGTTAGAACAGGCAAGAGGAAACAAAGACCAAAAACCAGTGTAGAATATGTTGTGCCATTTTATAATCATGATGTCAATATATTCTTATGAATGACATGTTTGTTTTATATCCCTTGTATTTAACAACTATCTCTTTGTTCATTACTTTTGATAGATTTCATGAATGAAGATAATATTCTGATTGACTCGTCACCTTCCTCCTCATCACAATAAGCATGACTCATATGTTCACACATTTTTTCTTATTAAATCAATCTAAATTCTTACATATTCTCCTTAAAATAGATATTTTTTCTACTATAATTACTGGAAACCAAAATTATTTTCCATGCCCAGTTGTTTTATAAAATTAACTCATGATTCAAAATTTATTTATAAATATACACATCTCTCAATATTCCCTAAAATATTGAGCATTAAGTTGCAACTTCATATTGTGGGTATTAAGTAGTAATTTAAATATAGGTTATACCCAACAGCCAGAGGAGTCAAGTAAAATGACTCATGTATTATCAGAGAGACATGTAAGAATACATTTTTTAATACATGATGCAGTATATTTTTTAGGTATGCATATGTACATGTTTAATTTTAATAGTTTAAAATTGTTTCACATGTATTATCATTAAAAATATAGTGATTGTTACTGCATAAAGAATAGAACTACTTCAAACAGAAGAGAATACAGGTTAGTATAGTAACTTTACATATAATTATACTATAATAACATTCACAATGTTTTTATGATATTGTTGATACTTTTTTAATAACACCTTTTATTGTATCATGATGTTCCTACAGCATATTTGAATAGTATAGATCCTTCTAATGTCTATCAGTATTGTGGTTCACTTTTTTAGTTTAATGAGACAAATAAGAAATGTAGCAACAAATAAAACCCATGATTTTCTCTATACTGGTCGCTGGGTAAAATTTATTTGGACTTACTCTTGTCATGTTCTTAATACATTAGAACATTGGTCTTCAATCATAATTCCACTAAGTCAAGAGCATTCCAAGAACACATATATATTTAAAATTATATGTTTTCATCCATATAAATGGGTGGGAAGTTTTAAAAGTCATTAATCAATGGTATAACTCCAAATATATTTAGATTGAATGGAAAAAACTATTATCACATGGGTAGTTTGTGTTCTCCTGATGGATAACAACTAAGGTTTCCCTAATTTTACATGTACGGAACTGCTAATGAGTCTCAAAAATGGGTTTGGACCATAAGGTAATAATTACATTGAAAATTAACTGAATCAATGAAAAAATTATATTGAATTCATGTTAAAATTGATTTATCATACAATAATGACAATACAAATCAAAAATCATCTATCGATTTTAATATTATTGAGAACCTACAACATATGCTTCATGAAACAAATACTTTATCTTGTCATTTTAGAAGTGAAAGGGATGTTCCTTATCATTGTTAAATTCCAAATTTAAATATATGACTTCTTAAAAGATGAAAAATAGTTGCAGCAACATAAAACTTACCAACTATTTAGATATTTCTATGCTTATTGTTAGAGACATTGAAGATCTCAACCGTGAAAGGGATGTTATCATTCAAAGAAAAAGTGGTGATTTATAATGCATTCATCATCCATTGTATCTTCCATTACAATATCCACTAATTTTTATAGTTGGAAAATATGTATAGGTTGAAAAAATATTTCATAGTCCTATATATTTCAATACAGGTACAAAGATTCAAAAGGTTACAATGTGAGAGTACTTCTACAATCACTTTCAATTCTTTTCTAATGATATAACAATCATGCTCTTTATTTCACAATTAAACATAATTTATTACAAAAAACCTTCCATTGATAAAACATAGATGATCGAGAGGTATAGTGTATTTGTGGATTAGGAACATTACATAACAACTTAAAATAAGAAATACATATCTTTATTGAAAACGTTTTTTACATGACCGCACACATTACTTCGTACATAGAATTGCATGGGATAACCTGTGGACACGAATAAGAAAAGGGTGATCTATAAATCCCAGTAAGGGAGTAAATAAGGAATAACATGATGAATATAGTACATGTTAGGAAATAGGAATATCAATGCATCATAAGAGATACATGAACATAAAGGCATGATACAGCATGATTATCATAACATGGAAATGTGGAAATAACATTTAGCATGATTTTAGAATGATCCAAGGGTTGTTGCACATGGATCATGAGTAAAACCTCATTGCACTTGAATTATCATGAGTAAACCCTCATTATACTAACGTATCATGATACTAATCTTTACCCAATGCATTAGAGCGCTAACAGGGCACACCCTTCTTAATCATTTCATTTCATGCATAAGTGTGCCACATGGATCATATAACATGGATTCATTAAACATTATCATTTATTCCATGATAAAGTAATGTGGAATTAATAAATGAAATTATATAATTATTAATTAAATGTGAATAATCGTGAATACCCTTGATAGAGAAATGGGCATGGGATTCACTACACAATGACTTTTTCTTGGAAAACCACGGTGCAACTTCGGCAGCATAACAACGTGGAATAAGAATTCACAAAAATGGTTGATGAGAGATAAAGGGGTATATCATCATATATGAATGAAATTAACAGTACTTTTGTCATATATATACATTTCCCAACATATGTAATGGAATTTAGATTCATAATATAAAATAATTTCTTGTATGTAAATGAGAAGAGAGAAATCCCTTACGGAATTTCAGCATGGTAACAGGTGTACATGGGAGGAATTAATGAGATATAAAGGGGTATCTCATAATGAAAAAATAATTAGGGTAGTATGGGGGAGGTTTAAAATAATTCCCCAACATTTTTAATTGAAATTAAAAGGTAATAACAAAATGAATAAAGTTAGACAAAAAATGAGAAAGGAAGAAATCCCTTACTTGGAAGTGTGATACCAATGGATTGGGAGAGGCTTCAGAGAGGATTATAGGGAGCTTGGGGAAACTTGGGAGGATTATAGAGAGAGAAGGGAAGACGTTGGTCAATCTCCAAAGGCTTTCAATAAAGTGGAAGTGGGAGCTTTGGTGTTTTTATATAGGAAAGGAGAAGGAATTCTTTATTATTTATTGTTTGGACACCACACATTAAACTAATCAAAACCACAAATAAACTCATGTTTTTTGCACATTTTTTTTTGAAAATTATAGTGGGAAACATTATTTTATAAGGACAATGTCCTAAATTCTTAAAATATTAGGCTTCCTTATGTGGAGGTGAGTCACATTCTCAAAGAAATCAATTTAAAAAGTTAAAATGTTTTATAAGCCTTGGTGGGTCCACTAAAGTTTTGTAAAATTAATAAGAAAAACCTAAAATCACATTATTTTAATGGTAAATTATATATTGGTCGAAAATATTATCTATAGTATTTTATTACATCACTATTGGGTCATTATGATGTCATAAAACACATTATATAATTAAACGGTATTTAGTTTTTCCCCAAAATTTGACTGTCTCAAAAAATTATGAAAAATTGACCGTTAGATAATTTCAAAGTCTTAATTCCAAAAATAAGATTCATTTTATCAAAATAATTTTCTAAATATGTTAATTATTTACTTTTAAAATAAAAACTGACATTTAACAAAAATTCATGGGTTTTGATAAAAACAATTTTCAAACCTTAATACAAATCACAGTTGTATTCATAAAAATTATACAATAATTTATATATAATAAAAGGTAATTTAGTAATACTATTTTATTGAAATATTTTTTAATTCAAAAATCCATTAATTCATTAAAATATATTTCTTAATTGAATATTCACTAAAAATACTATTTGTGCTATAAAAACTATTTACAAAGTAACAATAATAAAATGAATGTATATTATTTATTATAAACAAAAATAATGCACATAATCATGGTGATAGGGTATTGTTACATAACCCCTTATAACACCTGCATATGACCTAAGGGTAAGGTGTGTGATGTTGAGAGACTCTTGGGGTGGCTTGGATAACATCGCTCAGGTGGTAATCTCTATCAACTTCCACTTCTCCCATAGGCAGTTTGATTCGAGCTTAATGTGTTGATGCCCAGCTTGGGATTGGTCAAGAGTGAAGCCCAGTGATGTCATCTCCTTTCTAAGCTCTAAAAAATGGGCTTTATATGGATCAATTCTACTGGATGAGGTCATCGCTTCCTTTTTCTGAGAAAATTGGATTTGTTAAAGCCCTATATTTATACTAATCATGTGATCACTATTCAATGGAAATATTAGAAATGGTAACAATTCTTAATGGTATTTTGAAATAAAAAATCATAAAAATAAATAAGTGCATATGTTATATAACAATTTTACATAATAAGATATTTAATTAGATTAAGAGGAATTTGCATTAACGAAAGTTTGGGTCGTTACAAATGATGCTTCAGCATTAATACATTTAAGAATTGTAAGAATGTATTATCTTTATTATATAATGATAGAGTCTCAAAGACTTTATTTTATTCTCTTCAATAAAAATGCTTGAGATTTTAATTATATAATGTATTGAAAGATGCATTCCTTCGAGGTGACCATGATGAGTCATCATGCAGGAATTGTATCATTTTACCTTATACATTTACTAGTGGTCTGAGGTATATGATTCATAATTTCCAAGATGCTATGTTAATATGTAATTGGGAAGGCTAACTAGATTTTTTTTTACATTTACATACAATCCAACATGGCCTAAAATTAGTAGATTTGTTACACATAACAATATTCATTCATCAAACTTCCTGTATATAGTATCAAGAGTTTTCAATATTAATGTTGATCAGTTAATGAAAGATTTATGAGATTTATGTTTCTTTGGGAAGTAACAAGTAGGTACCTAACTTCGTAGTTACTATTCTTCAAGTTTTACATGTTCCTATTTAATGGATCACTAACTATTTTGTTTCATTAATCTCAATATTTTTCATGTATTTCTTCATACTATGGATTTTCAAAAACATGGCTTACCTCATGTACATACTTTGTAATTTATTTTTCGAGAAAAAAAAATCAATGCTCTAGTATGAATCGATAGAATTGTTTCTGTTGAAGTTCCAAATAAAGGTAAATATTCAAATCTTCATGAAGCTATTAAAAACATTATGATCCATGGGCCTTGTGGTGATGCTAATCATAGATCACCTTATATGAAAAATGGGAAATGTACTAAATTTTATCCAAAAATATTTTTTTAAAATACAACAGGTTTAGAGTGCATCTACATGTGACTGATATCAGTGACTCTAGTTCTATTTGACAAACAAGTCATGTAATTTGTAAGTAAAACAGTAGTAGAGTTAGAGACTCTATGATACATGTATAACTATACACCTGCTTATATGATGAAAATATATTTTTCTTTTATTTAAACTATCATTTCCTTTCATTTAGAAACCAGGATGATGATGATTATAGTTTTCCTATAGATTTAAAAATATTCAAATCAACAAAAGTTCTCTTGTCAATTGATCTATCAACTTTTAGTATTCAAAATCGTCACTATTCAGAACAAAAAAACGCATACAAGTTATTTTTCATTAGTGAAAATGAAAACTACATCAGCATTTTCAATGATGGCTTTAAAGAAAATAAGGTGATATATATCACATATTCCTAAATTGCTTAAAATTGATAAACTGAAAAACATTAATCTTAATATAATTTTTATAAAGGATCATCAGAGAAGTGTATGTTCACTAATAAATAGTGGGATTGAACAAAATCAGGCACAACCATTTTCAATTACTTCAATTTTGTTTCTCATCAAGTAAATATCACCTTATTGGAATATTTCTTTTATCCTTCCATCATAGGATCGTCATAGTGCAAGATCTTTTCTACTCAGTTCGAACATTGACACGAGATTTTTAACATCATCTATAGATTTTTCAACAACTTAAGTATATAACTTTTATCTTTCATAGATGTTGTTTAAATTATAATATAATGACTACAAAATTATACATTTTTTCACATGTATTTTTTAAATATCTAAAAAATATGGTTCTTCTAATCTTTCCAAATAGTTATTTTTAACATTGTGATATTTAATTCTCTGATTACAATTATAACTACAGTTATTACTAATTATTTTAACTACATTATCTATAAAAAATAACCTATTGGATAATTTTGTTAGTGAGGATGTGGTGTAGAAAAATTGTTAATTATCTCCAGATATTGTGGGTAAAAAAAGAAATGCAAAAAATCTGGACACCCGAATGAAGGAAAAGATACAAGATAAAACTGAAAAGAATGATTTAATTTTTTTTGCTGAAAATGGAAGGTAATACTAAAAATTGATTCTTTCATTTTTTTTCATTTTTTTCTGAATAAATTATCACATAAATAAGGGTATTAGTATATGTAGTTTACATTAACATAAAATTGAATATATTTACCATGTTCTGTGAGTGACCCTATACCATGGAATCTATATGACATATGTTCTATGTACTTCATTTTAGTTCTGAAAGATATGTTTCCTTGAGTCAAATGTGTTGAATCTTTTATATTCATATGAACCCTAGCTTGCATTTTTAGTTTTAGGAGGAGTTTATATTTATCCTCTTTTTTAGGTAAAAACAGTATATGCTTGTCCAAACTCAGAGGTTGTGATAATTATACTAGATATTTTTTAGTAAGTACAGTAAAATACTTCATATTTTGAAACATATATAACACCATCCAAGAGAACTGAATATTTTTGTAATATTTCATTACTACTTAACCTTATTGTACAGATATTGTACAGAACTTAAAAAATAACAGTTCAGTAAAACTGACATGTCCTCTATATACTTTTTTTGTAATATTTCATTACTAGTTAACCAAAAATACAAGCTGGGTTGAATATAAAAAAATTGCACAATAACAGATATTGTATAGAAGTTATACAATAACAATTTTACAATAACAGATATTTTATATATATTGTACAATAACAGATATTGTACAAGACTTGTACAATAACATAAATTGTACACTACTGTATAGAACATGTACAGTATCTATTGTTATATAGAACTTGTACAATAATAGTTGAATAAATATGACATGTCCTCTATATATTGTTATTGAAATATTTCAGTTGTTATGTACATAAATTTTTTACTATATTAGAAGATATTCAACTTGAAGATTCAGTAAACATACATAATATAGTGATCCTTTATTCTTTCCACTGTCTTCATTTTATGTATATTCAAAGTCCATTTTTATTACTATAATATATACCACTAATTTACGTTTTCAACATATTCAATGTAGTAAATATTAATACAGATTTTCTTTCCTGCATACAATGTGAAAGGGTTTACTATAACAAGATTTTAGAGATATACAACATCATAGAATAGACAAGTTGTGGGGGAATGCATGAGGAGTGGATCAATTTCCTTTATCTAAGTTATTAGTTTCTTCTACATATACTATATATCACTTATGATACATGTATTTGAAAACTGGATCATGTACTCTTTATCAACTTATATACCCTCTAAACTAAAGGCCTTATATTTCTTGGTTTTCATTTCTTAGAATTTCCTTTTGAATATGTACTTGACCATTCCACAATTTAGATAAATTTATTATAGGAGGATAGTTGCACAAAGCAATCCGTGTCCAGGCAGTTTATTCATGGGTCACCCCCCGACAGGTTTGTTAACCCATTAATCCAAGATGCTTGGTTTTGGGAGGCAAAAGTTGTCCCATTTTCCACATTTTCAATCTCATCGACCACAGGTTTGTTGTCTCCAAAATGGGAGATATTGTGAGGTGCAGGAACAATGGTTCATCAAAAACCATCCACTATTAGGATCGAAGGCTTTGGTGTAGCTTTCGTTGTGGTGGTTGGTTCACTGCATGAGGATGGATATTATAGGAAATTACAAATATAAATGATCACGGTGTAGTGTGTTTTACATTTTAAAAGGTTTGGACCTGCATAAAATTTCACACATCCTAGTAATATAAAATCTTTGGAATGGCCACATAAGAGGGTTTTTTGAATCAATAATTTTGTTAAGTGATACGCTGTGTTTTTTGATATCTATGATGAGAAATTAGTTTGATTAACCTTTATCCTGATAATATATTAGATATTTGTTTCAACAAAGATAGAGGTGATATCAATTGTATTTTTTGAAAAAAATTAATCATTCATTGGAATGTTCAATACTGGTGAACGAATGGATATTTGAAGGTTGGAGTCTCTAGTTAGTTTAGGTATTTTTCCCACTCATGGATAGATTGAGGGCATTGTTTCTTATGTAATGTATATTTTAATAAAGGGGGAATGATTTTGAAGTGTTCTTATTTTTAATGGTAGTTTATGTTGGGTTTGTAGAGTCATATAATTTTATATATCTTTTCCTCCTTCCATTAGCATTAACATTATAACATTGATTAAGGGACTTCCTTTCAATATAGTCAATATAAATGAAGGGTTTCTTTCATGCATGCAATGTGACAGGGTTTACTATATCTGGATTTTGGAGATATACAACATCATAGAACATAGAAGCATAGAGGGATTGCATGATTGCCGGATCATTTTCTCTTCTCTCAGTTCTTAGTTTCTTCTACATGTACTATATATCACTTTTGATACATGTTTTGGAAACTGGAATATGTATTGTGTTTGAGTAGTGGATGAGATTTTTAATTTAACCAGTGGATGTTTTTTTAGATCATTGGAACAATGATTTTATTTCAGTAGTGGATCTTGTTTTTTAATTGAGTAATGGATCATTTTTTATAGAATTGGTTGATATCACCGTGAAAACTTATGGGCGAGTACTAGTATTTATTAAAAATCTAATTATAATTAATAAATAATCAGTATTACTTAATAAATAATTGTATCAATTTGTAAAAAATAATTATTATTTTCAATAATTAGTAAAAAATTTCTAATACCTTGTATAAAATATAAACAAATTAATAACAAATATTTTAAAAAATAAAAAATTGTAAAAATACAGTAATAATTAAAATAATTAGTAATAATCATTAATTAATTTGTAATAATTGAAAAATAATTAATCAATTTTTGTTATTATCAGTAAATGTTAGTATTAATTACTAAATATTATTAATAATTTTTAAATATTAGTAAATTATGCTAATTTTTAAAAAATTGAAAAAATATATATGAAAAACTAAAAAAAGTAAAAATTAGAAATATTAATTAAAATCAAATATAATAAAAATAATAATCAATATTACTAAAAAATAAATTGTATTAATTACTAAATAATAATATATATTAGTAAAAATTAGTAAAAATTTAGTAATGCCTTTTCAAAAAATATAAAAAATACTAACAATTATTAAAACCCCAAAATAATTAGTAAAAATGTAATAATAATTAAAATAATTATTAATAATCATTAAAAAATTTGTAATAATAAATAAATAAATATTAAATATTAGTAATAATTAGTAAATGTAAGTATGAATAGGTAAACATTATTTATAATTATTAAATAAGAATAAATTATTATAATTTGTAATAAACTGTGATAAAATTTAAGAAATACCAATAACTATTAAAAATTCATAATAATTAGTGAATTTTTCTTAAAATTTGATTATTTGATTAATAATTATTAATTAAATTTTAATAATTAAGAAATAATTAATAAATGTTAATAGTAATTAGTAAATTTTAATAATAGTTAGTAAATATTATTAATAATTTGTAAATATTGGTGAAAATTACAATAACTTAGAGAAAATTGTCGAAAATATAAAATATAAAAAAATTATTAAAAAATAATAATATTTACTTAAACTTTAGTTATAGTTAATAAAAAAATACTTTTAATTAATAAATATTTTTAATAATTAGTAATAATTAATAAGTATTATTAATAATTTGTAAAAAATAGTATGAATTCCTGATAAATAGTAATAATAATCCATAATTAACATTTAATAATAATTTTCAATTAGTCTTACTAGGTAATAATTAATCTTATTTATGTTTTTTTAGATAACCATGGACTCAAGAACTAGACTCTATTTTCTATTGTCTAATCATGATTGGATAAATCATCGCAAAAATTCGAATGGATCTGGTCAAAATCATGTATAGATTGAGGGTGTTGAAACATTTGTATCATTTGCATCACTAAATTCAGAATTTTTTTCCAAAAGGAACAATTAAATATCTATGTAAGTAATGTGATCTTAGGATATTGAAAACATTTGATAATGTTAGACTTCATATGTTACATTTTGGTTTTCAAAAATATTATATTTTTCAGTATCAACATGGGGAATGAAATTTAGTAAAAAATAAAAAAAAGGTTCTAGGTCCATCATTTGAGAATTTAGTGCATGAGGTTGTTGGTCTATCTATTCAGGAAAAAACAACTTTGAATGATATTCCAAATATTTAATTAGAACCATCTCAATTTTACAATTTGTTTAAATCTTCTAAGGATGCCTTATATTTGGGATTGTAAATAAGAAAACTTGAATCAGTAACAAATGTTATGGCTATTAAATCAAATTTTGAAATTTTAAATCGTTTTTTATCAAATATTTTTCTTTGGTTAAATCATTGTTTCCTATTGGAAATACCTTACCTGTAAGTTATTACAAAAGTGAGATATTGGTCCATAATTTGGGTCTTAGTTATCAGAAGATTCATGTATATTCAAATGAATACATATTATAATATGGTGATTATGAATCGTTATTTAATTATATAACATGTTTAAAATCAAGGTATAAAGAGGAATAAAAAGGAAAGTCTAGATTTCCTATGAAATAGTTGAGGTATTTTCTGATTACACCCCATTTACAGTATCTTTTTATGTCTCACAACATAGCTACATTGATGACATGAAATAAATAAAATATTTCTATTACTAAAATCTTCAATCATCCATGTGATGGTGATTCATGGAAACACATTGATCAGATGAATCATTCTTTTAATTTAGAACCCCATAATATATGGTAGAGTCTTTTTACTAATGATTTTTTTTCATTCAGTGCTTACGACATAGAATATTCTTATTGGCATATTTTCATAACTCCATAAAACTTACCTCCTTGGATGTTAATGAACAAACCATATATATATTTTGTGCTATTATATCCATGACATTTGAAGAAGAATATTGAGGTTTATTTGAAGCCTCTAATTTATGGGTTAATTTTTTTATAGAATAATGGTTTGACTACATCTGATATAGTTGCATATCATAATTTTATACTGAATGTTTCATTAATGTAGAAAATTTGTGAATTTTCAATGTATAGGATATTATCTAGATGGGGTACATAGTCTAAAATTATGTTCTTACTACATGGCTAAGAACAAAGTTTTTATGTTTGTAAATGTAAGAAAGATAAGTTATTTTGAATTTCATCAGACATTTCTTCTTACAGATCACCATTTTCAAAGGAATGGAAATAATTTTACAAAATATAAAATTGAAAGAGATGAACCTCCAGAACTGCTCTCAAGTATTTAGGTAAAATCTATCATCTCTTCATAACCTCCTATTACTTTTGGAAAAACTTTAAATGAACCAAAAATATGCATTTTTGGGAGAGATAATAATTGGATAAAGTAGAGTATTTTTTGGGACCTGCCATATTTTTCTGATTTGTTGGTTCATCATATGTTATAGGTAATGCATATTGAGAAGAACTTTTTTGATAACATATTTTATACTATGTTTGATATAACAAGTATAACCAAAGATAATGTAAAGTCATGGTTATATCTTTCAAGGATTTTTAGGCATTCTGAACTTGAATTATTTCAAGATAAAAGATCACTCCATTTAATGAAGCCAAAAGCAACTTATGCACTTTTTAAAGAAGGTCATTTATTATTTTTTTCAATGGATTAGATTTTTGGTTACTGGATGGTTATGCTTCTAATATTTCTGGTTGCATCCTAAATGTACATACTAGTAGGTCAATAATTCATTAATTCCGTTTCATAATGGAATTACTACTACCTGTTGATCTTATAGGGTAATTGAATTCTTTAATATAGGATGCATTTATTAAAATATCATATTTATTTGGGCATATTTTTGAATAAACATCATATTATGATGCATTGAGTATGCTGTAAAAATATGTTATTTTAATTAATATAAATTATAGAAAATATCCCCACCAAAATTCTTTGACTTAATAGAACATTTAATATTTCATTTTTCATATGAAGCTAAATGTGGTGGGCTGGTATAATTCCAATGGATGTACCATTTTGAGATATATATGAAAAAATAAAAGAATAATGTACGTAATAAATAATCGGTTGAAGGGTCAACTACAGAAGCCTACTTGTAGGAGGAAATTTCAAATTTATGCTCTTATTATTTTCAATATGAATATCCTTAAAAACATAATTTCATGGGTCATAATGAGGAAAATTTTATTGATATCATGGAATATCAATTGTCATTTTTTAATCAGCCCGAGCATGGTTTTGGTAGTTATCATGAATGATGGATTTCATATGAAGGACTAAAAAGAGCTCATACATATGTTATGAACAGTTATGATGAAATGACATGATTTGAGTAGTAAGTACTACTTTTTTTATTTTTAAATATTTTTAAGAGAAACATCTATTTACATTATTTTTTTGTAGACTATATGATCTATATATCAAAAAATATATACAAATTACCACTTTTCTCTTGAATAATTTCAAAAAAATAATTTTGCATGTTGGTTTGAAAGAATGGTAAGTTAAGTTATATATGATAAAACATTAAATCAATTTTGTAATGATATTTATTATTAACCATTTTTATTTTATGTAGGAAACATAGCATGAAATAAAAATTGATAGTCGATTATGTGTGATAAAAAACCCTCCATCAAGATTGGTAAAATATTATAATGGGTATGCGATTAGTGGATTTTGATTGAATACGTGCATATATGGTGAATCAAGGAAATAAATGAATAGTGGTGTCTTTTTCCAAAGATAGCATCACAAAGAAAGTGAAGTTGAATTTCATGGAATGCTAGATGAAATAATTGAGTTATGTTATCTGGGACCAAATAATGTAACAATGTTTAAATTTTATTTTCTTGATTCTGATCAAGAGTTATTGGTTCATCCATGACATGGAATCATTGACATTAAATGTAAATGTATTCTTTCCTCGAATGAACCATTTATGTTGGAATATCAATAACATCGTGTTTATTATGAAAATTGTTGTGTTATTTTTATAGATTTTAATAATTGGTGTAGTGTAATAAAAATAAAATATCATGACAAAATGGTGGTTAAAAACCCATGGGGTGCAGGTACTGTAGTAGTACTGTAGCAGTGGCGGCACTGTTCATCAGCGGGTACTGTAGCTGCGGCAGGGCACTGTAGCGGCGGTAGGGAACTGTAGCGGCGGCGATACTGTGCGGTACTATAGCAGTAGGTTACTATTCACAGAATGTGAATTGGCCTTATAATTTGGGCCTACGGGCTATGTAATGGGCTACAAGCCCGCTGGGCCTTCGGGCTATGTAATGGGTTTCCCTCTACCCAGTTAAAAGAGGATTTTGCTTTGATCTAATAATAAAAATGAGGCTTCGGCCCCAACCTTTAAAAAAATTCTTTAAAATAAAAATGGTTATGTGGAAGTGAAGCATATTGTAATTTTTCAAGAAACATACCAAAATAAATCTCCTACTCGGTGATAGATAAATATCAATGATGATTCCCTATAATTAAGGGATGATGATATTGATAATTTTGCTGAAGCAATAAGGGGTGATGAAACTGATATTCTTATGGAAGTTGATGATACGAAATATGAAGATGAAGACATTATCACCGATGAAGATAAGGATAAAGATGATAAATGATGTATTATATTTAGTTATTTATTAGTTTTTTATATTTGATATCAATATTAACAATTATTTATAGGTAAGATTGTTTATTTCAAATAAATCAAGATAGTCTTAATGATCTATTTCGTTCCCCCTCTAATGTCAGTTTTTTTAATTTTTTTATATTTTATATATGTATTAACAATTAATTAAAAGTAAGATTATTATATTTTGTATGATATTTATTAGTTTTTCATATTTAATATTAGTTTTAACAATTATTTATAGGTAATATTATTATATTCTAGTAATTATTTATAAGTAATTACTATATTTTGGTATTTATTATTTTATTATATTTGATATATATTAATAATTATTTAAATGTGATATAATTATTATATTTTTGTATTTATTAATTTTTTATACTTGATGTATGTATTAAAAAAATTATAGGTATGATTATTTATTTTAGATGGTCGGAGATGGTCTCGACAATCTATTCCATTCTCTTGCTGATGCTTAGCTTCCTGATGATGATCCCGATTCATTTGACCCACAGGATGTTGCTATAGAAATGACTATTAGGAAGGGGTGTGACCTTCCTAGATTGATGATTCTAGAACCTATTCCATAAATACATCAATCTCTTTATTTTGATCACCGCCTACAGAGTTATGTTAATTTTTTTAAGGTATTTATTTTATATTGAGTTTTTGTATTAATTTTGGTAACAATATCCAATTATTTATTTTTATTCCCATTATTTTTCATATTTATCTATTGGTATTACTAGTGAAGAATTATGAAATTAATTTTCTGTGATATTGGTGTCATGGGATCAGGTTCCCATTACTATGTGACATCAGATGTTTGACCATAAGATTGTACGTTGATAAATAATATTTTTTAAAATTTATTTAATTAGTAACATGATGTTTTTAATTTTCTTGCAGAATTTACGATCTCCAATTATTTATTATATGAGAGGTACTATCTATGATGCATGGTAGATTTGTATACATGAATGTTTCCATCATTTTTTACAAAAACTAAGAAATAGAGTCATGGATAGAGCTTTTGTTACTGTTTTCAACCAGTCTTGATTCTCTCCTCAACCTAACTATATGTCAACTCAAGTATGGGAAGGACTATCATCCTAATGGATAGAAGATACTTTTAATAGTATTTCATCTTCTGGGCGTCACAACTGGGGGTGGTAGGAGGTCACACATAGGGTTGGAAGTCATAAAATTGGTATACAATGAAAACATGTGGAAACTAATATTATTTATTAATGTATATATTCTATAAATTTAAAATATTTTTTATATTATACACGCCTCAACCGAACCCTATATTATGGAGTTTTAAGTTTACAAGAAGATGTATACTGATCCCCATACTAGATAGCTTGTTGGCAATAGAGAGCAGTAGATTGTGGTTAGTATTTATTTATAAATTTTACTTAAATAAATTTAGTTTTTTTTTTATTTCTAATTATATTCGTAGGAAATTTATGAGACTATAAATTATCATTTAAAAGATATTCAAGATGAAATCAAAGAACATTCCACTTACAAGTTAGGTTTTGATGAGGGTAATTGGTCATATATGACTATTCATGGTGTTGAGAAAGGCTGGGTGACCGGTATTGGTTCACGATTGACACCCACTAGTTATTATGGTACTTATTAAATTTCATTGATCCGATTGAAGGGAGATCATACATATTCATCATCATCCATTTCACGCTATGGAGAGAGGTTGCAAGATCTGGATGAGATGAAATAGTGGATGCAAATAGATCAGGAGGAGGCGCATGGACACCAATGTTAGGGAGATTAACATATGTTGGAGTATATGTGATAGCTTTCACATGGTTTTTGTTTGGATTTTCCTCCACCTGGACCTTTAGGTGATCCTCCTCCCCCTGATACAAGTTGATCCTCAATTATTTTTATGACTATTGTGTATTTCAGTTTGATAACCATGTTACGTTTGAAATAGTGCAATAATGTTATACATTTTTTATTATATTTAAATACTTTTCTATTTTTCTAATTTTTATTTTTAATTATTTATTTATTTATTTATTGTAAAAAATATTTTAATCCATCAAAATTAGGTTTTTAAAAAAATTACACTTATTTCAAATGAGAATCATAGTTCATCAAAAGATAATTAATATTTATAATGGACCATCACATATAAAGATATTTTCTATTCTATTTTTTATGATGGGATTCTTATGATGGATTCTCATACCTAATTACTTTAAGTTATGGGAATATGCTGTAAAAAACCCATCATAAAATCATAAAACTCCAGTAATAATGGTCATATGTCATAATGGGGCATGAAGATTCTCATTGACCTGATGTTATTTCTTGATTATACAATGGTATGCATACACTTTTTTGATCATTTTTTATGTTCAAGAAATAAATTTTTATTTTTATAATGTTAATGTAAAGGAGAAAGTAGATTCAAAACATGATCAATTCTAATGTTTGTAAAGCATTATTTATATATCTTGGAGGAGCACTAAACATAGTATCATTTATTGATGAATACTCTAGGTAATTATTATTATATACAATCAAGAGAAAGTAAAAAAAATGAATTATTCAAAACATTAAAATCATATAAGGAACATGAATCTATAAATAAGATCATGTGTTTGATTACTAATAATAGTGGATAATATACAATTGATGAGTTTAATTCTTTTTATCAATAATAATAAATCAATACACAATTTATAATGGAATATGATCCATAAAATAATAGAGTATAGGACTTGATGAATATAATACTATTAGATATAATAATAAAAATTCCAAAGACTATAAGAGTATCCTTGTGTATTCATGTAAGAATAATTAAAGGTCTCATATTATGTGATCAAACAATTTTCTTCAATTATGATTGTTTTAAAAACACTAATTAAGATTTATACTACTAAAACCATTTATTATTATCAATTATATCCATTTAGATTTTTTTTTATTTAATGACCTTGAAAGACTTGATTTTGATTCAATGTTGAAGAATTTATCTTTTTTGGGGTGTGTGGATGTTGTGAAGGGGTATCATTTGTGAGAACTAACTACCCACAACCTTATTAACAATAGAGGAATAATTTTATAAAATAAAATCTAAAAATTATTATTTCCAGATATATCAAGTAAGAGAACTCAAAAAATAATAATTTTGGGTGGATAATTAATTAGAAGAACTAGTTTTATTTAAGTAATTAATATATCATGATGATAAAGAAACAGTTGATTTTGGACTATAAAAACTAAATCAGGATAAAAAATCACTAATACAAAACTCAAGTTATATCGTTGAGAGAACTTTTTTTATATCATATTAATTAAGTATAGTGAGAATTATTTATTTATAAAAGTGACCCAAATTCTAAACATATCCTCATTAATGAAGGAAATGCATGATGAACTTGGATGTCTACACATGAACAGGACTTGGAATATTTTTTCATTACCTCATAGAGAAAACTTCATCAATAATAAATTATTAATTAAGTTTTATTAGGATTAAAAGTGTTAGGTATAATGATATCATGAAAATATGGTGGTTATAAGTTACGCATAAAAGGTATGTATTTATTTCAATGAAATATTTTCTAGTATGGTTATACTTACAACTATTAGGGTCGTTTGAGATATGTATGATATAAAACATATATATTATCTAGATATAAAAATTGATTTTCTCCATAGATATCTTCATGAATAAATTTATATTATCTAACTAGAGAGTTTTATAAAAAAGGAATATAAAGCTTGTATTTTAAGATGAAAAAATAAGTGCACAGACTCTAGTATACACAAAAATAATGATTCAAGTTATTTTATTCATATATCATTAGTGTTGGATGCACAATACTTCATTAAAATATTTTATTATATATCAAGGGTTTGACTAAAAATGATTTTTTCATTATTTTTTAATATGGATGAAAAGTTAGTTGATAATAATCATATCCAAAAGATAATGCATAATTGGTTAGGTAATGTACAGACTCAGACTTAAACAATACATATTCTAGTGTTTTTTAATAGAATTCACTTCCTTAAAATTTCAAGTATATTTTAACTTTATAGTTTTAAATAATTAGTAAAAAATCTTACAAAGTAAAATCATAAATTACAAGTGGAAACTTATACTTAGTATTCATTTTCCCACTGAAAAAACTTTTTAAAAATTATACATGGTTTATTTTCAAAAAAAATTATCTAGACCTCATCCTTATCCCTAATCTTCCTTAAACCCTATGAAAAACTTTTTAAAAAAGTGGGATGAGCACAAAAAACTCAATTATGGACATAAAAAAAATAAATCTATTAGTTTAGTGGAAAAAAATTAAAATCCATGTAATATTTTTCTTTATATCAAAGTTCATTGATCTAATTAAATAAATCATTTTCATGTGAAAACACACACACTTTTAACTCAAAAAATCATTAAAACCTATAGAAATCAAATAAAAACCCTTTTTGGAAATGTAGAGCATCACATTCATATCTGTTTTCACCCATGTTTGAAATAAATATAGATTTTTTAAATCCATATGAGAAACCCATAATAAACTCCCTACTTCTTACATCAAAATACAATGTAAAGTACTCAATTAATTGAAGCTCAATCTGGGCACACCCAATGATATAATGGTCCCACCTGGCACTATCTAGGTGAACTCATCAAATAAGATGTAAAGGGATTAATCAGTGTTATCTGGTCACAACCATCATATAAAATGTAATGGGATAACATGGCACTATTTGGGCACACCCATTTCTCATGTATAATGCTCAATTACTATATCATGAATAAAACATTTTTATGTTTGTACTTTTCATTATAAAACCATTAAAAATTTGTTTAAAATTCATGTGTAAAAAACTTTTTGATATCAAAATACCTTTTTATTTTAAAAAAACATTTTCAATACCAAAACAACCAAAATAAGGTAAAGAGTATTTTTCTTTCAATAAAATATCATTAAAAACATTTTTGAGGAAAATAAATTTTTCATTTTAAAAATACTTATTTTTTAAAAAAGTTATGAACTTATAAATAAAAACATTATCTTTGAAAATTAACTTTTAAACTTGTAAAGTAAGCTTCAAATAATTATGGTTTCATGATAGTGGGAAAATTTTCTCATGCCATATAAGTTAAAAAAACATTCCTTTTGACTTTTGTAAAATAGACATTAAAAGAATATTTTTAATAAAAAGTCACTTACCTCAAGTCTGTATGTCTGATATGTACTTTATCATACTAAATAATAAAATGATATTAATTATTTACTTTTTTTATATCCTTTTTCAAGTTTATTATTCCTTTTATATCCAATATTACCATGTTATAACAATTACTCAATTATTTAACTTCACATCGGATGTTATGACGATATTCGGTACTTGAGTCCAAAATGAATTTTGTATGATGTCTATATTCAAAGAGATTATTATTAAATAATATTACAAATAATAATAATTACATAATTATCATTTTTATACTTCAATAATACTTTTAAATTCATACAATAAATATGGATATGAAAAATTAACAGAGATACAATCATTGAGATGGTTGGTCATACGTACACATGAGTAATGTTTCCATTTTTCGATGGTCATTATGAAAAAAATGTAAGTATAATTTTATTTTTACATAATGATCATATTATCATAAATGTTATATTAATTCTCTAAATATACTTATATATATCGTTCATGTGATTTGGTGATGAAAAACGAATCATATCACTTCGTGGAGGTGATAGTACACACGTACGCACGAACGCCGTTATCAATTTTCTGTGCAAGGAATGGTAATAATATAAATGATATATTATCTTTTAAGAATGATAAATATTTCATTAATATCATATAAAAATATTAATTCCTTCATTATAATCCATCCATAAGATATGGTGATGAAAAATGAATTACATCAGTTCGTGAGGCGGTAGTCCGTCGTACACAAGAATGATATATTTTTTCCAGTTTTATGGAAGTGGAGATGAATATGGGTCATTATACTAACATAATAACTTATAAATATATTTATTATACTGTATTTATTATTTTATAATGTTTTAATAAGGTTTTAGGGATGTGGAAGAATAAAAAAAATAGAAATAATCGATTAAAAATGGTACCTCTTCTTTGGATAATCTATTTTCTTAACACCTTAAGCCCAAAAAGGATGGTGTTATGCCTGAAATAGGGTCACTATAATGTGGAGAGCGATTATATAAAGGTATTATGTAAATTATTGTCCAAACCAAATAGGTTTTTTATTGTGTATAATTGGGAAGAAGAGTTTCACTTTTATAAGAGAGGGGAGAGGTACTCTTGGAAGTTATCAAAATAATAAATTAATATAAATTAATTTTCAATTTACAAATGGATCCAAAATGATTTATTTAAAATATAATATAATTATGGGTCTAAATCCCCTCATAAGATAAAAATAATATAAGTTTTGATAATATTTATACCCTTATATTTTGGTTTTTACCCTTATTTAACCCCTTTAACACTTACCATTACAACATGGTTTTTTACTCTTTGAGGGTCAATATAGTTACTACAACATGAAAAAAGATCCATAAATGGATCATTTTGAAATTTTAAATCATATCCTGGTAACTTTTATGAATTTGATATTTTTTATTTATTTTATATCATTAAATAAAAAAATATTTATTATAAAATATCAATAATATCAATTTTTAGAACTATTCGTTACTTTGACTTTAATAATATCAATAAAACAAATAAAAATTAAAAAAAACTTTTTTTATTATATCAATAACATGTCTAAGTGATATAAAAACCCATATATTACATTAATTATCTCAAATTATATTTATTTTACTATTTTTAATATCATTTATTTGATTTTTACATTAATTGAATAATTACTGCATCAGTGTTATTCAAGAATTTAAGGTAATTATTTATTTAATAAAAAAAAATTAACATTATGAATAGAAATCTATTATATTCTAAAATAATATTTATAGTGAAATATATCATGTATATAACACCTTATTTAAAATATAATGCTTATTAAAAACTAGAGTGTGACATCTTTGACTTTTCCTTAAATAATTTATTATAAAGGTTATAATCATATTAAAATGGAATAAAAAGGTAATATAACCAAATATTGAGTCATTATGGATTAAAATTACTCATTAAATTAAATTTTGGAAAGTGTTAGAGTCATTTTTTGAGTCCTTATCATTTTATTTTTTCCATCAATTACCTGATTTAACCTTTATCATTGTAAAACGATTACTAAAGTTATCATTCATATTGACTAAAAATAAAAGGGATGTATTTACTAAATTTCGGCCTACTAATTAAAAATTTTAAATCCATTTTTCAAAATTCAAAACATGAAGTGGTAGAATTTAATTTAAAATTAAAACAGAAAAACCCAACGAAGACCAGTTTTTGGGAAAACGCCATAAATGTATTTATACTAAATTTAAGTATAAAATCCATTACAAAACCATAATTGGTTTATTTAAAATTAAAAGGAACTAATTATATTTTAAAAATAATCCAAAAAAATATCATATATATTCTTTAAAATAAAATCTGATTTTAAATAAAAACGTATTTTTTTTACTATTCATTGAAAAATCAATATTCCCAGAAAATTATCAAAAATTCATTTTAAGATAATATTGACATTATTAATTCAAAAATTAAATTCATTTTGTAAAATAAATTTTCTATAACTTCTATAAATAATATTATTTATGCATAAAAATAAGAAACCCTCATTTTTTGAAGAAAAGGATATTTTTTTGTAGAATGAAATGATTTTATTAAAAATTGAATGATTATTTTCTAAGAACATACTAATAAACTCATATTTAGTTGGAACTTTATATTTATTTTCTAAATCATTTTTTCTTATTCATACCTTCTAATTTAATAAATATATTATAAGAATCACATTTAAATAATCATATTTAATTGTTTGTTTAAGCTCGATGTGGCATGTTTTGTAAGCTATAAAATATAGTTTTCCTTCTTAAAAACTCAGGATATTAAATCCCCCCCCAAATTTCATCCTTATAATTTGAAATCAGGCTCTGTAAAAAAGGTTTGACTATTTAAAATATCTCTATCAAAATCTTACGTTGTAAAAATTTTCAATGAAACATCTAATTGAAAAGTGAGTAAGGGAAGCACAAAGAGAATATAGAATAACACATACTAGGTTTCAATGTAGTAATACATATGTGGGAACTGAAAACATGGATATGGAAGAGAAAAGTAACTCCAAAGTATAGATCTATAGTGATATAGAACACGATCATGAGAAATTTAACCATCACAAAATTGTAAATTTGTGATGGGTTAAAAGGCGATTGATTTCTCAGTAAGAAAAGTAAATGAATAACATTTTTGTTTCATGATCCATTTCCTAGAGTCAAAGAATTCCATCTACATATATATTAAGAATATTGGGATATATATTTACATGAAAATTATAAATTCATCCTTTAATCAATTTCCATCACAATGTCATCTTTTCTCTAAACGATGAGTATTAAAGATTAATTTTTCATACTTGAGGCACTAGAATCATATTATAAAAATCATAAAATACACAAAATACTTACTATTTATTCCTCGTATAATTATAAATTAACCAAAACCAAAAGTTTTAGTATAATATAAAATAATTATCCAAAAAGAATAGACCTTTATATAAGGAAAAACTACTTTAATCTCCAAAATTTAATAGTAGTACCCAAAGTTTAACATAGATCATTCAACAAATAACTGACCTTAAAGTTCATCAAAAATATTCTAGAAAAATATTGAAACCCAAAAATCAAAAGTATTTGGTCAAATAGTCTTCCAAGATAATTTTAATATTTATCTCCAAATCACATCAAAGACTCTTAAAGACTCATACCAAAATGTAATTTCCCTAATCAGATAATCCCAAAGATATGCTAATTATTTATATAAATAACCTGAATCACTATAAATCCCTAATAAAATAATATATGATTCCAATATATAATTCAACCTTTATTCCTCAAATAAAATCTCATAGTATGCTATTTACCTTAATCATATATGGTTCATAAAATAGTGAACATCTTCCAAAATATTATTAATCACTTAATCACCAAATTATTTTCCAATCCCATGGATATTTATTCGATAAAACATATATTCCAAAAATTAACATAACTTGTATCCATTGGATAGTTTAAATAAAAAAATCATACTAACTAAGAAATCATGTTGGCCATTCGTAGGTGATGCACCCTTGTTACCCTTTGATTGTGGGTTCAATCCTTATGTCCTTTCTAAACATAATGGGTTCTCACCCATCTTATGGTTTTTCATTTTTCTAAAACTATATTAATATAATCCTTATAAAATTACATAAATATTATAAACAACCTCAAAAATAACATTAATATATTTATCATTAAAGAAATGTTTTAACTTCAAAGGTAATCTTATACCTTTCATTTTTTATCCCCAAATGTAATAAATTATAATTACCTCAAACAAATCACTCCAAAAATGTCATTAGTCACCTTAAAATTTCGTAATATAAATCCTCAAAATGGTTTTATAATAAATTGAACATATTATAAACCTTAAATTTATAAACCAATAATGGTATCCATCACTATTAAGATAGAATCTTATGAAAACATCATAATCTCCAATGTTGTTTAAACCATACTCTGATACAATATGTAAGGACCTAGCCTTAAGAATTACATATTCTAGTGTTTTTTATCCCTAATTAACTTCCATAAAAATTTTAGGATCTTTTAAATTTAGATATTTAGAAAAATATGACAAACTCTTAACAAATAAACCCATACATTAAAAGTGGAAACTTGTAATCGGTAACTATTTTTCCTACCAAACAAAACTTTTTAAAAATAAAATATGGTTTATTTTGAAAAAAAAATCATATTTACCTCATCCTTATCCCTACTCATCCTTAAACCTTGTTAAAAACATTTTAAAAATGTGGGATGAGCACAAAAATATCATTAAGGGACATAAAAAAGATTAAATCTATCTATCTAGTGGAATACATGAAAACCTATGTAATATTTTCCTTTATCTCAATGTTCAATGAGGTAATGAAATAAATAATTTTCATATGAAAACATAAACACTTTTAGGTTAAATAAAATCATTAAAATGCATATAAAGAAAATAAATACCCTTTTTTGGAAACTTAGAGCATCACATTCATAACATTTTTTAAACTTGTGTCAGAAATAACTAGATAATAGTTAAATATATAGGAGAAACCCATCAGAAACTCCCTCCTTATTTCCTCAAAAGACAAGGTACATTACCCAATGCATTGAATTTCTATCTGGGTGCACCCAAAGCTAAAACGGGATCACCCTGTGCTATCTGGGCACACCCATCATATAAGCTGTAATGGGCTCACCTGGTGTTATCTGGGTTCACCCATCATATAGGCTTTAATGGGATCACCTAGTACTATTTGGGAAGACCCATTTCTGAAGTATAATTCTCAAGTAATATAACGGTCATAACCTATGATCCACCAAACTGATGCCTCGAGTCGAGTCATCACATGACCTCAAGCGCTTCTCCCTATATGCCAGAGGTTTCCGGCTAGCGGAAAAGGTAAAATAAGTCACATAGGGAGACTATACCCTCTTTACCAGAGTAATTAATATCATAAAAAAATAATAGAGGAAACAATTTATAATAATAAAAAAATCAGGCATAGAAACCGAATTCTAAACAGGGTGTATGTCCAAAACCAAGCAGTAAATATATCATGTTATGGTAATTGTTCCAAAGTGAAAGTAAGACGAAATAAGGACAAACAGAAAAATCCCAAATATGGTCCCAAATCTAAGTCCGGATCCTCATCCATGCATATCCCATGCTTGACTCAAATCCCTATCCTTGATCCATTTCCCTTATCTGAACCTAAAACAGTGAAGTCTACTCGGGTCTCCAATGGTGGCCTGAGCAGGGTGTGAGTACAACTCAATAGGCCACCGCCAATAGTGTCTATAAAATATCCAATCTAAATAGATAGTACACAAAAATTAGAAATAAATGACAAGATAAACAAGGACTACTCTACTTCCATTAGATAACCAAATACACTTTGACCATTTTTATCATTATTACAATTTCCAATACTTATCACATCTTCCTTATTTAGTCCCTTTTCATCATCTGTTTCATGGGTTGGGCATAAACATCATCTAAATATGGGTATAAGGAAATCAATCTCAATGCATACGAGAATAATATAAGTCCCTAACTCACTAGGTATTTATACATCACATCAACACATAATCCTCACCCCAAAGCCTCAGTCCGGGTGGAATGCAACCGTTTGGGGAATAGACCATTCGTCCCCTTCCCTAACCTGTTCATTTTTTGGGTGGATTTTAGAGCCTCAGTCTAACTCGACCCATGTTCATAGAAACTCATGTCAATACCCCACTCTATCAATCCATGTGCATATGCTAATTAATCCAATCATCACAACCATACCATATTACAACCACACATATTCATTGCCAATGACAATCACAATACAAAACAATAAACATGGGAATAGTAATAATATTCCATAACCTAGTAACACATTTTCCATTTACATCACATAGTCATTTATCCCAATTCACATTCTCATTCCTTATCCATTTATAATATTCAACAATTACCATGCATTATCCATCTAGCCCATTTATCATTTCACAAGAATTTTTTCCCACTTATGCATTCCAAATACAATTCTTATATCACATAGCACAACCACTTCATTACATTCAACCCACTAGGTAAACCCCTTAATTGTAATGCATCAAACCATCAAAATATTCATCAACTCCCTTATACTAAACTTTTTACATGATATTCAATACACAATCCATTTCCAATTTTACATGCTTATTATTACATATATACTAATCCTTTTTGGCATTTCAACATAGTTCATAGGCCATTCAACACAATATTAACTAACCAAATTAACCCCCTTTTAAGCCACGCCAAAAAAACCCTTATACCTTTATCAACCCTATGAAAAACCATAAACATTCCTTCATCCACTCAACTACACAGGATATTATATTCAACAAGGGATTTATGTTTTTATGCATAAATTCAATACTTTTCTTTGTAAATCCCTAGGTTCAGGATTGTCGGTGCACCCCATGGGTGGATCTAAACATCCTATTCATCCTCAAAAAATCTCATGGGGTCTCTGAGTGGTTCCACTCATCACTTAGACACCTCGTTTACCAAATATTACTCAAGGTAACAAATAAACAACAAGAGGAAAGAAAGATCTCAACCCACATGCACAAATCTACAACAAAACTATGGGATATAACTTGTAGACCACCTACCTCAAATATGATGATGAATGCACTCTTAATTGTGGCTTTAGATATAGATTCAAACAACCTTTGAAGCCCCAACCTAGCTTCCACTAGAAAAATAAGGATTTTGATCTTCAGAAGAAGATGGGAGAAAATACAAACCCTAATCTAGAAAAGAGAAACTAGAGGAAGGTTAGACTTACCTGGAGCTTCGATCCACAACCAATGGCACTCCAAATGGCCTAGAGATGAGGAGGATTGATACATGGAATATCTTGAGGTTTTTAGGGTGTCACTAGTTCTGTAGAAGGTAAAATGGAGGAGAATCCTAAGTTAGGGTTAAAATCCCATAATGGTATTTTTGTTAATTTCTCAAATTTACTGGGTCGTACAGTTTACCAGCACAGTTTTCCAATCCGTTAACAGACTGTTCAGATGATACAGTCTAAGGGGGAAGGTTATCATGGTTTCCTCTGGTGCTTTGTATGGTTATCTTAACTATACACCAACTATGTGTAAACCTATATCCAAGACTGTATAGTTACCTAGGTTTCTCTAGACGGTTTTCACTAACCGTGTGCAAACCATGCAACATGCCCAAAAAACTCCATTTTATTCCTCTTTCACATTACAAACCCCCAGTAAACCCTCGACCCTTCTCATGAAATTTTAAAACACTTATTTAACCCCAAAATAATTTCTTAAACTGAATAGTAAATAGATACATACCTTAATATAAATCTGGGATCTTACTACCTCCCGACCTTATAATGGCTCATCCTTAAGTCGCTCTTCTCGGGAATCACTGAGTTTCCATAAAAAGAGATTATTCCACTAGGTATTCCTATCCATTCCCATTTCCCTTGGTTTCTCATTGTACATTACAATGCTAACATAAAAATAGAACCAAAGCATGGTCTTGACCAGCATGGATTCCTCACCACAACCCATAACATGAACCAAATACTCATCAAGTATGCATCAACTTAAACCATACCGAACCACTATAACTTCAAGGAGAAAACTTAAGAAATACTATGTAACTCACATTACATGGAAACTTCATACACAACATCATATCATCATGGAGGAACAAATCATCACCCCACAGGTCTGATCATCCTTGCAACTCATGACCCAAATCACTTGGCATCAATTTACTTTATTTTGAAAACACTAATGGTGACCAGAACCCTATGTCTCTCAAGGAAGACACATGATACTTTCAACCAAATTTTCCAACATAAATTGATCCACTACTCATTTTCTGAAGAAACATTCCACAACTATTCATCCAAACACAACCAAAAATCTCTAGTACCCCACCGATTAAACCAACGATAAAGCTCTCCACTAGGTCCAACACACCCAAATGGTGATCACTAAAGTCCCTCCAACCCAAAAATACACTCACATCATAAAACAACCATTTATATTCTATGGTTCTCTCCATTATCCTCCATAATCGATGAATGCCTACCAGAATCTCAACTCATCTTTCACATCATACCTGACGTGTTCCCAACTCACTACACTCTATCATCCATCTGAACTTCTACCCACACTGGACTCTAACCTTTCAATTGAAACTACCCGAGATGGCATTCCTAGTCAATCCATTCAAGGACTAAGTTCAGCTTGATCTCACTCAAGTACATCCTTATTTCCAAATGGAACTTTCCTCTAAAACTTCAAACCAGAGGTGGATTACTCTCACCACCCCCATTCATGTTTACCACCTTAGTTCGGACCACCCCAGACTAGATTTTCCCCAAACATCCCTCTTCCACTGATGGAATTATACCCTCTTCTCACCATTCCAATGCGCTTTCTATCTTGAAGCCTATCACTATCATCCAATACACCCACTGAGGTTGTTCTCTAACATTCGGTATAATTCCATCATCCTGGCATCACTTCCCTCCAAACCATCTTCAGGTTCCACCACCCAAATAAACATTATTAACATAATTACTCCTATCATTCATACACTAAGTAAAGGGTAGTCTTACACTTGAAATCACTCCAAAAAATTGAAACGTACTCTTCATCTTGAAACATCATCCAAGGTGATTCACCACTCTCTACATTTTTTCTTCCTCCAAGCTGAGTCAAACTATCCTCGGCTGACTCATCCTGAAATACTTAGCTTCATTATTGGAATTAAACTACATCACATGGACAAGGTTACTTTTAACTTCAATGCATTTGTTTTCCTCTAGAATGGGGGATGATCTCATTGATTTAGGATTCAAACATTCCAAGCGGTTTCTAACGGGTTTGTTCGTAGAACTGGAAACATACAATGATTCCATATCCATTTAAACCTACTTTCCAAAGGTAGGCTCTCATTAGTTGTGGACTGATGAGGCTTAGGAATTTGCATTGGTCGAGAGTATGGGAGGTCAGACTCATAACACCTTTTTTAGGGGAATTATTGTCTACTCTGGGACTCTCTTTATAGATTTAAGTTATGTTTGTGAATCCTTATTACATTACCAAGTAAAAAATTAGATTTTTTTTAGATATGACAATCAATGATTGATATGTAGGAAATTTAGAGAATATTTTATATGTATTCGAGGTTCTTCATTGATAGAGAATCATCTGTATTTTTTAGATATTATTAGTCAATGGTATCCTTTGATACATAAAAGTATCTTGGTTATTATGATGACCATACTGGTTTTAAAGCCACTCAGTGGGGCACTTGAAGTTTATTGTTATTCAGAAGAACATGGATTATTTCAAATTTGTGATCGTACCCGCAGATGGGCTGCCTACGTATCCTTTGTTTTGGAAAAGGAATCAGAACCCACGTAGTTCATGTAAGGGAGTATGATTTTTATGCATGATTGATGGCTCAAAGAAAAATTTCATGATTACTTTTACACTCTAACCTCACGTGAGTCATGCTCAGTGTGAGAAACAAAAGGTATTGGTGAAACCAGACAATTGTTCCACAAAGGATGCAATGATGTGGGGCTTATGTGTGTATGACTGCCCAAATAGATGAGGATTAAGATTTACTTCAGAGAAGAAATCTAGGAACAGGGTCCATAAAGGTATATGTGCTTCATGGAGATTTGGATACTCTAATCTTAGGGCTTACTCCTAAGAAGGATTCCCAAGTTATGAGGGGACTTATGATTGGGTTTTACTCTTGATAAGGAAGCCTAGATCAGAAGGAAATTAAGACTGGTTAAGAGAGATTAAGGATGGGGCTTACTCCTGAGAAGAAGGCTGAGGTTAAGGGACTTGAAAAATTAAGGGACTTGGGGCTTACTCCTGAAGAGAATCCCTAAATTTGGAACGAATTGGGGCTTAATCCTAAGGAGGATGCCCAAAATTAATGGGAATTATGACTAGAACTTACTTCTGAAAAGGAGGCCCAGGTTAAGGGGTTCTCTCATCTTTAAAGGATGAGGTTGAATGAATGAAATCTCTGACCTTAGTGACATAAAGATGTGTAAATCACTAGGTTTTGATAGATGTTCCACAGAATTTCTTTCAGATAAAGAAGTCAATCAAGAAAACATACCATAAATGGCTTTGAAGAGTGTCTTAAAGACTAAATATTGAATAGGAGAGGTGGAATGGCATAAGAGGGGTTAAATGGGTAGGAAGGGCACCCAAAAAATAGAAGGGGCGCGCAAGTCCTGGTAGGCGCGCAGGTACTGCGTGGGCACGCAAGTCCTGGTCGCACAGGTATACCTGCGCAGCACATGGGTACTTGCGCGATTTTCAGCCCTTAGAGTATTATTTGGGAAATCCTTGATCAAAGCCTTTAGAATTATCCCTATAGGCTTTCCAGAAGATGGCGCACAAGTTATGGTGAAGAAGTAGGGTGGCGCGCAAGTGTTTCCATTTCCCTTAAGGGTAAAACACTTAGGCGCACAAGTGTTAGTGAATTCTAACACATAGACCTTACTCATCTTGTTTAGACCTTCCATTCTAGGTAAATAATTACCTTAGAAGTGTTTGGAAGACCTGAAGGAGAGAATTGGGCATTCAGAGCTCTATATCTGAATTCTGGAAAAATTCCTCCCGAAATGGGGGGCCCACTGGGGGTATTTATAGGCTGGAGAAGACCCCGGGTGGTTATCACTTAGGGTGCGCAAGTCACTTGCGCGACCATAAGGCAGCACGCAAGTATACTTGCTCGACAGTAAGGGAACTTGTGTGACCCTAAGTCCTTTGACCCATTTTATTCCTTTGTCTATTTTTAATGTTTTCTTCAAAGGATGAATCACTTTGTGCCAATTCATTTCCCTTTCCATTCTTTTAGACAATGTGACGAAAAGGAGCATCAATAAAAGTCCCCCCTCAGAGTTGGATCCAAAAGAATAAGGATGTGACTTTGAGGAAAAGAAGAAAACCAAAGGTAAAGAGGTGCGTAGGTGTTTACAGCGCAACCATCATCGCACAGGTGCGAGTTGCACAGGGCTGGAGCGCGCTGGATGTAGCTACGCAGGTGGCCAACCTGGCCTATATATATGCGCTCATTTGTCGCATATTTCACAGAACTTCGGATTTTTGAGCTCTCGCTGCGCAGGTCATCTTCGCCATGCAAGTTGCTATCTTTTCCGCTTTTCCTTTGTTGTCGCGCTGATGTCAAGGTATCTAGACCTGCGTGGTGATACTTGCGTGCCAAATACTTGCGTGACACATTATACTTGCGCGACACATCCACACTTGCGCTCCAAGATTTAGACTTGCGCGCCTTAATGCCTTTTCCATTTTTCCTAAATTCCTTCACAAATTTTATGAAAAATCAACTTACTTAAGAGTTAATTATTCAACATTTGTGTAGAATCAATGGCTCTCAGGAGAATCGTAATAGCTAATGAAATAGCTAGCAAGCGGATTGATGATATGATGTATATCATTGGACATGATTACTATAGCGTCTGTGATAGTACTCTTCTGGATTTGGCCAAGTATCTAAAGAAATATCATCACGACTTCCCCCAAAGCATTTATCTTCCTTTGTATGGCTATGGTCATCTACGAGAAGTTACTATTCCAGAATCAAGGAACTATCTCCCAATTTATTGGTTTCAGAATTATACCAACTTTGCTTCAGCAAATATCTCATGTGGAGGAGGATTTATAAATACTGGAATAGTGGAGAAGGCCCACATGATGCATCATAGCCCTTATACGCCAGATCTGAAACCTCATAAGCCTAAGCTATAACCACATTGTCATCTTTCAATCTTCTGAAATGCTCAGATGGATCAATCCAAAGGCTGGAAGAAAAGTTGGAACTTCCGTCCTGGGGGAGGTGTGAAGCCAACTTGGATGTGGGCATACTGGGTGCGACAAACCTATGTAGATTTTGTCAAGGATCTGAAAGGAGTGGTGATATACAAAGTTGTTTAGGTTGGAAAAACATATTTTTACAGACATGATAACTTCGTTCCAGAGATACTCAGCCACTGGAGCCCAGAAACTAATTATTTCCATCTAACTCATGGAGAAGTTGGCATCAGTCTGTGGGATGTCCACAGAATCTCAGGGGCTCCAATTTTGGGTGACATGTATGATGAATTCGTTCCTCCTAAGGTGACTTGTAATGATTCAGAGAAGACTCCTGCTTTAGCTTAGGAATTATTTAAAATCTTCCACAGGCTCAAGAGTTCAGAGACCTCATTAACGCATTCTAGAAAGAATATTCATCCGGAGGAGTGGATAAATATATTTCTTATTGATAAGAAAGAGAAGGATCCAAAGCAGAAGGAACCGAAGGAGAAAGGATCCAAGAAAAATAAATCCAATGATAAGAGGCCCACTCGTCCTACCACCTGCCCAAAACCTGAGAAGAGGGGTGCTCCTGGCACATTCTGGCCAACTCTAGAAGCAGGAGAGTTTGAGAAATGGGTATATGAGGTGAATCAAAGGATCCCGAAGAAGACTCGTCTAGTGGTATTCTTGGCTTTGTGGCTCAGTGTTTATCTCTTTCCAGTCAGGGATTCGAAGGGAGGCTTCAGGCCAGGGACCTTCTTCAATGCGGCAAAGTTGGCTGAGGGAAAAATGGTTGGGTTGGATACCACCATTTTAGCAAATATTCATAGGATTTTACTTCATGTCTTCATGGGTAAATCTCCTTTATGAATAGTGGGACCATTCCAAGTTTTATGTGGATGGATCGCCACTCACTTCAGGACTTATAATGTACAGAATGGAGTACAAATTACTAGAAGATCTTTCAGGCCATTAGTGCAAGCATTCTCTAGAGTTGCTCCATTAGATCTTCATGTCTATGACATGAAAGTGAGGCTGATCATGTTTAAGGAATTCAACTTCTTTCCCTATGGAAATCCACCAACCAAGTGGTTTTTTGATGATGGAACAGCCCATTTGGATTTGAGGGCATACATGCTAGCTTGCAGAGATGGTGTGATAGTTACCAGGATTGACGGAGAAATTATATGTGAGGCCTATGATCCATATATATTTTCACGTCAATTCAAGTGTCTACAACAGATTGATATATCTCCCCCAGTACATGTCAGGTTAGAGCAACATCTGATGGTTTCTCGGCAACTGTGGCTGCTGACATCAAAGGAGAAGACTGGGGAGGTATTTGATCTACCAGTTGAAAAAGCATCACATAACTTGACCACATGATATGCCGAGCACTGGATAGAATCATACCCTAAAGGGGTGATGAATCACCCAGTTTATCAGGTGGGGAAAAGGAAGAGGACTATAGAGAAAGTAACCCTTCCTCATGAAGGTGATGCTTCCCCACCTGAGGCTGATTCGCTAGATTCCTCCTCTAGAACTGGTTCATCGGATTCCCAAGATGGGGATAATGAGTCACAACAAGTGGCAAAGAGGCCTCGTGCCCGATATAATCCTTCAGTCAAAATCAAAAGACCCACTCCATCAACTCCTGGTGAGTTACTTTATTGGGGTACTTTAATCACTACTACTTTATAAAGCAATAAGTCTTGTTTTCTTATTCTCTATCTGTAGTTGCAGGAGCTGGGAAGAAACTGAAATCAAAGATTGTAGGACCTTCCTCGGAGCCTTCATATCTAAGACCAGAGGCTGTCCAGACATGGAAGAGTTTATACTGTGGTGTTGAAACTGCCTGGCTGGATTTATGCGAGAGGATACACCTCCCTAGAATAAGGAATCTTCTGGCTTCTACGGACATCAGTTTTGAGAATAACCCCGATGAAGTGATGATTTATATTAGAGAGATGGAAATGCTCATCTATGCCACTGCTGAGTCTATTCCTGTCACCAAGCAGGTGAAGGAATTTATTGATCGTGGCACCGTTAAGGGGACTGATGAGGAGTGGCACGATTACGTGGCTTCTGAAGATGTAAGTTTTCTTTCCTTATTTGATTTGCAACTTGATTTAAGTAAAAGATTTGTTACTTAAGGGATTTATTTTCTTCATCTTGCAGCTTGAAAAGAAAGGAACTATTGAGGTTCCTTCACCACAATATAGCCCTGGTGGTACTGCCATCGGGGCTGCTGATGAATCTCCTCGCGAACTGGGCGAGATATCTCCAGGCCAGCAGGCCATGAATGAGGAGTTGGACATGGCCTTCCATTCTCCAATTCAGGTGCCTATAAGGGATACTGTTGATACTCCTAAAAATCCAAAAGGAAAAAGGTGACAAAGGAAGAATTCCACCACTAAACGCTTTATTAGTAGTGGTAAGTCCTTCGGATAATCATGAATTTTAAACAATGAAAAAAGATTGCTCGTTTTCCTTGGGATTACAAGGGCTTCTTCAATTTCACCTCTGAGGGAGAGGACTGATCCTCCTTTGAGGACCACGGAGGGTATTGTGGAACAAACACAAATTTAGGCTGACATGGATGCTTCTGAAAAAGAGCCAACATCTATTCCCAGTACTGCTCATGTTGCTGCTATAAGTAGAGAAGAACCTGCACCAAAATCATCGGCGGCCGCAGCAACTGAATCTGTCATCCTTCCTGAAGAAGCTATCCAGGGTCAGGGGCCGCAGAATGAGGGTCGCCAAGAGGACACATCAAATTCACCCACTGGTGAGACTAACCAGGATTATGAAATATCATTTGATGAAATGATAAATCGTGGCATGTCTTTCCAAGAATTTTATGATCATGCTAAGTTATCATGTGATTTAGAATACCTTGGGCGTGAGTGTTATTTTTCATTCAATAAATTTTCTTATAATTTACACTTCTAATCATGACTGAAAATAATATGCAGTTCCATCCATAGAAGTTGTTGAACTGCCAACGCCTGAAGAGGGTGTGGATATTGATGTCAACCCTACCATTGCAGAAACATTAGCTCAAGTGGAGGTAAACCCATTAAACCCTCCTGAGACCCATCTTGAAGATCCTGTTGAAACTGGGAAATATGGGGAGGAGTCTTCTAAAGTTGTTGATCTACTGTTAGGTAATGATAGTACCGAGTTTTCAAGATATACAACCAACTTCCATTATTCTATGAAACTAACCATACTTTTAATTGATCAAACAGGGCTATCAACTTCAATGTCTAGAACTGGAGGTGATGTCTCAACCTTCTCCCAAACAGTAGTAGAAGGCGAAGCTACCAGGGTCAGGGGGAAGGAGTAGAACAGGGCACTTCCCTAAGTGAATTAATCCCAGATTACATTCCCCCCTGTGATGATGACGTCGAATCAGACCCGTAGGTGCTTAACTCGCTCAGCTTTTCACGACGTAAGGCATGCAACAACATATGGAAAATCATATATGAGGTTCCTTTAGAAGATCTATCATTGAATATCCCTCGATTGTTGTCCCAATTCGTCATGCTAGGACTTGGCGATTTTGGATACCAAGAGATCCATACCGCGGTGAAACAAGTCATTTTCAGGAGGGAGCAGGAGCAAAAGTGCCGTGAAGATCTGAACATAGTGAAAATTTCAGTCAACATCGGCGAATTTGAGGCTGCGGTATCCCGAGATGAGGCTGACTATACTTCCAAGATGAAAGAGCTGAAGCATAAGATCAAAGAAAAATTCGTCCAGCAGGTGCAGCTCCAGCAACAGTTAGATGCTATTACTAGGGAACTTGACCAGCTCAATAATTCATTACAGGGAGCTCAAAAAATGGTATGAAAGCCATTACAGATGCCAAGAAGGCACTCCATCAAGATGAGAAGAGTGAAGCTGGTCGAGTGCACGAGCTTCAAGTAGCTGATGAAGAAGCTCGGGATTCTGTACATCAAGTGAAGACTTATGTTGACAGTCTTTTGTAAAAAAAATAGAAGAGGATCCAATCTGTGGATGTCCCTCTAATTCTTGTGTATCAATGGAGAGTACTTTTATCTTCAATCATTTATGCTTGTATTATTTCACTACCTGCTTTAAATTTTACCTTAGCCAATGGGCCTAGTAAGCATAGTTTTATTTTTTTACTAGGATTAATGTAAATAACCCTACAAACTTTGAATCTTTTAATTTCTCAATATTACCTAAATCATACAAAATTTATGTTTAGTGAGCTGGAACTTGAATTTTATTTAGATTTCCTTTTTCTTTTGTGTGCAGTTTAAAGTCATGAATATTGGACATAAAGAAGATAATGTTTAAGGTTGAAATAGCTTTGACCGAAATGGATTAAAATTGACTCAATTCCTTGACAATTTATCTAAAAACATATTACAATACTCAAGTATGAGGGAAAATATGTAAACTATGACTTAAGAATATTTGAATCTGAGGAATGATATGAAAAAGTGCTAAAAGGCATTAGAAGAAGTAGTTCCCAAGAATGAAGTTACCATTATTTAACAAACCCGTTAGGGGGTTGAATTATGTAGGGCCACCTAAGGGCATTGGCTACATAGTCAAATAAATAGCATCTTTTAGCTGACAGGTCCGTTATGTAGACTACTTATGCAAGGCCACCTAAGGGCACGTGTTGCATAGTTAGGAAAAAGAACTCTCAGAAATTTACTTTCCTAGTGATAAAAAGCCAGTGAAAGTTTATAGAGATTCAAATTTTTCAAAAGTATAGTGTTTGATGTATGGAAAGAGGTACTTGAATATGGAGAAGATATTTCCAAACAAGATTATCGAAGAACTGTATGGATATAAATCCTACGAAGGTCTGACCCAAATGTAGGGAAGGAGAATATAAACCATAGACTTGAATACTTTCAGATCATGAAAAAGGATATGGGACAAATATTTTAAGGATGGCTATTTTTGCGGATCCCTATATATTATAAAGACAAAAAAAGACAAAATAGGTTTTCCTCCCAAGAATGAAGTTACCACTATTTGACAAACCCGTTAGGGGGTTGAATTATGCAGGGCCACCTAAGGGCATTGACTGCATAGTCAAATAATAGCATCTTTTGGCTGACAGGTCCGTTATGTAGACTGTTTATGCAAGGCCACCTAAGGGCACATGCTGCATGGTCAGGAAAAAGAACTCTGAGAATTTCAGGCCTTTTGTGATTAGAAGTTAATAAAAGGGTTATGAATATCTGAAAATATTTAAGGTTAGGATTATGACACATAAAGATGGGTATTGTCTAATGTATGCAGAGATACACAAATCAATGCTAACCATAATCATGTTGTGGTTGGGTCTTGAATGGAAATTTTGGACATCACTACGTATCCCATAAAGATGGGAATCAAGCCATGCGTAGTTCTTGAACTACAGTTTAACGTCATGTGGGACAAAAGGATTGGAAATATTAGTTTAGGGTCATAGATCATGGACCATTATAAGAAATACACAGTGTGTGTTTTCATGGGGACTTTTCAGCCAGGGGACTGAAAGAGGAATTTGGGGTTAGGCCCAAAAGACTTGGGGCTGGATTCGAGGGACACAAAAACGTTCATACGTATCCCATAAGGATGGGAATCAAGCCCACGTAGTTCTAGAACTAACCTCTGTACAAATTAGGTCTGAACATGTAAAGGGTGAAAGGGTATTTTAGTGCAATTATGGTTTAACACAAGATAAAAGGTTCAGGTATTGCCATGTATGCACGTAGTCTTTGAAATGAAACATGATTGAAAATAAATGTAAATAATGATTCCCTCTTAGGTGAGGGTATCAAAGAATATTGTAGTTTATTGTCATACTGGACAAAAGTGTTGTATAGTTTAACACCGTATAGCAAGGACGAAAGTGAACCAATGTAAAGATATTGATTCTAGGGGCGGTTTCACGAATAAAAATCATATGAGATGGAGGTGAACTGATGTGAAGAGATTGGATTTGGGATTGAACCTTGGGAGGTTGCCTAGGTACCCAGCCTAGAAGACAAGGATCAAAGTCCGCGTATTTCAATTAAAGAATGAATTAGTGATCAAGTTGTCCTTGGGGACAACGACTTAAAAAATAGTGTTGGGACTTACACATGGTTAGTAGCCCAGAGAGAGTGTTATGGTTGAAGTTTGCTCTAAACTCACGCGAGTCATACTCGGTGTGAGAAACAAGAGGTAGCAATAAACCTAACGATGCACGGTTTAATGTCATGTAGGAAATATAAAGGGACTATGCAATTTTAAGGTCTTATAGTTAGGACTATTGGTGTTGTACAGTTTAGTGTCATGTAATTAGAACGATGGGGGCAATATAGTTTTAATGTCACGTTGGACAAAAAGGGGGACTGTGAAGTTTAATGTCGTGTAGTGAGGACAAAATAGTACACTATTTAACGTCATGTTGGACGTATTAGGTACTTTTTCACAGTTTAACATCATGTTGGATGAAAAAGGGACGATACATTTTAGCGTCATGTTGGACGTAAGTGCCAATAGTTTAAGGTCATATGCATGGACTATTGGTTATGTAGTTTAATGTCTTTCTGGATGTAAGGGACTTCTATATAGTTTAATGTCATATATCAAGGATGATGAAGGGGGACATAGTTTAACATCATGTTGGACAGAAGTGAGAATAGTTTAATGTCATATGCATTGACCCAGAATGGTGTAGTTTAACGTCATGCTGGATGTAAGGGACGTGCAAATAGTTTAAGGTCATATGCATGGACCATTGCTATGTTTTGTGTTCATACAAAATATTTCTCCAGAAATCTAGCATTGGTTGGAGTAGTAATGATTTCTCCATCCATTGAGATTAAAGAATAAGATCCATTGGAGTATACCTTATGTATTGAGTAAGGTCCTTCCCATTTTGGCTCAAGCTTAGGAGGTTTATTTCCTAGTATCATTGGAGTTCTGAGAACTAATACCAATTATCCCTGAGTGAATGAATGAAGACGAACTTTTTTTTGAAAGCTCGTTCTATTCGATTCTGATAGACTTCCAAGTGGTGAAAAGTGCACAATCTTTTCTCATCTAACCGTTCCAATTCATTCAATCGCTTTTGAGATTGTTCATCTATAGATGACTGATCACAAATGGCTAATCTGAATGAGGTTAGTTGAACTTCAATGGTCAAGATGGCTTCCATTCCATATACTAGTGAATATGGAGTTGACCGTGTTGTAGTGTGGGTGGTAGTCCAATAAGCCCATAAATCATGAAAGAGTTTATCAAGCCATGATTTCTTATCTTTATCTACCATCTTTTGCAGTATATTTGAAAGAGTCTTATTGAAGGCTTCTATCTGGACATTGGCCGCTGCATGATACCGAGAGGAATGGTTGGATTTGATGTTGTATTATTGATACAACTTCTTCACCTCGGATGAACAGAAGTTGGTTCTATTGTCTATCAATATGGTATGAGGGACACCAAATATGGTAATAATGTTAGACTTGATGAAGCTAAAAATGAATTTAGAACTGAATTCCTTAAGAGGTATTGCCTCTTCCCATTTCAAAAATAAATCAGTATCAGTAAGAATATACTTAAACTGATTGGTCATAGCTGAAGGGTAAGGTCCCACCACATCCATTCCCCATGTAGAAAATGGCCACAAGTATTTAGCTGTATGAAGAAACTCTGGAGTTTGATGAATGAAGTTAGAATGTACTTGTCATGAATGACACTTCTTTGTGAAATCAACACAATCTTGTATCATTGAAGGCCAAAAGGATCCAATCCTTCGAATCTGACCAGACAGTCTATGTCCAGACTGGTGGGCACCACAGACTCCTACATGCACTTCTTTCATGACAGCCATTTTTTCTTCACCATCAATGCATCTGAAGAGAAATCCATCAAAACCACATTTGTAGAGAATTTTCTCTAGGTGATCTGGGCTATCAGAGGGTAAAACTGACCACACGTCACCGGATTTGTTCTTTCTCAGCTCTATCAGGTGGAAGTGTTCCATTTTGAAGGTATTCCCTGATAGGTGACATCCATCCAGTAGTATGACCATACAGTTCAGGAATGGGACTAATTTCATTAATTTCATCTGTTCTAATTCGAACATAAGGTGAAATTTCATGACGGTGGGAAATACTAATGGTTGTCTTGTCCCAATTTGGATCCTCCAGAGCTGTGGCTATATTAGCCAGTGCATCAGCTTAAGCATTTTGTGATCTTCGGACATAAGAAAATTTCGGTTCTGAAGGGAATTCTGCCATTAACTCTCTGACGTAATCATACAAAGGGATTAGTTCTTCTTTTCTGATGTCATAATCCCCATTGACTTGTTTGATTACCAGGTCTGAATCACCTTTCACCTTTAAGTGATTCACTTGTGCTTGAAGCGCCAACTCCAAGCCTGTGATGAGAACTTGTTATTCTGCTTCATTATTGGTACCACCTTCCCACAATAAGAAGGAATAAGGTAACACTGCCTTTTCTGGAGAAATGACCACAATTCCCAAGCCAACTTTATTGAATTTAGGATTTTCCATTTTCCTCCCTATTGGACTTTTGGAAGCACCATCAAAATACATTTCCCATGCCTAAGGACTTTCTTGAATATATAAGACTTCCTCATCAGGGAGTTCAATTTCTGAAGATGTGTCTTCCACTGAAGGGTGTTCAGCTAGGAAATCATCCAGAGCTTGGCCCTGTATTGCCTTTTGAGACACATACTGAATGTCGAATTGCTATAAAATAACTGCCCACCTTGCCAGACATCCTGTAAGCATTGGACGACTAAGGATAAATTTGAGTGGGTTATTGCGAGATACCAATTGGACCTCATGATGCTGCAGGTAGTGTCTCAACTTCTGAACTACAAAGATTAATGTCAGGAAGCACTTCTCAATACTTGAATACCAGGTTTCTGCTTTAAGCATAGTCTGAATGAGGTAGTAGAGGATGTTTTCATTCCCAGCATCATTCTTCTGAGCAAGAAAGGCACCCAATGATCGCTCTAAGGTTGTCGTGTAGAGGATAAGTGTCTTTCCTTCAACAGGTGGCATAAATACCAGTGGACTCAAGAGGTATTTCTTGAGAATATCTAATGCTTCTTGAAATTCTTCAGTCCACTGGTAAGTGACTCCCTTCTTCTTCAATTTGGTGAAGGGTAATCTTTTGCCTGCCAAATTGGCGATGAAACGCCGAATATAGGCTAAGTGTCCTTGAATCCCTCTCAATTATTTCAAATTTAGAGGAGGTTACATACTGAGGATTGACTTGGTCTTCTTAGGATCGACTTCTATACCACGATGGCATACAATGAAGCTGAGAAATTTTCCTGAGGTTACCCCAAAAGTACATTTTAAGGGGTTCATCTTCAAATTATGTTGCCACAGCTTGCTTAATATAACTTCCAAATCAGCCAAGTGATTAGAACGTTGTTTGGATTTAAACACCAAATCATCCACATAACATTCAAAAAACTTCCCTAAAAAGGGTTTGAAGATACGATGCATGGCACACTGATATGTTGTGCCTGCATTCTTTAAGCCAAAGGGCATTGCCCGGTAGCAAAACACACCCTAAGGGGCTCTGAAGGCTATGGATTCCTCGTCTTCTGGGGCCATTCAGATTTGATTATATCCGGAATATCCATCCATGAAGGAAAGTTCTTCATATCCAGTCGTTGCATCAATTAAAAGTTCTGTAATCAGAACTGGGAAATCATCCTTAGGACAATGCCGATTAAGATCTCTGAAATTGATGCAAACTCTAATTTGTCCATTCTTCTTCTTTATAGGGACAATATTAGCCAACCACTTGGGATATTGAACTTCTCGGACGAATTTAGATTTGATAATCTTATCCACTTCAGCTTCAATTTTGGAAGCATAAGTTGGGTATGTTCTTCTTGCGGCTTTCTTAAACCCTTGATGTTCTTCTGGTAAACCCAAATGATGAGTAGTAACATCAGGATCAAGCCCGGGAATCCCTGTATAGTGCCAAGAAAATATTTCTTTATTTTTCTTTAAAAAGGAAATATACACCTCTTGTTCTTCAAGAGTCATGGTCGCACTGATTAAAGTGGGGCTTGGATCTTCTTGTATACCCAGATTTATTTCTATAATTTCATCCACGGTGGTAGAGATACCCTCTTCAAATGCTGGAGGAGCATCTCTGTTATCTTCCTCTTCTTATTTAATATGTGTTATTTCTTCCATTTCTACTTGCATAGTAGATGATAAAGAAAAACTTCCATGATTAGAATAGATTTTAAAATTTTAACATCTTGAAGAAGAAGCTTCCATTTCTGACCCGATTGATGATGAAGGGTCTTCCTTGGGAAATAAAGAGTAGATGATGGATTGAGAATCGACATCATTGTTCACCTCTGATGTTGCTATAACTTCTTCTGTCCTTATTGGCGAAGTATAGACTTGTTGGATTTCAGCAGATGAAATGAAGACATCACCATTTGGGCTTTCATCACTGCTTGGTGGATTACCAATTTCTCACATGTTGTCTGGATCGATTTTCATAATTGACCTTATGGATATTTCAAAAAGATTATTTTGATTTGGGTCTATCTTGTCAATTTGACTGATAGGAAACACATAATCTGTACTCACATGTGTAAATGGATTTACTAAAATCTTCTCCAAACCATATGGAGCATTAACTTTGGTAATCTCCTTTGTTGTGGATTTATCCCTTCCCTTCATGTGATATAATTATGCCTCAATTTATTGAGATTCACATGTCTTGAATGGGGCCTTATCACCACACAATGTCCCAACTTGACCATCGAAAAAATATTTGAGACATTGATGGTATGATGAAGGGATATCCGCATGTTGATGTAGCCAGGGTCTTCCTAGTAAGATGTTGAAGGCTGAGTCTTGATCAACAACCATGAAATCTGAATTGGATACAAGATCTCCAAACTGAGTTCTGATTGTAACTTCACCCATTGGTTCTTGTTCATTTTTATCATATCCTTGTAAGATCATGGTAGAAGGAGATAAATCAGATTCAATGAGGCCTAATCAAAGAATTGTACGAATGGGCATGAGGTTGACTTCTGAACCATTATCAATGAAAGCTCTTCGGACGTCTATTCCATTGACCTTGCTAGATAAGTACAAAGGTCTAATATGTCCATGCATGACATCATCTTCATCTTCATCAGTAAAAGATATTACTGCATGGAATTATGAAAGATTATTCTCTATGTGATAGACTTCAGCTGCAGTAATTTCAGTTTCAAACTCCTGAGGACTTGACAAAGACTCAATGAGTGCTTCCCAAAGATCCTTTGATAAATTAAAGGCATCCAGAATTGATAACTTGGCCGGTACATGGTCCAGGTGTTTCAATATATCATACTTTTGATCCAAAGGTCTGTGTTTCCCAACATGAACATCTGGTTTAGCAGGTGTCTTGGAAGTTGATGCTCTGGAAGTTGATGCATCTTGTATTGGGATAGGAGTTGGCAATATTCCTAGATTTGGAAGATTAGACAGATTAGATCCATTTACTTGCTGATAGGAAGAAAATAGAACCTTCAACCGGTCTTCCAGAATAACTATGTCAGGACTGAATTTTTTATTGGTGGAAGAACTTGTTTGTTCTTTTTGAGCTCGCTGAAGGACTCTTCCACGAGTTTCTGCTGGATACACAGTTCTAGCAGGGGTAGAATTGGAATAGTGGCTTCTAAAATATTCACGTCTTCCCCTGTATCATGAGCCTCTAGAACTTCCTCTGATTCCTCTATTTGATATAGGGAATTTGGGCTCATCAAAATAGAAACTGAAACTCGCATATGGATCTGTTAATTGAATCATATTAACAGAACCAAAAATCAACTCTTCATCTCATGAAGACTCTACCTGATTAGCATGTTTAGGCTGTGCAATTTGGTGGGACGGTGCCCGTTGCTTCAAAGTAGATGGCATGAAATCTGGTAGAGTCGAAGATAGCTTAGGCTTTGACACATACTCATCTTCTTCTAATTGTTCCTCCTTGTAATTGTGTCGTTTCATTGAGGATTTTCCCTCTGATGAAGCGGGTTTTGCTACGGCATTCATGGAAGAAGGCACAATTGGTTTCTTCAATTGTGTTCGAAAAATAGCATGAGTTCGGTTGATCATCTTTCTGACCATCCAATCATCATATTTTTGTGCATTTTTTCTTTTGACTTCTTTCCACTCGCTTTCCTCATCTAGAACTGTAGTAGTAACACATACTACCTTGGCTGAAGAGCTTTTTAGTTTGACTTGTCCTGAGTCGACCATCTTTTGCAAGAGGTCCTTGAAAACAAAACACTCCTGAATGGGATACCCCAACATCTGGTGAAATGGGCAATAGTTGGGATAGTTTTCATCTCCTTCCTTGTTTGGCCTCTTGGGCCTTGGAAATTGAGCCAAATTATTTTCCAGAGTCGAAATGAAATAATCAGGAACTTGTTCATTTTGGAAAGAGGAAACTTTTCTTTTCAAATCCTCAAATAGTTTTTGTCTTTGATCTATTTGATCATCTTGACAAAATAGCCTCTGTTGTTGACGCTCAGGAGGTGGATCCCTTTGTGAAGATGAAGGTTTTGAAGTAGAAGCAGGTACAGGTGCGTGCTTAATCATAACTGTAGCAATCTCTGCTTTACTCGTTCTCCTTCCTGGAGCTGATGGAATTACACAAGATTTAGCCTTAGTCTGTATAAGAGAATCTTCAATCTGTTGAGCGATTGAAGTAAGGTCTCGAAACCCTCCTATTTATTTCACAGTGATCAATGGTGTGTGTAATTCATCACGCAGATTTTCCACACAGATTGGCAACAGTTCCTCTTGAGGGAGTGCTAAGCTCAGGGAATATGTTAATCCCTTACAGCGAGCAATGATATCAGAGACTCTTTCATTCTCCCTTTGCTTATAGTTTGTAAGATCGAAAATTGTTGTCTTTGGAAAAGTTGAGTTGAATTGAAGAAGAAATTGTTGATGGAGATCTTCCCATCTGGTAATTGACCAGGATTTCAAGCTTGTGTACCAGAAAAAGGTTGTCCCTTGCAAGGTTCGCACAAAGAATCTGAGTTTCACTGCTTCTTGCTGCTCCGGAGTTCCCATCATAGGATCACAACAAGACACGTAATGCATAAAATGATGTTCAGGATTGCCTGATCCATTGAAAATATAGAATACAGGGTTCCCAAAATTTGATGGGGGAGGGATTGCATCTACCCATTCAAGGTAAGCTCTCTTTTCTGGTTGAACCTGAGCACTCCTCCCTTCCATAGTCTCTAACTGAGCTGTTAATGAATCAATGGTAGTTATTAACTTTTGAGAAACATCTGGTTGAACTTGGACTTGGGCAGGTGCAATGACTGGAGCTGGTACAGATGTGGTGGTTGGTGCTGCAACTGATGGTAGCACTTCCAATTGTTGTTGCACTTGACCCGTAGGATTAGAATTGTGAGGGTGTACTGATAGAAGAGGATATTCTTGATCCATCTCAGTAGCTGCAACAAATTCCCTTGGCTGATTGACTCCATCACGCTTAGGAGGAAGACTACCTTGAAGTAGTATTGCGTTCATCCTCCTCAATTCTTTCATTTCTTCTTCTTGTTGTGAAAATATTTTCTCTAGTGAGTGTGATTGGCCTTCTCTAGAGGAAGGATATGTAACCTGATTCTTTACCTTCCCCTTTTGTGATCCCTTTTGGAGAGGGGGAAGTGGGTTATTTGAAGGAACACATAGATTTTAGGTAAACCTTTGATTTCGTGTACGCACACCTTCTTCATTTGTGTCTGTGCGTACAACTTCTTGAACAGGAACCTCTCTATCTGATCCCTCTGAGTGATCCTCATCTAGTGGATCAACAACAACGGCACTTATGACATTGATTGATGCATAATGCATTGCATCCCTTCCATCAACATTTATGTGATATTTTCTTCTACCATGCCCCTGAAGAGACATTGCCTTTTGTTGGTTTGATCCCTCAAGAACTTCTTGGAAAACCGTAATTTGAAGAGAATCTCCTGATAATTTGGATCTTCATTCCTATTGGGGATTCTTCCCTAATCGAGAGAAGACCTACTTTCTTTGAGGGAGGGATTGAGGATTTCAAAAAGTCCCCAGTCTGGTGGACTAGGGCTCTTCCTACTATTCCCGCTCAACTCCTCGAATCCTATTTGTTGATTTCGAGAGTTGGTTTAAAAGAGCCCCCAGTCTGGCAAGCTGGGGTGGCTCTTGATATGCTATGTCTAAGAATTTCTTAAAAGATCTCCTGATCATGCATACTTTGGTCCTGAAATTAGCCAGATGCATCAATCAACATCCACTTTTATCACCAGGTTCAAAATACCATTGGATGATTTATGACACTTTTGTCACTTGATGATGTGCTTGCTCTATATGAGAGGCCTATTCAATATTCTCTTTTGCTTGATGTAGGAGTAATTCAACAACTTTTTCTCTATATTCTTGATTTTGAGAGGAACTAATTGAATCTTGTTCTTGGGAAAGCCTTTGATTACAAACAAAACCCATTGATTGTGGTCGGTCATGGGCAATAACATTGCATGAAACCATTTTCGGCAGGCTTTGATGACTGGAGAGCACAGTGAAATGTAGTGCTCCATGAACACCCAATCCTATAACATGAATACTAGATGGGGCATTGGAAATTAACTGGCGCAATCTTTCTAGTGCGCCAAGGCATGAACGTTGAAGGGCTATCTGCTGCTTTTCAGCCTTCGGATATCGAGAGACTGATAGAGATGCGAAATCAATCTGCCTTTGTAACCCTTCTATTATCTTAACATTATTTTAATATTCATCATAAGATAATACTTTCTTTTTAAACTAACAAATATTTTTCCATATGTTAAGACAAATATCATGAATTCCATCTTCTGTCAACATTTCTGGAATGTCATACTGAGAGTCAGCCAGAGGCCAAAACATGACTGGCCCTTTACCTTTCGCCAGTTGTTTTCTCATGTTCAAAATTTCCTCTTTATTATTAAATGAAGATTCTTATACTTGATTTGACCAGAGCTGGTTCTTCCTTGTTGCTTCATCGGATTCAACAATATTGGTAGAGAAATCACTGATCAAACTAGAAGATTCATGACTTAGGGGTGGTTTGGAGAATGACCTACACCCTAGGCTATCTTCCGATTGATAAAGTATTTCACCTACTAGCGATGAAGCATCAGACATGACTGGTTTCGTATTTGCAAGTGCCTCAAGATAAGAGGTATTTCTTGGCACTACATTGTCCACTAGATCATTTTACAGGAAATGTGCATCACCACTATGGAGATGAATTTCGCAGTGAATTTCATCATCATGGGGAGGACCACCATGGTGGGTTACAGTAAAAGATGAGATCTCTTGCTCTTTGGTCTTCTGACCACACAGAGGGTTCCTGTGGATCTCATATGAAGATGAAACTTTGAGATCAACCGAATTGTCATGAAGAAAGCCTTTCTGAGGAAGTTTCTATTGAAGACATTCATAATTAATGTTCCCACTATTGGGAAATGAGGGAGTAGAATCTTGAATTCCAACAGGTAACTATCTGAGGGCTTCAAGAACTCCAGCATCGAGCAAGGCCTTGTTACAGACTGGCTCTTGATCTCTTGACTATGCTGGGGGGGTCTTCTTCTTAGACGCCTTCTTACTCGCCTTGGAAACCACTTGTTGATGAAAGTGGATGCTCTGAGTAGGTGTATGTTCCTAATCAGAAGAGATGGCCAGGTTAGGCTGACGATCTCTACTCAAATCAGGTGTATGTGCCTAACTTGGTTATCTGTATGATATGGGGGAGTATTCCCCACAACCCTCTTGGACTGGAACAGATGTGTGTTTCTGTTTCGGAGTGAACTGTTGATGTGTCACTCCACTGGTAGGGATAGATTTATGTGTCTTTCCCTGAGATGTTTCTGAAGCTGTTATAATATCCTGGAAAGCATCCAGAATATGAGTAGGTATTTGCTTATTCTCTTTCACCATTAATAGAATATTATTGGTGACTTCAGCTGCCGAAACGGGGATATACGTCCATTCTATTCTTGGATCAGGTGTGTGTTCCTAATCTTATCCTCCTTTTCCTATCAGTGAATCTTGACAGTACTCAAGTGTAGGGGAAGAGAGTTGAGTCTTCCTCCTGTTTGTCGCCAGAGCTTTCTGACTGACTTTTACATGTGCTACCAAGCGAGACTATTGTTAGGCTTGATCAATACTAGCAGGTGTATGTGCCTAGTGATTGCACTTCTCCGAATGTGGTTGACGAGCTCCATCATATGTAGTCAGACGAGCCTGCTGACTAGCTAATGGTTTATAAACACGTATATGTTCCTGCCTATAGTACTCCACTGGAATTGCCTGGCGGGATTGGCGTGATGCTTCCAGACGAGTCTGCAGGACAGCGGAATTAAAATGGATGGGTGTATGTGACCGCTCGTTGCTTGCCACCAAGTTAGGTTGGTGGACTTCTCTGGAGATGGAAGAGATGAGAACCTACTCACTATTGACCGGATTTTGCCTCTGGAGATTCGTCTTTCCTGCTCGGGTTCGAGGAACCTGAGCCGAATGCCTAGAGTTGACACCCTCATCATGTTGAGGGCGCACTTCCGCACAAGTCTGGAGGCGATTGTTGATAGGATCCCTTGGGAAGAACTCATGTCTGCTTGAAATAAGGCCATGAGGGACCTGCTCATTCACCTCCCCGTAATAAGGGAGCGAATGGTGATTGTGTTCTAGGGATAATGACCCAAAATGGTTGGAGACGGTGGTTAGAACCTCCTACTTCTTGATCACTGGTCGTCGCTGTCTGGACGACCAGGGTGAATTGTTCACTTGGAGGGCTTTTCGGGCAGCCTCCAGAGTTGGGATGGTACCATTTTGACAGTACTCCTTAACCAGAGCATTTGATGCCCAGCTTTGAAGACACTGAGTAGGTGATGTCATCCTTAGAGCAGACAACGATCCAGCAGGAGTAGCAGTAATGGAATTCGCAGCAGCGGTATTCACAGGTGTGAACTTAAGAGCATACATTTCTTAGAATGCAAAAAATCTTAGAAAAGAGTGCTTTTTTGATATAACAGATGTAATAAAGATAAATTCATCCACTACATCTTTTGGATGAGCACATATATCAATGATTGTTTTTGTTGGCCCTCTCATTGAGTTTTAAATAGGGTCCTAACAAATAAGTAAAACATCATTTTAACTTGGTTAAAGATTCACGTCGGGTCACCCTTTTTTGTTTCCCTCTAGAATGGGGGATGATCTCATTGATTTAAGATTCAAACATTTCAAGAGGTTTCTAACGGGTTTGTTCGTAGAACCGAAAACATCCAATGATTTCATATCCATTTGAACCTACTTTCCAAAGGTATGCGCTCATTTGTTGTGGACTAATGAGGATTAGAATTTGCATTGGTCGAGAGGATGAGAGGTCGGACTCATCACACCTTTTTTAGGGGAATTATTGTCTACTACAGGACTCCCTTTATAGATTTAAGTTATGTTTTTGAATCCTTATTACATTACCAAGTAAAAAATGAGATTTCATTTAGATCTTATAATCAATGATTGATATGTAGGAAATTTAGAGAATCTTTTATATGTATTTGAGGTTCTTCATTGATAGATAATCATCTGTATTTGTTAGAGATTCTTAGTCAATGGTATCCTTTGATTCATAAAAGTATCTTGGTCATTATGATGACCATAATGGTTTTAAATACACTCAGTGGGGCACTTGATGTTTATTGTCATTCAGAAGGACATGGATTATTTCAAAGTTGGGATTGTACCCACAGATGGGCTGCCTAAGTATCCTTTGTTTTGGAAAAGGAATCCGAACCCACATAGTTCAAGTAAGGGAGTATGATGTTTATGCACGATTGATGGCTCAAAGAAAATATTTCATGATTACTTTTACACTCTAAGCTCACGTGAGTCATGCTCAGTGTGAGAAACAAGAGGTATTGGTGAAACCAGACAATTGTTCCACGAAAGATGCAATGATGTGGGGATTGTGTGTGTATGACTGCCCAAATAGATGAGGATTAAGATTTACTTCAGAGAAGAAATCTAGGAACAGGGTCCATAAAGGTATATATGCTTCAGGGAGATTTGGATACTCTAATCTTGGGGCTTACTCTTAAGGAGGATGCACAAGTTAGGAGGGGACTTATGATTGGATTTTACTCCTGAGAAGGAAGCCCCGATCAAAAGGAAATTAAGATTGGTTAAGAGAGATTAAGGCTAGGGCTTACTCCTGAGAAGAAGGCCCAGGTTAAGGGACTTGAAAAATTAAGGGACTTGGGGCTTACTTTTGAAGAGAATCCATAGATTTGGAAGGACTTGGGGCTTACTCCAAAGGAGGATTCCCAAAATTAATGGGAATTATGACTGGGACTTACTCCTGAAAAGGAGGACTAGGTTAAGGGTTTCTCTCATCTTTAAAGGATAAGGTTGAATGAATGAAATCTCTGACCTTAGTTACATAGAGATGTGTAAATCACTAGGTTTTGATAGATTTTCCACAGAATTCCTTTCAGATAAGGAATTAAATCAAGAAAACATGCCATAAATGGATTTGAAGAGTGTCTTGAAGACTGAATCTTGAATAGGAGAGGTGGAATGGCATAAGAGGGGTTCAATGGGTAAGGAGGGCACCCAAAAAATAGAAGGGGCGCGGAAGTCCTGGCAGGCACACAGGTACTGCGTGGGCACGCAAGTCCTGGTCGCGCAGGTATACCTACGCGGCACATGGGTACTTGCGTGATTTTCATCCCTTAGAGTAATATTTGGGTGATCCTTGATCAAATCCTTTAGAATTATCCCTATAGGCTTTCCAGAATATGGCGCGCAAGTTATGGTGAAGAAGTAGGGCAACACACAAGTGTGTCCATTTCCCTTAAGGGTAAAACACTTAGGCATGAAAGTTTTAGTGAATTCTAACACTTAGACCTTACTCCTCTTGTTTATACCTTAAATTCTAGGTAAATAATTACCTTACAAGTGTTTGGAAGACCTGAAGAAGAGACTTGGGCATTTAGAGCTCTATATCTGAATTCTGGAAAAATTCATCTCGAAATGGGGGGCCCACCAGGGGTATTTATAGGCTGGAGAAGACCCCGGGCGGTTATCACATAGGGCACGCAAGTCACTTGCACGACCATTAGGTGGTGCGCAAGTATACTTGTGCGACAATAAGGGAACTTGTGCGACCCTAGGTACTTTGACTCCTTTTTATTCCTTTGTCGATTTTTGATGTTTTCTTCAAAGGATGAATCACTTTGTGCTAAGTCATTTCTCTTTCCATTATTTTAGACAATGTGATGAAAAGGAGCATCAACAGTATTCCAATACCACCTGCAGAAACTTACCCAAGTCAATATATGATACTCTTTGGAGTTATAGAATCCAACCTCTCTTACCACAAACCATTATTGTATCACTCCAAAGCCTCTGATGTAAAGACACAGGAATATCAAATTCCATTAAGAGCAACGCTGATCCCAAATACAACATTTGTCTCAATCAACGAACACAATCAAGTCTCACTTTTCCTCTCTGAGAGACCCAGCGTGCACCTCAAAGGTCCCTCCTTTGTATTTCAGTGACACTAAAACAACTCATCATTCTTCTCTCCATGTCCAGGACTAGCTTATCACTCCCCACCTTAGAATTATCATTACTATTACTCTCCATGAGGGATTTTAACCACACTTCTTTGATTCAAACACATTTTGAACCCCAAAACATAGACATGAATATTTAACTTTCCCCAGAACAAGAAAATGAACGCCACCCACTGCCCATTCCTGGCTACCGTGAATGGTGTCAACTTCATTCATTGATACCCAATCCATCACGGGGACCTCACACAAAACCATTGATGGTGTACATCCCATCATCCAGCTTCACACTTGTCTCTCCCATGTGTGTAACCCCACGATGTCCCACATCCAACCAAAACACCTTCAAATATCATTTTGTAAATCTAGAGCTTCTCAACGCACCTGGGACGATGTCAAGATATTGGGCATGATCATCACTAACTGAAGTATGCTAAGAAGTTTTTTGAAGAGCATCACCAATAGCTTATCCGTTGTTGATATCACCTCCCACCATGGGACACAATGACTGAAAAAGGTACTTAGGCCTTAATTCCATGCACATCACATCACATTCCATCATCACCTAACCACCACCACTTAGTAATGGCTTCCAATAAAGACTTTCCACCACTCCACAACCATTCCCAAGTAGTTGTGAACCAACATTCCTTTGACTCCACTTCCAATACACCACTCAAGATCTTTTGGAATGACCCTGATAGGTATCAACCAAAAAAATGGTCTATCACACCATCAAACCATTCATACAACCAGCTTGGCCACGTGATCATCCTCACATTGGGTGTCACTTCCAAAAAAAAAACTAACCATGCTTCAATCTCCCTTGTATCTTCCATTTGAAAACAATATTAATACCTCCATTGATCATCCTTATGACATACAGATCAATCATACACATGATACTACTCTCTGAAAAAACCTTACAACCCACCACAAGCACTTGGGTTCCCTTCAAAAGACCCATGGTATAACTATTCCCTTTTCCAAAACACGATGGTACTCATTACACTTTGATCTCACCCCTAAAGCATCTCCCATGCCTCATATTCCAAGACACCAACATTTTTGGATGAGCCTCCCATAGGGTCACACCTAATTTCCCTAAAATTGTTAATGTGTAACCATAACTCATGTTGTATCACCAGACTACCAATCTTCCACATATCCCTCTCATCCAAACCCTCACTATGTAACAACCTCTGTGTCCCACTGACAAGCCCAATACATCCACTTGTGAACCACACACCCAAAATAACTAGGAACCCCTTCCAACCTCACTTGTAGGTCACCTTCAATGTCTAACGATACCAACTCCTTAAACTATATTCATTATAGTAAAAATCCATTGGTCCTCTTCCCAAACCACGCACATTTGGTTGCATGTAAAACAAAATTCATGGATAGCACTCCCATCCCTATTTTGGTACAAACTGTGCCTAGCGCAGTAAGTAACCAATCACTCTAGGTTCTTCACCAAAGTTAATCACACATATACATCAGCACCACAAGACAAACATCCTCGCTGCAATCCTTATCACAACTCGCAAGGTCCCTACTCATGAGGTCTCCAAAACCCATGCACCATCCTAAAGGTTCAACATACACCCTATAGGGTCATGAACCATGAGGGTTCCCACACTCACATTGACAAAAAAACCACGTGACCCCAAGGCCACAACCCTACCAAGGGTTCCCTATGTACCTCTCATGTTCCTTATCATAACAAATAGGGCCTCTCAATTCAAACCAAAGGTCACAAACTAGGGGACTCCCATTTCCAAAAGTTTCACCACACATCCTTCATAATTAACTTCCCCATTCTTGAACTCAAACATTCACATTTTAAATTTCCCTTTTCAAAACTTGTTACCATCATCATTTTAACTCATTTACACTTTTCATTTGGAAAAATTATTTATCCATTTTACTGTCACTACACAAATTCTTCTCTTTTAGACACCATTAAATATTACAATTACCGTAACCCAAAATTTTAACCTGGTCCTGAAATTTTCTCATACACATTATTCTATATGATTCATTTATATTAATTTCATTTATCCACTTGAATTACCATTATAAGACACCATTTTCTTCAAATTTTCAAGGAAATAAAATTCATTCTACTCTCTATGTATCACACACCCATCCTGTGTGTGCTTATCATGATACATTCCACCTATATCCCTATGTGCCTAAAATGATACATAAATACACAACATCGTGCAATTATAGACATGATAAAAATATCATAAGTCAGTCAAATCACACAAAAATTGCATCACCTAATGGTGAAATATCATTCTACTATAATAGTACCCATCATGAATAGCCATTCCCACCCTGGGTGACTTGGGTTTTTCCTCATACATGGGTTAGCTACTCTAAATCATGAGCACATTACCAAGGATTGACACATCCTAACCCCTATCTACTATCCCAAATAAAAATAACTTAGAAAAAAACTCCTCTAATACCAATTTGTAATATCCTTGACTTGGTATCCACTAAACTAGTGCCCTAAGTCGAGTCATCACATTATCTCAAGCATGCCTCCGCATATTCTAGAGGTTGTTGACTAGCAGCGATGGTGGTTGAGCCCAAATTTACCCTACAGGTATGCGGTCGTGGTAGTACAGGTAGGGGTCGAATCCACAGGGACAGAAGAAGAAACCTTGAGACACTTTGATTAGATGCGGGATTGGCTATGAGGTGGTCAACTATGGTGTTGATTGATTTGAAGAAATATTGATTTAATTTAAAGAAAAAAAACCAATAAAATTACCTGAATTATAACAAATAATTAAGGTGAGTTGTTCCTAGGTTGTCTCTTGGGCTTTATTGGATGTATTTGTTTTTTATTTGATTTTCTGTTCATCGGTTCAAGAGGTATCCATTAAATGAAATAATTCCTCAATATCATTCTCCGATTTAATCCATACACAATTTCAAGGATGATCACCAATTCACTTAGAGGATCAATTAAATGACCACTCTAAGGAATTGGATCGTACTAGCACTCAAAATGTGTCATCGTTAAAGTCGGTGAAGACCAAGAAGAAGATAAATCAAAGAAAAGAACTCTTAAAATAAAGAACAAATTTAAGAATTTAAGAACGTCAAATAACATTCAATCCAACTCATGAAAATCCCTAGGATCAGCCCATAAAAGGTTAGCCCTCCATTGATGCTATTCTATCAATGGAAGCGGTTAATTGACTTAAAGAAGCAAGATTGAAGAAGAAAGAAAAAAACATTAATCAAAATGAACACTCCACCGTTGTGTGGTGAATTCACAAGTGTGGGTGTGAATAAATTCATACTAAGATTCAACGGTATCAACGTGTGAAGAAAAGGAAAATAAAAAGTGAAAAAGAATAAATTTTATTAAAATACTAAACGTGAATGAAAAACTTACATTAGAGAAATTGACGATGTCATTACAAAACAAAAACGGGAAATTACAATTGAAAGAAAAACTTGGATTCAAAGGAAAATGTTAGATGATTATTCCCTTCACCACCATCTCCTTATATAGGCATATTAGGAGCCTTATTTCCACCCCCAACAATAAATTCACCCCCCAACAATTAAGAGAGTCAAAAGGAGGGTGATGAATCAAAAGGAAATGAACGTTACAAAGTTGACCACAAAACCATCCAGATTCATCCTCCATTTTGACGTGCCCGTTTTACACTTCATACGGCCGGATCCGGAGGTATCATAAATAGAACATATCTTCTTGCATGTGTCTTCTAGAAGCTCTAAAAATTTCAGGAAGGTTGGATCATCCTTTTGGATGTTATGGTCGAAATGGTGGGACAGATTTCTGTGCATTAATGTCGGGTCCAAGATTTAAATCTCAACTTTAGATCCCTTTATCATCATAAAAACATCAGAATTAGCTCCAGACACAGTTGAATAAAATGATCCTAATATTTTTATCTTTCTACTTTATAAATTTGAGCTTCATTGGGATTGTTTTTTGGTCCCCACATTTGTTTGATGGGCCTTAGGCCCATTATGATTTTTCCAACAAGTTCCTGCCTTCAGGCACAAAATTCTCCATCTTCCTTTGGGATTCATCCATCAGACCTAAAAGATAAAATGTTCCAAACAAAGAGATCAATCATATCCCAAAATTTAAAATTCATAAAATGAATATAATGTTGTCCAAAAACAAATGAATGATTGGGCCCAAATTTGCATTTTAAACATGAATTGCATTTAAGATGAGAAATGAAGTTCTATTTATGTAATGCACTAAAAAAAATGTTTATGGACTTGGGAAAAATGAATATAAAGATATTAACAATTAATATTAGCCACTTTCAGTGACTAATCACACCCCCCAACTTGAGTTTTTCTAGTCCCGAGAAAAATAAATTTCAAATATGAAATTCAAATCCCCTTTTCCAAAAACATTTTAATACACATTGCTCACCCAAATATCTAATACCAAAAAAATTATGAAAACCCATCAAAATCATTAAAAACAAGCTAGGTCCATGAGCATATCTCAAGCCCAAGCTCATTCCTTTGTTCAAATTCATTGTCACATTTCATCCAATTCTAATTAAGCATGATAAAGTGTTGTGCATCATAAAAGATATGGGGCCCATTTTATTGTTCAAGGGGAAAAAAATGGAAGCGCTAGGTGGGAATCACATTAAACCTTAAGATGAGTATCCATTTTTTTTTGATTTTTTTAACCACAATATATATGAAAAGACTAACTCTGGGCAAGAAAACTATGGAGTCACGATCCCCAAGTTCCGGACATCACGCATTTTGTCAATTTCATGCTCTACAATAGAGATATAAAGCCTAACTCTGGGAAAGACAACTATGGAGTCACGATCCCCAAGTGTCGGACGCCACACATTTGGAAAAAACATTTCTCTATGTGGTCATTATTTTTGCAAAATTTTTTGTTTTTTTTTGTTTTTTTGTTTTTTGTTTTTGGATACTCAAATTAAACTAAAAGTGACCCCAGAACCCTATGCTATAATAAAAGGGACCCAAGAAGTCAAATTTACACCCACGATCCAGTATACATGCATTGTGGCATTTTTATTAAGAGGATGAAAATATAAACTTTGAAAAATCACATCGGACAACCACACTTTCCAAAAACTATGCTCATGAACTTAAACTTGCATTAAAATCAGAATCAAGGCATGCAAAATTTATTTGATATCCAATTTCAGAGTTTGCAATGTGTGTTATCATGTTCAAGGTTAATGGAATTTTTTCTTTCCATGCATGTTCTTATTGAAAAAATAATAATTCTTTATTTCACCTCCCCCCAGCATAGAATAACACTGTCCCCATTATTTACAGAAACAAAAAAGTTATAAGGGGGTAGGAGAGGAGTTCAAAGAATAAATTTAAAATGATAATCATGGAATGAAGTCACCTGGTGGTTGATGATGATAGCGCATGCCATAGTCTCCCTTCAATCCTGGATTTGAGTCTCAGTGGCTTAGATGGTGGTGAATGGATTTTCCTTATGACTTATGACATGTCATTTTATTTTTTTAACCTATAAAAACATAAAAATAAACAAAACAAAATAAACTGATGATACATTGTCATCTTTTTAGATTTCCGGGTAAGGTATTACTCAGAGATCACGCCACGTGACACGGATGAATATGGTGCTCCCCTTTAATACCCATCCTTACTCATAAAAGAAGAACAGGTCAACAGTCTATGGTAATTTATTATATGAAAAATAAAATGCTTCAAAATGATTAGAAACATGAAAACCATGGGTTGCCTCCTATGAAGCGCTTTTTTTTAATGTCATTAGCTCGACTTGAACCCCCCAACTTATCCAATTCCAACTTTCAAAATTTTAATTAACCCATATTTATCCATTTCAACAAGATTTAGATTGATTATTTGTTTGAATATGTTTCATGTGAAATCCTTTGTTCTATAATGAGCGGTAAAATCCATGTAATATCAGAAATGGTTGATTGAATTGAATATCTAGTATTTCCTAATACATCAATAAACATTTCCAATTTTTTAGTTTCAAGGGGATAATAAATTGAAATTTCATGGTTTTGGTTATCCAAATTTAAGAGTGGGGAAGAAGGGAGAAAAATTTTGAGTTCAGGTTGATAAAAATTTACAAAAGAAGAATGGAAATTTGAATCAAAAACAGTTTCTTCTCCATGAAATTTAGAAATAATTGGTTCCTTTTGAAATTTGGATTCCTCCCAAAAAATTTCCTTTTGAATTTCGGGAGTGGGTATAGACTCAATATTTGTAAACTCTACCAATGGTTCAATGATTGGTGATTCTAAAAAATCATTTTTGGTGCAATATTCTGGAAATTCAATCCTTGAAGAATAATTTCCCTCTTGTGAATTCATGAAATCAATTTCATCCTGATTAAATACTCATTAACAATTCCTTCATGTTCTTTATCTTGAATTTAAAAATTACCTGACCAAATCTCTTCATTATCCAACTCTGTATTCCATGATTTTAAAGTGGGTTCTTTACTAAATTCACATGAGTTATGTGGGAAACAATATTCTTCTATAAGTGATGTGGAAAGGACATCCTGAGTGGGAATGGTTTCTTCATAAGTCTCAATGTTTTGTATTTCTAATCTCAGTGATGAAACTTCTGAATTCATTTTAACCATTTTTTCACACAAATGTTCAAGAATTTTTTCAGAATTAGGATTGATTGTTGTTTGTACATCAACAACATCATTAATTTTGATCTCTTCAATCATCCTTGAGAGGTATGGAAATTGATCCTTTAAAAAATCAGCATCCCATTGATCGTTCATGTTATCGGGTGTGGGGTATTCATTTAAAGGTTGATAAAAGTAATTTCCTAGGTGAGGGGATTCCCAATTTTGATTTTCTATTCGATTCTAGCCTGATTTTATGAAAGGAAATTGTTGATGATACTCCATTGCAGTTTAATGAAATTTGGATTTGGATTTGTTTTTTTGGAAAAATATAAAGGGGAAAAGAAAAGAGAAATAGAGGTGAGAAAAGAGAAGTTAGGTGAGAATAGAAGGAGGGTGTTTAAGAAAACTTACTTGGGTCCCCGACAATGGTGCCAAAATTTGGTTGCGCCCAAATTTACCCTACAGGTATGCGGTTTTGGTAGTACAGGTAGGGTTCGAATCCACAGGGACCGAAGAAGAAACCTTGAGACACTTTGATTAGATGCGGGATTGGCTATGAGGTGGCCAACTATGGTGTTGATTGATTTGAAGAAATATTTATTTAATTTTAAGAAAAAAAACCAATAAAATTACTTGAATTATAACAAATAATTAAGGTGAGTTGTTCCTAGGTTGTCTCTTGGGCTTTATTGGATGTATTTGTTTTTCATTTGATTTTCTATTCATCGGTTCAAGAGGTATCCATTAAATGAAATAATTCCTCAATATCATTCTCTGATTTAGTCCATACACAATTTCAAGGCTAATCACCAATTCACTTATAGGATCAATTAAATGAGTACTCCAAGGAATTGGATCGTACTAGCACTCAAAATGTGTCATCGTTAAATTCGGTGAAGACAAAGAAGAAGATAAATCAAAGAAAGGAACTCTTAAAATAAAAAACAAATTTAAGAATTTAAGAACATCAAATAACATTAAATCCAACTCATTCAACTCCCTAGGATCAACCCATAAAAGGTTATCCCTCTATTGATGCTATTCTATCAATGGAAGCAGGTAATTGACTTAAAGAAGCAGGATTGAAGAAGAAAGAAAAAAAACATTAATCAAAATGAACACTCCACCATTGTGTGATGAATTCACAAGTGCGGGTGTGAATAAATTCACACTAAGATTCAACGGTATCAACATGTGAAGAAAAGGAAAATAAAAAGTAAAAAATAATAAATTTTATTAAAATACTAAACATGAATTAAAAACTTACATTAGATAAATTGACGCTGCCATTACAAAATGAAAGCGGGAAATTACAATTGAAAGAAAAACTTGGATTCAAATGAAAATGTTATATGATTATTCCCTTCACAACCAGCTCCTTATATAGGCATATTAGAAGCCTTATGTCCACCCCCAACAATAAATTCACCCCCCAACAATTAAGAGAGTCAAAAGGAGGGTGATGAATCAAAAGGAAATGAACGTTACAATGTTGACCACAAGACCAGCCAGATTCATCCTCCATTTTGACGTGCGCGTTTGACACTTCATACGGCCGAATCCGGAGGTGTCATAAATAGAACATATCTTCTTCCATGTGTCTTCTAGAATCTCTAAAACTTTCAGGAAATTTGGCTCAGCCGTTTGGATGTTATGGTCGAAATGGTGGGACGGATTTCTGTGCATTAATGTCGGGTCCACCATTTAAATCTCAACTTCAGATCCCTTTATCATCATGAAAACATCATAATTAGCTCCGTCCACAGTTGAATAAAATGATCCTCATATTTTTATCTTTATACTGTATAAATTTGAGCTTCATTGGGCTTGTTTTCTGGGCCCCACATTTGTTTGATGGGCCTTAGGCCCATTATGCTTTTTCCAACAAGTTCCTGCATTCAAGTGCAAAATTCTCCATCTTCCTTTGGGATTCATCCATTGGACCTAAAAGATAAAATGTTCCAAAAAAAGTGATCAATCATATACCAAAATTGAAAATTCATAAAATTAATATAATGTTGTCCACAAACAAATGAATAATTGGGCCCAAATTTGCATTTTAAACATGAATTGCATTTAAGATGAGAAATGAAGTTCTATTTATGTAATGCACTAAAACAATGTTTATGGACTTTGGCACAATGAATATAAAGATATTAAAAATTAATATTAGCCACTTTCAGTGACTAATCAGATGGTCTACCATGTACCTTGGGGAGACTATACCCTCTTTACCAAAGCAAGACATAGCAGATGACTAGAATAAGAAAAAAAATTATAATATTCAATAAATCATGCATAGAAACCAAATTATGAATAGGGTGCATGTTCACAACAAAGAAGTAAATATGTCATGTAATGATAACTGTGCCAAAGTGAAAGTAATCCAAAATAAGGAAAAATAGAAGAATCCCCAAAATGGTCCCAACTCCAAGTCTAGATCCTCATCCATGCATATCCCATGCCTAACTCAAATCCCTAGACATAGGCCTTTTCCCTTATCTGAACCTCCAATAGTGAAGTCTGCTCGGATACCCAACAGCAGTCCGAGTAGGGTGTGAGTACAAATAAGTAGGCTAACACCAATGGTGTCTATAAAATATCTAGTCTAAATAGATAGTTCATGAAAATGTGAAATGAATGACTAGATAAACAAGAAGTGCCACTTGGGTTCCATTAGATAACCAAATACACTTTGACCATTTCTATCATTATTACCATTTTCATTACTTATCTCATCTTCCTTATTTAGTCCCTTTTAATCATGTATTTCATGTGTTAGGCATAAACATCATATACATATGGGTCTAAGGAAATCAATCACAATTAATAAGGGAATAATACAAAACCTTAACTCACTAGGGATAAAAATATCTCATCAACACATAATCCTCACCTCAAAGCCTCAGTTTGGGTGGAATGAAACAATTAGGTTAATAGACCCTATGCCCCCTTCCCTAACATGGGCATTTTTTGGGGTGGAATTTAGAGCATCATTCTAACTTGACTTGTGAGAGTAGAACCTCATGTCAATACCCCACTCTACCAAGCCATGTGCACATGCTTATTCATCCAATCAACACAACCATACCATATCACAAATAAACATATCCACTTCCAATGAAAATCACAATACATAACAATAAACATGGGAATAATAATAACATTCCATAACCTAGTAACACATTTTCCAATTACATCACATAGTCATTTAGCCTAATTCCAATTCTCGTGCCTTACCCATTTAGCATATTCAACAATTCCCATGCATTATCCATATATACCATTTATCATTTCACAAGTATCGCCTACACTTACGCATTCCAAATACAATTCTTATATCACATAGGGCAACCACATCATTACATTCAACCCATTAGGTAAACCCCTTAATTCTCATGTATTAACCCTTAAAACATATTCTCCAACTCCCTTATACTAACTCATTTACATTCTCTTCAATACACAAGGAATTTTCAATTTTACATTCTCATTATTGCATATATAATAATCCTTTTTTTCATTTTAACATAGTTCATAGTCCATTAGACACAATCTCAACTAACCTAATTAACCCCTTTTTAAGCCAAAACAAACAACCCAGTTTGCCTTAATCAACCCTAGGAAAAACTATCAAAATTACATCATCCACTAAAATAAACATTACATCATATTCATCAATGGATTTATGTTATTATGCATCAATTTCACACTTAGCTTTGTAAATCCCTAGGTTCATAAATGTCAGTGCACCCCATGGATGGCACTACGCATTCTATTCATCCTCAACACATCCCACAAGGACCATGAGTGGTTCCACTCATTACTCAAACACCAAGTTTACCAAATCTTACACAAGGTAACAAATGAAAAATAATATTAAATCAATATATCAACCCACATGCACAAATCTACAACAAAACTATGGGATATAACTTTTAGACCACCTACCTCGAATTGGATAATGAACGCACTCTTAATCATGGCCATAGATTCAGGTTCACACAACCTTCAATGCCCCAACCTAGGTTCCACTAAAAAGAGAAGGTTTTTGAGCTTTGGAGGAACATGGAAGAAACTAAAAACCCTAATATGAAAAAGAGAAACAAAAGGAAGGTTAGACTTTCTCAAAGCTTCGATCTGCAACTAATGGCACTCCAAACAGTCTAGAGATGAGGGAGATTGATCCATGGAAGATCTTGAGGTTTTTCAGGTGTCACTATGGCAAAAGGATGTGAAATGGAGGAGAATCCTGAGTTAGGTTTAAAATCATGTAATTGAATTTTTAAAATTTCTCAACTTTATTGGGCCACATGGTTTTCCAAACCATGCGCAAACCATATAGATGCTACTATCTAAGGGAGAAGGGTCGCATTGTTTACTAGGGTGCTCTGCATTATTGTATTAACCATTCATAAGCCTCTTTCTAAGGATGCATGTTTACCTAGGTTGTTCTACATGGTTTTCACTAACCATGTGAAAACCATGCAGCATGCTTAGAAAACTCTATTTTCTTCCTATTTCGCATTATGAACCCCCAGGACACCCTCAAGCCTTATCATGAACTTTTAAAACTCTTATTTAACCCCAAAATAAAGGATTAAACTAAATAACAAATAGAAACATACGTTAAGTGTCACATTCATGACTTATTTTAAATGTATTTTTTATTTAATTTCCATTCTTGCTTTTTTTTAGGGATTTCCCGTGCATTTTGGTGGAAAATGGTGGTTTTTCAAAATATGGGCTGAACTGTGAGCTCATTTCCAAACTTAAAATTAAATTTTATTTCTTATATAACTCCTTAATTTTTCAACATTTTACACCCATTACATTCCCCAATTGGAATCCCCTGGTATATTAAAACCACTATATCCATTTGGACCCCATATAAATCCCCAATTGTGACGGACTTGGGTTTTTTTATTAAGGTATTGGTCCAGCTCGAAAGACCATTTATTACTCTAAATGTTTTTTAATTCTTTAATATCTTATTTAATTTTTAAGGGTTTTTAGTTAATCCAACTCTCACCCAAGCCCTCTTAATTAAGGAACGCCCCATGCTCTCCTCCCCCTCTTGGGAGCTCATATTAATCTCTAATTAGGGTGAAAATTCTCTAGATTTCTCGAAACATCTAGATTTTAAGAGGTAAATTGTTTCTTTCATAACTCCTTCTATTTCACTCTTTTTTCCCCATTTCTTTCCCTTTTTTACCTACTAAGACTTATTAGATCCACCCTAGTGGTTTTTTCTACTTCAAGATTCAACTATTGGTGGATTTGGGCTGATTTCTTCAAGATCCCCCAAGTAAGTTGTTTCCTTCCTTCCTTCTCCCTTTCTTAGGCTTTCTTCCTTTTTCTTAGGGTTTCATCCATATTTTCTTGAAGTTACTAATTTCCAAAAAGTATGTATTCTAACCTAGGGTTTTTCTTTGAGTTTCTTGGTTTAATCATGAGGTTTTAGGTTGGTTTTTACTCTCTTGTGGTGCAGTGGCGGTGCGGTTGAAGTTTCGCACAACGGTTTGGAGTTTTTGGCACAAATGGTAGGTGATTCCATGTGTAATAATTTATGTATGAGTTATAATTCCTGATTTAATTATTTTTCATGTTCCTAATATGTTTTTTGTGGTTCGAAAACTATTTTTGATGGATATGGGTAAGCGTTTAATTTTATGGTTTCATTTTTGCTTTAAATTGGGTGTTTTCCATGTGTAACTCTTGTAGTAATATTTGGGGTTATTTTAAAAAATATGAAAGTGGTTTATTAAATGTTTTTTGGGATTACAATTAATCTTTTATTGGGTCTTGGTGTTATTTTGGGTTTAAAAGAGGGTTTTTGAATGGATTTTTTGTGCAAAACCTTGTTGTACTTCTTGAAAGTGTTTTATGAAAATTTTAAATGGGTTATTGAGTTACACAAAGTGTGAAAAAAAAGTTTATGTACTATTTGGGTTGTTTTATGCTTTTAAAATGGTACATTTTGTTTTTGAAAGGGTTTTTATGTGATGTTTACCATCTTGGAAACGTTTTATAAAATTTCTTAAAGGATTTATCGAATTGTGAAAGAGATATGATACATATTGCGGGCTGTTTTGGTGAGTTTGTTAACTTAATATGGGTTTTTAAAAGGTGAGGTGTAATTTATGATGTCAAAAAAAATTAGAATGTTTTATAAATTTCTAAAAAAATTTATAAATTTTAAGAAAAGTGTGAAACATGCTTGTGGGTTGTTTAGTGTGAGTATGATGTAAAAATGAATTTTGTTTGTGAAAGGATTATTATGTGACATGTGTGTGGGATTATTGGTGTATGTGTGACTTGGAAGTGGTATTTTCATGTGATAATTATATTTCATGGCTTGTGGAATTTTTTTGAGAAAAAGAGGTAAAACCTTGGTATCTATGTGGGTGGGCATGTACTAGTATGCTAGTGATCTCATGGGGTTTGGCCCTAATTTCACATAGAAAGTTTGATGATAACAAAAATAACTAAAGCATGTTGATGATTATGATAATGATTTTGGGGGGACACTAGGTTATGGGTATGATCCCTACTAGTGGATTTTGTGCACAAAAATGGATATTGTAATGGTTACTTTCCTCGAGATACAAGATACCTGGGACCCACAGCAAGCTAGTGCCTAGGGGTTATTTTCCCATTGCTTGTGTTCATTAGATATTTAATTCTTACCATCATAATATGGTATTTTTGGATGAAAAATTAATTATCTTTGGAATTCTATTTTAAAAGTGTTGATTTATTAAAGTGTCCCATTTGAAAACTATTTTTTTTAAAGTTGCATCTTTTTAAAATTCTTAATAGTATCTCATGTTTATAAAAACTTACAAGCTTTTCATCCTTGAATGTTTATCACATGGAATCCTTTAGTGGTGGAATCATAATATCCTTGTATCACACCCTACTTACACCTTTGGTTGTAAGTATAATTGTTTATTTTTGTCCTAGGTTTGGGTACAGCTTTTTGTGCCAATGGTTCGGGTTTATGGCGGTCCTTCATGATGCAATGTTATATAGATGGATTGAGGGCGGTGCTTCTTACTATAAGGCTATTATTGGGATGTCCGTTATGGTTTTATTCATTTGTTATAGTCTTTGAGAATTGTTTTAAGTTATGTAATTAATTATGAAATTTTTTAAAAGAAGGTTTTGTTTGAAAATCTATATTTTTTTTATTAGATTCGTTAGTTGTTTTATGATTATAAACTCGGGTAAATCATTCCCAAATTTTATTATGTGATACCCGGGAACTTGTTCCATCCCATGGGGATTGGGAATGCCCTTCATGCATTTCCATGGGTTGGGTCGGGGCCGGTTTTGATGGCGACCAGATTCGGTTCGTGACAAAATGACATCATAGGAGGTTCGCACTCTTGGGTCATGTTATTTGGGGAAGATTCGAGATAGTTTGGAGTTAGGAATGTCAAGACATGAAATTCCAATTATGTGTAGGGTTCCTAGATAGCACACCTCGTGATGTGATTCAAGTATCCATGGGAATTTGGGTTGTATCTGAGTCCTTTGGTTTTATTGGTCTGATTATGATTAGGGGAAATGAAATGAGAGTTGGGTTAATGGTCTTAGTGAGCTCGCAGGGCTTGGAAATCCATGTGGAGTCAGGTATATTTCCCTAGAACACTCTATGTGATGGTGAAGTTATTGTAGTATGTACTCCAACCATATATACAATTCACCCACTAAAACTAGTTTCCTCTCTCATTATCTTGTGTCTTTTAGTTTTGGAATCTTGGAAGATTGGTTTTAATAAAAAAATGACTTGGTTTTAAGAAGAGTAAAGTTTTTGTGAAATGATTTTCTAATAAATACGAAATGATTTTATTTGTAAAATGGTGGAACTGAATTTTCAGAATTGTTTTGAAATGGTAAATGGTTTATTTAAACTCTTTTGAAAGTATAAATTACATCAAAGTGGAGTTTTAAAGTTTTTTTCAAATGGAAATTTCTGAATTACTAAAAAAGTGTTTTCAATGGAATAAAGTGTTTTTGAATTTTTTGTGGAGTTTAGAAATTAATTTTTGATTTGTTAACTAGGGATAATTTGAAAAGTTTTATGAATCATTAAAATTTTGTTTTAAATAAGAAAAGATGGGTTTTTTAATGAATGGGTGTTGATCAAATTATGTTTGTCATAAAATCGGAATTCTTTTGAAAGGGGTTGAGTTGTTTTGAAATTGATGTGAATAGATTGTAAGAGAGTTTTCATTTGAATGATTTTGCCTTTCTAAAAAAATTAATATATAAATTGGTTTTTATTTTTTGGTTAGTAGGTTTGAGAAAAAGGAAGTGTCGGCTGAATGTTTTGGTTCTGAAAAGTAGAAAGAATTTTTGTTTTATCCTTTGGTATTTTCATGACAAACCACATGCATGGGGTTATATGGGATGATGAATGGTTAATAGAATGGATGGATTATTTCTTGGATGGATATGATAAGGGTACCCGGTGTGGCACATAAACATGCATGTATGAGGCCCATGGGGTATCATTGGTGGATACACCAACCGCCGAACCATTTATTTTCAACAAGATAATTTTAAAGGAAAACTTTATGTCATGATAACTGGTTTGGGGTGGTGTGTCTTATGTATTTTTTGTAAATTCTGTTGTTGTGGGATGTTTTGAGTCCAAGAACCCATCTTGTTTTAATGGTGTTTTGGGTTTTTATTTCTTTGGTAAGTTTGGTTAAAGTGATGGTTAGTGGTCTCTTCTGAGAAAGTTTCAGGAATCCTTTCTGGTGGTTCCCCTTATGTGTTTGGTTCTTTTTTGTGGCACATTTTGACCAATGTACCATCTTGGTCAGGTCCTTGGGTTCTCTCGTTGGATATGTTATTCTCCCATTATGAGTTAATGAAATACTGAAGTGCAACTCAGATTATTTCACCATTGGAAGATCCTACAGTTGATCAATATAAGGAATATTTTTCTCAAGCTTTGGAGATTGAGTTTACACCCTTTTCTTTCTTCATTTTTTATATCCTCTTGTAGTGGGAGAGTGCTCATGGAAGGTTGAAAGAAACCTTAATTTTTTAAGTTACCTAATTCATCAGAGGTAGAAGTAGTATAGGGTTGTTAGTGTGGATGGTGTATAAGAGGGCCTCTGGGTCCTTCGTAGTCTCTTCGAAGTAGGGGTTCATGTTAAACCACCAATGTGGGAAATATTGTCATGAGATGTTGTTATGGACACTTTCTATAATTGTGTGATGTTTAGAGACGTGGAATATGGTCCCTCTCAATGTATTATTTTTCTTTTATCCACAATTGTCATGTTCGGTGGTTCCTTGTGATTTCATGTGCTCGTTTGACTGTAAAGGTGAATTTGTATAATCTTTTTTGAGAATTTGTTTTGTCAGAAGTGTTTCTCCTTTCGTGAAATATCGACAACCTTTTTTGAGAGGAAGGTGTTTCTATATATCCTTTTCTCTTTCTATTTCTCTTCCGAAGAAATAAGGGGTGATGTGTGTGCATCTTCTAATCCCTTGTTTGAGTGAAATGTAAGGTTTTGGTAAAGTGGTTTTTGGAGTGTGTTATATCTTGGTGAACCCATATGGGATTGTGGTGTAGTTGTTTGTATCACAAAAAGAATAAATTCTATTCAGTGGTTTCCAAAGCCAAACTGCGAGGCCGAATATGCTACAATAATTTGAGATCTAGCCATATGTCCCAGAAAGAAGCTGATGTGTAGTCAGGGTAAATCTCGAGGTTATCCAAACCCCTGTACAAAGTATAATCCTCAGTATGAAATATGGTAATATTTTAAACCTGTGGTGTCTTCGTCTTGTTTAGTTATTCTCATTTGGTGATAAAGGTTAGAGGACCTCATTTCCTAGTTATATCCTAAGTTCATGTTATTCCCTTGGGTTTCCATTGAATTTTTAGAGAAAATGATGAAATTTGGGATGGGAATATTGAAGAGCACGGTTTGTGCATGGTTAGTACTAACTGTGTTCCAACCTAAGAAACTGTGAAATAAGAGACAACAGCTACTGTATAGTCTCCACACGGTCGTTTTCATAGACCCATGTAACCATGTGAATCTTCCCCTTTGGATAGAATTATCCGAATGGTTAGCACATGGATTACCAAACTATGAGGACTAACCGTGCGGTTGTTCCAACTCATTAAATTTTGGGGTCTTTTCATGTCGGCCCTTGCTGGTCGGTTAAGATGGTTGGTTCTTATGGTGGGGAGACCCACTGTGAGTCTCATGTTAGTTCTTTTGGAAATGTCTAATGGAAGAATACCCCTTGTATCGAGGATTCTATTTGGGCCTCCCTTGATTAGTGTCTTGATTCTGTCTCGGGAAAATTTAAGTTGTCTCTTGTGGTGGGGAGACCATTTGTGTCTCCATGTACTAGTAACTTGGATTTTTCCATGGTCTGGGCTTGGTGATAGGTAGACTCATTCAGAGATATATAACTACCAACATCTTCTTTGGGTAAATGTTGTGATTGGAGATCGCCTAATAGTTTAATTAAAGTAAGGTAGTGGTAACCATGTTCGATGTTGTTTCTCATTCAGGTAATTTGCTTAAGTCTTGTTCGGATAGTGCTTGAGGTGTTTTGTTTTGGGATGTAGTTTGATTATGCTTGATCGTTTTAGAAAGTGGTTTATGTTTTGGTTGGTGAGAGTATTCCTTCCTTTATTGATCAATTAGAGGTTTTTTGAGCCATTTGGGGGTGGGAAAAACTTGGCAAAGGAGTCCATTTCGGCCTTTCGGTTGGGTTTGGTTTTTGCTTTTGGCCTTAATGTGGATTTCCAGGGGCAGAAAGTTTTATGGTGGGGATAATTTTCATTTCCATGACTTATATTAAAGTAATTTTTCATTTAATTTCCATTCTTTCTTTGTTTTGAGGGTTTACCATGCATTTTGGTAGAAAATAGTGGGTTTTCAAAATTTGGGCCAAACCGTGAGCCCATTTCCAGATTTAAAAATAAATTTTGTTTCGTATATAAATCTTTCATTTTTTAGAATTTTATACTCATTATAATTTACAATTGGAATACCCTTGTAAATTAAAACCACTATATCTATTTGGAACTCATAGGAATCCATAATCATAATGTATTTGGGTTTTTTATTAAGGTATTGGGCCAGTTGGAAAGCCCATTTCCTACTTTAATATTTTTAATCCTTTAATATCACATTAAATTTTTATGTTTTTTTAGTGATTCCAACTCTCACCCAAGACCAATTAAACAAGGCGCCCCCCCCCCCCACCCATGATCTCCCACCCCTATTTGGTGCTCAAATTTATCACAAATTAGGGAGAAACTGTTCTATATTTATCAAATCATCCAGATTTTAAGAGGTAAATTGTTTATTTCATAACTCCTTCAATTTTCACTCTTTTTCCCCCATTACAGTCCCTACTTGACCTAATAATACTTACTATATCCCCCCTAGTATTTTTGGATACTTCAAGGTTCAATTATTAGTGTATTTTTTTATATTTCTTCAAGATCCCTCAAGTAAGTGGGTTTTTTTCCTTCCTTCTCCCTTTTGCTTAGGGATTCTTCCTTTTTCTTAGGGTTTCACCCATATTTTCTTGAAGTTCCTAATTTCCAAAAAGTAAGGATTAGAACCTAGGGTTTATCTTTGAGTTTAGTGGTCTAATAATGAGGTTTTAGGTTCGTTTTCACTCCCTTGTGATGCGGTGGTGGTGCAGTTGAAGTTTCATAAATGGTTTGGAGTTTTTGGCACAACTGGTAAGGGATTCCAAGTGTAAGAATTTATTAATGAGTTATCATGCTTGATTTACATATTTTTCTTGTTCCTCATATGCTGTGTGTGGTGAAAAAACCATTTTTTATGGATATGGGTAAGCCTATAATTTTATAGTTGCATTTTTTCTTTAAATTGGGTGTTTTCCATGTGTAACTCTTGTGGTAATATTTGGGTTTATTTTATAACATTTAAAAGTGATTTATTAAATGTTTTTTGGGCTTAAAATTATACTTTGTTGGGGTTTTGGTGTTCTTTTAGGTTTCAAATAGGGTTTTTTAATGTGTTTGTTGTGAAAAACCTTGTTTTACTTCTTGAAAGTGTTTTATAAAAATTGTAAATGGTTTTTTGAGTTACACAAAGTGATCAAAGGAAGATTATGTTCTGTTTGAGTGGGTGTATGTTTTTAAAATGGTCCAATTTATTGTGAAAGATATATTATGTGATTTTTACCATATTGGAAACTTTTTATAAAATTTCTTAAAGGATTTATCAAATTGTGAAAGAGATATGAAACATGTTGTGGGATGTTTTGGTGAGTGTGTTAACTTAAGATTGGTTTTTCAAAGGTAAGGTGTGGTTTATGTAACGACCCAAACGTTCATTAATGGAAATCCCTCTTGATCTAATTAAATGTTTATTATAGCTATATAAAATGTGAACTTCATTGGTTTTATATTTCTGGATTTTAAAATACCATTATGAATTGTGACTGTTTCTAATATAGTTGTTGAATAGTGATCACAAAATTAGTATAAATATAGGGCTTTAACAAATCCAATTTACTCAGAAAAAGGAAGCGATGGCCTCATTTAGTAGACTTTCCCCATACGAAACCCATTTTTCGAAGCTCATAAAGGATTCGGCGTCATGGGGCTTCACTATTGACCAATCCCAAACCAAGCTTCAACATGTTAAGCTTAAGCGGAACCGATTATGGGAGAAGTGGAAGTTAATAGAGATTACCACCCGAGCGATGTTATCTGAGCCACCCCAAGAGTTTGTCACCATCGCACACCTTACCCTTCGGTCTTATGTGGGTGTTATAAGGGGTTATGTAACAAGACCCTAGCACTACGACTATGTACAATATTTTTGTATAAAGAATGTGCAGTCATTTTATTATTGTTACCTTGTAAATAGTTTTTGGAGCACAAATAGTATTTTTAGTTAATATTCAACTAAGAAATATATTTTGATGAATTAATGGATTTTTGAATTAAATAATTATAACGCCCCGACCCCAGCTACCCAGAGTCGGTGCATTACTTCGTAACATTGGCATGATCACAAAATATCAAGTCTCGAAAGACCGATTAGTTTAGTAGCCTTGGAAACACTAGATACATTCATAAATGTTACATTACATCACAAAGTGAAAAACTATAATAACATAGTCTCCATAGTCCACACTTCTATCCTCTTCGGACTATCCCTGTAGGTCATTCATAAAATACTTCTTCACATCCTAGAAAATATTAAAACATTGAAAGGGGTGAGCTCAGATGCTCAGTAAGGATAACAATATTGCGGAAGCTTTCATAAATAAACATTAACATTTAAGGCAATGTATAACTAAAACAAAAGCCTTTTAAACATGAACTTCAACATAATATGGCAAAAGTAAAATGAGATAATGCCATTTACTTATTCACATGGATATTCTACTGGTCGAATAATCACATGCAATATCAATAACCACTTTCATAATGATGGAATGCATAATGCCAGACTATCATAACCACGTAGCCAAGGCCTCGTGCCAAGACCACAAATAAGATTTTTTCAAGGCCTCGTGCCAAGACACTAGTTTGTCTCATGAGACCTACCGATGCATCGAGGAGCTATAGCGGGCTCCACCCGTCACTTATTAAGTCCAATGCATTCCTCATATGAACAGGTTTAAACATATCATAAACCATAACATAATCGTATCACATAAAACATGCATAAAGGAAACATAAAATTTCCACATTTAAATCACAAGATATCAATACAACACATTGATATAATAAAAACACTTTCAAAACCATTTTCAATACCAAAATACAATAAAGTTAAAACTTTGTATTTATTTTTCATTAAAAAAAAGTTACGGCTTGTAGAGGAAGCCGAAAATCAAATAGTAGTCACGGCAGCGGAGAAGTCGTTGTCGCCGCATACGTACGGCAAGAAAACATTCCTTTTTGTAGTTTAGTAAAACTCTTCGTATAAAAAAGATTCCTTTTGAATAAACGTAAAAGTCAAAGGGGTTTATACACCGTATAAAAGAAATTTGTGTATAAAACCAAATATGCCTCAATGAAAGGAGATTGAGATGAAGTCCTTACAAAGATCCTTTTTAAAATAAAATAGATATATTATGTGTATTCACTATAATTACACATAAATAAAGTACAAATACAAGATAGAATATCATGACGTAATTTGAAAGTAGGAGATTAACCCAAAGAATGGAAATTGGGTTAAGAAGTTCCCTTACCTCGTGTCTGACTTGACTCAACCATTCTTTAACCTCCTGAATAATAAACTAGAGTTAATATATACCTTATTAAGAACCATTTTCAATTTCATTACCCTTTTTATATCACTTATTACAATGATATGAACATTATGTAATTATTTATGTTAATAACAGTCATTTTGTCGATCTTTGGTACTTGAGTCAAAAATAAACTTCTTATAATTACAAGTTGTTCATGTGGTGAAATATCCATTATATCCAGAATTATATTCATGATGTAGATATCATATATATCATATATATACAGTATATACATTCATTCATAATGTCACGTAACATTTAGAGGTAAGAAATGAAATGCACCGTTCATGGAGACGGTAAGCTGTACGTACGCATGAACGCTACTTTCATTTCTATTTCGCATTTAATGGAATTAAATCATAATGATATAAATTGATAATATAATTACAGTATAATATAGTGTATAATACCATTTAATCCATCCTTTATACATCCCACATATGGCATTAACGATTCAAATCACTTTGAGGGGGCGGTAGTCCGCACTTCCTAAAATGAAATTATCGCATTTTACCCATAATGGAAATAATAAAGTATGCCATAAATGAGAAATACAGAAGCATAAGTAAAACATAAACATATTTTATATCATATATAAATATGTTGACATCTTAATGGCCACCTTTGAAGGTGTTATATGAGTGTTGAACAATCATCGTTTCGTGAGACAGAAATTCGCCATCCACAAAAACCGTATGTTATTTAACCATTAGATGTAGATGTGTGTAAGTGTAGCTCAAATACTTATTATAACAACATCCTAGTATATTGAGGATACTGGTGTTGTTACAAAAGAAATTAATAAAAAGAGTTTAGGGGGTTGGAGAAGAAAAATAAAATAAAACAACATTAGAGAAGACATTACCTCAAAATCGGGTAACTCTTTTTGATTTGAGCCAAAGGCTTCCTTGGGAAGAGTTATGCCCAAAGTGAGGCTTCTAGGAGTAATAGGGGGAATTTGTGAGAGTATTTGGGCAGAGTTTGGCCGATCCAAATGGCTTGAAGGTGTGAATAAGGTGGGAGAGGTGGGGGCCTTTTATAAGTGGAGAGGAGGGGCTCTTTTGGAAAGATTGAAATGTTACATTATTATACAATGATTTTCGGATTATAAAGGTCCCACATTTATATAATTAGTGGCTAAGGTGATAAGGGTTCTAAATATCCTCATACAATAGGCTTTGGACAAGTGTAATCCTTGGATTTTGCATTATCTTCTCATTTTATTTAAATCGTTAAATAATGAGGTCATCGCTGCATCATAATCATATCATAAATAATTTAATTTATTTAATGTCTAAAAATTATAAAAAAAATACTATGATGTATTAAATCTTTTTATCTTTCTAATGAATATTTATAATAAAAATTTTGACTTGTGTAACCCCACTTAAAAACTGTTTTAGTAAAACAACTCATGTTTGTGTCAATTTAATTTTAACATTAAATAAATATATATTAATGTCATTTTCCAACAAAAGTGGCTCCATGGGGTCCCCAAGTTGACCCATGGGTTGTCTTGGTCGGCCATGACTCATCCAATAGGAGTAGGACAAGTGTCAAGCTCATATCATATTATTAAAACATTTTTTTTACCTTAAACTACACTAATTACCTCTAATCGCGATTAAGAACTTAAAAGTTACTATTCACCAAAAATTATTTTAATCTCATTGAACCACATTTTACTTCTTAATGACAACCATGTATGTCGGATTTTTGAAAATAAAATCACAGAAGTGGTAATATTTCATTTAAACGAAAAATCAGTTATTTAACTACCACTTAGTGGTTTCACTATTCATCAAAAATTGAAGTTTTTCAAAACAAGGCCAAAATTTCACCCTAAGCTATAATTGATATTCCGAATTCAAAAATGATGTCTATTTTACAAAATTCCAAACATATAAGTTGCATTAATTAATTTTATAATTAATTCCCACTGTTACAACAAATAGCGTGTTTTTAAGAAACAATTTATATCAAAAGATTGACAATTGTTTATGTCCAATTTCAATGTTAAATTAATTCTAATGACCACCATTGGATAAAATGGTAAAAATATATTATAATTATACTTTAAAACCACTAAATAGTATAATTTATCACTATAAATTATTTTGATTAAAAAATTTGTTTTTAAGTAATTTTCACTATTCATAAAAAATTGGAAGTTCTCAGAAAATTACAAAAAATTCAACTTTGGATAATTTCGATATTACGAATACATAAATGAAGTCCATTTTAAAATATAAAATTTCTATAAATTTAAAAAGTGGTTATTACTATTCATAACGGCTTCTTTGATTAGTCGCGGTGTTTTAGAACTCGAAGTTGCGTACAATGCAAGCTATTGCATTATTAAATGAGAAACGTATCATGGAAGCTCGGGGTGTTACATTCTCCCCTCCTTCAATAAATTGTGTCCTCACAATTTGAAATTTTTCTTTGAAAATAAAAGGTTGAAAAGAGAAAATACCTTTGAGGAAAACCCACATCGGAAATAAAGTTAATAAATATATAAAATTAAAAGAAAGCAAGATAAGTAGAAAGGTCACCTGATATAGCCCATTCTAGGATTATATGAGAATATGGATATAGAGGAGAAACAAACCATCAAGGTCTGATGGAGAGTTATAGAAAACAGGATTAGGAGAAAGTTTAACTACAAGAAAATCACAAATTTGTGATTGGTTAAATGGTCATTGAATCCCCAGTTGCAAAAGTTAACCGACAACATTTTTGTTTTAAGTTACCTTTTATAATGTTGAGGAATTTATTTAAGAGATTTACTTAGAACGTAAGGGAATATACATACTTGTTATGTATAATTTCATTCGTTAATAAATTTTTACCACAAACCCATCTTTTACTCCAAATGGTAATGGAACTCAAAAATATTCTATTTATCCTAATTGTATAAGGTTCCAAATGTTAACACATACCATTTAGATTAGTAAAATTATTTTGTAATAACTAGGGACTTCCTGTAGGCTAGTGGTAGGAAATAAAGTCCTGTCACACTATGATTGTGGGTTCGATTCCTGCAGCTTTGTTTGACGTGACGGGTTATGCCCCACCCTGCAGGTTGTCCTTTTCCTAAAACGATAGTATCATAATATTCCAAAAATAATCTTCATAAATTTTTTAACCTTAAACAATACTATCCAAAGATCAACTTAATCCACTCCAACATTTATAGTTATCCAAAGTACCTCTGTCCAGACTTTCTCTAAAAGGTCTCTTAATTCCAAAATCAATTTATCAGATTCCCCAAACAAAGTAAAGTTTCTCTTATTGTCACATACTAAAAATATAATTACCTTCATCATATTAAAACCTTACTGAAATAAACAAGTACTGCAGTAAAATCCATATATATATCATATTATTCTAATAACCAGAATATAATCCATGAGTCCAAAAGCACCAATACATTAGTTATTCTGCTTCAACTGTAGTAACAACATAAGATTGTCCTTGATTCCTTGGCCTTTTTTTAGGTATGTTTCCCTGACGCTTAGGATATTCATTTGCATAATGACCCATTTCTCTACAATTGTAACATTCAACATTGATAGCCTCTTTCTTTCCCTTGAAATCACGCGCCTGGTGACCTTTTTCCCCACATTTATAACAAAATCCCATTCCTTTTAGGCAAGTACCAGGGTGATTCTTCCCACAATTATCACATAATGGAGAATCCTTCTTTCCCTTTTTCCCTTTATCTGTCTCTTGTTCCACCGTTCTCTTCTTCTCTTGCTTTACTTTGTTGTCATAAGACTTAGAGAATTCCTTTTCTGTCTTGATAGCACATGAGACAATATCTTCGTATGTTGAGAACGATTGTGATACTAAAGCTCGACGGAGAAATGGTTTTAACCCATCAAAGAAATGATCAATCTTACCTCTTGGGTTACGTATATAATCTGTAGCATACCTCGCTAACCTTGTAAAGTTGGCCTCATACTTTGCGACATTCTCATCCTCCTTTTGTCTCAGATTCAAAAATTTTCTTTCCATATCTTCTCGATGGTCACGAGGATAGTATTTTTCTAGGAAAATCTCTTTGAACTCCCTTCATTCCATATTCGATACGTCATCATCTTCCTTTGTGTTTTGAATCAGCGACCACCACTGATCGGCATCTCCAGTGAGGTGGTAAACTGCCATGACAACCTTCTCCCTTTCGCTACTCCCCAAGGCATGGAATATTTTCTCTAAGGAGTTTATCCATTGCTCAGCTACTAATGGATTTGTACCCCCATTAAATTTTGGCGGTTGTTGCCTAATGAAGCGGTCTAACATTGATCCTCCACGTTGCGGATCAGGGTGCTCCATACGAGTAAGGTTATTATTCATAACCTGAGTGAGTTGTCCCAGTATGGTAATAAGTTGATCAGCACCAGTTGTATTTCCAGCTCCACAATAATTATCTTGAGCAGGAGGGAAATCCCTGCATGGAGTGCGTGCATTGATACGGTTTCCATTCCTTCCACTAGGCGCCATTTCTAAACAATGGCATAAACTATATTAGTTTATGAATCAAAATACATAATTCCATACTTGTAAGATACTTAACATAAATTGAACTATTTATGGATATAATCCATAAAAAAATGTTTTCTTTGAGGAAGTATATACTCATAACCCTTCATAGTGGTTTGTAAAGAAAATGAGAATTATCCTAAGCATATCCCCCAGGAGTGTCGTAACCAAGAGTGCAGCAAGGCCCGTTGTCGTGCACCAGTTCCCGTTCGAGTCTAGCTCAAAGCGATGTTTTCGGGTTTTACCCCTAGGTACATCTGTGCCAGAGCTGCCTCTACCTGCTCGTATCCAGACAGGGATGTATTTCTCGGAAAACTCACAAAATCTATATAATACCAAAATTCTAGGAAGTTCTTCTATACCAATCCTTAAATTCTATCTTCAGGCTATGTTCTCTAATCAGAGTTTCTCTAAATCTAGCTTCCAAGGTTTGTACTAAACTGCCTCTGATACCAACTGTAACGCCCCGACCCCAGCTACCCAGAGTCGGTGCATTACTTCGTAACATTGGCATGATCACAAAAGATCAAGTCTTGGAAGACCGATTAGTTTAGTAGCCTTGGAAACACTAGATACATTCATAAATGTTACATTACATCACAAAGTGAAAAACTATAATAACATAGTCTCCATAGTCCACACTTCTATCCTCTTCGGACTATCCATGTAGGTCATTCATAAAATACTTCTTCACATCCTAGAAAATATTAAAACATTGAAAGGGGTGAGCTCAGATGCTCAGTAAGGATAACAATATTGCGGAAGCTTTCATAAATAAACATTAACATTTAAGGCAATGTATAACTAAAACAAAAGCCTTTTAAACATGAACTTCAACATAATATGGTAAAAGTAAAATGAGATAATGCCATTTACTTATTCACATGGATATTCTACTGGTCGAATAATCACATGCAATATCAATAACCACTTTCATAATGATGGAATGCATAATGCCAGACTATCATAACCACGTAGCCAAGGCCTCGTGCCAAGACCACAAATAAGATTTTTTCAAGGCCTCGTTCCAAGACACTAGTTTGTCTCATGAGACCTACCTATGCATCGAGGAGCTATAGCGGGCTCCACCCGTCACTTATTAAGTCCAATGCATTCCTCATATGAACAGGTTTAAACATATCATAAACCATAAAATAATCGTATCACATAAAACATGCATAAAGGAAACATAAAATTTCCACATTTCAATCACAAGATATCAATACAACACATTGATATAATAAAAACACTTTCAAAACCATTTTCAATACCAAAATACAAGAAAGTTAAAACTTTGTATTTATTTTTCATTAAAAAAAAGTTACGGCTTGTAGAGGAAGCCGAAAATCAAATAATAGTCACGGGGCGGAGAAGTCATTGTCGCCGCATACGTACGGCAAGAAAACATTCCTTTTTTTCGTTTAGTAAAACACTTCGTATAAAAAAGATTCCTTTTGAATAAACGTAAAAGTCAAAGGGGTTTATACACCGTATAAAAGAAATTTGTGTATAAAACCAAATATGCCTCAATGAAAGGAGATTGAGACGAAGTCCTTACAAAGATCCTTTTTAAAATAAAATAGATATATTATGTGTATTAACTATAATTACACATAAATAAAGTACAAATACAAGATAGAATATCATGACGTAATTTGAAAGTAGGAGATTAACCCAAAGAATGGAAATTGGGTTAAGAAGTTCCCTTACCTCGTGTCTGACTTGACTCAACCGTTCTTTAACCTCCTGAATAATAAACTAGAGTTAATATATACCTTATTAAGAACCATTTTCAATTTCATTATCCTTTTTATATCACTTATTACATTGATATGAACATTATGTAATTATTTAAGTTAATAACAGTCGTTTTGTCGATCTTTGGTACTTGAGTCAAAAATAAACTTCTTATAATTACAAGTTGTTCATGTGGTGAAATATCCATTATATCCAGAATTATATTCATGATGTAGATATCATATATATCATATATATACAGTATATACATTCATTCATAATGTCACGTAACATTTAGAGGTAAGAAATGAAATGCACTGTTCATGGAGACGGTAAGCCGTACGTACGCATGAACGCTACTTTCATTTCTATTTCGTATTTAATGGAATGAAATCATAATGATATAAATTTATAATATAATTACAGTATAATATAGTGTATAATACCATTTAATCCATCCTTTATACATCCCACATATGGCATTAACTATTCAAATCACTTTGAGGGGGCGGTAGTCCGCACTTCCTAAAATGAAATTATCGCATTTTACCCATAATGGAAATCATAAAGTATGCCATAAATGAGAAATACAGAAGCATAAGTAAAACATAAACATATTTTATATCATATATAAATATGGTTACATCTTAATGGCCACCTTTGAAGGTGTTATATGAGTGTTGAACAATCATCGTTTCGTGAGGCAGAAATTCTCCATCCACAGAAACCGTATGTTCTTTAACCATTAGATGTAGGTGTGTGTAAGTGTAGCTCTAATCCTTCTTATAACAACATCCCAGTATATTGAGGATACTGGTGTTGTTACAAAAGAAATGAATAAAAAGAGTTTAGGGGGTTGGAGAAGAAAAATAAAACAAAACAACATTAGAGAAGACATTACCTCAAAATCGGGTAACTCTTTTTGATTTGATCCAAAGGCTTCCTTGGGAAGAGTTCTGCCCAAAGTGAGGCTTCTAGGACTAAGAGGGGGAAGTTGGGAGAGTATTTGGTCAGAGTTTGGCCGAGCCAAATGGCTTGAAGGTGTGAATAAGGTGGGAGAGGTGGGGGCCTTTTATAAGTGGAGAGGAGGGGCTCTTTTGGAAAGATTGAAATGTTACTTTATTATACAATGATTTCTAAAGGTCCCACACTTATATAATTCGTGGATAAGGTGATAAGGGTTCTAAATCTCCTCATCCAATAGGCTTTGGACAAGTGTAAGCCTTGGATTTTGCATTATCTTTTCATTTTATTTAAATCATTAAATAATGAGGTCATCGCTGCATCATAATGATGTCATAAATAATTTAATTTATTTAATGTCTAAAAATTATAAAAAAAAAATACTATGATGTAGGAAATCTTTTTAGATTTATAATGAATATTAATAATCAAAATTTGGACTTGTGTAACCCCACTTAAAAACTGTTTTAGTAAAACAACTCATGTTTGTGTCAATTTAATTTTAACATTAAATAAATATATATTAATGTCATTTTCCAACCAAAGTGGCTCCATGGTGTCCCCAAGTTGACTCATGGGTTGTCTTGGTCGGCCATGACTCATCCAATAGGAGTAGGACAAGTGTCAAGCTCATATCATATTATTAAAACATTTTTTTACCTTAAACTACACTAATTACCTCTAATCCCGATTAAGAACTTAAAAGTTACTATTCACCAAAAATTATTTTAATCTCATTGAACCACATTTTACTTCTTAATGACAACCATGTATGTCGGATTTTTGAAAATAAAATCACAGAAGTGGTAATATTTCATTTAAACGAAAAATCAGTTATTTAACTACCACTTAGTGGTTTCACTATTCATCAAAAATTGAAGTTTTTTAGAACAAGGCCAAAATTTTACCCTAATCTATAATTGATATTCCGAATTCAAAAATGATGTATATTTTAAAAAATTCCAAACATATAAGTTTCATTAATTAATTTTATAATTAATTCCCGTTGTTACAACAAATAGCGTGTTTTTAAGAAACAATTTATATCAAAAGATTGGCAATTGTTTATGTCCAATTTCAATGTTAAATTAATTCTAATGACCACCATTGGATAAAATGGTAAAAATATATTCTAATTATACTTTAAAACCACTAAATAGTATAATTTATCACTATAAATTATTTTTATTAAAAAAGTTGTTTTTAAGTAATTTTCACTATTCATAAAAAATTGGAAGTTCTCAGAAAATTACAAAAAATTCAACTTTGGATAATTTCGATATTATGAATACATAAATGAAGTCCATTTTAAAATATAAAATTTCTATAATTTTAAAAAGTGGTTATTACTATTCATAACGGCTGCTTTGATTAGTCGCGGTGTTTTAGAACTCGAAGTTGCGTACAATGCAAGCTATTACATTATTAAATGAGAAACGTATCATGGAAGCTCGGGGTGTTACAATAATATTTTAATAAAATATTATTATTATTATTTAATTACTTTTTATTAAATATAAATTATTGTATAATTTTATGAATGCAATTGTAATTTTTATTAAGGTTTGAAAGTTGTTTTTGTCAAAACCCATGAATTTTCGATAAATGTTGTTTTTTATTTTAAAAGTAAAAATTCACATATTTAGAAAATTATTTAGATAAAATTAATATTATATTTGGAATCAGGACATTGAAATTATCCAATGGTTAATTTTTCATAATTTTCAGAGACAGTCGAATTTTTGGGTAAAAATTAAATACTGTTTAAATATATAATGTGTTTTATGACATCATAAGGACCCAATAGTGATTTAATAAAATAATATAAACATTATTTTCGGCCAATATATGTTTTACCATTAAAATAATGTAATTTTGTGTTTTTTTTATTTACTTTACAAAGCTTTAGTGGACCCTTCAAGGTTATAAAACATTTTTTCTTTTTAAATTGATTTCCTTGAGAGTGTGACTCACCTCCACATAAGCAACCCTGTTATTTTAAGAAGTCTGGACATTATCCTTATAAAATATTTTTTTCCACTCCCATTTGGAAAAAAACATGGGCAAAAACCGTGGTCTGGTTTTTGGTTTTGATTAGTTTAATGTGAGGTGTCCCAAACCTAAATAATAAAGAATTCTCTCTCCTTTCCTATATAAACTCACCCAAGCTCCCACTTTCTCTTCACTCAAATCCTTTTTAGTTCATACAAACCCTAAATTCATATCTCTATAATCCTCCCAAGTTTCCCCAAGCTCCCAAGAAGCCTCTCTCAAGCCTCTCCCAAGCCTTTGGGATCACACTTCCAAGTAAGAGATTTCTTCCTTTCTCATTTTTGTCTAATTTTATTTAAGTTGTTATGCCCTTTTTTTTAATTACAAATGTTGGGGTATGATTTTTAACCTCCAAATACTGTGTTCTTTTTATTTAGATGATGGGATACCCCTTTCTCCCTCATTAATACCTCTCATGTACACATGTTACCATGCTGAAATTCTTTGACGGATTTCTCTATCCTCTTTTACATCCAAGTAATTCTTTTGTATTATGCATCTAAATTCCATTAAGTTTGTTGGAACATGTATCTATATGAACCCCTTACTGTAAATTTTATGTATATATTATGATACACTCTTTTCTCTCTCATCAACCATTTTCATGAATATTTATGTCATGTCGTTATGTTGCCGAAATTGCACCGCGTTTTTCCAAGCCAATATCATTTTATAGTGAATACCATACCTATGTCTCTATCAAGGGTATTCGCCTTTATGAAAATATATATATTGAATGGTAATTTCATGTGTTTATTACACATTACTTAGTCATGTGATAACTTATGATGTTGATTTATTCTATGTTATATGATCCATGTGGCACACTTATGCATGAAATGAAATGTTTAAGAAGGGTGAGCCCTGATAGCACTCCAATGAATTGGGTAAAGTATAGTATCATGATACATCATGTGAAATGAGTTTTGACTCATGATAATTCAAGTACAATGAGTATTTACTTGTTCTTCATGTGAAATTATGGTTTACTCATGCTCAATGTGCAATGAGCCTTGGCTCATGCTAATTCCATGTTAAGTATTGTTGCTACATCTCCATGTTATGATTATCATGATTTATCATGCCTTTATGTTCATGTTTCTCTTGTGATCCATTGATATGCCTATTGTCTAACATGTATTGTAGTCCTCGTGTTATTCCATGTTTATTCCCTTACTGGGATTTATAGCTCACCCTTTTCTTATGCATATCCTCAGGTTATCCCATGCAATGCTAAGTACGAGGGAATGTAGTGGTCATGTAAAGGAATTTTTCAATAAAGATGTTGTATTTGATGTTTTAAGTTTTTATGTACTGATCCTAGTCCCTGAATACACTATACCTCTTGATATTCTATGTTGTATCAAGTGAATATTTTATGTAATAAATCAGGTTTAAGTGTGTAATAAAAAGCAGGGTTATTATAGTTGATATTAGAGGATAGGTTTAGTTATTTTTGTTATTAGGATTAGAAAACCCTAGTGAAGACTTAGAGACAAGAATAAGTATAATAAAAACATCCCTAAGTATTTTTGAGTATTGAGTAAGTGTTTTATCAAGAAAATATGTCCCTGACAGGATATGAGCAGGTAGAGGCGGCTCTGGCACAAATGTATCCTAGAGGTAAAACTAGAAAACACCGCTTTGAGCTAGACTCGAACGGGAATTGGTGCACGACAATGGGTCTTGCTGCACTCTTGGTTACGAAACTCCCATGGGATATTCTTTGGTAAATTCCCAAGCTTAGTATGAACCCTTATTAAGGGAATGAAAAAAAAATTCCCCTAAGAATATATGTTAGAAAGTAGATCATGAATAGTGTAGATTGAAGCCTATGGATTCATAAGTTAAGGAAATAAAAGTTATTTATAATTCATCAGTTTTTTCCTTGGATTACCCTTTATGTGTTACCCCTAAATTTTCTTTTATTCCAGCCAATGGTTGGTAATAAGAGGACTCAGGCTAACAACTGATGTGTAGATCAATGTAATGATTGTGCTAATGAGATGCCCAATCCGATGGGAACGAGAATCAATAACTTTTTCACACTTATCTCTAAGTTACTTCAAGATTTAAATAGAAACATGGGTCAAGAGAAACGTTCAACCCCCCCCCCCCCAAGAAAGAACAAGTCATTATCGAGAGCTTCATGAGACAAAGGCCTCCTAATTTTAATGGATCGTCTAATCCCTCAATCGCTAAAAAATGGATAAAATACATTGAAAAGATCTTCTCTATCATTCAATGTTCTGAACAAGACAAGGTTCTCATGGCTGCTTATCGTATGGACGGTGAATCTGATCAATGGTGGATGTTGATCAAAAATATGAAGCCTGAGGAGGAGATCGAGGCATTGAAATGGAAGGATTTATGGAAGATGTTTTTTGATAAATATTTTCTACGTACCCTACAACATAAGATGGAAATGGATTTACTTGCCCTCAAGCAAAAAAGACAACGAATCTGTCAAAGCATACGAGGAAAACTTCACAAGTCTTACACGATATGATTCCAACTTTTTCGTTACCCCTGAATGCAAGGTTGACCGCTTCTTTGGTGGGCTGAAACCTAGCCTATGAAAAGCACTGGCGATCCGTGACTTCGAAAGCTATGAATAAATTGTCTGATGTGCCCTCAAGGTTGAAATGGAGATCGGATAATCTCAGGGGTATCATGGGGATAAGAAGCGTAAGGTGGACTTTAATACTGGTGGGATGATGGATAAATCCAATAGTGCTAAGAAGATCCATCACCCCATTTGACAAAGGTGGGGAAAGAAACACGCCAAAAATTGCATGAAGGGGGCGAGGAAATGCTTTAGGTTAGGAAGACAAGGGAACCTAGTTGTTAACTATGGAAAAGAAAAACCCATGGATACAACAGTGGAGAGGAACACTTCGTTCGAACCTCAATGCATTGTTCATTGCTAAAACTGCAAAGAACCAGGGCATCCTTCAAATCAGTGCCCTAAGCTAAGGGTTTTCGGAGGCAACAAACAACCACCAAGGTAGCAAGGGAGATCTTTTTCCATCACTACTACCGAAGTGAACCCCAACAATTAAGTGGTGATAGGTAGGATAGTTATTCATTCAAGAATAGAGAACTTTATTTTTGATTCAGGTTCAACGCATTCTTTTATATCCCAAAAGTTTAGTATAACAATCACAACACCACCAAAAATCAAGGATGTAAAGATGTCAGTGAGTACGGAAAATGAGGCAATCATTATATCCCATGAATATAACTCCTCCCTTGTCATAATCTGTGGATTGAATTTCCCTACAAACCTTGTCATACTCCCTCTGGTGGAATTTGATACAATTCTTGGCATTAATTTTATTTCCTTATATATAGCCAACAAAAATTTCCATGAGATAGAAATTACTCTCCATGTGGAGAATCGACCCCCAATTCTATACAAGTGCAAGGAGAAAGATGAATCTTCTTTAGCTCCATCATCTCAAGAGTGGATATTACTACCCTATGAGCACGCGTATATGGATTAGATGATTGAGTCTAAGGAGGCAACCATCCTTGAGGAAATTAATATTGTGAGGGAATTCGCTGAAGTGTTTCCTAAGGAATTTCCTGGTCTTCCTCCTAGAAGAGATGTTGAATTCTCAATTGACCTTATACCTGGGGCATTGACAATATCCAAGACTCCGTATATAATGGCTATTGTGGAGCCTGAGTAGATGAAGAAACAACTACAAGATAATCTGGATAAAGGGTTTATACACCCAAGTGCTTTAACATGGGGTGCCCCAGTCCTCTTCTTCAAGAAAAAAGATTGGTCAATACACCTTTGCATCAATTATCGTGATCTTAAAAAATCACAATAAAGAACAAGTATTCTCTCTCGTGAATCGATGACTTGTTCGATCAGCTGCATTGAGAACAATACTTCTCCAAGTTGGATTTGTGGTTGGGATATTATCAAGTAAGGGTGGAGAAGGAAGATATCCCCAAGACTACTTTTCGTACAAGATACGGGCATTATGAATTCATAGTAATTCCTTTCAGACTCACTAATACTCCAGTAATCTTCATGGAATTGATGAATAGATTCTTTAGGGATTACCTTGAAAAAATTTTAGTAGTATTTATAGATGATATTTTGATATACTCCAAAACCAAGGAGGATCATAAGGAGTATCTAAGAACTGTACTAGAGACCTTGCGGAAGGATAATCTCTACGAAAAGTACAGCAAGTGTGAGCTCTGGTTGAAGGAGGTCTCATTCTTGGACCATATCATCACAAGAAATGGGATATCTGTAGATCCCTCCAAAACAGATGCAGTTGAAAGATGGTTGAGGACAACATTGATAACATATATCTGTAGCTTCTTTGGTTTAGCTGGATATTATCGACGATTTTTGATAAATTTCTCACAATTTTCCAACCCTCTTACTAAGATAACTCGAAAGGGAGTAATGTTTTCTTGGATTGATGAATGTGAAGAAAGCTTCAAGGAGTTGAAAAGGAGGATTATCATTGCGCCCATTCTCACTTGACCCACAAGTGGAGAACATTTTGTGGTATTCAGTGATGCTTCAAAGAAGGTCCTGGGCTATGTGTTGATGAAAAATGATAAAGTCATGGACTATTCTTTAAGTCAATTTAAAGTTCATGAGAATAATTATCCAACACATGATTTGGAGTTGGATACGGTGATCTTATCTTTAAAAATTTTTCCGCATTATCTCTTTGTGGAGAAGTGTAAAATATATATGGACCACAAAATCCTCAAGTATATATTCACACAGAAAGAGTTGAACATGCACCAATGAAGATGGTTAGAGCTGATCAAAGACTATGGTTTCTCAATCCATTACCATCCTGGGAAAGCGAACAAGGTGGTAGATACTCTAAGTAGAAAGGACCTAGTGATCCTATCATTGATGAGAATTTAAAAGGATCCAATATTCTTATATTTGATAAATATGGACATGGGAATCATAAATAAGGGAACATCATCAATCCTTTCACAAATTATTGCTTGATCGTCTCTTTTGGAAAAGTTAAAGGATGCTTAAAAGGATGATGTGGGAATTCATAAGAAAGTGTAAGATATCAAAAGAGGGAAGTCCTTGGAGTTCAATGTTAATGAAGAAGGAATTGTGAGATTTGGGAATAGACTATGTGTTCTATCAAGTCCAGAGCTAAAGAAGGAACTTTTGGATGATGCACATAGTTCAAATTTCTCTATTAACATAAAAAACACAAAGATGTATCGAGATCTACAAGAGAATTATTGGTGGGATAATATGAAGAAGGAGATCGTTGAGTATACATCAAAGTGCCTGGTGTGTCAGAAAGTGAAGTCAAAGAGGTATAAGTATAAGGGGATGATACAACCATTGCCCATACCAGCATGGAAATGGTAGAACATCATCATGGACTTTATCACCAGACTTCCGAAGACATCTGAAGGAAATAATTCAATCTGGGTTGTTGTGGATATTCTTACAAAGTCTGAACACTTTACTGCAATTCGGGAGGATTTCTCATTTGATCAACTGGCATAGATATGCATTAGTGAAGTGGTAAGGCTACATGGAGTACCACTCTATATTATATCAGATCGAGATCCAAGATTCACCTATAAGGTTTGGAAGAGTCTTCAACATGATCTGGTTACTGAACTGAGTTTCAGAATGTCCTATCATCCTCAAACTGATGTACAATCTGACCGAACTATTAAGACACTGGATAATATTTTAAGATCATGTTCTATGGACTTCAAAGAAGGGTGGGACCAACATATTCCATTGGTTGAATTCTCCTACAATAACAATTTCCACTCGAGCATCTGAATGGAACCTTATAAATCATTGTATGGGAAGAGGTGCAGAACACCAGCATGTTGGGATGAAGTCGGTGAACGTAATCTTCTAGGACCAGAAATGGTCGAAGAAATGGTGGAGAAGGTGAAAACCATTCAGTAGAATATCAAGCCAGCCCAGAGTCGACATAAGAGTTATGTAGATATACATCAAAGAGACCTTGATTTTAATGTTGGAGACATGTTATTTCTACAAATATCTCTATGGAAGAAGGTCATGAGGTTTGGAAAGAAAGGGAAGTTAAGTCCTAGGTACATCGGCCCCTTCAAGATTCTTGATCGTGTTGGGATTTTGTCATATAGACTCGAACTTCCACCTACCATGGTCAAGGTACATGATTTCTTTCATGTATCCCTCTTAAGTACATACCAGACCCTTCACATGTACTCTCTTCAGAGGTAGTACAGTTATAGGATGATCTTTCTTACGAGAAGAAACCAGTGAAGATCTTCGATCGTAGATAAATAGTTCTACGAAATAAGACAATTCCACTCATAAAGTTGTTGTGGTGAAGCCAAAAGTTTGAAGAAGCAACATGGGAATCATAGGATGTGATGAAGCAGAGTTACCCAAATCTGTTTTAGTGTGGGAAAAGGAAATTTTTAGGGAAAAATTTCTTAAGGGGGGGAGATTGTAACGACCCAAACATTCATTAATGGAAATTCCTCTTGATATAATTAAATGTTTATTATGGTCAATGTGAGCTTAATTGGTTTTATGTTTCTGTATTTTAAAATAACATTATGAATTGTGAATGTTTCTAATATATCTGTTGAAAAGTGATCACATGATTAGTATAAATATAGGGCTTTAACAAATCTAATTTACTCAGACAAAGGGAGTGATGGCCTCATCTAGTAGAATTTCCCCATACGAAGCCCATTTGTTGGAGCTTGGAAAGGAGGTGGCATCATTGTGCTTCGCTCTTGACCAATACCAATCCAAGCTTGAACACGTTAGGCTTGAGCAGAACTGACTACGGTAGAAGTGAAAGTTAAAAGAGATTATCACCCGAGCGATGTTATCTGAGCTACCCTAAGAGTTTGTCATCATCTCACAACTTACCCTTCGGTCTTATGCGAGTGTTATAAGGGTTTATGTAACAAGACCCTAGAACTATGACTGTGTAAATTATTTTTGTATTAATAATGTGCATTCATTTTATTATTGTTACCTTGTAAATAGTTTTTAAAGCAAAAAATAGTATTTTTAGTTAATATTTGAAAAAGAAATAAATTTTGATGAATTAATGGATTTTTGAATTAAATAATATTTTAAAAAAATATTATTATTATTATTAAATTACTTTTTATTAAATATAAATTATTGTATAATTTTATGAATGCAATGGTAATTATTATTAAGGTTTGAAAGTTGTTTTTGTCAAAACCCATGAATTTTTTATAAATGTCATTTTTTATTTTAAAAGTAAAAATTAACATATTTATAAAATTATTTAGATAAAATGAATATTATTTTTGTAATCATGACATCAAAATTATCCAATAGTGATTTTTTCATAATTTTCTGAGACAGTCGAATTTTTGGGTAAAAACTAAATACCTTTAAAATATATAATGTGTTTAATGACATCATAATGACCCAATTGTGATGTAATAAAATAATATAAACATTATTTTTGTCCAATATATGTTTTAAAATTAAAATAATGTGATTTTGGGTTTGTTGGATTTATTTTACAAAGCTTTAGTGGACCCATCAAGGCTTATAAAACATTTTGTCTTTTTAAATTGTTTTCCTTGAGAGTGTGACTCACCTCCACATAAGCAACCCTATTATTTTGAGAATTAAGGCCATTGGAATTATAAAATATTATATTCCAATCCCCTTTGTAAAAAATCATGGGCAAAAACCATGGGATGGTTTGTGGTTTTGATTAGTTTAATGTGAGGTGTCCCAAACCTAAATAATAATGAATTCCCACTCATTTCCTATATAAACCCACCAAATCTTCCAATTTCTCTTCACTCAAAGAATTTGGAGTTCGACCAACCCTTTCCCTCCTCTCTCTATAATCCTCCCAAGGTTCCCCAAGCACCCAAGAATCCTCTCTCAAGCCTCTCCCAAGCCTTTGGGATCACACTTTCAAGTAAGGGATTTCTTCCTTTCTCATTTTTGTCCAATTTTCATTAAGTTGTTATTCCCTTTTGTTTTAAATTAAAATTGTTGGGGTATGATTTATCACCTCCACCATAATTTTCTATTTATATTTGGATGATGGGATACCCCTTTATCTCTCATTAATGCCTCCCATATACACCTGTTACAATACCGAAATTCCTTGAGGGATTTCTCTCTCTTTTACAGCCAAGTAATTCTTTTGTATTATGCATTTAAATTCCATTATGTTTTTTGGGAAATGTATCTATATAAACCCATTAATTTCCATTTCATGTATATATGATGAGACACCCTTTTCTCTCTCATAAACCATTTTCATGAATCTTTATGTCACATCGTTATGCTGTCGAAATTGCACCGCGTTTTTTCAAGCCAAGATCATTGTTTAGTGAATACCATACCCATGTATCTATCAAGGGTATTCACCTTTATGAAAATATAAATATTTAATGGTAATTTCATGTATTTATTCCACATTACTTAGTCGTGTAATAACTTATTATGTTGATTGATTCCATGTTATTTGATCCATGTGTCACATTTATGCATGAAATGAAATGTTTAAGAAGGGTGCACACTGATAGCGCTCCAATGCATTGGGTAAAGTATAGTATCATGATAAATCTTGTGCAATGAGTGTTGACTCATTATAATTCAATTGAAATGAGGTTTTACTCATGTTTCATGTGAAATGAGGGTTTACTCGTGCTCCATGTTCAATGAGTCTTGGCTCATGCTAATCCCATGTTAAGTGTTGTTGACACATCTCCATGTTATGATTATCATGCTTTATCATTCCTTTATGTTCATGTTTCTCTTGTGCTTCATTGATATGACTATTTTCTAACATGTATTGTATTCCTCATGTTATTCCATGTTTATTCCCTTACTGGGATTTATATCTCACCCTTTTCTTATGCATGTTCTCAGGTTATCCCATGCAATGCTAAGTACGAGGGAATGTAGTGGTCATGTAAAGGAATTTTTCAATAAATATGTTGTATTTAATGTTTTAAGTTGTTATTTAATGATCCTAATCCCCAAAGACACTAGACCTCTCGATCTTCTATGTTGTATCAAGTGAAGATTTTATGTAATAAATCAGGTTTAAGTGTGTAATAAAAAATAGGGTTGTTATAATTTAAGATGTAAAAAACATTATAATGTTTTATAAATTTTTGAAATGTTTTATAAAATTTCAATAATGGAATGAAACACCTTTTGGGGGTGTTTTGTGTGGGTATGATGTGAAAAATGAATTTTGTTTGTGAAAGGATTATTATGCGACATGTGTGTAGGATGATTGGTGTATGTGTGACTTGGAAGTGGTATTTGCATGTGAAAATTATATTTCATGTCTTGTGGAAATTTTTTTAGAATAATAGGGAAAACCCAAGTATCTAGGTGGGTGGACGTATACTAGTATTCTAGTGATCCCGTGGGGTTTATCCCTAGTTTCAAGTAGCAAGTTTGACGATGAAAACACTAACTAAACTATGATGATGATTATGATGATGATGTTGGGGGACCACTAGGTTATGGTTATGATCTCTACTAGTGGATTGTGTGCATGAGAAATGATATTGTGATGGTAACTTCCCCGAGATACGAGGTACATGGAACCCACAGCGAGCTAGTGCCTAGGGGTTATTTTCTTACTGCTTGTGCTCATTAGATACTTAATGCTTACCATCTACAAATGGTATGTTTGGTTGGAAAATTTAGTATCTTTGGAATTCTATTTTGAAAGTTTTGATTATTTAAATTATCCTACTTGAAAACTATTTTTTTTAAAGTTTCATCTTTTTTAAATTCATAATAGCATCTCATGTTTATGAAAACATGCAAGATTTTTGTCCTTGAATTTTTATCACATGGAATCCTTTAGTGGTGGAATCATATTGGTATTTGGATCACACCCTACTTACACCTTTGGGTGTAATTAGACTTAGTTATTTTTTTTCACAGGTTTGGGTACATATTTTTGTGCTAATGGTTCGGATTTCTAGCGGTCCTTCGTGATGCAATGTTGTGGAGATGGCCTGAGGGGGTGCCTCTTTCTAGGAGGAGGTTCTTGGGATGTCCATTTTGGGTTTATTAATTTGTTATAGTATTTTATAATTGTTTTAATTTATGTAATTCAATTCTAAAATTTTGTAAAATATGTGTTGGTCGGAGTGGATACTCAAGAGGGGGGTGAATTGAGTTCCAATTAAAATTTCTATTTAAAAAACTTTGTCTTAAAAACCAACAAATAAAATACTGAATTAAACTGTAGTGAATTTATATCAAAGTAAAGGTTATGTTGGGTTCTCAATGGATTGATCATTTCCTAGTTAATCAAAATAGAAGAGTTGATTAACTTTTGAAACTAACTTACTGATTTACAACTAATATAAACACTTGCGAGTTTAATTATCAAAGTGACTTTAAAATAGTTTTGGTTTTAAAGTAATTAGAAGCGGAATAAAAAAACTTTGAAAGAAATAGCACAGCAGATATAACCAAGGGGTTCAGTCTCAATCTGAGACTTATTCCTCTCAACAATTTATATAAATTTGATCGATGCCCTGGATCGGGGTTCACAACAGTTTACAACTGTCCAGGTCCAAGACCTCTACCACTGTTATTCATGGGAAACAAAACAACAGCAACCAGCTGTCCAGGTCACACACGACCTCTACCACTATTACAATGGGAAATTAAAGATGTAAAGAGTTTGCTAAGGATTTACAGATCCTCCAATTAAAGTACAAGAGACATTGTGTGTGTTAAATACAGCAGATAACACACACTGCTCGAAATGTAAAATAATGAATCACATAGCAGAGATGTAGAGTTTATAAATGGCTCTAGTGATTGTAGTGAAGCTTTGGACTCCTTGAGTTTGATCAGAAATGGTTCTGAGTCCTCTTCTGGTTTTTGTCTGAAAAATAGAGTGCCATCTACTTGGCATTCAGGTTCAGAGATAGTGAAAAATGTAGTCGATGAAGTTCTTCAATGTCCTCGTGAATGTATAGAACACTTCTTGAGTAATCTTGAGTGTGTATGAGCTTCTGTGTCTTCTTGTTCGTGCATGTATATCCATACGATCTCTTCTTGTGTCTTTCAAAACTATCTCATTCACCACTCTTTGCACTCATATGTGTCTCATCATCTTTTTGCACCAACAGGGACTTCTTGTATTTATGGAACGAGCTCCAGCAAAATAAATGATTTCTTTTTGTAGGTATGAGGTACGGTTCCCTAACATCCAACATCCTTCATTAAATAAATGATAGAGCATTAAAATATACCTAATATGACTGTTGGTTAGATTAAATAAATATAAATAAATTCAAATATCTTTTTATGACTATCGGTGAGTCAAGTGATCGGTAGGTCATCAGCATCAACATCGGTGTCTAGACATCGGTGTGTCCAGATCGGTGACTCATTTGATCAACATTGGTGTGTCATGATCGGTGACTCATTTGATCAACATCGGTGAGACATCTTCGGTGACTCAGATGATCAGCATCGGTGTGTCATGATCGGTGAATCATTTGATCAGCATCGGTGTGTCATGATCGGTGACTCATTTGATCAGCATCAGTGAGACATCTTCAGTGACTCAGATGATCAGCATCAGTGTGTCATGATCGGTGAATCATTTGATCAACATCGGTGTGTCATGATCGGTGACTCATTTGATCAGCATCGGTGAGACATCTTCGGTGACTCAGATGATCAGCATCGGTGTTTCATGATCAGTGACTCATTTGATCAGCATCGGTGAGACATCTTCGGTGACTTAGATGATCAGCATCGGTGAGACATCTTTGGTGACTCAGATGATCAGCATCATTGTGTCATGACTGGTGACTCATTTGATCAGCATCGGTGTGTCATGATCGGTGACTCATTTGATCAGCATCGGTGAGACATCTTTGGTGACTCAGATGATCAGTATCGGTGTATCATGATCGGTGACTCATTTGATCAGCATCGGTGAGACCGTTGTCTTTTGATATGGATCGGTGTGACCATTAACTTTTGATATGGATCGGTACGACCGTTGTCTTTTGATATGGATCGGTGCGACTGTTCACTTTTGATATGGATCGGTGCGACCGTTGTCTTTTGATATGGATCGGTGCGACCATTCACTTTTGATATGGATCGGTGTGACCGTTCACTTAACAGAACACAAAGTGTCTGTTTGATCCATAAGACTTTCAGAATACTTGTAAATCAATAACAAGCACAGATAAAAACATGATCCAACTGATATAAACAGATTCACTAAAATATTGTGATTATGTATATGAGAAATCCAACTGGATTAAGTAATGATGATTTGTGATTATTAAAACAGCAATCATAGGAATAATTCAACAATCTTCCAGAGGGATCAAAAATCTCCCCCTTTTTGATAATCACAAATCTTAGTCATAAATAAAAATAATATATCATCAATAATAGTGACAAGGCATAATAAGAATAAAAACACAATGAGATATAAATCTCCCCCTGAATTTATGCCTTTGTATATTTATGTAAACATTGCTCCCCCTGCCATAGTATGTTTCTCCCCCATAGATATAAATCTCCCCCTTTGGGATAATCAAAAATGAGGGAAAACAGATTAAGAAGAGATTAAAAGAAGGCATCATAGAGAATAGAGAGAGAGAGAAAAGGTTTGTAAAGTACATCAGAGTACAAACAGAAAATTGTTCACCCTATCAACAACAAGACACAACTATTTCTTGGGATGTAACAGGGCTTTTCCTTTGTCATAAAGATCAATGGTTGGTAAGTTGGAAGGCTTGGAGGCAGGGTGAACTGGGTGAATTTGAAAAGGTGGTAAGATGACTCTGGAAGGTGGAGGAGAGGATGCCACAGAGATTTGTTGTTGAGCAGTAGTAGCTGGTTGAGAAGATTTCTAAAGAACTGGCCATAGTTGAGATAGATCTTGAGCAACGGAGATCTGATTTGGAGCAACATCAGAGGCTCTGAGAGGTTCAGCAGTAGGAAGCACAATGGCGGTGGCTTGTTCATTCAGATAAGGCTTCAAAAGATTTATGAAATCCTGAATAACTTCTGCACCATACTGCATAGCATTCTCAAAACCATCCTTATTCTCCATGAACCGTTCCAAGGTAGGAGTAAAATCTTGCAACTGACGAACTTGAGTCTTGAAAGATTGAGTGACTGTAGGTAGTTTCAGATTATCATCCAACACTTTTAAATTCGTGGTCATCTCATGCTTGGTATAAATCTTTGAAAAGTAATGATCAACCTTTTCCTTGATCTCTTTCTGAGCTTTATTGGCATCTACTGAATATACTTTTACCATCTTATGAATGTGATCACTGTGCTCCTTCATCTTCCTCAACGAGTCCAAATCAAGAACTTGTCTAATGGCGGCCAATTCATCATGCACAATCTGCCTTAGAGCCTCTAGCTCATGAGTAGTGATCTTGGTTACTTTGGATTCACTGGCTTGAGTAACTATCTAAGTTATCTCAGCTTTCAACTTCCTCATATCAGACTTTTTAAGATGTTCAATCAGATTCCTCAACACTTCCATCATACCAGAGATGGTTGATCTAAATTCATTTGATAAAAAAACTAAGTCAGATTGTAGATCCTTTAGAGTCTGATTTAGAGAGTCTATGTGCCTGCCAATAAGCTCACCAGTATTGGCCAGTTCTGGTCTAATAACATTTGATACTCTTGTTGAAAAGGCTTCCAAAGAATCTTCAGAAACTTGCAGAGAAGCTTGAGTAAGAGCATTTGAAATTTCTTCTCTGACTGTATCTCTCACAGCAGCAAGCAACTCAATTTTGAACTTATCAAAATCAGACTGAGAGACAGTAGAACTAGGTAGATGAACATCTGCAGTATCAACAACATGAGCAGACCTTGCCTCAACTGGTTGGCTTTCCTTCACAACCGCAGTAGATTCTGATTCTTCCTCTTCTTCTTCAGAATACTCTAAACCCAAAACAGAAAAACCAGGGTAATCATCCCAGACAGTAGCACATAGAGTATATTTTGGTTTATCATAACTTTCTTTTCCACTGATTTCTAGAGAATCTCTCTTTCCACTGGTATTTTTTTCTTGTACAGTTTGATGTGGTTCTATTGGAGGTACAGCAAGACCACCCACTGGTCGGTTATCACCATCATCATCATCATCATCATATCCATTCCCATTTCCATTCTTCACAGAATCTTCACTGTCAGATACTTCAGTGTTAATAGCTTCTTCATCACCAAGAACTGGTTCTGATTCAGGTAAGGCTAAAGGTGGACTGGCAGGTCCAAAGTCCATTCTTCTCTTAGGGCTCACAGTATCAGGATCACTCCTATCATCAGAAGGTGACATACTTCCTTCTTCTGTTTCAGCTTCTTCCATCCCTTGTTTACCAGACTCTTCAGTGTCCTTATTCCTTTCAACATCTACTTCTTCCTCATCATCAGAATAACTTAGCTCCTCATCTGACTTCAAACCAGGGTCTCTCAAACCCTTCAGCCTCTTTCCATGATCAGTGGGATTTTAGGATTCATACAACTTTTCCTCATCAGCAACCCATCATTTTTTCCATGGGTTCCAATTTATTTTCATCTTTTTACAAATTTCTTTGTTAACACAAAAAGAACTATCAGATTCAGTTATCTCATCAGCTTCATCAACACATTCTAGATTCTTTAATATAGCAGAGATCATTTTGGAATAGAACAGGGCAGTGGATTTCTTAGAAGGTTTCACCATTCCAGCTATGTGCATCATTAGATATCTACAAAAATTGATCTTCTCATGGGTATTTAGTAAAAACAATAGAAAAACATCCTGGAATTTTACAGCAGCAAAATATCCTTTCCTAGGGCAAATTTGGTGCTGAATAAACTTAAATAGAAGTCTACATTCACCATCCAACTCTGAGGATGTGATTCTCCTTGACTCTCCATTTCCAGTCAAAAGTTCTAAAGCTAACTCATAAGAGAAGTATTCAGTGGTTGGAAGAATGTTTCCAGCATAATCCTCATACTGACCCTCATGGGGTACATTTAAACATTCATCTCATTGTTTAGATGAAAAAGATATTTTATTTCCTTTCACTACAAAAGACATTCTGGCAGCCTCTACACCATCTAAAGTAACTTTCAGATTTATATAAAACTCAAGCACTAGCTTTGGGTAGTATACACGAGTGTTATCTGAGAACCAGGCTTTCCATCCTTGCGATTCTAAAACTTGTAACAATAGCAACTTACTTGTCAAAAGTTAGGTAGAACTGACTTCCTTTTCTACAGCAACAATCCGAGTTTCCAGGTTCGGATTTACTGATCTTTGAGTGGTACTACTCGACTCGCCTCGAGAATGCTTTGAAGGTACAGGATTGTCTGATCCTTTTCTTGGTCACTTTTGCTTATCCATTTGAAGATTCTGGGGAATGTAGGAGTTCGAAGGTTTGAAGTAGATGAGAAGAGAGGATATAAGGCTTGGCGGGAAATGAAAGGTCGACAGTTTGGGGAATAGAAATAGCCGCATATCATTTATTTCATCATTTAGGGTTCCCATAATAAAGATAAAAGTAATTAATTAATTATAACATAATAAAAATTAATAGAAAGATAGATCGGTTTGACTAATCGGTTTCACAGATCGGTTTCACAGATCGGTTTCACAGATCGGTTTCACAGATCGGTTTCACGGATCGGTTTCACGGATCGGTTTCATAGATCAGTTTCACGGATCGGTTTCAAAGATCGGTTTCATAGATCGGTTTCACAGATCGGTTTCATGGATCGGTTTCACAGATCGGTTTCACGGATCGGTTTCACAGATCGGTTTCACAGATCGGTTTCACAGATTGGTTTCATAGATCGGTTTCACAGATAGGTTTCACAAATCAGTTTCATAGATCGGTTTCATAGATCGGTTTTACAGATCGGTTTCACAGATCGGTTTCACATATAGGTTTCATATATCGGTTTCACAGATCAGTTTCATAGATCGGTTTCACAGATTGATCATACACAACTCTTGTTTAATAAAATTCATTCTTTCAGAGCATAAAGGCTTTGTAAAAATATCAGCTAATTGATGTTCAGAACTAATAAATTCTAGATAAATATCACCTTTCTAATAATGATATCTTATAAAGTGATGTCTGACATCAATGTTCTTAGTCCTAGAGTGAGACACAGGGTTCTTAGATATGTTGATCGCACTAGTGTTGTCACAGTTAATTGAAACATGTTTAAAATCAAATCCATAGTCCAATAAAGTGTGTTTCATCCACAGAATCTGTGCACAGCAACTACCAATAGCTATATATTTTGCTTCAGTAGTAGACAATGCAACTGAGTTCTGTTTCTTACTACACCATGATACTAGGGACTTTCCAAGTAAATGACATGTTCCAGATGTGCTCTTCCTATCTAACTTACATCCAGCAAAGTCATCATCTGAATAACTAGTTACGTCAAATGATTATACTTTAGGATAAAACAAACCTAAATTCACAGTATACTTAAGATATTTAAAAATCCTTTTAACAGCCTGTAGGTGTGATTATTTAGTATTAGCTTTAAATCTAGCACACATACACACACTAAACATAATATCTGGTCGACTAGCAGTAAGATAAAGTAAAATCCCAATCATACCTCTGTAATTGGTTTGATCAACTGGTTTCCCAGTTTCATCAACATCCAATTTATAAGTAGTACTCATAGGTATATCACTTTTCTTAATACTATCCAAACCAAAACGTTTTAATAAATCCTTAGTATATTTACTTTGATTTAGAATAATACCATCTTTAGTTTGAAAGATTTGAAATCCAAGAAAATACTTAAGCTCTCCCATTAAGCTCATTTCAAACACATTTTGCATAACCTTTGAAAATCAGTACATAAAGAATTTTTAGAAGATCCAGAAATAATATCATCAACATAAATTTGTACTATTAAAACATCTTTTGAAATCCTTTTTATAAAAAGAGTGGGATCAGCTATTCCTTTTGTAAATCCTTTTGAAATAAGAAAGTTTGAAAGTCTTTCATACCAAGCTCTTGGAGCTTGTTTTAAACTATATAAAGCTTTAGAAAGTTTAAAAACATGATTTTGAAAATGAGGATTTGAGAAACTATGTGGTTGTTCTACAAAAACATCTTCAACAATAAAACCATTTAAAAATCACTTTTCACATCCATTTGATATAACTTGAAATTCAGATGTGATGCATAGGCAAGTAAGATCCTAATAGCCTCTAATCTAGCTATAGGTGCAAAGGTTTCCTCATAGTCAATTCCTTCTTCTTAATTGTAACCTTGTGCAACTATCCTAGCTTTTTTTCTAATGATGTTTCTATATTCATCAACTTTGTTTCTAAACACCCATTTTGTACCTATGGTTATAGTTTCCTTAGGTCTTTCTACTAATTTCCAGACTATGTTTCTTTCAAATTGATTTAGTTCTTCTTGTATAGCCATTACCCAAAATTCATCATTGATAGCATCATTGATATTTTTAGGTTCTAATTGTGAAAGAAAATCTTGATGCTCAACCTGATTTCTTATAAAATCTCTAGTCTGTGTTCCTCTATCTAGATTACCTACAACAACATTTAAAGGATGGTTCTTTAGAATTCTAGTTGGTCTTGAAAAGGTAGGGATAGAGATTTCAGATTCATCTACAGGTTGAGGTTCAACAGAAGCAGGTTCTAGAAAATTTCCAGAACTGGATGTTTTAACTACAGGTCCACTATCTTTATCATTAAGGTTCAAAACAGAGAGATCATCTTCAAGATTTTCAAGAGAGGTATTAGGATCATGTGGATCAGTTTCATCAAATTTGATGTGAACAGATTCTTCCACACATTTGGTTCTCTTATTGAAAACTCTATAGGCTTTACTAGAAATAGAGTAACCTAGGAAAATTCCTTCATCACTCTTGGATGCAAATTTGTCAAGATTGTCTTTAGTATTAAGAATAAAGACTTTGCAGCCAAAAACTCTAAATTAGTTAACCTTAGGTTTCCTATGGTTCCACAACTCATAAGGGGTCCTCTTAAGAACAGGTCTGATCGAGACTCTATTAATAACATAACAAGCTGTATTTACAACTTCAGCCCAAAAATAAATAGGTAGGTCATACTCATTATGAATAGTCCTAGCAATTTCTTGCAGGGTTCTATTCCTTCTTTCTACTACAGCATTCTATTGGGGTGTCCTAGGGGTAGATAAATTGTGACTATAGCCACTGTGTGAGCAGTAAGATTCAAACTCATGATTTTCAAACTCACGGTCATGATCACTTCTCAGGGTTTTAATTTTAAGTCCACTAAGGTTCTCTGCAGACTTGGAATATTTTACAAAGAAAGAACAAGCTTCAATTTTGTGAGATAGAAAATATACCTAAGTATATCTAGAAAAGTCATCTACAAGAACATAGACATAGTGCTTCCCATTTAAACTAGAAACTATAGAAGGTACAAATAAATCCATGTGAACCAACTCAAGAGGTTGAGAAGTTGAAACTTCTTTCTTTGATTTAAAAAAAACTTTATGTTGCTTTCCCTTTTGACAGGGATTGCAAACTTTGTCTGCTAGAAATTCAAGTTTGGGTAGGTCTCTAACTAAGTTCTTCCTATCAAGTTTTCTAAGTGAATGCACATTGTAGTGTCCTAATATTCTGTTCCAAATCCAAGACTATTTATGAAAAGCATTTAAACAATTAATATTCTGTTTAGCTAAAGAATTTAAATCAACAACATAAACATTTTCATTTCTTAAAGCAGAAAACACTAAAACATTTTTATAATTAAAAACATTGCAATAATCGTTTTCAAATTTAATATAAAAACCATCATCACATAACTGAGAAATACTTAAAAAAATTTATTTAAGTCCATCAACAAATAAAACTTTAGAAATTAATACTGAGTCAGTGTTACCAATCTGGCCTAAGCCGATGATTTTTCCTTTTGATTTATCAACAAAAGTGACAAAGCCTCCATCAACTTTTACTAAACTCTTAAAGCATGATAAGTCTCCTGACATATGCCTTGAACATCCACTGTCCAAATACCAAGTCTTTCTACAGGAGCTCTTTAAGCAGGTTCCCTACAAAACAGATTTAGATAGGAAATGATTTTGGTACCCAGATCTTCTTGGGTCCAGACAGGTTAGCCAATAAAACTTTAGGTACCCATATTTGTCTAATAGGTCTCATAATATTTCTAGAGTCAATAGATTTTGAAAGATAAACCTTATTAGATCCATAACTATGAATATAACTAGTTAAAGCATATGAAGTTCCATAACTAGCTACATTCTGTCCAGATTTAGGAATGAATCTAGTTTTGGTAATTTTCCTTTGTCCAGGTTGGTATCCTATACCAGTAGTGTATCAAGGTGTTATTTGATTACCTAGCATCTGAGTAAGAGTATATTTTCCATTGGTAAATTTCTCTAAGTCTTTCTTGAGTTACTCATTAGATAATTTCAGTTCAGTGTTTTCTTTAAGCAACTGAGCATTCTTTTCCATTTCAATATCAAGATCAGATTTATGTTTAACAGTTAAAGCATACTATTTATTTAAACCTTTGTGTTTGTCTTTCAGCTCATTATAGGTTTCTTCTAACATATCACAATATTCAAATAGTTCAGATTTTGACATGTTATCAGAGTCAGTATCATCTTCAGAATAATAAGAATTTAAAGTAGGATTTTCAGCTGTTACCTCAGAAGTGTTTGTCATAAAACACATGTTTTCCTTATTTCTGTGTTCAGTTTCAGAAACTTCAGATTCAGTGGAGCTATCCTCAGAAGCACTTCAAGTAGCCTTCATGTCTTTCTTAAAATTATTGTCCTTATATTCATACTTCTTCTTGTATTTCAACTTTGGATAGTCTGCTTTTATGTGTCCCTTTCTTTTGCACTCATAGCAGACAACTTCATCTGATTTGTCAGATTTCTTCCAATCCTTTTTCCAATGTCCCTTGTTGTCATACTTACCTTTATAATTTGATTTTCTGAAAAACTTCTTCTTCCTATAAAACTTCTTAAACCTTCTGGTAATGTGAGCCATCTCAGCATCACTATCAGAAGCACTTTCACTGTCTTCACAGCTTGAACATTAATTTATAGCTTAGAGCTTCTCCTTATCCTTGTTCTTTGAAGTTGAAGTCTTGAAAGCAACAGACTTCCTTCTAGGTTCATCTTATTCTTATTTGTTAACCTTGAGTTACTCTTCATACATCATCAACTTTCCAATTAGTTCCTTGACTGGAAGATCACCAATATCACATGATTCTCTAATTGAGACAGAAGTTCCTCTCCATCTTTCAGGTAGACATCTTAGAATTCTCATAATTTGTTCCTTTGATGGAACATCCTTTCCCAGAGAAGTCATTGTGTTGAAAATTTCATTAAACCTGAGATACATGTCATAAATGGGTTCATCAGGCTTCATCTTAAAATTATCATACTTAATAGTATAATTATTCAATCTCATTTCCTTAAAATTAGTTGTTCCTTCATGATAAATGGCTAAGGTATCCCAAATTTCATAAGAAGTTTTACAGGCAGATATTCTATTAAATTCCTCATCTCCTAAAGCACAGTACAAGACATTCATAGCTTTGCAATTATTATTGTAGGCAGCCTTAGTAGCTTCATTCCAAGTAGATCTAACAGTAAAAGGAATTTTATATTCTGATTCTATAGCAGTCCAAATATCAAAACCCATGCTCTCTAAATGAATTTTCATCTTTATTTTCCACTGAGCATAGTTAGTGCCATTGAAAAATGGTGGTCTATTGATAGCAACACCTTCAAGTCTATTATCCATGATAGCTTACTTAAAGAAAATATTTTAAAGAGATAAAAATTTAGAAATAACAGAAATTTTAAGAACTTTAAATACAATTAAAATCACAGTTAAAAAAACAGAGTACTTTAGAAAATATTTTAATTCCTCTGATACCAAATGTTGGTCAGAGTGGATACTCAAGAGGGGGTGAATTGAGTTCCAATTGAAATTTCTGTTTAAAAAACATTTTCTTAAAAACTCCCAAATAAAATACTAAATTAAACTGTAGTGAATTTATATCAAATTAAAGGTTCTGTTGGGTTCTCAAGGGATTGATAATTTCCCAGTTAATCAAAATAGAAGATTTGATTAACTTTTGAAACTAACTTACTGATTTACAACTAATATAAACACTTGCGAGTTTAATTATCAAAGTGACTTTAAAACAGTTTTTTTAAAGTAATTAGCAGCGGAATAAAAAAACTTTGAAAGAAATAGCATAGCAGATATAACCAAGAGGTTCAGTCTCAATCCAAGACTTATTCCTCTCAATAATTTATATAAATTTGATCCACACCCTAGATCGGGGTTCACAACAGTTTACAACTGTCCAGGTCCAAGACCTCTACCACTGTTATTCGTGGGAAACAAAACAACAGCAACCAGCTGTCCAGGTCACACACGACCTCTACCACTATTACAGTGGGAAATGAAAGATGTAAAGAGTTTTCTGAGGATTTACAGATCCTCCAGTTAAAGTACAGTAGATAGTGTGTGTGTTAAATACAGCAGATAACACACACTGCTCGAAATGTAAAATAATGAATCACAGAGTAGAGATGTAGAGTTTAGAAATGGCTCTAGTGATTTCAGTGAAGCTTTGGACTCCTTGAGTTTGATCAGAAATGGTTCTGAGTCCTCTTCTAGTTTTTGTCTGAAAAACAGAGTGTCGTCTGCTTGGCATCCAGGTTCAGAGATAGTGAAAAATGTAGTCGATGAAGTTCTTCAATGTCCTCATGAATGTACAAAACTCTTCTTGAGTAAGCTTGAGTGTGTATGATCTTCTGTGTCTTCTTGTTCGTGCATGTATATCTGTATGAGCTCTTCTCGTGTCTTCCAAAACTATCAAATCCACCACTCTTTGCACTCATATGTGTCTCATCGTCTTTTTGCACCAACAGGGACTTCTTGTATAAATGGAAAGAGCTCCAGCAAAAGAAATGATTTCTTTTTGCAGGTACGAGGTATGGTTCCCTGACATCCAACATCCTTCATTAAATAAATTACAGAGAATTAAAATATACCTAATATGACCGTTGGTTAGATTAAATAAAGATAAATAAATTCAAATAGCTGTTTATGACTATCGGTGAGTCAAGTGATCGGTAGGTCATTAGCATCAGCATCGGTGTCTAGACATCGGTGTGTCCTGATCGGTAACTCATTTGATCAGCATCGGTGTGTCATGATCAGTGAATCATTTGATCAGCATTGGTGAGACATCTTCGGTGACTCATATGATCAGCATCGGTGTGTCATGATCGGTGACTCATTTGATCAGCATCGGTGTGTCATGATCAGTGACTCATTTGATCAGCATCGGTGATACATCTTCGGTGACTCAGATGATCAGCATCGGTGTGTCATGATCGGTGACTCATTTGATCAGCATCAGTGAGACATCTTTGGTGACTCAGATGATTAGCATCGGTGAGACATCTTCAGTGACTCAGATGATCAGCATCGGTGTGTCATGATCGGTGACTCATTTGATCAGTATCGGTGTGTCATGATCGGTGACTCATTTGATTAGCATCGGTGAGACATCTTCGGTGACTCAGATGATTAGTATCGGTGTGTCATGATTGGTGACTCATTTGATCAGCATCGGTGAGACCATTGTCTTTTGATATGGATCGGTGTGACCATTCACTTTTCATATGGATCGGTGCGACCGTTGTCTTTTGATATGGATCGGTGCGACCATTCACTTTTGATATGGATCGTTGCGACCGTTGTCTTTTGATATGGATCGGTGCGACCATTCACTTTTGATATGGATCGGTGCGACCGTTCACTTAACAGAACACAAAGTGTCTGTTTGATCCAGAAGACTTCCTAAATACTTGTAAATCAATAAAAAGCACAGATAAAAACATGATCCAACCGATATAAACAGATTCACTAAAAGATTGTGATTATGTATATGAGAAATCCAACTGGATTAAGTAATGATGATTTGTGATTATTAAAACAGCAATCATAGGAAGAATTCAACAATCTTCTAGAGGGCTCAACAATATGGTTTTGTTTGAAAAATCTATATTTGTTTTATTGGATTAATTAGTTGGATTATTTTATAAACTTAGGTAAATCATTCACCAATTTTATTATGTGATACCCAGGCACTTGTTCCATCCTGTGGGGATTGGGAATGCCCTTCAGGCCTTTCCACGGGCCGGATCAGGTTCCAGTTTTGATGGTGACCAAATTCTTTTTTTGACATTAAGATAAATATGGGATCTTACAAGTACTATATTCTGAATAAAAAAATTTATGCATTCACTTTTTCACATAAAACCTTTGAAAAAATCATTAACTTTCATAAGTAAAAAAAATTGATATCAAAACACCCTTTTATTTTAAAAAAACATTTTCAATACCAATATACTCAAAACAAGTTAAATTAGGTTTTTATTTGAAAAATATCATTAAAAAAAATTTGGGGAAAATAAATTTATCTATTTTGAAAACACTTATTTTTTAAAAAAAGTTTTGAACTTATATATGAAAATATTACCGATGAAAATAAGATTTTAAACTTGTAAAGTAATCTTAAAAGAAATAATTAATAATGATGGAAATAAAATACTCTCATTCAATATAATTTAGAAAAAACATTCCTCTTGAATTTTGTAGAAAGAAACATTAAAAGAATGTTTTTCATAGAAAGCCCCTTACCCCAAGTCTGATTTTTCATGTATGTCCTTTATCATCCTAAATAATAAAATTATGTAAACTATTTAATTTTTTTAGAAACTTTTTCAAGTTTATTATTCCTTTTATATCACTTATTAACATGTTATAACAATTATTTAATTATTTAATTTCACATTGTACATTTTGATGATATTCAGTACTTTAGCCCAAAATGACTTTGGTATGATGTATATAGTCTAAATGATCAATATTTCATCATATCCATAAAAATAATCATGAAATAATTATAATTTTTATACATAAATTAAAATTTTAAATCGATAAATTAAATATGGATATGAAAAATGAACTACGTTACAGTCAAGGAGATGATGGGTCGTACGTACGCATAATTAACACTTCAATTTTTCAATGGTCATTGTGAAAATAATTTAAGTATAATTTTATATTTAAATAATAATAATAATATCTAAATTTATTTTTAATTCTATAAATATACATATATATATATATCATTCATGTGATTTGGAGATGAAAAACTAATCACATTGCTTCATGGAGGTGACAGTTCACATGTACACACGAACAACATTATCATTTTTATGTACATAGAAAGGTAAGAACATAAATGATATATTATCATTTAAGAATAAAAAATATTTCATTAATATCATATATAAATATTAATTCCATAATTATAATATATCCATGAGATATGGTGATGGAAAACGAATTACATTGATTCATGAGGCGGTACTCCACCGTACAGACGAACGATGAATTATTTTCTCATTTGATGGAAGTAGAAATTTATATAGGTCATTAAACTTTCTTAATAAAATATAAATTTATTTAGAATACTTGATTTTTTATTTTATCATGTTTTCATATTGTTTTATGGATGTTACTAATAAAAAAACAAAAAAGCTCAATTTAAAATGGTACCTCTTCTTCAGATAATCCCTTTGGTTACCACCTTAGGACCAATAAGAATGGTTTTTTTCCTAAACTAAGACCTATATAATTTTGGGAGGTATTATATTAATGTAATTAGGAAGTACTTTTCCTAATAAATAGGTTTTTAAGTGTGTATAATTGTGAATAATAGGTTCCCTTTTATAAGAGAGGGGAGGGGCACTCTTGGAACTTCTTAAAATAATAAATTAATATAAATTAATTTTCAATTTAAAAATTAATAAAAAGTGATTTATTTACAATATAATATGATTATGGGTCTAAATACACTCATAAAGTAAAAAATAAGATAATTTTTGTCTATATTTTTACCTCTGTCATTTAGTTTTAACCATTATTTAACCCCTTTAACTCTTACCATTACAATGTGGTTTTTTTTATTTTTGACTGTTAGTATAGTTACTATAACATAAATTTTTTTCCATATATGTACCATGTTTGATATTTTAAACTTTATATTAATAAATTTTCTAAATTTATGATTTTTTATTAATTTTATATCGTTAAATTAAACAATATTTGTTATAAAATATCAATAATGTCAATTTTTAGAACTATTCATTACATTGACTTCAATAATAGTAATAAAAAAGTAAAATTAAAACCAAATATTTAATTATATCCCTAACATATAAATTTCTTCTTATAAATTATTTCATTGCATTAATTATCACAAATTATATCTATTTTACAATTTTTAATATCATTATTTGATTTTTCTATTCATTGAATAATTGATACATCAGCATTGTGCAAGAATTTAAGGTAATTATTTATTTAATAAAAATTAGAAATAAATTACCATTATAAAGATAAATATTTTATAATTAAAAGTAATTTTATTATTCAAATATATCCTCTGGATAACACCTTATTAAAAATATAACACTTATTAAAAATAAGAGTCTGTCATCTTTGACTTTCCTTTAAATAAAATATTATAAATTTTATATTCTTATAAAATGTAATGAAAATTCAATATAACCTAACCATTAATTATTATGTAAAAATAACTCATAAAATTAAATTGGGTTAAGTGTTAGGGTCATTTTCTAGTCTTTATCAATTTATTTTTACCCTTAATTACTCGATTTACCCTTTACCATGGTAACAAAAATTACTAAAGTTATATTCATATTGAAAAAAGATTAAAGAGAACTATTTAATAAATTTTTATATCTTGAATACAAATTTTTAATTCTTTTTTCAAAATTCAAAACATATAAGTGGAAGAATTTAATTTAAAATTAAACCAAAAAAATGCAACAAAAAATAGTTTTTCAGAAAAATGCCATAAAATGTTTTAATACTAAATTTAAGTATAAAATTCATTTCAAATAACATAATATGATTATTTTAAATTATAAATTATCTAATAAAACTTTAAAAATAATCCAAAACATAATTTTACTATGACAATACTTTAAAATAAAATACAATTTTCAATAAAAAACGGTATTTTCTATTATTCCTTGAAAAATCAATGTTCTCAAAAAATACTTAAAAAATATTTTCAAGATAATATTGAAAATAAGAATTAAAAAATGAAATTATTTATGTGAAATTATTTTTCTATAACTTCTTCAAATTATAATATTCACTCAAAAAAAGAAGAAAACCCCATTTTTGAAGAAAATGTATTTTTTTAAAGAATAAAATGACTTTACTAAAAATTGTGTGATTATTTTTTAAGAACTTACCAAAAAATTAATATTGAGTTGTACCTTTATATTTATTTCAATAATAATTTATTACCATTTATACCTATTAATTTAATGGCTATGTTATAATAGTCACATTTAAATAATAACATTTAATTGTTAGTTTGAGCTTGATGTGGTGTATTTTGTATGCTATCAAACATAGTTTTTACATATTAAAGACTCGGGATGTTATAGATAGATTGAAAAGAAGGACTTTAAACCAAAAAATAATAAAATTAGGATGAAAATTGTAACTAATATCTACCCCTGTTCTTACAAATTTCAATTTATCCTCTACGATGAGTACTAGTAGAGAAGAAAATATAAAGAAGATAACTCAAGTTACATAAGAAAAAATATTGTAAAGTATTATGTTTTTATGGTTATACTATACCATAAATTATATTAGTGGAAGAAATTGTTTGTATATGTAAAATCATGGATATGACTATTGGAATATAGTGAATAGGTTCTTCTAATGCATCAAGGATATATCATATTCTACATTATGTTATAGAAAATCATAGTTAACTATTGGATGTTATATTCATTCAAATTTATTTGAGATCCTGTAGAAATATAAATCTTCTATTATCTATGTGTTTAATCTTGAAATATGAGTTGTATGCTAGGTTTTGAAATAATATTTGGTTGTGTATATATCAAAAACTAAGGCAAAATACATGGAAATTACACAACATGTAAAGAGTAAATTTGGATGATGATATTTTTGGTGGATCATGGGAACAAAAACAAGAAAATTATATTATTTTATAGTTGTGAAAGTGTTTTAAATTTTCAATGGAATCCATATTTTTCATTCTAGTATATATAAAATATGAGTACAATATCACATTATTTCATAAATATTGGTGGAATGAAGCTTGGATATGTGTAAAATTTATACTATGGGAAACACTAAATATTTTTTAACAAATAAAATTTACTCCGATAAGTTTTGATGGTGTTAATAATTGGGATACTTAAAATAAACATAATAAATATGTTATGGAAAGATAGAAAATATGTGTGTTGATATGACTTTTTCAAAAAAAAATCATTAATTGGGAGATATGATGGCATATACCCCTATTGTTTATTTATGGGATGGAAATTTCCCCTCTAAATTATCAAGGGGAATACAAATTTGGTTAGGTGGGTGACCAAGACCCCACCAACCAAGAGGTGTGGGGGGAGTAATGAACTGATACTTTCCTATAAAATTGAGCATTCCTCTCATCCAAACCCTCAAAAATTAAATATCATTTAACTTTATTATTTTGTGTATATTTTATTGTTTTTATTCTTGAATCATTCATAAGAGATTTTTGTCACCCTTTCTCTTTCTAATATTGAGAGGAAATTATTTCTAATATATTCTCATAGTAAGATCCATATATTTTTCCTATGATATTTTTTCCATAATTATTTATGGATTTTCCACATCATATCTTTATTTATTTAGTGTTTTTATTTTCACCTTATTTTTTATTTCAATAAATTTATCACGATATATGCTTAATCATTTAGTCCAATAGACACCTCCCTTTATCCCCCTAAATCCATTTTTATATTAAACCCTAAATAATGTGGATCTTATGTGTAGTTCCATTAGTTTTTGGTACATGACCCTTTATATAGGAACTTTGATCTTATAAAAATACATGGGTTGTGTTTGGGGAGTTTCTAGGAGGTTTTGTAATGTTTTGAAGGTTTTTTTTGGCTGTTCACATTTGAGCATGGTTAGTACAAACCATGAACCCCTTCTAACAAACTATGTAAATTGTGGTAGTAGAGATATTATCACCTTATGGTTGGAGCATGGTTTTGGAAAAACCGTGTGGGTTCCTAGGATAAATCATGTGAGCCTAATATATTGAGACAGTATCTTGTGCATGTTTGGAAAATGGTTTGACTAACTATTCACCCTAACTATGTGCCACGCTATTTTAGATCCAATAAATATGGATCTAATTTGAATTAATCCTTGGTATCCCCTTTAATCTTCTATTATTTCTGGATCTATAATTACATTTTCTCTTAAGGATTGATAGAATTTTACTTTCTATATCAAAGAAAATCTTAGGCGAATCGAAGTGCGTTGGAGGTCTTTATTTGACAGTAAGTAATTTTTGTTCACCATTATTCTTATATCTTATCTTATTATCTCTCTTAGTGTATTATATCTAATTAATGTTGGATATATCCATGTTATTTTATTAGAATCATGATTTTTTATGGTTGGTTTTATTGAAGAAGAGAAGATTTAAGAGTGTTTTAAGAGAATCATAGTGTCGTTCTTTGTTTTTGCCAACCGTTGAGAGGTGGGTGGCCTCTCTCTCATATCTCCTTGACTTAGAAATTAAAGGTTAGTTTTATTTAAATTTTTTTATTACAATGGATGTGAAATATATGTGTGATTATAGTTTCAAACCTCTTTGGGGTTATGGCTATGGGATTTTGGAAATTGGATGGTTTTGTTAAAAATTCTCTTTGGTGATGATTTTAAAATGGTGATTTTAAAATTATGGTTCTATTTTGACCCATAGAAAATGTTTTTTGAAATATTTTAAAGAAATAAAGTTTTTAGGTGGAATTTATTGACATGTAATTTTACATACATGGTTAGTGTGAGGGCATCCATAGACGTGACCCTGTAGAAGGAGCATGTTCCATTACGGCACCTGGTATTGGAAACCTTGTGAGGACTTGGTGGATCTAAGAGAGACCACTAATGGGTATGGAAATATCACAGGGGAATGAAAGTTGTGTGTGTGTGTGTGTGTTTGGAGACATGGTTATGGGTATTGAAAATAATTTAGAAAGGTTTTATTCTTGGAAAAAATATAATTGGAACTCATTTACTATTTTGATATAAACTATTTTATTTTCTCTTAAAATTGTTTTATATAAAATGAGTGTTTATGATGAATAATATTCGGTGCCCATATGATTGATTTTTTGGGGTAAGTATGGTTTCACAATTGTTTACACTGAGCTTCTATTTTTCTTTATTTCATACTCCTTTTCAGGTGATTTTTGATGGGTTTTATTCATAGAACCAGAAACACCCAATGGTTCTCACATCCATGTTAGCTCATGGGAATAATTTCCAAAGAAAAGAGGCCCTTGGGGAATTTCTAAAAAAAATCTTAGAGACTCACATTGGTTTAGAGAATGGGAGGTCGAGCTCATCGCACCCTTTTGAGTATAATTATTTCTTACTCTATGACTCTATTACAGATTTAAGACATATTTGTGAATCCTTATTTTAGTCCAAAATATTGAATAGGTATCCCTTTAATTAATAATCAATTATAGGACAATGTTTTATGAGAAATCATCTGTATATATCCAATTTTCTCCATCAATGGAACAATATATATGTATATGAGGTTCTCTATTGATTGGACAATTCATATGTATCAGAGGTTTTCTATCTTGTTCATGTTAATTATTTTGTGATGTTGGTTTGAAGACACACATTGTGGAGCTCTAGATTTTATCATTATTCATGGAGATGGGAGTTATTTCAATGTTGGGATCATAACCATAATATGGGATTCCTATATATCCTCATGAGAGGAATCAGAACCCTAGACACATCATAACTATTAGGGTTATGTGACAAGGACCAAACCATGAAGTTTAATGTCATATGATAAGGATTTCTATGTGAAATGGGCCTAGAAAATGTTGGTTTGGGAATTACACTGAAGATGAATGAATCACATGGAAGTAATATATCCCTTCATGTTGAATATGAACCAACTAGGAATATAGCCCCTAGAATATTAGGGTGATTTTGGGGTGTTGGGTTTGAGCCTCAGGGAGCTGTCCAAAGTATCATGTTTGGGCAGGAATCAAATCTCAAATAGTTTGAATTATTTGGGATAACACCTATTGGGGAATCCCAATAGGTTTCTTCATTTTTAATATGTCCCTTTGAGGTGTTTATATAATGGTTGGGTCTTATACCAAATAGAAGGACCAATGGGTATTTTATCATGTTGATGACATGATCATAATTAACCTATAAGCCCATGTGAGTAATTCTCATTCTGGGAAACAAGAGGAAGTGGAAGATTAGGAAATTTTCACTATATCCTTTATCCAATGGTGGATGAGGGAGAGGATATGGAAGGTGAGAAAATATCTCGTAAAAAACTGGGGGATTACTCCATGAGGGATTCCCTTATAAAGATCCCCCTCCATTTCCCTTTCAAAATGTGGAAGAGAGGACAAGGGTGAAGATATGGGAAACAGATGTCTTAGTCCAGCCTAAAAATCCAATTTCCTCCATCCCTAAGGATGGGATCCTCATTACCATGAGAATGAAAGATTGTGGACATTCTAAGGATCCTATATTCCATGGAGGGAAAATGCAGGGATTTGATTACCACGGAAATGCAATAATAGATGGGGAACACATTGGGGTGTCTTATCCCTAGTCCAAATGAATCAGGTGGTTATTGAGGAGGTCTTAATGGAATCATTCCTAGGTTCTGGTAGGAGATATGTGAAGGCGTTTTGAAAATTCACAAAGGGGCCAATATGGGGTTGAATTCTACATGGAAAGAAGGCAGTAACTCCAAAATGAATGGATATCCTAAGGATAACCCATTCCATATACTGGTCTTTTCTCTATAGGGTGGGGAATTATTAAGGGTTCTGCAAAGGGTACTACTTCACGATGAACTTTGCTTGAGGGTATAAGGGAACCCTTTTTGGGTAGCCAGATATGTCCTCTCATGAAGGATACCTTTTATGGGTCTCCTTCCTAGTATATGGTTACTAAATTACCTATAGGATTCCCCTCTAGTCTTATTTATTGTCCATACATACATCTTAAATCTCCTTTTTTTCAAAATCTAGGTATTTATAGGTACAGCAAATAACTATTTTCCTGAGATGGTTGGTTGGCCACATAGCATACCTAGTTCCATGTGGTTGAGTGATAATACCATCATTATTAAAACATTTTATGTTTTATGGGTGGTTAAAAGGACCCCTCACACCATAAATGAATTAAAATTGTCTGTGGGGCATTAAATCACTTTCTTCACCCGCAAATGAAAATATTGTTTTGTGGGGGTGTTATTTCACCGCCTCCTCCCTCAAAATAAAGATTCATTTGAGGGGGGGAGTTATTTCATAACCTCCTCACATAAAATGGAGATTCATTTGTGGGGTAAGTTATTTCACCACCTATCCCTGCAAAAGTGACATTAATTTTCTAGGGGGTTTTATTTCATCGCCTCCTCCAATAAAAATAGAGATTTGTTTGTAGGGGTGTTATTTCATCACCTCCACCCACAAAACAGAGATTAATTTTCATGGTGGTATTATTTTACTACCTCCCACCAAAAAAATATTTTTTTTGGGGTATATCCTTATGATCTCACCCTGTAAATAATTTCTTTTCATTTGTTGGAGAGCCATGCGGAGCAGCGATCCCATATCACGTGTGCACTATGTAGGAGAGACAGGCCACATTATGGTTATGGTTACTTTACCAATTTTAAAATCCATAAATTCCTCATACATTTGATTTTTTTCCCAAATTCATAAAATATTTATCATATTATTTATGAATTTTATCAAGCCCAAAAAATTCCCCCCATCAAAATGGGGTCTAATCATCTTGAATAGGAGTCAATTTTGAGCAAAAAGTCAGCCCAGTTGAATAATTTTCTGGGTTCATGTAGACCCATATGAGGGCCCACTCCTATAAAATGGGTATATTTGACTCATTTTTCACATAGTGACCTATAGGTACTTTATGAATCATCTAGAGATCATGGCTTAACATCCTTCCTCACATAGCAATTTCCTTTTTCGAATGGACTTTTCATCAAACTAAAGTCTTATCATCAAAAAACTAGTATTCTAGTGAACTAATTAATTTTATTTATGGAAGAATAATATCCTAGTAGATATTTCTAATCTTCATAGCAATTTGAGTCATTATGTGATTCTTATAACATATTATGTGGCTCGTAAACCATGTTATGTGGGATTTTTTTACTTTGATAAATCTGATATATTTTTTTCTAACTTTTCTTTCCAAAGTTATAAAATGATATATGACCAATTCCATTTATCTAGTTTTTTAATCACTTTGATGATCATGATTGTGATAGTGATTGAGAAGAGAATTTCTATTTTTAGAAACATCAAAGTTAACCCCTGACATCATATCATTCCTCATGAAGGTATTTTGAAGTGTCTTCTTTCACTAGATCTTCTAGATTATCCATTATCCAAAAAAATACCTCTATATAAATTCAGGATTCAAGAAAATTATCATATTCTATTAGAAAATTAAAATCTTCCATCTTTTTGGTTTGAAATTGTTTCATGTTTGATTAAAAATTTATGTTGTAGCTCACATCACTTCTGAATCGAGTCAAGGGAAGGTCTTCATTTTGAATGGTTCCTTATGGACTCATAGAAACCAACATAATCACAACATATCCTTTTAGTATATTATTCAATATTAAACATCCATTTTTAATCTCTCATAAGGAACTTCCACCTAATGGTGGAGCTTAAAGTGATATTTTCAGTCTAGAGGGAGTTTTATGATGAATAGGTTTGGGAATTCTAGGTACATACAAATTGCATAAAATTTCTTCAATGGTTGGAGGCTATCAACTTATACCAAGTGATATGGATTTACAAGTTCATAATGTATTCTCTAATTCGGATATTTCCTGAATTAATTAGTCATTATTCTTCCAACACCAACACCTTTCACAAGTCTCATTGTGAAGTTGGGATAAGATTGTGGGATATCTACCAATTTAAGGTAATTCTCATTGTTCGTAACATGTACGATGAGATCCTTACTAAATCTATCACATGGTAAAACACTAAACATGTTTCTCCATTAGCGAGAGACCTACTGATCACAACATAGAAGTCATTGGGTCATCACCCTCATACCCATCCACTTATTCCATTCAGTGACTGGATAAAGATATTATTATAAGATAGTGGGACAAGGATAAAAATTTGGCACACCATGACTCATTTTAATCAACAATATCAATATAGTATAGGTTCATAATGGACCACTCTCAAGGCAGGCCAACATACCATGTGGGGATATAGGATTTTGAAATATATATCTATCGACTTTGGGCTGGAATGATTGTTAACCATGTTTTTTACTGGATAGATCTTTCAATCTCATTATTCCTATACTGGTGTTAGGGTATGCACCTTAATGATGGAGGTCAAATTGGATAAGGGAAAAACTATAAAACTATTTATACCCACCCTTGCTTTTATTTATGATTTTTTGGGTCATATATAGGAAGGAACATCCCCACATCTCCTTAGAGGATCCTTCCAAGTTTTATATGGCTAGGTAGCAGAACATTTTTGATGTTATGAATATTAGTATACCGTGACAATTCCTCATTCAAACTTTCTCCCCACACTATTCAACATTGCTATCATTCACCTGATATCCTTGGGTGTGGATATAATTATTGAGTTTCTAAAGTATCCCACCCATTTCTGTTTCATTCCTTATTCAGAACCTTCTGTAGTGGTGATAGATAATGGTGGTGGAACTTCAGAATAACACTTCTATATAGTATCATTTTGATATGGGATTCTAGCTACTAAGATAGATCAAGTTTCCCTTTGAAAACCTTATGTTCCTTATAGGTTCTCTTGAAAATTCATGTGTTTGAAACTGGTTGTGTCCTTACCCCTCATCAGGATTACGAAGAAGTCACACTCAGTCATCCTCCACTAACTATGGTTGATGCTGATGCATGAGAGATCTGGTGTGGAAATTAGTTTACCTTCCATATATGATCCAACCAACTTTTCATGTGGTTATTACAAAACATGTGTGGAATACTATCTATATGGGATGATGGGGAAACAGGTCTGATGGGTGAATAAACTATCAGCTTCTCCAGGTTCCATGCTTGCCAAGATTCCATCACTAGTTTATGAGGAAGAAAATCATATGACCAAACATTATAATCATTTTGAGGGAGTTTCATATTCAAGTTCCCTCATTATGGGAGTGGTGCATAACCAACATTTTTGGTTGATGTTGTTAGTTTCCCCCACTAACATTAGTCCTAGTGAAATAGTGTCAGGTACTTCACTAATAGATTCTAGACTTACTATCTCAGTCCCTAAAATTAAATTGGATTGAGTGGTAGAGAAATTTCCCACAACTATGTTGAAATTTGGATCAATCCCATCCATAGTGAATGTGATCCCTGATTATATACCAGTAGTAGTGGTTGAACAGGTTTTGGATCCCAATTCCATCATCGAACATCAGGTCATGAAAAAGTAGGATTGGCACTAAGTTTATACTATCATCATGGATACTCCTTTAGAAAATATTATTGATAAAGTTGATATACATTTTCAATTATTCCTTAGATTAGTCATGGTTAGGTTTGATTACTATCATTTTCATGTCTTTATCTATCAAGTTCTCATTTCTAGGGAGGATTTGGGTGTTCACAAATGAAATCTTATCCAGTTTGATCTTTCCAACCATCAAGTTGAATATTTTAAGGTCGATTCTACTAAGTTGCATCATTTACTTATTGAGGAAGTGAAACTTCATGATTGGATCATTTTATAGACTAAATAGATGTGAGAATATGATTATCACATGGATATAGTGAAGAAGTATATGTCATCAAAAAATATGAGTCTAGAACCCATTAGATAAAAAGGTTGAGAGCTAGATGACTTCATTAGTAAAACATGACCATTAGTCGAAGATGAATTTAGGTAGAGAACCAATATTGAGCAGTCCCTTAATGTCTCATGTTAGGAATTAATTTATTTTTTGAATACAGTTTTTCAATGTTCATTGTGGTGATTTAATTTTTTTCTTATTGGTTCATAATATTAAGGAAAGACTTAAGGGTGTACATTCCTCCTCCCAAAAAAAAATCCACTAAATTAAATTTGGTTGGTTTCAATTATATTTTTTTCATATTGTCACCTCATATCAGCTTTCAATTTTTCAAAACTGTAAAATCAAGATATCCCAAATCATTCAACTATCTAATAAAAAAAATTCTATAATTATGAACATTTCAGCTGATTTACTCTTTTTATTTTTATTTTGGCATGGATAACAGATGGGTATAGGTATAATTACCATCACCATAACTCTAGAATTGGATTTTTTGAAATAATGAATGATCTTGTATTGGAATTTTTGAAATATATAATCTAAATTGTTGTGAACATATGCATGTTGTGCTCTAAAAAAATTCCTGGGTTGAGGAACCTAGAGATTATATTTTGACTATTTCTAGGGTCACATAAAAGTACCCAAAAATTTTATTTCTCTTCTTTACCACTCTAAATTTTTCCTAGATATGATGTTAAATAGACTTAGAGGACATGACTCAACTTTTTCTCAGGTCTCCCTTTTCATGTTTTCAACCTGAATACTTTTACAACTCCTTCCATTGTCAGTTTAAGGTCTTATAAGCTATACCAATGAAGCTAATGTTTTAGGTTAAATATATTTGACTATGAATTTCCTGGACAAAGATTCATGTTCAAGAATACTTCAAAATCCTTTAGATGTGGGTATAAGAATCATAAACCCAAAACTTGGGGCTCTTAAATATGAAGAGGATAACATGGAGAAGGTACACAAGGGATTTCCATATACTATGTTTGAAAGTTATATTCTAATATGATTTTTTTAAGGCAAGAAGAAACAAAATCATTCTCTCTTAGGAATGAATATTCCTCTGGTTTACAGGCAACATGTAGGGAACACATTATTCAAAGCCACATTCAGGCATATTATGCATTGTCAGAACAAAGTTTTCCATCAATATCGCATGTTCTTATCAACAATATTTGAGGATTTTTTGTGGAAATTTTAGTTTCCCAAGATAAAGGGGTGTGGTTTATGAAATAGGGGGTGTATATAAAAAGTATGATGGGAAGAATCTTAGTTATCATTGGTCAAGGGTGGAATCTTCCTATATAAATTTTATTAGAAGAAAGAGAATCATTTTTCTCCAATCAGTAGTTTTCAAGTGGGGGAAACCCATTCTATGATTCCATGAAATGATTGGGGAATACATTTTTTTATAGAGTTTGGGCCTAGAATTAGTAATTTGGGCATCACTATGTATCTCATTGAGTTGAGAATCAATCCACACATGGTTCTATGAGTAAATCAGAAAAATTCTTCAAAACCTCTAAAATCATGTGATCCATGATCAGTGTGAAAAAACTAGTGGATATTGGAGTATTTTTTATATTTTGATAAAACACTTGGTTTTAGGTCGGTTCCCATGGTTATTTAAATGATTGTTATCTTATGGAGAAGGAACCATCCACAAACCATGCATTTTGGGGGCAATGGCCAAATGTACTCAAGCATAGACTAGACATGAGGGTAAGGAAGTAAAGGAAGTCATAAATCATAACCTTGAGGATACTTGGATCCAATAACATAACATGGGACAAACATGAAAGGGGTGACCTTAGACCAAATTTGAAAATTGGATTCTACTTATGATGTTGTCAGGGTGTATATAAAATAAATCATTCCCTCCTATGAGTGAATATGCCTTTGGTTGATGGGCCACATTTAGGACACACCTTATACCACATATTATGAATAGCTAAAACAACGGTGTTGTTAGGGGTCAGAAACTTTTATCATTGTTAGATAAAGGAATCTTATGTGTATTTATGTTTCCCAAGACATGAAGGGTGATTTGTGAAAAGAAAAAAATATTGGTTATGCTAAACTATGTAGTTTATCGTCATGTGGAAAGGATGGTTACCTATAGTTTAATATCATGAAATAAAGAAATCTAGTGTTCCTTTTAAGGTCTTACATCAATGACCATCCATTTTAGGGTGATCTAGCCAAAAATGCTCATACATTCTCTAGGCATGAAGGGGAAGGTTGTAAGTTCTGTCCTTAGGGTCCTTGGATCTAAGGGAATGGGATTGGATAGGCATGTAAGGGATGACCACGGACCATGTTCAAAAAGTGGTTTGAATTATAATTTTTTAAGAGAATATATTGATAAAAGAATTTATTCTTAAGGATAAAGATGCCTCTAGTTGATGGGCCACATTTGGGGCACACATTATACATAACCACGTATGGGAATATTATGCATTGTCAAAACAAATGTGTCCCTTAGAGTTGAACACACTTATTACCGATAGACAAAGTAGATATTATAGAGATATAAATTTCTCAAGTCATGGAGTATATTCTATGAAAAGAATGTTCCTAAGTATAAAGGGATCATTTAGGCTGGAATTGACTAAGAATGGGTATAGTGTTCCTTACACAGGTCTGAAAGATATATATAGAATGGAACATTTGTGGATGGACGTGTGGTTTTAGATCCAAGTGTCTCTACATATCCTATGGTGATAATAATCAAGTTTTATGTAGTTCTAAGAAATTATTCCCCACAATTATCGAGTTCTTGTGTAGGGAATTATCATTTTATCATATTTCATCTAGGTATAGATATAGGGTCCATACATAACTACATATCTCATCAAGATGAGAATCAAGCTCATTTAGTTATGAAAAAGTTCCCTACACAGGTCTAGTTTGTATACAAGGAGGGGCATTTCTCTTTTTCAAGCATGGGTTTACGAATGGAATGAGAACATGCATTTGACTTTCCCATGTAGATCTAGTTCATAAAGAGGGAAGCAGGGGGATTTTTTGGTAGTTAGGACCATATAATAGAATCTAGTCATCTCTACATATCTCATCAAGATGATAATCAAGACACATGTAGTTCTATAATATAGGTGTGGTAAGGGACCAGCATCAGTAATGGTGGTTCTCTTAGGTAATGATCACAATAATGGACAATTTAACATCATATGAAATGGATGTGAACCATGTAGTTTAACATCATGTGGAAAGGAAGTAAGTTACCTGATGTGAAGAGGAGGTTTGAGGTCTTTCATTCAACAAACACCTCTTGAATGGAGTACACATAGTTTAATTTCATGGTGTTTGGACCATGAAGTGACCTGACCATGTGAGGAGGCCCTTACCAAGATTCCTAAGCCCATGTGAGCTATGCTTGGTTTAAGAAACATGTAATGGTAATATTTTACCTTTTCATATGGGTGATTCTTTAGAAATCTGATAAAGTGACTGATTAACACCAATAGGTATAGAGTGGATTTATCTGCTAGTATAAGGAATCTGACATGAATAAAAGATGTGGAGTCAAACATTAGAGAAGACAATCATACATGAGTTCAAAATTTGTGGTTGGGCCTGAGACAAGAGGTATAGGTGTAAATACATATCCTGTAGTAATATAAATCAAACTATACATAGTTCTAGATAAGGCTCCCTACACAGAACTAACTCCTATACAAGTAATGGGGTGGAATTTTTTTTTCTTTGTGGCTAGGCCTAGTATGAGGGACCCAGGCGTCACTATGTATCTCTTCAAAATAAGAAAGAAACCATGCATAGTTCTCAATTTTCCATAAAATTTAACGTATTTTGACTATGATGTTATGGGTCCTGACTTTTTCTGTCATGTGATAAGTAGCACTCTATGCAATTTAATGTCATGTGATAAGGACTTTGGTGTCTTGTAGTTTTAGGTCATAAAACTAGAACTATTTTTCATTAATCACATGAATTGGTTCATAAGAAATATTCCATTGTTAGGGGGTGTATTATTCTCATCATCCATGGTGATTAATGAATATTCTCCATTGTAATATACCTTATGGATGGAAAAAAGTCCCTTCCCATTTTGGTTCAATGTTCAGAGGCGTCTTCCCTTGTATCATTGGGGTATTGAGGACCAAAACCAATTTCCATTTCATAAATGAGTGATGGTTAACCTTTTTGTTGAAATCTTGAGATATTTGGTTTTGGTGAACCTCTAAATGATGCAAGGTAGGTAGTATTTTCTAATTCAGTCATTCCAATTCATCCAATCGCTTCTGGTACTTCTCATCCATTGAAAACTAATCGCAGATGGTAGTACAATATGACAGTAACTAGAATTATATAGAAAGAACTACTTCTATTCCATATACCAATGATATGGGGTCACTTTTTTAGACGTATAGGTTGTGGTATGGTAGACCCACAATATAGTAGAAGTTTTTTGGTCCAAGATATCTTATCCATGCCCACTATTTTCTAGAGTATGTTTGAAAGGGTTTTATTGAAAGCCTCTATCTTTCCATTTGATGTTTCATGATATCAGGATGAATGGTTGGTCTCAATGTTAAATTCCTAGTATAGCCACTTAAATTTGTAAGAACATAAGTTGGTGTCGATTTCCATTAGTATTTTATGAGGGACACCCAACCTAGTGATGATGTTTTAATTCACAAAATTGATAATGCTTTTTTGTCCCAAATTCTTTGAGGGGTATTTCTTCAGTCTATTTTGACAAGAAGTCAATAGTGGTGAGGATATACTTAAACTTCTTGGATATAGTGGGAGGGTATGGTCCCACAACATCTATTCCCCATATGGTGATTAGATTGGATTATTTGGGGTGTGCAATAACTCCAGGGGTTAATGGATGAAATAGAAATACACTTGATATGGATCATGATTTTTAGTGAATTAGGTGGAATTATGCATCATCAAATGCCAAAAATATCCAAGAATATTAATTTTCTGAGAAATATTGATTCTTAGCTGGTGGGAACCACTAGAAACTACATGAACTTATCATATAATGGTGATAGTCTCTTCTCTTTCAAGCATCTGATGAGAATTCCATCAAATCCTCATTTATAGAGGATCTTCTGATGACCATGGTTTTTATATCTAATGAATTTGAATTCCCATTGTCAAATTTTCTACTTCTTGGACCTACCTATTGAAAGAATTTTACTCTGGGGGTAGTCTAAGAGGGGGTCATCCATCCATTCGCAAGATTATCCAGTTTAAGGGTAGAATTGACCACATTAATCTCTTTCATGCTAACCTAAACAAATAGTGATACCATTATGTGATGTACAATGTTGATGATTATTTCATATCTATATAGATCTTCCAAAGTAATAGCCACATTTTCCAATACATCTACCTAATCATTTTTTGAATGCAGGATTTGAGATAGTGTTAGTTATGAGGGGAATTCTACCATCAACCCTCGAACATAATCAAGCAGGGGAATTAGCTCTTCTTTTATGATAAAATAATCATTGTTAACCTTCTTGATTACTATCTCTCAATTTACTTTGATGTTTATATAGGTCACTAGTATTTTAAGTATGATTTCTAATCCTACAATGAGGGTCTGGTATTCTACCTCATTATTGGTACAACATTTTGACAATAGGAAAGAAAAAGGAAGGACAACCTTTGTTGGTAAAACAAGAATGACTCCCAAGACAAGTTTTTTGACATTATGATCATCCATCCTATATAATATTGATCTTATGGATGCACCATAAAAATACATCTCTCATGTTCTGAGGGAGTATTGGATAGAGAAGCTTTCTTCATCTAGTAGTTTGGTATTCAAAGTAATTTCTTCTAAAGAAGGGTTCATTGTGAGGAAATCTGCCAAATATTTCCCATTTATTTTCTTGTGTGGTATGAATTAGATATAAAACTACCGCAAGATGACTTCCCACCATGCCAAAAGTTTAGTAAACATAGGATGTTTGAGGATGTACTTGAAATGGTTAGTTCGAATAACCAAATGAAAATTACGATGATGTAAGTAGTGCCTCAGTTTATAAACCACAAAGATTAATGCCAGATAGTTCTCCTTGGTATCTAAATAATGATTATTAGTATCAAGAAAGGTTTTACTTAGATAATAAAGATTGTTTTAATTTCAAGAAAAAATATTTTGTGTGAGGAAAACACCCTGTGATCACTTTAAGGTTGTCACATATAATATGAGAGTATTTTCCTCGATAGGTAGCATTATCACTGGTGGAATCAGAAAATACTTCTTGATACAATTGAACACTTCTTGACAGTCATAATTCCACTGATATTTGACCCCTTTTTTCATCAACTTGGTGAATAGAAATAAATTTCTAGCATGATTTTCTATAAATCATCGAATGTAGGCAAGGCATCCTTATAGTCCTCTCAACTCATTGAGGTTTCTACGAGGTGAAATATAAAGGATATCCTTTTTCTTATTGGGATCAAATTCAATTCCATGATGGAATACTATGAAGCCAAGAAACCTTCCTGAGGCAACACTAAAAGCATACTTTAAGCTGTTCATTTTCAAGTTGTGTTGTGAAAGCTTTTTGAAAATGGTCTCGAGGTCAGTAAGATGGTCAGAACATTGCTGATGTTTTAATACCATATCATCATTGTATCACTTGAAATACTTTCCAAGAAATAGTTTAAATATGTGGTGCATGGAACACTGGTATATAGTGGTAGAATTATTCAGGCCTAAGGGAATCAACCAGTATTAATATACTCCAGGAGGTTCCCTGCAAAAAATTTCTTCTTTGTCGTCAGGGGTCATCAAATTTGGTTATATCCTGAGTATCCATCCATGAAGAAGAGGGATTTATATATAGCTATCAAATTAATTATAAGTTCTATAATTAGAACTGGGAAGTCATATTCTGGATAGTGTCGGTTGAGATCTCTGAAATCAATGAAAACTCTGATTTTTCAATTTTTCTTCTTGATTAGGACTATATTAGAAATACAATTTAGGTAATAAAATTCCTGTATGGATTTATGTTTTATAAGATTATAAAATTTAGCTTCAACTTTGGCATTATGGGTTAGATATATCCTTCTAGATGCCTACTTATATCCATGATGGTCTTCTGGTAGATCCGGGTGGTGGGTTACCAAATTGGAATCAAGGACTGGAATTTCTTTGTGATTCTAGTAAAACAAATATTAGTGTTACTTTATAAAAGAGGTATAAATTTTCTGATCATGATGGTGCATAGCTGCACTGATCAACATTGGTTGTATATCCTTCTATGTACCCATATTTATCTTTCTAAGTTCATTGAAAATGGTGGAGAAAAATTACTTTAATAGTGGAGGAGTGTCTCCAAGGTCATCTTCTTTCTCTTATTCTTCTTCTTCCTCCTCCTCCTCATCCCCTATGTCCATGTCTGTATGGATGGGATACAAAGGGGAATTATTGACATTAGGGGGGAGGTCAGTGTTTTGAGAGTCATCTTATAATGGTGATATAAGGAATTCCTCATATTTTTACAAGGAAGTAGAAACTTACTGAGGTTCTAGGGATAAATTTGGGTCATTTTCATTGGAGTTATCTCCACCAATGGGGAAATCAAAGACCTCTTTAGTTCCATTAGATTCCACTAACGTGTCCAATATCAAGAAGAATGATAATCACATGTGTGAATCTGAGCTTATATCTTTAAAATTCTTGATGGGAATCACATATTCATTACCAAGCTCTTTGAATGGGTTATCCATGGTCATTTCTAGACCATTTGGGGTGGTAACCTGATTGACACCATCATTAATGGTTTTCTTCCCTTCTCTCTAATAAAATCCAGTATCAAGGTATTGTGCCTCTCAAATTCAATTGGAGATTTATCCCTGTATAATAGCTTGCTTTGATCATTAATGTAGTAATTAATACAATGGTGATATGGGGATGGGATTGTTTCATGTTGATTAATCCAATGTATTTTAAGAAATACATTGACAACTATATTATGTTGGATGGCCAAGAATTCAGAATTAGAAACTAGGTCCCAAAATTGAGTTATGATCTTGATCCGACTAAGGGATTTTTGTTTTCTCTTGTCATATCCCTAGAGAGTCATGGGAGAAGGAGATAGGTCAGCTTCACTATAACCCAAATGAAAAGACATTCAGATTGGGATGATATTGACCCTTGATCCATTATGAATGAAATCATGTCTGATGTCAATGTCATCCAGTCTACCTGATACATACAAGGGCCTAATGTGTCCTAGTATCACAACATCCTTGTCTTGTTCTATAAAAGAGATTATAGAATGGAATTACAAAAGTTCAATCTATGTATGGTATTCCTCAATGGAAATGACCATGGATTCAAAATCATGGGGAATTATCATAACCTATATAAGTGCTTCCTGGAGATCCTTTCCATTTTTAAGAGCATCTAGAATCAATAGACTTTCTAGAACTATAGCAAACTATTTTAGGATTTCATACATCTAATTCAAAGGTCTATGTATTCCTACAGGGATATTTACCCTATCGAACACTTTAGAGGTTAAATTTCCTAAGGTAGGTGATTTGGGTGGTTTAATTGATATTGATGGTATTTTTTCTACTTTTGGATTATGCCAACTTGTCCTACCTACCCTCTTGGGCTGACAAGATTACTTTACACCTTCTAGTCTCTCTTCCAAAATAATCAAGCCTGGAAGGATTTTAAATATATTCAAGTGCATCTCCATGTTATTTTTTTTATTCTAAAGGGATTTTACATGAGTTTCAACATAATAAATAACCTTGGTAGGGATGTGACCAGGATATTGGTTTCAACCAGGATTGTATCTTCCCCTACCACACCAGATCTTGTGAGAACTCTACCTATGGTCTCCAAACATATCATAGGGAATTAGAGCTCTAAATCCTTCTCATAATCAAAAAAGGGATCCATTAAGTGAACAACATTAATGGAAGTTAAGATAAATTCTTCATCTGATGAGAATTTCTACATTAAAGGAAATACTTGTAGTACCGTTTGGTGAGGTGGTTCCCATTCTCCTAGGATCAGAGGCATAAAATCTAATAGAGTCAAGTTTAACTGCGGAATCTATACTCGTTCATCTTCTTTTACTTTATTTTTACCCCCAAGGCTATGTCGCTTCCTGAAAGATCAGATTTCGAGAGACTGTGGTGCTAACAAAGATGGATGTACTATAGAAGAAGAGACTAGGGGAATAGTTGGTTGGTTTAACTATGCCTCAAGTATTACATGATTTTGATTGACTATTTTCTTGGTCATACAATCATTGAAATTTTGAGAACCCTTACTCGTAACTTATTTCTTTTTTCCTTCTTCTTCTGGAAGGGTGGTAGAAACACATGCCACTTGTGCTAGTTATTTTTCCAACTTCACTTTCCCATAATCAAACATATTTTGAAGGATTAATTTGAAGAAAAAAAAATCCCAGATGATGTGACTCTATGTTTAGTGAAAGGGAAAGTAATTTGGGAAATCATAGAGACAAATTTGATCAGGATTCATGGGCTCTGTAATTCTCATTAAATTGTTTTCTATGGCTGCTATGAAGTAACCTAAAACCTGTTCATCTCTAAAGGAATAAAAAAATTTCTTCTTATTTTCAAATGGGTATCATTTTTAATCCTTTACCTCATCCTAATAGAGGTGTTTTTCAAGGAGTTGCATGCTTCAAAATTGGATCTGTTATACAGGCCGGTTTTAAAGTGATAGACTCACTCAAAACTTTTCCTATTATTTTTCCCTAAGCTTTGACCATTGGTATGGATTTAGATCTATATTAAAAAATTTAAACCTAAAACCTCTGTGAAACTATAGAAATATCTTAGAACCTTCCAAGATATTTCACCGGTATAAGTGGTGTTCGCTGCTCTTCATGGATGTTTTCAATACAAACACCCAACAAGTCCTCTTAGGGAAGTTTCAAGTTTAGGGATTAGGTCAAACCCTTCCACCTAGTGATAAAATAAGATTCCCTTTCATTTTATATCAATTTTCAATTCAAGAGGTCAAGGACTAATGTTTTTTTCAACATAGAGATAAATTGATAAAGAAAATGCCAGTGAAGATCTTCACACCCTTTTATTGATCTAGATTGTAAACTAGAATATTAGATGAAGGTAGGTCCCTCTAGGGTTTTCATGAAACACCTAATGATGGATGCCTCTTATTTCTCAAGATTCCCCATCATGGGACCTCATTGGGATACAAAGTGTGTCATATGTTGTTTTGAATCCCTCAAACCATTGTATGTAGGAAACATAGGATTCTTAAAAGTTGTTGAGGGAAGAGTTCAAACTACCCATTCAGGGTAAGGTTTCTTCTCTAGTTGTACTGTTGTGCATCATCCTTATATAACTTCCAATTGATATTCTAATGAATCAATAATATCGATGACATTGGGTGGAATATCCAGTTGATCAAGAGAAATAATTGGGGGGGAACAAGTTAGGCTAGCTTTGGTGGCCCTGCTTGTATCTGCGGCTGATGACCTGTATAGGTTATCCTATGATGATGTGTCCAACATAGCTCTGGTCATGTCCCGAATGGATGTAACTCTTGCTATCTCACTATCATGGTGTATTAATATATTGGTTTTTGATATCCCATGTCGATTGGTGGTTATGTCTCTACTTTTTTTTCATGAAAAAATCTCTTTGCTGAGGTACATCAGTTGTGAGATTGAGGAGAGGATCTGGTTAAAGAACATACCTAGCAGGTATGTTACCTCTAAGAAATCCTACATTAAGTTTTATTAGTTCTTTTTTTTCTTCCTCATACTGAGAAAATATTTCCTCAAGCATTATAGGTTCATTGTCTTTAGGTGGTGGGTGAGATGAAGCCATGCCTTTACCTTTTTCCTTGGTTGTTGCTTACCGAGGAGGTGGTAGTGGAGCATTTGAGGGAGTTACCAAATTCTTAGAAATCCTTTGGTTTTTGGTATGCACACCTTTATTGATCATTTACATTTGCATCATATTTTTGATGGAAACATCCTCTTCTAATTCCTCGGTATTGGCTTCATGTTTCATAGCACCCACAGGAGTGGTATTAATGATGTTCATTAATGCATAATGCTTTGAAAGCATCTCATTGGTGAAAAAATGATAGGAGAACTAGTTGTTCCTAGGAGTTATCCCAAGGATTTTGTGACCATCGAGAATAGTGGTGCTCCTGATAGATTTCTTTTTCTTAAGAATGATGTGGGGTTTTTTCCTTCTCTTCAGGGATCTCCTTAGAACTATTTGGTGAAGGGTGATTTGGAGGTAATCTCTTAACAGTTTTGTTGTATGCATACCCTATGTGTAATTTGGGTCATGAAATGTGATGAATTGGGAGATTCTACCTTATGGTGGTCCTCCTAAATGGGAAAAGACTAATATCCATTGGGGAGGAGGTTGAGGTAAAAATGCTCCTGACCCTATGGGATGGAGTTCCCATTGATCCATTACTGGGGAACTTTGAATATGATTTAGAAGTCTTGGAGGGGGTTGTTGTGGTATAAATTTCACCAACCCAGTGGGTTGGGGTTTCTCCCATATCATTTTGGTTGTAACTAATGCAACAGTTCTTTTGATATTGTAAAGCTACATGTGAACATGATCTGGGTTCATTGTATACTCTGCACATGAGCTACCATATTTTGAAATCCTTTTTTTATTTAATGATTATACTTCCTTAAAAGAGAATATTTCTCAACCTTCTAGGATGCCTCGTGCAAGAGTCTCTCAATGGATAGCTCTCTCCAGGACTGATGCTTCTATGATTTGTTCATGACCAATTCCCATTGAGCACACCATCTTCCATGAATGGAATTCTCTCCCAAGATATAAACACTACAAAAAATGTTCACTTTAGTAGGGGTTATTTTTTACTTTATAAGGGGGTATAACCCCTTCTAAAGACATTAAAAGTGGTTGTGAGGAACCACCACTAATGTGCCCGCCTTATGTCATTAGAGGTGGTTTTGAGTAACAATTGGTAAAGTCATGGTGACTTTAGAGGTGATTACATTAGAGGGGGTTTAAACCCCCTCTAATGTTGAGATAAATTCATTAAAAATGATTTTTGTTAGAGGCAGTTATAGCTAAAACCATTACTAGTTGATGGTTTTAGGGGCGGTGTGAATCGCCCCTAATAGGGTGTTACTCTAGGGGAGGTTGTGAAAACCACCACTAAAGTTTTTTTCTTTTTTATTTTTATTTTTTATTTGATCCTAACACCCACCCTATTTATCCTCTATCACCCCCACCCCATGACCAACCATGTCACCCCTGCCCCTGCTCGCCCTACGCCCCCTCCAGTTCTGCTCTCCCAGCTTGCCTCATGCCCTCATGTTCTCATTCCTAGTACCGCCTCCCATTCCCACTCCTACCCCTAGTTGTAGCCTCCTCCTGACCTACCCCCTTCTCCTCTCATGTCCCTCCAGTGTACCACTACCATCCCTGCCAATTTGTAGAAAAATTACTACCCATAGGAACCGAACCATGGACCTCTACGAACACATACCGTCATATAAAAGCCCACTAACCACTATAGAAAATGTCTTTTGATTTTTAAATTACATATAAATGTATTTATATATATTTGACTATTTATTAAAATAAAAATTATTAGCATAATATATTTAAATACATTTAAATAATAATATATATATTATTTAATATATTTATATGTATATACAATTATATATATTCAATATTATATATTAATATATCACCTAAATATATTACACAAGTATATATGTATATATTGTACTTATATGTGTGTGTGTGTGTACGCACGTGATAACAATAATATTATTAATTATTCTTATTCTTATTCTTATTAAATCTATTTTTTAATATATAAAAATTATATATTGGTTTTATAAATACTATAAATTTAATTTATGATTTATATCAAACATATATTATATTAAATACATTTATATTATCTATTTTATGTAAATTATTTATATACTTAAATGCATATTTTTATATATTTATTCATTTCCTTAATGAATATATATATATATAAGTATTTACTTAATATATTTATATAAGGTCTTTAAAAATATATTTATATAATATCTTTATATACATATTTTTATTATTATTTATATTAATATATATATATTTATTTGCATAAACTGTATAATAATATATAAAATTAATATATTATTGTTATTATAAGAAATAAAATTTATACAAATATTAATTTTATATATAATTAATATTATATGAAATATTATTTATACAAATATTTATATAATGTTATATAAAATTTTATATTTTATGTAATTAATATTTATAAAATATATAATCAATATTATATGAAATTCAACTTATACAAAAATATACTTAATATTATATAAAATATAGTTTTATATTATATAAAATTAATATTACATATCAAATACAATTTAAAAAAATATTTATATAATGTATTTCAATATATATATTTATTATTATGTACATTAATATATACTTATATTTCAATAAATATAATTCTATAATATTGTGTACATTAAAATAAATTTATTTCTATAAATTCTATTTAATATAATATTAATTATATTTAATATAAAGGCATAAACCTATTATATAAAAATATATTTATTATTATTATTATATAATTTATAAAAACTAGAAGCCTGGGTTTTTATATGATATATTTTTTAAATAAATTATATTTATGTATATATTTATATAATATGTTTAATATTTTATATTATAAATAATTAATAATATATGAAATACAAATTATACAAATAACTATATATTAATTTACATAATTTTATAAAATTATATTTATATATACATATAAATACAATTAAATACAGTCATATATATATTTTAAATAACATATTCATATAATGTATTAAGATACATTTAAATATTTTGTTTTAATTATATATATATATATATATTATGGAAGTTTCATTTTTTTTAAACAGTGGGGGTTCACAACCCCGTTTAATCTTTTAAATTAGAGGGGGTTTTGAACCCCCTATAATTTAAAGACATTAGAGGGGGTTTTGGACCCCCTCTAATTTAAGAAAGTGAAGGGGGGTTTTAAACCCCCTCTATTTTAAGACATTATAGGGGGTTTTGATCCCCCTCTAATTTAAACACATTAGAGGGTGTTTTGGACCCCCTCTAATTTAAGAAAGTTGAGGTGGGTTTTAAACCCCCTCTATTTTAAGACATTAGAGGGGGTTTTAAACCCTCTCAAATTTAAAGACATTAGAGGTGGTTTTGGACCCCCCCACTAATTTAAGAAAGTCGAGGGCGGTTTTGAACCCCCTTTAAAATCCAACTTGATATTAAAAAAATAATGTTAAATTTTTTTGATGGGGTTCAAAACCCCCTCTAATTTAAGTAATTAGAGGGGTTCAATAACACTCTCTAAATTCAATGATCAATGAGGGTTGTAGACAACCCCCTATAATTTTTTATATAAAATGAATTTATAGGGGGTTCATAACACCCTCTAAATTCAATGATTATAGGGGGTTGTGTAGAACCCCTTCTAATTATACAGAAAATTAATTTAGAGGGGGTAGTTCATAACCCCCTCTAATATGCTGTTTTTTTTAGTGAACATAGAGAAATGACATTGCATGATGTCATCTGCAGGGGGATTTATTGATTGTGGAGTGGGGTGAAGTAGAATGCTTCAAGTTTACTTCATCCCTTGATATGAACACCGAGTGGGGAGTTGATGATCAACTGTCAGAATTTTTTTAACTCATCAAGACATGCGTGTTGGAGACCCTCCTACATTTTTTCTGATTTCAAGTATCATGCAGCTGGAAGGGATGTTAATTTGAATTTACAACAATGTTTATCAATTTCCTTTACACTATTAATATATATGTTATAAGGAAATAATTTTACTTTCAAATGGAAAAGATTTTTTCATAGGTTCAGTCAAATTTCATGCACACACTCTATTGACAATTCATCTAGAATGTTATATTGAGTGGTTTTTTATGGAAAAATGACCATTATATTATCTTTATCCAATTTTTTCCTCATGAGAAATACATTTTCTTCACCTTTTATAAAATATTCCAGCACTTAATCTGACCAAAATGGATGTTTCTCATCTACCTTGTTTCGATTGGTAGTATTAGGGGGAATCACATTTACTGTGTTGGAAGGTAGATGATCCAAGGTGGGATTGAAGAATGATCACTACTTTGGGATATCTTCTGGTTGAAAATGTATATCTCTTTTCAATGATAAGGCATCTAACGTGGATAAACCCATCTTCCCAAGTGCCTCATGGTATGAGTTATTTCTCATAATTGATTTGGAAAGGGGGGACCTTCTTATAAAAATAAAATTCCACTATGGGGAAGACCCTCATAGAGAATTCCATTATGGGGAGGACTACCATCATGGATTAATATCTGACCACAAGAGGAGTTCTTGTGATTTATACCCTAGGGAGGGCCTTCAGGTCAAACAATGGTAGGGGGGGACCTTCTTTTTTTATGACCTTCTAAATATGAGGAGGGATTCTACGGAAATCATCAAGAGATGGATTCTCATGATTAGTAATTTTGAAACTAGGAAGGAGGACTTCATGGTATATATTATCTAGAGGACCTCCTGAGTTGCTAGTAGCAATGATATGGGGAGGGCCTTCACAACTGTGAATCCTGCTTTCATAATTCGGTAATGAATTAGCAGGATCTTGGTCCATCATTGATAGATGTTTGATGGCCTCAATAACACCATCCTTGGGGAGATAAATGTTATGGGACTACTCTTGGATTTTTGATTGCTTTTGGTGAGACTTATTTCTAGATGTTCTTTAGGGGATGACTAGAGTCGCATGATGTGAACAACAACTTTCATACATGGGAACTTGTCTGAGTGTATCTCATGTTGTTTCTAGAATATGATAAGAGGATCTTGGAGTTTTTTTAGGTATATATTACTTCCCTATAGTGGATGTTGAAGTGGACTAGTAATCTCTAGTAGGAACTGATGATTATGCTTGATCCTATTGTCTATTTATCATGAAATGTTGTTGACAACCCTACTAGATAAGATAATGAATATGTGTATGCTTCTGAGTGACCATCATATCATGTTGATGGGATGCTTTAAATTAAAAGGTGAGGTATTGTTCCCAAATCCTAGTCACCGCCGATGAGATCATTATATCCTAGAAAAATTGTACAATGTGTACAAGAATATATGCATGTACCTCCATCATTTCCAGGATATAAGAGGTTACTTTTGTATCTTGAATGGGAATATATTCCTATTCTGTAGATGGATCAAGGATGCATTCCTACCCCTGTCCTCCATTTATTGTCAAGATATACCAATAATCATCATGTGTGGGGGAAGGTGTAAGAACGCAGTTCTTCATTGAGGTAAGAATCCTTTACTTTCCATCAATTATTAGTTTAAATTTTTAATTATGGCCAAATGTGAATTCACTTTGATTATATGGAGATTTCAGGGGTGTCTAGGGCTGGTTTGGAGCCCAGAACCCAAGCTTTGGGTTGAAAATGGTCTAGTGCATGGTTAGTAAAAACTGTGTGGGAAAGGCTGCATGGTTTGAAAAATCATGCAAGGTATGGGTAGAGAGTAGAAATAGGCCACACAGTTTTAGAAAAACCAAGCAAATAAGGTCGCACAACCATGTGGCCATCTCTAAAATTTGGATAGTGGATTTTGACACAGTTTGCACATGGTTAGTCAAACCGTGTAGACAAACCATGTGGGTACCCCTTGCCAACAACAGACCATGCACAATTTTAACATGGTTTGACAAATTGTGCTCCTAAACTGTGTGACCCATTAAATTTGGTAAATTTATTAATTTTAAATTAAATTGAAAACCTTAATATTGACATAAATTATGTTTCTTACTCTCTCATAGCAAGATCAACTTTAAGATCTCCTTCTTGGTGTCCAAACTAGGAATTACTGTTAGTCTTCCATCCAATCTCTAATTCAAAGTTCGTTCATCTCATTGGGTCTATAATGGTAGGACCTCAACTCTGTTTTAGTCATTCTTTATTATTCAAGATATCAGTTACGCTATTTAGGTGCAATCTAATTTTCCCTATTATTAGGTTCTTTGTCCGTTCTTCAATTTTATCCTCATTAGAGTCGAATGAGGAGCTGATACTAAATGAACTATTAACCATGGACCAATGGTAGTTATTATCATGCCTTTTTCTTTAAGTCAAGCTATTTATATATGTTTTTATGACATGCGCCCAATTTTTGAGTGATGCCTTAAATTGAAATTGAACCTTATAAATTTCATGCATGTCTTAGGTAATTAAAGAGGATTTTTTATGTTTATTATAGGTTAATTTCCTTGAAAGGGAACCACCCTTTTGTGTGTTTATTACTGAACTAGGCCTCCATGGGTGGATTTTGACCCTTAGATACCTTTGAGGTGTGCTTTTTCCCTTCCATGGGTATTAGATGGATGGATTGAATTATAAATAAAATTATGAATTGATTTGTATTATGAACTGTAATTGAATTGGATAATGGGAAATTAATGGAGTGACTATGACCCTATCCCTTTCCAAGTAATGGTTTTTTTATGAATGTGATGATTGATATACTAAAATGCTCATGTGAGTAGTTAAAGGAAAGCCTTCTAAGCTCAAACCTATTTATGAAAGTTATTGTTTAATCATGAATTTCCCTTTTTATTTTTATGCCCTTATGAGATAGATAAGACTATGCCATGTAATAGTTTATTTAATCTTGAGAATATTTTTATAATGATTTTCCTATGTGAGTAATTGTGAGACAAGACTTATAAGATTTTCCAATGACTTGAATCATCTATTGAGGTGAGTTTTAATTGTATTTTCTTGATTTTACCTTGATATGATTATATTGAATTATTTAAATGATTTCAAATGCTAAATTCCTTGGGTGATACATGGATTCAAATGAGAATGCCATGGATGGACTAAATTGGCTTGAACCTTGATTATTCCTAAGTGATACTTGGACTCCCTAGAGGACAACCAAGGATGGACTCTGAGTCTTGAATTATATGTCAAGTGATATATGGATTCATATGATAATTCCATGGATGTAATCAAAGGGGATTTTATCTGTATGCCATGGGTGATACTTGGGTTCCCTTAGTGGACCTCCAAGGACAGGCTCGAATGGTGGGGATGTTATACATCACCTAGAGAGATACATGGGTTACTAAGAGGTTCTCTATGGATGGGCTTGTAGGGTCCTAGTTTATATTATACCTTGAGTGATACTTGGAATCCAACTTTAGAATTCCAAGGATGGGATCTGATTCATGAATGAAACATCTTCCAATCCAAATAATAGGATTGGATTTAGTCTTGACTTACACTTTTAGGGTGTCCTATTTAGGCACTCTTCATAACATGTAATTATGGGGAACACTGGTCTTTTTGTTATGTTCTGAGAATTGATGATTAAATGTACTGTTAGTTAAATGAACATGTTATAAATGACACAGGTCTGACTATTAAATCATAGACTTACCTTTTAAATTAATTTGATTAAATTAATTGGTTATTAAATGAGAACTTAGAGTATGGAATGTTTACTTTTGAGTATGTCCTTTACTAGTCACATATCTTCCTACACACTGTTGTTATATATATTCACTGACTGATTGGCACAAACCTTGGGTGGTTTCCTATAGGGATTATATCTCACACCTTATTTGGGACACCTTTTGGTACCAAATAAGACTATATGATTTCTTTTATTGATAAGGGAAAGATCCCTACTATAGGTACTTGATTTCCACATTGTAGTTAGAGAGCATGGGACCAACCTAAAGCTTGTGATGCTACTATAATTATTTTGGAATTTTTGTACTTTTATTACATTTATTGGATATCTAATTTGTATACATGTTTTGGCTACTTTATTAGACACATATGACATGTATCATAATTTTTTATAAGAGATTCCCCCTAACATTGTTTATATCAGTATTTCATTTACTTGTGTTATTTGTATGTTTATTACTTCTACTAATTTTATGTTATTGACATTCCATTGTGCTACACTCTGGTGATGAGGTAATAGTCTCCCCACAGACTCACCCAAGCCCTCACTGTTGGTCAACAGCCTCTGGCATTTGGAGAGATGCACTTGAGGCCATGTGACCCACCGAGCTTGGGGCACTGTTTAGTGGAATCTGAGTTCAGGATATTAAAAAGTGGTATTAGAGCATTATTTTATGGTTTCCTTTACTATTTTATGACAATAGAAAGGGATATAAAGGAATTGGGAAATTTTAATGAGTTATTCATGGGCATAGTTATCCCACGTACAAGAAAAATCTAAATTTCCCTGAATGAATTTTTTTTTTAGATTTTGGATATTATAGTTGATTTGATTTTATTATTAGGTGACACACTAGAATTGTGATATTATTTTTGATACAATTGTGGGTCTATTGTGTTGTAACCCAATGAGATAAGGGTATGTCATCTCATTCATCGTATAGGTGCCTGCAAGATTTCAGATTCCATTCATTATGCCTTTCTATTTAGGATGCATTATTTTTTGCATAATGTTGTGATAGGTTCTAAGATATATATACTTTCTATTGTGATAGGAATTATGAAATTTCTTATGGTGTGAATTAGGTGGACTCCATACTTTGGTCCCTAAGGATTATGGGCCCTCTTAGATCATAATTTGGAGGAACAATGCTTCAAACATTAAGTGAAATGTGATATAAATATGAAATGAGTATAAATTCAAATGAAAATGAATATGTGAACTCAAGTGAAAATGAAATGGGAAATTGAGTTTCTTTTGGAAGAGAACTTGACCAGAAACGACCTTAGTAGTGGGAAATTGGTAGTGTCTCTTGCTTATACGTGATCTATACATTTCCTAGACCTAACTCATGGAGCCAAAATAGGGTTGTGTTATTATATAGAAAGGCTCGTACCTATCTTATTCTATTTATGCACTTTTGAGTTGTGAACATTGTTAAAAATCTCAATTGAAGGTGTGTGTCTGGAATTTTAGAGGCATGCCACCACAGAAAACTATAGTCTTACTAGAGGAGGGAGGTGATGACCACACTCTAAAGGTGGTGGGACATGGGATATCATTAGATCCTCCAGTATTTCTAGTTGTGGCACAATTTGTTGTAATGGATGAAGACTCTGAGACACAGTTCTGTGAATGCTTTATGTTGTTCATGAAAACTATTCAAGGAGCACTAGGACCTACCCTGACTATGGAAGAGTTGATGTGTGAGTTCTAGCATTAGCATCTGCCCACATGTTCAGAGGATGGTGAACCATAGGCTACAGGTTTATGGCTAGAGGCCATGTTATCTATCTTCGAGAATCTAGATATGCCTCCTAATATGAGGGTAAATATCACTACGTATATGATGCATGATTCCCCCAAGAGATGGTGGGATGTTATCACTCAGATGGATCATCATATAGAGATGGCCTAGAGGGATTTTCATACATCCTTCTATGATTATTTCTATCCCGATACGTTGAGGGGCAATAGACCTTGGGAGTTTCTTGCACCTGGAGAAGGGTGCGCTATCTATTATGGATCACTCGGACCATTGTACTGAGATCAAGTGATTCATACCTATTCTAATGGGTGATGAGTTATCTAAAGTTAAGTGATTTGAGGATAGTATTAGGTAAAAAATATATACATAGGTGAATGTTTTTTGGTTGACTGCCATTTTTGGAATAGTGAATTGGGCTCTTATCATAGAGCATAACCTGAGAGAGGCTACTGGTCTGATCCAAGGAAGTTCGGCATCTAGATCTGGTACTGCATCAATTGGTAGTAGGAATCATCATTTTTAGCTTCCACACAGTGATAATAACATCCAGAGCACACACTAAGGTATCTAGGTGAGGTGATACCAATGCAATATAGCAAGACATATGAGGCCATAGTGTATGAGAGACCCCATCAAGTGCTGATCTTGTGGAAAGATGGACCATATGATACACTTCTATATAACTTTTCCATTAGTATCCAGTGAGATAGGCTCTTCAGAAACACCACGTTTAGGATTAGGGTCAGCATCTTCTCACCATGCATGGAGCTAGAGTGATGTTGGTTGATTAGGCCAAGGAGGTGGTTATTGTCTTGGTAGTCAGACCCTAGTTTTACAGCGAAAGCAGGGTGGATCAGCTCAAGGTAGCTAGGCAGTATCAAAGGTTTGTGGTTCAGACCAAGAATATGCATTACAAAATACCCTTGAAGTTTAGGATCACGGACCTTCTACTATCATAGGTACTATTCTATTATCCTCCACTTTAGCTTATGCACTTTTTAATATAGGGGCTTCTCATAGATTTATATTTGTGCAAAATTGTGTAGAGACTTAGGCTCTATGTTTATACTTATGATGGTTTTATGATTCTACAAACTCTATTGGGTATTATAGAAGAGTATTTATGTCAATACAGGGAGTTCCCCCTTGAGATTGGTGGGTATCACTTCATATTGGACCTCTTTTTCCTTGAGATGATTGGTTTTGATATCATTCTCAGAATGTACTGGTTAGTTCCCTTTCATGATTTTGATTATTTCTATTGTTGTATGGTGAGATTCACATTACCAAAGGGTAGATATTTTGTTCTCAAGGGTGAATGGGATGTCCAGGAGATCCGAGCTAGACCCTAACATCATGGGTTGGGTAGGATGATAGCCTAGATTGTGAGTTTATATCTAGATTGTCAGGGAACACATCCTATGTGTTTCTCTCTAGTGTTTGATCATTTTAGGGACATTTTACTGGATGAATTTTTAGGATTACCTCTAATTATATAGGTTTAGTTCTCTATCAAACTAGTGCAAAGAGATTCATGTGTATCTATTCCTCCTTATAGGATGGCTACTATTGAAATGAAAGATCTCAAGAGGTAGCTAGAGGATTTATAGGTAAAGGGTTTTATCTAAACCAGTACTTCTTCATTGGGTTTTCTGATCTATTTTGCAAAAAAATATAGATTAAACTCCTAGGATGTACGTAGATTAACATAAATTGAACCAGCCGACAGTTAAGAACTGGTATCCTCTACCACGAATAGGTGATCTCTTCAACCATCTCTGAGGATCTCATGTCTTCTCAAAGATTGATTTGAGATCAAGTTATCATCAAATTCATGTTTTACCATTATACATACCTCACATAGCCTTTCAGAGAAATTATGTTCTATATGAGTATTTGGTTATGTCGTTCGGTCTCATGAATGTTTTAGGGGTCTTCATGGCACTAATGAACCGAGTGTTCCATCCATATCTTGATTTGTTTGTGTTGGTTTTGTGTATGATATCTTGGTGTATTATCATAATAGACATGACCATACCAACCATCTTGAGATTGTATTGAATACACTACGAGAGTATCAGTTGTATTCTAATCTCACAAAGTACCACTTTTGGATGGATCAGATTCACTTCCAGGGTCACATCATCTTAGATATAGGAGTATATATTGACCTAGAGAAGGTGAGAGTTTTAGTTTCTTGGTACCATCCCAAGAAAAAATTTTAGGTATGGAGTTTTTTAGTGATGGATGGTTACTACAAGTGTTTTATATGGGAATTACCATGCTTAGCATCACCATTGACGAGCATGAATAAGAAGAGTGTGAAGTTTGTATGTTCAAATTCCAATGAGATTCCCTTTCAAAAGATAAAGGGACGATTGACTTCAGTTACAAAATATATTTTTATGGAGCTAGGAAGGAGTTATATTCTTTACTGTGATGCATTAGGTATTGAGTTGGAAGTAGTTCTTATGAAGGGAGATAGATTTATGGTGTACATGTCTTGACAGTTGAGGACACATGATAGGAACTACCCAACGCATGATCTCGAGTTAGTTTCGGTTGTTCATGCTATATGTTGTTGGATACATTACTTAATGGGAGATCATTTTGTGGTGTACATGGATCAGAAAAGCCTCAAGTACATATTTACATAGCATGAGCTGAACCTAAGGGAGTGAAGGTGGGTTGAGTACCTACAATATTTTGAATTTGAACTCATCAACATGCCTAGTAAAGGCAATGCAATGTCCAATGCACTGAGAAGGGGGACATAGATATAGGTAGTGTTGTAGGCCAGTGGCGAGTGGCAGTTTATGACTTTGTTCTCTAAGATACACTTGGAGGTTCATGGAAGTTAGGGGAAAACCTTTCTATCATATTTAGTTTTTACCTCTACACTTTTGGACAGATTTAGAATGAGGATGCTATTAGATTATGAGGGACTAGTCCTATAGGAGAGTGTGGAAAGTGGGGACCATCCTACTAGTTAGACCATAGGCAAGGATGAAGTTCTCTTTATCCATGGTCATGTGTGGGTTTCTACAGAAATGTGTGAGGATCTAATGTGGTACTTTCCTGCTTCAGTTTGGGCAGTGCACCTAAGGGTCACCAAGATGTATTGGGATTTACATATCCAGTACTGGTGGTCGGGTATAAAATGGGATGTAGTTGGTTTTTTCATGATGTGTTCCACATATCAACGTGTGAAGGTGGAACACCAGCAACCAGATGGACTGTTACAACAGATACCCATTCTTGAGAGGAAATGGAATGACATCGTGATGGGTTTTTTGACAGGTTTACCAAGGTCACCTTGAGGTAATGATGTTTTATGTATTATTGTTGATAGGATCACGAAGGTTACACATTTCTTACTGATAAAGGAAATGTTCAGTATAGATGATATTGAAAGGTTGTATATTCGTGAGATAATACGACTTCATATGTTACCAAATACTATCATTTTAGATAGGGATTCCAATTTTACATTATAATTTTGGCAAGGGATACAGAGGGAATTGGGTACATAGGTTCTTCTAAGCACTGCATACAACACCCAGACAGATGGCCAGTCAGATCGCATGATTTAGGTGCTTGAGGACATGCATTGAGAATACATCCTAGATTTCAAGGGCTCTTAGGTGAGGCATATACCCCTAGTTGAATTCACCTATAAAATTATATTTCAAGATACTATTCAGATTGATCCATATGATGATTTGTATGGTAGTCCATGCTATTGACCTCTATGTTGGTTAGTGACAAGAGAGGCATTTATGCTTGGATCTCATCTTTTTCAAGAAACCACTGATCAATTGAAGTTGATTTAGAAGTGTATGGCTACTACAAAGTCTCATATGAAATCATATTTCAATCACTTTAGATAACATTTGGAATTTGAGGTCAGGGATAAGTTTTTACTACATGTTTCACCAAGGATAGGACATAGGAGAATCATAATATAGGGTAAACCTTCATTGTGGTATGTCATACCATTCGAGATTCTGGACAGATTCAGGCTGGTAGCCTATTGGTTATAGTTACCTCAGAGGTTTTGGGATATGTATGATGTCTTCCATGTTTCTTAGTTACAACATTACTATTCAGACCCATCTCATGCCTTTCATCCCAAGGATTTTTAGTTCCATGTAGATGAATCATTTGAGGAGCATCCTATACATATTGTGGATTGTACAATGAAGGTTCTATGAGGCTGGTCGGTTCCTTTAGTATGGGTGATATGGTAGCAAGACCATGTAAAGGACAAAACCTAGAAGCAATATTCCAATGTATGAGCATATTGGCCATATTTTTTCTCATATCATGCTTCACAACCCTTGGATGGGAAATTTTGGGACAAATTACTTTAAGGGGGATTTTGTAAGAACCCAATTCTTCTTTATGGTAAGAATAAATTACTTTCCACCAATTCTAAGTTTAAATGTTTAATTATGGACTAATGTGAATGAACTTTGAGTTTATGGATATGTCAGGGGTTTTTAGGGTTGGTTCGGAGCCTAGAACCCATGTTTTTGGTTAAAAATGGCTTGGACCAAGGTTAGTGAAAACCGTGAGGGGTAGGCCTCACGGTTTGAAAACCCATGCAAGGTATGGGAAGAGAGCATAAATAGGCTGCACAGTATCAGAAAAACCACGTGAATTGGGTCACATGGTCATGTGGCTAGCTCTACAATTTAGACATTGGATTTTGGCATGGTTTGTGCATTGTTAGTCAAACCATGTAGGTGCCCCCTACCTATAGTAAACTGTGTACGGTTTGTGCATGTTTTTAAGAAACATGTACCTAAACCATAAATCCCCTTAAATTTGGAAAATTTTGGTTATTTAAAATTAAATTAAATACATTTTTATAAACCTAAATTATGTTTCTTATTCCCACACAGCAAGCTAAGCTTTGAGAGATCCTTCTGGGTGTCTAAACTATGAATTGTCATTTGAATTCTATATGATCTCTGTTTCAAAGGTCATTCATATCGTTGGATCCATAATGGTATGACCTCGATTCATTTTTAGCCATTATCTATTCTTTTCGATGTTGGTTGTGCTATTTAGGTGCAAGCTGATTTGCCCTGTTATTAGGTTCTTAGTTATTTCTTTGATTATATCCTAATTGGAGTCAAATTTGGGAGTTAATATTGGATGACCTATCAACTACGGACCAATGATAGGTGGTCTCATGCCTTTTAATTAAAGTTGATCTATTTATATATTTCATCGTGCCTCGTGCCCAATTTCTGGGCAATTCCTTAAATTGAAATTGAACCTTAGAATTTTTAGGCATGTCCTAGGTAATTAAAGAGGCATGTTGATGTTTTCTATAGATTAAATTCCTTAAAACAGAACCACCCTTTGGTGTGTTAATTATTCAACTAGGCCTCCCTTGGTGGATTTGGACCCTTAAATACCTTTGAGGTGTGCCTTTACCCTGCCAGGGGTATTAAATGGATAAATTGAATTATAAATCAAATGATGAATTGATTTTTATTATTAATTGTAATTTAATTGGTTAATTGGAAGGAATGGAGTGACTATGTCCATTTCCCTTTCCATGTAATGGTTTTTTTATGGATTTGATGCTTGATATACTAAATTCCTATGTGAGTAGTTATAAAAAAGCCTTCTAAGATTATCCCATATTATGAAAATTCTTGTTTAAGTATAAATTTCCCTTTGTATTGTTATTACCATGTGATATAGATAAATATAATGCCATGTAATTGTTTATTTAAGCTTGAGAAGCATGTTATGAAGATTTTCCCATGTGATTAATTGTGAGCCAAGACTTCTTAGCTTGTCCAATGAAGTGAATCACCTGTTGAGGTGAGTTTGAAGTGGATGTTCTTAGTTTGAACATTACAATATTATATTGAATTGTTTAAATGATTTTAAATAATGGATTCAAATGAAAATTCTATGGATGAACTCAGTTGGATTGAACCTTGTTTATGCTTTAGTGGTGCTTGGACTTTTAAGAGGACTACCAAGGATGGACTCTGAGGATTCAATTATATGATGAGTGATATATGGATTAATATGAGAATTACATGGATGCAATCAAATTGAATTTGATCTATATTTCATGGGTGATACTTGGTATCTCTTAGTGGACCTTCGAGGATGAACTCAAATGGAATGGATGTTATACCCCAATAAGAGTGATACATGGGTTCCTAATAGGTTCTCTATGGATGGGCTTGTAGGGTGTTGGTTTATATTTTACCTAGAATGATACCTGGAATCTGACTTAGGAATTCCAAGGACAAGCTGAAATTCATAAATGAATAATGAATGAATGATGTGTCGGCCAAGCCAAATTAAATGATCAGATTTGGTCTTGAATTACACTTTCAAGGTGGCCTGTTTAGACATCCTTGGTTATATGTGTTTATAAGAAATTATGAGATTTATACCAGGTTCTAAGACTTGATGATTAAATGAACTGTTAGTTAAATGAACATTTTATAAATGACATAGGCTTGATTGTTAAATTAGAGACTTACCTTTTAAATGAATTTGATTAAATTATTTTGTTATTAAATGAGAACTTGGATTATCTAGTGTTTACTTTTGAGCACTTACTTTATTTATTATAAATCTACATGCACGCTATTGTAATATATATTCACTAACTAATGGTTATAAACATTTGGTGGTTTCATAGTAAGATTATATCTCACACACTATTTGATCCACCTTTTGGTACCCAAATAGACTATATGATTATAGGTATTGATAAGGGAAACTTCCCTACTACAGGTACTTGATTTTTTCATAGGAGAAGGAGAGAATGGGACTAAGATAATGCTTTTTATGTTGTTGGGATTATTTTATCCTTTTTAACTTTTGTTACATGTATTGTATATTTTCTTAGTATACATGTTTTGGCAGTTTTATTAGAGACATATGAAATGTATCATCATTTATTATATGATATTTCCATTGGAATTGTTTATATTAGTCATTCACTATTTACTTCTATCAACATTATGTTTACTTCTTTTTCTACTTGTATGTTATTAACATTTTTTTGTTCTACACTCTGGTGATGAGGTTATAGTCTCCCCATAGAATCACCTTGGCCCTCACTGTTAGTCGGTAGCCTCTAGCGTTTGAGGTGATGCGCTTGAGGCTTTGTGACCCACTAGGCTCGAGGCACTATTGAGTGGCATCTGGGTCTAGGACATTACATTAGGGATACATGTATTCTAACTATTTGATATTGGGACATTCCAACTGGTTTCTATGGTTACTTCCCATCTCAGTTAAAAGTATTGATAGGTGTGGGCATGTATGTGTGCCTTCTTTCAATTTTCCATTATATTTGACTGGTGAGATTTTCTAGAGGGAATATAGGTATGGTCATTTTCTCTATTGCTTTATTTCTATACTTGGAAGGGTGTCCTGGGTGATCTAGTATAATTGAAATAAGTTATACTCCTAAGGGTAGAACCCTCATCACATGGATGGTTTGTTGTTGCATGGCATTGGTGGTGGTGGTAACTAGCGGCAGTGGCTTCTAGCAGCCTCCCATTCATGGGACCCATGTGTTATTGAAATGTGGTCATTGGTGACCTCTTGATCCCCCTACCTAATATAATGTAGGAACTTGTTGTTTTGTTCCAGGGATATACCCCTAAAATGGTTTGAGATGGAAATGGGTTCCATCTTCTTTTTGGATACCAGTCATAACTGAGTGGATGGTTGGTAGGGAATCATGTCTTGGAAGTCTTCTCTTGCATTCAATAAGGATGGGACTATACCATTGAGTTTTTATTCCAAAAATAGTGTGTTAAAAACTTGAAATTGAAGAAGATGGTTTGGATATGGGGTCCTCTAACCATATGAGGATCGATCTTGTGTAATAGCTAAAACATAAGTTTGGTTTAGTAGGTGAGATGCTATTTTAATTGAAGAGAGTTCTGTACAAAGTTCCTACAAACGTATATATAGAAAAAAAATCATCAAATTAGAAAAAAAAATAACTCATGTGAAATTGATTTTCTTAAACAATCCATGTTTGGCCACTTTCATTTTTTGAGATTACGAAAAGGCTTAACATGTGGGAAACACGTCTATTTTAATTAATAGAATGATTCACATTGGGTTCACCATTTTTCTTTCCAACAAAGAATCTCTAGAACCTGTGCAATTGATTATGGGGTGAGTATGGTTTCACAATCATTCATGTTGGGATACCATTTTAATTTATTTCATACTCCCTTTTGGGAAGTTTCCAATGTGGTTTATTTGTGGAACCGAAAACACCCAACGGTTATCATATCCATGATGGATCATGGTTCTACTTTTAAAAGGTAGGCGACCCTTGGGGAATTTTTCCAAAGAAACTTCGGGACTCACATTGGTCGAGAGGATGGGAGGTCGGTCTCATTGAACCCTTTTGAGGAGAATTATTTCCTAATTCATGACTCTCTTATAGATTTATGACATATTCTTTAATCCTTATTTTAAATCCAAAATATTGAATATATCTCCCTTTAATTAACAATAAATTATAGAAATGTTTATATGAAAATCCATTTGTATGTATATGAGTTTCTCCATCAATGGAACCATTTGTATGTATCTGAGGTTCTCCATCGATGGGATTCTTTATACATGTTATAGGTTTTCTATCTTTGTCATGTTTATTATTTTGTGATGACTGTTTTAAGACACACAGTAGGGAACTTTGGAATTTATAATAATACATGGAGATGGGAGTCATTTAAATGTTGGGATAAAGCCCATAATAGGGCTTCCAATGTATCCTTATGAGAGGAATCAAAACCCACATAGTTTGGTTCCACTTAAAGGGACACATCATACCTTTTATGGTCATGTGACAATGAAAAAACCATGAAGTTTAATGTCATATAGTCAGGATTCCTAAGAAAAATGGATTATATGAAGTTAGTTTAAGACTTACATCAAAGTAACCTAAAGGACCCGGAAGGAATATAACCCTCTAGGTTGAATATGACCCTACTGTGAATATGGCCCAAAGAAGATTAGGGTGAGTTTAGAGTGCTGGGATTGAACCTTAGGGAGGCTTTCTATTTATCATTTTTGGGTAGGAATCAAACCACACATAGTTTAAAATATTGTTCCATACACCTTTGGAGGAGGCCCAATGGGTTTCCTCATTGGGAATATGGCCCTTTGAGGTAGTGATAACCCGGTTAAGGATTATACCAAATAGGATGACCAATGGGTATTTTATCATTCTGATGCAATGATCACCACTAACCTCTAAACCCATGTAAGTCATTCTTAGCATGAGAAACAAGAGGAAGTATAAGATCTGGCAATCCAAACATTATCCTTCATCCACTGGTGGATGAGGGATAGGATATGGAAGGTGGGAGAATGTCCCACAAGAAATACTAGGGGATTACTCCAGGAGGGATTCCCATATGAAGATCCCCCTCACCTCCCCTTTAGATAGTTGGAAGAAAGTATGAGGGTGGGGATATGGACAATGGATGTCATAGCCCAGCCCAACAAGAAATCCACCACCATCCCTAAGGTCGAGATCCTCTTTACCATGAGAATGTAATATTGTGAACATTTTGAGGATCCCACTTTCCCAGGAGAGTAAATGTGAGGTTTTTATTTCCACAAGAATGAAAGACTAGATATGGGATACAGTGATGTGTCTTATATGTAGGAAAAATGAGTCATGTGGCTGTGGTGGGGGTCTTAATAGAAGAATTCTAGGGTTTTTGTAGGAGAGACATGAATACATTTGGATAGTTCCTGAAGGGGCCAATATGGGGATTAACACTACATGGAAAGGGGTAGTAAGGTTGGAAGGGTATGATATTATAATGATACCCCATTTTTTTCATAATTCTCTTTTCTATATGGGGTGGGGAATCATGAAGGGTTTTGTGAAGGGGCAACTTTATGGTGATATTTTCTAGCAGGCGCAAGGGAACCCTTTATGGGTGACCAGATAATTCCTCTCGTGAAGGATCCTTTTTATGGGTCCCTGTTATGGTATGTGGTAGATAAATTACCTACAGGAGTATTCTATAGTATTCTTTGTTTTCCATATTTCCATCTTATTTATCCTTTTTTATTCAAAGACAAGGTATTTATATGTATGTAAGATAACCATTTTTCTGAGATGGTTGGTTGGCCACATATCATACCTAGTGCTTTACGGTTCAGAGGTAAAACCTTTGGCCACAAAACATTTTGTGGTTTTTATGTGGTGAAAAGGATGCCTCGTGAAACAAATGAATTAAAATTATTTGTAGGAGGTGTTAAATCACCATCTTCACCTGTAAATGAAAATGTCATTTTTTGTAGTGTGTTATTTCACCACCTCCTCCCACAAAACTGAGATTCATTTGTGGGGGAGTTATTTCACCACATCCTCCCATAAAATAGAGATTAATTTGCAGGGGGATTTATTTCACCACCTCCTCCCATAAAATGGAGATTCATTTATGGAGGCATTATTTCACCACCTCCTTCAGCAAAATAGATATTTTTTGTAGGTGGTATTATTTTATCACCTCCTCCTACAAAACAAGGATTATTTTTTCGGGGGGAGTTATTTCACCGCCTAATCCCAAAAAATAGATATTTTTTTGGGGGTAATATCCTTACTATCTCACTCTATAATGGATTTCTTTGCTTTTGTGTGAGTTACATGTGAATTGGCGATCTCATATAATGTGTGAACTATTCAGGGGGGCATTTTATTTTTTTGGTTACTTTACCAATTTTAAACTCCAAGAATGCCTTATCTATTTGATTTTTTTAGCCTTCTTAAATTCATAAGATCTTTATCAAATTATTTTTAGATTTTATCAGGCCCAAAAATGTGTTAGTTTATTTTTTTCCTAGTGGTGTGAGTTGGGAATTCTTTGATGAAATCCAACTAAGTTTATACTCACCATTTTATTGGGAACCTTGGGGAATTTGCAGATTTCATCTATCAAGAAATAGGTAAAGGGGAGGTTTTTTATTTCTCCATTTATATGTCTTGATACTATGGGAATAGCAGGTGGAGTCAGAGTTGGACAGTGGAGCTTAGTTGGGTGTGTTTTGGGTTTATGTATTTTTCTTACCTTCGGGTCTTTTAGTCTTTCGGTCATTTCTGGATTTTGTATTTTTTCCCTTGTACTCTTCTATTGTTAATTATTTGTTTTTTTTTTAGTTTTATTTAGTACTCATGCATCATATAGAGGATTAGATATTTGTTGGTTGTGTTGTATGTTGGTATTTGTTTTATCTTTAAATGGAAAATCACCCCCAATGTTCTTTGAAACCCTTGGAATTATTTCCATCCTTTGGTGTCTTGGTGATGTCACCTAAGTGAAATAACACCAGTTAGTTCTCAATCCAATGAGGGGGAGAGGGATGTTACAAATAGTATTTGACTTTATTGGTCTGTCTATCATTTTTGGAACATATGGTTTCATCTTGTTTTATCCTTGAGTTATAAATGGTATCAGTCTATCTTTGGGATGGTATCAAGGAGATAGGATCATTGAAACTTAAAATGTATAGCATAAAAAATCCAACATTTTTATGATGAACTTCAAGTTACTAGGGTGTTTGGGTATATGAGTTTTTTAAGATAATTCTAGTTTAGTTTTCATCTCATTATTGTGGGTTTAGATAATGAGAATTTCATAAAATACATGGATAGTAATACTTCCCACTAGGACTACATGGTTTATTATAAGGTTAGTGAGTTAAAAAAATGGTGAAAAAGTTTTGATTTTTCAAAATAGTAATGTGGTTTGATTTTTAAAAGAATGGTTGTGATATTTTCAAAAATATAAAAAAATCTAAAAATGGTTGGGATTTGGAAATAAATGATTGTAATCTATGTTTATATAGTTATTGTAATTTATAATCCTTTTATTGGTAAGGAGTAAAACTAAGTGAATCTTTGTTCTGTGTATAAAAAATGGCACTAGTTAGATGTCATAAAAATAAACCAGAACAGACTACTGAAAATGTGGTTTCACCTGAGCCACAGTTGTACCAAAAGTTATTTCAAAGCATTGTCTAGGATTTTCAAGTTTTGTATAGGGGAAATTGAAATGATGATCCTCAGAAAGTGGACCATTCATTTTAGTTCCAAAAATATAATCCACCCGTCTTTCAGGGGGATTCTGAGCTGAAAAAATAAAAAACCTGGTTGAATTGGATGAATCAAATCTTCAATTTCCTTGGGACGCTAGAAAAGTTGGAAGTAAAGTTGGAAGCATATATACTGGAGGATATATCACATTAACGTGGGATTTATTATTTTAATCTAAAGTTCACCAACGCATGGCATGGGAGTATTTTGAATAATTTTTCAGAAAACAACTATATCCTCACATGTTCATAATTTTTAGAATGATGGATTTATTCAGTTTTAAATAAGATACTCTCTCGGTGACAGAGTATGCGGCTAAATTTATGAATTTATTTTTCTTTTCCTTGTAAGTTTATGCAAGTCCATCCTTGAAGGTATATATTTTTTTAATTGTTGTTATGACTGTAAATTCATTTAAAGTTATCCATTATTTGTATTATGGATTATATAGAAATGGTCAATAGAGTGATGGTGGAATGAAGGGATATATTAGAAAATACTATTGTAAGGATCATATTTATTCCTATAAGAATAGGTGGGAACTCTAATGTGGGGAATAAGTGGAATAGGGACACCTACTTCTAGAGTGGTGGGACACCTTATAATTAGACCACAAGATCAGTAAACATTCCTCCATGACCAGAAATTATGACGAGATACTTTCATTGTGGTTCATTATATAATATGAAGCTATATTGTTATAACATACCAATATTTTAAGAAATAAACACTATGTTCAATAGCATACATGATATGCCACATCGAGCTTAAGCAAACAACTAAATACTATTATTTAAATGTCACTGTTATAACCTAGTCATTAGAATAGTGGGAATGAAAAATATTAACTGAATTATAAAAATATGGTGTACACATGTATATATAATTAATTATTTAGTGACCAACTAATTATAAATGAAAATAAAACACTTTTTCAAATTAAAGGTAATGTTTTTCTAAAAAACTATTTAAATGTGCACAAGTGTGTTTTATACCAAGAAATAAAAAAAATCACTCATGTTGGATTTTATAAATGAAATTTATATATATATATATATAATATTTGATATAATATCTAAACTTAAACTTATGTGTTTTCTAGACATGATTTAGAAAAAATCTAATTTTACGCATAAAATAATTATTTTTCCAAAAAGGCAGTTTTCCACCTTTTGATGGCGTAATTATTTTAAATATAGTTTTTGAAAATTTTATGAGTTGTTTTAGAAAAAAATAAAATTCTTCTTTAAAATAAAAATATCAAAATTTAATTCAGTTGAATTTTTGGTATTTTTCTGATAAGTTTCCTGTTTTGATAAATAGTGAAAAAATATTGCATTTTAATTAAAAATAGTGTTTTCATATAAATAATTTATGGTGTTAAATTATAAATCTTTTGATTGGTTTTAAATTATAATTATATCAATTTTATATCATTTAATTCAATCTAGGTCAGTGAAATCAATTTCAAATTGAAATTGGATATAAAATATTTGTAAACTTTTGAACATTTTACTCTAAAAACTCGTTTTCTCATTCTAGGGTGTTGTCCCCTTCTCCATGTTTTGACCTACATCCATGGGCCACCTTATAATTAATTTGTAATTAATTTATGAAACTTTTATAAATTTAATTTTGAAAAATGGATTCTATATTTCGAATCATAAGGTCCAAATTTATTAAATAGGGTCCTTTTATTTTTAGACAATATGAATTGTTACTTTGTTTATTTGTATTACCACTATTAAAGGTTAAATTGGAAAATTTAGGTTAAAAATAAAATGATAAAGATTAAAAATTTATCCTAAATATTTTCCAAAATTTTATTGGATGATTTATATTCAACACTTAACAACTAAAGTTCTAATTTGGGTTATTTATTGGACACTTTTCCATGATAATGACTTTCATATTAATTAAATAAAATAAAATAAAAAAATTACTTTCTTTGTCTTAAACATATCTTATGTGTCTAAATGGGGAAAAAAGTTTATTTTTAATGAATATAAGTGTCAATTGTGAACTTAATAAACTTATTTTCATGGTATAAATTTATTTACAATTTTTGGGAACCAATTGGATGAGGTTATGATATTTATAATATTTTATTTAAGGAAAAGACAAAAATGTCACATTCATATTTTAATAACTACATTATTTTTACTATGGTGTTACTCAGAATATATCTTAGACTATATATATTATTTTGAAATAAAAAATATTTATCTACATCATTGTATTTTATTTTATTTTTTAGGTAATAAATAATTACCTTAAATAATTATATAATGATGTGGCATTAATTATTTTATTAATGAAACAATCAAACAAATGATATTAAAAATATTTAAATAAATATAATTTGAATTAATTAAGGTGATAAACTAATTTTATGGATTATTATGACATATCATGATTCTCTTAAATGTTTTGGTTCAAAGTTATATTGATATATTTTTTCCATTAAGGCCAAGATAATTAATAGTGTCGAAATTAACACTAATGATATTTTATCAAAATGATATTTTATTAAATTATTTATAAATCAAAAAAATTAAAAATAAAACTTTATTATGAATTGGTCTAAAATGTAATAAATTATTCATTTATGGTTCAATTTACATTTTATAAGTAAATATTACCACCTTTTAATATTAAGTACATTGTTAAAATAATTAAAATAAAATTATGTTTACTAAAGTCAATCAAAATGATAATGTTTAAAGAAGAACAAAAAGAATGTAAAAAAAATTGGCTAATGATATTACAACCATATCTCATCTTATATTATAATCCTTGGAAATTTAGTTTTATTTGGATAGAAAATGAATTTATTAAAATTTAATATTTTGAATAATTCCAAGAGTGTTACTCCCCTCTCTTATAAAAGGGTGTTCATTATTCTCTTTTCTTAACACTTAAAAAACTATTTTTTTCAGCCAATATAATCCCAAATACCTTCCTAGAATCCTTACCTACATTCTAAATATCTTATTTTAGGTATAACACCACCCTTAATGGTCTTAAGGTGTTAAGAAAAGGAGATCATCTGAAAAAGAGGTATTGTTTTAATCAAGTATTTCTATTTTTTTCTTCCACTTCCATAAAATCCTCTTCAACCATTATGAAATAATAAATCCAATATCCTCAATATACTGAGATTTTATTATTCTAATATCATCACCAAAATCCATCTTCACTTCCATAAAATGGAAAAATAATTAATTGTTTGTCTGTACGGAAGACTACCACCTCGCGAACTGGTATAATTCATTTTCCATCCCCATCTCTCAAGAATGGTTATAATGATGGAATTAATATTTATATATTATATTAATGAAATATTTATCATTATTAAAGATTAATTTTTCATTTACATTCTTACCTTTCCATGCACAAAAAAATGATAATGTTGTTTGTATGTACGTGTGAACTATCACATCCACAAAGTGATGTGATTTTCTTTTCATCATCACGTCACATAAATAATATATATAAGTATATTAAATTATTAATATGATTTTAATGATATTATTATCATTTTTTAAAGATAAAATAATACTTACCATCTTTCTATAATGATCATTGAATAATGGAAACGTTACTCATACGTATGTACAGCCTACCGTCTCTATGATTGTAATGTAGATCAATTTTCATAAACATATTTAATGAATGGATTTAAAAGTATGATTGATATATAATAATAATTAATATTTCATGAATATTATTCTGGAGATGATGGACTATAGGCCACTTTGACCATATTCATCTTACCGATTTCATTTTTGACTGATGTACCGAATATCATCAAAACATCTGACGTAAACTTAAATAATTGAGTACTTGTAACATTATAATAAGTGATAGAAAAGGAATAATAAAAATGAAAAAAAAATTATCAAGGAATTAGAAATTAACCATAGTTTATTATTTAGTAATATAAATAAGGTATGTGACGATTTGGACTCACGGTAAGGGACTTCATCTTAATCTCCTTCCATTGAGGCATATCTTGATGTTATGCACCTTTATTATCCAATAAGGTGTATATAAAAACCTTTTTAAATGTTATATCATAAATCAATATATTATCATGATATTTAATGTTTTGTTTAATTTTATTCTTTAATTATTTTTATGACTTAAGTGATTCTCAGGTGGTAAGAGACTCTTTAACTAAAACATCATTTTAAATGTTTTAAGTATTTATTCTTCTAAATAATTCTCTTTCATATCTATATTAACAAAAAAATTAAGAATTTTTTTATATGGACATGAATATTTTAAATTTTAAATATTTTAATTTCTCTCAAATTTTTCAAAGTGGTATAAGACACTTTGAATCAAAAAATCTCTTTTAAAATGTTTTAAATGGGTTTTAAAAATGATTGATTATTTCTATAACATGAACTATTTTATTATGAGTGTAAATTAAATTTTAAGAGTGACATGTTGAAAATTGTAATCTTCTGTTTTTTAGGATCATATAATGGTACTTGTAAATTTGACAGTTGGTTACTTGATAAACTAAGGATTGGTGGTTCTGTGATAAACCAAGGATGGGTGGTTGCGTTATAACCTCCAATGCATTGGATATAGAAGTTGGTCGTATGGTTATTCCATTTGTAAGAGTGACGTGTATGGAATTCGACCACATGGTTATTTTATTTGTGTATAATTATGTCCCAAGTTACATACTTATCTTTTATATGATTTCTTATGAGTTTTCATGAAAACTATTTGATTTTCAAAAGGTTATATAATAAACTTTTTTAATTGATCATCCCTTTTTTAGGGTAAAAAGGTATGATTTAAGGGAATGTTTTAGGGGATTCACTAGAATAATGGTTTCATTTATTTTAAGTCCCTTACTAATCTCTTTTTATCATTACAAGTTTTAAAAAAAATCAAAGGGTTTAATGAAGAATTGGGACAAGGATGAGATCAAGGAAAAATTGTGAAGATATATTAGCATAAGAAATCATATTTTATTTTAAAGATTTTTGTTTTATGGAAAAAATGGACACTGAGTATATGTTTCCACTTGTAATTTTTGGGTTTAATATGTAATAGTTTTTCATATTTCTCTAAAACTCTAAACTTAAAATATCTTTGGGAAAAGAATGTAATTTCTAGTATTAAATTAACTAGAATATGTAATGCTTATGGTCAGGTCCTTATAGTTGGTATCAAAGTAGGGTTTAGAAAACTTTAGTGATTAGTATGTTTTATTAAAATGTATAGATATCATCATGAGTTTAAAATTTTAATGTTGATCCTAATTTCAGTGACTTATAAACCCATTTTAAGGCTTTAAGTTATTAAATTTTATGGTGACTAATGGTATTTTTTGAGACATTCATTTTTTGAGATAATTATGGGTTATTATATTCTAGGGTGAAAAATGTAAGGTATGAGATAACCTTTGAGGATAAAACATGTTATGGTTGTTTTTTATAACTTTATCATATTTTGGGAATGTTATAAGAATTGTATATTTTTAGAAAAAGGACAACTTGTATGATGGGTGACAACTCATCACATCTGGTAAGGCCATGAGAATTGAACCCACAACCAAAGGGCAATAAGGGTGAATCACCTAACACTAGTCTATGTGAATTCCTGGGTTGTTATGAATTTTTATTTTCATTTAAATGGGTTTATAGAATAATAATAACTTTATTTTGGGAACATATGTTTTATTAAAAAGATAACCTTGGTATTGGGAAATTATTTTCTAATTAAGTGATTAATGTTGTTTCGGAAAACGTTCACAATTTTTTGAATCCTATAATATTAAGGTAAATATAAAAATATAATATTTTATTTGATTAATAAATGTTGGATTATATTTTGGAATCATAAATTATTTTCTTGTGGATTTATGGTGATTCGGGTTATTTATGAAAATGGTTATCATAGCATGATGATCACTAGGGCAATTACTTTTTGGTATGAGACTTCAAGAGTTATTAATGTTATTTAGAGATAAATGTTAGAATTTATCTTGGAAAATTATGTTATTAAATCCTTTTGATTTTTTGGTTTTAATCTTATTTAAAATATTTTTTAGTAATTTTATGGATATCTATTTGTTGAATGGTCTATGTTGAAATTTGGGTATTACTATTGAATTTTTGAGATTAATTTGGTTTTTTGTCATATAAAGTGTTATTCTTTATAAGGAATTGTCTTATCTTGTACTAACCATTTTGTTTTTGTTTAATGTCTAAAGACAAGAGAAATAGATTTTAAATATTTTGTGTATTATGTGATTCTCTAGATGTTGATTCTAGTGCTTCAGGTGTGAAAAAATCATCTTGAATACTTATCATTTGGAGAAAAAGATGAGTTTGTGGTGGAAATTGATTAGAGGATGAAACTATAATTTTCGATTAAGTATGTTTTCTTATGTTCTTATTCCAAGTAGTAAAATAATTCCTAAACTATATGAAAATGATTTTGAAACAAAAATGTTATTTGTTTACTTCTGTTAATAAGAAATCATTGACCTTCTAACCCATTATATATTTATGGTTTTCTATTATTATCTTTATCATAATCATATTCTATATCACTCTCCATTAGAACTATATAGTAATTTTTATCTTCCACTTACATGTTTTCCAACATGGAAACCTAGTATGGGTTATCTAAGGTGACCTCCATAATTCACTTTCTTTCTTTTAAAGTGTAAGTTTCATTAATCCTTTTTATGATGTGGGATTTCAATAAAGGTACTTTGAAAAGTCAAACCCGAGTTACCAAGGCTAATTTCAAATTGTGAGGATGCAGTTTATCAAATGGGGGAGAATTTAACATCTCAATATTTTAATAAATAAACACTATGTTCGATAGTGTATATGGTACGCCACATCAATCTTAATTGAACAACTAAATATTATTATTTAAATATTACCATTATAACCTAGTCATTAGAATGGTGGGAATGAAAATTATTAACTGAATTATAAAAATATGGTTTAAAATGAATATATAATTAATTATTTGGTTACAAATTAATTATAAATGAAAATAAAACCCAATTTAAAATAAAAAGTAATGTTTTTTCTGAAAAACTATTTAAATGTGCAAAAGTGTGTTTTATAACAATAAATAAAAAAAAATCACTCTTGTTAGATTATATAAATGAAATATATATATGTATATATATTCAATATAATCTTTAAAATTTACCTTATTTGTTTTCTAGACATAATGTAAGAACAAATCTAATTTTACACATAAAAGAAGTATTTTTATAAAAAGACGGTTTTGTCGCCTTTTGATGGTGAACTTTTTTTAAATATAGTTTTTAATATTTTTATAAAAAAAATTGAAAAAAATAAAATTCTTATTTGAAATTGTAATTTCAAATTTTACTTTGGTTTAATTTTTGGTATTTTTTAGATAAGTTTCATGTTTTGATGAATAGTGAAAAGATATTGCATTTTAATTGAAAACAGTTTTTTCATCTAAATAATTTATGGTTTTAAATTATATTCTTTATTGGTTTTAAAGAATAATTAGATAAATTTTATATCATTTAATCCAATATAGTTTATTCAAATTAATTTTACATTAAAATTGTATATAATAACTTTGTGAACTTTTGAGTGTTTTTACTTTAAAAACTCATTTACTCATTCCGTAAATGGGATTAATTTATAATTAATTTCTATAACATCTTTGAATTGAATGTTGAAAAATTGATTTAATATTTTGAATCATAAGTTCTAAATTTATTAAATAGTATCCTTTTATTTTTGTTCAATATGAATAGTAACTCTGGTAATTTTTATTACCACGGTTAATGGGTAAAATTTATAAATTTAGATTAAAAATAAAATGATAAAGATTAAAAAATTACCAAAAAATTTCCTAAATTTTATTAGATGATTTATATTCATACCTTAACACCTAAGTTTAGAATTTTAGTTATTTATTGGAAACATTTCCATGAAAATGACTTTTATATTATTAAACTTAAAGAAAATCACAAATGTCCCTTTTTTATCTTAAACATATCTTATGTGTTCACATGGGTACAAAGGTTGGTTTTGAATGAATATAAGTTTTAATTGTGAACTTAAAAACATATTATATTGATATAAATTTATTTATAATTTTTTTGAACCATTTGAATGAGATTATGATATTCATAATATTTTATTTAAGGAAAATTCAAAAATGTCACATTCATATTTTAATAACTATATTATTATTTTTATTATGTTAATTAGAATATTTAGTTGAATATATATATTATTTTTAAATATAATAGATTTATCTACATTATTTTATTTTATTTTTAATTTTTAAGGAATAAATAATTAGCTTAAATAATTATACAATCATGTTGCAGTAATTATTTTATTAATGAAATAGTCAAATAAATGATACTAAAAATATTAAAATAAATAACATTTTAATTAATTAAGGTGATCAAATAATTTTATGGATTATTATAACATATTATGAGTCTATTAAATGTTTTTTTGTCGAAGTTATCTTGATTTCTTATTTTCTTTAAGGACAAAGTAATGACTTGTGTCAAAATTGACACTAATGATATTTTGTCAAAATAATATTTTATTAAAATATTTAGAAATAATAAAAAATATTTAAAAATAAATATTGATTATTATTTGGTCTAAAATTTAATAAATTATTCATTTATGTTCTAATTCACATTTTATAAGTAAAAGTTACCACCTTTTAATATTAAATACATTGTTAAAATAATTAAAATTAAATTGTGTTAACTAAAGTCAATCAAAATAATATGGTTTAAAGAAAAAAACATGAAAAAAATTATTTTATTATTATATTACAACCTTATATCTTTTTATATTATAATAATTTAAAATTTTGGTGTATTTTTATATAAAATAAATTTATTATAATTTAATATTTTGAAGAATTCTAAGAGTGCCCCTCCCCTCTCTTATAAAAGGGAACTCATTATTCTCTTTTCTTCACAATTAAAAACCAATATATTTCAGCCAATATCTACCCAAATCCCTTCCTATAATCTCTCCCCACATTATATATCTCTTATTTTAGGTAGAACACCACCCTTATTGTTCTTAAGGTGTTAAGAAATGGAGATCGTCTGAAGAAGAGGTATTGTTTTAATCAAGTATTTCAATTTTATTACTTCTTCCACTTACTTAAAATCTTATTAAACAATAATTAAATAATAACTATAGATTACTAAATATTCTTAGATTTTATTATGATAATATCATCTATAAAATCCATCTCCACTTCCATTAAATGGGAAAATAATTAATCATTCGGGTGTATGGCGGACTACCACCTCGCGAACCGATATAATTCGTTTTCCATAACCATCTCTCAAGACTAGTTATAATGATGTAATTAATGTTTATATATGATATTCATGACATATTTTTCATTGTGAAATAATACTATATAATTTATTTTCTTACTTTCCATGCACATAAAAATGATAATGTCGTTCATGCGTACGTGTGAATTATCACCTCCACAAAGTGATTGATTCATTTTTCATCACCACATCATATAAATGACATATATAAGAATATTTAAATGATTAATATGATTTTAATTATATTATCATAATTCTGTAAAGATAAAATATTACTTACCATCTTTTCATAATGATCATTGAAAAATGGAAAGTTACTCATGCGTATGTACGGCCTACCGTCTCCATGATTGTAACGAAGTTCATTTTTCATAACCATATTTAATGATTGGACTTAAAAGTATGATTGATTTATAATAATTATTAATATTTCATGAATATTATTCTATATATAATATAATAATTGCCTCTTTGACCATATTCGACTTACCGATGTCATTGTGGACTCATGTACCGAATACCATCTAAACATCTGACGTGAACTCAAATTATTAAGTAATTGTTATAACATGGTAATAAGTGATATAAAAGGAATAATTAAAATTAAAAAAGGTTCTAAAGCAATTATAAATTAACCTAAGCTTATTATTCATGAATATAAATAAGTTATGTGATGATTCAGATTCACAGTAAGGGACTTCATCTCAATCTCCTTTTATTGAGGCATATCTTGATTTTATGCACCTTTATTATACTATAAGGTGTAAATACAACACTTTTGGCATGTTATATCATGAATTAATATGTTATCATGATATTTAAAGTTTTTTTAAATATTATTATTTAATTATTATTATTAATCAATTGTTTTTCAAGTGGTAAGGGACTCTTTAACTAAGCATTTTTTTAAATGTTTTAAATATTTATTCTTATAAATATTTCTCTTTCATGACCATGTTTTCAAAATGGTTTTTATGAATGCATTTATATAGACATGAATATTTTAAAATTTTAATTTTTTAATTTCTATCAAATGTTTCAAAGTGGTGTGTGACACTTTGAATCCAAGAATATATTTTTTAATGTTTTAAATGGGTTTTAAAATGGATTAATTGTTTCTATAACATGAAATGTTTTCTTATGTGTGTAAATAAAATTTTAGGAGTGAATTGTTAAAAATTTCAAGATTTTATGTGTTGTTATTATATAATGTTACTTGGACATTTTATGGGTGGTTATGTTATAAACCAAGGATGTTTTGATGCATGATAAAACAAGGACGAGTGGTTCCGTGATAAACCAAGGATGGGTGGTTACGTTATAAACTCCAATGAATTGGGTATGGAAGTCATCTATATGGCTATTCATTTTTAATAGTGATGTGTATGGAATTCAGCCACATGGTTATTTCATTTTAGTATAATTATGTCCCATGTTACCTAATTATATTTTATATTCTTGATTATGAGTTTTCATGAAAATAATTTTATTTTAAAAAGGTAAGATAATGAACTTTTTAAATTGATGATCCCTTTTTTAGGGTAAAAATGTATATTTTTAAGGGAGTTTTTTATGTGTTTCACTAGACTAATGTTTTCCTTTCTTTTAATTTCCTTATTGATATCTTGTGATCATCCTGAGTTTTAAAATATTTTTCATAGGGTTTAAGGAAGATTTGGTAAAAGGATGCGATCAAGGGAAAATTGTGAAGATATATCAGCATATGAAATCATGTTTTATTTTAAATATTTTTGTTTTATGATAAAAATAGATACTAAGTATAAGTTTCCACTTTTAATGTATGGGTATACTATGAAAAAAATTTCCCTAACTATCTAAAACTATAAACATAAAATATCTTTGGGAAAAGAATGTGATTTATTATTTTAAAATAACTAGAATATGTAATGTTTAAGAATGGTTCCTTACAATTGTATGGCACTGCCTAGATCATGTCATTATTGCAACCAAATTGGACATCTTAAGTGTTATTATCATAGTGCTCTAAGGTCTAGTGCTAGAGACACATATCTTGTTTCTAATACATCATATGATTTGACAAAAAGAGTACAGTAGTATAATTATCATCATCAGAACTGAGTGAGACAAGGTGATTCTAGGAACACCATGACTCATTAACCTATACAATCAAAATAGGGTAAAAAATAACAAAGGGTTGTGAGTAAGAAATTTTATGGAGCTGAGAAAGTAATCATGGATGATCAATCGGGCACTTAAATGGGGAGAGGTGTGGTTTTTTTTAATTCTACCCTTATGCAAGATTTTTTTTATATGGGCATGTCCCACTCATTTATTGTTTCACGTATTATTAATCATATTGTTTTATAGTTGGAGTTAATTCCCTCTATTTTGAAACTATGAACTCCTATTGGAAAAAGAGAGTGTTGAGACTTTATATGTAAATATTTTTATATAACTATCAATGGGGATAAGTTTCTTTTGGATTTCTCTATGCTTGAGATAGATGTCTATGACTTGATTTTGGGTATGGATTGGTTGATATTATTTAAGAAAAATATTGAATGTTATTACTAAAAGGTTAGTTTTACATCTCTTTATGGAATCAAGTATCTCTTTAAACGTGATTGGGATATGAATGAAAGTAGATCATGACATTTAGAACCAGTGTTTGGAACCACCTCTTATTAATTGGAAGCACTTTCTTTGGAATTAATGGAGAATATTATGAATATATATTTTCTAACAATAATCGACCAAGTTATGGAAATATTTCTTGAAAAATTCTCAGGGTTTCCACTCAAAAGATAAGTAGAGTTTATGATTGATCTTCTGATGGGGACCATTACAATTTCACTTTCATATTATTGGATGGAACCAATAGAATTGAGGATTTTAAAAGTTTAGTTGGAAGAGTTGGGAAGTAAAGGGTTCATTCAACCAAGCATGTCTCTATGGGAATCAATGGTTCTTTTTATAAATAAGTCAGATGGAGCGCTTATACTTTATGAAGATTAGCATAAGTTTAACTAAGTTACGATAAAGAATCAATATCCAATTCCTCGAATCAATGAACTATTTGATCAATTGAGGGGAGACCAGTGATTATCTAAAATTATCTTATGTTTGAGATATCACCAACTATAAGTTCAAAAAGAGGATATTCTGAAGATAATCTTCATGAAAAAACATATCCATTATGTGTATCTGGTTATTCCCTTTGGTCTTACAAATTCACTAGTAGTATTTATGGAATTAGTGAATAAAATATTTAATAGGTATATGGATTCTTTTGTGGTGGTGTTTTTAGATGATATTCTAGTGTATTATAGGGAAAAGGTTGATCATGAGAAACACTTGGTTGTAGTGTTAGGAATCTTTTGGGAGAATCATTTTTATGCTAAGTTATCTAAGTGAAATTTTTGTATACAAGAGGTAAATTTCCTTGTCCATTTCATTTTTGAAAAAGGAGTTTCCATGGATCCTGAAAATATATAAGTTTTTATCTCTTAGAAACTATAGAAAAATGTTTTAGATATATGTAGTTCCGTAGTCTTATTAGGATACTATAGTTATTTTTTATGTGATTTTTCACATTTGGCCTTGTTGATGATAGATATGATGAGGAAAGGTAGTCCTTTCCAATATAACAATGAATGCTAGAAATTTGTCCAATAACTGAAGGTTAGACTTACATCATCACCTATCCTTATGTTTCTAAAGTCTGGATAGGGCTATGTAGTTTATTGTAATTCATCAAGATATGGTTTGGGATGTGTTCTCAAGAAGGAATATCATGTTGTTTTTTATGACTCACAATAGTTATTTGTGCATGAGAAAAGCTTCCCAACATAAGATTTGGAGTTTGCAGTGGTAGTCCATGCTTTAAATACTTATAATAGCTATCATTTTTGTGAGAATTTTATAGTTTATATGGATTATAAAAGATTGAAGTGCATTTTCTTACAGAGAGGTTTGAGTCGAAGGCAAATAAAATGGATAGAATATCTTCAAATGCTTTACTTCTACTTGTTTTATACATCAAGGAAAGTAAATTATGTAAATGATTCCCTTAGTAGGAATTTATATGCTCAATTGGCTAATGTGGAGTCAGTTCAATGGAAAATTATATCATTCATAGCTGATATGCATATATATTATGTATAACAAGGTGATGTTGTAGTTTTCTTTCCAGTATCTATTATTTTTTATTTTGAGTGAGTGAGTTAGAAATTTTCAAAAATTAGATTTTGAATGTGTTACCATGAGGTCAAAACTCAATGTTCGAGAGATCATTCAGCTGATGGAATCTTGATGCAAGTTTAGTGTTGTAGTTTAGAGAGTGGATGGACATTCCTTTAACCAATCAGGAGTAATTTCTTAGTGTCTACCACCATTTGAGGAGGTTTTTCCATCCAGGTATATAAAAGATTTATAAAGCATTGAAGACATAATTTTGATGGTTTGGAATAAAGAGAAAAATGGTAGATTATTCTAGAGGTGTCTTACTGATTAGTAGGTCAAGGGAGAACATCAAAGGCCAACAAGTATACCACGCTCTTTACTAATTCTCATGTGGAAATGGTAATATATAACTATGGATTTTTTGATAGTTTTACTAAGAATGTTTAGGAAACATGATACGATATGGGTAATTTTGGATCAGATCATAAAGTTTTCTCATATTATATATACTCATGAATTCAATATGATGGAATATTTATCAAAAATCTATATTCGATAACATTAGATATGAATCTAATTCCAAACTCGATTGTATCTAATCAAGACTTCAGGTTTATATCTTGTTTTTTGAAATCCTTACAGTAATACCTTGGAACACAGTTGACTATAAGTATGTATTATCATCCTAAAACTACTATAAAAACTTAAATAACAATAAAAACATTAGAGGAAATACTTAGGAATTATGTAATGGATTTTGGTGTCTTATGGAAGGAGCATATACCTTTATTAGAGTTATTATACAATAAAAGTTATTATGAATTTATATATATGAATCCTTTTGAATAATTGTATGGGAATCCTTGTCATTCTACACTTTGTTGGGTGGAAATAGGTGAGACTTCACTAATTGGACCAAGCCTTGAGCAAGAAACAACAGAGAAAATTTAGTTGATAAGAAAGAGAATAGAGATGAATCAGAGTCGTCAGAAATTTTATGTAGATTAACATCAATGACCATTGATTTTTGAGTTGAGTGATCGTGTTTTCTTAAGGATCAATACAAGGCTTGGGGATAATCATTTCGGTAAGTATAAAAATGTATACCCATGGTACATTGTCCCTTTTGAGATACTTGAATGAGTTTCTGAGGTGGGATATCGGTTGTATTTTCCACCATGGTTCAGTTCAATACACAATGTGTTTTGTGTATCTTAATTGAAGAATTTCCAACCTAATCCTGACTATGTGATTTGATGGGATCACTTTAATATAGAGTCGAATGCTTGTTTATTCATGTTCTAGTATGGATTATGGATAGGAGAGAGAATATATTTCATGGTAAAATCATCATTCTAGTACATGTTTTATAGAAACATGGTCATATTCAAGAAGAAACATGGGAGAGTGAAAAGAAAATACTGGAGCAATGGCCCGAATTCTTCCAAGACAACACCAAATTTCTACTTTCTATAGATTTAAAGACTAATGGTGGGGAAAATGTATCACCATATTTTTTAGGTAAATGACCCATTATTTATGTACTTTAATATGATGAAATATTTAGGTTATGTTTGGGGAGTTTTGGGAGGTTTTGGAATGTTTTGGAGGTGTTTTGTAGGTTCACGGTTTGAGCACGATTAGTAAAAATTGTGCACCCCTCTAGGAAATTGTGAAACTTGTGTGTGGGAGGATAATAGTACCCCATGTTTGGGGTGTATTTTTTACCAAAATCTATGACTGTCTATGAGAAATCATATGATCCTACTTTCTTGAGATAGTAGCTCGTGCATTGTTGGCACACGGTCTGACTAACTGTGTACCCTAACCATGCACCATGCAGTTTTAGATCTAAATATTTTGGATCAAATTCAAATTAATCCCTGATAACCTCTTCAATAAGCTATTCTTTCAATATCTAAAACTCCTTTTGCTCCCAAGTCTTGATAGACTCTTTTATTTGATTCAGAAGAGATTCTTAGTTAGATCAAAGTGTATTGGAGGTCTGAATACATTGGTAAGCCGTCATTCATCTCTTTTCTTCTTAGATTTTGTCTTCTTCTCTCTCTCTCTAAGTAATATATCTAATATGTACTGGATGTATCCATGTTATTATATGGGAATCATGATATTTTAGGGTTTTTTGATTTATGGGAAGAAAAACTAAGTGGGTTTTAATACAATCGTAGTCTTGTTCTTTGTTTTCACCTACCATTGAGAGATTGTTGGATTATCTCTCATCTATACTAGACTTAGAACTTGAAGGTTTGGTTTTCTTTAAAAAAAATCTTGAAATGGAAGTGAAATCTATGTGTAATTCTGTATGTAAACCTGTTTGGGGTTATGTATTGGGAATTGTGTCAATTGTATAGTTTGTGGAAAATTCTCTTCGCTGATAATTTTAAAATTGTGATTTTAAAATTATGGTTTTGTTTTAACACAAGAAAAATGTTTGCTGAAATTTTTTAAAGAAATAATGGTTTTATGTGGAATATATTGGAATGTGATTTTTTATTCATGGTTGGTGTGAGTTCATTCACGGACGTGACCCTATAGAAGGGGTGTGTTCCATTGGGGCACCTGGTATTGGTCACTTTGTGATGACATGGTGGATCGATGAGAAACTTCTCATGAGCATGGAAATTTCACTTATGAACTCATGGTGTGTATGTAGAGATATGGTTATGGGTATGCCAAATAATTGAGAAAGTTTTTATTCTTGGTAAAATGTATTCCTTGGAAATTTTTTGTTGTTTTGATATAAACTGTTTTATCTACTCCAAAAAAAATTTATATAAAATGTATTAACCAATTCTTGTCCTTGTGGTGTGAGTTGGGAAGACTTTAGAAAAAACCTACTGGGTTTATAGTAACCTCCTTCTTAGTCACCTCGGTGTGTTTTTTGATTCCATCTATCAGGACATGGGTAAAGGGAAGGTATCAAATTTCTTTAGTGATGTGTATTGATATCGTGGGAATAGCAGGTGGAGTCATAGTTGGAGCTTGGAGTTTGGTCGAGTGTGTCTTGGCTTTATGTATTTTGGTTTTATTTGGGTATTTTTTTATTTTGGTCTTTTTTGGATACTTTCTTTTTTTTCTTATACTCTGATATTGTTAATTATTTGGTTATGTTTTGAGTCATATTTAGTTCTCATGCATCATAAAGAGAATTGGATCTTTATTGGTTGTGTTGTATGTTGGTAGTTGTTTTATCTTTAAATTGAAAATTATCCCCCAATGTTCCTTGAATCCCTTGGCATTTATTTTCAGCCTTTGGGGTCTTAGAGATATCACCTATGGACAATAGCACCCGTCACTTCTTAAGCTAATGAGGAGGGGCAGGATGTTACATTATGGCTCTATTGTTGGCTATATGATACTCCAAAACAAGATTTTCTAGAGTACCAATAAGGTATTCACAATCCAAAGATGGTGTAACCAAAAAAAATATTACCTTTGAGGTACATCTTTTTTTATGGTAAAGATTATGAATGATTCTTTTTTAAGTTTCACCCTTATACCAGAATGTAACATGTAATGCTTGTATATAGGCTATATTGATAGGATAATCACCCCTTTCTTGTATTTTGAATTTTTCAGGTATTTTTAATAAGTAAATATGGTGAAAAAAGTGGTGAGGTGGATTCATATCTAACATCCACCCTTTTCCATGTGTGTAATTCCTATCTTTAAAGGTAGATAATTTTTTAGTAGTCTTGGTACCTTTATCCAATTATTCCCATGGCATTGATCTATTCTGTGGTATATATTGATTTGATTGATCATCAAATTCTGTATTTAAAAATAGATATTCAAATGTTTTTTCTTTTTTTATAAAATTATTTCAATCACAATATATTTTTAGGTAACTTTTCATGCATTTCCTTGCATTAGTTGGGTCTAATGAAAATATATAGATTCTGTACTCATTAATATTTTTTTCAAATTTTATAGTTGAAAATTAATTGCTTTAATAGTCTTAATGATTCATCTTTAACAACAATATATTGAGTGATTTGGGATCAACAATTAGATTTTAATCTCTAAGAATTTAATTAATTAAGTTTTTAAAATATTTAAATTCAAAAAAAATTATGGTTAAAATATTTGTATAAAAAATTAAAGGCCCATGTTTAGACTTTATTTTACGTCTGAACTTATCAATTCATTATTAAAAGTAATTTTTATTATCCTGTTTTTTCCTTTTTATCCATTTTTAAATATTATTATTTATATGTGCATGTATTATTATGGGTATGAAATTACTCTACTAAAATAATGGTTTATATGATTGAATTACTATGGTAAAAGATACTTATAAACAATTGAGTGTATTAGTGGTTTTTTTTCTTTTTGGGCACTCAAATATTTATCTTTAATATCGATACAAAAGTTTTATCTAGTTTATTTTGATTTAGCTAAGCTAAAAAATCATCTTACATCCCTAATATGTTTATTAATATTTATATTAAACCTCCATCTTCTCAAATATTTCTAGTAATATTTTCTCTAATAATGAAAATAAAAAAATGTTGACTTTAATTAAATGACCTAATATATTACTATTTATTTATTTTCATTTTCTTATTTCTCTTTATTTTATTTATTATTTATTCTTATTTTATTTAATATTACAAACTGGTGATTTATTGTGAATGGAATTAGAATAACACTTTCCTTTTTACCTTGATCGCTTATAAGTAAAATATTTTTTTAATACACTACTCTGCATTGACATTTAATATGTTAGAAATTGTTTTATTGAAAAAATGATCATAAATCATTCTATTAAAATTATTTACTACCATTTAAATTTTATTTTTTAACCATAAAACATAAATTTGGGGTTGACTCACATTTTGAACTTATAAGGTGAAACCTCATTCTAGAATAAAAATTCGTTAATTGTGAGTTTGTATGCATCAATCGTAATAATTTTGGCATGTACAGTTGTTATATTCATGTCAAGAAGTGTAAAAAAAGATCTTATATATTCAAAAAAATACATTTATCAATGTTATCACATTAGTCTATACATTCATTCATTTTCCTTTTGTCAAAAGTATTATACTGTTTTGTTTTCGAAATGTTTCCTTGAAAATTACCTCAAATGGGTTTATATAGATCTTACATGAGGAATATAATATTTTTTAAGGGAAAATACAATACTTCTTGGTTCTGTGAGGTATTCTTTTGTCTTATCTAAATAATATTATACATTTAATTTCAATTTTTTAATCTTATGATTTAAAGTTAATCATTTCATAGTTCCTAGAAATGATTGATAAACGTTTCACTACTACAGATCTGCCCTTTAATAGCATGCAAAAAGGGCTTTAACAGCACTAAAAAGCATTATTGTCCTTGTCACCATTAAAGGGGGGTCCCCTTTATCAGTGCTAAAAAAAATTGATAAAGGCCTCACTTTATCTGTTCTTTCATTAGCGCTGATATTGGGTGGATTTTATCAATGCTAGAAATAGAGCTAATAAATGGGTACCTTTATCAGCACTAGAAATTGTGTTGATAAAGGACCACCAACTGTAATGTGTTTTATAAATAACAACACACTATAGCACATACACCTATAACCAGTATGAAAACACATAATTTAAATGAGATAAATTTTAAAACAAAAATACAAAAAAAACACTACTATATAAATTTCAAACAATGTTTTGTATAATTACATTTAAAATTAATTTCCCCAAACATTTAAAAACATTAATGTTTCACCATTTTGACACCCACAATCCCCTCTCAAAAATGTCTGACCATGGAATCAGTTGCCAAAAAAACCACCTCAAATCGATCAAAATAATCCACCTATATAAGAAAATAAATCTTATGTAATTAATACTATAAAGAAATAAATTAAACATAAATATGAAAGAATACATTAATAAAATTTTAATTTTAAATAAAAGGACACACTTAGAGTTATATCAGTTATAGCGTGTGTAAAATTGAGGTGGGGTTAATTCCTACATGTCAAAAATGACATATAGATCATTTTCATAAAGTATCAAAACAATCTGAATGTGTTTTCTCAGTTTTGAGTATGTTACTTTTGTTTTTTACTAAAATGTCATTTCAAACTGGAAACACGCACTTTAAGTCATATAGTTCTCATTGTGTGTCAGTTTTACATGAGACTATTTCCTAATGGTCAAAAATGAATAATGAATTATTTTCATAAATTATCAAGACAATTAGAGAATATTTTATTGGTTTTCAATGAGAGACACATGTTTTGAATTAAAATGTCAATCTTAAACTCTTAACAGACACCTTGAGTCATACTGGTCACACCATGTACCATATTGAGGTTCAGTTTATTCATAAACATCAAAAACGAATTATGGACCATTTTCCTAAATTATAAAAAGAATTTGAATTCATTTTCTTGGTTTTTCAGCAAGTCACTTGTTCTTTTTACTGAATTAATGTCAATTTTAAATAAAAAGACACACTTGGAGTCATATCAGTCACACTATGTGTTGTATTGATGTTTGGATGATTCATATACATCAAAAATGTCTTATGGACCATTTTCCTAATGTATCAAAATAATCCAAATGCATTTTCTCGTTTTTCAGTATGTCACTTGTTCTTTTTAATAAAATTAATGTAAATTTTAAATAAAAAGAAACACTTAAAGTCATACCGATCACACCATGCATCGGATTGAGGTGGGGTTGATTCTTACACTTCAAAAACGACATATGGATCATTTTAATAAATTATTAAAATAATATGAATGAATTTTCTCAATTTTTAGTATGTCACTTGTTCTTTTTACTAAAATTAATGTCAATTTTAAATAAAAAGACAGACTTGGAGTCATAGCAGTCACACCATGCATCGGATTGAGGTGAGGCTGATTCCTACATATCACAAATGACTTATGTATTGTTTTACAAAGTATCAAAAAATAAAAATGTTTTTTTATAAATTTTTAGTATGTCACTTGTGTTTTTTACTAAAATGTCATTTCAAACTACAAACATGCATTTTGAGTCATACGGGTCACATCATGTGTCAGTTTGACATGATATTGCTTCCTAAGCATAAAAAATGACTTATGAGTAATTTTCCAAATTTATCAAGATAATAAAAGTGTTTTTTATTGGTTTTTAATGAGTAAAACACATTTTGAACTAAAATATCAATTTTAAATTGATAAAAGATACTTTGATTCATATCGGTCACATTGTGCGTTAGATTGAGGTTCGGTTGATTCCTACATGTCAAAATGACTTATGGATCATTTTCCTAAAGTATCAAAATAATATTAATGAATTGTCTTAGTTTTCAGTATGCCACTTGTTCTTTTTACAAAAATTAATGTTGATTTTAAATGAAGAGACACACTTTGAGTCATATCAGTCATATAATGCATCGAATTGAGGTGTGTTTGATTCGTACACATCAAAAATGAATTATAAATCATTTTCATAAAGTATAAAAATAATTTTAATGTTTTTTCTTTGATTTTAGTATGAAACTTGTTCTTTTTTCTAAAATTAGTGTCAATTTTAAATAAAAAGACACACTTTGAATTATACCAGTCACACCGTGCATCAGGTTGAGGTGGGGTTGATTCCTATACATAAAACATGACTTATAGATCATTTTCCTAAAGTATCAAAACAATATTAATGTGTTTTATTGGTTTTCAGTATGTCACTTGTTTTTTTTTACTAAAATAAATGTCAATTGTAAATAAAAAGACACACTCTGAGTCATAGTGGTTACACCATGCATCAGATTGAGGTTTGGCTGATTCCTACACATCACAAATGACTTATGGATCATTTTCCAAAAAAATAAAAACAATATAAATTCTTTTTATTGGTTTTCATTATATCAATTGATCTTTTTACTAAAATTAATATCAATTTTAAATCAAAAGACACACTTAGAGTCATATCGGTCACACCGTGCATCATATTGATGTGTGGTTGACTTCTACATGTCACAAATGACTTATGGATCATTTTACTAATGTATCAAAACAATATGAATTTTTTTTATTTGTTTTAAATATATCACTTGTTCCTTTTACTAAAATTAATGACAGTTTTAAATAAAAAGACACACTTAGAGTTATACCGGTCACACTGTGCATCATATTTAGGTACGGTTGATTCCTACACGTTAAAAAGGACTTATGGATCATTGTACTAAATTATTAAAACAATGTGAATGTGTTTTATCAGCTTTCAGTATGTGATGTATGTTTTTATCTAAAATAGAAATTATAAACTAAAATCATATAGGTTGAGTCATACCATGCACATTGTGTATCAGATTGAGTTGTGGCTAATTGATTATGTGATATATTTTTCTCATTCAACTATCTAAAAAAGAAAGAAAATAGGGAACATGATCCATTCTGATGGAAGAGAAACTCAATGATCCCTAAAACACTTATATTTCATGTAGCATGGGGTTTCCTCTTCCAACAGAAAGGAACATTTCCTATCTTTTTAGGCTTATTGCAAATAATTGAAATCAAAATATGACTTCCCAAAAGATCTATCGAAAAAACTAAATAATTATTAGATAAAAATGATAAGGAAATTAACTTACAAATAGTAAATAAAATTATGTCAAACTTAATTAAATAAGTATTAGGAATTCACCTTTTCATGATTGTTGTATGCATTCTTTACCCATTTTATTTTTCTCATTATTTCAGTTACATCCTTGAAGTCCAATCTCACATGAGCATAAGAATATTTGAACAAACCACCCCAACCCAAAAAAATATTCAAACTATATAATAAAATAATTATTATGTTATTAATATTATAAAAAATTTAATTAAACATAAATATGGAACAATACATTAATAAAATGTCAATTTTAAACTGAAACCATAAAATTTGCATCATATTGGGTACACTGTGTATCAGATTGAGTGAATGATCATAGTATGGGAGTGAATCATACTTTTTGATGAAATAATTTCTTTATGATCACTATGAAAATTAATAAAATAAGTATCAAATAAAAATGGTGAGGAAATTAACTAAAATTATGGATAAAATTATGATAAAATCAACTATATAAGAAGTAAGAAGTCACATATTCATGATATATATGTACATTATGACACCAGGTATGTTTTCCATTATTTTATAAACAAATCTATTTCATCTTGTGAATATGGGAATTTTTTATAATCATAGTATTACTGGAGAAATATAAATACACGAAATATTAATAAATATTTTAAATGGAATATTAATTATCTTCAAAAATACCTCTTTAGGGATGCTAGTTTGTTGATGGAATATGATATCCCTCGTAAATTTACTGACATAATAACCACAATATTTTCCATTTATTTGTTTTAGACACCATATAAGCATTAATAAAAAAATTAATTTGTTTTGATTTGTGTTTTCATAGTGAAATATTCTTATATATACTCTGATACTTATCCACTTGTAGTAGTCAACAGGCTTCTTGTGCGCATAGACTATCTTCATTCCATGATTTTAGCAATATTTAAACACCACCCTATCATAACATAATTCTCATTAAAATATAATATAAAATGTATAACATGAATTTTAGTTCTACAACATTGGATTTAGTTTATTACAAATTGAAAAACATCATCATGTGTGGTCGGTTTGTTGGGTATCCATGTAGTGAATCTAGAAAATAAATATTTGGAGTATCCAAATTGATAGCAATGAGTACTCAATATTTCCTAAAAACAAAAAGGAATAAGTAATGAGAGGAATGAAAATATATTTTATATTATTAAATTGAAAATATTCGGCCCTACATCATTGGTATTAAGAAGAGTTTGTCATTCGTAATTTTTCTTTTAAACGATGTGGTCAGTTTTTCCACTATTTCATCAATTTTAGTTTCCATTTTGGTTTGGTCTATAGAAGTGACATGAGGAATAATGATTCCATATTTAAGTTCATTGGGTAATACCTTTAATTGGTATTCATATATATGCTTGTAAAAAATATGAATTGTATTTAGTCATAATTAACATAGTATATTAGCTATTGGAAAAACAAATCATGAAAACACACCACATGTATTCATTTATAATTGAGAATCCTATCAATTCATACATGAGCATTTAATTTACATTCTTAAGATAAATTAAGTTTTTAATGGCTATTTCATACATTTTTTCTTCAAAATTAACTATTGATAACAACCACTTTGTTACTTTTTATCTGCATGAACCTTCAATGTTAGTAAATGTGGATATTTAATGGGTAGGGTAAAGGTTATTTATAAAGATATTTTCAATCGTTTAGTTGATATTTTAGATGGTTTTTACTTTAAATTTCATTTCAACCCTTCCCTTTGTCTGTCTCTAATAACAGCCATTGGTTTAAACCTTTTTTCATTAATTGGTAAAGGTTTAGCATGAAAAATAAAATAGAAATGAATACATCCTGATTGACATGTTTTTTACATGATCTAATGGTCATGATATGAATGATCCAATATCTTTCTTGACCATATGAATATTTGAATCATCAAGTGGAATAGGCATCTCATCTTTCATCTCATGATCTACGCTAATCCCCACTCTCACATGACCTATTGGAAGTTGTATGATGTGTAGAGTGTCTTATTGGATATTGTAAACAATTTCCCTCACATCAAGGCAATGGGTGGGTGTTAATAGATATAAATCACAATCATTTTCACTTGGTAGAATATTATTATAGGAAAGGTATCAGTGTATACCTAATTTACATTTCATATAAACAATAATGATAATATTAATTGCCTCATCTAAGACACCTATTTGAGGGGAATGGTTTGCCTCAAAGATGGTGGGGGTGGGGGATATTCATGTAGTGTTTGTTCTAGAGTTGTTTCTTCTCTTTTCTCCACCCCCCCCCCCCAATACATTTTGTATAAAATCATACTACCAATGGAATTTTTCTTCAAGGGAAGATAATCATGCTCGCATCTATTCCATTTATTTATCTTTATCCTCCTGTTCTTTTATTCTCTCAAAATATGATCGATGTGTAACCCCAAAACCCGCACCTATGTCATAGTCATACTATTCTGTATACTTCAAGGATACTAGTAGTAGGTTTTCATCTGATACATCTTTTGATGATTCTTATGTCTAAGTCGGATAGAAAATATAGGAAAATAAGTTATCATTGTTATGTAATAGATATTTAAATAAAAATTATTATTATGTCATATATACACATGTTTCCCACACTTTTTGTATATTTTCATCTATTAGTATACCCTTTTTATTTACACATACCTCCTTCCATTGCACATAGCGTGGGGTGGAAGTGGATTAAGATTTGGATTCATCATTATACATATAAATAGAGGAACATAATTATGTTGTTTCATGTCATATAAAAGTATTATGGTTGATTTAAAATATGTGCCATTGTTTCACTAAAGCATACCCCATGCTTGCTTTATGATATAGATACAGTGGTTTTTCTACCTGTTTCTTATTTTCATCACTCAGTTACAATTTCATAAATTAAAAATTATCAATCAAAGTGATTAATACACATATTTTCAAACAATATATTGCCACCCACAATGTACCTGAAAAGTTATCTCCTCATGATGGCCAGTAAATGCATCCCACATCACTTGGCTTATAAGGTGTGCATAATTATGCAATTGGTGTGGTTTTTTTACCTTAAGCATCTTTGAGATGAAATCTCATTAGAATTGTGTGAAATCCTCTTTTATCCTTTCCAATAAGCATTAATACAATTTCTTATGAGATTCATCTACCATAAAATCACTCTGAAAGGGATAATGAACAGTAAGGTAATGTTTCCTTATTTTATTTTTTATTAAAATAAATAAAATATATCATAATTATACATTAATATCTTCCCAAATCGTAGCCTTAAGTGTGGGAACAACATGGTGCCACGAATCTACATCAATCGGCATGCGCTGCTAAGTGGTGATCCCGATGAAACTATTTAACATGGCCTTGTTGGGGTTAATAGGTTTTCCATGAGCATTCCATCCAACCTCTAATTTGATGCATTTGATTTTTTCCTTAATAATTTTTCTAACATCGTCATAATATGATGCTTCTATTTTTTTTTGGGACATCGGTTCTTCATCGTCTATCATTTCCTTTGGTTCAACATCTTCAATATGTTGTTCCTCTAGATTGGTATAATTGGTATGTGAATAAGGTCATTGTTACTCTACATTGGGAGTAGCATCAGGTTGAGAAACTTATTGTTCCTCCGGATTGGGAGCATCAACACATGCAGAAGGTCATTTTTCTTTGACATTGGGTGCAGTAACTGGTTGAGAAACCTATTGTTCCTCAAGATTGGGAGAATTAGCACATGGAGAAGTCATTATCTATATAAGTGGTTCAATATTTAATTTATATTAAATAAATGAAACAGTGAAAAGATAATAACATGAGGTAATACAATGTATATTTCAAAAAATATATAACCTAATTATTGAAATCTATTTTTTAAAAATGTTTAAGGGATTTTACCCTTATATCGAGTATCCAAATCCCTTCATGTTTGTCTCCTCTGACATATAATAACCCATATATATTGTGACCACTACGAAATGAATATGACATCCTAATTAAAGGGTCATACTTAGTTGAATTATCATCTAACCCTTTAGTGATTTTGGTAAATAAAAGAACAATTGACCACTTTTAGTTTGTGGGATCTGAAATATAAAATAATTTTACTTCATGTGATTCCATTATAAATGGTTCATATTTTTACCCTTCCTTACTAAAATTCATTTTCACAAATCCCAATTCATATATTTTAACAAAATTCATGTTATCAACCCACTTTCATTGAAAATTTAGAACTTAGAAAGTTGTATAATTCAACTACCATATTTGTTTTATAATTCCAAAGTATGACATATTCACATAAATTGGATTTCTATCCTTGGAACCATATATATGAATCACTTCATCCATAAGTGTAAATACACAATTTTTCATGGTTCAATATTTATCATGTTCATTTGTATAGAATGTATAACAATTAATTACATAATCATTACAAGATAATAAATACACACTTGGTCCTATGGCTAGCCATCAAATTCATTCTAAAATTGAATCCATATTTTCATCTAACTACATAAAAATATGTTCTTGAAACCATTCTATATACTATTGATTTTGTATATTTGATACCCATATTTTATCCCTTGATGATTTCAAATGCCTAAAAATTTATTTTTGGGTTTCAACATATGGGGAAATCTCTAAACTGTTATGCAAAACGTAAAGGGGGTCCTACTCCTGATATGTAATATTGATTGTGAAAATATCTATTCCAGCAATTAATTTACCCACCATCCACCTAGTGTGATGAGATTTTTTTAGACCAATTTTTTACACACAGGAAAGTTAGCCATTACATAATTCAATAGCTTCCTCAACAATATATCACTATACAATACAACCCTCTGGACAAATTAGATTTTTAACCTACAATTTTAAAATATTCATATACCATTCAATGGGGTACATCCATTTATAATGTATAGGACCATATAGTCAAACCTCTGTCACTAATTGAACCATCATATCAAAGAATGCTGGTGTGAAGAACACTTCCAATTCACATAATATGATGGAAATTTTTTTTCTATAATTGGAAATTTTTCTGGGTCTATAACAATGTTGCATATAGCTTTGAAAAAAAAAAGCAAATATTAGTTAATGTATGATGGAAATTATTGGGATAAATTCAGCATAAATCTACAAGCATTAAATGTTAAATGAAAACAAGACAATAATGTGATTTCAGACCATTTAACTTTAAATCATTCATTAACAAAATATTTGTGATATTCAATGAATACCCCTCTAGAACCTTTACATCATTAAAGAAGTTGAAAAATGGATATCTCTTCTTCCTGGAAAGAGTGTAAGGAACTGGAGGAATAAAAGTTCATTTTCTACACTTTACTGCTACCAACTCTTCTTATATTCCCATATCAATCATATCCAACCTAAATTTAATTCCATAATTTGTTTTGTTAGGTGTATTTAGTAATGTGTAAATGACAATATCACATTTTTTTTTTCAACATGTACAAAATTAATAAAATTTCTGATGTACAAAAAATTCTAGTATCGAACTACACCAAAATAAGTAATTAGAGGTGGTTTTTTAGAAGTGGTTTAATAAACCGCCACTAAAAAAAATTCCAAGATATAGCGGCAGTTTTTTAAATACCGCCCATAAAACTTTTAATTTTTTTTAGAAATGACACTTCTTCCCCGACTCCCCCCCTGAATCCAACACCCCCACCCCATCTTCCCCCAGGCTCGTCAAACCCTAGACCCCTCACTGTTGGGATTCTCCAGCGTCCATCACCGCCAAGATTCTCTATCATCGCCGACCCCCTTCACACCCTACTCTCCCAAATCATAAACCTCATTGTTGGACCCCTTCTCCCCTGAGAACCCTGATCTCATGACTAATTTTTCGGCCCCACTCTCTCCCAAAACACCACTACCACTACTCCCTCTAGTTTCCACCCCACTGCTGCTCCACCTTGTCTCTGACCCTTCCCCATCACCACCCTGCTGCTACTCAATTGATTTCAAGTTGTGTTTTGGTTTGTTATTCCATTTTTGATCAATTTTAATTATGGTTTTCTTGATTTTTAGGTCCCAATTTGTTCTCTACGATATCTTAGACCTTGTTAAAGTGGTATAGTTCTACTATTTTCAAAGATAATGAGTTTCAAGTAAATGACCATTTGTTTTGGGTCTTTAAATCCTAGAATATTTATTAATTTTATTTTTAATCCTTCTTTTGAATATCAAATAATAATAATAATTTTTTTCAAAATGTATTTGATGTGGAAATCAAGTTTCACTTTATTTCCACTTCAATTATAATGTTTTTCTCTAATTTAATGTTTTTTAAAATCATAATTTAATTCTTTTAGAACATTGAATGTTTTTTAAATTCCCAAAAAACATTTAATTAATAAGTTAAATGTTTTAATAGAGTTTTTGGTTTTAAAAGTGGGGTAATCTATTATCCTAAAAATGTTTATTAAATTTATATGTTTTTAAAATTTCTTTTGATATATATATATATATGTGTGTGTGTGTGTGTGTGTGTGTATAATTATATATTGGTTCAGAACATATACATAAGTATATATATATTTTTCTGTGTGTACAAATTCACTTGAGAAAATGTTAATTTGTGCAATTAAATATACGTATATACATAAATTTGAAAATTTAAATGGGTATAATAATAAAAATAGTGACTTTTAACCTTAATCTTGATTATTTCTTTGGTTTTATAAATGATTATATGTATTGTAAAGATACTTGTTCATTTAATTCTTAATAAAATATTTTCCATTATCAGTTGTTCTTATTTGTTAAACCTTATGAGAAACCTAGGGTTCTTGGGTAGGCTAACCTAGATAGAAATAGGTGGTTGGATAACTGCTTGTGATGTTAGACTACTCTTTAACTCATCAAAAGTATGCCTACAATGATTATAAAAAATGAAGTCAAAATCTTTTAAAATTATTCTAGATAGTGTTTGATTTATCTTACTAAAATATTAGATGAATACTCTATAAAATCTTGCATTTTCTAAAAAGTATCAAATATGTTTCACTCAAGTTGGGAAAGTTAATGCAATGAAAATTTCAATTTTAGACTCATAAACCTCAATCCTACTTTTTAAAATTACATTTCCAAGTGTAATGACCCCTTCAACCATGAAATGAAAAAAATTTAAAATTCAAAAAAAATAATTTTATTAAATACATGTTTTCAAAATATTTTCAAGATATTCCAAATAATGATTAATATAAATTCTAAATATATTGAAATCTTCAAGAAAAACTTAGGTATACTTTAATCAAATTAGTGAAAATGATTACCATGTATCTTTGATATGTACCTATTGTATTTTATAGTTCAAATATTATTCTTATTTAAGAAAAAATATAATAATGATAAGTGAAATTTGTCTCTTTGTGGTACTTAGGTACAATGGGAACCTAAAAATACCATAAAAATCCATCTAAAAATAAGTAATTAGTTTTTTAAAATTATTTCTTATATTTGGTCAAAAATGGTATGGGAAAATGATCTTTTCTTATGAATTGATTTAGTTTTATATAATAAATACTGACTCTCCAACTATGTTGGAATCCTATAGGAATTAACTCAAATTGTTCATTATTCATGATGGAAAGTCTAAATTTCTTGGGTAATAAGTGAATGAGGATGAACCATTAGGAATTAAAAATTGGGTGAATGATTTAATATTCCAATAACTTCTTAATTTCCTTCTCAACTACTTCCAAATTTTTTAATTTAAGTCTTATTTCGGGTTACATAATAGTTTTTACTAACTTTAAAATAAAATTATATGCATTAAGATTCAAGAAATTATTCCAGGAATGTATCCTTAATTCCATCCTAAAACATGTGAATTTTATCCCAAAATATCTATTATATTTTGTTCTTTATTAAGAGAAAATTTTCTTGAAATTATAATTGGTGTCTTTTTTCTCTCTAATAGAAATACATATGTTAAATTAGTAGGTAAGGGTTTAAATTCTAGATCTTGAGGTGAGACTAAAGATAGAAATAGATTTGGGTTACTTAACTCAATGGTTTACACTTCCTATGAAATAGATGAAGTATCAAACACTTTTCATTGAATAGATAGTAAAATCCATAAAATAAATCAAAAGTTATTTCATCTTCGGATTATTGGATAGAATATTTATGTTTTCCCAATTCTTTTTCATCAAATTTTTATATCTTTATTTTTTTCCCAAATGAAAATTTTATTATATCAAACAAATTTATTCACATGGGTTATAATAATTAGAATGTGATGATGTAAAAAATGAGTTCTATTATTATGGGTACATTATGGAATCAAAAATATTAAATTAGAAAACATTTTAACAAAATTCCATTATTATAGTAGCTTCATGGAAATTTATTATTGAATTTTATATTTATAGAAAAGTTTTATCCAAGATGATAGGTGAATAAGAAGAGGTCATATCCTCCTCTATGATTAAAACATAAAAATCATCTTGGAAGATGAAATTATTTACTCCAAATAAAAAATCTTCAAATACTCTCTCTTGGAATATAGTGGATATATTAGGTAATTATAAAACTGCACTAGTTGGTTTGAGATATACCATCTGTAAATAAGTAAAAATAGAATTTTATATACATAAATAGAATCTATTATATCACCACTAGTAATTATAGTGAAGCATTATGTGACACCCCCTCTAGCTAGAGATGTGTTAGAACTCTAAATCCACTGCTATGGTGATAGATAATTACTAGGTTCACCTAGACTTAGTGACCCTAGGGTGTTTCTCCCATGATGATTATTTTAAATTAATTATTGTATGATTTTTCTTCTACTACTATTTTACATAATATTATCCATTATTGATTTCCTTTTTTACTTTGACTTTTTAGTACTTATATGAATCTTCTTATAAATAATTGGGTTGTTCTTTTTTCGCTTCCATTTATCTATTTTCTAACTTAGTAATACTTAGTTGTTTTAATTTTTTTAATAAAGTGTAGGAAAATTTTGATATATATGGATAAAATACGGATCACATTATTGAGGAACACACCTCATTATGATAAGGGTTTGGAGGATTTTGTAGATTTTTCAATTTTCAATCGATCCGTTGATGGGAGAATAATATTTCCATACATAGATAATGGAATGTGACAGAAAGTTTGAACACTGATGTTAATTGATATAATGATCTCCCAACTTCATTGACAATGGAAAATGAAATTCAAAACCTTATAAAAGATGCATTCTGCAATGAAAGACACCAACACCAACATTAAAACATATCAGAACAACCAGTGAAGGGTGTAACATCCCAGGTAATTATAGAATAAGACATTTTTATATCAATTAATATTTATGAATTACATATTAATTTTACTAAAAAGGGGACGCTATGTCCAATATAATACTCTACACGCAACAATGGGTTTCTCTAAAATCTTATGTTGCACACAAGACAGAGATATACCGAAAAATTATACATTATTAATATTATTATTTTAAATGGTAGTTATTTCCTAGTTTTTTATTGGAGGGAATGAAAATAAATAATTATATTATGTTTACACATGTTTATTAAACGTTTTTACTTTATTCTAATAAATTTTAGAGGCTTAAAATGAGAATAAAATCAATTTTAAGCATAAAATACTCTAATATTTTTAAAATGTAGTTTTACCACCTTTTGATGGTGAACCATTATTTAAATTTAGTTTTTTTTAGTTTTATATGTTATATTTGAAAAAAAAATCTTATTTAGAACCAGGACATAAAATATTTACTTTGGTTAAATTTTTGGTATTTTTCTGATAAAATTCATTTTTAATGAATAGTGAAAAATACTGCATTTTAATTCAAAACTACCTTTTCTTCCAATTTATTTATATAGTTATATTATCCTTTTAATAGGTTTTAAAGTGTAATTGGATTAATTTTTTATCATTAAATCCAATTTTGGTCATTGTAAGAAATTTCACATTGAAATTTGATATAAATACATGTCAACTTTTGATGGTTTTTTACTTTTAAAAAACTAGTTTTCTCATTTTGACAATGGGAATTAATTTTAAATTAATTACTAAAACTTATGTGTTTTAAATTTATAAAAATAGATTCTATATTTTTAATCAGAAGTACCAAATTATGTAAATAGGTCCCTTTTATTTTTGGACATTGTGAATAGTAACTTTAGTAATTATTTTTATTTACCACGGTTAAAGGGTAAATCAAGTAAATAAGGGTAAAAATAATATTATAATAATATAAAACTACCCTAACATTTTTAATAAACTTATATTATGAGTTATGAGTGACCAAGACAGTCCTTGGGTCGAAATGGTGGCCTTTGGAATCCACTTAGTTATGATTATGACATTTATAACAATTAATTTAAAGTAAAGGCAAAAATGTCATAATCATGTATCTTCTTACTAAAACAATTTTAATATGGGTTATATAAGTGATATATTCAACTATAAATATTCATTATAAATATAAATATATTACCTACATCGTGGTATTTTATTTATAATTTTTAGGAACTGAATAATTAAATTTAATTATGACACAGTGATGATACAGTGATTACTTTATTAATGAAGGAATAAAATAAATTATATTATAAATATTAAAATAAATATTATTTGTCATAATTTATGCCATCCAAGAATTTTTTAGGATAATATGATATGTTATAATATTATTCAATGGTTTGGTTTTAAGTTATCTCTTTGTTTTTTTCTTAAATTCAATAAAAAATAATTGTGTAAAAATTGACATAATTGATATTTTAAAAAAATTGTAATTTATAAATTTATTTAAAAATACTAAAAATATTTTAAAATCACAAATTGACCATTATAAGGTCTAAAAGTTCATTAAGTGTCCAATTATTGGAGATTTAATACATATTAGTAAAATTTATAGTCTCTTAATATTTAAAATGTTGTTACCACAATTAAAATTAAAAGAGAATAATTAAGAGTAAACCTAAAAGATAAGGTTTAAAATAAAATCAATACATGTCTAAAAATTATAGGATGACAGGATTTAAAACTATAATCATCCTATATTATAAATATCACAATTTGGGGTAATTTTTATTAAAAATTAATTTATATTAATTTAATATTTTAAGAGTTTCCAAGGGTGCCTCTCCCCTCTCATATAAAAAAGTACCCTATATTCTCTAATAATCACACTTCCAAGGCCTTTTGTTTCAGAAAATACCTATCCATAACTCTTATTAGAGTCCCTCCACATATTCTTGAGGCCTTATTTTAGGCATAACACCCTTCTTTGATGTGTTAAGGTGTTCTTCAAAGGTGATCAATTGGAGAAAAGGTATCATTTTTTTAAGTGTTTCTATTCTATTTATTCTTCCACTTCCTTTAAATATCTTTCATTCATGATGAAATAATAAATACAGTATCCTTAATATAATGAGATGTTATTATTTTAATATCATCACCTAAATCTATTTCCAATTTCATCAAATGGGAGATGAACATTTCGTTCGTGTGTATGGCAGACTACTACCTCACAAACTGATATAGTTCATTTTTCATTACTGTCTATCAAAACTGGTCATAATGACGGAATAAATGTTTATATATTATATTCATGACATATATATAATTTTAAAATAATAATATTTTAATTATTTTATTACCTTTCATGGACATGAAAACGATAACGTTGTTCGTGCGTACATGTGAACTATCACCTCCACAAAGCTATGTGAATCATTTTTATTAAGCACATCACTTGTATGATATATATAAGTATATTTAAGTGATTATTATGATGTTAATAATATTATTATAATTATTTAAATATAAAATAATAATTACTTATTTCCATAATGATCAATGAAAAATGAAAATGTTATGCATGCATACGTACGGCCTACCATCTCCATGAATATAATATTGTTTATTTTTTACACAATAAATAAATGGTTTCATTTAATAGTATAATTGATTTAAAAAACTAATTATTATGTCATGAATATTATTCTGTAGATTATGGACTTATGACCACATGTACAATTTACATCATATCAAGTTCATTTTCGAATCAAGTACTGAATATCGAAAAAATGTCTGACATGGACTCAAATAATTATGTAATTGTTATAGCATGATAATAAGTGAAATAAAAGGAATAATAAACATGAGAAAGGTTCTAAATATAGTATAAATTAACTTATGTTTATTATTCTGGAAAAACAAGGAGTATATGTGATGAATCTAACTCAAGGTAAGGGACTTCATCTCAATCTCCTTTCATTGAGGCATATTTTGATGTTATACACCACCTTATTTTATATGGTGTATAATCCCTTTGAATTATAAATTCATTCAAATTTTTTTAAAGGAATCTTTTTTATATGAAGCACTTTTCTAAACTACAAAATTAATGTTTTTAACATATGTGGTGACAATGACTTCTCCACCACTGTAACCATTATTTGATATTTGGATTCCTCTATAAGCCTTAATGTTTTTTTAAAAGGAAAAAAGAAATCACTTATTATATTTTTGGGTATTTTGGTATTGAAAATGGTTTTGAAAGTAGATTGACTATTTCAATATATTGAAATGATTTCTTGTGATTTCAAATGGAATTTTATGAGTGAAATGTTGATAATTTAATCTATGTGTTATTATTATATAATGGTACTTAGACATTTGATGGGTGGTTACATGATAAACCAAATAAAAATGGTTCCTTGATAAACCAAGGATTGGTGGTTATGTTATAACCTCCAATTCATTGGGTATGGAAGTTGTTAGTATGGATATTCCATTTGTAAGAGTGATATGTGTAGAAGTCGACCGTATGGTTATTCCATTTAAGTATGAATATGTCTAAAGTTACCTTTTATATGTTATATGTTATTTATATGAGTTTTATGGTAATATTTTGATTATAAAAGGGTAAGTAATGATCTTATATTCAATGAAGAGTATTTACTACTTCATAAAGGTGAAAATTATTACTTTATGATAAATTATTCATGGTTTACATGTTTTCACAAAGATAACAGTTTTCCTTCTTTTTGAATCCCTTACTGATATTTTTATGCTCATCCCAAGTTCTGAATTGTTTTTCAGAGAATTTTAAAGGGGAATATATTCATAGATGGGATCAAGGAAAAGTTATGATTTTTAAGCATGAAACAAAACCATGTTCTTTTAAGTTTTTTTTATGAAAACAAAAGGATAGTTAGTAGAAGTGTATAATTTGTAATATTTAAGTTGTTATGTATAAATTATGTTCTAATTATCCAAAAATCTAAACCTAGGAATATCATCAATGAGAATTATTGACTTAACTCAAGATTATGTAATGTTTAAGGCTGAGGCCTTATAGTTTATATCAAAGGTTGGTTTAGATAACTTTAGGAGTTAGAATATTGTTAATAGAATATCTATAAATTATTTTTACTTTATGGTCAAATTGAAATGATATATAATTTGAAAATTACCATGTTCCTTTGTCTAAGATATGTTTGTTCAGAATGGTTTTCCACATAGGAAACATGGAAACTGTGTTGGGAAGTCATATAGAGGAAAAAAACCTTCCAAATCAGTATCCTGAGATGGTCAGAATCAGAACTGAATAGTTTGTTACAGTGATGGATTAGTTGACTCAGGTAATAAATTGTGGTGGTTTTCATGCACGAGATCAACCGTATAGGAATATGTTGATAGTGGATCATTTCATGAGGTAGCATCCCCATAATCCATAGGATCATCTAAACCTATGCATGCTGAAAGGTGGATTAAAGAACTGGAAAGTATTTTTGATGTAATGGGGTGTTCAAACAATCAAAAGGTTATTCTTGTTGGTTATCATTTTAAAGGAAAATCCGATCAGTGGTGATCAATGGTTAAAAATATCATATGAAGTAAAGATATCTATACTATGAAATGGGGTGAATTTAAGAATAACTTCCTTGAGAAGTATTTTATTAAGGCTATTCAGCTTAGGATAGAAAAGAAATTCTTGGAATTAAGACAAAAAAGGAATATTTGGTGGTTGTTTATGAAGAAAATTTCACCTTTTTGGAAAGTTATGTCCCAAATTTCATTCGGGATATTGATAGTAAGATAAATCAGTTTTACTAAGTATTGAAGCCATGATATTGAAGGGAATTAACTTCTCAAGAATTCAAAATCTATGAGAAACTTGTATGATTTTCTAAGAAGGTACAAATGGAGTTTTTTTATGATCATGTGTTCCATGAGAGCAAGAAAAAGAATAGGTCAAGTTGTAAGGCAATGGGAAAGCATTCATCAAAGAAGTATGGAGGTAAGCTAAATTTTCATCATATGATAAGTGTGGTAAAATGCATCCTAGAGAATGTCTCTCAAATTCTGGGAAGTTCTTCTGATGTGGTAAGACTGTTCATATTTCTTGTAACCATAATGAATATGATTATGTAGGAAATGAAAATCCAGTGGTAATATGTTTTAGTTGCAATGAGTTGGAGAATTATGCCAATGTGTGTCTAAAGATGATTACTTATGGTGGAAACCAGCAAGATCGAAAGTAGTAGGTCATGGAGAAATCATTTTCTACTACTGTAATTGATGTGGGACCATCAAATAAAGTGGTGATTGGTATGTTATAGGTTTTTTCAAATTATTCCAACACTAACTCTAGATCTTCACATTATTAAATTTATGAGGGCTTTGAAAGTAAATTGGAAATATCACCTCATGAAGTTGATATTGAACTTTTGATAAAAAATACAGGTGTAAGTATTAAAGTGACCAAGATTTATAGGAATCTTCCTATCATCATTAGTGGGATGGTCTTTCCTGCAAATATTTATTGAACATCCCATAGTGGAATTTGATATCATTTTGGGTATGGATTGGATTTTAGTTTATCATGATAAAATAGATTGAAAAGAAAAGAAAGTTTTATTCAATGATTTCATACCTTTGATACTATAGAAATAATCTTAATGATTGATTAAATATAGTAGTGAATTTTATCAGGATCATGTTGAAAAGAAAGAAGCAGTTTTGATTAGTGACATTATAATAGTGAAAGAATTCACAAATGTTTTTCCTGATGAATTTTTTGGTATTGTTCCTAATCAGGAGGTTGAATTTACTATTGATTTATTTCTAGGTTCTAAGACTATTTCTAAACCCCTTATCTAATGTCTAAAGTATAACTAGTGGAATTGAAAAAACTATTCCAATAATTACTTGATAAAGGTTTCATTTGACCTAACACTTCTCCATGGGGTGTTCCAATTTTATTTTTGAAAAATAAAGATGGTTCTATGAGACTTTTTATTGATTACAAAGCCTTTAATAACATCACTATTAAGAACAAGTATAATTTTCATTGTATTGATGATTTTTTTGATTAGCTCTAGGGAGCTTGGAATTTTTAAAAGATTAATTTGAGTTCAAGGTACCATCAGCTGGAGGTGAAAGATGATGACATTCCAAAGACAGTGTTTTGAATAAGATATGGGCATTATGAGTTTTTAGTTATGATCTTTAGGTTATATAATGAACCTATTGTGTTTATAAATCTCATGAATGGGGTATTTCATCATTTTTTAGATCAGTTTTTGTTTGTGTTTATAGATGATATTTTGGTATATTCTAAAATCCAGAAGGAACATGAAAGTCACTTAAGGATTGATTTGAACACCATAAAAGAAAATAAACTATATGGAAAGTTTATTAAGATTGAATTTTGGTTGGAAAAAAATATATTTCCTTAGATAAATATGGCATAACTGTTGACCCTTATAAAACAAAAGTTTATCAAGAGTATCCAAGACCTACCAATATCAGAGAGATTCAAAGTTTTCTTGGATTAGCGGGTTATTACCAAAGTTTTGTTAAAAAAAATTCTCTATTATCTATCCCACTAACTAATTTAACATGTAATGGAGTTAAGTTCATCTATACAAAAGAATGTGATGATTTTTTTCAAGAATTGAAATGAAGATTAGTAAATTATTCAGTTTTGGCCCTATCTTCTAGGAATTGTGAATTTTTTATCTATATTGATGATTCATTGAAAGGACTTGGTTGTTTATTGATGCAAAATTATCATCTAATTGATTATGCTTCGCTCTAGTTGAAACCTCATGAGTTAAATTACCCTACAAAAGATTTGGAGTTAGTTGTTGTGGTTTTTTCATTAAGAAATTGTAGGCATCATTTGTATGGTATAAAGTGGGAAATATATACTAATCACAAAAGTTTGAAGTATATATTCACTTAGAAAGAATTGAACCTGAGATAGATGATATGGCTAGAATAAATCAAGTAGTATGATTGCATTATTCATTACCATCTAGGAAAATAAAATAAAGTGGTTGATGCTTTGAGTCAGAAAAAATAATGCTACATTAACCATGATATATTTGGAATGAGATCCTTTGGTTAATGATTTATTGAACTCTGGAATAGAATTTTTTGGTGTAAGAAATTCCTATGTTTTGTTTTTGGTTTCATTGAAATCATCTCTATCAGATAGAATTAAGCAAGCATAGAAGGAATATAGTGAGTTGTAGAAAAGGTAGAATTGGTTCAAAAGGGTAAGTTATCTAAATTATCATAGATAAAGATTGTGTTTTGAGATTTGGGAAGAGACTATGTGTGCCTTGTGATTCACAGTTGAATAAAATTTTTTATGTAAATATCATAGTTCTCAGTTTTTAATTCATTAGGGTAGAAATAAGATGTATAGATGCCTTTGGGAGTATTACTGGTGGAATGGAATGAAAAGAGATATTGCTAACTTTACCACAAAATTTTTCCCATGTTAACAGGTTAAAGTAGGGTGGTAGTTACTGAAATGGATGCTTCAGCCTTTCTCAGTTCCATAGTGGAAATGAGAAAATGTATCCATGGACTTTGTTGTGGGATTACCAAATACATATTGAGATAATAATGTAATATGGTTTATTGTTGATAAATTGAATAAATCTACTCATTTTATTCCTATTCAAGATAAACAGTCTCTAGATAAACTTTATTAGTTGTATATTAAAGAGATTATAAGGCCCCATCCTTAAACCTTACTTAATCTTGAGTTGTTAAAAGATTACACATTGAGTATCTTTTCAGGTTTAGAGTTTTAGAGAATTAGATCATAAAACTTGCATTACATTCCACATTTAAACAAATTGGTTACATAAAAGATAGTATTCATTTTTCCCATCAACGGAAACATATTTAAAATAAAACATGGATTCTTTCTTGACACTTCCTTGACACTATCATCATATCATGTACCCTTCCCTTGACCTGTGAAAAACATTTCAAAAACTTGGTATGAGCATAAAAATCTCAGTAAGGGATATAAAAATATGGAAAGGAAACATGAGTACATGTATACATAATAATGAAATCATACTTTACCCATAAAACATAAGCACTTTAACATACCTCATAAAATCATGAATAAATCATAGAAATCATAAGACATAAAAGGTAACTTGATGCATTCATAACATTCTTACATAGGGAGTAACCCTCTTGGTTACATTTTGAATACCCACCATAGTATATTACCTAAATCTCTTCGGAGAAACCTTAATGTTTCACTCCTTCACGTTACCCAATGCATTCGAGAGCTATACCGGGCTCACCCGCCCTTAGTTTATCACGAAACCACCCGTTTCCATAACAATGCCCAAGAACCATAACATAAACGTATCACATAAAACATGCATAAAGGAAACATAACATTTCCACATTTCAATCACAATAAAACATTTTAGTATATTGAAATAATGAATCCATTCAAAAAGAAACCATTTCCAAAACCATTTAAAACATTTAATAAAGAGATTTTTGAATCAAAGTGTCCCATACCACCTTGAAGCTTTTAACATTTTAAACCATTAATATCCATATAAATAAATCCTTAAAACCATTTTGAAAACATGGATATTAATGGGAACCATTTATAAGAATAAATCATTAAAACATTTAAAATTATATTTTATTTAAAGTGTTTTTAACAAAATGAGAGACACTTGAATAAAATAATTGAGGAATAACATTTAATCAGAACTTTATAATATCATGAGAATAAAGGAATTCATGATATAATATTCCAAAGGACAGTATATACACCATATAAGAGTGAATTTGTGCATAACAACAATGAAGTCTCAATAGAAATGTAAAATGAGATGAAATCCCCTGTAAAGAAGGTACCCTTAAATTAAGGATAAATCAATCTCATAATTATGTGTGAAAAATATAAATACACCCAATATAAGTGGATATTAAGTGTAAAACACTCAAAGGTCATTCACACATATTCAAATGAGGACATATTCAATAACTACATGTTGAACCCAAAGAAATCGAAATTGGGTTAAAAAGTTCCCTTGGTAAAATTCGACAGCCTAACGGCATCACTTCAAAATTCAGAAAATGAGTTGATGAGAGATAAAAAGGGTATCTCATCACTTGGACATAAAATTTAAATCAATAAGGATATAGAAGAACATATCCCAACATAATATTATGTGAATTAAAAGACATAACAAAAGAAGTCTTTTAAAAAGAGGAGGGTGAAAGGTTCCCTTACTGACATGGGTATCTTTCGAAACATACGCCCCGTGAAAGAAGGACAATACAACATTGATGTAAATACTCATAAACGAAAGTATATTACACAAATATTAGAATAATGTATAGTAAATACACAACTCAAAAGAAATTGTGGCAAATGTAGCATAAATCTCACAGGAATAAAAGTGAGATGAAAAATCCCTTACGAAAACTCGGCATCCTAACGGCGCCACTTAAAACTTCCAAAAATGGATTGATGAGATAAAATAGGGTATCTCATAATATTAAAATAAAATGTACATAAATAGGAATATAAAATAACATCCTCCATCATTACAAAGAGGAGCTTAAAATAAGTGACATAAAGGAGAGTACTTAAAAAGAAAGAGAGAGGTTAGATCTCTTACGAATATTCGGGAGCCTAACGGCGCCACTCAAAACTTCCAAAATGGATTGATGAGAGAGAATAGGGTCTCTCATCACATGAAAATAAAAATTACAGTAATATTAGTATAAAATAACATCCCAATAACAAGAAAGATGAGCTTTAAAAGGAATGACATAAAAGAGTGTACTTAACAAGAAAGAGAGGAGTAGGATCCCTTACCTCGGGTCTGACTTGACTCGATCGTTCTTTAATCTCCTGAATAATAAACTTGGGTTAATTTCTACTTCCTTAAGAACCTTTTTCAAGTTCATTATTACTTTTATATCACTTATTACCATGTCATGGACACTATGTAATTATTTTAGTTAATAACGGTCGTTTAAACGATCATTGGTACTTGAGTCAAAATATGATCTTTATAATTACAAGTTGTTCATGTATCTATTATATCTAGAGTTATAATCATGATTTATATATCATATATATCATATATATCCAGTACATATTCATTTTATACTATTCCATATCATTTGGAGATAAAAAACGAAAAGCATCATTCGTGGAGACGGTAGGCTGTATGTACGCATGAACGCTACTTTCATTTTTTTCTTTTTCATATTAATGGAATTAAAAATAAATGATATATATATATATATATATTATAATTCCAGTATAATATATATGTTATATAGGTCACATATGTTCATTAATTTTATTCTTTATACATTCCATGTATTGCATGTACGAGTCAAATCACTTGAGGGGGCGGTAGTCTGCACTTCCTCATATGAAATTATCGCATTTACACAACATGAAAAGAATAATGTTATGGTTTAAATATAAAATAAAGAATCATATAGTAAACATAAATACCATATATATCTTATATAAAATACAGTGACATCATAATGGCCACCTTTAAAGGTGTTAAAAGAATATTGAACAATCATTGTTTCGTGAGGCAGAAAATCGCCAACCACAGAAACAGTATGTTCTTTAACCATTAGACGAAGGTGTGTGTAAGTGTAGCTCGAATACTTATTATAACAACATCCTAGTATATTTAATATACTGGATTTGTTACAAATTAAATGAATAAAAAGAGTTTAGGTGGTTGGAGAAGCAAAAATAAAACAAAAGGACTCAAGTGAAGACATTACCTTAAAATCGGGTAACTCCCTTTGGTTTGAGCTCAAAGGCTTCCTTGGGAAGACTTCTGCCCAAAGTGAGGATTCAAAGAGTAAGATAGGGATGTGGAGAGACAAAATGGGTAGGTTTTGGCTGAGCCAAAGGCTTTGGGAGTGTGGGTAAGGAGGTAGAGGTGGGGGGCTTTTATAAGAGGAGAGGAGGGGCACTCTTGGAAAGTAAAGAAATGTTACTTTATTTGAAAATGATTTTTGTATTAAAAAGGTCCCACATTGATATTATTCTAGGGTAAGGTGATAAGGGTTCTAAATCCACCCATCCAATAGGTTTTGGACATGTGTAGGTCATAGATTTCACATTATCATTTCATTTTATTTAAATCCTTTATTAATGAGGTAATCGCTGCATCATCATGATGTCATAAATAATTTAATAAATTTAATGTCTAAAAATTATAAACAAAATATCATGATTTATGAAATCTTTTTATATTTCTAATGAATATTTATAGTCCAAAAGATCATTTATGTAGACAAAATTAAAAATATTTTACTTAGGTGATACATTCTTTGTCACATTTAACATTCTTTAAAAATAAAAAGATAAAAAGTCACTTTCTCACAAAAGTGATTCCATGGGGCCCCCAAGTTTGGCACAAGGAATCCCATGGTCGGCCATGAGACAACCAGTAGCCTTAGGACACATTTTGTGGTCATTTTGTATTATTATGATATTATCTTATTATCTTTAACTACCCGATTACTCATTAATCAAGATAATTAAAGATAATTACCGTCGTTACTATTCATAATGTCCAAAAACAAAAGAGTCTTAATTGCATAATTTGGACCTTATGATTCCAAATATGTCATGCATTTTACCAAATTCCAAACACATAAATTGCAATAATTAATTTAAAAAAAACATCCCATTGTCAAAAACAAATAGCGGGGTTTTTTTAGAAACAATATTTATGAAAAGTTTGGCACTTGTTTATGCCTAATTCCAAAGTGAAATTAATCCAAATGACCATAATTGAATTATATGGTAAAAATATATTCTAATTACACTTTAAAATAAATTAAAAAGATAATATAACCATATAATTAAATTATATGAAAAAGCAGTTTTGATGTAAAATGCAGTATTTTTCACTATTCATTGAAAAATGAACATTGTCAGAAAAATACCAAAAATTAACCCAAGGTAAATTTAAATGTCCCAATCATAAATAATATGTTTATTTTGAAAAATAGAGCTTATAAAATTGTCAAAAAGTGGATTTAAAAGAGGTTCGCCATTAAAAGGCGGTTCATCGACCTTTTAAAGAATATTGGAATGTTTACGCTTAAAAACTGGATTCATTTGCAATTTTAATCCCCTAACATTTATTGAAAAAAAATAAAAATATTTGACAAACATATATAATCATTTTTTAGTTAGTTCTGTTCATTCCCGCCATTACAACGGCTAGGCGTTAACTACCATTTAAAATAATATTATTTTACTATTAGAGTGCAACGTAAGATTTCAAAGAAACTTGTTGTTGCATATTGGGTATGCCATTGAGCATAGCATTCCCTTTAAAGTACTATTAATATTTTATTCACAAATATGGATAAATGTGAAAATCTCATACTCTTTATTTACCTGGGGTGTTACAGAGATAGTCGGGTTATATAGAGTTCCCCTCTATATTGTATCTAATTGTGATCTCAGGTTCACTTCTAACTTTTGGAAAGACCTTGGAAGTCATTGGGTGTTGAATTAAATTTCATTACATCTTTTCATCCTCAATCAGATGGGTAGTCAAAATGAACAATTCAGAACTTGGATGATATGATATGTCCTTGTTCAATGGATTACTAGGGAATTTGGGATCAACATCTTTCTTTGATTGGGTTTTCTTATAATAACAGTTTTCATTTCAGTATACAGATAACGTCATTTGAGGAATTATATGGAAAGAAGTTTTGAACTCTAGATTTTTGGGATGAAGTAGGTGAAAGGAATTTTATGGGAATAGAATTGATAGAAGAGATAGCAGAGAAAGTACAGTTGATTCAGAAGAACATGATGACAGCTCAGAGCAGGTAGAAAAGTTATAAAGATAACTGGAGGAAGGATCTTTCTTTCTAGGTAGGTGATCATGTCTTTCTCAATTTTTCACCATGGAAAAGTTTTATGTGTTTTGGTAAGGATGGGAAGTTGAGTTTGTGGTTCATTGGACCTTATAAAATCCTAGATAAAGTTGGATTGGTTGCCTACTGAGTGCCTTTACCTCCTATTTTATCTCAGGTACACAATTGTTTTCATGTTTCAATGTTAAGAAAGTATATTCTGGATCCATATCATGTTTTGATTCTAGGAGTAGTTTAGTTTTAAGAGAATATTTATTATGATGAATAGCCAGTCCAGATTCATGACCACAGAGAACAAGTATTGTCTAATAAAATGGTTTTTTAGGTTAAACTTTTGTGAAAAAATAATATGTTCGAATATGCAACATGGGAATCTAAAAATTTTATGAGGGATAAATACCCCCATTTATTTGATAAATAAATAAAATTTTGAGGATGTAATTTCCAAAAGAGGATAAGGATGTAACATCCCAGGTAATTATTGAATAATAAATTTTCATATCTATTAATATTTATGAATTAGATATTAAGTTTACTAAAAAATGGATGTTATGACCAATAGATTACTCTACATTAAACAACGGGTTTCTCTGAAATCTTATGTTGCACACAAGACTGAGACATACTGCAAAATAATACATTATTAATATTATTATTTTAAATGGTAGTTATTTCCTAGCTGTTGTATTATAGGAAATGAATAAAATAACTATATTATGTTTAAACATTATTATTAAATGTTTTTATTTTATTCTAATAAATTTTAGAGGCTTAAAATGAGAATAATCGAATTTTAATCATAAAATACTCTAATATTTTTAAAATGTAGTTTTACCGCCTTTTGATAGAGAAACCTTTTTAAAACTAGTTTTTATTAATTTTATATTTTTTATTTGACAAAATAAACTTCTTCTTTTAAATAGGGGAATAAAATTTTACTTTGGTTAATTTTTTGGTATTTCTTTGATAAAATTCATTTTTAATGATTAGTGAAAAAAATACTGCATTTTGATTTAAAATTGTCCTTTCATCCAATTTATTTATATAATAAGGTTATCCTTTTAATTTGTTTTAAAGTTTAATTGGATTAATTTTTTATCATTTAATACATATTTGTTCATTGGAAGTAATTTCATATTGAAATTTGATATAAATACATGTCAACATTTGATGGTTTTTACTTTTAAAAAACTTGTTTTCTCATTTTGACAAAGGGGATTAATTTTAAATTAATTACTTCAAATTATGTGTTTTGAATTTGGAAAAATGGATTCCATATTTGGAATCATAAGGTACAAATTATGTAAATATATCCCTTTTATTTTTGGACATTATAAATAGTAACTTTATTAATTATTTTTATTTACCACGGTTAAAGGGAAAATCGCATAAGTAAGGGTAAAAATAATATTATAATAATATTAAACTACCTTAAAACTTGTCCTAATATTATATTATGAGTTATGGGAGACCGATAAAATCCTTGGGTGGAAATGGTGGCCTTTGGAAGCCACTTGGTTGTGATTATGACATTTATAACAATTAATTTAAAGTAAAGGTAAAAATGTCATAATCATGTCTCTTATTACTAAAATAATTTTAATATGGGTTATATAAGATATATATTAGACTATAAATATTAATTATAAATATAAAATAATTATGTACATCATGGTATTTTATTTATTATTTTTTCACATTAAATAATTAAATTTAATTATGACACAATGATGATGCAGTGGTTGTTTTATTAACGAACGAATCAAATAAATGATATTATAAATATTAAAATAAATATTATTTGACATATTTTATGAAATAAAAAATAAAAATAGGATAATATTACATGTTATAATACTATTCAATGGTTTGGTTCAAATTTATCTCTCTATTTGTATTTTATTTAAATTAAATGAAATAAATAGTGTAAAAATTGACATAATTGATATTTTATAAAAATAGTAATTTATTAAATTATTTAAAAATACTAAAAATATTTTAAAATCACAAAGTTACTATGATAGGGTATAAAAGTTCATTCAGTGTACAATTATGGGAAATTTACCCCATATGAGTAAAATTTATAACCTCTTAATATTTAAAATGTTGTTACCACAATTAAAATTAAAAGAGAATTATTAAGGGTAAACAGAAAAGATAATGTTTAAAATAAAATCAATACATGTATAAAAAATATTGGATGAGATGATTTATAACTATACTCATATTATATTTTACATATCTTAAGTTTGAGTCATTTGGATTAAAAAATTAATTATATTAATTTAATATTTTAAGAGTTTCCAAGGGTGCCCCTCCCCTCTCCTATAAAAAGGTACATTCTCTTCTCTAATACTCACACATCCAAAGAATTTTGGTTAGGACATTACCTACCAAAAACTATTACTAGAGTCCATCCCCAAATTCTTGAGGCCCTATTTTTGGCAGAACACCCTTCTTAGAGGTGTTAAGGTGTTCTTCAAAGGTGATCAACCGAAGAAGAGGTATCATTTTTTTAAGTGTTTCTATTATATTTCTTCTTCCAATTCCTTTATATCTCTTTCATCCATGATGAAATAATAAATACAATATCCTAAATATACTAAGATGTTATTATGTTAATATCATCACCTAAATGCATCTCCAATTTCGTGAAATGGGAAATGAATATTTCGTTCGTGTGTATGGAGAACTACCGCCTCACAAACCGATATAGTTTGTTTTTCATTACCGTATATCAAGACTAGTTATAATGATGGAATAAATTTTTATATATTATATTCATGGAATATTTATAATTTTAAAATAATAATATTTCAATTATGTTCTTACCTTCCATGCACATGAAAATGATAATGTCGTTCGTGAGTACGTGTGAGCTATCACCTCCACGAAGCGATGTGAATAATTTTTATTCACCACATCACTTGTATGATATATATATATATATAATTATATTTATCTGATTATTATGTTTTTAATAATACTATGATAATTATGTAAATATAAAATAATAATTTCTTATTTCCATAATGATCAATGAAAAATGAAAATGTTATGCATGAGTACGTACAGCCTACCATCTCCATGAATATAACATTGTTCATTTTTTATACCATAAATAAATGGTTTTATTTAATAGTATAATTGTTGTAAAAAAGTAATTATTATGTCATGAATATTATTTTGGATATGATGGACTTATGACCACATAGACAATTTACATCATAATAAGTTAATTTTCGACTCAAGGACTGAATATCGACAAAATGTACGATATGAACTTAAATAATTATGTAATTGTTATAACATAATAATAAGTGATATAAAAGGAATAATAAACATGAAAAAGGTTCTCAATCAAGTATAAATTAACCTAAGTTTATTATTTAGGAAGAACAAGGAACATACATGACGAATCAAACTCAAGGTAAGGGACTTCATCTTAATATTCTTTCATTGAGACATATTTTGATGTTATAAACCACCTTATTTTATATGGTTTATAATCCCTTTGACTTATAATTTCATTCAAATTTTTTCAAAGGAATGTTTTTTATATGAATCATTTTACTAAATTACAAAAGTAATATTTTTAACATATGTGGCGATAATGACTTGTCTAGCATTGGAACCATTATTTGATATTTAAATTCTTCTATAAGACTTAATGTTTTTTAAAGGAAAAAATAAATCCCTTTTACCTTTTTTTTATTTTTATGTTTAAAATGGTTTTGAAATTAGATTTACTATTTAAATATCATAAAATTCTTTCTTGTGATTGCGAATGAAATTTTATGAGTGAAATATTGATAATTGCAATATTTTATGTATTATGAATAAATAATAGTAATTGTACATTTGACAGGTGGTTACGTGATAAATCAAAGACAGGTGGTTCCATAATAAACCATGTATGGGTGGTTACATTATAACCTCTAATTAATTTGGTATGCAATTCGGCCATATGGCTATTCCATTTATAAGAGTGATCTGTGTGGAATTCGACCATATGGTTATTCCATTTAGGTGTGAATATTTATGAAGTTACCATTTATATGTTAAATGTTCTTTATATGAGTTTTATGGTAATATTTTTATTACAAAAAAGGTTAAGCAATGAGCTTATATTTAGTGAAGATTATTTACTACTTCCTAAAGGTAAAAATTATCACTTTAAGATAGAGTATTCATAGTTTAAATGTTTTCAAAAAGCTAAAATTTTACCTTCTCTGTGCATCCCTTACTGATATTTTTATGTCATCTCAAGTTTTGAACTATTTTTCATAGGATTTTAAAGAATAATAGAGTCATAGATGGGATCAAGGAAAAGTTATGATGTTTAAGCATGAAACTAAACCAAGTTCTTTTTAAAAGTTTTTGTTTTATGAAAAAAAAGTAGATAGTGAGTAGATGTGTCTACATTGTAATATTTAAGTTGTTATGTATGAATTATGTCCTAATTCTCTAAAACTCTAAACTTGAAAATATCAGCAATGTGAATTATTGACTTAACTCAAGATTATGTAATGTTTAAGTTCAAGGCCTTAAACAGGGTGCTACAAATAATAACTTGACAAGTGATGTTTTTGATACTATAGGACAACCATATCAATATTTTAATATATCATTGGATCCTCCTCTTGATTCTGTGGAGAATAATTTAAGAGAAAACTTCATTGATCATATAAACGTGTTTCATGTTTTAGTTGATGATGGAAATCAAGAGTTGTATATTGGATGTTTGAAATATTCAGAACTTTCTTTTCTGCTGAAGTTGTACCGTATCAAATGTTTATGTGGAATTAAAAATAAGGTGATGTCCATGATATTGTAATTGTTGTGTGATGTATTTCCTAAATCAAAGATCATTGAGTCTTTTTATGATATGAAAAAAAAAATTAACAATCTTGGTCTGAATTATAAAAAATACATGTCTGTCCCAATGATTGTATGCTTTATTGGGGAGAGGATTCAAGAAGATAGGATTGCAAAAAAAATCTTCTTCTAGATAGAAGTCAATGGGTGTTGTTGTAAGTCTGAGTCAATATACTACTATGAATATGAATAAAAGGAACACACCTACAAAAGTTTTTCATTACTTTCCTTTAAATCCTTAATTTCAAATATTATTTATTTCATCGAAAACTGCCGAACACATGAAGTGGAATTCTATAGATAATAAAAATGATGGGTTAATGCGACATCCAAGAGATTAAAATTCATGGAAGACATTTGATTCATTACATCCAGTATTATTATATGATTCTAATAATGTCCGAATAGGATTGTTTGTTGATGGATTCAACCCATTTAGGACTTTGAGCACTAGTTATAGAATTTTTCCAGTTGTTTTGATCCCTTAAACTTTGTTCCTTATGGATGTGTATCCAAAAAATGTCTTTTATCATTTTGATAATTATTCCTAGAAACAAAATGCCTCGAAATGGTATTGATGTATACTTGCGGCCTCTAATTGAATAATTACAGGAGTTATGGAGAAACGGTGTTGAGACATATAATGAATCTTCTAGAACAATGTTCAAAATGCAAGCTACTCTAATGTGGACTATTAGTGACTTCCCTGGACTTGGGAATTTAGCTAGTTGGAACACTTACATGGGTTTGGATTATTTTATTTGTAACTTTGATTTTCAACCTAAATTACTACCTTATAGTAAAAAATGGTTCTTCTTGTGTCACTGAAGATTTCTTGATGCATCTCATAGACTTTGGTTGAACAAGTCAAAATTCAATGGTTCTATTGATCGTAGAACACATCTAAAGTTGTTAATAGGTTATGAAATATTGGTGCAACTTGGAAATGTTTAAATATAATTTGGGAAGGTACATCATTTGAATGATAGTGGGAAATGATTTCAAAGTGTATCATCAAGTAAAATTGGAATGCAACAATGGAAGAAAAAAAGTTTATTCTTCAAACTTCTGTATTAGGAATTTAATTTGTTATAGAATAATATTGATGTTGTGCATATTGAGAAGAATGTTTTTGAAAATTTGATCTTTAGATTGCATAATGTGCATGTAAAATCAAAGGACCATCTCAATTCTTGGAAAGACTTAAAAATAATGAAAATAAAGTGTGATCTATGGCCAGATGATAATGTAAAGTATGATTTAGAAATTTTTACAATGAAAAATAGGGATAAATATACATTCCTTAAAATTTAAAAACATATGAAGGTATCTAATGGGTATTCAAGTAATATCTCAATGTGTTTTTACTTAAATAATCATAGTTTATATGGATTGAAAAGTCACGATTCACATATTTTGTTACAGTAGTTACTACCATTGGAATTACGTACATTATTACCTGAAAAGGTTACTACTGTTGTACTCTAATTTTGAAAATTCTTTAGATAACTATGTGAGGAAAATATATAACCATTTGAGCTTGAAAACCTTTGGGGATATTTTTATTGACACTTTTTTCAATGGATATGATCTTTCCTCTTTCATTTTTTATTATCATGATGCATTTAACTTTGCATTTTTTCTAGGAAGCTAAATTAAGAGAACCCATACATTATCGATGGATGTATCCAATTCAGAGGTACTTTATTTATATGTTTTTCATTTAAGTAAAAAAAATTGAAACTTTATTAAATACACAATTATGTTCTTTTATTTTATTTCACATATATCTTGGGCAATAGAAAACATATATGACAAATAAAACTCAACCTAAAGGCTCTATTTATGAAGGATATTTGGAAGAGGAGTGTCTTACCTTTTTTTATAGATACTTGGATGGTATTGAAATAATATTCTGTCTATTTGGACATTTTGATGACAGATCGACTCAATATCAACTACATAGTAAATCAAAAATCTTTTCTCCTATTGGTCAATCAGTTGGTAGGAGATTGAATATTACACTAGAAGAAATTGAATTATTATAGGCATATAGATATGTGCTTCTGAATAGTGAAATTGCAGATCCATTTATTGAAGAGTTGAAAAAACAAACAAAGAGACAAATGAGAGACCAAACACAAAATGAGAAAGATATAACAAAAGTTGTTAATAGAGAGCTTATAGAATGGTTTGCACGATGTGTAAGTTTATAAATATTTCAATAAATAAGGATATTAGGTTGACACATATATTTTTTAAATAAAATAATGTATATTACTTTTTATATATCATGAATACTAATAATCGAGATGAGTTTTCATAAGATTTGAAGTTTCTTGCTTGAGGTCCTCTAAAAAAGGATAGAAAGTTTAACACTTACAATGTGAATGGCTTTAAATTTAATACAGTCGATCAGGAAGAGGTTTTGAAAACATAGAATAGTGGTATATTTATGTTTTCCAAAGTAGGATACTATGGAAAGTTGATTGATATTATCAAATTAAAATACCATGAGATAAATATGAAAAGTTAAAATGTATGTAATCTGAACAAACTAAAGATAGTTGTCCCATTTTACTACTATGGGGTCCCTACGGATGATGCTACAGGATTATTTAGCCAGGTTCTAGGATAGTTGGTGGTGGATCTGGTTACCCTTCTGATTACATATGCTGATTGGATGCATATGCCTTCATCTTGAAAAAATGAAGTTTTTGATTCATAGATAAAGGTAATTTTAATACGTTGTGGTGTAATTGAATTTCATTATGTTATTAAATTCTCATATTTTCAAAATGAATCTCTTTTTATAGATGTTTTTCCACTTTCTCATTGCTGATCTTATAGCACGAAAGTGGAAATTGAAAATTTTGGGTAAGAAATGGAAGGATTTTAAATTGAGATTATGGAATGAATTAAATGATACTTCATTAAGCACCCAGCAACTATATGATAAGGTACCCAATGGGGTACCTAGAGAGAAATGTAAAGTTTTTGTTGATAACCATCATCATGAGAAGAACATGGTATTTAAATATATATTATTATATTAATCTCATTTTATATTTATACAATGCATATGACAAGGATATGACATTGCATACATTACTATTAAATTTCATGATATTTATTTTAGGATTTTTCTAGGAATAATGCATCAAGTCGAGCTAAGAAAATCATCCCTCGCACCATCAGGTCAAAGAGTTTTTCCAAAAACTGATCGACTCTGGTATTCTTTTCATTACTTTAAATATTTATAAGAAAATATTATATGTTTCATTTATTAAATTGTTAATTTATCTTTAATTAATGTATTCATAGAATTTAGTGCACCAAGTCTCCCTAATAGAATTGCAGCTGTCTATTCATAAAAAATATGATTGGAGTTATGTTAGTAATCCTACCAAAGAAGTTGGGGGTATGAATTCATTTTTCATTATAATAACTTATTATAATTTGCCACTATGTTAATATATATTGCTTCAAATATGACTGATATTTTAGTTATAGGAAAAAATTAAAGAACTATGGGATGTCAATCCCACGTAGTCCTAAGTCTCCTAGGATGACCCAATTGGTAAAGTCCTTGGGAAGAAGCATCTTGGTTGAGTGCACAAGATGGGTTTAGGACCAGTACCATCTGAGGACTTTAGCAGGCCATCGGGGATTGAAGATGCATATACTTCTGGATGTAGTCACTCCCTACCTTTATATGCTTAGAGAGAGTTTGTTTCTATGAAAATCACAATTCAAGAACAGGGGGATCAGATATCCAGTTTGTAGAAAGTGTTGATTGATTTATCTTAGAAGATGACTGGATCTTTCCTTGTTGATATTGTATTAATTATTGGTGATGTGTATGTAAATCACACAACTTAAAAATCATTTAGTTCACAAAATTTTATTGTTTCTAAGTTTAAATATAAATATACAACATTATTTAATTTTCAACATTATTGTCATGCATGTTCTAGTAGCAGGAAGTAGAGATGGAGATGGAGAGGGTGATGAGTAGAGTTCATCATCAGGTAGTGATTAGTGGTCTCTTTGATCTCTTGGACCAATATGGAAAGAGAGGGTTTGTTCATGTATCATTTGTTTCATAGAGTATACATAGAAAATTTTCATGATTTCCCATGTTTGAAGAGGCTAAACCATTTATGTCGTATTTTTTAGTATAACTGTATGGTGGATTGTTCTAGTTCTTGTAAAATATAAAGATGAAAATATTATCTATTATTTTGTATGGAATGTTTTGTGCATTGTTTGTTTGTATTTTTTTTAGGGTTGTTTTGGGGTTGTAGATTCTGTAACTTTGAGGCTTGATATAGCTATTCATAAGTGTTGATGATCTTAGGTGAGGCTTTAAAAAACATGGTGAGGGGTTAACACCATTTTTAAGTAGGTGGTTCATAAAATATAAATTAATATACTTATTTATATATGATTACTTTATTTTATTCATGTTTTAGGGGACTGTGTATATGAATATGGTCTAAGAAAACTATATAGAAATATATAGTACTATTTTGAGCCTCTTAATCTCAGAATAATTTCTATTTAGCACTATAGGTAATTAGAATTGTTTGGTGACCATGTCACTATAGTTAGAGGGTACTGTGTAAGTTTAAAAGAGATTTCGGGTGGTATCTGGATATGAGTCTTGATGCGGGTATCCTTGGTTGGTTTCCCTAAGGATAGTATGATATTTATAATAGGATTAAGACCAGTGAAAAAATGGTTGAGATGACCATATGGATCCAGATTCATGAGAAACACCCTCATAAGTGTGGGTTGAGTCTTAATGAGCACTTTAAGTGGGATGAGTCCTTTGGGATGAGATGATGTGTGGTAAAGAATGGTTATAACTAGGTGGAAGGCTTAAATATATTCCTTAAGATATAGGAAATGTAACCTAGGTGTAGGTCATGGGAGTTTTTCAATACATGGAATCATGTTTCCAAGGTGTATAGAGCAAGATAGGTTGGAACGATACCAGGGTAGTAGGAACAAGAGAGATAAGTGATTTTGTATAGTTTGACTAGGACCTGAGGTTTGGGTTAGGGGAGATTGTGGGTATTGGTGTGACCGATAGGTGATAGGTATGAGATCGTATCAATGAGTTTAGATCATGATGTATATGGAGGATATATTTGGCACCCGGACAGGAAACACATCCTTTGAGATGAGGGGTTGGGTCTCAAGTGGTTAACACCGTGATATTTTTTCGTGATCTCTTTTATTGGACTCATGCCATAGTTTTTATTACATATGTGTCATTTTGTGTGCTTATGATAGGAAATAGACCTATTGGGGGAGAGGATCCTGAGGCCTGGCCTCACTATGAGTTAGATGGATCTACCAAAACTACCAGGGGTGACATGGATTCCTTATGTTAATGATGTAATACCTTTCCCTAAGTAGTCTTGTGTTGGGATATTGGAACTTTCCTTGACTAAGATTGGGTTGTAATAGTGGACCATGCTGAGTGAGAGGGTTGGGTAATGGTATAAGTAGATTCATGGATGATGGAAACTACATTGATTGATGAGGTAGTGGGTTAGGATTCAGATGTAAGATCTTAGCATAATTTTTTAGGTAGTGAGTCAAAGACTTAAACGATGACCACCCTAAGTCTTAAAGTATGCATAGGGTTATGAGTATGATGGCACGAGGTGAGGTGATGATGTGATTTTGGCATGGAATCAATATAGGTATGATAAGTTATAATATTGTCCCAGTTATCACATAATGACCTAATGAAAATAGAGTCATGGTATCCAGGTTAGAAAATTATATTCAGGATCTTATGTGAAATGTTTATTTTTACCTTGTGTATCCATGTATATGAGATTTTGTGCATTTTTTATTTGTTTTTTTATGGTATTATTCTGGGTATTCAGATTCTACAGATGTCTTCTTTTTTAAATCATCATATAGCGGCGGTTTAACCTGCCGCAAAATATTCCTTTTTTTTTCACAGCGGTTTAAACCTCAACTATATAATGATGTATTTTTTGTGTGGAAGTTAAAACCACTACTAAATATTCCATACTATTATTTATTAGTGGTTTTCTTCGTTTTAGCAGTGGTTTTGTGGTCAAAAATACTTTAGATATTAGTGATGGTTCTAACCACTACTAAATTATAATCATTTTTTGGCTAGAAAAATGCTTCTAAAATGAAGAAAACCACTACTAAATATACATTCAATGACACTTACCAGAAACCGCCACTAAATTTAAAGAACCACCGCATGTTGGATGCCTACACCAACTTCATCAGCAGTTTTTGGAAATCGTCATAGAAACATTTAGAGGTGGTTTAAACCACCATAGAATGGAAATTTTCTTATAGTGTGGTAATTCAAAAATAACTAATCTCTTTTTCCAAATGATTTTTGTAAGGTTTTTTGAAAAAGTTTAACCAAAATAAGTTTCCATATCTTTTACTTTCTCAAAAATTTGATCACCTATTAGTGGAGATAGTGTTGTACACTCTTCTAAACTCCCATCGAATAATGACATCTAAGATTGGTACTTATGTCATTGGGGTAGAAATATACAATGTCTTAGAAACATAGTCTTTGATGAATGTTTGAACCTAATTGATAATGTACCTTGTTCACAAATGGGATGCCCTTGAGTTCCTTTCATGTTATATCCTAAAAATTTTCCATAATGAAAGTCATTTATCGTCCCATACAACATGGATCTCAATGTGAAATATTTATTTCTTTAAGCATCATACAATGTAACACCTAAATCTCGTAATAATTTCAAATCTTTGATCAATGGATCCAAATAAAAATCAATATCATTACCTGGTTGTTTTGGTCTTGATATAAGTATAAATAACTCTATGTATATTCATTTTATTCATAACCATGGTGGAAAGTTATAATTTACCAACATAACCAGTCATGTAATATGAGTGATTCATTGAAAACCAAAAGGATTCACTCTATCTGTAGATAATGCAAGATGAAGGTTTCTCAAATCATTTCCAAATTTAGGATACTCATGATCAATTCTCTTCCACTGAGGAGAGTCTGTTGGGTGATGAAGTTTCTCATCTTTAATTCTTGTATCTACATTTCATGTTAATTGCCTTGTAGTCTCCTCACTTCCATATAAGCACCTAAAACATGGAATGATTGGAAAGTACCATATAACTTTTGTATTACCTGATTCATCTTTCTTTTATCTATAATCACCACACTTTGGTCATTCTTTAAGTGAATTTTGGTCCTCAAAAAACAGAATATAGTCATGTGGATAGGGGTGTATTATTTTAGAGATTATACCCATTGAATGTAGCATTCTTTTAGAATCATATGTTCAACTGGGAATATCATTATCTTATGGGATAATATCATTCAAGAGAGCAAGTAGTTTAGTAAAACTGGCACCACTCCATATGTTTCCAACTTTTAAATTATACATCTTCAGTATGGTTGACAATGTTGTATATTTAGCGAAACCATCATACAATGGCATCTTTACACAACTCTTTGACTTCTCAAACAATTTTGGACAATCAAGAAGTTTATATTCAACTATCATTTTCATTTCATCAATATGATCTTCATCATCATTCACACCTATAATCACATCCTCAATGTGGTCTTCTTCATTGTTCACACTTTTAATCATACCATATGATCTATAAAGCGCAGTGTTATCCCAGTCACTAGCTACATTAGCTTTTTCCCTGTCTTTATTCCAACATTTATAACTTCAATATATTCCATGACAGATCAAGTGATCTTCTAACTCCTTTAGACTAATTATTCTTGAATAACAATAGCCTAAACACAGAAAAAGGATTTGATAAGGGTCATATGCATGATATTTTGCAAACATGATGAACTCTTTCACCACGTATTCATACTATTTTGTCATATGATTGGCATCCATCTATTTTCTATTCACATCCATAATATTTAATTAATTAATACAAATATTTAAAAAAAATACACAAAAAGGGGCCTCTTAAATAATGGGAACCCAATATTAGAATGTTTAAAATAATTTTATCATTATTTAAAGGAATTGGGTAATTGAATTTAAGAAAATAATTACTCTACTAGTGGTAGGTGTTATCCTATGAATTCATCCACAATGTTCACTAGTACCTGGTATGGGATGACTACTGCTCGGAGTATTTCAAGCAATATAGGTGAATGTCTAAAAGAGATGGGGATGAGTCTCAGGAAACAAAATGAAATAATAATTGTTCGGGAGAAGAAGCTGATGAAGATGATAGTTATTATTGCATTTTGTTACCTGAGATTCATCCCATTAGAAGATAAAACCAAATAAGAGAGAAGATGTAGTTGTGGATGACTCCCCCAATTTAAACCATGCAGGTGATGTTGGATGCAAAGTGGGTTTAGGAGTTGCAATGGGTTTAAACATTAATTCACCTTTTGCGGGAGTGAGGTCATGATGGATATCCTATGGGTTGGATAGAGTTAGTGGAATGCCCTTGTCATGGTGTTATTATCAATCTATAAAATATTTCATATAAAAAAATAACTCTTAATTAGCCAAATGAATTTTCGGAAAAAATAATAATCATATTACAAAATTATAAAAATATAAAATTATAGTTTATAGAAATAAAATTTATGAAAGTATAAAAGTATTAAACTATTGATAAGTTGAAAAAAGTATATAGGTATAAATGTATAAATTAAATATATATATATATATATTAGTATATAAAATTATAAACGTATATAGAAGTATAAAATTATATATAATTTATAAAAGAATATATATTTTGAGGAAATATACAAAATTTATAAATGTACATAAATTTATAAAACTATATAAAAGTACATATATGTTATAAAATTATACATAATTTATAGAAGTATATAGTTTTATAAATTTATAAAAGTATAAAATTATAACATATAAAAGTATAATTCATGAAAGTAGACAAGTATAGTAATTTATAACGAATAAAACTATAATTGTAAATGTTTAACAAAAGTTTATATATAAATTATATAGATATAATAATATATACTATATAGTTTATAGATGTATGTATAAGTATAAAAAATTATATCTAGATGTATAAATACAACAAATTATACTTATAAAAAATTAAATATTTCTATTGATTATTATTTATAAATTTATAAAATTAATGTTTGGTGTTAATAAAACTAAATGAAAAGCCTAATTAATATCCTAAATAACACCCATTTTCAGAAGAAAAAAATCATTTAAAAATAATTAAATGTATTAATAATCATATATGGAACATAACTCTCTCAATAACCAAACAATAAAAGAAAACACCACATACATCATTGACACTCATGAACTGCCCACACCTATCTATGAAATTAGAAAGACCATACAAGGAATGTAACCCACAGCTCCCTCAAATCATTGTGTACACGATCCATAGACTATTACATGAATAAAAACCAAAAATCACTAAAAGCACAAGCATGATTGGTTAAGAAAACATTAAAAACAAGTTACAAATCATATACCTTCATTTTTTAGGGTCAATCTATTCAAAAAGTTCTGTAAAGGCAGCAACAAAGTTCAACTTCCATGAAAGCATGAACAATAGGGATGAGGGGCATGGTTGTTAAGGTTATTTTAAAAATAAGGAAAAGGTGGAATGCTTGAGTTCGAATCTAATGAATTTTTTGATGTCCCCATGTAGGTTATATTGCAATCAGGCACTCAAATGAAATCATGATTCTCTTGATCGAACAAAGCAAGGTGAATCATGAAGTCTCTTGCTCAAAACCAAAAACAAGGAAGATGGAATTGACACTCCATGCATGAATAAGACATGAAGAAAGAATACCTTATATTTGGAGAGTGTCGACGTCGAGAAAGCGGATGAAGACTGAGACCAGCGGCAACAATAGGGTTAGGTGGTGGTAGCGAGGTTGCAGTGGTCTAGTTCCACGATATCTTGAAAAAGTGAGAGAGGATGCTCAGTTAAGGTTCATTTTATAAGAACACATATGGTTTTCATCAGCACTTGCAAAAAAGCGTTGATAAAGAGAATTTTTATCAGCATTAAAATAGAAAGCACTGATAAAACTACACTTTATCAGCATTATATTATCACTGATAAAGATATGTCATTATCATCGCTAAAAAAGCACTAATAAAGATCTCATCTTTACTAATATATTTACAAAATTAAATATATTTATAAAATTATATATATAATAAATATACATATTTGTATTTATGATTATAATTATAAATATATTTATTAATATATAAATATTTATATTTATAAAATTATAATAAATATATTTATTGTAACTTTATAATTATTTAAATATTTATTTGTTTATTTATAATTATAATTATTTATTTATTTATAATTTATAATTATTTTAATATATATTTTTTTATTTATAAAATCAATATGCATATATGTATTTATAATTATAATTTTAAATATATTTGTACAATTTAAATAAATATACTTATTGTAATTTTATAATTATTTAAATATATATATTTATTTATTTTTATAATTATAAATAAATATATTTAAAAATATTTCAATATAATTATAAATATATCTATCTAATTATAAATAAATATATCTATATAATTATAAATAAATATATTTAAAAATATTTCTATATAATTATAAATATATTTATATAATTTCAAATAAATATATTTAAAAATATTTCTATATAATTATAAATATATTTATATAATTATATTTATTTATATAATTATAGTTCATGGTCTACATAGCTTTGGTATATTTATATAATTATATATATTTATATCAATATATAAATATATATAATTATAAATATAATAATTACATTTGTTATTTAAATATATTTATTATAATTTTGTAATTATTTAAATGTATATTTATTTTTTTATAATTATAAATAAATATATTTAAAATGTATTTATATATAACTATACATATATTTATATAAATATATATATTAATATATAATTATAAATATAATAAATATATTTATTATTTAAATATATATATTATAATTTTATAATTATTTAAATTTATTTATTTATTTATATTCGATAAATACTTTTTTAAAAATTATATATATTTATAATTTTATAATTTAATATTTAAATTAAAAAATTATTTAAAAATAATTTAAATAGGTTAATTATATAAATTTCAAACATATTTTAAATTTTAAAACATAATAAATAAAAACTAATAAATATTATTCATATAAATTATGAACATATTGAAAATATTACATGTATATAGTAAATAAATATATCTATAAATAAATATTATGAAATGATTAAATATATTTTTAACATTATTAATGAATTTATAATAATAAATGGATAAATTAAATTAAATAAATTATGAAAATATTAAAAAGTGAATTTTTAACATTTCTGTGAATTTTAAACATCCATATATACACATACACATATAAACACATAAGAGTATGTCTTTTTCGAGAGATCTCCCATGGTGATGAAGAGGGTGATTAGGGTTTTGGTGAAATCATGGCTCTTCCTTTCAACCTAGGTTCCAAACTTCTATTGGTAATATCATCTATGATAGTGCCATTAACTCCAAAGACTCTTTTGCGGCCTATTGAAGGCTCTTTGGTTCAGATTGAAAGATCAGGTTTTCCCCCTGATTTGAATTCTTTCTCTAGAATGTGTCCATTGGCATCTTTCATGGACTCCTCCAGTGAAAAAATCCTCAAAAAGGGTTCATCGGTGCACGTTGATATCAATCTAAAAGCCTATTCAGAAAGGTTATCCATGGGTAAGAATTCCCTAATTACAAGGCTTGTCCTCCCTAATGGGGAGAATCTGTGAAAGCTAGATGAGTTGATTAAAATGGTTTCTTTCTTATGGGAGTTCTCGGATTGGGGATACATATCCCTTGGTCATGTATTTTTTCACTAATTTTTTTCCTCTAACGAATCTACACTATGATCATAGAGTTGTGGTTCACTGTTATTAAAGCCTAGTGCTCTACATCTACATGAGTGGTCACTAAACTTTAATATCTTATAGGTGAGGAATTTCTTTCCCCAGGTTTGAATTAGGCTCTATAGACTTAACTATATCCTTTGGTATTTGAAGATCCTGTACGATATTTCTATGGGAATTAAAACACTAATTCATCTAGATAGGGAGATTAAACTCACTACTGGAAAACTAACCTATACTAATGGTTTGGAACCGTTGGTATAGGCCTCCAAACCGTTGGTATAGCCTATACCAACAGTTTGGAGAACCATAGGCAAGTAAGCTGTTGGGATAGGTCTATACCAACGGTTTTTGTAAAACCATTGGTATAGACCTATACCAACGGTTTTGAAAACCATTGGTATAAGTAATATGAAAATCTATACCAACGGTTCCATAAAACTATTGGTATATGTATTTCCAAAAAAACACCCGCTGGGATTTGATCCCAGGACCTCCTTGTTTATCATTGAACGACCTAACCACTAACCTAACATGACTTTTGTTAACATAATTTCATAAATATATATATGTATTATCATAATTATTTTAATTTTTGATTTATAGAATGTTCTGATTAAGTGGATCCGATAAAAAATCAAAGGACCTATACCAACGATTGTCACAACCGTTGGTATAGGTCCTTGGAATCTGGGAAGTGATGTTGATATTTTAGGGACTTTTCCCAACGGTTTGGCCAAACCATTGGGAAAGCCTACCCTTTCCCAATGGTTTGGCCAAACCGTTGGGAAAAGTGGCCACAAATTGGACCTTTCCCAACGGTTTGGCCAAACTGTTGGGAAAAGTGGCCACAAATTAGACCTTTCCCAACGGTTTGGCCAAACCATTGGGAAAGCCTACCCTTTCCCAACGGTTTTTTCAAACCATTGGGAAAATTTTCCACAAAGTGGGATTTTCCAACCGTTTTTCCAAACTGTTGGGAAAGGGGGTATAGAAGTGTCGGGAAAAGTCACATTTCCAGTAGTGACTTGTTCGGTTTTTCCACTATACCAGAATAGTGATTGAGGTAGACCTTATCTCTACTCTCATTGACATTGTTATTCTCACCACACCCATGGATGATATCCACATTTGTGTTGAGTATGATAAACATCCATGTTTTTTCACTGATTATTTTGTTATTGGTCACTCAATGGAGAATTGTCGCAAGAGAGTACATTGTGAGGCTTGTGGCATGAATGTACATTTGTCCAATGTTTGTAATAGGATAGAGAATTGGAAAGTTGTTGGGTATAAATTGTTCATGGACTCTGATGGGAAGCCTTCTGCCAAGGGTTTTTCTCAAAATATGAATCTGTAATTGGAAAATGGGAAGGCCAATGTGGTCAATGATGGTAAATCTTGTGATGCCTCAAAATCATGGGAAAATATTGCAGAAGAAATAATCCTTGTAGAGGTGGTTTCTGATCCTTATCACTCTTCTCTATTTAATGGTTTTCAAGGTGGTAGGACTGATGAAACAATGGAGTTTTAGCGTTCATTTAAAGATGTTCTTACACACTGATCAAAGGAATTTGATCTTATAGATGCTCACACTAATGGTGAGAATGAAGCTCAATCCCAAGCTGATCAACATTTATGGATTGAGAATAATGTTTTTAATTTCAAAAGCTACAAATGTAAAGTAATTTTGAAATTTTCTACTAACAAGGACTATATGGATAAAGAAAGAAAAATTCAGTCTCCCAAAGGATGAAGACCCCTAGTATTTCCTCAATCTCCCCTGCCTCTAGCAGGATGAAGGTTTCCAATACTGGATAGTCTAGGCACTTTGAGGATTCTTCATTGACCCATACCAATCTGCAGGGTGCTCTTGGTATTTTTTCTTCGGATCTTACAAAGACCTTTGATCAGATTATTCTTCCTGATCAAGTTATGGATGCCTTAGTGGTGGAGAAGGTTGTGGAGTTGGATGACCTATCCATTGGAAAAGGTCAGGGTGCTTCATTTGGGGATTTGGCTGGTGACAAAGCTTTACAGGTTATTGGAAATGCCACACCCACTTGTGACCATGAAAAGATGGATGAGAAAAGAGAACCCACGTATAAAGGACACTTTAATTTTCCTCCTCCAATAAATATTGAGATCCATAGTGCTTCTTCAGATAAAAAAAATTCCTCAATGGATGTGGATGTTTTGGTAAGTAATACTCGAGTTTCACTTGTTTCCTCAGGTAAAACACAGGTAGCTACTCATAACACTTTTAGAGTGATAGATTCTATAGATGATGTGAAAAATGATGTGGTCCATGAAGATAAGAGGCAGACATGTATAGGGGACTATAGTGGCGCTCTTGTACTTGATGACTTGGTCAAGAGAGTGGTGGATCAATCTAATGTTGGGAGTTCTAGCTCGGAGAGTACTGACTTGGAAGGCCTTGGTAGCAAGCAAGATCTTGGAGGAGATGATGTCATCCTAGAGTTCTAGGATGTGGTTGTGGATGTATAAATTAGAATTCCATTCATGATGAATAATGTGAGCTTGGAACTAAAATTAGGAAAAAGTTAGGTCTTTGACTATTTCTGATTAGGGAATTTTTCCATGTTTGACCCCATCCTCCTCTCTGTTTGTTATGTTTCTTTTATCTTTCAATAAAATGGCTTTGCCCCTACCTTTTCAAAAAAAACATACACACACACACATGTATATACACACAAGGATATACACATATACACATACATAAATGTACTTATATATGTGCATATATTTTAAATTATTTAATATCAATATAAATATATATCTAAATAAATATATTCATTTACATATTATATAATTTTTGAAATAAAATATTAATAGATAATATATATTTTAATTATATACACATTTTGTAATCAATGTATATAAATAAAATATTTAACATTTTGACTAATATATAAGTTTATATATATTCGGTGTTTGGGGGTACAATTACATTCAAACACACACACACCACACACACAGATCGGAAAGGCAGGTCATAGCTCCCCCAAGGGATAGTCCACACATCAAGTCTTATTTATTTAATACATGTCTTGTAGGCCTAGTGGGCATGAAGCCCATAACATGGCCTAAAATCCTAGCGTAGCGTTATGCATACATCATCCAGCCTGGATCATCAAGCCTGCATCGTACCTACTTCACCACCTGCCTGCGTTACCGCCTGTCTGCATCACTGCCTACATAGTACTGTAATAGTACATACACCCACCTGGATTTGATCCTAGGCATGATGCAGAATTATATGGAGCCATTAATATATAAGTATATATAATTATAAATATAATAAATAAATATTATTTAAACATAATTATTATAATTTTATAATTATTTAAATATATGTATTTATTTATATTTCTAATTATAAATAAATATTTTTATAAATATTTTTATATAAATATCAATGTGTTTATATAAATATATATATTTATATAATTATATATATGTATATAATTATATATATATATATATATAATTATAAATATAAAAAAATTATAATGTAAAAATATTTATTATAATTTTATAATTATTTAAATAAATATATATTTATTTATAATCTTATAAATACTTTTTTTTAACATTATATATATATATATATATTTGAATAATTAAAAAATATATATTAATATATCATATTTATATTAATTATAAACATGTGTTTTTTTAATTAATTTATATAAATAAATAATGTTCTTTATAATTAATGTATATAAATAAACATTATTTTTAAATATAAATATAATATTTTTATATATATTAATAATATTTTTTATTAAAAAATTTTATCAATGGTACTAATGTAACGCACCGACCCCAGTTACCTAGAGTGGGTGCATTATTACATAACATTGGTATGATCATAAGAGATCAAGTCTCAAAATACCGATTAGTTTAGTAGCCTTGGAAGTACTAGATATGTACATAAGTTTTACATTACATCATGAAATAAAAAAACATAGTGCCCCCTTTGAACACACTCATATCCTTTGGCCTATCCCTGTTAGTTAATCATGATATACTTCTTCACATCCTGGAAAAAATAAAACATAGAATATAAGGACCCGGCCTTTAAACATAACATAATATTGAATTAAATGAATAATTCACATTGAGGATCTTTTCAGGTTTAGAGTTTTAGAGAATTAGTACATAACTATTACATCTCAAAAGATTATAAAGTAGACACTTCTACTCAGTTTCTATTTTTTCATAAAATAAAAACTCTTACAAAAGAAACAGGACTAGTTCCATGTTTTAGACAGCATGTCTTTCCTTGATCCCATCCTTGACCCTATTCATCTTTAAGTACTGTGGAAAACATTTCAAAAACATGACATGAGCATAAAAATCTCAGTAAGGGATATAAAAAATGGAAAGAAAACATTAGTCCATGTATACATAAGAATCAATGAAATCATACTTTACTCATAAAACATAAGCACTTTAACATACCTTATGAAATCATAATATTTATGAATAACTCATATAAATCAAAATACATAAAGGTAACTTTAGGTATTCATAACATTCTTACGTAGGGATTAACCCTCATGGTTACATTTGGAATACCCATCGCAGTATATTCCCTAAATCCCTTTGGAGAAACCTTAGCGTTTAACTCCTTCGTGTTACCCAATGCATTGGAGAGCTATCTCGGGCTCACCTGCCCTTAGTTTATCATGGAACCACCCGACTTCATAAACAATGCCCAAGAACCATAACATAATCATTTCACATAAACCATGCATAAAAGAAACATATCATTTCCACATTTAAATCACAAGATATCAATACAACACATTGATATAATCAAAACATTATCAGAACCATTTTTAATACCAAAATAAAAGAAAAGTAAAACATGGTATTTATTTTTCATTTAAAAATGTTCTAGCTTGTATAGGAAGCTGAAACTCAAATAATGGTCATGGCGGCGGAGAAGTCGTTGTCGCTGCATATGTAAGACAAAAACATTCCTTTTGTCATTTAGTAAAACGCTTCATGTAAAAAGATTCCTTTGAATGAAATTAAAAGTAAAAATGGTTTTATACACCGTATAAAATAAAGTTGTGTATAAATCAAAACATTCCTCAATAAAAGGAGATTGAGATGAAGTCCCGTACAAAGAAGGTATCCTTATATTAAGGATGAATCAATTACATAATTATGTCTGAAAAATATAAATACACTCAATATAAGTGTATATTAAGTGTAAAACAATCATAGGTCATCCACACATATTCATAGCATGACATAATAAAGAAGTAGAGGTTTAACCCAAAGAATTGAAATTGGGTTAAGAAGTTCCCTTACAGAAATTCGACAGCCTAACAGCATCACTTTAAAATTCTAAAAATGAATTGATGAGAGATAAAAAGGGTATCTCATCACTTGGACATAAAATTTACAGCAATAAGGATATATAAGAACATATCCCAATATAATAATATGCAAATTAAAAGACCTAACAAAAATAAGTCTTTTAAAAAGAGGAGGGTGAAAGGTTCCCTTACCGATTCGGGTAACTTTCAAAACGTACACCCCATGAAAGAAGGGTCATACAATTAAGATGTAAATACCCATAAATTAAAGTATATTACACAAATAATACAATAATGGGTAGTGTATACACCACACAAAAGGATATAGTGTCAAATGTAGCATGAATCTCACGGGAATAAAAAGTGAGATAAAACCCCTTACCTCATTGTAATCAATCGAGTTGTATGACCAAAAGATAATAAACACCAAATGAATAACATAATACCATGAATATAAATAAAATCATGATAATATATATGAAATGTAAGTACATGATACACCACATGCAACAAATAAGTGGCGAACAATGGAAATCTCACGGAATTAAAAGTGAAATAAGAAATCCACTTACCTCAAGTCTGACTTGTCATGTTCGTTTCTTTATATTCATGAATAATAAACTTTGGTCAATTTATAATTTCTTAAGGGAATACTTTAAAGTATATTATTCAATTAATATCACATATTATCATGTTATAATAATTAGTTAATTATGTGAGTTCATATCATACGTTTTGTCGATGTTCGGTACATGAGTCAAAAATAAACTTGTTTGAAGAGAATTGTCCATGTAGTTATAATTACATCATCTCTAGAATGGTGTTCATGATTTAAATATCATATATATCCAGTATATATGAATTTAATAATATTCCATAATGTTTGGAGATAGGAAATGAAATGTACCGTTCATGGAGACGGTAGGCCGTACATACGCATGAACGCTACTTTCATTTTTTTTGTCATATTAATGGACTTTAAAACTAAATTAGACATAGATATATTATAATTACAGTATAATATATATGTTATATAGGTAACATAATTTCGTTAATTACATTGTTTATAAATTCCATGTTTGTCATGAACGAGTCACATCAATTGAGGGGGCGGTTGTCCACACTTCCTCATATGAAATTATCACATTTTCACAACATGCAAAGCATAAAGGTAAGTTTTAAATATAAATACAGAAGCATATAGAGGAAATAAATATAATATTTATCATATATAAATATAGTTCCATCATAATGGCCACCATGAGAGGTGTTACAAGAAGATTGAACAATCATTGTTTCATGAGGGAGTAATTCACCACCCACAAAAAAAATGTTCTTTAACCATTAGATGGAGGTGTGTGTAAGTGTAGGTAGAATACTTATCATAAAAACATCCTAGTATATTGAGGATAATATCATTATTATGGGATAAAATAATAAGAAGATAGTGGTGAGTGAATAAGGAAAATAAAAGAAATAAACTCGAGAGAATACACTACCTCTAAATCGGGTAACTCTTCATGATTTGAGCCAAAGGCTTCCTTGGAAAGACTTCTGCCCAAAGTGAGGCTTCTAGAAGTGAGAGAGGGATGTGGACAGATAATATGAGCAGAGTTTGGATGATCCAAGGGCTTTATAGGTGTGGGTAAGGGGGTATAGGTGGGTGCATTTTATAAGAGGGAGGAGGGTCACTTTTGGAAAGTCTTGAAATGTTACTTTATTATAAAATGATTTTCGGATTTTAAAGGTCACACAATGATATATTTTTAGGATAAGGTGATAAGGGTTAGAAATACACCCATACAATAGGTTTTAGACAAGTGTAAGTCTTATATTTTACCTTATATTTTCATTTTATTTAAATCGTTCATTAATGAGGTAATCATTGCATCATCATGGTGTCATAAATAAATTTATTTATTTAATGTATAAAAATTATAAAAAAATACCATGATTTAGGAAATATTTTTAGATTTCCAATGACTATTTATAGTCTAAGAGATCATTTATGTAAACAAAATAAAAATTGTTTTACTTAGGATATACAAACCTTTATTATATTTCTCTTCTTTTTAAAAAATAATGTCATAAATATCACAATCACACCCATGTGACTCCATGGGCCCTCAAGTTTTTTAAAAAGCTTCCCATGGTCGTCCATGAATCAAAAAAGAGAATTTGGACACATGTTGGGGTAATTTTACATTATTATGATATTATTTTATTACCCTTAACTACCGGATTACTAATTAATCACGATAATTAAAGATAATTACCGTTGTTACTATTCATAATGTCCAAAAACAAGAGTCTTAATTACATAATTTGGACATTATGATTCTAAATATGGAATCCATTTTACCAAATTCCAAACACAGAAATTGCAGTAATTAATAAAAAAATAATTCTTGTTGTCACAACCAAAGACGGGTTTTTAAGAAGTAAAATTTATCAAAAGATTGACTTGTTTTTACATCCAATTGAAAAGTGAAATTACTTCCAATGAACAACATTGTATTAAGTGATAAAAACATAATTAAATTACACTTTAAAAACAATTAAAATGACAATATAAATATATAATTAAATTAGATGACAAAGTAGTTTTGAAGTAAAATGCAGTATTTTTCACTATTCATTAAAAATGAACATTTGTCAGAAAAATACCAAAAATTTATCCAAAGTAAATTTGATATTCCAAATTAAAAAATGATGTCCATTTTACCAAATTCAAAACATATAATTTTCATTAATTAATTTTATAATTAATTTCCGCTGTCATAACAAAGAGCGTGTTTTTAAGAAACAATATCTATCAAAAGATTGACACTTGTTTATGCCCAATTTCAAAGTGAAATTAATTCCAATGACCACCATTGAATTAAATGGTAAAAATATATTATAATTAAAATTTAAAAAAATTAAAAAGATAATCTAACCATATAAATAAATTAGATTAAAAGGAGGTTTTGAATTAAAATACAGCATTTTTCACTATTCATTAAAAATGAACTTTATCGAAAAATAACAAAAATTTACACAAAGTACATTTTGATGTCCCGATTCTAAAGAAGGATTTTATTTTGTCAAATATAACATATAAAATTGACAAAAAGTAGTTTTAAAAATGGTTCGCCATCAAAAGGCGGTTAATCGACCTTTTAAAGAATATTAGAATATTTATTCTTAAAATTGGATTCATTTTCATTTTAAGCCTCTGTCATTTATTGGGTAATTGTTAAAATATTTAACAAACATATATAATCATTTTTTAGTCAGTGTTGTTCATTCCCTCCATTACAACGACTATGCGTTAACTACCATTGAAAATAATTTTATTATATTATTAGTGTGCAATGTAAGATTTCCAAGAAATTCATTGTTGTGTATTAGGTATGCCATCGAACATAGCATTCCCTTTAAAGTAATATTAACATTTTATTCACAAATATTAATAAATATGAAAATTTCATATTCTTTATTTACCTAGTATGTTACATCCTTCCCCCCTTTTGGTAATTGTGTCCTCACAATTTTAAAATTGGGCTCAGAAACTTCATTGAAAGCCCCACATCGAAAAAGGAGTCAATAAAACTATCACTTTAAAAGAAATAAAGAGAAGTACAATGGTCACCTGAGACAATAGATACTAGGATTCCATGAAAACATGGATATGGAGGAGAAACAAACCATCAAGGTCTGATGGAGAGTGATAGAAAACATGATTTAGGAGAAAGTTAATCACCAGAAAATCACAAACTTGTGATGGGTTAAACGGTATTTGATTCCCCAGTAGGAAAAATTAAAAGAAAATGTTTTTGTTTTAAGTTACTTTTCATTGAGGAATTTATTTATGAGATTAACTAAAACTTAAGGAAACATACTTACTTGTCTTGTAGACTTTCATCTTTTACTATATTTCTAACACAAACTCATATTTTCTTCAAATGATGAGTATTAAGGATGACTTTTTCACATTAAGAGCACTATAATCAACTTCTAGAGAATCACCTAATCCAAAAAAACTATATATTTTCCATGTCTTTAGAATTAACCAAAACCAAAATGGTTATTACAAGATTAGATAATCCCCAAAAAGGATAATCTTTTACAAAAATAAAAGCTACTCTTAATCTCCAAAATTTGTCCAACAATACCAAAAGTTCATCAAAGACCATTCAATAAAAAATTTTCCATAAAATTATTCAAAGTAATCCAAACTAAGATTGAAACCCAAATCTCTAAAGTATTTAATCACATAGTCTTCCAAGGTAAATCTTAACATTTATCTCCAAATAACATCAGTTACTCTTAAAGTATCATATTGAAAAGTAAGTAACCTAATCACATATCCTCCATGATAGGTTAATCATTTCCATAGATAACCCAAAATTAACTTATTCCTGATTCATAAGATCATCAAACTAAAAATAATTAGTTATACTAACTAGGGACTTCATGTAGCCCAGTGGTAGGTGACAAATACCAGTCGCACTTTGGTTGTGGGTTCGATTCCCGCAGCTTTGTCCGACGCGATGGGTTGTCACACGGTCTGCGTGTTGTCCCTTTTTAAAAACTATATAATTTTATAACATTCCCAAAAAGAGATAAATTCATCAAAAATAACCATAAAATATTTTAACCACAAATTTTATCTAATAACTTTCATTTTTCATCCCAAAATGTATTAACTTGTAATTTCCTCAAATTCAAGGATCATATAAACCCAAATGGTTCTTTATAACTATATCCACAAAAGAAAAGATAATTATTCCTTGAATAAAAATTTTATATATCAAACATCAGGGTTACACATACTATAAAAAGTCTTCTAATGTAATCTCATCATCAAAAGAGCCTTAATACTTTTAATAATTTCACCATCCTAAAATCTACCATAACTCTTGAATTCCCTATATATTGACTTCTTACTCATTCAAAATTCTTCATGATCCATTAACCATTCCTTTCCAACTTATTCTGAAATAATTCTTTCCTACAAACAAAATCAGGAATCATATCCTAAGATTCAATAATAGGAAAACATATGTTAAGAAATAATCCACACCTTTCATTGGTCATTGTCATTTTTTTCATCCTCAGTCGGAATGGAATTAGGTATTGGTAAATGAATATTTGTATGATCATAGTGATACCATTCCCGAAAATTCTTCGTAGGACATGTGTTTGCATAATGACCATGCACAGCACATTTAAAAAATTCAATTGATCCTTCAGAAATAACTTCTTTCCCTTTCCTAGAGTCAACTAGATGCTTCCTTTTTCCATGGCAAGTTCTTGCTTTATGACCTTTATTTCCACATCTATAGCATCTTTTTGTCCCTTTGAAGCATTTTCCTATGTGTTTCATTCCACATATTTGACACATAGGTTTTTGAACATTCTTACCTTTATGATTATTACCTGAACTTCCGTAGGAATTTGTTTCTCACATATATGAGGCCTTATAAAAATCAATAAGGTTCAGTTGGTCAATCATGAATCTAGATAGTTGGTTGAGAATAACCACAAGAGTTCTCATTGCAGCTCCCATATCATTCAGTAGCTCGTTCAGAAAATTGTCACAGTTTCCTTCACATCCACTATTACTTTGGTGCCTGCTAGATCCATCCATTTACTAAAAAAAAAAGGTCAGTGTGAGTGTATCAATAAAATCATCATATAATACTACGATATAATTATTCATGTTATCTTAAAATCATTCACTTTATCTAAAAAACTATGACTCTTTCTGAAATTCTAACCATTATAGTAATGTCACTTATGCTTAAAGAATACCCTAACCTCTAAAGTTATATAAACCGACCTTTGTTACCAACTATAAGGACCTGGCCTTAAAACATTACATAATATAGAATTAAATTACTAATTCACATTGAGGATCTTTTCAGGTTTAGACTTTTAGAGAATTAGGACATAACTATTACATCTCAAAAGATTATAAAGTAGACACTTCTACTCAGTTTCCATTTTTTCATAAAATAAAAACTCTTAAAAAAGAAACATGACTAGTTTTATGTTTTAGACATCATGTATTTCCTTGATCCCATCCTTGACCCTATTCATCTTTTGGTCCTATGGAAAACATTTCAAAACCCTAGGATGAGCATAAAAAGCTCAGTAAGGGATATAAAAATACGGAAATAAAACATTAGTCCATGTATACATAAGAATCAATGAAATCATACTTTACTCATAAAACATAAGCACTTTAACATACCTCATGAAATCATAAGATTTATGAATAACTTGTAGAAATCATAAGACATAAAGGTAACTTGAGGCATTCATAAAATTCTTATGTAGGGAGTAACCCTGATGGTTACATTTGGAATACTCATCATAGTATATTCCCTAAATCTCTTCGGAGAAACCTTCGCGTTTAAATCCTTCACGTTACCCAATGCATTGGAGAGCTATCTCGGGCTCAATCACCCTTAGTTTATCATGGAACCACCCGACTTCATAAACAATGCCCAAGAGCCATAACATAATTGTATCGCATAAAACATGCATAAAGGAAACATAACATTTCCACATTTCAATCATAAGATATCAATACAACACATTGATATAATCAAAACATTATCAGAACCATTTTCAATACCAAAATAAAAGAAAAGTAAAACATGGTATTTATTTTTCATTTAAAAAAGTTATGGCTTGTAGAGGAAGCTGAAACTCAAATAATGGTCATGGTGGCGGAGAAGTCGTTGTCGCTGCATACGTAAGACAAAAACATTCCTTTTGTCGTTTAGTAAAACTCTTTGTGTAAAAATATTCCTTTTAAATGAAATTAAAATTCAAAATGGTTTTATACACCGTATAAAATAAAGTCGTGTAGAAATCAAAAGATGCCTCAATGAAAGGAGATTGAGACGAAGTCCCGTACAAAGAAGGTATCCTTAGATTAAGGATAAATCAATTACATAATTATATGTTACAAATATAAATACACTCAATATAAGTGGATATTAAGTGTAAAACAATCAGAGGTCATCCACACATATTCATATCATGACATAATCAAGAAGTATAGGTTTAACCCAAAGAATTGTAATTGGGTTATGAAGTTCCCTTACAGAAATTCGACAGCCTAACGGCGTCACTTTAAAATACAGAAAATGAGTTGATGAGAGATAAAAAGGGTATCTCATCACTTGGACATAAAATTTACAGCAATAAGGATATATAAGAACATATCCCAACAGAAGAATATATAAATTAAAAGACCTAACAAAAATAAGTCTTTTAAAAAGTGGAGGGTGAAAGGTTCCCTTACCGATTTGGGTATCTTTCGAAACGTACACCCCATGAAACAAGGGTCATACAATGAAGATGTAAATAACCAAAAATTAAAGTATATTACACAAAGAATACAATAATGGGTATTACATACACCACACAAAAGGAAATAGTGGCAAATGTAGCATGAATCTCACGGGAATAAAAAGTGAGATAAAAACCTCTTACATCGTTGTAATCAATCGAGTCGTATGACCAAAAGATAATAAACACCAAATGAATCACATAATACCATGAATATAAACAAAATCATGATAATATATATGAAATGGCAGTACACAATACACCACATGCGACAAATGAAGGTTCCAGGCGTAGCGGAAGCGCGTTAGTGGGTTTGCCCAACTTTAATTTTAATGTTAAACAACGTTTAATCCGAGATCCGTCATGATATAAAACGCCGAATATTCAGAATAGAATTAAGAACAAAAAGAAAAGAAGAGTCCTGAAACCCTTGAGGAGGATCATCATATGTTGATTATAATTAATTTAATTAATGCATAAGAATTACCTCATTGGAATTATTTCTTCGTTGATGTGTTCGGTCACGATTCGGTGATCCGTCATTGCGTCGTAGAATCCAAGTGTAGTATTCCTCTAGCGGTGATCCACACGTGTGTCACGTATCTCCGGATGTCGCCGAAGGGATATCTGGTTGCTAGCGTGGAAGAACCTTCACTTGCGATGTCCGCCTTCGACCGCCTTGATCCAGTGGAGGATCTTGCTCTCGTAACTTGAGGGCGTTCTTGGTGGAAAGGGAATTCTCTCTTGGCTTGAGAGTATTTCCAAACCTGTTGTGCACAACCAAAATGGATAACCCTTTGAGAATAATGTAATTAGGATTTATAATACCTAGAATAATAAAATAAATTAATTGCTCATAAGCATTTAATCATTTCATTTAATTCTTAGCAAAACCCCATGTCTTAATAATGACAGTTGACTATCATTATTACTTGACATGCGTCCAACGTATTACATTTAATATCATTTAATTAAATAAACAATATTTTCTCATTAATCCAAAAAAAAATAAACTACACGGTATGTATATATATAAATATACACGGCGTGTACTTTTATTTTTTCAGTTTTATTTATTTTCCTCCACCATATTTATTAGACCTTGAGTAATGCCTATTTATTTCTTAAATAAATGTAACTGCATTACTTGCTAATAAATATATATTATTTCACCCACAATATATTCTCTCGAATAACTAGTGTTTAAATAAATGCGATCAGACATCCTTGAATAATTATTAAACCACAATCGGTAATAATCTTTATTTAACTTGTTAAATTAATATTTAACTAAGATACATAGACACACTTAGTGTGTGACCCTCTAGGCCTCTTTCTCAGTGGCATTAGGCTGAGCCTGCCTAAAGTCCAAGGTTAGCATCTAGAAACATGCCAAGGCACCCATAGAGAAAGAAGTTAATGCCTCAATGACGTGTCACCTCCAACGAACGCTTATCATGTAATATAATCTCTTTGTCTCGATATCTCCAATCCACCGGGTTGCATGCTAGTGCCATTAACCCATGTGCTCGATTATTCTTTCTTTGACTTCTCGGAATTGAACTCGCCCATACCTTACCATGGCCATGGATTTATTTAGGCTATATCAATTCCATCAAAGGGCCTAAGATATCTACTTCCGTTATGGAATGGAAGGTACAAATCCTTTCTCGCATTATCTATTAATACAGTATTACTCGTGACGCACCCAACGTATCCTACCTCGTTGAGAACAGTGTGTCGTCACAGTTTTCGTCAATAAATCTAAGTGTGTGAGTTGTAATACCAATTAATAATAATCTTAAAGTCTAAGGACCAATACACACATCCGCAGATAGGAACATCTAATGACACTATGAAATGTGGATTTCCTACTGGTGGGTCTCGTTCTCATAATATCCTCCTGGATATTACCAAGGGCGCACACCATGAGAAAGTGCCACAAAGTTTTATGAGTCCTCACCCCTAATGACCTGTATTATTTTTGTCCCTCAAATAATATTATCCGGCCATAGAACATACATTCAAGAACAGTGTTATGGCACTTCCGGGTTCTCATCATAGCAGGGATCCGCTACGACCCTTTAATGCAACAGCTATCCTTAGGACATTATCACATGACATGTCACGCAGAAGAACAATCAAGATGTAATAAGGATTTTATTTAATGAATAAAGTACAAAGTAGTTGGTTCTAGACCACCAACTCCAACAAAAAATAAGTGGCGTACAATGGAAATCTCACAGAATTAAAAGTGAGATAAGAAATCCCCTTACCTCAAGTCCGACTTGTCTTGTTCGTTTCTTTATATTCCTGAATAATAAACGTTGGTCAATTTATAATTACTTAATGACTTACTTTAAATTTCATTATTCAATTCATATCACATATTATCATGTTATAATAATTAGTTAATTATGTGGGTTCATATCATACGTTTTGTCAATGTTCGGTACATGAGTCAAAAATAAACTTGTTTGAAGAGAATTGTCCATGAAGTTATAAGTACATCATCTCCGGAATGGTGTTCATGATTTAAATATCATATATATCCAGTGTATATTTATTTAATAATATTCCATAATGTTTTTATATAATAAATGAAATGTACCGTTCATGGAGACGGTAGGTCGTACGTACGCATGAACGCTACTTTCATTTTTTTCATATTAATGGAATATAAAACTAAATTAGACATAGATATATTATAATTATAGTATAATATATATTTTATATAGGTAACATAAGTTTATTAATTACATTCTTTATAAATTCCATATTTGGAATGAACGATTCACATCACTTGAGGGGGTGGTTGTCCACACTTCCTCATATGAAATTATCACATTTGCACAACATGCTAAGCATAAAGGTATGTTTTAAATATAAATACAGAAGCATAGAGAGGACATAAATATAATATTTATCATATATAAATATATTTCCATCATAGTGTCCACCATGATAGGTGTTACAAGAAGGTTGAACAATCATCATTTCATGAGTCAGTAATTCGCCACCCACAGAAACAGTATGTTCTTTAACCATTAGACGGAGGTGTGTGTAAGTGTAGGTAGAATCCTTATCATAACAACATACTAGTATATTGATTATAATGGTGTTATTATGGGATCAAATAATAAGAATATAGTGGTGATTGAAGAAGGAAAATAAAAGAAAGAAACTCGAGAGAAGACATTACCTCTAAATCGGGTAACTCGTTTTGATTTGAGCCAAAGGCTTCCTTGGAAAGACTTCTGCCCAAAGTGAGGCTTTTATGAGTGAGAGAGGGATTTGGAGAGATAATATGAGTAGAGTTTGGACGATACAAGGGCTTGAGAGGTGTGGGTAAGGGGGTATAGGTGGGGGCCTTTTATAAGAGGGAGGAGGGTCACTTTTGAAAAGTCTTGAAATGCTACTTTATTATAAAATGATTTTCAGATTTTAAAGGTCACACAATGATATATTTTGAGAATAAGGTGATAATGGTTATAAATCCACCCATCAAATAGGTTTTAGAAAAGTTTAATCCTTATATTTTACCTTATATTTTCATTTTATTTAAATCATTCATTAATGAGGTAATTATTGCATCATCATGGTGTCATAAATGAATTGATTTATTTAATGTCTAAAAATTATAAAAAAATACCATGATGTAGGAAATATTTTTATCTTTCCAATTACTATTTATAGTCTAAGAGATAATTTATGTAAACAAAATTAAAATTTTTTTACTTAGGATATACAAACTTTTGTTATATTTCTCTTCTTTTTAAGAAATAATGTCATAAATGTCATTATCACACCCATGTGACTCCATGGGCCCTCAAGTTTGGTAAAAAGATTCACATGGTCAGCATGACTCAAACAATAAGATTTTGACACATTTTGAGGACATTTTACATTATTATGATATTATTTTATTACCCTTGACTACCGGATTACTAATTAATCATGACAATTAAAGATAATTACCGTTGTTACTATTCATAATGTCTAAAAACAAAAGATTATTAATTAAATAATTTGGAAATTATGATTCCAAATATGGAATTCATTTTAACAAATTCCAAACACAGAAATTTCATTAATTAATAAAAAAATAATTCTCGTTTTCACAACCAAAGACGGGTTTTTAAGAAGTAAAATTTATCGAAAGATTGACTTGTTTTTACATCCAATTGAAAAGTGAAATTACTTCCAATGAACAACGTTGTATTAAGTTATAAAAAACATAATTAAATTAAAATTTAAAACCAATTAAAAGGAAAATATAACTATATAATTAAATTAGTTGACAAAGCAGTTTTGAAGTAAAATGCGGTATTTTTCACTATTCATTAAAAATGAACATTTGTCAGAAAAATACCAAAAATTTATCCAAAGTAAATTTGATATTACAAATTCAAAAATTATGACCATTTTACCAAATTCAAAACATATAAGTTGCGTTAATTAATTTTATAATTAATTCCTGCTGTCAAAACAAATAGCGTGTTTTTAAGAAACAATATCTATCACAAGATTGATACTTGTTTATGTCCAATTTCAAAGTGAAATTAATTCAAATTAACACCATTGGATTAAATGGTAAAAATATATTCTAATTATACTTTAAAACCAATTAAAAAGATAATCTAAACATATAAATAAATTATATTAAAAGGAGGTTTTGAATTAAAATACAGCATTTTTCACTATTCATTAAAAATGAACTTTATCGGAAAAATAACAAAAATTTACACAAAGTACATTTTGATATCCCGATTATAAAGAAGGATTTTATTTTGTCAAATATAACATATAAAATTGGAAAAAAGTAGTTTTAAAAGGGGTTCTCCATCAAAAGGTGGTTAATCGACCTTTTAAAGAATATTAGAATATTTATTATTAAAATTGGATTCATTTGCATTTTAATCCTCTATCATTTATTGTGTAATTGTTAAAATATTTAACAAACATATATAATCATTTTTTAGTTAGTTCTGTTCATTCCCTCCATTACAATGGCTAGGCGTTAACTACCATTTAAAATAATATTATTATAGTATTAGTGTGCAAAGTAAGATTTCAAAGAAACTCATTGTTGCGTATTGGGTACGCCATCGAACATAGAATTACCTTTAAAGTAATATTAAAATTTTATTCACAAATATTAATAAATATAAAAATTTCATATTCTTTATTTACTTGGGATGTTACATAGAAATGGGTGAGCTCGGATGCTCGATAAGGATAACAATATAGTGGAAACTTTCATAAATAAGCATAAACATTTAAGGAAATGTATAAGACTAAAAAAATCCTTTTAAACTTAAATTTCAGAATAATATGGAAAATATAAATCAAATAATGCCATTTTATTATTCACATGGATATTCTACTAGTCGAATAATCACATGTAATATCAATAGCTAATTTCATAATGATGGAATGCAAAATGTCAGACAGCATAACCACATAGTCAAGGCCTTGTGCTAAGACTACAAATAATATTTTTTTAAGGCCTTGTTCCAAGATACTAGTTTGTCTCATGAGACCTACCGATGCATCGAGGAGCTATAGCAGGCTCCACCCGTCACTTACTAAGTCCAATGAATTCCTCATATGAAAAGGTTGAAACATAATATAAACATTCATATTAAAAATAGCATACGAAATGTCAATACTTTAACCATAAACCATGAATGGTATAAAAATAACACATCCATAGTCAAACATATCACAAAACCTTCAATAAAATATGGAATATTTTATCATAATAAATCAACTTCAAAAAATTGCAAAATCCATCAAAGGATGTTGACATAGATGAAATCAAAACTATTTGAGAGAAATATCTCTTTTTATTTTAAAATCATTTAAAAGTCATGTAATTATAAAATAAAACATTTATTTTAAAATATTCTTATAATTTTGTAAGGGAAGCTTCGAAGGTGTTATAGTGGCATAAAATAGTTGCACCTTCTATTTAAGTTAAAAAAACATTCTTACCTTAATTTATCGAAAAGGTCATAAAATACCTTATTTAGAAAATAACTGAAATATTCCTTTCAAACCATTTTATAAAAAGTAAAAAAAGTTTATAAATGACTTTAACCCATAGTCTATTAATTAGTAAAAAAAAATTGAAACACATTTTTAAGAAACACAGATGTGGATGATAAAGAGGTCCCAGTAGATACTCACGTATAAACAACCTCGGATAATGAAGAGATTGTAGAATTAACCCTTACCTTATAATTTTCCTTGATCAAGGGTACTTCAATCTCCTGTATAATAGTTAAATCATTTTTATTAAATTATACAAGAACCACATACATAAATATGATATCATATATGATCTTCTAATATTGCTTTGTTAATAATATTTTAGTAGTATCATTGTTTCGGGTGTTAACTGATTCATTTTACTTTATATATTTTGTTATGTAAGTCATGTTTTTTATGGATAGGATGTATTTTATTCATATCCAGAATTATATTAAGTTCTTAAACATTATTCTTAATCATAAAATGAAAATTATTCTTGAATGATTACAATGGGGAATGAATCTTGTTGCGTTTGTGGAGATGGTAATCCGTACATACGCATGAGCGACAATATCATTCTATTGATGGAGAAATAATATTTAATTGGATGGTATATCATATATAAATAATAATTAGCATGTTATATTTATTATTTACATCAATTATACACATTATTATACCCATCCAAATAATTAAGTGTTGAATAACAAACTGCACCACGACGTGCAGACGGTAAGTCGTACGTACGCATGTATGGTGACTTTTTCATTCATAGGATGGATAGAATAATGAATATGGTTGCACCATATTTATAATAACATCATAGTTTTTATAAGGTACTGGAATTATTATTTTTTTATGGAAACAAAAAAGAAATATGAAGTGGAAGAAGAAAAGAACTTTGAAAGAGGTGATGAAATTATTACCTCTTCTTCAGGTGCTTCCTTATTGATTCGATCAAAAGGGATTATTAGGATAGATTCTGATCAAATTAATGCCTCTAGTTTGAATTTAGGATTTTTTTTAGGATATTTGATCAGGGTTTTTCCAAGCCAAATGGCTTTGGAGGTGTGATTTTGAGAGAAGGGGAAGTACCCTTTTATAAGAGAGGTGAGGGTCATTTTAGGAAAATCTTGAAATATTAATTTATTATACAATCATATTCGGTTTATAATAGATAAAAAAGGATTTATTTAGAGTATAAGGTTTTTATGGGCCTAAATCCTCTCAACCAATAGGTTTTAGAGAAGTTTAGGTCACCATTTTAACCTTATCTTTTAGATTTAACTCTTAGTTAAATAGTTTAACTTTTACAATGTTTTCTTGTATTTTTATATTACATGGTTAATAAACTTACTATAAAATTCCAAGATAACCCCAAGTGGTTCATTGGTGACATATTTATCATTATATAAGTCCATTTTCTTAACCTTATATTTTTCAGAATATTTTATCATTTAATAATATAGTATTTATTTTAAAAACTCGTTTATGTCGATTTTGACACTATTTGGTATTTTTTTTGTTAAAGTCACAACAACTTTATCACTTCAAAAAAATATTTAATCAACCCTAACATTTCATATTAACCTATAAAATTCGTTTAATTCATCAAAAGTCTCAATTTTCATTTATTTTAATATTTATAATATCAATTATTTTAACCATTCATTAATAAGGTAATTACTACATCATTATTGTGTCATAAATAAATTTAATTATTTAATGTATAAAAATTATAAATAAAATACCATTATTTAGGAAATATTTTTATATTTCTAATTAATATTTATAGTCGAATTTATCTTATTTATAAACCTATATTAAAAATATTTTAGTTAGAATAATTTGAATTTAACACTTTTAACTCTTCTTTAAATAAAATAATAATAAATGTCCTAATCTAATCCAAGTGGACCAAAAGGATCATATTTTATTTATAAGGTTTATTTTTTTATAAATACACTTATACAATAGAATTAGGACACATGTTAGGGTAATTATAATATCATTTTTACCTTTAATTACCCTATTTACTTTTAACCGTGGTAAATAAAATTCAAAAGTTATTATTCAAAAAAAAATCAACCTATTGAACCACATTTTTATTACTAATGTCAACCGTGTCTCTCATATTTTTGAAATTCAACTCACAGAAGCGGTAAAATTAAGTTTTATGAAAATTTGCAAATGTGCCTAGAAGGTGGGTAAAATACGTAAAAAAGTTCAATAAAATTTTATATGTCTAATATTATTATAAAATAACTCTAATGAATTATATTGGAATAATATATATATTATGTATCTATTTTTACTTAAAATAAATTTAAATAAAATAAATAATTATTTAAATAAAAAAGTCGATTTTAGACAAAAAAACGCAGTGTTTTTCACTATTCATCAAAAATTGAAGGTTTTCAGAAAAATACAAAAAAAATAACCCTAAGATAATTTTGATATTATGAATTAAAAAATGAATTATATTTTACCAAATTCAAAACATAGAAGTTTCATTAATTAATTTAAAATTAATTCTCGTTGTCAAAAAACAAAAAGCGGGTTTTTAAAAAGTAAAAACTATCAAAAGATTGACATGTGTTTATGTCCAATTTAAATGTGAAATTACTTATAATGAACTAAATTATATTAAATGATAAAAATATAATCTAATAGAACTACTCAAATGCATAATTTAACACTATAAATCATTTCGATTAAAAAATTTGTTTTCAATTAAAATTTAGTATTTTTCACTACTCGTCAAATTATGAAAGTTTTCAGAAAAGTACCAAAAATTTATCCAAACTAAATTTTTATGCCCCGCTTATAAAGAAGAATTTAATTTTACTCAATTTAATATATATAAAATTTTAAAATATTGAATTTAAAAAGGGTTCACCATTAAAAGGCGGAAAAAACTACATTTTTTTGAAAAATACTTCTTTTATCTGCAAATTGAATTTGTCCTTATATTATGTCTAAGAAACACAAAAGTTTAATGTTAAAATTATATAGGGTACATATAAAATTCAAAATGTGGTTAATATTATTCATAACCGCTTTTTGAACAGCTAGTTTGGTAAGTCGTGGTGCGCTTGAACTCGGTGTTGCGTGTAGCGCAAATTATTGAATTACTTTAAAGAAATAACGTGCTATGAAATCTTTGGGTGTTAAAAATAATATCACTGATAAATATCAACCTTTATCAGTGCTAAAAAATGTTAATAAAGGGTATATGACAACCCTTCTCTTTATTACACATTAATTCATGGTTTATTACATAAAATTATACATAATACAACCTAAAAGATCAAGAAGTCTAGTGTATTTGTGAATTAGGTGCATTACATAACAACTTAAAACATGGGATATAAAAACATTAATTAAAAATTCCTTTACATGCTCATATTATTCCATCGTACTTAAAACTGTATGGGATAACCTAGGGACATAAATAAGAAATGGGTGAGCTATAAAGCCTAGTAAGGGAATAAACATGGAATAACATGAATAAATTAATATATTTTAGACAATAGGCATATCAATGGGGAATAAAAGGAGTTAGATTCATAAACATGAATAATAAGACATGATATAGCATGATAATATAAAGGCAAAATGGGAAATGTGGCAACAACTTAAAACACTACATCATAAACATAGGTCAAAGCTAGCTATCAAGAAAACATGACGGAAAATATCCCATGATGGATTGGATTCACTCTTTATTCCCTTTCATGAAATCTCATGAGACTTAAACATTACCCAATTCATTGGAGCTCTATATAATTTTGGGTGCACCCCTCACATTCATTTCATTCTCATGCTTAAGTGTGCCTTATAGATCATAAAATATGGAATCATTTATCATCACATTTTATTCCATGATCATAGAGTGTGGAATAAATACATGTAATTCCCTAATAAAAGAAGTAAAAATTCATAAAGGTGATTACCATTTAGAGGAAATGGGTATGTGTATTCACTACACAATTGTTTTTTTATGGAAAATCGGGGTGAAATTTTGGCAGCATAACGGTGTTACTTAAAAACTCATAAAATGGTTTCATGAGAGAGAAATGGGTATATCATAATTTGGACATAAAATGGATAGTAATAGGTACATGTAAAAAAATATCCCAACATTAGGAATTGGAAATAGAAGGTATAATATAATAAAGAATCTTGAATAAAGAAGAGAAGGAAAGGATCCCTTACCTTGAGAGAGTCATTCCAAATGCTTGGGAGGAACTTCTAGAGAGCTTGGGGGCACTTGGGGATGACTCTTGAGATGGGAGGGTAGAGTAAGGATATTATACAAGTATTTTTATTTAATATAAATGGGATATTGGGTGGATTTATATAAGAAATGAGTGGGGAATTCTTTATCATTCCCCAAACTTAGATTTTGGACTCTATATAATAAAATAACCAAAACCAAAAACCTTCCCGTGGTTTTTCCCATGGTTTCAGCCAAAGAGGGGTAATTTTAATTATTTTATAATTCCAGTGGATGAAATTATCAAAATAATACTCTTGTTTATGTGGAAGTTAGTCATACTCTTAAAGAAATTATTTTAAAACCAAAAAATATATTATAGGTTTTGGAGGATTCATAAAGGATTTATAAAATTAATAAAATAAAATTAAAAACACATTATTTTAAAGTTAAAACATGAATTTGGTCTTGTATACCCTTTATAGTATTTATTACATCATTTTTGGGTCATTATGAGTCATAATACACACAGTATATTTATACAATATTTAGTATTTACCCGAAAATTTAATTGTCTCATAAAATTATGAAAAATTCACCATTGGATAATTTAAACTTTCTGATTCCAAAAATAATATTTATTTTATCCAAATAATTTTCTAAATATATGAATTTTCACTTTTAAAATAATAATTGGAATTTATGGAGAAATGTTGGGGTTTTTTTACAATAACAGTTTTCAAACCTTATAAAAATAACATTTGAATTCATAATAATTATATGATCATTTATATTTGATAAAAAATATTTAATAATAATATTTTATTAAAAAATTATTTATTTCAAAAATACATTAATTCGTCAAAATAAACTTCTTAATTAAAATTTAATTAAAAATATAATTTGTGTTTTATTGCACCAAAATCAAAATCATTTATAAAGTAACAATAAAATGGAAATATATTCATTATTATATACAATATATATATATTCATATTATTATGTTCTTAATACATATCACTTTAATACACCAGCAAATGTCCTAAGGGTAAAGAGCATGATGATGAGATTTTCATGGGGTGGTTTGGCGTACATGGTTTGGGTCGTGATCTCGATGAGATTGAACTTCTACCATAAATGGTTTCACTCATACTTAAGTTGTTGGATCTCATCTTGGGCTTGGTCAAGAGAAAATCCCAATGATGTTATCCCCCTCTTAAGATTCAATAAATGGGCTTCATAGGGTATGATCCTACTGGTTGAGGTCATCACTTCCTTTATCTGTGTCAATTGGATTTGTTAAAACCCTGTATTTATACTAGTCATATGATCATTGTTCAACGACTATATTATCAATGGTAAAGATACTTAATGATATTTTAAATCTGATAGGATATAATAAAACTAAGAAAGTTCATGTGTTTTCTATAACCATAATACATACTAAGACATTTAATGAAATCATAAGGGGGATTTTATTTATAAAAGTTTGGGTCATTACAATCTTCCCCCATCAGAAATTTCACCCTAAAAATTTTAATTTCACATACTAAAATAGATGAGTATAACTATGTTTTATTGCCTCCTATGGTTCCCACATTGATTCTTCAAACTTGTGGTTTCTCCATAGCACTTTTACCAGGTGCATTTTATTATTCTGTAGAACTTTGTTTCTATGATCTAAGATATTCACTAACTGCTCCTCATAGGATAGTTCAATATCCTATGGTACCACCTTTGGATTGAGTACATGTGAGGGGTTTGGTATGTACATCCTCAAGACGAATACATGGAATACATCATGTACTTGAGATAGGTCAGGTGGGAGTGCTAGTGAATAGGTCACTGATCTGATGAGATCAAGGATCTCAAAGGGATCAGTGTATCTTGGACTAAGATTTCATTTCTTTCCAAATCACATGAAGTTATTCCATAGAGATATGTAGAGAAATTCCATTTCTCCAACATCAAACTCTAGGTCTCATCGATGATTCTCAGCATAGCTCTTCTGTTGACTCTGAGTAGCCTTGATGTGTTGTTTTATGGTCTTAAAATTTTCCACCATTTCATCAACCATTTCAGGACCTATTAGTTTGTGTTCCCCAACTTCATCCCAACATGCAGGTGTTCTGCACCTCTTCCCATAAAGTGCTTCATAGGGGGTCATTTGGATACTAGAGTGGAAACTGTTATTGTATAAGAAATAGACCAGAGGAAGGTGTTGGTCTTATCCTCCTTTGAAGTAAATTGAGAATGCTCTCAACATTTCCTCGAGTGTCTAGATATTCTGGTCATATTGGCCCTCAGTTTTAGGGTGATAAGTCATACTGAAGTTCAACTCAGTATTTAGATCATATCGGAGACTCTTTTAGAACTTAGAGGTGAATCTTGGATCGCAATTGGATACAATTGATAGTGGTGTTCCATGCAGCCTCACCACTTATCTAATATATATCCTTGCAAGTTGATCGAGTGATAAGTCCTCTCAGATCACAATGAAGTATGTAGTCTTTATAATATGATACACCACAACCCATATATCATTATTTCATCTTGATGTCTTTGGAATATCAGTGACAAAGTCCATAGTGATGTTTTCCCATATCCATGTAAGTATGGGAAATTGTTGTATCATCCCCTTGTATTTTTTTCCTTTCAACATTTACTTGCTGACATACAAGAAATCTTGAAGTATATTTCACAATCTCCTTATTTTGTCCCACAAAAAGTACTCTTGGATATCTTGATACATATTTGTGCTTCTAGGATAGATGGAGAAGGTTAAGCTATGTGCATCATCCAACAACTCCTTCCTTAACTCGGGATTTTATGGAACACAAAGTCTTGACCCAAATATTACAACTCCTTCATTAACATTGAACTATGAGGATTTTCCTTTTCTTATAGCTTCCACTTTTTTTGAATTCCCACATCATCCCTTTGAGCATCCTTTATCCTCTCTATAAGGGACAGTTGAGAAATAAATTGTGAAGGGATTGATAATATTCCTTTATAATTATCATGTACATCCTTTTCATATCTAAGAATATTGAAACCTTCTCAATTCTTATCAATGATAAAATTTTCAGATCCTTTCTACTTAGAGTATTTTCCAATTTATTCGCTTTTCTGGGATGGTAGTGGATTGAGCAGTCATAGTCCTTGATTAGCTCTAACTATCTTCACTAGCACATATTCAGATCTTTCTATGTAAATATATACTTGAGTCTCTTATGATCTGTATATATTTCATACTTCTCCCCAAAGAGATAATGCTACTAGATCTTCAAAGAGAAGGTCACTGTATCCAACTCCAGATCATGTGTTGGGTAGTTCTGTTCATGAACCTTCAATTTCCTTGAAGCATAGTCTATCACTTTTTCATTCTGTTTTAACACACTATCCAATCCCTTCTTCAAATTATCGCTAAATACCACGAAAATTTCTCCACTTATGGGTAGTGTTATCACTGGTGCAGTGATAAGCCTCTTTTTCAACTCCTTGAAGATCTCTTCACATTCAACATTCCAAGAAAACTTGGCTCCCTTATGAGTTATCTTGGTTAGATGGTTTGATAATCATGAGAAATTTAACACAATAGATGATAGTACCCATCTAATCCAAGGAAAATACAGGCACCTATCATATATGTTGGCCTCGACCATCCTTCAATTGCTTCTAGTTTTGAAGGGTCCATAGATATCACATTGGTTGTGATAATATTCCCCAATAATGAGACTTCCTTTAATGTAAAGGCGCATTGACCCATCCTTCTTCTTGATGAAGAGGACCGGTGCACCCCATGGTGAAGCACTTGGCCATATAAATCCTTTATCAAGATTCTTCTATAGGTGTTTCTTCAGCTCCTCAAGTTCCACAACAGCCGTTATATATGGAGTCTTGGATAATTGAAATGTCCCAGGTATAATCTCGATTGAAAATTCAACCTCTCATCTTGAAGGGAAACCATGAAATACTACTACAAAACACGCCTTTAACAGTATTGGCATTTATCAACGCTAGAAAAATGCGTTGATAAAGTCCATATTTATTATCTCTACATTAAGTGCTGATAAAGGGGGGGACTTCATCAGCACTAAAGAAAAGCACTGATAATGGTAACCCTTTATCAGCACTTTTTGTTTAGCAATGATAAAAGGCCACCTTTATCGGTGCTTTATTTTAGCGCTGATAAAGGTTCACAAAATAAAATTATTTTTTTAACAATTTCATTAATTAAATAATTATTATTAAAAATGAATAAATTTAATATGCATATATATAAATTTTAAAATTAATAAATAATATATATTAAATATATAGATATGTAAAATGAATAAAGTCAAATAATTAAATAAATAAAAATTTAAAAAGAGTAAATTAAGAAAAATATTAAACATTTTATTAATTAAAAAAGTTATTGATAAAATGAATAAATTTAATATATATATATATATATATTATAAATATTCATAAATAGTATATATTAAATGTAGATATATAAATGAAAATATAATTAAACAAAAAATTAAGAATGATTAAATTATAAAATTATTTAAAAAATTATTAATAATGAAACAATAATAAAATTAATAATTATAATATATATATATATCTTAATTATAAATAGTAATAAATAATATATATTAAATATAAATATATATCAAATGAATAAAATGTTAATTAAAAACATATTAATGTCTTATTAATTATTAATTTTGTTTGATTTTTCAATTTAACATATATCAAACATCGTGTGTTACATTGATTTCACATACATATATACATATATATGTAATTAATGCAGTTTTATATACAAATTCACACACAAATATATTTATGCAATATATAGAAACACATACACTTAATATTTATGTAATTTATTCAAATTTTAGTATATTTTAGAATTTCATTATAACATGATACATTTAATATATTATGTTTTTAATTGGTCAATTTTATTTATTTACTTATAATAATATTACAGTTAGGGCATTCAATTTTAATATTTATTTATTTTTTATTTTATTTTTGAATTTAATCATTTTCTATTATTTATTTATATTTATTTATTTATTATGTTTTAGTAATTTCAATATGTATTCATCTTTACTTCAATATATATATATCCATATTTTTTTAATAATTTATATTTAATTAATAAAACTTATTCATTTTTTCAATATTTTTAAAGTGTACTCATTTTGAATTATTAAATTTCACTCATTTTTAAAATGCATATATTTAAGATTATATATCCATTAATGATGTTAAAAATATATTTGTAAATAAATATATTTATAAATTTATATTTATTATATTTATATATTTATATATTTATAATTATTGTAAATAAATAATTATTATTTTTTAAATAAGAATTTATATAATTATAAATAAATAATTATATATATTTAATAATTATAAAATTATAATAAATTTATTTAAATAAATCCTTTATCATCACTAAAAATTTAGTGCTGATAAAGTTCAATATTTATTAGTGCTAAAAAAAGCATTATTAAAAAGAATATTTATCAGCTCTAAAACAGTAGCGCCTATAAAGATGTTTTTTATCAGTGTTTTCTGAGTGCTGAGAAATATCAAGATTTATCAGTGCTTTTTTAGCGCTGATAAATATCCCTTTTATTAGCATTTATCAATTTAATGCTGATAAAAGGGATCTTTATCAGTGCTTTTCTGATAGCACTGTTAAAGTGCTCCTGGTCTATTTAAAATAACCCTAACCGGTACTCAGTCAGTCACCATTCTCAAACTCTTACGGAACTACTCTGTTTTCGGTGTGACTCCTCTAAGTTTTTTCAAACAAATCAAGAATAAAATCCAATGTATGTTATTTTCTACTTTTCCTCTATCATTGTTTGATCTTTTGGGTTCCGTGTTTTGCATTTTTGCACTATTCTTAACCTTGATGAACCATACATCTCGGCGTAACTCCTCTAGGTTCATGTAAGGATCATAAAGATGTACCATGATATTAGTTACCAATTTTTGTGTCCTGTAATGAATAAATGAATCATAGTATTCCTCGCTGAATTGTTTACCTATAATCTGGTGAAGGAAAAAAACAATAATTACTCTTTCAATACTTTCTTTCCCTATTAGGAAATGGTATGAAATCATGATGGATTTCTTTACCAGTTTTTCAAGAATAATTAAATAAAAAGATGTAGTGTGGGTTATCAATCAATTATCTAGATGGAATCGTATAATGAATTATATTAAATACATTTTAACTCTCCTTTATGTTGGATAAAGATAGAAAAATCTCCTATAAATAGCCCTAGTCTTGTCCAAGAAATAATAGGAGTGATTTTAATTCAAAAACATTTCGAAACTACTCAAAGTCAACCAATGTCCTACAATAACCATTAGAGGTGACCCTTGTAATTTAATGTTAATGATCATGTGTTTATTTATGTTTCCTTGAGATTGGTTCACTAATGGATTATAAAGAAGAGGAAATTAACCTTGAAATACATCAAACCTTTTAAAATTCTTGGAAATTTCTAGGAAATTTCTTAACATCTATCCTTACACATATGAAAACCTAATGGTTGAATCTATTCCCTAAAGAATCTGGTTAAATCTTATTAAGTATGAAATTCTTGAGGTTGTGGAGGTTTTAAATGTCTCATCTGATCTAACCATGTAATCCCCTTTAATGTTAGTATCCTAGTCTCATTTTAGGTGTATTTTTTGTTAAAGGGGATTTAAAAGAGGGGTTATAGGATTTGATAGGAGAGAGTGGTGAAGAGATAGAGGTACCCTTGTGCGGTAGACACTGAGTACCTAATGGAATAGAACCATGTACCTTTTGATAGGTTATTGTAAGTAGGGACATTGTTAAGACAACCAAGAACCTGGTGGCCTAGTAATATGTATATGGTTGAGATTTAATTAGTTATGGGGGTTGTTGATATTTTTAATCAAAGTAAAATCATATACTAAGTAAAATATGGACCACTACCATGTCGTTGGGTTAAGCATGACTAATAGTTTCTCATTCTTGTGGTTTAGCGTGAATTATGTCGTGTTCTGGTATCGGTTGATGTGAGTAAGATTTTATAATGAAAACAATTTTGAAAATTAAAATTATTTCTTTTAAATGGTTTCATATTGGAAAAAATGGGTTTTAAAGGAAAATGTTTTTGGATTGGAAATTTGGTAAATTATTGGGTTTGGTGATAAAGTGGTAAGTGTGACCCTTAGTATTCCTTATGAGTGTTTTCATATGTGTGGGTATGTGTGGGTATATGAGGAAAGTGTGTGTTGGCACATATGGATGGAAATGTATGGACACATACATGACGGTTTATAGGGTTCCTTGGGTAGGAATTTGAAATCAAATGCTTGTCTTGGTTTTTCAAAATGGTTTTTGGAAAGGGGAAAAATGATTTCTGGAATTGGATTTGATTTAAAAATGTGGGTTATTATGTTGTCAAAAGTTTCCTTAGAAGAATATGGTTTGAAATTGAAAATGAAATAGTGGTTTTCAAAGAGATAATTCTAGTTTTGTTATGAAATTTGGCTTGCGAGCCAACTGTTTTGGCTTGAGATGTTCCCTTTGTTTGTGTTTCATATTGATTCTGAACCATATTTTATGATTTTTGTGTTATTTAGAATATGCCACCTAGAAAAGTCCCCGAAGTTTCTAGTGGGTCTCGCCCTATTTCTAGTTCTCCTCAGTTACTGCCCATCTTCCATAACAATCGAGGTTCGTTAGAGGTAGTGAAGTTTCTTGAAGAAGTTGAGCATGTCTTCAGAGTGTTTGGAACTCCTAAAGTTGTTAGACTTTATGCTATTCTAGGTCTGCTTGGGGGTTGAGCTTTGGAAAAATGGGAGTTTTTTTCCCCACCAACGATGAAAGTTGGGATGATGTGGGATGTTTTTAAGTCCATATATGTATGATGGTTTATACCTGAGGAGGTGAATATGAAGAAAAGGGAAGATCTCATGAGTGTCCAGTAAGGCCAGTAGATGGTGAAGCCTTATGTTAAACACTTTAAATAGAAGGTTTCCTTTTCTCTAGAAGTATTGTCGTGGGATTTGTTGAAAGATTCTCTTTTCATTGGGTGTATTCATCTAGAGATAAAGGAGAGTCCTCTTCTCCAAGGATCTCCATTTTGAGAAGTTGGTGGAGGATTCTTTTTTGGATGAGTTATTGTGAAAGAATCATACAACACAATGCCTCAGTTGTTGTCTCCCATTTGGGGTGAAGACTTTTGGATTTTCCTCGTTTTTTTTGTGGTTGTTGTAAGTTCATCTTTCATTATAAAAGTATGATGATATTATCCTTTCATGGTTTAAATGGTTTCATTTTTTTGAATTTGAACCATTAAATGGTTATCCTTTCATGAATTATTTCTCCTCTTTCTATCGCGCATGTTCGAAAATGTATATTTTTGTGGAAATCACACTTTGTAACTTGTGTGCGGGTTCGTTGGTCATTTTTTTGTTATTTCCACTGATGCAGTGTGTTTTTACAGCACACTGCACCTATTTCTAGTGATGCAGTGTGTTGTAGCTTCACAATGTAGTTTTGACCATTATCAGTGCGATTAAATGTGATGATAAATAGATCCTTTATTAGCGCTTGTATAAGTGCTGATAAAGGATTCCTTTATCATCACTTTTTAAAGTTCCGATAAAGGTACCTTTATTAGCGCATAGAAAAGTGATGATAAAGGGTGTCTTTATCAGTGCTAAATAAAGGCACCGATAAATGGTTTCTTTTATCAGCACTGATAAAAGTATGATTTATCAGTGATTTTATTTTTACTGATAAAGATACCCTTTTTTAGTGCTTTTCCAGTGCTGATAAAAGACTTGACCTTTTAACCGCACTGATCGCACCATGATTCACTGTTTCATTTTCACCCTTACACCACTATGCTAAACTTGTTTTATATTGAAAATTATAAAAATAATAACAAATTTAATTCCATGTTTGAATCATTTATTTTGTGTTTATCACTGTTAAAAAGGAAAATTTCACTTGTTTTGATGATTCAATTGCGGGAGGAGGTGATTTGGAGGCCTCAGAGATGATCCATAAGGAAAATGGACCAAAACTGCATGGGTTCCATGAATACCTGTCCATTGTTGGGTATAGTATGAACACTCTGTGCATCCAAATGGGCTTATATTTTGTGGTCAAGTCCAAAATTCAATTTTCTACAACTATTATGAATATAACCAAGCCCCATTCGTCCATTAAGGGGTCCAACCGGAGTGATCTGTCCAAGCCACCAAATATGCACGAAGTCAAAAGTGGTGTGTTGTGTGTTGTCCATATATCAAGATTTAGGTGTCCAGATGAAGCCAAACTTTCGGTGGAGATATCCAAGACATGTGGAAAACTTTCTAGTTTTTTCAAAAGAGATTGAATAATTTATGGAGGCCGAAAAAAATAGGACAAGTGGTTTTACACAATCTATGTGCCCAAAACCACTTCCCATTTTTTCTATAAAAGAGCACCATGGGTACCTTATTTGAGAGTTCAAACCAGAATACAAATTCAGCCATTTTGGAGTTCAAAAGGATTTTACTCCTCATCCGAGAAGTTTTAGAGGCCCCTATCCTCATAAGGGGGCTAAAGATGAAGGCAAAGTTCCACACGAGCCTCCTCCCCTTCCCGATGTTGAGCTAAATGGTGGATAATCATTTCGAGGGAGATACACACACTTGGGGGGGAGTTCTAGCACATGTTCTTATATTGGTTTTGTATAATTTGTGTGTTGAATATTTCACTTATTTTTTATCTTGACATTCTTCTCCCATGATTACATTTCATTTGATATAATTAAGTGAAACGCTTTTTACTTCAACACCGATTGAGTTGAGATTTTAAGTGGGAATCTTGGGATGTTCCGATTGGATAACACAAGAATCCTATTTATCTCACACATACATAATATTTAAGTATTATTTGGTAGACCTTTTATTATATTTTTGATAACTAAATCTTGACACCACTATTTTTGTGTCAATGGGTGGTTCTTTAAGAATCATTTCAAGAGGCAAGAGGGGAGTCAAGATCTTGACAACCTTCAACCAAAGAATTAAACAAAACCATGTTAAACTTTCAGAACAATGAACTATCAAAGATTTTTATTGAACAGGAAATTATCTTCTTGTCTCATAATTATTAACACACCACCTTTATTTATCAACTATTTAACTCTTTAATTAAGTAATTTACTTAAATCTGTTTTCAAAACCACCCCCCTCTTTTAGTACTTCTTATTAAAAATACATGCTCTAAAACTGTAAATGCTCATTGAGAGATGACCTAGGGTCTTCCCTAGACTATAAATTTATGTTCAAATCATAACCAATTTGGCATTTCATGACAAAGTGGTCAAATTTTGGCGTCTTTTCAGGGGAACTCTTTGGTTTTTAGTGCGTGTTTTTTATAAGATATTTGTAAATTTTATGGATATTTATTTGTTTTCTCTTCTACCTTTTCAATCCTTTTTTGTTCTGATCTATTTCTTGTGTAGTTTTAGTGCATGATGCATTCTAATCCATGAGATTTACCACCTTTCAAACCCGAACTGGAGAGGATCCTACTTCAAAGCCATAGAGACACATAAGACAACACTTTGAAGGAGGACACACCACACACTGGACCTCTTCTTCATCCTTATTCTTCTTCTGAAACCAATATTAAAACTGAAATACACTTGTATAACATATCTGAAAACAATAGAACACTAAAAGAATTAACCTCACCAGATTTTGACGTCCAACCCACATACATTCAAATGCAAGGCGATGCACCCAATTTTGAATTAAAATCTGGTCTAATTCACTTGTTTCCTAGATTTCATGGACTTACAGGAGAAGACCCACATAAACATTTAAAAGAATTTCATATTGTGTGTTCAACATTAAAACCTGCAAATGTTGATGAGGAACATGTAGAACTTAGAGCATTTCCCTTTTCATTAGAAGACACTGCAAAGGATTGGATTACTATGTTAATTCACCAATAAGAGGTTAGGCAGACATGAAACGTATTTTTCTTGAAAAATATTTCTCAGCCTCTCGAACTGCAACAATAAGGAAAGAAATTTGTGGGATAAGACAATCTCAAGGGGAAACAATTCATGAATATTGGGAAATATTTAAAAGATTATGTTCATGTTTTCCACACCACCAAATAAGTGACCAGCTTTTAATACAATATTTTTATGAAGGTTTAATCCCTATTGATATAAACATGATTGATGTTGCTGCATGTGGTGAACTAGGGGATAAAACCTCAATTGCTGCAAGGACCTTAATTGAGAACATGGTGAAGAACACTCAATAATTCGGTTCAAGGTCTAATGTACCCATTCGAGGTGTCCATGAGGTGAAAAGTACTGAATTCGAGAAGAAGGTGGACACGATGTTTGAGGAGGTAAGTACCCTTCTTCAACAACTCGCTCTTTCCCAAGGAAAATCCCAATCTCCTCCTCCCATCCATTGTGGTATATTCTCTTCTGATACCCACTATTCTGACCAATTCCCCCAACTAAGAGAAACTTCTGAGAGTTGTGAGGTAATATTTCCTGGATACCCCTATAACCAGCCCTTAAGGAAAGAACCTTATTATCCGTCCAATCCTGGGTGGAAAGACAACCAAGACTATAGACAAGGGGGTATTCGAACCAACCTCAATAATAAAGGAACCGACAAGGTCAAAGTAGTCATCCACCACCACCACCCAGAAATCCTCAACCACCCCAAAGACCTTTCCAACAACCCCATCCAAAACCCAAGCCTAGCCTAGAATACATGATTAAAAAAATGGTTGCCAATAATCTCTAATTCCAACAAACCACCCAGGTGGCCATACAAGACCCCAAAACCCAATTAGGACAACTTGCTAACTCGGTAGGTGAAATCCAAATCCAATGGGCCTGGTAAACTACCCTATCAATCACTTGTTAACCCTAGGGATAAGGGAAATGTTAGTGTTATCACCCTTATGAGTGGAACTCAACTTAAAATCCAAATAACCCCTCCATTAGAGTCATCCCATCCTAAGAAAACTTCCATCCCAACCACTGAAAAAGGTCCAAATAGAGAAAACCCTTGTCCTAAGAGAAGCCCTACTAAATGAAATAGTGTTTATATTGATGAAAAATCAAGCCCATCCATTCCTATTCCATTTCCCCAAAGGTCCACCCATCCATGAAAACGAAAATAAACTAAACTTGACAAATAAATCTTGGAAACTTTCAAGAAAGTGAAAGTTAACATCTCCTTGATTGATTCCATCAAACAAATTCCAAGATATGCCAAGTTTCTGAAGGAGATGTGTACACCGAAGGTGACTTCGAGGTGATGAGAAGGTGATCTTGGGAGTATTGTCTCAACATTGATAGATCCATCACTTCTAACCAAATGAAATGATCCTAGGACATTCTCAATTCCATGCACCATAGGGGAGTATTCTTTTTCTAATGTTATGCTTGATTTGGGCGCTTCTACTAATGTGATACCTCAGTATATTTACTCTTATTTTCAGGTCGGCTAACTAAAGCCCATTGGAATAGTCGTTCAACTAGTAAATTAGAGTACAACACACCCTTCTGGTGTGTTAGAGGATGTTCTTGTGAGGGTACAAAATTAATTTTTCTACTAATTTTTATGTTCTAAAAATGGAAGATGATAGGATGAATGGACACATACCAATTATATTGGGGAGTAATTTCTTAAAAACCACCAAAACAATAATTAATGTCCATAATGGTACATTATCTATGGAGTTTGGTGGTGAAATATTCCATTTCAACATCCTTAATGCCATGAAGCACTGCTCAGAAGAACATTCCTCTCTCACTATTAATTCAATTGATGTAATCTCTTCCCCTAAAAACACTTCATTTGTTTCCCCTGATCCCCTTTCTGAGTTTTCATCCTTGATTGATGTTCTAGGTAATGAATCATGCATATAATGTTGTGTCGGTCTAGAAAAATGCCATGCATGTTTATTAATTGATGATTTCTTGAACACTGAGGATCCAATGGCCATCGATGATACTACTAATCTTGTAAAAGCTTATTCCTCATCTTAGGATGATACCATTGAGCAGTTAGATGAGATTTGTGACCTCACACTTTCACACACAGTCACATTGATACAAAAACCCCTTGAATTGGAACTAAAAAAACTGCCTCAAGATTTAAAATATTCATATCTTGAGAATGGAAACAAGCTGCCTATCATCATTTCTATTTCACTCCCTCCTGATCATGAATTGTGACTGCTTGAACTTTTGAGGGAGTATAAAAAATCATTGGGATAGACACTTGCAGACATTCCTGGTATTGTCCCATCAATTTTTACGCATCATATTTTGTTAAATGATGAGGCTAAACAAGTGAGGAAGTCACAACATCGACTGAACCCAAACCTCTTAGATGTAGTTAAAAAGGAAGTAACAAAATTATTGGTTGTTGGAATCATTTACCCCATCTTTGATAGCCAATGGGTTAGTCCCTTTCAAGTTGTTCCTAAAAAACCGGTCTTACAGTAATCAAAAATGAAAAATAATGAATTGGTTCTAACTCGTGTATAGAATAGTTGGTGTGTCTGCATTGACTATCACCAACTAAACCAACACATTAGGAAGGATCATTTCCCATTGTCATTCATAGACCAAATGCTATATAGGCTAGAGGGGAAGTCCCGTTATTGTTTTCTTGATGGGTATTCTAGATACTTTCATATCCATATTGCCCCCAAGGATCAGGAAAAGACAACCTTCACTTATCCCTTAGGCACATTTTCCTATAGAAGGATGTCATTTGGTTTGTGCAATGCTCCAGGTACTTTCCAGTGATGTGTGGTTAGTATTTTTTCAGATTACCTAGAGAATTGCATGGAAGTTTTCATAGATGATTTCACTGTTTATGGATCCTCTTTTGATGAATGTTTAAGTAATCTTGGTTCAGTCTTACATCACTTCATTGAAAATAATCATGTATTAAATTATGAGAAATGTCATTTCATGGTGCGACAATGTATAGTTTTGAGACATGTCATTTCTGGGGATGGTATCCAAGTAGATAAATCAAAAGTGGATATCATTTCTTCCTTAACATTCCCTAAAAATGTATGGGATGTGCGGTCTTTCCTAGGTCATGTTGGATTTTACCATCGTTTCATTCATGAATTTAGTAAAATTGCACTCCCTGTCACAACCCGTCCTCGGGGCCCGTGCCGTGACTACCCCAAGCCCACCTTCCATAGGCCAGGGGCTGGCGACTAGCACCAAGGCGTAAATCCCGGTAAAAAGGGAAGGCATTGCCTTTGTAAAGTAAACAAGCACCACAGAGTAAGCAAGCGGAAGAAGTAAACACTAAGTAAAAGCTGGTACAACAATAAGTGCGGAAAAGTAAAGGGGGGCTGGAAATACAAGCCCAACTGTAAAGTACAACTGAAATGGGAAAAATAGCAACTGAAAAGTAAATCCGCAACGTCGAGCCGTCCACTGGAAGTCCCACCTGAAGGGTGAGTACAGATAGCCTTCATAGCTCCTCGGTCCAGCCGTCCGCTCCGAGTACACTCCGCCCAGTGGTCCACCTCCAGGTACCGTCCTGCTCCACAAGCTTCTACCACGATCAGCGCTGTCCGTCGTCTGTAACCAACACAACGTAGTGCGAGCATAGCTCATGCAGGGGTGAGTATAAGCTACTCAGTAGGGACCCCGAGACCCCCGAAGGTCTCCCAGAATCCACTAAGGATAATCCACAAAGGAAAGATGCAATCACTAAGTAACATCCGACACTGCTTAGGTATACACCCATACATATACCTAAGTCATCAATTCTCACTCGGCTCCAACATCCGAGCTCAAGTACAACCCAGACCACACAGGAAATCAAAATGTAAAATCCACACAGGATAGATCAACGCAATCCACAAAGGAAAGTAAAACGTAAATCCACACAGGATAGCTCAACACAATCCACAAAGGAAAGTAAAACGTAAATCCACACAGGATAGCTCAACACAATCCACAAAGGAAAAATAAAACAGGGTTTTCAGCTCACACAGGTATACTTCATTTGTAAGGCAAGAGAGATGATCATATGTAGTCACTGATTCATCTGACTGGGACCCACGTAGGATACAAGCACTGTTGACATCGTCATCGAACCCACAGAGGATTCCGATACAAATTTCTTCATCGTCGAACCCACATAGGATTCCAGTACGATTGTCTTCATCGTCGAACCCACATTGGATTCCAGTACGATTGTCTTCATCGTCGAACCCACATAGGATTCAAGTACGATTGTCTTCATCATCAAACCCACATAGGATTCCAGCACGATTGTCTTCATCATCGAACCCACATAGGATTCCAGTACGATTGTCTTCATCGTCGAACCCACATAGGATTCTAGAACGATTTTCTTCATCGTCGAACCCACATAGGATTCCAGTACGATTGTCTTCATCGTCGAACCCACATAGGATTCCAGAACGATTGTCTTCATCGTCGAACCCACATAGGATTCCAGTACGATTGTCTTCATCATCGAACCCACATAGGATTCAAGTACGATTGTCTTCATCGTCGAACCCACATAGGATTCCAGTACGATTGTCTTCATCGTCGTCGATGTAGCAGTCGCAGCCAGCTCTAGGGTTCCCGCACACAGCAAGCTCGCTCGGGAGGGTCCGCTCCACGAGCCAAGAGGCTGATACATCAACTGACACCTAGTCCAGAGTTGATGTATCCAAAAGTTCCGTATCATCACCAGGAACTCAACGTCGCAGACGGCGCGTCAATCGAACGCCCGGTCTGAGAGATATTGGCTTTTTCGTCCTAGGGGCCCGGTTGGTTTTTAAGGCAAAACCAACCCGACCGTACTCCAACTGCGTCCAAACCTTGGGAGGAGTATTCCAAAAGATCCTTCTCACTTAGAGGAATTCAACAAAGTCGGCGGCATGTCGATCGGACGTCTGAAGCTCAAGATATGACGGTTTCCGCTCCGAAGGCCCGGTTGGTTTCGTGTACGAACCAACTCGGCCGAACCCAAAGTATTCCGAAACCTTGAGTGCAATATACCGAAACGACCGTATCGATCCAAGGATCGCATCGCCACTGACGGCGCATCGTTCGGAGGTCCGTAGCTCAAGTTACAGGAAAAAGACCGAAAACGGTCTGAAGACGGGGGGTGGGCCCGGACCGACCCGGCCCAACCCCCCTGGGTCGGCCCGAACCGGTTCGGCGTGGCCCGGTCTGGCCAGGGTGCGACCCGGACGGTCGGGCTGGCCCGGCTCGGCTCGGCCGAGCGGCCAAGCGAGGGAGCTGCGGGCTGGCGTCGCCCCCGCGGGAAGAAGGTGTCGCGGCCCACGTGGGACCGCGCTGGAGTCAGCGGACGCGGCTTTGCCGCGTCCCGTGCGTGCCAGACCCGCGCGGCCGCGGCGGCCCTGTCCGGCGGCGCGCCGGGGTGCCGCCGCCTCCAGCCGCCGGCGCCGCCGGTGGCTTCCGCGGGCCACCGGAGTTGCTCTGGTGGTCCGATTTCCTTCCCGTCTGCGCCAAAGCTCCTCCCGGGTCCCGTTCTTCACTGCGGAAACAACGGATCGTCCCTGCAGCATGTTTTGTCATCACCCACTAATCCGCGCATCAATGAAGAACTGCGGAGGGTTGTCGGGCCGTGTTTGTTTGGCCCGCACCCTCCACGTTAGATGATAACAGTCGAGAGAAATAATCAACACATGAAAATATAACAAATAACAATTTTAATAAATTAAAATTGTTCTTATGAAACCGGGTTCTTTTTTTTAAAAGAAACAATCACGGGAATATAAATTATTTCACAAACCCCTACTTCGTCAAGTCGTCGCACGCGCATTCTTCGCGGAATTGATCGCCGCGGAAGGAGGCGATCGTCGCGTCGCGGAAGGGCGTCGCGTCGTCGCGGAAGGGCGTCACGTCTTCGTGGAAGGGTGTCGCATCGTCGCGGAATACGGTGTCGCGTCGACGAACTCCGAGGTTCAAAAACATATAGATTTAATTAATAATAATTAATTCCATCTTGTTGTTATAAAAACCACAAAGAAATAAAAGGAGCGCAACCCCCTACCTTGTCGTTGTCGATCGAAGGTTGTCGCGGGGTTGGATTGTCGCGGAAGAACGTCGCGGAGGAAGAATCACCGACGTCGCGGTACTTGGCGTCGCATCGTCGATCTCCGAGGGCTCGGCATTCTTCGCGTTCTTCGCGAAGGAGGATGAAGAACTTGATGTTTCTGTCAAATCCTCTCAACGAACAACACTTAAGAAGAATAGCGTTGGTCTTATTTTATTAACATGCCAACAAACGAAAAAAAAAGATAAGTTAAGTAACGACCCATTAATTCATAGAATTAATTCATGAATAAAACCGCCCAATTAATTGGTGCGTTAAGAATTTAAGAAAACGCATCAGTTGACTTTCATAAAGACGGGTTTTCATGGGTGCGTTACTTAGCGGAAAAGAAACGGTGGGGCTCGTGCGGGCCCCACCTCACAAATATCCTACCAAGAGGGTAGGATATTTTTAATTCCACCATATCCGCTTCAACTCAGCTTAAGTGGCTTTAAGTGGCTCTTAAGCGGCTTAAGTGAAATAAAAATAAAGTTGTCGCACCACTTTATTTTATTTCTTAACTTAAATCCCCAAAATTAAAAACCAAACCCGAGAAAACGCAACTCCAGAAGAGGCGTTTCCAAGAAAATATCAGCACTACAATTCCATCGGTGCCCTCAGAATTTGATTCCGAGCACCGGTTCAAAAGTTAGAAAAACCCGCTCGTTCGTTCATTGAACTTACCCAAGCCAAACTTCGGAAAATGATTCCGGGCACACCAGGCCTCGGAATTAGGTGCCGTCAGAAACTGCGTTCTTGTAAAATTCCAAAGAAAATTAAGAAAAAAATTTCCTTGAAATTTACGGGTCTTTACACTCCCACTCTCCCGCTTACTCCAAAAAGAAAAATATTTTGTTTTTGATAAAGAATGTGGAGAATATTTTAATAAATTAAAATGGAGTCTCACATCACCCTCGATAATCCAACCACCTTGATGGGATTTTCCATTTGAGCTCATGTGTGATGCCTATAACTATATAGTTGGGGAAGTCTTGTCATAAAGGGTCGACCGAGATCCACATGTCATAGCCTATGCCTCACATACATTGGACCCTGCCCAAGAAAACTAAACCACAACTGAAAAATAATTATTTTTCATAGTGTTTGTATTGGATAAATTTAGGTCATATCTTTTAGGGTACAAATTCATTGTATTCTCCGACCATGCAGCCCTCCGGTATCTCCTTAAGAAACCAGAATCCAAACCACATCTCATTCACTGGATGCTCCACCTTCAATAATTCAATCTAGAAATTAGAGAAAAAAGGGAGAAGATAATGTGGTGGTTGACCATATCAGTAGGATCATCTTATCCTTGTACCTTGACTCATCCCCTTGTATTCCCATTAATGACATGTTTCCTGATGAGAAATTGTACCGAGTGCAATATGTTATTCCTTGGTATGCCGAAATTGTAAATTATTTGGTATCATCTTGTATTCCTACTGATTTCAACAAAAACCAATCCAGTCATCTAAAACATGAGTCTCGTTGGTAAATTTGGGATAAACCCTACCTCTGGCTCACATGTAGATATCAGGTCCTTAGGAATTGTGTTCTCGATAGCGAGTTTCAGTCTGTCCTTAGATTCTGCCACACTCTTGCTTGTAGGGGCCACTTTGGTCCCCAACAAACTGCTCACAAGGTCCTTGATTCTGGTCTCTTTTTGTCAACACTTTTTTGGGATGCCCATAATTTTTTCCAATCTTGTCCTCATTGTCAAAGAATTGGGAATGTATCTAAAAGAAATAAAATGCCACAACAATCGTTTCTCTTTCATGACATTTTTTATGTTTGGGGCATTGACTTTATGGGTTCATTTACCAATTTCTTTGGAAAATTATACATTCTTATGACGGTCGATTATGTTTCAAAATGGGTAGAGGCACGTGCCACAAGTACAGATGATTCCAAAACAGTTGTGGAATTTTTTAGAACTCAGGTCTTTTGTAGGTTTGGATTACCTGGGTTCATCATTAGTGATCAGGGTTCTCATTTATGTAACCAAACAATGCAATCACTTTTGTGTTGGTATGGGATCGGTAATTGAGTGTCTACCGCATATCACCCACAGACCAATGGTCAAGCTGAGGTGTCAAATAGAGAGGTAAAACAAATTCTTAAAAAAACAATTCAACCCAACATAAAAGATTAGAGTCTTAGACTTGATGATTCATTATGCGCTTACTGTACTGCCTTTAAAACTCCCATTAGAATGTCACCTTATAGGCTTGTTTTTGGAAAAATTTGTATCCTCCCTATTTAGATTGAGCATTAGGCCTACTAGGACATTAAACAATTCAATTTTAACATTTTTGATGTAGGTTCTCAAAGGATGTTACAGATCCAATAGTTGGAGGAAATGCATAGAGATTCTTATGAGAACTCCAAGATTTATAAGGAGTAAACCAAGGCTGCCCATGACTGCCTTATCCTTCATCATGAGATCCACATTGGGAAAAATTCCCTCCTCTACAATGCAAGGTTGAAATTGCATCTCAGTAAGCTTTGTTCCCACTGGTTTAGACCATACATTGTTACCAATGTCTCTCCATTTGATGTTGTTTAGGTTCAAAATGATGAAACCAAGCAATCCTTCACTATCAATGGGCAGCAACTGAAGCACTTTCATGAATCCAGTCTAGAGTCCCTGATGGAAGAAATCCAAGTTCAAAAAGCAACCTATGAATGACACCCACCAAGTTTTATCCTTCCTTCCCATATTCTCTTTTAATTACAGTAAGGACACAGCATGCTCTAGGTGTGGGGGATGGGTACATTCCTGGGTTAGTTAGGAATTTTCATCATCTTTATTTCTTTTTATCTTTTTATCTTGTTTCATAGTATTATTATTTCCCTTTCCCATTTCCCCCCTCAATTTTTGGCTAGAATTTAATCATGGAAAATGATGCTCACTGAATTGAATCATGAAAGTTACACAAAATACATGAGGAATTTCCCTATTTTATGTTGTTTTAACATTTTCAAAAAAAATAACTAATGGAATGTGTGTTTTAACATGAATTTAACATTATGGTGTGACTTTATCTTGAAAATTGGTTGTTTTCCGATGATATAAATGGTTGTATCATTTTGAAACCTTTGAGAAAAATTGCACCCTTTATGTGATTAGTTCAAGGGAAAATATTGGCACTTAATTTCTCCACACATTTTTTCACCCAACCATGAAGTGTGATTTTTACTTACTAAATAGAAAGTAAATATAAGTTAAGTTAATATTTAACTATTTTCCAAATAATTTTTCCATATGTTCGCTCCTTATCTGATCTGTTTCATTACTATACTAGATTGACCTATGCATGTGTACCTGTTATCCGACTGTTTTATGCCCTCAAAAAAATTGAGTTGTGTCTTGGGTAGGTCAAAAACCACCCTTCCTTGACTTTTTATCTTGTTATAACTATTACAGTTAGTGTCGTGAGGAGATCAAACAAGGGTTGAGAGAAGAGTGTGAGATTTGTTCCAAGCACAGTATTTCAAAAATAATAATAATAAATGAGGGGAGTGATGAAATGCACATCATTATGGGGATATCTAGGTCAGGAGCTTAAGGATTGACTTTAGGGAATGCTTAATTGAGTGGGTCTTGAAATTTCATTGCAAAGGATATAGGATAGGTTCAGTGGACATAATCATTTAAGCAGAAAGGTTTTAAAATAATCTATATTTTCTGGATAGAAAGGTGGTAAGAATAGCATGACATGGTTTCCACACACACACGTGGAGAGTTAGTGACACTATTAACTTTAGGATTACTTGATCAAATTGGTATCATTAATCTCCCCTAATTTCATGTTGATACAATATATGAGACACATTTTTTCATGATCTTTGAGAATAACTCTATGGTGTGATTTTTTCTTTGATCACATTCCTATCACATTTTAAATTTTCATTGAATGTTAAATCTTCATGAAGTTGGGAATATCTCCATACATAATTTTTGGAAATATGAATTTTCCCAGGAGTTCAAATGTTTAGGTGTGGGTGTGGGATCGCACTGCAATTCTCTATTTCATTTTCACCCTTACACCACTGTGCTAAACTTGTTTTATATTGGAAATTATAAAAATAATAACAAATTTTATTCCATTTTTGAATCATTTATTTTGTGTTTATCACTGTTAAAAAGGGAAATGTTACTTGTTTTGATGATTCCATTGCAGGAGGAGGTGATTTGGAGGCCTCAGAGATGATCTATAAGGAAAATGGGCCAAAACTGCATGGGTTCCATAACACATGTCCACTGTTGGGTAGAGTATGAAAACTTAGTCCATCAAAATGGGCTGAGATTTTGTGGTCTGGTCCAAAATTCAATTTTCTACAACTATTATGAATACACCCAATCCCCATTCGTCCATTAAGGGGCCCATCCTAAGTGATATGTCCAGGCAATTGAATCTACACGAAGTCAAAGGTTGTGTGTTGTGTTTCGTGTGTTGTCCATATCTCGAGTTGTAGGTGTCCAAATGAAGCCAAACTTTCAGTGGAGATATCCAAGACATGGGGAAACAACTTTATAGTTTTTTCAAAAGCGATTAAAGAATGTATGGAGGTAGAAAACAATGGGACAAGTGGTTTTACACAATCTGTGTGCCCAAAACCACTTCCCATTTTTGCTATAAAAGAGAACCATGGGTACCTCATTTGAGAGTTCGAACCAGAAGCCAAACTTTTTCATTTTGGAGTTCAAGAGGAGTTTCCTCCTCATCCTAGAAGTTTTGGAGGCCCCTATCCTCATAGAGGGACCAAGGATGAAGGCAAAGTTCCACACGAGCCTCCTCCCCCTCCTAATGTCGAGCTAAACGGTGGACGGTCATTTCGAGGGAGCTACACACACTTGGGAGGGAGTCCCAGCACATTCTCTTCTAATGGTTTTTTATAATATTTGTGTCAAATATTTCACTTATTTTGTATCTTGACATGCTTCTCCCCTAATTACATTTCATTTGATATAATTAAGTGAAACACTTTTTATTTCAATGTCGATTGGGTTGAGATTTTATGTGGGAATCTTGGGATGTTCTGATTAGACAACACAAGAATCCTATTTATCTCACACATATATAAGATTTAAGTATGATTTAGTAGACCTTTTATTATATGTTTGATAACCAAATCTTGACAACATGATTTTTGTGTCAATGGGTGGTTCTTTAAGCATCATTTCAAGAGGCAAGAGGGGAGTCAAGATCTTGACAACCTTCAACCAAAGAATTAAACAAAACCATGTTAAATTTTCAGAACAATGAACCATAAAAGATGTGTAGTGAACTTGAAATGATATTATTATCACATAATTATTAACACACCACCTTTATTTATCTACTATTTAACTCTTTAATTAAGTAATTTACTTAAATCTGTTTTCAAAACCACCCTCCTCTTTTAGTACTTCTTATTAAAAATACATGCTCTAAAACTATCAATGCTCCTTGAGAGACAACCTAGGGTCTTCCCTAGACTGTAAATTTATCTTCAAATCATAACCAATTTGACGTGTCATGATAACGTGGTCACACACTGAAGTAGTCAGTGCCTTTCTAGCACAAATAAAGTCATATTCTAGTGTTATTAAAGGCATGTTTTGTAGTAGTGAAATTCTTTAGGAAACACATCAGTGTATTCCCTCATAATGGGTGTGTCTTCAAGGATGATCCTTTCCTTAGACTCAATCATTTGAGCTAGATATTCTTCCTTGTAGGGTAATAATATTCATGCTTGAGATGTTGGTGTTAAATAAAATTTATCCTCCTCCTTGCACTTGTATAGAATCGGAGAATGATTCGCAATATGGAGAGTGATTTCCTCATCATGGAAATTTATGTTGGCTCTATATAAGGAAAGTAAATCCATACATATAATTGCATCAAATTCTGAAAAAGGGAGTATCATAAGGTTTTTTGGGAAGTTCATCCCACAAATTTTGATATGGGAGGATTTGTATACTTGGGATGCAATAATTTCCCCATTTTCTGTTTTCACCAAAAACTCTAATTCTATGTTTTGTGGTGGTGTTTGAATATTTTCACTAAAATTTCATGATATGAAGGAGTGTATATAACTATAATCAAAAAGTATGTTCGTTATTCTTGAATGAATAACTAGCATACCTATCACCACTTCATTGTTGGGATCCACCTTAGTACACTACCACAAAAACAGTTTTTCCCGGAGCCAACATTTATCAGCGCTAACGAAAAAGTGTTGATAAAGGGGGGTACCTTTATCAGCCCTAAAAAAAGTGCTGATAAAAGTATCCCTTTATCAGCCCTTTTTTTAGCGCTGATAAATGTACCCCCTTTATCAGTGCTTTTTTTAGCGCTGATAAAGGGACCCCCTTTATCAGCGCTTTTTTAGTAGCGCTGATAAAGGGTCAACTTCAAAAAAATTAATTAAAAATAATATATTAATATATAAATATATAAATATAGTTATATAGTTATATTGATATAAATATAATATATAATTTTTAAATATATTTTAGATAAGTATAAATATACATTTACACTTAATATACTTAATATATAAGATATTTAGTGAAAATGGATTATAAAAAATTAATAAAATATTTGTAATTAATAATTTGATAATTATTATGGAGGAATAGTCATTTCATAACAATTTGAGGACCCAAAAAATCAAAAAATTAAAAAAAAGACCCAAAATATGTTGTAAATGCAACTCGAACTTCAAACGGCCATAACTTTTGATCTGGGTGTTCGTTTGAGCTCTACCATATATCAAATCGACACCTGTGATGAGCTCTATACCCCTATGACCAGGGTTACTCTGATCAAGGTTTTTTTGAGGCAAAAATAGGCCCATAAGGCCTCCAAAACTGAGTTTTTAGTCGGGGTACCCCGATTTTTTAACATTTTGTGGATTTTCAGCCTCGTTTAAGGGGGTATTATTGCCTTTTTTTTTGTGGGGACTGAATTTATTTCAAGGTATTACATTCATATTGATATTATGTCTTTGAAATTTTATCATTTTTTATAATTCACTGCTATTTATAATCAAATATATAACTATATGTACATATTTTTTATATATTCACACCTAAAAATTTAATTTTTTAAATAAATAATTAAACATATTTACATATAAAATATATTAGCTTTATCTAAATAATAACTAATATCCATTTTATTTAAAATACCAATATATGAATATTTATATAACTATATATATTAATATAACTATATATATTAATATAACTATATATATATTAATATAACTATAAATATATATATTAATATAACTATATATATATATTAATCTAACTATATATATATTAATATAAATATATATTACTAAACGAATAAATATAATTAAATATATATATAAATAAATAGATATATCATAAATAAGAGAACAAATCAATATAGGGGAGTGGCAAAGGCTTCAGGCGCGCAGGGGGAGGTCTCGAGATCAAATTCGGGTGGAGGCAGGGGCGCGTGCGCATGGGTGAATTTAAGGGGCTAACGCTGATAAAGGTGGGGTATAACGCTAATAAAGGGTGGATGGGGTGCGTGCAGGGGCTCTGGAGGTGCGGAAAAGCGCTGATAAAGGGGGGGGCTCAAGCGCTGTAAAACGCCCCCCTGAGTTTGGCAGGATTTTTTTAATTTTTTTTTAGTTTTATCAGCGCTAAAAAGAAAGCACTGATAAGGGACCCTTTTATCAGCGCTTTTTTAGCGCTGATAAAAGACCCCTTTTATCAGTTCTTTTTTTAGCGCTGATAAAATGGGTCTTTATCAGAGCTTTTTTGAGCACTGATAAAGGGGACCCCCCTATCTACACCGGCTTTAACAGTGCTGTTAAAGGCCTTTTCTAGCACTGTTAAAGGCCATGTTTGTATTAGTGGTAGTTGTGATAGCATAATATCTCCATTTTTGCCTTGTAGGTTGTTGGTTGTCTCTGAAAAACCTTGGCTTAGGGCATTGGATTGCAAAGTTTCCTAGTTCCTTATAGTTGAAACAATGAAAAATGAGATGAGGGTTGACTAGAGCATTCCTTTCCTTCATCGCATTAGTGGGTTTCTGTAACATCCCAGGTAAATAAAGAATATAACATTTTCATATTTATTAATATTTGCGAATTAAATATTAATTTTACTTTAAAGGGGTTGCTATGTTCGATAGCGTACCCGATATGCAACAAAGAGTTTCTTTGAAATCTTACGTTGCACACTAGTAATAAAATAATATTACTTTAAATGGTAGTTAACACGTAGCCGTTGTATTGGCAGGAATGGATAGAAATAACTAAAATATGATTATATATGTTTGTTAAATGTTTTTACATTTATTCAATAAGGGATAAAGGCTTAAAATACGAAAAGAATTCAATTTTAGGCATATATACTCTAATTTTCACTAAAGGTCGACTTATCGCCTTTTCATGGAGAACCATCTATAAATATAGTTTTGGTCACTCTTATACATTCTATTGGACCAAATAAAACTCTTCTTTAGAATCGGGACATCAAAATTTACTTTGTGTAGATTTTTGGTATTTTTCCGATAAAGTTCATTTTTTTAATGAATAGTGAAAAATGTTGTATTTTAATTCAAAACCTCTTTTTAATCTAATTTATTTATATGACTAGATTTTCTTTTTAATTGGTTTTAAAGTGAAATTAGAATATATTTTTACCATTTAATCCAATAGTGGTCTTTGGAATTAATTTCACTTTGAAATCAGACTTAAACTAGTGTCAATCTTTTAATACTTTTTGTTTCATAAAAACACGCTATTTGTTTTGACAACGGGAATTAATTATTAAATTAATTAATGAAAATTATATGTTTTTAATTTTTTAAAATAGACATCATTTTTGAATTCGGAATATCAAATATAGCTTAGGGTGAATTTTTGGTATTTTTCTGAAAAACTTCAATTTTTGATGAATAGTGAAACCACTAAGTGGTACTTAAAAAAACTGATTTTTCGATTAAATGAAATTTTACCACCTCTGTGTTTTGAATTTCAAAAATCTGACATATATTGTTGTCATTAGGAAGTAAAATGTGGTTCAATGGGATTAAAATAATTTTTTGGTGAATAGTAACTTTTAAGTTTATTAATCGGGATTAGAGGTAATTAGTGTAATTTAATGTTTTAATAATATGAAATGACCTAGACACATATCCTACCCTTATTGGATGTGTCATGGGAGACCAAGACAATACATGGGTCAACTTGGGGACCCCATGGAGCCACTTTGGTTGGAAAATGACATTAATAACTTTTTATTTAATGTTAAAATTAAAATGTCACAAACATGAGTTGTTTTACTAAAACAATTTTTAAATGGGGTTATACAAGTCATATTTTTTACTATAAATATTTATTAGAAAGATAAAAAGATTTAATACATCATGATATTTTTTTTATAATTTTTTATACATTAAATAAATTAAATGATATATGGCACCATGATGATGCAGCGATTACCTCATTATTTAACGATTTAAATAAAATGAAAAGATAATGTAAAATCTAAGACCTACACATGTAAAAAACCTATTGGATGGGTGGATTTAGAATCCTTATCACATTATCCTCTAAATTTATAATTATGGGACCTTTTTTATCTGAAAATCATTTTATAATAAAGTATCTTTTCTTAACTTTCCAAGAGTGCCCCTCCTCTCCTCTTATAAAAGGCCCCCACCTCTACCCCCTTACTCACACCTCTCAAGCCTTTGGTTCAGCCAATATCTGCTCTTTTTGTCTCTCCACATCCCTATATTACTCCTAGAATCCTCACTTTGTGTAGAAGTCTTCCCAAGGAAGCCTTTGAGCTCAAATCTAAGAGAGTTACCCGATTTTAAGGTAGTGTCTTCACTTGTGTTCTTTTGTTTTATTTTGCTTCTCCAACCCCCTAAACTCTTTTTATTCATTTATTTTTTAACAACTACAGTATATTCAATATACTAGGATGTTGTTATAAGAAGCATTCGAGCTACACTTACACACACCTACATCTAATGGTTAAAGAACATACTATTTCTGTGGATGGCGAATTTATGCCTCACGAAACGATGATTGTTCAATATTCTTCTAACACCTTCAAAGGTGGCCATTAAGATGTCACTATATTTATATATGATATATAATATGTTTATGTTTTCCTTAAGCTTCTGTATTTTTCATTTATGTCATACCTTTGTGGCTTCCATTATGGGTATACGCGATATCTTCATTTTAGGAAGTGCGGACTACCGCCCCCTCAAAGTGATTTGATTCGTTAATGCCATATGTGAGACGTATAAAGGATGGATTTAAAGTTATTATATATGATGTATGTTACATCTAAATGATGAATATAATTCTGGAATTAAAATATACATACCTCTCATTTAGTTTTAATTCCATTAATATGACATAGAAATGAAAGTAGCGTTCATGCGTACGTACGGCTTACCGTCTCCATAAATGGTGCATTTCATTTCTTACCTCTAAATGATTATGTAATATTATAAATACATGTATATTCTGGATATATATGATATATATGATATCCAAATCATGAATATCATTCTGAATATAATGAACCTTTGACCACATGAACAACATGTAATTGTAAGAAGTCCACTTTCGACTTAAGAACCAAATATCGACAAAACAAACATTATTAACTTAAATGATTGCATAATGTTTATAACATAGAAAAAAGTGATATAAAAGTAATAATGAACTTGAAAAAGGTTATTAATCAAGTTGAAATTAACTCAAGTTAATTATTCAGGATGTTAAAGAACGATCGAGTCAAGTGGGACCTGAGGTAAGGGACTTCGTCTCAATCTCCTTTCATTGAGGCATATTTCGTTTTATACACAACTATCTTTTATACGGTGTATAAACCCCTTTGACTTTTACTTTTATACAAAAGGAATCTTTTTCTACGAAGCGTTTTACTAAACGACAAAAAGGAATGTTTCTTTTAACGTACGCGGTGACAACGACCTTTTCTGCCGCCGCGAGTATTATTTGGTCTTTGGCTTACTCAACAATCCATGATGTTTTTTTTTAAATGAAATAAATACCATATACTCTTTTATGTATTTTGGTATCGAAAATGATTTTTATAATGGATTTGTTATGTCAATATATTTAAGTGATATATTGTGATAAAAGTGTGGAAATTTTTTCTTTCCATTATATTTGTTTTATGTCTTATGATTTTATAATGGTACTTGGACATTTGATGGGTGGTTACGTGATAAACCATATGACGGGTGGTGCCGTGAATACCAGGACGGGTGGTTACGTTATAACCTCCAATGCATTGGGTATGTAAGTTGGCCGTATGGCTATTCCATTAAGTGATATGTGTGGAAGTCGACCGTATGGTTATTCCATTTAAGTATGTTTATGTCCCAAGTTACCTTTATATGTTATGTGATCTTTATATGGGTTTTATGGTAATCTTTTGGTTACAAAAAGGGTAAGTAATGATCTTTTATTCAGTGAAGAGTTTTTACTACTTCATAATGGTGAAAAGTATTACTTTGATAAAGTATACATGGTTTACTTGTGGTTTTGAAAAACTAACAGTTTTCATTCATTGTGTATCCCTTACTGAGCTTTTTATGCTCACCCCATGTTTTTTTGAAATGTTTTTCACAGGACTTAATGTGGAATAGGGTCAAGGATGGGATCAAGGGAAAGTCATGCTATCTAAAACATGGAACTAGATATGTTTCTTTTTTAAGAGTTTTTATTTTATGGAAACTTAGTAGAAGTTTCTACTTTGTAATATTTTGAGATGTAATAGTTATGTCCTAATTCTCTAAAACTCTAAACCATGAAAAGATCCTCAATGTGAATTATTCATTTAATTCAATATTAAGTAAGGTTTAAGTCTGGGGCCTTATAGTTGGTATCAAAGGTCAGTTTAGATAACTTTAGGAGTTAGAATTCTATTAAATGATTATCCAAAAATATTTTTTTATGGTCAAATTGAAATGATATAGCATTTGAAGATTACCATGTTGCTTCTCCTAAGATATTTTTGTGTTAAGAATGGTTTTTCGTAGAGGAAATAGAACAGATTTTCTGGGAAGGAATACAGAGGGAAATGACCTTTCAAATCAGTATCCTGAGATGGTCAGAATCAGAACTAAACAGTTTGTTGCAGTGATGGCTCAGTTGACTCAGGTGAAAAATATTGGTTGTTTTCATTGATGATATTTTGGTGTTTTCTAAAAGTAAAGAGGAGCATGAAAGTCATTTAAGGGTTATCTTGCAAACATTAAAAGAAAAGAAATTGTATGAAAAATTCAGCAAGTGTGAGTTTTGGTTGCAACAAATTTCTTTCCTTGGTCACATTGTTTCTAAAGATGGAATAACTATTGATCCTGCAAAAACAAAGGTTGTGGAAGAATGGCCAAGACCCACAAATGTAACCGAGATTCGTAGTTTTCTTGGTTTGGAAGGCTATTACAGAAGGTTTGTTAGAAATTTTTCACAGTTATCTAGTCCAATGACAAAGATAACTTGGAAGGGTGTTAAGTTTATATGGACAAAAGAATGTGATGATTGTTTTCAGGAACTAAAAAGAAGATTAGTGAATGCTCCAGTTTTGGCACTACCTTCCAGGAATGGGGAGTTTGTTATCTACAATGATACTTCATTGAAAGGACTTGGTTGCGTCCTAATATAGAATGATCTGGTAATTGTGTATGCTTCACGACAGTTGAAAACTCATGAGGTAAATTACCCTACACATGATTTGGAATTAGCTGATGTTGTTTTCGCTTTGAAAATTTGGAGGCATCATTTGTATGGAGTAAAGTGTGAAATATATACCGATCACAAAAGTTTAAAGTATATATTCACTCAGAAAGAATTGAACATGAGACAGAGGAGATGGCTAGAATTAATCAAGGATTATGATTGTATAATTCATTACCATCTGGGAAAAGTAAATAAAGTGGCTGATGCTTTGAGTCGAAAAAGTAATGCTTCATTAACCATGCTACGTTTGGAACGAGATCCTTTGGTTTTTGATTTGATGAACTTTGGCATAGAAGTTGTTGGTGCAGGAAGTTCTTCTATTTTGTTTCAGGTATCAGTGAGATCATCCCTATCAGACAGAATTAAGCAAGCACAGAAGAAAGACAGTGGGTTGCAGAAAAAGGTAGAGCTGGTTCAGAAGGGTAAGTTGCCTGAATTTAACATTGATAATGATTGTTTTTTGAGGTTTGGGAAGAGATTATGTGTGCCTAGTGATTCACAGTTGAAGAATGAGTTGTTATGTGAGGCTCATAGTTCCCCTTTATCAGTTCATCCTGACAGTACTAAGATGTACAGAGATCTGCGGGAGTATTACTGGTGGGATGGAATGAAAATAGATATTATTGATTTTACTATGAAGTGTTTGAATTGTCAGCAGGTTAAAGCAGAGTGGCAGTTACCGAAAGGGATGCTTCAGCCTTTACCAGTGCCAGAGTGGAAATGGGAAAATATATCCATGGACTTTGTTGTGGGATTACCGAGGACATCTCTAGGTAATAATGCAATCGGGGTTATTGTTGATCGCTTGACTAAATCTATTCATTTCCTTCCTATTTGAGATACTTTCTCTCTAGATCAACTTTCTCGATTGTATCTTAAAGAGATAGTCAGGTTGCATGGATTTCCCCTATCCATTGTATCTGATCATGATCTCAGGTTTACTTCTAACTTTTGGAAGGGCCTTCAGAAGTCGTTGGGTACTGAATTAAATTTTAGTACAGCTTTTCATCCTCAATCAGATAGGCAGTCAGAATGAACAATTCAGACTTTGGAGGATATGCTACATGCTTGTTCGATGGATTATCAGGGAAGTTGGGACCAACATATTTCTTTGGTTGAGTTTTCATATAATAACAGTTTTCATTCCAGTATACAGATGGCACCATTTGAGGCATTATATGGTAAAAGGTGTCGAACTCCAGCTTTTTGGGATGAAGTGGGTGAAAGGAAGCTGATGGGACCAGAATTGGTAGAAGAGATGGTAGAAAAAGTTCAGTTGATTCAGAAACACATTAGAACAGCTCAGAGCAGGCAGAAAAGTTATGCGGATAACCGGAGGAAGGATCTATCTTTCGAGGTAGGTGATCATGTTTTTCTCAAAGTTTCACCATGGAAAAGTGTGATGTGATTCGGTAAGAAATGAAAGATGAGTCCAAGGTTCATTGGACCATATGAAATTCTGGAGAAATTTGGATCAGTTGCTTACCGAGTGGCTTTACCTCCGATTTTATCTCAGGTACACAATATTTTTCATGTTTCGATGTTGAGAAAGTATATGCCAGATCCATCTCATGTTTTGAGCCCAGAGGTAGTTTAGTTGGAAGAGAATCTCTCTTATGAAGAACAACCAGTCCAGATTCTTGACCGAAGAGAGCAAGTGTTGTGAAATAAGGTAATTCACCAGGTAAAGGTTTTATGGAAAAACCATATGGTTGAAGAGGCAACATGGGAATCTGAAAATGCTATGAGGGATAAATACCCCCACTTATTTTGATAAGTGAATAAAATTGCGAGGACGCAATTTCCAAAAGGGGGGAAGGATGTAACATCCCAGGTAAATAAAGAATAAAACATTTTCATATTTATTAATATTTGCGAATTAAATATTAATTTTACTTTAAAGGGGTTTCTATGTTCGATAGCGTACCTGATACGCAACAAAGAGTTTCTTTGAAATCTTACGTTGCACACTAGTAATAAAATAATATTATTTTAAATGGTAGTTAACACGTAGTCGTTGTATTGGCAGGAATGAATAGAAATAACTAAAATATGATTATATATGTTTGTTCAATGTTTTTACATTTATCCAATAAAGGATAAAAGCTTAAAATACAAAAATAATTCAATTTTAGGTATATATACTCTAATTTTCACTAAAGGTCAACTTATCGCCTTTTCATGGAGAACCGTCTATAAATATAGTTTTGGTCACTCTTATACATTCTATTGGACCAAATAAAACTCTTCTTTAGAATCGGGACATCAAAATTTACTTTGTGTAGATTTTTGGTATTTTTCCGATAAAGTTCATTTTTTTAATGAATAGTGAAAAATGTTGTATTTTAATTCAAAACCTCTTTTATATATAATTTATTTATATGACTAGATTATCTTTTGAATTGGTTTTAAAGTGAAATTAGAATATATTTTTACCATTTAATCCAATAGTTGTCTTTGGAATTAATTTCACTTTGAAATCTGACTTAAACTAGTGTCAATCTTTTGATACTTTTTGTTTCATAAAAACACGCTATTTGTTTTGACAGCGGGAATTAATTATTAAATTAATTAATACAACTTATATGTTTTGAATTTTGTAAAATAGACATCATTTTTGAATTCATAATATCAAATATAGCTTAGGGTGAATTTTTGGTATTTTTCTGAAAAACTTCAATTTTCGATGAATAGTGAAACCACTAAGTGGTACTTAAAAAAACTGATTTTTCGATTAAATGAAATTTTACCACCTCTGGGTTTTGAATTTCAAAAATCCGACATACATGGTTGTCATTAGGAAGTAAAATTTGGTTCAATGGGATTAAAATAATTTTTTGGCGAATAGTAACTTTTAAGTTTATTAATCGCGATTAGAGGTAATTAGTGAAATTTAATGTTTTAATAATATGAAATGACCTAGACACATTTCATACCATTATTGGATGTGTCATGTGCGACCAAGAAAATCCATGGGTCAACTTGGGGACCCCATGGAGCCACTTTGGTTGGAAAATGACATTAATAACTTTTTATTTATTGTTAAAATTAAAATGTCACAAACTTGAGCTGTTTTACTAAAACAATTTTTAAATGGGGTTATACAAGTCATATTTTTGACTATAAATATTCATTAGAAATCTAAAAAGATTTCCTACATCATAATATTTTTTTATAATTTTTTAGACATTAAATAAATTAAATGATATATGGAACCATGATGATGCAGCGATTACCTCATTATTTAACGATTTAAATAAAATGAAAATATAATGTAAAATCTAAGACCTACACATGTAAAAAACCTATTGGATGGGTGGATTTAGAATCCTTATCACCTTATCCTATAAATTTATAATTGTGGGACCTTTTTTATCCGAAAATCATTTTATAATAAAGTATCTTTTCTTAACTTTCCAAGAGTGCCCCTCCTCTCCTCTTATAAAAGGCCCACACCTCTACCCTCTTACCCACACCTCTCAAGCCTTTGGTTTGGCCAAGATCTGCTCTTTTTGTCTCTCCACATTCCTCTCTTACTCCTAGAAGCCTCACTTTGGGTAGAAGTCTTCCCAAGGAAGCCTTTGAGCTCAAATCTAAGAGAGTTACCCGATTTTAAGGTAATGTCTTCACTTGTGTTCTTTTGTTTTATTTTGCTTCTTCAACCCCCTAAACTCTTTTTATTCAATTATTTTGTAACAACTCCAGTATCCTCAATATACTAGTATGTTGTTATAAGAATCATTCGAGCTACACTTACACACACCTACATCTAATGGTTAAAGAACATACTGTTTCTGTGGATGGCGAATTTCTGCCTCACGAAATGATGATTGTTCAATATTCTTCTAACACCTTCAAAGGTGGCCATTAAGATGTCACTATATTTATATATGATATATAATATGTTTATGTTTTCCTTAAGCTTATGTATTTTTCATTTATGTCATACCTTTGTGGCTTCCATTATGGGTATACGCGATATCTTCATTTTAGGAAGTCCGGACTACCGCCCCCTCAAAATGATTTGATTCGTTAATGCCATATGTGGGACGTATAAAGGATGGATTTAAAGTTATTATATATGATGTATGTTACATCTAAATGATGAATATAATTCTGGAATTAAAATATACATACCTCTCATTTAGTTTTAATTCCATTAATATGACAGAGAAATGAAAGTAGCGTTCATGCGTACGTATGGCTTACCGTCTCCATGAACGGTGCATTTCATTTCTTAACTCTAAATGATTATGTAATATTATAAATACATGTATATTATGGATATATATGATATATATGATATCCAAATCATGAATATCATTCTGGATATAATGAACCTTTGACCACACGAACAACATGTAATTGTAAGAAGTCCACTTTCGACTTAAGAACCAAATATCGACAAAACAAACATTATTAACTTAAATGATTACATAATGTTTATAACATGGAAAAAAGTGATATAAAAGTAATAATGAACTTGAAAAAGGTTATTAATCAAGTAGAAATAAACTCAAGTTTATAATTCAGGAAGTTAAAGAACGATCGAGTCAAGTCGGACCCGATGTAAGGGACTTCGTCTCAATCTCCTTTCATTGAGGCATATTTCGTTTTATACACAACTATATTTTATACGGTGTATAAACCCCTTTGAATTTTACTTTTATACAAAAGGAATCTTTTTCTATGAAGCGTTTTACTAAACGATAAAAAGGAATGTTTCTTTTAACGTACGCGGTGACAACGACCTTTTCCACCGCCGTGCGTATTATTTGGTCTTTGGCTTCCTCAACAAACCGTGATGTTTTTTTAAAAATGAAATAAATACCATATATTCTTTTATGTATTTTGGTATCGAAAATGATTTTTATAATGGATTTGTTATGTCAATATATTTAAGTGATATATTGTGATCAAAATGTGGAAATTTTTTCTTTCCATTATATTTGTTTTATGTCTTATGATTTTATAATGGTACTTGGACATTTGATGGGTGGTTATGTGATAAACCATATGACGGGTGGTGCCGTGAATACCAGGACGGGTGGTTACGTTATAACCTCCAATGCATTGGGTATGGAAGTCGGCTGTATGGCTATTCCATTAAGTGATATGTGTGGAAGTCGACCGTATGGTTATTCCATTTAAGTATGTTTATGTACCAAGTTACCTTTATATGTTATGTGATCTTTATATGGGTTTTATGGTAATATTTTGGTTACAAAAAGGGTAAGTAATGATTTTTTATTCAGTGAAGAGTTTTTACTACTTCATAAAGGTGAAAAGTATTACTTTGATAAAGTATACATGGTTTACTTGTTGTTTTGAAAAACTAACAGTTTTCATTCATTGTGTATCCCTTACTGAGCTTTTTATGCTCACCCCATGTTTTTTTGAAATGTTTTTCACAGGACTTAATGTGGAATAGGGTCAAGGATGGGATCAAGGGAAAGTCATACTATCTAAAACATGGAACTAGACATGTTTCTTTTTAAGAGTTTTTATTTTATGGAAACTTGGTAGAAGTTTCTACTTTGTAATCTTTTGAGATGTAATAGTTATGTCCTAATTCTCTAAAACTCTAAACCATGAAAAGATCCTCAATATGAATTATTCATTTAATTCAATATTAAGTAAGGTTTAAGGTCGGGGCCTTATAGTTTCTCTCGTCGGTAATCGCTAGGTAGGGGTCCTTCATTCCTGCACCTAAAATATTTCCTCATTCCCCTTAGGAAATTTATGAGGTACTTCTTTCCGCACTTTTGACAAGTGGGATGTTGAAATTTCTTATCACCGTTAGATTTCTCCATCGAGCCACCAAAATTAAACTCCACTTTCCATTTTTTATCCCCATGATACCCTTGAGATTCACCGATCTCCATTTTGACTTTGAGGGCACATCATACAATTTTCTCATAACTATCAAAGTCATATATCATCAGGGCTTTTTGTAGACAATGTTTTGTCCCACCAAAGAAGCGATCAACCATGCATTCAGGGGTAATGACAAAGATGAAGGCATATCGTGCAAGTCTTGTGAAATTTTCCTTGTATGCCCTAATAGATTCATTAGTTTTTTTCATGAGGTCAAGGAAATATCTTTCCATTTTAAGTTGGCGAGTGCGAGGAAGATATTTTTTGAAAAATATTTTATGGAATTCCTTCCACCTCATCGCTTCGATATCTTCCTCAAGCATCATATTCTTGATCAACGACCACCATTGATCAGCTTCTCCCTTCATACGATAAACAGCCAGCAGAACCTTCTCTTGCTCGGAACATTGAAGGATGGAGTTAATCTATTGTTCCACGATTAAGGGATTAGATGATCCATTGAAAGTTGAAGGTCTTTGTCTCATAAAGGTCTCGATTGCATCTTGTTATTTCTTAGGGGGATTTGGATACTCCTAATCGAGGTTTCTATTCAGAACCTGGGTCAGCTGAGAGAGTATCATCACAAAATTAATGATTCCTACTCCCATCGGGTTGGACATCTCATTAGGGAAGTCATCACATTTCATTTCACATTGGTTGTTTACCTGATTCCTCATATTTCCGACGATTGGATGGAATAAAGGTAAAATTAGGGTTGGGTATTTTTAAACTATTAAATGCATAGAAGGGAATCAAATGACATTAAAAAGATAACTTATAAATTACATGTATTTCCTTAGATTATGAATTTCTAGACTTCAATCTATGTTATCCATGATCTATTTCCTAACATACATTCTTATGGTCATTTTTTGTTCCCTTAATAATGGTTTGTAATGAGATTACAAATTTACCAAATCATATCCCCTAAGAGTGTCAAATCAGGTGTGCAGACAGGCTTGTTGTCACGCACTAGTTCTCGGACGAGTCTAGCTCAGTGCGGAGTTTTCGGGTTGTACCCCTATGTATATCTATGTTAGTGCCACATCCACTTGTAGTATCCAGACAGAGATGTATTTTCTTAATAAATAACTTACTCTATACTTACCAAAATATAGGGATGTTTTCTTATACTTATCTTTATCCATAAGGCTTTCACTAGATTTTTCTAACCATAATCCCAAAAATAACTAAACTTTTCCTTTGATACCAACTATGAAAACCATTCTCTTTATTACACATTAAATCATGATTTATTACATAAAAGTACACATAATACAACCCGAAAGATCGAGAAGTCTAGTCTCTTTGGGAATTAGGTACATTACATAACAACTTAAAACATGTGATACCACAACATTATTGAAAACTTCCTTGACATGCTCATATTATTCCGTTGTACTTAAAACTACATGTGATAATCTGGGGACATATATAAGAAAGGGGTGAGCTATAATGCCTAGTAAGGGAATAAACATGGCATAACCTGAAGAAAGTAATACATGTTAGACAATAGACATATCAATGGGGCATAAAAGGAGTGAGATTCATAAACATGAATAATAAGGCATGATATAACAAAATAACATAAATACAACATGGAAAATGTGGAAACAACTTAAAACACTACATCATAAACATAGGTCAAGGTTAACTACCAAGACATCATGATGGGAAAAGTCATGTGATGGATTAGGTTCACTACCTAATCCATTACATGATGTCTCGTGATACTTTAACATTTCTCAATACATTGGAGCGCTATATAATTTTGGGCGCACCCGTCACATTCATTTCATTCTCATGCTTAAGGGTGTCACATAGATCATAAAACATGGAATCAGTTATCATCAAATTTTATTCCACGATCATGAAGTGTGGAGTAAATACATGTAATTCCCCAACCAAAGAAGTAAAAGTGCATAAAGGTGAACACCCTTGAGAGGAAATGAGTATGGGTATTCACTACACAATTGTTTTGGCATGAAAAATCATGGTGAAATTTCTACAGCATAACGACGTTGGTTAAAAATTCATAAAATGGTTTGATTCTCAAGGGGTCTCTAATAATTTAGACATAAAATGGACAGTAATAGGGACATGGAAAAACATATCCCAACATTAGGAATTGGAAATAGAAGGCATGAGATAATGAAGAAGGTTGAATAAAGAAGAGAAGGAAATGATCTCTTACCATGAGAGTGTGATTCCAAATTCTTGGGAGGAACATCTTGAGAGATTGGGGGAACCTTTGAAGGACTATTAAGAGGGGAGGGCATAGTAAAGATGTGCTCTAAGGATTTTGAGTGAAGATAAATGGGAGCTTCAGTGAGTTTATATAGGAAATGAGTGGGGAATTCTTTATCATTTCTCAAACTTAGGTTTTGGAATCTATATAATAAAATAATAAAAACCACAAACTTTCTCATGGTTTCTTTCAAATAGAGTGGTTTTCATTATTTTATAAGGCCAAAGGCCGAAATTATTAAAATAATACCCTTGCTGATGTGGAAGTGAGTCATACTCTTAAAGAAATGGTTTTAAAACCTCAAAATATATTATAGGTTTTGGAGGATTCATAAAGGATTTATAAAATTAATCAAATAAACTTAAAATCACATTATTTTAAAGGGAAAACATGGGTAAAGCACGTGACGGTGAGATTTTCATGAGGTGGTTCGGCGTACATGGTTTGGGTCATGATCTCAATGACCTTTAACTTTTACCGTAAACGGTTTCGATCTTGCTCAAGTTAATGGATCTCAATTTGGGCTTGGTCACGGGAAAAGCTGGATGATGTTATCTCCCTTGGAATCTCTGATAAATGGGCTTCATAGAGTACGATTCTACCAGTTGAGGTCATCGCCTCCTTTGTCTGTGTTAATTGAATTTGTTAAACCCCTATATTTATACTAGTCATATGATCATTGTTGAGAGGTTATATTATCAACGGTAAAAATACTTAATGGTCTTTTAAATCCGATATGATATAATAAAACCAAGAAAGTGCATTTGTTTTCTATAACCATAATACATAACAAGACATTTAATTAAATCATAAGGGAAATTTTATTTATAAAATTTTGAGTCATTACAGGATACACCTTTATCATTGATTTTTTTAGCACTTATAAAAGTTACCTTTATCAGCGCTTTTAGCTACCAAAGATAAAGGTTCCACTTTTATCAACGCTGTCTATTTAGAGCTGATAAAAACACATGCTAAATTTGCACCGATCTGTGGTAGCGTTTTCTACCGTAAGGCTTGTATTGTTTTTCAATGGTAGTGACAAGAGCAGGCCTTAAATTTGAATTTTCTCTCGTTAATCTTATCTTATGCATATGGTTTTGTTTTGCATTCATAACAACATCATTGATTTTTCTTTCATGATCAATTACAAGATTCTTCATTTCTTAATTTGGTTAGTTATGTTGTTTTTATTTAAAGTTCAAGAAATTATTTGATAAAAAATATAGCTTGCATGTATACTTAAGAAAAGGTTGGTATAATGCAACAAAAGTGTGAAAATTGAGCAGCAACCTTTTTCAAAGTTTATAAAAAGTGTCTAGAATGGCCAAGCTTTCACAATGCTTTTTTAGAATTGAAAATTATTATAAATAAATTTTTAATTAAATATCATAGAATAATATATAAATATATTTATATTGATTTAAATATAATATATATATGCTCAAATATGATTTATATAATAATAAATATATATATTCATAAATTGTATTTATTTGTATTTATTCATTTTTACTTATCAATGAGTATATCTATAATTATAATTACATATGTAAAATATATGAAGATCTTATATAAATTAAGATAGTATTAAGCATTTTATGGATTTGTATCATCAATTTTTTTTATTAAATTTGATTATCCAAATTCACAAATTTAAAAGACCAAAAAAGAAATTCTATTCAAATTGTCTATAATCCTTCAGTTATGAACTTTATGGAAAATCCTTGATTATGTCCTTTTATTTCTACATAATTGAGAAATTTTATACGATCAGTTTTATGATAGTTGCACTTTTTTGGACATATTTACTAATGTTCTCACTCAAGAGAACTCAAATCTTCAATGAAAGACATTTAAAAAGAGGGGTATTACAACGCACGCAAGAAGAAAACAGATCCGGAGACTCGACCCCGCGACCTCCGGCTCAAACCCCAAACCCCCCAACCACCATACCCGAGTGCGTGGGGCAACAATGAAAGACATTTATATTAACAATATTATGTAAATGACACAAAAAAAAAATTTAAAATCAAGTTTTGATTCATGTATTAACAATATCTGAGCATTTTTTGATGGAAGCGATGCTATCAAGTTCACATCATCTGATTTCATCAAGCTATTTAACAACACGAATCAATAGGGGTTGCTTTTCCATGACTCACTGCAGTTTAAAACCTAGGTCATCAAATTCAATCATTAAATGAATACTTCTACACTTGAGAAAATCAAGCTTCAATTTCTTCTAAACCTTTAAAAACACCTTGAAACGTTTTATTCATTCTTTTTTGGAGTTCGTATTTTTTACATATTGTGGATTTTTAAGTAGACTAAATTATGCATGTGGTGCAAGTGCGTTGTGGGATTTTTTTGATCAATTTATTAAGACTGTTTGAGATTATATATCTTTTATTAAATGTTCAATATTTTTTGTCTTTTTCGAGCATTGTACTGCACTTATTTGTTTCCTACTTATGATTTTTAGTTTATTTGATCTTTAATGAAATACATTTATCTGAAAATATTTTCAATTATACAGATTTTTAAATGTTGGATACAAGTACATATCTTTGGAGTGATATAAGTTTATATTGGAGCTTACATGTTGATTTTTTTTTTTTTTTTGGAATGATGATATCAAATATAAAAAAATATTATTGAATAATTTTCTATTACTTTATAATAAATGATTATATGCGAGTTTAATTTTATATCATTGGACATATTCTGTATAAATTTGTTTTTATATAATGGATTGTCTTTTGTTCAATTCACTTTTTTGATATGGATATCTTATGATTTTTGTAATGGATTGATTTTATTAGCAATTCTGTTGTGATAATTTTGTTTCTTCTACTATAATTTTGATGTTTCCTAGATTATGTATTTTATCGCCCTTTGAAGCTCTAGATTAACACCGACAAAAGGTGCAAATACATGTGCAAATAAAATTCAAATTTTAACGTTAATTTACCTTTTTTTTTATAGCAGTGAAGCATATTTTCATGACTGTATACTTTCTTACATATAAAAATAAGAGAAAAAGAGGGAGAACGCAACATTGAATTCCACAAAAAATATTAAAGGTTTTACATTAATTACAACAAATTATGTTTTTTTATTCAAATTAACTGGGCACAGAGATTTCCAAATTTCCAGACACATGATATGTAAAGCTTAACCATTCAATCACCCTCATACACAACCTTCCCCGTGGAAAAATGAGTGGAATGGCATGCCTGCATATAAATTTGTTTATCATTCTTCAAAGATTCATAAAACACTATTCATTTAAAAGAGACAAAAAGAGAGAGGTAGTATACCGGTTGTAATTGTTTATGTTGTAAATATGATATTTTCATAACTTGAACCTTGTCACCTACTTGCTGCAAATAAAGAAAAAAAATGTATATATTTAAACATATAGCATTGAAATCCCTTAAAAACATTATTTATTACAAACATACACATTTGAACCCATTTATATAGTTATTAAGAAAAATTAGGAGCTTAGACCGAACCTCTAGATACCCAAAACTTCAACTTTTGGAAAGTAGTCCATCTCATGTTTGATGCTTTATTTTTCCACTTCTCCACTAAGCCAGAGTAGGTGTTTCTCCAAGTTCGAATGAGCAACAAAGGAAGCAAAACACCCCCAAAACCAATCACAAATCCAAATGCTATTCCCATGTAAAACCATTTTGTCTCAATCCACCCATCATCTTCTACTCTATCATGATCATCATTAGTTGTTGAAACCAAGCATGAGGATTGATTTCCACCACAATTGATTGGGAGTGGAGGACCCCAAAGGAGAGGGTTGCCCAAGAAATTTGCTGGAGGAAAGCTTTGGATCTGAGTGCCCATAGGAATTCTTCCTGAAAAGTTATTATTCGATAACTTTAAAGTGCTTAAGAAATTTAGCTCTGTTATGCTTTCTGGATTTTTTGCAGAAAAGAGGTTCATTGACAAATCAAGGGATTCAAGTGATTTCATCGCACCAATTTTCATCGGTATGCTTCCTTGCAGCTTATTCCATGATAAATTTAAACTACGCAATTCTTGGAGGTCAGTCAACTCCAATGGAATCTTTCCTGATAAATTATTGCAGGAGAGGTCTAGAGATGTCATCCACTGTAAAGTTTTGGTATAGCTGTCTCCCTTGTCTTTTGTAACCAAAAATGTGCCCTCTACAGATGATTCTATTACCCAGCTGTTGGATTTGTACCAAATAATATCTTCAAATGACAATGACCTCCATAAACTCACAGTTTTAAAAGCTTTAAAACAATTTGGGACAACTTGAATGAGTCCATTGTTTGAAAGGTCTAAGACTTTAAGAAAATTGAGATTGCAGAGCTCAGAAGGAATAATTCCTTCTAGATTGTTTGATCGAAGAAGAAGAATTGCAAGTTGTGTAAGCACTTTAACCTTGGATCCAGGTATATTTCCAGAAATGTTATTCTCATTCAGATCCAAAACACGGAGTGCACTCCAACTTTTCAAAAAATTTGACACGTTCCCAAAAAATCTATTTTTGCTTAAGCGCAAATCGAAGAGGAAAGTAAGAGAATTCATGGATTTTGGTAGCTGACCAGTAAAATTATTACTATGAAGATTTACCCATCGTAAGTGTTTCCAATTCATCCAACAGTCCGGAAGCACATCTGATAAACGATTTCTTGATAAATCCAAAATGGAAAGGCTTGCATCAGTTGTTGTCATTTGACACAAAAAAGGGAAAAGTGGTCCATTAATAGAATTGTTGGAAAGGTCCAGAGACCTAACCGTTGAGGTGATGTGAGGAAGTGAACCACTTAGATTATTGGAATTAAGGATGATATGATATGCGGATAATGAATTTGGAACATCGCCAGGTATGTAGTTGTGTGATAAATCAAGAGTCAAAAGATTGGGAAAGCATGAAATCCAAGTGGGCATGGGGTGTGAGATCCTTGTATTTGACAAAGATATGTATTCCAAGCCCTTTTGCGACTTTAACCATGTTGGAAATTCAGGACCAAAACTTGTAAAACTCATATTAATTTCGGTCAGTTGAAATGGTGGAATCCATGTGGAATTGCACCTTAGGTTTAAATCCCGATTCCCTGCTGCAGTGAAGGACTGTAATGACTGTAAATTTGCAAAGTGGCTTCCAGAAATAATGCCCGTGAAGGAATTGTGGTCAATGTATAAAGATTGCAAGTTTGAAAGGTTTGCTATGGATATTGGAATTTCCCCCGTAAGGGAATTGGAGGATAGGTCGAGTTTCCGGAGCGAACTAAGATTGGAAATTGCCGAAGAAATGGGACCATGAAGTTTGTTGTCAAAAAGGTTGAGGGTTTCAAGATTTGGGAGATTATATAGCCACTCGGGTATGGCGGGGTAATTGTTCCGAGCTAGATTGAGGGAAGTGAGGGAAGTGAGATTTTTTAAACATATAGGAATGGGTCCAGCGAAGCTGTTACCGGACAAAGATAGGCGATGAAGAGATGATAAGGTGGAAAACCAGTGAAAAAGGGGCGGTGAGGCCTCTAGATGGTTGTCACTGAGATCGAGGTAGAGTAGAGCGGAATCGTTGATTTGTGAAGAAACAGGGGACGGGGGAGGGATTGAGCATTGGTACAAAGAAAGGTTGGATAAAAAGGGGAGTTGATTCACCACCTGCAGCCAATTAGGTGCGGAGCTGAGATTTAAGTATGCTAGATGGAGGAGTTTCAGTGAGGAGAGACCAGAAATCCAATCCAACCCCCTTCCAAGGTTCAGTTGTTCGTTCCAAGACAGGTCAAGATATCGCAAGTTGGAAAGGTTTCCAAGTTGAGGAGGGATGGCGCTGCCCAATCCTGCATAAGACAGGTCAAGGTACCTCAGAACGGAGAGTGAACCCAAGAAATCAGGAATTGGGGCGCCTCCAAAATCATTGCCGGCGAGGTCCAGTGACTGAAGTTGTTGAAGCTCTGCCAGAGAATTGCTGATGTTTCCGCTCAGTTGACGAGTGGGGAGGTGGAGGGAGAGAACTTGGCGGGTGAGGTTGTGGCACCCAACTCCCACCCACCCACTGCAGCAATCCTCCCCCACCCACGACGCCAGCCGGTTGGAAGGATCGTGGAGCCCTCGCTTGAAGGTGAGGAGGGCCTCCTTTTCATTTCCCCTGCACCTCACCACTCCCGAATTCCCGTGCCCTAATAACAAAGAGAGGAAGAGAAGCACCACCAGCCCCCACCCCTTCCCTTCCATCACTCAGCGATTGTGGTGCGATTGGCAGAGCAAGCAGTTAAAGCATGTATAGCTGCCAGACCTTGGTAGGCGGAGTGGAGGCGGAGTGGACGCGTTTACTCCATTCTCGGGCATCACGCATTAGGTCGTCGACGCGTCTTGGGTCCGCCTCGTTGTTGACGCGTTTCCTCCCCGGGCGTCACGCATGTGGTCGTTGAGGCGTGTCGGAGACTGGATATTGCCCTTCATTATTATACCATCTCACTTATAATTTACTGTAATCGATTTGGGATTCATTAGGTATTAAAATAAATTAAGATATCATAAATTTGATATTGAATAAAAAATTGATTGTAAAATACGTAGCATTAAAAAGAGTGAAAACATACAAATTATTAACGGTTCAAAATGAATAAAAATTCCCTATTGTTATTAATTTTAAATCATTCAAATTATTAATTTTGAAATTTATAAAAAATTCCTTGAAATCCATGTGACCCTTTAGTCACTCTCCACATCCCGAGCAAACCCTCCCAAACAACTGAACACCTAACACAAAGAAGACCGAAGCCAAAGCACGAGAAAAGAAATCACAAGAGGCATGTATATACATCGAATGGTGTATGCAAGCTGTGAACAAACAATTCTCAGTAGTATCCCAGCAAGGAGTTCGTCTTATTCCGTTTCAAATGATATTACAACCATGCTTATTTGAATTGCAATAATAAAATTGTTTTTTCATGTCATACACAAGTACGTAAAAACCAATATCAAACCCATAACCATTTTATGAATTTCCACTTTATTTTCATTAAATGAAAACAATCACCTTGAAATCATTTCATTGCCTCATTCCACATTTACCAAAAATCCATTTCAAATCCACTTTTGAAATCCCTTTATGAATACACATTTTTCAAAATGTGTTTGTTATCGAATGCAATCTATCTGGTTCTACAAACTGGGTATTAGATACAGCTTGTGGTGTTCAAATATGTATCCAAATACAGGAACCAAGCAAATTCAGAAAAATTAACCGAGTGGAGGTAGATCTACGAGCACCCAACGGAGCCAGACTTGCTGCTGTAGTTGTCGGGGACTACCACCTCACGTTGCCAACTGAGATGATCTTGGTGTTAAAGGGTTGTTACTATGTGTCGTCTGTTACTAAAAACATTATTTCTGTATCCAAATTAGATACAGATGGATTTGTTTTCAAGTTTGGAAATGAATGTTGCTTCTTTTACAAAGATAGAATTTGTTTTGGTAGGACACATTTATACAACGGTCTTTACGTGTTGGATTACACAAATCAAGTAATGGAAATCGATAACAAAGATGCTTCACATGACTCATACCACACCCAACTTTGGCATCACCGACTAGGTCAAGTAAACGAGAAATGCTTCACAAAGTTACATCAAGATGAATATTTAGATTCTTTCGAACTAAAACCACTTGGTGTATGTCATACATGTTTACAAGACAAAATGACCAAAGCCCCATTTAGTGGGAAATGTGGAAGGTCTAAAGAACTTCTTGAATTGGTTCATACCGATGTGTGTGGACCATTTCCAGTTGAAGCAAGGGGAGGGTACTGATACTTCTTAACTTTTACTAATGATTTTAGTAAATAAGGATATATATACTTAATGAGATATAAGTCGGATTTTTTTGATAAGTTCAAAGAATACAAGAATGAAGTTGAGAATCAGCTTGGTAAGAAGATTAAGAAACTCCGCTCAGACCGACTTGGAGAATATCTTAGTCAAGACTTCATTGATTACTTATGGGACTTTGGGATCCTATCCCAACTCACTCCTTCATACATGCCCCAGTGAAATGGTGTGAGTGAAAGGAAGAACCACACCATGTTGGACATGGTGAGATCAATGATGAGTCATGCGAGTCTTCCATTATCCTTTTGGAGATATGCGTTACAAATAGCGATGCACATACTAAACCAAGTACCAACTAAATCGATAAATGGTATTCCATACGAGTTTTGGAGTGGAAAGAAAACCATATTATCAAATTTACATGTGTGGTGAAGTGATGCGTTTGTTAAGGCCTCTTCAGGTAACAAATTTGCACCCCGAGGCACAAAGTGTACCTTTATAGGATACCCCAAGGAAACAAGGGGATATTACCTATACAACCCCTCAGACAAAAAGGTTATACTGGCAAGACACACCATATTCCTTGAGAGGGAGAACAACTCTAAAAGAGATAGTGGGAGCGAGATAGACTTTGATGAAGTTGAGATTCAAGGTATACGAGAGTTGGTATAAGAATAGATTCCACAAAGCCCTGTGGAAGAAAGAACTCTTCCAGAGACACAAGAGCTGTGTAGGAGTACAAGAGAGGTTAGAGAACCGGAACGGTACGGTTTTCTAGTTATCGAGGATGGTGACTCATTATTAGTTGATAATAACGATCCTCTAACTTACAAGGAAGTAGTAAGTGGCACAAATATTGCCAAGTGGCAAGAAGCCATGAATTCTGAAATGGATTCCATGTACCAAAACCAAGTCTAGATTTTGGTAGATCCTCCAGTTGATGTAAAGCCTGTTGGTTGCAAATGAGTGTTCAAAAAGAAACTGTACATGGAAGGACAAGTCATGACCTATAAGGCATGACTGGTTGCAAAAGGGTTCAAACAATGTCAAGGCATTGACTATGAAGAAACCTTTTCACCAGTTGCAATGCTAAAATCCATCAGAATTTTATTGGCCATTGTCGCTTACCATGACTATGAGATTTGACAAATGGATGTCAAAACAGCCTTCCTTAACGAGAACCTTCAGGAAGATGTCTACATGACACAACCTGAAGGGTTTATGACTCCAAAGGATGCCAATAAGGTATACATGTTGTAGAAATCCATTTATGGATTAAAGTAAGCATCTAGGTCATGGAACATTCATTTTGATGAAGCCATAATGAAATTTGGTTTTATCAAGAATTAATGTGAGCCTTGTTTCTACAAATGGTTTAGTGGGTGTGCAGTCATTTTCCTAATAGTATATGTTGATGACATATTACTTATTGGAAACGAGATACCAGTCTTACAGTTTGTTAAGGCATGGTTGAATTAATGCTTCTCCATGAAGGACTTGGGCGAGACAACATATATTCTTGGGATCAAGATCCATCATGATAGATCCAAGAGATTGTTGGGCCTAAGTCAAAGTACATACATTGATAAGATACTGAAGAGATTCAGTATAGAACAATCTAAGAGGTAATTGTTACTAACATCACATGACATTCATCTTTCCAAGAAAATGTGTCCTCAAACACACGAGGAAAGAAATATAATGGCAAGGACTCCATAGAAATCATCGATTGGGTCAGTCATGTATGCCATGCTATGTAATATGTTGGATGTCGCCTACGCATTGAGTGTGGTATGCAGATACCAAGATGACCCAGGTGACCACCATTGGATGACAGTCAAGACTATCATAAAGTATCTAAGGCGTACTGAGAATATGTTTCTAGTTTATGGAGGAGATAAGGAACTAGACATCAGAGGATATGTAGATGATAGTTTCTAGACTGATCAAGATGACATGAAGTCGCAAACAGGATACATCTTCACTTTGAATGGAGGTGTAGTGAGCTGGAAGAGCTCAAAGTAGAGTGTGGTCGCAGATTCTACATTAGAGTCTGAGTATATCGCAGCTTCTGAGGTAGCTAAATAAGTAGTTTGGATGTGAAACTTCATCCAGGAGCTGGATGTGATACCTAGCAATAAAGATCCCATCACACTGTACTGTGATAATACTGTAGCGATGGCTCTTGAAAAAGAGCCAAGGTCACATCAGTGGATGAAACCCATACTTTTGGAAGTATCATCTCTTGAGGGTTTTTTCTCAGAGAGGTGAAGTTTCAATGAGTAGTATTTCCATGGAAGACAATGTGGCAGACCCCTTGACTAAAGCATTGACTCAGCAAAAACATGATCACCATGTGAGGTCTAGCGGACTAAAAGTCGTAGGTAGTTGGATCTAGTCCAAGTGGGAGTTTGCAAGATTTGGTGTACTAGAACCAACTGGTTGTACTTTAGTTACATGGAAATTTAATGTATTTAAATATTAAACATCTTATTACATATTTTTCATTGTTCTATATGACTATGATGTAATAATGTCTTAGAGTATTTGTTGCATTGATAAGGTCATGTCAGTTCCCCACTATGATGAGAACCTTGAAATGCTCTAAAAATATTCTTAAATATAGTTCTACGATTGGATGACATGTTATGATGGGACACATAGAATTCATACCGTCAGGTGTGACTACTCGTAAGCAGATGAGACTTCCTCTCATGAAGTTCGCACTTAGTAATCTCCAAGACAAGAGATTATGAGAATAGACCCGCCAGTAGGAATTCTGCATGTTTTGGTGTCATCAGATATTTCTATCTATGAGCGTGTGTAATGATCCTTAGACTTTAAGATTATCATTAATACGTGTCACGACTCACGCACTTTGATTTACTGACAAAAACCATCACGCAGACAGTTGGCGGGAAGTAGGGTATGTTGGGTGCGTCGTGAGTGATATGTTATTAATGGATAAGTTAAGGAAGGATTTGTCCATTCCATTTATGGAAGTTGATATCTCATCCCTTTGATTGAAATATAACCATTGTGCGAAATTCCAAGTCCATGGTGTAACGATGAGTTTATTTCAGGTAGTCAAAGAACGACGTATCAAGCATAAAAGTTGATGACACTATCATGAAACTTGTTTGATGAGATATTGTGATAAAGGGATTATATTACATAGTGAGCGTTCATATGTGGATGTCATTGTTGTGACATTACGTTCTTTCTCTTGGGTGCCTTGACCCGTTTCTAGACAGTACTCTTGGAATTTAAGCAAGCCCGTCTAATGCTAACAAGAAAGAATCCTCAAGGGCCACACACTAAGTGTTTTTGGTGGTCTCGGTTAAATTTTATTTGAATTTAATTAATAAATATTATTCTCAAGACCGCGGAATAATTTTATTCAATTTAAAATGATCGCATAAATTAAATTAAATATATTTATTTATTTTATTGAATATTTAACAAATATTTATCTATTATTTTTTAAATAAAATATTTATTTAAGAAGATAAATTATTTATTTATTTATTCGGGTGTTCAATAAATGGAAGTGGAGTTCGAGCAGACCAAGGCCGGTCCGGTGGTAAAATAATTATTTGCAATATGGTAAATAATTATTTAACTAGTTGACATAAGTTAAAATAATAATGACGTTGCTATTATTTTGTGATGTAGAATTTTATTTATAATTAAGTTTTGCGTAAGTTGGCACACCATAAATAATGACACGGTATTATTATTATGAGAACGAGTTTTCTCTAAGTTCATGAATGTATTTAATTTCTGTTATGCAATTAAATATTGTAACTGAAGTTTCATGCATATAAATAGACAAGTACGCCCATTGTGCCAACCACCACACGATACCGAATCATACACCCGGTGCATTGAGAATTGTTGAACTAAAAAATTTCTCTCTCAAATCCTCTTCCCAACCCTCTCAGGAATGAGAGACGTTCTTCAAGGCTGAAGAAAAAGTGATCAAGAACGACCGACACAAGACACTCACTTCGCCGTGCTAGCACTCAGAGAATGAGTAGTGTCGATCAGAGGCCATTAGAGCACGTATGAATCACCGCTAGAGGGATTCTAGTTTGGATCCTTATAAGTGAAATGAGATAATTCTAAAGGGTCATTTTGGACAATCAATATCATCAACGAAGAAAAATACCAAATATCCAGGTATTATTTTTCTTTATGAAATTAATTAAATTAATTATAAATATGATGTGAAAGATCCTCTTTAAAGGTTTCGAGCCTCTTCCTTCTTTATATAAATCTTTGATTCTATTCCATGGAGATTAGCGTTCATCATTGTATTGATCCTGGAATAATCATTAATCATAGTCAAAATCAAAGTTGGGTTCCGTCCCAACCACACTTCCGCTGTGCTCGGAACCTACAACTTTATATCATTTCAAAACATAAACCCTTTCAGTTTTAAGATTTGAAAAAACCAAACCACTTCTGTCCATTCTGTGGCCCAAATGGGATCAAATACCTTTCCAAAACACCAATTTCATTTGAAATAAATCATTAAAACCATTCCACAAGCACATGTCATGAAAAACTATTTCAGAAATCAAAAAGCCCCTTCAAAACCACCATTTATGCCATGTGATAAACCAATCTAAAACAATTATAAAAATAATTTTACTATCACATATGGGTATAATTAAAAAAATAAAAAATTTAGAAACCTCAACCATCAAATAAAAAGATAAATAAATGAAATGCACAAAAGCACCTACCTTAGTCAAATGGAAATCAGGCCATAATCTGTTATCTTCATTGGTGAATACCCGAACATGCAAGGAAACACCTCTCACCAGACATAGCTACCAAAACCTCCCAAGATTAGGCCACCAAAAACCCAAAATATGATAATGGTAGCCCATAGTGTTCATAGGTGTTGACGCCCACCAAATGAGTATCATCAAAATCACAAAGGAAAAAAATACCTGAATATGAGTATTATTTTCCCCACAAGGAAAAGGAAGAAGAAGGTGTCCATAATTATGTGGATCATGCAAGCCTCTAAGAGACATGCAATCGCATGACCATCATGAGGTCACGCGAAGGATCCATGAGCAGCGCATAGCCTCCAGAAGGCCCTGTGAAGTCCTTTAAAAAATTCCCACTTTTGCGAAAACACCTCAGACAATCACTGATCACACGAAGATAGTCAAATAAGATCTCCCAGGTCACGCGGGTGGTTGACCGACAAGAGCCTGACAAACCATCAAAAATCCTGGGGAAATATGAGGAAAATATCCAAAATCCGAGAGCCTATTGCAGTCATAAAACTCACGCGATGCAACACTGATGGGGAGAATGATTATACCCGAAAACATTCATGAAAAATCACAAGATCCCCATCCTTTGTAAAATAAAACTAAGGAAATAGAAGGGGAGGAGGTGAGAGCCTCTTACGGTCGTAAACGTCATGCGATGCACCCCTAGCGATATGAAAGATGCCACAAGAACCCAACAATGTGCCTGCCTCATCTCACAAAATCCCACTGGCATGTCATCCTAATCACGCGAAGGGCCTTGGGTATGTCCAAGAGACCTTGCACTCCCCCTTTGTATTCTTAATAACAGATAGATGGAATTGTCCTTGAAATGTTTGCACATCTCCACAAGATCTTCTTTAGTCATGCAACACATCACCAAGAGGTAAAGTGATTGTCCTCGACAACATCCAAACAACCTCACAAACCACCAAACTTTGTAAAATAAACAAAGGAAATAAAAAGTGGAGGATACAGAAGACTCTTGCGGCCGTAAAACTCATGTGACGTGCCTATGATGTCCGTAACATAGTCTCGCAAGACCCATCGACAAACTAGTCTGATCTCGAAAAGACCCCCTGACAAGTCATCCTTGTCTCATGGAAAGTCCCAAACAAGTCACATGAGATCATGCGAAGGCCTTTCATAAATCATCCTAATCTTGTGAAGGCACATGGACATGTCAACCTGACAAAATGAATGTCCCTTGGAATGTCCACATAAGCAAACAAGACCCCTTTAATTAAAAATAATTCAATAAATGAGGTGTTTATAGGATGGTCTTATGGTCGTTGAAGGACATGTGACGCACCACAATGATTTATAGAAGGACCTCGTGAAGACGCATGATACTGAGGCCCTCTGCTGATTCCAGCTTGGAGTCGTGTGATATACACTCCGCAAAGCGGCGAACAATTGGGATTGTGAGACCAATAAATCCCCTAGCCCAACCTCAAAGAATAGGTTGAATTTTTTTTCATCTAGATGCACCAGTGCACACAATCACTAGAGAGTATTTCTCAGAGCAACTAATCTTGTGATAAAAAAAGATTCCCATCAGGTAAGATCGGGGGAACAACTGGAGTGACCATACACCATGCATAAAGAAATTCACATGATTGCTCATAGATCATGCAAAGTCCTTCTGGAAGGAAACTTGAGGAACCTCCCGCATATCTTCTAAATCATGTGTGACTTAAAACAAGATAACATTGAACAAATATAAGACATTCAAAATAAATGGTTGGAACAAAGACTAAGGGATGAGAGACTTAAGAAAAGAACATATACTTTGATTCTTGTGTTCTTCACATAAACCACCCAGGTCATGCGACAACATCGGGATATGTCACCCATATCTCACAGTACTCCTTTGGTATACTATTTGGATCATGCGAAGTCCTCTAGACACGTCAAAGAAAGTCGCATTGCACCCTCTGGGTGTTACACCCTAGTCTCGTGAATCCCTCTGGGATTGCCATCCATACCTTGTGGTGTCCTTCAGACATGTAGCCTGACTCATATGGTGACACTAGTACATGTCAGCTGAGTCTCGTAGTAGCACATGGACATGTCAGCTAGCTCTTGTGACACCCTTCAGACACACTATCTAGATCTCATGATGTTCTCCATACATTTCATCCTAGACATGCATCACCATCCAAGACATGTCATGCTGGCTCTCACGATGCCCTCCAAGCGTGTTAGCTAGCTCTCGCAATGACACCAGGGTGAGATAGCTGGGTCATGTGATGCCCTCTAAGAATGTAAGTCAGGGTCATGCGATGGATTCCAAGATCAAATGGCTGGGTCTCATGATCTCCTACAGACAATTCAGCCTTGATCACGTGACAACCTTCATACATGCCATATAGGTCATGTGACACCCCTTAGGACAAGTATTCTGGATCATGCGACTGTCTTCTGATATGTCAGGAAGAAATCCTTCAATATGTCAAGTAGACAACCAAATAATGTTGAGTGGATGGTCAAATCATATCAGAAAGTCAAGCAAGACATGTCAATATGAAATCCTAGGATATGATAACCTCTTTAAACCTCATTGTGTAAGCCCTAATTACAAGGGAAACCTCAGTGTGTAATCCCAGATCAATCAAACTACGATGACTCTGATTCCTACCATAACCAAGATATGCAGGATGCCTTCCTAAGACTTGAGATTCATATCAAACCTCCAAAGGATTGTCCCAGTACATAATTCATGCCTCCATAAGAAATGAGACTGATCATTTTATATCCCTTGTTTCCCACACAAAGAATAACTCATGTGGACTTAGAGAGTTGCAATAATCATATCATTTGCATCATAAGCCTATATAAAGGTAAGATAAACCTCATCGTGTAAGCCCCGACCAACGGATTAATATGATATATCCCACATATAAGAGAAATATCAGTGTGTAAGCCCCAACCAACTGAACTACATCGACTACGATTCCTGCTATAACCAGGGTACATAGGAAAACTTTCTTAAGGTCCGAGCACCATATTATACATTTCAAGGGTTTACCCAATACATAAGTCCTACACCCATATGAAATGAGGATGATCAATTTCTATCCCTTGTTTCTCATATAGATCATGGATCATGTGGGCTTAGGTAATCACAATAAACACATCATTGGCATCATAAATCTCCACCATCTAGGGAAATCTAAGTATGTAAACCCCAATGAGTGACATGATATAAAATATCCCCCACATAAGGACATTTACCTTTGAGCTAGTCCCAATGGCGTGAATGAATTATGATAACTCCGATTCATAATATAACCAAGATAGGTAGGACATATCCTTAAGACTCAAGATCAAATATTCAGTTCCCATGTTCCTGTACATATGTCCTCTCTACATGACGTTAAACTGCACGAGTTTAATGAACTACGCGGGTTTTGATTCCTGTAATAAAAAGGATATGTAGGATGCCACATAATGGATCAACCCACTCCTCAAAATATTAACCACCTCTCTACATGACATAAAATTACGAAGTGCCTAGTTATATAGCTTCAACATATAAGAAGATATCCATTGATAGAAAGTGGATGAAGAAACTCAGATACATAAAGATGGATACACCCATGAGATTCCCTTATTTTCACATAAAATAGGCTTAATTCATTATCATTTTGTTAGAGTAACTAGCCCCATATCAAGATTTGGGAGATATTCTCAAACATATCTTAAATCTATAATGGATTCCCGAAGTAGGAAATAACTCCCCACAAAAGGGTGCAATGAGCCTGACCTCCCATCCTCTCGACCCATGTGAGTCCCTAAGTGTCACTAAGTCTGAAACCCCAAATGACCACCTGCCTTTAGAAAGTAGGTATGTACTGAGTTATGGATGAGGAAACCATTGAGATTTTTTGTTAAGAATGACAATGGTAACCTGATATTAATGATTATGCAAGAAATCAACCCCACACAATCAACCGTCAGTCCAAACCAAACCCACCTTAATGAGGATTCCTGGTCATTTCTTTCCCATGGAAACAAAAATGGTGAAACAAATATGAATCTATCAAATAAAAAAAATGATTGAGTTATTATCCATTGGGCCATTTTTTTCACACTATATGCAAAAAAAAGGGAAACTCAACGTGAATCTCTCAAATAAAAAAATGTCTTGGATATTGTCCGTTGGTCCATTTTTTTACACACTATACAAAAAAAAAACGGTGAACCCAACATGAATCTCCCAAATAAAAAAATGATTGGGTTATTATCCATTGGGACATTTTTTCACACTAAACGCAAACAAAAATGGTGAACCTGATGTGAATCTATCGAATAACAGGATGATTGGGTAATTATGTGTCAGACCACTTTATTGGCATATCAAACAAGGCTAACAAGACTGAAAAAAAATCTTATGGATGATCCTCTATAACCGAGTGTTGACCTCACCTATTTTGATAATCCCAATTATGATTTCATATACTTTGATAATCTCAATCTAATATTTTTCTATATATTAATTCTTTCAATCTGTGATCAAGATGATAATAATATTAAAATAATCCCTGAGATAGTTTAATCTTTTTTTATCCATGTTTATATAAGTTCTGAAGTAATTCTAACCCATTCAGATATGTTTTGTATAAAAAAGGTAAGTATTAAGTCACTGGTCTGCGTTTAGCTAGAGCTAACGGTACTCAGTCTACTGATAGACTTAGTCTACAGATAGACAGAGTCACCGATACACTAAGGTCACCGATATGTACAAGTTTACCGACAGAATAGACGAGCTACCGATGTGCATGTCTACCAGTAGTTACCGATAGAGTAAGCCTACTGATACGAGTGCTGAATCACAAACCAGAGCTACTGATAGAAGTCTGATGATAGTGTAAGTCTACCGATAAGTGAAAACATCTACTGATGAAAAGATCTACCGATGGAGAGACAACTACCGATAACAAAAGCTACCGATAACAAGATCTATCGATGGAACTAAAGTCACCGGTATACGAGCTACCGATGAAAGTTCAAAAGAGCTATGGATGGAAGGTTTTGCGACACAAAGTCCACTGTGCATGTCTACCAATAAAAAGCTACTAATTCTTGACGAACCAGTCAAACCCTATACTCTTCATACTATTTATTTATTTATCTAACGGTTACATTTGATGGTTTTAATGCAGTTAATGTTATTTAATGATTTCTGTTGCATGTCAGGGAATCGTACCTAGTACCCATGCAAAAGGCGATTATTCTTTTCTGCCGAAGCTAAAATCCATAAAGTGATGGAAAGAGAACACTGGAAGATACATGTATGTTACACGAAAGGCACTAAGAAGACACACAAAGGGTGAAAGAGACAGAACTGAACAAACATTCAAATGTGGACCATTCTACATCCATACTCCAAGAATCCTGGATATACACGAAGAAACTTATTCTAGAGGAGAACACAAGCTGCATCTTGAGTGAAGCACTACAACAAACACTTCTTGCACTCAGGCTGATAAGCTGGACCAAGAATCAAAGAAGAAAATGACACTCTGTTTTCTGAGAAAAACCAGAGGACTCATAAGCTTTTTTGATAAACCAAACGAGTCCAGAGCTGCACTGCTAATCACTAAATCATTTCTAAACTCAATCATACTTATCTTAGTGATTCTATCTTTAAAATTTGAGCAGTGTGTGTACCCTGTTTATTTTACACACACACTGTCTCCTATGCTAAACTGGAGGATTCTTAAATCCTTACTCAAACTCTATAACTCTTTTGTTTCCCATTGTGGATGGTGGTAGAGGTCGGGTAAGACCTGGACAGTTGTGAGATGTTGTTTGTTTTTCCCATGAAGAACTGTGGTAGAGGTATTTGTACCTGGACAGTATTGTACTGTTGTTTACCCCCGATCCAGGGTGTGGATCAATTTATATAAATTTTTGAGAGGACTAAGTCTCGGCTTGAGACTGAACCTCTTGGTTAACTTTGCTGTGATTTTATTTTAAGTCTATAAGTATTACATATAATTTATCTGCTTATTAATTTGAAATACAAAACTATTTTAAAGCTACTTTGATAGTTAAATTAGCAAGTGTTTATACTTATTGTAAACTAGTAAGTTAGTTTCAAAAGTTAATTTAATCTTCAAATTAAGTTAACTGAGACCTAATAAATATTTGAGAAACTAATTGAACCTTTACACTCTGTATAGATTCACTACAATTTAACTTTGTTTTTAAATTGGGGGATATTAAGAGAAATATTTTTAACAAAAATTTTAATTGGAACTCAATTCACCTTCCTCTTGAGTATCCAATCCGACCAGCATTTGGTATCAAAGGATTGTTTTTGTTAAAGGATTTTTGAAATACTCTGTTTTTCAACTGTGATTTTAGTTGCATCTTTAAAGATCTTAAATTTCTGTTAGTTCTAAATTTTATCTCTTTAAAACTATTTTCTAAAATCTAGTTATAGATAATAGACTAGAGGGTGCTGCTGATAACATGCCACCTTTCTTTAATAGCACTAACTATGCCCAGTGGAAACTGAAAATGAAAATCCATTTAGAAAGCATGGGTTTTGATATCTAGACTACTATAGAGTCTCAATATAAAATTCTAGAAACTGAAAGAACAACTTGGGATGAACCTGCAAAGACTGCTTACAATAATAATTTTAAAGCTATGAATTCCCTGTACTGTGCTTTAGGAGATGAAGAGTTTAATAGAATTTCTGCTTGTAAAACTGCTTATGAAATATGGGATACTTTGGGTGTTTCTCATGAAGGAACAACCAATGTTAAAGAAATGATATTGAATACTTATACTATTAAATATGAAAATTTTAAAATTAAAACTGATGAACCTATTTCTGATATGTATCTCAGGTTTAATGAGATAGTCAATACAATTATTTCACTTGGGAAAGCTGTTCCAGCTAAGGAACAAATTATGAGGATACTGAGATGTCTTCTAGAACGATGGAGAGGCACCTCTGTCTCAATCAAAGAGTCATGTGACATTGGAGCACTGCCAGTAAAATAGATTATTGGTAAATTAATGATGTATGAGGAAGAACTCAAGGTGAATAAGGAGGAAGACGATAAACCTAAGAGAAAATCCATAGCTTTCAAGTCTACTGCCTCTAAGAGTAAAGACAAGGAGAAAATGCAAATACCTACTGAGAGTTCAATTAGTGAAGATTCTGATTCAGATAGTGATGCTGAGATGGATCAGATAGCCAGGATATTCAAGAAGTTTTATAGGAAGAATAAATTCTTCAGGAAATCTAACTACAAAGGAAAGTATGACAACAAGGGACATTGGAAAAAGGATTGGAAGAAAGCTTACAAGAATGATGAAATAGTCTGCTATGAGTGTAAAAGGAAAGGACACATCAAGGATGATTGTCCAAAATTAAAAGTAAAAAAGAAATATGATTATAAGGACAATAAGTACAAGAAAGCTATGAAAGATACTTAGAGTGCTTCAGAGGACAACACAAGTGAGTCTGAAGTTTCTGATTCTGAGAAGAATCATGCCAACATGTGTTTCATGACCAACACATCTGAGGTAACTTTGGATACTCCTGTTTTAAATTCCTATTATTCTAGAGATGATGCAGACTCTGATTCTGATTCTGAAAACATGACTAGTGAGGAATTATTTTAATACTGTAATATGCTGGAGGAGACATGCAATGAACTTAAAGACAAATATAAATCATTAAAGAAATAGCATGCTCTCACTACTACTATTAAAACCGAACTTACTATTGAAAAAGAGAAGAATTCTCAACTGTTAAAGGAAAATACTGAACTGAAAATGTCAAATGAGCAACTTAGAAAAGACTTAGAGAAGTTTAAAAATGGAAAGGATACACTAACTCAAATTTTAGGTAAACAAGTTGCACCTAAATACACTACTGGTTTGGGATACCAACCTGGATAGAGACAGTTCACTAAAACTCGATTTATTCCTAAGTCTGGACAAAATTCTGCTTATTCTAGTTCTGGAAATTTGTATGCTTAAACCAGTTATTCATATGGTTATAGATCAACTAAAGTTTATCTTTCAAAATTTATTGATTCTATAAATTATATGAGACCCATAAGACAAATATGGGTACCTAAAACTTTGATTACTAACCTTTCTGGACCCAAGAAGATCTGGGTACCAAAATCATTTCTTATCTAAATCTGTTTTGTAGGAAACATGCTTAAAGAGTTCTCACAAGAAGGTATAGTACTTGGACAGTGGATGTTCAAGACATATGTATGGAGATTATTCATGCTTAAAAAGTTTAATAAAGGTTGATGAAGGCCATGTCACCTTTGGTGATAATTTTAAAGGAAAGATCACCAGCCTAGGCCAGATTGGTAACTCTAATTTAGTTTTAATTTCTAAAGTTTTATTTGTAGATGGACTTAAGTATAACCTGTTAAGTATTTCTCAATTATGTGATGATGGATTTAATGTGAAATTTGAAAATGATTCTTGTAATATTTTTAATTCTGAAAATGTTTTAGTGTTTTCTGCTTTAAGAAATGAAAATGTTTATGCAGTTGATTTAAATTCTTTAGCTAAACAAAATGTTACTTGTTTAAATGATTTTCATAAAGAGTCTTGTCTTTGGCACAGAAGATTAGGACACTACAACATCTATTCACTTAGAAAACTGACTAGGAAGAACTTGGTTAGAGACCTACCTAAACTTGAATTCCCAATTGACAAAGTTTGTAATCCCTTCCAAAAGAGAAAGCAACATAAAGTTTTTTTAAATCAAAGAAAGAAGTTTCAACTTCTCAATCTCTCGAGTTGGTTCACATGGACTTGTTTAGACCTTCAAGAGTTTCTAGTTTAAATGGGAAGCACTATGTCTATGTTTTAGTAGATGACTTTTCTTGATATACTTGGGTATACTTCTTAGCTCACAAAAGTGAAGCTTGTTCTTATTTTGTCAAATACTCCAAATCTATAGAAAATATTAGTGGACTTAAGATTAAAACTCTAAGAAGTGATCATGGCCGTGAGTTTGAAAATCAAGAGTTTGAATCTTATTGCTCACACAATGGCTATAGTCATAACTTTTCTGCTCCTAGAACACCTCAGCAGAATGGTGTAGTAGAAAGAAGGAATAGAACCCTTCAAGAAATAGCTAGAACTATGCTTAATGAATATGACCTGCCTATTTATTTTTGGGATGAAGTTGTGAATACAGCTTGTTATATTATTAATAGAGTCTTAATTAGACCAGTTCTTAAGAAGACCCCATATGAGTTTTGGAATAATAGAAAACCTAAAGTTAGTTACTTTAGAGTCTTTGGCTGTAAAGTTTTTATTCTTAATACAAAGGATAATCTGGACAAGTTTGCTTCTAAGAGTGATGAAGGAATTTTTCTTGGTTATTATTTAACTAGAAAAGCCTATAGAGTCTTTAATAAAAGAACCAAATGTGTGGAAGAATATGTTCACATCAAGTTTGATGAAACTGATCCACATGAGCCTAAAACCTCTCTTGAAAATCTTGAGGAAGATTTAAGTGTTCTGGACCTTAATGATAAATCTAAAGAACCTGCTGTAAAAACATCCAGTTCTGGACATATTCCAGAATCTACTGCTATGGAACCCAAACCTATAGATGAATATGAAATTTCTAGTCCTACCTTTACTAGATCAACACGGATTCTAAAGAATCATCCTTTGGATGTTTTTATTGGTAATCTTGATAGAAGGACACAGACTAGAGCTTCTCTAAGAAATCAGGTTGAACATCAAGACTTTCTTTCACAGATAGAACCTAAAAATATCAATGATTCTATAAATGATTAATTTTTGGGTAATGGATATGCAAGAAGAGTTTAATCAATTTGAAAGAAACAAAGTCTGGGAATTAGTTGACAGACCTAAGGAAACTTTAACAATAGGCACAAAATGGGTTTTTAGAAACAAAGTTGATGAGTTTGGAAACATAGTTAGAAACAAAGCTATACTAGTTGCACAAGGATATAGTCAAGAAGAAGGAATAGACTATGAGGAAACCTTTTCAACTATAGCCAGATTAGAATCCATTAGGATCTTACTTTCATATGCTGCTCATCTGAATTTCAAGTTATATCAAATGGATTTCAAAAGTGATTTTCTAAATGGTTTTATTGTTGAAGATGTTTTTGTTGAAAAACCACCTGGATTTACTAATCCTCATTTTCCAAATCAAGTTTTTAAACTTTCTAAAGCTTTATATGGCTTAAAACAGGCTCCAAGAGCTTGGCATGATAGACTTAGTAATTTTCTTATTTCAAAAATTTTTAATAAAGGGATTGCTGATCCAACTCTTTTTATTAAAAGAATTTATAAAGATGTTTTAATAGTTCAAATCTATGTTGATGATATTATTTTTGGATCTTATAAACATTCTTTATGTACTGATTTTTCAAAGAGTATGCAAAATGAATTTGAAATGAGTTTAATGGGAGAACTTAAATATTTTCTTGGATTTCAAGTGTTTCAAAATGAAAATGGTATTGTTTTGAATCAAAGTAAATATACAAATGATCTTTTGAAATGTTTTGGTTTGGATAGTATTAAGGAAAGTGAAACTCCTATGAGTACTTTTTGTAAATTAGATGTAGATTAAACTGGGAAACCAGTGGATCAAACCAATTACAGAGGTATGATTAGAAGCTTACTTTACCTTACTGCTAGTCGACCATATATTATTTTTAGTGTGTGTATGTGTGCAAGATTTCAAGATAATCCAAAAGAATCTCATTTACTTGCTGTTAAAAGAATTTTTAAGTATCTTAAACATACTTTAAACTTAGGCTTTTTTTCTCCAAAAAGACAATCTTTTGAGCTAATCAGTTATTCAGATGCTGATTTTGCTGGTTGCAAGTTGGATAAAAAAATCACTTTAGGAACATGTCATTTATTGGGAAAGTTCTTATTATCTTGGTGTAGTAAGAAGCATAATTCTGTAGAATTATCCACTGCCGAAGTAGAGTACATTGCTGCTGGTAGTTGCTGTGCACAAATTCTGTGGATGAAACACACTCTTTTGGACTATGGATATGACTTTAGGCATGTTTCAATAAACTGTGACAATACTAGTGCAATAAATATCTCAAAGAACCCTGTGTCTCACTCTAGGACCAAACACATTGATGTAAGACACCATTTATTGAGAGATCATTACCAAAAGGGTGATATTATTCTTGAGTTTATTGGCACTGAACATCAATTAGCCGACATTTTCACTAAACCTTTGAGTTTGGATAGTTTAAGTTACATTAGACATGAGTTAGGTATGTTTAACCTCAATCAGTATCTATTCTCACCGATGTGATAACCTCACCGATGTAAAATTCTTACAGATGTGAATGCTCACCGATGTGAAATTCTCACCGATGTATAATTCTCACTGATGTAAGATTCTCACCGATGTAAAATTCTCACCGATGTGAAACCTCACCGATGTAACCCTCACTGATAGGAATTATCACTGATAGAAATTCTCACCAATGTGCGCGCTGGTTTAAAACTTCTCTCTGCCGCAAGAATCTGAATCGTTTTTACTTTATTTCATTTGTCTATTTATTTTATGATTCCTAAATGATAAAACTAAAGTCTGGTCTACTTCTAAATCCACCGAGCCTCAAACCTTAACCCTCGAACCTTAGCTCCCAAATCCTTAGAAAACCCTAAATCCTTCGAACTCGCAATGGAAAAAACCAAACTTCTTACCATCAGAGATGACTCTGTTGAACCGAAAACAAAGAAGCAAAGGGCCGAGCAAGAAGCAAGTGGTAGTGGAAGTGTTTCTAGAACTAGGCCGGGGAGACGACCCGTGAATCCTCATCTATAAAATCGAGTTATTATGATTGAAAAGGAACTGTGTGTAGAATGGATACTGCCTAGCAGGTCCTTAGTGCTCGAAGTTCTTGAAGATCAAAAATGGGTAGAGTGTTTTTCGAACAACAATGGTCCTTATTTTCCAAAATTAGTAAAACAGTTTTACGATTTTTTAATCTTTGAAGAATTGGAGAATGAAAATCGAGTAACCACTTTTGTGAATGGAAAGGAGATGTCGTTTTCATCTGTTGAATGGGCCGAGTTCTTGAAAGTTCCACATGAAGGAGTATCTGGATATGTCGCGAGATCCATGCCACCTACCGGTGACATTTTTGATTATGAGACTGCTTTAGAAGAACTGACTGGTGATGGAAGTCAAAGACAAGTAGTTACTGCAGAAATGGATGGAGAAAACAAATTGCTGTTCAAATTTGTTCAACATGTCTTGATACCGAGGAGAGGAGACTTTTCCAATTTGAGATATCATGACATCTATCTCCTGCATCTCTTAAGACATTGTTTAAAGGTTAATTTGTGCAGATTGCTGATGCTCCAGATAGAAGATATGACAAGGCCGAAATCAAAGACAAATGACCTATTCTTTGCTAAGTTAATCTCTGTGATGATCAAGGTAAAAGGGGCTGCTGAGTCTCAAGATGAGATAGTGGTAGTAAATAATAAATTCTGTATCACAACTACAGTTTTTAAGTACATGAAAATAAATTAGAACCCTTGGAGAGAAGAATGAGTCAATGATGACCAGAGGGTGTATGACAAGTTTAATCCTGTGGATCATCCTTCAAGACCAAAGGATGTGAGGGATCCAGGTCTGGGACCTGATGAAGAGGATCCTGAATACAGTGATGAATCAGAAGAGGAAGAGTCATGTGCTGATGAAGGAGGAGACCCTGACTTTCCTCCTAGCCCATCTTCTAAAAATCTAGTTCAACATATATCAGATAAGGAAGAAGCTGCTTTAGAAGCTGTTGAAAAGGCTGCTGTAGAGAATGAAGAAGATGTTCATGAGAGTGAAGCATCTCTGTCAGCTGAGTTGAGTCTGAGTCCAGTGATTGGACAATCTTTAGTACCTACTGAGGAAGCAAATGAAGTTGACATATCCTTACCCAATCCAGAAGACCCTCCTGCTGCTGCAGTGATAGAAATGATAGTGGAAGATTCTCCTCAGGATGAAAGACCTGCTGCGAATGCTGCTGAGCATGATGCTGAAAATGATGTTATCCTAATTGAGGATGCACCCATTGAGGGGGAGCATCAATCTATGTTTGGAAGTGTTACAGTGGATGTTGGATTTAATGATTGGGTAGAAGACCCAAGTTTTATAGTCTGTGGTTTAGACTATCCTGATTCAGATAATGAAGCATCTATAAATAGACCAAAAATTGTTTATGATATTGATTCTGAGTTATTGTATGAAGATGTGGTCAGAATGCATGACCTAGATAAGCTAAAGAAAAACCTTAAGGAATCTTTTGTGGAAGAGGTAAATAAAATGGAAGTTTCTATGGTATCTTCAATTCAATCAGTTATGACTGACTCTGTGGTCAGTTTAGCCTCTGAAAGAGCATCTACAGCAGTTGCACCTCCTGATTTGGTTACCAAGGCTGATATGGATATCTTAAGGGATGAGCTGAAATAATCTTTTAGTGCCTCAATTGCTGAGATAAAGCACAATTTTGCTGAAGAAATGGTTATGTTGGAAAGATCTTTTGAACTATATCTTGCCTGTAATTTATCAACCTTTATGAGAGAAATAGTTGAAGAAGTTAAAGACTGCCAGACTCAAGTTTCTAGACTTGAAGAAGATCTTGAATATCTAAAGGAATCTGTTGTTTCTTTAGACTCTTACATGAGCTCAAAATCCCAATCATATAAGGACTTAGCTTATGTGAAGAGTGTTGTAAGTCAGATGGTTTCAGTATTTGAAGGTTTCAAAAATTTTATGAAAGATCATATTAAAACCCAGGAATCCGATGTTCAAAATCTTATTAGTGGTTTGAACAAAAGCTTCAAAGAGACTATATCTTTATCTGTTGGTTCTCTTGCATCTAAACCTTCAATGGATTTGAATCAGTTTCGAGCTATGATGAAAGAGGAGCTTGGTTCTGCCTCAACCAGTGGCTCTGTGGACTCATCTGAGCTGAGCAGAGTTGTTCTTTCTACCAGAGATTCAGCCAGAGAAATTATGAAGATAGTCCAAGACTACATGAGAGAAGCCTCTGCCTCTAAAAAAGAATTGAAAGAAAAGGTGGACTCCTATTTCTCCAAAATCTACACAAAGACCCAAATGACCAGTCATTTCAAGCTTCTGATTGAGAATATGAAACTACCTCCTGTCAATCAAGCCTTAAGAGATCAAGTTAGAAAGCTAAGGGAATTGACTCCTGTGTTGGACAAGTTTATGGAGAACAATGATGACTTCATATCCACTATGGAGAGAGGAAGAGGAATAATTATGGATTTCAAAAATCTGTTGCTGCCTTTTCTGCAAGTTGATGCCAGGCCAGTAATTGTCCCTCCTGCTTTGCCTGCCTCTGCCTCTACTGCTTCTCCAATTTAGATGACTTCTGTCCAAGCCATTCGAAGCCTCACACATATGATCACACAAAGGACTAATCAATATAGGCCAGGCATAGTGTCAGTTGCTCAGCCTCCTGTGGTAATTTCAGGAATTCCTAAGCCTTCACCAGAATCCTCAACACCTGAATCCTATTCTGATCCCAAGGGAAAATCTCACATTGAAGATGTGGATTGAGAAAGTGGATAGACTGTTTGATAGGAATCCTATGTATTTTGATTTCTATTTTTTGCACCTTTTTGCAACATTTAATACAAGTGTTTTTCATTTATTCCTATTGTTCCATTTCTCTTTGTTATTTCCCACTTTTTGATTATCACAAAGGGGGAGAAATATTTTACAAAGGGGGAGAAATACTCTCTAAGTATCAAAAGAGGAAGACATATTCACCCAGAGGGAGAGATATTAATGAAAGGGGGAAAATTTTTATCTAAGAGCTATCATGCTTTACCCCTTTGATACCTCTGAATTTCCTCTTCTGATACCAGTGCCTTTTCTCTCATCCTCTGATATCATTTCATTTAGTTCTATGATACTACTAAATTTTAACTCTGATATCATGGATTTTTCTTTTATCTCTGATACATTTAATTCTATCTTTGATAAATTATGTTTTATACCATACTGTTTTCTCTGAGAAAATTGAGTTTCATTATATATCCTCCGATACAATTTTTTTAAACAATAATATCATAAGTTGTGATTATCAAAAAGGGGGAGATTGTTGACCTAACCTGTTTTGATAATCCCAATTATGGTTTCATATACTTTGATAATCTCAATCTAATATTTTTCTACATATTAATTCTTTCAATCTGTGATCAAGATGATAATAATATTAAAATAATCCCTTAGATAGTTTAATCTTTTTTTATCCATGTTTATATAAGTTCTGAAGTAATTCTAACCCATTAGGATATGTTTTGTATAAAACAGGTAAGTATTAAGTCACTGGTCTGCATTTAGCTAGAGATACCGGTACTCAGTCTACTGATAGAATTAGTCTACCGATATATAGAGTCACTAATACACTAAGGTCACCGATATGTACAAGTCTACCGATAGAATAGACGATCTACTGATGTTCATGTCTACCAGTAGTTACCGATAGAGTAAGCCTACTGATACGAGTACTGAATCACAAACCAGAGCTACCAATAGAAGTCTGCTGATAGTGTAAGTCTACTGATACGTGCAAACAGCTACTGATGCAAAGAGATACCGATAAAAAAAGCTACCGATAACAAGAGATACCGATGGAACTAAAGTCACCGGTATATGTGCTACCGATGCAAGTTCAAAAGAGCTACCGATGGAAGGTTTTGCGACACAAATTCCACTATGCACGTCTACCAATAAAAATCTACTAATGCTTGAACAACCAGTCAAACCCTATACTCTTCATACTATTTATTTATTTAGCTAACGGTTACATTTGATGGTTTCAATACAGTTAATTTTATTTAATGATTTCTATTGCATGTCAGGGAACCGTACCTAGTACCCATGCAAAAGGCGATTATTCTTTTCTGCCGAAGCTGAAAGCTATAAAGTGATGGAAAGAGAACACTGGAAGATACATGTCACATACATGAATTATTTTGAAGTTAAATTTCATTTATTTTCCTTTCATTTTTTGTTATGGATGGTTTCCAAAGGTTTTATGGAGAAATAGATGAGTTTTCATGAATTGGGCCAAACCGTGAGCCCAATTCCAGATTTAAAAATAAAATTTGTTTCCTTTATAACTTCTTCATTTTTTAATATTTTTCCTTCATTCCAATTCATAAATGGTCTCCTCTGACCTATTAACACCAAAATATAAATTTGGATCCTTTATAAATCCATAATCATGGTGGATATGAGTTTTTATTTAAGATATTGGGCCTGCCCGAAGGCCCATTTCCTGCATTAAAAATAATTTTTAAATATTTTATATCTCCTTCAATATTTGCGTTTTTTTCGGTGATTCCACCTCCCACTCGACCCTAAGAAACTCAGGCGCGCTCCCATTGCCTTCCCCCCCTCCTTGGAGCTCTTTGATATCGCGAATTAGGGCTGATCTTCATAGGGTGTCTCAAATCGGCCAGAATTGAAGAGGTAAATTTATCCCTTCTTAACTCTCTCAATTCTTACTTTTTCCCCTCCATTCCACTTCCCAAATTACCTCCTATATCTTGTTCGAAGAATCCCTAAATTTTGGATGTTTTCAATTTCAGCAACTATTGTTTTTGGAGTGATTAATTCAGGATACTTCAAGTAGGTGAGTCTATTTCTTTCCTCATTCAAATTGCTTAGGGTTTCTTCCCTAATTCTTGAATTATAAAAAAATTCCAGAAGTTAGGGTTCGTTCATAGGTTCTAAATTACTGTATTTTGGGTGAAATATTGAGGTTTTAGGTTTCTTTTTACTTCCTTGAGGTGCGGCGGTCATGCGGTTGATGTTTCGTCCCAATATTTGAGGGTTTCGACACATTCGGTAGGTGATTCCGTGGGTAACCATTTAATGATGAGTTAGTTTGCTTGATTAAATAATTTTTCATGTTCCTTATGTGCTGTGCATTATGAGAAAACCATTTTTGGTTGCAATAGTAAAGCATTTGTTTTTAAAGTTACATTTTTTCTTGAAGTGTGTATTTTTCAAATGTATTTCATGTGTTATATCTTGTGGTAGTTTTGTAAAATGTGGAAGTGATTTATTAGTTGTTGAAAGGGGCTTCCAATTATGGTTAGGTAATGATATAGTTCCATGTGGGCCTAAAAATGGGGTGTATTTGAATGGTTTTATTTGTATAACCTTGTTATACTCCTTGAAAGTGTTTTATGGATTTGTGTGTTCTCATGGGTATCTTTTGTGATATTATTCAACGTGATTATATAACATTTGAATGTGGATTATTTCATGTTTATTGGGCTGACAATTCTGTTTTGGTAGGGTCTTGGTGTGCTTTTGGCTTAAAAAGAGATTTTTGAAATGGATTTTATGTGCAAAGTTTGGGTATACTCTTTATAATTGTTTTATGAAAGTTTTGAATGCTTTATTGGGTTGTGTAATAGGTGAAACTATATCAGCAAACTGTTTTGGTAGGAGTATATTTTTAAAAGGTCCATTTCATTTGTGAAAAGGCTGTTATGTGATATGTATCATCTTGGAAATATTTTATTAAATTGTTTGAAGGAGATATTTTGGAGTGAAAGTGATGTGAAAGTGATGTGGAGTGTTTTGTGTGAGTGTGATGTGAAAAATTGAATTTTTGAATATGAAAGAAGTGTTATATTCCATGTGTGTGGGCTGTTATATGAGTTTAAATATCTTATAATTATTTTATAAAATTGTTTAATGGTTTTGTTGAAGTGTTGAAGAAATGTGAAATGTGTTGTGGGCTATTTTGGTGTGATTCGGATTTCAAAATCATTTTGAATGAAAAATGGATTTTTGTGACTTGTGTGGTATACATATGGGCTGTTTGGTGAATTTGTGATGTGGAAATGATATTTTCATGTTCAATGTACATTTCTTGACGTGTTGAACATGTTTGAGCACAAGGGGAAAACCTGGGTATCTAGGTGGGTGGACGTGTACTAGTATGCTAGTGAATCCGTGGGGCTTGGCCTCAGTTTCACTTAGCAAGATTGACGCTTACAACTCTAACTAAACTATGATGATAATGATTGGGGACCACTAGGTTATGGGTATGTTCCCTACTAGTGGCTCGTGCACGAGAATGTATATTTGTGATGGTTACTCTCACCGAGATACGAGGTACCTGGGACCCACAACTAGCTAGTGCCTAGGTGTTACTTCCTATTTCTTGTGCTCATTATTTACTTTGTACTTACCGTCAGCATACGGTATAGTTGGCTGGAAAATTCAGTAGTGTTGAATTTTTTTTAAAAGTGTTGATTCTTAATGATAGCCCACTTAAAAACTGTTTTTATTCAAAGTAGCATCTTTTAGAAATTGTAACTAGCTTTTCATGTTTTTGAAAACTTGCATGCTTTTCGTCTTTAAATGTTTATCACATGGAATCTCTTAGTGGTGGTATCCTACTGGGAATTGGCTCACACCCTACTTACACCCTTGGGTGTAAGTAGACATGGTTGTTTTTGTTGTCGCAGGTTGGGTACAGTTTTTTTTGTTCCAGTGGTTCGGGTTTCTAGCAGGTCCTTGGTGGTGAAGTCTTGTGGAGGTGGCTTGTGGGCGGTGCCCCTTGCCATGAGGGTTCTTGGGCTGTCCTTATTTGGATTTGTAACTTTGGTATAGACCTTTTGAGTTGTTTTAATCCATGTAATTCAGTTCTGAATTTTTGTAAAAGATTGTTTGGTTTGAAAAATCCAGATTTGTTTCATTGGATTCTTTTGTTGTTTTATGTTTATAAACTCAGGTAAATCGTTCCCAATTTTCATTTTATGATACCCGGGCACTTGTGCCAGCCCGTGGGGATCGGGAACGCCCTTAGGTTCTTGCCATGGACCGGGTCGGGTGCCGAGTTTGAAGGCGACCAGATTCGGTTCGTGACAAAATGGTATCAGAGGAGGTTCAGGTTAACTCTTTGGGTCATGTTATTTGGGGAAGAGTCAGGATTGTATGGAGTTAGGATTGTTGGGACATGGAATTCTAGTTATGGGTAGTGTGCCTGATCACCACACCTCATAATGGGATTCAAGTTTCCAAGAGAAATCGGTATTTATCTAAGTCCTTCGGTTTTCTTGGTTCGATGATGATTAAGGGAAATGAAAAGAGTGTTGGGTTAATGGTCCTAGTGAGCTCGCAAGGCCTGGAAAGCCATGTGGAGCCAAGGATATTCCCTAGAACACTCTCTGTGACAGTGAGGTGATTGGAATATGGCTGCCAACCATATTTCCAAGTCACCCACTGAAACTAGTTTCCTCTTGCACTGTTTTGTGCTTAGGTTTTGAAACCTTAGCACCTTGGTTTTAAGAAGCGTAAAGTTTTTATGAAATGATTTTCAAATAAAGAGGGAATGTTTTGGTTTATGAAATGGCAGAACTGAATTTTCAGAATTGTTTTGAAATATAAAATGGTGTGCTTAAACCTCTTTGAAAGCAGGAACTGTATAGAAGTTGGTTTTGAAAAGTGTTTCCAATAGAGTTTTCTAAACAATCAGAGTGTGTTTTAATGGGATGAGATGTTTTGAAATTGATGTGAATATATTGAAAGTGAGTTATTTTCTAAATGGTTGTGACTTTCTGAAAAAAAAAATTAGATGTGAGTTGGGATTTTGATCTCGTGGTTAGCGGTTTTGAGAAAAAAGGATGTGTTTGTTGACTGTTTTGGTTTTGAAAAGTGGAACAAATTTTTGTTTTAACCTTTGGTATTTTCATGAGCAACCACATGCATGGGGTTATATGGGACGATGGATGGTTGATGACATGACTCGATGAGTGTCGAGATGGATATGAGGAGGGTGCTCGGTGTGGCACTGAAACATGCATGTGTAAGGCTCATGGGTTACCTTTGGTGGATGCGATAACTGTTGAACCATTTGTTTTCAAAGAAATGTTTTTAAATAGAAACATGAAGACTTGATGAATTATTTGGAATGGTTTATATTATGTATTTTTTGAAAATGTTGATGTTGTGGGATGTTTTGATTCCAAGAACCCCTTCTGTTTGAACTGTGTTTTGGGTTTGTGTTTGGTCGGTAAGATGTGTTGTAGGGACGGTTAGTGGTCTCTTTTGAAAAATGTTTTGGGATGCCTTTACGATAGTTCCCTTCATGTGTTTGGAGCTGGTTTATGGCTTGTTTTGACCAATATACCAGGTTGGTTGGGTCCTTGGGTTCTCTCATTGGATAAGGTACACCCCCATTAAAGGTTAATGCATAATTGAAGCGCAACCCAGATTGTTTCTCCATTGGAAAATCCTCCAGTTGATCAATATAAGGAATCCATTTCTTGAGCTTTTTAGATTGAGTATACACCCTTTCCTTTATTGGTTTTGTGTATCCTCTTGTAGTGGGAGATTGATTATGGATGGTTGAAAGTGACCTTAGCCTCTTAAGTTTCCTATTTTTTTCGAAGGTGGAAGTGTTCTGGGTTTTTTAGCATGGATAAGTATTTGGATAGTGTCTAATAGGAACTCTCGGTCCTTTATAGTCTCTTCGAAGAAGGAGTTTATGTTAAACTACTATTGTGGGAAATCTGGTCATAAGAGGATATTATGGCCACTTTCTAGAATTGTGTGTTGTTTTGGGATGTTGTACAAGTTACCTCTCTATTCATTTTTTATATCAGTCGCAATGGTCATGTTCGATGATTCCTTGTGATGGCATGTGCTCGATTGACTGTAAAGGTGAAAGTTGGGCGATCATCTGAGAGTCTCTATTATGTTGGGAGAATGTCTCCCTTGAAAAAAAAACATAAAAAAAATATTCCATTTTAGAGGAAGGTGAGTATAAGTGTTCTTTACTTCTATTTTTTCTCACCCGAACAAACAAGGTATGATGTGTGTACATCTTCTAATCCCTTGTTTCAGTGAAATATCGAGTTAGGGTAAAGTGAGTTTGGAATGTGTTATGTCTTGGAAAAAAAAATTATCGGGGGGATTGCGGTGTAGTTGTTGTTTGCAATGAAAGAAGAATTCTCATTCAGGTGGTTTCCAAAGCCTAACTGCGAGGCCGAAGATGCTTCGATATTTTGAGCTCCAGCCATAGGTCCCGGAGAGAAGCTGGCGCGTAGTCAGGGGAAACCCCAGTGTCATTTAAACCCTTGTGCAAAGTCCTATCCTCAATATGAAAGATAATAAGAGTTTAAACCTATGGTGTCATCATATTTCTTCAGTTGTTCCCGTTCGGTGGAAATAGGTGGAGGGTCTTGTACCCATGTCATCACACAATGTTATTCCCTCCCACTTTGGTTTCCATTGTGTCTTTAGAGAAAGGTATGAAGTTTGGCTAGACAGGTTGACCACATGGTTTACACTTGGTTAGTAGTGACCATGCCCCCCCCAAAAAAAACCACGTAGATAGAAGAATCTCCACTGTTAGTTCATGGTTTCCCAAACCATGCAGACTAACCATGTGGTCGTCCCAAAACTTTATATTTTGGGGTCTTTCTGTACCGGCCCATGCTGGTCGATTAAGATTGTTGGTTCTTATGGTGGGGAGCCTTTTTTTTCCGTACCGATAACTTAGATTTATCCATGGTCAAGGATTAGTGGTATGTAGTCTCATTTGGATCTATCAATCTACCTAAATCTTCCTTGAGTAACCATTGATATTGTAGAGTGCCCAATGGTTTAGTTATAGCAAGGTATGTGTAACCTTGTTCGATGTTGTTGTTCGTTTGAGTGAATTGCTTGAGTCTTGTTCTGATAGTGTTTGAGGTGTTTTCCTTTGGGATAAAGCCTGAATGTGATTGATTGTTTCAGGAAAGTGGTGTATGATTTTTTTGTGAATTATTCCTTCCTTAATTGATCAATGGAGGTGTTTTGGCCTTTGGGGGCGAAACCTGGAAAGGGAGTACATCTTGGTTTATCAGTTCGGTTTGGCTTTCGTATCTGCCCTTTCTGTAGCTTTCCGGGGACGGAAAGTTTTCATGGTGGGGAGAATTGTCACATACATGAATTATTTTGAAGTTAAATTTCATTTATTTTCCTTTCATTTTTTGTTTTGGATGGTTTCCAAAGGTTTTATGGAGAAATAGATGAGTTTTCATGAATTGGGCCAAACCGTGAGCCCAATTCCAGATTTAAAAATAAAATTTGTTTCCTTTATAACTTCTTCATTTTTTAATATTTTTCCTTCATTCCAATTCATAAATGGTCTCCTATGACCTATTAACACCAAAATATAAATTTGGATCCTTTATAAATCCATAATCATGGTGGATATGGGTTTTTATTTAAGATATTGGGCCTGCCCGAAGGCCCATTTCCTGCATTAAAAATAATTTTTAAATATTTTATATCTCCTTCAATATTTGAGTTTTTTCGGTGATTCCACCTCCCACTCGACCCTAAGAAACTCAGGCGCGCTCCCATTGCCTTCCCCCCCTCCTTGGAGCTCTTTGATATCGCGAATTAGGGCTGATCTTCATAGGGTGTCTCAAATCGGCCAGAATTGAAGAGGTAACTTTATCCCTTCTTAACTCTCTCAATTATTACTTTTTCCCCTCCATTCCACTTCCCAAATTACCTCCTATATCTTGTTCGAAGAGTCCCTAAATTTTGGCTGTTTTCAATTTCAGCAACTATTGTTTTTGGAGTGATTAATTCAGGATACTTCAAGTAGGTGAGTCTATTTCTTTCCTCATTCAAATTGCTTAGGGTTTCTTCCCTAATTCTTGAATTATAAAAAAATTCCAGAAGTTAGGGTTCATTCATAGGTTCTAAATTACTGTATTTTGGGTGAAATATTGAGGTTTTAGGTTTCTTTTTACTTCCTTGAGGTGCGGCGGTCATGCGGTTGATGTTTCGTCCCAATATTTGAGGGTTTCGACACATTAGGTAGGTGATTCCGTGGGTAACCATTTAATGATGAGTTAGTTTGCTTGATTAAATAATTTTTCATGTTCCTTATGTGCTGTGCATTATGAGAAAACCATTTTTGGTTGCAATAGTAAAGCATTTGTTTTTAAAGTTACATTTTTTCTTGAAGTGTGTATTTTTCAAATGTATTTCATGTGTTATATCTTGTGGTAGTTTTGTAAAATGTGGAAGTGATTTATTAGTTGTTGAAAGGGGCTGCCAATTATGGTTAGGTAATGATATAGTTCCATGTGGGCCTAAAAATGGGGTGTATTTGAATGGTTTTATTTGTATAACCTTGTTATACTCCTTGAAAGTGTTTATGGATTTGTGTGTTCTCATGGGTATCTTTTGTGATATTATTCAACGTGATTATATAACATTTGAATGTGGATTATTTCATGTTTATTGGGCTGCCAATTCTGTTTTGGTAGGGTCTTGGTGTGCTTTTGGCTTAAAAAGAGATTTTTGAAATGGATTTTATGTGCAAAGTTTGGGTATACTCTTTATAATTGTTTTATGAAAGTTTTGAATGCTTTATTGGGTTGTGTAATAGGTAAAACTATATCAGCAAACTGTTTTGGTAGGAGTATATTTTTAAAAGGTCCATTTCATTTGTGAAAAGGCTGTTATGTGATATGTATCATCTTGGAAATATTTTATTAAATTGTTTGAAGGAGATATTTTGGAGTGAAAGTGATGTGAAAGTGATGTGGAGTGTTTTGTGTGAGTGTGATGTGAAAAATTAAATTTTTGAATACGAAAGAAGTGTTATATTCCATGTGTGTGGGCTGTTATATGAGTTTAAATATCTTATAATTATTTTATAAAATTGTTTAATGGTTTTGTGGAAGTGTTGAAGAAATGTGAAATGTGTTGTGGGCTATTTTGGTGTGATTCGGATTTCAAAATCATTTTGAATGAAAAATGGATTTTTGTGACTTGTGTGGTATACATATGGGCTGTTTGGTGAATTTGTGATGTGGAAATGATATTTTCATGTTCAATGTACATTTCTTGACGTGTTGAACATGTTTGAGCACAAGGGGAAAACCTGGGTATCTAGGTGGGTGGACGTGTACTAGTATGCTAGTGAATCCGTGGGGCTTGGCCTCAGTTTCACTTAGCAAGATTGACGCTTACAACTCTAACTAAACTATGATGATAATGATTGGGGACCACTAGGTTATGGGTATGTTCCCTACTAGTGGCTCGTGCACGAGAATGGATATTTGTGATGGTTACTCTCACCGAGATACGAGGTACCTGGGACCCACAGCTAGCTAGTGCCTAGGTGTTACTTCCTATTTCTTATGCTCATTATTTACTTTGTACTTACCGTCGACATACGGTATAGTTGGCTGGAAAATTCAGTAGTGTTGAATTTTTTTTAAAAGTGTTGATTCTTAATGATAGCCCACTTAAAAACTGTTTTTATTCAAAGTAGCATCTTTTAGAAATTGTAACTAGCTTTTCATGTTTTTGAAAACTTGCATGCTTTTCGTCTTTAAATGTTTATCACATGGAATCTCTTAGTGGTGGTATCCTACTGGGCATTGGCTCACACCCTACTTACACCCTTGGGTGTAAGTAGACATGGTTGTTTTTGTTGTCGCAGGTTGGGTACAGTTTTTTTTGTTCCAGTGGTTCGGGTTTCTAGCAGGTCCTTGGTGGTGAAGTCTTGTGGAGGTGGCTTGTGGGCGGTGCCCCTTGCCATGAGGGTTCTTGGGCTGTCCTTATTTGGATTTGTAACTTTGGTATAGACCTTTTGAGTTGTTTTAATCCATGTAATTCAGTTCTGAATTTTTGTAAAAGATTGTTTGGTTTGAAAAATCCAGATTTGTTTCATTGGATTCTTTTGTTGTTTTATGTTTATAAACTCGGGTAAATCGTTCCCAATTTTCATTTTATGATACCCGGGAACTTGTGCCAGCCCGTGGGGATCGGGAACGCCCTTCGGGTCTTGCCATGGACCGGGTCGGGTGCCGAGTTTGAAGGCGACGAGATTCGGTTCGTGACAATACATGTATGTTACAAGAAAGGCACTAAGAAGACACACGAAGGGTGAAAGAGACATAACTGAACAAGCATTCAAATGTGGACCATTCTACATCCATACTCCAAGAATCCTAGACATACAAAAAGAAAATTATTCTAGAGGAGAACACAAGCTGCATCTTGAGTGAAGCACTAAAACAAACACTTCTTGCACTCAGGCTGCTAAGCTGGACCAAGAATCAAAGAAGAAAACGACACTCTGTTTTCTAAGAAAAACTAGAGGACTCAGAAGCTTTTCTGATAAACCAAACGAGTCTAGAGCTGCACTGCTAATCACTAAAGTATTTCTAAACTCAATCATACTTATCTTAGTGATTTTATCTTTACATTTTGAGCAGTGTGTGTACCCTATTTATTTTACACACACACTATCTCCTGTGCTAAACTGGAGGATTCTTAAATCCTTACTCAAACTCTATAACTCTTTTGTTTCCCACTGTGGATGGTGGTAGAGGTTGGGTAAGACCTGGACAGCTGTGAGCTGTTGTTTGTTTTTCCCATGAAGAACTGTGGTAGAGGTCTTTGTACCTGGATAGTATTGTACTATTGTTTACCCCCGATCCAGGGTGTGGATCAATTTATATAAATTGTTGAGAGGACCAAGTCTTGTCTTGAGACTGAACCTCTTGGTTAACTTTGATGTGATTTTATTTTAAGTCTATAAGTATTACATATAATTCCGCTGCTTATTACTTTGAAATACAAAACTATTTTAAAGATACTTTGATAGTTAAATTAGCAAGTTTTTATACTTATTGTAAACTATTAAGTTAGTTTCAAAAGTTAATTTAATCTTCAAATTAAGTTAACTAAGACCTAATCAATCTTTGAGAAACTAATTGAACCTTTACACTCTATATAGATTCACTACAGTTTAACTTTGTTTTTAAATTGGGGGATATTAAGAGAAATATTTTTAACAAAATTTTTAATTGGAACTCAATTCACCCCCCTCTTGAGTATCCACTCTGACCAACACTGAGGTTCCCATAAAATAAGTCCATCCTTATGCTGACAAGTCCATGTGAGCAGAATGACCGGATCAGGAAAAAAAGGACAATTTTGTTAACCACACATATCTGATTGAGAACATCATGCCTACGATATTTCACTAATCGAAAACCATGTTCCTTGTTGTCTATATGAATGCAGATACTGATCACATCAACAAAATCCCAATCTGACATAATTTCATCATCCAACGACCATTCCAGCAAGTTATTTGTGGCTGCAACCCCCATCGGTCGCAAAATGATCCCGCCTATCTGGCCGATTCAATGCTAAGTAGCGAACATGATGGTTCAGGAGTAACATCGACGCAGTACAATATCGACCTAAGAGAATACTCATGAGGGTCTCCAAGCACTGAAGATGATGAGTCCACATCGTCCAGGGAAAGATGTAGCTAAACCAACGACCCTCGTTGCCACAACCAACCGCTTTTGGGGCTTATCCCCAGAGCATGACAACCACCACCACCTTCAATATATAATAAAGGTGGACCAATGTAATGATATATAATTCTATCAATTAAATTTTATTTATTATAGATATTTCATATAGTATAAATAATATAAAATCAATTATAGAAAACAATACAAACTTCATAAATGAATAATGAATGAAATAAGAGGTATTTCTATAAGTTAAGGAACCTATACCGATGAAATAGTAACTTGACCTTAGGAATAGTAATATGACCCTTATGAATAGTAAACTAACCAAATGAATAGTAACCTCACCCATGAAAGTATAAATAAAATTTAATCATTTTATAAATTAAATTAAGATATAATTATATCATAGTATAAGTAAATGAATATTTAAAAAATTATCAATTAAGTGTTGGTATTTTTGTAAGTCATAAATATTTAATTACAATTTTATAATTAATAAAATGATTTAAAAGAAAATTTATTTTCATAAAATGCATTCATAAATTAATATTTTGTTGTCTTATGATTATAGGATAATTTTATTAGACCTTAGTTAATTTGTGAAAATGTCCTAAAATTAGTTATAATATTAAAATTGGTATTTTTTGAATAAATGATGATTTCAATTAAAAATTAAATTTATCGTATTTATAAAATTATTATAATAAAAGGGAGTTAATTTTTTAATTATAGATGTTAAAAAATGGTTAGGTTGAATTTTTTGGTATAAATCTAAAATACTTGATTTTTTGGTGAATAGTAAAATATGATAATTTATAATAAAAGTTAAAAACATGAATTATTTAGTCATTGGTGATGTATGGATGATGTAAGATCATAATATCAAACTATCATTCATTATTTTAATATATTTGGTGATAATTCTCAAAATATTCATAGTCTTGATCCAAAATAATAAACAACTGAAAAAAATATTCAAAAAACACCCCTCTCCTCCACTATAAATACCACCCATCACCACCCTTTCTCCTCAAACCTTACAATCTTTGAGCCTTGTAAAAATTTTAACCAATACTATTCAAAAACCCCGCCCCCATTTTTAGGATTCTTTGGTCTCAAAAAAATTTGAAAACCAATCCTTTTAAGGAGGTTCTCAAGGAGGAAAATTCAAGAGGTGGAAATCTTCTTTATTTTATTTTATTTTCTTTTCAATTTATTTAATTTTATTATCCTTCCCTAACTTAACCTCATCCAAATAGAATTATAAATCCATTAAATTAAATTTAATGGAATTTTATAATTCTAATGGAATAATCCATCATCAATCCCCTTCTCCTCTCCCTTTTATTTTTAAAATAGAAACGTCGTCCGTGAGGTGTTGTTTTATCGTCTTCAAGGATGAAAAGTTTTCATTTTCCTTCACCGTATACAAGGATGGTCATAAAACCATAATTATTATTAAAAAATATTTTATTATACATATCATAAGTTATTTAGTTTTCTAGAACCAATATATATACATGATATTAATTAATAAGACAAAACTATTTCGTGATGATCGAAAAACCACCAAAATGATCTAAACGATTATCATTGATGTTCTATCCAATGAATCATCCTAATAACTGGAAAAATAAATAATATATAAGACCATTAAATATTATTTAATTTAATTAATAACATATAATTTCAATTCTAGAAAATTATACCCATTTTACATGAACTTCATTACTCATAAACAGGCGAACCGATCATAAAAACCAAGAAAACAAACACTTTCGAATGATGAAATTGAACTCTAAAACTAATCAAAAAGGACATAAATGAACTTAATAAAACTATATTTAATAAAATTAATTTATAAAATGTTTTTTATTTGTTAATTAATTAATTTAATTTGATTATTTAAGATTTTCAGTAAAAGTGTAGAACACTTTCAGACATAAGGTAAGGGTTTCTTCCCTAACCTCCATTTTCATTCAGGTTATACTTTCTCCTTCTATAAACCAATTTAGTTATTCATTTATTTTATATAATGCTTCTAAATTATGAGTATATCTTTAAAAATCATGTATTCTTATCATTTAATCTTTTGGTTATGAGAAAATACAAGTTTTACAAGGTTCCCTTCTTAATTCTCCCCAATACGCAAGCCCGATTAAAGGGAATATCTCGATTTCTTACCCATTTTGAAGTGCCATCCATAATATGTTTTAAAAAACCATTATTTTTTTTTTAAAATCAATAATTTTTTCATGAAAAACTATACCTTTTCATTTCTGGGTTTTATATAAACAATTATGAAAAATACAAATGATTTTTACAAAATAACTCTTCTTTACAAAGTAAAAAAGGGGAATTTATCTCAAGAATTCCTCAATGATTTTATTAGAGTAATTTCATATATTTCATAACCTATGTTGAATTTTATGTCTTATTGAGATTTATCTCTTATGATTATAATCTACCATATTTCATTAAATGTTTTATGAATAGTCTGACTGTGGATGTGCTATCTTGATACCATTCACCACACTACTCAGAATGGTTAGTGATTATGTTTACATATTAGGGAAAGTTATTTAAATTTCATAGGTATATGTTTTTATGTTTAACCCCATTTATATGAGGAATTAATTGGACTTAGTAAGTTATGGGTGGGGCCCACTATAACCCCTCGATTCATCAGTAGGTTTCATGAGACAAAACAGAAATGAATTTTGGATGAGGAATTAGCCATTTACTTTCAGATGTCTTGGTCGAGGACTTAATGGTATGATTATGATGTTTGACATTATGAATTTCCTCATTATGATATTAATAATTTATTATCCATGTTAATATTTGACTATTATAATATCCATGGTTAAGGTTTATTCTCACGTGATTATTTATATGGGATTATTTATTCATCTTTAATTATTTCCATATTATGCTCAAGATTATGTTTTATTGGAATGTGTTTTTTTAGTTATTCACCATGCCTTATTATTTATGATTTATCTATATTTCTTACCCTTAATGAGCATCTTATATCAACCCTTTATTATGTTTTATTTTTTCCCAAGATGCAAAGATGTATATTATGAATGACTTGTAGGGACAATCTAGGATTTTATGGGTGTTTCCAATGGAATTTCTGTGTTGTTTTCATTTCAAGTTGTAATGTAAAGTTCATGTATGTAATCTGGCTTCCAAAACTACTAAACTGATTGTTTATTTAGGATTTGTGTCTTGTATCTATGCCAATGTAATAAAGTAAGGCACTAGCTACATGATACTCAGGTCGGGGTCTTTATAGTTGGTATTAGAGAAAGTTTAGTAAAAACCATGGAAACTAGATTTAGAAAACATAGATTACAGAACATAACCCTAAGATATACTTTGAGTATAAGTATAGAATAACATCCTAGAATTTTGGTAAGTAAGATATTATTTGGGTCTTCCTAGAAATACATCCTTGTCTGGATACTACAAGTGGATGTGGTTTTGGAACAGATGTACCTAGGGCTAACAACTTCGACAAGGTGTCCCGGGCCTAACTCGGGTTAACCTGGAACACGACAACGAGCCTTAATATGCACCTAGTTTGACACTCCAAGGGGATATGATTAAGATAATTCATATTTTATTTTCAAACCATTATGAAGGATTTAAAAGTAAATATTTCCCCAAAGAAACCATGTTTATGATTATGAGATTATCTATGTATAAAATTTCAGTTTATGTTAAGTGTTTTTATAGTTCGAGATTATGCATTTTGATTCATAATCTAATTTAATGTATACAATTATTTAGAAATTTCACCTAGTAGAAGGAATGAAAATTGTATCAACACACATATCCCATGTAGGGAATTCCCTCCTATGTAAGATAATGACATTGGTAATAGATATGCGATTGGTGCTGAGCAACTTATAATTATGCTAGGACAACTAACTCAAGTTATGAAAAACAAACTTACCCATATGGAGAATACCGATCCACAACATGGAAGAGATATGTTAGACCACTTTATGTGACAACAACCTCCACCATTCAATGGAACTTAAATCCCATTTGTAGCAGAGCAGTGGATAAGTTCCTTCAAGAAGATATTTCTTGCTTTGGGAAGTAATGAAAGGGAGAAGGTTATCATGATAGTTTACCATCTCTGAGGAGATTCTGATCAATTTTGGTAATTGATTCAAACCAAAAAGGAGTAGGAAGAAATTGAAAATATTAAATGGAAATATTTTAAGAAAATTTTCCTAGAAATATATTTTCCTCACGAACAACGAGTGTATATGGAGAGGAAATTCTTAAGTCTGAAACAAAAAGAGGATGAAAAAGTTACGAAGTATAAATCCAACTTTACAAGGTTAGAAAGGCATGCCATGGACTATATACATAATCCAAGGAGAAAGATTTATCAATTATTTAATGGTTTAAAACCATTCCTCTGAAGGGTACTGGTCTCCCAAAATTTATCATCATACAAAGATATAGTCTCATGTGCTATCAAGATAGAGAAATAATTCTCTCTAAGTATTATGAATTTAAGGGAAAACAAGAGAAGAATATGGTGGAAGAGGAAATAATAGACATAGATAAGAATAAAAAGGGAATTTTTCATCCTGCGATAATTGTGGGAAGAAACACTCCAGTACTTTCCTAAAGGGAATAAGAGTTTGTTACAAGTGTGGAGAAAAAGGCCACTAAGACCCTGATTTCAAGGGAAAGAATGAAGCTAACCATGTTCAATGCAACAATTGTAAAGATATGAGACATTATGAAAATGATTGTCCTAAGCATCAAGGCAACTTTCCCCAGAAAATTCCATGGGAGCAGGTCCAATCTTATGAAATCACAACTACTGAGGTTGAAGTTCTTAATGATGTAGTGGAAGGTACTTTAATAATTTTCTCAAACTTAGAAAATGCTTTATTTGATTCTGAATCATCTCATTCTTTTGTATATTTATAGTTTTTCAAGAAAATTAGACATTTCCATTTTGATTTAATAAAGGAGTTAGTAAAAACTCCTAAGGGAAGTATCACTGCAACAAAGACGTGTCACTTATTCCCCTTTATGACACATAAACATGATTTATTTGTTGACCTTGTCATCATACTTATGATTTAATTTGATATAATCCTCGGCATGAACTGTCATTAAAAATATTATGTGAAAATCTATTTCAAAAAGAAAGAATTTATGATTGGTGAGGAAGATGTAGAATACCTTATCTTTAGAGAAGAAACCTCATCATCTGAGTCATATCAAGATCCACCTCCAGTATCTCTTCTAAATGAAAATATTGGGGAGGAAGAGAAAACATCATCTATGGATGAGGAAATAAATATTCAAATTGTATATGTACCTATTGTTCAAGAATATATTGATGTATTTCCAGATGATTTACCTGGGAATCCTCCAGAGCGGAAGTTGAGTTCTCTATTGATTTAATTCCTGGTCCAAGACCTATATCAAAGGATCCTTATAGAATGACTACTATGGAATTAGTTGAGAAAAAGAAACAACTAGAGGAATTGAGTGATAAAGGATTTATTTACCCTAGTGTTTCTCCATGGAGATCCCATTTTCTTTTTTTCAAGAAGAAATATGGATCCATGGGGTTGTGCATTGATTATAGAGAAATCAATTCTATTACAACAAAGAACAAATATCCCCTACCTCACATTGATGATTTATTTGATCAACTTAATATAGCTCAATACTTTTCAAAGATTGACCTTTGATCTTTATATCATCAGTTGTGTGTGAAGAAGGAAGATATTCCAAAGATAGCATTTCAAACTAGGTATGGACATTATGAGTTTACAGTAATTCCATTTGGATTAACTAATGCACTATATGTTTTTTATGGATCTAATGAACAGAGTGTTCAAGGAATATCTTGATGAAATTTTTGTGGTATTTATTGATGATATCTTGATATATTCCAAAAGATATGAGGACCATGAGATCCACTTGTAGGTTCTTATGGAGATTCTTAAAAGAAAAGAGTTATTTGGGAATTTTAGCAAGTGTGAATTTTGTCTTCAAACAGTTTCTTTCCTTGGACATATTGTCTCTAAGAATAAAATTTGAGTTGATCCTGTGAAGGAAAAAGTGGTTCAGGAATGGCCTACACCAATGAACATAACCAAGGTACATAGTTTTATTGGTTTAGCAGGTTAGTATCAACGTTTTGTTCGAAACATTTTCATATTAGCTAACCCCTTAACCATGATTACTCATAAAAAGGTTAATTTTGTATGAAAAAATAATGTGAATAATGTTTTGAATAATTGAAGAGGAGATTAGTGAATGCTATGATCTTGAATCTACCATCGGTAAATGGTGGACTTCTGATTTATAGTGATGCATAAAAGAAAGGACTTGGTTGTATCCTTATGCAGAATGATAGAGTTATTGCCTATGCATCATGGTAGTTAAAAACTCATGAATAGAACTATCCAACTCATAATATTGAGTTAGGAGCCATAATATTTTCTTTGAAAATATAGAGAAACAATATCTATGGTTAAATATGTGAGATATATATAGATCAAAAGAGTTTGAAATATATATTCTCATAGAAAAAAATCAACATGAGGAAAATACAATGAATCAAACTGTTCAAAGATTATGATTTTTCAATACACTACCACCCAGGGAAGGTGAATAAGGTAGTAGATGCATTGAGAAGGAAGGATTATGTGGTTCTGAACAAAATGATAATTTACAAGGATCTTGTGTACATGGATCTAGAAAAGATGGATATGAGAATTATCAAGGAATCTGAAACATCATTACTTTTCAATTGGTTTCCCAACCATATTTATTGAAAAGTATTAAAAGTTATCAATCTAATGATGAGAATATTCAAAATAAAATTAAATATTTGAATGAAATGAAGTTGGTGGACATCATGTATGAATATAGAATTATGAAATTTGGGAGAAGGATTTGTGTTCACTCTATAGCTGAGCTATAGAGGGAGTTATTGGGCGATGTCCCATAGCTTGAATTTCTCTATATACCCTAGTAGCACTAAGGTATATAGATATTTCAAGTAACATTTCTGACAGGATAACATGAAGCGGAAAATTGATAATTACACATCAATATGTTTAGTATATCAATAAGTGAAGGCTGAAAGACAACATCCTAGAGGATTCATGAAACCTCTGCCTATTTCTATATGAAAATTGGATGACATCACTATGGATTTTTTCACTGTATTACAAAAAATGCAAAGAAATAATGATGAAAATGGGTAATTGTTGATTGACTTACCAAATCTGTACATTTCCTCGCTATAAGGGAGGATTTACCACTAAAGCGCCTTTTAAGATTATATATTAATGATGTTGTAAGACTTTAAGGAGTACCTCTTTCAATTGTTTATGACCATGATCCATGATTTACATCAAAATTCTGGAAAAGTCTTCAGAAATATTTGGATACTGAGCTTCATTTGAGAACTGCTTATCACCCTCAAACTAACGGTGAGTCTGAAAGGACCATTCAAACATTAGAAGACATTTTGAGATCATTATCACTTGAATTTGAAGGTTTTTGGGATCAATTTTTACCTTTGGTATAGTTTTTCAAAAACAATATTTTCCATTCTAGTTTTCAATTGGCACCATATGAAGCATTGTATAGAAAGAGATATTGTACACCAACTTGTTGAGATATAGCTATGGAAAGGAAGCTTGTAGGCCCATAGATCGTGGAGGAAACAACAACAAAGGTAAAGACTATTTGGACACATATCAAAGAATCTCAAATTGGGAAAAATATATATGTTGATAATTGAAGGAAGGAATTTTAATTTTAAGTGGGAGATCATGTTTTCTTGAAAGTATCTCCATGGATGGGTTTTATAAGATTTGGGAAGAAAGGGAAACTGAGCCTCAGGTATATTAGACCTTTTGAAATCCTGTAGAGAGTTGGAGCTATAGATTATCATTTAGCGATGCTGCCTAGACTTTCTAAATTACAAAATGTGTTCCACATCTGTTTGTTAAGGAAGTACATGCCAGACCCAATGCATGTCCTCTCTTATGATGGAATAGATTTGGAACCTAATTTATCTTACCGTGAAGAGCATATCAGGATTATGGACACTAAAGAAAGAGTGTTGAGGAATCAAACAACTCGGCTGATAAAGGTTCATTGAAAAAATCATAAAATTGAAGAGGTGACATGAGAGAATGAGGAACATATGATGAAGAAAATCTCAAATCTTTTTATGAGGTGATAATCTAGAAATTTTTAGGATGAAATTTTTTTAGGAGGAGAGAATGTAACGACCCAGAATTCTATCAATGAAATTTCCCTTATTATAGTTATTTCATATAGTATAAATCATATAAAATCACTTAGAGAACGCAATACAAACTTTATAAATGAATAATGAATGAAATAATAGGTATTTCTAGAAGTTAAGGAAGCTATATCGATGAAATAGTAACTTGACCTTAGGAATAGTAATATGAACCTTATGAATAGTAAACTAGACAAATAAATAGTAAAATCATCCATGAAAGTATAAATAAACTTTATTCATATTATAAATTAAATTATGATATAATTATATCATAGTATAAGTAAATGAATATTTTAAAAGTTATCAATTAAGTGTTGGTATTTTGGTAAGTCATAAATATTTAATTACAATTTTATAATTAATAAAAATATTAAATGAAAATTTATTTTCATAAAATTTATTCATAAATTAATATTTTTTTGTCTTATTATTATAGTATAATTTTATGAGACATTAGTTAATTTTTGAAAGTGTTATAAAATCAGTTATAATAATAAAATTGGTATTTTTCAAATAAATGATGATTTCAATTAAAAATAAAATTTATCATATTTATAAAATTATTCTCATAAAATGAAGTTCATTTTTTAATTCTAAACCTTTAAAAATGGTTAGGGTGAATTTTTGGGATTTTTAAAAAATAATTGAATTTTTGGTGAATAGTAGAATACGACAATTTATGATAAATGTTAAATACATGAATTGTTGAGTCATAGGTAATGTATGGATGATTTAATCCCATAATATAGAACAAAAATTCATTATTTTAATATATTTTGTGATAATTCTCAAATTATACATAGTCTTGAGCCAAAATATTAAACAAATGAATAAAATATTCAAAAAACACCCCACTCCTCCACTATAAATACCACCCCTCACCACCCTTTCTCCTCACACCTTATAAAATTTTATCCTTGTAAACATTTCTACCCAATCCTCTTACCAAGACCCTCCCCCAAGTCTAAGAGCCTTTGGTCTCAACAAAAGACCAAAACCAATCCCCTTAAAAAGTTTATCAAGGAGGATAATTTAAGAGGTAAAAATCCTCTTTTTTTCTTTTATTTTCTTTCTAATGTATTTAATTTTTTTATCCTTCCCTCACTTACCCTCATCCAAATAGAATTATAACTCCATTACCATACATATACTGTAATTTTATTATGATAATGTAATAATCCATAATCAAGCCCATTGTCCACTCCCATTTATTCTAAAAATGGAAACATCGTCTGTGTGGTGTTGCTTTATTGCTTTCAAGGACAAAAAGTTTTCATTTTCCTTCACCATCTTCAAGGCTGGTCATAAAACCATAATTATAGTTAAAAAATATTTTATTATACATATTTTAAGTTATTTACTAGTATATATACATGATATTAATTAATAAGATAAAACTATTTTGTGACAATCGAAAAACCGGCAAAATGATCTAAACAATTATCATTAAAATTCTATGCAATGAATCATTCTCATATCTGAAAAAATAATATATAATACCATTCAATCTTCTGTATGTTCATTAATAACATATAATTCCAATTTTAGAGAATTATACCCATTTTACATGAACTTCATTACTTATATACAAGTGAACCAATTATGAAAACCAAAAAAATGAATGCCCCTGAACGATGAAATTAAACTCTACAGCACGTAAAAAAGGAAATACACGAACTTAATAAAATTATAATGAATAAAATTCATGTATAAATTTTTTTGGATTTTTTAATTAATGAATTTAATTTTATTATCTAGGGTGTTATGTACAAGTGTAGAACACTTTCAGAAGGATTATAAGGGTTTCTTCCCGAACCTCTATTTTCATTCAGGTTATGATTTTCTCCATCTATACACCAATGTAATTATTATTTTTTATATAATTATTTTAAATTATGATTAAATGTTTCAAAATTAAGTATTCTGATTATTTCATCTTTCTTTTGTGGAAAAAATACATGTTTTACAAGGTTCCCTTCTCAATTCTTCCTGATACGCAAGCCTGATTATAGGGAACATCTCGATTTCTTACCCATTTTCAAGTACCATCCATATTATGTTTTAAGAAACCATTATTTTTTTAAATTAAATAATTTTGTAATGAAAACTATATTGGTTCATTTCTGGTTTTTATACAAACAATTATGACAAATACAAATGATTTTTCTAAAAGAACTCTTCTTTTCAAAGTAAAAAGGGATATTTCTCTCAAGAATTCCTCGATGATTTTATTAAATTTCATCTATTTAAAAAAATCTATTGAATTTTATGACTTATTGAGATTTATCTCTTATTATTATCATCTATCATATTTTATTAAATGGTTTATGATCAGTTTGACTGTGGATGTACTATCTTGATACTATTAACCATACTACTTAGAATGGTTAGTGATTATGTTTATAGATTTTGGAAAGTTATTTACATTTAATATGTATATGTTGTTTATGTTTAACCCCATTCATATGAAAAATGCATTGAAATTATTAATTTATGGGTGGTACCCACTATAGCCCCTCGATTCATTAGTAGGTCTCTTGAGACAAAATAGAAATAGATTTTGGACGAGGCCTTAACCATTTATTTTTAGATGTCTTGGACAAGGCCTTGATGGTAGGTTTATGATCTCAGACCTTAGACATTCACTCATTATGATATTTTCAATTGATTATCCATATCAATATTTTACAAGTAGAATATCCATGGTTAAGATTCATTCTCATGTGATTATTTATATGAAATTATTTATTCATCTTTTATTCTTGCCATATTATGCTCAAGATTATGTTTTAATGGCATGTGTTCATTTTGTTATTCACCATGAATTATTATTTATGATTCCTCTATATTTATTACCCTTAATGAGAATATGATCTCACCCATTTATTATGTTTTATTTTTCCCTAGGATGCGAAGATATATATTATGAATGACTTGCAGGGCTAATCTAGGAGTTTATGGGTGTTTTCAATGGAATTTATTTGTTTTTTTTCCTTTCAAGTTGTAATGTAAAGTTCATGTATGTAATCTGGCTTCCAAAACTACTAAAATAATTGGTACTTTGGGATTTTTGTATTATATCTATGCCAATTTAATAAAGTAAGGCATTGAAACTGGGATACTAGGGTTAGGATATTTACAACCAGGAAGCCAAATACAACTCCCATCCTGTTCAGGTTCGACTGAGGAGGGATATTGTCAACCACCATCATCAGCACCATCCCACTGGTACCCACCAATCTCTTGCTGAGGGTACCACTCGACACACTGCCTCCTTTTATTTCTATTCACATGAGACAATGAAGACACATCGGGTGATGAAGATGCTATATAACTATGAGTGGGATCATATCCCCACTCCTGCTAATGAAGTATTTTGACATATTCCAGCTATAACCAGCTAGCAGGTTTATATCCCTACTCACTCGAAACAATACTACAGGCATATTCCTATAGTAGGAATGGAGAATGCGTATATCCCTAACTCCATACATGAAGTCCATAAGCATATCCCAGTGGTTCAAGGAGGACAAAAGTGAGATCATATCCCCTATTCAATCGAAGATATCTGCCATTACATAATAGTGATGGAAAATATGCAGGCTTATATCCCTTCACACACTTCGCTAAAATTCCAATAAATCTTAGAAACAACTGAATAACTCTACCATAATATTCCTACCCTAGTACAGATATAGGGACAAACACATATTCTATCCCTACAACTAGGACAACTCAACACTCTGATCATCATGAACAAGTGGCTACTCCGGATCAAGCACACATTCTTACTTTTGTCCAAGAGGATTATCATCATATTACGTTAAAGGATGAGGAATTGGACTGAGCTCATATTACCATTCCAAATGGGACTCACCAGGTAAGAGTGGTACATACCTTGGGACAGGGGCACGTGCATGTTGAAAAAGTCCAGTGGAATATTTCAAAGGCCCAGAATCAGACTCATATCTTCATTCTCACTAGGGCTCACCAAGTGAATGGGGAACATGCCTCAATATAGGCTCATATTCCTATAGAAGAAGACCAGTGGCATACTCCAAAGGCCTAGGATCAAGCATATATCCCTGTTCTAGCTAGTTCTAAACAGTTAAGAGTGGAACATACATCAGGACTGGCTCATATTACAGTCAATAAATTTTCCTGGCATATTTCAGCAGATCATGGAATCTAGGAACATTTTCCTACTTCCACCGACGAACAACTACACTAGCATAATTCTAAGGAAATACAGGAGGATGCTCATATCCCTTCTCCCATTACAAAGGTATGTCAGAATATTCTGAAAGGGAATTAATATTCAGAATAGGCTCATATTCTTTATCCAATTGGGCTAACCAAGTGAGAGGGCACATGCCTTGGGGTAGGATCATACTCCTACCAAGAAATACTAGTGACATATCCCAAAGGATCATGATCAGGATCATACTCCCATTCTAAACAAGTCTCACCAAATGAGAATGTCACATGCCTCGAGAAAGGATCATATTCCTGTTAATAATGAATAAGATCATTGGAATATTCTAGTAGCTTCTCAGCAATAGGACCATACTCCTTTGACAATCATATAGTTATAAACAAGTTATGACAACTGTCATAAAACATGCTCATATCCTTACACAATTCCAAAATTAAGGTTAGCATATTTTTACAATGATGTAGAACATGACCCATATTCATAATATGCTCAATGATAGTGTCCTTGAAGTCATTTGAGACACATTCTCAACCCCAAAAGGGTCTGTCAACTCTTCAACCGAAGCATAAGATGATCATTACCATGATAGTCCTTCTCATGGTAGTGTAGAGATAGATAATAAGGACTCTACTCATAATATCCCCCTTGATCAACCTCCCCACGATGATATATCCCATGAACAAAAAAATCCTCCCCTTTCCCAGACACCTCTGTATATAGAGGTGTCCAAAACTCTGACGCCTTCATATAGAGTGGTCCCCGAAACATTGAGGTCAGCGGCATATAGTTCCCTATCAACTTCCAACACCAATCCTCTCTAGTCAGTAGGTGACCCTTATAATCATCTTCTATGGCATGACCAGATGGAGGCATGTAAGTCTCATGAAGAGGAGGATGAAATTAAAATATGGAGAGAGTTAGTTGGAAACAACCTCCCCATCATGTTCTGTCCCCACACCACTTATGACTATGAGGTCTTAGATGATCTAGAAAATGATTGCATGCCTTATCTATGTCAAAATATGTAGTCTACTCATCAGTGACTGAAGGTTATACATCTCCTTTATCTAGGATATGAGGGTTACCTTTAGACCATCAAGATGCTCTATCGTCAGCTAGACCTGACTACTATCTCTATGGCCTGAGATCCAAAACTGGAAAATCATTGAGAAAATATGCAACATGATTTCCACCATTACATAAAACCCCTTAAAAAACTAATATCCAAATCCATATCTTGTATTCACATTCGAGGATGGAGAAAGTATAGAGCGTTACATTTTACTACACCCCTGAAACAACAGAACCCCTCAGATATGGAATCCTATAATGTCATAGACTCTGGAAAAATAAGGGGATCAGGTAGCACTTGGTCCATTTGGTCACTATAATAGAATTCCCCCACCTCTAGGATTCCCATACATCATGAACAGATGGAGAGTATATCCATCACACCTTTTAATTGGGCCCATTAAAGCAATGGGAATACATTTCAAACATGGAAGCTGAAGTTGTGATATACCGAGAAACTGACTGTAAAGAATGATTCCCATCATGGGATACCTATGCACCCAAATTATATGAAATAAAAACTTTACCACATGAAATGTTATATACTAACATCTTCCATAACAATCATCCAGGAGTAGACCCAACTCTTTGGGCCAAAGAAATATCTACCACCACATACACCTCTCGGATCGTCAATTCTTGAGAGGATTCAGTGTATACCGGTAGCAGCTGCAAATGAACCCCATCCCACTAGGTTGGGAGAATTTATATCTCAATCACCATCACCAGGTTTATCATCCCCTAAAAGGGGCCTAGGTAAATCAACAATTATTCTAAATCAACCCCATCCCACTGGGATGGGGGTATTTATATCTCAATATTCGTCCCAAGAATCATCAAATCCTCAATTGGAATCATTGAATCCTCAAAAACAGGATTAGTTAATGCCAATTAAGGTCCTGAATAACCCCCAACATGTAGGGCTGGGGGAATTTTCATCATCATCATTATTGTAGATAAAACCGGTCTTCTCCAGGCTGGGAGGTAAATATCAACGCTCAACATCCCATCCATTCCTCCTACCATAAGACGAACCTCTACTATTCGGGTATTGTTTGGAAATCATGACTAGAAACTACCTCAAAGCCACTATTAATAGACCAATATGGGAGGAATGTATGGAAAAGGATATTAGACCCCACTGGGGTCACAAGCCAAAATGACCCAATATGGACAGGTGTTCGAATAATAACCCTGATAGAGGTAGTATAAAATCATCTTGTTGCGTAGAGAGTAATGGTGTAACCACCATTTCCCAATATGCCTTTATGAATGTCATTATCATAAAAAAATAGATATGGTGGATCAAGAAGAAAATATAGAGGGTTGAAATACATAAATTATACCCTGAGAGGAGAGTGATTTGGATGCACCAATTGAGGCTGAATGCACCCAAAACTAGAGAAGGATCCAAAACCTATAACCTCTGAATACCGAGATACCACCTCTATAGTGGAGTACTGCCAATGAAAAGGAAAAGTTAAAAATACATACTAGTCACCACTACAAGTAATCAAAGTTCCTTACACGGAGGAATGGTTTTCAAAATCTGAGAATGAGATACAAACTCTCAGACAACTCAATGAGGAGATACTCATGGGAAAAACTCCCACCAGGTATCGTCTTTAGATAGAGATGAATATTCCCCATCCCATAGCCAATATTCTAGTAAGAGTAGTATATGAGCATCAGACTGGCTCTGGATCCAAGAAGCTAGTTTATATAAATGAGGAATTTGAAAATGATCGTGACTTTCCTCTGTTGTAGTGATAGCCTTACCCTTATCAAGGTAATCATTCAGTCTTATGAAGAATCTAAAATCAATGGGTGATGAAGATAGGGCCACCTCATGATCCCCGCCTGCTCCCTATAGACGAGAGGTGACTCAGATAGTATTACCCTCAAATATTCTTAATATCATCGATTCCCTAACTACTCGAATAGCATCCATGGAAGGGTGATGCAAACCTGTACAACCTGAGAGGAAGCCATATTCTGAATGGGTTGATGCCACTCTTCCTCCACCTAATTTTGGAAATCCTACTTTTTCTACCTTTGATGGTGCATGTGACCCCAAAAAATATCACAAACACTTCATATCTTGAGAATTCCATTAAACAAACCCAATCCAATCCATGACTTATGCCTTCAACATAAGGGAAAAGTCTAGGAAAATAAAAATTTATAGCTATCACTTTCAATCTAGAAGTGGTGCACATCCAAGAACCTAGGAAGGTCCTAAACCACCCTACACCTCCTATCAAGTGGTGAATCCCACAAAATATCACTTAACCAAAAGCATAGATAAATCAGGTTCGCTCAGGATTTGAGGAACTGCTGGATAAATCATACTTATTCTGAAATGAACAAGTTCCTAGTTATTTCTTATCATCTATAGACAATGACCGACTCAAGATATTATAGCCCAAGAATCCCAATTAGGTCAACCTCACCAACCATCTTGACTACCACCCCTTCCATAGAAGGTTGGGTCATAATATCCAGAACTGTTACATCTTAAAAGATATCCTTCAAGGTATGGTCGATTATAGATAGGTGGTGTTAGATAACTCCTCAGACCAGGTGTCCTACATAATCATTTCCCATCTAGAAGAAGCGAATGATTGAAAGATATTTCCAACCAAGAATGAGTAAAAGTTAAATAAATGGATGAATCGAAAAACTATTGATCGAGCTCATGCCATACTAATAGCACATCTACATAGACCCACAATATCCCCACCACCCAAGGAGGAAACATCAAATATGCCTCACAAAGGTAGGAATGACTATCAGAAGCATGAAGAAACAGAAAAGGATGAGTCATATTCTACTATAAAACAAGATATAACTCTTGCAAAATTCTTCCCTGTAACATCCAAATCACGGGAACTAATATACCAAATGGAACCCTTATCAAATGAAGTGATAATATTTTATTATATAAATGTGGTAAACTTGGAAGACCCCTTCTATGATGATGATTATTCCTCAAAATATGCATTTCTAGCACATAATTGGGGAACAAGAGGTTGTATGCACCAGAACTGAGGATACAGGGGACAACACGGGCATGGTCGAACCCAATATTTAGGTCACATCCCCATAGAGGACATCTATTAAATCGATACTCATGGGTAAACACTTCATAAGGCTTAAAAAATACATGGAAGTGTCCTAGAACAATCCAAGAGTCATCTACACTCAGTTGTCTTGTATGAACACTTAGTGGGAGTTTAATTATCTGATTAGCCTAGAAAACAGAGAAGTCGACATAACTTGCACAATGGGAAGAAGATACTCCATTGACCTCTACACATGCACTAGTCCCATCCACCACAAATGCCTTGTCTCTGGAACAACATATCAAGGAGAAACCATACATATAGAATCACCAACCTTTGGCAAAAAAGTAAAACATTCTGAAATAGCTAGAATCTGTCCCAACCAAGATCTCAATCCTAGATTCACTCTACCTTTCAAAATAACTCCAGGAGGTACTCATTGAATCCCTCAAAAGCCCACAAGTGTTTGAAATAAAAGTCACTACATCTGAGGTTTATCGAGTGGAGACTATTTCCTTATAATTTCATGTCTCCATCTCGTTCACTAATGGGGATCAAGAAGAGGTAATATAAGGGAACATTATGCCCCTATATGTTTTGGGAAGACTTAATAATGTCGATTTAAAAAATTCTATAATTTATAATGGTTATGGGATCAACCTCATCTTAGTTCAAACCCACAGGAATTTGGGACATAAAAAAGGGGACTTATCTCCTACAAAAATGACCATTCAAGAGTATGATAAGTGTGAGAAAAGTTATCTTAGGAAGATCAAACTCGAAGCTTAGTTTGGGGATATCACATCTGATACTGAGTTTATGGTTATCCAGCAAGACACCACATACAATGTCCTACTTATAATTCCTTGGCTCCATAACCACTTGGTGTCACCTTCAACATTCCATCAGTGTCTGAAATAAACCATCGATGAAAAGGTCAACATACCGCATGGTGATAGTTCCCCCTTTGAGACTTGCAGATCCACATATATTGAAGTAGGTTTCTATCAAATGGGAGGCAAAAAATAAATGGTGGATGATGATATATAGGTCTCATTCCCCAATGGATTGGGGACCACCCCTAAAATTCCCTGTAGTATGCTCAACAGTGACTATGTTATCCCCATAAATATAGTTGAGGTGATAGACTTGGCCCCAGATGTCCAAGATCCTCTATTCCCCAGTGATAGTGTAAAATAAAATCATCTTCGGTATCTCTATGCAACTACTGAGCTAGTAGGGGATGATAATGTATCTTCTCATGGCCTCTCTCACCTTGATAGTGACAAAGATGCCCCCATATTAATATATTCATTTAGAAATGTCTCTATAGACTCAGAGTTGGAAGAAGATGAAGATGACCTTAGGAATTCCCCTTTCACATTTGAGGAAGGTGTCTCCACCACCATTGAAGAGATCATGTAGATAAATCTTAGAACAGAAAAAGACCGGGATCCTACATTGATTAGTGCTTCCATGCCCCTCAAAGAGAAATATATGTACGTCACATTTCTAAAGAAGCACCAATATGTGTTTTCCTAGAACTATACAAAAATTCTAGAACTGAATCTAGATGTGGATACACACCATCTTGAATTACCCGATGGGCATCGAGGCTTCAAGCAGGCAGCCAATAGGATGCACCACTCTCATGCCACCAATATAAAGGTAAAAGTTGAAAAATTGACTAAATATAACTTTATCTGAGAATTTAATTTCCCAAGATGGATTTCCAACATCATCCCCATTAAGAAAAATAATGTGTAGTTTAGGGTCTTCATTGATTTCATATACCTAAATAAGCACTTCCTGAAGGATGATTTCCCATTGCTAATAACAAAACTCTTAATCGATGCAACTGCTAGATTATGATACCTTTCCTTCAAGGATGGGTATTCAGGGTAAAATAAAATAAATATGGACCCTAAAGATGAAGAATCCACTTCCTTTAGAGTGCCTCGGGGGATATTTTGCTATCAGGTCATGCCCTATGGCTTAAAGAACACTAGCACTACTTATCAGCACACCATTCATCACATCTTTAATCCATTATTAGGAAGAGTATCCAAATTATATGTCAACAACTTGGTGGTAAAAATCCCTACAATGATGTGATCAATTCACAGATCTCCAAACAATATATGATAATATTTAACAACACATTTTTAAGATTAATCCGTTGAAATGCACTTTTGGGGTAACATCAGGTAAGTTACTTGGCTTTGTGGTATGCCACCGTGGCATCGAGGTCAACCCAGATAAGACTAGTACTATTTTAGTAATGTCACCCCCAAAAATCTCAAATAATTTATGGGGATCCAAGGGAACCTTGACTACATTATGTGATTCATATCCAAATTAGATGTAAAAGCTCTCCCCTTCACCTGGATAAAGAAGAAGGGAATCGCCTATCAATGGGACGATGACTGCTAAGAACCCTTAAAAAGTCTCAAGCAGTATCATCTACACCCACCAGTTCTGATTCCTCTGGAGGAATGGGTCTAATAATCATTTATGTGGACACCATTTAATGATCATTGGTCACTATTCTCACACATAAAAATTATGTGGGTAGCAAGAATAGTCTCTACTTCCTCATCCAAACAATGCTAGGGACCGAGACCCAATACTCTGTTATCTAAAAGAACTACCTTGCACTCATCTTAACTATGTAAAATATGAGGAATTACTTAAATTATCATGAAGTCCACCTGGTCTCTCATATTGATCCGCTCAAGTACATCCTTGGATTTCCTATGTTAACTGGGTGCTTGACCCAATGGATAGTTATTCTACAACAATACGACATTCAGTTCATATCACTCAGTGAAAGGGAAAGCCTTGGAAGATTTCCTCATAGCACATCCTACCTCAGAAAATAAACTGGTGGACACTGAGATTTTATATGAGGATGAATTCTATGCCCATGACACTCCCCAGACATGGAAAATTTATTTTGATGGAACCTCTTAAAGTCCTATTGAAAAAAGTATGGAAAAACCAAAGAAAAATCGAGTTGGAATGAAGATTGTATTTGTATCTCCAAACAAATAAGTTTTAACCTACTCTTTCTCACTATCCAAAGGCTACAGAAATAATAAGGCAAAATACTAAGCCATCATCACTGGTTTGGAACTAGCCCTATAGTTGAAAAAAGACTACCTAAATATCAAAGGGGATTCAAAGCTAGTGATAAAGTAGATCAATGGAAAATATGCCCTAAAAAAGGAAGAATTGGTCGCTCTCACTGGCTACATTAGGGGACTGATGGAAGAGTTTCCTTTTGATCCCACATTGCATCATTTTCCTCGATCACAGAATGATTACACTGATTCATTGGCTAATGCAACCATCGTCTTGATCGTCCCTTATCAGGAGGAAGCAATCTTCCATATCACGCATTGAAGAATGGTCTCATCAATCATCATATGTGATATGGAAGAGATCAACCAGGTAAACACTACCCCAAAGTTTGATGAACCAGTATCCACCCCTAGATGGATGGAGTCCATAATCAGTTATCTCCAAAATAGAGCTCTCTCAACAGACCAAGCTAGAAGGGAATTGATTCTACCTTGTGTTGAAAACTTTACCCTGTAGAGTGGTTTGAATGAGTAGAACACCCTCTAAAAGTGAGGATTTGATAGAATCCTCCTCAGATTCATAGTAGAGGGATATATTCTCACTATCAAGGAAGAATCCCATGCATGATCCTGTGGTACTCATCAATATGGGACTAGGCTCTCCCACCAAATTAAGAGGCTAGTTTATTATTAGAAAACCATGATACAAGACTGTGTGGAATTCACCAATAAATTTCATGCATTAAAAATCCATGTAAACTTTATCCACTAACTCCCACAATTTCTACACAAAAAAATTATTCCTAGCCTTTTTCCATTTGGGGAATGGATATCATGGGGCCATATCTCCCAGCCACAACCAAACAGTTCAAGTATATCCTTACTGCTACTAAATTATTTTCTAAATGGGATGAGTCAATACCCCTATAAGAAGTTAGGACAAATAACATCATAAAATTCATAAATTCCCATATCATCACAAGGTTTATGGTTCCTTACACAATATTGATGGAAAATGGCACCAACTTCTATTTTACCGAGTTGAAGAAACTATACTAGGAGTACAATATCAAGTCCAATCACTAATCTTGATATCATGTAGTAGAAAATGGATAGATAGAGGCCTTTAATAATACTCTTTCAAATATAATCCATAATATGACAGATAATATCTTTTAATCATTAATGGTCTACCATACCACTATGCGTACTGCTACATAAGAAACACTATACTCATTGGTGTATGAGACTGAGGTAGTGTTACCCATATAATTCCAACTACCATTTCTATGAATAGAAATTTATAGAAAGATCTCAAATGAAGAGAAATCGAAAACTAAATTGGATGAATTGGAGAAGCTCGATGAGAATAGATTGTGTACATTGTACAACCTTGAAGGCCATCAAAATCAGATCACATGAGCCTTTAATAAAAAGGGTTTCCTCTATTCATTCCTCCAAGGATAACTGGTGTTGGTTCTTAGGACCCCAATGATACCAATAAAGAAGCCATTGAATCCAAAACCTAAGTGATAAGGACCTTACATCATACATAAGGTCTATCCCAATAGAGCTTACTTATTGGCCACAATGTATGGGGTGTGTGTCACACCCCCCACCAGTGTGAGGATTCTCAAGAAATAATTTGCATATCTGTCATCACATGGGAATACACATTAGTGTATGTCCTTCCATTCATCTTGGTTACATGAAATTAAACTATATAAGTGTCCTCCTAGTTTCATGATGTTAAACTGTATGGGATCATCCTAGCTACAAGACATTAAACTACAAAGAATATATCGTTCTTACCGCATGATGTTATACTTCATGAGAAATTTCCTTACTACATGACATAAAACTGCATGGATCTATGAAATCCATTTTCATTCATGTCGGGTAATCCTAGTCGTTACCATAAGACGTTAAATTGCATGAATGATGTCATTTTCCCATGACATAAAATTTCATGGGTTTTTTAGAACTATGTATGGCTTGATTCTCAATTTCAATGAGATACGTAGGGATGACTTGATCCTATATCTTTTTCCAGCCACAAAATTATTCAAAATTCCCCTATCCCATCCTTAATTTCTTTTGAATAGTGTGGGGGGATCCTTCTTATTCCTTGTTTCTCACACTAAGCATAACTCATGTGAGCTCATGAATTTCATAAGGGATTACCCACATAAATAAGGCATAACAGATCATGATAGGTTCATCATGGTATTGAATGCAATACCTCAAGAGGCATGTCATAAGTTCTCACTGCATGATGTTAAACTACATGATTGATGTCCCTTTCACAACATAAAATTTCACATTCTTGTGGACCTCTCTTGAGAGGACCACTATTGTTGGTGTTGGTATCCTACCACACCATCATTCAAGAAATACTTGTGACTTGATTCCTATCCTCATAGGATATATAGTGATGCATGAATCCTCAATATTGGGTCCAGTTTCAAAAAATATAAAAATTCCCCCTCTATGTGTATAGACAAGACTTGCGCAAGAGGCTTCTATTTTTAGAAACTACGTATGGATTCATTCGTATTACCATAGGATACATAGTGATGCTTGGATTTTTGTCCTTGGGTCTAGAAACTCTACCCATTTTTATATCGGGAAGCCAACATCCTTGCCACATGATATTAAATTGCATGGTTTCTCAAGAACTACATGTGGATTGATTCATATCATTATAGGATATGTAGTGATGCCTGGATCTCCGATCCTAGGCTCTGCTACAAAAATTAATAGAAAAAACACCCATATCTATGTATGGGATAAACCTACGTAGAGTGTTTCCTATTTAATAACTATAAATGAATTGATTTCTATCATCACAAGATATGTAGTGACACCCGGGTCTCCAATCCTAGGCCCATCCATAACAACTGATAAGGAAGTAGCACCCCAACTATATAGGGGTTGATACATACAATCCCACTTTACCTAGGTATGAGTCATATCTGTGTACGACTTTCTTATGCACATAATATATCATGTACAATTCTTCATGTTGGTTCCCACATCCTTACCACATGATGATAAACTACCTGAAAAACATCCTTACCGCATGATAATAAACTGCACAGAAAATTCTTTTATCATGTGATGATAAACTGCATGGAAAATGTCCTTAATGCATGATGTTAAACTACAAAGAATTATGTATTTATATTCCACATGACGTTGAAGGGTGTATACCATCATCCATCATCATCATTTTTCAAGGGACCACAAGAGCCTCAACCCAGCCATCCATAATATGGGTTGCTTCTTCCTTTTGTTAAGCACCTCAATCCATAAATCACACTTCATGTATCGAGTGACTTGAGTCACCAAAAACCTTCCATGGACCACAAAAAAGATATCCAACTTCAAGGGACCCTTTTTTGACTATGAATTTATGCATATGTCTCCTACATATATGCCTATGGTCGTCAACCAAATGCGTTACTCTGTAAAAAGGACTTTCTGATCCTTGTGAGCCTTGACATCACTACAGAACAACTCAACAAATCAAAGTGTTTTGGGTCATTCCTAGTAAAATTTTCCCATATCATTACTCATGACTTTAGAATCTCAATCCATGATTTACAATAATTTCATCCCCCACTTAGAAGGATGATGGGGTAATCTTGACATTGGGTATCTTAATTGTGCTCTTGTGTATCATCCTCCATATTTGGTCCATGTGCATCATGACCTTAAACCATATTCCATTTTTTCAAAGCTATATGACCTTAAACTATAGCCTATATGGTCTAAATCTAAATACCTTAAATTTCTAGTGAAAGAGACACAAAAATTTTCAGGTTGAAAACTCGCAAAGGGCAGCCTGGGAAAAAGTCAGGTCTTCACTCGCTAAAATCTTCATCTCCAGAGTTTAGGAAAAAATCTTGGTGAAATTAAATAAGGCATAAATCTTATAAGGAATACTTATTGGCCCTAGTAAAATCTAAGATATGCTCGTTGGAACCCCTGGTTTAGAAAAAAGTTAGAGTAATGATTTATCACATCTCCTCATCGTAAGAATATGTTTTCTAAGTGGTGACACAACTTTTAGGGTGCTCAAACCCTTATTGAATATTAAACTTTCCAAAAATCACACTTCATGATTTGAGTGCCTCAAATCACCACAACATTCCATGGCCCTTGGAAAGGACACTCAGATTCAAGGTGTCCTTTTCTTGACAATTCATGTTTGACTATGGCTCTTGCATATGCGCTTATGGCCGTCGACCACATGAGTCACTCTGGAAAAAGAGATTTTGACATCACTGTGGAAGAATCCAAAACCTCAGTGTGTTTTGGGTCATTCCCAGTATTATTGTCCCATATCATCCTCCTAACCCGAACACTTTGGACCATGACTTACAATATTCACACCAAAATATTTGAATAGATTCAACATCCTTGATGTTAAGTCATATTATTTTGTACCCTTTCTCAAAAAAGGAATGTGACACTTCATTATTGAACCTTTGATGGCCCAGAACTCATGATTAAAAACCCTAGGGTACAGGTTTTGGGCTTCAAAATCAAGAGATAAACTGCCCTAGGGTGCCAAAACCCTTCCTAGATAACATTATTTCCATACTCAACCTCATTATCTGGATTTTTGATTCTTCATAAATCTTTCATGGCCCTTGTAAAGGAGTGGAGATCATATTTTCTTGGTTATTTTATCGATGTATAAGGGACTTGAGCCACCAACTGAAGGCATATCATCCTTTCTAGAAAGGATCTTCAATCCTTGTGAGCCCTGGTAACACTGTAGTGGAACCTAATACCTCAGGGTATTATGATTCATCCCCAGCATGTCTGCCCCATCCCATATTCACAGACTCATACTTTGGGGTTATGACTTACGTCTCCCATATTCCAAATATCCAGGCAAACCAATAATATGTAGTATTTCATCATCAACCAATATTACACCCATAAACCTTCCATGACCCTTGTAAAATAGGGAAGACTCCTATATTTGACAATGCTACTAACACATAAGGGATTTGACCCACCAACCCGAGGAACCTCCTCCTTGCAGTAAAAGAGTTATAATCATCATGAGCCTCAACAACACCATGGAAGAACCCAACATATTATTATGTTTTTGGTAATTCTTGGAATGTTTTTACTATATTCCATGATCATCGACCAGGTCCGAGCTAAAAGACCCTAAGATACATTGATAGAAGGTCCAAGTTAAAAGACCCTAAACTAAAAAATTGAAGGTCTAAGATAAAAGAACCTCAACTACAGTGATAAATGATCCAAACTAAAATACCCTAAACTAAAATGATAAAGGTCTGACTTAGAAGACTCTAAACTACATCAATAGAAGGTTTGAGGTAAAATACTCTAAACTACAATGATATAAGGTCTAAGATAAAATACCCAAAACTACAATGATAAAGGTTTGAGATAAAAGACCCTAAACTATAGAGAAATAAAGTCCAAGATAAAAGAAACAAAACTATAGTGATATAAGGTACATGATAAAATACCCTAAACTACAACACAACAGTGATTTAGTCTCCAATAATGGAAAGGATTGCAAGTTCTACCATATGGCCTTGATAGGAATCAATCTTATCTCACCAAGACAACTATATTTGGTAAAAGATAGGGAAATATCACTCTAGGACATGTATTCTACCTATTTATCCTTTTAAAAAATAGTTAATCTCAAGATAACTGAAGTAGGTATATCAGTAGGGAACCTCAAGTTGGTGGGAATTCATAAGTACTTCTTGAAACAAATCTGTTGTGATTTAAATATTCAGATACATAAATTCAAGTTTACTTGGTACTATGAAAAGGATGGTTATCATTGACGATTCACATAATATCAGATCAATGAAAAGTGATGCACATCATGAATGAAAAAAACCTGGACTGCAACATGAAAAGTTCAAAAAATACATTCATTGATATCTGGTGATAGGATGAATCTCCACAATTTAGAGACTCTCTAAGAATATCATAAAAAACAAGGTACATATCGATGATCAAACTACAATAATATTCAATCTCCTGAGGTGGCCAAGTTAGCAAGAGTCTGGTGAGAATTTTCAATTGAACACTAAAGTGCCGCTCTCCTCGCCTCTTCTTCATTTTCCATGGGATGGAGGGTCTCAACCCAAGTAGTCAGCTCCTCAACTCTACTTCAAGTAGTTTCTAATGAGGATAATGATTTTGAAAGGCCAGACCTCATGTGAGCTATGATTCTTGACATCTCTATATTTTTACAGCCTAGACATCCATCTAATCTTGTAGTTTTGATATCAACTAGCGATCCTACTCCAATGCCTCTAACGCCTCCTTTATCTGCTCAAAAAGGGGAGCCTCATATGAAAAATCTTTCAAGCTACTCTCATTGGTGACCAAATCTCACCAATTTAAGAAAATTTTATTCATGGTCTCATACAATGGTTGGAAATCAAAACCACCTACCCCAAGTCATGAAATAGTTGATGAAGGCATTCCCCTTGGTCATGAAATGTTTCCAAAGGAGTCTTTGTAATCAAGGCATAAATCTATTTCTAGATCAGCCTATGTCATGTTTGAGCCTTTGTGATTGATGGTATGGGAATACTAGAAGGATGAATAGCTAGATGAGCTAGAAAATAAATAGGGAAGGAGGCCCCATATATTCTCCCATCAGAATAATCATCACCCACTTCTTGTGTTGGAAGGCTGATTTTCTTGACAGATTCACTCCCACTATTGAGATAGTCATCATCAGGATAAGGTGTCTTCCTCTAGGTCACACCCAAGTCCTTAACCAAATCCATAATTTCCACTAATATAGGGGTTGGTGAGGCAAATGGCTTGTCCACATGATGAACCAGTCATCTTAGAACACCATCCAGATAGGCTGCTACCCAGGACTAGGCATAATACTAAGTAAGAAAGGTGGGAACACTAGAAGATGGAAGAATGATCACAACATAAGTATCTTCATGCGCCAACATCATCTAAAAAGTATAGATGATCCTAGGGTGTAACCATCCACATTCACTATCCAAATGGATAGGGTAAACACTTTGGGTACAACCAGACTAGTGAGAAAATTGATAAGGTGTATATGGCTCATAGATGATCAGCTCTTCCATCCTGGCTAAAAGAAATCCATATTGAAGCACGATCTTATATAAACTCTCATCAAGAGAGACACTACAGTTATCAATTACCGGCCCAGTTGATGCTTGGAAAGAAGTAAAATCAAAGCTATCATATCATTTCAATGAGTCTATAACCCTATTAGAGCTTAGTGAGATATCCCTAACCCTAGACATGTTTAGTAATCTAGGGTGATATGAGGCATCAGAGATCCTAATAGAATTATAATATTCATAGAAATGGAAATTCTCCCCTATACATCCAAATAAAAACTGGAAAGGGCCACTGATCCTGTAGGGGGTTCTACCTTGTTGAATGTAGCCTAGGAGTTGGTAAAGTTGTGAAAGGGTTGTCACTGCTAGATTAAGGTAATGTCCCTCTAAAAGACGCACTACCATCACCAGCGCACTGACCCAGATTCCTGAACGTGCATCCCCAGCTGGGAAAATATATCTATTCAAGAACATAGCCATAGTTCCTACAAGCCTAAAGCTTATAGTGATCCATTAATTCACTAAGTATCCCCATGAAGTATGATCCTAAGATTCCAAAATGGCCCAATATGATTTGAAACTATCTTGAACTTGCTGATAAGATCATTGATGGGAGAATATAATAGTTGGACCGACCATACTGGGATAGAGGAAAATATCAATCCAGTTCTTGAAAAATATAAGCGATCACATATTCAGATCCTTTTTTATCTTCTCATTCACAACAATGAGCATTTCCTTCTCTATAATTGGAGTTTGAAAGGGGCCATACCAAACATATATAACCGGGATAAACTCATCATACATCTCTCTAAGAGTGGGGATCTCACCCAGTTGGTAGATATCTCATAGGCTAACTCCCAACTCACTATATAAAAAATGGAATGAGTTGGTTCTAGGGAACTGATGGATAAGAAATTCTCAAATAAGATCAGGCTAGGGATAGAAAATAAATTAGGAAATACATACTACTTCATAAAGAAGAACCCTATATAACTAGTCAAAAAACTCTAAGAAAATTTTATTGACCCAAAATAGACATGCCTATCCCACAGAGAAATTACCACTAGGACAGAGATCCCATTTCGAGCTCCATCCACCGCGTGGGTTGTTAATAGAGGAAAAAAATATACTTGAGTAACTCTGAGCAATAGGATAATGAGAAAAATCACATCTATAAGGAATCAAGAGAGATTTTTACAACATATAATACAAACCATGTGATTGATCTGTGACTAGACTACCATCCTCGACAATTGTATCTTGAATATAGTCATAAGAAATTGACATCCAACGAGATGGAATATTAAAGTTTAAAGAAGGAATGAAAATTTCATCCAACAAGCCAAACCCATATAGAGGAATATGGTATGATAGAGGATAATCCTAGATATTGGGCAAGAGGAACCTCTTTAAAACCTCATTATCATAATTCACATGATATAGAGGGTCAAAATTGTAATTTCTAGTGATCATGTCCTTTTGATTAGCCACATTAGAATAAGTTCAACAAGAACTGAAATCCATATAAATAAAAAGTTAGCAACATATGTCATACAAATGAAATAAAATCTTATTGAAGGGAATACATAATGTTCTGGTAGCATCATGCACATCGCATGAATTATGAATTCATGAACCACATAAAGGACTCTTAAATTGACTAAACTCCTGAATATATCACGAATTACATAAACCCATAGTGAATCATGAAGCTGAATGATCCCTCAAAGACTCACAATTGCATGACCTTGACAGAGTCACGCAAGCCTCAAAATAGTCAAAGGATCATGTGATCAAGCCATCAGACCCTGAAAAACTCTCAATATGATTTCAAATACCCATAGATAAATTTCAAGAAATTAATAAAGTTTAGTTCATTGTTGGTTTGAGTGGAATCTTGGGAAAAATCAGTCTTGTAAAGAAATTATCGTGAAATGGGCTTGCGATGAGGTCTCGTGAGTAGAGCTTGCTAGAGATTCTTACAACATGGTCATGTGATGGAAGTGGCGTGAAAGAGATCTGGAGAATTGAGTAGTCGGTTAATGAATATCCTATCGCTCCCCTATATATAGGTCATTCTGTGAAATACCAAAGGTTTTCTAGCAGACTGAATGTTTCCCAAGACACCGATTGGTGATAGTGCCAAAGACTCTGGTAGGCATTTATTTTCCTCAGAACCAAGACCTTTTCCCCATAGACGTATCTCTTTATGGGGGAGGGAATTTGTTGACGTCCTCCAAATGATCATAAAAAAAACAACAAAGGAATAAATTCATGAATATGGGTATTATTTTCTATATGAATAAAATGAAGAAGAAGTCAACCTTAATCACATGGATCATGTAAACCAATATGATACATGTGATCACATGACATAATGAGGACATGAGAAGGATCCATGAGCAGTGCATAGCCTAAATAAGGCCTTGTGAAGTCCCTTTGATAAGTACTACTTTTGTGAAAGCATCCCAGACAATCACTGATCACACGATGGTAGCCAGATAATCTCCCCCAGGTTACACAACTTGTTGAATTGAAAGAACCTGAAAAACCATCCAAATTCCTTGGAAAATAGAAGGAAAATATCCAAAAGGTGGGAGCCTCTTCCTGTCAAAATACTCACACAACACATCACCGATGGAGAGAATGATTTTCCTCGACAACATTCAAGAAAACTCAAAAGATACCCAACCTTTGTAAAATAAAACAAAGAAAATATAAAGAGAGGAGGAAGGAGCCTCTTGCAGTTACAAAAATCACGTGACATTCCCCTGGAGATCCACAATATGCTGCAAGAACCCGATGACGTGCCTACATCATCTCGTGAAAGCATGTTCACATGTAATACCTATCATGTGAAGGGCCTTGGGTATATCTAGGAAAACTCACACCCCCTTTGGATTCTTAAGGAAAGATAGATGGAATTTCCCAAGAAATTATCATGCATCTCTATAAGAACTCTTGCAGTCATGCGACACATCACTAAGAGGTAAAATGATTGTCCTCGAAAACACCCATAAAACCTCGTGAACACCATAAATTTGTAAAATAAACAAAGGAAACAAAAAGAGTAAGATACAAAAGCCTATCACAGTCATAAACCACATGTGATGTGCCAAGTTTGTCTATAGCATGGTCTTGAAAGATCCCTCAGCTAACTGGTCTGATTTCATGAAGGTCCCCTGAAAAGCCATCCTGGTCTTGCGGAAAGTCCTAGACAAGTCACCCGATACCATGATAAGGGATTTCAACAATTATCCAAATCTCATGAAGGCATATGGACATGTCAACCTAACAAAATTAATGTCCCTTTTCATGTACATGTAATCAAACAAGACCCCTTTAATTGAAAATAATACAATAAAGGAGGCATTGGCGGGATGGTATCATGGTTTCTAAAAGACATGTGATGCCCCCAGAGTAATTTATTGAAGGAACTCTCTAAGACACATGACACTAAGTTCCTCTGCCAATTCCAACCTAGAGTTGCGTGATATGAACCACACAAAGTGGTGAAAAATTGGGGTAGCAAGGAATATAAATCCTCTACCCCATACTCTAAGAAGAGTTTGGTATTTTTTCATCTAGATGAATCAGTGCACACAAGAACCAGAGTGGATTACTCAGAGTGGATGATCTCATGACCAGAAAATCTTCCCTTAAGGTAAGATACAAGGAACAACCAGAGTGACCATGAACCATACATAATGAACTTTTCATGATCACTCATAGATTACTAAAAAGACTTTCAGTAGGACACACAAGGAACATCCCACATATCTTCTAGATCATGAAAGACTTAAAACAATCTAACATTGAACAAATCTAATACATTCACAATAAAAGTCTAGAAAAATAACTAGGGGATAAGAGACTTAAGAAAATAAAATATACAATGATCCTCATGCGCTTCATGTGAACTACCCAGTTCATGTGACAACACCAGGACATGTCACCCAGATCTCATGGTACTCCTTTAGTATACAATTTGGATCATGCGAAGTCCTCTGGACATCTCATATAAATTCATTTGGCATCCCCAGGCATGCCTCCCTAGTTCCTTGAATCCTTTTGGGATCACCATTCATACCTTGTGGTGTCCTTAATATGTTTTTCCTGAATCATATGGTGACACTAGTACATGTCAGCTAATTCTCACGGTATCACCCAGACATGTTAGCTAGCTATTGTGATGCCCTCCAGACACACCATCCATATCTCATGATGTCCTCCAGAAATTCCATCCTAGACATGCATCACCCTTCGAGAAATGTCACACTGGTTCTCACAACGCCCTCTAAGAATGTCATCCATCTCTCACGATGACACCGGGGTGAGCCAACTGGGTCCTGCAATGCCCTCTAAGCATTTCATATGGGGTCATGCGATGAATTCCAAGATCAACCTGTCTGGTCTCACAATTTCCTTTGGACAAGTCAGCCTTGATCATGAAGAAAAATTCAGTTATTCCATCCAGTTCATGCAACATCCCCTAGAAAATTCAACTAGATTATGTGATGGTATTTTAACATGTAAGGAAGAAATCCTACGACATGTCATGCATGCAACCTAAGCATGTCGAGCAAACAGTCAAATCATGTCATGCAGGAAAGAATGCTAGATCAATAGGGAATCCTAGGACTTAATAACCTTATTTATCCTCAATGTGTAAGCCCCGATTACAAGGGAAACATTAGTGTGTAAGCCTCAATCAATCAAACTTTGATGAATCTAATTCCTATCATAACCAAGATATGTAGGACACCTTAATAAGGATTGATATCCATATCAAAACTTCAAAGGGATGCCCTAATACATAATTCCTACCTCCATAAGCAATGAGACTAATAATTTTTCATCCCTTGTTTCCTACACCAAGCATAGATCACGTGGGATTAAGTAGTTGAAATAATCATATCATTTGAAATATAAGCCTCTACAATGCCAAGGGAGGCCTCAGCATGTCATCCATGACTAGAGTCATAATATGATATGCTCCACATACAAGGGAAACATCAATGTGTAATCCCCGACCAACTGAACTATGAAGAATATGATTCCTGCTATAACCGGGGTATATTGGATGGCTTTCTTAATTCTAGAGAACCATATTAACCATCTTAAGGGTTTTCCTAGTATATAATTATCACACCCACATGCAATGAGGTTGATCACTTTCTATCCCTTATTTCTCATATAGAGCATGGATCACATGGGATTAGGGAATTACAATGAACACATCATTGGCATCAAGAATCTCCACCAGCTAGGGAAATATTAGTATGTAAACCCCAATGAGTGGAATGATATAAAATATCCCCCACATGAGGGAATCAACCTTGGATTTGGTCCCAAGGGTGTAAACAAACTACGATAACTCTAATTCCTGCTATAACCAGGATATGAAGGATATCTCCTTGAGACTTGAGCTTAAATATTCAGTTCCCAAGTTCCCGTACATATGTCCTCTCCACATGATGTTAAACTGAATGAGTTTAATGAACTATGTGGGTTTTGATTCCTACAATAAATAAGATATGTAGGATGCTTCACAATAGCTCAATCCACTCCTCAAAATATTAACCACTTCTCTGAATGACAATAAGTTTCAAAGTGCTTGGTTATACAACTTCATCATATAAGCATCTATTCATTACTGGGAAATGGATGAAGAACCTAATATATATACAAATAAATACACCCATGAGATATCCATCTTTTTCACATAAAAGATACATAACTGATTATCATTTTTAGGGTAATAGGTTCAGTATCGGGATTAGGGAGAGATTCTTGAAAATATCCTAAATCTATATGAGAGTCCTAGGGTAGGAAAAAATCCCCCTCCCAAATGGTGTGATGAGCCCGAACTCCCATAATCTTGACCAATGTGTGTTCTTAAGTGTCACTGGGTCTGAAAATCCTAATAACCAACTGCCTTTGGAAAGTAGGTATATACCTAGTTATGGATGAGGAAACAATTGGGAGTTTCTGTTAATAATGAAAATGGTAACCTGACGTTAATGATTGTGCAAGAAATGAACCCCTCACAATCAACCATTAGTCCAAACCAAACCTACCTCAACAAGGGTTCCTATTCATGTATTTCCCAAGGAATTAGCAGGAGAGGAAGAAACCAAAGGAAAAAAGGAAGGGGGAGGAAGGAGAATAGAAACCAATAAAATAGATGGATTTACCTTGAGAAATCACTTGTTATCGGTGGAAGAGAATCCAAAACCAAAGGATGTGGGGAGGAGGAACTATTCTGATGTGTGCCTCAGCTTGATCAAACAAGTGGAAAAAAGGAGGGCCAAGTCCTTAAGGGGTATCATGGGTAAAATTGAAAAAAAATTAAAAACTAGTTAAACCCATTCATCGCATGAACCATTGCTTCACAGCTTGAATGGTATCCCCCTATGGGTGAGCTCCTAGTTCACGATATGAACTATACTAGGAAGAACCCCTAGGTCATGGGGAGTGCTGGTTCATGATAAGAAATGCTATAGGTTTATACCTGCAGCTTCCTAGGCCCTCCCAAACAACCCCGAAACATCAATAAATCCACATGAACTCCAAAATAACTCTAAAATCACATAAAATATCTCAATAGTGACATATGTGTGTTAAAATATTTCCCATAATGCCACATTCTTCTCATAAAGAGTCTTGATAAAAGTGGAAGAGAAGTGAAGGGATTACCATGAAACCTCACACCCCGAGACAGGTTGGTGGGGAATTAAACCAAAGAGGATCCAAAAGAATGGGAATATCTACAAAAACAACTCCTCTAAACACACAAATCAAATCCACAAGAGTTTTGATAATCTTTAAGAACAACACAACTACCATCAACTGATATAATACCCAAAGGAGATAGAGACTCAGTGCAGGTCTCCCCACTATTTAAAATTTATCTAAAATGGTGAAATAAAAAATAGAGACACACTACCAAACAAAAAAATCAACCATGAGAATTCATCATCATGAATTACCCAAAAAATCACTCAATTTTATCAATCATGAAAAAAAACCAAGGAAATTCCTATCACTCTAAAAGAAAACATGACCCAAAGTAAACTCAACATCTAAAAAATGAAAACCATCACAAAACTCAACAACAGATCCAAAAAAAAAAACCCACAAAGAACAATCCATAACCATACCTCAATAAGTATCAATATGGGATCTATAACCTAAGTAACTATACTCACATGGTTAAATTGGGACTAGAAACTGGAGGACAATTTCATGATGATCCCAACTACATAAGCACTAACCCAGGATCACCCATGATCAACCCACTAGGAACCAATCTCCACATATCCACATCCTAATCCACTGACCAAAATCTCAACCAAATAAAACCTAATAAAAATTCATGAATATATCCAAAGTCCAACTCCATTTATAGAAACCAAATCAAGAACCTCAATACACCCCAAATAAGAGTTCCAAAACAAATAGAGTTTCTCAAGACCCGACTACACTTGATATTTCCTCTTTCTATAACTCAACTTACAAAACCTATAATGATTTCCCAAGCTTCAAAACTAAAAAAATACCTCATATCCTTCACAAAAGTTGAATTAGAAGTCATATTATCTCCACACTAAAAGCAAATGATATACATTCTTCTTCTTTCTTTGAGAATATTGTCTCTCATTAATTCATTCTTCTAACTTGAGCTTAATCAATATCTACTTCTCAGTTGATGGAACATCTCCATACAATTCAAATAAAAAACCTTGATTAAGATCTAATCAAAGGACCCGATGAATTAAGATGTATTGGAAAGAGTCCAAGGACTATGAATAACTCATATCCATCACCCAGTCTTGAGTATAGGTAGATTTAACATATGAAGGAACCAATATTAGATAATAAAGATATTTTTCCTGAAGGTATTCCCATGAAACTGATTTTATACTATTCTTCAAAGACTCTATGAGAGGAATACTATATATAACACAAAAAAATGAACCCCAATCAGTCCATTTTACATATATAAAATCATACCATGCCATCATAAACTAACAAAAATATTAAAACATAACTCAACTAACCAAAATGTATTCCTAAAAATTTTCACACCACATTTAAATGTTCAAACACACTTTACAAGGAATTCATGAAAAAATTACACCCTTTATAAAAACTAAAATTCCCTAAGGACACATACTTTTTGAAAAAAATTCTAAAAAGACCCATTTTCATTTCCCAAAAACACTTTCCTAACCCTTTTTCAAAATAACCAATGAAACCAAAAAATTCATTATATGTAATCTATCCCCATTTTCATCCTAAAATACCTCCAAAATTTTATTTTGAAATTGATTATATTTGAAAATACTTTAAAGAACTATTTTAAAACACCCCATTTCAAAACCCAAACTTTCAAAAATCCACCTTTTACACAAAACAACCCCATTACCCCTACTAAAAAAATAAAATTCAAACCATTCAAAATAGATCGAATCCAAAACCAATTTCCAAAATATAAAAATAATTTTCAATAAATGAAACCAAACATGTAAATATAAATCTCAGTAAAAACCAAATTCAATAAATTTGATCTACCAAAAAACATCCCTTAATTAGCATCACACTAATGGAATACACCATTGAGACCATTTCAAAAATAAAGGGAGGAAAAACAATAGTCCTTGAGGTGAAATAGCATAATATGAAGTTTGGATACATGGGCTGGTAAACCATGCACTAACCATGAAATAGGTTCAATAATTGTTCCCGAACCATCTACCCAAGCTCTATATGGTTTAACAAACCATTCAGGATAACCATGCATCCCTGATTATATCACCACTTACACCTTTAAAATTTATGGTGACCCCCAAAGTTACTAATGTGCTCATAAGGGATCAAAATGTCATCACCAAAAATCAAAATTCATCAAAGACATTCATAATAATACTCAAAATAATGACTCAAATCCCAAAAAAACATTAAAAATCTAGGTTTAGTGTGAAGAAGATTTGTCCAAGAATTTCCCAATATCCACCACCTAAGTCCCAATAATGGTACTAGTATCCATACTACACAAACACATTCCAAATAATAAAAGGTTACCTATGATACCATTTTATCAGGAACCAACCTGATCTACCCCTAAATGAGGCATCTGAGTCATCTTGTGACATACCTTAGGCATGTTTCTGATTTCCCCTGACTGGTAACTAGTGCTAGGGTCTCAAAGAATAACTATTGGGAATGATTTTACCCTATAAATAAAAAGTAATCACATATGATAAAAAATAATGAAACTAGAATAGTAAAATGATCTCATAAGAACCAGGTCATAATATGCACATAACACAAAAGAGTAACCAACATCTTATATACAGGGTGAACTAAAAAACAAGGCCAATAAGTCAATATATGATCATCCTAGAAGGAAACCAAAACCACTACCAACCACCATCATATGACCCCTCAGTCACTCTCAATATCCCAAGATAACCTTGTCGAACAACCCAAGACTTAACACAAGGAAGAAAAAATATATAGTACCTAAAAATAAACCATAAGAGTTGTATATATTGAATGGTGGGTGTAGGGTACAAGCAAACCAATCCTATTAGGATCCCACCATAGAGTTCATTTTATTTCTTTGAAGACGAAACTACACCCATGCTAGTTTGAAATAATATAATAAAATAGGTTTTTCATGTCATATGTGTAAGAACCTAGATCTTATTTTCAGGTATGTTTTTCTTTTTTGGGTGTTTTTGAGAAAAAGAGGAGTTTTTGGAAATTTTTGAAGTACACACCGTGTACTTTATGAGTACATGTCGTGTACTCAGTTACCACGGGTAGCTGGGTGCTAGCCATGTAGCGGCCATGCACATGACCGTGTGTGGTGACCTAGAGACTGATTAATGCGGGGTCAGGTGAAGGAAAGTACACACCGTGTACATATAAATTACATGCAATGTACTTTATTTTTTTTATTAAACACATCGGGGTCACGTCTGATGGACAGAACCACCTTCTTCTAGGTCTGGTTCTTCCGAGAGCACTCGTACAACTATGAACCTTCTCTAATCTTCTGACCGAGCATCTATTCTCCAAATCGACCGCCATCAATTGTGTTGGGATCACCTCAGTAAGATCTTCCTTCTTCTAGATCTTCGTTTCCTGAGTCCTCCTCTTTCAAGAGTTATCTTAGGTTGAGAGTTTTTGATGTTTTTGTATATATAAGGTGTTCTTGGGTGATTCAAGGATTGAGGTTCATGTATATCAACCCTACAACACTGAGGTATGTGGTTTGTGCCTTTCCGTTGATAGTCTTTGTGTTATATGTGCAAAAGTGACCAATACCCTTGAACGAGGTATTGCGTGTTTACTGTTTTATCCCAGTTGTTTTCCTGCCATGCTTGTATGCTTGAGTATAGGTTAATTTAATGAGAATAGGGTTAATTTCTATGATTTGGAGGTGTTTTCCCAAGAATGTTTGTTTATGACCGTTTGGTCCTACTTAGCATGTTAGGCTGCCTTGTTTGTTTCCATGCCTATTATTGTAGGATGGAGTGATGTTTATCTGCCATGTTGTTATGCTGTAGATTGTTAGCTAATTAGTTCTTGAGGTTTAATTTTTCCGATATGCATTTCCATGCTTTCTTGACTTACACAGGGCTGTGAGAACCTAGTGTAGTAGACCATAGGGAGAATGGACGTAAGATCTTCTCTAGAGTGTCTGTTTTTTACTATTACGATGCGAGACCATAGGGGGAATTGATGTAAGTGATTTCTCAAAGTATCTGTAGTTCCTCGACGTGGGACACCAGGGGAATGTGATGTAAGTGCTTCCCCAGAGCGCCTTTAGTTACCGATATGATACTATAGGGGGAATTGACAGTGAGTGCTTCCCCAGAGAGTCTAAGCTTAAGCTGAACCAGAGGGGTTAGACTGTGTGTACTTCCTACAGGGTTGCTTGTGTTGCTGGGTAGGACCATAGGGGATAGGCTGTGAGTAAATACCAAAGGGTTACCTTTTTATGATTAGATTCTTGCTTGATATGTTGAATTGAATTCTTTGAAACTGTAGAAATGTCTATTATTGAGTACTTCCTTGTTTACTGTTTCTTTTTACTTATTGCCTGCCATATATATTCACTGACGGTTAGGCACAGATCTTTTGGTGGTTTCCTACTGGTATTAGTCTCACACACTATTTGGGTCATGATTTTGGGCCCAAACATATTATATTGTTGTAGGTATAGATAAGGGCAAGCACCCTTCTACTTCAGGTACTTGATTGCTGAGAAGCTGGAGAGCATGGGACCAAGCTGAGGCTTGCGATGCTGAGGAGTTTATCTGTTTTCTTGTGTACTTTGGTTTAGTACTATATTCCTGCATTGTGTTTTGTTTGGATGTTTTCCTAGACATATGTACCATGCATAATTTATATATATATGCTCCAGCTGTTTATTTCTTCAATCTTCCACTGTTTCTTATTGTTTGATATTATTACTGCTTTAGCTATTGTATATCTATTTCTCTTCCACTGTGTACTCTACCAATGAGGGCATAGTTTCCCCACTATCATACCCAAGGACCTCACTACTAGTCGGCAGCCTCTGGCATTTGGAGAAATGCTCTTGAGGCTATGTGACCAACTGGGTATGGGGTGCCTCAGTGTGGCTTCTGAAACTGGGATGTTACAAAGTGGTATTAAAAGAAATTATTTTCTCTTGACTTACTGTTTGGAGCCTATATATAGGGATATGAAGGAATAGGTACTTGGTAATAATCTTTTCCTGGGAGTAGCTAACCCATGTATAGTGAAAATTCAATCTACCTCATTTATTAAATTTTTCATGGTTTTTCAATTTTTACAGTTGATATGATTTCATCTTGAGTGGTTCACATGTTTTGTGCTATTATTGTTGATGTTATTGAGGTTCTATTTCTGTTGCAACCCAATGAGATGAGGGTATTCCATCTCATGCATCATATAGGAACTTGTTAGGGATCACATGTCATGCATTCTTTCCATGCCATATAGGGTGAATTAGCAATTGCATGTTGTTGTGATTAGAACTATTCTAGATATGCATGTTGTTGTGATAGATGCCTTGATAAGAATACCGTTGTTTGATAGGGTATTGGTTGTGTAAGGTTTTTTTGAATGAACTCCAAAATTTGGTTCTTGAGGTGTTATGGGCCCTCATGGATCGGAATTTGGTGGATCATTTCCCTGTTATCCTTGTTTATAACATGTATAAGATGCCAAGATTTGATTCATGGGGAGTATGGGCCCTCAAAGATCAGAATTGGGAACTTTAAAGTTTGTTTCAGTGTTTTTCTAGGCTCTAGAGTAGTTTCTAGGGATTAATGTCCAGAAAAACCCAGAATAAACGGCGTGTATTGATGAATACATGCCCTATGTTCTTCTGTTCAGGAAGAAACTATTTTTCTTAAGTACACACTGTGTACTATATGTACACACCGTGTAGTCTCTAACTGTGTCTTAGACTGTGTGGGAAGAGACATGGGGTTTGGAATCTTTGGAAGGACATGACGTGTATCAGATGTACATGCCATGTTGTAGAACCATGTAACCGGCCATGTCACTAACAAAACGGGTCAGTTGAGTCTTTTCTAATACACGTCATGTCCGTCTGGAACACCCCGTGTAGTTTAATCCCTAGAATCCGGCCTTGTCACTAACAAAACGGGTCAGTTGGGTTTTTTCTAATACACGTTGTGTCCGTCTGGAACATGCCGTGTAGTGTAACCCGAGTATCTGGCCATTTAACGAGCAATACGGTTCGGTTAAATCTTCTTGTACACGTCATGTCTAGCACTAACACACCGTGTATAGTCATTCGTGTGTTCACCTATGTGATTAACAACACGGGAAATTGAAACGTAAGCAGTACACGCTGTGACCATCTAGAACATGCTATGTAAGGTGAGTTGTGTAACCGGATGTGTGAATAACAACACGGGTCGGTGAGGTTCATCTAGTACATGCCGTGTTTGGAACTAACACGCCGTGTAGTCTTGTTCTAAGAGAACCGTGTGGCCTATCCATGTAAGGGAACTCAGGAAGGGGAAGAGGATTCAAGTACACACCATGTGTAAGGACAACACGCCGTGTATGGGGTGTTACATGACCAATTTTGGCAGAGGTACATGCCCATGTGAAAGGCTTAAGAGAACACGCTGTGTAGGAATTATACACGCCGTGTATCCATGTTTTGAAAAACTTGGATTCTTTCTTTCCCCTGTTCCCTCTTTTCTCTTGTAGTTTTCAGTACTTGATAATATTGATCTAAGGTGTGCGCTTGACCTTGCAGAATCATGCCACCGATATGTCCTCTGGTTGTATGCCAGTTATAGGGCGGAAATTAGACACCGGACATGACTGATCAAGGACTTCCAGAAGATCCTTCAGTAGTTCTAGTCTTGGCACCAACCATCATTCTGGACACAGGTGCTGATGCACAGTTCCTAGAGGGCTTCATGAGGTTCATGAAAACCTCCTGAGGAGCACCGCATCCTTCCCCATCGATGGCAGAATTGACACGGGTTTTCCTACAGCAGCATCCTTTCACTTTCATAGGGGAATGAGGACCTTAGGCTACAGAGTCATGGTTATAATCCATACTTACCATCTTCGAGCATCTGGAGACACCTCCAGAGAGGAGGGTCAAGCTCTCTACATACATGATTTAGGATTCCTCCAAAATATGTTGGTATGTGATCTCACAGGCGGGAAGCCAGAAGGTCATGGCTTGGGATGAGTTCCAGTGTGCCTTCTATGGATAATTCTATTCGGAGACCTTGAGGGCCGATTGTTCCCGAGAGTTCATGAGTCTGAAGCAGGGTAATCTTTCTGTCATGGAGTATTATTCTCGTTTCACTGAGCTTCATCGATTTATTCATATTCTAGGAGGTGATGAGTTATTCCTAGAAATGAATTTTGAGGATGCTATGAGGCACGAAATCAGATATCAAGTGAACATCTTCAAGTTGAATTCCATCACTTCTATAGTCAACCAGGTGCTGATCACAGAGAAAAATTTGAGGGATTCTAGAGTTGTAAGCCAGGGCAGTTCAACATCTAGAGTTAGTATCCCTCCTACTTATAGTAGGAAGCGCCACAGGGAATCTTTGTGCGGTTATCCAAGGAGGCGAGACACTTCTTTTGGTCGCCAGGTAGTGTGCTACCAGTGCGGGAAGAGCAGACATACGAGGCCACTTTTCCCGAGAGACTTAGTGGAGTGACGATCTTGTGGAAAGATGGGTCATCTGTAGCATTTCAGTCAGATATTCTCACTAGTAGCTGGTGATAGGGGTTGTTCAATGACTCCTTGTACAGGAGCAACGCCACTAATTTCTCATCAGTCTAGAAACTGGAGTTCTTCTGGCCGTTCAGGCCGAGGTGAAGGTCGTGGTCGTGGTAGTTAGTCACCGGGCTTTCAATGACAATAGGGTGGATCAACTTAAAGTGTCCAGGTAGGGTCACAGGGCCGCAGTGCATGTTAGACTTTTGAGGTAGAGCAGACCCAACAGGAGCAGTATCCCAGACCCTCTACAGTTCGAGGTACGATCTTAGTTGCCTCAGTTTTAGCTTCTTCTCTTTTCGATATAGGGGATTCCCATATATTTATATCTGTTACTGTTTTGGAGAGCCTTGGTCTCTATATATTTACTTCTACTGATGTTTTGATGTTGGACATGAAGGTTCCAGGTGCAGCAGAAGCGCGTGGGTGGATGTTCCCACTTGGATTTTTTTCATTAGTAATGATCAATCTGGGATCAATACGATGATAAATGCCAGTCTCCATGAATCAATTCATAAAAATAGACAAATAAGAAGAAAGTTCCCATAACCACAATAGTGGATCGTCACAGGTTGATTATAGTTAATTTAATTAATCGAGAAGAATTACCTTTTGGGTGTTCTTTCTCCGTTGATGTTCTTGATCACGTTCTGATGTGATTCATCGTTGTATCATAGAAGCCAAGTGTATACTTCCTCTAGAAGTGATCCACATGTGCACCTCGTATCTCTGGATGTCGCCAAAGGAGTCTTCGAGTGCTAGCGTGGAGAAACCTTTTCTTGCGTTGTCCGCCTTAGATCATCTTGATCCGATGGAAGAGGATCTCTCTCGGTCTTGAGAGCGTTCTTGGAGGAAGAGGTTCTTTCATCCTTGAAAGAATTCTCCAAAATTGTTGTGCACAACGATTCTCTTGTGTAGGAAAAGAGTTGGGGTTATGAGGATATTTATAATCAGGTTTGAGGTTGTAGAGTTATGACAATAAATAAATGCATTACGCATTTTATTTATTTCATTGACTCTTATTGAAACCCCCATGTCGAATAATTAATTCCTTGACATGTGCCCACACTGATTATAATAAATATCATTTAATAAAACAATATTATATCCTCAAAATCCTGACTGGAAAACTACACGGCGTGTAATCATTAATACACGGTGTGTACTTGTTTTCCATAAAACTACACGGCGTGTAATCATTAATACACGGCGTTTACTTGTTTTTCTATTTCCTTTCCAAAATGAAAACTACACGGCATGTAATCATTGATACACGGCGTTTACCTATTTTCCATGAAAAACTACATGGCGTGTAATCATTAATACACAGCGTGTATGTCTTGTTTTTCATTTCCTTCTTCCTCCTTCATTAAAACAATTTAGGCTTCCTTGAATAATTATTAAACCACATAGGAGAATAATCTTTATTCTACTTGAGATACTTGGATACACTTAGTGTGTGAACCTCTAGGACTCTTTCTCGTTGGCATTAGACGGGCTTGCCTAAAGTCCAAGATTACTGTCTAGAAACGGGTCAAGGCACCCAAGAGAAAGAAGTTGACGCCGCATTGATGTGTCACATCATATGAATGCTTACTGTATAATTTAATCCATTTTTCTCAATATCTCATCAAGAAGGTTTCATGGCAGTGTCATAAACCTATATGCTTGATCTGTCATTCTTTGACTTCTAGAAATAAACTCGTCGTGTCACCATGGACATGAAATTTGTTCTACAGTTTTATTTCAATCAAAGGGCCTGAGATATCTACTTCCATAAATATGGAAGGGAAAAATCCTTCCTTGACTTATCCATTAATGACATGTCATTCATGATGCACCCAACCTACCCTACTTCTTTCCAACTGTCTTCGTGATGGTTTTCATCAGAAAATATAAGTGCGCGATTCATGACATGAGTTAATGATAATCTTCCAGTCTAAGGACCATTACACATGCTTGCAGATAGCAATATACGATGACACCAAAACATGCAAAATTACTACTGGTGGGTCTGTTATCATAATCTCCCATCTTGGAGATTACCAAGTGCAAACTCCATGAGAGAGAGTCTCGTCTTTTTAAGAGTACTCGCACATGATGGTCTGTATACTATGTGTCCTATCATAGTATGTCATCCAAATGCATAACTTTATTTAAGAATATTTGTTATAGCATTTCAAGGTTCTCATCATAGAGGGTATCTTCCATGAGCTTATTAATGCAACAAATATTCCAAGACATTATTATATTATAGTCATGCAGAACAATGAACAATATATAATAAGTGAATATTCATGTAATCAAAGTACAAAATAGTTGGTTATCAGGACACCAACCCTAACAGGACACACCGTTAGGGACTAGAATAGATAGTGTACGTCAGTGCAAGGAGTGACCTCTTGAGGTTGGCGGGTTTCACTTCTTATGGGACCTTTATGTCCTAGAGATTACATGCTATGATGTCATTATTGGATTGGACTGGTTAGTTCCCTTCCAGGCAGTTTTCAATTTCTATCGTCGTAGGGTGAGTTTCACATCACTAAAGGGTGGGTCATTTCTTCATAAGGGAGAATGGGATGTCCAAGCGAGCAGATCAGGACTCAAGCATCTTGGGTTGAGAGGAGTTAAAGACCAGATTGCTAGTATATATCTGGATGACTAGGGGACTTCTCATATGGACTTTCCTCCAGTGGTGGATCGTTTCAGGGACGTATTTCCAGAGGAATTTTCATATTTTCTTCTAGAGCGAGAGGTAGACATTTCTATTGAGCCTGTTCCAGGAGAGGCACCAGTGTCCATTCCTCCTTATAGGATGGCTAAACCAGAGTTACAAGAGCTCAAGAAGAAGTTGGAGGAGTTGCAGGAAAAGGGTTTCATCCGACCCAGTACTTCTCCTTGGGGTTCACCTGTCCTTTTTGTGAATAAGGTGGATGATACCCTCAGACTTTGCGTGGATTATCGGAAGTTGAACTAGTCGATGGTCAAGAACTGATACCCCTTTCTAAGGATTCATGATCTCTTTGATTAACTTAGAGGAGCCCAGGTGTTCTCGAAGATTGAATTGATATCTGGTTATCATTATTTGTGAGTTATACCATCTGATATACCTCTTACAGCTTTCCAGAGTAGGTATGGTCTATACGAGTATGTGGTTATGCCTTTCGGTCTCACAAACGCACCTGCCATCTTTATAGAACTGATGAACCGAGTGTTCCATCCATACTTGGATTCTTTCATGGTAGTTTTCATGGATGATATCTTGGTGTACTCTCACACTCGACACGACCATGCTACCCATATTGAGATCATTTTGAGTACACTGAGAGAGAATCAGTTATATGCTAAGCTCTCAAAATGCCACTTTTAGATGGATAAGATTTACTTATTGGGTCATGTTATCTCAGATATAGGAGTATTAGTAGACTTATAGAAAGTGAGAGAAGTAGTTTCTTGGGAGTAGACGAAGAACTCCTTTGAGGTACAGAGTTTTCTAGGGCTGGCTGGATACTACATACGTTTCATACAGGACTTTTCACACTTAGCAGTGCCACTAACATGCCTGACTAAGAAGGGTTCAAAGTTCTTGTGGTCAGATTCTTATGAGTCATACTTTCAGAAGATGAAATAGAGGTTTACTTAAGCACCAATACTATTATTTCCAGATCCGGGCATGATCTATATTGTGTACGGTGATGCATCAGGTATTGGTCTTGGAGCAGTGCTTATGCAGGAAGAAAAAGTCATGGCATACGAGTCTTGGCAGTTGAGGCTACATGAGAAGAATTACCCGACGCACAATCTTGAGTTGGATGTGGTTGTTCATGCCTTATGTAGTTGGAGATATTATCTTCTGGGAGAGAATTTTTGTGGTTTTCACTGACCACAAAAGTATCAAGTATATCTTTACTCAGCGTGACTTGAATTTGAGACAGTGAAGGTGGGTTGAGTACCTTCAGTCTTTTGACTTTGAGCTTGCCTACACGCCTGGGAAAGGCAACGCAGTGGCTGATGCACTGAGCAGGAGGACTCAGATACAGGCAGTTAAGGAGGCTAGTAGTGAGTGGCAGCTTATGGCTCTATTATCTGAGATACATTTGGAGGTGCATGAAAGGTAGGGGAAACCGTTTCTTTCTTCTATAGTTGTTACCTCTACTCTTCTTAATCGAGTGCGAATGAGGCATCTATCAGATTCTGAAGGCCTAGTCCTATGGGAAAGTGTGTAAGGATAGGACCCTATTCTTGGATGGACTATAGACGAGGATGAGATCTTGCATTTTCATGGGCGTGTATGGGTGTCAGCAGACATACGTGAGGAGTTGATGCGGGACTTTCACTCCTCATTTTTGGAAGTTCATCCTGGTGTCACCAAGATGTATCATGATCTACACCATCATTATTGGTGGATAGGTATGAAGAGGGATGTTTCTAGTTTCATGATGAGGTGTTCCACCTGTCAGTAGGTGAAGGCAGAATATCAGTGGCTAGCAGGGATTTTTCAGCAGTTACCCATTCCCGAGTAAAAATGGAATGATGTCACGATGGACTTCGTGACAAGTTTGCTGAGGTTACCTCGAGGGAATGATGATGTTTGGGTTGTCATTGACAGACTCATGAAGGTTTCTCACTTCTTTCCAATCAGGGATACCTTCAGTGTTGATGAGTTGGGAAGGTTGTACATCCGAGATATTATATGTTTACATGGGGTTCCACACTCCATTGTTTCAAACAGGGATGCCCGTTTTACTTCTCGGGTCTGGAGGGGTTTGCATAAGGCCTTGGGTACATAGGTGATTTTGAGTACAGATTACCACCCCCAGATAGATGGACATTCAGAGCGTGTGATTCAGGTTCTTGAGGACATGCTTCAAGCATGTATCCTGGATTTTGGAGGTTTTTGGGAGAAGCACATACCTCTTGCGGAGTTTGCCTACAATAATAGATTTTGAAGCAACTATTCAGATATAACCTTATGAGGATTTGTATGGTAGGCCATGCTGATCACCCTTATGTTGGCTGGAGGCAGGAGAGGCAGCTATGTTGGGACCTCGTCTTGTCCAGGAGACCATAGAGCAGATCAAGTTGATTCAGATGAGGATGGATACTGCATAGTCTCGACAGAAGTCTTATGATGATCAGTGAAGACAACCTCTGGAGTTCGAGGTTGGGGATCATTTTTTCCTACGTGTCACACCGAGGTTGGGACACCAGAGGATTAGGAGACATGGTAAGATTTCACCGAGCTACATAGGGCCATTTGAGGTTTTGGAGAGAGTTGGGCCGGTTGCCTATAGGTTGCCTATCAGTTGCAGTTACCTTAGAGGTACCAGTCTATGCATGACGTTTTTCACATTTCTCAGCTCCAACGTTACTTCTTAGAACCGCATCATGTTTTTCAACCTGAGGAGGTTGAGTTAGAGGTGGACACCTCATTCGAGGAGCATCCTATCCGGATTGTTGATCGTAGTAAAAAGGTTCTCCATGGCCAGTCTGTTCCTCTGGTACGAGTAATATAGAAACACAGATGAGTACAAGATGAGACCTGGGAGAGGGAGGCCGATGTATGATCACAGTGGCCAGAGATGTTTGAGGATTCTTCTTCTACATCACCTTGCTAGGGAAATTCAGGGATGGATTTATTTAAGGTGGGAAGTTTGTAAGAACCCAAATATTATTTTATGGTACATTTTTCTTTTTCAGGTGTTTTTGAGAAAAAGAGGATTTTCTGGAAATTTTTGAAGTACACGCCGTGTAATTTATGAGTACACGCCATGTACTCAGTTACCATGGGTAGCTGGGTGCTGGCCATGTAGTAGCCATGCACACAACTGTGTGTGGTGACCTAGAGACCACTTAATGCGGGTGCCAGTGAAGGCAAGTACACGCTATGTACATATAAAGTACATGCCATGTACTTTCTTTTTTTCATTAAACGCACCAGGGTCGCGTCTGATGGACAGAACCACCTTTTTCTAGGTTTGGTTCGTCTGAGAGCACCTGTATGACCATGAACCTTCTCTGAACTCCCGACCAATCATCTATTATCCAAATTGACTGCCGTTTATTGTGTTGGGATCACCTAAGTAAGTTCTTCCTTCTTCTAGAGCTTCGTTTCCTGATTCCTCCTATTTCAAGAGTTATCTTCATTTGAGAGTTTTTGATGTTTTTTTAGAACTACAGTGTTATTGGGAGATTTAAGGATTGAGGTTCATATATATTGATCCTACAACATGGAGGTAGGTGGTTTATGCCTTTCTGTTGAAAGTCTTTGAGTTATATGTGCAAAAGTGACCAATACCCTTGAACGGGGTATTGCGTGTTTACTGTTTTAGTCCTGTTGTTTTCCTGCCATGCTTGTATTCTTGAGTAGAGGTTAATTGAATGAGAATACGGTTAATTTCCATGATTTGAAGGTGTTTTCCCATGTATGTTTTTTATGACCGTTTGGTCTTTCTTAGCCTGTTAGGCTGCCTTGTTTGTTTCCATGCCTAGTATTATAGGATGGAGTGATGTTTATATGCCATGCTGTTATGATGTAGATTGTTAGCCAAGTAGTTATTGAGGTTTACTTTGGCCGATACACATTTCCATGCTTTCTTGACTTACACAGGGTCGTGAAAACCTGGTGTAGTAGACCATAGGAAGAATGGACGTAAGGGCTTCTCCAGAGTGTCTGTTTTTTACTATTATGACGCGAGACCATAGGGGGAATTGATGTAAGTTCTTCCTCAGAGTGTCTATAGTTCCTCGACATGGGACACAGGGGGAATGTGATGTAAGTTCTTCCCTAGAGCTCCTTTAGTTACCGATACGAGACTATAGGGGGAATTGACGGCGAGTGCTTCCCTAGAGAGTCTAAGCTTAAGCTGAACCAGAGGGTTTAGACTGTGTGTAATTCCCAAAGGGTTTCTTGTGTTGTTAGGTAGGACCAGAGGGGATAGGTTGTGAGTACATCCCAGAGGGTTACCTATTTGTGATTAGCTGCATTCTTGATATGTGGAATTTAATTCTTTGAAACTGTGGAAATGTCTACAACTGAGTACTTCCTTGTTTACTGCTTATTTTTACTTATTGCCTTCCATATATATTCACTGATTATTAGGCACAAATATTTTGGTGGTTGACTACTGGGATTAGTCTCACACCCTGTTTGGGTCATGTTTTTGGTCCCAAACAGATTATATTGTTGTAGGGTTAGATAAGGGAAAGTGCCCTTCTACTTTAGGTACTTGATTGCTGAGGAGTTGGAGACCATGGGACCAAGATGAGTCTTGCGATGCTGAGGAGTTTATCTATTTTAGTATGTACTTTGGTTTAGTACTGTATTCCAGCATTGTGTTTTTTGGCTGTTTTCCTAGACATATGTACCATGCGTCATTTTTATATATATGCTCCAGCTGTTTATTTCTACAGTCTTCCGCTGTTTCTTGTTGTTTGATATTATTACTTCTTCTACTATTGTATATTTTTTCTCTTCTACTGTGTTACTCTGCCAATGAGGGCATAGTTTCTCCATTATCACACCCAAGGCCCTCGCTGCTAGTCGGAAGCCTCTGGAATTCGGGGAAATGCATTTGAGGCCATGTGACCAACCTGGTACGGGGTGCCTTAGGGTGGCTTCCGAAATCGGGACGTTACAATACGAAAGTACATAAAAAACCTATATCACACCCATAACCATTTTATGAATTTCCACTTACTTTTCTTTAAATGAAAACAATAACTTTTCAAAAATTTCATTGACTCATGCCTCTTTTACCAAAATATCCATTTCAAATCTTCTTTCAAAAATTCCTTTATAAATATACATATTTCAAAATGAATTTAGAAACCATTTAATATATTGGTCTAAGTGAATTAATAATAAAATAAAATTCCAAAGCACCATACCAGAAGGAATTGAAGATAAATATACATCATCAATAGGTCATGAAGACCTAAAGCCCAATCAAACTAGGGAATATAAATAGAGAAGTCCCCTATAGGTTATCATTTAGTATCTTGGGAAACACACTTGATACTAAGGTAAGAAAGTACTAAAACATAAAAAATATATGGGACCAACTATCATCGTATGTTTCATCTTACCCACATGATCCACTCTACTAGAATAAACTTAACATCATTGCGTACACTCCCCACTAGCTCAAACATGGGGACACTAGTAATGTGTGACTATGTAGTATAGCATAAATCTAGATCTCTCACTCTCTTCCTAGTGAACCCATGAAAATATAAATAGTATGTGGGAAATAAAACATGATATATATATATATATATATAAGAAAAACATAAATCTCACCTCACCTCCAACTCCCTTATAAGAAATAACCCAAATCACATGTAATACATATCATAATGAAATATAAAAATATGAAACTTGGGCCATAATCCACACATGTCACAACAAACAAGGGGTGTCAAGGGGACCCTATAGACACACCGTAAAAATCAATTGAAAAGTGCTAAATAATTTTTACTAAAAACTTGAATCCGTGTGCCAAGACTTTTATAAATGGTCTAAAATTCCATTTAAGATAATTTCTTCAAATAAATTATTAAAATAATGATTTATATCATTTCAAAATATAAAACTCTTTTATTTTTATGATTTGACAAAACCAAACCACTTTTTTACATTTTGTGACTCTAACATGGTCAATTACCTTTAAAAAACACTAATTTTATTTGAAATAAATCATTGATACCATTTCACAAAAGCTTTTCTCAAAAAAATATTTTAAAAATCAAAAAACCTTTTGAAACAATAATTTATTCCAATTGATAATGCAATCTAAAATGTTTAAAAAATTAATTTAACTATCACATATAGGAATAATTGAATAGATAAAACATTCAGAAACCTCATTAATAAAATGAAAATCCAAATAACAGAAACACACAATATAACCTACCTCAAATGCACAACTTAAAAATATATTTTTCCATAGAATTATTTATGATACATTATCACATTACATCAAGTTGTTCAAAAATACATGCTACATGAAGTTTCCAAAATTATAGTTTTCCTTTCTAAGTCAGATTGGGATTAAATAGCGGATGCAATTCCAAAACCCATAACACTTTCATTGATGCTAATGAAAGATTGTTATTAGGACAAAAAATGTAAAAAAATGATTATAAAATTTATCAATTATGATAAATCCTTTTAAATAATTTATTACTCATTATTTTTTTAAAATAGACGCCTCTGATATCTTCAATTTATTTATAAAAAATTATAAATTTCAAAAATATATTCGAATAAATTTTGTAATATGAAAGTGGAAATGCTTGAATTTTTTTTATGAAAAATATTTTAGTCCTTATCACTTATGATAGCAGGTTATGCATAATGGATTCTAAATTTTTTTTGATTTTTTTTTAAATATTATAACTTAATAATTTAAGTGAAATTGTTATTTTTTTTCGAAAATGAAATAAATGTAATTTATATTTATAAAATAATTTTTAGTATGAAAATAATAAATGATTAAAATAGAAAGTAAAATAATGTAATTTTTGATAAAGTTATAAGTGAAAAAAATATGGATGTATATAATAGAATTTATAATATTAAAATGTAGATTATGAAATTATTTTAGTTTATATTATAAACAAATATTGTAGGTTACATCGTAAAAAATATGGCCAGTTTAATGAGTATAATCATAATGAAAATTATTATCATGTGTACCTTGAGTATCCATTGAGTTATGAGTCTAACTATTTGATATTATAAATATTATAATATTTATATGATGGATATAAGGAGACATGTCTAAAATTTGACTATTATCAGTGATTGGAGTAAGATTTAATACTGAGGAGAAAGTATACAAAATTAGTATAATTTATTTAATTCTAAAAATATAGTGGAAAAAACTAAAATAATAATAAATTTACATCATTCAAAAATATTGGATAGTGTAAAGTTATAATAAAATAATTGGAATATATTGTACTATAAAACATAATGGATTAAGAAGAAAAAAACAAAATTTCCATGAAATCAAAAAAATATTCAGAAGGAAATTTTGATAATAGTAATATGAATACCCATGTGTATGTGACATATCATTATATTTTTTTGGTAAATATAGGTTAGATAATATATATATATAAGGTGATTGGGAGAGTATAATTACATTCAAACACATGCACACACTACACACAAATGCTAGAAAGGTAGGCCATAGACCCCCCCAAGGGGATAACCCATCCATAAAGCCTTATTTATTTAATACATGGACCATAGGCCTAGTGGGCATAAAGTGTAACATCCCAAAGAAATAAAGAATATTACATTTTCATATTTATTAATATTTTTTAATTAAATATTAATTTTATTTTAAATGTGATTCTATATTAAATGACATACCTGACACGCAACAATGGGTTTCTTTGAAATCTTACGTTGCACACTAATAAAATAATATTATTATTTTAAATATTAGTTAACACCTAGTTTTTGTATTGGTGAGAATTAATAGAACTAACCTAAATATGATAATATATGTTTGTTAAATGTTCTTACATTCACCCAATAAAATTCAAAGGCTTAAAATGTAAATGAATCTAATTTTAAGCTTAATTTACTTTAAAAGGACGATTTATCGCCTTTTGATGGCGAACCCTCTTTAAATCTAGTTTTGATCATTTTTATATGTTTTATTTGACAAAATAAAATTCTTCTTTAGATTTGGGACACCAAAATCTACTTTGGGTAAATTTTTGGTATTATTCTGATAAAGTACACTTTTTAATGAATAGTGAAAAATACTATATTTTAATTCAAAAGTACTTTTTAATATTATTTATTTATATGGTTATATTATCTTTTTAATTGATTATAAAGTTTAATTAGAATATATTTTTACCAGTTAATTCAATTTTGGACATTGGAATTAATTTCACTTTGAAATTGGACATAAATAAGTGTCAATCTTTTGATAGTTATTATTTCTTAAAAACACGCTATTTAATTTGACAGCGGGAATTAATTTTAAATTAATTTCTTTCACTTATGTGTTTTGAATTTAGAAAAATGGATTCCGTATTTGGAATCAGTAGTTCCAAATTGTATAAATAGGTAACTTTTATTTTTATACATTTTAAATATTTACTTTAGTAAATATTTTATTTACCATGATTAAAGGGTAAATATAATAAATAAGGGTAAAATATAATATTATAATAATATTAAATTACCCTAACATGTGTCCTAATCCTATTGGATTATAAATATCCTACCATGGTCATCCTTAGGTTGAATTTGGGACCCCATGGAGCCACATGGGAGTAATAATGACATTTTATATTAATTAATTTAAAGTAAAGACAAAAATGACATAAACAAGTATCTTTTAGTAAATAAATTTTTACATGAGGTTATATAAGTTATCTTTTAGACTATAAATATTATTTGGAAAGCTAAAAATATTTTCTACATCATGGTATTTTTTTTAATAATTTTTGGACATCAAATAAATTAAATTATTTATGAAACAATAATGATGCAATATTTACCTCATTAATAAATGATTTAAATAAATAAGATTATAAATATTAAAAAAATATCCAAAACCTTTCTAATTCTTATTGGATGATTTTATTTCTACCATGAGTCATCTTAAATTTGGTTTTAACGAATAATTGACCTTTTGAAACTGAAAATGAGGTTATAATAAAACAATTGTTTCAAACTTTAATAAAGAGCCCCTCCTCTCCCTTATAAAAAGCTCTCACTTATAACTCATTACTCACACTTCTCAAGCCTTTGGATAGTGAAAAATATGCTCCAATAAGCTTCCAAGATACCTCTATTAATCCTAAAAGACTTACCTTAGGCAAAAAACACTTCAAGAAACCCTTTTGGTTCAAACAAAAGGAAGTTACCCGATTTAAAGGTAACGTCTTCTCTTAAGTTCTTTTGTTTTATTTTACTTATCCAACCCCATAAAATCTTTTTATTACTTTATTTTATAATAAAACTAGTATCCTCAATATACTAGGACGTTTTTATGAGAAGGATTCGAACTACACTTACACACACCTCTATCTAATGGGTAAAGAACATAATGTTTCTGTGGATGAAAAATTAACGCCTCACAAAACGATGATTGTTCAATTAACTCCTACCGCCTCTCATGGTGGCCATTATGATGGAAATATATTTATATATGATATATATTATGTTTATGTTTTCTTTATGATTCTTTATTTTTTATTTACATCATACCTTTATGGTTTCCATAATGGGTAAATGTGATAATTTCATTTTAGGAAGTGCGGACTACCGCCCCCTCAAAGTGATATGACCCATTAATGCCTTATGTGGGATGTATAAAGCATGTAGTTAATGATATTATATATGATATTATAATTTAATTATAATATAACTATGTATAATTAAGTTTTCATTCCATTAAATATCAAATAGAAATGAAAGTAGTGTTCATGCGTACGTACAACTTACCGTCTCCATGAACGGTGCATTTCATTTCTTATCTCCAAATGTTATGTAATAATATAAATACATGTATATACTGGATATATATGATATATAAATCATTAATATAATTCTTGAGATAATGGAGTATTGACCACATGGACAAATTGTAATTATAACAAGTTCATTTTAAATCAAATTCTGAACATCGACAAAATGTCTGATATGAACTCAAATAATTAACTAACTATTATTGAAAGGTAATAAGTGATATAAAATTAATAATAAAAATTAAAAAGTTTATGAATCAAGTATAAATTAACTTAAGTTTATTATTCAGGAAGAACAAGGAACATACGAGTCAAGTTGGACACGAGGTAAGGCATTTCTTATCTCACTTTTAATTCCATGAGATTTCCATTGTTCACCACTCATTTATTGCATGTGGTGTATTGTTTACTGACATTTGATATATATTATCATTATTATATTTATATTCATAGTATTCTATGATTCATTTGGTGGTTTTTAACTTTTTTTCATACGAATTTATTGATTACAAAGTGGTTAGGGTTTTTCATCTCACTTTTTATTCCCGTGAGATTCATGCTATATTAGCCACTATTTCCTTTTGTGTGGTGGATATACTGCCCATTATTGTATTCTTTGTGTAATATAATTTAATTTATGGGTATTTACATATTCATTGTGTGATCATTATTTCATGGGGTGTATGTTTTGTAAGTTACCAAATTGGTAGGGGAACCTTTCACCCTCCTCTTGCTAAAAGAATTCTTTTTGTGTGTCTTTTAATTTACATATTATTAATTTGGGATATGTTCTTATATATCCTTATTGATGTAAATTTTATTTCCAAGTGATAATATATCATTTTCTCTCTCATAACCTTATTTTCTGAATTTTAAAGTGACGTCGTTAGGCTGTCAAATTTCTGCAAGAAAACTTCTTAACCCAATTTCAATTTTTGGGTTAAACATCTACTTCTTGATTATGCCGTGATATGAATATGTGTGAATAACCTATGAATTTTTTACACTTAATATACAATTATATTGGGTGTATTTATATTTTTCACACATAATTATGTAATTGATTTATCCTTAATCTAAGGATACCTTCTTTATAAGGGATTTCATCTCAATTTACATTTCTATTGAGACTTCATTGTTGATATGCACCAATCCACTCTTATATGGTGTATATACTGTCCTTTGGAATATTATACCATGAATACCTTTATTATCATGATATTATTAAGTTCTGATTAAATTTTATTCCTCAATTATTTGTATTCTAGGAACTCTCATTTTGTTAAAAACTCTTTAACTAAAATATCGTTTTAAATGTTTTAAAGGTTTATTATTATAAATCTTTCAAATTAATGTCCATGTTTTAAAAATGGTTTTAAATATTTATTCATATGGACATGAATGTTTTGAAATTATTTTTTTTTAAAAATCTTTAAAGTGGTATGTGACACTTTGATTCAAAAATCTCTTTATTTAATATTTTAAATGGTTTGATAAAAGGTTTGATTTTGTCAATATTTTGAAATGATATATTGTGATTGCAATGTTGAAATGTTATATTTCCATTATTTTTGTTTTATGGGTTATGAATATGTTATGGCTATTGGGACTTGTTTACGTATACAGGTGGTTCCGTGATAAACCTTGGGTGGGTGAGCCCGAGATAGCTCTCCAATGCATTGGGTAAAGTATAGTATCATGATACGTCATGTGAAATGGGTGTTGAATCATTATAACTCAAGTGCAATGAGGTTTTACTTGTGATTCATGTGCAATGAGGATTTAATCATGCTCCATGTGCAGTGAGCCTTGGCTCATGCTAATTCTATGTTAAGTGTTGTTGCCACGTTTCCATGTTATGGTTATCATACTTTATCATGACTTTATGTTTATGCTTCTCTTGTGATCTATTGATATTACTATTTTCTAACATTTATTTTATTCCTCATGTTATTCCATGATTTTTCCCTTAATGGGATTTATATCTCACCCTTTTTTTATGCATGTCCTCAGGTTATTCCATGAAATTCTAAGTACGAGGGAATGTAGTGTTCATGTAAAAGAATTTTTCAATAAAGATATTGTGTTTTCATGTTTTAAGTTGTTATGTAATGATCCTAATCCCTAAAGAAACTAGACCTCTCGATCTTCTATGTTGTATCAAGTGAATTTTATATATTAAATTATGTTTAATTATGTAAAAAAGGATCAGGGTTGTTTTAGTTGGTATCAAAGGATAGGTTTGGTTATTTTTTGGATTAGGATTATAAAACCCTAGTAAATCCTTAGATACAAGACTAAGTATAATAAAAAAACCCCTACGTTTTAGTGAGTATCGAGTAAGTGGTTTATCAAGAAAATACATCCCGGTCTGGATACGAGCAGAACTATCTTAATGTGTTGGGATGAAAATAAAAGGTATAAGAAAACGATTAAGGTTAAAACATGTTAGGGTTATTTTTTTTGTTTTATAAAAAGTACAACATGAAGATCGTGTGAAATCCCTTAACGTCGGACAAAGCTATGGGAATCGAACCCATAACCAAAGTACGATTGGGTTTTATTGCCTACCACTGGCCTACGTGAAGTCCCTAGTTAGTATGGCTTATTATTTTTAGTTAAATAATTTTATGGATCAAGAATAAGTTGATTTTGGGAACTTATGTTTTATCAAATGGATATCCTTAGTATTGGAAAATTATTTGGTGATTACATGATAAAGGTTATTTATGGACAATGTTTTCTCTTTTGGAATACTATATGCCTAAGGAAAATAAAATCCTATAGGTGTAACACCCCGACCCCTCTAGACTGGAGCCAGTGCATTACTTATGATATTTTCATGGTTAGAAGGAATGAAAATCCCGAAGGAAATATCAGTTTAGTAGTCTTGAAGAAACTAGATACATATATGTAACACAAATTACATTGGAAAACGATTACAAAATACAATACATGACAAAAACTAAAATCTGCATCTACAGGAACTCAAAAGAAGACCTTCTCTTCATCACCTGTCGAAGGTAGAAAACAAAAAGGGGTGAGATAAAATGCTCAGTAAGGGTTAAAAATAGCGAAAGCATGAGTACAATAATAAGTGATTCACAAAAAATCTGACATAATCAATATGGCATAGTGAATAAATGAATAACTAATGCCATTAATAAACTAAAAATGAAACTACACCCATAGATTTTGTCATTGTGAAAATCTCGTGGATAATAATAATAACTGATAATTAATAAAGAGAATTATTATTAATTAGACATCATGTATCTGTCACATGAAACCATAATACTGTAAAAACGGTTTAGTTCTATGGGTAGAAACCCTTCTGATTTTTGGAAACAAACTCGAAGGGTTTGTCACCAAACTGTTTTGTCTCATGAGACCTACCAATGAATTGAGGGGATGTAGTGGGCCCCACCAGCCACTATATGTAAAAATCATTCTTTATAAATTGATTCAATACAAGAACAATATGCCCTTTTAATATCTGTATAGAGTAGAGTATACAGATTCATCAATATTTCCATAATTAAAATAACTTTCCAAATAAACACCATATGTAAAATGGTATACGGTTTAGAAAACAAACATATACATGAAATGAGATTATAGATATTTAATATAAATATATTTTAAAATTAAAAGTGATCTCAAATGTTCAGTAGGTACACCACATAAGGATTATTAGGTGCACAATACAAAGATAGTCACAACGAAAACGACAGCTGAGACAAAGTCCCTTACCACAATGTAATCGATTGAACCGTATGACCAAAACTTAATAAATATAAAGTGAATAATTTAATAACATGAATATAAAAATAATAATGTTATTATATATCAAATGTAAGTACAGATATACCAAATATAAGGAATAATTGGCAAACAATGGAAATCTCACAGAAATGAAAGTGAGATGAGAAACCCCTTACCTTATGCTCGAGTGTGTTCTTTATTTGTTTTAATGACCTTAATAATAAAATTTAGCTTAATTAATTAATATTTTTATAACCTCATATACATTTAATTGATTTATTATAACCTTATTAGGTTCATTCATGGCCCTTTCTATGGGTTCAATTGGTTCAATTTTCATGTTTTGGAAGCATTTTCTCCCTTGATTTTTATGGTTCGTTACTTGTTTTCATGATTGGAAGTTCATTTGAAACATGGTTAAACATAAAGAATTGTTAATACATATTATTAACGAAATTATAGAGATATAAATGATCTTATAATGATTTTGTGTTATATACCATGATGATGATTCATTAGTTAAAACATTAATGATGTTCGTTTAGATCGTTTTAGTGGTTCTTTGATAATAACAACCTCATTTTGTTTTATAAATTAGAACCATGAGTACAAAAGAATTACAGAAACATGGGTGAATAATAACACAAATATTATAACCTGGTTTAACCATATAAATGGTTTCATGACCATACTTGAAAGAATTAATGCGAATTGAAATCACATCATCTACGATGTCGGTAATTCGACACGTCACAGACAATGTTTTTAATTCCTTGAACAAGTGGGGGAAAATAATAAGAGTGATGATGAATTTCTCATGAACATTATAAAATATAGAATATACAATATTTTTGAGATTTAATTCCTCTTTGGTAATAAGAGATGAAGAAATAATAAATAAAGAACTCAAGATAAAAGAATAATTTTGAAATCGCTTTCAAAAATTCGGCAGCCTAACGGCTACGCAACATGGTTTCAGGAAATATTAAAAAGAGAGGGGACAAGGGTCACCTATCCAAAAATGAATCATAATATAGAGTATATAAATAATAAGAAGAAAAATAAGAACATGGAATGGAAACTTGAAAGATATACCATATAAAAGAGAACTTGAAAGGAAAAAGAAAGAACTTGAGAATTTTCTTACCTAGTGGAGTAACGCTTAGAACTTGAAGGTTGGGACCTTGGAAACTTGAGAAAACCTTGGGAGGACTAATATAGAGGTAAGGAGGCCATAAATTCATTGATGGATAATTTGTAATGAATTCAATGAAGGTAAGAGTTGGTATTTATAAGAAAAGTGAGGGATTATTTTAATAATATTCAAGGGACACCTCATGAGTCGTTTTTACAAAACCATGGGCTTTCCCATGGTATTTTCCCATGGTATAATCCAATTGGGACAACTCACATATTATTTAACTATACACAAGTTTACCAGATTTATGACATCATTATTATATCATTAATGATTTCATTAACACACCGAAACTAAAAACTGTATTTTTTACTATTCACTGAAAAATCAACTGTTTCCGAAAAATTCACAAAATTCACCCTAACCATTTATCGACGTGTAGATTTAAAAAGTGAAATCCATTTTTCAAAATTAATTTTTTAAATATTATTAATTTAATTTTTAAATAAGGTCATATTTAATCCGAAAAATAACAATCTTAAAGTGCAATTAGTTTTATTTCTCATTGAAAAACTAGTTAAGATCTCATTATCTTATTGCCTTAAGAAAATAAAATAATAACATTATTTACTATTCATAAGGTTATGTTACTATTCATATTACTATTCATATGGGTATGTTACTATTCACCAAAAATCAAGTTTGTTCTATCAGACTCCAAATGACTTACTGAACACAACTCTAGATGACCATTTTTCGAAATTCAAAACATAGAAGTGAGAATTTTATGTTAAATGGCTAGGTTTTAACTATCTCCTAAATAACCTAGTGTTGTTTCAAAGGAACACAATGATGAATAGAATGTAAATCAGTGATGAATAGAGAAACATAACATAAAATGTTTGGGGTACTACATTATTCCCTCCTTCGGAAAATTTCATCCTCAAAATTTACAAAATATTACCTAAAAATATTTGGGTATGTCTTTAACATAAGATCCTTAGGTTTTCCATGTTTATTCCTCCATCTTATGGTTCCTCTATAGAACCTTTACCAGACGAGTCATCCGATTTCTCAATACTTGTTCTCTAGTATCAAGAATATTGATAGGTTCTTCACAATAAGATAGATTTGGATCAAGTTCTACTTCTTCATAAGTGAGTACATGTGTTGGGTCTGGCATGTAATTTCTTAACATTGAAACATGGAACACATTGTGAACCTTGGAGAGACTTGGTGGAATTTCCAAACGGTAAGCTACGGCTCCAATTTGGTCCTGAATTTCAAAAGGTTCGATGTACCTGGGACTTAACTTTCCCTTCTTACCGAATCGTATAATACCCTTCCGTGGAGATACCTTTAAGAAAACATGATCACCTTCTTGAAACTCCAAATCCTTCCTTTGGTTATCTGTATAGCTCTTTTGCCTAATTTGAGATATTTTGATATGGTTATGGATAATCTTCAGCATTTCTGTTGTTTCTTCAACAAGTTCTAGACCCACGAGTTTTCTTTCACCAACTTCATCCCATCATGTTGGTGTACGACATCTCCTCCCATATAATGCTTCATATGGTGCCATCTGAATACTTTAATGGAAGATATTGTTTTAGGAAAATTCCATGTGAGGTAAATATTGATCCCACATGCCTTGAAAATTAAGTGAACAAGACCTCAACATGTTTTCCAATGTTTGAATAGTCCGTTTTGATTGTCCATCAGTTTGTGGGTGGTAGGTAGTGCTCAATCGAAGATCAGTATCTAGGGCCTTCTGAAGACTTTTCTAGAATCTTGATGTAAAATGTGGATCACGATCAGAAACAATTGATAGAGGTAATCCATGAAGTCTCACCACTTCATTAATATATAGTCTTGCTAGACATTCAAGTGGTAGATCTTCTCTTATAGAAAGAAAATGTGCTGACTTGGTCAGATGATCAACAATGACCCATATTGCATCGTTCCTTCTAGGAGTCTTTGGAAGTCCCATAACAAATTCCATAATGATATTATCCCATTTCCACTCAGGTATGGGAATAGGTTGCAATACTCCTCTAGGCTGTTGCCTTTCAACTTTCACTTATTGACAAACCATACATCTTGACACAAAATCAGCAATCTCCCTCTTCAGGTTGTCCCGCCAAAAATGTTCCTTCAAATCTCTATACATCTTAGTGCTACCAGGGTGTATAGAGAAATTGGAACTATGAGAATCATCTAACAATTCCCTTTTTAGATCAGGTATATTGGGAACATAAAGTCTCTTCCCAAATCTCAAAATTCCATCTTCATATACGAAGTCACTCAATCTCCTATCATTCACAACTTTAATCTTATTTTGAAACTCATCATCATCATCTTGAGAACTTTTTATCCTTTCTAATAAAGATGGTTTGACAACCATTTGAAAAAGAATTGATGTTTCACATTCTATGTTTATTCCCATATCTATCTTTACTAGATCCATGAAAATAGGATCCCTTTCAACTCTCATCTTGTTCAAAACTCTATGAACCTTTCTTCTCAAAGCATCTGCCACCTTATTTGCCTTCCCCGAGTGGTAATGTATCGTGCAATAATAATCCTTGAGTAGTTCAAGCCATCTCCTTTTCCTCATGTTGAGTTCTTTGTGTGAGAAAATATACTTCAAACTCTTGTGATCTGTATAAATCTCACATTTTTTACCATAGAGATAATTTATCCACATCTTCAAAGCAAATATTATAGTAGCTAACTCAAGATCATGAGTAGGATAGTTTTTCTCATGAACTTTTAGCTGTCATGATGCATAAGCAATAACCCTATCATTTTTCATAAGGACACAACCAAGTACTTTCTTTGAAGCATCACTATAAATAAAAAACCTGTCATTCCCTGATGATAGAGTCAATATAGTAGCATTGAATAATCTTATCTTCAGTTCTTCAAAACATTCTTCACAATCTTTTTTCCAAACAAATTTAACCTCTTTACGTGTGAGCTTGGTTAGCGGATTATCCAGGTGGGAAAAATTCTGAACTAAATGTCGATAATAACCTACTAAGCCAATAAAACTACATACCTCAGTTATATTTGTTGGCGTGGGCCAATCTTGGATTGCCTTTTTCTTTGTAGGATCAACTAGGATTCCATCCTTAGAGACAATATGGCCCAGAAAAGAAATTGATTGAAGACAGAATTCGCACTTGCTAAACTTCCCATATAATTAATTTCTTCTAAGAGTTCACAGAATAACTCACAAGTGACTCTCATGGTCTTCATATATTTTTGAGTATAAGAGGATATAATCGATGAATATCACAAAAAAGTTATCAAGATATTCCTTGAAAAATATATTCATTAAATCCATGAAAATAGATGGTGTATTCGTCAGTCCAAAAGGTATCACTGTAAACTTGTAATGCCCATACCTGGTTCGAAATGCTGTCTTCGGAATATCTTCCTTCCTCACACTCAGTTGATGATATCCGGATCGAAGTTTGATCTTTTAAAAGTATTTAGATCCATGAAGTTGATAAAATAAATCATCAATCCGGGGTAGAGGATACTTGTTCTTTATTGTAATAACATTGATTTCTCAGTAATCAATGCATAGCCTCATAGATCCATATTTCTTCTTTACAAACAAGACTGGGGCTCCCCATGGAGAAACACTAGGTCAAATAAATCCTTTGTCACTCAACTCTTCTAGTTGTTTCTTCAGCTCCACTAAGTCCACAATGGACATTCTATATGGGGTCTTTGATATAGGTCTTTCACCAGGAATTAAGTCAACAGAAAACTCAATTTCCCACTTAGGAGGATGTCCAGGTAAATCCTATAGAAACACATCAATGTATTCTTTCACTATATGCACATCTTCAATTTTAATATTTATTTCCTCACCCATATATATTGGGTTCTCTTCCTCTCTAAGAATTGCATTCAACAGAGCTACTGAGGTTGGGTCTAGATAAGAATCAGATGGATAACTCTATGCTCTAAAGATAAGAGATTCTATACCATTTTCAAAAATCATAACTTCCTTTTTCTTACAATAAATCCTTGCATTATAATTTGATATCCAATCCATACTGAGAATTATATCAAATTAAATCATGGGTATAATGATAAGTCTAGAAACTAAAGAACCTTTTTGTGTTTGGAGGGGGACTAGTCGACATGCCTTTGTTGCAATGATACATCCCATGAGAGTTTTGACTGACAACTCATTTATTAAATTATATTGTACATATCTAATTTTCTTGGCAAACTAAGAGTATATAAATGAATGCAATGATCCAGAATCAAATAAAGTGTTGGCTAAGATTGAGCAAACAATTAAAGTACCTGCCACCACGTCACTAGGAACATCAACCTTCGCGGTTGTAATCGCATAAGATCTCCCTTGATCTCTTGGATTTTTCTGAGGCATGTTTCCTTGGTTCTTAGGATACTCATTTTCATAGTATCCCATCTCTCTGCAATTTTAGCATTAAACATAATTGAATTTTTTCCCCTTGCATTCATCAGATTGATGACCCTTTTTTCCACAGTTATAGCAGACTCCCTTGCCTTTCAATCATTTCTCGGGATGATTCTTTCCACAGTTCTCGCATAATGGGAAACAATTTGTTCCCTTGATCTTCTTTGGTTCTTCTCTTTTTCCTTTATTATCATAATACCACTTCTTATCTTGGTTTCCTTTGAAAAAATTTGATCTAGCAAATTCCTTCTCTGTTTTGATGGCACTTGATACAATTTCATCATATGAAGAAAATGATTGAGAAGCCAGTGCCCTTCGAAGACTTGGCTTAAGACCTTCAAATAAATGATCAATCTTATCCGCTGAGTCATGAACGTAATCCACGACATACCTGGCTAGCCTTGTGAAGGTATCCTCATACTATACAACGCTTTCTTCTTCTCTTTGTTTCAAGCCAAGGAATTTCTTCTTCATTTCAGTTCGTTGATCACGAGAGAAATATTTTTCGTAGAATATTTCCTCAAAAGTCCTCCATTCCATATCCTCTGTCTCTTCTTCCTCCGTGGTATTTTGAATCAAGGACCACCATTGATCAACGTCTCCCTTGAGACAATATACCGCCAGTACTACCTTTTCATTTTAATTGCATCTTAGTGCCATGAATATCTTTTCAAGGGACTTGATACATTTATCAACAACCACTGGATTAGTAGTCCCATTGAAAGATGGGGGCTTCTGCTGCATGAAACGATCCAACACAGGCGTTGAATGGTTATTTGTTACAACTTGAGTAAGTTTTCCCAATATGTTCATGATCTGATCTGCTCCAATGTTGACTGTGTTGACTTGCTCAGTAGGGAGATCCCTACCTTTCCCATGAGTATTTATTCACATTCTTCCATTAGACACCATTTCTAAATAATGGGATACACTGGATTAGTTTATGAATCTCAAATAGAAAAGCACTCAACATAGATTGAAATTCTATGCATAGCTAATCTTATAAACATGGTTCCTCTAAGGAAAAATTAACATTAAATCCTTCATAATGACTTGTAAAGAAAACATGAATTATCCTAAGCATATCCCCCAAGAGTGTCATAACTAAGAGTGCAACAAGGCCCGTTGTCGTGCACCAGTTTCTGTTCGAGTCTAGCTCAAAGCGGTGTTTTCAGGTTTTACCCCTAGATACATCTGTGTCAGAGCCGCCTCTACCTGCTCGTATCTAGACAGTGAAGTATTGCTTAAAATATCCACATAATCTATTCCTTACCAAAATACCATGACGTTCTTGTATGTTAATCCTCATATATTACCTTAGGTATTTGTTCCCTACTATACATTTCCTACTCTAGTTTCCAAGTTTTCTACTAAACTTCCTCTGATACAAACTGTAACACCCCGACCCCTCTAGGATGGAGCCGGTGCATTACTTATGGTATTGGCATGGTTAGAAGGAATGAAAATCCCACAGGAACGATCATTTTAGTAGTCTTGAAGAAACTAGATACATATATTTACCTCAAATTACATTGGAAAACGATTACAAAATACAATACATAACAAAAACTAAAATTTGCATCCACAAGAACTCAAAATAAGACATTCTCTTCATCACATGTCGAAGGTAGACAATGAAAAAGGGTGAGATCAAATGCTCAGTAAGGGTTACAAATAGATGAATCATGATTACAATAATAAGTGATTCACAAACATTCTGACATAATCAATATGGCATAGTGAATAAATGAATAACTAATGCCATTAATAAACTAAAAATGAAACTGCACCCATAGATTTTGTCATAGTGAAAATCTCATGGATAATAATAATAACTGATAATGAATAAAGAGAATGATTATTAATTGGATTTCATGTATCTAGCACATGAAACCATAATACCATAAAAACGGTTTAGTTCTATGGGTAGAAACCCTTCTGATTTTTGGAAACAAACTCGAAGGTTTGTCGCCAAACTGTTTTGTCTCATGAGACCTACCGATGCATCGAGGGGCTGTAGCGGGACCCACCCGCCACTGTATGTCCAAATAATTATTTATACATTGATTCAATACAAGCACAATATGCCCTTTCAATATCCATATAGAGTAGAGTATACAGATTCATCAATATTTCCATGATTAAAATAACTTTCCAAATAAACACCATATGTAAAATGGTATACAGTTTAGACAAAAAACATATACACGAAATGATATTATGGATATTTAATATAAATATATTTTAAAATTAAAATTGATCTCAAATGTTCAGTAGGTACACGACATAAGGATTATTAGGTGCACAATACAAAGATAGTCACAACGAAAATGACAGTTGAGACAAAGTCCCTTACCACAGTGTAATCGGTTGAACCGTATGACCAAAACTTAATAACCATCAAGTGAATCATTGAATAACATGAATATAAACATAATAATGTTATTATATATCAAATGGAAGTACCATATACCAAATATAAGGAATAATTGGCAAACAATGGAAATCTCACAGAAATGAAAGTGAGATGAGAAACCCCTTACCTTATGCTTGAGTGTGTTCTTCGTTTGTTTTAATGACCTTAATAATCAAATTTAGCTTCATTAATTAATATTTATAGAACCTAATATACATTTAATTGATTTATTATAACCTTATTAGGTTCATTAATGGCCCTTTCTATGGGTTCAATTGGTTCAATTTTCATGTTTTGGAAGCATTTTCTCCCTTGATTTTCATGGTTCGTTACTTGTTTTCATGATTGGAAGTTCATTTAAAACATGGTTAAACATACAGAATTGTTAATAAATATTATTAACTAAATTATAGAGATATAAATGATCTTATAATGATTTTCGGTTATATAACATGATGATGATTCATTAGTTAAAACATTAATGATGTTCATTTAGATCGTTTTAGTGGTTCTTTGATAATAACAACCTCATTTTGTTTTATAAATTAGAACCATGAGTACCAAAGAATTAAAGAAAAATGGGTGAATCATAACACAAATATTATAACCTGGTTCAAACATATAAATGGTTTCATGACCAGACTTGAAAGAATTAATGAGAATTGAAATCACATTGTCTACGATGTCGGTAATTCGACACGTCATGGACAATGTTTTTAATTCCTTGAACAAGTGGGGGAAAATAAGAAGATTGATGATGAATTTCTCATGAACATTAGAACATATATAATATACCGGATTCTGGAGATTTAATTCTTCTTGGGTAATAAGATATGAAGAAATAATAAATAAAGACCTTAAGATAAAAGAATAATTTTGAAATCGCTTTCAAAAATTCGGCAGCCTAACGACTACGGAACATGGTTTTAGAAAATATTAAAAAGAGAGGGGATAGGGGTAACCTATCCAGAAATTAATAATAATATATATTAGATAAATAATAAGAAAAAAAAATAAGAACATGGTATGGAAACTTGAAAGATATACCACATAAAAGAGAACTTGAAAGGAAAAAGAAAGAAATTGAGAATTTTCTTACCTTGTGAAGTAACCCTTAGAACTTGAAAGTTGGGACCTTGGGAACTTGAGAAAACCTTGGGAGGACTAATATGGAGGTTATGAGGCCATAACTTTGTTGAGGGAGAATTGGTAATGAATTCAATGAAGGTAAGAGTTGGTATTTATAGAAAAAGTGAGGGATTATTTTAATAATTTTCAAGGGACACCTCATGAGTGGTTTTTGAAAAACCATGGGCTTGACCATGGTATTTTCCCATGGTATAATCCACTTGGGACACATCAAATCTTATTTAACTATACACAATTCTACCAGATTTATGACATCATTATTATATCATTAATGATGTCATTAACACACCGAAACTAAAAACTGTATTTTTTACTATTCACTGAAAAATCAACTATTTCAGAAAAATTCCCAAAATTCACCCTAACCATTTATCAACGTGTAGATTTCAAAAGTGAAATCCATTTTTCAAAAATAATTTTCTAAATATTATTAATTTAATTTTCAAATAAGGTCATAGTTAATTCGAAAAATAACAATCTTAAAGTGCAATTAGTTTTATTTCTCATTGAAAAACTAATTAAGATCTCATTATCTTATTGCCTTAAGAAAGTAAAATAATAATATTATTCACTATTCCTAAGGGTATGTTACTATTCATATTACTATTCATATGGGTATGTTACTATTCACCAAAAATCAAGTTTGTTATATCAGACTCCAAATGACTTACTAAACACAACTCTAGATGACCATTTTTCAAAATTCAAAACATAGAAGTGAGAAATTTATATTTAATGGATAAATTTTAACTATATCCTAAATTACCTAGTGTTGTTTCAAAGGAAAACAATGATGAATAGAATGTAACTCAGTGATGAATAGAGAAACATAACATAAAATTTTTGTGGTACTACAACAAGATTTCAATTGTGGAGGAATGATTGAATTGTTTTTATAAGAATCTATGTATTTATTGTGGACAAATGGTGATTTGGGTTTTTTCTAGAAAATTATTAACCTACCATAGAGAATATGTGATTAAGTTAATTACACTTAAGTATGAGACTTTAGGAGTAGTCGATGTTATTTGGAGATAAATGATAAGATTTTTTGTGGAAGACTATGTGATTAAATCCTTCTGATTTTTGGGTTTTAATATTAGTTTGGAGTATTTTGAAGAATTTTAAGGACGATTGTGTGTTGAATGGTCTTTCTGGAACTATGGGTACTTTTTGTTGAATTTTGGAGATTAATAGTTGTATTTCTTTTTATAAAAGATTATCCTTTTTGGGGATTATATGATCTCATACTAATCATTTTGGTTTTAGTTGATGTCTAAAGACAAGGGAAATATATAGTTATTATTTTGTGGATTATGTGATTCTCTAGAAAAATACTCTTGTTCTTTGATGTGACAAAGTCTTTTTGAATGCTCATTGTTTGGAGAAAAGATTAGTTTTTGGTAGAAACTTATTAAAGGAAGAAACTCTACATGAAGGTAAGTATATTTCCTTATGTTTTTATTCTATGTAGTAAATGAATTCCTCAAAATTATTAAAAGGAACTTAAAACAAAAACTTTGTAAGTTTATGTTTCCTGCTGGGTGATCAAAGACCATTTAACACATCATAAGTTTGTGATTTTCTTGTGGTTAGCTTTCTCCTAATCATGTTTTCTATCACTCTCCATCAGAACTTGACCATTTTTTTTCTCTTCCATATCCATGTTTTCCCACATGGAATCCTAGTATGGGTTAACTCAGGTGACCTTTGTACTTATCTTTCTTCCTTTTAAAGTGATAGTTTTACTGACTCTTTTTCCGATGCGGGACTTTCAATGAAGTTTCCAAGCCCAATTTTAAAATTGCGAGGACGCAATTTCCAAAAGGGGGGAAGAATGTAACATCACAAGGAAATAAAGAATATTACATTTTCATACTTATTAATATTTTTGAATTAAATATTAATTTTATTTTAAAGGGGATTCTATATTAAATGGAATATCTGGCACGCAACAACGAGTTTCTTTGAAATCTTACGTTGCACACTAATAATATAATATTATTATTTTAAATAGTAGTTAACACCTAGCCGTTGTATTGGCGAGAATTAATATAACTAACTTAAATATGATAATATATTTTTGTTAAATGTTTTTATATTCATCCAATAAAAGTCATAGGCTTAAAATGTAAATGAATCTAATTTTAAGCATAATTTACTTTAAAAGGACGATTTACCGCCTTTTGATGGAAAAAACTCTTTAAATCTAGTTTTGGTCATTTTTATATGTTCTATTTGAAAAAAAATAAAATTCTTCTTTAGATTCAGGACATCAAAATTTACTTTGGGCAAATTTTTGGTATTTTTCTGATAAAGTTCATTTTTAATGAATAGTGAAAAATACTGTATTTTAATTCAAAAGTACCTTTTAATATAATTTATTTATATGGTTAGATTATATTTTTAATTGGTTATAAAGTGTAATTAGAAAATATTTTTACCATTTAATCCAATGTTGGACATTTTAATTAATTTCACTTTGAAATTGGACATAAATAAGTGTCAATCTTTTGATAGTTATTATTTCTTAAAAACACGCTATTTATTTTGACAGCGAGAATTAATTTTAAATTAATTTCTGTCACTTATGTGTTTTGAATTTATAAAAATGGATTCCATATTTGGAATCAGTAGGTCCAAATTGTGTAAATAGGTAACTTTTATTTTTAGACATTTTAAATATTTACTTTAGTAAATATTTTATTTACCATGATTAAGGGGTAAATATAATAAATAAGGGTAAAATATAATATTATAACAATATTAAATTACCCTAAAATGAATTCTAATCCTATTGTATGATACATATCTAACCATGGGCATCCATAGGTCGAATTTGGGACCCCATGGATCCACATGGGAGTAATAATGACATTTTATATTAATTAATTTAAAGTAAAGACAAAAATGACATATAAAAATATCTTTTAGTAAATAAATTTTTACATGGGGTTATATAAGTTATCTTTTAGACTAGAAATTTTATTTTAAAATCTAAAAATATTTCCAACATCACGATTTTTTTTTTATAATTTTTGGACATCAAATAAATTAAATTATTTATGACACAATAATGATAAAATATTTACCTCATTAATAAATGATTTAAATAAATAATATTATAAATATTAAAACAAAATCTAAAACCTGTCTAATTCTTATTGGATGATTTTATTTTTACCATGATTCATCTAACTTTGGTTTTAATGAATAGTTTACCTTTTGAAACCAAAAATGAGGTTATAATAAAATAATTGTTTCAAACTTTCCTAAAGACCCCCTCCTCTCCCTTATAAAAATATCTCAATTCTAACTCATTACTCACACTTCTAAAGCCTTTCTCTCATTCAAAATCTGATCCAATAATCTCCCAAGATACCTCTCTTCATCCTAGAATACTTACATTAGGCAGAAAATACTTCAAGAAACCCTTTTGGTTCAAACCAAAGGGAGTTACCTGATTTAAAGTTAACATCTTCTCTTAAGTTCTTTTGTTTTATTTTACTTCTCCAACCCACTAAAATCTTTTTATTACTTTATTTTATAAAAAAAAGTATCCTCAGTATAATAGGATGTTTTTTTGAGAATTATTCGAACTACACTTACACACACCTCCATCTAATGGGTAAAGAACATAATGTTTATGTGGATGACAAACTAACGCCTCACGAAACGATGATTGTTCAATTAACTCCTACCGCCTCTCATGGTATCCATTATGATGGAACTATATTTATATATGATATATATTATGTTTATGTTTTCTTTATGCTTCTATATTTTTCATTTATAGCATACCTTTATGGTTTCCATAATGGGTAAACGCGATAATTTCATTTTAGGAAGTACGGACTACCACCCCCTCAAAGTGATATGACTCATTAATGACTTATTTGGGATGTATAAAGGATAGAGTTAATGATATTATATATGATATTATACTGTAATTATAATATAACTATATATCATTAATTTTTCATTCCATTAAATATAAAATAGAAATGAAAGTAGCGTTCATGCGTACGTACGACTTACCGTCTCCATGAACGGTGCATTTAATTTCTTATATCTAAATGTTATGTACTAATATAAATACATATATATACTGTATATATATTATATATATGATAATTACATCATTAATATCATTCTGGAGATAATGGATTATTGACCACATGGAAAAATTGTAATTATAACAAGTTCATTTTAACTCAAATTCTAAACATCGACAAAATGTATGATATGAACTCAAATAATAAAATAACTGTTATTTAAAGGTAATAAGTGATATAAAAGTAATAATAAACATTAGAAATGTTATTAAGAAAGTATAAATTAACTTAATTTTATTATTCAGGAAGAACAAGGAACATATGAGTCAAGTTGGACACTAGGTAAGGGATTTCTTATCTCACTTTTAATTCCGTGAGATTTCCATTGTTAACCACTCATTTATTGCATGTGTTTTATTGTGTAATTCCATTTGATATATATTATCATGATTATATTTATATTCATGGTATTCTGTGATTCATTTGGTGGTTATTAACTTTTTCTCATACAAATCGATTGATTACAATGTGGTAAGGGGTTTTCATCTCACTTTTTATTCCCATGTTATTCATGCTATATTAGCCACTATTTCCTTTTTTTTTGTGGTGGATATACTGCCCATTATTGTATTATTTGTGTAATATAATTTAATTTATGGGTATTTATATATTCATTGTGTGATCATTATTTCATGGGGTGTATGTTTCGTAAGTTACCAAATCGGTAAGGGAACCTTTCACCCTCCTCTTGTTAAAAGACTTATTTTTGTGTGTATTTTAATTTACATCTTATTATGTTGGGATATGTTATTGTATATCCTTATTTATTTAAATTTTATGTCTAAGTGATGAGATATACTTTTATATCTCATAAAATTATTTTCTGAATTTTAAAGTGACGTTGTTAGGCTGTCGAATTTCTGTAAGAAAACTTCTTAACCCAATTTCAATTTTTGGGTTAAACATCTACTTCTTGATTATGTAATTATATGAATTTTTGTGAATATTATATGATTGTTTTACAATTAATATACACTTATATTGGGTGTATTTATATTTTTCACACATAATTATGTAATTGATTTATCCTTAATCCAAGGATACATTCTTTATAAGGGATTTCGTCTTAATTTACATTTCCATTGAGAATTAATTGTTGATATGCACCAATTCACTCTTATATGGTGCATATACTGTCCTTTGGAATATTATATCATGAATACATTTATTCTCATTATATTATTAAGTTCTGATTAAATGTTATTCCTCAATTATTTGTATTCTAGGAACTCTCATTTTGTAAAAAACTCTTTAACTAAAATATCATTTTAAATGTTTTAAAGGCTTATTCTTTTAAATATTTCACATTAATGTCCATGTTTTATAAATGGTTTTAAGTATTTATTCATATGGACATTAATGTTTTGAAATTTAAACTTTTTTAAATTTTTCAAAGTGGTATTGGACACTTTGATTCAAAAATCTATTTATTTAATATTTTAAATGGTTTTGAAAATGGTTTGATAAATGGTTTGATCTTGTCAATATTTTGAAATTATATATTGTGATTGCAATGTTGAAATGTTATATTTCCATTATTTTTGTTTTATGGTTTATGAATATGTTATGGCTATTGGGAAAATTTTACGTATATGGGCAGTTCCGTGATAAATCTAGGGTGGGTGAGCCAGAGATAGCTCTCCAATGCATTGGGTAAAATATAGTATCATGATACGTCATGTGCAATGGGTTTTGAATCATAATAATTAAAGTGCAATTAGGTTTTACTCGTGCTTCATGTGCAATGAGGATTTACTCATTCTCCATGTGCAATGATCCTTGGCTCATGCTAATTCCATGTTAAGTGTTGTTTCCTCGTTTCCATGTTATGATTATCATGATTTATCATGCCTTTATGTTTATGATTCTTTTGTTCTCTATTGATATTCCTATTGTCTAACTTGTATTGTATTACTCATGTTATTCCATGATTTTTCCCTTACTGGGATTTATAGATCACCCTTTTTTATGCATGTCCTCAGGTTATTCCATGCAATGCTAAGTACGAGGGAATGTAGTGTTCATGTAAAGGAAGTTTTCAATAAAGATGTTGTGTTTTCATGTTTTAAGATGTTATGTAATGATCCTAATCCCCAAAGACACTAGACCTCTCAATCTTCTATGTTGTATCAAGTGATGTTTATGTAATAAATTATGTTTAATTGTGTAATAAAGGATTATGGTTGTTATATAAAGACCATTACATGGCCAAAAATCCTAGTGCAGCCTCATGCCTGCATCATCCTCCCTATGTTACCAGACCTGCATCACTGCCTATGTCATCCTATAAGTCACCCACCTACATCACCACCTGTATAGTACTAAGAGGGAACACTTCAAGAAAAATATTGAATTTATAAGAGTACTTAATAGAAATAAATTTGTTTGTTGAGAATTGTTCAATTAAAAATAAAAAGGATTATAGAATGGGTTAGCTAATAAGAAAAAATTAATAAAAAATAATAATTAATTTCAATATGAGAACAAATATAAATTATTGAATTGAAAATGTTGTACTAACTGAATTGAATCAAATAACAAGATTTTCTATAAATTGGATCCTATATTTAAAATAAAGGGATTATTATAGTGTAATAATATTATAATATGAAAAATTAGTTATATTATTCTCATATTTTTATTAATCATTATATGAATTTTACTACAAAAAATTATAAGATGAATGGATAGGAAATTTTTTAAATTATTTAAATGGAAGGAATTTTTTATAAGAAGGAAATATTAGTGAATGAATTTTAGAAACCACAAAAAATATGTTTTTATTTTTCAATAAAAATTAAAATTTAAGAAAATATAGACCACACACTATTTTCTTATTACAATATAAAGTGTTTGTGGATCTACAACCTTGTAGATTTTATAGAAATGAACTATCCTGATTATGTTTTTTATTTAAAATAATTTTTTTTACATTTTTAGGTTTTAAATAATATATATTATAACCCATACATGGTTTTCTATAAAAAATAAGTGTTATCCTATATATTTATATCACTAAAATGAATGAAAATTATATTAATAAAATAATACAGTGGTGTAGATACAATATATAGGAAAAACTAAAATTCAAATATAGTTTCAAGGTATATAATAAAATTCAATTAGAATGATTCTAAAAATAATGGGTTTCATTCCATGATTTCGATAACCTAAAAATCATAATCTTAGGTCGCACCATGACTAGAATAATCTAAAAATTAAAAAAATGGGAAAAGAAACAAACATCTGTCAATTAATTTTACAGTATAGGGAACCACTATAACCATTGAGCACTAAACAACATATATATAAAAATAGTTATAATATCTAATGAGTGATTTATAATTGGAATCATTATTAGAATAATCATAAAGTATAGGAAATTAAAATTAAGATAATTTCAATAGTGCCACAAAAATTCAATAGGAATAATTTTAAATATCATGGGAACATTCTGAGAAATTTCCCTGATGTTTCAAAAACTAATTATATTGTTTTCATGGCCATTAATTTATAATGTTTTTTTTTAATTTTCCCTTCATAAAATATAAATTTTATATCCTTTAAAATATGAAAATACAATACAGGCATAGTAACATTCAGAATTATTATTTTTTTCCTTCTTTAACAAGTATTACTTTAAAAAATAGAAAGAACAAAAAATACACTAATATAAATTATATTTTTTAAATTTTAGATATCATTTTGTTGTTAAAAAAATAAAATTATATTTTAAAAATATATAATTAATGAATTAATAATAATTAATTTTTTCATATTTTGGTGAACTGTATTCTATATGCACTCCTCAAACTCTATCAAAATGAAGAAAATGTTTTATATTTAATTCTCTAACTCTATTAAAATTTAGTTAATCACTACGTAAACCCTTTTTTATTTGAAAAAATATTGTTCAATTAATAAATATATTGAAAAAATCACAATAAGCTAAATAATATGTGAAGTTTGTTGGGTTTCAATCTTGATTCAAACATTTAGTTACCTATTGGATATCTCAGGAGACCTAATCGCTTGATAATAATTTTTTTATACAAAAAACATGTGATATTTGAATAGTTCAAGTTTGTAAAATAGAATAACAAGAAAATTTTTCAAAACCATAACAATTATAACAAATAAAATTTAAGTTATATTGAATATTTTTTAACATGATCACAAATTGAGATACAAAAAAAACATGAGGAATATTTTTAAGAAAGATAAATGAAGTAGAACGCACCAGATTTGTTAATGAGGTTTGGAATTTGAACATTACTTCCCAATGGGTGTATTCCCATGAATTTTTTATAAAAAAAATAAATAATTACCAAGACAAGTTTGGATTAGTCCCTTTGAAAATCTATGACCATAATCAACTCGACTGCAGAAACTGGAAAACACCACCTTGTAAATTATTTTCATGATTTTCATAATTTCAAAATTGTTTTTTTAGAAAATTTTATTTATTTCATATATTATAATATTCAATGGAAAATAAAATAACACCATTAAAAATTTAAATTTACCTTGATCTATTGATGTGAATAATTGTTTTAAGAAAGTGTTTTCTATCCTACGAACCATTCTATATTCGCTAGAAATTGATGGGATGTATCAAAATCACTTAAGTGATAGTTCATGTTTAAGAACACAACTCTCTAATAGGGATAAATCAGTTATGTGTGATGGTTTTTTCAATAAATATAAAATCCCATCAATTTGACTAGTTTTTGTGATAAAATTATAATTCCATCAATTCGATGATATTAACCCCTATTATCCAATTATTTATTTATGTTATTGAACTAATATCACAAGATTTAATCTAAAAATCCAAACTCAGACTCACACACCCAATATACCATTTATAAATAGATATAACTGGATAAAATAAAATATAAACAACAAAAGTAATGAAAAAAGGTATAAATATATCTCACCAAGTCTAATGATACTTACATATATCTATTGTGTTTACTCTCCTCTACATGCTCCAGTGAATGAAGTCAAGGATAAAACTTTTTCTTTTCCTCCTTCATTATTTTCATTTTTTCACTCATATATCCCTCTTATCTATTCATTTATCTCCCTTTCCCATATATGTAATTTTATCTCCCATAAATTTGAAACCAAAGATATCCCCAAATGGTTAAACTCAGTGTTAGATAATAGTTGATCCTGATCAAATGAGGTTATATTCTTACATTTTCACGTGTCTTAACAATTATCAGATTACATGTGAAGCTATAGGATTCCCATAATAAATATTATAATCAAGATAAAAATTAAAATTTGATATTATATTTTTTTTTTCATGACTAACACAATGTCATGCGTATAATTAAAAATAGAAGTAGCATGAATCAGTGCAATAGAATGAGGTAGGTTATAGAGATGAACTAAGTAATACTAAAAAACAGTATGTGTTTGGTATCATAAAATAGTAATAAACATACATTGATTAGAAAAAAAATAATTACGTTGATCCAAAAACCCCACATTACATGGAGTATTATTTCTTTTAGGATTTTATGGCCTAAATAATGGTATTTTATGTATGTTTTTTTAGTGTTATTGTGATTATTTTCATATGATTCTTAAATAATTTTTGTAACATCTTGAATCATAAAATGATATTCCCTCAAGAAAAATTAATAATCATAAGAGGAACACATAGCCTGCTTAAATGATTCACTTAATGGTTCCCTAGTTGAAAAAGTGTTATTTTACAACTTGAAGGTTTTCATAAAACATGTGGGTTTATTTTTCAACATAATATAATTGAATTATTTTAACTTCAAAAAAGAATTTTAAAATATAAATTATTTAGAAATGGGGTTTCAAAGGGGAACATGAATGATTTTCAAGGAGGATTTTTAGTGGATTTTGGAAAAGGGACTTGGATATTAAAACGAAACATAGAATAAATTTTTAATGGATTACAAATGATGAATTTGACTTGTGATTTAAATAATGATAAAGAGAGAAGTTTTTAATGAGGGTTTTAGTCCAATTAACCTCATGTGGGTGGTTCCCTATTTTGAAAGCTTATAATTCTTATGTTCTCTCTTGATTTGGTGGTTTCCTTATATTTATTCTCTTATTTAATGATTATGAATGAATATAAGTGTTTAATATATGATAAAACTTCCTTGATATGAGGTTTTGGTAGGGTTGGGATGTGTATTGAGCCCCTTGTTGACTATGTTTTTATCGGGACTTGAGAGGTTCCATCTTAGGATTGTGATATACTCATGGAATCCTTAGTTTAGTTGACTTATTTGAAGCGATTCATGGGGTTTTGATGATAATTAAAATTTAAATAACATATTAGTTATGATTAGGGTATGTGATGACCCTTGGGAATGGGAGAAACACTATTTTTTCTTGAGTGATGGGTGAGGATCTTCACCATTGACCATGTAGTTGGTGGTTTACATATTTGGGTTTAGACCCAATGTTATTTTGATTGTAAGATGATGATGAGTTTGAGGATATAGTTTTAGTTTCATTACAATCAGTGATGGAGGCCAAGATCCTAAGATTAGAGTGGTATGGGTTCCCTTCTAGATTCAACTGGCATTTTCAACGAGAAATATGGTGAAACTCAACACATAGATTTCTTGTTATGGATACTTTTATAATGGATTTTAGAAAATATATGAAATATATAAATACCTCAAGGACAATGATATAACCCATAGAGGGATTTTATGTCGGATATATACTTAGGGATCACATTCAATCTTGAGTGGAGATTCACTAATTTTCATTGTGAAGTCACATGCATGAATGATTATATGAGTAGTTGATGATAGTTCCTTACTAGTAGCATACTTCCCCATGGATATCACACATAGTATATAAATGTATTATGATCTATGATATATAGGGTGGAAATAATACATTAATGATACAATAACTTCCTTAGAGGAGGGTTTTCAACCTATATGCTACATTGATGGTAAGACCAATGCCATGGAATATAAGGAAATAGTGTTAATGATGATGTGTGATGTTTGAAATGATGGATTAGTATATATCTATAGAATTATACTATTATACAGTAAGAAATAGATAATGTGAAGACTTAAAATATGTGCGATAAAATAAGAACTACTCTATTTGTAGTCAAGCACTAATTATTTCAGTGAGAACCAGTGAGTTAAGATAATGCATGGAAATAGAGATGCATCTATGTTATTTCATTATGGTTTGTCCCCATTATATTTTCTTATTTATATTATCTTGGTATTGTTTTTATAATGTTATTTTTTACATTGGTACCTCTTTGATTACCCCTCTTGTTTTCATTATCTCTTGACGATTATCTATTAATGATTAGACCCTATTTGACTTTGTATTGTCAAATTTCTTGTTACCATCATTATTTCCTAGGATTTTTTTAGGATTTTATTATTTTTTATAGTGATAAGACTAATGGTATAGGTAATAACTATTATTAAAAAATTGAAATATCATTTTATAGAGTTTAGATATAATATCACAGTTATATTTGTGGTTTTAGAGTGGACTACTGGTATACCATGATAGGATATGAGGGAATATGTCTTGGTAATAATAAAATTAGACTTGACCTGTTGTTGGGTAATAAAAGTTCATGTGTAATTGGGGGTTTCATCTATTCTATGATGAAACACATGTATACTAACATTGAATGTGTATGGATGGGTTATATGTTTTGGGTGCATTGAGTAACACTCACCATATACTTTCACATTCATCGACTTGATCACTACCAATTAGAGAGTTACGGTGATGGGGAATCCTAGTAGGTTATTAAGATCACCCTATACCAGCATACAAAGCATGGTTTTTGACTTACATGTGTATAATTTTATATTTTGTTATATATTAAAGTATTTTATTATGTCTATAGTCATAGATTAGTATAAGAAGTGTTGTGGAGGCCAATGGTTTGGTAGAATATTGTGTTCAGACTTGGGTTGTAAGATAATATTTTAATTATTTATATTTTGTAAAACATATTTATTTTCTATAGGGACAAGTATTTATGAATTTATATTTATATTGGATTTTTCATTGTATGTATGGATGTATATCATGTAAACTATTTTATTTTTTATACTTAAGCATGGAATTACACTAAAGATACTTATTTTATTTTTTATAGGTTTGGTATATCTAGTGTATAGATGTGTCATGATAATTTTTTTGTTGATTCAAGCATGATCCATATAGGTTATATTTGAGGTTATAGTCTCCCCATGATTTATTTAGGCTATCACTAATATAATATGTCTTCTATAATATGAAGAGGCACATTTGAAGTGTTGCGGTGACCTCATCTTGGGTCTTGATGAGTGTACGTGGACTAAGGATGTTACAAAATAGTATCAATATGTGTTTGATTTTGGTACTGAGTTAGTTAAAGGTAGTGAAATGATTTTTGGATTTGGAAGATAAACTATAATCATACTTATAAAACATGGTTATGGTTGAAAAACATGTTACTACATGATGTTCACTGTTGAGAGTGGGAACTATAAATATGAGTGAGGATTTTGTTTTAGAATTATAGGTATGAAATGAACCAAAATTTATATGAATTACTGGGATCAATAGAGGTCCAATTTCAAAATCATTATTACATCATGATAGAAAAATTATAAGGGAATGATACACACTTCTTAGGGTAGTGTTGATTGTCATAATAGCATAATAAGAGTCAAAATTAATTAAGAGTCAATAATAATATATTAGATGTTATCTCAAATATATTACTAATGGGGAATTATTTAATTTAAATTAGAGGTATTTTTGATTGATGTGACTAATTTTTTAACTATGATTGTACGACCTCCATAGGGAAATGTTTTTTTATTTGAAATTTAGGAAAAATATAGTGTTTTAAAGGAGGTTTTTTTCCACTAAATAGAATTCACAAAACTATTTTATAACTTGAATTCAATTAAAATTTCTTTGAAATAGGTGCTTTTGAAATGTATTAGATATTTTAGAAATTAAGGTTTTTTTTTAAAAACCAAGTAAAATGATTTTCTAGAAAAACTCCAATGAGAGAATTTGATTTTATAGTTTTGACTGGAGAACCCTTGGATTCAAAATGAATGTCTGAAAAAATCAGGCCATTTTTATTGGTTAAAATGATTTTATTTGTTTATAAGCTAAGAAACAGGTAGGTATAAAAGCATTTTATTGGATTTTAAGTAATTTATTAAGGGTGACCTCTGTGTTATGATTTTTTTTTCTTGATTAGGGTTTAGTGAGTCATGCTTGATATGTGTGTTGTGAAAGATATAATGGATCGGTGTGAGTGGGGATTAGGGAGATAGGTGTGGGATCGAGGATATTGGAGATAATGATGAGTTAATATTTGTGCTAACCTAGTCTCATGTGTTTTTTTTGATAGGATAATCCTATGGTGGGGAGAACCGTAGGTCTAGGTTTTTATTCATTATTAGTTTTATATAAATGGAGGGTGCGTTTATACAAATTGTTTTAGATGAGGGAAGTATAATCAAATGATCCAAAATGAACCATTTCAATATGTGTGAATTGTGAGGTAGAAAACAATACCTATAATAATATGACTTCTATGGAGAATCAGAGAAAATTTCAATAATCAGTTGGTGTAATATTTTTAGGGATGAAAAAAATTATGATGGGGATTTTGTAACATCCTAAATTATTAGGTGTTAGTGTAATTGGGAATAATAAATATTTAAATAAAGAAAAATCCAGGAGAGTTTGATTTTTTGGATCTAGATAAAGAGAGAGAGAATTGTTAATGATTTAAGGTATCTAAGGTGAGTGTTTAGATATGGGAACTTACATTAAAATGGTAGTATAGAGAATTATTCTTGAGTTATAAGGAACCATATTCTAGTGGGGTACTATATTAGCTACTAAAAACCTAGTTTTATTCAACTGGGAGTTCATAAGGCGGGCTTTTGGCACATATACACTTCCCCTTCCATCAAAATGTGGGTGGAAAGGCACTAGGATCTTGGTGGTATCACTGGGAGTTCTATGGTGGAAACTGTAATTCTAGTTGAAGTCCCCAACTAAATTTCTTAGTGTGGTACTTTTAGATATTATAGGGGTTCTATTTTAGAATCCCATTTAGGTTCTATGACCCCATATTAGTCGAATAGAGGGGAGGATATCCCCTTTCCTTCTATACTTCCCCTCTTTGTTCTCCTTTGATCCATGGAAATACGAGTAAGTTTAGTTAGCTAATCAGATATTATCACTCCTCCTTAATTTAAATATTCCTCATCATCTTATTATTCTATTGATTTAGGTGATTCTGAGAAAAGAATTTAGACTTAATTTTTATAAGAACATGGTGAAATAACATCGTATTTATGAGTTTTTTATGTAAAATACCTAAAGTAGGGGGACATGGGATGAATACATGTTTTTCTCTTAGTTTCAGTGAAGGTAAGTAGATTTGTGATTTTCCTAGGTATTTTTTCAACTATAGATAATATTGGACAATGATTTGGGATAGTAAATTGGGTATTTTTATCACCAGAGGATCAGGTCTATGTCTTGAGTTATCTTTACCATATCACTTATTGTTTTAGTGTCTTTATGTCACATTATGAGTTTCAATTAATATATTTCAATTTTGTAATATTATATGGATGGATTGGATTTTTGGATTATGTGGTTGTTGATGTATTCAGTGATCATTGACATCAACGGAGGCCAGTACAAACATGTATAATAATTTTACATCATATGATTTTATTGTTGTAAAATGTGATGTTAACAACTTGAAATTTTAATATATATTTTCCTCCAATTAAGTTGAATTTGTTTGATATCTTGATCCACACACAACATCAAACTAAATTGAAACTATCATATATTTAGACCATTAAAACATAGCCATTGAATTAGTAGGTATGAATAAAAGTAACCAAATTACAAAATATATTTATATATATAAATTTTATTTTATATAAATTTACTTAATTCATTATTGTGTTTAAGAATCTATATTTTGATTCACTACGTGTTAATATTAATAATATTTTTTTTAAATATGATATCATGTATTTAAAAAATTAAAATAAGGATTTTAATATCAATGAGATAGTAAAAGTAAATTTTATAATATAAATAGTTAATTTTAATGGTATTTTGTTAAATCTTATTTATTATAAAAGTAATATTTTATTTTTCATAGAAGGGTTTTATTAAGTATTGTATATTTTGTACCAATAAATTAAATTGAACACTTTAAAAATATTATTAAATATTAAAAAATATATTAACATCACTTAAATTAGAAATCAATATGAAATAATGTTAAGAAAACATAATGTTTAAAAATGTCATTTTTCAATAAAATCATTTTTTTATAATTTATATTTTTCAAATAAAATATAAATAAATAAATTTTATAATTTTAATTTTATAAAATAAAATTTATTATTTAATTCAATATATAAAAATTATCTTTGTATATTTTTTATATTTTTATGTAATAATCATTTTTAGGTGAATGGTAAAAATACCAATGTTTCTAAAAACTATCACTTTTATAAATCACGAATGAATTAAAAGTTTAAAAAACCATTTTAAAATATAGAATATATATTTAATAATAAATAAAGGTCATTTAAAAATACTATAATAAATTTATAAAATACATGTTTAACATTTTTGAAACTCAAGTAATATTTCACACTAAAAAATGTTTTTAAGCGCTTATATTTAAAAAAATACTTTATCACATTTAAAAATTAAATATAACAAAATATGTTTTCTTATTTTAGTTCAACAAGTCATTTTTAGTTAACAATTTCAATTTCATTTTTATTCATAAAGATAATATTAGTAAGATTAAATTTAATTACCATGATAACAATGAAACAATTTTTTAATGAATTGTTTTTTTAATATCATATAATTTTTATCTAATCAATTCAATTGATATAATTTAAATGATGAATCTAATATTATGTTCAATGAAATATATAGTTATATTAACAGTAATTTAATTCATAATCAATACTAAATAACATTGAGAACATGTAATGGTTAAAAGTCATTTTTATACAAAAACTATTTTTTATATATTATATATTTTAATTTAAAAGTTGATTTTATCATATTTAGAAATAGAATTAGGGTAAATTTAGATTAAATTTTGGTTCAACACATCAAAAAAATTAATAGGATTTTCTTTATATTTTTAAATAAAATCTAAATTACTTAGTTAAAAAATAGTTACCAAGGTAAAAATCAAAATGTTAAAATACAAAAAACCTATGGTAAAAGACTTGAAAAATGTTTAAAACATGTGTAAGAAGTATTATTCAAGGGTTTCTCGACCAAAGATCACCCCACACTATGTTATAATTTTTTTGGAGTCACTGAACAAGTAATATTTTAATTTTATCATGGAAGAGTAAAGGGTATACCAAAAAGTTCCATTTTCTTCAATTATAAAAGGAGATCACTTCCACCCCTCCATGATTACACCTCCCCTTTAAATTTCCCTTGAACCTATGACCAAATTACCTCTCCTAGAATTCATTTTCTCCTCTATAATCCCATGATATCTATAATTTATTCTAATTATTTAACTTCCAAGGTTATCTCTAATAGAAAATCAAGCCTCCAATGAAGTCAAGTGAAAGTGTAGAACACATTCATACACAAGGTAAGGGTTTCATCTCAAAATTTCCTTCTTTGAGAAAAATTTTATTCTATGAACCTAAATCCTTATAAACAATTTTTATACTAAAAAATGGGTATATAATATCATGGAATATCTTTATTCATGTAATTTTAACTTCAAATTTAAGCTCTTACTCTTTTAAGGGTTTTTATTAGAATATTTCTTAAGTTGTGAGGGTTTTTATATAAAATTGCTCTCATTGGGACATATTTTTTTTATTACAAACATAAATTATTTATATTTGGGTATATTCTTACTAATTTATAAATTATATGATAAATAAATTTATTCATGGTAATTTAAGTTTATTTTAAATATCTCTCATTCAAGAGGTTTTTATTTCAATTCTTTTCAAGTTGTAAGAGTTTATGTTAATTAAATTCTCATTAATTAAGTTATAATTGATCTTCTTAAACATATTTTATATAAGTTGGGTAAATTCTTACCTATTATTATATTATGTATTATTATCTCTTTCAATTCTATGGATTTAAATTTTTAATATATAAGCCCCTTTAAAAAAATTCTTACGTTGTCCATAAGATATCTTTTGTACCTCCTTCATGACTTATCGAATATGATTTATCTTTCCTTTTCTCCATTTATTATACAATAATCTTCTCATGTACCTATTCTATATTTTTATACGTCCCTTACATACATACCTAGATAATTATCCTTTCTATTACTGGGGTTATACATGTTTTTAGTTCCTTTCAAAATTCTAATGATTAAGTTAACCCGATTTAAGGGAAATTTCCTATTTATTATCTCATGTAATGTATCCCACCAATATAATGTTTTAAAACCAATAATATCTTCTAAAACCCATCATTATTTTATGGATGACCCTCTTGGTTCAATTTTGGTTACATGGAACACAAAAATATATTTCCTTCTTCTCTTGGAGAATCCCTATGATGTAGCCTTCGATTATGATTTTTGAGAAGATTATGAAGCCCACCAATTTATCATGAGTTTTATCATGATTATTCTTTATATATGGTTTCCTTTATTTATGTATCACTCATATGTATGATTTTCATTATGTGATGGGTGGGACTTGAATTATATAAACCTCCAACGCATAGGGTAAATTTTTATATCTCCTGAAATGTAATGTAAGGTATTAGGAAGTGAACTTAATCCACCATGGGCTTTTTCCACTATGTTTTTGGGAATGGGGAATGAACTTAATCAACCATGGGGATTTTTAAACTATGTTTATGGGAATGAAGAGTTAACCCAATCCACAATGATAATTTTTCCACTATGTTTATGGAATGGGGAGTAAACACAATCCACAAAAATGATTTCTCTAATTTATAATGAAGGCCTTGGGAGTGACCCTTAGCTTATTTATATGATATCATGTATCATGTTATTGAAAAATATTCCATGATTACATGATCTTATTATTTCATTTCTTTATTCCATGTTTTTATGATGATGATAACTCTCTTTATGATATCATGTTATTCCTTTTGACTCTCAAGTTATTATTTAGTGACATGTTTATTTCCTTCTTGGTATTTATAGATCACCTTTTTTACTTGTACGCGTTTGAGCATCGTTATTCTTATTATCCTTCCTTTCTTCTCCACCTTTCACCTCCTTATGATTTATTCCTTCTCCATCATCATGGATCCCCCATGGGTTCTACCCCCTATGTGTATTTTGTGGTTTGACCATGCTTTATTTTTGTATTCATTTTTGGTATTTCTCCTCCTGTATTCTACAAAGATGGCACTCTGGTTTCAATTCTAGACGATGATGACTTCTTTTAGGGTGGATTTTCAGTCCTGATGAAGGCTGTTTACGGGTGAACCCCTTGGCTTCTCAACCTTATCTGAACTCACATTACTCTACACCTCTATAAGTTTTTTATAGATAAGTGGTATCAAAGTGGTTTTGGGATTTGTGTTTAGGTGGTTGACAGGTTTCATGATGCTTACTAATTTAGCTTTCTTCTATTTTGATGGCTTTTGTATTTCTATCTCATCGACGATGTCATTGTGCGGAGCCCTCAGCCATTCTATACCCTAATTTGAACTCAAATTCCTTTGTTCCTAACCAACTTGTATATGGATCAGTGGTAACAATGAGGTTTCAGGAAGTGTGTTTAGGTTGTCATTGTTTAGGCACAAGCCCTTCAACAATGGTGACATTCAGATTTTTCATCATCTATGTCAATGGAGAAGTTACTGGTTTGTCTAACTTGTTTAGTGTTTTTTCCTCATCCTTTATGATTGTTCTTTGGTTTCTTCTATGAGTTCTTGAACTTTTCGATTTTTTTAGGGTGAGATGTAATTTTTTTTTGGTTTTGGGTGATATTCATTAATAGTTTTGGTGGAGGCTGTCAGTAGTCTACAATGGTGACGAGCTGATGTTGGTGGGGTTTTGTTAAGTTTGGCTACTCAATGATGGTGGTTTGGTTTTTCAGTGGTGATGTTGAACTATGGTAGATGAGGATGTTTCATCTTTCTTTAAGGCGATGTTTATGGTGATGACATGATGATGATGATAGTGTTGTGATGATGATGATGAAAATATAGATGACACAATATACTTGACATTCCATCCTCGATGTAGGGTTTCTTGGGTGGCTAGTGTGATTTGTGTAATTTTTCGTTTATGAGATGGTTCCCATGACAAATTATCCACATTTAGATTTTTAATTTTGATTTTGTGCCCCTAAATATGAATTTTGAATGTGTGTCCCACTGTAAGGTGTAATTTGTTCATGAGTAGTTCCCACTCTACCTTGAAAGTGAATTTTATGAAAATAAAAAAATTGATTTGAAGGTATCAAAGCACGATCTAGTTATTTTTGGAGATTATTTTAGTTACCTTTGGTATTAGGGTTATATAAACATAGTAAAACCAATATATATGAGTAAAAATGTATAATGATATCCTGAAATATTGGTAAACTCTTGAGTTGGTGGGTTTTCTAGATATAAATCCTTGTCTAGATACTAGAAGGTGGATGTGGTTGTGGCACATATGAACCTAGGTGTAGTAACCCTAAAAGGAAAATATTGAGAATTAACTAAATTTTCACCCAGTGCACGATGAGTGGGCCTAAGACTATACACCAATCTAGTCACTTTTAGGGGATATGATTTGGTTGATCATATGCTCTTTAGGAACTACTATATAGGGTTTATTTCCTAGTTACTTTCAGAGCTTAGGTTGATAATTATAAGATAACCCAACTTAAAGTAACCTAGGTTAAAATAATATTGATATAGGTTAAACTAAAGGAATTAATTTCGAACATGATGTTATAAAAATGTAAAAGGTTTTAAGGCTTAATCCCTTTTATGCTATTGATTATGATAATACCCTATGATGGTAAATGTTTATCACTCATATTAACCCTTTTGGTTTCAGTGATGAATGGAACTAGATGGAACTGAGTTAACAATGAGTGCGAGGGACAATGCAGTGACTTTATCAATGTCCAACCCATTATAATGGGATATATACTGAGAGATATGGTGATTATGCGAAAAAAACTTTCAAAAAATATGATTATCAATGTAACCATATTTGAAATACCAAGTCCACCAAAGAAGTGAATAGTAGAGTCTAATGGGATCTTGGGTGATGAAGATATTTAAGTAAAGAAGATTAAATTTTCCATGTGTCATACTATGGGAGGAATAACCCAAGGAGTTGTCTCAAAAGGAAAAAAGATGTCTTTTTTTTGTGGTAAAGTAGATTATCAAGCAATAAACTATCATGATAAATTAAAGTGTCTAGTTATCATGATTGAAATAAATAGAGTTCATCCTGACATACCATTAATAATTTGATGTATTATGTATGGGGAACTTGGGAATTATCCAAGTCAATGCCCTAATTTAAGGACTAACTAAGATAATAAGCATCATCAACCTCCAAGTCCAAGAGGACAATGGAATTCCTATGAAATCACTACTGTAATGCCCCGACCCTAGATTCCCAGAGTCGGTGCAATATTTTACTACATTGGAATGATTTCAAGGAATCAAGTCCCGAAATACTGATCAATTTAACAGTCTTGGAAAATAGATTACATACATGAACGTTACATTACACTTTATAACATACAACACAAACAAATAATAATCCTTTGAAAATGACATTGTTCCCTTAGCTTAACCCTGCATCTCAAACATAAAACACTTTTTGGGATCATGGGAAAATAAAACATAAGAAAGGGGTGAGCTCAGATACACAGTAAGGGTAAATAATTTAGATGAAGCTATAAAAATTTAAGGCAAGATGTGTAATAAAAAAAATAGCCTTTTGAACATAAACTTGAACATAATATGGTAAAAATAAATCAAACATTACCATATAAACATGCACATGGATATTCTATTAGTCGAATAATCACATGTAATAACTAATTTCATAATGAGTGAATGTATAGTACCAGAATATAATTTTTGTGTCAAGGCCTCATGCCATGATCTAGGGGCTAACTATAACCGGACCCCAACCCGGAGAGCCTCTATAACCAGACTCCAACTTGGAGAGCCTTTGTTACCAGACTCCAACCCGGAGAGCCTCTGTAACCGGAATCCAACTCGGAAAGCCACTATAACCGGACACCAACCCGGAGAGCCTCTATAACTGGGCTTCAACTTGGAGGGTCTGCTATAACTAGACCCCAACCTGGAGGGATTACTTTTACCGGTCCCCAACCCGAAACATACTAGTCTAACACATTCATCTTAAGAAAAGGTTGACATATAACATAAACATTCACATTAAAAATAGCATACGAAATGTAAATACTTTAACCATAAACCATGAATGGCATAAAAATAACTCATCCATAATAAAAAATATCACAAAACCTTAAATGAAATATGGAAGATTTGTATCATAACAAATCAACCTCGATCAAGAATAATATCCTGTAAAGGATGTTGACATAGTTGAAAATGATTAGTAAAAATCTTTGAGAGAAATATCCCTTTTTCATGAAATCATTTAAAAGTCACATAATTTATAAAGGAAGTCATTTAAAAGATAGTTTTGATTCAAAGTGTCCCATACCACTTTGAAACTTTTGAAAGGAATTAACATTTTAAAACATTCAGGCCCATATAAATAAATCCTTAAAACCATTTTAAAAACATGGACATTAATGAGAAAGGTTTAGAAGAATAAATATTTAAAATTTTTAAAATGATGTTTTAGTAAAAGAGTCCCTTAAAAATAATCCCTTTGAAAATTATTTTATGAAACATGGACATGGATAATAAATATGTCCCAGTAAAAACTTACACGTAAACAATATCAAATAATAATGAGATTGAGGAATTAACCCTTACCTTGTACTTTTCCTTTGGTCAAGGGTACGTTTAACCTCTTTTGTAATGAAAATAGTATGTTATTAAATTATACCAGAACCATATTCATATTTATTATACCATAAATGATTCATTTATGACATTATACTACCCATTTAATAAAGATTTCCATGATAAATTAACATTTCAGGTAATAATCGCTTTCTTTTTCATACGTAGTTTAACTTGTTATTCTTGATCGTGTCATTTAGATCTTGATTTAAATACTTATAGAATATAAAAATGATTTATATATCATATATATTTAGAATATAAATATTTCTAATAGATAGATATATGAAATGGAAAACACTGTTTATGGAGAATGTAGGCCGTACGTACGCATAAACGCTGTTTCTGTTTTCATATCGTATTGAATGGAAGTAAGTGAATGAGATGAATGTAAATATATATATATATATAAATATATATATATATATTTCCAGGAGCATTATTATTTCATATATTACATACTTATTAATAATATGTATTTTTATAATCATCGTTGAATGGTGAACATGGAAATGAATCTCATCACGTCGTGGAGACGATAATCCGTACGTACAAACGAGCGAAAATATCATTATATTGATGATAAAATTGTATGAAATTGGATGGTATATAATATATAAAAAATCATTAGCATGTTATATTTATTATTTACATCAATTATACTCATTATTATACCCATCCAAATAATGAAATGTTTGAATAACAAACTACACCACGACGTGGAGACGGTAATCCGTACATATGCACATATAATGACTTTATCATTTATAGGATGGATGGAATAATGAATATGGTTGTACCATTTTAATAATAACATAACAGTATATACGATATACTGGAGTTATAATTTTATAATGGAAACAACAAAGAAAGATGAAGTGGAAGAAGAAAAGAACTTGAAAGAGGTGATGAAATATTTACCTCTTCTTTGAATTCTTCCTTTTGACTTGATCAAAAGGGCTCCTTAGGTTGGCTTTATGACCAAAGTAAGGCCTCTAGAATTAAGGGAGGAAAGTTGGGAGGATATTTGGGCAGGTTTTGGCCAATCCAAATTTCTTTGAAGGTGTGAATTTGAGAGAAGGGGGAGTTCCCTTTTATAAGAGGGGTGAGAGTCACTTTAGAAAAACCATGAAATATTATTTTATAATAAAATAATTTTCGATTTCTAATGGCTCAAAAATGAATTATTTAAATGATAAGGTGGTTATGGGTCGAAAAAATTTCAACCAATAGGTTTTAGACAGATTTAGATTATCATATTAACCTTATCTTTTAGATTTAACTCTTAGTTAAATATTTTAACTTTTACCGTGTCTTCTTGTATTCTTACACTATATGGTTAATAAAATTACTCTAAACTTACAAGAGAACCTCAAGTGGTTCATTAATGACATATATAATATTATTTAAGCCCTTTTTATGAAACTTATATTTTTAGGAATATTATATAATTTAATAATATAGTATTTGTTTTAAAAACTCATTTATTTCAATTTTGGCACTATTTAGTATTTGGTTTTTGTGAAAGTCATTACAACTTTATTACTTAGAACAATATAAATTTAATCAACCATAACATGTCATATTCACCTAGAAAATTCTTGTATGTCATAATAACTTTGAAATTCTATTTTTTTGATATTTATAATACCATTTATTTGATTCTTTCATTAATAAGGTAATTACTGCATCATCATTTTGTCATAAATAAATTTAATTATTTAATGTCTAAAAATTATAAATAAAATACCATTATGTAGTAAATCTTTTTGTATTTATAATTAATATTTATATTCAAATTTATATTATGTATAACCCTATATCAAAAATGGTTTAGTTAATAAACTTTGAATTTAACACTTTTAACTCTTCTTTGAATAAAATAATAATAAATGTCCTAATCTAATCCAAGTGGATCTAAAGGATCATATCTTATTAATAAGGTTGTTTTTGGTCTAATTACACTTATCCAATAGAATTAGGACATGTGTTAGGGTAATTAAAATATCATTTTTACCCTTAATCACCCTATTTACTTTTAACCGTGGTAAATAAAAGTCAAAAGTTACTATTCACCAAAAATTATTTTCATCTTATTGAACCACATTTTACTTATTTATGTCAACCATGTCTTTTAGATTTTTTAAATTCAAATCATAGAAGCGTTAAAATTTAGTTTTATGCAAAATTTCAAATGCTCCTAGAAGGTGGGTAAAAGGCGGTAAAAAGTTCAATAAAATTATATATATATAAAATTATTATAAAATGACTCCAATGAATTAAATTGAACTTATATAGGTATTATATATCTATTTTTACTTAAAATAAATTTAAATAAAATAAATAATTATTTAAATAAAAAGTCAGTTTTAAATAATAACGTAGTGGTTTAGAGTATTCATCAAAAATTGAAAGTTTTCAGAAAAATACAAAAAATTAACCCTAAGATAATTTTGATATTATGAATTAAAAAATTAAGTCTATTTTACCAAATTAAAAACATATAAGTTTCATTTATTAATTTAAAATTAATTCCTATTGTCAAAACCAATAAGCAGGTTTTTTAAGAAGTAAAACGTATCAAAAGATTGACATGTGTTTATGTCAAATTTAAATGTGAAATTACTTATAATGACCTAAATTGTATTAAATAATAAAAATATAATCTAATTATACTTCCAAACCATTCAAATTCATAATTTAACACTATAAATTATTTCGATTAAAAAAGTTGCTTTCAATTAAAACATAGTATTTTTAACTATTCGTCAAAATATGAAAGTTATCAAAAAAGAACAAAAAATTTATACAAACTAAATTTTTATGTCCCTATTATAAAGAAGAATTGAATTTCATTAAATTGAATATAAAAGTGTCAAATATTGGTTTTAAAAAGGGCTCTCCATTAAAAGGTGGTAAAATTACATTTTTTGAAAAATACTTATTTTATCTAAAAAAATGAATTTGTTATTATATTATGTCTAAGAAACACATAATATTTATGTTATAATTATATAGAGTATATAATATTCAAAATGCTGTTAATACTATTCATAACCACTTTTTGAATGGCTAGTTTGATAAGTTGTGGTGCTCTCAAACTCGGTGTTGCGTGTAGTGCAAGCTATTGAATTACTTTGATGGGATAACGTACTATGAAATCTTGGGGTGTTACATTATCCCCTCCTTTAATAAATTGTGTCCTCTCAATTTGAAATTGTTCTTTGAAAATAAAAGGTTAAAAATAGAAAAATACCTTTGTGGAAAACCCACATCGAAAATTGGGTTAATAAAATTTAGTCTTAATAAGAGGGATATATATATATATATATATATATATATATACTTGACAAGTAGAGTTTCGCCCTTCAACTAATTCCTACCACAAACTCATCTTTTACACTAAAATATAATAGAATTCAAAAATATTCTATTTATCCTAATCGTATAGGGTTCAAAAAAATAATGAATTCATAATTCATTTGTCAGACTATTTAAAAAAAACTACATTATACAAACCAGGACATCACATATGCCATTGGTAGGTGATCCAACCTTTTCTCCCTTCGGTTGCGGGTTCAAGTCTCATAGCCTTGTCGAACATGACGGGTTGTCACCCGACCTCCGGGTTGTCCTTTTTATGACAATACAAAAATAATCTCAACAAATCATTTAACCTTAACAATAGTATCTAATGTAAAAATTAATCGATTCCAACCTTTAGTCTTATCCAAAATACTTTTGTCCATACATACAGTTCAAAATTTATAAGGAAGATAAACACAATGAAGATTTTTTTCCATGTAATAACATGTGAATACCTTTATCATGTATTCTTTTAAAACACGGTAACACCCTGAATTACCATAATACCTTATTGATTACATTCATGCTCCCTTATTCCTTATAGAATACTAGATATATTCCTTATATCCAAAAATTTTGAATACTACAACAATGATGAAATAAACAAACCATTAATCAGTTCCATGATATTCAAGAATATCCAATATAATTTATCCAAATCAACCATCTCTTATTCCAAAATCAATACCTCAGTATCCGGACTATATTAAAGTTTTTTCTTTCCTTCAACCACGTATTTTCCAAAAAGTTTAACTTGCCATTGAGTCACTTTTCTTGGTTCCACACAATCTCAAGTTCTTAATGAAATAATACTACAGTAAAATCCTTACATACTCTATAATTCTTATAACATGTACATCATTAATACAATACAAAAATGACACAATACTTTAATAACAACATAAGAACTCTTAATCATTCCTCTTCATATTCGATAATATCATAACTTGATTACTATAAAATATCAGCATTTGGGGTATACTATAATGATTTTGAAATTGATTAGTGTAGTTTCCCAACTCCTTGCAGATGAAGCATTGTATATTTTAAACCTTTTTCTCACCCTTTCAATCACGTACTTTGTGTCCTTTTTCTCTACACTTATAACAAACTCCCATTCCCTTAAATCATTTACCAAGGTGATTCTTTCCATAGTTATCACATATGGGAAAATCCTTCTATTCCTTATTCCCTTTATCCATCTTTATCTCTACAATACTTTTCTTCTCTGGATTCCCTTCAAATCCATATGACTCAGAAAATTCTTTACTTATCTTATTAACACATGATGCTATTTCTTTATATGTTGAGAATACATGGGAGACTATTTCCCTTCTAAATTTTGGATTAATACCATGAGAGATATGATACTTCTTACTTTTTAGATCATACGTATTGCTGGAATTCCCATTCCTTCTACTGGGTTCCATTTCTAAACAATGGCATACACTAGGTCAGTTTATGAATCAAAATTCATAATTCCAAACTTGTAAAATACCTAACGTAAATTGAACAGTTTATGGATATAATCTATAATAATAAAAATGTTTTCTTTGAGAAAGTATTTACTCTTAAATCCTTCATAATGGCTTGTAATGAAAATGTGAATTATCCTAAGTATATCCCCCGGGAGTGTCGTAACCAAGAGTGCAATAAGACCCATTTTCATGCACCAGTTCTCATTGGAGTCTAGCTCAAAGCGGTGTTTTTGGGTTTTACCCCTAGGTACATCTATGCCAGAGCCACCTCTACCTGATCGTATCCAGATAGGGATGTATTACTTGGAAAACTCACAAAATCTCTACAGTACCAAAATTCTAGGAAGTTCTTCTATACTAATCCTTAAAGTCTATCTTTGGGTAATGTTCTCTAATCAGAGTTTAACTAAATCTATTTACAAGGTTATTGATAAACTATATCTGATACCAACTGTAATGTCCCGACCCTAGATTCCCAGAGTTGGTGCATTATTCTAATTCATTGGCATGATTTCAAGGAATCAAGTCCCGAAAGACCGATCAATTTAGCAGTCTTGGAAAATAGATTACATACATGAACGTTACATTACACTTTATAACATACAAAAAAAAATAATCCTTTGAGAATTCTATTGTTCCCTTAGCTTAACCCTGCATCTCAAACATAAAACACTTCTTGGGATCCTAGGAAAATAAAACATAAGAAAGGGGTGAGCTCAGATGCTCAGTAAGGGTAAATAATTTAGCGTAAGATATAAACTTTTAAGGAAAGATGTGTAATAAAAAAAATATCATTTTAAACATAAACTTGAACATAATATGGCAAAAATAAATCAAACATTTCCATATAAACATGCACATGTATATTCTCTTAGTTGAATAATCACATGTAATAACTAATTTCATAATGAGTGAATGTATAGTACCAGACTTTAATTTTTGGATCAAGGCCTCGTTCCAGGACCTAGGGGCTAACTATAACCAGACCCAAACCCAAGGAGACTCTATAACAGGACCCCAACTCGAAGAGCCTCTGTAACTGGACCCCAACCCGGAGAGCCTCTGTAACTAGACTCCAACCCGGAGAGCCTCTGTAACCGGACTCCAACCTGGAGAGCCTATATAACTGGACTCGAACTTGGAGGGCCTGCTGTAACTGGACCCCAACCTAAAGGGATTACTTTTACCAGTCCCCAAACCGGAACATACTAGTCCAACACATTCATCTTAAGAAAAGGTTTAAATATAACATAAACATTCGTATTAAAACTAGCATACGAAATGTAAATACTTTAACTATAAACCATGAATGCAATAAAAATAAATCATCCACAGTCAAACATATCACAAAACCTTAAATACAATATATAATATTTGTATCATAATAAATCAACCTCGATCAAGAATAATATCCCGTAAAGGATGTTGACATAGTTGAAAATGATCAGTAAAAATCTTTGAGAGAAATATCCCTTTTCATGAAATCATTTAAAAGTCACATAATTTATAAAGGAAGTGATTAGTCACTGAAAGTGCCTAATATTAATTTTTAATATCTTTATATTCATTGTTCCAAAGTCCATAAACATTGTTTTTAGTGCATTACATAAATAGAACTTCATTTCTCATCAAAAATGCAATTCATGTTTAAAATGCAAATTTGGGCCCAATCATTCATTTGTTTTTTGAAAATATTATATTCATTTTCTGAATTTTAAATTTTGGGATATTATTTATCACTTTGTTTGGAACATTTTATCTTTTAGGTCCGCTGGATGAATCCCAAAGGAAGATGGATAATTTTGCGCCTGAAATCAGAAACTTGCTGGAAAAAGCATAATGGGCCTAAGGCCCATCAAACAAATGTGGGGCCCAGAAACCAAGCCCAATGAAGATAAAATTTATAAATTAGAAAGATAAAAATATGAGTATCATTTTATTCAACTGTGGACAGAGCTAATTCTGATGTTTTCATGATGATAAAGGGATATGAAGTTGAGATTTAAATGGTGGACCTGACATTAATGCACAGAAATCCGTCCCACCATTTCGACCATAACTTCCAAACGGATAATCCAAATTTCCTGAAATTTTTACATCTCATATAGGACAGATGGAAGACGATATTTCTCTTATATAACCCCTCCGGATTCGGCATTATTCATTTGATAATTCACACATCAATATGGTGGAAGAATCTGGACAGTTTTTCGGGTCAAATTTGAAACATCAATTTCATTTTGATTATTCACCCTCCATTTGACTCTATTAATTGTTGGGGGGTGAATTAATTGTTGGGGGATGGAACTAAGGCTCATAATATGCCTATATAAGGATCTAGTGGTGAAGGGAATAGGGGTGGAAATTTTTCTTATCATCTTTTGTTGCTTGTTTCATTGTAAGGTTATGCTTCAAAATTTCCTTTGTAATGTTTTCCATTTCCATGTAAGTTTCTTTTTTGTATCTTTATGTTCTTAATCAACTTATTTCTCTTCTATATTTTCAATTTCATTTATTAAAACTTTATTATCACAAAGCACAGTGATATCTCTGTGTTGTTGTGAATTAGTTCGCACATAGGTGTGAATTTCATTCACACACACGGAGGAGTGCTCGTTATTTCCGCGGTTTTAAATTCTTCAATCCAATTCTTGTTAGCCATATTCCTCCCACCATTGAGAGTATACCATCAATGGAGGGATAAACCCTGAATGGGATGATCTTAGGAGGATGCAAAGGCTAGATTGAATGTTATTTTATGAACTAATTGTTTTTAATTGGATAATTAATTTAAGACATCCATTCTTCAATTATTTCTACTCTTCATCTTTACTGTGTTTGAGCAAACTAAATTCAATTACTAAATGACCATATACCTCGGGGAGATCATGAATTTTGTTCTCTAAGTGTATACGAGATTATTAATTATGTTTAGTAAGCACCAAACCAGAAAATGATGAATGTAATGTTATTTTTGAAGAATGGATTCATCAAAAATTAATAAAACCAAAATTGTCTAATGAAGTAAAATTCATTCAATCCACCCCGAGCATAATACTAAGATCAAACCATTTCCATTTAATTGAATTCACTTATGATTATTAGTGTTCTTTAAAAACCATCCAAAATCAAACCCAAAGTCGGCTACTTCATAGCCCATCCTTCACACAATCATAGCGTCTCAAGGTTACTTCTTCGGTCCCTGTGGATTCGACCCCTACATGTACTACATCGATCATTTTTACCTGTAGGGTAAATTTGGGCGCAACCAAATTTTGGCGCCATTTCCAGGGACCAAGTAAGTTCCTTAGACCAAAACCTTCTTTTCTTACCCCCATTCTTCTATTCTCATCCCAATTCTCTTATCTTTTCCCTTTCTCGCTTTTATTTTCTTTTGGTGCATGTCCACCTACACCCGCGATAACTCTAACAGATTAGTTAGGGTGGATACTCCTAGGGCTGGGGAGTCAAGCACTAAAAGAAGTTTATTTCCTTTAGATCCAAATCTTCCTAATACTCCAAATTCAGATGCTGAGTTCGATACAATGGAGAATCTCCCACAAAACCAAATCATAAATCGGGGAGGGAACCAAAATAATGGGCAAGACCCTAACTTGGGAATTGTTGCAGACCCGACCATGAATGACTACCTCACACCAACCTGGACCAATGCAACCTCATGCATTAGGCATGATAACATAGGATATGCCCAATATGTTTTCAAACCCCATGTCCTGAACCACCTTCCAAAATTTCATGGGATGGAGTCTGAGATGCCTTACCTTCATGTTAATGAATTTAATGACATTGTCGAAACCATGTGCCCACCAAATCAAATTGAATCTGCTAAAATGAGACTTTTTTCCTTTTTCTCTTAAGGGCCGAGCAAATAATTGGTTAAACAATTTGAGACCAACATCCATTCACTCTTGGGACCAACTTCAATGAGAATTTTATAAAAAATACTTCCCCCATCACAAAACAATTGCACTTAAAAAGAGCATACAAAACTTTTTTGAAAGAGAGGGAGAAACATTCTATGAAACATGGGAAAGGTTCGAGGACACATTAAACTTGGTACCGCACCATGGTTTCTTAATCCTAGAACAAGTGAGAATTTTCTATGAAGGGTTGGGTCCCAGAAACAAACAATTCATTGATATGATGTGTAATGGAACCTTCAAAAACAAAGCCCCAAATGATGCTTACGAGTATCTAGAAAATCTTGCTGAACAAAACCAAACATGGGGAACATCACCATACTATGAGAAGACACCCAAATCTGGTGGAATGTACAATCTTGGAGAAGAAGAAAACCTTAGAGAAAAACTTGCTGCACTCATGAGGAAAGTTGAGGAGATTGATCTTAGGAAGGTCCACAAAACCCAAAATGTTGAGCTTGTTTGTATAATTTGTGACAAGAATTACCACAAGACTGATAATTGCCCAACCATTCCTTCCATCAAGGATGTTCTTTTAGGAGAACCACTAGAAGAATTTAATGCAATGAAATTTCAAAATCCACAATTCACGAACACCTTCAATCCAAGGTATAATGACCATCCGGGCTTTCGTTGGAAGGAAAATCAACAACCAACACAACAATAATGTATCGACCCATACCATCAACAAAAATTTCAACCTCATAATCAGTTCCAACCACAACCGGTCCAATTCCAACATCCTTATGTCCAATATCAACAACCTATCCAACAACCCATTCAACAACCTATCCAAAAACCAAAGTATCCTCCTGGGATAAACCCACAAGCTCAAGCACCAACCCAAAATGTTCCACAAAGCCTACTAGAACAACTGTGAAAACAAATGGACAAAATGAACTCAGAATTATCATCCATTAAACAAGAACTTCAAACCATAAAAAATGGAAAGGCACCCATGCCCACACAGGCCATTCCACAACAAACATCAAGGGGAGAGACAAGTTTCACTCAAAAAACTCACGAACAACTAAAGGCTGTGACCGTTTTAAGAAGTGGGAAATCAATTGAAAAACCTGAACAGATAAGTCATAAACCATGTGAATCTTCAAACTCTAATGAAAATTCAAATGAACTACAAGATCAAACTGAATAAACTGATAATAATGTGAATGAAACAACACTTCAACAAACAACTCCACACTTTGCACCATTTCCTCAACGCATGAGGGGGAAAACCAAGCCTGAATTGAGTGAAACATTGAGGGAAATCTTCTCAAAAGTCAAGTTGAACATTCCCCTTCTCGATGCCATCCAAACCATTCCTTACTACTCAAAGTACCTTAAGGACTTGTGCACTTTTAAAATAAAATTTTCACATAAAAACCAAGTCCTTTTGGCTGCTAATGTGAGTACCACCATTCAAGGGACCATTCCTCCTAAGATGAAAGACCCAGGATGCCCTTACATAAATGTTGAATTAGGAGAGAACAAAGTTGTCAAAGCCTTGTGTGATCTAGGTGCTAGTGTGAACCTCATTCCTTATGCCATGTACTATCAGTTAGGGCTCAAATAACTCCAACCCACATCTGTCACTCTTCAACTTGCTGATCGTAGTGTTCGAGTTCCAAAGGAGATCTTAAAAGATGTTTTGGTGAAAGTTGAAAATTTCATTTACCCAGCTGACTTCATTGTTCTGGACAATCACCCAAGATTAGGTCCTAGGGAGCAAACCCCAATCATACTTGGTCGTCCCTTCCTTGCAACAATCAACTCTGTTATCCGAGTCCGAAATGGGAACATGACCATCACCTTTGGGAACATGAGTCTAGACTTGAACATCTACAATGCAAACTCTCAAATTGGGGATGATGAAGAGATCCATGAGGTTAATTATATTGGTAGTGTTGATAATTAACTCAATGAACATCAAGGAGTTACCGAAGGATGGTTAAGTCAAGAAGAGATTGATTTTCTTTATTCAGATGAGAGAAATTTGCCTCCTTGGATTGAATCTCTTTCAGACAGCTCTATTGATGAATTTATAGAATCACCAATCAATGATACCATGGTTGAAATCAATAACATTGAGTCCATAGACATTCATGACACTACTCTGGAAAATTTAGTGGATGAAAATTCTGTTCACAAGGAACCAATTTTGTCAAGAAATCTGAACAAAGAAACTAAGTTCAATACAAAGTATCATCCATTCTTGGAAAGTCATGACCAATCTGATCTTGAATTTAAAGTTTTACCTTCATCACTAAAGTATGTGTTCTTAGGGGACAATAAATCCTTTCCTATTGTCATTTCTTCCTCTCTTGATGCCGATCATGATAGGATGCTTCTAGATGTTCTTAGAAGACATAAGAAATCCATTGGATAGACCCTATATGATATTCCTGGGATTAGCCCACTTATCGGGACTCATAGAATTATTCTTGAATCTGAGTCAAAGCCATGTCGTCAACCTCAGAGGCGACTCAATCCTAATCTCATGGAAGTAGTGAGAAAAGAACTTTTGAAATTGTTAAAAGCTGGTATCATCTATCCTATAGCTGAGAGTGAGTGGGTTAGCCCAATCCATGTCGTTCCAAAGAAGGCTGGAATCACAGTAATAACCAACAAGGATGGAGAGATGCTTCCAACAAGGGTCAGTAGTGGATGGAGAGTTTGTATTGACTATAGGAAGCACAATTCTTGTACCAAGAAAGACCATTTCCCCTTACCCTTTATTGATCAAGTCCTCGAGCGAGTGGTGGGTCATCAATTCTATTGCTTCCTAGATAGATTCTCAGGGTATAATCAAATCGAAGTCTCCTTAGAGGATCAAGGAAAAACAACCTTCACTTGTCCATTCGGCACTTTTGCCTTCAAGCACATGCCCTTTGGGTTATGTAATGCCCTTGGTACCTTCCAGCGGTGCATGATGGGAATATTCTCAGATATGGTGGGGGATTTTCTAGAGGTCTTCATGGATTACTTCTCCATTTTTGGGGATACTTTTGAGGGATGCCTTATAAATGTTGAAAAGGTTTTGTCAAGGTGCGAGGATAAGAATATCATACTAAATTGGGAAAAATTCCATTTCATAGTAAGGGAAGGACTTGTTCTAGGTCATCTGGTATCTGGTAGAGGGATTGAAGTTGATAAAGCTAAGGTTGACATCATTCTTCACCTTCCCTCTCCTAAAACTGTTAAGGAAGTGAGGTCCTTCTTAGGACATGTTGGTTTTTATAGATGGTTCATTAGGAATTTAACCTCTCTTTCTCGACCAATTTGTGCTCTATTAGTAAAAGATGCTCCATTTTTATGGACATAAAGCTGTGAGGAATCATTCTATACACTCAAGTCAACTCTTATATCTCCACCTATCATGAAATCTCCAAATTTGAAACTTCCTTTTGAGCTCATGTGTGATGCAAGTGATTTCACTGTAGGAGCAGTCTTAGGAAAACGGTGTGAGAAAACTCCACATGTCATTTCTTATGCAAGAAAATCTTTAAATGATGCACAAATAAACTACACCACCCCTGATAAAGAGTTGCTTTCTGTTGTCTTTGCCTTAGAGAAATTCAGGTCTTATCTCTTAGGGTCACCCATCATTGTCTCCACTGATCATTCAGCCCTAAAATACCTTTTCCAAAAACAAGATGCCAAGGCTAGATTGATTAGGTGGGTCCTTCTTCTTCAAGAGTTCGATTTAACCATTAAGGATAAAAAGGGTGTTGAAAATATTGTAGCTGAACACCTCTCTAGGATGGAATTCAAAGAGAACTCACACCACCTCTCTGTGTCTGATTCATTTCCCGATGAGCACCTCTATTCAGTGAGTGATTGCCCTTGGTATGCTGACATAGAAAACCATTTGGTGACGGGTGACATTCCAAAATTCATGGGGACCCAAGCTAAGAGGAAATTCATTTCTGATGTAAAACACTATGTGTTTGATGATCCTTACCTCTTCAAGTTCTGTCCTGATCAAATCATCAGGAGATGTATTCCCGAGTCTGAGCAAGAGTCCATTCTAAAATTTTGTCATGGAGAGGCATGTGGAGGCCACTTTTCTACAAATAAAACCACTTCAAAGGTCCTCAAAAGTGGTTTCTACTGGCCGAACCTCACTAAGGATTCCTTCCAATTCTGCAAAAGTTGTCCTCAGTGTCAGAAATTAGGATCCATTACCAAAAGGAATCAAATTCCCCTCACTCCCATTCTGGTCGTTGAAATCTTTGATTGTTGGGGAATTGATTTCATGGGACCCTTTCCAAACTCTAAGGGATACATCTACATCCTCTTAGCTATTGATTATGTCTCAAAATGGGTTGAAGCCATTCCCACCAAGTCCAATGACCACCATGTTGTGATCCGATTTCTGAAAGAGCATATATTTTCTCGATTTGGAATTCCTAGGGCTATAATCAGTGATCGTGGAACCCATTTCTGCAACCGCCCATTCTCTTCACTCATGTCTAAGTATGGTATTACTCATAAAGTTTCCACTGCATACCATCCTCAAACCAACGGTCAAGCTGAGTTGGAAAATAGAGAAATTAAGCAAATTCTTGAAAAAATTATCAATCCCTCTAGGAAATATTGGTCCGAGAAACTCTTAGATGCCCTTTGGGCATATCGATCTGCTTTCAAAACCATCCTAGCCATGTCACCGTATAGATTGGTTTATGGAAAAGCATGTCATTTACCTGTTGAAATTGAGCATAAGGCCTTTTGGGCAATAAAAAAAATGAACTTTGACATTTCTTTGGCTGAAACAAAAAGGAAATTAGATCTTAATGAACTCGACGAACTTAGGATGGAGGCTTATGAAAATTAAAGGATCAATAAATCTACATTTCATGCCTACCAATCTAGGAATCTCAAAGTCAAACACTTTGAACTGGGAAAATTTGTGCTCTTGTATAGTTCAAAACTTCATCTACACCCAGGAAAGCTAAGGTCCAGATGGTCTGGTCCATACCTGGTGCATCGTGTGTACCCTCATGGGGCAATAGAGATTTAAGATCCCACAAGTGGTCATGTTTTCAAAGTCAATGGTCATAGGTTAAAAACATTCATTGAATCATTCAATAAACAAGAAACCAAGGAGGAGTTAACTGAGCCAACATATGAACCAGAGAAAAATTGATAGATTTAGGGTACAAGTCGGGCTAACGACGTTAAACAAAAGCGTTGGACGGGAGGCAACCCGTGGTTTTCATGTTTCCAATCACTATGAATCATCTTTTGTTTCCTTCTGCTTAATTTTATTATTTTTTTATATAGACTGTTGACCTGTTCTTCTTTTATGAGTAAGGATGGGTATGAAAAGGGAGCACCGTATTCATCTGTGTCACGCGGTGTGATCCCTGAGTAATACGTTACCCGGAAATTTAAAGAAGACAATGTATCATCAGTTTATTTTATTTTATTTATGTTTTTGTAGGTTAAAAAAATTAGACTCTTGACCTATTCTTCTTTTATGAGTATGGATGGGTATGAAAGGGGAGCACCGTATTCATCCGTGTCACGCGGTGTGATCCCTGAGTAATACCTTACCCAGAAATTTAAAAGAAGACAATGTATCATTAGTTTGATTTAAAAAAAACATGAAAATGATGGTACTTGGAATTAAATAAATTATTGTGTTGTTTGTTTTGTCTGCTTTGTCCTTCTTTTTATGGTCCAGGAACTATTTTGGGTGATACATGTTTAATCAAGGAGGTGCCTACATCCCCAAAGAGATCAAAGGAGTAATTTGGAGCATCATGAACTTCATCTTTAAAAACTAGGTGAATTTGTTCCATGTTTATCATTCTCAATTTCATCTTTGAACTCCTCTCCTACCCCCTTCTAACTTTTCTTTTCTTTAAACACTGGGGACAGTGTCATTCTAAGTTGGGGGGAGATAAAAAATGACTTTTTATTTATTTTGTGAATAAAAACATGCATGAAAAGAAAAATTCCATTAACCATAAACATGATAAACACACATTTAAAACTCTAAAATTGGATATCAAATAAATTTTTCATGCATTGATTCTGATTTTAATGCAAGTTTAAGTTCATGAGCATAGTTTTTGGAAAGTGCGGTTGTTCGATGTGATTTTTCAATGTTTACATTTTCATCCTCTTAATAAAAATTCAACAATGCACGTCTATTGAATCGTGGGTGTAAATTTGAGTTCTTGGGTCCCTTTCATTATATCATAGGGTTATGGGGTCACTTTTAGTTTAATTTGAGTATCCCAAAAAAAAAAACAAAAAAAAAAAAAACAAAAAAACAAAAAAAAAGACCACATAGAGCAATGTTTTTTCGAAATGCGTGGCGTCCGGCACTTGGGGATCGTGACTCCATAGTTGTCTTGCCCAGAGTTAGGCTTTATATCTCTATTATAGAGCATGAAATTGACAATATGTGTTGCGTCCGGCACTTGGGGATCGTGACCCCATAGTTGTCTTGCCCAGAGTCAGTCTTTTCATATCTATTGTGGTTAAAAAAAAAAAAAACGGATACTCATCTTAAGGTTTAATGTGATTCCCACCTAGCGCTTCCATTTTTTCCCCTTGAATAATAAAATGGGCCCTATATCTTTTATGATGCACAACACTTTATCATGCTTAATTGAAATTGGATGAAATGTGGCGATGAATTTGAACAAAGGAATGGGCTTGGGCTTGGGATATTCTTATGGACCTAGCTTGTTTTTAATGATTTTTATGGGTTTTCATAATTTTTTTGGTATTAGATATTTGGGTGAGCAATGTGTATTAAAATGTTTTTGGAAAAGAGGATTTGAATTTCATATTTGTAATTTATTTTGCTCGGGACTAGAAAAACTCAAGTTGGGGGGTGTGATTAGTCACTAAAAGTGGATAATATTAATTGTTAATATCTTTATATTCATTGTTCCAAAGTCCATAAACATTGTTTTTAGTGCATTACATAAATAGAACTTCATTTCTCATCAAAAATGCAATTCATGTTTAAAATGAAAATTTGGGCCCAATCATTAATTTGTTTGTTGACAATATTATATTCATTTTCTGAATTTGAAATTTTGGGCTATGATTGATCACTTTGTTTGGAACATTTTATCTTTTAGGTCCGCTGGATTAATCCCAAAGGAAGATGGAGAATTTTGCGCTTGAAAGCAGAAACTTGCTGGAAAAAGCATAATGGGCCTAAGGCCCATCAAACAAATGTGGGGCCCATAAACCAAGCCCAATGAAGCTCAAATTTATACAGTAGAAAGATACAAATATGAGGATAATTTTATTTAACTTTGGCCGGAGCTAATTCTGATTTTTTCATGATGATAAAGGGATCTGAAGTTGAGATTTAAATGGTGGACCTGACATTAATGCACGGAAATCTGTCCCACCATTTCGACCATAACTTCCAAACAGCTAAGCCAAATTTCATGAAATTTTTACAGATCATATAGGACATATGGAAGACGATATTTACCTTATACAACCCCTCCGTATTTGGCCTTATTAATTTGATAATTCACATGTAAATATGGTGGACGAATCTGGACAGTTTTCCGGGTCAAATTCGAAACATCAATTTCATTTTGATTATTCACCCTCCATTTGACTCTATTAATTGTTGGGGGGTGAATTAATTGTTGGGGGATGGAACTAAGGATCCTAATATGCCTATATAAGGATCTAGTGGTGAAGGGAATAGGGGTGGAAATTTTTCTTATCATCTTTTGTTGCTTGTTTCATTGTAAGGTTATGCTTCAAAATTTCCTTTGTAATGTTTTCCATTTGCATGTAAGTTTCTTTTTTGCATCTTTATGTTCTTAATCAACTTATTTCTCTTCTATATTTTCCATTTCATTTATTAAAACTTTATTATCACAAATCACAATGATATCTCTGTGTTATTGTGAATTAGTTTGCAAATAGGTGTGAATTTCATTCACACACACGGAGGAGTGCTCGTTATTTCCGCAGTTTTAAATTCTTCAATCCAATTCTTGTTAGCCATCTTCCTCCCACCATTGAGAGTATAGCATCAATGGAGGGATAAAACCTTAATGGGATGATCTTAGGAGGATGAAAAGGCTGGATTGAATTTTATTTTATGAACGAATTGTTGTTAATTGGATAATTAATTTAAGACATCCATTCTTCAATTATTTCTACTCTTCATCTTTACTGTGTTTGAGCAAACTAAATTCAATTACTAAATGACCATATACCTCGGGGAGATCATGAATTTGGTTCTCTAAGTGTATACGGGATTAGTAATTGTGTTTAGTAAGCACCAAACCAGAAAATGATGAATGTAATGTTATTTTTGAAGAATGGATTCATCAAAAATTAATAAAACCAAAATTGTCTAATGAAGTAAAATTCATTCAATCCACCCCGAGCATAATCATAAGATCAACCCATTTCCATTTAATTGAATTCACTTAGGTTTATTAGTGTTCTTTAAAAACCATACAAAATCAAACCCAAAGTCGGCTACTTCATAGCCCATCCTTCACACAATCATAGCGTCTCAAGGTTACTTCTTCGGTCCCTATGGATTCGACCCCTACATGTACTACATCAATCGCTTTTCCCATTAGGGTAAATTTAGGCACAACCAGGAAGTCATTTAAAATATAGTTTTGAATCAAAGTGTCCCATACCACTTTGAAACTTTGGAAAGGAATTAACATTTTAAAACATTCATGACCATATAAATAAATCCTTAAAACCATTTTAAAAACATGGACATTAATGAGAAAGGTTTAGAAGAATAAATCTTTAAAACATTTAAAATGATGTTTTAGTAAAAGAGTACCTTAAAAATAACCCCTTTGAAAATTATTTTATAAAACATGGACATGGATAATAAATATGTCCCAGTAAAAACTTACACATAAACAATCTCGAATAATAATGAGATTGAGGAATTAACCCTTACCTTTTACTTTTCCTTTGGTCGAGGGTATGTTTAACCTCTTGTATAATGAAAATAGTATGTTATTAAATTATATCAGAACCATATTCATATTTATTATACCATAAATGATTAATTTATGACTTTGTACTGCCCATTTTATAAATATTTCCATGATAAATTAACATTTCAGGTAATAATCGCTTTCTTTTTCATACGTAGTTTAACTTGTTATTCTTGATTGTTTCATTTAGATCATGATTTAAATAATTAAAGCATATAAAAATGATTTATATATCATATACATTTATAATATATATATATATATGAAATGGAAAACACCATTAATGGAGACGGTAGGTCGTACGTACTCATAAACGATGTTTCTGTTTTCATATCGTATTGAATGGAAGTAAGTGAATGAGATGAATGTAAATACATAAATACATACATATATATATATATAAATATAAATATATATATATTTCCAGTAGCATTATTATGTCATATATTACATAATTATTAATAATATATATATTTATAATCATCGTTGAATGGTTAACGTGGAAATGAATCTCATCGTATCGTGGAGACGGTAATCCGTACGTACGCACGAGCAAAAATATCATTATATTGATGATGAAATTGTCTGAAATTGAATGGTATATCATATATAAAGAATAATTAATATGTTATATTTATTATTTACATCAATTATACTCATTATTATACCCATCCAAATAATGAAATGTTTGAATAACAAACTACACCACGGCGTGGAGACGGTAATCCGTACGTACACACGTATGACGACTTTGTCATTTATAAGATGAATGGAATAATGAATATAGTTGTAACATTTTTATAATAACATAACAGTATATAGTAGATAATGGAGTTATTATTTTATAATTGAAACAATAAAGAAATAGAAATTGGAAGAAGAAAAGAACTTGAAAGAGGTGATGAAATATTTACCTCTTCTCTGAGTTCTTCCTTTTGACTTGATCAAAAGGGCTCCTTAGGTTGGCTTTCTGACCAAAGTAAGGACTCTATGATGAAGGGAGAAAATTTCGGAGGATATTTGGGCTGGGGTTGGATGATCCAAATGGATTTTAAGGTGTGAATTTGAGAGAAGTGGGAGTGCCCTTTTATAAGAGGGGTGAGGGTCACTTTAGGAAAAACATGAAATATTATTTTAAAATAAAATCATTTTCAGTTTCTAATGGCTCAAAAATAAATTATTTAAAGGATAAGGTGGTTATGGGTCAAAATTTTTTCAACCAATAGGTTTTATATAGGTTTAGGTCGTCATATTAACTTTATATTTTAGATTTAACTCTTAGTTAAATGTTTTAACTTTTACCGTGTCTTCTTGTATTTTTACAATATATGGTTAATAAACTTACTCTAAACTTCCAAGAGAACCTAAAGTGGTTCATTAATGACATATATAATATTATTTAATCCATTTGTCCTAACCTTATATTTTTAGGAATATTATATAATTTAATAATATTATATTTGTTTCAAAAACTCATTTAAGTCAATTTTGGCAGTATTTAGTATTTGGTTTTTGTGAAAGTCATCATAACTTGATTACTTCGAAAAAGATACATTTAATCAACCCTAAAATGTCATATTCACCTAAAAAATTAGTTTATGTCATAAAAACTTTGAAATTATATTTATTTTAATATTTATTATACCATTTATTTGATTCTTTCATTAATAAGGTAATTGTGTCATAAATAAAATACCATTAATAAGGTAATTGTGCATCATCATTGTGTCATAAATAAATTTAATCATTTAATGTATAAAAATTATAAATAAAATACCATTATTTAGGAAATATTTTCTTCTTTATAATTAATATTTATAATTGAATTTATATTATGTATAACCCTATATTAAAAATGGTTTAGTTAATAAACTTTGAATTTAACACTTTTAACTCTTCTTTGAATAAAATAATAATAAATGTAATAATCTAATACAAGTGGGCCTAAAGGATCATATATTATTCCTAAGGTTGTTTTTGGTATAATTACACTTATCCAATATAATTAGAACATGCGTTAGGGTTGTTATAATATCATTGTTAACCTTAATTACCCTATTTACTTTTAATCGTGGTAAATAAAAGTAAAAAGTTACTATTAACAAAAAATTATTTTCATATTATTGAACCACATTTTAATTACTGATGTCAACCATGTCTCTCGGATTTTTTTTAAATTCAACTCACAGAAGTGGTAAAAATAAGTTTTTTTCAAATTTTCAAATGCTCATAGAAGGTGGGTAAAAGGCAATAAAAAGTTCAATAAAATTTTATATATCTAAAATTAATATAAAATGACTCCAATGAATTAAATTGAACTTATATAGGTATTATATATCTACGTTTAATTAAAATAAATTTAAATAAAATAAATAATTATTTAAATAAAAATTCGGTTTTAAATAATAACGCAGTGTTTTTCACTATTCATCAAAAATTGAAATTTTTCAGAAAAATACCAAAAATTCACCCTCAACTAATTTTGATATTAAAAATTCAAAAATGAAGTCTATTTTACCAAATTCAAAACATATAAGTTGCATTTATTAATTTAAAATTAATTCCCGTTGTCAAAACCAATAAGCGAGTTTTTTAAAAAGTAAAATGTATCAAAAGATTGACATGTGTTTATGTCAAATTTAAATGTGAAATTACTTATAATGACCTAAATTGTATTAAATGATAAAAATTTAATCTAATTATAATTAAAAACCATTCAAATGCATAATTTTACACTATAAATTATTTCTATTAAAAAAGTTGTTTTCAATTAAAACATAGTATTTTTCACTATTCGTCAAAATATGAAAGTTATCAGAAAAGTACCAAAAATTTATACAAACTAAATTTTTATGTCTTGCTTATAAAGAAGAATTTAATTTCATTAAATTGAATATAAAAGTGTCAAATATTGGTTTTAAAAAGGTCTCTTCATTAAAAGGCGGTAAAATTTCATTTTTTGAAAAATACTTATTTTATATGAAAAAAATGAATTTGTTCTTATATTATGTCTAAGAAACACATAATATAGATGTTAAAATTATATAGAGTATATAATATTCAAAATTTAGTTGATACTATTCATAACTGCTTTTTGAACGGCTAGTTTGATAGGTTGTGGTGCGCTCGAACTCAGTGTTGCGTGTAGTGAAAGCTATTGAATTACTTTAATGAGATAACATACTATGAAATCTTGGGGTGTTACAACTACCCCTGAAGTGGATCCTGATATTTAAGGTAAAAATACCCCCACTTTAGAGTTGTAGATGTCTTGTTGTAATTTATTCTAAAAACTCTAATATATCTATGAAGTTTTCTAAGCACATTAAATCTCCACCATAATGATTTGATTATTGAAGAAATTTTTTAGTTTTTTGATTATTGTATTCCAATTTGATGTTTATAGGAGTATGCCTTGTGAAAATAGTATTGTGATTCCTTTAGATGAATTTAATGTGATTTTATAAATGGATCGATTCTCTCTACTTAGAGTAAAAATTATTTGTTGGAATAAGGAAATATAATTTCATATCAACCTATGATAGTATATAAATGAAAATATTATTACAAAATCACTATAGAAGTAAATTATATAATGTGGGTCTTGATGCAAAATAATAATAGAAACTAGAATCAAATGGTTAGAGAAGAACTCAATATTAGGATAATCCTACTATGAGGAAAGAGTTATGTTTCCCAAGTTTATAAGGTTAATATATCTTTAGAAATTATATAATGACTCTTCTCTATAATTTAGACACCCCTAGATATTTCCATTGATATGTGATGATTAAAATTACAATGATTTAATTTATTTAAGGGGGATAATGTAATGACCTGAGATTTTAATACATGTTTTCCTCTAATTAAGTTGGATATGTTTGATAGCTTGTTTCACACACAACACTGAACTAAATCAAAACAGATATATATTTAGACCATTAAAATATAACTCTTGAATTAGTAGGAGTAACAAAATTACAAAACCTAGCTCTTGTAATGACCTGTGATTTTAATATATGTTTTCCTCTAATTATGTTGGATATGTTTGATAGCTTATTTCACACGCAACACCGAAATAAATCAAAACAGATACATGTTTAGACTGTTAAAACCTAGCTCTTGTATTAATAGGAGTAACTGAATTACAAAATATATTTACATATATGTTTTAATGGTTTTTTATACAAATTTACTTAATTAATTATTGTGTTTAAGAATCTATATTTTTATGAAAAATGTGTTAATATTAATATTAATATTAAATATTGATTTTATCATATTTAGAAATAGAATTGGAGTGAATTTAGATTAAATTTAGGCTCAAAACAACAAAAATATTTAATATTAGTTTCCTTATATTTTTTAAAATATATAAATAACTTAGTTTAATACTAATTACCAAGGTAAAAAACAAAATGTAAAAATATAAAAAACCAGAGGTAAAAGACTTAAAACATGTGTTTAATGTCTTATTTGAGGGTTGATCAACCCAAGTTCACCCAAAAATCTATTATTACAAAATTATGGAGTCATTGACCAATTAATAGTGTAATTGTATCATGGAAGGGTAAAGGGTATTCCCAAAAGTGCCCTTTTCTTCACTTATAAAAGGAGACCACTTCTACCCCTCTATGGTTACACTTCCCATTTGAATTTCCCTTAAACCTATACCCAAATTACCTCTCATAAAATATATTTTTACCTTCTTAATTCCAAGATATCTATAATATAACTTTATTAATTCACTTCTAAGGCTATCTCAAAGAGAAAATCAAGCCTCCAATGAAGTTAAGTGAAAGTGAAAAACACATTCAGACATGAGTTAATGGTTTTATCTCAAAATTTCCTTCTTTGAGACACATTTTATTTTATAAACATAAATTATTTTAAATGGTTTGTATACTACCAATTGGATATATAATATCATGAATTATCATTTTTCATGGTATTTGAACATCAACTTCAAGCTCTCTCTCTCTATTTCATGGGGTTTTTATTAGAATATTTATTAAACTGTAAGGGTTTTTGTATCATTGGGATATATTTTGTATTATGAAACTAAATTATTTTAAATTTTCAGTATGATTACAAATTTATATATTATATCATAAAATAACTTTTAATCCTGTTAATTTATGTTCATTTTAAATCTCTCTCATTCAATAGGTTTTTTATTTAAATTCTCCTCAAGTTGTATGAGTTTTTGCTAAATCAATTATCATTCATTGAGTTATAATTTTTATTCTTGAACATATTTCATATAATTTAGTGAAATTATTCCATATTATTATATTATTTAGTATTTTATCTGTTAATACTATGGATTTACAGTTTTACCATAGAAATACCTTTTAAAAAAATTTCTTACTTCATGAACTATGTTGTCCATAAGAGATCTTTAAAACCTCCTTAATGACTTATCAGTTACACTTTATCTTTAATTTTCTCCCTTTTATAAAACATTCCTCTCATGTAACACATATATTTTTTATATATTTCCCTTACATATATATCTAGATAAATATCCTTTCCATTAATGGGGTTATACATGTTTTTAGTTTCCTTCAAAATTCCCACTTTTAAATAAACCTGATTTGAGGGAAATTTTCTATTTCTTATCTCATGTAATGTATCACCCCCATAAAATATTTTAAAAACATGAATAGTTTCTAAAAACCCTCCTTATTTTATATTAAACCATATTAGTTCAATTTTGGTTACATGAAACACAAAAAACATTTTCCTTATTCTCTTGGAGAATCCCTATGATGTAGCCTTTGGCTATGATTTTTTATAAGATTATGAAACTCACTAATTTATCATGGGTTATATCACACTTATTTTTTTTACGGTTTACTTTCTTCATGTGGAACTTATATGTATGGTTTCCATTATGTGATGGGTGATCCTTTAATTATATAACCCTCCAATGCATTGGATAAATATTTATATCTCATGAAATGTTATGTAAGGGATTAGGTAGTGAACCTAATCCACCATGGAACTTTGTACACTATTTTTATGGTAATGCGTAGTGAAACTAATCAACCATGGGGATTTTAATACTATGTTTATGGGAATGGGGAGTGAACCTAATATACAATGGTACATTTTCCACTATGTTTATGGGAATGGGTAGTGAGCCCAATCCACAATGGGGTTCTGTTCACTTTATAACAATGGTCTTGGGAGTGACCCTTGACTTATGTTTACAATGTTATGTATTATATTATTTACACGTATTCTATGATTACATGATCTAATGATTTCATTTCCAAATTCCATGTTTCCATGCTTATGATTACTCTATTTATGATATCATGTTATGCTTTATAGCATTGTTTATTCCTTTAATGGGATTTCTATCTCACCATTTTCCTTTTGTATTTCCCCCATAGTATCCTATGTAGTTTTAAGATATATATGGGACATAGGGGTACTATGTAGAATTTTAAATAAATACGATACATTTGTGTTTAAGATGATGTATTTATGTGTCTAATCTTTTAAATACACTATAAATATAGATACTTGGTTTTTATTTATTCTAAAATTATGTTAAATTTAATGAAATAATATGTGTTTAAGGCTTGGGTTTCTATATTTGGTATTAAAGAAAGGTATAGTTATTTTTAGATATTATTTTATTTATATTTGGTATTAGGGTTAGAGAACCCAAGTGTTGACGCTCCTTTCCATCACAGAGTCTAACGAATGAAAAGAGAAATACCTTAAACACAAAGTGATTCATCCTTTGAATAAACATCAAAAATCGATAAAGGCATGAACATGGATTTCTTTAAGCATGGGCCGTGCAAGTTCCATGATGGTCACGCAGGTATAGCTGCACGCCGCATATTGGGCATGCAGGTGAATTGTGCACCCTATTTGATTTTTGCCCAGGGTCTTCAGTAGCCTATAAATACCCCTTGTGGGCCCCCCATTTCGAGGATGAAAAATTCCAAAAGTCATATTTAAGTTCCCGACGCCCTAGTCTCTGCTTGAAGTCTTCCGATCACTTATAAGGTAATTTATTACCTAGAATGGAAGATCTAAGGAGGAGGAATAAGGCCTAAGTATTGAAAGTCATCAACACCTGCGCGCCTAAGTGTCTAGCCCTTATGAGAAATGGTCACACTTACGCGCCGCCTTATCCCTTGAACAAAACCTGTGTGCCACCCTTTTGGAATCCTTTAGAGATAATACTAGGGGATTGAGAAAAGTCTCACCCAAGTATTACCCTATGGGTTGACCGTCGCGCAAGTACACATGTGTCGTGCAGATATACTTGCGCGACCAGTACTTGCGTGCCTAAACAGGACCTGTGCACCTACATATTTTTGGGTGTCCCTCCTGTCTATTCATCTCTTTTCTTCAAATCCACCTCTCCTCTTCAATATTTAGCCTTCAAAACCCTCTTCAAAGTCATTTATGGCATGGTTCCTTTATTGGATTCCTTATCTGAAAGGAATTATGTGGAACATCTCTAAAAAACTATTGATTTACATATCTTTATAGAACTAAGGTTAGAGATTTCATTCATTCAACCTCATCCTTTAAAGAGGAGAAGATCTTTAATTCAGGACTCCTTTTCAGAAGTAAGCCCCAGTTCAAGTTCCCTAACCTGGGCCTCCTTTTTAGGAGTAATCCCCAGTTCAAGTTCCCTAACCTGGGCCTCCTTTTCATGAGTAAGCCCCAATCACAAGATCTTTAAAATGGGCATCCTCCTCAGGAGTAATCCCCAAGTTCCCAAATCTGGGCATCCTCCTTAGGAGTAAGCCCCAAATTCCAAATTCCCTTAACCTGGGAATCCTACTTAGGAGTAATCCCCAGTCATAATTTCCCTTAACCTGGGCATCCTTCTTAGGAAAAATCCCCAGTTCTCAAGTCCCTTTAACCTGGGCCTCCTTCTCAAGAATAAGCCCCGCTCATAATTTCTCTTAACCAGTCTTAATTTACTTTTTATTTGGGATTTTTTATTAGGAGTAAAACACAATCATTAGTCCCCTCTAATTTGGGCATCCTTCTCAGGAGTAAGCCCTAAGTTAAGTATCCAAATCTCCATAAAGCACACAAACCTTTATGGACCTTGTTCCTGGGTTTCTTCCCAAAAGTAAATCCCAAATCCTCATCTATCTTGGGCGGTCATACATACATAAGCCCCACATTATTTCTTATGATTGCATATTTCATGGTACAATAGTCAAGTTTTACTGATACCTCTTATTTCTCACACCGAGAATGACTCATGTGAGCTTAGAGCGTAAAAGTAATTATGAAATATTTTCTTTGGGCCATCAACCATGAATAAATTCAATAATTCTTCACTCAAACTACGTGGGTTCTGATTTCTTTTCTAAAAAAGGATTCGTTGGTAGCCATCTGCGGGTATGATCCCAAATCTGAAATAATCCATGTCCTTCTGAACGACAGTAAACTTCAAGTGCCCCACTGAGTGGCTTTAAAACCAGTATGGTTATCATAATGATAAATAGAATTCAATATAATGTGTTGAAGGATACCATTGACTAAGAATCTCTAACAAATACAGATTATTCTCTATTGATGAAGAACCTCAAACACATATAAAAGATTCTCTAAATTTTATACATATCAATCATTGATTGTTAGATATAAAGCTCATTTTCATACTTGGTAATTTAATAAGGATTCACGAACATAACTCAAATATATAAAGAGAGTCCCAGAGTAGAAAATAATTCCCCCCCAAAAGGTGTTATGAGTCCGACCTCCCATCCTCTCGACCAATGAAAATTCTTAAGCCTCATCGGTACACAACTAATGAGCTCCTACCTTTGGAAAGTAGGTCCAAATGGATATAGAATCATTGGATGTTTCCAGTTCTACAAACAAACCTGCTAGAAACCTATTGGAATGTTTGAACCTTAAACAAACAAGGTCATCCCCATTTCCAGAGGAAACAAAAAATGGTGAACCCAACGTGAATCCTTAACCAAGTTAAAATGATGTTTTAATTATTTGTTAGGACCCTATTTAAACTCAATGAGAGGTCTAACAAAACAATCAATAACATATGTGCTCATCTGAAAGATATAGTGGCTGAACTTATCTTGATTATGTCTGTTATATCAAAAAAGAACTCTTTTCCAAGATCTTCTGTGTTACAGAAATGTCTTCACTAAAATTCACACATGTGAATGCATCTCCTGATACTCATGTTGGATCTTTGTCCGCTCTGAGGAAGATATCACCTACTCAGCGTCTTAAATGATGGGTCTCAAATGCACTGGTTAAGGAATAACGTCGACATGGTACCATTCCGACTTTGAAGGCTGCTCGAAAAGCCCTCCAAATCAATAATTCAACCTGGTTGTCTGGACAGTGAAGACCAATGATCAAGAAACAGGTTGTTCCAACCACCTTCTCCAACCGTTGTGGGTCGTTATCCCTGAAACGCAATCACCAGTCCCTTTCATATTATGAGGAGGTGAATGAGAAGGTCACTCAAGGCCTTAATTAATGGAGACAGGAGTCCTTCCTGAGGGATCCCATCAACAATCACCACCAGACTCGTGTGACAGTGCACCCTCAACATGATGAGGGTATCACCTTTAGGGGTTCAGCTCAGGTCCCTCAGACCCGAGTCCGCAAGACGAACCGCGAGAGGCAAAATCTGGTCAATAGGGAGCAGGTTCTTATTTCTTCCCCATATGGAGAAGTCCATCAAGCCAACTTGATGGCAAGCAATGAGAGGGCACATACACCCGTCCGTTATAATGCCACTGTCCAGCAGACTCATCTGGCAGCAAACCACCAATCCCGCCAGACAATTCCAGCAGAGTATTATAGGAAGGAATATACACTTGTTTATAACTCATCAGTTAGTCAGCAGGCCCGTCTAACTACAACTAAAGAAGCTCTCCAATATAATATGGTGGCGACTGGTAAGCAGGGACATACACCTATTTACAATCAACAATTCTGTTAGCAGTATCGTCTACCAGTATTGAAGGAAATTCGTCAACCATACTTGATGAATAATACATAGAAGGAACATACACCTGCCAATGTTAATCAAGTCTTCCAACAGTATCGTTTGGTAGCACTCAGAGAAGTTAGTCAGAAAGCTCTGATGACAAATTCCGAGCAGACTCAACTCTCTGCCCCCACACATGAGTACTGTCAGAATTCACTGACAGGAAAAGGAAGATAAGAGAAGGAATACACACATACTCCAAGCACGGAATAGACGTATATTCCTGTTTCGGCAGCTGAAGTCACCAAGCACATTCTAACAATGAGGAAGGAGCAGAAGAAAATCCCTACTCATATTCTGGATGCCTGTCAGAATATTATAACAGCTTCAGCAGCATCACAGGGAAAGAATCAGAAATCTATCCCTGTAAGTGGAGTGACACATCAACATATCACTCCGGAACAAATACACACCTCTGTTCCAGTCCAATATGGTTGTAGGGCATACTCCCCCATGTCATATAGACAATCAAGTCAGGCACATACACCTGATTTGAATAGAGATAATCATCCTAACCTGACTATTTTTTTTGAGAAAGCACATACACCTACCCATAATAACCACTTTCATCAACAAGTGGTTCCCAAAGTGAGTAAGAAGGCGTCTAAGAAAAAGACCCATCCAGTATATTCAAGAAATCAAGGGTCAATCTATAATAAGGCCTTACTCAATGCTGGAGTTCTTGATGCACTCAGACAATTATATGTTGCAACTCAAGATTCTACTCTCTCATTTCCCAATAGTAGGAACATTAATCCCGAAGGCCTGCATCAGAAACTTACTCATGAAGGCTTGCTTCATGACAGTTCAGTCGATCTCGAAGTATTATCTTCAGATGAGAGTCACGATAACCCTCTCCGTGGCCAGAAAATCATTGAAAAAAAGGTTTCATCTTTTACTGTAACTCACCATGGTGGTCCTCCCCATGATGATGAATTTAGCTACGAAATTCCTCTCCACAGTAGTAATTTGCATTGTCTGGAAAATTATTTAAAAGACAATGTAGTAACGAGAAAGACCTATTATGTTGAGGCACTTGCAAATGTGAAGCTAGTCATGTATGATGCTTTACTATTAGCAGGTGAAATAATTTCTCAGTCAGAAGATAGCCCGAGGTGTAGGTCATTCTCTGAACCACCCCTGGGTCATTCATCTTCTAGTTTGATAAATGAATTCTCTACCAATCTTGTTGAATCGGATGAAGCAACAAAGAAGCACTAGCTCTGGTCTAATCAAGTAGAAGAATCTTCATTGAATGATAAATAGGAAGTGCTGAATATGAGAAAACAACTAGAAAAAGGTGAAGTGCCAGTTATGTTTTGGCCTTTGGCTGACTCTCAGTATGACATTCTAGAGATGTTGATGGAAGATTGTATTCACAGCATTCGTCTCAACATGTGGAAAACTCTTTGTCAATTGAAAAATAAAATATTATTTTATAATGAATATGAAAATCATGTCAAGATAATAGAAGGGTTACAACACCAAATTGATTTAGCCTCTCTCTCAGTTTCTCGATATCTGAAGGCTGAAAAGCAGCAGAGAGCCCTTCATCGTTCATGCCTTGATGCATTAAGAAGATTGTTCCAGTTAATTTCCAATTCCCCATCTGGTATTCATATCAGGGGATGGGGTGTCCATGGAGCACTACATTTCACTGTACTCTCCAGCCAACAAAGCCTGCCAAAAATGGTTTCATGCAATGTTATTGCCCATGGCCGACCACAGCCAATTGGCTTTGTTTGTAATCAAAGGCTCGCTCAAGAACATGCCTCAACTAGTTCTTCTCAAAGTCAGGCATACAGAGAACAAATTGTCGAATTACTCTTGCCTCAGGAAAATGAGGATATCGAACAAGCTTCTCGTTTAAAGCGTGCACATCATCAAGTGACAGAAGTGTCAGAAATCATCCAACTTTCATTTGAACCAGGTGATTTGAGTGGATGAAGGTTAATGCATCCAGCCAATTTTCAGACTAAATTCCACAAGATCAGGAGATCTTTTAAGAAAGTCTCAGATGTAGTAGCTCAAGAGCCACCCCATCTTTCCAGACTTAGGACTCTTTTAACCCAACCCTCGGAATCAACAAATAGAATTCAAGGAGTTAAGCGGGAATAGAAGGAATAGCCCCAGTCCACAGGATTGGGGACTTTTTTAAATACTCAAACTCTCCCTCAGAGAAAGTTAGTCTGCTCTTGATTAGGAAAGAATCCACAAGAGGAACTAAGATCCGAATTATCAGGAGATTCCCTCTAAATTACGGTTTTTCAAGAAGTTCCTGAGGGATCAACTTAACAGAAGGCGGTGTCTCATCAGGGAAATGGAAAAAGACAGTATCGCAGAAATTCCGATAGAAGGGATGCAATGCATTATGCATCAATAAATGTCATCAATGTTGTTGTTGATGATCCTTCAGAACATGAGGGTCACTCAGAGGGATCAGATGAAGAAGTTCCTACTCAAGAGGCTGTGCACACAGAGGCAAATGAAGAAGGTGTGCGTACATGAAACCAAATGCTTACCCAGAATCTAGGTATTCCTTCAAGTAACCAACTTCCCCCTCTCTGAAGGGCGTCCAATAAGGGTAAAGGAAATAATCAGGCAACATTCCACCCTTCCTCTAGAGAAGGAAAATCACTCTCACTAGAGAAAATATTTTCACAATAGGAGGAATAAATGAAAGAATTATGGAGGTTGAATGCAAAACTACTTCAAGGTAGTCTTCCTCCTAAGAGTGCTAGAGTCAGTCAGCCAAGGGAATTTGTTGCGGCTACTGAGATAGATCAAGAGTATCCTATTTTACAAATACACCCTCACAGGTTTAATCATATGGGTCATGTGCAACAACAATCAGTGGTGCTACCATTAGTTGTAGTACCGACCGCCACACCTGTCCAAGCTCCAGTTATTGCACCTGCTCAGGTCTAAGCACAAATGGATGTTTCTCAAAAGTTAATAACTACCATTGAGTCATTAACAACTCGGTTGGAATATATGGAGGGAAAGCATGCACAAATTCAACCAGAAAAGAGAGCTTACCCTAAATGGATTGACGCAATTCCTCCCCCATCAAATTTTTCAAGTACCACTTCCTAATATTTAATGGTTCGGGAGACCCAGAGCAACACTTAACACATTTTTTTTCTCATTGTGATCCTATGATGTGAAACCCTCAGAAATAGGAAGCATTTAAGATCAGGTGTTTTGTACAGTCATTACAAGGGCCTGCTTTTGTCTGGTATACAAGCTTGCAATCCTAGTCAATTACCGGGTGGGAGGATCTCTGTCAACGATTCCTTCTTCAATTCAGCTCAACTTTTCAAAGACAAAAGTTTTTGATCTAACAAATTGTAAGAAAAGGGAGAATGAAAGGGTTTCATATTTCATTGCTCACTGGAAGGGATTAACATATTACCTGAGCTTAGCACTCCCTCAAGAAGAATTGTTGCCAATCTGTGTGGAAAATTTGCGTGATGAGTTACGCACACCGTTGATCCCTGTGAAATACACAGGAGGGTTTCAATACCTTACTTTGACCACTCAGCAGATCAAAGACTCTCTTACAAAGACTAAGGATAAAACTCATGTAATTCCATCAGCTCCAAGAAGAAGAATGGGTAAAGCAGAGACTACTATAGTTATGCTTAAACAAGAACATGTACCTGATTCTACTTCAAAACCTTCATCTTATCGAAGGGATCCACCTCCTGAGCATCAACAATAGAGGCCGTTTCGTCAATATTATCAAAGAGATCAAAGACAAAAACAATTTGAGGATCTAAAGAGCAAAATTTATTCTTTCCGAAATGAAAAAGTTCCTAGTTACTTCATTTCGGCTATGAAAAATAATTTGGTTTAATTTCCAAGGCCCAAAAGGCCAAATAAGGAAGGAGATGAAGACCATCCCAACTATTTCCCATTTCATCAGATGTTGGGGCATCCCATTCATGAGTGTTTTGTCTTCAAAGACCCCATAGAAAAAATGGTGGACTCGGGACAAGTCAAATTGAAAGGTTCTTCAGCTCAGGTAGCATGTGTTATTACTATAGATCTAGAGGAATAAGGCGAGTGGTAGGAAGTCAAAAATAAAAATGCGCAGAAATATGATGATTGGATGGTCAGGAAAACGATCAACCGAACTCATTCCATTTTGTGAATGAAATTGAAGAAACCAATTGTGTCTTCTACTATGAATTCCATAGAAAAAACTCCTTCATCAAAAGAAAAATCTTTAAAGGGGCGGCATAATTCAAAGAAATAGGACCAATCAGAAGAAGATGAAATCGTGTCAAAGCCCAAGTTGTCTTTGACCCTGGCAGATTTTATGCCATCTAATTCAAAGCCATGGGCACCGCCCCACCAAACGACACAACCTAAATTGGCTAATCAGGTAGAGTCTTCATCAGATGAAGAGTTGATCTTTGGTTATGTTAACATGATTCAATTAACAAATCCTTATGCCAGTCACAGTTTCGATCTCGATGAGCCTGAGTTACCTATATCAAACAGATGAATTAGAGGGAGTTCCAGAGTTCCAGGATACATATGAAGACGTGAATATCCCAGAAACCACTATTCCAATTCTACCCCTACTAAAACTGTGTATGCAGTAGAAACTCGTGGTAGAGCCCTTCAGTGGGCTCAACAGGAACAAAACAGTTCTTCCATGCATGGCAGATTCAGTCCTAGCACAATTATTTTAGATGATCGGTTAGAGGTTCCACCTTCTTCCTCTCAGCAAGCAAATATACCTATTCGGTCTAATCTTCTAAAGCCAGGAGTATTTCCAACTCCTACCCCGATACAAGAAGCATCTACTTCCAAAGCATCAACCTCTAAGGTACCTGCGAAACCACATGTTCCTATTGGAAAACACAGACCTTTGGATAAAAAATATGATGTCTTGAAACATTTGGCCCAATTATCATCCAAGTTATCAATTCTGGATTCCTTGAATTTATCAAAGGATCTTCAGGAGGCACTCATTGAGGCTTTGTCAAGTCCTCAGGAATTCGTATCTGAAATTGCTGAAGCTGAAGTCTACCATGTAGAGAATGATATTGCAGAATTCCTTGCAGTGATATATTTTACAGATGAAGATAAAGATGATGTTGTTCATGGACATATTATACCTTTGTATTTATCTGGAAAGTTCAATGATGTAGATATCCGAAGAGCTTTCATTGATAATGGTTCAGGAGTCAACCTCATCCCCATTCGCACACTTCGTCCATTGGGCCTCACCGAATCTAATTTATCTCCTTCTACTTTGATGTTGCAAGGATATGATTAAAATGAACAAGAACCTATGGGAAAGATCACACTTAGAACTCAGTTTGGAGATCTTGTATCTAATTCAGATTTCATGGTTGTTCGACCTGACATAACTTTCAACATTTTTCTTGGAAGACCTTGGCTACATCAACATGCGGCTATCCCTTCATTATACCAACAATGTCTCAAATATTGTTTTAATGGTCAAATTGGGACATTGTATGGTGATAAATCCCCATTCAAAACATATTAATCTCAATACATTGAGGCGGAATTTTATCACATAGAGGGTAAGGAGAAATCCACAACAAGGGAGGTTACCAAAGTTAATGCTCTATATGGTTTGGAAAAGATTCCAGTAAACCCATTCACACATTTGAGTACATATTATGTGTTTCCTATCAGTCAAATTGACAGGATAGACCCGAATCCATATACTCTTATGGAAACATCCATAATTTCAATTACGGTAATCAAGCCAGACAGCATGGGAGAAATTGGCGATTCACCAAGCAATGATGAAAGCTCAAATGGAGATGTCTTCATTTCTTCTGTTGAAATCCATCAACTCTATACTTTGCCAACCAGGCCAGAATAAGTTATAGCAATGTCAAAGATGAATGATGATGTCGATTCTCAATCCATCATCTCCTCCTTATTATTACCCAAGGAAGACCCTTAATCATAAATAGTGTTAGAAATGGAAGATTCTTCTTCAAAATGTTCAAATTTTAATATCTCTTCTGATCATGGAATTTATGCTTCATCATCTACTATGCAAGTAGAAACAGAAGAAATAACACATGATGAATAAGAAGAGGAAGATCTCAGGGATGATCCTCCAGCATTTGAAGAGGGTATCTTTACCACTGTGGATGAACTCAGAGAAATAAATATGGGTACAAAAGAAGATCCACACCCCACTTTAATTAGTGCGGCCATGACTCTTGAAGAGAAAGAAATGTATATTCCCCTTTTAAAGCAAAATTGAGATATACTTTCTTGGAGATATACAGAGATGTCAGGCCTTGATCCTAATTTTTCTACTCATCTTTTTGGGTTTTCCAGAAGAACATCGAGGATTCAAGCAAGCCGCAAGAAGAACACACCCAACTTATGCTTCCAAAATTGAAGCTGAAGTGGATAATCTTATCAAAGATAACTTCGTCAGAGAAGTTAAATATCCCAAATGGTTGCCTAATATTGTCCCTATAAAAAAGAATAATGGAAAAATTAGAGTTTTCATTGATTTCAGAGATCTTAATCGGCATTGTCCCGAGGATAATTTTACAGTTCCGATCATAGAACTCTTAATTGATGCAATAGATGGCTATGAAGCACTTTCCTTCATGGATGGATACTCTGAGTATAATAAAATCCAAATGGATCCAGAAGATAAAGAATCTACAACCTTCAGAGCCCCTCAGGGTGTGTTTTGCTATTGGGTAATGCCCTTTGTCCTGAAGAATGAAGGCGCAACATATCAACGTGCCATGCAGTGCATCTTCAAACCCTTTTTAGGGAAGTCTATTGAATGTTATGTGGAATATTTGGTGGTTAAATATAGACAATTTTCTAATCACTTGGATGATTTGTATATCATATTCCACAAACTTCGACAACACAATTTGAAGATGAACCCCTTGAAATGTACTTTTGGGGTAACCTCAGGAAAATTTATCAGCTTTTTTGTACGCCATTGTGGTATCGAAGTCGATCCTAAGAAGAAAAAGTCAATCCTTGGTATGTCACCTCCTCGAAATTTGAAATAATTGAGAGGAATTCAAGGACACTTGGCCTATATTCGGCGTTTCATTGCCAATTTGGCAGGAAAAAGTTTACCCTTCAACAAATTGATGAATAAGGGAGTCACTTACCAGTGGAATGAAGAATGTCAAGAAGCATTCAATATTCTCAAGAAATATCTCTCGAGTCCACCGGTATTAATGCCACCTGTTGAAGGAAGGCCACTTATTCTTTATGTGACAACTTTAGAGTGATCATTGGGTTCCTTCATTGCTCAGAAGAATGATGCTGGGAATGAAAACAACCTTTACTATCTCAGTCGAACTATGCTCAAAGAAGAAACTCGATATTCAGGTATTTAAAAGTGCTGCCTAGCATTAATCTTTGTAGTTTAGAAATTGAGACACTACCTGCAACATCATGAGGTCTAATTGGTATCTCGCAATAACCCACTCAAATTTATCCTCAGCCGTCCAATGCTTACAAGACGTCTAGTAAGGTGGGTAGTTATTTTGAAGAAATTTGATATTCAGTATGTGTCTCAAAAGGTAATAAAGGGCCAAGATCTGGCTTATTTCCTTGATGAACATATTTCAATAGAAGATACATCTTTAGATACTGAACTTACTAATGAGGAAGCCTTCTCTATTCAAGATAATCTTCAAACATGGGAAATGTACTTTGATGGTTCTTCTAGACGTCCAATAGGGAAGAGAATGGAAGATCCTAAATTCAACAAATTCGGGTTAGGAATTGTGCTCATTTCTCCAGAAAAGGAAGTGCTACCCTATTCCTTCTTATTGTTGGGAGGCCGGACAAACAATGAGGCAAAATATCAATCTCTCATCACAGGATTGGAGTTGGCGCTTCAGGCACAAGTTAATCACTTAAAGGTGAAAGGTGATTTAGACCTGGTAATCAAACAAGTCAATGGGGATTATTCCATTAGAAAAGAAGAGTTAATCCATTTGTGTGATTATGTCAGAGATTTAATGGCGGAGTTTCCTTCAGAACCGAAATTTTCTCATGTCCCGCGATCACAAAATGCCCAAGCTGATGCACTGGATAATATAGCCACAACTCTAGCAGATCCAGATTGGGACGAGACAATCATCAGTATTGCCCACCATCGTACAATTTCACCTTATGTTCAAACCAGAACAGAGGAAATCAATGAAATTAGTCCCATTTCTGAAACATATGGTCATACTACGAGATGGATGACACCTATCAGGGAATATCTTTAAAATGGAACACTCCCACCTGATAGAGCCAAGAAAGAACAAATCCGGCGACGCGTGGTCAATTTTACTCTTTATGATAACCTAGATAACCTAGATAAAATTCTCTAAAAAAGAGGTTTTGATGGAATTCTCTTCAGATGCATTGATGGTGAAGAGACAATGGCTATCATGAAAAAAGTGCATGCAGGAGTCTGTGGTGCCCACCAGTCTGGACATAGAATATCTGATCAAGTTCAAAGGCTTGGATACTTCTGGCCTACAATGATACAATATTGTGTTGATTTCACTAAGAAGTGTCATTCTTTCCAAGTACATGCCAATTTCATTCATCAACCCCCAGAGTTGCTTCATACAGCTAAATACTCATGGCCATTTTCCACATGGGGAATGAATGTAGTAGGACCTTATTTTTCAGCTACATCCAAGCAGTTTAAGTATATTCTTACTTCTACTAACTTCTTTTCCAAATGGGCAGAGGCAATACCTCTCAAAGAAGTCAGTTTTAAAATCATTGTTAGCTTCATCAAGTCTAACATCATTACTAGATTTGGTGTCCCTCATACCATATTGACAGAAAATGGCACCAACTTCTGTTCATCTGAGGTAAGGAAGTTATATCAAGAATAAAACATCAAATCCAATCATTCATATCAGTATCATGTAGCGGCCAATGGCCAAATAGAATCCTTCAACAAGACACTTTCAAACATACAGCAAAAGATGGTGGATAAATATAAGAAATCATGGCCTGATAAACTCTTTCATGCTTTATGGGCTTATCAGACCACCACCCACACTGCAATGCAGTCAACTCCATATTCATTGGTATATGGAACAGAAGCAGTCATTCCCATTTAGGTTCAATTACCCTCGCTCAGGGTATCCATTTGTGATCAGTCATCTACAGATGAACAATCTCAAAAGTGATTGGATGAATTGGAAAGACTAGATGAGAAAAGATTGTGCACCCTGCACCACTTGGAAGTCTATCAGAATCAAATAGCACGATCTTTCAACAAAAAAGTTTGTCTTCATTCATTCATTCAAGTAGAATTGGTATTGGTTCTCAGAACTCCAATGATACCAGGAAAGAAGCCTTCAAAGCTTGAACCAAAGTGAGAAGGACCTTACTCAATACATAAAGTCTACTCCAATGGAGTTTATTATTTAATCTCAATGGATGGAAAACTCATCATGACTCCAACTAATGTCATATTTCTAAAGAAGTATTTTGTATAACACAAATAAATCACTCCGGTCCATGCATATGACCTTAAACTATTCACACCATCGTCCAACATGACGTTAAACTGTGCCATCGTCCAACATGATGTTAAAATGTATTGTCCCTCTTACGTCCTATCTACATGACACTAAATTGTATAGCACCCCAACGTCCAACATGACATTAAACTATGAAAAAATACCTAATACATCCAATATGACGTTAAACTGTGTCCCCATTGTCCTTACTGCAAGACATTAAAATACATAGCCATACGTACTAGCTACATGACACTAAATTGTACAGCACCCATCCTTGCTATATGACGTTAAACTATACAACCCTTATTTTTTTGTCCTTACTGTATGACATAAAACTGCATAGTCTCCCCCTCAGTCCTTACTGCATGACATTAAACTGCACAATCCCTTCTTCGTCCAACATGACATTAAACTGTGCATCGTTAATGCTGTTGCTACCTCTTGTTTCTCACACTGAGTATGACTCATGTGAGCTTAGAGTAAACTTCAAACATAACACCCTCTCTGGGACACTAACCATGTGTAAGTCCCAAAACCATTTTTAGGTCGTTGTCCTCAAGAAAAACTTGATTACCAATTCATTCTTTAATCGAACTACACGGAATTTGATCCATGCCTTCTAGGTTGGGTACATAGGCAACCTCCTGAGGTTCAATCCCAAAACCAATCTCTTCACATCGTTTTACCTCCGTCTCATATGATGTTGATTCGTGAAACCTCCCCTAGAACCAATATTTTTTACATTGGTTCACCATCATCCTTGCTATATGACGTTAAACTATTTGCACTTTTTTCCTGTACAATAATAAACTACAACATTATTTGACACCCTCACCTGAGAAGGAATAATTATTTACATTGTTCTACAATCATGTTATATTCCAAAGACTACGTGCATGCATGGAAATTCCTGAACCTTAATCTTCGGTCAAACCATAATTGCACTAAAGTCCCCTTTCACCCTACACTTGTACGGACCAAATCTGTACAGAGGGTATTTCAAGAACTACATGTGTCTTGATTCCCATCCTTATGAGATATGTAGGAACGTTCGAGCATTCCTCGAATCCAGACCCAAGTCTTTGGGCCTAACCCCAAATGCCACTTTTAGTCTCTTGGCTGAAAATTCCTCTTATGAAAACATGAATGTGGTATGAAAACCCTGGTCTTCATTCACATCAGATTTATAACAAACACACAACATGTATTCCTCATTATGGTCCGAGATCTATGAACCTAAACTAAGATCTCCTACACTCTCATCCCACATGACGTTAAACTATATTTCAAGAACTACATTTGGATTGATTCTCATTCTAATGGGATATGTAGTGAAGTCAAACATCACAATTCAGGACCCAACCACAACATGATTATAGTCATCATTGGTCTGTGTATCTCTACATGCATTGGACAATGCCCATTTTGATGTATCATACTATTAACCTCAAATACTTCTAGATCTCCATAACCCTTTTCTTGACTTCTGGTCACAAAAGGTCTGATACCTGAGAGTTCTTTTGCTTGACCATGTAGTACGTGCCCTTAGCCGGCCTTGCATAAATAGTCTACATAACGGACTTGTCAGCCAAAAGATGCTACTATTTGACTATGCAGCCAATTCCCTTAAGTGGCCCTACATAATTCAACCCCCTTACAGGTTTGTTAAATAGTGGTAACTTCATTATTGGGAGGAAAAACTCATTTTTCCTTATTTGTCTTAATGACAATATGTAGGGATCCGCAAAAATATCCATCCTTAACATATTTGTCCCATACTCTTTTTCATGATCTAAAAGTATTCAAGTCTATGGTTTATATTTCCCTTCCCTAAATTTGGGTCAAACTTTCGCAGGAGTGACATTCATCCAGTTCTTAGACAATCTTGATTGGAAATATCCTCTCCATATTCATGTACCTCTCTCCATACAACAAACTCTATTCTTTGAAAAATTTGAATCTCCATAAACTTCCACTGGCTTTTTAGCAATAGAAAGGTAAAATTTCTGAGATTTCTTTTGCCTGACTATACAGCACATGCCCTTAGGTGGCCTTGCATAAGTAGTCTATATAACAGACCTATCAGCCAAAAGATGCTATTATTTGACTACGCAGCCAATGCCCTTAAGTGGCCCTGCATAATTCAACCCCCTAATGGGTTTGTTAAATAGTGGTAACTTCACTCTTAGGAAATACTTCCTCTAATGTCTTTTTAGCCCTGTTTTCATATCATTCCTCAGATTTAAAATTTATTAAGTCATAGTTTACATTTTTTCTCACATACTTGAGTATGGTAATATGTTTTCAGATAAATTGTCAAAGAATTGAGTCAATTTTAATCCATTTGGTCAAAGCTATTCGACCTTAAACATTAGCCTTTCTTTTTTTATGTCCGACGTGCATGAATTTAAACTGACAAAAAAAGACAAGGGAACTTTGAACAAATGTCAAGTCCCAGCTCACTAAACATACATTTTGTATGATTTAGGTAATATTGAGAAAATAAAAAGATTAAAAGTTTTTAGAGTTATTTTTATAATTATAGAAAAAATCAAACTATGCTTACTAGGCGCATTGGTTTTGGTAAAAATTTAAAGCAAGTAGCAAAAGAAGGCATGCACAAATGATTGAAGATGAAAGTGTTTTTAATTTGATTCACAAGAGTTAGAAGGATATCCATAGATTGGATTCTCTTATATTTTCCAATAATTACAAGAGGCTATCAACATAACTCTTCATTTGATTTACGACATCCTGAACTTCATCAGCAACCACTTGAAGCTCAAGCACTCGACCAGCTTCACTCTTTTCAGCTTGATGGAGTGATTTCTTGGCATCTGCAATGGATTTCATACCATTCGTTTGAACTCCTTCTGGTGAATTGTTAAGCTGGTCAAGTTCCCCAGTAACAACATCTAACTGCTGCTGAAGGTGCATATACTGGACAACTTTCTCATTGATCTTATGCTTCAGCTCCTTCAATTGGGAAGCATGATCAACCTATGCTCGGGACACCGCAGCCTCAAATTCGCTGATATTGGCTGACAACCTTACTCTGGTTAGGTCTTGACGGTACCTCTGATCCTGATCCCTTCTTAAGATGACTTGTTTCACCACGGCATGGATATCTTGATATCCAAAACTGCCAAGTCCCAACATGATGAACATGGATGACGGTTAGGGGATCTTCAATGACAGCTCTTCAAGAGGCACTTCGGATATGATCTTCCATATGTTCTTCCATGCCTTATGTCGTGAAAAATAGAGTGCCTTTTGTACCTCTAAGTCTGATTCGACATCACTGTCATAGGGGGGAATATAATATGGAAGTAATGCACTTAGATAAGTGCCCTATTCTGCTCCTCCCCCCTTGACCCTTGTTATTTCACTTTTTATTCCCGTTGGAGTGGAGGCTGAGGCTTCACCTCCAGATCTAGCCACTGAAATTGACGGCCCTGCATAGTCAATTGAAAGTTTTTGGTTAGTTTCAAAGGATGAAAAAAGTTGATTAAGTTGTCTGGAAATTTAAGTACAACCATAAATATTGTTATCTCTTACCCAACGATAGATCAACAATAGGAGAAGTCTCATACCCATCTTTATTAGCTTCAACAGGATTTTCAAGACGAGTTTGAGGAAGCTCTACTGGGTTTAGCTCCACTTGAGCTAGTGTCTCTGCAATAATAGGGTTGTCTGTACCCCCTTCAGGCAATGGTAGTTCGGCATCTTGTTCAGATGTAACTGCACATTTAAACCAATCATGGTCAGAGATGTAATAAGAAGTTATTTTAACAGGATGAAGGATAACACTCACATCCAAAATATTATAAATTACATGGTAATTTAACATGATCTAAAAAATATTCAAAAGATGCGCCAAGTTCCATAATTTCATCCAATGTTATCTCAGATTCCTGGTTAGTCTCACCAGTGGGAGAATTCAATACATCTTATTGGCGACCCTCATTCTACAGCCTCTGACTCCAGATAGCTTCTTTAGATAAAATTGCGGCATCAGTTGCAGTGGCTACTAACTGTTCCGGTGTAGGTGTTGAACCTAAAGTATCACAGAATAAAAGTCAGTTGATGTCTCTTTCAACATTTTATGAAGTATTGTTAATTTACTAGAAGCAGGCTCTTCTCTCCTTGTAGCAGCAGTAGGAACGATACTGGGAACAGACGCTGGCTCTTCTTTAGGAGCAGCCAAGCCAGCATGAACTTGTGATTGTTCACCAGCACCCTCCATCGTTCTCGGAGGAGGGTCAATCCTCTCCCTCAAAGGGGAAATTGAAGAATCCCCTACAATACCAAGAAGTATGAGCAATATTTTCATAGGTTAATACTCATGAGTATCATAAGGACTTACCACTACTGATAAAACATTTAGCTATGGTCTTCTTCCTTCGATGCCTTTGCTTCTTTAACTTTTTGGGAGTGATGACATCATCATCTCCAAATACAGGAATTGGAGAATGAATATCCATATCTAACTCCTCCTCCATGGGCTGCTGGCCTGGAGATATCTCTCCCAGCTTGCAAGGAGATTCATTATCCCCGATGGCAGTACCACTAGGGCTATACTGTGGTGAAGGAACCTCAACAGTTCCTTTCTTTTCAAGCTTCAGGATGAAGAAAATAATTTCATTGAGTAACAAATCTTTAACTGGAATCAAGTTACAAAGAAAATAAGGAAAGAGACTTACATCTTCTGGAGCCACGTAATTGTGCCACTCCTCATTTCCGGAAGCACCAGTCCCCTTAGTGGTGCCATGATATATCATTTACTTCACCCGCTTGGTGAAAAGAATGGAATAATCAGTGGAATATATGAGTATCTCCATCTCTCTGATGTAAGCCCACACCTCATTAGGGTGATTCTCAAAAAAGATATTGGTGGAGGCCTGAAGATTCCCTATTCCAGGGATGTGTATCCCCTCACACAGATCTAGCCAGGCAGTTTTAGAATCGCAATATAAAATCTTCCATGTCTGGATAGCCTCTGGTTGGAGATATTCAGTGTGTGTACCAGAAGGCTACGAGGAGGGTCCTATAATCTTAGACTTCAGCTTCTTCCCAGCTCCTGAAACTACAAATAAAGGATAAGAAAATAAAACTTGTTGCTCTATAAAGTAACGATGATTAAATTTCCACAATGAAGTAACTCACTAGGAGTCGATGGAGTTGGTCTCTTGATTCTGACAGGATGATTATATCTGGCACAAGCCCGCTTTGACACATGCCACGCCTCATCATCCCCATCTTGGGAATCCGGCGAGTTAGCCCTGGGTGAGGAACCTGGTGAATCAGCTCCAGGTGGGGAAGAATCACCTTCCAGATGAAGGGTTTCTTTCTCTACAGTTCTTTTCTATTCCCCACCTGATAAACCGGATGATTCAACACCCCTTCAGGGTATGATGCTATCCAGTTCTCGGTATACCATGTTGTCAAGTTACTCGCCGCTTTATCAACTGGTAGATCAAAGAATGCCTCGGTCTTCTCCATAGATGTCAGCAACCATAATTTTTGGGCAACCATCAGATGCTGCTCTGACCTAACATGCACAGGAGGAGATACAACAGTCTGCTGCAGATACTTGAATTGGCGTGCAAATCTGTATGGAGGATAGGCCTCACATATAATCTCTCTGTCAATCCTGGTGGCCAGTACACCATCTCTGCAAGCCAGCATGTACGACCTCAATTCCAAACCAGCTGTTCCATCATCAAAAAACCACCCAGTTGGTGGGTTTCCATAAGGAAAGAAATTGAATTCCTTGAACATGATCAGCCTCACCTTCATATCATATGAGTTGAGAGCTAACAGAGAAATTCCAGAAAATTCCTGCACTGATGGCCTGAAAGAACTTCTAGGAACCTGTTCTCCGTTTTGTACAACATATGTCCTGAAATGAGTGGCGATCCATCGCCACAAAACTTGGAATGTTCCCACTATTCTCAAAGGAGACTTACCCATAAAGACATGGAGTAAGAACCTATGAATATTCGCCAAAATGGGGGTGGCCAACCCAACCATTTTCTTCTCGTCCAACTTGGATGCCACAACGAAGGTCCCTGTCCTGACGCCTCCCTTCGAATACCTAAATGGAAAAAGATAAACACTGATCCACAAGGCTAATAAACCCACCAGACGAGTATTTTTTGGGATTCTTTGATCCACTTCGTACCCCCACTTCTCAAATTCTCCTGATTCTAGAGACGGCCAGAATGTGCCAGAAGCACCTATCTTCTATATTCTGGGGAAAATAGTAGGACAAGTACAGGTGGGACACTATCCATCCTTCCTGGTAAGAAACATATCCATCCACTCCTATGGATGAATATCCTTTCTAGAATGAGTTTTAGAGGTCTTGTAATTCTTGAGCTTGTAGAAGATTTTCAATAATTCCCGAGCCAAGGCTAGAGTCTTCTCAGAATTATTCCATGTCACCTTGGGAGGGATGAATTCATCATACATGTCGCCTAGAATTGGAGCCCCCGAGATCTTGTAGACATCCCACAAACTAATGACTACTTCTCCATGAGTCAGATGGAAAGAATTGGTTTCTGGGCTCCAGCGGTTGATTAGCTCTGACACAAAGTCATCATTCCTATAAACATATGTCTGCCCAGCCCAGACGATTTCATATATTGTAGCTCATTTAAAATCCTCGAAAAACTCTGCATAGGTTTGTCGCACCCAATATGCCCACATCCAAGTTGGCTTCACACCTCCTCCAGGATGGAAGTCCCAACTCTTCTTCCAGCATTTGGATTGATCCATCTAGGAATTTTGGAAGATTGAAGGATAACAATGTGGTTGCAGCTTGGGATTGTGATGTTTCAGGTCTGGGGAACAAGGGCTATGATGCATTATATAGGCCTTCTCCACTGTTCCAGTATTTACAAATGATCCTCCCATTGATACATTTGCTGAAGCAAAATTGGTGTAAGTCTGAAACCAAGAATGCGGGAGATAGTTCTTTGCTTCTGGAATGTTGACTTCTTGCAGATGACCATGCCCATACAAAGGCAAGTAGATGCTCTGTGGAAAGTTAAGATGATACTTCTTCAAATACTTGGCCAAATCTGGAAGATTTCTGTTGCAGATATCATAGTAATCATGTCCAACAACATTCATCATGTCATCAATTCGCTTGCTAGCCAGTTCATCAGCCATTCCAATTCTTCTAAGAGCCATTGAATCTACACAAAAGTCGAATAATTAACTCTTAAGTGAGTTTATTTTTCATAAAATTTGTGAAGAAAAGTGAAAAAATGGATAAGGCATTAATAAGCACAAGTCAAATGTTGGCGCACAAGTGTAACTATGTCGTGCAGGTTTTGGCGCGCAGGTATCACCGCGTAGGTCAAAATACCTTTGCAGAAGCATGACACGAACAGAAGCAATGAAACCACGGAAAATCAGAAACCTACGTGGAGAGAGATCAGAAGTGTTCAAATCTAGGTGCTTTGCATGAGAATGGCATGCATATTTATAGGCAAGGGCGCATACCTGCGCGCTGAGGCCTCCACGCCTCTCATCTGCGCGCCACTATCTATGCGCTCAAAACTTGCGCGCCACCCTTCCTTGGTTTTCTCCTTTACCTTAGAGTCAAATCCTCATTCCTTTCGGATCCAACTCTGAGGGGGGACTTTTGCTGACACTCCTTTCTGTCACAGAGTCTAACAAATGAAATGGGAAATACCTTAAACACAAAGTGATTCATCCTTTGAAGAAACATCAAAAATCGACAAAGGTATGGATAAAGATTTCTTTAAGCATGGGCAGCACAAGTTCCATGATGGTCACACAGGTATAGATGCGCGCCACATATTGGGTGTGCAGGTGACTTGCATGCCCTATTTGATTTTCTCCCAAGGTCTTCAGTAGCCTATAAATACCCCTTGTGGGCCCCCCATTTCAAGGACGAAAAAATTCCAAAAGTCATATTTAAGCTCTCGGCGCCCTAGTCTTTGCTTGAAGTCTTCCGATCACTTATAAGGTAATTTCTTACCTAGAATGGAAGATCTAAGGAGGAGGAATAATGCCTAATTGTTGAAAGTCATCAACACCTGTGTGCCTAATTATCCAACCCTTATGGGAAATGGTCACACTTGCCCACCACCTTATCCCTTCAACAGAACCTACACGCCACCCTTTTGGAAGCCTTTAGAGATAATACTAGGGGCTTGAGCAAAGTCTCACCGAAGTATTACCCTATGGGTTGACCGTCACGCAAGTAAACATGTGTCGCGCATATATACTTGCACGACCAGTACTTGCATGCCTAAACAAGACCTACGCACCTACCTCTTTTTGGGTGTCCCTCCTTTCTATTCATTTATTTTCTTCAAATCCACCTCTCCTCTTCAAGATTTAGCCTTCAAAACCCTATTCAAATTCATTTATGGCATGGTTCCTTTTTTGTCTTCCTTATCTGAAAGGAATTCTGTGGAACATCTCTGAAAACCTACTGATTTACATATCTTTATGGCATTAAGGTTAGAGATTTCATTCATTCAACCTCATAATTCAAAGATGAGAAGATCTTTAATTTGGGCCTCCTTTTCAAGAGTAAGCCCAAGTTCAAGTTCCCTAACCTGGTCCTCCTTTTTAGGTGTAAGCCCCAGTTCAAGTTCCCTAACCTGGGCCTCATTTTCATGAGTAAACCCCAGTCACAAGATCTTTAAAATGGGAATCCTCCTTAGAAGTAAGCCCCAAGTTCCCAAATCTAGGCATCCTCTTTAGAAGTAAGCCCCAAATTACTAATTCCCTTAACCTGGGCATCCTCCTTAGGAGTAATCCCCAGTCATAATTCCCATTAACTTGGGCATCCTTCTTAGGAATAAGCCCCAGTTCTCAAGTCCCTTTAACCCGGGCCTCCTTCTTAGGAATAAGCCCCAGTCATAATTTCTATTAACCAGTCTTAATTTACTTTTGATTTGGGCTTTTTTCTTAGGAGTAAAACCCAATCATAAGTCCCCTCTAATTTGGGAATCCTTCTTAGGAGTAATCCATAAGTTAAGTATCCAAAACTCTATAAAGCACACATACCTTTATGGACCTTGTTACCGGGTTTGTTCCCAGAAGTAAATCCCAAATCCTCATCTATCTTGGGCAGTCATACATACATAAGCCCCAAATTATTTCTTATTATTGCATCTTTCATGGCACAATAGTCAGTTTTTACTAATACCTCTTGTTTCTCACATCGAGCATGACTCACGTGAGCTTAGAGCGTAAAATTAATTATGAAATCTTTTCTTTGGTCCATCAACCATGCATAAATTCCATACTTCTTCACTCAAACAAAGTGGGTTCTGATTCCTTTTCTAAACAAGGATACGTAGGTAGACCATCTATGAGTATGATCCCAACTCTGAAATAATCCATGTCCTTTTGAGCGAAAATAAAATTCAAGTGCCCCATTGAGTGGATTTAAAACCAGTATGGTTATCATAATGACCAAGAGACTTCTATATAATGTGTTGAAGGATACCATTGACTAAGAATCTCTAACAAATACAGATGATTCTCTATCGATGAAGAACCTCAAATACATATAAAAGATTCTCTAAATTTTATACATATCAATAATTGATTGTTATATCTAAAGCTCATTTTCATTCTTGGTAATTTAATAAGGATTCACAAACATAACTCAAATCTATAAAGAGAGTCCCCAAGTAGACAATAATTCCCCCCAAAAAGGTGTGATGAGTCCGACCTCCCATCCTCTCGACCAATGCAAATTCTTAAGCCTCATCGGTCCAAAAATAATGAGCACCTACATTTGGAAAGTATGTCCAAATGAATATAGAATCATTGGATGTTTCCGGTTCTACAAACAAACCCGCTAGAAACCGATTGGAATTTTTGAACCTTAAACAAACAAGGTCATCCCCATTTCTAGAGGAAACACCAAGTAAAACCCCAGAGATGAGTATAAGTGTAGTATGATATCTTCAAATATTAGTAAAGTATTGAGTTGGTGGTTTTCCTAGAAATGTATCCTTATCTGGATGTTGGAAAGTAGATGTGGCTATGGAAGAAATGAACCTAGGGGTAGTAACCATGAAAGGTTATTATTGGGAATTAACTCAATCTTCACCCAGTGAATGATGAGTGGGCCTAAGATTTCACACATGGATATAAATAGCTTGGGGATATTCATTGGTTGATCATATTCTCTTTAGGAACCACTATATAGGATTGGATTCCTAGTTAATTTGACAAATTAGGTTAGGTATTATAAGATAACCCAACTTAAAGTAACCTAGATTAAACTAATATTGATATAGGTTGAACTAATGAAATGATAGGATAACAAGATGTTTTAAATGTGTAAAAGGTTTTAATGTTGAATCCAATTTATGTTATTGATTATGATAATCCCCTATGATGGTAAATATTTATCACTCATATTAAAAATTTTGGTTTTAGTGATGGATAGAACCAGAAGTAACTGAGTTAATAATGTGTGGGAGGGACAATGTAATGGATGTCTCATTGATCAACCCATTAGAATGGGATTTAGACTGAGAAATTTGGTGATTATACGTAACAAAGTTTGATAAAATATTATTAAAAATGTAACCACAGTTTAAATCTTGAGTACACTAATGAATAAAAGGATAGATTCCCATGGGAGTTTGGGTGATGAAGATAATGAAGGAAAGAAGGTTAAATTTCCTATGTGTCATGATTGTGGGAAGAAGTACCCATGGAGTTGTCTCAAAGTAACTAGAATATGTTTTATTTTTTGTAATGGAGATTATCAAGCAGTAAACTATCAAGAGAAAATGAAGATTTTGGTTAACAAAATTGAAAGAAATATAGTTCATCCTGAGGCACCATTAATAATTCAATGTATTATGTGTGGGGAACTTGGGAATTATCCAAGTCAATGGCCTAATCCAAGGGATAACCTAGATAATGAGCATCACTGAACTCTAAAACCAAGTGGACAATGGAATGCCTATGAAAGAATGTCTTCTGAAGTGGATCCTTATTTTAATGGTATACGTACCCCCTAATCTGGAGTTGTAGATGATTTTTTGGAATTTGAATCCTGGAACTCTAGTATATCTAATAAGTTTTCTAAGAACATAAAATCACCACCTCAATGATTTTATTATTGAATAAAATTTATATTTGTTTGATTATTGTATTATAAGATTATGTTTATGGGATTATGTCTTGTGAAAATCTTACCATCCTTCCATTAGATGTATTTAAAGTGATTCTTGAAATGGATTGATTTTCTTTACTTAGAGGAAAAATTATTTGTTGGAATAAGGAAATCAAATTTTATATAAGCCTGTAATATTCTATCAATGTAAAGATGATTATGAAAGACTATAGAATTAAATTATAAAATTTTTGTCTAGATACCAAATAATGATAGACACTTGTCATACGTGGTTAGAGAAGAACCCAATATTAGGATAGTACTATTCTATGGAAAGAGATATGTTTCCCAAGTTTGTAAGTTAAATATCTCTAGAAATTATATCCAAAGTCATCTCTATAATTTTGATGAACCTACCTATTTCCATTGGTATGTGATGATTAAAATTGTGATAATGTAATTTATTTAGTGGGAGAGAATATAAGGAACTGATATTTTAATACATTTTTTCCTCTTATTAAGTTGAATATGTTTGAGATCCTATTCCACATGCAACACCAAGCTAAATTGAAACATAGATATGTTTAGACCGTTAAAACCTATCCATTGAATTAGTAGATATGAATATAATTAACTTAAATGTAAAATATATTTTTATTTTTATATTTATATATATGTTTCTTTATACAAATCTACTTAATTCATTATTGTGTTTAAGAATCTTTGTTTTTATGTGCTACATGTTGATATTAATATTATTTTTATTAAAATATGATATCATGCATTTATAAAATTAAAATAAATATTTCAATATCAATTACATAGAAAAAGCTAATTTTAGATTATTAATAATTAATTTAAATGTATTTTGTTAAAGAGTATTTAGTGTAAAATTAATATTTTATTTTCCAAATAAACATTTTTGTATGTGTTGTATATTTTGTCCAAATAAATTAAATTGAACACTTTTAAAATATTGTTTTATATGAACTAATATATTAACATAACTTAAATTTGAAATCTATATGAAATAATATTAAAAAAACATAAAGTAAAAAAAAAACATTTTTCAATAAAAGTAGTTTTATTTATAATTTATATTTTTCATTTCAAAGATAAAAAATAAATATTAGAATTTTAATTTTATAAATTAAACTTATTTTTTTGAATTAATTGTATCAAAATTATCATATTATAAAATTTTTAGATGTTTCTAAAATAAACTATTATTAGGTTAATAGTAAAAATATCGATCTTGCTAAAAACTATCACTTTTATAATACATGAATGACTTACAAGTTTAAGAAACACTTTTTATATAAAAAATATATATTTTAAAATTAATAAAAATCATTAAAAAATATTATATTAAATTTATAAAACACGTGTTTAACATTTTTTGAACTCAATTAATATTTCATACTAAAAAGTTTTTTTTACATGATTATATTAAAAATTAGACTTTATCACTTTTAGAAATTAAATTTTAAAAAATATATTTCCTATTGGAGTTCAAAAAGTCCATATTATTTAAAATTTTTATTTTCATTTTTTACATAAATATAATATTAGTAAGATTAAAGTCAATTACCTTGAAAATGTTGAAATAATTTTTAAATGAATTGTTTTATTAATATCACGTAATTTTTATCTAATCAATTGAATTGATATAATTTAAATGATTACTATAATATGATTTATAACCCTATATAAATTTATATTATAACTCATTTAATTGGTAATCAATACTAAATAATATTGAGAACACATAATGGTTAAAATTCAATTTTTTACAAAAACTATTACATATATATATTATATATTTTAGTTTAAAATTTGATTTTCTAAAATTTAGAAATTTAATTAGACTATATGAAGATTAAATTTAGGATTAACAAATAAATATATGGTAATATTCATTTCCTTATATTTTTAAATGAAATCAAAATTAATTATTTAAAAAATAGTTACTAAGGTAAAAATAAAAATGTTAAAATGTAAAAAAACCTATGGTAAAAGACATGAAACATGTTTAAAAAATGTGTGGAAAGTATGTATTGAGGATTTCTTAACCCAAGATAACCCCAAAATCAATTATTAAAAACTTATGGAGTCATTGACCAAAGAATATTGTAATTTTATCATGGAAGGGTAAAGGGTATTCCCAAAAGTGACCCTTTCTTCACTTATAAAAGGGGATCACTTCCACCCATCCATGGTTACACTTACCATTTGAATTTATCTTGAAAATATACCCAAATTACCTCTACAAAAAGTAATTTTCTTTTCCATAAGAACCTAGTCTCTATAATTTACCATAATGGATTCACTTCCAAGGATATATATAAGATAAAATAAAGTATTTAGTGAATTTAAGCGCAAGTGTAGAATTCATTCGGACATGAGGTAAGGGTTTCACCTCAAAATTTACTTCTCTGAGACAAATTTTATTTTATCGACCTAATTTATTTTAAATGGTGAGTATAATTACAATTTTATATATAATTTCATGGATTATGATTATTTATGGTATTTCAACTTTAACTTAAGGCTATGTATATTTCAAGGGGTTTTTATTAGAATGTTTCTTAAGGTGTGAGGGTTTTTGTCACAAATTCCTCTCTTTGGGACATGTTTTTTATTTTTCACTTAACTTATTTTATGAGGTTTATATGCTACCTAATTCATATAATATATAATAAAATACCTTTTATTCATGGTAATTGATGTTTGATTTAAATCTCAATCTTTCAAGTGGTTTCGATTTAAATGCTCTTCAAGTTGTAATAGTTTTTGATAACTCAATTATCATTAATTGAGTTATAACTGTTTATTTGTGAAAATATTTCATAAAATTTGGATTAGGTATTCCCTATGATTCTATTTTGTGGTATTTTATTTTTTAATTATGGGGATTTACATTTTTACCACATCAATCCCTTTTCAAAAGTTTCTTACTTTATGAACCATGTTATCTATAAGGGATCTTCAATACCTCCTTCATGAATTTTCAGTTACAATTTCTATTTCATTTTATCACTTTTATGAAATAATATTACCATGTAACTATTATATTTTTTATACATTTCCCTAACATATATACCTATTCAAAATTATCACTTTTAAGTTAACCCAATTTAAGGAATTTTTTTATTTCTTGTATCATGGAATGTATCTACCAAATAAAATGTAATAAACCATGAATAGATTCTAAACACCCTCATTATTTTATGTAGAAGCCTCTTGGTTCAATTTTGGTTCAATGGAAAATAATAAGTGTAGGATATGAATATGATGTAGATTCTCAATATACAAGAGGGGGGTGAATTGTATCCTTTAAAAATTCCTTTGGAACTTTTAAATTTGATATAAAACTTTCTATTGTTTAACAAAGTTAAATAAGGTAAATTCACAATACCTCTTAGTTCTACAAACTTGCTAGATTCTAGAAATATGGTTTCAGAAATAAAACTTACGAAAAGTTTACAAGGGAAAAGATTCTACCTTAAAGCATATAGAATCTTACTAATCAGAGTAAAAGTATAAGAATGTATAAGATAGTTATATTTTCCTTAATAATAAAAATGAAACGAAAAACAAACTTGAAACAATACAAGTAACAAGTATATAATTTTTTAACCCAAAGAGTAGGGTATCCAACAACCTTGGATAAAGGTCCCTTGATTTATACTTTCAAGAAATTCTATCTTACCCACACTTGGGTAAGCCCTCGATCGAAATATCAGAGTCTATCTTTCTATCCCCGCAAGCCCTCAAACTTCAAGGTAGTCGGAACCTCTGTCTTCCTTATTAAGGAAGTCCTAGAACTTTAAGGTAGTTGACACATCTATCTTTCTATCCTTGGAAGCCCTCGAATGTACTCAGCAACATTCAGAGTCGCACGAAGCAAGATGAACAAGATGTTTAGTATGCACAAATCATGCGAGTATCTCTTTCTCTAGAAATAACTTCAACAACATGTAATCTCTAGATTTGTAGAACAGTCATCCAAAAGTTCTGAGCTCATTCAAATGAGATCTTATTTATAGACATTTCTTCAATGGTCAGTTCCCTCCTCCAATGATCATATTTTTAGTTGAATATTGGAGGGAGATGTACACGTGTCACTCAAACAATGATTGGTTAGAAACTAAATGCACGTCATCATTTCATAACTATAACATGAGTAAGTAAAATATAGCTACTCAACCAAATTTATTTTTTGGAGTCTGGGGAAAAATAAATGTTTGAAGTCTATATTATAGGGATATTCAGATTATTTTTTTCAAGGAATTTGGACTCAGAATTCTATAGATTTCAGAGTCTTAATTCTAAGGAATTCGGAACTTGAATTATAAGGAATTCAGAACCTGAATTCTAAGGAATTCAGAAGCTGAATTCTAAAAAATTTGGAGTCATAATTATAAGGAATTTAGAACCTGAATTATAAGGAATTTGGAACCTAAATTTCAGAGAATTCAGAATCTGAATTTTAGAGAATTCAGAATTTGAATTTCAGAGAATTTAGAATCCGAATTTCAAAGAATTCGAAATATGAATTTCAGAGAATTCGGAATATGAATTTCAGAGAATTAGGAATCTAAATTTTAAAGAATTCATAATCTGAATTTCAGAGAATTAGAAATCTGAATTTCATAGAATTCAGAATCTGAATTTCAGAGAATTTGTAATATGAATTTCTGAGAATTCAGAATTTGAATTCAGAACCGGAAAACAAAATACTTTATATCTAAGTATTTATAGGATTCCAAGGTTTTATAAATGAATATTAATTTTACACTTAGACATAAAAGGAGTTATATTTAGTGAAACTAAATCATGAACAATGAAAACAATGATAAGGGAAAATTTCCTTCAAGGAGGAAAAATTTCATTATTAAGAACAATCATCAGGGCAATAAAATTTTCCTTGAGATAGAGTGTTTGTAATTTTCAAAAGATAAAGGAATATAAAAGTCATAAGGAAACCTTATTGATTCAACAATATCCCCCTTTTTGGAATGCACAAACATCCTCACTAAAAAGAATCTAAGGACTTAGAAATTTTATGGACTTGAAAATAAAAACTTATCTCCCTTTACTTATAAATTGTAGTGAAGATGACTAACTCCCCCTTAGGCTTTGGAATCACTAAGGATTGTATTTTTGATTTCTTGAATGAGATTTTTTATTTTCTTGTATTTGAAAAATATTGTTGATAAGAACAATCCTCTGGATGAACTCCCCATTACTTAGAGAATTCTCTTATTTACTTTGAATTCTTTTTAGGTATTCCTTTCTCCACCTTTGTGATTTTAAAAAGGAATAAAGGGAATGGAAAAGAAAATATGGTACCTGAAATATTAGTACTAAACAACCAAAAATATGAAGAGCAACCAAAATTTCATTAATATTTGAAATAATTTGTACAACAGAGAAATACAAAAAAAATATTGGATTTGGAAAAGATTATCCTTCTTTCTTCTTCAAAATTAGCTTCTTCATAATGGTTTTCAACTTCTTTATCTCTTTGTGATCCTTCTCTTCACGTTTGAGAAGATGATCCTGATCTTCAATTTTCTTTTATAAGGCTTTTATCTTTTCTTTCTGAGCCTTATAAATATCTTCATGATCCTTCAAGGCTTCTTCCTGTTTAGCAAGTTTTTCCTCAAGTTCGATTCTAAGATCCCTTTCCCTCTTCCAAATCCGAGTAACTGAATACAATTTCCCATTCAGACCTTTCACTTCTTGCTTCCGATTAATTTATTCAAGAGATATCTTTTCTTCAAAAGACTTAGTGAGATCTTTGAACTTAGCATATTTTATTTCGAAATTATCCTTGACATTATCTTGGAACTCATCGAGAATTATCATCACTTCAATAGTTTTCCTTGACCAAATAGTCATCTTCTTGCAAGATCTTTTATGGGCTTTATAATTAATGAATTTTTCTTGAAATCATCCTCACATTTGACACACTTATCCATCACTATGGATACTGAATATATTTTATGATTTAAGGAATGCTGAATCATCTAACATCTTGAGTCTATACTAAAAAATAAAGGAATAAAATCAACTAGATTTTTCAAAGACTGATCAATAAAGTCATGGCCAAGAGAATATGATTCTGAATTAGAATGCTTTGTTGATGAGGATTATTTTTCAAGAACATAAACTTTCCTTTTAGACGAATCACGAAAATCTTTCTTACTAACCAAATACTTGGTAGGAGTATCAAACATCACCTACTTTCCCTTATCTATTTTTGAAATGATCTGATCATTTTTTGGTGATTCATGCTTGCTATCTGATAGCTTAAAATTTTTATCTTCCTCAAAATTTTTCTTCTCTGCTTCTACCTGAGGTTCTTCTTGATGAATAATATCATGATTACTAATTTCTTCCTTGAATTTATTATTGACTTCTTGCTAATCCTTGTCATCCTTTATAGGTGTATCAAGCATAGAATATTTGGCTTCATAATTTCAGATTGAGAGTTTCTCATAAGGACTCTCCTTCTCATGATATTCTTCAACTTGTCTTATCATTTCATCAAAGTCACCACTTCCTTCTTCTTTTTCTTCCTCCACTCATTATTATAATTCTTAATCAACTTCCTCTTCTACTTATATTTCTACTTCTTATTCTTCTTCTTCAATAACTTCCTCCTAAACTATTTCTTCTTTTTGATGTGGTTTCAGAATCACCAATTTATTTCCTGGAGTCTCTGGGATTGATTCTATTAAAAAGGATTCTGGTACTGAAATTTTCTTAGAATCTTTCTCAACATCCTTAAGAAGAGATTGTACTATCTCAGCCTCATAAATATTATTATTTTTATTCTTCTCTTTCTCTTTCTTCTAAAGCTCTTTAATAGCCTTTATCTTCAAGGATTTTTCCTCAGCAGGGTCCAAGCCAAACTTAGGATCCCATTCTTTTTTGTTTTTCTTATCCTCTATCCATTTTTCAACTACCTCATCAGGGTAATATTTTTTATTATTTCACTTTTGTGGTGCAGATTGAATTTCCATGGAAATAAAAACTTTTTCTATCTCTTTAATTTCCTTTGCTTTCCTCTTCCTTCCACCTTTCATGGAGGTTTCAGCTACAACATGTTTCTTTGATAAAACTTCAAATTTTTCATTTGATAAATCATAAAACTCTCCGAATTCACTATAAAATCCAATTTTCATTTTCCTTAGAGTGTCATCACTTAGCAACATTACCCTGAAATTTCTTGACTTCTATTTGCAAGAAATTTTAATTGATTCTAAACAAGAAATAATGATCTTTGATAGAATTACCGAATACATCATAATATGAGACTTCAGATTCCCATTTTTGATATTTTCAATTATAAAAAAAATATAATTAACCAAATTCAGCTTCTAAAGGTTCACTAAGAAATCTAAAACATATGTATCACTTTTCTTCCAAGTATATTTATCTCTTTTCCTCGGAATGATAAAGCCTTGAACCCAAATTTCAAGAATCCAAAAATTTGATGAAAGATGAAGAATATTCAGATTCTTGACTCTAACCAAACCAAGGCACTCTATGGACTTCTCTTTATCAAATATTCCTTCAACATCAGGTAACTTATGCGAACAAAATTCAGCTTCTCCTTCGTAAGGTATTCCAATCAGAATAGCTGCCTTAGAATAAGAAAGAGAGTAAGTCTTACCATAACCCTTGAAAGAAAATTTCTCTTTGCCTCCTTGATTAAAAAAAGATACATATTCATATAACTCTACTAGAAACTCTGGAATCGTTAGATCCTCTACCTTGGGTTTAGATATAGCTATACTCTCCCAGCTATTTAACTTGATGTTCTTTGAGATGATTGAATCATACTTATTAAAGAAGTCTGAGCCTGCCAACCTTTCACGATAAATTTTCCATTCAGATATTTCCTTTACGGTTGAAATTTATTTTTGAGAAGATACTTATTTAGACATTTGGAACTAAGGAAGACCTGATAATTTCATAATAGTCTTAATTAGGAAGGGAAAATCTTCAACACGCAAGATCTTGAGATTCGATGTGGGACAACCATCATGGGTCCTTTATATAGGTAATTGAAGCGATGATTCAACTTATTTGATCGATTAAATGGTTGAAAACTTCTTGAGAAGATCTGATGGTTGAGATGATAGCTGAAGAAGGAATTTGATAGATTTTTATCTTTTGAGGTTTTTAAGAAAAACATTCAGATTTAAGGAAAATTGAATCCGCAAATTTTGAAAACAAAAAGAAAATACCAACTAGTAAAAGATGATTACAAAAACATAGAAAAAAAATCATTATTTTCATATAGCTAGGAAAATTATTTGTAATAAGGAAAAATTATTCTTGAATAACTTTAGATTCCGGAAAAATTAAAAAAAATTGATTCCGAAAATCTGATTACGAAAAGCTTGATTACGAAAAAATTTGACTACAAAAAATTTTGACTGTGAATTTTTTTATTAATAAGTAAATGTACCCCCTATGAAAAAGAGTTTGTTACTTGGAAAAGATAGGTTTCAAAAAGAAGTTAATAAGGAATATTACCTTACATTTATCATTACTAACTTCTGTTTAATTTACTAAAATCCGTCGGATGGTAAAGATTTTGTGAAAATATCAACAAATTGATCTTGCGTTCCGATAAATTGAAGAATGATATCTCCTTTTTGTGTGTGATCCCTAAGAAAGTGATGCCTAATATCTATTTGTTTTGAACGAGAGTGATGTGTAGGGTTTTTTCTTAAGGCAATGGAACTAGTATTATCCCACATTATTTGAGTTTTGGTAAAACTCATACCATAGTCTGTGAGTGTGTGTTGCATCCATAATACTTGAGAACAACAACTTCCAGCTGCTACATATTCAGCTTCAGCAGTAGAAAGTGATACTGAGTGTTGCTTTTTTCATGACCAATAAACTAATGAATCTCCTAATAAATTAAAAGTTCCATATGTACTTTTCCTATCCATTCTACATCCAACAAAGTCAGCATCCATTTTTTTTAAAATAAAATCATTTATAGAGGTATAAAAGAGTCCTAAATCTATGGTTCCCTTTAAGTAGTGAAAACTCATTTTCACTGCCTTTAAATGAGATTCCTTAGGATTGGATTGATATCTTTCACATAAGCATACTTAAAACATTAAGTCTAGACGACTAGTTATCAAGTTTAGTAGACTTCCTATCATACCTCTAAATGATGTTTGATCTACTGGTTTCCTAGCTTCATCAAGATCAAGTGAATTTGAGGTACCAATGGGAGTACTCATACTCTTAGTGTTTTCATATCCATACTTTTTAAGAAGATCTTTAATATACTTATATTGGGGTATATAGATTCCTTATGGTTTTTGAGAAATTTGAAAACCAAGGGAAAAAGTTAACTCACCCATCATACTCATTTCAAACTCATATTTCATTAGATTCATAAAGGAATCAGTTAAAGATTGCTGAGTTAAACCAAATATAATGTCCTCAACATAAATTTGAATAATCAAAACATTTTTCTTATCTTTCTTTATAAAAAGGGTTGGATGAGAATTTCTTTTAACATAATTGTTTTGAAACAAAAACCCTGTAAGTCTATCATACCAGGCTCTAAGAGCTTGTTTAATTCAATACAAAGCTTTGGTAAGTTTGAAAACATTTTTAGGATGTTTTGAATATTCATAACTAGGTGGTGGTTCAACAAAAACTTCCTCTTGAACATAACCATTAAGGAAAACACATTTAAAATCCATTTGGAAAATTTTAAAATTGAAGAATGATGCAAAGACTAGTAGGATATGAATAGATTCAAGTCAAGATACTAGAGCATAGGTTTTTTCATAGTCTATTTCTTCTTATTGATTATAGACTTTAGAAACTAATCTAGCTTTATTTCTTACTATGATTCCATTTTCATCACACTTATTTCTGAAGAACCATTTTACTCTAATAACAGAATTTTCCTTAGGTCTTTCAACCAAGGTCCAGACATTATTACTTTCGAATTCATTTAGCTCATATTACATTGATTTTATCCAATCATCATCACCTAAAGCTTTATCAGTTCTTTTTGGTTCTAATTGGGAAAGAAATGGTAGATGTTCTACTTCATTTCTTAAGAAACTTCAAGTCCTTATAGGTTGATTTACATCACCAATGATAATATCACTGGGATGATTCTTAATAAACAACTAATTTGGGTATTGTAAAACCTGTTCATCAACATATTGTAGGAAATCTTCTGGGTTAAATGCTTCAGAAATATTTTCTTGAACATTTTCCTTATCAGAAGGATATTATATCAAGGGTTGATAATCAGTTTTTGAAAACACATCCAAAGATGTAGGTTGAGATTGTTTAAAAACAAAGGGATTGGTTTTATCAAATTTAACATGTATTGTTTCTTCCACAGTACAAGTATTTTTATTGAAAACTCTATAATACTTAGAGGTTGGGGAGTAGCCTAAGAAAATTTTTTCATCAAATTTTGGTTCGAATTTATGTAAATTATATTTGGTATTCAGAATGAATACTTTTCAACCAAAAACCTTGAAGTAAGAAAGTATAGGTTTTCTATCATTCCATAAATCATAAGGAGTTTTATTAAGAAAAGGTCTAATAAAAAATCGATTTTTAGTATAACAAGTAGTACTTATAGCTTCAGCCCAAAATTTTTTGTCTACCGAATATTCACTCAACATGGTTCTTGTTATCTCTTGAAGAATCCTGTTTCTTCTTTCAACAACCCCATTTTGTTGAGGAGTTCTTGGTGTTGATAAGTTATGAGTAATGCCTTTTCTAATACAAAAATTTTCAAAATAAGAATTTTGAAATTCTTCTCCATGATCACTATGAATAGTTTTCAAATTATGGTTTTTCTCATTTTTAACTTGGGCTCTAAAACTTTTGAAATAAGAAAAATATTCAGATTTCTTTGTTAGAAAATAAACCCACATAAATCTAGTGTAAACATCAATTAAGACAAATACGTAATATTTTCCTCCAATGCTTCCAGTTTTTGTTGGACCAAAAAGATCCATATGCACCAAATGCAATGCATCAGTGGTTGAGACTTCAACGAATAATTTAAAAAATGATTTATCTTGCTTACCATATTGATAAGGATCAAAGACTTTTGAATAATAAAATCTAAGCTCTGGTAGATCCTTAACTAGTATTTTCTTAGAGAGTTTGCATAGGTTCCTAAGGTTACAGTGTCATAACCTTCTATGACATAACCAAGAATGATATTCCATTGCACCAAGACAAGGTAGATCTTAGATCATAAGGTCTTATAAGTTTAGTGTGTATACATTCTCTTTCCTATTGGCAGAAAGAATAAAATATTCCTTCGAATTGTGTACTAAACACTTATCATTCCTAAAATTCACAAGGTAACCTTCATCACATAATTGACTTATGCTAATAAGGTTTTTATTAAGACCCTTAGTAAATAAAATGTTTGAAATCAATGTTTTTTCAAGAAGAACAGTATTACCTATACGAATAATTTCTCCTTGAGATTTATCTCTGAAAGTTAATTTTCCTCCCTTCATCTTGATAATATTTTGAAATAAGTTTTTGTTACCAGTCATGTTCTGAGAACATCCACTATCTAAGTACCATGTATTTCTATTGGTACTCTCTTTTCTTTCCAAAAAATAAGAGTGTTAGACTTTAAGATCCCAAAATTTATTGGATCTGGAAACTTTAGAAAGAAATATCATAGGAATCCACATTTTCATTAAAAAATAAGATTTATGAAAACCTAAAGAATGAGTTTTGTTTATGGAACATTTTTTTGAAAATTCCCACCACACTGACACTTAGTGCATAATGGATCACTTTTAGGAACAAAATAATTGTTACTAAAAACTGGTTTTGAATTAGTATAACCAAATCAATAATTATTCCTTAGAGGTCGAATTTGCGAATACATCTTGTCAAAGTTTTCCTTTACCAGGGTAAAATTTGAAAAACACTTTCTCAAGGAAAATATTTCCAGCTTCAGTCTAATGACTAAGTTTTTATCCTAAAAAACATTAGTTTTAGAACTAGAGTTAGTATCTATAACATTTTTCTTAGAAATTAATTTTTCTAAATCCTTAGAAAGTTTATCCATCTCAGAATTAACATTCTCAAGGGTTTTTGAAAGATTTTCAAAATCAAGGGTTTTCATATTAAGATCTTTAGAAAGATATGATATTTCTTTAGTATGAATAGAAATTCTAGAATTTTTCTTATCAAGATTTTTCTTGACTTTAGAATTTTCATTCTCAAAGAGCTTAGAAAACCTAGAAACTTCTTAATAAGTAGGTAAAGTATTATCTTAATCAGAAGAAGATTCTTAATTTGAAGATTCATAATATTACTATCACTATAATTAATATTCAAGGATACATTGGTTATGGATTTAGTATTGTGTACCTTAGCCATTAAACAATGATTTTCAATAGGTAACTTGGAAAGTAGACCAAGATTCTTCTGTCCAGAATATTTGTACTCTGAGGATTATTCAGAATAGTCACCACCACTATCACTCTAGGTGTCATTGGATTTCAAAAATTTCTTAGATTTATCCCTATATTAATTCTTTTATATTCCTCTCAAAATGATTTTCCTTTCTATCTTTTCTCTTAAGCATAGGAAAATCTGGCCTTATATGCCCTACTCTTTTTCATCCATAGAAAGTGACTTTCAAATCTTTATTGTCTTTTATTTCTTTATTCTTGTATCTAGATTGAAAGTTCTTCTGTCCAACAATCTTGTTCATCCTTCAAGCAAGATTGGATAACTCGTTTTCTAAAGATTTGCTTCCACTAGATTCAGATTGAATAACAACCTTATTAGATTTAGATCTTGTAACTCTCTCAAGATTCTTGGATTTCATATGATTTTAAGTAGTTGTAAAAGAAACACTTCCATTTACATTCTTTTTCTTATTCATATCAACATCTCTCTTCATTATAGTCTCATGTTGCAGAAGAGTTCCAAAAATATCATCAAGAGAAATCTGAGTAACTTTTATATTTTCATCTATAGTTTTCCTCTTTGATTCCCATTCGTTAGGCAGGATGTTTTTGATTTTTTCTACAAGAGCTTCATCATATAATCATTTCTCCCCAATTGATTGTAAACTATTGACAATGGTCATGAATCTTTGTTGTACCTTACATATAGGTTCTCTATAAGGAAAGAAGAAACCATGATACTTAGCTCTGATCATTTCTCTTCTAGTTTCAATTACTTTGGAAGTTCTAAAGTGTGTTACTTCAAGATTCTTCCAAATAATATTTGAAGATTCACAAGATAAAATTTGGATATATATATTTCTATTAATGTAACGAAACAACGTATTTCATACCTTAAAGTTCAGATGGTATTCTAACTTTTCTGTATTAGTAAAGGTTCTAAGTTTCTTATCAGGAATCTTATAATCTCCAGTCAACATAATGTAGTTGTCTACACCTATGTTTATCACAAAGGTATTCATTATGTATCTCTAGTATTCAAAGTCATTTCCATCAAATATAGATGGTTTAGTAGGATTAATATTTTCAATCGAACCAATATTCATTCTTTCCATCTAAAAGAAAATATCTTTCCACACAAAATTTGCAAATAATAGAAGTTTGTAAACAAGGATAAAAATTCCTAAGCAAGAAAAATATTATGAACAATGAAAACTTGAGCAAGAAAACTTATATGTGAATATAAGTATTTCAGAAACTTCCTCTGATACCAATTGTAGGATCATAATATGATGTAGATGCTCAATATACAAGAGGGGGGGGGGGGGGGTGAAATGTATCCTTTAAAAATTCCTTTGGAACTTTTAAAATTGATACAAAACTTTCTATTGTTTAACAAAGTAAAACTAGGTAAATTCACAAAACCTCTTAGTTCTACAAACTTGCTAGGTAAATCCATGTTTATTCCCTTTCTCATATTTCTAGATTACTATTTTCCTTATGTATTTCCCCATGGTATCATATTTAATTTTAAGAGATATATGGGAGTTATGAGAACTATGTGGATTTTTAAATAAAGATAAAATATTTATGTTTAAGATGATGTATTTATGTTTCTAATAATCCAAAGACACTAGACCTGTAGATCCTTTATTTTTATTTTTTGGTAAATTATATTAAATATCATGAAATAATATGCGTTTGAGGCTTAGGTCACCATATGATGTATTTTCTGTTGGTTTTTTATATTAGTGTACTATTATTATTAATTTTTTTTTGTAACACCATAATATTTTTGAATGTATTTTCTTTTAAATAAAACATGTGTGTATAATATCTTATAATACATGAAACACTAAACTAAAATAATAATAGAAAATAAAAGAAAAATAAATCATCTTTAAATGAAATATAATATACAAAATAAATGAATTTATGGGATTCTATTTTACTTAGGAAAATACCAATACTTAGAGAGAAATTATTTAAATAAATTATATGTTTTTGATAAATTTAATTATTTTAAGGAAATGATATCAATAAAATTTATTGATAAAATTAAATTAAAAATTATTAAAATAAATTAATTACTTCTATATAATGATAAGGAATACCAATCTAATAATTTCAGACCAAACATACATGTTTGCGTTTACAAAAAATATTTTTATATTATATTATATGTTTTTTTAAATCTAAATTTATATTATTTTGAGTATTAAATTTAATAAAAAGTATTATTTATAAATGTAATAAAATTAATAATCATTCAGAAATTTATTATCAATTGGTTATTAATGAAGATGAAATTATTTGACTGTAAAAAGTTGTATTTTTCAAAAAACTGTTTTTATATGCACAACATATTTTTATCTTAATAAATTAAATTTACCACTACTACTTAATGATTTTATTAAATTGTATTGATAATATTCTATAAAATATGTTAGCCTTCAATTAATGGTTGTTTCTAGTAATGTGATGAGAATAATTTCATTTTTATACTTAAAATGCATTCTTCCTAAATATGATTTTTACGTGTTATGTGTGTTAAGATTAAAATTATTTTTAACCACATTTAGAATTTGAATCTTATAACTTCTTTTTTTCAAATTTAGAAATTTAATTTTCAAATTTTATGATAAGATATATTTCATTTTTATTCACAAAGAATAGTTACCATAGTAAATGTTTGTCACTTCAGAAAAGCTTAAAAGGGTTTAAAATAGGGTTAAACTAATGGATAAAGCCAACAATATCACTAAAAAATTTCTAAATTTGATTTATTGAGCATATTTTTGGCACATCTCGTAATATATTTTATATTAGTAGATTTATTTCCACTTTCCTTTGAGAATTAGGATTATTTTATTTTAAATATATATATATTTACAAGAGTGTCACTCCCATAACTTATAAAAGGATCCCTTCACCACCTCACTTATCACCACACATTGAGCACTTAATATTGATCAAAACATGAAAAAATATATCCATCAATCTCTTCACAATGTTATATAGGTTCTAGAATCCATGATAGACTAATCTATAAATGCTTAAAGAGAATCCTAGTAAGATATCCAAGGTAGAAGAAATTGTCCTAACCGAGTTATTTCAAGTTTATTTCATCTTACACCTCATTAAAATATATTATAACCATACTAATATAATAAAATAATTATCATTAGTGTAATGAAATTTTATTATACTGATGGAACAACCATTAGATTCTTTCTTTCTAAACATTGAAAAATGGAAATGTCATCCATGTTACGTGTGGACTACCACATCTGTGAATGATGTATTTCATTTGTCATCAGTGACTTATATGGTTGGTAATATAAATGGATTTATTAAATAAATATGATATTTATAATATTATTAAGATTCTATAAATATAATATTTCCATTAAATTAATAATATTAACAATAAATGCTCAATGTAAACTTAAACACCTCAAAAGGGGCATATCAAGACAGTTTGTAAGTAATCACATCGTACGATTATGTTTAATTTATATTATTTATATAAATTTTCTTGAATATGATTTATCTCTTTAAAACCATGTGTTTTAAACAATTAATCTGTTATAAAAGTTATATTATTATTATATAATAACATGTTCTTACTCATTCAACCATTATAATGTGTTCTTATTTTGGTCGAGTTTTACCACCTACATGAAAATTGTTATAGTGTTTATCTCATTAATGAATAATAAAACTTAAATAATATATAATAATATATAATAATGAGTAATTTTAGGTTTTTTCTTAATTATAGAGTGGCAATATTCAAAATTATTATTACTGATAAATTTAATTATTTTGTTAATTCAATAATCACCGAAAAGGGAATTTTTAAGTATTCCATGAGAATAATAAACATAAGTTCCATAAAAACAATCATGGTAATCCACAACGATATCAAAAAATTTATTAAATCTTTATAAATTTTATGGAATGGTAAAATATTCATAAAAATAGAAGTAAATGAATGTTCCCAATCGAAGTATTATATCACTGAGAGGGAGAGGAGGTGAATTAGTGATACTATTTTTTCTTTTATGTTTATTTATAATTGAAACAAAATTAACATCATATTAAGAATTTAAATTTCCTACTGAGAAACAAACCAATACACATCCAAAAGAACAATAAGATTTACAAGGTTCTCTATTCAATAAGAATATCTATGTACTTGGTATGGTTTGTAAATGATCCAATACCATACAATCCACTAGAAATAAATACTTAGATTACAACAAGTAGGATGCACCCTTCCACTCATAGAGCCCTATGAAACAATACAAATAGTGCATGTGCATACTCTTAGCACAATAGGGTAATAAAATTATTTTGTAACAAATCATGTTACCGCTGCTTCTTTTCAATTCAAAAAATGAATTCAAATTTTAATACAATTCATCAATTCCTTGCTCGGAAGAAATGTAAGAACCACCTGGACTTTGTTATGAAACACTGAGTCTGATCTTTTTTGACTCCAAATCATCTAAGTCTGATTCTTACAAAACAACACTCCTAGACCTATTTTATAATAGAATACAATAGAGTAGAATCATCACCACTCCAATTCTTGAATACAATTGTCATGCCAAATAGAATACAAATAAATTGGCACCACCCAAAACAATTTTCAATCCAAGCAGAATTGATCTCTTCTTCTCTCTAGAAACCCAGAGATTCTCTCTCTTCTATAGTGAATAGTGAAATCCAACCAAAGTATAATGTACTTATTTCCCTTTTATAGGTGACCCAATACAAGTTTAAGCGGGAATCCAAAAACACTTTCACACTCGCTTAAACTCACCCAAATATGAATTTATCCTGGAATCTTAGAGCAATGATGACTTTGTCAAAGATTCTCGATTCTTCTCAAATCTTCCAAAATCTTCACCTCTTCTTATTCAGACTCCCATTTCAATTTCTGAAACCAATTTCAATTGAATAGGAATACATGGTTCTAATCAACTAATTCTGATTCCTCATGTTGATTGTTGAATATGATTCTCAGAACCAATTTGAATCAAGATCTTATATTTGAATGTTCATATCTCCCTCAACAAATCATTTAGAAATATTCTTAACTTTTATTTTCTCTTGAACCACTTGATAAAAAATTATTCATTCAAAAAACTATTTCTTGAATCATGACTACCTTCTTGACTTTAAATTCATTGAGGATCATCTCTAGAATCATCTAACTTCATTTGAAAAGTATTGTAACTTTCCATTCATTCCTTCTTATTTATTTTAATCTCAACCCAAGCATGATATTTTATGAATAAAAATGGTCTTGATATAATCATCTTGAATACAATCATTATAGATATGATCATTCTAGAAACCATCATTTCAGGTTACGATCATTCTGATTATGATCATTCTAGTTATGATAATTCTGGACACGATCGTTGTTTATGTTCATTCAGATTATGATCATTTTGGTTATGACCAAATTCAATCTAAAAAAAATGATCTTCCTCGATATAATACAATACAATCTAATAAGTATGATCTGCCCAGATAAGATACAAAACAATATGAATGTGATTCATTCGGAATAGGCACCATCTTATTCCTTTTCTTCTACCCAAATAAGATTGTTTTGAAGAAAAAAATCGGTGACTTATATTCCATCAGTGTCATGTCTTCTATAAGGAACACTTTTCATTGGCACCAATTTTCCATCGGAAACACCTATTCAATCAGCATCATGTATTACATTGGCACCACTTTTAATTCCACTTGGTATCCAATTTTTTTGAAAGACAATCGATACAATCTGGATACGATTGTTTTGAAACACAATCAGCACCACCTCATCAATCTAGGTACGATTATTTTGAAAAACAATAACCACTAACTCTTCAATCAGGATACGATTATTTTGAAAAAAATACATAACGCCTCTTTAATACAGATAAGATTGTTTTCTGATTGTTTTAAAAAACAATCGGTACCACTTAATTCTCTCTACCATCTGAATCTGAATATGGTTCTTTTCTGATTGTTTTGAAAAAAAATTTAGTACACCTTCTTTCTCTCTACAATCCAGATACAATAAATCTTAATACGATTATTTTCTAATTTTTTTAAAAAACATTCTGAATATGATTCTTTTCTGATTATTTTGAAAAAAAACCTGAATATGATTCTTTTTTAATTAGCATCATCTCTTTCACTCCCCTTTCCTTTTAGAAATCTTGCATCACAATTTCTAAATACAAATAATGATTTATATGAAATACAAATAAAAAAGGAATCATCAAAATTGGTTTGAATTGTATTCATAGAGACTCCAATTATTTCTAAATCTAATCAAATGTTTTACAAAACAAAACCCAAAACAATTATTTCCAAAACAAAGTGAAGTGATTTCTTTTCTTCAAAACCAACCTTGAAAAAAAAGACAACTCTTGAAACCTTCATCACCTTGGTCCCAACAATATCCCATTTTTATTTTTTTATCACCCAAGTTTCATAAATCATTGAACTTTGTAACCTCAAGAATGGATTACATATCAACAATTCTAAGCCTATATGATCTAACTCATTGCAGGAAATAAGAATCATTAATAGAAATACAATGCTATCCAAAAAACTGATTATCACAACCACTATCATTTATCTTTATTTTCTTCATTATCCTAGGAAAATAATTCAATTTTTTTCCTACAACCACTCCAACAAACAGTTAGAATAGTTCACACATAAAACAATTCTGAATTCACAACTTACCCACAACTCTCACTTTTGTGTAATAGATTTATGAAACAAAACAATTCTCCCCCTTGAAAAAAATCCAAGGGTAAGATGAGAGAGGGGAAAAATACACATACCTTAACCTTGAAAAGAAAGATCTTGGACACCCATGTTCAACCTCATTTTTGAGAATGATTCCATCAATAATGTTTTTGTGAAAATATCAGAAACTTGTTTTGATGATGGAACATACTTTAACTTTAATTCATTATTCTCCACATGCTCTTTGACGAAATGATATTTGATATCAATATGTTTTGAACAAGAATGTTGCATGGGATTCTTGGTGAGATTGAGTGTGCTTTGATTGTCACAACCAAATAGAAAGGGTAAATTAACCTCAACAAGTAAATCTTCCAATTGTGTTTTCATCCACATAAGTTGAGTAGTGTCTTGAGTAGTAGAAACATACTCTTCTTCAACCGTATTGAGAGTTAATGAGTTTGTTTCTTCAAATTCAAACTAACACAATTATTTTCTAAAAAGAATACACTACCATATATTGATCTTATATCATCAACATTTCTTTCCTAATCTTCATCAAAATACCCAAATAAATCAATACAATATGAGAGGAAATATCTGATTATGAATTATATTGTGCCTCTGAGGTATCTGAGAATTATTTTTCTAGTAATAAGATGATATTATCTTGGAGTACTCTGAAATCATGCACATAATGTAACAACATAAACAATGTCAGGTATTTAGGAAGTCAAATACAATAGAATTCCAATCAGCTTCCAATACTCTTTTTGATTAACTTATTTTCCTTATACATATTTAATCATCTTTGTTCCCACTAAAATGGGCATGGAAATAGGTTTTTAATTTTCTATGCCAAACCTCTTGAGAGGTTATTTTGCACACTTTTCTTGGGAGAGGAAAATTTATTCTTTCTTTTTATGGATTTGTAACCCAATAAAGTATTTCATTTCTACTATCATGAAAATTTCAAATAAATTCGTTATTTCTTTAGAAAATATTTCATAGCTTCCTTCATCATTCAAAACAAAGATAATGTCATCAACATAAACAATTACAATAATGGAATACTCTAGACTTTATCAAATGTGAAGATTTCTATCCACTCTTACTTTTTTAAAATTTATCTTTCTTAAGCATGTATCCAATTTAGAATACCATTCCCCCAGAGATTGTTTTAGGCCATACAAATCATTTTTCAATCTTCACACATAACCTTCATTTTTTACAATAAAAAAGGCAAAAGTTTGTTCAAAATAAACCTCTTCTTCAAGATCACCATTTAGGAATGTAGATTTAACATCCATTTTAAAGATATTATATCCTCCTTGTCTAGAAATAGCAAGAAATATTCTGATTGTTTCAAGTCATTCCACTAGGGAAAAGGTTTCATCAAAATCAATACCCTCAATCTGTGAATACCCTTTTCAAACCAATCTTGCTTTGTTTCTTATAACTTCACCTTTTCCATTCATCTTGTTCTAGAAAACCAATTTTGTACCAATGATGTTTTTGTTTTCATGATTGGGTACTAGTTCCCATGTATTATTCTTTTCAATCTAATCCAGTTCTTCATTCATTACTTGAACCCATTCCAAATTCTAAAAAATTTCTTTCACATCATTCGATTTCACTTTTGAAGATAAAGAAGTATGTATAATGGAATTGGTTGTTCTTCATCTTTGAATATTCTAATGTTGATCACCAATTATATTTTGTGCTTCCACATGTTTCCTCAGCCTTGGATAGTATTTTCTATTTTCTTCCTCATCACTAGAAATAGCTGAGTTGGATTCTTCACTTTTATTAGGATTACAATAGTTTGTATCCTTATTAGAATTATCTTCATCAACATTCTTAACTTCATTGTCCGCCTGAACACGTTTCTCTTTATCAGATACTTTAATCACTTTTACATTAACTAAATCATAAATTATTTTTAGTTCTTTGTGGAAGCATCAGTACCATATTACTTCTGAAGAATATCCAAGAAATATTCCATCCTCACATTTCTGCTCAGACTTACCATAGTTTCCACCTTTCTTCTTTATAGTTCAAGGACTCACGAAAACTCTAAAGTGATTAAAACTTGGAGTTTTTACATAAAATAATTCATAGAGATACTTGATTTATTCCTATAGAAACAAAGGTTCTGAATATAAATAGTAGTACTCATGGCTTTCCTCCAAAAGTAATGAGAAAGGCCATGCTCAACTAACATGGTTCTTACCATTTCCACCAGAATTCTATTATTTCTTTCAAAAACCGCATTTTGTTGGGGAGTGTATGGAAAGATATACTCATACCAAATTCCATGCTTCTCAAGATATTCTTCAAACTCTTCATTTCGGTTTTCACCACCATTATCAGTTCTCAAATTCTTCACAGAATACTCACATTCTTTCTTAGCTTTTCTTTTGAAACTTTTAAACATTTTCAAAGCATCTGATTTGTGTTTCAGGAACATAACACAAATAATGTGAGTAAAATAATTAATGAAAGTAATGAAGTACTTATCTTATTTTTTTATTGTTTTATCATTGGCCCACTTATATCAGAATGGATCAGCTCCAGGGGTTGTTTTGAAGAAATATATACTTTCTTATGCACAACATGTGTAATTTTTTTTTCTCGAAGATAGTGCAACACCAATATCTTATTATTATAAAATCAGGAATGTCTCAAACACCATATCTTTTAGATAGTTTTATCATGTTTCAATAACACATATATCCAAGCCTCTTATGACATAACTGATTCTCTTCCTCCATACTCATGTAACAAGAGTTTTATAAATCACCAACCTGAAACAAATTTCTTTTCGTAAGTTGGCCTCTTGTAATAATCTTTCCATATTATTTACTATTTACAAAAAATCCATCTTTATTTAATATAACCTTTTTACTCTCATCACACAATTGTGATACACTTAGCAGGTTGTGTTTCAACCCATCAACATACAATTTTTTCTTAGATTTCATCTTTTTTTCTAATAATGGATGACCCGACACCTTTGATTTTCAATGATTCATCATTACCAAATGTAACTGTGCCTTATTTATAATATTTCACATCCTTTAAAAATTTCATGTCTCCCATCATGTGATAAGAACACCCACTATCAAGTATCTAGGTTCGTTCTTCTTTCATGGCTTTTAATGCAGTTCCAACAACATGTGAGGTCCCAGATTTTCTTAAAGCGTGTTTTTTGTTTAAGTGTTGGATTGGATCTATTTTTTGAAGCTATTTAAGTGTTTAATAAGTTTATGTGGGAGCTTAAGGGGTGCCCTGGGGGCTCGAGGCGTGAAGATAAGAGAAATAAGGCCAAGTAGTGCAAGGGTCACGGTCTGCGCACAATTAGGGGAAACCGTGCGTGTAAACTATGCAGACCAACCATCATCAGAAAGTAGACTTTGCATGACTTGTGCATAGTTAGGGAAAACTGTGTGGGATCCCCAAGAAACAATGTGTACTAACCTCTCTCAGATAGTATCTGTCTCATGGTTTGCACAAGGTTTGGAAAATGGTTCGGATAAAACATGTGGCCTAAAAAAGTTGAAAAAATTTACAAAAATTCCACCCCAAGATTTTAAGACCCAACTTGGTTTTTTCCTCCTCCTTATCCCTTAGAACCCTAGTAATAAACCATATCTCTTAAGAACTCTCAAGTATGGTTATCCTATGATTCTTGGGCTTTTTGAGTGCTGTCAAGTGTGGATTGAAGATCCAGGTAAGCCTAATTCTCCTCTTGGTTCTCTTTTTAGTTTAGGGTTTGTATCTTCCTCTATTCTACATCCAAAACTCTAAAAAACTCATTTTCAGATGAGATATAGGTTGAGGATTTATGGAGTACTTGAATCCAGATATAATGAAATGATTAAAAGTTTGTTCATCAATAAAAATGATGTAGGTGGTCTATAAGTTTTATTCCATAGTTTTATTTTTTATTTGTGCATGGAAGATGGTGTTCTTGTTTTCCCCTTTTTGTGTTGTTGGTTCCGTTGAAGTATGTGATAAAAATGGGTGCATAAGTGACCAATTGAAACCCTCACAACCCCCTTTGGATGTGTTGAGGATGACTTGACCATTTTAGGGCCACCCATGGGGTGCACCGGAAATCTCGGACCTAGAGAGTGGTAGGGTTAAGTGAAGGATTTTCAAGTAAAGTGTGAAGCCCATGTAGAACATATTAAATAGTTGATAAGGTAGTAAATGGAATGATGATAAATATACCTATGGAAATAAGGTCATGATATGCTGTTGGAATGACATGAATATGGGTAATTGAGTTGAAAGAGATTATGTCGATTGTTTCATGAATTTTGGTTAGAAATGCCTAAGGAGATTAGGGCATATTAAATGGTGAAAATGTAAATGGGTAATGTAATGAGAAATGGGGAATATATTAATGGGATGTAACAAGGGAATGGATAAATTTTTGGAATGGGTTAATACATGAGAATGAGTGGTACACCTAAATGATTGAATGTAATAAAGGGGTTGTGTTATGTGATATGAGAATTGTACTTGAAATGCATAAGTGTGTAAATTCTTGTGAAATGATGAATGGGATAAATAGGTTAATGAATGGTAAATTAAGAATTTAGAAAATTTATAGGGGATGTTGAATATGCCTAATGGATTAAGGCACGATAATGAGAATTTGGGTAAATGAATATGAATTTTAGATAGTAAATGTATTAATAGGTTATGGCATAGTATTAATTCCCATGTTGTTGTTATGAATTGTGACAACAAATGGAATTTAATATGCTTGGTTGTGTTATGGTATGGTTATGTTGATTCGATAAATAAGCATGTGCACATGGCTTGGTAGTGTGGGGTATTGACTTGAGGTTCTACACCCACAGGTCGATTTAGAAAGATGCTCTAAACTACACCCCAAAATGCACGGGTTAGGGAAGGGGACAAAGGCTCAATTCTCCTAATGGTTTCATTCCACTCAGACTGAGGCTTCAAGGTGAGTATAATGTGTTCATGTGATATGTGGATCCCTAGTGAGTTAGAGACTTGATTTTTTCCCTATTCATTGTGATTTATTTCCTTAGAACCATGTGTAGATGACATTTATGCCTAATACAGGGAACATGTGATTAAATGGATTGGGTAATGAAGATGGTATAAGGAATGTAATTGGGATAAATGCTAGGAATAAATTAAAGGAACTTGTTAAATGATAGCACACAAATTTTACCTTGTTTACTTACCATTTATTTTTGTACTTTCATGCACTATCTATTAGACTAGATATTTTGTAGGCACTGTTGGTGGTGGCCTACTGATTTTTGTACCCACACCCTACTCGGGCCACCATTAGGTACCCGAGAAGATCTCTTGGTTTTAGGCCAGGGTAAGGGAAATGGTCCCATACTAAGATGTTGAGTTGGGATTGGGATGTACATGGAGAAGGATCCATACTTAGGGTCAGGACCCATTTGGAGTTGTGGCCATTTATTTTATTTTTGGGTTTTATTCACATGCACTACTAGTGTTTCATAGCATTGTTGCATTTGATTTGTGTCATATCCCATTTTGGGAATGTTGGGTTATTCATATTTATTGGTTGTTTCATATTGCTTCAGTTATTTTTATTGTGTTCTATTGTAGATTACTCTGATAATGAGGGTATAGTCTGCCCAAGTGACTTATTAGACCCTCACTGCTAGTTTACAACCTCTAGCATATGGGTAGGCATGCTTGAGGTCATGTAGAAACTTGGATCGGGGCACCAGTTTAGTGGCTCCTAGATCAGAGATGTTACAAAGTGGTATCGACAGATTAATTTTATCTTTATTACTATTTGGGATGGTAGATATGAGATTAGGATAATGTCAGGCCTTATTAATAAGCTTATTCTTGGGAGTATCTAACCCATGTATGAGGGAAAACCCAGGTGAACCTGGGTGGAAATTTTTGTTCTTGATGTGTGTTGTTACAATTGAATGATATTTCACCATTGGGTGATGCACATGTTGTGTGATTTGATTGATTTATGATATTTCACCCATTTTTGGAATTTCACGAGGTTGTTCATTCATGCATCATTTAGGCACCTAAGGATATAGGTGTCAGGCATCATTATAGGCACACACATGGGGTGGGTGTTTGGGGAATAGAGAATAGAATGCATTTTATTTACTTGATAAATATGAAGGAAATGATTCCTAATAATTTTAATGAAAGTGGGTGAATGAAAAGAACACATATGAATAGTAAGGAATGTTGTGTATAATGAAATGTTGTGATCAAGTTAAAATTTTGGGTTTTGATAATTTTTAAATGCTATTTTAGTGTCTAAAGTGAAAAGGGTTTCATAATGGTGGTAAAATTATTAGTGAATTGTTTTGAATAAAAGGTGTAAATGAGTTAAAATGATGATTTTAACAAGTTTTGAAATGGAAAGTGTGCCTAAGAGGGTAGGAATCGTGTTGTAAAAGAATAATTGGTTTGAAGAATTATTGATGAAAGAATTGTGATAATGTAAATTGGTTACCCATGTAGACCATGACCCATAGTAGGGATGGTAGAGGGTAGTGTTCTAAGTGTAATGATGACCTTTGGGATAGATTATGAGGAATGGTTTGTTTAAGGTTGATAGTGTGAGATATTTCTAGCTGTGGTTAATTCCTATTGGTCTTTCTTAAAAGATTTGGATGAACGATAAGTTTAGAATGAAAATTTTTGTATTTAAAGGTGGGTATACCTTGTGTTGACGGTTTGATCCTTGTATGTATGGGTTGGGGTAGTGAGAGTACCCTAGTTGAGACTTTGGGTTTGGATTGTGAATTATTTTCGGTTGTTATATGGTTTAGGTTGTGTGTGTTTAGGGAACTCTTGGTGGGGTTGTGGCCTTGGGGTTGTGATTCCTTGTTCGATAAAGTGGGTGAGGAATATATCGTGGTTCGTGACTGTACGGAGTGCATGTTGGACCCTAAGGATGGTGCCTAGGTCTTAGTGACATTGTGAGTTGAGACCTTGCGAGTTATGTCTTGAATCCTAGAGAGGATTTTTTTTCTTAGTGCCAAAGTATGTGTAAAACTATGGTGTTTAAACTAGATTAAATAGTTTTTTAGTGTTCTAGGCATAGTACACATCAAAACTGGGTTGAGAGTGTCGTGCACGAGCATTGCTTTGTTCTTGGTAGGATAAGTATGGTTTGGAGAGAGGACCAATGGTTTCTTATGGTTGTGACTCTAGTATAGGGAGTTGGTATCATTAAACCTTCAGGGTGACCTATGAGAGAGGTCATACATGATTTCTAGTGCTTTTGGGTGTGTTCCACACTTATAGATGTTTGGAAACTTGATAGTGGGATACAAAGTGTTGCATGGTGCAGGTTTGACCTTGGGGGGGGGGGGAGTGAAAAGGTTGATGGTTTGGGGTGAGACTTGAGTGGTGGTCATGTGTCGATAGTTTCAAAAAACCAAGGGTGACTTCGTGGGAGTATATCCCATGGATGTGGGTCCCTTGGAATATGATGCATGGGAGATGCTACAGAGGTGGTGTTAATGAAAGTTTTGAGGACGGTAAAGTATGTTTGGTTCTTCCATAAGGTCACCTTAGTTATTGTGATGGGATGTAAGGTTTGTTTTAAAGGGTTATATCATATAGATTCCTAACTCGCCCTTTTGGATGATGATTAACAGGGTTCTTGAGGTTGTATCTAAGTAGCAAGGCAAGAGTGCACGAAGTATGGTTATATGCCTTTTCTTGATGGTGACACCCGAGGTGGGGGTGTTCACGTGGATGAACTTGTTGTATGAATTATTTGGTTGTTGAGTAAGGTGCAGAGGCCACCTCAGGGCTAATGAGGTTCAATAACCAAGAGAAAGGGTTAGGTAAGTAAGCAGGCAATGGTCTATACGCAAGTTAAGGTTGTTTTGTGAGAGACTGATGTTTTGGATGGTGTGGTAGACCATGTGCTACGATTGTTGGCTATTAGGGACACATCGAAAGAATTAAAGCAGCGAGGAAGAAATAGTTCCACGTGAAATGTTGGTTTACAGCTTATTGGTGATTTGGTTGCGGAGCGATGGTTAAACATGGTTGGAAAACTCACCTGAGTGGTGGTGGTTAAGTGTTGATGAAATGTGTTCGATAGGGAGGCTTGAAATCCTTGGTAGGTCATGGTGTCCCATAGTTTGACAACAAAAATGGATTAGTTGGGGGTGGTGTTCCTCGACAACTTCTTATCATACCTTAGCTAGTGACGATGATTCCCAACATCTTGATACCATCCTAGGTACGTTGAGAAGCTCTGGTTCATGCCAATACACATGATGGTGTTTGGTTAGATGAGGGACATTATGAAGTTTACGCTCAAAGAAACGATATATTTGGATCTTGATGGTGGGATGTAAACCCTTAATGAATTGGGGTGAGGTCCTTGGAATGGAATGAATATTAACACACGTCATGGGTTTCATTCAAAGAAGACTGGAATGGGCACTGGTTGACATTCATTTTCTTGTTTTGGAAAAATCTAGTTATCCATGTCAAAGTTTTGGGGTTCAATTTGTGATTGAGTATAAGATGCGGTAGTTGGAATCACTCATGGAGAGTAATGGTGATAAAAATCCTAATGTGGGGAGTGATAATTCAGTCCTGGATATGGAGAAGAGAACATCAAATCAACGTAGTGACATCGGGGTGCCAATGAGAAACCTTTAATATGCTTGTTAGGTTCCTCGGAGAGGCATGTGGGCCTTGGATGTGGTAACTGATGAGCCAAGAGCTGGCTTTAAGCTCAGGGTGGTTCCATGTGAAGCTTGTGAGGTCTGTGTTGATTTCATAGAGTAGTTTGGTTTGATATGAAAATAGGTTGTGGAAAGATAAGTTGGGGCCCTATAACTCTAACTAATATTGGGTTCGACTCAGGTAATTTTCTTTAGTATTGTTTTGGTATGCCATGAAGTTGAGTGAACGTTGGCTAGGGGATGTGGTGTCATGACAAGGGTGAAGTTTGATAACGGTCTGAAGGGCGGTAACACCGTGATGATGGAATTATACTATAATTAATAAAATAACCTCATTAGGTTAATGGGATGAAAATAATAGGCTTCAAGTTAGTAAGAACCTTGGAAAGGTGAGAAAGGGGTAGCGTACTATCAGTGGAAGGTGGGTTTTTTGGGACAAGACAGTCGAAGGTGGTTCGACCTGAGATGGTAAACTCAAATGGGTGTGGTGAGAGTAAACCACCTCAGGGTTCATATTGTAGTAGAAAGAACCTCTTGAAATGAAGTTGTACCTGAGTGATGTCACGTTGATCTCAGTCCTTGGATGGAGAGTGTAATAATGTCCCCCTGAATGGTTTCGACGATGTGACTAGATGCCGATGTAGGGTAATTACCTATGGATGGTGGGGCATGGTGAGTTAGAACATGAAAGGTTATGGGAAAGTTGAGTTGAGTTCTAGTGGTCCTTCTTTGATGGGGAGGTATCATGTACCGAAGATAGTGGGGAGAACCATATTGGGTAAATGGTTGGTTGAAGATGTGATCAGAATTTTGGGCTGGAAGGACTCGAGTGGTCACTTTTTGGGTGAGTTGGCCTTGGTAGAGATCCTAGGCATGGTTTAACTGGTTGAGTAGAAGAGAGTTTTGAGTTGCATTTGGATGTATAGTTATGGAATGAAATCTTTAGGAAAGGTGGTTGGAATGATTTTTTGTTTTCTTCCAGGTGATACCAGGTTTGGTCACTGTTAGAGTTGGGTGAACATGAAAATGACGCTAAGTTATTTGGGTCATGAGTTGTGCAGAGGATCAAGAAAATGAGGTGATGATTGGTTCCTCCATGATTATTTGATGGTTTGTGTTAATTTTTCTTGTGTTGTGATCTAGGTGTTGTCACCTAATTTCCCCCCATGAAGTTTTCGCGGTGAGAATGGTTGAATTTGATGAATTCTTGAGGAGTTTCAGATCGTGTTGTGGTCATAGTGAGGAAGGATTGTAGGGAAAGTTTGTGACATTGAACCGTGTTCAGTGTCCTTATGATGTGAAACCATAAACTTGTAAAGTGGGTGGATAGGAAGGCCTAGTGGAATGACTTTTAGTTACAGAATCATAGTGATTCCTAGAAGAGAAGCTCGAGGACAAGCTGTTATAAGGTGGTGGGGGGGGGGGGTTGTAAGGTCCCAAATTTTCTTAAAGTTTGTTTTTTGTTTAATTGTTGGCTTGTATCTCTCCTTTATAGCTAGTTAAGTGTTTACTAAGTTAAGGTTGGGGCTTGGGGGTGCCCTGGGGGCTCAGGTCACAAAGATAAGAGAAATTAGGCCAAGCAGTACAAGGCACATGGTCTGCTCACGGTTAGGTGAAACTGTGCGGGAAACCATGCAGACCAGCTATCCTCATACACTATCCTTTTGATGACCTATGCATGGTTAGAGAAAACTATGTGGGATCCCTATGAAACCATGTGGATTGGACTCTCATAGATAGTATCTGTCGCAAGGTTTGCGTACGGTTTGGAAAACCGTGAGGGCAAACCGTGCGACCCAAAAATGTTGGAAAAATTTACAAAAATTCCACCCCGGGATTTTAAGACCCAACTTGAGTTTTCCCTCCTCCTTCTCTATTGGAAACCTAGGAACGAACCAAAGCTCTCAGGAGCTCTCAAGGATGGATCTCCTTCAATTCTTGGGCATTTTGAGTGCCGTCAAGTGTGGATTGAAGATCCGAGTAATCCTAATCCTCCACTTGCTTCTCTTTTTAGTTTAGTGTTTATATCTTCCTATTTTCTCCATAAGAAACCCTAAAAAACTCATTTTTGGATGATATATAGGTTTATGATTCAAGTAGTTCTTGAATACAGATCTAAGTTCATGATAAAGAGTGCATTCATCAAAAAATATGAGGTAGGTTGTCTACATGTTTTATCCCATAGTTTTATTTAAAATTTGTGCATGGAAGATGGTGTTCTTGTTTTCCCCTTTTTGTGTTCTTGGTTTCGTTGAAGTATGTGATAAAAAATGGGTGTCTAAGTGACCAATTGAAACCCTCATGATCCCCTTGGGATGTGTTGAGGATAACTTGACCATTTTAGGGCCAGCCATAGGGTGCGCCAGAATTCTTGGACCTAGAGAGTGGTAGGGTTAAGTGAAGAATTGCGAAGTAAAGTGTGAAGACCATGTAGAAAATGTTCAATGGTTGATTAGGTTGTAAATTTAAAGATGATAAATATTTCTAGGGTGATAAGGGCATGATTTTTTGTTGGAATTACATGAAGATGGGTAATTGAGTTGAAAGATATTATGTCGATTGTTTCATGAATATTTATCAGAAATGCCTAAGGAGATTAGGGAATATTAAATAGTGAAATTATAATTCGGTAATGGAATGGGAAATGGGGAATATGTTATTGGGATGTAACAAGGGAATGGATGAATTTTTGGAATGGGTTAATACATGAGAATGAGGTGGTACACCTAAATGATTGAATGCAATAAAGGGGTTGTGTTATGTGATATGAGAATTGTACTTGAAATGCATAAGTGGGTAAATGCTTGTGAAATGATAAATGGGATAAATTGGTTAATGAATGGTTAATGATGAATTTTTCTAAGGCATAGGGGCTATTGAAAACTCCTAATGGGTTAAGGCACAAGAATGTGAATTTGGAAAAATGAATATGAATTGAACATAGTAAATGTATTAATGGGTTATGGAATAGTATTAATTCCCATGTTTTTGTTATGAATTGTGATAACAAATGGAATTGAATATGCTTGGTTGTGTTATGGTATGGTTGTGGTGATTTGATTAATAAGTATGTGCACATGGATTAGTAGTTTGGGGTATTGACTTGAGGTTCTACTCCCACGGGTAGAGTTAGATAGAGGCTCTATAATCCACCCCAAAATACATGGGTTAGGAAAGGGGACATAGGATCTATTCTCCTAATGGTTTCATTCCACCCAAACTAAGGCTTCGAGGTGAGGATAATGTGTGGATGTGATATGTGGATCCCTAGTGAGATAGGGACTTGATTTGTTTCCCCTATGCATTGTGATTGATTTCCTTAGACCCTTGTGTAGAAGATATTTATGCCTAACCCAAGGAACATGTGATTAAATGGGTTGAGTAACGAAGATGGTATAAGGAATGTAATTGGGATAAATGCTAGGAATAAATTAAATGAACCTGTTAACTAATGGAACCCTAACTATCCCTTGTTTACTTACCATTTATTTTTGTACTTGCATGCACTATCTATTAGACTAGATATTTTGAAGACACTATTGGTGGTGGCCTATTGAGTTTTGTACTCACACCCTGGTAGGGTCCCCATTGTGTACCCGAGCAGATATCTTGGTTACAGGTCCTGGAAAGGGTAAGGGCCCTACACTAAGATGTTGAGTTGGTCTTGGGAAAGGATTTGGACATAAGTTCGGGACCCATTTGGAGTTGTGGACGTTTTTTTTTATTTTTGGGTTTTATTCATTTTCACTACTAGTGTGGCATGGCATTGTTGTATTTGATATGTGTTGTACTCCGTTTGAAAAACATTGGGTTATGCATGTTTATTGGTTGTTTCATATTGATTTCGTTATTTTTATTGTGTTCTGTTGTGTCTTACTTTGACAACGAGGATACAGTCTCCCCACATGACCTATTAGACCCTCGCTGTTAGTCGACAACCTCTGGCATATGGGGAGGTGCTCTTGAGGTCATGTAGCAACCTAGATTGGGGAACCTGTTTAGTGGATCCAGGGTTAGGGATGTTACAAATTGGTATTAGAGGAGTTCTTTTCTATTTCTTACTATTGGGGATGGTAGATAGAAGATTAGAAAAGTGTTTGGCCATTGTAATGAGCTCATTCTTGGGAGTAGATGACCCATGTTTGAGAGAAAAACCTTGTCACCCTGGGTGGGAATTGTTGTTCTTGAGGTGTGTTGTTATAGTTGAATGATATTTCACCATTGAGTGATGCACATGTTTTGTGATTTGATTGATTTATGATATTTCAACTATTTACGAAATGTCATGGTGTTGTGCATTCATGTATCATTTAGGAACCTAAGGATTTAGGTGGCATTCATCATTATAGGTACACACAAGGGGTGGGAGTGGGGGGCATAGAGAATAGAATTCATTTTATTTCATTGATAAATATGAAGAAAATGATGCCTAATAATTGTAGTGAAAGTGGGTGAATGAAAAGAATGCAGATGAATAGTTAAGGAATGTCATGTATAAATAAATGTTGTGATCAAGTTAAAATTTTGGGTTTTGATAATTTGTAAATGCTATTTTAGTGTCTAAAGTGAAAAGGGTTTCATAATGGCGGTAAAATTATTAGTGAATTTTTCCAAATTAAAGGTGTAAATGAGTTAAAATGATGATTTTAACAAGTTTTGAAATGGTAAGTGTGCCTAATAGGGTAGGAATCGTGTTGTAAAAGAATAATAGGATTGAAGAAGTGCTGAAGAAATACTTGTGATTAAGTAAATTGGTTACCCATGTTGACAGTGACCCGTGGTAGGGATGGTAGAGGGTAGTGTTCTAAGTGTAATGATGACCTTTTGTATAGAGTATGAGGAATGGTTTATTTAAGGTTGATAGTGTTAGATATTTTCCATCTGTGGTTAAATCCTATCGATTGTTCTTTAAAGTGTCGGGTGAATGATAAGTTTAAAATGAAAATATCTGGGTTCAAAGGTGGGTATCCCTTGTATTCTCTGTTTAACCCTTGTATGTGTGGGTTGGGGTAGTGAGAGTTCCCTATGGTGACTTCGGGTTTGGATTGTAAATCGCTACTGATTGTGATACGACTTAGGTGGTGTGTTTAGGTAACCCTTGGTGGGGTTGTGGCCTTTGGGTTGCGAGGAGTTTCTCAATAATGTGGGTGAGGAAACTCTTGTGGTTCGTGACCATACAGAGTGCATGATGGACCCTAAGAATGGTGCCTAGGTCTTGGTGACCCTGTGAGTTGAGACCTTGGAAGTTGTGTCTTGAGTCCCAGATAGGATGTTTTTCTCAAAGTGCTGATGAATGTGTACACCTTTGGTGTGTAACCTAGAGTAAATGGTTGTTTGGTGCGCTAGGCACAATTAGCATCAGAACTAGGGTGAGAGTGTCATGCATGAGAATTTCTTTGTTCGTGTCATGATAAGTATGGTTTGGAGAGAGGACCAATGGTTTATTCTAGTTATGAATCCAGTCTAGGGAGTTGGTATCATTAAACCTTCTAGGTGACCTTTGAGAGATGTCAGAAAGGGTTTCTAGTGATTTTGGGTGTGTGCCACACATATAGATGTTTGGAACCTTGATAGTGGGATGTAGAGTGTTGCATGGTGAATGTTTGACCTAAGGGGGAAAAAGTGAACTAGTTTATAGTTGGTGGTGTGACTCGAGTGGTGGTTTCACGTTGATAGTTTCAAAAAATCAAGGGTGAATTCGCGAGAGGATATCCAAGTTATGTGGGTGACTTTTAATATGACACATGAGAGATGCTGTAGAGGCGGTGTTAATGCAAGTTTTGAGGATGGTAAAGAATGTTTGGTTATTCCATAATAGTTTATTTTGGTTTTAAAGGGTTCTTCCATAAGGGCACCCTACTAGGATATCCAAGGTAGAGGAAATTGTCTTAACCAAGTTCTTTCAAGTTTATTTCATCTTCCACCTCCTTAAAATGAATTATAGGCAAACTAATATAATAAAATCATTATCATTAGTATAATGATTTTTTTATATTGATGGAATAACCATTAGCTTCTTTCTCTCTATACATTGAAAATTGAAAATGTCATCCATGTTACATGTGGACTACCACCTCCCTAAATGACATAATTAATTTGTCATCAATGATTTATATGGATGGTAATATAAATGGATTTAATAAATAAATATGATATTTAGAACACTATTAAGATTCTATAAATATATTTTTTCCATTATATTAATAATATTAACAATAAATTCTCAATGTAAACTTAACCACCTCAAAAAGGGAATATCAAGACACTTTGTAAGTAATAATGTATTATGATTATATTTAATTTATATTATTTATCTAAATATTCTTGAATATGATTTATATCTTTAAAAACATGTGTTTTAAACCATTAATGTATTATAAAAGTTATAATATTATTATAGAATAACATGTTCTTACTCATTCCACCATGATAATGTGTTCTTATTTTGGTCGAGTTTTACCGCCTATATGAACATTGTTATAGTGTTTATATCAATAATGAATAAAAAAACTTAAATAATATATAATAATATATAATAATTAATAATTTTAGGTTTTTTCAAAATTATAGAGTGGTAATATTCAAAATTATTTTTACCTATAAATTTAATTATTTTGTTAATTCAATAATCACTGAAAAAGGTAATTTTTAAGTATTCCATGATAACCATCAACATAAGTTCCATAAAAACAAACATGGTAATCCATAGTGATATCAAAAATATTTTTTAAATATTTTTAAACCTTATGAAATGGTAAAATTTTCATAAAAATGAAATTAAATGAAAGTTCTGAGTCAGATTATTATTCACTGAGAGGGGGTGGGGTGAATCAGTGATACTATTTATTCTTTTATGTTTCTTTCCAATTGAAACAACCTTCACCTCCTGTTAAGGATTTCAATTCCATACTTAGAAACAAACCAACACACATCCAAAGGAACAACAAGATCTACAAGGTTTACTATTCAATAAGAATAGCTACGTCCTTGGTATGGTTTGGAAATGATCTAATACCATACAATCAACTAGAAATAAATCCTTGGATTACAATGAGTAGGATTTACCCTTTCACTCATGTATCACTATAAAATAGTACAACTAGTACATGTGCATCATCTTTGTACAATAGGGTAATTTTTTTTTTATAACAACTCATGTCACCTGTGCTTCTTTTCAATTCAACAATTATATTCAAATTGTAATAAAATTTATCAATTCCTTACCTAGAAGAAAGGTAAGAACCACCTGGACTTTGTTATGAAACAATAAGTTCGATCTTTTCTGAGTCCAAATCCTCTGAGCCCAATTCTTACAAAACCATACTCCCAGACCGAATTTCTGATAGAATACAATAGAGTAGAATTGACACCACTTTAATTCCCAAATACAATTGTCATTCCAAATAGAATATGAATGAATCTGCACCACCCAAAACAATTGTCAATCCAAACAGAATTAACCTCTTCTTCTCTCTAGAAACCTAGAGCTTCTCTCTCTTTTGTAGTGAACAGTGCAAGCCACACCAAGTATAATGTACTTTTTTCACTTTTATAAGTGACCAAAACAAGTTTAGGCGGGAATCCCAAAACACTTTCCCGCCCACTTAAATTAACCCAAATCTAAATTTCTCTTGAAATCTCAGAGCAATTATGATTTTTTCAATGCTTGTCAATTATTCTCAAAACTTCCACAATATTCACCTATTCTTCTTTAGACTCCCATTTCAATTGCTGAAACCAATTTCAATTAAATAGGAATACATGGGTCTAATCAACTAAATCTGATTCCTCATGCCGATTGCTGAATACGATTATCAGAATTGATTTGAATCAAGATCTTATATTTGAATGTTCATATCTCCCTCAAAAAATCATCCAACAATATTATTCTCTTTTCTTTTCTCTTGAACCACTTGATATACAATACTTTATTCCAAAAACAAGTGCTTGAATCATGACTACCTTCATGAAATTGAATTCATTGAGGATCAGCTCTATCATTGTCTGACTTCAATTGGAATGTATTGTAACTTTACATTCATACTTGATTCTTTCTTTTCATCTCAACTCAAGCATGGTATTTTCTGAATACAAATGGTCTTGATACAATCATCTTGAATATGATTATTCTAGATACGATCATTCTGGATATGATCATTTCTAGTTACGGTCATTCTAATTATGATCATTCTGGTTACGATTATTCTAGACACGATCACTGATTATGATCATACTGATTATGATCATTCTAGTTATGATCAAATGAAATATAAAAAAATGATCTTCCCTAATATAATAAAATACAATCTGATAGGTATGATCTACCCAAATACGATACAAAACAATCTAAATGCGATTCATTCTCAATCAACACCATATATTTCCATTTCTTCAACCCTTATACAATTGTTTTGAAAAACAATTAGTGTCTCATCTTCCATCAACATCACATCTTTCATTGGCACCACTTTTCATCAGCACCAATTTTCATCAACACTACTTTTCCATCAACACTACTTTTCCATCAACACCACCTATTTAATCCGCATAAACTATTCCATTAGAACCACTTTTCATTCCACTCATTATCCAATTGTTTTGAAAGACAATCGATACAATCTAGATACAATTGTTTTGAAAAACAATTAGCACTACCTCTTCAATCTGGATATGATTGTTTTAAAAAACAATCGATACAATTTGGATACAAATTTTTTTTGATTGTTTTAAAAAACAATCGGTACCAACTATTTCACTCTACCATTCAGATCTAAATATGATTACTTTTTGATTGTTTTGAAAAACAATCGACACTACTTATTTCTTTCTATTATCAGGATACGATAAATTTGAATATGATTATTTTATAATTGATTTTAAAAAACAATATGAATATGATTCTTTTCTGATTTTTTTGAAAAAACATCCTAAATATAATTATTTTCTGATAGTTTTGAAAAAAAATCTGAATACAATTATTTTCTGATTAGCATCATCTCTTTCACTCCCCTTTCCTTCTATCAATATTTCATTACAAGTTCTCAACAAAACTCATGATTTATATGAAATATAAATCAGAAAGGCATCGTCACAATTGGTTTGAATCATACTTATAGAGTCTCCGATTCTTTCTGAAGCTGAAAAAATCTTTTCAAAAACCAAAACCTAAACAATTGTTTCCAAAAAAAAGTGAAGTGATTTATTTTCTTCAAAACCATCCTTGAAAAAAAATAAAACTCTTTACACCCTCATCACCTTAGTCCCAAAAATCTCCCCATTTGGATTTTTTTTCAACCAAGTTTCATAAATCACTGAACTTTATAACTTTAAGAAATGGATTATATATCAACAATTCTAAGCCTACATGAGCTAACTCATTATAGGAAATAATAATCATTAATATCAAAACTATTATATCAAAAAAAATGATCATTACAACCTATTTCTTTCCTCTTTATTTTATTCATTATCCCTGGGAAACAATTCAATTTATTTTTCTACAACCACTCCAACAAATAGTCAGAATAGTTCACACACAAAATAATGTTTAATTCACATATTACCTACAACTCTCTATTTTGTGAAATATATTTATGAAAAAAAAAATTCCCCCACTTGACAAAAAAAAATACAAGGGTAAGATGAGAGAGGGTACCAATACACATACCTCAACCTTTAAGATAAAGTGATTGGACACCCATGTTCATCCTCATTTTTGAGAATGATTCCTTCAATAAAGGTTTTGTGAAAATATCATCAACTGGTTCTGATGTAGAAACATACTCCAAATTTAATTCATTCTCCTCGACATGCTCTTTGATGAAATTATATTTAATATCAATATGTTTTGAATGAGAATGTTTCACAAGATTCTTGGTGAGATTGATTGTGCTTTGATTGTCACAACCCAATAGCAAGGGTAACTTAACTTCATCAATTAAATCTTCCAATTGTGTTTTCATCCACATAAGTTGAGTAATGGCTTGAGTAACAACAACATACTCAAATTAAGCCATACTGAGAGTTACTGAGTTTTGTTTCTTAGAATTTCAACTAACACAATTCTTTTCCAAAAATAATACCCAAAAAAATGTTGGTCTTATATCATCAACATTTCCTTCCCAATCTGCATCATAATACCCAAATAAATTAATACTATCTAATATGAAATAACTAACTCTAAATTTTGTTGTGCCTATGATGTATGTGAGAATTCTTTTTCCAGCAATAATATGAGATTATCTTGGAGCACTATGAAATATTACACATAAGGTAACAACATAAAAAATATTGGGTCTTGAGGCAGTCAAATACAATAAACTTCTAATCAGCTTCTGATACTCTTTCTGATCAAATTATTTTCCTTCTCCATATTTACTCAGATTTGTTCCCACTAAAATGAGTGTGGAAATAGGCTTTGAATTTTCCATTCCAAACCTATAGAGAATTTCTTTGGCGTACTTTTATTAGGAGAGTAAAATGTATTCTTTCTTTTGTTGGATTTGTAACCCAAGAAAGTATTTCATTTATCCTAGCATGGACATTTCAAATACATTCTTCATTTTTTTAGAAAATCTTTTATAGATTCCTTCATCATTCCAAAAAAATATAATATCATAAAGATAAACAATTAAAATGAGGGAATACTATTGAATTTCTCAGATGTAAAGATTTTTATCCACTCTTCCTTTATTAAAATTCATCATTCTTAAGAATGTATCCAATTTGGAATACCATGTCCTTAGATAATTTTTATTCCATACAAATCCTTTTTCAATATGCACACATAACCTTTATCTTTTACAATAACAAATACACAAGGTTGTTCAATATAAACCTCTTCTTCAAGATCACTATTTAGGATTGCAGATTTAACATCCATTTGAATTATCTTTTAGCCTCTTTGTGTAGTAATATAAAGAAATATTCTGATTGTTTCAAGTCTTGCCACTGGAGAAAAGGTTTCATTAAAATCAATACCCTCAATCTGTGAATACCCTTTGCAAACCAATCTTTCATTGTTTCCTATAACTTCACCTTTTTATTCAAATTGTTACAAAAACCAATTTTGTTCCAATGATGTTTTTGTTTTCAGGATTTGGTACAATTTCCAATGTATTATTCTTTTCAATCTGATCCAATTCTTCATTAATTCCTTGAACCCATTCCTGATGCTCAAAATATTCTTTCACATTATTCAGTTCCACTTTTGAATACAAATAATTTTGTGTAATGGAATTGGTTCTTCTTATTCTTTGAACATTCTGATGTTCATCGACAATTATATTCTGTGCTTCCATTTATTTCCTCATCCTTGGATAATATTTTCGATTATCTTCCTCATCATTGGAAATATATGAGTCTGATTATTCACCTTTATTAGGATTATAATCATTTATACCCTTATCATAATTATCTTATTCAACTTTATTAACTTCATTGTCCACCTAAACACGTTTCTCTTTCTCAGATACTTCAATAAACTTTACATAAACTAAATCAACAATTATTTTTTATTTCTTTGTTGAAGCATCAATACCATCTTACTTATAGAGAATAACTAAGAAAGATTCCATCCTCACCTTTCTACTCAAACATACCATAGTTTCCACCTTTCTTCTTTATGATACAAGGACTCCCGAAAACTCTAAAGTGCTTCAAACTTGGAGTTTTTCCATAAAACAATTCACAGGGAGTCATAACTGATTGATGCCTATAGAAACAATAGTTCTAAATATAAACAATAGTACTCATGGATTGCCTCCAAAAGTAATGCGAAAGGCCATGCTCAAGTAACACGGTTCTTCCCACTTCCACCAAGATTCTATTTATTATTTTAGTAACCCTATTTTGTTGGGGAGTGTATAGAGAGCTATACTCATGCTGAATTCCATGATTATAAAGATAGTCATAAAACTCTTCACTTCTATATTCACCGCCATTATCAGTTCCCAGATTCTTCACAGAATACTCACATTATTTCTCATCTTTTCTTTTGAAACTTTTAAACAATTTCAAAGTGTCTGATCTATGTTTTATGAACATAACACAAGTAATGAGATTAAAATCATCAATAAAAGTAATGAAGTACTTATCTCCATGTGTTAATTGTTTACTCATTGGCCCACATATATTGGAATGGATCAGCTCCAGTGGTTGTTTTGAACAAATATAAGCTTTCTTATGCACAACATTTGTAATTTTTTCTTTATAGAAGATAATAAAACACCAATCTATTCTTATTGGAAAATCAGGAATGTCTCAAACACTGTCTCTTTTAGATAACTTCCTCACATTTCTCTAACACATATGTCCAAGAATTTTATTCCATAACTTATTCTCTTCCACCATACTCATGTAACAAGAGTTTTTTGAGTCACCAACCTAATGAAAATTTCCTTTCGTACGTTGGCCTCTTGTAACAATATTTCCATATTATTTACTCTTTGAAAAAAATCCATCTTTCTTGATGATAACCTTGTTACACTCATCACACAATTGTGAGACACTTAGCAGGTTGTGTTTCAGCCCATAAACAAATAATATTTTCTTAGATTTCATATTTTCTTTTACAATAATGGTGGACCCAACACCTTTGATTTTCAATGATTCATCATTTCCAAATGTTACTATTCCTTCTTTATAATCTTTCACATCTTTAAATAGTTTCATGTATCCTATCATGTGAGAAGAACACCCAATATAAAGTATATAAGGTTATTATACTTTCATGTATTTTAATTTAGTTTCAAAAACAAGCACCTTTTCTCCATTCTTTTCATTCTTCATCTTCATATTTTTAGAATTGAGAATCTTTTTCTGAGCTGGTAATAAAACAAGAAATCCTTTTGAAAGGTTTCTAGGTTGTTCACATCTTTCACAAATAGTTTCCAAGTGTTGGAACCTATTTTCAATCTTCACTTCATTATTTTCATATTTCTTCAAGAAAACCTTCTCATTTTTCTTTCTTTGAGGAGATTGAATCCCCCAAAATCTCTTCCTTTCATAACATGTGGGATAATAGTAATGTTGTTGATTGAACCAACACATACTTTCTATGTTCCAGAATCCCCTAAAATATCGGCAATACCCATAGAAAGAGTATTTTCCTCTGAAGCCTCCATACTAATCAGAATTGTGAAAAAATTTCTCAACCATATTCTTTTCATTTTCAATTGGATTCTTCTTCTTCTTTTCAGACTTGATAGGATCATAAGTATTTGAAACATCTTAATTATTCAATTTGACCAGATACATAACTTTCCCATCATTATTATTTTCACCCTTTGAAGGTATATTTTGATTAATCTTCTCAATTTTCTCATTACAAGAACATTCAACAACTTCAGTGATAGTGTTTTGGAAACTTAGACTTTTCTTTTCAGCTTCAGAGAGTTTTTATTGGACAAGTTCCAACTCTTCTTATTTTGCCTTTAACTTCACTTCCAAATGCACATTACAATTTGATTCATCTTAAAAATACTTATTAAAATTATCAATGTCTTTAACTAGATTTTATTTCTCACAAACAAAAAATTCTTGGTTTCTTGAGAATTCATCTTCTAACTTTTTGTTTTGATTTTAAATCCTTCTGATCTATCTCAGACATTATTTCAACTCTTATTTAAAATAAATTACAAGTTGAGTTTCTTCTTCTTCTTCAGAACTATTGCTTCTGAATTTTTCATCATTCAATATTTCAATGAAAGTATTTTCATTAGCATACTCAATGGATTTGTCAGATTCAACATCACTCTCTTCTTCTTTATCATCTTTGGAGAAAAACTTCTTATTTTTTATTTGAATAATTTATTTTATTTTCCTTTGTCTCTATTTGAATTCCACAATCTTCTTTTCTTACTTTATTTAATATCAATATCCTATTTTTTCTTTATTTGAGGAAAATTATCCATAAAATGACCAAAACCTCCACATTCAAAACATTTCAACAGAATTTTCCCTTTGTATTTCCCTATTCCTATTTTCACATTGTTAGAAAACAAGGATATGATTTCATTGAGATTTTTACATACTTCATTTTCAGAGTAAAAATCACCATCTTTATCTTCAATAACAATCTTCTTTGACTTTTCTTTCTTCATATTATTGAAATACATTTCTTGATAAACCTTTTTTTTCTCTTCATAGTATTATCTCTTCTCATTTAATAGGTGATACGAGTGCTATGTAAATAATCAGTAGATAATGTTTCAAGATCTCTTTATTCCAATGAATAAACTTTTTCATTGAATTATTCAGGTAGGATTCTCAGGATATATTCAACAACTATTGAATTATTTATATTTTCACCAAGACATCTAATATTACTCACACTGTCATTAACCCTAGTAAATAATTCTCCAATAGATTCATGCTCACCCATATTTAAATCTTCAAACTTCAATATCCATATTTGTAACTTTTCCTTCTTCACTTTTGTGTTTCCTTTGTATATGTTTTTAAATTTATCCCATATACCTTTAGCTGTGGAAACACCTTTCACTCTCAAGAATTCACTTTCAGAAAGTGATGATAGTATAAAATTCTTGGACATTCCATCATTCTCAAGAAACTTCTTGTCAACAGGTGTGAGTGGAACACTATCATCAATGGGTGGAAACCCAAATCTTACAGCTTCAAGAACATCATAACTAATAGACACAAGATATGGAAACATTATATCTTTATAGATATGATAGTTCTTTCCATCAAAGACTAGAATACATTTATTGTTCACAAAATTCACGTTCTCGATCAGCAAAGAATAACGAATGGAACCTGGGTCTTATACCAATTGAAAGTTCCCAATAGGAGCATTGTATCACTAAGAGGGGGATGTGTGAAGCAATGATACACTTTTTATTTTATGTTTATTTATAATTGAAATAACCTTCACCTCCTGTTAAGGATTTAAATTCTTTGCTGAGAAACAAACCAACACACATCCAAAGGAACAACAAGATTTTTAGGGTTCACTATTCAATAATAATAGCTATATCCTTGGTATGGTTTGGAAATGATCCAATAACATACAATACACTAGAAATAAATCCTTGGATTACAACAAGTAGGATATACCTCTTCACTTGTGTAGCACTATGAAACAATACAACTAGTGCAGGTGCATCCTTTTAGCATAATAGGGTAATACAATTGTTTTGTAATAACTCATGTTACCTGCGCTTCTTTTCAATTCAAAAAATGTATTCAAATTATAATACAATTCATCAATTACTTACCCAAAAGAAAGGTAAGAACCACCTGGACTTTTTTATGCAACACTGAGTCTGATATTTTATGATTTTGAATCCTCTAAGTCCGATTCTTACAAAACAATACTCCCAGACCGATTTTATGATATAATACAATAGAGTAGAATCAGTTCCACTTCAATTACTGAATACAATTGTCATTTCAAATATAATATTAATGAATCGATACCCACAAAAACAATTTTCAATCTGAACAAAATTGATCTCTTCTTCTCTCTAGACACCTGAAGCTTCTCTCTCTTCGGTAGTGAACAGTGCAATCCACACCAAGTACAATGTACTTGTTTCCATTTTATAGGTGACCCAAAAAAAGTTTAAGTGGGAATCCCAAAACAGCTTCCCACTCACTTAAATTCACCCAAATCTAAATTTCTACTGAAATATTAGAGAAATTATGGATTTTTCAATGCTTCTCGATTCTTCTTGAAACTTCCAAAATCATCACCTCTTCTTCTTTAGACTCCCATTTAAATTTTTGAAACCACTTTCAATTGAATGGGAATACATGGGTCTGATCAACTAAGTCTGATTCCTCATTCCAATTGCTGAATATGATTCTCAGAACTGATTTGAGTCAAGATCTTATTTTTGAATGTTTAACTCTCCCTAGACAAATCATTCAACAATATTATTATATTTTATTTTCTATTGAACCACTTGAGAAACAATACTTCATTCAAAAAATTAGTGCTTGAATCATTACTACCTTCATGACTTTGAATTCATTGAGGATCAGCTCTAGCATCATCTGACTTCAATTGGGAAGTATTGAAACTTTCCATTCATCCTTGCTTCTTTCTTTTCATATCAACCAAAGAATAATTTTTTCTGAATACAAATGGTCCAGATACAATCATCTTGAATACAACCATTCTAGATTCAATCACTCTAGATACAATCATTTCTGGTTACAATCATTATAATTACAATAATTCTAGTTACGATCATTCTAGACACAATAATTGGTTACAATAATTTAGATTACAATCATTCTGGTTACGATCAAATGCAATATTAAAACAATGATCTATCTAATATAATGAAATACAATCTAATAAGGACGACCCACCCATATACAATACAAAACAATATGAATGTGATTCATTCCCAATATACACCATCTATTTTCTTTTCTTCTACCCTAATATTAATTTTTTGAAAAACAATCAGTGTCTTACATTCTATCAGCAACACCTATTCCATCGACACCACTTTTCATCAGCACCACTTTTCATCGGCACCACTTTTCCATCGGCACCACCTATTCAATCGGCATCACATATTCCATCGGAACCACTTTTGACTCCACTTGGTATCCAAATGTTTTGAATGACAATCAATAAAACCTAGATATGATTTTTTTGATAAAATAATCATCACCGCCTCTTCAATATGGATACGATTATTTTGAAAAACAATCAGAACCACCTCTTCAATCTGGATACGATTGTTTTGAAAAAAAATCAACACCACCTCTTTAATCTGGATATGATTGTTTTGGAAAACAATAGATACAATTTGAATATGATTGTTTTTTGATTGTTTTGAAAAACAATTGGTACCACTTATTTCTCTCTTCTATCTGGATCTGAATATGATTCTTTTCTGATTGTTTTGAAATAAAATCAGTACCAATTCTTTCTCTCTGCAATAAATATATGATAAATCTAAATAAAATTATTTTCTGATTGTTTTAAAAAACAACCTGAATATGATTATTTTCTAATTTTTAAAAAAAATAATACGAATATGATTCATTTCTAATTAGAATCACTTATTTCACTCCCCTTTCATTCTATCAATATTTCATCACAAATTCTCAATACAACTCACGATTTATATGAAATAAAAGCCAACAAGGTATCGTCACAATTGGTTTGGATCATAGTCATAGAGACTCTGATTCTTTCTAAAGCCAATCAAATCTTTTACAAAACAAAACCGAAAACAATTGTTTCCGAAACAAAGTGAAGTTGTTTCTTTTCTTCAAAACCAACCATGAAAACAAAATACAACTCTTGAAACATTCATCACCTTGGTACCAAAATTAAAAGTGACCAATCATGGTTATTTTAAACCATAAAAAACAAACTTATCAAAGAAGATTCTAATAAAAGTAACAATTTCTTGATCTATTGGACTCGTTTATTTATATAATGATATGAAAACTATAATTTGATACATATAGATCTTATGAAAACATTTTAAAAATAATTTTTACTATTATAATGATACTAAAACTATTGTTGAGATTATGAACCAAACAACCCCAAAATGACCAACACTGGTTTATTAAATAAATGAAACATGATAATTAATCAAATTAAAGGGATAATAAGAAAACAAAATTGAAAAAGGTTCTAAATAAAGTATATAATAAGTATAATTTTATTATTTAGGAGTTCATAGGATGTACAATCCATTTTATAACTCAAGGTAAGGGGTTTCTTTTAAAACGTTCTCTTTACCAGTTTTGAAGTCTTTCTCTATATACATTTTCTTCCATGTCAAAATTCCTTTTTTTCAAGAATGTTATTATAAAAAAATAAATTATTTCGAAATTTAATTTTAAACTATTTTTAATTTATTTATAATGGTTTTAAAATGAATCTTTTAATTTTTTTCATACAGGTTATTTTTCGCTTTCATTATAATAGTGTGAAAAGAATGTTTTTAACCTCTCCCCCTTGAATTCGTTGCCCTTAAACTATGTCCTTTATTCATTATTAATATTTTATTCCAAGTTTCCTTGGGTTTTAAAATACGATAAAATTTTCCTTATTCTTGTATTTTTTTCATTTGAAAGAACTTAAAAAAAGAATGTTTCTTCTTAATTTCATGTGAAAAATATATGTTTTTAGGCTCATGGATTCAAATGAATATTTTTATGAGTTTTATGATAAAAGTGCAAGCCCCAATATATTTTATTTATGTAATGGTTCTTGTAAATTATATATGATTATTGGAGGGCCCATGATATATCCCTCAAATGAATTAGGTAATGATGGAAAAGCTAACTAATATAAGTTATTCCTATGAAGTTGTTAGAATTAACTAGAATTAAATTCTTCCATTATATTATAATGTTATAAGTAACTAGTTATGCTATTCCATTATGAGTGAATACATGTGATGAATATAATTTCCTAAAATTCCCTCATGGTTTTTATGATTGATTATTGGTTTTAAATAGAAGTCGTTGGATTTTAAAAAATAGAAGAGGATTTTATGGGAAAAGGAATTTTTTTATCTTTTCAATGGTAAAGTTTGTTTTTAAAGGAAATTTTATGATATTCTATAGATTTAATTTTTCCATAAGGTTTCATGTTTTCTCAAGGAACATTTAAATATTTTCCATTTTCTATTCTTTATTATGAGTTTTCTTTATAAAACTATTTTGAGAAATGAATATTTCATATTTAAATGTACTTTATATGAGCTTATAGATGTTAATTTTTCATGGTAATTAATGTATTTTAAGGTCCTAGTGAGTTTTATTTTTATTTTATACCCCTTACTAAGTTTTATTCTCATACCAGGTTTTCAAAATGTTTTTTCACATGGATTAATGATGAGTAAATACAATTATGAATTTTGGTTATGAACAAGAGATATTGCTTTTGTATAAAGAATGTACATTATTTAAAGAGTTTGGTTATGGGAAAAATTTCTATGTATAGGAAAATTATAACTTTTTTCATTTAGGGATTTCCTAATTCTCTAAAACTCAAAACCTAAAATATATTGGGTATGTAAGTGGTAAAATAATTTCTATAAATCTTGTAATTATGGGATGTATAATTTAGGTTTGTATAGTTAGATCAAAGTTAATGTGTAGAGAATTTGATTTTAATACCAAATATGGGTGTATGGGTGTGGTTTAATATAATTATTATTAAATTAGGACTTAGATAACTTGATAGGTTATGATGTTATGAGACGAGGAAATTTTAAGAGTTTTTGATACCATCACAGATTAATATTTTTGAGGTCAATCATAAGTTTAAAATCATAGGTATCCTTTTGAGGTTTTATGTGATGAGAATTTAAGGAGATTAATGATCTTTTGGGAGATTTTTATTGGTTTTTAATATATAATTGTGGTGTATGTAACCCTTAAATTTAACATGCGACTTAGTGTGAAAGTTATTTGGGAATAATTTTATTATATTTTTGGGATATATGTTTAAAGGAATAAATAAATTTTAGGGTTATTATGTTCTTTGATGTTAAGGTAATTATGATAAATGGTTATCATATTTTTGGGAAATTATAGGATTAAGTTGAATAGGAAATTATTGGATACTATAGAATTTTATGTCAATTTTTTTTGATATTATTTGAGTAATAAATATTGAGTTAAATTTATGAAGCATATTTGGTTTTTTTATGTCATGTTGATTCAGGTTATTTTGGGAAAATATTAGTATATTTTGGAGAATATATCATTAGAGTATATATATTTTTAGTAGGAGAATTTTTAAGTGATTAATGTTGTTTGGATATAAATATCGAGTTGATTTTGGAAGAATATGTGTTCAAATATTTCAAATTTTTGAGTTTCAAATTTGGTGAGGCATATTTTGATGAGTTTTTGGGTTTGTTATTTATGTATTGATTTAAGTTGAACTTTGGGTGTTATTGTTAAGGGTTTGTAGATCAATGTATTATTTATTCATATAAAGAATTGTTCATATTGGGTATTATATTTACCTGTGATAAACATTTTGGTATTTATAAATGGATTTAAATAGGAGGAATTAATTTTCAACCTTTTTGGATATCATGATCCATTAAGAGTAAATTTTAATGATTCAGACATAATAATTTCATCTAGGAATGTGAGATGAAATAAAGTTAGAAGTTGATTAAAACATGATACAGAAGGATGAATTTATGCTTAGAAAATTAAAAAAAAAGTGATTTTATTTTCTCATATTCTATTTCTCTAGGGTAAAATAATTCATCATGAAAAGGGAAGATAATTCTATTGGGTTTTATATAGAAAATATCACTCAGTATAATGGTATGTTTTTGTAAACTCAATCATAAGTATGGTTTTGGAAATATATATTGGAAACTCATAAGTTACTGGTCATGATAAAATATAATTATGAGAATATTCATATGTTAGGATACTTTTTTATTTTTAATAATAACTTAAAAATGCGAGGAAGTAATTTTTGAAGGGGGGGGGGTGTATAACCCTAATATTTTAGTGTGTATTCTCCTTTAAATAAAACTATTATGTGTGATAGCTTATGATGCATGAAAAACTGAACTAAAGTGAATAATATAAAATTAAATAAATTACAATATAGTTAAACTAAAATCAATTGATAGAATAAATTATATTAAAGGTTTCTATTTTACATAGGAAAATACCAATAATTCTAGAGAAATTGTTTTGATGAATTATGTATTTTTGATAAATTTAATATTTTTTAGGAAATAAGATTAATAAAATATATTCATAAAATTATATTAATGGCTAGTAAAATAAATTTATAGATCCATATAATGATTATTTATTGATAATTAATACTAATCTAAAAAATCTTTTTGTAATAAAAATGTTCTTGTTTACAAACATTATTTTTACTATACATTATAAGTTTTATAAAAAAGATAAATTTATCTTATTTAGAGTATTAAATTGATTGAAAATTATTTTTTATACATGTAAAAAATTGAATAATAATTCATAAATTGACTATCAATTGGTTATAGTTGAAGATGAAATCATTTGATTGTAAAAAGATACATTTTTCAGAAAATCATTTTTATATGCACAATGTATTTTTATCTTAAGAAATTAAATTAATCACTATTTATTAATGGTTTTAATGAATTTTATTGATAATATATTTAATAAAATAAATTAATATTCAATTAATGGTTTTTTCTAGTCAATCAATGATAGTAAATTCATTTTTATTCTTATAGATGAGTTCTTTTTAAAAATTATTTTTACATGTTATATGCGGTAGGATTAAAATTATTTTTTTACCAAATTTATAAATTGTTTCTTGTAAAATGGTTTTATTATTTATAATAATAATATTCAAATTTGGTAATAAGTTCCATTTACGTTTTATATATAAATAATAGTTACCATGGTAAAATCTTATTACTTTAGTGAAGGGAAAGATGGCTAAAATGGGGTCAAACTAACGGATATACCCAAAATTATAATAAAAAAATATCTAAATTGGATTGGTTGAGTGGATTTTAGATCCAAATAATATTATATTTAAAAAATTTCAATTTATTTCTATTGTTATATAATAATAAAATTTATTTTATTTCAATGTTATAAGTATTTTGAAGAGTACCACTGCCCTCACTTATAAAACGATCCCTTCACCACCTCACTTATCCACACACATTGAGCACATTATCTTGAAAAATACATGAAAAATACATCTAAACATTCTTTCTCATGTTTTATAGGTTCTTTTCTCCCTAGAACACAAATCTAGGAAGGATTATAGAGAAACTTAAAAGAGGATATCCAAGGAAGAGGTAATTGTCTTAACTGAGTTCTTTCAAGTTTCTTTCTTCTTAAACCTCCTTAAAATCTATAATAATAATAATAATAGTATAATTAAATAAGTATCATTAGTATACTTCAAATTTTATTAAGTTTCTGTAATAACCATTATCTACTTCTTTTCCATCCATTGGAAAATTAAAATGTCACCCGTGTTACATGAGGACTATCGCCTCCTTGAATGATGTGTTTCATTTTTCATAATCACCTTATATGGTTGGTTAAATAAATGTATTTAAAGAATAAATATTATATTTATAACATTATTAGGGTTTTGGAAAGATAATTTGGACATTATATTATTAATATTAACAATAAATGGTCAATGTAAACTTAACAGACTCAAAACAAGTATATTGAGACACTTTGTTAGTAATAACATCTTACCATTTTATTTAATTTATAATATTTATATAAATCTTCCTGATTAGTATTTATCAATTTTAAAAAATTGAAACTATTATGATTCTGAAATTTTTTTATTTTCATTACACAATAACATGTTCTTACTCATTCGACCATCATAATGTGTTCTTATATGGGTTGATTTTACAGTCAACATGAACATTGTTACATTGTTTATCTCACAAATGACTATGAAAAATTAAATAATGGTAATAATATATAATAATTATTTATTTAAGGTGTTTTAATAAATTTTTATTCATAATATTCAATATTTTATTTACCTATAAATTCAATTCTTTTATAAATTCAATAATCATTGGAAATGAGAATTTTTATGTGTTCCATTTGAACTGCCAACATAATTTCCATAACATAAAGATGGGACTCCATAAATTTATCAAAAATATTTATTACATCTCTACGAAACTTAATTAATGTTAAAATTTCCATAATAATGGAATTAAAATTGAATAATAATGGATATTTTAAACCATAAAAAAATTTATCTTATCAAGGAAGATTCATGAAAAAGTAAATATTTCTTGACCTATTAGACCCATTTATTTCTAGAATTATATGAACCCCATATCATTGAAACATCTATAAATTATATATCCATTTTATTTTTTTACTATTATAAGGATACTAAAACTATTTTGGATATTATAAACCAATTCACCCCAAAACAAGCAATTCCTATTTAGTAAATAAATGAAAAATGATAATAAATGAAATTGAAGGCATAATAAGGAATTTAACATGAAATATTTTCAGAATAAAGTAGATAATTAGTGTAATTTTATTATTTTAGGAGGTTATATGACATACAAGCTAGGTCGAGACTCAAGGTAAGGGTTTCTTTTAAAATGTTTACTTTATAAGTTTTGAATTATTTCTTTTAATTTTTTTCTTCCTTGTTTGTATTTTTTTTATATTTTATGAATTCTCTTCACTGCACTAAATTGACTTCTCACCATAATTTTTAACCAACTTTTACATTATTTACCAAGGTTTTAAAAGGAATATTTTAAATGTTTTCCAAACATGTTATTTTTTACTTTCATTATAAATAATTGAAAAGAATGTGTTTTTTACATTTTATTCAAGAACATATTTTCATAAGAATATATCCTTTATCTATTTTGAATATTAATTTCTAAGTTTATATGGTTTTTCAAAGAAGATCATATTTTCATTTTTCTATGAAGTTCTCATTTTAAAGATTTTTAAAAATGGATATTTCTTCTTATTTTTAGGTGATAAATATAAGTGATTCTACTTATGGATTAAAACGAAAGTTTTTATGAGTTTTATAATTAAATAGAAATCCCATTATGAGTTTTATTCATGTAATATTTCTTGTAATTTATAGATAATGCAAGGTGGATCCTGGATATATCCCTGCAATTTATTGGTTAATGATTAATAAGTTAACGAGATATAAATTTCACTTATGAAGATATTGAAATTAAATGGATTTAAGTTATCCTATTAAGATATGATGTGAGAATTTACTAGTTATGTTACTCTATTACAAGATAATATAGACAATTAATATACTTTCTTAAGATTAAATCATGGGTTATCTATGGTTTATTATGGGTTTTAAATGGAAATATTTGGATTTAATTAAACAAGAAGTTGATTTTATGTGCAAAGGAATGTTTTTGATTTTTCAAATGTAAAGGTTTTTATTTAGTGAAATTTTTATAGTCTTCTATATATTTAAAGTTTTCATAAGGTTTTATGTATTCTCAGTGAATATTATAATCTTTTCCATTTTATATTCTTGATTATGAGTTTTCTTTATGAAACTTTTTTGAGCAAGGAAGATTTCATAATTGAAAGTGTTTTATATAATCTGTTGGATCTTACATTTTCATGGGATTTCAAGCAAGGGACTAATGTGTTTTATTTTTATTCTATACCCCTTACCTAGTTTTTTCCCAACCTATATTTCAAAAAGTTTTGCATAGGGCTTAAGTATAACTCATAATTATTATAAATTTGATCTATTATTAAGATATTTTGGTCTTGTATAAAGAAATTTTACTATTTAGGGAGTTTGGTTCATGGAAAAAATGTCCATGTATAGGATAATTATGGGTTTTATTATGTAAGGATTTCCTAATTATCTAAAAATATAAACCTAAAGGTCTTGGGTATATAGATGATGAAATAATTTGTATAAATCTTGTAATTATAAGATAGATAAGTTTTGGTTTTAGTTGGTATCAAATCCAATGTGTATAAACTTTGTTTTTAGAATTGAATTTGGGTGTATAGGTCTTGGATGCTATAATTTCTTAATGATATTGAGACAAATTATCTAAAATATTGAGATATAAAATATAATATCCTCAAGTTTACTCAATATTCACTAAATTATTATAATGTTAGAATAACAAATTTGTTTTATAGTGCCCTAGTTAAATGAGTGTTGGTTGCCCACATTGCAGCTTGCATGGGACATATTTTCTAATGTTCAAGACAGATATTGTGAAATGGAATAGTTTGGGCATAAAAAAGAAATTTTTAAGGAAAAATAAATTTGAAATGATATTTTAAAAGAAAAGGTTATTTAAAATGTATGGCTTCAAAATAAGATATTAATATGAAAAAGAATTATTATCAAAGTGGGTTTTCATTAGATTTTTGATAGGGTCCTTGAATGTTAAAAAATGAAATGACATTCCTTTTGAAATTTTTGAAAAATATATATTTTAATTTTAATTTAAATATAGGTAAATATAGAAAATATTAATACAAGGTTTGGTGTGATTGACCTTGTGTGGGTGGTGACCAGTTTTGAAATCATGTTATGCTTGTGTAATATCTTGGTTTAGTATATTCCTTGTATAAATTATCTTAATAAATAACAATTAATGATAGTTATTGTTGAATTTATGTGAATCCTTCCTTGGTATGAGGGTTAAGATGGGATTTCATGTGTATTTATCCCCCTTTTGATCGTGTCTTTGTGAGATCTTAAGATGTGATTTCTTGAGATTATCATAGATTTTTTGACCTTTTAGATTCCCTAGATGCTTAGAGATGTGTTATGTGTTATTATGAGATATTTAAATGAAATCACACATGTGTTACTATCAAGGTATTTGATGAACCTTGGTAATGTGTAATACCCCTCATGCTGAAAAAGTGATGGGTGAGGATGCTTGATGTCAACCTTATCCTCGTGCTGAAAAAGTGATGGGGAGGATGCTTGATGTCAACATTATGGGTGGTGGTTAACATGTTGGGGGTTAAAACCATTGGGTTTTCATTGGTAGCTATGGATAAGTCAGGGGATATTGACCCAGTTTTATTAAGATAAGTGATGGAGGTGAAGATCATGAGATATGAGTAGAATGGGTTCCCACTTTCTTGTGATAGGATTTTTCCAAGAGGGAGACCGAGTGTCTATACACATAACCCACTTGTAATGGATGTGACATGTGAAAATTATTAATTATATTTTATTTATATTTAATTAATATTATTACCTCATATTTTTTAATCAAATTTATTTTTTGATTTTTAGATTCGAAGATTCGTTATATGAAATTATGTAAATATTGACTAATTCATGAAAATTATGAATTAAAGAGACTTATAACCTATGAGAATTAAATGAATGGTCAATATTTCATTTTTATTTTATTTTTGGTATAGGTGGATGAAAATCAACCAAGGTTACCTATTTAAGATAAAATAATTTAGTTAAAATTAATGGATTTTCTTACTACATAATATTAAACTTATTTTCCATGGAGCTATGTAAGATTAAATTCATTTTGGGACAATTATGTAAGGTTTTTATAGTTTTTATGGAATTAAAATATGTTATAGGTTGAGATATATTAAACAAAAAATTACACAGGCTGTATAATATTAAACCGAAAATATTTAGTGTTGTGTAAGAGTAACTAGAAGACATGTGAGAGTATTACATATCAACAACAATATGTTTATGGTTTTTAAAAAAAAATTCATCATAAAAATATATCCTAACCATTGATGAAATTGAATATCCATGTAGAACACTTGAAACCTATAGGGGACCATAAATTTAACTTTTTACATACTGACCTAACCAAATTGGAAAAAAGATCAACCAAATAGAAATATAGAACCCGAACCTAAGAGTGTAACAATATGAATTTTCACCTATGTTTGACTTTGTTTGTATTTAAAAATAGGAACTTGTTTTAGTATTATAGAATAAATTGGTGTTCATTGTTGGTTATGTAATAAATTAATGTATATCATAGAATAAAATATCCCTTGATTCATAAGACATGATATGCATGTGATGCATATGATGTATTAAAATTGGATTATATCATAAAGTGTCATATGATGACACAATTTTCCTATATCATATATTATGACTGAAATATGATATAGTTTTCATGGGATGCAAGTTCATGTTATATTTCCACATTACCCCCACATAGTTCCTTTGGTTATGATTCAATAGGATTTAATCATTCATGGATTTTCACAATAAATTCATTAATTGAAAATTTTAATTTATAAAAGATCAAATAGGAAGTAAAACTCATCTAACATGAGAATTCATCTAATGCTTGAGAACTCTTCATTTATTGAAAAGTGGATATAAAAGGGTTGTGATTACTCTAATTGTAGACACTCAATTTTTGCATGTCAGGATGTAACTCTCTTTGAATATAACCAACATTAATCTTCTGAATAAGAAGGCCCTAGCACCCCTTTGGAAGGTTCAGGTTCCTCTTGATACATCTGAAGATCTGTTGGATGGTGTACCACCTGTAGAGGTGAGATCTTTTTATCTCTCAGGTGATATCTATATTTCATTGAAGAAATGAGATGGTGGATACTACATTATAGGTATATTTTTATGTTCTTCATTTTATAAGAATATTGATACTATTTAAGATAGATGAGGAATATATGGTTTGTTTCCACTGCTAATGATCACAATATGACCATACTAAACCCATCAGTTTTATCAGATCCTTATTCCTAAATTGATCAATGTGTGATTCTATTATTTTTTATAAATAACTTGTTATCATAATGTGTTTTGTGCCACTTTATAAAATAAAATATAGATAAATTGTTCTTTTTTTATTAGTTTTAGTATATGATTGATCTAAATCATAAGGTACGATATATAGGAAATCTATATATTTGAACTGTGGAATAAGATACAATATGGTATATCATAAAATATGACCCAATTGTGATTTTCTGAAAAACAAATCATTATAGACTAAATATTATATCAACAGTATCATAAAATATGATTGAATCCTTATGATATGTCCTATCATAAGCGATGATATCCATCATAATGTATGATTGAATTTATATCATAGTATATGATTGATACACACTATAAATATTCTCGATCAATCATAATTTATAACTAATAATTCTTATTATTAGTTTTAGAATAAATTATGAGGAAAAAATGTTAAAAATTTAACATATCACAAACTTTTATTATGGTTTATACAATTTTTAGAAATTATAAGTTTCATTACATGAAAAATGAGATTATTAATGCCTAAATTAAATATTAAAAGTTAATGTTAACATCTATTATTTTATATAATAAATTAAGAGTTTATTTATTTATTCCTTTAGAATATTTATGTTTATAAGGTTTTTATGAAATATAAATATTGTGTATGCTAAATTCATGTGATAAATTTATTCAAGAATATTATTATTTCTTGAGTTATATTCTAGGTACAACAACATAATGACTAGATTTTATCTACCTTGAACTTGGTTTTTAATTGAAGTTACATGATTGAATATAGTTGCTAAATATTTTTTTTGTATATTTGGTCTTAGAGTTAAGATTCAATGAATCATCTCTTTAGTAAAGTATCAGTGAGTAGAGGGACTTTTTATGAAACTTCCCACTATCTTGGAGGCTTATGCATTATTCTAGAAAGGTGGGGTTTTTCTATTTGGGGATTTGAGCTTACTCATGTGGTTTTTGTTAATATCATATTATTCTATGACTTTACATAAAGAGTCCATATAACTTATGTAGGAAATATATTTGGATATGTATGAATATGTTTGGATTAAATTGTTGGGTGAGTAACATGAAATTGTGGGTTGTGTAATGTGTTATACCTTAATGTGGTGTGAATATATTAATTTGTTGGATGGAATAAGGATTCAAAAACAAAATTGTTATAATCATGCATACAAAAAAAAATTAAAAATGATATAATAAAGATTTCATGAGATGTGATATTTATGGATTTAATATGCATGTGATGTATATTAAATTATTGTGATTTTTAAAGAAATACCCCTAAAACCAGGTGTAAAATTCCTTCCAAAGTAGCACATTCCAATACCTGGATCATCAGACCAAGTATGTTCTTCCATAGTAGGGTGACCATGGATTATATGTTTTAAGGTATGGTGAAAATGGATAATCCTAAAAAATAGGTAACAAAATCTCACAATGATCTTTGGGAGAAATTTATTTGGGAAAACCTAAATGTTTAGAAATGAGAGGTATAAATTTGATTTTTTCTATATTATAGAGCCCAAATAGATCTTGTAGGGACACTAAAGGGGGGGATCCATGTACCCAACTTTTTTACTGAGTTTATAATTTCTTTTAAATTATCCTCTATTACTCTTGAACCTCTCCCTCAATTAAAGGGAATTAATTTATTATGCACTCTCAACAATCACATACACATGTAATTTTGATATTAAAATAAATAGAAGAACATATATATATTTTTACAAGGTTCAGCCTCGATGTGAGAACCTACTCTTTTTCAGGATCAATCTTTGGTTATTTCATGGATTTTCTTATCACTAGAACTTTTTAGTGATTACAAACACATAAAATTGGTGCACAATGTTGAAGCTGGAAATAATATATCTTCCTAAGAAAGTGGGATTTTCTTTATAGTGGCACCACAAGTTCTTCAATGGAATTGTTTAAACTAGCACCACCAGTTCCTCAAATATTTTCAATAAACATATTAGAAATATCTCTCTATTGAATTGGATGTATTTACACCATCTTAATAAAATTGTTCCTCAACTATAGGTATTTTATTTATAATGTATCAATAATATTATATGCACAAAGACCTAGTATTATTTAATAAGTAGAAGATGAAACAACCACTTTAACCAACTATTTTATCAGAATGAACAACTAGAGAATCTATAAACACACTACAAGTTTCCTTCTTCCTTGATTATCAAATGTTTAGGCATATACTTACTTTTATAAATGAAGTTCCCATCCTCACATAGATGTGCGTAAGTAGTGAAAAATAATTCTTATATATTATTAATGAAAGATAATCCTTGCACAATATAAAATCGATTTGTTTTTGACTTATAAATTCACATGCATATGTGATATAATGAATGTTCTTCTCATTCAACACCCTGTCACTCATATAGAATCCTATTGTTATTATTTCATGTGCTATATATTTTATATTTATTGTTTCTCTTAAATATTCACATTACCTATCACAAAAAATAGGTACGAGTATTTCAATCCATGCATAAGAGTGCATCTGCTTCCTTAAGCATGCATGTACTATTCTCTCTGCTTCCTGGGATCTTCTTATTTGTATAACCCACAACAGATGCAAGGTATATAAAAAAAATATATTATTTTAGAATAACCAAAGCATGAAAAACAAAAGACCTTTATGAAAACCCAAAGGATTATTGGAACAGTTCTTTGTACAAGTGGTGATCTTAAGTGCACGAGTTATTGTTCCCTTTTCTCCTTCACATGACACAGTGGGGTTATTTACTATATTTTTGAGAATGAATATACTTTATGTGAATATTTTCAAACACAATATCTCTTCTTATTAAAGATTCCAACATAGGCTCATAAGAGGTTCTATTTACATAAGCAAAATGCTTCACATAACCCTCTCTTCACAAAAAAAGAGTCACATAGCGGCTCTATTATTCTTGAAAGAGATAGGTTTCAATATCTCTCCCAAAAATAAACACTCGTCATACTTATTCTTCAATATTTATAATAATGAAACACTACATTTCACCACCTTAGACTTCAGTAAATCAGATGTATCATGACTTGTATTAAATCTCTAAAAAATATGTTGTGTCCTTCACAATTTAATATCACCATAGGATTCAATGATCCAAATATTTTAGACTCCCATGATATCAAGAATCATATAATCTCATATTTCATGAGAACTCTTCACATGAATATGACGATGATAGCATGAATCATCCTTTTTAAATTATCAAACTCATTTCTATATCTTATATTTCTAGTTGCAACTTCATTCACATTCATTTGTATCATTTTTCTTTAAACAGAGAATGCATGAATGGTGAAGTTGAATGAATGATTATTTTAGGATCACCAGCCTCAATTCAAATAGTAGATATGGTTGGAACATTGATTTTTGAGCAATGTAATTCCATCATCGAACACTTAATGCAAATATCATAGAAACAATTTATTATGAGGTAGGGGAGATAATGCTTGTAAGATCCAACAACCATGATTAATTTGATCATACAGTCAACATTCTATCCATATATATTTAAATCTATGAAAAATGCTATATTCACCCCATACCAAATTAAATAAGTACTCAAATAATACACACTTAATAAGTAAACCCATTTTATTCCACTGCTAGATGCAAGTATTAGGGTTTTATCTTGACCCCCCTTTGGCACTGAATCATCCTAGTTCTCTTCCATAATGGAGCCCCGAATGGTGGAACCACTATTCTACCCCTATGAACTTCTATGTGAGCATTACTTTCTTCTTATTCTAGTGTGAAAACCCAATATGCCTTGCTATCTCAGTGATCTAACTCTCCCATGTGGTTGAAGTATTGTCCTACAATGTGGTGATTGATATGTATCTTTTGTTAACTTGGATATCTAATTTTTAAAATACTGTCATAAAAAATACTTATCCAAATTTTCTAACTCCCAATCCAACATAGTCAAGAAATACTCAAATAAAATTTATGAAAAATAGTATTCATTTTCATGGAATTATCTTATTATGAATCTTATCTTCATGTAAATAAATATTTTCCTGATCTTCATACAAGATTCTCATGTAATAATGAGATATTTCATGGACTTCATTAAACTTCATCAAACTTCATCCAATTAGAAACACTATTAGATGGATTATGTTTATTTTTCAAGTACTCCTCATGCGAAATAAGTTTTTCAGGGCATTGAATTGATCTCTCAAATGTTGTAACAATGTGAAATCTCCAAACATATTAGACACATGTCTTAGAAAATTGGACCAGTTTAACAATCATCTGATTTAGACATGGAGAATTTTCTTACCAAGTGAAAAAAAATGAGTCAATGGAAATTCTATAATAATCATAACATCAAACATGGGTAATTATCTTTTAAATGAGTTCCAAGGAATTCATAACAATTCCACAAGAATCATCACTAACCTTCTTCAATATTTCTCAAATTCTTTCTTTCTTTTTCTTTCTATGATTAAGAAATAGTCACAAAAGACATTATCATACATTTAATTTTATTCCTTATTATATATATACACAAAATAAAACCATATTCATCAACTATACACATGAATTTTCAAAGATGACAGATCAAGGAAAATTGTTGCCCACTCAACTATTCAAGAATCATAATTATTGTGATTGGGATGATTCTCTACTGAAATAACTATGTGGTGAAAGGAACACCATATCAAATTGATTACTTAATGAAATATTTATCATGGATCACTAAATAGATATGATATATGGGGATATCATTTTTAGGGGGATTACTTTTATTAGATTCCCATGTTGAAAAGATATAAATCATGATAATAACCCATAGATATGTCTTTTTTTAGATTATATCTTACATCATGATACTAATTTTGAGATCACTTATAGGTATGGAATATAAAATAGTTATAGATTGGCATCTAATTATGATAAGTGTTCTCAAAGAGAGACGTTTTGATAATATGAATTTAAATGTAAGAGAGGTAAATTTCACAAACTCAGACTCATGGTTATTAAATAATGAGTGTGCATCAAAAATTTGTGTTGATAAACACAAAATTAGAGAAAGGTGGAAATTGAAAAATGATTTAGTGGATATTTTGTTCTGTAAATTTAGAAAGATTTTCCTTATTTGATATTGGTACATATTATATTACTTTTCTAAGTATATTATTTACAGAATTAGAGAACTATTATTATGTTCTTGTTATAAACATAAATTTGATTTAAGTATTTTTTTTGGACAAGATATGATGATCATTTATTATTAAGAATAAGTGTTTATATATATATAACAATGAAATATTTTATAGATTTGGGAATATCATAAGAATTATATATATTCTATATATGGTTAATATTGTCTATAACGTTTAGAATATGAAGTCCAGGGTTGATTATAATCTCACATATCATTGAAATTTTATCCCTGAATATATAAATGAGAAATGCATCCAAATACTCTATAGAGATGAATTTTTGGATACATTAGATTATGAAATGGTAAATACATGTGAATCTTATTTATCAGGAAAGATGACCAAAGCAACTTTTAGTGGAAAAGGTGAAAGAGATGGTGGAATTTCGGATCTCATACATAGTGAGGTATGTAAACCATTGAGTATACTGAAATATGATGGTTTAGATACTTTGTTTCTTTACCGAAGATTTTATTTTATATGGAAATGTATTTTCTGATGATACACAAGTATGAAAATTTTGAAAGGTTCTTGGAGTTTCATAAGAGAGTAAAAAATAAAATAATAAAAATTATTAAGATTCTCTATTCAGATCAAGGTAGTGAATACTTGATCTATAAATTCATTCATCATCTAAGAGATTGAGGAATTATTCCACAGCTCAATCCACTTGTAATGTAATACTTGGGATCTAACTTTAGTAGGTAAACACTACATCTCTAAACTATTCCCCAATGCACATCCTATTATTTTATCATAGAAATAGATCATCATTATGTTTAGATGAAAAATTTCTAAATTTTATAATTTTAATTTGATAAAATGGAAATAATTTTAGAATTAATATGGTCAAATTTATCTTAGATTGATTTTTTTTAAAAATGGTAGGTTTTTGGGTGAGTAGTTAAAAATACCGATTTTGAAAATAATGCCACTTTTATGAAATTATCATGATATAACAAGGAATTAAAAGTTTATGAAACATTTTATAGACCAAATATATATTTAATAAGTATTATAATTCATTTTAAAATATAATTTTTAACTTATAAATCTATGTTTGACATTTTGAAAAATTAAGTGATGTTCAAATTCAAATAAAAATCATTTTCAGTTATTTTCTTTTAATTTTTTATTTTCAAGGTAACACATGGTTTTAGATTTTTATTTAAATAAAAATTAGTCCCCTTTTATTTAAAATAAACCAATTAATTCTATAGTAATCAATATTATACTTAATTTTGGTATAAATTCATTTTTATGTTTAAAAATGTATTTTTCAAGAAAAAATATTTCTCATTGAGTGTTGTGCTCTTATATTAAAATTAATTTCTGACACTTTTACATATTGAATCTTGATAATTGGATTTCATATTTTAAATTATTACTTTCAAATTTATGAATGATTTTAATTTCATTTTTGGTTCTAACTAATGGTAACCATGGTAAATTTCTATTACTATGGTAAAGGGTAAAATAGGTTAATCAAGGTTAAAAATATGTGATAAGATCACAATATTTTTCTTAAATATTATTGGATGATATTATTTCAACCATTATCACATTATCTTTGAACTTGAATTGTTTCAGTAAGGGTTACATGTCATGTCTTCCTATATCGACCACCTGGTTGTGCACTACTGCCCAACACAACATGTGGAAGGCCAACTACATATCTTGTGGAATGAGCCACATAGAATTTAGTTTCAAGTTTAGTTACTTTGTGTGTGAATCTTCCTGATTTGTGTTCTATTTAATGGTACACTGGGTGTAGTGTAGGAATACATAGTGTGTAGGCTAACCGAGCTCCCTTGGAATGTACTTACTTTACATGCTGAGTGGGCCATCTAGTGTCACATGGAATGTAAGACAAACCACATGGTCATGTGAAATTTAACTCCATATAGAAACCCTAGAGATTCATAAAAATGGATACATGATATGTGTTGTTCTGAACTACATGTTGTGTAGTTGATAAATTTCCATAAACTTCACAACTTCAATGATATTTCCCAAAATCACACCACCATTTTCAAATTTTCCATGAATTACACCTCAAATTACCATAAGTAATGTTGATATAGATTTAGTATCTTTTGTTTTTTGGATCACATGAAAGTTTCCTAAGGAACATGAATTTTTAGTTTGGTGGACCGATCGAATCATGAATCAAGATTTATAATTAAATTCCAAGAGTTGGAATACATAAAAGTGTTGTTTTTAGACTTATTTAAAGGCCTGCGAGGTTACTCAAGTGTTCTATTGAGTTTCAAGAGAGTCTGACCTGAAATCTCAAAATCATAGAAGGATGGAATAGGCACACAATTTGTCTAAAACCATGCAACCCTCCAGAAGAAACCATGTGGCATGTTCTATAACAACCCTGCTCTTTATTTCACATTAATAAATGATTTATTACATAATATTAAACTTAATACAACCCATGATATAAAGAATTAAAGTTCCTTTTGGAATTAGTTACATTACATAATAATTTAAATAGGAAATACATCATATTTATTGAAAACTTTCTTAACATGATAATAATATTCCAAGGTTTTTAAAACCTCATGGGATAACCTGAAGATATATATAGAAAAGGGGTGAGATATAGATCCCAGTAAGGAAATAATCATGGAATAACAAAAATATAATAATACATGTTAGACAAGGAATATTAATGGGGGCATAAAACGAGTACAAATCATAAACATAAACAATGAGACGCTATATAGCATGATAATTGTAAAGGAAATAAGGGAAAAGTTGTAACAACTTAAAACACTGCATCATAAACATAAGCCAAGGATAACTGTGAAGATATCATGATGAAAAAAATTACATAAAAGAATTATCTTCACTCCCTATCCCAACATGACATATCATGATTCTAAATGTTACCCAATGCATTAGAGCTCTAAATAACTCTGGGTGCACCAGTCACATTCATTTTATTATGATACTTATGTGTGCCAAATAGATCATAAAACTTGGATTCATTCATAATCATAATTTATTACATGATAAAAGAATACAAAAAACATATATGTAATTACCCAGTTAAAAATTTTATATTCATAAATGTGAACACCCTTAATAGAAAATGGGTGTGGTATTCACTACACAATTGTTTTGTTGTGGAAAATCACAGTGAAATTTCGGTAGCATAACAGTGTCACTTAAAGATTCATAAAAATGATTTTATGAGAGATAAGGGAGAATCTCTTAACATAGAAATAAAATTGGTAGTAATAGGGACATGTATAAACATAACCCAACATTAAAAATTGGAAATAGAAGGCATTAGTTAATTAAGAAACTTGAATAAAGAAAAGAATCACAACTATATTTCGTCATGGTAACAGGTGTACATAAAAGATCATGGGAGGATTAATGAGAGTTAAAGGGGGGTATAATAATTTATAAATTAAATTTAAAGTAATGGGAATATTTAATAACATATCCCAACATAATAAAATGTAATTTAAGAGACATCACAAAAAAGAAGTGCTTGAATGAAAGTGAGAAGATAGAAATCACTTAATTGTGTGTGTGATGCCAAATGCTTGGTAGGGGATTTATGAGAGCTTTGGGCCACCTTGGTAGGAATATTAAAAGTGTAGAAAAGATTATGGATGTTCTCTGAGGATTTTGGGTGAAGATAAATGGGAGCATGGGTGGGTTTATGTAGGAAATGAGGCAGATTTCTTTATAATTTTGGTTTTGGACTCGACATAATAAAAAAAACCAAATACTATATCATGGTTCATGACCACGGTTTCTACCAAATGGGTATGTTTCTCATTATTTTATAATTACAAGGGAATAACTTAATAAAATAATACTCTTGGTTATATGGAGGTGAGTCATACTCTTAAAGAAATGATTTTAAAACCTTAAAATATATCAATGGTTAAGAAGGATTCATAATGGATTTATAAAATTATTAAAATAAAAATAAAATCCAATTATTTTAAATTTAAAACATATATTTGTTCATTTATACCATTTTTAATATTTATTACATCACTTTTGGGTCATTATGATGTCATAATACACAATGTATATTTATAAAGTATTTAATTTTTACCCAAAAATTTGACTATCTTAGAAAATTATGAAAAATTTACCATTAGGTAATTTTGATGCTTTCATTCCAGAAATAAGATTCATTTTATCTACATAATTTTATATATTTTTGTATTTTTCACTTTTAAAATAAGAATTGACATTTATTGAGAAATGATGGGTTTTTTTGACAATAACATTTTTCTAACCCTTATAAAAATAATATTTGACTTCATAAAAATTATATGATAATTTATAATTGGTAAAAATTATTTAATAATAAAATTTTATTAAAATTTTACTAATTTCAAAATTAAGTTAATTCATCAAAATAAATTCGTTAATTAAATTTGAATATTACCCAAAAATACTATTTATGTTTTATTATATGAAAATAAAAATCATTTTTAATAGGATGAAAATATATTCATTATTCTCTAAAAAATAATATACATACTCATATTTATAGGTTCTTTATACACATCCCTTCAATACACCTCCAAATTCTCTAAGAGTAAGGTGTGTGATAGTGAGGCTTTCATGGGGTGGTTCTGCGTACATGGTTTGGATCGTGATCTCAATAAGCTTGAACTTAACCCTTAAATGGTTTATCTCATTCTTAAGTTGTTGGAACTTAGTTTGTTCTTAGTCAAGGGAAAATACCATAGATGTTATCTCCCTCATAAGCTCTGATAAACGGGCTGTATAGGGTACGATACTACTGGTTGAGGCCATCACTTCCTTTGTCTGTGTCAACTGGATTTGTTAAAACCCTATATTTATAGTAATGATGTTATCACTATTCAATGAATATATTACCAATGTTAAAGATTCTTAAATCTTATTTAAATATTATAGGATATAATAAAACCAAAATAGTTCATGTTTTTTCTATAACCATATTAAGTAATAATATATTTAATTAAATTATAAGGAAAATTTTATTTAAAATAATTATTTTGTTACAATCTTCCCCCCTTAAGAAATTTTTCCATCAAAATTTTGTCCCACACTAAAATAGACGAGGATAAATATATTTCATCACTTCCTCTATTCCCACGTTGTTTCTTCAAACTTGTGGTTTCTTCACAACACTTTGAAAAGGTGCATTGTATTATTCCATAGAAATTTGTCTCTACAATATAAGATCTTAATTGGATTCTTTTCATAAGAAATTCATTATCCAATGGTACCAAATATATATTGAGTATATGTGAGGGGTCTAGTATGTACTTTTTTAAAAGGGGTGACTGGAATACATCGTGCACTTGAGATAGATTTGGTGGAAGTGTTATTTCATAGGCCACCACTATAATGCGATCAAGGATATCAAAGGGGATGATATACCTTGGAATAATATTTCCTTTATTACCAAATATCATTAATTTCTTCTATGATGATATGTGGATGAATACCATGTCTCTAATATCAAACTCTAGGTCTCATAGTTGTTTTTCAGCATAGCTCTTCTATCGACTTTGAGCAGCCTTGATGTGATGCTGAATGATTATAACCTTTTCCTCCATTTCTTCAAACATTTTATGAACTAGCAGTTTGTGTTCCCCAAATTCATCACAACATGACAGTGTTCTACAAATCTTTCCATAACATTCTTCATATGGATTATTTGGATGCTTGATTGGAAATTATTATTGTAAGAGAAGTCAGTCAGAGGTAGATGTTGGTCCCATCCTCCTTTAAAGGTCATAGAAGATGATCACAACATGTCTTCCAGTGTCTGAATAGTTTTCTCAGATTGGACATCAGTTTGAGGATGATAGGCCATGCTAAATATCAGCTCAGTGTTTAAAGCAAGTTGGATAATTTTTCAAAACTTAGAGGTGAATCTCAGATCTTGATCGATACAATCGATAGTGGCACTTCATGCAACATCACCAATTCTATGATGTATATCTATTTAAGTTGATCAAGTTATAATTCCTATTGAATTTAGATAAAGTGATCTATCTTTGTAAGATGATCTAAAACAACCCATATAGCATTATTTCCCATGGATATCTTTAGAAGTTTGCTGACAAAGTCCATGGTGATGTTTTCCTATTTCTATGTTGGTATGGTTAATGATTGCATCATCCCATTAGACTTATGCCTTTTAGCCCTAACTTGCTAAAATACCAGGGAATTTGATGTATATTGAATGATATCCTTTTTTATATTTTCCCACTAATAGTTCTCATTAAGATCTCGATACATCTTTGTGCTTCCTAGGTGAATAGATAAAGTCAAACTAGGTTTATCATCCAACAGTTCATTCTTTAACTCAATATTTTCTAGAACACATATTCTTGACGCAAATCTCATAACTCCTCATTCATTAACATTTAACTCCAAGGATTTCCCTTTCCTTATAGTTTCTAATTTCTTCTGAGTTCCCACAACATCTTTTTAAGCATCCTTTAACCTCTTTAAAAGGGATGGTTGATCAATAAAATATAAAATTATTGATGATGTTCATTCTTTTATGATTCTCATGTCCATCCTCTTTAAGTCTAAGAAGATTGGATCCCTCTAAATTTTCATTAATGATAGAATTTCCAGATCCTTTCTACTTATATAATATTCCACTTTTTTTTCTTTCTCAGGATGGTAGTGGATTGACCAGTCATAGTCCGTGATCAGCTCTGACCATCTTCATTGGCACATATTCAACTCTTTCTATGTGAATATATACATGAGACTTTTGAGATCCATATATATTTCACAATTATCCCTAAAGAGATAATTCCATAACATTTTTAAAGTGATATCAATACAGCCAACTCTAGATCATATGTTGGGTAGTTATATTCATGAACTTTTAACTTCCTTTAATAATAGGCTATGACTTTTCCATACTACATTAACATACATCTCAATCCCTTCTTTGAAGTATCACTGAATACTATGAAAATTTACCCACTTGTGGGTAGTGTGAGAATATGGTTTGTGATAATACTCCTTTTTAGCTCTTTGAATCTCATTTTTCATTCATCATTCCAAGTAAACCTGACTCCCTTATGAGTGATCTTGGTTAGAGGGTTTGAAAATCATGATAAATTTATCACAAATTGATGATAGTACCTAGCTAGTCCAAAGAAACTATAGATATATATCATAGATGTTGTCCTCATCCAACCTTAAATTGCTTATGTATTTGAAGGTTCCATAGATATCCCACTGCTTGTGATGATATTCAAAAATAAAGAGACTTCCTTCAACCAAAACTCACATTTTTTGTACTTGGAATAAATCTTCTCCTTTTATTGTTTTTTAGAACCATGACCAGATATTCCTCACAATCCTCCTTTATTTTAGATTATATTAGAATATCATATATAAATACTACCAAATCTTGGTCAGTGTAATATCTAAAACTCTATTCATCAATTCCATAAAGATTTATAGAGCATTAGTGAGTCTTAAGGGCATTACTATGAACAAAAAGTGATCATACATTGTATGAAAATTAGTATTGAGGATATCCTCTTTATTCACCATAACTTGATAATATACATACTGCAGATTCACCATGGAGAAGTATTGTGATCCATTTAGCTGATCGAACAAGTCATCAATATGTGGCAGAGGATACTTGTTCTTTATTGGGATCTATTTGATCTCACGATAATCAATGAAAAGGTGAATTGATCTATCATTCTTCCTAATGAAGATGACCATTGCACCCCATGGTGAAGCACTTGGGTGTATGAACCCTTTATTTAGATTCTCCTAAAGTTTTTTCTTCATCTCCTTATGTTCCATAATATCCATTCTATTTTGAGTCTTGAATAATGGTAATTCCCTAGGTATAATATCGATTGAAAATTTAAGATCTCAACTAGGAGGAAAACCAGAAAATTATTTGGTAAACACATTAGCATATTCCCTCACAAAAACCATGTCTTTGAGGATGGTTCTATCCTTATAATTAACAATTTTATCTAGATACAGTTTCTCATAAGGAAATAATATCCATTCTTGAGATGTTGGCGATAAATATGATTCATCCTTTTGCTTACAATTGTAAAAAATCAGGGATCGACTTGCAATACTAAGAGTTATTTTCTTCTTGCATCAATTTATGTTGGCTATATATTGGGAAAGCCAATACATGACTATAATTTCATCAAATTCTACCAAAGGTAGTATTATAAGGTTCACTAGGAAGTTCATCCCCCAAATTGTGATAGGGGGAGTTATATACTTGTTATGCAATAATTTCCCCATTTTCTATTTTCCCTGACATCTCTACTTCCATTATTTGTGCTGGTGTTTGAATAGTTCAACTAAACTTTCATGATATGAAGGCATGCATAGAACCAGAATAAAAAATTACATTCTCTTTTCTTGAATGAATAACTATCATACCTATCACCACTTCATTTTAGAGATCCACCTTAGTGGTTGTGATGGAAAAAGTTCTCTGTTGCTACCTTTTAGGTTTTTAGTTATCTCTTAAAACCCTTGGATTAGGAAATTTATTTGCAATCATTATCTAGGTGACCATCCTTCCTACACCTAAATAATCTACCCACCCCCCTTAGAAAATTTCTGAGGTGATTATTTCCACACATTTGACAAGTGGGATGTCGAAATTTATCTACATCATTAGATTTCTACATCAGACCACCAAAATTAAACTCCACTTTCTGATTATTATCCCCATGATAACCTTGAGATACAATGATCTCTATTTTGAATTTTAGGGTACATCAGAAAATTTCCTCATAGGTATCAAAGTAATTGATCTCCAGGGTTTTTTTATAATAGGTTTTATCCCACAAAAGAAGTGGTCAACCTTAAATTTGGGGGTAACAACAAAACTAGAGGCAATAATGAAAGTCTTGTGAAGTTTTTCTCATATGAGCTAATAGATTCGTCACTTTTTTTTCTAGAGGGTGAGAAAATCCCTTTCCATTTTATGTCAGAGAGTGTGAGGAAAATATTTATCAGAAAACAGTTTATAGAATTCCTTCCACTTCATTGCTTTGATCTCTTACTTAGGCATTGTATTCTTGATCAATGTCCACCACTGATCAGCTTCTCCCTCCATATGATAAATAGCCAGTAGAACGTTCTCTTTTTTGGAACATTTAAGGATAGAGAATATCTTCTCAATTTAGTGGATCCATTTTTATGTGATTAAGGAATCATATGATCCATTGAATGTAAGAGGCCTTTGTAACAGGAAGCTCTATATTGTGGATTTTTTATCTTAGGGGGTTGGGTGCTCCTCCTGATCTAGGTTTATATTCATAACCTAATTCATCTGAGAGAGCATTGTCATAAATTTTGTGATTCTTTCTCCCATTTGGTTGTTCATCTCATTGGGGTAACCATCACATTTCCCATCGCATTGATTGCTTACCTGATTCCTTCTATTTCTAGAAATTGTCTAGATTAAAAAGAAAATTAGTGATGAATATTTTTATACTATTAAAACATAATGGGGGATCCAATGACATTAAATGGATAACTTATAAATTAATTTTTTTTTAACTTATGAATTTATAGGCTTCAATATATTTTATCATTGATCTATTTCCTAAAATATATTATTTTAGGTATTTTTTTGTTCCATTAATAATGATTTGTAATGGGATTAGGAATTTACTAAATAATATCCCCCAGTAGTGTCAAACAAGGTGCACAGTAAGGCCCGTTTTCATGCACCAGGTTACACTGAGTTTGGCCCAACACACCTTGTCTGAGTTGTTACCCCTAGGTACATCTGTACCAGAACCACATCCACTTGTAGTATCCAGACATGAATGTATTTTCTTGATAAACTACTTAATCTATACTTACCAAAATTTTGGGATGTTTTCTTATACTTATTCTTATCCCTAAGTCTTTCACTAGAGTTTTCTAATCATAATCCCAAAAATAACTAAACTTTTCCTTTGATACCATCTATAAAAACCCTACCCTTTATTTCATATTAATACAATATTTATTACATAATATTACACATAATTCAACCTAGAATAATAATAATTATAGTTTCTTTTGGAATTTGTTACATTACGTAACAATATAAATAAGAAATACATCATATTTATTGAAAACTTCCTTAACATGATCATAACATTTCAAGGATTTTAAAACTACATGGGATTACCAAGAGATATAAATAAGAAAGGGGTGAGCTATAAATCCTAGCAAGGTAATAACATATAATAACATGAAGATAATATTACATGGTAGACAAGGCATATCAACGAGCCTTAAAAGGAGTAGGAATCATAAACATGAACAATGAGACATGATATAACATGATAATCGCAAAGGCAACATGGGAAAAGTGAAAACAACTTAAAACACTACATAATAAACATAGTTCAAGGATAAATGCCAGAAATAATGAAATAAAAAGTCCCATAAAAGAATCAGGTTCACTTCATATCCCAACATGATGTATCATGATACTAAACATTACTCAATGTGTTGGAGAACTATATAATTCTGGGCACATCCGTCACAATCATTTCATTCTCATGCATTAATGTGCCACATAAATCATACAACATGGATTCATTCATCATCATAATTTATTCCATGATAAAGGAGTGTGGAATAAATATATGTAATTACCCAAAAAAGTACATGTTTCTAAATGACAACACCCTGGGTAGGAAATAGGTACGATATTCACTACAAAATTGTTTTGGCATGGAAAATCATGGTGAAATTTTAGAAGCATAATGATGTCACTTAAATATTCACAAAAATGGGTTGATGAGAGATAATGGGGTCTCTAATAAAATATAAATCAAATGGGAAGTAATAGGGACATGGAAAAATGTAACCCAACATTATAAATTGGAAATAGAAGGCATAAGTTAATGAAGAAACCTGAATAAAGAAAAGAATCCTAACTGCATTTCAGCATGGTAATGAGTGTACATAATTGATCATGGGAGTATTAATGAGAGTGAAAGGGGTATATCATAATTTATAAATTAAATATATAGTAAATAGAACATGTATGAAAATATCCCAAATAAGAAAATGGAATTTCAAAGACACAACATAAAAGAAGTGCTTGAATGGAAATGCGAAGATCGAAATCACATACTTGAGTGTGTGACTGTAAATGATTGGGAGTGGATTAATGAGAGCTTAGGGGAACCTTGGGAGGACTATAGAGAGTGTAGGAAAGAGTATGGGCATTATATAAAGAGTTTTAGTGAAGATAAATGGGAAATTGGACGTGTTTATAAAGGAAATGAGGGGGATTTCTTTATTATTTATTTTTTGGACACTACATAATAAAATAACCAAAAACCACAAACCATTCTCTGGTTTTGACCATGGTTTCTAAAAAATGGGAGTGTTTATCATTATTTTATAATTCCAAGTTCCAAACTTAATAAAATAATTCCCCTACTTATGTGAAGGTGAGTCATACTCATAAATAAATGGTTTTAAAACCATAAATTATATTAATGATTTTGGAGGATTCATAATGGATTTATAAAATTAATAAAATAAACATAAAATAACATTATTTTTAATTGTAAACATGTATTTGTTCATTAATACCATTTATATTATTTATTACATTACTTTTGGGTCATTATGATGCCATAATACACAAATTATATTTATATAGTGTTTAATTTCCCCCCCAAAAAAATGACTGTCTAGGATAATTATGAAAAATTCACCGTTGGATAATTTCAATTCTATGATTCCAAAAATAATATTCATTTTATCTAAATAATTTTATAAATTTTTGTATTTTTACTTTTAAAATAATAATCAACATTTATTGAGAAATGTTGGGTTTTTTTAGAATAATAGTTTTCCAAACCTTATAAAATTTATATTTGAATTATTAAAAAATATAGGATAATTTTATTTTATAAAAATTATTTAATAAAATTATTTAATTATAATATTATTTATTTTAATAATAAATTAATTCCTCAAAATAAATTCCTTAATTGAATTTGAATATTACCCAAAAATATTATTTGTGTTTTATTTTATCAAAATACAAATAATTTACAATAAAATAAAAATATATTCATTATTATATAAAAAATAAAGTACATAATCATATTTATAATTTCTTGATGTATATTCCATTAATACACCTACAAACTCTATAAGATTATGGTTCACAACACTGATGACTTCATTGGGTAGTTCGGTGTACATGGTTTGAGCCATAATCTCAATGAGATTCAACTTCTCCCTAAAATAGTTTCACTCATTCTTAAGTTATTGGATCTCAGCTTAAGATTGGTCAAGGGAAAATCCTATAGATTTTATCTCCCTTGAATTCTATGATAAATGGGCATCATAGTATATGATTCTATTGGTTGAGGCCATCACTTCCTCTATTTATGTCAATTGTATTTGTTAAAACAACATATCAATACAAATAACGTGATCACTATTCAAAGGCTATATTATCAATGGTAAAGATTCTTAAAGATAATTTAAATATGATAGGATATAATAAAACCAAATAAGTTCATGTGTTTTCTATAACTGTATTAAATAATAAGACATTTAATCAAATTTCAAGGGGAATTTTATTTATAACACTTTAGGTAATTACATGTTTAGAGAGAATGAGGGTGTCACACAGTTTGGTCTAATCATGTGAACTAAGATGAATGGAAATGAAACTATTGTTGGTGTCTTAATAGAGGAGAAACAGATGGTTTTCACAATCTTTCTCAAACCGTTCACATGAATCATGAGAGCCCATTTCTTGGGCCGTAGTTATTTCATGGTTGGAACATGGCTTGCCTAATATTGTATCCAAACCATGCTCCACATTAACGGGGTGATTTTATCGAAATGACCCTACCTCTTTATTTTTTTTTCTAACTTTTATCATCATCTTACCCACATGCAGCAACCTCTTGTAGAGATCCTTCTATATTCCTCAAGGTATGAGGAGATCTTCATTATCTGACCTCTATTTTGAGTGTTGTATGAGGAATTGGAATCCCCACAATAAGTGATTCAATCCTTCTTATTTGTTTGTTTATATTTCTATCTTTGGAATAATATTTGTGTGAGATAATTTACCCTACATTCCAAGAATTTTTTCATTTCTTTGATTTATCTTGAACTAGATCAAATTAATGCTCAAAATTGGATGAGTGGACCATCGTAAGTATGATGTAGGTGGTTTATAGATTTTCCACTTAAACACTCTCAATTTATAAATCTTTATGTTGTGTTGTGCATTGATATTTATGTGTAATTCTTCTTAAATATGAGTTTAATTATTTATAATATAATTCCCTAATTATAATGTCCCTTTTATATTAAATTTTAATTGTTGAGGGCCACGGACCTCAAGTTTTAACCACCAATTAAGGGTACTTTCATTGAATGACTTTAAATAATCAATTGTTTTTCTAATAAAATAACATATTTAGGTACACTTTTTTATAAAATGTAAATGGGTTGATTAATTAGAATTTGGAAGAATGTGACACTCCACTATATTATTTTTCCCTATTAACCCAACGATATCATGAGTGGTTGTGGCCCACTTATCGAATGAACCTGATGAAGTGTACTGGAATGCATGTTAGCATGGACTATCTTATACCATTTTTCATGAAGGGTGTTTACTATCTATAAATAGTTCAACAAGACCCTAATACCTTTATTTGTACTTGGAACCTCTTGGTAAGTGTGATGATACTTTCATGGAATTTCCCATGTCCTTCTCTTTTATTATTAGTCGAATTATGATGAATGGCATGATTAAGTATATAGAGCTTATGTTACATTTGAAATGAATATGGGAATGGGCCTATTTGTGTGCTTAATTTGTGTTGGAATGTTTTTGAATATGGACTATTGTAATTAAACATAAATGATTAAATAAATTGTATTATTCCTTGAGCAATAATCAGGTTCCCTTTTTCGGAACACCTTGGATGGGCTCATAGGCTGTTAGAGATTTTAAGTACCTTGGGTGATACTTGGGTTACGATTTTATAGAATTACAAGGATGGGCTCATAGGTTATTGATTTATACTATGCTAGGAGTGATACTTAGATTATTTATAGGATTCATTGGATGGGATCACTGATTGGATATTTCACTTACCCAGGAGCAATATCAGTTCCCTAGGGGAGTTACCTTGGATGGGATTAGTGGAAAGATGCCTATACCATTCCATGAGTGACACTTGTTCCTCCATGTGAGACACATGGGATGAGCTCATATGGTCATACTTTACACTACATTGAGAGTAATACTTGGGATTCCCTTACGGATCACCTTGGATATACTCTTATGGTGTCTGGTACTTATAGTGATTTAGATGTGATACTTGAGTTCCTCTATATGGTTCACCTTGGATGGACCCAGGATGCCTCTTGTTTAAATTCTAGAGATTCATCCAATTTCATTCAAGTAATTCCAATTTATTAAACCGAAGGATGTGTCCGCCATTCCAAATAACATGCTTCGGTTCGATTTATGTTGTAACTTGGCTTTTATGATGACCTATTTAGGCTTCCTTTTGTGTATAATAAGGAATAATATATATATATATATATATATTATATTTTCATAGGTTGAATGTGGTTTGAGATATTCTGACTTAGGCCGAAACAGGTATGGTCGGCGAGGTTTCCCTAAGAGACCTAAGCTTACTTGGTTACTTTTATTTATTTATTGGTTCTCCTATCACGCATACACTATCCTGTGTTTTTTATTAATGGACTAGATTATATTGTAGAAATCATTGGTGGTATCCTACTGAGTATATCTCACACCCTTCTTGTGCCACCATTGCACCGAGGTACCCAAACAGACCTCATGTTTGCAGGTCTATGGATTATTTCCTATGTTGTGCATGGTACATGGGATATTAGGTCCACATGACTGAGTTGGATCTTAAGATTCTCATGGAAATAGCCTTTAGGGTCGTTTTTTATTTTCATTTTACATGTTCTATAATTTATTGTAACACCTACTGTATGTTTACTGCTTATTTATTCTAGCATAATATGGACATGAATGCATGGTTATATATATATATTATGTTGGACATTTCATATTATTTTATCAGTTTATTATATTTATCATCCTCCACTTTGTATTTAATTTATTCTACTTCTGATGTCTATTGACTTTTATCTATTATAAAACTATGATACTCTAACTATAAAGGTATAATCTCTCAACTGTGCCATCATTAGACCTCTACTAATAGTCATCAACCTATAGTGTATGGGGAGGTTCACTTGAGGCCATTTGATCGACTGGATCAGGGAACCAGTTAAGTGGCTCTGGTTTGGGATGCTACAAAGTGGTATCAGAGGGTTTTTTCTTTTGTATTACAATTTTGGGCTGGTAGATAGGAGACTAGGAATGTGTTAGAACTTGGCAAATATTTGTGTCTAGGAGTGATCAACCCATGCACGGGGAAAATTCTACGTGTCTAGGGATGAGATTATTGTTCATGTTATTCTTCATTATAGTTGATTATGATTTAACCTTGAGTGACTAATGTACTTTCAACTACTTACTAATTTATGGTATTTATTTCATTTCCCTTGTCTCAATATGGAAATGATGTGTTGTTACATGCATCATTATAGGCACATAGATATTCACATGTCATGCATATCCCATGACATATAGATGGTATCACTAGGCTATTTGATATTTATTGATCTGCCTTGTGAGTTTGTTAGCATGATTGTTATATACCATGTTAGGTATTTTAGTAACATTATTAGTTTTATACCTTCTCAGGTGTTTCCTTAGCATGCTTGTATGTGAAACATGACTGTGTGAATTATTTAGAATGCTTACCTACTTTTTATGATTAGAAAATTATATTCCATGATACCTTATTTTTTTCATGCCTATCTACTTTCCATGTTTAGGGGATTAATTATCATGATTTTCCATTATATTTTATACTTCTTTAGTTTTTTGTTTATACATTTTAATTTAATGCTTGTGATATCATGACTTGTGATGATTAAAATTAAAAGGTTGACTAAATAAAATGTCTACATCAACCTAAGCAGTGTTTTCTTATATAGATTAGTTGTGCTTTTCTATTTGAATAACCAATCATGAAATGTTTGATCCATTAAACATTGGTTTCATTGGCTGAAACATACTGGTTGTGATTAAATAGGATCCAATTTTCAATCTATAAAGTGTATGATCACTTTATAAATTAGAAAATGGTGACCCATATAATGGAACCATCTTATATGAACTTAATATTCCATAAGGCTGTTCTAATATAAATGCTTTTGAATTATTAATTCTATATTAATTGGTTTCCTTAATAAAGGCTTGTAACTCTATTAATTGGGCATGTCGACCCATATGGTTAATTTATAAATGCACAACTGGACCGAAGTAGGTCAGTTGGGGAATACTATTTATATGATAAACCCAAAGGGTCTTTTAGGATATTAATGATTTAAAATGATTCATACTACATTTAGATGAACCCAGAATGGCCTAATGGGACCCTTGTAGGTTAACTTACCTTTTAAAGGAATTATTATTTAATACCACAGGGTTATGTTTATTCCATATAGAGATGTTAATTTAAAGTGTCCATAGTTTCCTATATGGGCTCACATATAGACGTTGGGTGGCTTCTTACTTGAATAGTCCCTTACTTGATTAATAAAAGAACTATTATCGTATTTTATGTTATGATCATATGAGGTTTTAGTTAATTAAAATTTCAATTGAAACCTAAAGGGTGTTTTCCTCTATAGATTTTAATTGAAAATTTCTTTAACAGATCCTAATTATGAGAAACTTATGGATAAAAAAAAGAATGTAATGAATTTAGAAGTTGAATTACCTAAATTATGATGGGATTTCATCCAATTTAATAATTCTTAAAATTAAGTTTAATATAAATTTCCTATGTTCTCTTGTGGGATTTGTTAAATAAAGTACCAAGAAATTTTAGCTTATGACTGTTTCTTGGAACTCTTTAAAATCTAATCATTGAATTGTTCATATAATTAAATAATAATTAATTTATTGACTTAAAATGGAAACTTAATTAGTGTCCTTAGTTTCAACCCTCATGTAAGGGTAGTTATAATCTTTCCTAATTGTATCATAAGAATAGAGGAATCAGTGTTTTCCATAGACCTCTTCCACTATAGCATGGACCTAAATGATTGATGGTAGACCCTAGTAAAATTTTCTTATCATGACCTTGTGATAGGATTGACACTTCATATTTGAGTAAGGGGTTATCTTCAGGTAGGTAGAACCATTAGAAATTTAAAACCTCAGTAAAGGCCTGTGATGAGTTTCTAAATTGTGGTATCATTGGTCCCAAATATGACTTCTTAGTTTCTAAAATGACACCAAGGTTGGATGGGTGGTCATGTTTCTATTTGACCCTTGATACATGCATGAGCATCAATTAATGCTCTGTTTAAGTGGGTTAGACATGCCTAGGGAATAGACGACCACTTAGTAGGTCATGTGAACCTTCTTCTTCTTCTTCTTCAGTGATGGACGACTCTGTATGTCATTATCTGGATCAACCATCATATGGGATAAAATGAATATGAGTTAGTTATTTTATGGTTCATCGACTAATATATTTTTAGGGCTGATATTCCCATGGTTAGTGTAAAATGATGTTCCATTGTGAGAATGAGTCTCGAGGTAGTATTCATTGATAAACATGGTACCTGTCAAGTTATTAAAATGGAACAATGAACCATTTGAGTTAATTAGTAATTGTTAAATCCTAGATCTTCTATTATATATTCATAGCTCATATTTTGAGTAGAGTGAAATATATATTAAAGAATAAATTCAGACTCGTTCCAATGTTTGGGGAATGTCATAAAAAGAATCAAGTGATCTAACACACGGGTCGATTGGTTTCAGATTCTAATATTGATAAAATAACACACGTAGACATAACTCAGAAGAATATTCACGTGTATGTCTAAATGTGAACCTAATATAGAATTAATTATATAATATAGTCTTCATCTATTTGGTTTAACACTTAATAAAGTATGTTTTCCATGTCTAGAACCCATGTTTAGTGGACAATAGAGCGTATGTCATGGGATTAGTTTCATTTTTCAATAAATCCAACGACTAGGAAAATATTAAGGTTGTGAGTGTCACTTTAATATGAGTAATATGTGTCCTTAAAATTATAGATAACACAACCAAGGAGGAAAACTTTGAAATGGGAAGTGCAGTTTTGAATGCCGTGAGGCAAGTAAGCAGGAAATGTGTCGGTGCTTGCAAGCCTACATGACGATTATATGGTTGGCTGCGTATGAAACACTTGAATACATTATTGCATCAAGATAGAATTTGGTGGTATTTATTGAGTGTTCATGAGATGTATCTATTATTAAATTAATTATTTTCAGGTAGTTTATGCATCAAAATTTATAGCCGAACTCTTTTGATAAAAGTCGGCCAACCCTAGTTCGACCGCACATCTTGTATGTTACTGGATGTGTATGGTTGGTTTGAAATAGTACTGAGCACTTCATCTTGGATGTAACAGGGGTGTATCTGGTCTTATTAGTGTTCATTATATCCTCTTAGTATACACTTTTTTTAGATATGATCATTCCCATGATCTTGACATCATCGAGGTGCACTGAGAGTGCATCGGTTATACGCCACACTAAATTTAAATGACATTGGGCTTAGTAAGTAAACTCCATTGGAGTTATTCTTTTGTATTGTGGTAATTTAAGAGGTGTGGTTGTCTTGAGTGATACCTGGGCTCTTATGTAGGAACACCTTTAATGTAATCATGGACACCATCTAGTTCTTTACTTGACTGTCATTGGGCTCAGTCAGTGTTCAGATTCATAATCACTTCGACTATGTACCGACATCTCCCTTTTAAAACCTGAATTATGGACTTCCTTAGATGAGATCCTTGGACACTATTTAATGATTTCAAGGATACCCTGGACTTTAATGGAGATTATGTGGGATGTTATAATAGTGTCAATCCAAGTGTTTTGGGTCATGTGTATACCCTTGTTCATGCTAGGGAACCACAACATAAATAGACATTTGGGCTTTAGATGTCATCATAAGATGGGAATGGGATTAAGTGGACATGTTCAAGTAATGAATATGTGCCTTAGAAGAAGGCATCTTGTTTCGAGTTGTGATACATTGCCCATCTATGCCATGATTTTATTAGAATAGTTTGCTATAAGTGGCTCATATTTCTTTCTTTTTTCCTATGGAATATGATCAGTGAGGAACCATTTCTGGAAAGACTTTGGGATGAGATGAGTGCAGTGAAAGGGTTATTTAGGAATTTTAGAGAAAATATTTCATGATAAGGCTAGGTGTGGTTTATTGGTAATCACACACCTGATCATGTTGAGAATCATTCTAGAGTGTCATTAGAGTGCTAAGGGAATGTTTAAATAGGCAATTCTAATTATGAAGATATCGTGGCTCAGAATTGGCTATTAAATGGTATGACCTATGGTGGGAGATCCATAGACCAAAAAATTAATGAGAAAATGATATAATTTTGTATCTAGTTAAACATGATTAGGTAACCGTCATCTTTATGTTTCAGTTCATAAAACAAGTATTTACTTGAGTTTATATGGATTGTGTACCGAATGGTTAAAGTGATGTATGGAGGTACATTGGGAGTTGGAAACAAAACATGACTGTTTGAATGAATCTTCAAGACCAAAGTAGGTTGGGTGTTGTTTTCATTTTTCCCCAAGTCTTCTCAGGGATGATTAGTTCTAAGGTGGGGAGATTATGACATCCCATGTTTTTGGATTGGATGAAATTTTCTGAATGAACTTGAATCTTCAGTTTGGAAGGTTGAAGGAATCATGAACTAGGATTTAGAATGAAATTCCAAGATTTGGAACTCTTAAAATTGTATTTTACACTTGGTTAAAGGCTTGAGAGGTGCCTTGGTTGTTCCATTGAGTTTTAGGAGAGTTAGTTTAAAAAACTCAAACATATAGAAAGCTGGAAGAGGAACATGATTTTTTTGAAACCATGCATCCCACCAATAGAAATTGTACAGAATTTTTAGAGATGCTGAGGATATCTCACAGTTTTTTCTAACCATGTTCACTAGTCTGCATAAAAATGTGGCTATTGAAGGTGTCTTAACATAAAAGAAACACACAGTTTGTTCATGGTTTCTCAAATTTTGCGCATGAATCCGATGAGCCCTATTCTTTGGAAGTATCCATTATATAGTTAGTGCATGGTTTGGCCAACCATGCATCCAAACTTTCTACCTAATTAAAAGGTCCATTTTACCAAAATTATCCTGATTATTTATTTTATCATCCCTTTTATTCTTCTCTTACCCATGTACAACATCCTTCTATGGAGCTCCTCTTATCCTTCTTTATGTATGGGGAGATCTTCATCATATGGCCTCCGTTTTTAGTGTCATCAGATACTTTGGAAGCCTCTAGATAAGTGATTAAATCATTTTTATTCCTTTATTTATCACTCCATATTTAGAGCTATATTCATGCGATCTAATTCTCCCTATTTTTAGGGAGTTTTCTAGTTTCATTGATTTCTATTGAACTGGATCTCATTAAACCTTGATATTTGACAAGTGGACCATCCTAAGTATGAGGTAGGTGGTCTATATATTTTCTGCTTAAAGTACCACCATTTATAAATTGTGTCATTGTGTCACACACCGACACTTCCATGTGATGCCTCTTATATATGATATTAAATATATATAATCAAAGAACCTAATTCTAGTAGCCATTTTATATTAAATTGGAATTATTTAGGGTTATCAACCTTAAGTTTTAACCACATCTTAAGGGTGGATTCTTCGAATTCCTTTAATTAATCAAAATTTTTCCTAATAAAAACACCAATTGTGGTATGTTGTTTTAAAAAATGTAAATGGATTGATTAATTAGAATGTGGATGGATGTGAAACACCACTATATTATTTTTCCCTAGGGACCCAACCATATGCTGAGTGTTTGTGGCCTAGTTATTGAATGAACCTGATGAAGTGTAGTGGCATGCATGTTAACATGGACTATATTATACAATTTTTCATGTAGGTTTTTTACTGCCTATAAATAGTTCACTTGGCCCCTAATACCTTTAGTTGTACTTGGCCCCTCTTGTAAAGTGGGATGATACTGGCATGGACTTTTCCATGACCTTCTCTTTTCTTATCAGTCAAATTGTTAGGAATGGAATTCTTAAGTACATGGATATTATATTATATTTGAAATGAATATTGGGCATGGACATCTTGGTTTACTAGAGTTGTGTGGGAATATTAATGAATATGGAATATTATAATTAAACTTAAAATATTAAATTAGTTATATTATTCATTGAGCAATAGTTGGGTTCCCTTTTTCAGAATTCCTTGGATAGGATGATAAGATGTTAGAGATTGTATGTACCTTGGGTGATATATGGATTACCTATTTATGGAATGATAATGAAGGGATAATAGGTTACTAATTTATACTATGCCATAAGGGGTACTTTGATTCTTTATAGGATGCCTTGGATAAGCTTATTGAGCGGATGTTTTACATATGCATGAGTAATACAGGTTACCTATAAGAGTTACCTTGGACGAGATTGGTGGAAATATGTTTATACCATTCCATGAATGGTACCAAGTCACCTATATTAGGTATCTAGGATGGGATCATAGGGTCATGCTTTACACCATGCCAAAAGTGATACTTGGGATGCCATAATGGATCACCTTAAATAGACTCTTATGGTGTTAGGTACTTCTAGTGCTCCTGGTGAGATACTTGGGTTCCTCTATATGGTTCACCCTGGACATGAAAAGGATGGTTTAATGTCTAGATATGCCTCCTATGTGTCTCCATGAATTCCAATTTATTAAACTAAAGGACTTGTTCACAAAGACAAATAACATTCTTGGGTTCGGTCTATGTTTGCACTTGAATTTTATGATGTCTTAGTTATGATTCCTTGCATTTATTCGAGGTAATAATATATATTTATATACCAGTTATATTTGTAAAACTTGATCATGGTTTGAGATATTTCTAATTAGGCCGAAGCAGGTATGGTCTACCAGCAATCCCTGAGCAACTTTATCTGACTTGGTTACTTTTATATTTTTATTACTTCACTTATCATACCTATAATCTACTGAGTTTTATCTTCATGGACTGGATTATGCTATATACACCATTAATGGTGGCATACTGAGTATATCTCACACCATTCTTGGGCCGCCATTGCACTAGGGCTCCCAGGAAGACCTCACGTTTAAAGGTATATGGATTATTGCCTATGATGTGGATGGTACATTGGAGATTAAGAGCCTGGGACTAAGCTAGAGCTAATGATACTCATGGAGATAACCTTTAGGACATTTGTTTTTTTGCATGTTACATGTACTATGCTCTACTGTGATGCCTGTTGTATGTTTACTACATGTTTATTTTAGAATTATATGGACATGTATGCATGGTTATATATGTATTTAGTGTTGGACATTTCATATTACTTTATTAGTTTATTATATGTATCATATGTTTCTTTTTCCATTATTTATACTTATTTTTATGTCTATTGATTTGTATCTATTATACCACTGTGCTACTCTGACTATGAGGTTATAATATCTCCATGGTACCATCATCAGACCCTCTCTTCTAGTCTCAGCCTCTAGCTTTTGGGGAAGAACACATAAGGCCATGTTACCAATTATCTCATGGCACTGGTTAAGTGTAACCTGTGACGAGACATTATATAGATCTTACTTTTTCAAGAGTCGAATTAAAGCCACCTATTACTAGAATAATCGAATCTCCATCGTATTCAATGTCTTTTGCATGCACCAAATCTCACAAATCCATATCAGTTGGTTTTCCTAAATTTCACCATTACTACCAAAGATATTATGCCATTCCATAACTCTCAACACTAAATCCTCAACAATGATCATTGGACCCAATGATCAAATGTACAATTAGATTGGTCCATAGAATTGGTTGTATCACTAGCCAAATGATTTCCAATTATGATTCCTTATATAAATGGAATATAAATCCATAAACCACAATAGAAGGTGAAAATTAAACTATATATTTGAATGAATTATCCATCATTCGTGGATGAGAATTGAATAAGAAACATGATAATAACATGTTACAAGAAAGATTATACCTCAAAAAAAGATTCATATATAAATCATGAATTGAAAACATATGAAATATATGAACATGTATTCAACCATGGGAGATTGATATGTGTCCACTTAATTATCAAGAATGATGTAAAATCCACAAAATAACAATGCCCAACCCTTTTCAAGGATCAATCACTATTGAAGAATGTCCCCAAAGGTGATGTCATAGATGAATATCATTGCATTTGTCACTGACCATTGATCCCAAATTCATTTTCTAATGCATTTGAAACCAAGAGATATCCCTCTGGATACCTCTCACCCTCTCCCTAAATTCCCTAGGGATGCATGGTTCACCCTAGATAATCTTCATAAAGAGTTTTAAAGAGAAAATTGGTCGGTCAAATATTAATTAAATTAAATTTATTAATTTATTTTATCCAACAATTTACTTTTTTAAGTTACTCTGCATCGCTGTGGAACCCAGTGTAAATGAGAATTATGTTGTGCATAAGGAAAAGTATGTGTTATAGATTGAATCACAATATCACATTAGTAGAAACATAGTTTTAACATTATAGTTATAACTTTAGTTTTCTATAACCTAATGTTAAAAGTTTGGTGGAGAATTTTAACATAAATATTCAAATAAAACTGTGTTAAAAGTTTGTGTGTATGGAATTTAATGTCCTTTTTAGATAAAACTAAAATTAAAGTGGATATATAGAAAATTTTAATGTCAGTTTATTTCAAAATAGATGTTTAAAGGCAAAAAGAAAATGGGTGTTATTTTTTAAAAGGACCGACGCTGAATATTAATTAAAAAAACCAACTTGAGTTTTGTTAATAACCAATGTTCAAAACCTTATAAAACCCCACCCATCTCGAACCTTCATTCTATATTTTACAAATCAAGATTTTCTCCTCACCTTTGAAGGCATTGATGCTATGAACAATTCATCGATCTCGATTTTATTCATTTTATTCATCTTTAATCATCTTTTTACTATCATTGATCCTCAATATCTCATCCTCTAGATTTTTTAATGATATATTGATAGAGTGATTTTCAGAAACTCTATTTTAGTCAACCACAGAACCATCAGCCACCTAAAGATCTTCGAAGCTGATTTTAGTCCACTTTAATAATCTTTTCACTATCATTGATCATCAATATTACATCCTTCATCATTGTTTCACGGTCCAAAAAGATATTTAGTTCCTAGAAACCCTTTTTTGGTCAACTGATAACGACAGTTGAAGGTTTTTGTTTATTATTTATTCCTTTTCATTTTCAAAAATGTTTTTGTTCAATATCATAGTGTTCTCCCAATCAACAACTTTAGGGGTGTACATATATATTCAAGATCAATTTTTCATTATCGAAATCCAAATTTTGTAAGTTATTTTTTTAAATTTTAAGATAATATATTTATCAATTAGTTATAAATTTTATTTATCCTTTCATTTTTTTGTATTAATTTTTTTTAATTATAATTTTTTTGTTAAAGTTTGTTTCATTTTTCAATTTTTTGATTTGATTGAATTATAATATGTTATTTATATATATCAGTTGAACCTAGTAGTCATGCTCTTTTTAATTTTTGATTCTAACCAAATTATATATTTTTGGATCATCATGGCTGACATCAAGTATATTTAGAGTCATATATGTCATAATATAGTTATTATAATTCAATAAAAGTTTATGAATTAATACATCCCATTTTTTGGATTAATTTCAACCAAAATTAATATTGGATTATAATGATAACCACTCTTATATTTAAACTTAAAAACTTAATGTTATGCTTGTGGTTTATGGAACCACATTAAACTAGTTTTTTTGTAAGTAAATAATAAATAATTCTTGGAACTAGGGCTGTTCTTTTCTAGAAATAGAGTATGGTTTGTGTTTATTTTCAATACTCACACGGAATACCATGGATATTGCAAGGAAATTTATCATATAGTTCAATCCAAAAAGTGTTTTAATGGTGTGCTTCAAGATTATGACGGGCTTCACAATCGGAGATTGAGTTCTCTGTGATTACAAGTTTCAGAGATTTTTGGTCGTTGATGGACTACTTTGTGAATTTTATGGGTTCCACGAAGGAAATTGACAAAAGTCTCCGTGATGATGATGTGATTTGCGAATAAACAATTTCCATGGTACTATGTGAAGGGAGGATCACTGCGAAGTCATGTTTGATGATCTGGAAAATCTGTAAAGAGGCGATGGAGCTTCATGAATGGAGAAGCCTATAAATATAAGGCTACACCTCTTCATTAAGATTTGAGTTTTGATGTAAAATCTAGATATGTTTTGAGTTCTTGAAGATCTTTGTGAATTGGGATATCTATAGGAGCTGGTGCATCACGAAGAGACTTTTAGTCTTAATTAATGCCCATGATTTTGTCAAAAGGGTACTCCACGATGATGAGGTATTCTACATTGACTCAGTGAGTTTTTCAATGATTGTTTCATGAAGGACATGAAGCTTCATGTAGACAGATAGTTCCGTGATGTCTAGGAAGCTTTGCAAAGGCAGTTTATTTTGTAGAGGCAGGGGTGCTTCGCGAAGGAGTGTGGTTTGCAAAGGGGCTTCATGAAGGGCAATTTTGAACATTTATTTTAAGGGGTTAAGGATTTCAATGAGAATAAAACAAATTATAAGGTGAGATCATAGTATCTTTCTAATTTAGAGACAAATAATTTAATGCCAAATCATTGAAGTGACCTTCTAGTTGATAAACTGAGTGAGAATTCACCCAAGGAAATGATCCAGGGGGAGTCAACAGAAGTGATCTAAGGGAAGCAGTGAGGTATCTCTAAACCTTTATAAATTCAATGTTCCTGGGACAAAGTGACTGTGGCAAAACCTTTTCAATTAACAAATAGTGAAGATTAGTAGAATTTGGTATGACTGACACATTGTCGGCGTATGCTCATTGGACGTATCCCTTAGTGGTGAACCAAGTAAAAGTGATATGTGGTCTCTTTACACATGATTGTTTGATTACTGTTCTTATCCATCATACAAGTTTAACTAGTTCCTACCAACGTGGGAACAAGATCCATCACTTTAAAATAAAAATTTGACACCCTGATTCACTACTCTCCTCTCAAGGTGTTCTGAGGTCTTAAAATAATCACAAAATATTTGGATATTAAATTAAATTTTTAGATGTCATATGCTTATTTTAATCACATGTTAAAATTGGTGAATATTACTATATGGTAATCATTTTCCTGAATATTATTATAAAAAAATAATTTGGATAAAATTACATGTTTAATATATTATAGGATTCAATTTTTTATAAATGATTTCATATTATGTTATAGTGAAAATGAATGTTTAGTTGATTTCCATCCTATATTACCATATTATGTTTGGGGCTTTGAAGCAATGAGTTATTTTTATTTTATTCTTATTTTATCCAATTATTCATTAGACCTAGATTTTTCACTATATAAAATTTACCTTTGTTGTTGATAATGGAAATTTTGAGTTTATTTTTAATGTTAATTATTATAGGTTAACTAAAGAGAAATTTTGATGACTTTCTTGAGGATATCGGTTGAACGGAAGCAGTGTTGTGTGGTAGTTGTTATAAAAATGAATCTAAACTTGAAAAAAGTATCCCAATTCCTTTACTAATATCATAAAACCTAGTTTATAATTAATTATTTATATAAAATTAATTCTTAGAGTAATTTTTTTATTTGTTTCCTAACAATCGTTGATATTTACCTCTCGATCACCAATAATATTTATTATATGTTTTTATGTTTAACATTTATCTATTTATATGTATTTTTAAGTGTTTATATTTTATAATATATTCATATTTTATATTAAGATCTTTGAAATTTAATGGATCATAATTGGATAAATTTATGAATAACCATTGATGAATATGGAAAAGGAGGTAACGATTTCTTAGAATTTTTAAAACTAAATCTTCAAAACATAGATGTGATTTTCTATCCATGAATTAAGTGTTTAAATATTTGAATGTTAAATTCTAGAGAAATCGAAGATCATATCATTTACTATGGTTTTATCCATAATTATACACATTGGATCTAACATGGTGAAAAAACTATATTTTTTATATCTAATGTTGATGAAAATATTCAGAATGAGAAAAATTATCATATTGAAGAATTAGTTTATGATGTATACATTTAAACCGTTGAGAAAACAAAAATTATTGTACGATTGTATGGAGATTATGAGATACCATTATTCTTTGGTTTCACTAAATATATAGTGTTATCCACAACTCTAAGAATTGTTAACATGAAATAAAGAAATGAGTAGAGTGAAAAAATATTCTCTGATTTACTTGAACTTTTAAAAGAGATACTTTCATAAGAAAACAAGCTTCCAAATTCCAATTATGAAAAAAAGAAAATATTATTCCCAATGGAATTGGGTTATAAAAAGATACATGTTTTATCCAATGATTGTGTGTTTTTTAGGAAGGAATATGAATATTTATCAAAATGTCCTAAATGTGGGACATCGCACTATAAGATGGATGAAAAATTAATCTTTGATTCATTCTTAAGTACTGGAATCTAACCCCTTGATAAATCAATTTGGTACCTTCTAATAATTTTTTTCAATAATTCTATCCAATAATTCAAATAATTCAACCCTAATTCATTCTTAACTACTAGAATCAAACCTCATGCTAAATAAATTTGGTACCTTCCAATAATTCCTCATTTAAGGAATCTATTTTCAAATTCAATTGATGCAAAAAGGTTAATAAGACATAAAAATGAGTTCATCTTTAATGGTAACTTATGTCACCCTTCTGATTCACAAAAGTGAAATAGATTTGATAAAAAATTTCCTTACTTTGGATGTGAAGTTAGAAATATCTAAAGGGGATTGTGCATGGATGGAAGGAATCAACATCAGAGCTAAGTAGCCAATATAGTCCATGGCCTATTTTGTTGGTAGTTTACAACTTTTACCCATATATATGTATGGATAAAAACTATGTTATGATGAGTTTTATGATTTCTAGACCAAAATAGCTAGGAAATGACATTGATGTATATCTTTCACCATTGATGGATGATTTAAAACTTCTATGGGAGACAAGTGTTATAGTTTTTGATTCATATAATAAATATTATTTTCTTTTTTATTCTATGATATTATTCACTGTAAAAAAATTTCAGGAATATGGAAACTTATCTTGATACAATGTTAAGGGAATGTCCAATTTTTTAAGAAAATAATTCATATTATTAATTTCAGAATAGAAGAAAGATAGAGTACATGGGACATTGAATATTTTTGTGAATTTATCATTATTATCATAAATTGAAAAAAGTATTTAATGGTTTACAAGAATATAATATTCCCCTAAAACAATTTTCAGTTGAAGAATATTATGACAGGGTGAAAAATATTGATTTAAATTTTGGAAAGAAAGGAAGTTTTGTTCATAAAAAAATACATGAAAGAAATAGTCTATCATTTTCAAGCTAACCTATTAGATATTTTTAGAGACAAAACATAACAATGACATTATTAATGTTTAGAAAAACATAAGTGATAGTACTATTGGAGATTTTTTAGACATAAAAGGAAAGAAAAAATATGTATTGCATGCTAGATTGGACTTAATATCAATAAGAATATTTCAGGATTTAGATCCCACTATAAAAGGAAATAGAACATATTTACCTCTGGCTTGTAACACATTAAGAAATAATGAGATGATGAATTTTTTTCAATGTTTTCATGGTATTAAAGAACCTGGTGAATATTATTCAAATGTGAAAAATTTGGTGTCATTGAAGAACTATAAATTAATAGGTATAAAATCTCATAATTGTAATGTATCGATGAAATAACTGATATTGGTCTCATTGTGTGGTATTTTGATGACACCTTTAAGAAATACTATCATCACTTTATGTAATCTTTTAAAACCATTTTTTAGTAAATTCATTGATCCATATTTTTTAGATGTGTTATAGAATGAAGATGATATTATAGTTTTTCAACTAGAAATGTGTTTACCACCTACATTTTTTGATATAATGGTTCATTTGGAGATTTTAATTCTGTGTGATATAAGAATATATGGGATTATTTATTTATGTGGGATGTATCCTTTTGAAAGAAATATGAAAATTTTGAAGGGATATATTAAAAATCCTTATCAACCAGAACCCTCTATTGTTCAAAAATGTGTATCAGAAGAGGTGATTGAGTTCTATATAGATTATTTGTATGAAGTGGATCATATTAGTCTCCATATATATCAAAATATGATATTTGATAGTAAAGGTAGAGGTATTGAAGACTTAAAGGTAAATATCATTCCACATGATGAAGTTGTGCAGTAATATTTATAAATACAAAAGAACAAAGATGAGGTTTAACAATATATCATGACATGTTGCTAAATTAAAGGTATGATATCCAAAAATAAATGAAAATTGGATGATGATAGATCATACAAATACATTTCTTTCATGGTTTAAATATAAATTCATCACAAATATATCTACATCTAAAACATTGAAATGGTTGGTGGGGGGACCGTCTCTTAATGCAATCACATGGTCTGGTTTTGATATTAATGGGTACTCATTTTACACAAAAGATAAGGATGAAAAGAGTACCATTCAAAATATTGGGGTAATTATCATTGTTAAAGAAATTCATTTTTCATGTGAAAAATAAAGAAACCTAATTTCAACATCAATGACATTGTTGGGACCACTTTGTGTATGAAGATTGTATTTGTTGTCAATATTTGTCAATACTCGTCAAAATGAATAAGGAGATGAAGAAGGACTAAAAAGTGAGTGGATATTGGATGAAGTGAGGTTTCCTAGAGAATTGTTATGGAATTATAGCATTGGATTTCATACTTGAGAAATTCTATAAGAAGATCAATTCAGACGATTGTTGAAGTGATACTAAGTTCAAAGAACTTGTGTCAAAGGTGACACATTGTTTACAACAATGAAGAATGGTGAAGTATCATTCATCTAAGGATGATTGGTGAAGAATGAGGATTTAAAGAAGACCATGCAATGCTTCACGATTTCATGAGAACCATGCAAGAGATTACTTGAAGAAAAGAATCATAAGATTTTAATGAAGTAGAGAATGATGGAAGAAGAAGAAGAGAGTGTGTGGAAGGGATTGGCATTCTAAGAAGGTCATGAATTACACATTTCCTTGAAATCAGATGATTGTTGCAATGTTCTTAAAGTTCCAAATAAATGTATCAAAGGTGATACATTGTCTGAAACATTGAAGGTATTTGAAGAAGCTTCAAGCCTCCACCTTTGGATAAAGAGAGATGATTTGAGTTCATTAGAATTAAAACTCCAAAAGGAATTGAGGATTTGAAGTGAGTATGAAGAAGTACTTTGGAATTCATATTCCAAAAAGAATGGACAAAACCAGACGATGCTTTACTGATTTGTATTTCACAAATATCATAAGTTTAGAGAACTTGTGATTCAATCCTTATGAAGGATAGGGAGAGTAAAGAAGTTGATTTTGGAAATGGAAAGAAAGCGGCATGCAAGTCAAAAGTGGCGCACAAGTGCAGAGCGCAAGTATATGTGGCGTTCAAGTGTATGTTGCATGCAACTCATATTTCAAGATCATTCCATCAAAATATGACAAAGGAAAGAAAGTGTCAAGCAAGTGATGGAGCGACGCGTAAGTTCTGGAGCGGCGCGCAAGTGTATGTTGCATACAAGTCATATTTTAACACCATCATATCAAAATATGACAAAGGAAAGAAAGTTTCATGAAAGTGCTGGAGCGGCGCGCAAGTGTTGGAGTGGCGTGCAAGTGCTGGAGTGGCGCACAAGTGCTGGAGTGGCGCACAAGTGCTGGAGTGGCGCACAAGTGTATGTGGGGCGCAAGTCACCAAAATGTCTATAAATAGATGACTAGCCTCCTCATTTTTTAATTCTCAACACTTAAGAGAAAACTAGAGCTCTGATCGTGTAAGTAGTAGAGGGTGCTCTGATCGCACAAGTTGCAGAGGGCGGTGTGCAAGCTAAAGAGGCACACAAGATGAGGGTTATTTATAAGGCGCGCAAGTAGAATGTCACGCAAGTTTTGTTGTGCAAGTTGATAGAGGCGCATAAGTAGGGAGGTTCTTTCAATAAGTGGGCTCTGTATAAGCCAAACGTGGTCCACAAGTTGTGAGCTGGGCTCAATGGTGGCTCGCAAGTAGTGAGTAGGCGCGCAAGCAGGTGGCACAAAAGAAGTGAGGCACACAAGCAAGGAGGCGTGCAAGCAGGTGGCGTGCAAGTAGTGAAGCGCGCAAGCAGGTATGCGTGCAAGTAGAGTGGCATGCAAGAAGGTGGCGCGCTATATGAGTGGCGCACAAACAGGTGGCACGCAAGTAGGGAGGCACACAAGTAGGGTGGCACGCAAGTAAGGATTGGCACGCAAGCTAGAACTTGTGATTATAGAAAGAAGAATAAGAAGAAGAAGAGATTAGTGTAGATGGTTTTTCACTAAAAGAGAACGTGTGAAGAAGAGTAGGTTTCAATGCAGCGGGTTTTGCGTTGAAGAAGCAGAAGAAGAAAAAGAGTGTGCAACTTATAGGTATGTTGCATAGAAATAAGAGAATAATAAGAATAAGAACAGTGTATTCCCAATTGAAGCCTACAATTATATAGGGAATTTTAATTCATATGATTCTATGTGAGCTGATCCTCAGTTTTTGAATAGTCACATTGGTATATGTGATTCTGGACAATAAGAGAGAAGAAGATTTAGTGTTGTTGGTTATTGCACCAAGAAGAAGAAGGAATAAGTCTAGTGCATTTGGTGTTGCACTAGAGAAGAAGAGAAATAAAGAATGAAGAAATTCTTGCATACTGCTTTGTAAGTAATCAAGTGAAGAGCACTAAATAAGACCAAGAGAATAACCTACCTTATTAAGAAGGAAGAAGACTGTCTCTATAGGAAGTATAAAGAACTAGCTACAGGGTGCATGTTGGACTAGACTAGCACCAGTCCAGGGAAGATGATTGTTTCCCACCCCCCTCCAAAGTGTAGGGACTTACACTGGCTAGAGGATTTTTTTCTTAGCCACTCCATTGTAACAACATATTACATTATAGTGGAGAATCCATGAACTGGTCATACCCATGCATAGAAAGGAAGTACCTACTCTTATTGAGTGGTGAACCTTGTAAAAATATCATGTGCATATTTTTACTACTTTCTATTATTTGATGCGATAGTGAAAAGATAATAAAAGAATCAAGATCCTAACAGGTCAAGAGGTATAGGGACAAAAGTTTGAATTAGTTTAAAAAGTCCCCAACACTGATTCACCCCCCCTCTCAGTGTTAAGTATATCCCAAACTGGTCCTTTCAATTGGTATCAGAGGGAGGTTAACCTCTGTTGGATTCTCTATAGTGAAGTTATTATCTTTTGAAGATTTGAGTTTCTTTCTTGAATTATCAATGAAGTGTAATTTTAGTGAAGATTCAGTTATCTATGAACATAAGGCTATATCTATCAAGACCATGATGAATAGAAAAAAGAAGGAGGAGAGAAAGTTGAAGAAGAAGTCCCTCCTATCTAAAGAAAGGATGTATCTAGTTCTCCATATCTGGAAGAAATATAAGACAAACAAGACTTGGAAAGTTATGAGAAGGTGGATCAAGATTCCACTAAGAAGATGGATAACCTTCCTACCTCAAATGATAAAGAGGCACATGTTAGTACATTTGGAAATTATTCTCATGATGAAAATGCTAGCACAAGTGGTGATGATCAATCTACAATATCTCAAGAAATATCAGTTGAACGATTAAGAATGATTCTGCCTAGTATTCCTGAAGAGAGTAGATCTCTTGTTTGTGGATTATTTCAATGCATCCAGGAAAATATCACTCAACTGGAAGAAGAAACTGATGTTTTGGAAAAAGTCTGACAAGAAAAATTTTTCTAATGTTTAAAGATCTCTAGGAAGGTTGGAGCCTTTGAAGCAACAAAGAGGGGATTTGAAGTAAGTTCTTCAAAGTGGTTCAAAGATGTTGAAGAGAAAGAGGGATTCAACAAGACTCTAGAAGATAAGATCCATGCACTTGAAGATGAGATAAAAAAGAGCAATGATGTCAAGAAGATATATTTAGAAGAAAACTCCAAGAAGATGAAATAACTTGACTCTTTGTTACAAAACAAAGTAAAGATGCATGAAGATGAAGTTGAAAGATTAAAGAAGGCTTGTGAAGAGAATATGACTATTATTGAAGACCAGGAAGTCATACTCAATATGAGATGTCTAGAATTGGAAGCTGAGTTTACCAATCTTGAGAAGACACATATTGTGTCTCCACAAAAGAAGGAAATATATGCTTCCAGTATTCAATGATCAATAGAGTATTATACCATAAAAAGACCTCCAACATGTGATAATAAGATCATGGATTCATTAATTGATCTATCAAAAGCAGTTGAGAAATTAATGGTACCATCCATACCAACTTTTACTAATGTTTTTGTTTCTACAAAAAGTAAGGGTTGGAAGAAAACTTCTAAAAAAGTATGGATGAATAAAAGTGAGAAGAAACCTTCCACCATGGCTATGGTGGATAGGGGAAAGTGTGTGGAAGATAGCTCCCCACATAAAGCATAACATACTAATAAGAAGATTCACAAACCTTATAAATTATATGGAATGAAGTCAAGGTTTTTTGGTCAATGCTGGTGTTGTAAGAGATTTGGGCATTGTGCACTAGATTTTTGGTACAACCCCTTAAATGTAAAATCACAGATAAATCTCATCTCAAGGGGGAGAAATCCAGAGAATAAGAAGAAACATCCATAGATACAAAATCATCTGTATACTACAAACAGATTTGGAATGTTTGATAACATCTGTGATGTATACAATAAGAGTGGTCATATGAATGGTGCATGTTCATATAAGAAAATAATACCACATAAACTGAGTATGAATGAAGAAGCATCCTTGGGAAGAAATCAAATAAATAATATGAAAACAAATTCACCCAGGAAGATTTCAAGAAGGAAATATGTGAAGTCCTTGGATTCTAAATCCAAGAAGGTGAAGGGTGGTGCATCCAAAATAACTACTAAGAAGGAATACACTTAGAAGAAGCCATGTAGAAGATCCAATCATGATGCCTCAGTCCCTAATAATATTTTGGCGGTTTGGCCAGAAGATTTGGAAAGAATGAGAAAGATGGAAGATGTACAGTCTAGTACTTGTGCTAAATGAAAAAATAAGATTCTACATAAAGAAAATGAATTTTGGTGTGTGAGTCGCAACAAGGCTGGTCATACTATTAAAAGATGCTTTGAATTTACTCTAGCCCAACAAGAATTCCTCAAAAAGATGAAAGCTGCACTTGAAGATTCTAGTGCTTTGAAATCCCTTGAAGAAAGGATATTCACACACAAAGGGATGGAAGAAATAGTGAGGTCCACACAATCATAGTTGGCATTGAAGATCAGTTGTGAAAGTGTGAAAAATGGAGCATCTGGGTTGAGAAGATTATCTCAACCTTGTTTTTCACATTGATGGAGAACAGAGGATCCACATTATTTATTTAAATCTTTGTGTATTGTATTTGTTATTATCATACAAGGCATTGAAGGTGAAGTAAGATCTCAGGTAGAACACCTGGGATTTAGTGAGGAGAAGTGTTCCCTTGAGGGGGAGACACATGAAGAAGCTGCCAGAGTCATTATCTCAATCAGTATCAACATGAGTTGGTATAAAATTCAATTACTCTGAAGATTGTCTGAAGATCATGTCATTGTAAAAGGTATGTTGTTTCTTAATCTCTCATCCTTGGTTACTAAAAATAAATATATTTTTACAAAGGGGGATCAACTAGGTCAATCAGTGACATAAAAAGAATGAAAGTGCCCCAAGTCCACTTATCCTGCTAATTTCACTTGAATGTTTTTGATCCTTTTGTTGAAGTGAGTGTAGGAATTTCAAGATTGATTATTTCCTATCACATTCAATATATTTGTCCTGGAATGAAAGTGGAAAACCCTTGAAGACAAGTGTAGGAGATCTCATATCATGAGTTATCATGATTAGTGGATAATGGACAACTTCGTTGTCTAAATCAAATTCTCTTATTTTCTACATCGAGCTTTGCTCAAGTAGACTTAGAGTGAAATGATTGATGGCACACTACTTAAGTAAGGACGAATACCCTCTCTACCATGAACTTTGTATTTCTTGTCAATAAGGGGGAGAGAAAATGAAATGAAAGTTTGAAATGAAAGGGGGAGAGAAACAAGTAAAGGGGGAGATAAGATTCTTATTTTGACATTGACACATTCATTTGAGGAGACTTTGTGGTATTGACAACAAAATACAAAGGGGGAGATTGTTGGGACCACTTTGTGTATGAAGATTATATTTGTTGTCAATAGTTTTCAATACTCATCAAAATGAAGAAGGAGATGAAAAAGGACTAAAAATTTAGTGGAGATTGGCTGAAGTGAGGTTTCCTGGAGAATTGTTAAGGAATCCTTGCATTGGATTTCATACTTGAGAAATTCTCAAAGAAGATCAATTCAGACGATTGTTGAACTGATACTAAGTTCAAAGAACTTGTGTCAAAGGTGACACATTGTTTACAACAATTAATAATGGTGAAGTATCATCCATCTAAGGATGATTGATGAATAATGTGGATTTAAAGAAGACCATGCAATCCTCCACAATTGTATGAGAACCATGCAAGAGATTACTTGAAGAAAAGAATCATATGATTTGAATGAAGTAAAGAATGATGGATAAAGAAAAAGAGAGAGTATGTAAGGGCTTGTCATTCTAAGAAGGTCATCTATTACACATTTCCTTGAAATCAGATGATTGTTTCACAGTTCTTAAAGTTCCAAATACATGTATCAAAGGTGATACATTGTCTGCAACATTGAAGTACTTTAAAGAAGCTTCAAGCCTCCACTTTTGGATGAAGAGAGATGATTGGAGTTATTTAGAATTAAAACTCCAAAAGGAATTGAGGATTTGAAGTGAGGATGAAGAAGTAATTTGGAATTCATATTCCAAAAATAATGGACAAAACCAGACGATGCTTTACTAATTTTTATTTCACAAATATCATAAGTTTGGAGAACTTATGATGCAAGCCTTATGAAGGATAGAGAGAGTAAAGAAGTTGTTTTTGGCCAAGGAATGAAAGCAGTGCACAAGTCAAAAGTGGAACACAATTGTGGAACGCAAGTATATGTGGCGCGCAAGTGTATGTTGTTCACATGTCATATTTCAATATCATCCCATCAAAATATGACAAAGGAAAGAAAGTGTCATGCAAGTGATGGAGCGGCGCGCAAGTGCTGGAGCGGCGCACAAGTGATTAAGCGGCGCACAAGTGTATGTTGTGTGCAAGTCATATTTCAACATCATCATATAAAAATATGACAAAGGAAAGAAAGTTTCACACAAGTGCTGGAGCGGTGCACAAGTGCTGGAGCGGTGTGCAAGTGCTGGAGCGGTGCACAAGTGATGGAGCAGTGCACAAGTGTATGTGGCGCGCAAGTCACCAAAATTCTTATAAATAGACGACCAGACTCATAATTCATTTAATTATCAACACTTAAGAGAAAATTAGAGCTCTGATCGCGCAAGTAGTAGAGGGTTCTCTGATCACACAAGTAGTAGAGGGCGGCGCGCAAGCTGAAGAGGCGCGCAAGATGAGTGTTATTTATAAGGCACACAAGTAGGGTGTCGTTCATGTTTTTTCGCGCAAGTTTTTCCATGCAAGTTGACAGAGGCTCCCATGTAGGGAGGTGCTTTCAAGAAGAGGGCTGTGTATAAGACAAATGTGGCGCACAAGTTGTGAGCTAGGCTTAATGGTGGCACACAAGTAGTGAGTAGCCGCACAAGCAGGTGGCGCGCAAGTAGTGAGGTGCGCAAGCAGGGAGGCATGCAAGAAGGTGGCGTACAAGTAGTGAAGCGAGCAAGAAGGTAGGCACGCAAGCTGAGTGGCGTGCAAGCTGGTGGCGCACAAGCTGAGTGGCGCGGAAACCAGTGGCGCCCAAGTGGGGAGGCACGCAAGCAGGGTGGCGCGCAAGTAAGGATTAGGACGCAAGATAGAACTTGTGATTCTAGAAAGAGGAAGAAGAGCCTAGTGTAGATGGTTTTTCAAAGAAAGAGAACGTGTGAAGAAGAGTAGGTTTTAGTGCAGCTGGTTTTTCATTGAAGAAGTAGAAGAAGAAGAAGAGTGTGCAACTTATAGGTTTGCTGCATAGAATAAAGAGAAAAAGAATAAGAAGAACAGAGTATGACCAATTGAATCCTACAATTATATAGGGAAATTTAATTCAGATGATGCTATGTGAGATAAAACACAGTTTCTAAATAGTTACATTGGTATATGTGATTATTTCCAAGAATGGAGAACAAGATTTAGTGCAGTTGGTTATTTCACTAAGAAGAAGAAAGAAGAAGTCTAGTGCAGTTGGTGTTGCACTAGAGAAGAAGAGAAAGAAAGAATGAAGAAATGATTACCTACTGCTTTTCAAGTAATCATGTGAAGAGCACTAAAGAATACCAATAGAAGAACCTACCTTATCAAGAAAGAAGAAGACTGCCTCTATAGGCAGTATAAAGAAATAGCTAGAGGCTGAAAGTTAGACTAGACTATCACCAGTCCAGGGAAGAGGATTGTTTCTCACCCCCTCCAAAGTGTAGGGACTTACCTTGGATAGAGGATTGTTTTACTAGACACTCAATTGTAAGACCATATTACATTATAGTGGAGAATCCATGAACTGGTCATACCCATGCATGGCAAGGACGTAGCTACTCTTATTGAGCGGTGAACCTTGTAAAAATATAGTGTGCATATTTTTACTGCTTTCTATTATTGCATGCGACAAGGAAAATAGAATAAAATAATCAAGATCCTAACTGGTTAATAGGTACAAGGATAAAAGTTGGAATTGGTTTAAAAAGTCTCCAACACTGATTCACCCCCCCTCTCAATGTTAGGTATATCCTGAACTGGTCTTCTCAGACATATTTTGGAATTCTTGAGGATATATGGGAAAATTATTTTACTAAATTTTGAGTCAAAATGTTTAAATGTAACTTGGTTGATAGTAATAGTGGTGTGAAACATGATGATTATGGGTTTACACTAGTTGATTTGAAAGGATTTAGTTCAAAAGTGGAACTATTAATCATGGAGTCACATGAAAAGAAGATATTTTATGTCATTGATCCATAAAATGATCATTGGTCCATCATTTTTCAAGGGAAAATAATTCATTTGGGTGATGAGGACGATGATGATGTTATGAATTTATATGAGGCTTATTTGTCTATTACACGATTTATGGATGATAACAATGACTATAATGCTGACATAGTCCATGTTGTGTGAAAAGATATTGCTGAAAGAATATAGGAAAACACTAAATTACTCTCCTAAATATTTATATTTTATTTAATTTTTAAATTTACATGTGTAAACGACTCTATTTTTATTAATTATTTGATGTTTAATTATATGTATTGATTATTGTTATGTTTTTTGAGTTAAATTTTAAATTCAAAAGTTATTATTGAACAAATTTTCATTGAAAAACCCAACAAAAATCATTATTTCTTCATTAAATTTGTCCATATGAAAACACTTTTTGTAGGTGTGATATTTAAATTTATAATTTTTTCTATAATTTTAGAATTTATTTTTGTATTTAATAGTTTAACCTGAATACTTTATGGTTAAGAATCATGAAATCATTTTTTTTGAAACTTACACATATACAATATAATTTATTTACATACATATTTTTGTAATCATTGTTTTTAAATACTCATGTTTCTAATAATATGCAGGTACACATAATTTTATTATATTTGTCTACTTCCATGACAAACCCAGAGGCAGGAGAAAATTATCGAGGTATATGTATTTTTTTTCATATTATTAAATATTCAGTAATATAATTATTTAATGAAATAAAATATTTGATTTATAAAAAATAATTGTAGGACTAATGATGCGCCTCCCACATAGGTGTCTTCTCTTTCTTCTATAGATAAATCAATTTCAAGAGTTGGTAAAAATGGGATTACACGTTTACCAAAATTTTCACTTGCTCATGGAGTCTAGAGATTAAATATTAATTTTGATGATGTTCTAAATGAAACCCAGTTTACTAGTTATACACAACTGGAAATTGAAGAATTTACAACAGATCATTTGCGACGGGGTCCCGTCGCAAATGTCTTGTTGTTGAAAATGGCATCGCAAATAGTTTTTTTACAATGGTCTATCATAAATAAAATATTTTCGAATATGACCCTTCCCATTGCAAATAGTTTATCCAGGTTTTATGAAAACCCCTTTTCCAACGGTCCATCGCAAATACTTATTTGTGACGAGATTAACTACCCATCACAAAAAAATTAAAAAAATTAATATTAAATTTTTTTTAATAAAATAATAATAATAATAATAATAATGAAAACTAATAAAATTAATTAAAATATAATTAAAATTATAAAATAAAAAAATAAAAAAATATTAATAAAATAAAATACACAATATTCACAACATTATTAAATAATAATTATTATTATTATAAACACAATATTTGCATCATATTCTATTGTCACTACACAAATGTCTAGGAAAAAATATGATATTTCTGTTAGTGCATCCCAAATCATATTATTTAACAAACCTCTAAATCCAATCGGTAGAAGTCCTTGAATTATAACATGAAAATCATGACTTTTTAATTCGATAATATGACCATTTTGACACATCTATCCAAATTAAAAACATAACCATACAGAAGCCTAAAATTTTCAATCCATTGACAAAATAATAAGATATTTTCTTTAGAAATTGTATAACCCACTTTTGGATTCATTAACTTCGGTGATATGACATTTTCAAACAATTTAATTTCAGGTTGCCTAAAAGTTTGGGAAAGATTTAATCATGCCTTAACATTATCTTTGGTCTTACCAAGAGTGTCCAAAACTATATAAATTATATTATCAAAATAGTTATTCATAATATTCATGACATCCAACATGTGACAGTCCAACAAGTCTAACCAATATAGAATATCCCAAAAAATGCTCTTTTTTATCCAATTGGGTTTTTCCCAAATCCATATCATTTCTTTTTGTTTATAGTTGGTACAAAGCTAATGGGAGGTAATTAAGAGATAATATATTTTAACTCAATAATTAAGATCATTGTTGGATGTCCATCAGTTGCAATTGTACCTTTTCTGAAATGATTTATGTTCCTCCTAAAAGGATGATAAATTGGAAGAAATCTATGATGAAAATATAAAAAACAATGTTTTCTTCCATTGATGAGCATAAATGTTTTACTATCTCTCAAACAGTATGAACATGATTTTGGACCATGTGTAATCCATTCATATAACATGCCATATGTTGGAAAGTTACTAATTATCCACATCAATGAAGCTCTCATTAGGAAATTTTGTTCCGTAACAACATTATATGTATTGAAACTATTACTCCATAATAAATTTTGCTCATCAATCAATATATTTAAATAAAAATCGATATTATTTTTTGGATGTTCTGAAATTCCAAAGGTCAAAAAGATATATGGCTCATTTATCAACATCCAAGGAGATATATTGTATAGATTTACAAAGATGGTCCTACAAGAATATTGACTACTATAAGAACCAAATTGATAGAAACCATCAGTTGAAAGACTCAATATAACATTTCAAGCTTTTGAAGAAAAAGATGGTTGTACTTGATGAAAATGGTTCCATGAATCACTATCTACAAGATGTTTTAAACTTTTACCGGTTGAAATACTTGTTTTGTGACATGACATCAATGACATTGAGTTCTGAGACATAAATAAACCCTGTAATCTAGGTGTAAGTGAGAAATACCTCAAATATATTACATGAATCAATACAGACTCCCCCAATTGATCCAATTTGTACATTGATTTTCCACATGCAGGAAAACTAACTGATGATTCATTTTCACCATAATATAAGATGTAATCATTTGAACATGCATGAATATTATAATAACCAAGACCCAAATTACGAACCATCCTCTTACTCAAATGGAAATTTTCAGAAAACACATTTCCTTCAGGTAATAGTGCTTTAACCAAAGAGAATATCTAATCAAAATAGCTATTTGACATTCCATTATATTATTTAATATCCATAAATTTTGAAACTGCTTCAAATTTGATTATCTTGAAACCAGGATATAAGGAATCCTCAACAAACTTCAACAAATCATAAAATGGGTATAGTTACAAATTAGGAGTTAAATCAATATCATTATGAGTTTTAGTTTGTTGAAAAGATGGACCGACCACATCATATACTAAATTCTGAAACTGTGATGAATCTGAAACCAAATTATTAGTATATTCTCTAGAACTGCATTCACCATGTTGATACCAAAAAACAAAATCTTTTCAAAAACCAAAAAACAATAGATGATCCCAACATTTTCAAATGTGTCAAACATCCTTATATCACATTTCATACATGGACACTTAATTGTCCCTTCTGAAACAAATTTTTGTTTTGATGAGCAAAATGATAAAAAAACTTCAAAACCCTTAATAGATACAATATTTATAACTGAACCATTTGGATTCCTGTGATGATTTATCCAATCATGATCATGTAATAAAGACTATTTTCTACTTTCTTATTCCATATTTCTCTAATAAATATAAAGAAAATTTATGATTAATTTGATATAAGAAAAACATGATCCAAAAAAGAGCATAAAATTAAAAAACTAGAATTGACTTGTAATTACCACTAATAATTACTAAATATTACTAATTTTCATTAATTATTACAACTTGTTTCTATTTATCACTAATTTTTAATACTTATTATTAATTATCTATAATTATCACCAATTCTTACTAATTATTACTAATTACAATTAATTAATAATATTTATTACTAATTTTTACAAATTACCACTACTTATCACTAATAACCACAAATTACCCTTAATTACCAATAATTTTTATTAATTACCACTAATTATTACTAATTAAAACTAATTATGACTAAATACCACTAAGTGCTACTAATTATTACTAATTATTAAAAATCATTATGAATCATTTCTAATTATTACTAATTACCACAAGTATCTATAAGTTTCCATAATGGATTCAATTCATAGTATATCTGTAATATAAAATAAAGTCTCCAATGAAGTTAGGCGCAAGTGTAGAATGCATTCGGACACGAGGTAAGGGGTTTACTTCAAAATTTACTTCTTTGAGACACATTTTATTTTACGCACATAATTTATTTTAAATGGTGAGTATAATTCCAATTGTATATATAATTTAAAGGATTATATTTATTTATGGTGTTTCAACTTCAACATCATGCTATCTCTCTTTTAAGGGGTTTTTATTAGAATGTTTCTTAAGCTGTGAGAGTTTTTTTGTCACAAATTCTTCTCTTTGGGACGTGTTTTTTATTTTTCACTTAACTTATTTTATGAGGTTTATATTCTACCTAATTTATATAATATATAATAAAAACCTTTTATTCATGGTAATTTAAGTTTGATTTAAATCTCTATATTTCAAGTGGTTTTGATTTAAATACTCTTCAAGTTGTTAGAGTTTATGATAACTCAATTATCATTCATCGAGTTATAATTGTTTCTTCATGAACATATTTCATAAAATTTGGATAAGTTATTCTATATGATTTTATTTTTTGGTATTTTATTTTTTAATTATAAGGATTTATATTTTTTCCACATTAATCCCTTTTCAAAAGTTTCTTACTTTATAAACTATGTCATCTATAAGGGATCTTAAATACCTCCTTCATGACATTATGGTTACACTTTCTATTTAGTTTTATCAATTTTATGAAATAATATTACCATGTAACTATTATATTTTTTTATAAATTTCTTTTACATATATACCTATATAAATATCCTTTTCATTTTAATGGTTATACATGTCTTTAGTTCCCTTCAAAATTCCCACTTTTAAGTAAACCCAATTTAAGGAAAATTTCATATTTCTTTTCTCATGGAATGTATCTCCCAAATAAAATTTAATAAACAACGAATAAATTCTAAAAACCCTCATTATTTTATGAAGAATCCTATTGGTTGAATTCTGGTTCTATGGAAAATAATAAGCTCTTTCCTTCTTCTCTTAGAGAATCACTATGATGTAGCCTTCAGTTGTTCTTTTTAAGAAGATTATGAAACCAATTATTTCTCATTGGGTTTATCATGATTATGATTTATGTATAATTTATTTATTAATGTTTCAATCATTTTTATGATTTTCATTATTTGATGGGTGAGCCTGAAATTATATATCCCTCCAATTAATTTGATAAGATTTATATCTCAAGATATATTATATAAGGGATTAGGAAGTGAACCTAATCCACCATGAGACTTTTTCCACTATGTTTGTGGGAATGGGGAGTGAATCTAATCCACTATGTGAATTTTTACACCATGTTTATGGGAATGGGGAGTGGACCTAATCCACCATAGGACTTTATCCACAATGTTTATGGGATTTGAGAGTGAACCCAGTCCACCAAGGGGATTTGTCCACTTCATGATGATGTTATTGGGAGTTACCCATGAATTATGTTTATGATGTCATGTATTATGTTGTTTCCACATATTCCATGATTCCATGATCTTACAATTTCATTTCCTTATTTTATGTTTCCATGCTTATGGTCACTCTCTTTATACTATTGTGTTATGCCTCTTAACTCTCATTTTATTCTTTACATCCATGTTTATTCCCTTTCTCAGATTTCTAGATTACTTTTTTCCTTATGTATTTCCCCATGGTATCATATTTAATTTTAAGAGATCTATGGGATTTAGGAGAACTATGTGGAGTTTTAAATAAAGATAAAGTATTTATGTTTAAGATGATGTATTTATGTGTCTAATAATCCAAAGAAACTAGACTTGTAGATAATTTATTTTTATTTATTGGTAAATTATATTAAATATCATGAAATAATATGCATTTAAGGCTTGGGTCACCATATGATGTATTTTCTATTGGTTTTTTTATATTAGTTTACTATTTTAATTAAATTTGTTTTTGTAACACCATAATATTTTTGAATGTATTTTCTTTTAAATAAAACATGTATGTATGATATCTTATAATACATGAAAAAATAAACGAAAATAATAATAGAAAATAAAAGAGAAATAAATCATTGTTAAATGAAATATAATAGACAAAATAAATGAATTTATGGGATTCTATTTTACTTAGGAAAATACCAATACTTATAGAGAAATTATTTAAATAAATTACATGTTTTTGATAAATTTAATGATTTTAAGGAAATGATATCAATTAAATTTATTGATAAAATTAAATTAAAAATTATTAAAATAATTTAATTACTTCTATATAATGATAAGGAATACCAATCTAATAATTTCAGACCAAACATACATGTTTGTGTTTAAAAAAAATATTTTTATATTATATTATATGTTTTTTTAAAATCTAAATTTATATTATTTTGAGTATTAAATTTAATGAAAATTATTATTTATAAATTTAATAAAATGAATAATCATTCATAAATTTATTATCAATTGGTTATTAATGAAGATGAACTTATTTGACTGTAAAAAGTTGTATTTTTCAAAAAACTGTTTTTATATGCACAACATATTTTTATCTTAATAAATTAAATTTACCACTACTAATTAATGATTTTATTAAATTGTATTGATAATATATTCTATAAAATATGTTAACCTTCAATTAATGGTTTTTCTAGTAATGTGATGAGAATAATTTCATTTTTATACTTAAAATGCATTCTTCCTAAATATGATTTTTACGTGTTATGTGTGTTAAAATTAAAATTATTTCTTAACCACATTTAGAATTTTAATCTTATAATTTTTTTTCATATTTAGAATTTTAATTTTCAAATTTTATGATAAGATCTATTTCATTTTTATTCACAAATAATAGTTACCATGGTAAATGTTTTTTACTTCACACAATCTTAAAAGGGTTTAAAATAGGGTTAAACTATTGGATAAGGCCAACATTATCACTAAAAAATTTTCTAAATTTGATTTATTGAGTATATTTTTGGCCCATCTCGTAATATATTTTATGTTAGTAAATTTATTTCCACTTTCCTTTGGGAATTAGGATTATTTTATTTTTAATATATATATATTTACAAGAGTGTCACTCCCATCACTTATAAAAGGATCCCTTCACCACCTCACTTATCACCACACCTTGAGAACTTAATATTGATCCAACCATGAAAAAATATATCCATCAATCTCTTTACAATGTTATATAGGTTCTGGAATCCAGGATAGACTAATCTAGAAAGGCTTAAGGAGAATCCCAGTAAGATATCCAAGGTAGAGGAAATTTTCTTAACCGAGTTCTTTCAAGTTTATTTCATCTTACACCTCATTAAAATATATTATAACCATACTGATATAATAAAATAATTATCATTAGTGTAATGAAATTTTATTATACTGATGGAACAACCATTAGCTTCTTTCTTTCTATACATTGAAAAATGGAAATGTCATCCATGTTACGTGTGGACTACCGCATCTGTGAATGATGTATTTCATTTGTCATCAATGACTTCTATGGTTGGTAATATAAATGGATTTATTAAATAAATATGATATTTATAATATTATTGAGATTCTATAAATATAATATTTCCATTAAATTAATAATATTAACAATAAATGCTCAATGTAAACTTAAACACCTCAAAAGGGGCATATCAAGACACTTTGTAAGTAATCACATCTTACGATTATGTTTAATTTATATTCTTTATATAAATATTATTGAATATGATTTATCACTTTAAAACCATGTGTTTTAAACCATTAATCTGTTATAAAAGTTATATTATTATTATATAATAACATGTTCTTACTCATTCAACCATTATAATGTGTTCTTATTTTGGTCGAGTTTTACCACCTAAATGAAAATTGTTATAGTGTTTATCTAATTAATTAATAATAAAACATAAGTACTATATAATAATATATAATAATGATTAATTTTAGGTTTTTTTCCTAATTATAGAGTGGCAATATTCAAAATTATTATTACTGATAAATTTAATTATTTTGTTAATTCAATAATCACTGAAAAGTGAATTTTTAAGTATTCCATGAGAACCATCAACATAAGTTCCATAAAAACAAACATGGTAATCCATAACGATATCAAAAAATTTATTAAATCTTTATAAATTTTATGGAATGGTAAAATATTCATAAAAATAGAATTAAATGAAAGTTCCTAATCGAAGTATTGTATCACTGAGAGGGAGAGGGGGTGAATCAGTGACAATCTTTTTTTCTTTTATGTTTATTTCCAATTGAAACAATATTCACATCCTATTAAGGATTTAAATTCCCTGCTGAGAAACAAACCAATACACATCTAAAGGAACAACAATATTTACAAGGTTCACTATTCAATAAGAATAGATATGTCCTTGGTATGGTTTGTAAATGATCCAATGCCATACAATCTAGTAGAAATAAATCCTTAGACTACAACAAGTAGGATGCACCCTTTCACTCATGGAGCCCTATGAAACAATAAAAATAGTGCATGTGCATTATCTTAGCACAATAGGGTTATAAAATTATTTTGCAACAAATCATGTTACCGGTTCTTCTTTACAATTCAAAAAATGTATTCAAATTTTAATACAATTCATCAATTCCTTACTCGGAAGAAATGTAATAACCACCTGGACTTTGTTATGGAACACTGAGTCTGATCTTTTTTGAGTCCAAATCATCTAAGTCTGATTCTTACAAAACAATACTCCTAGACTTATTTTCTAATAGAATACAATAGAGTAGAATCATAACCACTCCTATTCTTGAATACAATTGTAATGCCGAATAGAATACAAATAAATCAGCACCACCCAAAACAATTTTCAATCCAAACAAAATTGATCTCTTCTTCTCTCTAGAAACCCAGAGATTCTCTCTCTTCTATAGTGAATAGTAAAATCCACCCAAAGTATAATTTACTTATTTCCCTTTTATAGGTGACCCAAAACAAGTTTAAGCTGGAATCCAAAAACACTTTCCCACTCACTTAAACTCACCCAAATATGAATTTATCCTGGAATCTCAGAGCAATGATGAACTTGTCAATGCTTCTCAATTCTTCTCAAATATTCCAAAATCTTCACCTCTTCTTATTCAGACTCCCATTTCAATTTTTGAAACCAATTTCAATTGAATAGGAATACATGGTTCTAATCAACTAAGTATGATTCCTCATGTTGATTGTTGAATATGATTCTCAGAACCAATTTGAATCAAGATCTTATATTTGAATGTTCATATCTCCCTCAACAAATCATTTAGAAATCTTCTTCACTTTTCTTCTCTTGAATCACTTGAGAAAAAATTATTCATTCAAAAAACTAGTTCTTGAATCATGACTACCTTCTTGACTTTGAATTCATTGAGGATCATCTCTAGAATCATCTAACTTCAATTGAAAAGTATTGTAACTTTCCATTCATCCCTTATTCTTTATTTTAATCTCAACCCAAGCATGATCTTTTATGAATAAAAATGGTCTTGATATAATCATCTTGAATACAATCATTCTAGATACAATCATTCTAGAAACCATCATTTCATGTTACAATCATTCTGATTATGATCATTCTAGTTGTGATAATTCTGGACACGATCATTGGTTATGTTCATTCTGATTACGATCATTCTGGTTACGACCAAATTCAATCTAAAAATAATGATCTTACCCGATATAATACAATAAAATCTGATAAGGATGATCTACCCAGATACGATAAAAAACAATCTGAATGTGATTCATTCTGAATAGGCACCATCTCTTTCCTTTTCTTCTACCCAAATACGATTTTTTTGAGGAAACAAATCGGTGACTTATCTTCCATCAGTGTCATGTCTTCCATAAGGACCACTTTTCATTAGAACCACTTTTCCATCAGAAACACCTATTCAATCAGCATCACGTATTACATAGGCACCACTTTTAATTCCACTTGTTATCCAGTTGTTTTGAAAGACAATCGATACAATCTGAATACGATTGTTTTGAAAAACAATCAGCACCACCTCCTCAATCTGGGTACAATTATTTTGAAAAACAATCACCACCACCTCTTCAATCAGGATATGATTATTTTTAAAAACAATACATAACACCTCTTTAATATGGATACGATTGTTTTCTAATTGTTTTAAAAAACAATCGGTACCACTTCATTCTCTCTACCATCTGAATCTGAATATGATTCTTTTCTGATTGTTTTGAAAAAAAATTAGTACACCTTATTTCTCTCTACCATCCAGATACAATAAATCTTAATACGATTATTTTCTAATTTTTTTTAAAAAACATTCTGAATATGATTCTTTTCTGATTGTTTTGAAAAAAAATCTGAATATGACTCTTTTCTAACTAGCATCATCTCTTTCACTCCCCTTTCCATCTATAAAGCTTGCATCACAAGTTCTCAATACAAATCATGATTTATATGAAATAAAAATAAAAAAGGAATCATTAAAATTGGTTTGAATCGTAGTCATAGAGACTCCAATTCTTTCTAAATCTAATCAAATGTTTTACAAAACAAAACCCAAAAAAATTATTTCCAAAACAAAGTGAAGTGATTTCTTTTCTTCTAAAACAACCTTGAAAAAAAATACAACTCTTGAAACCTTCATCACCTTGGTCCCAAAAATCTGCCCTTTGTATTTTTTTATCACCCAAGTTTCATAAATCATTGAACTTTGTAACCTCAAGAATGGATTATATATCAACAATTCTAATCCTACACGATCTAACTCATTTCAAGAAACAAGAATCATTAATAGAAAAACAATGCTATCCAAAAAACTAATCATTATAACCACTTTCATTTATCTTTATTTTTTTCATTATCCCAGAAAAATAATTCAATTTGTTTCCTACAACCACTCCAATAACAGTTAGAATAGTTCACAAATAAAAAAATTCTGAATTCACAGCTTACCCACAACTCTCACTTTTGGGCAATAGATTTATGATACAAAACAATTCCCCCCCTTGAAAAAAAATCCAAGGGTAAGATGAGAGAGGGGAAAAATACACATACCTCAACCTTGAAGAGAAATAGCTTGGACACCCATGTTCAACCTCATTTTTGAGAATGATTCCTTCAATAATGTTTTTGTGAAAATATCAGCAACTTGTTTTGATGATGGAACATACTTTAACATTAATTCATTATTCTCTAGATGCTATTTGAAGAAATGATATTTGATATCAATATGTTTTGAACAATAATGTTGCATGGGATTCTTGGTGAGATTGCTTGTGCTTTAATTTTCACAACCAAATAGAAAGGGTAACTTAACGTCAACAAGTAAATCTTCCAATTGTGTTTTCATCCACATAAGTTGAGTAGTGGCTTGAGTAGTAGAAACATACTCTGCTTCAGCCTTATTGAGAGTTAATGAGTTTTGTTTCTTCGAATTCCAACTAACACAATTCTTTCCTAAAAAGAATACACCACCATATATTGATATTATATCATCAATATTTCTTGCCCAATTTGTATCAGAATACCCAAATAAATAAATAAAATATGAGACGAAATATCTGATTATGAATTATATTGTGCCTCTGAGGTATCTGATAATTCTTTTTCTAGTAATAAGATGATATTCTCTTGGAGCACTCTGAAATCATGCACATAAGGTAACAACATAAAAATGTCGGGTCTTTAGGAATTTAAATACAATAGAATTCCAATCAGCTTCTGATACTCTTTTTGATCAACTTATTTTCCTTCTCTATCTTTAATCATCTTTGTTCCCAATAAAATGGAAATGGAAATAGGTTTTGAATTTTCTATTCCAAACCTCTTGAGAAGTTATTTTGCACACTTTTCTTAGGGGAGGAAAATTTATTCTTTCTTTTTATGGATTTGTAACCCAAGAAAGTATTTCATTTATACTAGAATGGGAATTTCAAATACATTATTTATTTATTCAAAAAATCTTTCATAACTTCCTTCATCATTCATAACATATATAATATCATCAACATAAACCATTATAATGATGGAATACTCTTAACTTTATCAAATGTAAAGATTGCGATCCACTGTTACTTTGTTAAAATTTATCTTTCTTAAGCATGTATCCAATTTGGAATACCATTCCCTCAGAGCTTATTTTAGGCCATACAAATCATTTTTCAATCTTCACACATAACCTTCATCTTTTCCAATAAAATAGCCACAAGTTTGTTCAATATGAACCTATTCTTCAAGATCACCATTTAGGAATGTAGATTTAACATCCATTTGAAAGATCTTGTATCCTCATTGTGTAGCAATAGAAAGAAATATTATAATTGTTTCAAGTCATTCCACTAGAGAAAAGGTTTCATCAAAACCAATACCCTCAATCTATGAATACCCTTTTCAAACCAATCTTGATTTGTTTCTTATAACTTCACATTTTTCATTCATCTTGTTCCAGAAAACCAATTTTGTACCAATGATGTTTTTGTTTTCATGATTGGGTACGAGTTCCCATGTATTATTCTTTTCAATCTGATCCAGTTCTTCATTCATTACTTGAACCCATTCCAAATTCTCAAAAGCTACTTTCACATCATTCGATTTCACTTTTGAAGACAAAGAAGTATGTATAATGGAATTGGTTTTTCTTCATCTTTGAATATTCTGATGTTGATCACCAATTATATTTTGTGCTTCCACATGTTTCCTCGTCCTTGGATAATATTTTCTATTGTATTCCTCATCACTAGAAATATCTGAGTTTGATTTTTCACTTTTATTAGGATTACAATCCTTTGTATCCTTATTAGAATTATCTTCATCAATATTCTTAACTTCATTGTCCGCCTGAACACATTTCTCTTTATCATATACCTTAATCACTTTTACATTATTTGAATCATAAATTCTTTTTATTTCTTTATGGAAGCATCAGTACCATATTCCTTCTGAATAATATCCAAGAAAGATTCCATCCTCACATTTTTGATCAAACTTACCATAGTTTCCACCTTTCTTCTTTATAGTACAAGGAATCAAAAAAAATCTAAAGTGCTTCAAACTTGGAGTTTTTACATAAAATAATTCATAGAGAGTCATACTTGATTGATTCCTATAGAAACAAATGTTCTGAATATAAATATTAGTACTCATGTCTTGCCTCCAAAAGTAATGAGAAAGTCCATGCTCAACTAACATGGTTCTTACCATTTCTACCAGGCTTCTATTATTTCTTTGAAAAAACCCATTTTGTTGGGGATTTTATGGAGAGATATAATCATACCAAATTCTATGATTCTCAATATATTCTTCAAACTCTTCACTTCTGTTTTCACCACCATTATCAGTTCTCAACTTCTTCACAGAATACTCACATTCTTTCTCAACTTTTCTTCTGAAAATTTTAAACATTTTCAAAGCATCTGATTTGTGTTTCAGGAACATAACACAAATAATATAATATGATATGGGCCAAAAATCCACTCAATCAATCAAATTTAGAAATTTTTTAGTGATAATATTGGCTTTATCCCTTAGTTTAACCCCATTTTAAATACTTTTTCCCTTTTGGGAAGTTACAAAATTTTACTAGTGTAACTATTCTTCACTATTTAAAAAAATCCATATTTCTTGAATATAACCTTTTTAACCTAATAAAACTATGATATGCTTAGCATGTTGTGTTTCAACCCATCAATATAAAACATTTTCCTAGATTTCATCTTTAATTTTCCAATAATGGTTGGCCCAATACCTTTGATTTTAAATGATTCATCATTTCTAAATGTCACTATACCTTCTTTATAATATTTCAAATCCTTAAAAAATTTCATGTCTCCAATCATGTGAAAAGAACACCCACTATATAGTATCCAGGTTTGTTCTCCTTTTAGGCTTTTAATGTAGTTTCAACAACATGTAAGGTCCCAAATTTTCTTAAAGTATGTTTTTTGTTTAAGTTTTGGCTTGGATCTCTCCTTTGAGGATAGTTAAGTGTTTCCCATGTTTAGGTGGGGGTCTAGGGTGCCCTGGGGGCTTGGGGTGCAAAGATAAGAGAAATTAGGCCAAGCAGTGCAAGGCGCACAGTCTATGCATGGTTAGGGGAAACCGTGTGGGTAAACTGTGCGGACCATCCATCATCGGAAAGTATCCTTCACATGACTTGTGCATGATTAGGGAAAACCATGTGGGATCCCCAACAAATAATTCATATTGGACTCACATGGATAGTAGCTATCGCATGGTTTGCGCACAGTTTGGAAAACAATGCAGATAAACTGTGTGGCCCAAAAAAGTTGGAAAAAATTACAAAAAATGCCACCCTTGGATTTTAAGACCCAACTTGGGGTTTTCATCATCCTTCTCCATTAGAACCCTAGGAACGATCCAAATCTCCCAAGATCTCTCAAGGATGGTTATACTATGATTTTTGGGCTTGTTGTGTGTTGTCAAGTGTAGATTGAAGATCCAGGTAAGCCTAATCCTCATCTTGCTTCTCTTTTTAGTTTAGGGTTTGTATCTTCCTCTCTTCTCCATCCGAAACTCTAAAACCCTCATTTTCAGATGTGATTTTGGTTTAGGCTTCAATGAGTGCTTTAATATGGATATAAGACCATGATTAAAAGTGTGTTCATCAAAAGATATGAGGTAGGTGGTCTATAAGTTTTATTCGATAGTTTTATTTTGGATTTGTGCATGGAAGATGGGGTTCTTGTTTTCCCCTTTTTGTGTTCTTGGTTCCATTTAAGTATGTGATAAAAATTGGTGTATAAGTGACCAATTGAAACCCACACAATCCTCTTGGAATGCGTTGAGGATGACTTGACTATTTTAGGGCCAGTCATGGGGTGCGCTAGAAATCCTATAGTTAGAGAGTGGTAGGGTTAAGTATAGGATTACTGAGTAAAGTGTGAAGCCCATATAGAACATGTTCAATAGTTTATTAGGTAGTAAATGGAATTTTAAAAAATATGCCTTGGGTGATAAGGGCATGATATGTTGTTGGAATAACATGAAGATGGGTAATTGAGTTGAATGAGATTATGTCGATTGGTTCATGAATTTTGGTTAGAAATGCCTAAGGAGATTAGGGAATATTAAATGGTGAAACTGTAAATAAGTAATTTAATGGGAAAAAGGGAATATATTAATGGGATGTAACAAGTAAATGGATGAATTTTTGTAATGGGTTAATACTTGAGAATGAGGTGGTACACCTAAATGATTGAATGTCATAAAGGGGTTGTGTTATGTGATATGAGAATTGTACTTGAAATTCATAAGTGGGTAAATGCTTGTGAAATGATGGATGAGATAAATGGGTTAATGAATGGTAAATGATGAATTTGGGAAAGGCATAGGGGCTGTTGAATATGCCTAATGGGTTAAGGAATGAGAATGGGAATTTGGGTAAATGAATATGAATTGTAGATAGTAAATGTATTAATAGGTTATGGAATAGTATTAATTCCCATGTTGTTGTTATGAATTATGATAACCAATGGGATTGAATATGCTTGGTTGTGTTATGGTATGGTTGTGGTGATTCAATAAATAGGCATGTACACATGGCTTGGTAGTGTGTGGTATTGACTTGAGGTTCTATGCCCATGGGTTGAGTTATACTGAGGATCTAAACTACACCCCAAAATGCACAGGTTAGGGAAGAGGATGGAGGCTTAATTATCCTAATGGTTTCATTCCACCCAGACTAAGGCTTCATGGTGAGGATAATGTGTTGATGTGATATGTGGATCCCTAGTGAGTTAGGGACTTGATTTGTTTCCCCTATTCACTGTGATTGATTGCCTTAGACCCTTGTGTAGATGATATTTATGTCTAACCTAGGAAAAATGGGATTAAATGGATTGAGTAATAAAGATGGTATAAGGAATGTAATTGAGATAAATTCTAGAAATAAATTAAAGGAACTTGTTAACTAATGGCACCCAAACTGTGCCTTGTTTACTTACAATTTCTTTTTGTAATTTCATGCACTATCTATTAGACTGGATATTTTATAGACACTATTGGTGGTGGACTATTGAGTATTGTACTCACACCCTGATTGGGCCGCCATTGGGGACCCGAGAAGATCTCTTGGTTTCAGGTTAGGGAGAGGGAAAAGGTCCTACACTAAGATGTTGAGTTGGGATTGGGATGTATGTGGATAAGGATCCATACTTAGGGGCAGGGCCCATTTGTAGTTGTGTCCATTTGTTTTATTTTTTGATTTTATTCACATACACTACTAGTGTGGCATGGAATTGTTGTATTTGATTTGTGTCGTACCCCATTTGGGAAACATTGGGTTATGCATGTTTATAGGATATTTCATATTGATTCCCTTATTTTTATTTTTTTCTACTATGGATTACTCTAATAATGAGGGTATAGTCTCCCCACATGACCTATTAGACCCTCTCTACTAGTCGACAACCTCTAGCATATGGGGAGGTGCGCTTGAGGTCATGTAGCGACCCGACTCGAGGCACTGATTTAGTGGATCCCAGGTCGGGGATGTTATAATGTGGTCTCAGTGGAGTTATTTTCTCTTTATTACTATTTGGGATGGTAGATAGAAGATCAGGACAGTGTCGGGGACTGGTAATGATCTCATGCTTGGGAGCAGCTAACCCATGAATGAGGGAAAACCCAAGTCATCCTAGGTGGGAATTGTTGTTCTTGATGTGTGTTGTTATAGTTGAATGATATTTCGCCATTGGGTGATGAACATGTTGTGTGATTTTATTGATTTATAATATTTGACCCATTTTTTTAATGTAATGGGGTTGTGCATTCATGCATCATTTAGGAACCTAAGTATATTGGTGGAATGCATCATTATAGGCACACATGCTGGGTGGGTGTGTGGGGAATAGAGAATAGAATTAATTTTATTTACTTGATAAATATGAAGAATATGATGCCTAATAATTGCAATGAATGTGGGTGGATGAAAAGAATGCATATGAATAGTTAAGGAATGCCTGGTATAAAAAAATATTGTGACCGGGTTAAATTTTTTGCTTTTGATAATTTTTAAAGTCTATTTTAGTGTATAAAGTGAAAAGGATTTCATAATGGAGTTAAAATTATTAGTGAATTTTTTCAAATGAAGCTATAAATGAGTTAAAATGATGATTTTAACAAGTTTTTAAATGGGAAGTGTGCCTATGAGGGTGGGAATTGTGTTGTAAAAGAATAATGGGTTTGAAGAATTATTGATGAAAGAATTGTGATTAAGTAAATTGGTTACCCATATTGACTATGACCCATAGTAAGGATGATATAGGGTAGTGTTTTAAGTGTAATGATGACCTTTGGGATGGGGTATGAGGAATGGTTTGTTTAAGGTTGATAGTGTGAGATATTTTCCTTCTGTGGTTAAATCCTATCGTCCGTTCTTCAAAGCATTGGGTGAATTATAAGTTTAAAATAATTTTTTTTGGGTTTAAAGGTGGGTATCCCTTGTGTTGCCGATTTGACCCTTGTATGTGTGGGTTGGGGCAGTGAGATTTCCCTAGTTGAGACGTTGGGTTTCGATTTTGAATCCTTTACAGTTGTGATATAGTTTAGGTGGTGTGTTTAGGGAACTCTTGGTGGGGTTGTTTCCTTGGGGTTGTGATGCCTTGTTCGGTAATGTGGGTGGGGAAACTCTCGTGGTTCATGACCGTACGGAGTACATGTTGGACCCTAAAGATGGTGCCTGAGTCTTGGTGACCTAGTGAGTTGAGACCTTGCAAGTTGTGTCTTGAATCCCAGAGAGGTTGTTTTTCTCTTAGTGCCAACGATTGTGTAAAACTATGGTGTTTAACATAGATTAAATGGTTTTTTTGTGTGCTAGGCATAGTTCACATCGTAACTAGGTTGAGAGTGTCATACATGAGCATTGCTTTGTTCTTGATAGGATAAGTATGGTTTGGAGAGAGGGCCAATGATTTCTTATGGTTATGACTTCAGTATAGGGAGTTGGTATCATTCAACCTTCAGGGTGACCTATGATAGAGGTTGGACAATATTTATAGTGATTCTGGGTGTGTTTCACACATGTAGATATTTTTAACCTTGATAGTGGGATATAGAGTGTTTCATGGTTCAGTTTTGACCTATGTGAGGGAAAAGTGAAAAGTTTGATGGTATATGGTGTGACTCGAGTGGTGGTCACGAGTTGATAGTTTCGAAAAATAAAGGGTGACTTCGTGGGAGTATATCCCAGTGATGTAGGTTCCTTGGAATATGACACATGAGAGATGATGTAGAGGCTATGTTAATGCAAGTTTTGAGGATGGTAAAGTATGTTTGGTTCTTCCATAAGGGCACCTTAGTGCTTGTGATGGGATGTAAGGTTTATTTTAAAAATTTATATCATGTAGATGACTGACTCACCCTTTTGGATGATGATTAAAGAGGGTCTTTAGATTCTATCTTAGAAGAAATGAAAGAGTGGATGGAGGGTGGTTATATGACTTATCTTGATGGTGACACCCGAAGTGAGGGTGTTCATGTGGATGAACTTGTTGTATGAATGATTTGGTTGTGGGGGAGGGTGGTTATATGACTTATCTTGATGGTGACACCCGAAGTGAGGGTGTTCATGTGGATGAACTTGTTGTATGAATGATTTGGTTGTGGGGTGAGGTGTAGAGGCTACCTCAGGGCTAATGAGGTTGACTAACTAGGAGACAGGGTTAGGTAAGTAAGCATGCGATGGGATATATGCAAGTTAAGATTATTTTTTGAGAGACTAATGGTTTGGATGGTGTGGTATACCATGTTCAACGATTTTTGGCTGTCAGTGACACATTGTAAGAATTCGAATGGTGAGGCATAAATAGTGCCATGTCAAATATTGGTTTATATCTACTTAGTGATTTGGTCACAGATTGATGGTTAAACATGGTTGGAAAACTCACCTGAGTGCTGGTGGTTAAGTTTTGATAAAATGTTTTCAATAGGGTGGCTTGAAATCCTTGGTAGGTCATGGTGTCCTAGAGTTCGACAAAATAAATGGATAAGTTGGTGGTGGTGTTCATAGAAAACTTATTATCATACCTCAGCAAGTGACAAGCATTCCCAACATCTTGACATCGTCCCAAGTACGTTGAGAAGCTCTGGTTCATGCCAAGAGACATGAAGGTGTTTGGTTGGACGAGGGAAATTTTGAAGTTTATGCTCAAGGAAATTGTAAATTTAGAGCTTGATAGTAGGATGTAAACCCTCAATGGATTGGGGTGAGGTCCTTGGAATGGAATGAATATTGACACATACCATGGGTATCGTTCATGGAAGTCTAGAATGGGCACTGGGTGACGTTCATTTTCTTGTTTTGAAAAAATCTAGTTATCCATGTAAAAATTTTGGGGTTTAGTTTGTGATTGAGTATAAGATGCGGTAGTTGCAATCACTCATGGAGAGTAATGGTGATGACACTCCTAAGGCGGGGAGTGATAATTCAGTCTTAGATGTGGAGAAGAGAACATCAAATCGACGTAGTGGCACCAGGGTGACAATGAGAAACCTTTAATATGCTTAATTGGTTCCTCGGAGAAGAATGTTGGCCTTGGATGTGGTAAATGATAATCCAAGTTCTAGCTTCAATCTCAGGGTGGTTCCATTTGAATCTTTTGATGTCTGTGTTGATGTCATATAAGTGTGTGTTTTGATATGGAAATATATTGTGGAAAGAGAAGTTGGGGTCCTATAACTCCATCGAATATTGGGTTAGACTCGGGTAAATTTCCCTTGTGTGGTTTTGGTATTCCATGAAGTTGAGTGAAAATTGATCAGGGGATGTGGTGTCATGCCAAGGGTGAAGCTCGATAATGGTCTAAGGAGAGGTAACATCGTGATGATGGAATTCTATTATAATTAAGGAAATGACCTCAGTAGGTGCATGAGATTAAAATAATTGGCTTCAAGTCAGTAAGAACCTTGGAAAGGTGAGAAAGGGGGTAGCTTACCATCAGTGGACAGTGGGATTTATGGGACATGCCAGTTCAAGGTGGTCTGGTCTAAGATGGAAAACTTGAATGGGTGTTGTGAGAGTGACCCACCTCCAGGTTCATATTGTAGTAGAAATCACCTCTTGAAATGAAGTTGTACCTGAGCGATGTCACATTGATCTCAGTACTTGGATGGAGAGTGTAGGAATGTCCTCTTGAATGGTTTCGAAGGTGCGACTGGATGCTGATGTTGGGTAATGTTCAATGGATTCTAGGGCATGGTGAGTTGAAACATGCAAGGTGATGGGATAGTTTAGTTGAGTTCTAGTGGTCCTTCGTCGATGGGGAGGTACCAAGTACCGAAGATAATGGGGAGAACCATATTAAGTAAATGGTTGGTTGATTAAGTGATCATAATTTCAGGTTGGAAGGACTCAAGTGGTCACTGTTCGGGTGAGTTGGACTTGGTAGAGAGCTTGGGCATGGTTTAATTGGTTGAGCAGCTGAGAGTTTTGAGTTGCGTTTGGATGTATAGTTATGAAATGAAATCTTAAGGAAATGTGGTTGGAATGTTTGTGTGTTTTCTTTCAGAGGATATTGGGTTTGGTCACTGTTAGAGTTGGGTGAACATGAAAATGACACTAAGTTATTTGGGTCATGAGTTATGCAGACGATCGGGATGATGAGGTGCCGATTGGTTCCTCTATGATGAGGTGATGTTGTGTGTTAAGTTTTCTTGTGTTGTGAGATAGGTGTTGTCACCTAAGTTTCCCCCATGAAGTTATTGTGGTGAGAATGGTTGAATTTGATGAATCCTTGAGGAGTTTCAGCTCATGTTGTGGTCATAGTGAGGAAGGATTGTGGGGAATGTTTGTGACCGTGAACTTTGTTCAGTGTCCTTGTGATTTGAAACCATAAACTTGGAAAGTGGGTGGATAGTCAAGCCCAGTGGAATGACCTTTAGTTATGGAAGCTTAATGATTCCTGGAAGAGCGGCTCAAGGACGAGCTATTAAAAGGTGGGGGTCGTAAGGTCCCAAATTTTCTTAATGTATGTTTTTTGTTTAAGTGTCGGCTTGGATATCTCTTTTATAGCAAGTTAAGTGTTTCCAAAGTTAAGGTTGGGGGTTGGGGGTGCCCTGGGGGATCAGGGTGCAAAGAGAAGAGAAATTAGGCCAATCAGTGCAAGGCGCATGGTCTGCTCACGGTTAGGTGAAACCGTGTGGGTAAACCATGCGGACCAGCCATCCTTGAACAGTAGCCTTTGCACAACCTATGCACAATTAGGGAAAACTATGCAAGATCCCTAGGAAACCATGTGGAATGGCCTCTCACAGACAGTAGCCATCACATGGTTTGCACATGTTTTGGAAAACCATTCGGGGAAACCACGCAACCCAGAGAAGTTGGAAAAATTTACAAAAATTCCACCCCAGGATTTTTAGACCCAACTCGGGGTTTTCCTACTCCTTCTCCCTTGGAAGACTAGGAATAAACCAAAGCTCTAAAGATCTCTCAAGGATATATATACTTTGATTCCTGGGAATTTTGAGTGACATCAAGTGCGGATTGAAGATCTGGGTAAGCCTAATCCTCCACTTGCTTCTCTTTTTAGTTTAGGGTTTGTATCTTCCTCTTTTATCCATAATAAACCCTAAAACCTCATTTTTGGATGAGATATAGGTTGAGGCTTCAAGGAGTGATTGAATACAGATCTAAGGCCATGATCAAGAGTGCATTCATCAATGGAAATGAGGTAGGTGGTCTACAAGTTTTATCCCATAGTTTTATTTTGGATTTGTGCATAGAAGATGGCGCTCTTGTTTTCCCCTTTTTGTGTTCTTGGTTCTGTTGAAGTATGTGATAAAAAATGGGTGTCTAAGTGACCAATTTAAACCCTCATAATTCCTATGGGATGTGTTGAGGATGACTTGACCATTTTTTGGCCACCCATGGGGTGCGCTGGGAATCCAGGACCTAGAGAGTGGTAGGGTTAAGTGAAGGATTTCCAAGTAAAGTGTGAAGCCCATGTAGAACATATAAAATGTTTGATTAGGTTATAAATATAATTATGATAAATATTAATTGGTCAATAAGGGAATGAGATTTTGTAGGAATGACATGAATATGGGTAATTGTGTTGAAAGAGATTATGTCAATTGTTTCACGAATTTTGATCAGAAATGCCTAATGAGATTAGGGAATATTAAATGGTGAACATGTAATTGTGTAATGGAATGGGAAATGGGAAATATGTTAATGGAATGTAATAAGGGAATGGATGAATTTTTGGAATGGGTTAATACATGAGAATGAGGTGGTACACCTAAATGATTGAATGGAATAAAGGGGTTGTGTTATGTGATATGAGAATTGTACTTGAAATGCATAAGTGGGTAAATGCTTGTGAATTGATAAATTGGATAATTGGGTTAATGAATAATAAATGATGAACTTGTCTATGGAATAGGGGATGTTGAATACGCCTAATGGGTTAAGGCATGAGAATGGGAATTTGGCTCAATGAATATGAATTGTTCATAGTAAATGTATTAATGGGTTATGGAATAGTATTAATTCCCATGTTTTGGTTATGAATTGTGATATCCAATGGAATTGAATATGCTTGGTTGTGTTATGGTATGGTTGTGGTGATTTGATAAATAAGCTTGTGCACATGGCTTGGTAGTTTGGGGTATTGACTTGAGTTTCTACTCCCACGAGTAGAGTTAGACAGAGGCTCTAAAATCTACCCCAAAATACATAGGTTAGCGAAGGGGACACAGTCTCTATTCCCCTAACAGTTGCATTCCACTCAGACTGAGGATTCGAGGTGGGGATAATGTGTTGATGTGACATGTGGATCCCTAGTGAGATAGAGACTTGATCTGTTTCCCCTCTTCATTGTGATTGATTTCCTTATACCCTTGTGTAGATGATATTTATGCCTACCATAGGGAACATGTGATTAAATGGATTAAGTAATGAAGGTATAAGGAATGTAATTGGGATCAATGCTAGGAATAAATTAAATGAACTTGTTAACAGATGGAACCAGAACAATCCCTTTTTTACTTACCATTTATTTTTGTACTTACATGTATTATCTATTAGACTAGATATTTTGTAGAAACTGTTGGTGGTGGCCTATTGAGTTTTGTACTGACAACCTGGTCGAGTTACTGTTGGGTAACCGAGAAGATATCTTGGTTTCAGGTCAGGGAAAGGGAAGGGCCCTACACTAATATGCTGAGTTAGTCTTGGTATATACATGGAGAAGTATCTGGACATAGGGTTAGGACCCATTTGATTTGTGGTTTTTTTATTTTTTGGTTTTATTAAATCTCACTACTAGTGTGGCATTGCATTGTTTTATTTGATTTTTGTTGTACCCCATTTGGGAAACGTTGGGTTATGCATGTTTATTGGTTGTTTCATATTTCTTCTATTATTTTTATTTTGTTATGCTATGGATTACTCTGATAACGAGGATACAGTCTCCCTACATGACCTATTAGACCCTCGCTACTAGTCGGAAACCTCTGATATATGGGGATGGGCGCTTGAGGTCATGCAGTGACCCGGATCGGGGCACCGGTTTAGTGGATCCAGGGTCGAGTATATTACAAAGTGGTATCAGAGGAGTTATTTTATATTGCTTACTATTTGCGATGGTTGATAAGAGATTAGGATAGTGTTGGGCCTTTGTAATGAGCTCGTTCTTGCGAGTAGATAAGCCATGTACGAGAGAAAACCCATGTTACCCTGGGTGAGAATTGTTGTTCTTGATGTGTGTTGTTATAGTTTAATGATATTTCACCATTAGTTAAAGCACATGTTGTGTGATTTGAATGATTTATGATATTGCACCCATTTCCAGAATGGCATTGGGTTGTGCATTCATGCATCATTTAGGCACCTAAGGATATAGGTGGCATGCATCATTATAGGAACACACACGAGGTGGGTGTGTGAGGCATAAAGAATAGAATTAATTTTATTTCCTTGATAAATATGAAGAAAATGATTCCTAATAATTGTAATGAAAGTGGGTGAATGAAATGAATACAGATGAACGGTTAAGGAATGTCGTGTATAATGAAATTTTTTGTCCAAGTTAAAATTTCGGTTTGTGATAATTTTTAAAGGCTATTTTGGTGTCTAAAGTGAAAAGGGTTTCATAATAGAGGTAAAAATGTTAGTGAATTTTTTTGAATGAAAGGTGTAAATGAGTTAAAATGATGATTTTAACAATTTTTGAAATGGGAAGTGTACCTAATAAAGTAGGAATCTCATTGTAAAAGAATAATAGGCTTGAATAAGTGTTTAATAAAGACTTGTGATTAATTAAATTGGTTACCCATGTTAACCATGACCTGTGATTGGGATGGTAGAGGGCAGTGTTCTAAGTGTAATGTTGAAATTTTTAATAGAGTATGAGGAATGGTTTGGTTAAGGTTAGTAGTGTTAGATCTTTTCCATCTGTGTTTAAATCCTATCAATAATTTTTCGAAGTGTCAGTTGAATGATAAGTTTAAAAGGAAAATATTTGGCTTCAAAGGTGGGGATCCATTATGTTGTCAGTTTGACCCTTGTACGTGTGGGTTGGGACAGTGAGAGTGCCCTAGTGAGACTTTGGGTTTGGATTGTGAATCCTTACCGGTTGTGTTATGGATTATGTGGTGTGTTTTGGGAACCCTTGGTGGGGTTGTGGACTTGGGGTTACGAGGCATTTCTTGGTAATGTGGGTGAGGAAAATCTGGTGGTTCGTGACTGTACGGACTGTATGATGGACCCTAAGGATGGTGCCTGGGTCCTGGTGTCCTTGTGAGTTGAGACCTTGAGAGTTATTTCTTGAGTCCCAGATAAGATTTTTTTCTCATAGTGCCGATGAATGTGTACACCTTTGGTGTGTAACCTTGAGTAAATGGTTGTTTGGTGCGCTAGGCACTGTGTACATCAGAACTAGGGTGAGAGTGTCATGCACAATAATTGCTTTATTCATGTCATGATAAGTATGGTTTGGAGGTAGGACCAATGGTTTCTTCTAGTTGTGACTCCAATCTAGGGAGTTGGTATCATTCAACCTTCTAGGTGACCTATGAGAGAGATCAGAAAGGGTTTCTAGTGATTTTGAGTGTGTTCCACACATTTAGATGTTTGGAACCTTGATAGTGGGACGTATAATGTTTCATGCTACATGTTTGAACTAAGGGGGGCAAAGTGAAAAGGTTTATGGTTGGTGGTGAGACTTGAGTGGTGGTTTCATGTTGATAGTTTCAAGAAATCAAGGGTGAATTCGTGGGAGGATAGCCCATTGATGTGGGTGCCTTGTAATATGACACCTGAGATATGCTGTAGAGGCGGTGTTAATGTATGTTTTGAGGATGGTAATATATGTCTAGTTCTACCATAATGGTTTCTTCTGGTTTTAAAGGGTTCTTCCATAAGGGCACCCTAGTGGGATATCCAAGGTAGGGGAAAATGTCTTAACTGAGTTCTTTCAAGTTTATTTCATCTTCCACCTCCTTAAAATGTATTATAACCAAAATAATATAATAAAATCATTATCATTAGTATAATGAAATTTTATTATATTGATGGAACAACCATTAGCTTATTTCTTTCAATAAATTGAAAATTGAAAATGTCATCCATGTTACGTGTGGACTACCACCTCCATAAATGATGTTATTAATTTGTCATCAACGACTTATATGAATGGTAATATAAAAGGGATTTAATAAATAAATATGATATTTAGAACATTATTAAGATTATATAAATATAAATTTTCAATTATATTAATAATATTAACAATAAATGCTCAATGTAAACTTAACCACATCAAAAAGGGCATATCAAGACACTTTGTAAGTATTAACATATTACGATTATATTTCATTTATATTATTTATATAAATATTCTTGAATGTGACTTATAACTTTAAAAACATGTGTTTTAAACCATTAATCTATTATAAAATTTATTTTATTATTATTGAATAACATGTTCTTAGTCATTCAACCATGATAATGTGTTCTTATTTTGGATGAGTTTTACCACCAATATAAACATTGTTATAGAATTTATCTCATGAATGAATAATAAAACATAAATACTATATAATAATATATAATAATGAATAATTTTAGGTGTTTTCAAGATTATAGAGTTGTAATATTCAAAATTATTGTTACTGAGAAATTTAATTATTTTGTTAATTCAATAATCATCGAAAAAGGTAATTTTTAACTATTCCATGAGAACCATCAACATAAGCTCCATAAAAACAAACATGGTAATCCATAGTGATATCAAAAATATTTATTAAATCTTTATAAACCTTATGGATTGGTAGAATATTCATAAAAATGGAATTAAATGAAAGTGCCTAATTGGAGTATTGTATCACTAAGAGGGGGAGGGGTGAATCAATGATACTCTTTATTATTTTATGTTTATTTCCAATTGAAACGGCGTTCGCCTCATGCTTAGTATTTCAATTCCCTACTTAGAAACAAACCAACAAACATCCAAAAGAACAATAAGATTTACAAGGTTCACTATTCAATAAGAATAGTTACGTCTATGGTATGGTTTGGAAATGATCCAATACCATACAATCAACTAGAAATAAATCCTTGGATTACAATGAGTAGGATGTAACCTTTCTCTCATGTAGAACTATAAAATAGTAAAACTAGTTCTTTTTCATCATCTTAGTACAATAAGGTAATAAAATTATTTTGTAACAACTCATGTTACCTACACTTCTTTTCATTTCAACAAATATATTCAAATTTTAATACAATTCATCAATTCCTTATCCAGAAGAAAGGTAAGAACCACCTGGACTTTGTTATGAAACACTACATCCGATCTTTTCTGAGTCCAAATCATCTGAGTCAATTTCTTACAAAAAAAATACTCCCAGGCCTATTTTTTGATAGAATAAAATAGAGTAGAATCGACACCACTTAAATTACCTAATATAATTTTCATGCAGAATATAATACGAATGAATTGACACCACCCAAAACAATTTTCAATCTAAACAGAATTGATCTCTTCTTCTCTCTAGAAACCTAGATATTCTCTATCTTATGTAGTGAACAGTGCAAGACACACCAAGTACAATGTACTTATTTCTCTTTTATATGTGACCCAAAACAAGTTTAGGTGGGAATCCCAAAACACTTTCCTGCTCACTTAAATTCACTCAAATTTGAATTTCTTCTGAAATATCAGAGAAATTATGTTTTTTTAAATCCTTATTGATTCTTCTAAAAACTTCCACAATCTTCACATATTCTTCTTCAGACTCCCTTTTCAATTGATGAAACATATTTTAATTGAGTAGGAATACATGGGTCTGATCAACTAATTCTGATTCCTCATGCAGATTGCTGAATACAATTATCAGAACCGATTTGAATCAAGATATTATATTTGAATTTTTATCTCTCCCTTGAAAAATCATTTAGAAACATTATTCTCTTTTATTTTCTCTTGAACCATTTGATAAGAAATAATTCATTCAAAAAACTAGTTCTTGAATCATGACTACCTTCATGACTTTGAGTTTATTGAAGATCAAATCTAGCATCGTCTGGATTCAATTTGAAAGTATTGTAACTTTACATTCATCCTTGATTCTTTATTTTCATCTCAACTCAAGCATGATATTTTCTGAATACAAATGGTCCAGATACGATCATATTGAATATGATAATTCTAGATATGATCATTCTAGATACGATCATTTCTGGTTATTCTCATTCTGATTATTATCATTCTGGTTACTATGATTATGGACACGATCGCTGGTTATGATCATTCTGATTATGATCATTCTGGTTATGATCAAATACAATATAAACACAATGATATTCCCTGATATAATACAATATAATCTGATAAGGACGATCTTCTAGAATACGATACAAAATCATATAAATGTGATTCATTCTCAATCGGCACCATCAATTTCCATTTCTTCTACCCATATAAGATTGTATTGAAAAACAATCAGTGGGTCATTTTCCATCGGTATAATCTCTTCCATCAGCACCACTTTTTATCGGCACCAATTTTCATCAGCACCACATTTCCATCAGCACCACCTATTCAATCTGCATCACCTATTCCATCAGCCCCACTTTTCATTCCTCTCAGTATTAAATTTTTTTGAAAGACAATCGATACAATGTGGATACGTTTTTTTTGAAAAAAAAATAGCACCACCTCTTTAATCTGGAAACAATTGTATTGAAAAAAAATTGATACAATATAGATACAATTTTTTTTGATTGTTTTGAAAAACAATCGGTACCACTTCGTTCTCTCTACCATACGGATCTGAATATGATTCTTTTCTGATTGTTTTGAAAAAACATCAGTAACACTTCTTTATTTCTACCAGCTGGATACGAAAAATATGAATAAGGTTCTTTTCTTATTTTTTTGAAAAAACAATCTGAATATGATTCTTTTCTGATTATTTTGAAAAAAAATCTGAATACGATTCTTCTTTGATTGGCATAATCACTTTTACTCCCCTTTCCTTATATCACGATTTCATCACAAGTTCTCAATAAAACTCATGATTTATATGAAATAAAAATTATCAAGGCATTGTAACAATTGGTTTGAATCGTAGTCATAGAGTCTTCGATTCTTTATGAATCTGATCAAATATTTTACAAAACAAAACCAAAAAAAATTGTTTTCAAAACAAAGTGAAGTAATTTATTTTCTTCAAAACCAATCTTGAAAGCAAAATACAACTCTTGAAACCCTCATCACCTTGGTCCCAAAAATCTCCCCCTTTTTATTTTTTTGTCATCCTAGTTTCATAAATCAATGAAATTTGTAACCTCAAGCAATGGATTACATATCAACAATTATAAGCCTAAATGAGCTAACTAATTGTAGGAAATAAGAATCATTAATACCAAAACTATTCTATAAAAAAATTATCACTACAACCTCTTTATTTTCTCTTTATTTTCTTCATTATCCCTAGAAAAAAATTTAATTTATTTTCCTACAACCACTCCTACAAATAGTTATAATAGTTAACACACAAAAGAATGCTAAATTAAGATATTACACCCAAATCTCTATTTTGTGGAATATATTTATGAAACAAAACAATTCTCCCCCTTTACAAAACAATACAAGGGTAATATGGGAGAGGGTAAAGATACACATACCTAAATATTGAAGAGAAAGAGGTTGGACACCCATGTTCAACCTCATTTTTGAGAATGATTCATTCGATAAAGGTTTTAAGAAAATATCATAAACTTGTTCCGATGTTGGAACATAATCCAGATTAAATTAATTTTTCTCCACTTGATCTTTGAAAAAATTATATTTGATATCAATATGTTTTGAATGAGAATGTTGCACATGATTCTTGGTGAGATCGATTGTGCTTTGATTGTCACAACCCAATAGCAAGGGTAACTTAACTTTAACAAGTAAATCTTCCAATTATGTTTTCATCCACATAAGTTGAGTAGTGGCTTATAATTAACATAGTCAGCTTCATCCATACTGAGAGTTATAGAGTTTTGTTTCGTTTAATACCAACTAACATAATTATTGTACAAAAAGAATACAAAACCAGACGCTGGTCTTATATCATCAACGTTTACTTCCCAATCTGCATCATAATACCCAAATAAATCAATACTATATGAGCTACAATAACTAATTATAAATTCTGTTGTGCCTATGATGTATCTAAGAATTATTTTTCCAGCAATAAGGTGAGATTCTCTTGGAGCACTCTGAAATGATTCACATAAGGTAACAACATAAACAATGTCAGGTCTTGAGGTATTCAAATACAATATACTTCCAATCAGTTTCAGATACTCTATTTGATCAAATTATTTTCCTTTTCCATTTTAATCAAATTTTTTCCCACTAAAATGGGTGCAGAAATAGGTTTTGAATTTTCCATGAAAAACCACTTTAGAAATTCTTTTTCATACTTTTCTTGGGAGAGGAAAAGGTATTATTTCTTTTGCTGGATTTGTAACCCAAGAAAGTATTTCATTTAACCCAGCATGGAAATTTCAAATACATTATTCATTTTTTAGTAAATCATTCATAGATTCCTTCATCATTCCCATAAAATATAATATCATAAAGATAAAAAATTAAAATTAGGGAATACTATTTAATTTATCTGATGTAAATATTTCTATCCACTCTTCTTTTATTAAAATTCATCATTCTTAAGAATGTATCCAATTTGGAATACCATGACCTCAGAGATTTTTAGGCTATACAAATCCTTTTTCAATATGCACACATAACCTTCATCTTTTCCAATAACAAATCCACAAGGTTGTTCAATATAAACCTCTTCTTCAAGATCACCATTTAGGAATGCAGATTTAACATCCATTTAGAAGATCTTGTAGCCTCGTTGTGCAGCAATAGAAGGAAAGATTATGATTGTTTCATGTCTTTCCACTGAAGAAAAGGTTTCATAAAAATCAATACTCTCAATCTATGAATACCCTTTTCAAATAAATCTTTCTTTGTTTCTTATAACATCACCTTTTTCATTGAAATTGTTTCGAAAAACCCATTTTGTGCCAATGATGTTTTTATTTTCAGGCTTGGGTATTATTTCCCATGTATTATTCTTTTCAATCTGATCCTAATCTTCATTCATTCCTTGATCCCATTCCAGATACTCAAAATCTTCATTCACATCATTCAGTTCCACTTTTGAATACAAAGAAGTATGTTTAATGGAATTGGTTGTTCTTTTTCTTTGAATATTCCGATGTTGATCACCAATTATATTATGTGATTCTATATATTTCTTCATCCTTAGATAATATTTTCAATTGTATTCTTTATCATTGGAAATAGATGAGTCCATTATTCACCTTTATTAGGATTACAATCATTTGTATCCTTATCAGAATTATCTTGTTCAACTTGCTTAACTTTATTGTCCACCTAAGAACGTTTCTCTTTCTCAGATGCTTCAATAACTTTTACATCAACTGAATCAACAATTATTTTATATTTCATTATTGAAGTATCAATACCATCTTCCATCTAGAGAATATCTAGGAAAGATTCCATCCATACCTTTCTACTCAAACATACCAATTTTTCCACCTTTCTTATTTATAATACATGGACTCCCGAAAAATCTAAAGTGATTAAAACTTGTAGTTTTTCCATAAAACAATTCATAGGGAGTCATAACTGATTGAGGCCTATAGAAACAACAATTATGAATATAAACAGCAGTACTCATGGCTTGACTCTAAAAGTAATGAGAAAGGCCATTCTCAAGTAACATGGTTCTTTCCATTTCCACCAGGCTTATATTCTTTCTTTTAGTAACCCAATTTTGTTGGGGAGTGTATGGAGAGCTATTCTCATGCCAAATTATATGCTTCTAAAAATATTCTTCAAACTCTTCACTTCTATATTCACCACCATTATCAGTTCTCATCTTCTTCATAGAATACTCACATTTTTTATCATCTTTTCTTCTAAAATTTTTAAACATTTTCAAAGCGCCTGATTTGTGTTTCATGAACATAACACAAGTAATGAGAGTAAAATAATCAATTAAAGTAGTGAATTACTTATTTACATGTGTTTTTTTAATCATTGAACCACATATATTGGAATGGATTAGCTCTAGGGGTTTTTTGAACAAATATCAACTTTCTTATGCACAACATTTGAAATTTTTCCTTTCTAGAAGATAGTGCAACACCAATCTATTGTTCTTGAAAAATCAGAAATGTATCAAATTCTGTCTCTTTTAGATAAATTTCTCATGTTTATTTGAAACATATGTCTAATAATTTTATTCTATAACTGATTATCTTCCACCATACTCATGTAACAAGAGTTTTGTGAGTCACCAACATGAAAAAAATTTCCTTTCATACGTTAGTCTCTTGTAATAATATTTCCATCTTATTCACTCTTTACAACAAATACATATTTCTTGAATATAACTTTATTACACTAATCACACAATTGTGAGACACTTAGCACATTGTGTTTTATCCCATCAACATACAATATTTTCTTATATTTCATCTTTTTTTTTCAATAATGGTGGACCCAACACCTTTGATTTTCAATGATTCATCATTGAAAAATGTCACTGTGACTTATTTATAATCTATCACATACTTCAACAATTTAATGTATCCCATCATGTGATAAGAATGAACAGTATCAAGTATCCAGGATTATTCTCATTTTATGGATTTTAATGTAGTTTCAACAACAAGCACCTTTTCTCTATTCCTTTCATTCTTCACATTCATCTTTTTATAATTTAGAATATTTTGCTGACTAGGTAACAAAAGAAGAAATCCATTTGAAAGTTATCTAGTTTGTTCACATCTTTCATAAATAGTTTCCAAGTGTTGGAACCTATTTTCAATCTTCACTTCAATATTTTCCGATTTCATCAAGACAACCTTCTCATTTTTCTTTCTTTGAAGAGATTGACTCCCTCAAAATCTCTTCCTTTCATAACATATGGGATAATAGTAATTTTAATGATTTAAACAACAAATAATTTCTATGTTACAGTATCCCCTACAATACTATGAATGCCCATAGAAAGAGTATATGCCTCTGAAACCTCCATACTGATCAAAATTGTGATTTTTTTCAACCATCTTTTTTTCATTTTCAATTGGATTATTCTTATTATTTCATCCTTGATAGGATCATAAGAATTTGAAACTTTATAATTATTCACTTTGACCACATACATAACTTTCCCAGCATTCTTCATTTCACCCTTTGAAGGTATCTTTTGTTGAACCTTCTTAAGTTTCTAATTACAATAACATTCACCAAATTTAGTGATAGAGTTTTGGAAACTTATACTTTTCTTTTCATCTTTAGAGAGTTTTTGTTTGAAAAGTTCCAACTCTTCTTATTTTTCCTTTAACTTCACTTCAAAATGCACATTACGATTTTTTTCATCTTAAAAAGACTTCTTAAAATTATCAATCTATTTAACTAGATTTTATTTATCACCAGCAAAACATTATTAGTTTCTTGAGTATTCATCTTCTAAACTTTTGTTTTGATTTTCAAGCCTTCTGATCTTTCTCATACATTCTTTCAACTCTTATTTTAAATAAATTTCAAGTTGAGTTTCTTATTCTTCAGAACTACTGCTTCTAAATTCTTCACCATCCAGTATTTAAATGAAAGTATTTTAATTACCATACTCAATGTATTTTTCAAATTCAACATCACTCTCTTCTTATTCATCATCTTTGGACAATTCCCTTTTTTCCCACAATCTTCTTGTCTTCCTTTCTCCAATATCACTATCCTATTCTTTCTTTATTCGAGGAAAATTAGCCATAAAATGACCAACACCTCCACCTTCAAAACATTTCAAGATAAGTTTACCTTTGTATTTCCCTATAATTATTTTCACATTGTTAGAAAATGAGGATATGATTTATTTGAGATTTTTACATACCTCATTTTCAGAGTCAAAATCACCAACTTTATCTTTGATAACAATATTCTTTGAATTTTATTTATTCATATCCTTGAAAGACATTTCTCTATCAACCTTTATTTTTCTATTCATAGCATTCTCTCTTCTCATTTAATAGGTGATAAGAGTGCTATGTAAATCATCAATAGATAATGTTTTAGGATCTCTTTCTTCCAATGAAAAACCCTTTGCATCAAAATTTTCAGGTAGGATTCTCATGATATTTTCAACAACTATAGAATCCTTCATATTTTCACCAAGAAATCTAATAGTACTCACACTGTCATTCACCTTGTTAAATAATTATCCAATAGATTCATTCTCACCCATCTTCAAATCTTCATACTTCAATTTCCATATTTTTTTCCTTCTTCACTTTTTTATTGCCTTCGAATATGTTTTTAAATTTATCCCAAATATTATTAGCTGTGGAAACACCTTTCACTCTCAATAATTCACTTTCAAAAAGTGATGACAACATAGAATTCTTGTACATTCCATCATTCTCAAGAAACTTCTTGTCAATAGGTGTGAGTGGAACACTATCATCAATGGTTGGAAAACCAACTATTACAGCTTCAAGAACATTAAATATTTCTATATATGATAGTTCTTTCCATAAAAGACCATAATACCTTTACTATTCACACAATTCACATTCTCCATTAGAAAAATATAATGAATTTAACCTAAATCTCATAGAAATTTAAAGTTCCCAATCAGAGTATTGTATCACTAAGACGGAGAGGGGTCAATCAGTGATACACTTTTTTTCTTTTATGTTTATTTAAAATTGAAACAACCTTCACCTATTGTTAAGGATTTAAATTCTCTATTAAGAAACAAACCAACACACATCCAAAGAAACCAAAGAATTTATGAGGTTCAATATTCAATCAGAATATATACATCCTTGGTACGGTTTGGAAATGATCCAATACCATAAAATCCACTAGAATTAAATCCTTGGATTACAAAAAGTAGGATGTACCCCTTCACTCGTGTAGCACTATAAAACAATACGAATAGTGCATGCGAATCCTCTTAGCACAATAGGGAAATACAATTGTTTTGTAATAACTCATGTTACATGTGCTTCTTTTTGAATCAAAAAATATATTCAAATTACAATACAATTCATCAATTCCTTACCCAAAAGAAAGGTAAGAACCACCTGGAATTTGTTATGAAAGACCGAGTATGATATTTTTTGAGTTCGAATCCTCTAAGTGAGATGATTACAAAATAATACTCCGAGACTGATTTTCTGATATAATACAATAGAGTAGAATCGATGAAATTTCAATTACTGAATACAATTTTCATGCCAAATATAATACGAATGAATCGTCATCACCCAAAACAATTTTTAATCTGAACAGAATTGATCTCTTCTTCTCTCTAGAAACTCAGAGCTTCTCTCTCTTCTGTAGTGAACAGTGCAAGCTACACCAAGTACAATGTACCTATTTCCCTTTTATAATTAACCCAAAAAAAGTTTATTTGGGACTCCCAAAAAACATTCCCGCTCACTTAAATTCACCAAAATCTGAATTTTTACTAAAATCTTGGAGCAATTATGGATTTTTCAACACTTCTCGATTCTTTTTGAATCTTCCGCAATATTCACCTCTTCTTCTTCAGACTCTCATTTCAATTTCTAAACCAGATTTCAATTGAATGGGAATACATTGGTCTGATCAACTAAGTTTGATTCCTCATGCCAATTGCTAAATATGATTCTCAAAACTAATTTGAATCAAGATCTTATTTTTGATTGTTTAGCTCTCTCTCAAAAAAATATTCAGCAATATTATTATCTTTTATTTTCTATTGAACCACTTGGGAAAAAATACTTCATTCAAAAAACTAGTGCTTGAATCATGACTACCTTCATGACTTTGAATTCACTGAGGATCAACTCTAGAATCTTCTAACTTCAATTTGAAGGTATTGCAACATTCCATTCACCCCTACTTCTTTCTTTTCATATCAACTTATGAATGATATTTTCTGAATACAAATAGTCTGGATACGATCATCTTGAATACAAACATTCTAGATACGATCATTCTAGATATGATCATTTTGGGTTATGATCATTCTACTTACAACCATTCTGGTTACGATCATTCTGAACATGATCACTGGTTATGATCACTCAAATTACAATCATTCTGGTTATGATCAAATGAAATATGAAAAAAATGATCTACCTATTATAATAAAATAAAATCTGATAATGATTACCTACCCATATACAATACAAAATAATCTGAATGTGATTTATTCTCAATCGACACCATCTATTTCCTTTTATTCTACCCGAATATGATTGTTTTGAAAAACAATCAGTGTCTCATCTTCCATCGGAATAACCTATTACATCAACACCACTTTTCATCTGCACCACTTTTCATCAGAACCAATTTTCCATCAGCACCACCTATTCAATCGACATCACCTATTCCATCGGAACCACTTTTTATTCCATTCGGTATCCAATTGTTTTGAAATACAATCGATATAATCGGGATACAATTATTTTAAAAAACAATCGGCACCACCTCTTCAATCTGGAGATGATTGTTTTGAAAAAAAATCAGAACCACCTCTTCATTCTAGATACAAATGTTTTGAAAAACAATCGGCACTACCTCTTTAATCTAGATATGATTGTTTTAAAAAACAATCGATACAATTTTGATAGGATTGTTTTCTTATTGTTTTGAAAAACAATGGGTACCACTTATTTCTATATTCCATCTAGATCTAAATATGATTCTTTTTTGATTATTTTGAAATAAAATCGGTACTACTTATTTCTCTCTTCTATACATATACAATAAATCTAAATACAATTATTTTTTGATTGTTTTGAAAAAAAATATTAATATGATTCTTTTCTAATTGTTTTGAAAAATAATCTGAAAACGATTCTTTTCTAATTGGAATAATCTCTTTCAATACCCTTTATTTCTATCAAGATTTCATCACAAGTTATCAATAAAACTCAAAATTTATATGAAATACAAATCAGAAAGGCAACGTCACAATTTGTTAAAATTATAGTCATAGAGACATTGCTTCTTTCTGAATCCGATCAAATATTTTACAAAACAAAACCCAAAAAAATTCATTCCAAAACAAAGTGAAGTGGTTTCTTTTATTAAAAAAAAACCTTGAAAACAAAATACAACTATTTAAAACTTCATCACCTTGTTCCCAACATTAAAAGTGATCAATCATGGTTATTTTAAACTATAAAAAACAAACCTATCAAAGAAGATTCCAAGAAAAGTAACTATTTCATGATCTATTGGACTCCATTATTTATATAATGATATAAAACCTATAATTTGATACATATAGATCTTATGTAAACATTTTAAAAATAATTTTTACTATTATAATGATACTAAAAATAATTTTGAGATTATTAACCAAACAACCCCAACATGACCAACACTGATTTAGTAAATAAATAAAACATGATAATAAATTAAATTAAAGGGGTAATAAGAAATTTAAATTGAAAAAAGTTTTAAATAAAGTATATAATAAGTATAATTTTATTATTTAGGAGTTTATAGTATGTACAATTAATTTCAAGACTCTAGATAAGGTGTTTCTTTTAAAACATTCTCTTTACCAGTTTTGAAGTCTTTCTCTATATACTTTCTCTCCCATGTGTATATTCCTTTTTTTCAAGAATATTATTATAAAGAAATAAATGATTTTGAAATTTAATTTTAAATTATTTTTGAATTTATTTATAATGGTATTAAAATGAATCTTTTGAATGTTTTGCATATGAGTTATTTTTTACTTTACTAATAATAGTGTGAAAAAAATGTTTTTAACCTTTTCCCCTTGAATGCATTGCCCCAAAACTATATCCTTTATTGATTATTAATATTCTATTCCAGGTTTCCATGGTTTTAAAAATAAGATAATATTTTCATTATTCAAGTAAATTTTTAATTTTAAAGAGCTTACAAAAAATAATATTTCTTCTTAATTTCATGTGATAAATATACGTTCTTATGCACATGGATTCAAATGAAAATATTTATGATTTTTATGATAAAAGTGCAAGACCCTATATATTTTATTTATGTAATGGTTCTTGTAAATTAAATATGATGATTGGAGGGCCTAATATATATCCTCCAATGAATTTGGTAAGGATGGTATAACTAACTAATATAAGTTATGCATATAAAGATTTTGGAATTAACTAGAATTAAGTTATTCCATTATGATATAATGTAATATGTAACAAGTTATGATATTAAATTATGAGTGAATACATGTGAAGAATATAATTTCCTAAAATTCCCTCATGTTTTTTATGATTGATTATGGGTTTTAAATATATGTATTTGGATTTAAAAAAAATAAAAGAGGATTTCATGGGAAAATGAAATTTTTTTATCTTTTCAATGGTAAAGTTTGTATTTAAAGGAAAGTTTATGATATTATATAGATTTACTTTTTTCATAAGGTTTAATGTTTTCTCAAGGAACATTAAATTATTTTCCATTTTATATGCTTTATTATGAGTTTTCTTTATGAAGTTATTTTGAAAAATGAATATTTCATATTTAAATATAGTTTATATGAGTTCATAGATGTTACTTTTTCATGGTAATTAATATATTTTAAGGTCCTAGTGATTTTTATTTTTATTTTATACCCCTTACTAAGTTTAATTCTCACACCATGTTTTCAAAATGTTTTTTCACATGGATTAAGGATGAGTAACTACAATTATGAAGTTTAGTTCTGAACAAGAGATGTTGGTCTTGTATACAAAATGTACATTATTTAAAGAGTTTGGTTATAAGAAACATTTATATATATAGAAAAATTATAACTTTTTTCATTTAAGGATTTCTTAATTGTCTAAAACATTAAACCTACAATGGATTTGGTATATAAGTTGTAAAATAATTTCTATAAATATTGTAATTATGGGATGGATAAGTCAGGGTTTTATAGTTAGATCAAAGTAAATGTGTAGATAATTTGATTTTAATTCCAAATCTGGGTGTATGGGTGTGGTGCACTATAGTTTTTATTAAATTAGGGCTAAAATAACTTGATAGGTTATGATGTTATGAGACGAGGACATTTTAAGAGTTTTGGATACCATCATGTATTAATATTTTTAAGGTCAATCATAAGTTTGAAATCAAAGGTACTCTTTTAAGGTTTTATGTGATGAGAGTTTAATGAGATTAGTGATATTTTAGGAGATGTTTATTGGGTTTTAATATATTATTATGGTATATGTAACCCTTAAATTTAACATGTAATTTAGTGTGAAAGTTATTTGGAAATAAGTTTATTATATTTTTGGGATATATGTTGAAAGGAATAAATAAATTTTAGTGTTATTATGTTCTTTTATGTTAAGGTAATTATGAAAAATGGTTATCATATTTTTGGGAACATTATAGTATTAATCTGAATATGAAATTATTGGATACTATATAATTTTATGTCAAATTTGTTGATATTATTTGAGTAATAAATATTGAGTTAAATTTATGAAGCATATTTGTATTTTTTATGTCATGGTGATTCAGGTTATTTTGGGAAAAGATTTTTATATTTTGAAGAATATATTATTAGAGTATATAAATTTTTTGTAGGTGAATTTTTGAGTGATTAATATTGTTTTGAGATAAATATCGAGTTTATTTTGGAAGAATATGAGATAAAATATTTCAATTTTTTGGGTTTCAAATTCGTTGAGGCACATATTGATGAGTTTTAGGGTTTGTTATTTATGTATTGATTTAAGTTGAACTTTGGGTGTTATTGTTGAGGGTTTGTAGATCATTGTATTATTTCTTCATATAAAGAATTGTTTATAATGGGTATTATCATTACTTGTGATAAACATTTTGGTATTTATAATGGATTTAAATAGAAGGAATTACTTTTAATCCTTTTTGGATCTCATGATACATTAAGAGTTAATTTTAATGCTTTAGGCATAATAATTTCATATAGGAATGTGAGATGAAATAAAGGTTGAAGCTGATTAGAACATGTTGCCAAAGGATGAAAGTATGCTTAGAAAATGAAAAAAATCAAGTGAGTATATTTTCTCATATTCTCTATCTCAAGGGTCAAATAATTCATCATGAAAAGGTAAGATAATTCTATTGAGTTTTATGTAGATAATATCACTTAGTATAAAGGTATGTTTTTGTAAACCTAATCACAAGTATAGTTTTGGAAATGTATATTGGAAACTCATAAGTTACTGGTCATGATAAAATATAATTCTAAGAGTATTCATATGTTAGGATACTTTTTTATTTTTAATAATAACCTAAAAATGCGTGGAAGTAATTTTTTAAGGGGGGTATGTAGAACCCTAATATTTTAGTGTGTATTATCTTTTAAATAAAACAAGTATGTATGATAGCTTGTGATGCATGAAAAAATGAACTAAAGTGAATAATATAAAATGAAATAAATTACAATCTAGTTAAATGAAAATCAATTGATAGAATAAATTATTTTAAAGGGTTCTATTTTACATAGGAAAATACTAATAATTCTAGAGAAATTGTTTTGATGAATTATGTATTTATAATAAATTTAATATTTTTTTGGAAGTGATATTAATAAAATATATTCATAAAATTATATTGATGTTTAGTAAAATAAATTGATAGATACATATAACTATTATTTATTGATAATAAATACTAATCTAATAAATCTTTTCAAAATAAAAATGTTTTTATTTACAAACATTATTTTTATTATACATTATAAGTTTTATTAAAAAGATAAATTTATATTATTTAGAGTATTAAATTTATTGAAAATTATTTTTTATACTTGTAAAAAATCGAATAATAATTCATAAATTGATTATCAATTGGTTATAATTGAATATGAAATCATTTCATTGTAAAAAGAAACATTTTTCAGAAAATTATTTTTATATGCATAATGTATTTTTATCTTAATAAATTAAATTAATAAATATTTATTAATGGTTTTAATAAATTTTATTGAAAATACTTTTAATAAAATAAATTAATATTCAATTAATGGTTTTTTCTAGTCATTTAATGATAGTTAATTCATTTTTATTCTTAAAGATGCTTTCTTTTTAAAAATTATTTTTACATGTTATGTGTGGTAAGATTAAAATTAATTTTTTTAAAAAATTTATAAATTTTTACTTGTAAAATGATACTATTATTTATAATAATAATATCAAATTTTTTTAATAATTTCCATTTTCTTTTTATTTATAAATAATAGTTAACATGGTAAAAGATTCTTATTTTAGTGAAGGGAAAGATGGCTAAAATGTGGTCAAACTAAAGGATAAGCCCAAAATTATAACCAAAACATATCTAAATTGGATTGGTTGAGTGGATTTTAGACCCAAATAATATTATATTTAAAAAATTTCAATTTACTTATACTATCATCTAATAATAAAATTTATTTTATTTTAATGTTATAAGTATTTTCAAGAGTTCCACTGCCCCCACTTATAGAAGGAGCCCTTCACAACCTCACTTCTCCACACAAATTAAGCACATTATCTTGACCAATACCTGAAAAAATACATATAAACTTTATTTCTCATGTTTTATACTTTCATTTATCTCTAGAACACCAATCTTGTAAGGATTACATAGAAGCTTAAAAGAGGATATCCAAGGAAGATCTATTTGTCTTAACCGAGTTCTTTCAACATTATTTCTTCTTAAACCTCCTTAAAATATATTATAATCATAATAATATAATTAAATATTTATCATTAGTATACTTAAGATGTTATTAAGTCGAGGTAATAACCATTATCTTCTTCTTTTCCATCCATTGGAAAATGAAAATTTCGCCCGTGTTACATGAGGACTACCGCCTCCTTGAACAATTTGTTTCATTTTTTATAATCACCTTATATGGTTGGTTAAATAAATTAATTTAAAGAATAAATATTATATTTATAACATTATTATGGTTTTTGAAATATAATTTGGACATTATATTATTAATATTCACAATAAACGGTCAATGTAAACTTAACAGCCTCAAAACAAGTATATTGAGACACTTTGTTTGTAATAACATCTTACCATTTTATTTTATTTATAATACTTATATAAATATTCCTGATTATTATTTATCAATTTAAAAACATTTTTTTGAAAATATTATGATTTTTTAAAAGTTATGTTATCATTAGACAATAACATGTTCTTACTCATTAAACCATCGTAATGTGTTATTGTATGGGTTGATTTTACAGTCAACATGAACATTGTTACATTGTTTATCTCAAAAAGGAATATAAAAAATTAAATAATGGTTATAATATATAATAATAATTAATTTAAGTCGTTTTAATAATTTTTTATTCATAATATTCAATATTTTATTTACCTATAAATTCAATTCTTTTATAAATTCAATAATCATAGGAAATGAGAATTTTTATGTGGTCCATTTGAACTGCCAACATAATTTTCATAACATGAAGACAGGACTCCATAAATTTATCCTAAATATTTATTAAATCTCCATGAAACTTAATTAATATTAAAATTTCCATTACAATGGAATTAAAATTGAATAGTCATGGTTATTTTAAACCATAAAAAATTATCTTATCAAGGAAGATTCATGAAAAGGTAAATACTTCTTGACCTATTGGACCAATTTATATCTAGAATCATATGAACCCCATATCATTGAAAAATATAGAAATTATAGAACCATTTTATTTTTTACTATTGTAAAGATACTAAAACTATTTTGGATATTATAAACCAATGGACCCAAAAAACCCCAATGCCTATTTACTAAATAAATGAAACATGATAATAAATGAAATTAAAGGCATAATAAGGAATTTAACATGAAATATTTTTAGAATAAAGTACATAATTAGTATTATTTTATTATTGTATGAGGGTATAGGCATAAAATCTTGGTTGAGACTCAAGGTAAGGTGTTACTTTTAAAATGTTTAATTTTTGAGTTTTGAATTATTTCTTTTAATTTTTTTCTTCCTTGTTCATATTTTTTTATATTTTTAGAATTCTCTTCACTACACTCAAATGATTTCTCACCATAATTTTTAACCATCTTTTACATTATTTACCAAGGTTTTAAAAGGAATATTTTAAATGTTTTACAAACATGTTATTTTTTTACTTTAATTATAAATAATTGAAAATAAAGTGTTTTTGAAATTTTATGCATGAACACATTTTCCTAAAACTATGTCCTTTATCTGTTAATAATATTCCTTTTAAAGTTTCTATGTATTTTCAAAGAAGATCATATTTTTTTTCTATGAAGATTTCATTTTAAAGGGTTTTAAAAATGGATATTTCTTCTTATTTTCATGTGATAAATATAAGTGATTATACTTATTGATTAAAATGAAAGTTTTTACGAGTTATATAATTAAAGATAAATCCCATTATGAGTTTTATTCATGTAATGTTTCTTAGAATTTATATACAATGCGAGGTGGGTCCAGGATATATCCCTCTAATGTATTGGGTAATGATGAAGAAATTAACTGTATATAAGTTACACTTATGAAGATATTGAAATTAAATGGATTTAAGTTACCCCATTAAGATTTGATATTGGAATTAACTGGTTATGTTACTCTATTACGAGATAATACATATAATTAATATAATTTCCTAAGATTAAATCATGATTTTTCTATGGTTTCTTATGGGGTTTAAATTGAAATATTTGGATTTAATTGAACAATAAGTTGATTTTATGTACAAAGGAATGTTTTTTATTTTCCAAATGTAAAGGTTTTTATTTAGTGAAAAAATTATAATCTTATATTGATTTAAAGTTTTCATAATGTTTTATGTTTTCTTCTTGAATATTATAATCTTTTCCATTTTATATTATTGATTATGATTTTTCTTTATGAAACTATTTTGATCAAAGAAGATTTCATGATTGAAATTTATTTATACAATCTTTTGAAACATAAATTTTCATGGGATTCCAAGAAAGGTAATAATGTGTTTTATTTTTCTTCAATACTACTTACCTAGTTTTTTCACAACCAATATTTTCAAAATGTTTTTCATAGGGATTATGGATATTTCATAATTTTTAAAAATTTGATCTCTTAATAATATATTTTGGTCTTGTATAAATAAAGTTTACTATTTAAGGAGTTTGGTTAATGCAAAAAATGTCTATGTATAGGATAATTATGGGTTTTATTATGTAAGGATTTCATAATTATCTAAAAATATAAACCTAAATGTATTGGGTTTGTAGATGATGAAATGATTTCTATAAATCTTGAAATTATATTATACATAAGTTTTGGTTTTAGTTGTTATCAAATACAATGTGTATAAACTTTGTTTTTAGAATCAGATCTGGGTGTATGGGTCTTGGATTCTATAATTTCTGATTGATATTGAGACAAATTATCTGAAATATTGGGATATAAAATGGAATATCCTCAATTTTAATTAATATTCACTAAAGGATTATAATGTTATAATAAAAAATTTGTTTTATAGTGCCCTGATTAAATGAGTGTTAGTGTCCCACCTTGCAGCTTGCGTGGGACATATTTTCTAATGTTCAAGACAGATTTTGTGAAGTGGAATAGTTTGGGTATAAAAAATAAATTTTGAAGGAAAAATAAATTTTGAAATGATATTTTAAAAGAAAAGGTTATTTAAAATGAATGGCTTAAAAATAATATTTTAATATGAAAAAGAATGATTATCAAAGGGGTTTTCATTAAATTTTTGACAGGGTCCTTGAATGTTAAAAAATGAAATGATATTCCTTTTGAAATTTTTGAAAAATATGTACTTTAATTGTAATTTAAATATTGGTAAATATAGAAAATATTAATACTGGGTTAGGTCTGATTGACCTTGTGTGGGTGGTGGCCAGTTTTGAAATCATGTTATACTTGTGTAATATCTTGGTTTAGTATATTCCTTGTATAAATTTTCTTACTAAATAATAATTAATGATAATTATTGTTGAATTTATGTAAATATTTCCTTGGTATGAGGTTTAGGATGGGATTTCATGTGTACGAATCCCCCTTTTGACCGTGTATTTTTGAGATCTTAAGAGGTGACTTCTTGAGATTATCATAGATTCTATGACTTTTTAGTTTCCCTGGATACTTAGAGACGTGTTATGGGTTTTTATGAGATATTTAAATGAAACCACACAAGTGTTAAAATCATGGTATTTGATTAACCTTGGTAAGGTGTGAGACCCCTTGTGCTGAAAAAGTGATGGGTGAGGATTCTTGATGTCAACTATATGGGTGGTGGTTACCAAGTTGAGGGTTAAAACCATTGGTTTTTAATTAGTAGCTATGGATATATTTGGGGAGATTGACCCAATTTTATTATGAAAAGTGATGGAGGTGAATATTATGGGATATTAGTGTAATGGTTTACCACTTTCATGTGATTAGATATTTCCATGAGTGAGATAAAGTGTCTATACACATAGCCCACTTGGAATAGATGTGACTTGTGAAAATTATTAATTATATTTTATTGATATATATTTAATATTATTACCCAAAATTTGTTAATCAAATGTATTTTTTCATTTTTAGATTTGAAGTTTCACTATATGATATTATGTAAATATTGACCAATTCATGAAAATTATGAATTCAAGAGACTTATAAGCTATGGGAATTAAATGAATTGTCAATATATTTATTTTTTATTTTATTTCTGGTATTGAAGGATGAAAAAAACCAAGGCGTCCTATTTAAGATAAAACAATTGGGTTAAAATTTATGGGTTTTATTACAACATAATATTAAACTGATTTTCCATGGTTCTATGTAAGATTAAATTCATTTTGGGCCAGTTACATAAGGTTTTTATAGTTTTTATGGAATTAAAATATGGTATAGGTAGTGATATATTAAACAAAAAATTACAGAGGCCATATAATATTAAATAGAAAATATTTAGTGTTGTATAAGAGTAACTAGAAGACATGTAATAGTATTACATATCAACAACAATATCTTTATGATTTTTTTAATAAAAATTCATCAGAAAAATACATCCAAACAATTGATGAAATTGAAGATCCATGTGGAACACTTGAAGCCTATTGGGGGCCATAAATTTAACTTTATACATACTTACCTAATCAAATTGGAAAAAAGATCAATCAAATAGAAATATAGAACCCGATCCTAGGAGTGTAATAGTATGATTTTTCACCTAAGTTTGACTTTTTTTGTACTTAAAAATATGAACATGTTTTAGTATTATAGAATAAATTGGTACTCATTGTTGGTTATGTAATAAATTATTGTATATCATAGCATAAAATATCCCTTGATTTGTAATACATTATATGCATGTGATGCATATCATGGATTACAATTGGATTATATCATAAAGTGTCATAGGATGACACAATTTTCCTATATCATATCTTATGATTGAAATATGATATAGTTTTCATGGGATGAAAGTGAAATGTTATATTTACACATTACCCCCACATATTTTTTTTGTTATGATTCAATAGTATTTAATCATTTATTTATTTTCACACTAAATACATTAATTGAGATGTTTAAGGAATAAAGGATCTAATAGGAAGTAACACTCGGCTAACATGAGAATGCATCTAATGCTTGAGAACTCTTCATTCATTGAAAAGTGGATATAAAAGGGATGTCATTCCTCTTGTTGTAGAAACTCAATTTATGCATGATAGGATGTAACTCTCTTTGAATATAACCAAAATTAATCTTTGGAATAAGAATGCCCTATCACCCCTTTGGAAGGTTCAGGTTCCTCTTGATACATTTGAAGATCTACTGGATGGTGTACCACCTATAGAGATGAGATCTTTTTATCTCTTAGGTGATATACACATTTAATTGATGCAATGAGATGGTGGATAATACATTATAGGTATATTTTTATGTTCTTCATTTTCTAAGAATTTTGATACTATTGAAGATAGATTCGGAATATATGGTTTGTTTCTGCTGCTAATGATCACCGAAGGACCATACTAAACCCATCAGTTTTATCAAATCCTTATTCTTTAATTAATAAATGTGTGATTATATTTTTTTAAAGAACTTGTTATCATAAGGTGTTTTAGGTCACATTATAGAATAAAATAAATATAAATTATTCTATTTTTATTAGTTTTAGTATGTGATTGATCTACCTCATAAGGTACGATATATAGAAAATCCATATATTTGAAGTGTGGAATATGATAAAATATGGTATATCATAAAATATGACCTAATCTTGATTTTCTGAAAAAACAAATCATTATAGACTAAAAATGATATCAACAATATCATAAAATATGATTGAATCCTTACGATATGTCCTATCATAAGCGAAGATAGCCATCATAATGTACAATTGAATTTATATAATATAATATGATTGATACACACTATAAATATTCTATATCAATCATAATATAGGGCTAATAATTTTTATTATTAGTCTTAGAATAAATTATGATGAAAACATGTTAAAATTTAACATATCAAAAACTTTTATTATGGTTTATACAATTTTTAGAAATTATAAGTTTCAATCCTTGAAAAATGAGATTATTAATGCCTAAATTAAATATTAAAAGTTCTTATTAACATATACTATTTTATATAATAAATTAAGAGTTTATTTATTTATTCCATAAGAATATTCATGTCTATAATGTTTTTATGAAATATAAATATTGTTTATGCTAAATTCATGCGATAAATTTATTCAAGAATATTATTATCTCATGAATTATATTATAGGTACAACAACATAATAACTATATTTTATCTCCCTTGAGCCTGGTTTGTAATTATAGTTGCTTGATTGAATATAGTTGTTAAATATATTTTTTATATATATTTGGTCTTAGAGTTAAGATTTGATGAATTATATCTTTAGTACAGTATCCCTGAGTAGAAGGACTTTTTATGAAACTTCCCACTATCTTGTAGGCTTATTCATTATTCTAGAAAGGTGGGGGTTACCTATTTTTGGCTTTTAGCTTACACATGTGGTTTTTGTTAATCTCATATTATTTTATGACTTTACATAAAGATTCCATATACCTTATGCAGGAAATATATTTGGATATGTATGAATATGTTTGGATTAAATTTTTGGGTGAGTGACATGAAATTGTGTGTTGTTTAAGGTGTTATAATGTGAACATATTACTTTGGTGGATGGAATAAAGATTCTAAAACTAAATTATTATAATCATGTATACAAAAAGGAATTAAACATGATATAATAAAGATTTCATGAGATGCAATATTTATGGATTTAATATTCATGTGATGTATATTAAATTAGTGTGATTTTTAAAGAAATACCCTTAAAAACAAGTGTCAAATTCCTTCCAAATTAGCACATTCCAATACCTTAATCATTGGACTAGGTAAGTTATTCTATAGTTGGGTGACCATTGATTATATTTTTTAAGGTATCCTGCAATTGGATAACCCTAAAAATTAGGTAACCAAATCTCACAGTGAACTTTGGGTGACATTTATTTTGGAAACCGTAAATGTTTAGAAATGAGAGAAATAAAGTTGAGTTTTTCTATATTATATATCCCAAATAGATCATGTAGGGACACTAAGGGGGGGGGGGAGATCCATCTACCCAAATTTTTACTGAGTTTATAATTTATTTTAAATTATCCCCTATTACTCTTGAACCTATACCTTAGTTAAGAGTAATGGATTTATTATGAACTCTAAGCAATCACATAAACATGTAGTTTAGATAATAAAAGAAATATATATATATATATATTTTTACAAGGTTTGGCCCCGATGTGAGAACCTACTCTTTTATAGGATCAATATTTGGTTGTTTCATGGATTTTCTTATCACTTTAACTATTCAGTGATTACAAACACCTATAATTGGTGCACAATGTTGAATCTAGGAATAATAAATCTTCCTAAAAAAGTGTAATTTTTTATATTGGAACCACAAGTTCTTCAATGGAATTGTTTATACTAGAACCACCAGTTCCTCAAATATTTTCAATAAATGTCTGAACAAGATATCTCTACGGCATTGGATGTCTTTGTATAATCTTAATAACCTTGTTCCTCAACTATAGGTCTTTTAATTCTGATGTATCAAAAATATTATATGAACATAGATCTAGTATTCTTTAATAAGTAGAAGATGAAACAACCACTTTAACTAACTATTTTATCAGAATGAACAACTGGAGAATCTATCAACACACTGTAAGTTTCCTTCTTCCTCGATTATAAAATGTTTAGGAATATACTTCCTTTTATAAATGAAGTTATCATCCTCACTTATATGTGCATAAGTAGTGAAAAATAATTCTTCTATATTATTTATGAAAGATAAGTCTTGCAAAATCTAAAATCAATTTGTTTTTGACTTATAAATTCACATGCATATGGGATACAATGAATGGTCTTCTCATTCAACACCCTTTCACTCATATAGAATCCTATTGTTATTATTTCATGTGATATATATTTTATATTTATTTTATCACTTCAATATTCACATTACCTAGAACAAAAAATAGGAATGGGTATTTCAAACCATGCATATGAGTGCATCTATTTCCTTAAGCATGCATGCACTATTATCCCTACTTCCTGGGCTCTTTTTCTTTGTAAAAACCACAAAAGATGATAGGTATATCAAAATATATCTTATATGTGAATAACCAAAGAACTAAAAACAAAAGACCTTTATTAAAACCCAAAGGATCTGTGAAAACGTTCTTCATACAAGTGGTGATCTTAAGTGCATGGGTTATTCTTCTCGTTTTTCCTTTACTTGACATAGTGGGGTTATTTAAATTATTTCTGAGAGTCAATATACATTATGTGAATATTTTCAAGCATAATATCTCTTGTCCTTCAATATTATAACTTAATCTCATAGGAGGTTCTCTTCACATAAGTATAATGCTTCAATGAACCCTCTATTCACAAAACATGAGTTACATAGTGGCTCTATTTTTTTTTTAAATAGAGAGGTCTCAATATTTCTCCCAAAATAAACACTCATCATAATTATTATTCAATATTTATAAGAATGAAACACTAGCTTGAACCACATTAGACTTCAACAAATCAACTATATCATGGATTGTATTAAATCTCTAAAAAATATGTTGCGTCCTTCACAATTTAATATCACCGTAGGATTTAGTGATCCAAATATTTTAAGCTCCCATGATGTTGAGAATCATATAATCTCATATTTCATGAGAACTCTTCAAATACATGTGATGATGATCCCATTCATCATCCTTTTTAAACGCTCAAACTCATTCCTGTATATTAGATTTCCATCTGCAACTTCATTCACATTTGGTTGTATCATTTTTCTTTAAAAAGAGAAAGTATGAATGGTGAAGTTTCATCAATGATTATTTCAGGATAACTAGCCTCAATTATAACAGTAGATATGGTTGTAACATTGATTTTTGAGAAATGGAATTCCATCATTGAACACTGCATGAAAATAGCATAGAAACCATTTATTAGGGTGTAGGGGAATAGTACACATAAGATCCAACAACAATGATTAATTTGATCATGTAGTGTACATTTTATCCATGTATATTTAAATAAATGAATAGAGATACATTCACCACATACCATATTAAAGAAGTGATTATCTAAGCCACACTTAATAAGTAAACATGTTTCATCCCACTTCAAGATGCAAGTATTAGGGTTTTATCTTAACCCCCCTTTGGAATCGAATAATCCCAGTTCTCTTCCACCATGGAGCCCCAAACTATGGACCCACTATTTTACCCCTATGAACCTCTATGTGATAATTCCTTTCTTCTTATGCTATTGTGGACACCCAATATGCCATTCTATCTCAGTGAGCTAACTCTCCCATGTGGTTGAAGTATTGTTCTAAAATGTGGTGATCGAGATGGATCTTTAGTTATCTTGGCTATCTAATTTTTTTAAAGACACCCTTAAAAAATAGTTAGCCAAATTTTCAAACTCTCAAGCCAACATACTCAAGAAATAGTTATATAAAATTTGTGAAAAATAGTACTTAGTTGCATTGACTTAACTTATTATGAATCTTCTCTTCATGTAAATAATTATTTTCATGATATTCATAAAAGATTCTCAAGTAATAATGAGATATTTCATGGACTTCATTGAACATCATCAAACTTTATCCAATTAAAAAAACCACTAGATGGATTATATTTATTTTTCAACTACTCCTAATAAAAAATAAGTTTTTTATTGCATTGAATTCATCCCTCAAATGTTGTAACAATGTACAGTCTCTAAACATATCAGACACATGTCTTAAGAAATAGGACCAGTTTAACAATCATCCGATTTAAAAATAGAGATTTTTATACCAAGTGAAAACCAATGAGTCCATGATAGTTCTATAAGAATCATCACCTCTAACATGGGTAATTCTCTTAGTAATTGAGATCCAAGTAATCCATAAAAATTCTACAAGAATCATCACCAACCTTCTTCAATATTTCTCAAATTATTTCCATCTTTTTCTTTCTATGATTAATAACTAGTCAAAAAAGACATTATCATACATTGAATTTTATTTATTCTTATATATTTACAAAAAAATAAAACTATATTCATCAACTATGCACATGGATTTTGACATATGATGGATCAAAGAAAAGGGGTTCCCACTCAACTATTCAAAAATCATAATTGTTGTGATTGGGATGATTCTCTACTAAAATAACTATGTGTTGAGAGGAACACCATATCCAACTAATTACATAATGAAATATTTATCATGGATCACTAAATATTTATGATATATGGGGCTATCATTTTTAGGGGGATTAGTTTCATTATATGCCCATGTTGAAAGGATATAAAATATGATAATCACCCATAGATATATCGTTTTTTTAGATTATATATTACATCATGATACTCATTTTGAGATCCCTTATAGGTATGGAATATAAGGTAGTTATATATTGGTATCTAATTATGATAAGTGTTCTCAAAGAGATACATTTTGGTAATATGAATTTAAATGTAAGAGAGGTCAATTTCACAAACTCAGACTCATGGTTATTAGATAATGAGTGTGCATCAAAAATTTGTGTTGATAAACACAGAATTAGAGAAATGTGGTAATTGAAAAAATATGTAGTGTATATTTTGTTCTAGAAATTTAGAAATAGTTTCTTTATTTGATATTGGTACATATGATATGAGTTTTCTAAGTATATTAGTATGGAATTAGAAAAATATTATTATGTTCTTGTTATAAACATAAATTTGATTTCGGTATTTTGTTTGGATAAGATATGATTCTCATTTATTATTAAGAATACGTGGTTATATATATACAAGAATGAAATATTTTATATATTTGAGAATACCATAAGAATTTTTATATATTCTAAATATGGTTAATCTTGTCTATAACATTTAGAATATGAAGTCCATGGTTGATTATAATCTCACATATCATTGGAATTTTATCCCTAGATATATAAATGGGAAATGCAACCAAATAATCTATAGAGATTGATTTTTGGACACATTTGATTATGAATTGGTTAATACATGTGAATCTTATTTATCAAGCAAGATGACCAAAGTACCTTTTAGTGGAAAAGGAGAAAGGGTTGGTGGAATTTTGGATCTCATACATAGTGATGTATGTACCCTATTAAGCATACTAAAATATGGTGGTTTAGATACTTTGTTTCTTTGAACGAAGATTTTATTCTATATGGACATGTATTTTCTCATGATACACAAGTATGTAACTTTTGAAAGGTTTCAGGAGTTTCATAAGAGAGTAAAAAATAAAATAAGAAAAATTATTAAGATTCTCTATTCAGATGAAGGTAGTGAATAATTGAGCTAGAAATTCATTCAATATCTAAGAGATTTTGGAATTATTCCACAACTCACTCCACTTGTAGTGTAATACATGAGATCTAACTTTAGTATGTAAACACTACATCTCCAAACTATTCCCCAATGCACATCCTATTATTTTATCATAGAAATAGATCATTATTATGTTAAAATGAAAAATTCCAAAATTTTATAATTTTAATTTGATAAAATGGAAATAATTTTATAAATAATATGGTCAAATTTAGCTTAGATTTATTTATTCTTTATTTTCTAGAAATGGTTGGTTTTTGGGTGAGTAGTGAAAATACCAATTTTTCAAATAATGCCACTGTTATGAAATTATCATGATATAACAAGGACTTAAATTTTTATGAAACATTTTATAGACCAAATATATAATTAATAAGCATTATAATTCATTTTAAAATATAATTTTTAACTTATAAATCTATGTTTGACATTTTGAAAAACTAAGTGATGTTCAAATTCAAATAAAAATTACATTTAGTTATTTTCTTTTAATTTTGTATTTTCAAGGTAACATATGGTTTTAGATTTTTATTTAAATTAAAATTAGTCTCCTTTTATTGAAAATAACCCAATTAATTCTATATTAATCAACATTATAATTAATTTAGGTATAAATTCATTTTTATGTTTAAAAACGCATTTTCCAAGAATTTTTTTTCCTTGAATGTTGTGCTCTTATATTAAAGTTAATTTCTACCACTTTTAAATATTGAATCTTGATAATTTGATTTCATATTTGGAATTATTACTTTTAAATTTATTAATGATTTCAATTTCATTTTTGGTCATATTTAATGTTAACCATGGTAAATTGTTATTACCACGGTAAAGGGTAAAAAATGTCAATAAAGGTTAAAAATATGTGATAAGATCACAATATAATTTATTAAATCTTGTTTTCAGATATTATTTTAACCATTATCACATTATCTTCTAACTTGAATTGTTTTAGTGGTACTTGATATGGTTTACACATCATGTGTTCCTAAGTTGACCACCTGGTCGTGCACTGCTGCCCAACACGACATGTGGAAGGCCTACTACATATCCTGTGGAATGAGCCAAATGGAATTTAGTTTTAAGGTTCATTACTTTGAGTGTGAATCTACCTAATTCATGTTCTATTTAATGGTACACTGGGTGTAGCCTAAGAATACACAATGTGTAGGCCAACCGAGGTCCCTGGGAATGTACTTCCTTTACACGCTGAGTGGTCCATCTAGTGTCACATGGAATGTAATCCCAAAAACATGGTAATTTGGTATTTAACTCCATATGGAAATACTATAGGTTCATAAAAATGGATACATGATATGTGTTCTTCTGAACTACATGTCGTGTAGTTGAGAAATTTCCATAAACTTCACAACTGCAATGAAATTTCCAAAAATCACACCTCCATTGTCCAATTTGACATGAATTCCACCTCAAATTCCCACAAGTAATATAGATCTAGAGTTAGCATCCCGTGTTTTTGGATCACATGAAATTTTCCAAAGGAACATGAATTTTCAGTTTGGTGGATAGATCGAATCATGGATCAAGATTTAGAATTAAATTCCACGAGTTGGAATACTTAAAAGTGTTGTTTGTAGACTTAGTTAAAGGCCTGAGAGGTTCATCAAGTGTTTTGTTTAGTTTCAAGTGATTCTCGCCTGAAATATCAAAATCGAAGAAGGATGTAATATGAACACAGTTTGTCTGAAACCATTCATCCCTATAGGAGAAACCATTTGGAATGTTTTATAACAACTTGGCTCTTTATTTCACATTTATACATGATTTATTACATAATATTACTCTTAATACATCCCATGATATCAAAAAGTCAAGTTACATTGGGAATTATTTACATTACATGACAATTTAAAAAAGAAATACATCAGATTTATTGAAAACTTCTTTAACATGATAGTAATATTCCAAGGTTTTTAAAACCTCATGGGATAACCTGAGGATATTCAGAGGAAAGGGGTGATTTATAAATCCTAGTAAGGAAAAAAACATGGAATAAGATGAATATAATAATACATGTCAGATAAGGAATATAAATGTGTTATAAAAGGAGTATGAATCATAAACATAAACAATGAGACATTATATAACATGATAATTGTAAAAGAAACATGGGAAAAGTGGAAACAACTTAAAACACTGCATTATAAACATAGGCCAAGGATAACTGTGAAGACATCATGATGGAAAATGTCCTATAAATTAATCAGTTTCACTCTCTATCCCAACATGACTTATCATGATACTAAATGTTACACAATTCATTATAGAGCTATATAACTCTGGTTTCACCCATCACATTCATTTTATTATCTTGCTTAAGTGTTACACATAGATCATACAACTTGGATTCATTCATCATCATAATTTATTCCATGATAAAGGAGTACAGAATAAATATATTTATTTACCCAATTGAAAATTTTATTTTCATAAATGTGAACACCCTTGATACAAAACGGGTGTGGTATTCACTACATAATTTTTTTGGCATGGAAAATTGCGGTGAAATTTCGACAGTATAACAGTGTCACTTAAAGATTCATAAAAATGAGTTTATGAGAGATAAGGGAGCATATCATCACATAAACATAAAATTTTTAGTAATAGGGACATTTAAAAACATAACCCAACATTATAAATTGGATATAGAAGGCATAAGTTAATGAATAAACTTGAATAAAGAAAAGAATCCCAACTATATTTCGTCATGGTAATAGGTGTACATAAGAGATAATGGGAGATTTAATGAGAGTGAAAGGGGGTATAATCATTTATAAATTAAATTTAAATTAAGGGGAATATTTAATAACATATCCCAACATAATAAAATGTAATTTAATAGACATCACAAAAAAGAAGTGCTTGAACAAAAGTGAGAAGAGACAAATCACTTAATTGAGTGTGTGATGCCAAATGATTTGGAGGGGCTTTATGAGAGCTTTGGGTTACCTTGGGAGGAATCTGGAGAGTGAAGGGGAGAGTATGGATGTTCTATGAGTATTTTTATTAAAGATAAATGGGATCATGGGTGGGTTTATATAGGAAATGAGGTGGATTTATTTATTATTTTGGTTTTGGACTCGACAAAATAAAATAACAAAAACCACATACCGTCTCATGGTTCTTGACCATGATTTCTACCAAATGGTAGTGTTTCTAATTATTTTATAAGTAAAAGGGAATAACTTAATAAAATAATACTCTTGGTTATGTGGAGGTGATTCATACTCTAAAAGAAATGATTTCAAAACCTTAAAATATATTAATGGTTATGGAGGATTCATAATGGATTTATAAAATTATTCAAATAAACATAAAATCCCATTATTTTAAAGGTAAACATTTAATATGTCGTTTATACCATTTTTAGTATTTATTACATCACTTTTGGGTCATTATGATTTCATAATACACAAAGTATATTTATACGGTATTTAATTTTTACCCAAACATTTGACTATCTCAAAAAATTATGAAAAATTCACCATTAGATAATTTTGATGCTATGATTCCAGAAATAATATTCATTTTATCTACAAAAATTTATATATTTTTTGTATTTTAACTTTTAAAATAATAATTGACATTTATTGATAAATGATGGGTTTTTTTGACATTAACTATTTTCCAACCCTTATAAAAATAATATTTGACTTCATAAAAATCATATGATAATTTATAATTGATAAAAAATATTTAATAATAATATTTTATTGAATATTATTTATTTCAAAATTTAGTTAATTCATCAAAATAAATTCCTTAATTGAATTTGAATATTACCCACAAATACTATTTATGTTTTATTATATCAAAATAAAAATCATTTGTAATAGGATGAAAATATATTTATTATTCTCTAAAAAATAATATACATACTCATATTTATAGGGTCTTGATACACATCCATTCAATACACCTTAAAATTCCCTAAGAGTAAGGTGTGTGATTGTGAGGCTTTCATGGGGTGGTTCGGCGTACTTGGTTTGGATCGTGATCTCAATAAGCTTGAACTTAACCATTAAATGGTTTATCTCATTCTGAAGATGTTGGAACTCAATTTGGGCTTGGTCAAAGGAAAATACCATAGATTTTATCTTCATCAGAAGTTCTGTTAAATGGGCTATATAGGGTACGATCCTACAGGTTGAGGCCATCACTTCCTTTGTCTATGTCGATTTGATTTGTTAAAACCCAATATTTATAATTATGATGTGATAACTCTTCAATAACTATATTATCAATGATAAAGATTCTTAACTCTTATTTAAATATTATAGGATATAATAAAACCAAACAAGTTCATGTGTTTTCTATAACCATATTAAAGAATAATACATTTAATTAAATTGTAAGGGGGATTTTATTTATAACAATTTGGGTCATTACAATATTCCCCCTTAAGAAATTTTTCCCTCAAAATTTTCTTTTACCACACTAAAATAGATTATGGTAACTCTATTTCATCACTTCCTCAGTTCTTGTGTTGTTTCTTCAAATTTGTGGTTTCTCCACAACACTTTGACCAGGTGCATTGTCTTATTACATAGAAATTTGTCTCTACAATCTAAGATATTAATCGGATTATCCCCATAGGAAATTCATTATCCAATGGTACAACCTCTATATTGAGTACATGTGAGGGGTCTGGTATGTACTTTCTTAAGAGGGGTGATTAGAATACATCATGAACATGAGATAGGTTTGGTGGGAGTGCAAGTCCGTAGGCCACCACTCCAATGCGATCAAGGATCTCAAAGGGAACAATGTACCTTGGAATAAGCTTTACTTTCTTCCCAAATATCATCACTTTCTTCTATGATGATATGTGAATGAATACCATGTCTCCAATATCAAACTCTAGGTCTCATAGTCATTTGTCAACATATATCTTCTATCGACTATGAGCATCCTTGATGTGATGCTGAATGATTTTAACCTTTTCCACCATTTGATCAAACATTCTATGACCTAGTAGTTTTTATTCCCCAAATTCATCCCAACATTCCAGTGTTCTATAACTCTTCCCATAACAGGCTTCATATGAAACATTTGGATTCTTGAGTGGAAACTATTATTGTATGTGAACTCGTCCAGAGTTAGATGTTCGTCCCATCCTCCATTAAAGGATATATAAAATGATCACAGCATGTCTTCTAGTGTTTGAATAGTTTTCTCAGATTGGCCATCAGTTTGAGGATGATAGGCCATGCTAAAGATTAGCTCAGTGTTTATAGCATGTTGGATAATCTTCCAGAACATGGAAGTGAATCTTAGATCTTTATCGATACAATAAATAGTGGTACCTAAAGAAACCAAACCAATTCTGTGATGTATATATATGTAAGTTGATAAAGTGATAATTCCTATCAAATTTAGATAAATTGATATATCTTTGTAAGATTATCTAAAGAAACCCATATAGAATTATTTCCCCTCAATGTCTTTAGAAGTTTGATGACAAAGTCCATCATGATGTTTTCCCATTTTTATATTGGTATGGTTAATGGTTGCCTCATCCCCTTATACTTGTGCATTTTATCCCTCACTGGATGAAATACCAAGAAATTTGATGTATATTCAATGATATCCTTTTTTATATTTTTCCACCAATAGTGGTCATTAAGATCTTGATACATCTTTGTCCTTCCTAGGTGAATGGATAAAGTCAAACTAGGTTCATCATCCAACAATTCCGTTTTAACTCAATATATTCTGAAATACATATTCTTGACGCAAATCTCATAACTCCTCATTCATTAACATTTAACTCCAAGGATTTCACTTTCCTTATAGTTTCCAATTTCTTCTGAATTCCCACAAAATCTTTTTAAGAATCCTTTAAATTCTCTAAAAGGGATGGTTGATCAATCATTTATAAAATTATTGATGATGTTCCTTATTTTATGATTCTCATGTTCATCCTATTTAAGTCTAAGAAGATTGGATCCCTCTTAATTCTCATTAATTATATAATTTCCAGATCCTTTCTACTTAGATAATATTCCACTTTTTTGTCTTTCTCAGAATAGTAGTGGATTGACCAGTCATAGTCCTTGATCAGCTATGACCATATTCATTGGCACATATTCAACTCTTTCTATGTGAATTTATACATGAGACTTTTGGGATCCATATATATTTCACAATTATCCCAAAAGAGATAATGCGACCACATTTTTAAAGTGAGATCACTACAACCAAATCCAGATCATATGTTGGGTAGTTCTGTTCATGAAATTTTAACTTCCTTTAATCATAGGCTATGACTTTTCCATTCAGCATTAACACACATCTCAATCCCTTATTCGAAGTATCACTGAATACTATGAAAATTTCCCCACCTATGGGAAGTGTGGGAACATGGGTTGTGATAATCCTCCTTTTTAGCTCCTTGAATATCTTTTTTACTCATCATTACAAGTAAACATGACTCCCTTATTGGTTATCTTGGTTAGAGGGTTTGAAAATCATGAGAAATTTCTCAAAAATTTATTATAGTACCAATAGTCTAAAGAAACTGTAGATATATTTCATAGATGTTAGACTCATCCAACCTTCAATTTCTTATGTCTTTAAAGGTTTCACAGATATCCCACTGCTCATGATGATATTCCCAAATAAAGAGACTTCCTTTAACCAAAACTCACATTTTTTGTACTTGGCATAAAGCTTCTCCTTTTATTGTTTCTTTAGCATAGTGACTAGATATTCCTCAAAATCCTCCTTTATTTTGGAGTATATCAGAATATCATATATAAATACTACCAAAAATTTGTCAGTGTAATCTATGATGACTCTATTCATCAATTCCATGAAGATTTATAGAGAAATAGTGAGTCTTAAGGGAATTAATATGAACACAGAGTGTTTGTACATCGTATGAAAAGTAGTATTGGGGATATCATCCTTATTCACCATAACTTGATAATATCCTAACTACTAATCCACCATGGAGAAGTATTTTTATCCATGTATCTGATCGAACAAGTCATCAATATGTGGTAGAGGATACTTGTTCTTTATTGTGATCTATTTGATCTCATAATAATCAATGAAAAGAAGCATTGATCCATCATTATTCCTCATGAAGAGGACCATTTCAACCCATGGTGAAGCACTTTGGTGTATGAACCCTTTATTCAGATTCTCTAATAGTTGTTTCTTCAGCTCATAATTTTCCATAACATCCATTCTATATGGAGTCTTGGATAATAATAATACCCCAGGTATAAGATCGATTGAAAATTCAACCTCTCAACTAGGAGTAAAATCAGACAATTATTTAGAAAACACATTAGAATATTCCCTCACAAAAACCATATCTTTGAGGATGGTTCTGTCCTTAGAATCAACCATTTAAGCTAGATACAGATTCTTGTAGGGAAATAATTTCCATGCTTGAGATGTTGGTGATAAATATGATTCATCCTTTTGCTTAAAATTGTACAAAATTGGGGTTCGACACGTAATAATAAGTGTGATTTTCTTCTTGGGTCAATTTATGTTGGTTATATATAGGGAAAGCCAATCCATGCCCAACATTGCATCAAATTTTACCAAATGGAGTAATACAAGGTTCACTAAGAAGTTCTTCCCCAAAATTGTGATAGGGGAGGATTTATATACTTGGGATGCAATAATTCCACCATTTTCTATTTTCACCGACATCTCTACTTCCATTATTTTTTCTGGTGTTTGAATAGTTCAACTAAAATTTCATGATATGAAGGCATGAATAGATCCAGATTCAAAAATTACATTCTTTTTTCTTGAATGAATAACTATCATACCTATCACCACTTCATTTTCGGGATCCACCTTAGTGGTTGTGATGGAAAAAGATATCCCTTTATACCTTGGAGGTTGTTAGTTATCTCCTAAAACCCTTGGATTAGGGAATTGATTTTCAAAGTGCACTGGTTCCTTATAGTTGAAGAAATAAATAATGCACTGAAGGTTAACTGGATTATTTCTTCCCCCCATCTCATTAGCAGGCCTCTCTAATCAGCAATCGTTATCTATGTGACCATCCTTCCTACACCTAACACATTTACTCACCCCTTAGGAAATTCATGAGGTGCTTCTTTTCACACCTTTTACAAGTGGGATGTTGAAATTTCTCTACACCGTTATATTTCAAGACATAGATCCAAAATTAAACCCCACTTTCAGCTTATTATCCCTGTGACAACCTTGAGATACAACGATATCTATTTTAAATTTTAGGGAACATCAGAAAGTTTCCTTATAGCTATCAAAGTCATTGATCTCCAGGGTTTTTTAGAATAGGTTTTATCCCACCAAAGAAGTGACCAACCTTGCATTTTTGGGTAACAAAAAAACTAGAGGCATATCATGCAAGTCTTGTTATGTTTTCCTCATATTCCACAGTAGATTTGTCACCTTTTTTTAGGGTGAGGAAATCCCTTTCCATTTTAAGTCAGAGAGTGTGAGGAAAATATTTATCAACGAACATTGTATAGAATCCCTTCAACTCCATAGCTTTGACCTATTCCTTAGGTTTTGTATTCTTGATCAATGTCCAACACTGATCAGCTTCTCCCTCCATATGATAAATAGCAAGTAGGATCTTCTCTTCTTTAGAACATTAAAGGATAGAGAATATCTTCTCAATTGAGTTGATCCATTTTTATATGATTAAGGGATCATATGATCCATTGAAAGTAAGAGGGCTTTGTCACATGAATTTATATATTGTGGATTTTTTCTTTTAGGGGGGTTGGGTGCTCCTCCTGATCTATGTTTCTATTCAGAACCTAATTCATCTGAGAGAGTATTTTCATAAAGTTTGTGATTTTTTCTCCCACTGGGTTGGGCATCTCATTGGGGAAATAATCACATTTCCCATTGCACTGATTGTTTACCCGATTCCTCTAATTTTTGTAAATTATCTAGATTAAAAGAAAAATTAGTGATGATTATTTTTATAGTATTAAAACATAATGGGGGAATACAATAAATTTAATAGATAACTTATAAATATTTATGTTTTAACTTATGAATTTATAGGCTTCAATATATTTTATCAATGATCTATTTCATAACATATATTATTATAGGTATTTTTTTGGTTCCTTTAATAATGGTTTGTAATGGGATTAAGAATTTATCAAATCATATCCCCTAAGATTGTCAAAAAAGGTGCGCAGTAAGGCCTGTTGTCATGTACCAGGTTACACTAAGTCCGGCCTGAAACACCTTATCAGAGTTGTTACCTCTAGGTACATATTTTCCAGAACCACATCCACTTGTAGTATCCAGGCATGGATTTATTTTCTTGATAAACTAGTTACTCTATACTTACCAAATTTTATTGTTTTTTTATTATATTTAGTATTATACATAAGTCTTTCACTAGACTTTTCTAATAATAATCCCAAATTAACTAAAATTTTCCTTTCATACCAACTATAACAACCCTACCATTTATTTCACAATAATACAAGATTTATTACATAATATTACATTTAATACAACCTAGAAGAATAATAATTCTGGTGTCTTTAGTAATTAGTTACATTACATAAAAATATAAATAATAAATACATCATCTTTATTGAAAACTTTCTTAACATGATCATAACATTTCAAGGATTTTAAAACTGCATGGGATTACCTAGAGATATACATAAGAAAATGGTGAGCTATAAATCCCAGTAAGGGAATAACATAGAATAACATGAAGATAATATTACATGTTAGACAAGGCATATCAATGGGTCATAAAAGGATTAGGAATCATAAACATGGACAATGAGACATGATATAACATGATAATCGCAAAGGAAACATCGGAAAAGTAGAAACAACATAAAACACTACATTATGAAAATAGTTCAAGGATAAATGATAGAAATCATGAAATAAAAAGTCCCATAAAAGAATAAGGTTCACCCCATATCCCAACATGATGTATCATGATACTAAAAATTACCCAATGCTTTGGAAAAATATATAATTATGGGCACATCCGTAACATTTATTTCATTCTCATGCATTAGTGTGCCACATAAATCATTCAACATGGATTCATTAATCATCATAATTTATTCCACAGTTAAGGTGTGTGGAATATATATTTGTAATTACCAAATAAATAAGTACATGTTCCTAAATGATAACACCCTAGATAGGAAATGAGTACGATATTCTCTACAAAATTGTTTTGGTATGGAAAATCAGAGAGAAATTTTAGCAGCATAATTTCGTTACTTAAAGATTCATAAAAATGGGTTGATGAGAGAGAATGGGGTCTCTAATAACATAGAAATAAAATGGCAAGTAATAGAGACATGAAAAAATGTAACCCAACATTATAAATTGGAAATAGAAGGCATAAGCTAATAAAGAAACTTGAATAAAGAAAAGAATCCTAACTGTATTTCAAAATGGCAATGAGTGTACATACAGGATCTTGGGAGGATTAATGAGAGTAAAAGGGGTCTATCATAATTAATAAATTAAATGGATAGTAAAGTTAATATGGATGAAAATATCCCAACATAAGAAAATGGAATTTCAGAGATACAACATAAAAGAAGTTCTTGAATGGAGATGAGAAGAGAAAAATCACTTTCTTGAGTGTGGGACTCTAAATCCTTGGGAGGGGCTTATTGAGAGCATGGGGGAACATTTTAAGGACTATAGAGAGTGTAGAGAATATTGTGGACATTATCTAAGGATTTTGAGTGAAGATAAATGGGAAATTGGGTTGGTTTATATAGGAAATGAGGGGGATTTCATTATTATTTATGTTTTGGACTCTACATAACAAAATAACAAAAAACCGAAAACCATTATATGGGTTTTGACTATGGTTTCTAAAAAATCGGAGTGGTTATCATTATTTAATAATTCCATGTTCCAAACTTAATAAAATAATTCCCCTGATTATGTGAAGGTGAGTCATACTCATAAAAAAATGGTTTTAAAACAATAAAATATACTAATTATTTTTGGGGATTCATAATAGATTTATAAAATTATTCAAATAATAATAAAATAAAATTATTTTAAATGGTAAACTTATTTTTGGTCATGGATACCATTTATAGTATTTATTACATTACTTTTGGGTCATTATGATTCCACAACACACAAATTATATTTATATGATATTTAATTTTTACCCAAAAAAATGTCTGTCTTGGATAATTATGAAAAATTCACCATTGGATAATTTTGATTCTCTAATTCCAAAGATAATATTCATTTTATTGAAATATTTTTATCAATTTTTGTATTTCTAATTTTAAAATAAGAATCAACATTTATTGAGAAATGTTGGTTTTTTTTACAATAAAAGTTTTCCAAACCTTATAAAAATTATATTTAAATTATTAAAAGATATATGATAATTTTGTATTTTATAAAAATTATTAAATAATATTTTTTTATTATAATATTATTTATTTTAAAAATCAATTAAGTCATCCAAATTAATTCCTTAATTGAGTTTGAATATTACCCAAAAATATTATTTATGATTTATTATATCAAAATAAAAATAATTTACAATAGAATTAAAATATATTCATTATTCTATATAAAATAATGTACATACTCATATTTCTAGGGTCTTGATATATATCCCATTAATACACCCACAAATTATCTAAGATTAAGGTGCATTGTGGTGATGATTTCATGGGGTAGTTCAGTGTACATGGTTTGAGTCATGATCTCAATGAGCTTCAAATTATCCCTCAAATAGTTTTACTCATTCTTAAGTTATTGGATATTATATTAGGATTGGTCAAGGTAAAAGGCTTGAGATTCTATCTCCCTTGAAATCTATGATAAATGGGCTTTATAGGGTAATATCTAATTGGTTGAGGCCATCACTTCTTTTGTCTATGTCAATTAGATTTGTTAAAACAACATATCAATACTAATGATGTGATCACTATTCAAAGGCTATATTATCGATGGTAAAGATTCTTAACAATCATTTAAATATGATATGATATAATAAAACCAAAGAAGTGCATGTGTTTTCTATAACCATATTACATAATAATACATTTAATCAAATTTGAAGGGTAATTTTATTTTTAACACTTCAGGTCATTACATGTTCGGAGAGGATGAGGGTGTCACATGGTTTGGTTTAATCATGTAAACCAGGATGCTTGGGAATGCAACTATTGTAGGTGTATTAATTGAGGAGAAACACATGGTTTGCACACTGTTTCTCAAACCGTGCACATGAATCGTGAGAGCCCCTTTCTTGGGCAGTATCTATTTCATGGTTGGAACATGGCTTGCCAAATATTTTATCCAAACCATAAGAAACATTAAAGGGGTGATTTTATCGAAATGACCCTACCACCTTATTTATTTTCTCCTCCCTTTTCTCCTCCTCTTACCCACATGTGGCATCCTTCTGTGGATCTACTCGTATACTCCTCAAAGTATGAGGATATCTTCATTATCCGACCTCCATTTTGAGCGTTATATGATGAATTGGAATCCCCACAGTAAGTGATTCAATCCTCCTCTGTTTGTTTATATTTCCATCTTCGACAAAATCTTTTTTTGAGATAATTCACTCTACATTCCAATAATTTTTCCATTTCTTTGATTTCTCTTGAACTGGCTCAAATTAAAGTTTGATATTGGATGAGTGGACCATAATAAGTATGAGGTAGGTGTTTTATATATTTTCCACTTAAAATATCTCAATTTATAAATTTTGATGTTGTGTTGTGAGCTGATATTTCTGTGCGATTCCTCTTAAATATTAGATTAATTATTTATAATCAAATTCACTATTTATAATATCTCTTTTATATTAAATAATAATTGTTGTGGGCCATGGACCTAAAGTTTTAACCACCCATTAAGGGTATGTTCCTTGAATGCCTTTAATTAATCAATTGTTTTTCTAGTAAAATCATCTATTTTGGTACATAATTTTATAAAATGTAAATGTGTTGATTAATTAAAATTTGCAAGAATGTGATACTCCACTATATTATTTGTTCCTATTGACCCAACCATATCATGAGTGGTTGTGTCCCACTTATCAAATGAACTTGATGAAGTGTAGTGGAATGCATGTTAGCATAGACTATCTTATACCCTTTTTCATGAAGGGTGTTTACTGTCTATAAATAGTTCCCCAAGACCCTAATACCTTTTGTTTTACTTAGTCCCTCTTGGTAAGTGGGATGATACTTTCATCGAATTTCCCATGGATATATCTTTTATTATTAGTCAAATTTTAATGAATGTCATGATTAAGTAAATGGACCTTGTGTTACATTTAAAATGAATATGGGGATGGGGATATTTGTGTACTTGAGTTGTGTTGGAATGTTTATGAATATGGAATCTTGTAATTAAACATAAATGATTAAATGAATTGTACTATTCCTTAAGAAATAATCGGGTTCCCTTTTTCAAAACACCGTGGATTGGATCATAGGATGTTAGAGATTTTAAGTACCTTGGGTGATACTTGGGTTACCAGATTACATAATTCCAAATATGGGCCCATAGGTTACTGATTTATACTATACCAGGAGTGATACTTGGATTCTTTATAGGATTCCTTAGACAGGCTCACTGATTGGATATTTCAATTCCATTGAGTGATATCAGTTTCCTAGGGGCGTTACATTGGATGGACTTAGTGGAAAGATGGTTATACCATTCTATGAGTGATACTTGGTCCTCCATGTGAGACACATGGGATGAGCTCATATGGTCCTGATTTACACTACATAGAGAGTAATACTTGGGATTCCCTTATGGATCACCTTGGATTGACTCTTATGGTGTCTGGTACTTGTAGTGATCCTGATGTGATACTTGGGTTCCTCTATATGGTTTACCTTGGACAATACCATGATGTTTCTTGTTTAAATTCTAGAGACTCAACCAAATTAATTCCAATAATTCAAATTTTTTAAACCTAAGGATGTGTCTGCCAGGCCAGATAAAATGATTCGGTTCGGTTTATGTTATAACATGGATTTTATGATGACCTAGTTAGGCTTCCTTTTATGTATGTAATGGAATTATATATATATATATATATATGCCTATTATATTTTCATAGGTTGATCATGGTTTGAGATATTCTGGCATAGGCTGAAGCAGGTATGGTCGGCTGGGTTTCCCTAAGCAACTAGAGCTTACATGGTTACTTTTATTTATTTACTAGTTCTCATGTCATACTTAAACTCTCTTATTTTTTTATTCATGGAATATATTATATTGTAGACATCATTGGTGGTAGCCTACTGAGTATATCTCACACCCTACTTGGGCCGCCATTGCACTGGGGTACCCAAACAGAGCACAAGTTTGCAGGTCTTTGGATTATTTCCTCTGTTGTGCATGGTACATGGGATATTAGGACAACACAACTAAGTGGGAGCTCAAGATGCTCTTGGAGATAGCCTTAGGGCCATTGTTTGTTTCCATTTTACATGTTCTATACTTTGTTATAACACCTATCGTATGTTTACTACTTATTTATTCTAGCATAATATGGACATGCATGCATGGTTATATATATATTGTGTTGTACATTTCATATTAATTTATCAATTTATCATATTTATCATCCTCCTATTTGTCTTTAATTTATTCTACTTCTTCTATATATTGATTTTTACCTATTATAAAACTGTGATACTCTAACTATAAAGGTATAATCTCTCAATTGTACCATCATTAAACCCTTTATAATAGTTAGCAGCCTCTAGTGTATGGGGTGGTGAACACGAGGCAATGTGATCGATTGGATCTGGGCATCGGTTAAGTGGCTCTAGTTTGGTATGCTATAGAGTGGTATCAGAGGGGTTTTTATTTTCTTTGGTATTACTATTTCTGGTTGGTGGATATGAGACTAGGAATGTGTTGGCACTTGGTAAATAGTCATGTCTGGGAGTGATCAACCCATGAACAAGAAAAATTCCAAGTGTATCCGAATGAGATTGTTGTTCATGTTATTATTTGTTACAACTGATTATGATTTCACCTTGAGTGACTGATGTAATTTCAACTACTTACTAATTTATCGTATTTATTTCATTTTCCCTTGTCTTGGTATGGCAAGGATGTGTTTTTACATGCATCATTATAGGTACATAGAGATTCAAATGTCATGAATATCCTACGACATATAGATTGCATCACTAGGCTATTTGATATTTATTAATGTGCCTTGTGTGTTTGTTAGCATGATTTTTATATACCATGTTAGGCATTTTAGTAACATTCTTGGTTTTATACCTTCTTAGGTGTTTCCTTAGCATGATTTTATGTGAAACATGCCTGTGTGAATTATTTAGAATTTTTAACTTCTTGTTATGATTAAAAAATTATATGCCATGCTATCTAATTTTTTTCATACCTAGATAATTTCCATGTTTAGGGGATTGATTAGTATGATTTTACTTTATATTCTATACTTATTTAGTTGTTAGTTTATATATTTTAATTTAATGCTTGTGATATCATTCCTTGTGATGATTACAATTAAAAGGTTGATTAAATAAAATGTTTGCATCCACCTAAGCATTGTTTTCCTATATAAATTAATGATGGTATTCTATTTGAATAACCAATCAGGAAATGTTTGATCCATTAACCATTGGTTTCATGGGATGAAACATACTGGTTTTGATTAAATGGGATCCAATTTTAAATCTATAAAGTGTATGATCACATTATAAATATTAAAATGGTGACCCATATAATGGAACCATCATATATGAACTTAATATTCCATAAGATTGTTGTAATATAAATGTTTTTGAATTATTAATTTTTGATTAATTGGTTTCCTTAATAAAGGCTTGTAACTCTATTAATTGGTAATGTCAGCCCATATATTTAATTTATAAATGAATAACTAGACCCAAGTATGTCATTTGGGGAATACTTTTTATATGATAAACCCAAAGGGTGTTTCAGGATATTAATGATTTAAAATGATTCATGTTTCATTTAGATGAACCCAGAATGGACTAATGGGACCCTTGTAGGTTAACTTACCTTTTATAGTCATTATTATTTTACCCCACATGGTTATGTTTATTCTATATAGAGATATTCATTTAAAGTGTCCATAGTTTCCAATGTGGGCTCACATAAAGACTTAGGGTGGCATTTTACTTGAAAATTCCCTTCCTTAATAAATAAAATACCTATTATCTCTTTTTGAGTTATGATCATATGAGGTTTTATTTAATTAAAATTTCAATTGAAACCTAAAGGGTGTTTTCCTCTATAGATTGGAATTGAAATTTTCTTTAACCAATCCTATTTGTGAGAAAATTATGGATAAAAAAATAATAAAATAAATTTATGAGTTGAATTACCTAAATTATGATGGTATGTCAAAAAATTTAATAATTCTTTAAAGTATGTTTAATATTAATTTCCTATGTTACCTTATGGGATTGGTTAAATAAAGTACCAAGAAATTTTATCTTATTATTTTTACTTGGAACTCCTTAAAAGAAAATCCTTGAATTGTTCATAAAATTAAATAATAATGAATTTATTGACTTAAAATGGAACATTAATTGGTTTCCTTAGTTTCAATCCTCATGTAAGTGTAGTTAAAATCTTTCCTAATTGTTTCATAGGAATAGAGGCATGAGTGTTTTCCATAGGACACTTCCACTATAGTGTGGACCTAAATGATAGATTGTAGAACCTAGTGAAATTTTCTTATCATGACCTAGTGATAGGATAGAAACTTCCTGTTTGAGTAAGGGGTTAGCTCAAGGTAGGTAACACCATTATAAATTTAATACCTCAGTAAAGGCTTGTGATGAGTTTCTAAATTGTGGTATCATTTGTCCCAAGTATGAATCCTTAGTTTCTAAAATGACACCCTGGTTGGATAGTTGGTCATGTTTCCATTTGAACCTTGATACTAGCATGTGCATCAAGTAATGATCTATTTAAGCAGGTTAGACATGCCTAGGGAATAGGTGAATACTTAGTAGGTCATGCAAACCTTCTTCTTCAGTGATGGATGACTTTGTATATCGTCATCTAGATCAACCATCATATGGGATAAAATGAATCTGGGTTAATTATTTTATGGTTCATAAACTACTAGATTAATAGGGATGATATGTCCATGGTTAGTGTAAAATGATGTTCCATTGTGAGAATGAGTCATGGGGTAGTATTCATTGATAAACATGGTACCTGTCAGGTTGTTAAAATGGTACAATGAACTATTTGAGTTAAGTGGTAATTGTTAAAGCCTTGAGATGCTATTCTATGTTCATAGGTCATCTTTTGAATAGAGTGAAATAGATATTAAAGAATAAATTTAGACTCATTACAATGTTCAGGGAAGTTTCATAAAAAGGATCAGGTGATCTAACACACTGGTCGATTGGTTTTGGATTATAATATTGATGTTATAACACATGTTGACATAGATCAGTAGAATATTCATGTGTATGTCTAAATTTGAACCTAATATATAATTCCTTCTATAATCTAGTCTTCATATATTTGGTTTAATTCTTGATAAAGAAAATTTTTCATGTCTAGAACCCATGTTTAGAGGAAAATAGAGTGTACTTCGTGGGATGAGTTTCATTTTTCAATAAATCCAATGAATAGGAAAATCTTAAGGTTGAGAGTGTCACTTCAATTTGAATAATATTTTTCCTTACAATTATAGATAACACAACCAAGGAGGACCACTTGGAAATGGGTAGTGCTGTTTTGAATGTCGTGAGGTAGGTAAGCTGGAAATGTGTCAGTGCTTGCAAGCCTACATGACAATGATATGGTTGGCTATGTATGCCAAACTTAAATACATTGTTGCATTGGGATGGACTTTTGTGGTAATTATTAAGTTTTCATGAGATGTATTGAGTAGTAAATTAATCTTTTTTAGGTAGTTTATGCTTCAAAATTTATATCCAAACTCTTTTGATAGAAGTCGGCCAACCCTATTTCGACTGCACATCTTGTCTGTTGCTGGATGTGTATGGTTGGTCTGAAATAGTTCTGAGCACTTCATCTTGGATGTAACGGGGGTGTGTCGGGTCATATTGGTGTTCATGATATCATCTTAGTGTACACTTGTTTTATAGATTATCATTTCCATGATCTTGACATCATTGGGGTACACTGAGAGAGTGTCTGTTATACACTGCACTAAATTTAAATGACGTTGGGCTTAGTAAGTAAACTCCATTGTAGTTATGCTTTTGTAGTGTGGTAATTTAAGAGGTGTGGTTGTCCTAAGTGATACATGGTATCTTATTTAGGAACAACTTTTATGGAATCATAGACACCAACTTGTTCTTTTCTTTATTGTCATTGGGCTCAGTCAGTGTTCAAATACATAACCGATTCGACTATGTACCGATATTTCACTTTTAAACTCTAAAGTATGGACTACCTTGGATGAGATCCTTGGACACTATTTTATGATTTCAAGGTTACTCTGTAATTAATTCAAGATTATGTGTGATGTTATAAGAGTGTCTATCCAAGTGTTTTAGGTCTTGTGTATACCCATGTTCATACTAGGGAACCACAATATAAATAGACGTTTGGACTTTAGATGTCATAAGAAGTTGGGAATGGGATTTGGTGGAAAAGTTAAAGTAACGGTGATGTTACTTAGGGGAAGGCATCATGTTTTGATTTGTGATATGTTGAAAATCTATGCCAATAATTTTTTATAATATTTTTCTATATGTGGCTCAAATTTCTTTCTTTTTTCTTAAGGAATATGATCAGTGAGGAACTATTTCTGGAAAGTCATCGGGATGAGATGAGCGCAGTGCAAGGGTTATCTAGGAATTTTAGAGAAAAGATTTCACGACTAGGCTAGGTGTGTTTTATTGGAAATCACACAATTGATCAAGTTGAGAATCATTCTAGAGTGTCATTAGAGTGCTAAGGGAATGTTTAAATAGGAAATTCTAATTGTGAAGATACCGTCATTCAGATGGTAGAACATATGGTGGGAAATCCATAAAACCAAAAATTAAGGAGAAAATAATGTAATTTTGTATCTAGTTAAATGGTATTAGGTAACCGTCATCTCTATGTTTTAGTTAATAAAACGAGTATTGACTTGAGTTTCTATGGCTTATGTACCAAATGGTTAAAGTGATGTTTGGAGGTACGCTGGGTGTTGGAAACACAACACGAATTTATGAATGTATCTTCCCTACCTAAGTATGTTGGGTGTTGTTTTCATTTTTTCCCCAAGTCCTCTCAAGGATGATATCTTCTAACATGGGGAGATTATGACATGGCATGTTTTTGGATTGGATGAAATTTTCTGAAGGAACTTGAATCTTTAGTTTGGAAGGTGGAAAGAATCGTGAACACGGATTTAGAATGAAATTCCAAGAGTTGGAACACGTAAAATTGTTTTTTACATTTGGTTAAAGGCCTGATAGGTGACTTGTGTGTTCCATTGAGTTTCAAGAGAGTCAGTCTCGAAAACTAAAACATAGAGAAGGCTGGAAGAGGCGTATGATTTTTTTGAAACCATGCGCCCCACCAAGAGAAATTATGCAGAATTTTTAGAGTGGATGAGGATATCACACAGTTTGTTCTAACCATGCACACTAGTATGCATGACCATGTGGCTATTGAAGGTGTCTTCAAATTGGAGAAACACACAGTTTGTTCATGGTTTCTCAAATTTTGCGCATGAATCACGCAAACCCTATTCTTGGGAAGTATCCATTAGAGAGTTGGTGCATATTTTGTCCAACCATGCATCCAAAATGTCTACCTAATTAAAAGGATCATTTTACCAAAATTATCCTGCATCCTTATTTATTTTGTCCCCCGTTTTATTCTTCTCTTACCCATGCACAACATCCTTCCATGGAGCTCCTCCTCTCATTCTTGAGGCATGGGGAGATCTTCATCATCTGTCCTCCATTTTTAGTGTCGTCTGATACTTTGGAATCCTCTAGATAAGTGATTAAATCATTTTTCTTCCTTAATTTATCTCTCTATATTTAGATATATCTTCATGCGATCTAATTCTCCCTATATTTATAGAGTTTTTCAGTTTCATTGATTTCACTTGAACTGGATATAATTAAATTTTGATGTTAGACAAGTGGACCGTCCTAAGTATGAGGTAGGTGGTCTATATATTTTCTACTTAATGTATCACCATTTATAAATTATGTCATTGTGTCACACACCAAAACTTCCATGTGATGTCTCTTACGAATGATATTAAATATGTATAATCAAAGAACCTAATTATAGTATCCATTTTATATTAAATTGGAATTATTTCGGGTCATGGACCTTAAGTTTTAACTACCTCTTAAGGGTGGATACCTCAAATTCCTTTAATTAATAATTTTTTTCTAATAAAAACACCAGTTGTGGTATGTTGTTTTAAAAAATTCAAATGGGTTGATTAATTAGAATGTGGATGGATGTGAAACTCAACTATATTATTTTTCCCTAGTGACCCAACCATATGCTGAGTGGTTGTGGCCTAGTTATTGAAAGAACCTGATAAAGTGTAGTGGAATGCTTGTTAACATATAATATATTATAAATTTTTTAATGTAGGTTGTTTACTTTCTATAAATAGTTCACTTGGCCCCTAATACCTTTAGTTATACTTGTCCCCTCTTGGTAAGTGGGATGATACCAACATGGACTTTTCCACGACCTTCTCTTTTCTTATCTATCAAATTGTTATGAATGGAATGCTTAAGTACATGGATATTATATTATATTTGAAATGAATATTGGGAATTGGCCTATTGGTTTACTATATTTGTGTGGGAATGTTTATGAATTTTTAATCTTATAATTAAACTTTAAATATTAAATTAATTTTATTTTTCCTTGAGCAATAGTTGGGTTCCCTTTTTCGGAATACCTTGGATAGGATCATAAGATGTTAGAGATTTTATGTACCTTGGGTTATATATGGATTAACTATTTATGGAATGATAATGATGTGATCATTGGTTACTAATTTATACTATTCCATGAGGGGTACTTTGATTCTTTATAGGATTCCTTGGATGAGCTTCTCGAGCGGATGTTTTACATATGAATAAGTGATACAAATTCCCTATAAGAGTTACCTTGGACGAGCTTGGTGGAAATATTGTTATACGATTCCATAAATGATACTCAGTCTCCTATATGAGGCACCTGGGATGGGATCATAGGGTCATGCTTTACACCATGCCGATATTGATACTTGGGATGCCATTACAGATCACCTTAGATGGACTCTTACGACATCAGTTACTTCTAGTTCTCCTGGTGAGATACTTGGTTTCCTCTATATGGTTCACCATAGACATGAAGATGATGGTTTAATGTATAGATATACATCCTATGTGTTTCTAGTAATTCTAATTTATTAAACCAAAGGACGTGTTCACCAAGAAAAATGACATTCTTGGGTTCAGTTTATGTTTGTACTTTAATTTTATGATGTCTTAGTTAGGATTAAATGGATTTATTCCAGGTAATAATATATATATATATATATACCTATTATATTTGTAAAACTTGATCGTGGTTTGAGATATTTTGACTTAGGCTGAAGCAGGTATGGTCTACCAGGTGTCCCCGAGCAACCTGATCCGACTTGGTTACTTTTTTTATTACTTCACTTATCATAACTACACTCTAATAAGTTTTATATTCATGGACTATATTATGTTTTATACACCATTAATGGTGTCCTACTAAGTATATCTCACACCATGCTTGGGCCACCATTGCACTAGGGTTCCCAGGAAGACCTCACGTTTGGAGTTCTGTGGATTATTACCTATGATGTGGATGGTACATGGGAACTTAAGAAAAAGTGACTAAGCTTGAGCTTATGATACTCATAGAGATAGCCTTTAATACATTTGTTTTTTTTAATTTTACATATACTATGATCTATTGTGACTATTATTGTATGTTTAATGCATGTTTATTCTGGAATTATATGGACATGCATGCATGGTTATATATATATATATATATATTTGGTGTTGGACATTTCATATTACTTTATTAGTTCATTATATTTATCATAAGTTGTTTTTTACTTTATTTATACTTCTTTTGATGTCTGTTTATTTGAATCTATTATACCATTGTGCTACTCTAACTATGAGGGTATAGTCTCTCCATTATACCATCATTAGACCCTCTCTTCTAGTCTACAACCTCTAGTATCTGGGGAATCACACTTAAGGCCATGTTACTGATTAGATCAGGGCACTGGTTAAGTGTAACCTGGGATGAGACATTATATAGATCTTAATTTTTCAAGAGTCAATTTAAAGCCACCTATTACTAGAATAATCGAATCACCGTCGTATCCAATGTCATCTACACGTACCACAACTCATGAAGCAATCTCAGTTGGTTTTCCTAAATTTCACTACTACTACCAAAGATATTACACCATCCTATAACCCACAACACTGAATCCTCAACAATGATCCTTGGACCCAATGATCAAATGTAAAATTATATTAGTCCACAAGAATTGGTAGTATCCCCATCCAAATGATTTCCATTTATGAATCCTTTTATAATGGGAAGATAAATCCATAAACCACAATAAAAAGGTGAGAATTATACTATGTCTGTGAAAAAAGTATCCATCATTCGTAGATGGAAATTGAATAAGAAAATTGATAATAACATGTTCCAAGAATGATTATACCTCAAAACAAAGATGCATATATAAATCATGAATTGAAAAGATTTGCAATATATGAACATGGGTTCAACCATGGGAGATTGATATGTGTCCACTTAACTATCAATAATGATGTAAAATACAAAAAATAACAACTCCCAACCCCGATCAAGGATCAATCACTAGTTAAGAATGTACCCAAAGGTGATGTTGCAGATTAATATCGTTGTGTTCGTCACTGAACATTGATCCCAAATTCGTCTGCTAATGCATTTGAAACCAATAGGAGTCCCTCTAACTACCTCTAACCCCCTACCTAAATTCCCTAGGGTTGTGTTGTTCACCCTATATAATCTCAATAGATAGTTTTAAAGAGAAAATTGGTCGGGAAAATATTAATTTAATTCAATTTATTAATTTATTTTATTTAAAAATTTACTTTGGTCAGTGACTCTGCCTCATTGTGAAACCTAGTGTGAATAAGATTTATGTTGTGACTAAGGAAAAGTAAGTGTTATAGATTCAATTATGGCATCACATTAGTAGAAACATTAGGTTTTAAATTATAGTCATAACGTTAGTTTTCTATAACCTGATGTTAAAAGTTCTGTGGAAATTTTTAACATTGGTTTTCAAATAAAACGGTGTTAAAATTTTGTGTGTATGGACTTTAATGTACTTTTTAGATAAAAATGACATTAAAGGTGATATAAAGAAACTTTTAATGTCATTTTCTTTCAAAATATATGTTAAAATAAAAAAAGAAAATGGGTGTTGGTTTTTAAAAGAATTGATGCCGAATATTAATTAAAAAAATCAACGTCAGTTTTGTTAATAACCAATGTTTTAACCCTTAAAAAAACCCACCCAACCCGAACCTTCATTCCATATTTTGCAAATCACAATTTTCTCCTCACCTTTAAAGGCATTGATTCCATGAACAATTCATTAATCTCGATTTTATTCATTTTAATCATCTTTAATAATCTTTTTACTATCATTGATCCTTGATATCTCATACTCTAGCATTTTTTAATGATATATAGATAGAGTTTTTCCTAGAAACCCTATTTTAGTCAACCACATAACCATCAGAAAATTGAAGATCTTCAAATATGGTTTTAGTCTACTTTAATAATCTTTTCACCATCATTGATCATCAATATTACATCCTTCATCATCGTTTCATGATACACAAAGATATTTAGTTCCCAGAAACCCTTTTTTTGTCGACCGATAACCACAATTGAAGGTTTTTTTTTATTTTTTCCTTTTCATTTTTGGAGATTTTTTTGTTCTATCTCATAGTGTTCACCCAATAACTAAATTTAGGGGAGTACATATATATTCAGGATCAATTTTTCATTATCGAAATCGAAATTTTGTAATTTATTTTTTGAATTTTTAAGATAAACTATTTATAAATTAGTTATAAATTTGATTTAACCTTTCATTTTTTTGTATTCATTTTATTTTGAATTATAAATTTTTTTGTTAAAGTTTGTTTAATTTTTTAATTTGATGGAATTATCATATGTTATTTCCAAAAATTATATATATATATATATATTTATATTAGTTGAAACTAATAGTCATTCTCTTTTTAATTTTTGATTATAACAAAATTATATATTTTTGGATCATCATGATAGAAATCAAGTAGATATAGATTCATATATGTCATAATATAGTTATTATAATTAAATAAAAGTTTATGAATTAATACATCACATTTTTTTATTCATTTCAACCAAAATTAATATTGGATGAAAACGATAAACACTCTTATATTTAAACTTAAAAAATTTATATTGTGCTTGTTGTTTACGGGAACCACATTAAACTAGTTATTTTGTAAGTAAATAATATTTAATTTTTGGAATCAGGGCTGTTCTTTGCTGGAAATGGAGTATGTTTTGTGTTATTTTTCAATACTCACAAGACAAAGGCATGAGTTTCGTGAAGATGGGATTTGGGAATTCTGTTTTATGAAGACATAAAGTGTTCTGATGGTGTGCTTCGTGATTATGATGGGATTCGTGATCAGAGATGGAGTTCTCTGAGATTATGAGTTTTAGAGCTTTGCTGTTGTTGACAGACTGCTTTTCAAATTTGATGGGTTCCGCGAAGGGAATTGACAGAAGACTCTGTGATGACGATTAGATTTGAAAATAAACAATTTCCATTGTTCTCTGTGAAGGGAGAAGCACCGTGAAGACATGTTTGATGATCTGAAAAATATACAAAGAGGCGATGGAACTTTGTGAATGGAAAATAATATAAATACAAGGATACCCCTCTTCAATAAGATCAGAGTTTTGAAGTAAAATCTGGAGATGTTTTGAGTTTGTGAAGAGCTTTGCGAATTGGGATATCTTTGTGAGCTAGTGCATCGTAAAGATACTTTTATTATTAATTGATGCCCATGATTTTATCAAAAGGGTACTTCACTATGATGTGTCATTTTTCATTGAATTAGTGAGTTTCAAAAATATTTTTCCATGAAGTCTAGGAAGCTTCATGAAGACAAATATTTCCGTGAAGTCTAGGAAGCATTGCAAAGAGAGTTTAGTCCGTAGAGGTAGGGGTGCTTCGCGAATGAGTGTGGTTTGAAAAGGGGCTTCATGAAGTGTAGTTTTGAACATTTATTTTAAGGGGTTAAGGATTTTAACAAGCATCAAATCAGGTATAAGGTGAAAGCATAATCACGTGCTAAGTCAGAGACAACATCTTTAATTCCAAATCATTGAAGTGACCTTCAAGTCGATAAACTGAGTGAGACTTCACCCAAGGCTAAGAGACAAGGGGATTCAATATAAGTGATCTGAGGTAAGCAATGAACTATCTATGAACCTTAGTAAATTTAGTGTGCCTGGGAAAAATTTATTGTGCTCAAACCCTATTAATCCACAACTAGTGAAGATTAGTGGAATTTGTTATGATTGACACACTATTGGCGTATTCTCCTTAGATGTATCCCTTAGTGGTGAACCAAGTAAAAGTGATATGTGGTATCTTTACATGTGATATTTTATTACTATTTTTATCCATCATACAAGTTTAACTAGTTCCTACCAACATGGGAACAAGATCTATCACTTTAAAAGTAAAATTTGACACCCTGATTCACCCCTCCCCTCTGGAGGTGTTCTAAGGTCCTACAATAATCACAAAATTTATGGATATTAAATCAAATTTTTAGATTTCATATGCTTATTTTAATTACATGTTAAAATTGGTGAATTTTACTATATGGAAATCGTTTTCCTGAATATTATTATAAAAAAATAAATTGGATAAAATTCTAGGTTTAATATATTATAAGATTCATTTTTTTTCTAAATGATTTTATATTAAGTTATAGTGAAAATAAACATTTCCTTGATTTTCTTCCCATATTACCATATTATGTTTGGGGCTTTCAAGTAATGAGTTATTTATATTTTCTTCTTATTGTATTCAATGCTTCATTATACCTAGATTTTTCAATGTATAAAATTTACCATTGTTGTTGATAATAAAAATTTTGAATTTATGTTTAATGTTAATTATTCTAGGTTAACTAAAGAGGAATTTTTATGACTATTCTAAGGATCTAGGTTGAACAGAATAAGTGACGTGTGATAGTTGTTAAAAAAATGAATCCAAACATGAAAAAACTATCCCAATTACTTTTCTAAGATCATAAAACATAGTTTATAATAAAATATTTATAAAAAATTAATTCTTAGAGTACTTTTTTTATTTATTTTTAAATAATCATTGATATTTCCCACCCAATCACCAATAATTTTGATTATATGTTTTTATGTTTTACATTTATATATTTATATGTATTTTTAAGTGTATATATTTTATAATATATTCAAATTTTATATTGTTACCTTTTAAATTTAATGGATCATAATTGGATGAGTTTACGAATAACCATTGATGAATATAGAAAAGGAGGTAATGATTTCTTGGATTTCTCTAAAAAAATATGCAAAACAATGTTTTTATTTTCTATCCATGAATGAAGTGTTTGAATATTAGAATGTTAAATTCAAGGAAAATCAAGGATCATATCATTTACTATGGTTTTATCAATAATTATACACATTGTATCTAATATGGTGAAAGAACAATATCTTCTACATCTAATGTTGGTGAAAATATTTCGAATGAGACAAATGATCATATTGAAGAATTAATTTATGATGTATACATTTAAACCATTGAGAAAAAAAAATTATTGAATGATTTTATAGATATTTTTAAGAACAATTATTCTCAGGTTGCACTAAATATACAGTGTTATCCACAACTCTAAGAATAGTTAACATTAAATCAAGAAATGGGTAGAGTGAAAAAGTTTCTCTGATTTGATTTAACCTTTAAAAGAGATACATTCATAAGGAAACATGCTTCCAAATTCCAATTATGAGAAAAATAAAGTATTATTCCCAATGGCATTGGGTTATAAAAAGATACATTATTTATCCAATGATTGTGTGTTGTATAGGAAGGAATGTGTATATTTATCAAAATGACCTAAATGTGGGACATCACACTATAAAATGGATGACAAATTAATCTTTGATTTATTCTTAGGTACTGGCATCTAACCCCCTGATAAATCAATTTGGTGCCTTCTAATAATTTCTTTCAATAATTCCTTCCAATAATTCAAATAATTCCACCCTAATTCATTCTTAAGTACCAGAATAAAACCTCATGCTAAATCAATTTTTTACCTTCCAATAATTCCTCATTTGAAGCATCTATTTTCAAATTCAATTGATGTAAAATTTTTAATAATACATAAAAATGAGTTCATCTCTCATGGTAAATTATGTCACCCTTCTGATTCACCACAGTGAAAGAGATTTGATAAAAAATTTCCTAATTTTGGATGTGAAGTTAGATATATCTAATTGGGACTATGCATGGATGGAAGGAATCCACATAATAGAAAAAGTAGACAACATAGTTCATGACCTATTTTTAGGTAGTTTACAACTTGTAAACATATATATGTATGAAACAAAACTATGTTATGATGAGTTTTAAGATTTCTAGACCAAAACAGCTAGGAAATGACATTGATGTTTATCTTTCACCATTGATGGATGATTTAAAATGTATATGGGAGACAAGTGGTATAGTTTTTTATGAATAAAATAAATATTATTTTATTTTTCATTATATGATATTATTCACTATAAAAAAATTTCATGTATATGAAAACTTATCTTGATACAGTGTAAAGGGAATGTCTAATTTTTGAAGAAAATAATTCATATTATCAACTACAGAATAAAACAAAGATAGGGTACATGGGACATTGAATATTTTTGTGAATGTATCATCATTATAATAAATTAAAAAAAGTATTTAATGGTTTACATGAATATAATCTTCCCCAAAACAATTTTCAGTTGAAGAATATTATGACAGGGTGAAAAATATTGATTTAAATTTTGGAAAGAAAGGAAGATCTATTCATCAAAAAAATACATGAAAGAAATAGTCTATTATTTTTTAGCTAACCTATTATATATTTTTATAGATAAAACATAACATTGACGTTATGCATGTTTAGAAAATGATATGTGATAGTTTGATTGGATCTTTTTTAGACATAAAAGGAAAGAAAAAATATGGATTTCATACTAGATTGGACTTGATATCAATGATAATATTTCTAGATTTAGCACCCACTATAAAAATAAAATAGAACATATTTAACTCTATCTTGTAACACATTAATAAAGAGTGATATGATTATTTTTGTTCAATGTCTGCATGGTATTAAATCACCTAGTGATTATTCATCAAATGTGAAAAATTTGGTGTCATTGAAGGACTATAAATTAATAGGTATGAAATCTCATGATTGTCATGTATTGATGCAACAAATGATATCTATCTCATGGGTGTACATTTGGTTTCTATTCTTATGCAGAAGGAATGTGTAGTGAGTATTTAGCTTATATCCTTAATTTAATTAAAAAGTTTTAATTCTTATTAATTGTTAAATGTATCATGTAAATAATTATGAATAGTTTATAATTAATTACTTGGAATGGTGTCTTGAGATAAGGAATTAGGTGATATTTTGTGAATTAATCCTACCTTAATTAAATTGTGAATTGTTTAAATAAATTAACTAATCAATTATAAATGATTTGTAATTAACTAATGGATTGATCAGATTGAGTTAGGGATGTGTGGTTATGGGTATTGACCAAAATAAATTTGATGGGTATTAGTTAGGGTTTCTAGGATAATTTAAATTGAGATGATGACTTAGATAAATGGGAGGAGTTCTGTTGTACACACTCTTTAGTATTATGCATGTTTATCATTGCTTGTGATATTTTGTCTCACCATTGATGGTGATTACCCCTTTAAAATTAATTAAATTTCTTTAAATAAAATAAAATGTTAGGAATGAAATTGCACAAAGTGTCGAGGCCAAGATGGACCTCATTCACGGTGTGGACTATCTCAGTCATTAATGGCCAATGCAATGAATGTACATGTATTCCAAGAGGCATAAAAACCATTGAGGGGGATAATTAAATTAAAATGAAGTGTGAGATTGTTTCCATATAATATGACCCCTTGTATATGTCTTAAATAAAGAGTGTGTTGGAATTAGTTGTTTGGACCTAGTAGTACATAGAAGAAATTATATAGGTTCTTTCAGACCCTTCTTTATAATTTAAGGTGTTGAATTGTAATGGTTGGCCCATGTCAGACATGATAGACTTTGATATACACTAGATCCATTAAGACCATTGAGATGACTATGGGGGTGACTGTTCCTTCCCAAATAGGCTGTGATAGTGACTGGAAGATAGGTTGGGTGTTCCAGTTGACCTAGGAAACTTTGAAAAGGGGATTGTCTTAAGACTATCTTCCCAGTGTGTCATTTTTAGGAGGCTAGAGAGGACTAAATTAAAACTAGGGGACCCTATTAGGTTCCCCTGTGACTTCTGATCCTGTTTAGTGGGAATACATGGGAACAAGTAGTGATCGTCTCGAGTGTCACCTCAAAACCAAGATTTTTTATTGAGCCTATTAAGTTCATAACGAGTTGGTTAATACTATTGGGAGTCTGACTATGGGTAGAAACTGGTGTTAGGTAGATGGCCACCCATTTTTATGTTATATATATATATATATATATATTCTGCATATGGTATATGATCTTGGCATTTTTTTAATAAATGGAACACTCCCCTAGTAGGGAGGTTTGTGATGCTACTAGTTGGGACACCATGGATTTGGATATGGGATTAATTTGGTTTCGGGAAGGGGATAGGTCCTTCAACATGCAAGATGTTAAGGGATGTGGAGATCATGGTGGGAAAGGTCAAGGCTTTTTATCTACTGGGGCTCTGCTATCAGAACCAGTGCATACTCGGATGGAGAAGTCCTTTGATTATGATATAGGAATGGGGATCACCCCAGATCATGATATTTATATGCTTATTCCTTAGCTGAGAAAAACTCACTAGGGGAGGTCTATGAGACATGATTCAGTATACTAGGATAGAGATTCTATTATAATTACCAAAGTTCATGATACTTGATTTGTATACTGGGGAGACCCAAGTCTATTTTATTGGTAGGCATAGTCAATGAGATGTGCTCAGAGACTCCCTAACACTGGCTGGAGTAGGTATGGTAGATTGAGGTCCTAAATCCAAAGTTTAACGATGATTTAGTCTTGTATCATGTTATATAAATATTCCATTATAGAGGTTGGTTTATTGGGATATCCTGATTACATGAAGTGCTCAAAGACACTCGGACACGAGATAAAATTGGTAATGATGGTGGATATTTATTTTACCATTGTTTATTTATTGTTTTACGATAATCACGTCACATACACATATAAAAACATTGATGTTACGTATGATAACATGTTGGTCATTCCTCACTATGTTTTTTACTCCAACACTTCCTAGAAAGTCATTACACTTGGGAACCCGAGAACACCCTCAGCTAGTTGCAGGTATAGGTTTGGTTGAGGCCTGATATTTCTTGATTGAGAAAAAGCACCTCAAATGGGATTAAGAGTTTAGGATGAGGTGAGGATCATGGATTTTAGTGGAACTTATTATATATATATTTTTTCTTTAATTATTTTCATCTATTATCTGTATATGTGGTCAGCTGAGTGAGAGACCGTACTCTGTATGCAAGTATGTTTCTACATCATTTATTCATAATTAGTTTGTTTATTTATTCTATGTACCCATATGAAAATATATGATTTATTTTTAGTATTTTGTAACTTTTATTTATTATTGTGCACTCTGATATGGGGGGGTATAGTCTCCCCATGAAACATTTTGAGAGCCCTGCTGTAAGTCGATAACCTCTAGCATACGGGGATACGCACCAGAGGTTAGATGAAGAACCTATCCAGTTAACATTCAAAGTGAGCCAGGAGAAGATGTTACAATGTGGTATCAAAGAATATTTTTTTACTTATATCATTGAGTTATTAAATATTTATTTTGTCTTACTATTTTCAATTTAGTAGACCAAAAACATTAAAATGTGTTAAGAACTTGTGATGAAACCTAGACTAGTGCATCACAGACACCTTTTCTGGTGGAAGAATATGTTACTAGGGATATAAGATTTATGTTATTGATTTTTTCTTCTAATCTCATTTTTAATTTTCACATAGCATGTAACACATGAATTTTGATATTGGTGATTTCCGAGTTATTAGATTTTAGGATATTTGGAAAGAGGCATCTCATGAATTATCTTAGGGACTTAAGATTCACATGAAATTCACCTTATTTCATGTTATTTAACTAATTATAGAGTTTTAGTATTTTAAAGGTTCTGAAATATCCTATATGGTGTTGATCTATATAGATCCTTGGTGGAATTATACTCAAATGAACTGCATGCATATCGTTCCTTCTGATAGAAGTTCATGTGGATCTACAATGTAGTGCTTCATGATAAATATGACGTAGTCCCCCTAGTAAGGGATGTGTGATAATTCTAGTAGGCCAATACATGAATTGTATTCCTTGACGATCAACCCTTGGGGGTAATATTGATATTTTTCTTGGAAAAATTAAAATGGTCTTAGTTATTTAAAATGCTATTAATAAAATATATTGCATTTTACCATATAACATGGAATGAAATTATTAATAACTGACCCATGTGGAAATGTGGTACTAATAAAGATCATCATAGAGAGATTTTAGTTGTATATATATGTCTCCAGATATATCATGATCCAATGAGGAGTAATTTGATGTGAAGATACTCAAATAGGGTGGCTAACCTAGGAGTGGGTAGTTATTCTTGGTATGTGATGCCTGATATGTGGACATGAGACACTAGAGTGGGTGTGTTGGTATGTGAGTTGGGTTGGGATATTAAATATGGAAACCTAGATGCTACCTATGATTTATGGGTGGTAATAGATGTGACCTATGGTTAGGTGGGAGAAAATAATGACCCTCAAAATACAACTCAAGATTTTGGTGAGTCGACATGATGTGATATTTGAGCGGGTAACCTGAGTGATGGGTTATCCTTGAGTAGTAAGTTTTTAGAGATAAAAGTGCGAGTAGGTAATTTAGGGGATGAGAATGGTGTACGTAAGGTACAAATAGGTAAACAACATAATATTGGGGATTCATTAAAGGTTATTGAATGTGAAATCACTTGAGTTATTTTGGTATTGAAGAGATATTCTGAGGGTAGGATTAATTGAATACCGGGTGTTGGGTATTTTGGATGTGCCTATGAGGGTGGAGGGAGTGCAGGAAGGTACTTGAGATTTTAGAAATGATGTTCATGTTGGGGGGAAGTATTGTGATAGATCATGACATATAAATTATGCTAATTTTGTAAAAAAGAGTAATAAGGGTTCTTTAAATATGTGAGATTGACATGAATGAGTAATATTGTCACTTATATAAGTGTTAAAGCCTAATTCTGAAGTGATGAGACTCACCGAGTGTGCATCAGATTGTGTGATTGGGTGGTATGAGATTGTATACATATTATCTTGGATGGGAATTTGGGATGTCCCTATGTTGAGGGATGGTAACATGGATGGGTTGGGTGTAGTGGCACAACCCAATAGGGTTAATCCTTGGTTATATCATTGAAGGTTGATGTTTTTTGGTGAGGGAGGCTTGGGAGGAGCGACACAGAAGTATTAATGATGAATTATTTTATATTTTCACTCAAGGTGTAGTGTGAGGAAATCCATTGGAATGGGAGTCCACAATAGGCTGCCAGAGGGTGTGATGCTTGTCCTTGGTTAAATTTCAACAAGTGATGAGGTTGGAGCTTGAGTATGAAAAGAATAGCCATGTATAATCATTATGTGCTGTAATGAATGAAATAAAAGTCATGGAAGTATAACCCAATGTTCGTATGGTCTTGATAGTGGTAGGAATGGTTGATGGACGACCATTATGGTGCCAGATGCCAGTGCACATGTAAATTCAATTAATTATAGGTCCCTTGGTGAATGCATTATGTAAATTTAGATGTGATAATAGATCAATTTTGGATATTTGTGTCAGGATCGAGATGAATTTGAAATTATTTGATGGTGTGCTAGGTCAATGATGTGTTAATGCTAGCAATTGGAGCACGATGGAGGATTCTGCTGGTTTATTTTTCAACTATGTAATAACCTATATTTTAGGTTTGGACATTGGTAGGAATGATTGAATGATCATGGGGTGCATCCAGGACTTAAGGAATCGTGATTGGGTAAATAGATAATGTTTCAGTGAGTACGATCAAGCATTTTTGAGTAAGGTCAGCTAGAGGTGGTTTGACTAATGTTTTTATTTGAGATAGGCTGTGGCATATTGAAAATCACATCTATAACATCATATTGTATACGACAGGTCACTACAGGAAAAAACCGTTATTTGTGATGGGTTATTTGTGACGAGATTTATTCCTATCGCAAAGAGTCTGTCGAAGATGTTTTTTGCGATGGGGTGGTCACCCCATCGCAAATAAACAATTATTTGTGATGAGAAAGGCACCCCATCACAAAAAACTTACGTGCGGTTTGGCAAGGTTTGCGCGCCAAACCGCATGAAAGGGTATTTGCGCGGGGTTGGCACTGCCCGTCACAAATGTCGGGAGGTGGTTAGAGCTAGTTGCGACGGGGGATCCCCCGTCGCCACTAGTTCGACCTACAGAGGTTATTTACGACAGGACCTGTCATAAATAACCAGCAATGGTAAAAACCTATTTGTGACGGGATGTTGTCTCGTCGCAAAAAGTGTGTCGGCATGTCATTTTTTGTGATAGGGCCTGTCGCAAATAACCTTTTAACCGCCGAATGTAATTAATGCGACCCAAGGTATTTGCGACGGGTCTCTTCGCCAAAAGTACTATTAGCGATGGGAATCCCGTCGCGAATACCTCCATCGCAACTAATCTAACCTATATATACCCCTCCATTTTTCTTCTCTCCGCCTGAATTTCTTTTTTACTCTACTTCTGTAAACTCTAATTTTAGTGTTAAAATTATTGAGAGTTATCTTTTTTTTACGAAGAAGTTGTAAAGCCGCCTACAATTATAAGAAATCAAGTTTAAATGTATTTATGTTTTATTTAATTTAGCATTTATTTCTTTTCTTTATATTAATTTAAATTATTATTGATTAGTTGTAATTAAGTTATATTTAAATTGTTTTGTCATTAGTATTTCTTTGTAATAATAAAATTAAATTATTAGTACTAATTATTAGTAATTAGTAATGCTTAATAATTATTAATGATAATTAGTAATGTATATAAATAATTAGCAGTAATTAGTAATTAGTAGCTGTATTTTGCTGTAATTAATAGTAATTAACACTAATTAGTAATAATTAGAAATAAATAGTAATAATTAGAAAAAAATAATAATAAATATTAACAATTAGTAATAAATAGTATTAATTAGTAATAATTAGTAATAAATATTAATAAATATTAATAAATACTAATAAATAGTAATAAATACTAATAAATAGTAACAAATACAAATAAATATTAATAAATCAAATAAATAGTAATAAATATTAATAAATAATAATAAATAGTAATAAAGAGTAATGAATACTAATGAATACTAATACTTAGTAATAAATACTAATAATTAGTAATAAATACTAATAATTAGTAATAAATACTAATACTTAGTAATAAATACTAATAAATACTAATAAATACTAATAAATACTAATAAATACTAATAAATACTAATAAATACTAATAAATATGAATAAATATGAATAAATACTAATAAATACTAATAAATACTAATAAATAGTAATAAATATAATAACTAGTAATAAATATAATAAATAGTAATAAATATAATAAATAGTAATAAATAGTAATAAATACTAATAAATAGAAATAAATACTAATAAATAGTAATAAATTCTAATGAATACTAATAAATACTAATAAATACTAATAAATAGTAATAAATACTAATAAATAGTAATAAAAAAAAATAAATAGTAATATATATTAATAAATATCAATAAATAGTAATAAATAGTAATAAATAGTAATAATTAGAAATAAATAGTAATAAATAGAAATAAATAGTAATAAATACTAATAAATTGAAATAAATACTAATAAATTGAAATAAATACTACTAAATAGAAATAAATACTAATAAATAGTAATAAATACTATTAAATACTAAAAAATAGTAATCAATAGTAAAAAAAGTAAAAAATAGTAAAAAATAGTAAAAAATAGTAATAAATACTAACAAATAGTAATAAATAGTAATAAATAGTAATAAATAGTAATAAATAGTAATAAATAGTAATAAACAGTAATAATAATTAGTAATAATTAGTAATAATTTGTAATAATTAGTAATAATTAGTAATAAATAGTAATAAATAGTAAGAAATAGTAATAAATAGTAATAAATAGTAATAAATAGTAATAAATAGTAATAAAAAGTAATAAAAAGTAATAAAAAGTAATAAAAAGTAATAAAAGTAATAAAAAGTAATAAAAAGTAATAAAAAATAATAAATAGTAATAAGAAATAATAAAAAGTGATAATTATTGACAATTAGTAATAATTATTAATAAATAGTAATAAATATTAATTTTTTTTAATAATTAGTAATTAGTAGTAATAATTAGTAATAAATAGTAATAATTTGAAATAAATGGGAATAATTATGAATAATTTGGAATAATTTGGAATAATTATAAATAATTAACAATAATTAGAAATAATTACAATAGTTAGCAATAATTCGCAATAATTAGTAATAATTAGCAATAATTAGCAATAATTAGCAAAAATTAGAAACAATTAGCCAAAATTAGCCAAAATTAGAAATAATTAGCAATAATTAGAAATAATTAGCAATAATTAGAAATAAAATCAATTTACATTAATTTTAATAACTTGGCACAATTTTTAGTGGATTGAAGATACTCCTTTTGCTCAATGACTCTTCCATTCAACTCTCACCGACTCAAAACATTATGAAAAGTATGCTTCTACGTATGCATATCCAATCTTGTATGCACGAGTTTGAATATGAATTCATAAAACCACATTTTCATAATGTTTTCAGGCGGTGATAGTTTCAAGAAAAAGATTCCTCGACGAAAAGGGGGATCTTTTTTCTGACGGCTCATTTACTTGAATCTTTTTCAAACTGAAATCACAAAGAAGAATCTTCTCAGAGGTATGCTTATGCATTCTCGTATGCATGAGAATGAATAATCATACCTCAGAGCATATTATTTCTCCTGATTTTAGTGTGAGAAGGTTGTAAGTAAATGAGCCGTCAAACAAAAGATTAGCTGTCAATACACTGGAAATTGTGTCACCCACAATTAATGGTAGTTATTAAGAAGTAGTTGTAATTATTTGTATTCTTATTTTGGATAATATTTTTCTAATTTCAAATTATTCAAAAATAGTAATTATTTTATATTTTGTAGAAAAATATGGAATAAGGAAGTCGACAATAGTCATTATTAGATGATCACGCTTGGATAAATCATCACAGAAATCAAAATGGTTCTATTTTAAAGCCTGTATATATTGAGGGTGTTGAAGCTTTATTATAATTTGCATTATCAAAACCAGAATTTTTTTTAGAAGGCACAATTAAGTGTTCTTGTAAAAAATGTGCTCTGAGAATGTTTGACACATTCGACAAGGTTGGAGGACATCTCATGCGGTTTGGTTTTCAACCAGATTATGTTTTTTGGTATCAACATGGTGAACACAGTTATAGAGAAGATACTAATAACTTGATTCTGGATCCATCACAGTTTCAAAATTTAGTACATGATGTTTCAGGTTCATCTATTCAACTAACTGAAACTCAGGATGCTATTGATTTAAATCCTAAGTTGGCATAATCTGAATTTTATAATTTTTTGAGGTCTACTGAGGATGAATTATATCCTAGTTGCAAGATAATCAAATTAGAAGTGGTTACAAAATTTTTGGCTATTAAATCAGATAATGAAATTTCAAACAACTGTTTTGATAAAATATTTTTTGTGGTTAAAACACTGTTACCTAAAGGAAATGTTTTTCCTGCAAATTACTATGAGGGAAAGAGGCTGGTTCGTAATATATGCCTTTGTTATCAGAAGATTCATGCATGTGAAAATGATTGCATCTTATTTTATGGTAAAAATGAGTCCTTGGAAAGTTGTCCCACATTTGCACAATTGTGGTATAAAGAAGTTCAACTGGGGAAGTCTGGATCGATTCTTGGGAAACAGTTGAGATATTTCCCCCTTACTCCCAGGTTGCAACATTTTTTTATGTATCAGAACACAACGACAATGATGTCATGGCACAAAACCAAGATTTCAACTGATAAAAGATTGAATCATCCATTCTATGGTGATTCATGGAATATTTTTGACTGACTGCATCCGTATTTCTCTTTAGAAGCCCGAAACGTGTGATTGGGTCTTTCTATTGACAATTTCTATCAGTTTGGTTCTTATGGTAGTTAGTATTCATGTTGTCTTGTCTTTAAAACTTCGTACAATTTACCTCCATGGATGTTGATGAAGGATACCTATATCTTTTTGACCTTATTAATCCCAGGGCATCCAAAAAAGAATATTGATGTTTATTTTAAAACATTGATTGATGAGTTAAATTCAATGTGAAGTAATGGTGTTAGTACATATGATGTTGCTGCGAAACAAAATTTCATATTAAAAGCTGCATTGATGTGGAAAATTAGTGACTTCCTGGCATATGGCATGTTATCTGGCTGAAGTACACATGGTCTGATATCATGTCCTTATTGTATGAAAGACAAAAAATATTTTATCCTCGTCAATCGAAAAAAAATATTTCTATTTTGAATGTCATCGTAGATTTATTCCAACCGATCATCCTTTTCAGAGGAACAAATATCATTTCAAAAAAGGCACAACTGAAAGGGATGAATCAAAAAAAATGATCTCAGGTACATAGTTAAAATTAGTTGTATTTGCATTACCTCCCATCACATTTGGGCCAACAGTGAACCGATAGAAAATTCATGGCTTTGGGAAAGAGTATAATTGGATAAAGTGGAGCATTTTTTTGGGATCTTCCATATTGGTATAATTTGTGGGTCCACCACATATTTGATGTCATGCATATTGAAAAGAACTATTTTGATAACTTATTTCATACAGTTTTGGATACACCAGGTAAGGTTAAAGATATTGTAAGGGCATGATTAGATCTTTCCCAAATTTACAGATGACTAGAACTTGAACTATTTTAAAATGTCTGATCACATAGGATAATGAATCCAAAAGAAGATTATACACTATCCAAAAAGATTCACTTATTATTTTGTCAGTGTATTATAGATTTGATACTTACAGATGGCTATGCTTCGAATTTGGGAATATGTGTTAAGAAAGATCATATTACTGGATTAAAAAATCATGACTGTCATGTTATAATGGAAAGACTTATGATGATTGGATTTATAGGTTTGTTGAATTATATGATTTGGGATTCGATAACAGACATATCATATTTTTTCAAGATATTTTTCCAGTGACAACAAACTATGATTCACTAAGTAAACTGGAAGAAGATGTAGTTTTCATTATATGTAAACTGGAAAAAATCTTACCGCTGGCTTTCTTTGACTCAATGGAAAATATGATATTACATTTGACACATGAATATAAATGTGGAGGTTGGGTAAAGTTTTAATGGATGTACCCATTCAAGATATGCATGCAGAAATTGAAGAAAAAATTAGGTAACAAAGTATCAGTTGAAGGCTCATTTGATGAATCTTATTTGCAAGAGGAAATTGTTTTTCTTCTCTCATTATTTTGAAGATGAATATCCCTAAAAAAACTAAATGAGATGGAATGAGGGAAATGATGATGATGAAATGAACAATCAATTATTAGTTTTTAATTAGCTTGAGCTTGGCTTCATTGGAGTTCATGAACGATGGCTTTGAGATGATGAACATCATAGAGCTCATACATATGTTCAACTCAACTGTGAAGAAATGAAATCATTTGTACTATGAGTGCTTCTATCACTTATTCTATTATTTATGTTATAGTAAGTAAAATTATTTTATTTGTAAGTTATATGATAATCATATCAAGAAATAGCTTCCACAAATTACATCAGCTGCTCTTGAAGAATGCCAACAAATTTTTTTTTCTCAATGGATTCAGAAACATGTAACATAAATTATTGATGGTTTAACATATAAATTTACTTTATTATTTATTATATTGATAATTATTTTACAAATTTTTAAGTGTCTGAACATGCTGATTAAATTGATAAATGACTATGTATATTGAGTAACCCACCATCCAAAATAGTTAAATCTTACAATGCATATGTGGTGAATGGTTTTCAATTTCATACAGGTGTGTATGGGGTATCAAAAAAACAATGAACAATGAAGTTTTCTTGAGAGGATCACATTATAGAGAAACTGAAGTTGAATTTTATGAAATGCTGGATGAAATTATTGAACTGTGTTATCTTGGGAAAAATTACATAACAATGTTTAAATGTTGGTGGTTAGATAATGAGAGAGGCTTACGTGTTCATCCAATTCATGGAATCATTGATATTAAATTTAAAAATATTCTTGTAGTATACCTTCAAGAAGGGCCGAGTAGTTGGTATCGAATCTCATTTGACTCTTGGGACTTATTATAGTATTGCTGCGATGTTAGCATCCCACTCGAGAGGAGCTCTTGGAGAGGCATCATCTTCTAACTCACAGTATTAGGAGCTGTTGCGAGCTCAAACTGAGCTTATAGTGAGTTTACAGAAGCAGCAGGAAGAGATGTGTCAGCAGTAGTAGTAGTAGTAGCAGTGACACAAGGAGGACATGAGTCGATGGTAGCAGCAGCAATAACAACAATATAAGGAGGACATGCGTCAATGGCAATATCAGCAACAACACAAGGAGGACATGCGTCGATGGCAGCAACATCAACATGATCAAATAGAGTAAATGCACCATCTGACTCGTAGTTTAGGGATGGAGTTTCCTCCTCCATCTCCTCCAACTCCTCCATATCCTCTATAAGACTATCCCCCCAGTGATTTTTTTGTTCTATTAAAAAAATTTTGAATTGAAGATTTACTGTAATATGAACTATTTACAGTTTTTGTCTTTTATATTGGTGCGAATATTGCATAATTTTTTATTCTTTTTAATATTTTAATATTTTAATATTTTATTATTTATTATTCGTATTATATTTTTTTATGTTTGTTTATTTTACTAATAATAATAATAATATTTTTTATATTCTTTTCTGAATATTGAGAATTTGAATATTTTTTATTATTTTATTATTTTAATAATATTAATATTATTTTTTTCATTAATAATAATTTTATTATTATTTTTATTTTATTAAGTATTTGAAAATATTGAGAATTTTAATATTTTTTAATATTTTTATTATTTTAATAATATTAATATTACTTTTTTTATTAAGAAATTGTTATGGGACCTTTTGCGATGGGGCCCCATCGCAAATAGATTATATATATATTTTAAAAGTTTTTAAGATTGGTTGATTTACCATCATAATAACTTTGTTGTGTTGGGCCTGTTTGATTAGGTTTATAACATATAAGCTATTTGCGATGAGTCGGTGTCCCGTCACAAAAAGTTTTTGCGACAGACCCATCACTAAAGGTTCTTGTATATATAATGTTTTTAATGAGACATCTATTTGTGACGGGATCGCTTCCCATCTCATGTAGTATTTTTTTGCGACGTGCTGGTCGTAAAAAATACTTGTTGTGATGCAGTTTTCTGCAACATGCTATTTGCGACGGGACCCCATCGCAAAAGTGTTTTTGCAACAGGAGCACATTGCAAATTGCCCATCGCAAAAGGTCGAAATTCCAGTAGTGGGTGTACCATGAGAATTGGTTAGGTATTTACTTGAGAAGTTGGTTTTATGGGATTTATGCATGGATGGTTACTGATAATCTATTTATTTTAGATTTTGAGAATAAAGAGTAGCACCTGTGTTGGACCTGTTATTTCACTTATGATCAAGTGTTGTGTTCTATAAACTATTCTTAGTGTGACCTTATAATTATATATGGGTGTTTTAATATACAATTACAATTATAGAATAAACAAAACATTGTAATTGGACACTAGGAGAAAGGTTATATGGTGGAGCAGAACCATAGGATGAATGATTATTGGATGATGACATGATGGTGTCTCATGATAGACATGCACTGTGGAGTGTCGTATTGATGTTTCAGTGATTCTTATGAGTGTTGGATAATTGTTAAAATATGTAAGCACCTTAATTTTGGAGTTTATATTTTCAATAACATTTTGGTTATTCGAGGTGGAATACATTTGTTGGATAAATAATTGATGACCTGGATGTGTTGGGATGTGTAATTTGGTGACCACAAGGACTTCTCAGATATGGAAATTATTATGTTGGGGAGTTTTTAATGCCCCATCTATATTGATATATTTTGAATTAATTTTTTTTAATTTCAATTAGTGGATGGGTAAAATTTTTATTTGAGGTTTGAAAGATATTTTTGAGGCTTAGAGAACCTCCAAAGATGTATTTTAGACTTGTATTAGGGATTATAAAGTTGCACAAGATATCATGAGAATTTCAAAGAGTGATCAGGGTGGATATTGTAAAACTAAAGTAGAACATCATCCAGAAGGTGATGTATAACAATGGAAGTATCCACTACATGAATCCAATGGATTTCTGGTGACTTCCCATAGCTATCCATTGGGGTTTTAGGGGGAATAATTAAAATCCCCCTCCTTAGGTTTTTAGTGGGGTGCCCTATTTTTCCTCCCTAATTTGTGTTCTTATTAGGGACCAACCTCCCCTTATTTTTATTTAAGAAACCCTCATTTTATGTGGTATTTTGGTTCATTTTACACCGACTCAAGTTATTTTATTGACTCAGTTTCCCTCATTCCTTATTCTCCTTTGTTCTTCTCTTATTTTTTCCCTCAATTTATGTTTCAGTTCTCATTCCACTAGATAATTGTGGAATAAAAAAAATGAGATGTCACTTTAATTAATCCTAGAATTGGGACATACAAAGATGATGTATACATTCCACCACATTTCATTTTTTTGAGTTATGTAGGTATGATCACTTTTCTATGTTTTTGGGTTAAATTAAATTAAATTTATAATGAATTCATCATCACCACTGGGAATTTTTATTGTCTTTCGTACCTATGGTGACATCAACATAATGTTTCTTTATAATCCAGTCAAGTTATATTATGCCACAAATTCATTTAATATTTTTACTTAAATTAAAATTAATTTTAGAATCTACATCATGTGTTACATCTTTTTCTTAGGATGATGTTGGAGGCACATTATGAGTCATGAATGTGTGTTTGTATATAATTTTGGTGTGATAAGAGCACTTAGTGAGTACTTATAATTTATGATTAATTTAATTTAAATGTTTTAATTATGAATAATTTTTAATATTATTATGTAATTAATTATAAATATATAAAAATTATTTACATCGCATGGTGGCTTGAGATAGGGAACTAGATGAGGTTTTGGGCATTAAGCCCATTTTTTTAAAATCGAGAATACATTTTCAATTGGATAAATAAATCAAATAATAAATTATAAATTAATTATAATTAATTATTTATTTTTTTGGGAATGATTTAAGGCCTCATGGCTATGGGTGGTGATAAAAAAAACTTGGATGGGTCAAGAAGAGGGCTTCCATGCTACTTTAAAAAGAGGATATGAATCAGAGAAAAGGTAGGTGGCTAATCATACACACCCCTTGGTATTATGAATGTATTATTAATTTCTGTGATATGTTGTCTCACCACTGATGGTTTTCCCCCCTTTGAAATTAAATAAAATACCAGGAATGAAATTTCACAAAGTGCTGAGGCCACGATAGACCTCAAGGACTGGCTAGATTTCCTCGACCATAAATGGATAAGACCATGATTATACATGTATTCCAAGAGGAATATGGACTATTGAGGGGTATAATTAAAATAAAATCAAGAGTGACATATTGTCCCTAACATAGGATCCCCAATACACCTTCTTATGAATGCACAAGTTGGCCATTATTGTTTGGACATAGATGGAATTAGTGGTCATTATATAGATTCCCTAAGACCCTTCCTTATAATGGATGGTGTAAAAATAGAAAAGATAGGCCATTTAGGACATAATAGAACTTTAGATACCCTAGAGCTATCAATATCATTGAGATGACCATGGGGCAAGTTTTCCTTACCCACTAGGACATGATGACCTGGGTGGTTAGACCCTGCAATGACTGGAGGATAGGTCGGGTGTTGAGGTCAGACTAGGATGCTTTGAAAAGGGGATGTTCTTAAGAACATCTCAATTGTGTGTCTTTTGTAGGAGGTCAGGGAGGACTAAATGAAATATATGGGACCCCAGTAGGTTCCCCTGTGACTTGTGACCCTAGTGAGATGTAGAATATGGGAATAGGTAGTGATGGTCGTGGCTATCACCTTAGAACATGGATCAATGATTGAATATATTAAGGCAATTATGAGTTGGGTCATTCTCTGAGGAGTCTGACCATGGTCAATAATGTGAGTTTGGAAGATTTCCATCCATGTTTATGATATATATATATATATTATTTATATGGTTTACTCTATTGGTTAATTTTGTTAAATTAATGGAAAACCCCTGAAGTAGGGAGGTATATGATGGTACTGGTTGGGATTCCATATATTTAGAGAAGGGATTAATTTTGTTTTAGGAAGATTATTGTTCCTACAAAACTCAATATGTTTTGGGATTGTGATATCCTTGGTGGAAATTGTCAACTCTCCGATACTTCTAGGGAGCGAATTTCGGAACCAGTGCATACAAGGATGGAGTAGTCCCCAGGTTATGATACTAGGATGGAGATCACCCTAGATCATGATACATATAGGATTATTCCTTGGATGACAAAACATCCATATTGGTGGTCCATGATAATCGATCCTTTAAAATAGGATTGAGAATATACGATCATTTTCTATGTCCTTGATAATTGATATATATACTAAGGAGACTCAAGTTTGTTATATTGGAAGGCACAATCATTGTGGCATGCTCAAAGACACATCTAAACTGGTCAAAGAAGGTATGTACAATTAGGGTCACGAACTTGAATACCCACAATGGTATTGGGCTTGGAATATGTTATATTAATATTCCCTTATGGAAATTGGGTTATTGTGATAACACAATTATGAAACATGATCAGAGACACTATGACATTGACCAATGAAGGTAGTGATGGTAAATGTTTATTTTCCCATAGTTAAATTATTGTTTTTAGCTGTGCATATAACATAAGAATATCAGTGTATTTACAGTATTTATGAGAATACATTGGTGGTTCTCTACTGAGTTTTGTACTCACACACTACTTGGGTGGCCATTGTGCTTGGGTACCTAATGAGACTCTCACTTTATTGAAAGTATAATTTTCATTGAGGACTGAGATTTCATAATGAAGATAAATTATCTTGGATGAGATTCATCATTTGGGATAAGGTGATGCTCACAGATTGTAGTGAAGCCTCCTATATTTTTATTTTAGACTTTAATTATTTTAGTATTTTATTTTCATATGTGGTCAGACTAGTTTTAAACCATTTTTTTTGTATGAATGTTTGTTTTCACATCCTTTATTTATCATTAGTCTGTATGTTTATTATTCAAACTCTAATGGATTTTGATGATTGAGGTGTAAAACTTAGTTACTTTTATTTATTATTTAAAATTTTGATATGGAGATAAAGTATCCCCACAAAACCTTTTAACATCCCCTTGTTAGTTAAAAGCTTATAGTATATGGGATAATGTTCCTGAGGTCACATGTAGAATCGGTTTGGTTACTATTCAATGTGGGCTAGGCTAGGATGTTATAAGTTTCTACATACATCATGTTCTACGTCATCATGTGAGTTGGTCAACACCATAGTATCTATCACATCTTACATCATTGACATGTGTTTCCTCCAACATAATCGACTATAAATGGCCCAGAAATCCCCTCCAAGAGAGGCTTCTAAGATTTGAAGTCCAATCATATGCAGAATTATAGGGTGAATTTACCACTAATGAAATCCCTTAACTATATAATTCAAAAAGTGATGGACCCCTTCAGACTAATGTTTTTTAGACACATTATCATGTAAAATTTCCAACACAAGGTCCTTGATAAAGTCTTAACAGTTTATTGTCAGTGCACATCCATAACTTGTTCTCCAAGGAGCAGCATGGCTTCATAAATTGATGGTCTGTTTAGAGTTATATAAGAATAAGTCAAGAAATTATTGGTGACATTCAAAATAAGACACTGGGTTCCAATATTTCACTCAAAGTTGGTAAGGAAAAAGCATATGATAATATGGATTTTAATTTTGTTCTCAAGGTGATGATATTCATGGTCTTCTATTCCTGAGTGATTGATTTGTTTTTTAGATATTATAGTTACACTTGGATATCTATTACTTTTATGGGGATTAATTTCCAATTATTTAAGTATGTTAGGGGGTAAAATCAGGGAGACCCATTTTCTCCCAATATATTTATCTTGGTGCAGGATGCCCTTAATATATACTTGGGTAGATGTTTCCATAATGGTCATATTATTCCATTATGTTTCATGTATCACATCATTAGAGTCTCCAACCATTTATTTTTTGATGATATGGTTTAATTTATTATTATAAGTTTTAGATCCCTCGTAAGATTCAAAAAGGATATAGAGGAGTATCAAAAATTGAGTGTCCAATACATTAACCATGAAAAGTGTAGTATTTAAATTTCAAAATCATGTTTAGAGAGGTGTAAAAATATGATTGATACCAACCTTTTCATTCATAGGAGGTGATTCCCCATGGAATACTAGGGAGACCCAATCTATTTTGATAGGTTTCACATTAAATAGTTATAGGGGGTAGATCACATAATATATAATCATATAGACAACTAGATGAACCACTTATTTTAATTTAAAGGTTGGATCATAATTGTAGATTTTATTATCACCACCATTATAATGATTTTTTTTCTTCAATTTTTAAGGTTAAAAATAAAATCCTTAGAGATATTTAAAATCTCATTTCATACTTTATCTAGGATGCACACTCTGATGGGATATTCTACTGGGATTCGTGGACTAAGATGGTGAAGGAAACAAATCACAGAGGTATTAATCAGATAAGCATCTTTGGCACAATGCACTGTCCTCAAGACAAGTTAGAATGAGGGGTTATTGAAGGTCGGTCTCTTTGTTCCAAGATCATAGGGAGAGAATACTATGACTTGAGTATACTAAAGTAGAGGGTATCTAGTTTTTGAAAATTTCTCAAAGGGAACATCCTATATCTACTGGCCCACTAATTATGGATCATCGAGCATGGTGAGATTGGATTTTGAAACAAAAAATGGGAGGGTGTCAGACCCAATTTTCTGAGTTTTCGACCCCAAATCTACTTTTAGGCATGCTAAAATTTATCCTTATTTCATTGATTCCATTTTAAACTAGGATGAATGATATATTTCTTTCTACAGTATCAAAATGAAATATGAACATGACTCTTGTGTGTTCATGAGCACCTCATCAGGGGGGTCTTCTCCATGAAGGCGCATCACCATGTTATACATGGGAACTAGGATCATGATAGTTAGGGTGGTCTTCATTGATATATTAATGTGCACCAAAATTATAAATTCTTAGTTCAATGAATTAAAAACCTTGAAATCACCACAGATGATAAGATAAAAAAATGGGATCAATCTACCTTCTAAGTTCCTCAATTACATGAATCCCAACACATAACAATCATCTCACCTTTTTATTGAAGGTGAATAGGTAGCTACAGTATGCAACTAATTCGATGAGTTCCCATGGAATAATATTATAACCTTATAAGATAATATTTTCTCTAGCTCTAGTTTATTGGTTTTGGAAACAATAACCAATAATTGAAAGTGAGGCTGATTCTACTCATGAACAGTTGTCAATGTATATGGGAGGTGAAGAAAAATGATCAACATGAAGGTTCCATCGGTACGTGGATGGATCTGATAGTTAGGATTATATTTCTACCTATAGACCAATATTTTCTCTTAATACAATGGGAGAACAATCCTTCATCTAAGAAGATCATGGATGTAAAAGGTTCCTCTTGCAACTAGAGAGAGAATCCCCAGGGCCGCTGGATTCATTGGAATCCTTCTTCTAGTGTTCTTAAAATCAAAACCAATGGAGTGTGAAACCTCTATTTTATATGGGGGGATGTATTTTTCGTGACCAAAGTGGATTAGTGGTCTTAATCTACAATGTTTTCTATGGGAAAGAAGACTATATTATCAATGAGGCGTGCATGATGCTCAATGGTCTCAAGCACTATCATGACAACCACATTAAATCAAAATTAGAAGAAACTAACTCTACTATTATCATAAACTCTATTCAGGGACATATTACCACTCCTTGATCCATTATATATCAATTTTATAGATACAAAAACCTTATCAACAATCAGATGGACCCATTTCATGAATGATGATAAGGAAACTAGGTAACATAGTTTCATGCTTTCAGGGCTACTGAAGATGGTATTTTCATGTACTTTACCAATATAGGTCCCCTTACCCTCAGTTTATTTTATCTTGTGATAGAGGATTCTCTCTAGTTACATCACTTTAGAATCCCATGAATCGTGAGTCCCTTTTCTAGTTAATAAAATTATAATTTTTGGTTAATGAATAATAAATAAAAATATTATAATTAATATTTTTTAATAACCTAATTAATTATTAATTTATTTATTAAGGCCCTAGAGGGTATAAGAAAGGGACACAACACACACACCCATGGGATTGCAAGGGCTTGTCACACCTTCCACCAAGGGATTTACCACTCCATAGTTGGTACATTATAAATTTTATAGTTCAATGGACCAAAATCTGATAGAATGAATGCCCCTTCATCCTTTCAGAAAGGCCCAATCTATACATTCTTGCGCTTTCCTAGGTTCCTTTTAGGCTATTCACCTTCATGCATCTATCTTCCATAAATAATAAATTAAATAATTACAAATTAATAATAAAATTAAAAATAGTATAATTTAAAATAATAAAATTATCAATAAAAATGTAATTAATATTCATTAATAATATAATTAATAGTAATGTAATGTAATTAATGAAATATAATATTAAAAACAAGATTCCTTAATAATAATTAATAACAATACAATTAATAGTGTATCTACAAAAGAATTATTAATAATTAAAAATTAAATAAATAATCTTGTTATAAATATACACAATACTAATTTATAATAATATAATTAATAATTTAATTAATGATAAATAATAAGTCAAACACAAAGAATATTGAGTATATATTTTTTTTGAAGTATAAATGTTATGTTTTTTAAAAGGAATTGTTTTTATTTTATTTGAATAATTTATTGTTCATTAAATTTATAAAGTTATTTTTATTATCAATTTTGTGTAAGGTTTATAATAAATAATTTAAATATCATTTATATTTTATTTATAATTTTTATTTTTTATGCTTTCAAAGTCACCCAATTTAAAAAAAAATTAGAACATAAATGTGAATCTTTGAAATAGCATTTTGTTGTGACATTTAAATTTTTGGGTTTATTAATTTTATTTTCAATTATTTTTATGTTCATAGTAAATTTATGAAATTTTATATATATTAGATTTATAGTTTATATTTTTTATGTTTTCAAAGTATCCTAGTCTTCAACTCATCACTAGTTAGCGTTGTATTTTCACTTTGATTATAAAGCATAATTATTTCCAAAATATACCATTCCATTGAAAAATCCCTTCAAAATATTCAAGAGGATCACGTTTCTAGTCATATTGGATAAAAAACCATTGTTATGAATCAAGGTGGGGTTGTTCTTCATTACTTTGAGGGAAATTGGGGCCTAGATTCCCTGCTCATTATTCTTATTTTTCTTCAATGAGATACCCAATGTTGTAGAAAGGACAAGATCAAAAGAAGATAGTTGAATTTGTAGAATAATATTAAAAGGGAGAAAATTAAATAATAATAATAATATCACAATACATAGAGATTTTTTTGGTTCAATAATAATACATATGTCCATAGAGAGGCAGAAATGATTTTGATAATTTCAGTAGAATGATTATAGGATTATTTCATCATATCCAAAAACCCTAGATCGAATGATTTCATAGTGTTACATGGAAATATAGTAACCCACATTTCTATAGTGTTACTAATCATGAAATATGTCCATTCCTCTACAGTAACTAGTGGCTGGAAGTCCACGAAGGTACAATGAACTCTTAGTGTTGCTAGTCACATGATTCAACAATACCATTTTAATTTCCACACTACTACAGTGCCCTATTGGTGTCGCTAGTTATCTAATCTATAGTAAGTTAGAATTTCTATAGTTCTGAAATTTTTTGTCTAGGGGACTTCACCTCACAACCCTTGAGTCAGGGTGAGTTTCTCCAACAACCCCCAATGACCTAACTACAGAGGTTGAATTTTGAGAGTTGTGGCCTGGTGTGTAGTATGGGCATCCAATAGTTGGCCCAAATTCATATAGTTTATTGGGATACACCATTAAAATAATATACCACTTTAAGTATTATCTAAAATACTTATATACCTCTATGGTTATAGATTTAGAAAACATACATAATCCAAACTCTTCATGTTCTTTACTCATTATGGGAACTTTCCCATCAAAGCTTCAATTTCATTCTAAATATTCAAAATATAAAATATATTTTTCCTTATATTCCCCATAGTCTTCTCCCATATTCCATATCTCATCCTACATTCAACAATAAAGACCATCAGAGGCATTAATGTGCCTCAACATCTATATCACCATCAGTTTTTTCAATTTTTCTTTCAGATTATTGGTTCCTTGAATCTTCTACGATGACAATAAACCATCCTATATTAATCATATGATAAAATATTAATTTAACTGAATATAATTACTTAAAGAATAAAAAATTGGTTTCTTTATAAGATGTATAACACTATTACTGTGACAGTGAAAAACCTTTTCCTCTTTCTATCCAACTCCTCTTAGAATTTCTTCTGCCAAACCATCTCCTTCTTGGCTTCTATTACAACAATGTGTTTCGTCTCTATGGGGGATAATTCCACCACATTATATAACTAATATATACATCACATTTAAGTTTCTATATAGGTATATACATAATTTTTTTTACTCATAATATTATCAAAATCACCTCATAGGTTATCATCCACACACTCTTTTAATGACTTTTTTTCCAAAGCACAAAGATACTTCCTTTCTTACATTCATATACCTCAATATCCACTTCAAAAATTACTAATGTTATTTTCTATGGTTATCCATGTACCTTATCTAAATTACAACTACATGATAAATATAATGTCGTGTAATGACAATGGAATACATTATAATTACAATAACTGATGCATATGAAACTTTTTCAAAGAACTCAACCTCTTCTAATGTATTTTCTACTGGGTATTTTGATAGTTTAAAATATATTTCTAAAGGAATGTAAATTTAATTTTCTTCTAGTATAATAAATCTAATCTAGACCATTACAATGTATTCATCATGTAATAACATTAAGGTTTTAGCTATGTAGACTTTCTTGATCTTCTTCTTCAAAATATTACCATCTTCTCTAAGATATTTCATCTCTAACTCCTCAACCATATTCACCTTCAATTCATAAATCCTTAAAATACATGTTCCTACAATGGTCATGTGATCCATATATAGAATAAATATAATGCATACATCACCAAAATAATTTAATTATAAACATTGATCCATGCAATACTATTTGTATGAATTTTTCTCATGAATTCATCCAAATTCTTATTACAATTCCTCAATACTTTATTTATCCCACATAAGTTCTTTTAGAGTTTTTTCACAAATTATTCCTTTCCTAACACTACAAATTCCTCTATATGTTCTATACATATTTCCTACTTTATATCTCAATTAAGCAAAGAGGTATTGACATCATGATACTGAGTATGTAAATCCTCTATGGTAATTATACTAAAAACCACCTTAATAGTGGTATGGTATAATACACGTGATACAATTTTAGTAGAATACACACCATCCTTATTTTTAAATACTTTCACCACAAGTATTTATTTATACCCTTTATTTCTATCATGTTATTACCTAACTCGAGATTCCCATTTTCTCTACAACTCTTTATTTCCTCATGGAAGAGGTCTCAACTCCCATGTATTGTTATAAAAAATGGATAAATCTCATCCTTCATAATAAAAAACCTCTTTTTTGAATCATTTAACTAAATTTACTCTCCAAATAATTCTATATATATACTATTAGTTAATAAAAAATAGTGTAAGGAAGATGAATACCTATGAACATGACTTATAACCCTTTTTGATATCCTTAACTATAATTGAGGAGTATGGTTCACTAGTCCAAGGGTCACATTCTTAGGTACTCCTTCAAGTGCCAATTTATCATGAAATTAGGATTATTTATTCATACCATCAATTCCATTTTCATGATAGTTCTTGTAAATGAAACATTCACTAAATATCTCATGTTGGATTCTTATGATCATATTGTTCTTATCATCCTAGAACAAATATCCAATATCTTTAGTGCCATAGACAATAAAGAACATTATTTTGACTTACATCAATCTTTTCCCTTTTATCAACATCTATAATCACATATTCCAAATAACCAAAGACTCATAAATGAGATAGTCCCACCTTCATTCCTAATAGAATATCCATATGTAGATATTATCCCATTACAACAAATAGACTCTTTATGAAGAGATATTCTTCTATATTAAATTCATATACCTAGAAAGTCTTGGGTAACCCTGAGTGTAGCCTCATACTCTTGAAATGTTCATTTAGTTTCATATTCTTCCACTTATAAACAACATTCTATTATGGTGTACCTAGAAGAGTCTTCTCCCCTGAATTCCATTATTAGAACAAAAATCCTTAAACTCTTTATTGTCATAGTCTCATCCATTGTCAAACCTCAATAAATTTATCCATTATATATACTCATTCTTCACCAAATTCTCCCACTTCTAAAACATTATAAATAAATCAGATTTTTTTCAAAATGTAAATCCATAACTTGCATGTTGATTCTTTGATAAATGCTGCATAATATTGTGGCCCCCATGGGAATGTAGTGTAATAGGCCCAAAAATATCAGTTTTTTCCAATTCTAATTTCCCAGTATTTTGTGATCAAACTCATTTTGTAAAGGATGTCTTCTTCTTCATTAAAAGATTCAATCTTCACACAGGCTAATTTCCATTGAATTTTCTACACGTAGCATTCCTTTTGTTTCAAGTACCTTTTTCTACTTCTCAATCATATGGCCAAACCTATATTTATATAGTTTTGAATCCCTGACTGAATTTATTATTCCCAGAACGTACACACATGTTTATATCATATTTTATATGGTTATATTATTTACTTCATGAGATATGGCTACAACTGCCTTTTTAATTTTTGATGCACCACAAGTGAATATAGTGATAAATCCTACATCATCCAGATGGTCAATAGAAATAAGATTCCTTCCAAATATAGGAATATACCTCAAATTTTCTATAATGAGAATAATAACACTCTGGGACCTGATCCATGTATAATCCTTTCCCATAATTTTCAAGGGCTCATCATCTGAAAGATTCACCTCAATAAAATTTCTAGAAACACAATTACTTTGTAAACCGTTATCCAATGTGGAATTGATAGAAACCCCAAAGTCTAAGATCCGTGAATCCATAGATCTATCCATGCTCATCAGAAAAATATCACCAGTTCATTCATCTATAATTTTTTCTGTATTGGTTTCAAGTGTATTTTAATTTTCTATATACTCCTTCTTGATGTGTCATTTATTCCTACAAGTCCAAAATATTGGACAAGACCCCTTTTCCTTATCTCATATATTTATACATTATTTTGATCATCCACTGTGATTATCTCAATTTACTCACCTACCTCTTCTTTCCATATTTAGAGTATAACCAAAGAATATTCCTAACTATATTATTTGAATATCCTCACTATATATCAGGTCTCACACATCTTTTGGAACCAATTTTTTATTCCTTAAATAACTACTCATGGATATTAAAATTACTTTACAAATGTTTGTTAATGAATATAATAAAACCAGTGCACATACCTTATCATTTAGGTTAATTCAAACTGATTAAAACTGATATGTGATTGTATTGAATTCATTGAAATTATCAATAACAAACAAGTACTCTTTAAATAAAGTAATTTTTTTTTGATACATAAGTATTCTCACATATATTCATGATAGATTACATCAATACATCCATTATCTTCTCTTATCTCATGATGAATTCCATTATTTTTCTAAATTGAGGGGCATAACATCAAGATTCTATCGATACAGTAACTCCCACTTAGACTTGTCCATCATCATTGGTTTTTTCACCCAGAAGTGAGAAGTGCATATTTTTCTAATATATATAGTCTTAGTTATTTATGCTCTAGTAACTAAAGTCGATTATGTTGATATGAATCATCTTCACATCACTTTCTTCCCTAGATATCATTCAATTCAATAAAACAAATCTCAATATTTTGAACTCATGTTCTGATACCATTTGTCATCGAAATTTTGGGAGAAACAAATGACAATAAAATTTACATAAGAAGAATAAATGATATAAAAACACAAAATAATAATAATAAGATCACAAGTCATAGATATTTATATGTTTCATGAATAATCCCTACATCCATATAGAGGCATAAATTATTTTACTAATTTTAGGAGAAAGAATACTAGCAATTTCAGGGTATCCAGAAAACCTAGCTTGAATGAGTTCATAAAGTAACATAGTGATATAGTAACACTTGTTAGTATATTCATACTAACTGCACAATAGTCTATTATGCTATAGTAACCATGGGATGGAAGTCAGTCTATCTATTGTGACATATCAATGCTAGCAGTCACATGCTACTACAATACCATTTCAAATTACACACTATTATAGTTACCTTTTAATGTTATTATTTATCTATACTAAAATGTCATAAAATTTCAGATGGGGGCCTTTATCCCCAAACCATTGAGTAGGGGCGTGTTTCCCCTATAACCCCCAGTAACCTCATCATAGAGGTCCAACCATGAGAGTCACTTCCTAGTGTGTAGTATGGGATACCATTAGTTTGACCAATTTCATCTAATGTATTGGGATAAACCATTACAATAACCTCCCACTTTGAGAATAATATATAAAAATTACATCAATCCATGATTCCCACTCTAGAAAACTTAATCTAATATCATACTATTCTTCACTCACCTATGAGAACTTTCCCATAAAATATTTAATTTCAAGATGAAGATTTATTAAATAACATATATTTTCCCTAACATTGAAAAGGGACCAATCCTTAATAGTTTGAAACTATTGAGGAGGAAAAATAGGATAATGATTTTTAATGGAAAGGATTCCAGAGGATCTTGGATGATTAATAATACTAAGTGGAGATAATGTTTTAAAGGGATCAAGAGTTCTAGGATTTTATAATGGGATTTTTTTTGAGGTTAAATATTCATATATGCATAATGAACAAGTGAAATATGTGTTAGAGATTGTAAAAAATGAAAAGATTAAGGCATGAAGGTTTGAGGTGAGGTTGTGGAAAAATATTCGATCAGGGATTATTCATTTAATTTTTTTACCTATTCCAAGTTGGTGTGTATGGTGGCTTCCAAAGATATTAATATAGTAGATACATAAAATTAGATTTCATTTATTTTATAGTTGGGTGTAGGGAGAACGTTATTCAGTGGGAATAAGAGGAATTGAAATGATTTCAAAGTGAAATTAACTTTGGTTTCTTCTCGGGTTTCCTAGGAAATTTGACCAGTAGAGTGATTCTAGTGTTGTAAGGTACGATAAATAAAGTCTATGAGCATCAATACTCTATGCATGTGTCATATATATATAATTATGAGTCATATAAGGATATATTGTATATGGTTAGTCAATCCATAGTGATGCACCCAACCAGGAATAAGGATCAAATGTACAGGGTGGGGAACCAGGACTAGGTGTGTTGGGGAATAGTTATAGTGACAAAATTACTCATTAGGAGAATAATTAAATACCTTATAAGAGAAAGGGAAATATACTCTCTACGGGGTAAGAAACCAATGAAATTAATGTTTATTTGAGTCCATCAATTATGTGAGGTACCATATTGATAACTTCTACTAATATTTTCATACTGTTTGATATAGTAGAATAATATTCATTTATCTCTATAATTTTGTTGATATTTTTAGTATTCATGTAGAGTTTATTTCTTATTCAATAAATAATGATACTCTACTTAGTAAGAGAATTGAGAAATGTTTCAAGTGTATCTCTTACATAATCTTGATCAATAATATAGAAATAACATAGAGATTCTCGGTTATTGAGATGAATGAATTTGATTTGATCATTAGGATGTAATTTATGGTGAAATTTAGATCCCAAATTGGCTGTCATGGATGACGAGTTCTTTTAGTATCATAGTGTGGGATTATCAACACTTTTAGGATAGAGTGAGTTTTCTTGGAAAGTAAAAAGTGTCCAAGGGAGGGATGTTAACCCTTATCATTCCAATTGGTAGGTTTATTTATAAGGTACATGGAAAGGAAAAATCCACCTCTAAAAATGAGGGTATTCGATAAATATCTTGATGTTTTTCTTGAGTATTTATTTAGAATATAACATTGAAGATATGTAGAGTTTTTAATTGATTTGGTGATCAGGATGATACCTTTATCTTTCCCAACTTATCACATGGAACCAATATAGGCGATAGATCTAAAAGTGAAATTGGATGAACTTGAATAAAATGGATTTACTCAATCATGTGTTCCCCCTTATAAAAAACTAGTTTTATATAAAAAATGTTTTATGGTTTCTTGATGTTTTGTATCAACAATTAAAAGATGAACCAAGTTTCAATGAATAATAAATATCCCTTTCCTCGAATTTAGGATATTTTTAAACAACTAATGGGTTCTCATTGGTTCTATTAAATAATAAATTAATCTAGTTATCCCCAATTGAGAATAAAAGAGGAGGATATGGAAAAAAGTATTTCTATTATCGATATGATCATTTCAAGTTTTCTTTATTCCTTATATAGATACCAATGAACTTGAAATTTTCATGTAATTGATGAATTAGAAATTTCCCCAAAATATGGACTCATTTATAGTGGTATTCATAGATGACATCCTTATTTATTTAAGGATAAAATAAGACTATGAAAAGAATCTATAATTTTTTAGCAATTTTTTATAGGTATATTATTTATGTAAAATTCACTAAATGCTATTTTTGAATTTATGAGGTGAAGTACATTGATAATATAGCTTCTGAAAAATGGATCTCCATGGATCATAAGAAAGTTAAGGCAGTTAATTCTTGGAAAACACAAAATTGCTTGTATGAGATTTCTAGTTTCATGGGTTTTGTTGGATATTATCAAAATATTACTTAACACTTCTAAAATTTATCTTATCCTATGTCAAATTTTTCACATACAAGAGAAATACTGAAAAGATTTGAAAATTTCAAGAGGCATTTTATTAATTTAATAGAAGGTTTACATCAGTACTAGTTTATATTATTCCAAAAATAGGAGTTGTTTATGAAGTGTATTAGGAAATATCATGTTTTGGATTTTAGTGTTTATTAATGTAAGGGAGTAATTTTTTTGTGCATGGGTCTATGAAGTTGAGTCATCATGAGAAAAATTTCCCAAAACATGAATTAGAGTTGGTTATAGTCTTTTTCCCCAAAATAGGTAGAGGAATGAAATATTTTGTGAGAAATTATTGGCTTACATAGATCAAAGGATTCTAGAGTATATTTTCACATAGTGTGATCTCAACTTTAGATAGTGTAGGTGTGTGTTATATCATCAGACCATGATTTTTAAGCTCATGTACATGGTAGGGAAAGAGAATATAGTCGAAGATTTCTTGAGCATAAAAACTCCATCTCAGAGATTGAAGGATGATGGAGAAAAGTTCCAGTTGATGGATTATTGGAATAATGTCACTTGGAGGTGATAGAGATGACACACAACATGCCACTTTCGAACATCAATGTGACATCTATTTTTTTCAAACAATTTAAAATAGGGGTTGTTATCTAATTTGGAATAAAGAGTATAAAGAAATGATAAATGGTGCAGAGATCATAATGGGATGGGTGATCTCAATAGATTTATTTGTTTAATTCAGAGGATGGATTATGGTTACTACTCTTCTCATGAAGTATGTACCAGGGGAAATTAACCGTTTGAGTTGGGTGGTAGATTTTGTAGTGATAAATATATATCATGAAATCAAATGTTTTCTTGTGGACAGAGATGGATAGGTATGTTGTTAAATTCATTTCTCACTATTTTGCATGTCAATAGATCATGATAGATCACTAATTATTTGTGCTATTGTTACAAACTTTTTAAATTTCAATATGAAAATGGTAGGACATATATATATACTTTTTATTGGGTGTCTATGGTCACTATAAGGAAACATAGGTGTTTGGGTGATAGTATATCGACTCACAATGTTTATGAATTTATTTTTTATTTGAGGTACATTTTTATATGATGATATCATAAATAATTATATGAAATAGATTATTCGACATAATTATGTACTGAATGTGATTATCATAGACATAGATTCTCAATTTACATGAAGATTATGGTAAGAGTACTGAATTTTATGGGGACTAGCTGAAGATGAGTTTGAAATATTATTAATAGATAGATGGGATGATGGAGTGTACTATTAAATTTTTTAAGAGATTCTATGGGAATGTTTTCCCGATTAAAGAATATATTGGAAAGATCCTCTTACATTTATTGAGTTTGTGTATAATAATATTTATCTATCATTGATTTATATGGAGCTTTATGATGTATTGTGTGGATTTCTATGGTAGTCAATATTGTGTTGGGCTGAGACTGGTGAGTGGTCTCTTGTAGGAATTAGTTTGGTGTAGTATAAGAATGAGTTTGTTAGGTTTATTCCTAAGTGAATGATTTGAACCTAGAGTCATACATAATATTATGTTGATCATAAATGATGAGATTTGAAATTTTATTCTTTAGACTATGTGTCCTTGAAAATTACTGTAATATTTGTTTATATACAGATTAATAAATAAGGTAAAATGATCTCATAGTTTCTGGGTCCATTTAAAATAATTTATTAGAGAAGTGAGGTGGCTTATAGGTTGGATTGAAACAATGTTATACAGTGGTTCATAACACTTTCTATTTTTCTACACTGAATAAATATCAACCAAACCATTCTCATGTCATTATATGGAAGTCAGTTGAGTTGGAAACTAATTATTCATATGTTGAGAGGGCTATTCGATTAGTGGACCATGGAGAGAATATCCTTAGAGGATCGAGTATGTCACAAACCAACCTAAACTACCCCAACATGGTACTTGAGTTGTCTATTTATTATAGATGAAGTGGGTTCTCTATCCCTATGGGTTAGTAACTAGTTATTTGACAACAAAGACATACCTTTGGAAATGGTTTCACTTTATAATAAATTTAATCACAATAAGGCACCATCTTGAGAACCCATAATAACATTATGATATGTTGATAAGTTTAAAAAATCCAATAAATGGTTTGAAAGAAAACATCACACCAATAAAATAATAATGTAAATTAGATCCATTAACATAAATTTAACATTATAATAAAAGTAACAAACACTTTAAAAAAGCATAGATAATCATGAACAATTGAAAAATGAAATGGAATCAAAATGGGTAGCCAATATAGAGATGTACATGTGGTAATAAATACAAGAACAAAACCAAAATAATAAAAAATAGTCAGTACACATCATGGTGTTACCTGAGGGTCATCTCCCACCTTGTCTCCTCTTCCAACTAATCCCTAGATAATAAAAAAAACTACCCCACCCAACCAAATACTTTCTATTCATGTATTAGTAAAAATAAGGTCTACATACAGTTGAAGGGTGTATGTAGGATATGAGAATAGCAAGACAAGTAGTATCCCACCTTGTATTCCATTTGAAACCCATAAAAACACACCACGGTTTTCTAGTGTGAATTAAAATATATAAAGGTGAGCTTTACATTTTTAAATAAGATATGTTATAACGATCAACTACCTTTAAAAAATTTATTATTGAAATATGAAAGAAATCACTTAAAGTACACATGAAATTATAATATAACAATATAGAATAATGGGAGAGTCCATAGATAACTATGTTAGTGTAACCTATAGTAACAAAAAAGATATATCCATAGGAATGATAGATATACTTATTAGAGTTTCATCATGCCCTAACATGGAATCATGTTGGATAGGATTAGAGAAGAGATATACACTATTCCTGGATTACATTTCACTAGTATAGAACCATGATATGAAGAACTAGTTACATCCAATAGGACCATTAATCCCCTAATACTAGAATGATATGTTTCTCATTCTCCCATACATACCTATGGACTCCCATATATCTCTATTTAGTTTTTGAAATCCACCATCACTCATATATAAACTATAAAACTCATTCCACCATGAGGGACTATAATTTTAATGGGAAAATAAATTTAATCAAGATAAAAACCACTAAGAAGATAGGGTTTTAAAATTCTTAAAAATTCATGAGTAATTATGGATAAAAATTTCTTTAAAATTTTGTTAGTTATTTAAAAAAAATTATTGAAGCATTTTAATAAAAACATTTTATGAATTTTAGAAAAGAAAATAATTGTACAGAATTCAAGTACTCCTCCCCCCAAATAACCATGAAACAAATTGAAAAAAGACCCATATATAAATAAAATCATTCCCTATAATATTTTATACACCTTATATTATAACAAAATTAGGATTGAAAAATTATGAAAATCATGGTTCACTAAACACAAGAAATCACATAGTTCCACTAACCATTAATCAATGAAATTGATGGAGAATAGTGTAAAAACTATAAATAATAGGGGTAAGTGCCACTATAATGTGATTAGAATACCTAATACAAAAAATACCCCAACTCCAAATTTTGGAAACATGATCCCTAGGCTACCACAATCTTGGGAGATAAAGAAAACTAAAAAGGATAAGAGAAGAAGGTAATCTATGGAGACAAAGACCACTTACTTGAAGATTCTTGATGATAAATCTATAACTGAGAAAGAGAAATGTTAGGTAATTAATGAGACATTTTATAGAGAAAGTAAACAAATAATGGTGGATATAAAGACTAATTTTGGGGTTAAAATGGAATAAGGGAAAATTTGTAATTTTATAGTTTTAATTTTGAACAGCTTGCCCAGTTTGGCAGCAATGTTTGGGAAGCATACTCCAATCATGTTATATATTTTTTAATTTCTATATAATCCAAATTATATGGACACATGGTTTATTAATCCATGTTATGACTATATGAATTATTTTATAATGGTTTATAACCCCTTCATGTTAGGGTTTCATGGTAAGACATAATCATGCACTAACCATGTGACAAATATTATCATCCCATTAACTCCAAATTTTCAATAAGAAAATATCCTAAATCCAAAATCAAAGAAAATAATAAATAAATAATTAATCATGTACCTAAAAAATAAATTGTGGGTGAATAATTATCCCCATGATATCACTTTCAACCACAATAAAGTAAACCTAAAACTTGGGGATTGAAAATTGGCGAGGCCATTTCGCCCTCATAAGAAATTCCCACTTCCATGCCTCATGGGAATTCAACCCACGGTTCCATAAGACCCAAACCAATAAATTTAATTTTCCCCCATAAAAATTTATTCTATAAATGAATAATTTTTTTATTTATCAATTATCTACACATCCATTTCAAATTCTAACTCTTCCCAGTTCAACACATGGGAGGGATCAGGATGGTGGCTCTTTTATTATGATACATAGAAAACATTATGAATAATAATCATTAGAGTTGGAATTTCTTAATGGAATGAAACATTCCCAATCCATTCAATGATCTTGAAGGGTCCCACATACCTCAGTATAAAATTTTTCTACTCCAAATTCATTAGTCACTCAAACGAGGTGATACTTTTAAAAAAATCAATTCATCAAAAGAATACTCAAGGAATTGATAAATATAATCAATATAATAATTCCATTTTATTTGAGATATAAGTAGTCCTTTATAAATAATATGAACCTTTACTATAAATTCATGAATGATTCTCTATCACACTAATGAGTTTTCACCGACATCAGTCTAGCAGAGAGAAGACTGGCATGGAAAACCATACAAAGCTTCAAAGGGAGATAAAATGCCAAATGATTGATAATTTTTATTTTATGTAAACTCAACAAATAATAGGTGTGTATCCCACTATCCTATTAATTCTAGTGCATAATCTTGACCATGTACTCAAGAATCTGGATTACTCATTCAATTTTCCCATCTATCTATGGATGTTACACCATGACCAACTTCATCTAAGACCACATGGACTGTTAAAGTACTTTCAACAATCAAGATATAAATTGGGGATACATATTACAACTGATAGTAGAGTTTAACCTATAAGGTTTCATGATCTCATGCACATAGAGATTCCCTCAGATACTCTAATTTGGTTATATCTTTGATCAGTATAATGTGATTTGAATTAGTTAATCAATCCGTATATACATAAATTACTTTTTTATCTATGGGGGTGAAGTAATTTGATGATGAAGTGAATGGAGATCTTATCCCATTTACATGTAATTATGGGTAGGGGTCGAAGTATACCAGAGAAATTTTTATGACATGCTTTAATGTACCAAAAAGTATAACACATGGAGATATAATTTTCTATCTATCATTTGATGATGGGATACAAATATCTATGTTTCATGTCATAATTCATCTAAGTGGTACCTTGATGAACTACCCACTAAGCGTGAAAGAAATATTTCACTAATACATAACTCATAGAATGAGCAACCCCATTGAATTTATTAAAACAAATGATAACTTAAATAGACAGAGACCACTCACCATAGATCTCCCCATGATATATAATTCTTTTGATACATTAACATTACTTATTATATTGTTTCTCCTAATGAATTAGATCAAGAAGAGATTGTTTCAATAGAAAATTAGTACAAAACATAATCACCTTATCTTCACTGAACATTAAGAGAATATCAATAAAGAGGGTCATTAGGATACACTCATTGCAACATTTCTTTAATTCTTTTCATAGAGACTTTCAACTAAGAGAATAAAAAAATTATTTCATTTTCTTAGTGAGTAGGAGATATTGAAGTCAAAATATTATAAATATTCCACTCATCTAATTTTCTAATATTAAAACATTTTTTATAAAATATGTAAGTAAAAATATTTTGGATGATATATAATGTAAATATCTCATTAAAGAGATAGTTCTACCATCAATTGAGATCATGCATGACCATCACCAGCTCAAGATCATGGGTTGGGTATTTTTTTTCATGTGTGTGAATTTATAAATATCCATACACAACTATGAAACCCTCTTTAATAATCACACTACTGAATCCTATGATCAATTCATCCTAATAAAGAATATACCATTTTCCCAGATCAGGTAAAATATGGATTATGGCAGATTTTATCCATAGTATCAACTCTTTAAAAGAGGATTAACATAATAAGATCCATATAAATATTACCCCTTTTCATGAGGAATTGGTCAAATTAGATTCAATATAATAGAACACCATGATTAATAATCATTAATAAATCACTATACCTAATATGATATATATCTCAAATATATTCTTTGATTCTTCACATCAAATAATAGACTTCACCTTCTCAGGATAAAGAAAAAAAACCTATATCCTAAACTAAATGTCAAATATATTTTATATTTCATATCCATATGTTACACATTAATAGTCTGTATATAGGTGATGATCAAAAACTATTCCAAAAAATATTCTCAAGTGATTCCCATCCCTAACCTTAGTTTCAGAATAAACCTTGATTTCATAAAAAAAATTATACTGATGGAGACAAGGTGTTGATAGAATATCCAAATCATAAGGTCTATAAATACAAAAATATCATTATATAATATGAATACAATTACAAAATACTAAAAATAACCATATGTACTTCTAAATATTGTTCTAGGGATGTCAAATTACTTCACCCTGAGCTGAGGGTGACCTAGTTGAGGATTAATATTTAAAAATCAGCCTTCCCATTTTAGTGGACCAAATATTACATCAGTGTGAAGAAGGGGTAATTTTTTATTAATCATAACTCTATTCAAATTTTTATAGTCAGTGCATAAGGGATGAGTTTCATCAACCTTTATAGAAAAATGTTTTGGTTCTAGAAATTATTAAATGCTGGGACAAATAATGTTTTTAGAATTTAAATAATATATTTGAATCATTAGATCCGTTAATTCTGTTGTAGACATTTGATATGATGGAAATGATATTGGTTGTGTCCAAGGAATATGGTTAATTGAAAACCTGACTTCTTTTTCAGGAGACATTAATAAGAAGTCTTTTGGAAACACCTTAGAAAAATTACCTGGCCATAAGAGGTTGCTCACTCCTTGAATTCCCTCAATTGAAATCCATAAATAAACATGATACATGACATATTATTTGTCCATCCACAGGAAGGAGAGGTCCTAAATGACTAGTCCCTAGGTTTGTTTCTCGATGGAATAAGTGAGAGCATCCATCAGAACTTGTGGAAGTCACCTCCTGATTATAACAATCAATGAAAACATTGAAGGAAACCATTAAACCCATTTTGATAATAATATCTAAGAGTTACATATCTAGGATAATAAAATCCATGTTAAATTATAGTTCTTCTATAGAAAAATGGAACAAGGTACATTCGATTCCATGCTCTTTATTTATCCTAATAGGTGTGTATATATCTATTAGATACACCATAATATTGGACATATAAATCAATAGATTAATGATTTGGAAAAAAATAAATTAGTTTGAGGAACCTATATTTAATAAAGATATGGATATAGATTATTTTACAAGTACATGAACTCTTATAATATTAGGTATAACTTCAAATTTTATAGGAACTTGCTCCACCACATGAAACTGCATTGCCTTAGAGTGAGCCTAACACATACTTTTGGTCTGAGGATTGGTGCTCTGCTGGATCTAACTATAATATAAACCACCTCTACATACATTACCTTGATTTTGATGTCCAATTACCTTAAATATATAAAAATTAACTATATATATCCTCAGGACTAATATCCTATTTTACTTATCTAGAAAGGATTCTCCTAATAAAACCATTGAAGGTGTCCCATTCACCCCCATGTGTGACATGTTTTAGGTGTTTCCTAACAAGATGGATTTTTATTACACTCTTTTACATATTTCTGCCATAGAAGGGCCCGACTACCCATGGTTAATGATGAAGTTGACCTTATCCAGCATCATGAACTGCCATCACTCCCACTTTTAAACTCATAAATCTTCCTCATCTTCTCAATGAAGCCTCCTTCACTTCCACTTGGTATGGAAGAAGGATTGACCATTCCTAGCATTTTTACCAACTCTACCTCCATTATAAGATCCCAATAAACCTATTTAGCATATGTGGGTAGCTTAAAAACAACCCCTCAAGAATAAATACTTAGTCAAATAACCATATAAAGCCAACAAGATTTCAATTTATCATTCACAACCTATTCAGGGAAAATTGGACATACTTCATAGAAGATTTTTCAAACTTCATTATAGTTACAATTCACAACTAGAGGTAAATAAAATCCATTATCTTGGATATATCCATATTTCTAGGTTAAAAACTTTTGATGAAGATAACATTGAAAGTATTACTTTAAAATTCTTCATACATCCCCACATGAGCTATGAACTCCCAACTTTTTGGTTATGACCTGCAAGTATAAAGGCAACACATTTCACCATAATATCCATGGGAGTTTCCAAGATTTTGATAATAATTTTTTTCTTCACTAACCAATCTTATGCCCATTTAGATTCTTTAGTTCTTTAAAAAGATGATAGATTATGGAATATAAATATTTTCCCTTAATCCTTGATTTTATTTACAGTAGGATAAATTTCTTGACTTGGATTAGTGTAGGGTTAGCTCCATTATATAGAGACTAAACATTATAAACTATTTCCACTTTTAAAATCAGTTCAAACTAAGGTTTTTATTAGTGAAACTTTTCTACAACCCTTTCCCAAGGGTTCATCGGTATCTTTTGGGAGGTAAAGAACTATAGAAGATCAAATAAATAATCAAGATAAAATCATTAAAAATATAAAAAAACAAATAAAACCAAGTAAACATAATCAATTTAAGATCATAAATGTAAAATAAATTCTAATGTTATAAGAAAAAATATTAATAAGAAGAAAATTAGGGTGAACTACATAATTGTAACTACATATGGTTAATGCACACTGTTTCCCAAACTGTGTGTTAACTATAAAAAACTCATTGTATTTTTAGAACTAAACTACATGGTTGGAAGGAATGATTTACAAAACCATGTGATAACTATGTGGCACATTATGGAACCCTTCCATATCTAGCTACAATATTGTTACATTGTTTGTATCGTATGAGCACAAGACTATCACCTTGGAAAATTTTATCCAACCTTAATTCTCTTACATGAATTTTTATAAAATCATCTTTGAATCAAATTATTATTAAAATTATTATTTTATCAATTTCCTATAGAAACTTAGAGATTATAATGATGAGTTTTTTCTAGACACTCACTCACAACCCAACTATCTTTTCCCAATGATCATGTCTCTTGTATACCTTGAATTCCTAATTAATATAAATAAATAGTAGGCTCTAATACAACTTTTTGATGAACCAACTCGATCTAACCTGACTAAATACTTGAGCAAACTTGTCTTAAGTACCATATGGAATTCAAAACCCTCTTGAGAAAGAAACTAGTTCTTGGGAATCGAGGAAAATGATATGGGAATAATTTCACCTGATGAAAAATAAAATCATAATAAATTTAAATCCTAAGAACCTCACATGACCGTAACATATACTTGTAACTAAAATAATCCAAATAAATTGATTGAAAGAAAACACCACACTAAAAAATGCATAAAGTAAAATAGTTCCCTTAACAAAAGTAAACCCAGACTTTAAACCAAAATAAATATATAAACATGAAAAATATGAAAATAAAAGGGGACCAGAAAGGGAATACAATATAGTGAATGTAATGATATATATTTTATATAAATAATTTTATTTATAAAAAAACATGTGTCATATTTATTAATTTTTTATAAAATAAAAATTATACACTATATAATAAAAACCATTAAAAAAATATTATATTAATTTTGATAAATATATTTAGATAATAAAGTTATATAACAAGATTGCAAGGGGGTAGTTAAAAAATAAAAATAAAACAACTATAATAGGTAAACTTGGATCATATCGGTCTCTAAGAATAATCACACTATAAAAAAATGTAACAAAATAAACATGACAATATTAATGTAATAGATATTTTGGAAAATGAAGAGTATAACCTTGATTCCAATGAGACCATACTCGAGTGGTAAGGGCTCCTACTTGGCATACAACATAATTAGGTTCTAAACCAAATGGGAGTGATTTTTTGGGTTACTATAGGAGTACTGTAGAAGGTACTATTCTGTATTGTAGTAGTTAGAACTATTCATCTGATTTGGGCCTTCTTGTCATCGGTTTGGGATTACGGGTCTCAGGGACTTCAAGCCATCAAAGGCCTTTGGGAAATTGAACCTTCAGGCCATCAAAGGTCTTCGGTCCACATGGACTTAAGTCCACCAAGGCCTATGGGATATTGGTACTTGAGGCCAAAGAGGATTCAATATTGTCTGGGTAGACCACTAAAGATTAAGCCCCAGAAGAGGATTCAGAGAAAGTATCATCCACCGTTGATGAGCTAACTGGATTGGAAGAAAGAGAGTGTATATAAATTGCTATCGGTACCATGCCCCATGTAGCTCTGAATTGGGGAAATGCTAGATGAACATCCATATGAAGTGGGGAGTTAAAAGCTGTCAATGTTGCAGATACTAGGGAAGGGAATTTACATGGGGCAAGGTCTAAGATTTGGGCCATGTATTATACCTTGTGCCTATCGACCTTTGGGTCATATAATGGGCCTCATGCCACTGAGCCTATGAACCATGTTAGGGTTCCCCCTCAACCCTTAAAAGGGGGTATTTTTAATAATAAATAAATAATATATGGCCTTCTAGAAATTTAAGAAGAATATAACCTTGAGATAAATTCAAGTGATTGGTGATTGGAGGATACGTGAGGTATTTATAGGATGTAGAAAACTTTGAAGACCATTTGAAATTTTTTCATTTGAATAGTAACTTGATCATTATGAATAGTATTCTAACCATTAAAATGGTAAATAAACTCTTAAATTAGTAAAGTAATACTTGGGTATCTTATGAAATACAAATATAAATAATTTATATCATAAGATAATTAATTTTTTTAAATATGATAAAATAAATATTTAACACAAAGAAGAAATAATTGTTTTTTTGGAAAACATAAATATTCAATATTCATTAAAATTTGTTAAAAATTTAAATGATTTTAAATATGATTTTTTTTATTTTTTTTTCAAATAAAAATATTTATTTACATTTAAATAATTAAATAATTTTATGCGATCAGAATTAATTTTGTCTAAGTGTCAAAAATTTGATTGTATCATAAAATTTGATATGTATTGTTCAATAAATATGGATTTTATTTAAAATTAAGTTCCCATATTTAAGAAATTATTTTCTTAAAATTGATGTAATTTTTTTAATTATCACATTGAAATTATCTTAGGGTAATTTTTTGTATTTTTATGAAAAAGTTTTTTTTGTTGAATAGTGATATACAATAAAATATGGTATTTTATATTATAATATAAATACTGGTTTAATTACCTATGTGATGATATAAAAAACATTATCTTAGCCTCACATTCACCAAATACTCTTTATAGTTACATGAATGATCACGATTTGTATCCTTGAAACAACATAATGAACTAATTATTATTTTTTGGAAAACACCCCTCTCATCCACTTATAAATACAACCCTTCATCACCCCTTTATCCAGATACCTTAAGATTCTTATCTAGTCTCAAAGTTTCCCCTTTTCATCCAAAACATTCATATAAACCTCTTAGAGGTTATTTTATCATCAAAAGTCTACCGTTTAATAGCATATTGCAATTTGTAAAGGAGTTCTTCAAAGGAGTAAGGGCAGAACTCATAATCTCATATTTTCATTTATTTTACGTTAAATATTGTTTTATACCTCTTCTAAATATATAAAATAAATCTTGATATAATTAAATTAGTATATAATAAAATTTTATTATATGAATGGAATTATCATTTTCCACATTTTTCTAATTTTTTCTAAAATGAAAACATGACACTTGTTGTGGTCAGTTCACTATCGCTATGGATAACACATTTCATTTTTCACAATGACTTCACAGATTGTTATGAAAATAAATTTACGTGTAAATATAATAAAAAATATATATTTTATTTTATTTTTTATTTTTAATGGACAAATAATAATAATGGTTATAAAAAACAATTAATATCATCAAGGTTGGAAGAACCACATAAATGAATTAATAGTTAAATGTTAACATTTATAATCTATCAACCATGATTATATTTGAAAAATTCTTGATACTTAGAACCTTTTATCATTCTATAAATATATAAAATTCATACCAATTCACTACTGATGTTATGAAACCATTTCATAAGAACTTTTATAATTATCAATAAGTTGTTGCAGCCTTGGAACCGTGAAACAAACATCATAAGGATAGTGAACATGAATATAATTTTCTAAAAAAATAATTATAAACAAACATAAAAGAACAATAGTAAATAAAATATACATGAAATATGTTCTTAAACATGAATTCAATAAACTTAATTTGATTATTAAAGTTTCTATATTCATGTACCATGTGTGTTGAGACTTCAGGTAAGGGAACTCTTGATCACCATTTTTTATTTTGGGTTATGTTTTCTCTCTCTCTACCTCAATTTATCTCTCTATTATTCTAATTTAATTCATATATTATATATATATGTCTCTTTTATATACTATAAAGACCCCAACCACGATATTCTAGAGTTGATGGTAAATTTATTACGTTGGTTGTAGATACAATAGATCACATCCCAAAGGACCGAATAGTTCAGTAGTCTTGGTAGACAACATAAAAACTTGAATCTCACATACATTTGAAAACATAAAATACAAAAAAATATTTTCATCGAGGGGGTCATTATTTAATCTAGTATATCTTTGCATATTAATAATAATACTCATATTGGAATCTTGGAAAATGAAAATAAAAAATAGGAGAGATGAAATGATAAGTAAGGGTATGTGTACAGTGAAAGTTATGAATAAATAAGGCATAATAAATATGGAAAGGTAAAAAACTGAAACAAATTACTTTTAATAAATAACTTGATAATAATATGGAAGGAATAAATAATGATCAAATAATTTCATATACATAGCCACATGAGATTTAAAAACTTCCATGGATATTCTAACTAATAAAATAATCACATGGAAATCAATAACTAATCTCATGATGAGGGAATTCATAATTCTATAAATATGAAACATATTTTCAAGACCTTTAACATGATATTTTAAAATCAATGGTTAAAAATACATTTAATTTGGCCAACTGATTTGTCTCATGAGACCTACCGATGCATTGAGGGTCTATATAATTCTAGGATCCACCCATCCATGAATAAGTCCAATTAATTCAAAATATTAAAGGGGTGACACATAATAATCACAAACATTTTAATTAAAAATCTATCAATCAAATTGTTAACAATTACCCCAATCCATAAATATAATCATAAACCATCCAGAGTAATCTGAATGGTATCAAACTAGTACAACCCCATTCTAACGGATCATAAAATATCTTGAGAAATATAAAGGATGTTATCATTAAAATATATTCCCATTAGAGGATAATTATAAAAAGGTTTTTTTAAATTGATAAATAGAAATTACATAAAGATATCATTAATTTTTTATGAGGAAAATAACCTTTACACTTTGAATTTAACTTTTTAAAACCAAAATATCACAAAATATTTTGAAAATAAATTTATTTCAAAATAACCTTTGAAATATATAAAGTAATATTTAAAAAAATTGAGTGTTCATGATGGAAGGATATCCCAAACATTCCGTACACATTGAAACAATGATTTATTTTATATTATCAATAATTTCCAAACATGACTTATTTTGATAAAGATATATATATTCCATTTATTTTTTAAAAAAGTTAAAAAAATAAGTAAAAATTTATTTAATAAATCATTTAAATAATTTTAAAAACATTTTTTAAATTTTTTAGAAAACATTGTTTTGGTAGAAAAAGGATTTTCAACCAAAGAGAGAAATGAGCTTCTTTTTTCATAAAACAAATTTCTCAATAATTTTAATTACAAAATATAAGAAAATGGAACTATTTCCTAAAAATATAATTTATAATCATATTAAAAGAAAATATAATTTCTTGAAGATATAAATACCAAATAATTCATCCAAGGGGGACATAAACATAAACAATCCTAAATAATGATGAGATTGTGAAAAAAACTCTTTCCAAATTGGTAATTATTGATCATAAACCCCATGAAAGAAATAGCATAAAAAGAAACATAAAATACCATGAATATAAATATATTCATGTGATTAAATTTCAAATTGGATGTATATTCATTGTATAAAATAGATAAGTGGTGAATATGACATATGTTTAATGGAAGTAAAAGTGAGACGAGAAAACCCTCACCTCAGGTAATATTTCCTTTTTTAAATATCCATAACTTGAATAAAATATATATTTATTTATTATAAATATATTAAATATTATTAATAATAAATTTCATACAATAAATGATTTAATTATTGTATTTTATTACCCGTTTATTAAACATTATTTGTAAAAATCACTGCTTCGTTTGATAATTACTTCGTTTTTTATGTATGTTTTGGTTCAGTAATTTTGGTAATTCTAATTTTATAATTGTTACATAATCTATATAATTTTACCCACTATATAAATATCATATATATTCATTATATATGTATTTATATAAATCTCTAAAATTTAGAGATTAAAAAATGGATTACACCATTCATGGAGACGAGTTCCGTACATATTAATGGATGCTATTTTCATTTTTGTTGAAGGATATAATGAAAGGAAATTAACTATTAATTTAAATTTATAGATTAATTATTATTTCACATATATAATTTATATTAATCAAATAAATTCTTTATTAAAATCCTTGTAAAAATAAAATGAAAGACATTTCATATTGGTATGTGGAGGTGGTAATCAACACGTATGCACAAAAGACATTATTATTTTAAATGGACTGTAAGGAAAGAAGTAATATGTGATATTATATTTAATAGGTATTATTAAGTCATAAATATCACATATATTTATTAAATTTTTCCTTACCACCTTCCACGTAATGTGTAAGAATAAAAATAAATCGCATCACTTTGTGAGGTGGTTGTCCACCGCACACACGAGCAACATCATCATATCCTCAAACGAATGGAATGTAAGAAGGTATATGTGATATTATAATTTCAAAATTATAATAATTTCATAAATATCATGTAGATATTTAAAATCCAATATTATATCCATCCTTGAAAGTAATTGAAGGAAAATAAATTACATAAACTCATGAGGCGGAAGTCCTCTATGTACATGATCGACAATTTATTTTTCCATTTGAGGGACGTGGAGATAGATATAGGTTTTTACATTAAAATAATAAAATATAAGTATATATGAGATATATGTGTTATTATATTATCATATTTTATGCATATTTTAAGATGTTATAAGGAAAATTAAAATAAAATATCATAGTTAAAAACCTTACCACTTCTTCGGACAACCTCTTTAGGTTTAACCTAATGACTTCCTAGATTTGATTTATGATCTCATAATATATATTGATGTTGGGATAGAAGTAAGGAATACAGTTTGGTAGGTATTATATGAACTAATGTTCTTTGGATGTGTGATGAAGAGTGGAGAAGGGGTGGCCTTTTATAAGTGGGGGAGATGATGTACTTGGTATTTTTGAAAAGAATAAAGCATACCCATGTTTTTAAGAGACCAAAAAGATTAAAAATGGATCATTATAGAACAATAAAATAGATATGGTCAACATATGTCCATAAAATTGTATTTTGAGAAGTTTTTGGGTCATTTTTAACCCATATCTAATTTTTTTATCCCACAGTAAACCCATTTTGTACTTTAACCATGATAAATAATTTTAAATATTTCACTATTCATTATTGTAAAGATTTTATCTGACATTCTAAGATAATATTAATTATGTTTTTAAAAAATATATAATCTATTTCTCTAAATTAAATTCACATTATTGGTATATTCTAATTTAAAATTAATCCCACAGACGTGATGAAAAAGGGATTTCAAGATACATATTTTTCAATCATAAGATGATCACATATTAACTCCATGACTAGTAATAAATAGTATGTTAATTTAAATTAATATTTTTATTTTTAATATTTAAATTTAATTTATATAATTTATCATTATTTTTTATTTTAATTAATTAAAAAGGATACACATTATGGAACAAAAAATAGTTTTCCGAAAAGTGTGTTTTTAAGCCTAAAAATAAACTTATACTAGAATATGGTATAAAGATGATTCAAATTTAATTAATTTTATTTAATACAACTGAATAACTATTATTTTACTTTAAATTAAATTCAAATCATAATGGGACTTTTAAATTATTTAAATTATTGTAATGTAATGCAATTTTTACATAAATTGGGGTTTTTTTTCGCAATTTACAAAAAAATATTTTTTTTGAAAAATGAAAAATTTTAAACCTAAGAAATTATTGATATGATGATTTAAAAAATAGTGTTAATTTTTTGAATGAAAATTTATAAATTTGGTACAAATTAATTTCAAATTATGTGTGAAAAAATTTACTAAATATCCTTTTAGTAAAATATAATTTTTCATAAAACACTTCTTTTTGTCTTTCAAATGGTTCTTGTTTTATTTTAATCAATATATAACCATTGAATTTATTTTATACATTTTAAAACCATATAATTTTTTCTAATTTAATTATTTCTATTCATACTTACTAATTTAATGGAATTTTTATAACAATATTATATATTAATGTTTATTTAGACTCAGGGTTACGTGTTCCGCATACTATCGATGAAATTAACTTTATTAAAAAAGAAATATATCATATGGTATCAGGGTGTAATTTTAATATATAATCTTAGTGTTCTATTTCATATATTATATTAATGTTTAATTTAATATTTTTAAATCTTAGAGTGTTACATTATCCATTATTTAAATAAATTGCATCCTCACAATTTGAATTTTCTTCTGAAAAATAAGGGTTTGACATTTTAAAACACCCTTCTAGAGATCCGACATCATAAAAAAGGGTTAATAAAAAATTGTTCTGAGAGGAGATAAAGGGAAGTGTTAAGGTCATATATAATAACATTTACCAGGTTTCCAAATAGGATAAAATTGGTGGAAAGTGATGATATGGACATGGAATAAAAACGTAAATAATTATGGAAATTGATAGATCTCATTGATCACAAATAGAAGAATGATTAAGAAAAATTAAATGACCAAAAACCATAAATATGTGATGTGTGAAAAAAACATTAATTCATCATATTTAAAGGTTCTATGATAAATTTTTTGTTTCCATATCCCTTTGTTAGAGTTGAGTAATTCCATTACCATATAGCCATAACCAAATATACTTACATGATAAGTAGAATTTAAATATTTAACCAATTTCCACCACAATTTCATTTTTTCTCTAAATGATGAGCACTCAAGATGAAATTTTCATTCATGAAGCACTAAAATTAAATTCAAATGGATCACATGATTCCACAATAAGATATCAATATATTTTCCCTTTATTTAGACATTAAAAAAAGAAAATTATTAACACAAGTTATCCAATAACACCCAATGTTCAAATTCAATCATTATATAAATATTTAACCTTATGACCTTTATAAAACATGTCTTACCAAATTAAAGTACAAAAAATTAGGAGGAATATCACTAAATTTCCAGAAATAAATTTAACATTATATTCCCCAGATAATATAAAGTGTCTCTTAATGACACATTACAAATATGTGAGTACCTTGATCATTATAAAAATTCGATTAAAACATGAATTCTTCCGAAACAAAAAGATAATATTATAAATTATATTCCATAAATCCAAAAATGTAATAAACCCTAATAATGATTAAATAAACCATCAAGTTGCTAACCAATTTCATGTTCACCAATGTTATCCCAAAAAATATCATAATTATCTCAACATCGGGCATGTATTAAGGGTTATCTTCCCTCAATCATGTGTTTTCAATAAATATCAACTTTCCACTGAATCAATTTTCTTTTTTATTGGTAATTTTCGGCATATGATTTCATATCCTTTTAGAAATAACACCATAGTACAATCCTTATTAATTTTACTAATATTATAACTAGAATATCATTCATAATATATTTCTACATCATCATTATTTAATATAAACATGGTGAATTTATTAATTCTAGTACATATTAAACTAATAACTAAGATTCATCAACTTATTCCTTAATACCTTCTTCCTTTTGTATGCCATTTTTAGTCTCTTCATCACCAATGGAAAAACCTGTACTCATGAAACCTTGCTGATATTCTTCTCTAGATTTCCCTATAGGATATTGATTTGAATAATTCCCATACTTTTCACATTTAAAACATTAAAATATTAATGATTCTTTAGGGAAACCATTATCCTCATCCATTGTATTAAGTGAACTTCTCATTTTCCCAAGATATTACATCCTATATTCTCTACTTTTCCACTAACAAAAAATTATCTCATTACTTTGTGACATTACCTTGAGTGCTTCTTCCCACATTATTAACATATAGAATACTAATTCTTATTTCTTATATGGTCTCCACCACCTACGGTATAAATGAACTCCATCCTTATCTTCTCTGGTGAGTCCTGGAGATGTTTTAGGTTCAAGTTATTAATCATATATCATTATCATTGATTAGGAATAATAACAGTATCCTTCACTCCAATTATCATCCCATTTTTTTTCTCATTAACATGTTTTCTATAACATTCAACGTTAACCCAATTCCATTTGGTTCCTACCATTGACTAAATCCAAAAAGTATAGTGTGTGTAATAGTAATCACCATAGGGAACCACATAATAATAAATAATTAATTATATTATGTCTAAATCATGACACATTATTTTTAATCTATGACCCATTTTGTTTATCATAGTTAATTCATGGTCATCTATTCATGTCCTTCATGATGGTTTAGATTTAAAATGTGAATTATCCTAATCATATCCCCTAGGAGATTCAAATTAGGAATACATTAAGGCCTGTTTTTTTGTACCACATAATGCTCGAGTCAAGATCTATGTGTCTTTTTTATAGTTACCACCCTATGTAACATTAGTTCCAGAACCACGTCCTCTTATTATTTCCATAAAAATATGTATTACTAATAAAAACCATATAATATCTTTTATTTCAAACCATTAGGATGTTAATATAATATTATCTTTAATGTCAATATTAGGATTATGTTCTCTAATATAAGTTTTCATAAATCTAGTTTCCAAGAATTCTTTGATACCAACATTAAAGACCATGAACCCTTTATATTAGAGTCACTAGTTACTTCATTATATTGGTTCTAGATACAATAAATCACATCCAAATGTAAATAATAGTTTAGTAGTCTAGGTAAAATAGATACATTATTAAATCTCCCATAAATTTGAAGAAATAAAATACAAAAAAATATTTTCTTTGAGTGCATCATTATTTACTCTAGCATAACCCATCATATCAATCATAATACTCATTTTGGAATCCTGAATAATGAAACATGAGAAATATGTGAGATAAAATTCTTAGTAAGGTTTTGCGAATTTTGGAATCTATGAATAAATAAGGAATAATAATTATGGAAATGTAAACAACTGAAACACATAACATTTAATCAATAACATGATAATAGTATAGAATGAGTAAATAATGATCAATTTATTCCTTATATATATATATATATTCACACGAGCATGAAATTTTCCATGGATATTCTAAAAATAAATTAATCACATGGAAATAAAAAACTAATTTCATAATGAGGGAATGAAAAATAATGGACATATGAAACATATTTTATTGACCTTTCACAAGAGAGTATAAATCTATGGGTAAAAAACCAATTTATTTGGCCAAATGATTTGTATCATGATACCTACAGATTCTTCGAGTGTCTATGTAATTCCAGGACCCACCCTTCATCCAATACATGCCTCATATGAAAGAGGTGAAACCTAATAAACATAAACATTAATATTGAAAACAATCATACAAAATGTTAATAGTTACCCCAATCAATAAACATAATCATAAACAATCCAAAGTAATATGAATGATATTAAACTGGTATAACCCCAATCAAAATCATTATAAAATATCTAGATAAATAATAATTATTGTATCATTAAACATATCCCTATTGGTTCATACGTAGAATAAGGGTTGTTGATATTGAATAATTGAAATTATTTAAAGATATCATTAAAACATTCATGTGAAATGAACTGTTTTTATTTTGAAATTAATTTTTTAAAACAAAAAGATCACAAAATATTCTGAAAATAATTTTATTTTAAAATAAACTTTGAAACATATAATTTGATATTTAAAACAGTGAGTGGTCATGACAAAAGTAAATCCCAAACATGTTGTTCACTTTAATAAAAAATTATATATTCACATTTTTGTTACAAGACAAACATGACTAGTTTAGAAAACGACATGAAAATTCAACTAATTTTTTTTTGTAAAAAAGTTCAAAAATGGGAAATAAGTTTTTAATAAATAAATTGGAAAATTTGAAAATCAATTTTGAAAACATTTTCATAAAACACTATTTTGGTATAAAAACAATTTTCGACTGAAGAGATAAATGAAGACACATTTTCATAAAAAAATTCTCTATCATTTTAAGTACTAAAGGAAATAAAAATGTTACAATTTCTTAAAAAAGTTCATGAATAACCATATTATAATAAAATATGTTTGTTTTAGTTTATAAATACAAAATAATCCCCCAAAACGGTACTTAAACATAAATAATCCTGGATAATGATGTGATTGTGTAATAAATCCTTACCAGATTGGTAATTTTTTTTTATCATAAGATAGATAAAATAAATAAATTAAAAAAACCACCAATACCATCAATAAAATAAGATTAATTATTTAAAATATAAAATTTTCATTATATATGTCATAATAAAGAAATAGGTGGTGAATATGACATATGTCTCACAGAAGTAAAAGTGGGAAAAGAAAACCCTTACCTTAGGTCCGATTTCCTTGGTACATGTTTGTACCTCATATATAATAAATATATATTTATTATAAATTTATTAAATAACCATAATTATATATTTCAATAAATATATTATTTTTTTATAGTATTTTATGACCTTTTCATTTAAAATTATTTGTAAAAACCACTATTTTGGGTGATAATTACATTGTTTTTTATGAATAGTTTGGTTCGATAATTTCAGTCATTATAATTTTATAATGGTAAAATAAGATAAATATTTTTAACCATGATATAAATATTATATATATTCAATATATATTTATTTTGAGTAACCTATAATATTTAGAGATTTCAAATGGATTAAACTTATCATAGAGATGGTATACCGCACGTATGCATGAATGAAGTTTCCATTTTCTCGATGGATGGAATAAAATGATAGTAAATATTAATTAATATTTCAGTAATAATAATTATTTCATATATATTATTTATATTAATCAAATAAATCATTATTACTATCCTTTTAAATTTAAAATTAAAATCATTTCATATTGTTACGTAGAGGCAGAAGTCTACACACACACACGGGCAATGTAATTGTTTCCATTGGATTAGTAGGTAAGAAGTTATATGGGATATTATATTTCAAAAATTATTTTTAGGTAAAAAATATCAAAAATATTCATTAAATTTATCCATAACACATTCCATGTAAATCATAAGAGAAAAGAAAATCACATTGCTTCACGAGGCGTTAGTCCGTCATACACATGAGGAACATTATCATATCCCCCACAAAATGGAATTTAAGAAGTTTTATGTGATATAATAATTTCATAATTATAATAATTTTATAAATATAATATACATATGTTAAATATATCATTATATCCCTCCTGGAAAGGTTGTGATTGAAAATGACTTCTATCAGATCGTGAGGTAGTAGTCATCCGTACACACAAACAACATTTTTGTTTTCCATTTGATGTAAGGGGAGATGTATATAGGTAATTAAATTAACATAAAAAAATATAAATATTTATTTTTTATTGTTTTATAATATGATCACAGTTAAAGAATATTTAATGGAGCTAGAAGAAAATTTAAAATAAAACGCAGAGTTAAAAAAATTACCTCGTTTTCAGACAACCTCTTTAGGTTTAACCTAAATTATTCCTAGATTGAATTTATGATACCACCAAGGAATTTATGATATTGGGAGATAATTAAGGAATATACTTGAGTATGTACTTTCTAAACCAATTTATTTGGATTTGTGAATAAGAGAGGAGATGGGGTGACCTTTTATTAGTGGGGGAGAGGACACACTTGGTATTTTTGAGAAAAATAAAGCTTACCCATGTTTATCACATGAATAAGGATCTAAAATGGATTATTATTGAAACTATGATGTGATAAGGTCTAAATATGTCTAGAAAATACGATTTTTGAAATTTTTTAGTAAATTTTAATCCTAATATTTTTAGGTTAACCCCAGGTAAACCCATTTTAACACTAACCATGGTAACTAATTTTTAATGTTTTCATTATTCATTATGGTCAAAAATTAAGTTGAAATTATCATATAGTATTAATTATTATGATTCAAAATATAGAATCCATTTTTTTAATTTATATTATCATAAGTGGTATAATTTAATATAAAATCAATCTCGTAGATGTGATGAAAAAGAAGGTTTTCAAGTTATGCATTTTTCATAAAAAAAGATCTTATAATAACTCCACGAATAGTAATAAAAGTTATATTAATAAAGATTAATATTTATTTTTATATAATATATAAATTAAACTGAAATAATTTGTCATTATATGTTATTTTAATTAATTAAAATGGATAAATATTATGCACTATAAAACAATTTTCAGAAAAGTTCATTTTTAATCCCATGCATAAACATATTCTATAATATGGTAAAAATATAACTAAAATTTTAATTAGTTTGATTTAAAATAACTAAAAATAACTCATTTTACTTAAAATAAAATTCAGACAACAATATTTCATTTAAATTACATAATTTATTTTAAATAAATTACTATTTTATAAAAAGAGATATTTTTTAATATTTACTAAAAAATAAATATTTTCTAAAAAATAAAAAAATTACAATATATGTAAATTTTTATATGATAATTTAAAAAATTAATTTAATTTATTAAATTAAATTTTCATAAAGTGGTAAAAATTAATTTTATTTTATGTGTGAAAAGTCAGATTAAACACCCTTTGAAAAAATACAATTTTTCAGAAAACAATTCTTTTTCCTTTCAAATGGTTATTATTTTAATTTAATCGATAGACATCCATTAGATTTAATTTATTAATTTCTAATCCATATAATTTTCATAATATAGTTAGTACTGCCAATACAAACAAATTTAATTTCTAGGTTATAAGAGTATTCTATATTTTGATTTATTCAGACTCAGGGATGAGGGTTTCACAAGTTATCAATAAAATTAAATTTATTAAAGAAGAAATATATAGTAATGTATTAGGGTGTTATAGTATCATATAATATCAGTGTTCCACTCCATATACACTATAGATCTTGAAGTTACTATTTTAAAATATCCAGGTGTACATATATACCTAGTTATTTTCCCTTTATTTTTATAGGTTTTAAATGTCCTTCAAGTTCCCTTATTAGTATTTTATTTTATAGAAACCTGATTATTGAGAACTTTTATATTGGTTTATTTTCATATAAAACTCCTTAAAAGGTTTTTATCATCCATTAATTCTAAAAATAATAACTGTTATAAACCATTCAAGTTCATTATTGGTTTTAAATAAATTACTATGTGCTCACTTTCTTTAAAGATCGATTACCCATTCTATAAAATATTGTTTAAGGGATTCATTTATATAACTAAATCACCAACCATTTCATATGAATTTTTATTCAATTTAACTCTATATTCATGACTTATGGTTCAAATTTAAAATATAAAAGACCAAAAATCATTAATTCCTTCTTCTCTTTTGAATCATTATGATATATTATTGGATTATACTTTGAGGCAAGATTATGTAACCCATTTCTTTTTCATTGGATTTTTATTCTTATTCTTTATATATGATTTACTTTTTTGGAACACATATGTGGTCCTAGATTTATAAATCCCCAAATGCATTGGTTAATGTTTTCATCTCATGAGATACCATATACCATGTATGAGTAGTAAGCATAGAAAAAAATGTAATGTTTTTTGGTTGTGATCCTTGACTTATGATTATTTTTTCATGTTTTAAATTGTTGTCACATTTTTATGACTTTCAAATATTATGATACCATCTTCTTTATTAAATACATTCATTTTATTATTTATGATCCTCATATTTTATTATATCATGTTATTCCACATGAATTGTATGATACACCTAATATTAATTCACTTACTGGGTTTTATAGCTTATAATTATAATTATATATATATATATGGTATCCTATACAGTAATAAAAGTTAAACTAAATCTAATTTCACATTATGGTGTATGAAATTAAATTTTTTTGTAGTTTATTTATATATTGATGTTTTATTGATCTAATATAAAAAATACACCAGTACTATAGATTTTTCGGTTGTTATTGATCTGATTATATGTTAAAAATCATGTAATAATATGTGTATGAGAATGTAGTTACTATATTAGGTATCATAGAAAGGTCTAGTTATTTTTGGAGATCTGGTTAAAAAACAAAACATAAAATACACCATTAAAAACCAAAAATGATACCAATAAATTCTTAAATTAGGATATACATTCCATTTATGTGATATTAATTTTACGCTCATTGTTTTCCCATAAATATGATTATTAATATGAGTATTCTCACCCCAAAATTTATTATGGTTTTAGTAAAATATTTTTTCTAGAATAAAATGGTTGAAAGTTTTATTATTGTCAATTTTGAACATAAATTATGTTATATGATTATATCTCTTTGAATTATTTCATATCATGTAATTTTAATAGAAACTTTTAAACACCACTTAAAGACATGGAGGTTGAGTTATTGGTGAAAACACCAAGTGGTTGAATTATTGAATCTAAATTATATAAATATGCACTAATTAACATTTGTGTGATGAATCTCCCTTAAAAAAGTATTATTTTTTCTTTTAGTGGAATTCAATACTATACTAGGAATGGATTGTGTTAGGTCCACTAGGCTAGATACACTAAGAGGGGAGGGGAATCAGGGTATGAAAAATTAAAACAACTTCCCCTTTTGATCTTGTTTTGTTGTTAGAAAAAACCCTATTCTCTCTCTCCTTCTCATTGTAGAGTATGAATGAATCTTAAAGCATGCACATGACATAAAAATTTTACTTGGTTCACCCTCACTGGGCTATGTCCAAGGAGCTTACACCAGCGATGTGCCGATGTACCAAATCAATTATAAGCACACTGTTGTTTACAAGTTCAGAGTGGACACACTTTCCCTCCTAGTTTACAACCACTCACAATATGAAAGCTCACAACTCTATCAACTGAAGTGTGCTCACTACTTCTTTAGTATATCCACTCATAGTTTAAAGAGTTGTAGGTCCCTTTATTGTCACTAATGAAATCTACATCCTTAACTGTTAATAGATCTTCTATTGATGTCCCACTTTCACCTGCAGATGAATCTCACTTTGCACTGGGTGTACTGGTAAACCCCAATTTTTACGTGCAACATTCACTGGGCCATCTATGTAATTTTCTAATTTTTCATGAAATTCACTTTTTGCGTAACACCTCTTTTACACGAAACCAATTCTTTTATGTGCAACAATATTCTTTTATGTGCAACCTTTTCTTTACGAGAAAACACTTTTTTTACCTGCAACCAATTCTTTTACGTGCAACCTTTTCATTTCACGCAAACACTTCTTTTCCGCGCACCCTTTGATTTGCGCACAAAAAATTCTTTTACGCGCAAACTTATCATTTCGCACAACTCCCTTGTGCACTACAATTTTTCATGCCATAGCTCGGATACTCTATAAGTCTTGAGCTCCTCTGAATGAGGGGGTCACTTCATATTTATAGGCAAAATTGACCCCTATGAAAAAAACCCTCCTTGAGCGCGGAATTCACTTCAAGCATGAAAAACACATCTTTCTTGAAACATCATTTTTCATGCACTACTCTAATATTTCATGCCCCTCATGCCTTTTCCAATTTTCAAGCTTCTGATCTCGAAGAACCTCTTGCGCAAAAAACTCCAATCCTCTATTTTGCGTACCATGCTAATATTTCATGCACCACTTTCCTTTTTCATGCACCATGCAAATATTTCATGAACCACTTTCCCTTTTCACACACCTCCATTTTCTAAAAACACATCACACAAATTTCCTATTTTCAGGCCCAAAAAACACATCTCCCCACTTTTCGATTTTCTGGCCCAAAAATTTGGCAAACACTGGAAAACATGACCACCTTGTATCTTCTCTTTTTGTACTACCTCTAGATAGTCCATTCCTTTTTTCAAGGTTCTTTAATCAAACATGTATATCCATCAACATCTCTTTAACCTGAAAAATCAACATGAAAACCCCCTTTGTCAAAAATTATACATCGTGGTCTGTTTTGTGAACAAACACATCATGGATGCCCACTTTGTCATGATAATATTCTCTGTATCGTTCCAATTTTATCAGATGTCTCTGAAGAGACAAAAACAATAACCTAAAAAATTCTTTAATTAAGGCACACTTTTTCAACAAACAAAATCACCTCAAAAATTCTTTAACGATAAATTGAGGGATTTTTACCAATATATTTGTTATCTATATATAGATCCATCATTAACTACTGTGAAAGGGAAATCAATTTCTATATAACAAAATTTCTTTTGACTCTATTAAAATGAAAATTTAATTATAAATATCATTTGGAATATTATTTTTATGAATGGATATTGTATCTTTTAAAGGAAATATATCAATATAAAATGATTAAGGAAAAGGAGAGGATCATCATTGAAGACATTACCACTACGAGGCAGTATACTGATGTATTCCATGAAAAATTTCCCAATCTTCCTCCTCTTTGAGAGGTAGATTTATTAATTGATCTTATACCATATAAAGAACCAAACTAGACAAACATTAACATTACATCACTTTTTCATATTACGTAAAACATTACATGAACAGGTTCCCAAAGACTATATTAAGCTATCACCTTTGGAAACATGAAAACATAAACAATGGTACATAAATGAGCTACATCATCTCCCTCTATGTCCCTATGGAATATAACCCTTTATGAACAAATCCAACAAAACAAAAATATTCATAACTCAAGGAAGAAAACATAAAAAAGGGTGAGCTTAGATGCTCAGTATGGGTAAATAAAAGATTCATGTAATCATAATCAATATCCAAGGGAATGAGAATGTGATCATGAAAATAGATGACCATACACTGCATAAAAAAGATCATAAATGGGAATCACGGCTTCAATATTGATAGTTTGTAAGACATGAATCATAAATAAATAATAAACATATTCCAACAAAGCATAACATAGGAATGAAATATGAAATTAAAGAAAACAAATAATCATATAATATTATTTTCATAGTATCCAAGTAATAACTTCCAAGACCATTTTAGTAGTATGAGTTCACTCCCCATACCATCTTGGTAGTCATGGTTCACTCCCATGGCCATATTAGTAGCATTATTTCACTCCTTATAACATATTGGTGGTCATGGTTCACTTTTAAGGCCATCTTAGTAGTCAAGGTTTTCTCCCAAGCCTATATTAGTCTATAACATGAGATATAAATCATTACCCAATTTACTAGAGGGAGATATTGGTCCTACCCATCCCATAATGAAATAATAGATATAAGTTCCAAAAATCATAAAGAATAATTTCATAACCCATGAAATGAAATGGGTGTGATAAACAAGTAATTATATTATAACATGTAGAAAAATATATAAGTTCCATAATCATTTCATAAAAACGTAACCGAAGAATAAAAAATAGATTTGATAATCATATAACCCATGAAAGTGGAATTTGTTCCATAAAGACGATGACATCACGCACAACCTACTCAGAGATAGAATATGAGTGGAATCTGTAGATAATTTTATTAAAAGGAATGAGTAACATCAATGGATGTCATCTTAGATGGAAAATAATTTTCAAATATAATTAAAAAAAATTCTTAATGAAAATATACTTTTATCTTTAAAAAAGGATAATTAATACATAAAACTATTTCAAAATAATTTTCATAAAAAATAACTTGAAAAACTATAAATAATATTTGAAATCATTTTGAGAATAATTTACCTTAAAAACTTATAAAATAAGCATAAAAAATCTTATAAACCCTTTTCTTTGAAAAAACTTTGAAACCATTAAAAGAAAGCTTGAAACTTTTTTGAAGACAATTTCATTGAAATTATTTGAATAATTATATGGAAGTCATGAAAAAATTTTGAAAACAATTTTCCATTAAAATTAATTTTATTAGCATTTCTATAAAAGGATAACCATTTAAAAATGGAAATAAATCATTATAGAAATGATAGTCGGTAAATCTGTACAGGTCATGTGAGGTAAAAAGAATATTCCTTTTTTCACTGTAAAAAGGTTTGAAAAACTCATTCTTTAGAAAGTGACATGAATATTCCTTTAAAAAGAATATTCCTTTTTTCACTGTAAAAAGGTTTGAAAAACTCATTCTTTAGAAAGTGACATGAATATTCCTTTGAAAAAATTTGTGATAGAAAAAAGGGTAAATATTTCTTTTAATTCTCATAGGATATTAGTTTAATGTTCTTGGAAACCCATTTTAGAAAACATGGTTTTGTAGGAACACACTTTTCTGATCGAAGAGAGGGTAAAGTCATCCTTTCTTAATTTTTTTTAACTATATTACATAACAAAGAGTGAAATAATGATTCCAATAAATGAATATATCTTTAATATACAAAGGATAATAAATTTCATGATTTTTCTTGAGTGATGGATCATAATATTTCATCAAAGGAAGCATAAACATAAACAATCTTGAAAAGCAATGAGATTGTCTCAATAAACTCTTATAACATGGTAACCTGGGATCAAACTCTAAATGTAAGAAAATGAAATTAAATAAATCTTAAAATATCATGAAAATAATTATATTCATGATATAACATGTATAATGCATGCATATACACATGAAAAAATAATTTAGGTCCATAACAGAACATGAGTCTCAAAGAAGGAAAGTTGAGACAAAACTATTTTAACGATTTGGTAACTTTTGAAACATAAATACAATGAAATAAGGATCATAAAATAGACATTTTAATACCCATAAATTAAATAATAATATACATATAATACAATCATTGTCAGTACACACACCACACAAAAGAAAAGAGTGGTGAACATAGAATATATCTCAAACAAATAAAAAGTTATATGAAATCCCCTTATCATGTGTCTTGACTCTCATCATACTCCTTAAAACCACCTGTATAATAAATATAAATTTATTATAAATATTTTATAAGAACCATACTCTTATATCTTATACCATATATTTTTTTATTATGACCTTATATGACCCACTTGTTGACCATCCCATGTTAAGGTCTTATTTTAGAGAATATTGTATTTTTTTCGCATGTGTCTTAATTTTTTATATCATTGGTAATTATAATTATATATTGATTATATAATTTTTAACATGATTTAAATATCATTAATATCAATTATATTTTTATTATAATAATCTAAATAATATATAATTATAAAACATAATATACTGTTTATGGAGACAATATGTCACACGTATGCATGCACGCCATTTCCGTTTAATTGTTGTTTTGAAGGAAAGAAAGTAAAATAAATATATATGTATACAAATATATTATTAAAGTAGATTTATTATATCATATATATCATATATATTCATTACATCCATCCTTAATACATTCAATGTAGTGTATGAACAAATCACATCGCTTTGAGGGGGCGGTGGTCTGCACTTCCTCAAATGAAATTATCATATTAACAAACAATGGAAATTAAAAGATATGTGTGTTGTAAAACAATCAAATAAGTTTAAAGACATAATAAATATTATATAAAAATTATCTAAAAAAGTTTCCATCATAATTCCCACCATGAGAGGCGGTAAATGAAAATTGGACAATCATAATTTAGCGAGGCAGTAGTCCGCCTACACGTAAACAATATGTTCATTACCTGTTAGAAGGATGTGTGTGTAAGTTTAGGTAGAAATATTAACATTATTAAATCCTAGTATATTGTGGATACTTTAGTTGTTATATTATAATTTAATATGAATATTTTATGGAGTGTATAAGAAAATAAAATAAAGGAGTTTGAGGGAGGGTGTTACCACTTAATCAGGTAATTCCTTTTTGTTTGCACCAACGGGTTTATTTTGAAGGGTTTCAGACACAAGGAGTATTAAATAAGTAAGGAAGAGATTATAGGGAGCTAATTTGGTATAGGTTTGGTTGAGGAAAAGTTTTTTGAGAGTTATGAGGCAGTGGTAGGAGAGGAGGCCTTTTATAATGGAGGAGGGGTGGCACTCCTATATTATTTTAAAAGAAAGGAACCCCACACATATTTTTTATTGAAAGTGGTTTGATAAGATATAAAAGTATATAAAAGGGAGGATAGGTTCTAAATATTTACATCCAATGGATTTATGTCAAGTTTTTAGGGATTTTTAACCCTTAATGTTATGGTTTAATCCCTTATTAAGCTTAATTTAACCTTAATTGTTGTAATTAATTTTAGTTACTTCACTAATATTTTTGGTAAAAAACTATTTTTAACTTTTTATAAATTATAAATTATTCTGATTACAAATATTGAATCAATTTTTCCAAAGTCCAAACCCATAATTGGAAAAAATTAATTTAAAATTAATCCCATAGTCAGGTCGATAATGCATGTTTATGAAATGAAAAATGACCAAAAGTTTGTTATGTTTTATATCCAATTTCATTGTGAAATATTTTCCAATTACGTTAATTGTATTAATTGGTAAAAATATAATTTCATTAAACCCTTAAACAAAATTAAAATATAATTTATCATTATAAATAAATTATATGAAAAAGTAGTTTTGAATTAAAATCCAGTATTTTTAACTCTTCATTAAAAAAATGATACCTTAGAGAAAAATACAAAGAATTTATCCTAACATAATTTTTATGTTTCACTCATGTATATTAATTTTATTTTGACAAATTAAAAATATAAAAGTTTCAAAAATTGGATTTAAAATGGGTTATCTTTTAAAATGTGAAAAAATTACCTTTATAAAAAACAGGTTTTAAGCATAAAATTGGGTTTGTTCTTATATTTGGTCTATAAAATCTATTGGATGAATAATAAAATATTTTATTTAATATATAACATGTATATTACATTAAATCACTAAAAATGTGTAATTAAGTTAATTTATTAGGGTTAAAACAACTCAGTGAGCATAATAATATTTTTTTATAAAAATACCCCTCATATATTCAATTGGTTATTATATTAATTTCTAAATATTTTAAAACTTATTAATTAATTTTATATTTTTTGAAAACCATATATTTAGATAATTTATTTATTAATATTATTAAAAGATAATTTAATGGCTAGGATACATATTATTATATTCTTTAAATAACATATTATTGTTCGGTAACACTCGGTCTTGTATGTTATGAAATCAATCGAGGAAAGTCTTTATTGCATGTAATACAAGAAAACCTAGATGTTTCATGTAGAGTAAGATAAAATGTGTGTTGTGTATTTTTCAATTAATCTAATCATAGTGATTTAATATAAATTAAACTATATTCAACGTTTCATGAAATTCAAAATATCAAAAAAAATTGTTAATTCGAAAAAAATAATTCACAAACTCTCGAGGTGTTATATTATAACCCCTTAATATAAATTTCACCCTCAAAATTCATTTGTGTTATCAAAGGTTTTACACTTTAATGTTTCATTTATATACTCAAAATCACATCAATGAATACTAAAACTTCCCTTAATGAAACTTGGACTCATAACGATTACCCAAAGTAACATATAACTAGGTTTCCACATAAGAGAACATAATTTGGGAGAGAGTATTGGTCATGGAGGAAAAGGGTAAAAATTTATAGAGAGTGAATGAGGTCATTAATTATAAACAAGAGAATGATAATTGAAAAGGTGAGGGCCTAAAAGTCATAAATCTGTGATGATGTAAAAGGATATTATCTTAAAAAAAATAAAGGTATTAGGAAAAAGTTTTTTACGATCATTTTTTTAACTTTGATTAATTACTTTATTTACCAAGTATATAAGGAAATATACATAATTGATATATTATATATACAAAATTTCATTCTATCGTTATTTTGTTATCAATTTATAATTCATCCATTACTTTATGTAATGGATATCCATAAATTAACTTTTATGATAGGGGAAATAAAATACACTTTTAAAGGATCATAAAGCCTAAAAAATAATGGAAAGTTTAACTATTAATCTCTAAATATTATTAAAAAATCAATATAGTTAATACATTAATATTTAAACAAAAAAAATAAACTCTAATGTTTCATAATTAATAATTATAAAAAAATTACACATTAACCCGGACATTGCGTAGGCCAGTGGTAGGCGTGAAACCCTTATTGTCCTTGGATCATTGGTTCAAGAAAAACGGCCTTACCAGACTTGATTGGTTATCTCCTAAAATACCTGATTTCATTTTCTAAAACCATGCTAATATAATTTCCAAAAAATGATGTACCACTACAGGAATTAGAGGTATTTGCGACATGCTATTTGCAATGGGATCCCGTTGCAAATAGGCTTTAGTGACGGGGCCCCGTTGCAAATAGCCCGTTGCAGAAAACAACGTCGAAAATACTATTTTTTACGATGGGATTGTCGCAAATAGTATTTATGACGGGGAAGTGCCCCATCGCAAATAAGTTTTCGATTATATACATTATATATAAAATCTTTTGCAACGGGTTAGTCACAAATAGTATTTGCGACGGGCCTGTCGTCCCGTGGCAAATAATTTTTCAAAAAATTTATATTTAAAGTATCTGTGATTAGAGCCCATCACAAAAGGCCCCATTGAAAATACTAAACATAATTAAAAATAATATAATTAATAAAATTATGATTAATTTAAAAATTATATTAATATTATTAAAATAATTAAAAATAAAAAATATTAAAATTCTCAACATTTTCAAAAAAATATAAAAAAATCATCAAATATTATTATTATTATTAGTAAAATAAAAAAAATTTAAAAAATATAATACTAAAAAAATATATTTAATAAAATTATGATTAATGAAAAATTAATATTAATATTATTAAAATAATAAAAAAATAAAAAATTCATAAAATTCTTAATATTTACAAAAAATTTAAAAAAATCATAAAATATTATTATTATTATTATTAGTAAAATAAACATATATTACAAAATATAATACTAATAATAAATACTAAAATATGAAAATAAAAAAAAATTAAATTATGTAATAGTTTCACCAATATAAAAGACAAAAACTGTAATTAGTTCATATTACAACAAACCTTGAATTCCAATGTTTTTAACATAAAAAAATCACTGGGGGGTCGTCTTCTGGAGTAGGTGGAGGAGCTGTAGGAGATTGTGGAGGAAACTCCATCCCTAAGCAACGATTCAAATGACACATGTACTCCATCTACTTGTGATGCTGCTGCTACTGTTGTTGCTACCATCGATGCATCTCCTCCTTGTACTGATGCTGCTATTGTGGCTACTGCCAACCCATCTCTTCATGCTGCTTCTACAAACTCTATATAAGCTTAGTCTGAGTTCGCAACTACTCCTAATACTGTGAGGTAGAATATTATGCCTCTCCATGAGCTCCTCTCAAGCTGGACACCGACATCACAACTATACCATAATAAGTACCAGAAGTCAAATGAGAGTCGATACCAACTACTTGACCCTACTCAAAGCCATACCGAGTCGCCTGCATCCATGCCGCCTCATCAAAATGGTGGGCACTGGTCTGATCAGTTGTCTTGTCCTGACTCTCAGTCTCTGTCTGAGAGGTCTCAACCTCATATAACTCCTTCAATTCCAATTTGAAATTAAAATTATGAAAATATTATATGTAGTTAATTTTCAAACTGAAAAAAATAATACTAACCACAATAGGATGCTGGTGATCACCTCTAATCTCTCCAGTGGCTGGATCACTGTACATCCTCTGATAAATGTCGTACTCCATAATATAGGGATACTCGACTGCCTATAGAAATATAAAATAAACTGTTTATATTTAAAGTTATATAAAATATTTAAAAAGATACTTACCAATTTCTCTCTATGCATACTGAATGTACGACTACCAACTCGATGCATCACTTCCTGTCTCCCCCAGTTCTGCCGACCCACTGAAGATCTCCACTAAAATCCACCATCCAACCAGTGTAAATATAATCCAGCCCAAATGAGAGATGAAATGTATTCTGGTCAGTGGGCTCTACACAACTAATCAAATTATGTCACTCCTGCTTTATTAATGTCTGTTCATATCAAATTGTGAAAAAAATTGATGGAAACAGTCACGCATATACACCTACCATGCTGCGTGGATAGCGTTACACATGCTATCATCAATGAGATACCATAAACCCTACAAATAATTTATTATATCAAGCTATAAATAAAATAAATTTCAAAATAAATATTATTTATTTACGTATCATCCAATGATTGAACCTGTTGAGCCGCACATCAATGAGAATCTGTTCCCATGTGATCCATGGATGAGAAAAATAATTTCACAAGATAGTGCTCCCCTATCCAACAGCTAAATGTGCAATACTATGAAAAAAGAATAAATAATCAAAAAATTAGTATATATATAAATAAATTAATGAAAGCTAACTTAAATATATAGGTTACCATACCTCTGTGTGCATGGATCAAAGACAAGATGTGGACGTCGCTCAGGGATAGGGTCAGGAATCATCAGTTGCGCAAGACCACACCCTCTCTATGTACCCCCTGAACCGCCAGTAGGCTGAGGGTCAGATGATCCAAAATCCCCCTCATCCAAAGGTAGCTCAGCCTCCTACAACTCACAAAATAGATCAGGATCAATCTAAAACACAAAATTATTGTTGTTAGAAGATAATTGAAAATAACTATTATATATAGATATATATTATTTATGATTATTACCATCATTTAACAATGTCAATGTACATCTTCACCCTCAACTCCATTGTTGTCAATGTCAATGTATTCATCTTCCTCTTCAGCATCATCAATATCCATATGAGTTTCAGTTTCATCATCTCTTGTCATTTCAAATTCATTTGTAACATCATTAATATCTTCTTCATCATCGAATCTTAATTGTGGGCTATCAACATCAATATTCACGTCTTTTTGTGAAAAATATAGATTTTGGGAAGTCTCTTGAAAAATATCAATTCCTTCCACTTCAGTAGAACAACATTCAGTTTGATTCAACTGGTTTTCCCATGATTTCATTTTTATTATGCTCCACCAATCACTCAAGTCTCTTGAAGTAGAACAATACTTTGCATAATAAATTTGATGTGCCTGTTGAGCTAGTAAAAATGTTTCATTTAGTCCTAGAAGACTTTTATATTTAATATCAAAGATTCCATGAGTCAGATGAACACACAACCCTCTCTCAGTATCCAACCATTGACATTTAATCAGCATTATATAATTCTATCCTAGATAACACGTCTCAATAATTTCATCCAGAATTCCATAAAAGTCAAATTCAGTTTCTCTATGATGTGATCCTCTCAAGAAAACTCCACTGTTCATTTTTTTTGATTCCCCATATGCACGTGAATGAAATCGAAAACCATTCACCACATATGAATTATAAGATTTAACCATATTGGAGGTGGGTTACTCAATATACACAGTCACTTATCAATTTTATTATCATGTTAAGACACCTGAAAATTTGTAAAAAATATATCAATATAATAAATAATAAACAGAATTGATATTAAACCATCAATAATTTATGTTACTAGTTTTTTAAACCACTGAGAAATTTGTTTTGTCTATATTCTTTAAGAGAAACTGCTATAATTTGAGGAATTTGTTTCTTGATATGATTATCATATAACCTAAAAATAAAATAAGTTTACATACTATAACATAAATTATTGAATAAGTTATAGAAGCACTCACAGTACAAATGATGTCATTTCTTCATAGTTGAGTAGAACATATGTATGAGCTCTATGTTGTTTATCATCTAAAATCCATCATTCATGAACTACACCGAATCAAAGATTTATCTGATTAAAAACTGATAATTGACTATCCATTTCTTCATTAACATTAAACTCGTTTTATCCCATGTGATTGTGTTTTGAGGGATATTCATATTCAAAATAATGAAAGAATAAAAAAGTAGTTTCCTCTTGCTAATAAGCATTAGCAATTGAGCCTTCAACTGATGCTTTGTTATGTACATTTTCTTCAATTTCTGCATGCATATCTCGAATGGGTACATCCATCGAAACTATTCTGGACCTCCATATTTAGCTTCATGTGGAAAATGTAATATCAGATATTCCATTGAGTTAAAGAAATTTGGTGGAAAGATTTTTTGCAATTTACATATAATTACAACAACATCTTCTTCCAGTTTTCTTAGTGCATTGTAGTCTGTTGTCACTGCCCAAATGTCTCAAAAAATATATGATATGTCTCTTATAGAATCCAAAATCATATAATTCAACAAACTTCTGGATCTAAGCGGCACAAGTCTTTCCATTATAACATGGAAATCATGAATTTTTAATCCAGTAATATAACTATTCTTAACACATCTTCCCAAATTATAAGCATAACCATCTGGAAGTCTCAAATCTGCAATCCACTAAAAAATAATAAGCGACTCTCATTGGATATTGTATAATATGCTTTTGGCTTCATTAACCTCTGTGATTTGACATTTTCAAATAGTTCATCTTCTGGTCGCCTGAAAATTTGGGCAAGATCTAATAGTGCCTTTACTGTATCTTTGGTCTTACCTGGTGTATCCAAAACTGTATGAAATAAATTATCAAAATAGTTATTCTCAATATGAATGACATCTAACATGTATTGGACCACCAAATCAAACCAATATGGAAGATCCCAAAAAATATTCGTTTTATCCAATTATGTTCTTTCCCAAAGACATGGATATTCTATTGGTTTACTGTTGGCCCAAATGTAATGGGTGGTAATGAAAATACATCTGATTTTAACTCTGTACCTGAGATCATTCTTAGAGGTTCATCCCATTCAATTGTACATTTTCTAAAATGAGATTTTTTCCTCTGAAATGGATGATCGTTTGGAAGAAATCTGCGATGATAGTTAGAATAGAAAGGGTTTTTTTCCATTGACGAGCATAAAGGCTTTGTTGTCTTTCATACAGTAAGAACATGATTTCAGACCATGTGTACTCCATCCAGATAACATTTCATATGTCAGAAAGTCACTAATAATCCACATCAATTAAGTTTTTAATATGAAATTTTGTTTCGAAGCAACATCATATGTACTAACACCATCATTCCACAATGCGATTAACTCATCAATAATTGGTTTAAAAAAACATCAATATTATTTTTTAGATGTCCTCAGATTAATAAGGTAAAAAATATATAGGGATCCTTCATCAACATCCATGGAGGTAAATTGTACAGAGTTATAAAGAACTTCCAACATGAATAATGACTACCATAAGAACCAAACGGATAGAAACCATTAGTATAAAGACCCAATCACACGTTTTGGGCTTCTAAAGAAAAAGACGAATGCAGACGGTCAAAATGTTTCCATGAATCACCATCAGATGAATGATTCAAGATTTTATTTGTTGAAATCTTGTTTTTGTGCCATTATATAATTGATGCTGTGTTCTGAGACATAAATTAATGCTATAACCTGGGTTTAAGGGGAAAATATCTCAACTATTTTATTGGAATTGATCCAGACTTCCCTAGTTAAGCTTCTTAATACCTCAATTGTCCACATGTGGGAAAACTATCCAATGAATATTTTTCACAATAATATAAGATGCAATCATTTGGACATGCATGAATCTTCTGATAACTAAGGCCCAAATTATGAACCAGCCTCTTGCTCTTATAGTAATTTACAGACAACACATTTCCTTCAGGTAACAGTGTTTTAACCAAAAAAAATATCTGATCAAAACAGTTGTTTTCCATTACATTATCTGATTTAATAGTCATAAAATTTTAAACCACTTATAAATTTCAAATCTTACGACCCGGATATAATACATCCTCAATAGACCTCAATAAATCATAAAATTCAGATGGTACCAACTCAGGAGTTAAATCAATATCATCTCAAGTTTCAGTTTATTGAACAGATGGACCTACAACATCTTGTACTAAATTTTGAAACCACGATGGATCCAGAATCAAGTTATTAGTATCTTGTCTAGAACTGTGTACACTATGTTATTACCAGAAAACATAATCTGTTTGAAAACAAAACCGCAAGAGATGTCCCCCAACCTTGTCAAATGTGTCAAATGTACTCAGAGCACATTTTTTACAAGGAAACTTTATTGTTCCTTTTGAAACATATTCTGGTTTTGATGATGCAAATGATAAGAAAGATTCAACACCCTCAATATATACATGATTTAAACCAGAACCATTTGGATTTCTATGTTGATTTATCCAAGCTCGATCATATAATAATGACTGTGGTCGACATCCTTGTTCAATATTTTTCTACAAAATATAAAATAATTACTGTTTTTGAATAACTTGAAATTATAAAAACAATATATGAAAAAAATATAAATAATTACAACTACTTCTAAATAATTACTATTACTTATGGGCGGCTATTTCGGATCGGTTCAAAACTCCCAACAGTTCCATATCTAACGACACGCAGACCTGCTTTCCAAAGGCAGGCGTTCGCTAAGCGATTTTGCCAGTGACACTTAATAACTCACATTGGTCGAGAGGATGGGAAGTCGGTCTCATCGCACCCATTGGGGGGGGGGGATTATTTCCTATTCCGAAACTCTCTTATAGATTTAAGACGTATTCATATGTTTGCGAATCTTTGGTTTATACCCAAGCATAGTATCCACGGATTACTCCTGGTTGGCAATGGTCAAATGGACGTAGGGGTTCAAAATCATTTATGCCTGAGGTTTACCATCCCTCATTGGATTTATGGTCCTTAAGAGTTTGAACTCACTAAGACGACACTAGTTTGAAGCCTCATAACCAGGCACTCTAGAGTTTATTTTCATCCAGGGGGACAGATAACGACTTGAGCGTTTGGATCGAACCTGTGATACGGGCTTCCTACATATCCCCATGAGAGGAATCCGAACCCTCGTAGTTTGGAAATACAATTTAATGTCAAGCGGGATGAAGGATGAACCGACATGAAGGGGGTCAGAACGGCCGATTTTTGGCCTCGAACCTCATGGAGGCTTCCTACGTACCATGCCTTAACAAGGATAAAATTCCTCATAGTTCGCACTGGAGTGTCAGTGAACCGACGTGAAGGTGGAGCCGGGGGTCCAATGGTGATTGGGCTTGAACCTCTTGGATTCTTCCTACGTACCCTAACTAGGAGACATGGATCAAAGTCCACATAGTTTGGATTGGAGTGGGTCTTACGCTCTGAGGCAGCGCTAGGTAATGGATTGGGGCTTACACTCTGAGGAGGCCCAGGGTAATGGATTGGGGATTACACTCTAAGGAGGCCCATGGTGTGCATTGGGGATTACACTCTAAGGAGGCCCATGGTGATGGATTGGGACTTAAACTCTAAGGAGGCCCGTGGTGTGGATTGGGGATTACACTATGAGGAGGCCCATGGTGATGGATTGGGTCTTACACTCTCAGGAGGCCCATGGTGTGGATTGGGGCTTACAATCTGAGGAGGCCCATGGTGTGGATTGGGGATGACACTCTGAGGAGTCCCATGGTTATGGATTGAGGCTCACACTCTGAGGAGGCCCATAAGAGGATGTAATGGTCGATGCTTTTACTCTAAGCCCACGTGAGTCAAGCTTGGTGTGAGAAACAATAGGTAGAAGGAACAGACGATCACATCGCAAAAGGTGCATCCATGGAAATTGGAGTGGGGATTACACATTGAGCAGCCCAAAAAGTCGGGGCTTACTCCGAGATGGATGCCCATGGTGAAAAAGTGTAGCAGGAGAGGGAATTGTCCCCAAAGAAGGATAGACCAACACCCTTCCCCACTACGCCCTTCCTTGGCCATGGATGTGGGGAAGTACGGAGGTTCATGGGGGCTTCCTTCTGATGGGTAGTCCTCCATGCCTCGGGGAGGGGAGACGTGCCCCAGTCCTAAGAAGTGGAGGGGTAGAAAGGGGATTCCTGGGCTCAGACTCCGCATTACCGTGGGAATATGAACCCAGGAATTCTTTGGGAATCCGCTCAAGGGCCGGAGAAACCCCTTCGCCCTCACTTACCATGGGTATGTGAACTCAAAACGGTGTGCCGATGCGTCTAAAGGTAACATAACATGGGTTCGGTGGATTTGGTGGAGGCCTCGGCTCGGGGCCGATGAATGGGCCCATGTGGGGGTTGCAGAGGATTAGACCAGATTGAAAGGATTTAATCTGGCTCGGGGAATGGGAACTCCGAAGGATCTAGCGGGCCACAAAGTTATATGAGTTGTGGATCCCTTCATGTAAGGAGGTGCTACGCGGTTAGAGAGGCCATCCACGAACCAGGTTGGTCTGCAGACTGATGGGCATTCCACGAACCAGGGTGGTTCGTGGCTTGTTTGGTATCCCACGAACCAGAATGGTTCGCGGATTCGGGTTCAGCCTGCATACCAGGATGGTATGTGGAGAGGTCCATGCGATGAGCGGTGGCCGAGGGCGACACCGGTCAGGGGTTCATCGGTCGGGGCTTCGCCCGGGTAGGGTGGTTCTACGCGGTGTGACAGATCGAAAAAGAGGAATAAACTCCCCGGTCCGCGGGGGTGAATCCATGTAGGGGCCATGGTTCACGGTCTTCTTTTCTTTGTTATTTTAGGTTCTTGGTTCACCAAGTTGTTATGCGTTTTTGGTTCCTTATTAATTCGCTTCTAGCTTCATACCTGTTCTGGTTCGTGAACTGGAACTTCGATGTTTGCGAAATCCTAAGCCCCTTCCTTCGAAATCCTTCCACCCGAATCTGATCGATCTCCAAAATTTTCCCCTTTGCTCTTCCCACTCCATATCCTTTTATAAAGTGGGGAAAAGGATGTATCCGTGGTCACGCGACACCTTTTTCAGAGGCCCATGACCAGAAACCCGGTTTATGGATGACTTGGTCAATCCGCAACTCACGTGGGGAATTGAACGTACCTCCTCTAAGAACAAAACTAGCCTAGGGAGTGCTTCGTGGCCACACAGGGTTTCACCTCCATTCCGCGAATGATAGAGGATGCAGCTGGGGCTGGTCGATGCAGTCCGCGGCTAGGGCAGTTCGTGATGGTAAACTGGGTTGGTGCCCGTCCTGCGTCATGCCCGCGGAGGATCCCGCCTCTGTTCCGCGAACGACAACAGTCCATGGAGGGGGTGCTTCGTGGAATCAGCCGCATACTATTATCATTGGAATGGTCCGCGGACCGGTTCGGCTCATTCCATACTTTGAGTATTCTCTACACTCTTCCACAATTCATTGTGGGGGAAATTGGGTAGAATCGCCCTTGGATTAAAGGGGATTCTCATTCTTCCTTTTCATATTTTTCAGGACCCTACAAATGCCCCCTATCAGAATGGGGTCCGATTAGAATGGAGAGGAGGTCATTCCGATGTAGAGTGGTCCTGAAACTTGGATGGTTTGAGGTAGGGGAGTGGACCTGTTAGGAGACCATTCCTATAAATACGGGGGCCCCTCCCTTTGTCTTTTATCGGATTCTTCGCGAAACCAGAGCTCTCTCTCTCTTTTTTGTCTCCATGTGCTCATTCCTTCGTGAAACGACTCATCGGTGAACCAGCTGCAAATTCCATGAACCATTCCTCATTTGTGATTTCCTTCACCTGCGGACCAATCTCCATACTTTGAAATAACACTTTTAATTAATTAAAAAGTAAGTCACAACGGGCTGTGTAGGAACTTGCTCCGCGGTTTCGATGGTCCACAGTCTGAAACCTTCCAGACCTTGAAAATTTCTGAAGTCTTCTGAACCTAATTATTTAAATACGAGATTAAGATTCCATGGATCAACCTATTTTGTGGTTTTCTGGCCAGCGCTCTACGGGCCAAAGTACCGCGGACCTCTTCCCCGTAGGGCTGGTTCGCGGGATGCAGTCATCGCGAACCACATTTTGAGCCCTGCTTGTGGACCTCGTCATTAAGACTTCTTGGACTCCTTTTCCATATGATTTGTATTTTTTGTCCAGATTTTATTAATCTGGACTAACCATTTGCCTGGTTTTCATAATGCAGGGAGAAAATATGGTTCCCCCTCGTCCTGCACCCAGGACTGCTGCCGAGCCTGTTTCGATTGGTGATTGATGCCTAAAGGATGTGGCCAGCTCTGTTAAGGATGGAATCCACCACTCACCACTGTGCTCCTTCCTTGCCGATCGGATCTCTGAGTCACAGTGGTAGTAACCCTTTTCCAACAACCTTCCTGCCTACGGGTTTAGTTTACTGTCCGATACGCCGATTTTGGTACCATCTCGTGACAGTAATCCTACAGCATGGATATTTACTAGCACCATCCCTCGATCTATGATATCTGCCAGAGGGTGGCCTTCTGTAAGGGATACAACTGCTAGGTCTATGTTGAATCACCTTCCTGTGTCCCCGAAAGGGGAATAACGTCAGCTAGATGGGAAAATTCATTATTACCGGAGCATTGCCCACAATTCTATGGTAAACAACCAGCATGGCTGGTCAGTGGATTGGGACCTCAGGCCCGTAGGGGCATTTAAGTCATTGGATTGGGGGTGGACCTTCTGGGTTCGCCAGATCTATATAGAATTTGAAGTAGAATTGCGAGACGAAGGCTTATATGAAGCTATCTGGGTGTCCCAAACCTATACCCATCGGCCTGAAGCCCTCTCCAGGAAACTTATGAGCCGTTGGAGTCCAGACACCAACATATTCCACCTGGTCCATGGTGAGGTGGGTATTATTCTTTGGGACGTCTTCCAGATTTCAGGGGTCCCCATTGTTGGGGGTATGTATGAAGAATTCATGCCTCCCTCTACTGTGTGGGATGATGAAGAGAGGACTCCCCCTTTGTGAAGCAGCTTATTGACCAGGCCCAGAAGCATTCAAAGGATACGTCTCCAAAACATCTTGTCCCATATTGTGAATGGGTCAAGGATTTTTATAGAGAGAGAAAGTACATGGCTCTCCCACGAAGGCCCATGACCTGCCCTACAATGGAGTCCCAAAGGTAGAGGGGCACCTACTGGCTGATCCTGGAGGAAGGCCAGTTCAACAACTGGGGCTGGGAGCTTGTTCCGGATGTTGATCGGTTGCTTAGCTATATTACCGATGGGGGTCAGCATAACCGGGAAGCTAGCCCTTTCCAAATTCTCTAGGAATGGTTGGGAGCGCATATCAAGAATTGATACACCTTCATCAACCCTCTTCAGATTCTGGGCACCGTATTCCGACCGTACTTGCAAACAACTAGCGGGGTCATGCCCGAAGAGTGGGTGGCCCAAGAGAAGGATGGATAACAGACGGTTCATAATATGCGTCTGGTGTCGAGTCAGATCTCAAGTTATGATCATTTCAATTTCTAACCATATCCCTCCCCGACTGGTCTATTAGAAATACCATATCAGAGAAGTTTAGCAAGCAGGGAAATCTCTTTTCCCTCCGAGAGGGCATTCTAGTGGTCCTTATCGGTGGGGAACTAATCTGTGAGGGAGACGCGCCTTGCCAATTTGGACGTCAATTTGGCTGCATCCAGACACTGTGTCCTCCCGCACTCAATGGTGCCTGCGAGAACCGCCATTTATTGGTGGCCCGAAAACTGTGGTTAATGATTACCAAGGAAGATACTGGTTCTGAGGTTATAAATCCTGCGCTTGCAGACTCCATGCCTTTCTTGTCTAAGATCTATACAGACTCCTGGGTGTAATCGTACCTGAATGGCCAGCTAGAGATGTGGGTTCCCAGTGTCTTAAGTCCCAAGCCATTGAAGGGAAAGATGAAGTGAAATGGGGATAGCACTTCAACCTAGCCGGCAAGGTCCTTTGCAACCCTACCGATCCCGTGCTTCCGGGGAAGATTTTAACGGACATAGGTGTATCCTCTTATGCCCTTGAAGCTGCCCGGAGAGAGTTGGTTATTCCCGCGGATGCTGCCTTTCCGATGACCTGAGGTCAATGGGACAAATTCAAAGGCCGTTCATCCTTTTTTAGCTAGTATCCCTGTTCTTTATGGAAGTATCTCTAGAAATCAGAAGTGGAATTTGAAAGGATGGGCTACATATCTGATCCTGTTGACATTCTTTATGATGCGGACCCGGAGAGGGACAAGCGGTATATCTAGGACCTCGAGGCTTACGTTCATGCCCGCCAGGGTTATGCAGTGTCGACTCATCGAGTCCAGGCCAATCTACGATTGGTGACTGACGACGAGGAGGAAGAGAGTGATCACTCTTCAGGGGGCGGTGATCTCAGTGGTTCCCCCACTATGGATGAGGCAAGGAAATTCCCCCTTTCCCATGAGGTCCCACACACAGGTAGCTCCAGAGAGTTCTAGGGTGACAGTGAGATCCAGAACACAAACACAACCATTGGTTCCCCCACCAGCCCATGTTGCTACCCAACCCTCTCAGGTCAATTCTCCATAGCTAGTCGTTCCTATTAAGACCACATTTCTGGATTCTTGGAGGATTTGGGATGACCTGAGGGTCGGTGGCTCGGATGAGGTGGTTTGGGCGTTACTCCAAACGAGCCATCATGAGCTTCCGGGTATTGGGATGATCTTCGCTCTGCCCCACTTGCTGCTGGAAGAGGATTTGGATGAAATAGTCACCTCATTGAAGGAGATGGATGCATAAGTTCATTCACTCCGGAACCGGATTTATGGGTATGCTCGGGTGTCCATGATGATAAGACATCCTAAATCATCTGATCTCGAAGAAGAGGTTGTCATGTTCGTCTATTCCGGCTTTCCTCTTCCTTTACTGTGAATATTCTAAAGTTTCTTCCATTTATGCAGGGTGCCGAGGATTCCCAGGGGGCAATCCCTTCCCCAGAGTATACTCCCCATGGGACCGCAATAGGCAAACACGTGCTTTCAGCTACAGGGATCATCGATGAGCGGTCTCCTGGCACAGCTGAGCTCATGGAAGTGACTATTGCCAACCCAACATATTCTGATTCTGTTAGTTATTAACTTTTTTTGGTGCATGGTGTAGGGCCACTCAGAGACATGGCTGTGGATACCCAACCGGTCATACCTTCTTCCCCCTTATCACCTGAGGGATCACCTATAGCCACACCTGAGCATAATGAAATGGCAGAACTTACTGAAGGGGCTAGTGAGACGGACGCTTTACTTCTGCCTTAATCAGTCAGAGATACGTCAGAGGAGGAACAACTGGAAGTCGAGACTCATGTTGATCATACGACCTTTATAGTTATGGGGGAGGATGGGGAGTCCATGACTACCAAAGAGGCCCCAAATCTGACAGGGCCAGCTGCCTCAGACCCAATTGATCTCGTGGTAATGGAGGAAGATCCTGCCATCAGGACAGTTGTTGGAAACCCAGATCGGGCCATTATTTTGTTTACCGGGGGAGGGATTTCCCCGGGCTTGATCTTCATAGCCAACCGCTTGGGGACAACTTTGAGAGTTGCTGGCCTTGGGTATGGACTTAGGTCCTGGACACCTTTGGGGGTTCCCAGGACTCCCTTGCCTCTCAGAGATGTAACGTCTTCCTCGAGTGGCCGCGGCGGTGCAGAGCTTGAGGATACCGACTCCTTGAAGATCAGGGCTAATTTTATCAATCTCCTTCCACTGACTCTTTTCTCTTCCCTTTTCTGATTAGGGATACTCATATGTCTAATCGAATCTGAGGCTTTAGGACCATGATCTTTGGCGTTGGCGATTGTGCCGTCAGATCTGATCGTTCCTGTGACCACAACCGTCGGGGGCGAAGTTGCTGCGATGCCAGGGTTTGCGGGTGAAGCCGCATCGGGTCCCTCCTTGATGATGATCATCCCTGAAGATGTATCTTCATCCAGGAGTGACTCCGAGCCTGATCAAAATGTCCTTTCCAGTCTTCATCCTGCTCACAAAAGGGCTTGGGAGAAAATTTGGAAGCTGATTTCTTAGACGCCCTTGGCCGAGATACTGACCAAATTACCAAAGCTACACAATCTGTTTATATTGATAGGATTTGGAGGATTTGAATACCATGGTATTTATGATATAGTCAAGAAGTTGGTCGCTTACTGGGAAATACTGGGTGGTTTTGAATCTATCCTTTCTACTTCTCAATCTGAAGCTTACTTTTCCACGACCCGATAGCTTTGTCGAACAGAGGCTCATGATCATACCGGGGTAGTTGCAAGACTCCAGGGAGAATTCAATGAGCATCGTTCTCGACTGGAGGTTCTAAGGAATGAAATACATCGGATGCATTAGGAAGAGACTAATGTCACCGCCATAATTGAAGAGGGGGAGCAGCGGGTGGAGGAGGAGATGAGGGGGAGCTCAAAGGCGGCCCAGGAGGCAGAAGCAATGCGGGATGGTGCAGAAGCTGAGAAATCCTTACTCCAGAATATCTATCAAGCAATTGAGGATTCTCATCAGTTCCTGATATAACATTGTGAATCCACTAAAAACCTCCTTTAATAACCTTTCATGCCATAGGAGGTTCCTGATTGTGGATTCCATTCTTACCAACTTTGTTATGGAACAAAGAAATGTTTTTCCTCAGCTCTCTTGTTTCCTTCTCCTATGTCAGGAATTATTTGATGTTATTTCTGTATAAGTTAATTCACAAAACTTAGAGTAATCAGAGTTCATGACAATTGATAAATATAAAAAGAATAAAAAAATGAGCTCTAACTTTTTCCTGGATCATGGGATCCAACGAGCATAGTTTGACTATTTCTAGGGTTTTGTAGAAAAACCCGAAACACTTTTTGTCTTTTATTTTAAAACCCAAATTTTTCTTGGGTCCATTTGGTGTGGACCCAGCTGGTATGGCATGGATTTTTCTTAGGTCTCCCTTTTCGGGTTTTCGGCCTAACAGGGTTTGCACCTCTTTTTTTGTGAGCGGTTTAAAGTCCCGCCGACAAGACTATCATTACTGATGTTTTAGGTCAAATAGCTTTGACCAGGTATGGTGGGGTGAGGGAACCAATGAGGTTTGGTTGATTAAAAGATGTCTCCATATCCTCCAGATGCATGTGGGTGGAACCTATTTAGATTTGAACGACATGGAGGGCATTTCTCAAGGCATGGGGGCCGTATCAGCGTACAGAGGTAGGAATAACATCACCTAATGAAATCTTGCCTTTGGTATATGGGCCATGGGAGATCAATATGCATAGCCACTGAGGGCATGGTATGAATAGTCTTACAAAGGGTTCCTCAAGTCAATGACTCTCCATTTCTGATGGCCTGAGGACTTCATGGAAGTCCAGCTTATGGAAACCACCTTGGGTGGCTTGGAAAATTATGAAAACCACTAGGGGTGGACCAGAAAGGGTGTGTGCCATATGAAAGGGTTTGAGAACATATTTATTAATCAAGAATGTGGACACATGGTCCCTTTACTATGCATTTTTCTAGTGTAAAGGATGGTTAGAGCTTGGTGCAGTTTAAAGTCATGCAGCCTGGACATTCTTCAAAGTGGAATGGATTCTCATGGTTCTCGGTAATCTTGTCAGAGACATTCCACTATATTTAGGTAGGGTTATGAAATAGGTTGTTAAATTGTTGCTCAGAAGGTCTCCGAATCCTGGGATGGATATGGGGGCTCAAAGGCCAAGAGGCGTACGAGGAGAAGCATTGCTTAAGGAAATCTTGCCTTTGGCAGACAAGCCAGGGGTGATCAATATGCAGATCCACTGAGGGCATGGTATGCATAGTTGTGCAAAGGTGTCCTTAGGACAATTATTTCATTCTCTCGATAGCTGGGTAAATTCAAGGAAGTTTGTGATTCAGGACCACCAGGGGTGGTTTATAAGAGTTTGGCTTTTTCTAAGTAAAAAAGTATGGTTTATGAGGATAGGGTGCCTGGATACGGGAGAAACATCGAGGATAAATTTCCGAGAATGGGTGAAGTCATTCCTGCTCATGCTGGTGCGATACAGTGGTTTGTGTAGGTCTGACCCGTGCACTAAGGGACATAGGAAAGCCTCTGTTTCTTGCTGAACCCATGACATGTTTGACCGTGCAATTTAACTTTATGCGGCAAGGATGACTTCTGTGTAGTTTAACATCATGTGGTAAAGATGAGGAGCATTATTTAAAGTATATTGTGCGGTTTAACATCATTTAGTGGGGACGGGGGGAATTTTTAAACCAGTGAAAATTCTCATAGTTGGAGGCATTTCCTTGGATGTTTAATGCTTGGTCTTCGCAGCTTTATGCCAAGCAGACAAGATATTCCGTGTAGTTTAACGTCATGCGGTAAGGACGTAGTTGCAAAGGCTGCTCTTGATCAGAGTTTGACTGGGCTTGAATATCTCGGCATGATCAAGATGTGGAGAGGGGTTGATTGGTGCAAATCGTGGTTCTGGGGCTTCTTGGATCAAGAGAAATGATATGGGGGCTCTGAGGCCGATAAGCGTACGGAGCTAGGAAGAGTATCGCTTGAGGAAATCTTGCCTTTGGTAGCACTAATACAAATACGGGCAAGGGAAGCACCCCCTTATATCAGCGCTAAGAAAAACCGCTGATAAAGGTTACCCTGTATCAACGCTAACATTTTAGCGCTGATAAAGGTGTTCTTTATCTGTGCTTTTCTAGCACTGATAGAGGGCCTCTTTATCAGCGCTACAATTTTAGCGCTGATACATGGAGTCTTTATCAGTGATTTTCTAGCGTTGATAAAGAGGCCCTATATCAGCACTAGAAAAGCACTGATGAAGAAATCCTTTATCAGCGCTTTTGTAGCGCTGATAAAGGGTACTATTATCAGCGCTAAAAAAGTGATGATAAAGGTAGTCTTTATCAGCGCTTTTTTAGCACTGATAAAACCTTACTCCATTTTTTTTATAAAGTAGATCGTACAGTGCCTTCGTTTTATCACGACCTAAAGCTCTTGTGGTACTGGAACCCTACGACTCCCCTCTGCCGCCTACTGAGATCACGTTGCCAGACCTTCGCCGCCCTCGATTCTCGTTGCCGAACCTCCGCCGCCCGCTGAGTTCGCGTTTCCAGACCTCCGCCGCCCTCGAGCTTCAGTTTGCCGGACCTCCGCCACCTGCAACGCATTCAAGATTAAGTTTACCGGACCTCCTTTAAGGCATTTTTTCCAAATATTTTTTTAATATTGTTCTCCTCTCCCATTTGTATATCATTTTTTAACATGATTTTTTATTCTATGGGTGAGTATTATGGATTGAACGATTGAAGAAAATGAACCATACTTGATGGAAAATGATGTAAAGGGGATGATTCACATGTTTTTACTAATTTTAATTATATTTCTCAAGAACATGGTGCTTTTTTACTTTTATTGTTGAAAATCATCATTGTTTTTTGGTGGGGTTGTTTGAGAAGTTTTTTGTTAGTTCGGTTGTGATAGATTCCATTGGGGGAAAATGTGAGATGGTTGAGGTGGTAAATCGTGCAGTGGGGAAGCATCAACCTTTACATTGTTAAAAAGATGTAATGAGTGGGTTATTGTGGGAGATTACATTGTTAGTTGATAGGGGTTTTCCTTTTAGTTTCCCAGTGACAGAGAATATATTTGTTAATGATGAAATTAAAAATTGTTTGGTGGGAATTGAATAACTTCATTGATAAAAATGAAATGGTGGTTATAAAACAATGCTCACCCCTACGCAATGAGTGTATCGGGTGGTTCCCTCTTCTAAAATTCAAATATGTGAGTTCCTTTACCGAGATATAAACCTATGACCACTCTTAATTCAGGAAACATCCAACTATAGGTGATAATACTAGGTTGCCATAGGTGGCGAGAATATGAAGTCCCTATGTTATGGGAATATGAGATATTCTTTATCTCCCAAATAATGTTCCCTTGATTATACCTCATGAGATTATAAATAGATTCATTAGGGGATATGCCTAAGAATCCCCTATGTGATGATCATAAGATCTCTTATTCATCTCCTAGGTAATGATCCTAGGATTATACCTCACTTGAGGAGCATGAGATTCCTTAGTCGATGCGCCAAATAATCCCCTATGTGATGAGCATACGATCTCTAAACACTTCACTTAGTAGATGATCTTATGTTCTTACCTGGTGTGATAAGAACACGATTCATTAGTTGATGAATATAGAAATACTTATGTGCTATGAATATATTTTATGAACCAAATTGGCGTAGGTTACCCACATGAAAAATGTGATCCACCTTGTGTAATGAGAATAAGATTATAGAGGTTATAAGACTTGAATTCCTTCTGTAATAAGAATAAGTTACCAATTATCAATCATGGTATGACTCATGTATTATAGATAATACACCTCATGTCATGAGATAATGAAAAATTAATAACCTCAATTTTAGATGAATTTTATAGTTTATCAATACACTCATCACCATTATTATATTCAACTAAAAGTATATTCCCTGTAACTATAATAAGAATTGTAATTAACTTGTGTCCACTAGAGAGTAGAACCAAAAACTAGATTCAGAAAAATGTCTTATATCTGGAAGAGAGACCCAGAATAGGAATCATACTCCAAGAAGGAAACTATAGAAGGAATATCTAACATCCCATATTCCCATTCCAATTAAGGGGACAATATTATCAACCATGGAGGTGGACTCTTTCCACCTTTGGAAATAGGTAAGGTAGGTTATGAGGATTGTGGCTAGCCCAAGGAAACAGATTCAAGCCTGAGTGATTTCTCTAGTAGAGGCATAAAAGAATTACCCATGAGCACAAATATCCAATTCAAATGGGCCTTATTCTATGGGAACCATACATATTAGGACATACTCTAAATGAAAATATTACCACACATATAGGACCATATTCACTAAGTGGTCCATACTCCTACTAGTTGAAAAAACCCTATACCACATAGAGTCATTTTTTTTGTGAATCCAAAATACACTCATTAGGCTATATCCCCTTTTAGTTAGACCAAAAATGTCTTATCACACATATTTACCATACTATCTTTCACTTGGTATCATTAGAAAAATCATATATAAAACTTTATGTTAAACTATATAAATTATTTCTTATCATAAGTACATTGCACATGGTTGTGATAAATACCCTCGGTGTATTCACTAGCCCATGACATGTTGGAGGATGGTTTTAGGGGGTCACTACACTATAATCTACTGACCAATAGAGGGGTCTAAATGGGTATATTCCATGAAATAGTGTTATTATAGAATTTTATTAGGAGATATGATGGGGTTTGATGTTAGGAACATTTGAGGATTTCAATGGTTTGGTTTAGAAAGTATTTCATTTGAATTCATTGGTATGTTTTGGGTGTACCATTCCTTAGGTTTCAGATTATGCTCTTAGTGGTTCTTCATGGTTAGTGGTTGTAGTCTCTTATTTGGGTGAAGGGATGTGTTTTCAGTATACTTACATCTTATGATTTTCTTCATGGTTAGTGGTTGTAGTCTCTTGTTTGGAGATGTATGATGTTCTTGGTGAGGGCCACTATCTAGGTAGTGGTGTCGTTGTATATGGGAAAGCATCGATGTAGTTGGAGATGTATGATGTTCTTCATTTGAGTAGACTCATTCAGATTCCAAGTGGGTGTTTCTATACTATATCTTCTTTTTAGGATTCATGTGTTTCATGAATTCATATTTTATCCATTTGATGTTGGTTAGACATGTTTTGATGATTTTGAAGCACAAAATAACCGTATTAATGAAAATAATATATGGAATGGATGGTATCTCATTGTGAATTAACCTTTTTCATTGAAATAAATTAGGCTTCCTTCTACTATTGGTGGATTTGATATTATAAATGAAAATCATGGTTTAAAATAAAGATATGTTGATTATTTAAATAAAATTCCAAATGGTTTGGCATGTGTTTTTTTACTGAATTTTTTTTTGGGAATGATTTCCAAAATAAATTAAAATGTCTTGTTTTTAAATGGTTTATGGTATTGGTATTTTAAAAAACTGAGGGGGATTGATTGTCCTTTTGAACAAAATACCTTCGATCCCGACCACCATCCATTGTTTGTTGGGGGTGACATTAATGTCATTTACAACCCAAAGGAAAGGAAAGGTAGAACCCCATTCCAGAGGAAGGACATCATGGAGTTTTTTCAGTTCATGGATGGGAAGGGCCTCATTGATATCGGCTTCTCAGGTGAAAGTTTCACCTGGTGCAACAACTTTAGGGGCCATCACCACTTGTGGAGTCTATTGGCTAGGTGTCTAGACAACATGAAAGCCATTATCCTATTCTCAAATACCATGTTTTTCCATCTTGTTTGGGGTATTTTGATTCACTCCCCCCTTTTGGTTTCCATTTCTTCTTAGCATGATCATCAGGAACATTTTCACTTCCACTAGTAGTGATTATTTAGGCATGATGATATTGAATGTAGGGAAGAGACCTAGGAGTGGTAGATGTATCATTCTTGATAATTCTTGTGTTTGGTTTGGGGTGATTTGAGGAAACTATAATGAATCTAGAGTAATTATATTTAATAAAGATGAATAAATACTAATGGTTAGGCTCTATTAATATCCATTTTTATAAGGAAGTGGTTCTCTTCTACTGTATTTGGAATTCTTGTTTTGTGTACTTGAACCATAAATACTAATATTTGAGATTAAAATAGGTTGGAGATGAATAAAGATTGGATGGATGCGAATCGTTTAACAATAGAGTACGAGAATAGAGTGAAAGAGTTCATCAAGTTTGCAAAGGATCACGCAAAGGATCCTTCTCAAATACTTTGTCCATGTTTACATTGTTGTTATTCTAGACTAATTACTATAGAGGAGTTGGAAGAACATTTGATATGTCACGGAATAGATCAGAGTTATAAATGTTGGAATAAACATGGAGAAAAAGAGAATGTAGGTACTGGCTGGGATAAAACTGTGTTTTATGGATTGTCAGATATGAATACAAATATGGATAATAAAGAAGACCGTATGGAGGATGTGATTAGAGATGTTAATGATGATGAAGATCGTATTGAGGAAATGACAAAGACAATTCAAGATGAACTCCGTGATTTCCCAAAATTGTTTGAGAAGTTAAAGAGTTGTGCAAAGATTCCATTGTATGTTGCTTGCACTATGTATACAACATTGTCAGTTGTGCTGAAGTTGTATAAATTGAAAGAAGGCAACTGATGGAGTGATGTCAGTTTTACAGAACTAGTTTCTCTCTTGAATGACATGCTCCCGGAAGATAATGAGTTCCCAATCTGGACATATGAAGCTAGAAGAATTCTATGCTCGATGGGAATGATTTCTGAAAGAATACATGCCTGACCAAGAGACTGTATACTGTTTCTCAAAGAGAACAAATCACTTACAGAATTCCCAAAGTGTGGTTCTTCTCGATACAAGAAAGATAAATCCAATCCTACGAAAGTTGTATGGTACTTTCCAATCATTCCACGGGTTAGGCGTCTATATGGAAGTGAAGAAACTGCAAGACAATTGTCGTGGCATGCAAATAAAAGAAATAAAGATGGGTTATTACGTCATCCGGATGACTCACCTCAATGGAAGAAAATTGATAATGAGTATCCTGAATTTGGAAAAGAGCCGAGAAACCTTCATCTTGCGTTATTTATAGATGGAGTGAATCCTTTTGGTTTTCAAACCAGCACTCATAGTACATGGCCTGTTATGTTGATAAATTATAACTTTCCACCCTAGTTATGCATGAAGCGGAAATTCATCATGTTATCTATGCTTATATCAGGACCAAAAAAACCAGGTAACGATATTGATGTTTATCTGGCTCTTTTGATCGAGGATTTGAAGTTATTGTAGGACTCAGGTGTAATTTTGTATGATGATTATAAAAGTGAATACTTCACGTTGAGAGCGATGTTGTATGGGACAATAAATGATTTCCCTGCTTATAAAAATTTGTCATGCTATAGAATTAAAGGAACTCAAGGGTGTCCCGTGTGCGAAGAAGATACAGAGTCAATTAGGTTGAAACATTCATCGAAATCCGTGTTTCTAGGACATCGTAGATTTCTACCTCATCGGCATAAGTACCTATCTTGTATGACATCATTCAATGGAAGTTCAGAAAAATGCGCAACACCGTCTCCACTAACAGGTGATCAGCTATTTGAGAAAGTAAAAGATCTGAACACTATTTTTGGTAAACCATTTTCGAAAAACCTTACAAAAATCTGTTGGAAAAAGAGATTAGTTTTTTTTGAATTACCATACTAGAATTGTTTGTATGTCAGACATTTTCTTAATGTGATGCATGTGGAAAAAATGTATGTGAAAGTGTTATCGGAACATTGCTAAATGCCCCTGAAAAAAAAAGATGGAATTAAGGCAAGGTTGGACATGGTTGACATGGGAATACGAGAAGTGTTGGATCCCGTGAAGGGTGAAAATCGAATGTTTCTTCCTCCAGCTTCTTATACTCTTTCTAGAGTGGAGAGATATCAGTTTTTCAACTTCTTAAATGATGTAAAGGTTCCAGAGGGGTACTCATCAAATATCAAGAACACCGTGTCAATGAATGATTTGAAGTTAAAAGGTTTGAAATCACATGATTGCCATGTTTTGATACAAGATCTAATTGCTTTAGATTTACATTGAATTTTTCCCAAGAATGTTCATCATACGTTAACCAAACTTTGCTTCTTTTTCAAAGCTATATGTAGCAAAGTTTTAGACCCGGGGAAATTTCCAGCTATAGAGAACGAATTTTCATCATATTATGTGAATTAGAAATGTTCTTTCAGCTAACATTATTTGATATGATGATTCATTTGATGATTTAATTGGTGAGAGAGATTCGACTTTGTGGTCCTGTGCACTATATATGGATGTATCCTGTTGAACGGTATATGAAGATTTTTAAAGGGTATGTCAAAAATCGAAGTCGTCCAGTGGGTTGTATAGTGGCGCAATATATTGTTACGGAAGACATTGAATTTTTTAATGAATACCTATCTGATGTGGAAAGCATTGGTCTCCCGAAATCTTGTCACACTGGACGCATTGAGGGTGAGGGAATTTCTAGAAGAGAAGTTGTGACAATCAGTATTACAAATCGGGAGCAGGCTCATCTTTATGTTTTGCATAACAGTTTGGAGGTTTCTCCATATATTGAAACTCACAAAGAAATTCTTATGTAGTTTAATCCATCAAGGGATGAAAAATGGTTATCAGATACAGATAATCACTAGTTTACAGGATGGTTTTAGGACCATATTTTTAAGCAGTTGGATGAAAATCCAAATTCAATTTCAGAACGTCTTCGATGTCTAGCCGCTGGACCAAGTGTGTATGTATTATCATAAATCGGTTATGTAATTAATGGTTATACATTCTATACAGATGAACATGATGAAGATAGTACCATGAAAAATAGTGGAGTTACACTAGTGGCTGAAGCAATGCATGTTTCTGGTAGTAAGGACAGAAATCCAATTTATGAAAATATGTCATACTTTGGCATTATCAAACTAATATGGGAGTTGGATTATACGAAATTCCAAATGCCTATTTTTCAGTGAAAATTTATTGATAACAAAAGTGGTGTTAAAATAGATGAATGGGGATTTGTGAAAGTTGATTTTAGTAAGGAAGGGTACAAAGACGAATAGTTTATAATGGCATCACAAGCGGTACAACTTTTTTATGTTTCAGATCCCGCAAACCGAAAGTGGTCGACTGTTATCTTAGTGTTGATATCCAACAACCATCAACACATGTCATTGATACCATTCTAGATGAACATATAGATGATGTTGATATCGATGAAATGGTCAGGAATGAAGGACCAGCATCGCAGAAATCACAGGTGTGTCATAGTTTGATAGTGTAAGCCAAAATTCTTAAGGTGAAAAGCAAAGGAATCAAATTTGAAGTCGGATGGGATGCACGAGGCCAACATGTGAATCCCAACAAGGCTATGTTTAGCAGCTACATTGGAGTTTTCACTCAGAAACGTGTGTGGATTGACATAGATTCATGACACCATGTTGTGTCCGGGCTGAAGGCTGTGATCTTGGAAGAAATTACGGTAACATTATGAATTTATTTCTTTAATTTACTATCAAATAAAATAATGAAACAATGTATTAATCTTCTCAATCTCTTAAAGAGTACATTTATAGTATAGGATTCACACAAGGATTATGTACTAAGGCCTGCAGGAAAGATTCATCGAGGTTTTCGCACTATTTTAACAAGATGTCATCACAAAGAGTCTAAAGGTAAAATAAACCCACACCCACCCATTGTCTACGCTAACCTGATATCCCAAGAAGCATGGGATGCATTTATTGGCCGTCGTGGGGATGAGAAGTTTCAGGTATATTGTGAGTGATAATACATTGTTTGAGGATACCTATATTCATCACTTTGATTGTCAATATTTAATTTATGAAACAGAAAATATGTACTGAAAATAAGGAACGTGCTTCAAAACCAACATACCCCTATCGTAAAGCAAGGATGGGGAATGATTCATTAAAAAAATGGTACGTATTTTAAATTTACAATAATATTTTTAGGTGCCATTAAACAACATCATAATTATTTTTCTATGTTTATATGTAAATTGATGAGTCTAAAACCAAATGAACTTCCATCCCACATCATGTGCTATGGAAGGAGGCAGGTGTGAACAAAGAAGGGAAGTTAGTAGATGAGAACACACACAAAGTGTGGGAAATATGTGTAAGTATGACACGATGATAAAAAAATTTGTTTAAAATTGCTATTACATAAAAATAATTAGTTATTTTCCTATATCCGACAGTCCCAAGAATAAGCTACTCCTATAGCTGATACAGACCTATTATCGACGACTTTGAAGCAGCCAGAAAAATACGGTCGTGTCAGAGGTGTAGGGTTTGGGGTGACACCCCGAGTATATTTTGATAAGAAGAAAAAAATGGATGATATAGATGAAAAATTAGAACAAATGAGCGAAAAAATAGCAACCCTTGAAGAACAATTGCATTGGCAGGGAGAGTTGCTAGCAACTTTTATGGGTAGGAAGCAAAGGGAAGCCACAACTCAAGAACAATGGCCGCATGAACATCCCGCCCCACCCCCACCAGCTTTGAGGTGAGCCATTCACCTCAAAGAACTATCTTCTCCGTGGTAATCAATATTCTAATAATTATTCCCATGAAATATAAATCAGACAAAAACTGATAATTTTTTTGTATTAATCTTCTACAGGGTGATAATGATTGTGATTTATATCTGTCAACACCCACCTATCACCTTGTAGCGAGGGTTATAGTGTTCAATATCCCAGATGCCACACTGCATAATAGACCACTTTCAAAAGATCATCTGAATGTGACGATTACTGTAGCTCATGATCCAAAGGCAGAGCTACCTATTCCACTTGATGATGATGATATTCATATGGTCGAAAAGACTATTGGGACATTCATTGCATGACCGTCACAACTTGTAAGAGTACATGCAGACAAAGAGGTATTTATTTCCTTTTATTTTCAAGTTAAACCCTTAACAAGTAATGAAAAAAGGGTCTGAACCAATGATTGTTGTTACAGACGGAGAAAGGGAAGGGGGTGACAAACATCGGCTCAAAACCATCTAAAGAATCAACCAACCGATCCTAAGGAGCTACTGAAACACAATAACACCACCTGTTCTCTATCCAAATTTACTAGCATTGAAGATTCATGTGGATATGAAGCTAAAAGATGGCAATAGTCATATAGTGGTTTTCGGAGAGAATATATACGGAGAGGAAAGTCAAGATTTCGTTGCTGTAGAAAATGTAAATGAAATCCTTGAAAACGGTTGGCTAGGTGTCACAGTTGTAAATGTATATATGAGTTATGTTTCCATGAATTGATTTTCCAAAAGCTGATCTAATGTGAAAATTATGACTAAATTCATTTTATATTGTTGACCAACGCATTTATGAAAAAAAATTGAAGGAAATTTACCATGAGCCAAGATTTGGACTGGTTAGTCCTCATATCACATCAACACACTTAACAAAAATAGAGCCATCAAAAAGGGATGTAATAGTGAACTACTTTCTGAAAACATTTGAACACAAGATTACAGATGACAGACTTTTCCTAATACCAACCATGCAGGGGTAATACTCTACGATTAAAGCATATCAATTATATTTTCACTTCTTTTATTACTTATTCCTTTTTTTGTTTTTAAGAAACATTGGTTGATAATTGCGGTGAACTTGGATACTCCAAATATTTATTTTCTGGATTTAAAGAAAGGATATCCATCGAACCGACCACACATGATGGAGTTTGTGAATCTGTAAGACACTACATCTTATGTTTTAGGTATAAACATAAAGTAATATAATATATATTATCTTTTACTAAGGATTATATTATGATAGGGTGGTGTATCATTATCGTCTAAAAAAGGAATGAGGATAGGGGCTAAACATAAGGAGGCGAGCAAGTATTACGTTTGGAAAAATATCAGGATATATATAATAAAATTTCACTATCCAAACACATCTCAACACAAGTTACTTATTCTCCTAATGATAAATTTTTTTGCAGTGTCCAAAACAAACAAATGATAATGATTGCGGTTATTATGTTTGTAAATTTATGAAAGAGATCATTTTTCATCAGCAAACTAGCATCCCTAAAGAGTTATTTTTAAAAATAACTACTAGTTCATTTAAGTTATTTATTAATTATTTATTTTTTTATTTTGAAGTACTACTCTGAATTCCGAAAAGCCTCATACTCACAAGACAATATAGATTTGTTCAGAAACAAGTGGGCTGCATACCTGATGGAATATTGTACACAAATACAATAAAGATCTGACTTGGGGGCATGTATAATTTGTGGTCATTTTTGAGAGGGGTTAAGGGGATCAAAAGATGAAACATTATTATATGTAAATGTTCATAGGAAAATTGTAATTGTTATTAAATAAAACAACCATTCTCCAATGAGTCATTTTCCCATTTTAATAGATGATATGCACCAACAACATGCAAGAATTCTGAACCACTCAAAGGGTCTCTATTTTGTTTAAAATGGATACGATTTTAAGTGAAAACAACAACTGACCTACAAAAATCTGACCAAATGCATTCGGATTGCCTTGATCTTTTATAAGAACGATCCAATGGTCCTTGGTTACATGTACGAGTCAACCCTGCCTCAATCCGAGGGACGGTGTGGCCGCTATCACTCAAAGGGTCTCTATTTTGTTTAAAATGGACAAGATTTTAAGTGAAAACAACAACTGACCTACGGAAATCCAAACAAACGCATTCAGATTGCATTGATATTTTTTAAGAACAATCCAAGGGTCCTTGGTGACATGTATAAGTCAACCCAACCTCAATCCAAGGCACGGTGTGGCTTCTAGCACTCAAAGGGTCTCTTTTTTGTTTAAAATGGACACGATTTTAATTGAAAACAACAACTGACCTACAGAAATCCAACCAAACGCATTCGGATTGCATTGATATTTTATAATAACGATCCAAGGGTCCTTGGTGACATGTAAGAGTCAACCCCACCTCAATCTGAGGCATAGTGTGGCCGCTATCACTCAAAGGGTCTCTATTTTGTTTAAAATGGACAATATTTTAAGTGAAAACAAAAATTGACCTACGGAAATCCAACCAAAAGCATTCAGATTGAATTTATATTTTTTAGGAACGATCCAAGGGTCCTTTTTAACATGTATGAGTCAACCCCGCCTCAATAAGAAGCACGGTGTGGCCGCTAGCACTCAAAGGGTCTCTATTTTGTTTAAAATGGACAAGATTTTAAGTGAAAACAACAACTAACCTACGGAAATCTCACCAAACGCATTCGGATTGCACTGATATTTTATTAGAACGATACAAGGGTCCTTGGTGACGTGTAAGAGTAAACCCTTCCTCAATCCGAGGCACGGTGTGACCGCTAGCACTCAAAGGGTCTGTCTTATTTAAAGTGGACATGATTTTAATGGAAAACAAAAACTGACCTATGGAAATATGACCAAACGCATTAGGATTTCATTGATATATTATAAGAAGGATAAAAGGGTCCTTGGTAATGTGTACGAGTCAACCCCACCTCAATCCGAGGCCCGTTGTGGCTGCTAGCACTTAAAGGGTCTCTATTTTGTTTAAAATGGACATGATTTTAATTGAAAACAACAACTGACCTACGGAAATCCAACCAAACTAATTCATATTTCATTGATATTTTATAAGAATTATCCAAGGGTCCTTGGTGACATGTAAGAGTCAACTTCGTTTCAATCCGAGGCACGGTGTGGCCGCTATCACTCAAAGGGTCTCTATTTTGTTTTAAATGGACAAGATTTTAAGTGAAAACAACAGCTGACCTAGGGAAATATGACTAAACGCAATCGGATTGCATTGATATTTTATAAGAACAATACAAGGGTCCTTGGTGACGTGTACGAGTCAATCCGGCCTCAATATGAGTTATGGTGTGTCCGCTATCACTCAAAGGGTCTCTTTTGTTTAAAGTGGACATGATTTTAACTGAAAACAACAACTGACCTATGAAAATCCAACCAAAAGCATTCCGATTGCATTGATATTTTATAAAAACGATCCAAGGGTCCTTAGTGATGTATAAGAGTCAACTCCGCATCAATCCGAGGAAAGTTGTGGCCGATATCACTCAAAGGGTCTGTCTTGTTTAAAATAGACACGATTTTAATTGAAAACAACAACTGACCTACGGAAATCTGACCAAACACATTCGGATTGCTTTGATATTTTATAATAAAGATACAAGGGTCATTGGTTATGTTTAAGAGTGAACCCCACATCAATATGAGGCACGGTGTGGCCGCTATCACTCAAAGGGTCTCTATTTTGTTTAAAATGGACAAGATTTTAAGTGAAAACAACAACTGACCTATGGAAATCCAAACAAACACATTCGGATTGCATTGATATTTTATAAAAATGATCTAAGTGTCCTTCGTGATGTGTAAGAGTCAACCCCACCTCAATCCAAGGCACGGTGTGGCCGTTATCACTCAGAGGGTCTCTATTTTGTTTAAAATGGACACGATTTTAAGTGAAAACAAAAACTGACCTACAGAAATCTGACCAAACGCATTCGGATTGCATTGATATTTTATAAGAACGATCCAAGGGTCCTTGGTGACGTGTATGAGTCAACTTCACCTCAATACGAGGCACAGTGTGGCCTCCAGCACTCAAAGGGTCTCTATTTTGTTTAAAATGGACACAGTTTTAATTGAAAACAACAACTAACCTACGAAAATCCGACCAAACGCATTCGGATTGCATTGATCTTTTAAATGGGGGGTTATGGCATGTGATCTATCAGGGGCCTCATATATATAAAATCATGGTTGTCCTGGTATACTAGGGTGATCATGTGTTTGGGTCTATGATACTTATGAGCTTATATCTGGATGAAAATACTCCCATTTGGGAGGGTGGATATGCTTATGGGTCTTATTCCTTAAATGAGAATACTCTCATAGAGGAGGGATGAGATGTATATAAGTATTATTCCCCAAATGAGAATACAACCATAGGAGTGGGATGAGATTCTTATCGGGAATATTCACTAAATAAAAATAATCCCATAGGGGAGGGCTAAGATGATTTTAAAGATTATGCCTCAAATGAGAATACACCCATATTGGAGGGTTGATATGCTTCTAGGGATTATTATTTGGATGATAATACTCCCATATGGTAAAGAATATATGATTCTTAGTATTATTCCCTAAATAAGGGTACTCCCATAGTATAGGGATGAGATCCTTGTAGGTCTTACGCCTTGGAATTGGAAGAACACATATGGGTGGTCTGAGATACTGTTGAGGGTATTCCCTGTATGAGAAAACTCACATAAGTGGATTTCCATGATGGAGTATAAATAAAACTCACATATTTGAGGTCAATGATAATTATGTATATAGTGGGGAGACGATGGTATATTATATGTTTTGTGTGGTTCCTATGATGTACTCAGAGAAACCCTAACATTTGATGAAGTAGGTATGGTTGATCAAGCATTAATACTTGAGAATCAACGTGTCTTGATGTAGATGGGGTAGGACTTGGTCAAGCTATATTTTTATAATGTCGACATAATTATTGTGAAATGCTTGGTTAAAGTTCATCACTTGAAAAATTAATTTGGGTTTAATCATGGTCATGGATTTGAGGATCAATGATGATTTTTTTATTTGTTTTATTCCAGTTCTTTCTCAACTAGGTTTTGCATATTTCCTGATCATGCACTTACAATAGCCTATTACAGGTTTAATATTTGGGGTTTATTAGTGAGATTCATACCCCCCGAAGTATGTGCACCTCAGTGTGTGTATAAACCTTATAACTTCTTTGAGGTTGAGAACATGATGCATAGTGGATAGAGAAAAGTCCAAAGATTTATGTATTGATAAAACACACCCCTATGGAGCATTAGGATTGAACTGGAAAGCCCCCTGGACACCCCCTACTCCCCCTTGGACAGCCACCCCAAACCCTTGAATAGCCCCCAAACCCCCTAAATTCTGAATTGATTTCATTAAGTAATTGATTAACTTATAAATTATGTGTTAATGGTGTATGAGTATAATTGTTGTATGGGTATACCCGGTATAATTTGCTTATGATTTATGAGTTAATTTTGTATGGGGATACTTGATTTAATTGGCTTATTGAGATGCTGTTTTTTTTTGCAGGTGTTCAGGTGTGCTGCTGCAGATTTATCGGAGCAGCAGAGAGGGCATTTATCAGTGCTCTTTTAGTGCTGATAAATCGTGCTTTTATCAGCGCTAAAAAATCACTGATAAACTACACCTTTATGAGCGCTAAAGAAGTGCTGATAAAAGATTAGTTTATCAGCACTAAAGGAGCACTGATAAAACAATCATTTATCAGCACTAAAGATGCACTTGTTTAGCACTGATAAAGGGGTACCCCCTTTTTCAGCACCGAGATTTACAGTGCTTTTTTAGCACTGTTAAAGACCGTTTTTAGCGCTGTTAATGCCCATATTTGTAGATGTGTAGACAGTCCATGGGCTATAAATATGTAGAGCCACAGAGGGCATGGTATGAATAGTCACGCAAAGGTGTCCACGGGTCGACAACTTTCCACTTTCGATGTTCATGAATGGTTATGAGGACCCGCAATTGTCTGGGCGACGAAGTCTGTCATTTGGTAAGAAAATATCTAGACATGTCGGGCATATTCAGCCCCGGTTGCTATTAAAGCTTAGAGAGCTCCCTGCGCTAATTTATATTGCATGCGGGGGTGTACCTTCACTCCATGTAGTTTAACGTCATGTGGTAAGGGCGAAGTACTCCTAGTTTAGCAATCATAGAGCTCGGACCAATGGGTGACCATTGCCGTAGTTAGTCGAAGGATAATTGAGTTAACATGCTCTGATATACTCTGATCAGGGTGGGGGATGAGGGTTGTAAACTGTAACTCTGAGTTTTCTTGGATCAGGAGATGTGGTGTGGGGGCTCTGAGGCTGGTAAGCGTATAGAGCTAGGAAGAGTACCGCCTGAGGAAATCTTGCCTTTGGTAGATGGGCCAGGGGCTATCAATATGCAGAGCCACTGAGGGAATGGTATGAATAGACATGCAAAGGTGTCCCCGGGTCGATGACTTTCCACTTCTGATTTCCATGAAGGATTATGAAAATCCGATATTGCTCATAGTACAGAGTTCGGCATGCGAGGATAATAGTGCCCGAGCATACAAGAAACATCTTCACTGCAATTTTCCATTGAGTCAAGGTAGCCTAGCCCTAGATTGATGTTCGTAGATGCAGGTCGTCATGTGAACCATGGGAAGATACATAGGCTAACTAGGTAGGGATACCCTGGCAACGTTTGGATGTGAAAAGGGGAACGAACTTGTAAAGTACTGCTTCATAAATTTCTCGATCGGGAGATATGATATGGGGGCTCTGAGGCTGATAAGCGTATGGAGGTAGAAAGAGTATCGCCTGAGGAAATCTTTCCTTTGGTAGAAGGTCCATGGGCTATCAATATGCAGAGCCTCTAGGGGCATGGTTTGCATAGTTATGAAAAGGTGTCCACGAGTTGATAACTTTCCACATCCGATGGTCGTGCATTGTTATGAGGATCCATAATTATTCGGGTCGTGGAGTCTGATGTATGGAGGGGATGCATCCAAATACGCAAGGAGTATTTCCATCTCATTTCGCCATATATCTTGGGTGGGTCACGACGAAGTCCGTGCCGTTTAAACGTCGTGTTGTGAGGATGAAGTCCGTGCAGTTAAACGTCGTGCGGTGAGGACCAATTCCATGCAGTTAAACATCGTGCAGTGAGGACAAAGTCCATGCAGTTTAACGTCATGTGGTGAGGAAGAAGTCCATGCAGTTTAACATCGTGCAGTGAGGATGAAGTCCATGCAGTTTAACGTCGTGCGGTAAGGACGAAGTCCGGGAAGTTTAACATCATGCAGTGAGGATGAAAAATACACCCCTGTGCAGATCTGGTCCATACACGGGGGGAGAAAGAAATTTTTTTGAATGGATGGGCTAGTATGGGGAACCATGGCGTCACTACGTATCCCGCAAGGGTAGTAATCAAGCCTCACATAGTTATTTTAAGGGAATACACCCCGTGCGGGTCTGGTCCGTACGGGGGAAGGGTGTATTTTTGGCTTCATTTGAGGTGGTTGGTCCAGGGTGTGGAATTCTGGCGTCACTACATATCCTGTGAGGGTAATAATCAAGCCTTATATAGTTTTATGAAAGAAAATACACCCCGTGTGGGTTTAGTCTTTTCACGGGGGGAGAAGGGGCATTTTTTTACCCTTGTCAGTGCAGTTTAACGTCGTGCGGTAAGGATGAGCAATACACCCTGTGTAGGTTTGGTCCATACATGGGGGGAGAGGGCATTTTTAAATTTTATTTGGGGATAGATGATCTAGGGTGAGGGACCCTGGCGTCGCTACGTATCCTGTGAGGGCATGAATCAAACCTTATGCAGTTCTCTGAAATAAGTACACCCCGTGCAGGGCTGGTCCGTACACAGCGGAAGGGGGTATTTTTTTTTCTTTTATTCCATTTGGGAGTGGCTAGGCTAGGATAGGGGATCTCGACGTCACTACGTATCCTACCAGGGTAGGAATAAAGCCCCACGTAGTTCTCTTTGGAGTACACCCCATGCAGGTCTGGGCCATACACGAGGGAAAGGGAAATTTTTTAGCGTTTTCTTATCTGGGGGTGGCTGGGTCAGGATAGGGAACCCTGACATCGCTACATATCCTACAAGGGTAGGAATCAAGACATACATAGTTCTCTGAAATCCGTGAAGTTTAACATCATGCGGTTAGGACAAAGTACTCTTAGTTTAAGGTCATAGAGTTTGGACCGTTGGGTTCTTGGCAGTTTAACATCCTGCAGCTCGGACGATAACTACTTTTAGTTATGCTGGTGAGGATTAAATACTCTTAGCTTAAGGTCATAGAGTTTGGACCGTTGGGTTCTTGTCAGTTTAGCGTCCTGAATCTTGGATGATAATTGTTTTTGATTATTCTGGTGAGGATGGAATACTCTTAGTTTAAGGTCATAGAGATTGGACCGTTGGGTGCTTGGCAGTTTAACATCATGCAGCTCAGATGATAACTGCTTTTAGTTATGCCAGTGATGATGGAATACTCTTAGTTTAAGGTCATATAGTTTAGACCGTTGGGTGCTTAGCAGCTTAACGTCCAACAGCTCAGACGATAACTGCTTTTAGTTATGCCGGTGAGGATGAAATACTCTTAGTTTAGGGTCATAGAGTTTGGACCATTGGGTTCTTGGAAGTTTAACGTCTTGTAGCTCGGATGATAACTGCTTTTGGTTATGCCGGTAAGGAAGAAATACTCTTAGTTTAGGGTCATAGAGTTTGGACCGTTGGGTTCTTGGCAGTTTAACGTCATGATGCTCAGATGATAACTGCTTTTGATTATTATGTGAAATACTTCTTCATGAATATCGCATTTGTATGAGCGATGGTGAACTGCCCATCCATGGAGATCAGAGCATATACTCCATTGGAGTAGACCTTGTGTATAACATATGGTCCCTCCCACTTGGGCTCCAGCTTTAGAGGTTTCTTTCTGGGTATCATTGGGGTCTGGAGGACCAACACTAATTCTCCTTCCAAGAAAGACCGAAGACAGACCTTTTTATTGAAGGCTCGTGCAATCCAGTTCTAGTATACTTACAGATGGTGCAAAGTGTGCAACCGCTTCTTGTCAAGCTGATCCAATTAACCTAGCCTCTTTTCTGATCATTCATCATTGGATAACTGATCACAAATGGCAACATAGAGCAAGGGAAATTGGAGCTCAATGGCCAGGACCGCATCTGTTCTGTATACTAATGAGTACGGAGTAGCCCGAGTAGCTGTTCAGATTATGGTTTGGTAAGACCACAATGCATGGAGGAGTTTATCTGGCCATGAATTCTTGTACTTTTCCACCATTTTCTGGAGAATGTTGGATAGGGTCTTATTGAATGCCTCTATTTATCCATTGGCCGCTGCATGGTAGCGGGATGAGTGGTTAGCCTTGATACCGTATTCCTGGTATAGTTTCTCCAATTCAGCAGAGTAGAAGTTTGTGCCATTATCTATCAGTATGGTATGAGGGACACCAAATTTGGTGATGATATTGGTTTTCATAAAGCTGAAAATGCTTCTTTCCCCGACTTCCTTAAGGGGTACAACTTCTGCCCATTTGGAAAAGAAGTTGGTTACCATGAGGATATACTTCAACTGTTTGGCTGTGGCGAGAGGATATGGTCCCACAACATCCATTCCCCAGACGGAAAATGGCCAGGAGTACTTAGCTTGATGAATAAACTCCGGGGGTCGGTGTATGAAGTTGGCATGAATTTGGCATAAGTGTCATTTTTCGGTGAATCGCCCGCAATCTCGCGCCACTTTGGGCCAATAGTACCCAAGTCTTCGAACCAGATGAGAAAGTTTAGACCCTGGATAATGTGCTCCACATACTATGGCATGTACCTCAGTCATGACGGCAACAGTTTCTTCTCCATCAATTTATATAAGGGGGATTCCGTCAAGGCCTCATTTGTAGAGGACCTCTTGCTGACCCACACCACCATATAGGACAAAGTTGATTTCCCTTCTTTGTATGTTCTCTAGTTCAGCCCTGTCTGGTGGAAGTTCTCCCTGTTGAAGTTAGTTTGAAATGGAGGTCATCCAGCCGGTGGTGGGAGCATATGGTTCAGGGACAAGACTGACTTATTGGATTTCTTCCATCTTAGTTTTATCAAACGGAAAGAACATTCGATGATAAGCAATGCTGATAACTGTTTCATCCTGGTCTGGGTCAGCCAGGGCTGTGGCCGCATTGGCTAATGCATCGACCTAGACATTCTGAGACCAGGGAATATAGGTCAATGTTGGTTCTATGGAGAATTCGGCCATTAACCCTCGGACATGGTCAAACAGGGGAATCAGATCCTCCTTTTTGATAGTATAGTCACCATTGACTTGCTTGATGACCAGTTCCGAGTCACCTTTGACCTTAAGGTGCTGTACTTGTGCTTGGAGTGCTAGCTCCAGGCCTGTAATGGGGGATTAGTACTCCGCTTCATTGTTCGTACATCCTTCTGATAGGAGGAAGGAATATGGAAAGACTGCCTTTTTTGGGGACAAGATTATTATCCCCAAACCCACCTTTTAAAATTTGGTATCTTCTATCCTCTTCCTGGTTGGGCTTCGGGATGCACCATCGAAGTACATTTCCCATGCTGGGAACTCCTCTTGAACCGAGAAAATATCTTTATCAGGTAGCTCGGTGTCCGGTGCGGCAGTCCCTGTTGAAGGGTGCTCTGCCATAAAATCTACTAATACCTAGCCTTTGATGGCCTTATGAGGCACAAACCGGGTGTTGAACTGTTTCATTATGACTGCCCAGTTGGATAGGCGCCCGGTCAGCATCGGGGGACTAAAGATGTACTTGAGTGGGTTACTACGCGAGACCAAATGGACTTCATAATGCTGCAGATAATGTCACAACTTTTGAACTGCAAAGACCAAGGCCAAACAACTCTTCTGGATGTTTGATTATCGAGTCTCAGCAACAATCATGGTTAGACTGAGGTAATATAGACTTTTTTCACTGTCGACGTCATTTTTATGCGTGAGGAAGGCTCGCAACAACCACTCTAGGGTCCTCACATATAGGATGAAATGTCTTCCTTCAACCGGGGGCATGAGCACCGGTCAGATTAAGAGATACTTATTTAGGCTGTCGAATGCCTCTTGGCAGTCATCTATCCATTGGTACATGACTCCCTTCTTCATTAACCTGGTCAAAGGAAGACATTTTCCTACCAGGTTGGCTACGAATCGCCTGATGTAGGCCAGGTGCCCTTGGAATGCTCTCAACTTGGTGTGATTGCGGGGGGGGGGGGGGAGGCTGAGGATAGCCTTTGTCTTTTCAGGGTCGACATTGATGCCATGATGGCGTACGAAAAAGCCAAGTAATTTCTTTGAGGTAACCCCAAAGGTGAATTTCAAGGGATTCATCTTCAGGCCATGCTGCCGAAGTTTGTTGAAGACGGTCTCAAGGTTTAACAGGTGATATGAGTGCTTCCTATACTTAACCACCAAGTCATCCATGTAGAATTCAACAAATATCCCTAGGAATGGTTTAAAGATACGATGTATGGCACGCTGATATGTGGTGCCAACATTCTTTAGACCAAAGGGCATAACCCTATAATAGAATATTCCTTGAGGGGCTCTGAAGGCAGTGGATTCTTCATCTTCTTGGTCCATCCGGATCTGATTATACCCAGAATAACCATCCATGATGGATAGAGCCTCATACCCGGTCGTTGCATCGATTAATAACTCGGTGATCGGGACTGAGAAATCATCTTTCGGACAATGCCGATTGAGATCTCTGAAGTCAATGCATACGCGGATTTGTCCATTCTTTTTCTTGACGGGGACAATGTTGGCCAACCATATGGGGTACTGGACCTCCCGGATGAAGCCTTCTTTAATGAGCTTATCAACTTCAGCCTCTATTTTGGCAGCATGTGAGGGGTGTGTCCTTCTAGCGGCCTGTTTATAGCCCCGGTGGTCTTCTAGTAGACCTAGGTGATGCGTCTCCACTTCGTGATAGTGTCCTAGAATTTCTGTGTAATTCCAGGCAAAGAGATCCCGGTGCTTCTTCAGGAATGAGGTGTATACCTCGTACTCCTCAGCATACATGGCTGCACTAATGAGAGTGGGCCTCTGGTCTTCCTCGGTACCCAGGTTTATTTCCCTGATCTCGTCCACCATGGTGGAGATACCTTCCTCAAATGCGGGAGGTGCATCCCTGAGATCTTCCTCCTCCTCTTCTCCCAAATCCTCATCTTCTTGATGTGACAAGGGGAGATCTCTCAGCACGGGTTCTTGGGAGTCCGAAGGCGAGGCATTGCGGGCATCCTCCCTCAAGTATTGTCCCTCAGATTGAGGGTTGGAAGACGTTCCCGCATTTTCACGCTTGTACATTATGGTTGAAGTCATGAGGACAACTGAGTGTGAGTCCGGACTTGAACCCCTGCTCTCAATATGGTTAATGGGAAGTATGTAGTCTCTACCAAGCTGCCTGATGGGGTCATTAGGAACCATTTCTAGGCCATTTGGAGTAGGGATCCAGTTGACACCATCAATCGAAGGCTTCTTATTCTTTTTCTCATAAAACCCAGCGTCAACGTAGTGTGACTCAGAGAGCTCGAAAGGGGACTTGTTGGCATGAAATGTCCCACTTTTCCAATTGAAACAGTACTTAATACACTAGTGGTAGGATGAAGGAACAACCATGTGCTTATGGAGCCACGACCTTCCCAGCAGGGCATTGAATGTTGTGTTCTTCTGAACCACCAGGAATTCGGAATAAGCCACAAGGTTGCTAAAATGGGTCTTTAGATTAATTTGTCCCATTGGCTTCTGCTCACTCTTGTCATAACCTAACAGAGTTGTGGATGAGGGGATTAGGTCATCCTCCCTATAGACCAACTTGCGGAGTGTCTGTAGGGGAAGAAGGTTAACTCCATAGCTGTTGTCAATAAGGACTTTGTGGATCTCAACAACATTTAGTGTGCCAGACACATATAGTGGTTTGATGTGTCCTTGCATGATAGAATCTTCATCCTAATCGGTTAAAAAAATCACCGCATCACATTCACCTGAGCCAGTCTCCGTCCGGTAAATCTCGGCGGCAGCTACCTCAGCTTGAAACTCCTGGGGGCTGAGCAGGGCTTCTATAAGTTCCTCCCTGAGGTCTGCTAACAAACTCAGGGAATCCAAGATTGACAGTTTGGCTGGTACTGATGCCAGCTGCTTAAGGATGTCGTATTTTTGTAACAACGGCCGACGCTTCTCCGTTGGTGGGGAAGTCTTAGCAGGTATCTTGGGAGTTGAAATATGAGATGAGGAGGGACCGACCGTGGGGTCAGATGTCAACGGTGTCCCCATGTTTTGGGGATTCAGCCCATCCAGTTTGTTTGTGTGCACTAGGCGGTTAGACATCTGTTCCTCCTCTGATGGGTACCACAGAATGATGGGGGAAAAGTGGATGCTTGTGGAGGTGGAGGGATATTCTTTCTCCTGCTGAGTCCATTGAAGGGCACTCCCACGGGTTTCCACGATATTGACAGTTTGGGCCGAGGTCCAACCGTAGGGTTGATTTCGGCCTCGACTGTGCCTCCCCTGATATCCTCTGCCTCTTCGATTCCCCCTCTCGACCCTTTGCATCGGGAATTCAGGTTCATAGCCATACCCTTCATTAGGGAACGATTCCATAATATGGATGATGTTTATGGAACCAAAAATTGGCTCCTCATCCTCTGACAAGTCAAATCGGTCAGTTGTCCTTGATGGTGACATTTGGTGGGTCGGTGGCTGTGGAACCAAGTTTGAGGGCATAAAATCCGACAGTGTCAGGGCTAACTTTGGCCTCGTTGCAAACTACTCCTCTTGCTCTTGTCTCCTCCCTTTTCTATTACACCTGGATGACCGGCTTGAGGAGTGTTGTGAGGCCGACATTGTTGGATGTGTGGCATCAGGAGCTGTTGGAGGCAACACTGGCTGCTGTAGTTGAGCTCAAAGTATGCCTTGGGCTCAAATGATAGTCTTCCAAGTCATCCAATTATTAAATTTCTGCCCCTTTTTGTTGGAGACTTCCTACCACCCCTCCCCTTTTTCGGAGTCGGTGGTGGAAATATATGTCACATGTGATGGGGGTGGTCCTAGCTCGACGTGCCTGGAGTCTACCATCATTTGCAGGAGGTCTTTGAAGACAATGCATTCCTGAATATTGTGCCCCAATATTTGATGTTAGGGATAGTAATCTGGCCTGTCATCGTGGCTGAATTCTTTGGGTTTCCTTGGCTCTGGGAGGTGGAGCAATTTTCTATTCATGGTGGCGATGAAATAGTCACGGTCTTGGTCCTCTCGGAACGAGTATACTTTTTATCTTTGTTCCTAGAATTGGTTCCACTTCGATCCTCCCTGATCGTCCTGCTTGGGCGGAGGCGTCCACTGATATACAGGGGGCCCTTGACGATTTGGTGGAGGCCTAGGCAGTGGAGCAGGCGTAGGGGCTGGCTTGAGAATGATAGAGGACGCTTCGGCTCTAACTATTCACTTTTCTGGAGCGTGCAAGGCTATTCGGGACTTCAAGTTGGTCCTCTGCAGCGAGTATTCAATTCTCTGGGCGATGGCCGAGAGATGGCGGAAGCCAGTGGTTCACTCCACTAGTTTGTGCGGTGCTTGCAACTCATCTCGAAGATTATCAATGCATATGGAAAGAAACTCATCTTGAGACATTGGTCTATTTAGGGAGTAGGTCATACCTTTCCATCTAGCGATGAAATCTGAGACCCTCTCGTTCTCCCTCTGTTTGCAATTCATGAGGTCGCTGACCTTTGTTTTAGGTAGCGTTGAGCTGAAGTGGAACATGAAATGTTGCCAAAGGTCTTCCCAGCTTTTTATTGACTAGGCTGGTAGGCTCATATACCAGACGAAGGCAGATCCTTGAAAGGTCCATATGAAGCATCTGAGTTTCACTGCTTCTTGTTGTTCCAGATTTCCCATCATAGGGTTGCTATAAGACGCGTAGTGCATCAAGTGCTATTCTGGATTTCTTGATCCGTTGAAGATAAGAAATACAGGGCTCCCAAAATTGGGTGGAGGTGGTGTGTTTCTCACCCTATCCTGGTAAGGTTTCCACTATGGCTGTATCGGAGCGCTTTGACCTTCCATTGCTTCCAATCGAGCTGTTAGTGCCTCGATGGTGTTGATGAGACCCTCCCTTACATCCTGTTGGGCCCGGTCCTGGGCAGGTGTAGCCTGAGGGATTTCTTGAGGATCCAGCTCGGTTGGAAGCAGGGGTTCGTGTGCCATTTGCGACACCTTCATAGGGTTCAAACATACTCACTCTGGTTGCTTCTTGAGTGAAGGGAAGTCTTGGTATTCATCTGAAACCACATTTAGGTAGTTGGACGGGCTGGGCGCCTCTTTGGGCGAGAGCCTTGACCATGCTTCGTTTTCCAGGGAAAACCTTGGTCTTTGAGGTGCACTTACTGGGAGTGCATGATGTGGCTCCTATTGGGACGTGCTTTCAATAAGATGGTTCCTCTGGAGTAGCTCGACGTTTATCCTTCTCAATTCATTCATTTCCTCTTCCTATCGAGTGAACCACTCTTCGAGCGTAAGTGGCTCGTTTTTATTGAGAGAGGGGGGCATGTTAAGGGAAACCGGTCCTTTTTTTTTTATCCTTATTGGACATAGGGTCAGCGGAGGAAGGCTAGCTAAAGGGGTGGCCATATTTATAGCGACCCACTCATTCCGGGTGTGCACACCTGGTGGTTCATTGTGAGTCAGAGCCTGACCGTAACCATCATCTCCCGATCCATCCAGATTTGCATCATCTTAGGTCTTACCCGTGGGGTTATCCTCTATGACGTTGATGGATGAATATCATGGGGCAAAGAAGATGTCATCTTCCCAATAGGAATAGGATCTCCCACATCCTTTACTAGCCTTCCCTCTTTTGTCCTAGGATTGCTTTCGGGATCCTTGACGAAGGGTGACATAGATAGTTCTTTGATGCGACCTTACGGTATGCCTCCACCTTGAAGGGGATGATGATTCAAAGGATGGGATAGGGAAGGAACCTTTTCTTTTAACTATCCTCCCTAGACGAGAGAATACTGATTCTCATGGGGGAGGTTGTTGTTGAGGAGGTAAAAATGTCCCCATCCCTGAGGGCTGGGGTTGGGTCTGTTCGTTGGACATTGAGTCTCTTCCCATTTTTATTGGTCTTATAGGGGAATTTGTTGTTAAAAATTCCCCCAGCCATGCAGGATGGGGTTGACCCTGGATTACAGTAGTGGATGATGCTATCGCTACCTTCCTGATCTTTCATGCCCCTATTCAGGGGTGAACTGGGCTTGGTGCCGAGTTCTCCTGTGAATCAATCCCTTCTGGGGAGGCAGGCAGCGACTGAGGATTGACCTCTCTTAGGTGAGAGGCCTATTGTATGCTCTCGGTGTCCTGATTCAAGAGTTCTTGAATGGATCGTTCCTGTCAGGCCTGATACTTCTGGGACTTACTCAGGGCATGTCTCTGTTGGGTGTGTTGCCTTTCACGAACAGGGAGACCACTCGATTGATGTCTTGACCTGATGACGTTGCAAGACACCATGCCGAATCGGTTCTTCTGGGCGGGAAGAGGAGTGAAATACAGAGCTCCATGTTCCCCCATCCCCTGATATGGACTCCCGTCGGAGCGTCATCGATGAGGCAGCACAGCTGGTGTAGCGCATGGAGGAAGGCTATCTCCACGTTTCCTTTACGCCTCTCGTGTCGCTGTTGCCGCGCCGAAGGAAGAGCTTCCAGGTCGATGTGATGCAGGAGGTCTCCTATTGTCTTGAAGTAGTCTACATACCCGTCGTAGGGATGGAACCTTGATTTTATCCAGCGGAGGGTTTTCCATATATTTTAGTGGATATTGTGCATGCATTTTTCCGAAAACTCTTTGGGTATGTGGAATTGAGAGGCGGCCATAGGCCAAAACATAAACGGTATATCATCCATGGCCAGTCATTTCCTCAGGTGCAACATGTCAGCATAATCTTCCTCTAGTGACTCCTCTACCTGGTCAGCCCAACTGAGATGTTCACTGATAGCGTGGTCAGAGGCAGTGGGACCAGTAGGTATTGAATTATCATGTTAGAGATTCCAAGGTGGTTCAGAAGATGAACATGGCCCCGAAACGTCTCCCGATTGAAGAAGGATGTCGTTGGTGACTAGATGGGGATCTGACATGCTTGATCCCATCCTTCTATGTTCCTCGGCATATGAGGGCTTTTCTGTGATTGATTTGGAAGGGGGGGGACCTTCATGTCGATATGATATGTCATTTCGGGGAGGACCTTCAAAATGGAGGCCGCAATGGAGAGGACTACCATTAATGTTTAATGCCTCAATGCATAGAGGAATTTTGTAGTGCAGACCCTGGGGAGGACCTCCAAGGCATGTCGTAGAAAGGGGAGGACCTTTTGGCTGCATAGCATTATTACAGGGAGGGCCTTCGCAACAACTGCCATCATGGTGAGGATGACCATCATGGTATGACGTTTGATGTGCATCTTGGGGAGGACCTTCAAGAAACACTGTGACAAGGGGAGGACCTTCTTGTTTCTTGGGGCCACTGCAGGGTGGACCTTCACAATGGCGGCCTTGGTGGTGAGGAATACCATCACAACTGCTTCATTGGCGAGGACTACTATTATAGCTGCCACAGGGAGAATATTTGCGGGGTACACCCTGGGGAGGGCCTTCAGAATGTACTGCAACGAGAGGAGGTCCTTCTCGTTGATTGACATCTCTACGGGGAGGACCTCCATTATCAGGGTGGCGAGGAATACCACCGTGATCTAATGCCCGGCTACGCGGAGTGTCGTTGAAACGTAACCCCTGGGGAGGACCTTCAGGGCAGGCCATGACAAGGGGAGGGCCTTCTTGTCATTATGAGACATCATGACGGGGAGGGCCTCCGCAGTTGTGACTATGATAGTGAGGAATAATATCATAATTTTTGGTCCCACTTCATAGAGAGTGTTTGAAGCGTATACCCTGGGGAGGACCTTTAGGGTGGACCGCAACAAGTAGAGGACCTTCTTGCTGATCGATCTTCTGGTCACGTGGAGGGTTTCCGTGACTCGCATCAAAAGAGGAGCTCTCGTGATCGATCATTATATACCCATGGGGGAGGCCCCCACAGGTGCTCTGGGGAGGACCTTCAGAGCTACAGGTAGCAACATTGCGGGGAGGACCTTCGTAACTGATACTGCCACTCCCATAATATGGTAACGGGTGGGTAGGGTTATGAGACTTTAATATACGCTTAGCAGCATTAGGAACCCCAGCTTCCAGTAGAGCAGAGTCATGAACCTGCTCTTTATTTTCCAATTGCCTTTGGCACGTTCAGAGCACTTTCCTGTGGGCAGCTGGGACTGTCTGTTGTTGACAACAACCATCACCTTTGGGTCCCTGTATAATTGGGTCCTGTGATATTTACGGGATACTCCGACAAACATCTTGACTTTTAGCAGGGATATATGACGGCTCTCAAGCATCCACCATGATGGACAGGTGTACCCCTGTTGTAATGAGTGAAGTTGATCGATCCGTTGCCCTTGCATCATGGAATATGGCCGGAGACCCTCCTGGGTGAAAGCAGGGATGCAGATCTTCTCCGAGGAGGCTATCTCGTCTCTTAGACGAGTCGCCTCAATTGGGGAGATAGGCTCATGGGCCCAAGTCCTTGCTGTTTCTGCTGATGCAATTACATTCTGGAAAGTCTGCAAGATATGATCTGGGATCGATACCTACTCCTCCATCATTTCCAGGATATGCAGAGATACCTCTTTGGCTAGAACGGGTATGAAGGCCCATTACGGTATCAGAGTTGAAATATCTTACTCCGGTCCTCCGGTGGTCAGTGGGCACTGATAATTATCCTGTTTCGGGGCTGGTGAACGAATCTGCCCCTAGTCTAGGATATGCTGGTTTATCTCTCCCTTTGCCGCCACATCGGGATGGCAGACTTTACTTGCATCCATAAGGAGATGGCCCTACATATGTTGGTTTCCCACCATAACGAGTTGGTGGCCTTTGTTGGCAGGGAGATGTGCCCGCCTATTAATTGCCACCACATCTAGATGGTGGGCTTTGTTGATCGCCACCATGAAGGTATTGTAGGCGTCAAGAGTATCTGCTAGGAGCTGGTCCTGTAGGTGCTGGGTCGCCACCACATCGGGTTGGTGGGCTTCACGACCCTAGGCAGGGAGAGGTGCCTACTGGGTAGGTGACGTCCTACATGAGCGACGGTCTAGATGGAGCCTGGTGGGGGTGCGCACCTACTTGTATGATGCCGCCATGTCTGGATGGCGGGCATTGGAGGAGAGAATATGTGTATGTTCCTGTTCGTGATATGTCTCCGTGACTGGGCAGCGGAGCTCTTCCTCAGGGACAAGGGTGATGGCCGGTCCCGGGTTGTACGTTTTCCGCCCTCGTCAGGCGGTTCGAGGTGATGGAGATTTGGGATAATGGGCCTAGATCCTCGAGGTGAAATCCTCCTTATTGTGAGGATGTTGAGTCGTGGCATGACCGTGATGACGTCTATCAGCGGGGGCCTTGGAGCAGAACCCCCATTTAGCAGGGATGAAGTCCTCAGCATCGACCTCATCTGACTCCCTAAGATAAGGGAGGTATGTGTTGTCTCATTCTGGGGATATAATCCCGAAACGGTTGGAGACAGCAATAGGTACCATCTAGATCTACCTTCGCGGCCACTGCTGGGCGGGCGACCAACATGTCTTGGTGGATTGGAGGGCATGCATGGCCGCCTCCACCGTCGGGAGAGTACTGTTCACGTGGTACTCTCGGATCAACACATCCGAGACCCAGTGTTGAAGATGCTGGGTAGGTGATGGGGTCCTCCATTGGTGAGGATGTCTGGTCATTGCATTGTTGGAAGTACGCGCCTGTGAGTTCCTTCGTGAAGCCATTGGATCGAAGGGAGTTCTATGTAGTACCTGTAAAATATTTTAACAAGTCCAAACAGAAATCCCGTCAAAGCATCATCTCATGACCCCATTCGTAATTAATGACCTTTTTTGGCCTTCCTTGTGATTATAAAGGGGGAACAAGGTGGTATTAGGTTAAATCCATCATTCTTGGTTAAAGATTCACATCGGGTTCACCATTTTTTATTTCGGATCGGTTCAAAATTCCCAACGGTTCCATATCTGACGATACATGGACCTGTTTTCCAAAGGAAGGAATTCGCCGGGGGATTTTTCCAGTGACACTTAAGAACTCACATTGGTCGAGAGGATGGGAAGTTGGGCTCATCGCACCCTTTTGGGGGGGGGGGGATGTTTCCTATTCCGAGACTCTCTTATAGATTTAATATGTATTCATATGTTCGTGAATCTTTGGTTTATACCCAATCATAGTATCCACAGATTACTCCTGGATGGAAATAGTCAGATGGACGCAGGGGTTCAAAATCATTTATGCCCGAGCTTTACCATCCCTCGTTGGATTAATGACCACGAGGAGTCTGGAATCACTGAGACGGAACTAGTTTGAAGCCTCGTAACCAGGCACTCTAGAGTTTATTGTCATCCAGGGGGGATAGATAACGACTTGAGCGTTTGGATCGAACCCATGATATGGGCTTCCTAAGTATCCCCATGAGAGGAATCAGAACACTCGTAGTTCGGAAGTACAGTTTAACGTCATGCGGGATGAAGGATGAACCGACGTGAAGGGGGTCAGAACGACCGATTTTTGGGCTTGAACCTTGTGGAGGCTTCGTACGTACCATGCCTTAACATGGATCAAAGTCCTCATAGTTCTCACTAGAGTGTCAGTGAACCGACGTGAAGGTGGACCTAGGGGTCTGATGGTGATCGGGCTTGAACCTATGGGAGGTTTCCTACGTACCCTACCTAGGCGACAAGGATCAAAGTTCACATAGTTCATATTGGAGTGGGGCTTACGCTCTGAGGCAGCCCAAGGTAATGGATTGGGGCTTACACTCTAAGGAGGCCCAGGGTAATGGATTGGGGCTTACACTCTAAGGAGGCCCATGGTATGGATTGGGGCTTACACTCTGAGGAGGCCCATGGTGATGGATTGGGGATTACACTCCAAGGAGTCTCATGGTGTGGATTGAGCCTTACACTCTGAGGAGGCCCATGGTGATGGATTGGGGATTACACTCAGAGGAGGTCCATGGTGTGGATTGGGGCTTACACTCTAAGGAGGCCCATAGTGTGGATTTGGGATTACACTCTGAGGAGGACCATGGTGATGGATTTGGGCTCACACTCTGAGGAGGCCCGTAAGAGGATGTCATGGTCGATGCTTTTACTCTAAGCCCACGTGAGTCATGCTCGGTGTGAGAAACAAGAGGAAGCTGGGACCAGACGATCACGTCACGAAAGGTGCGTCTGGGGAAAGTGGAGTGGGGCTTATGCATTGAGCATCCCAAAAAGTCGGGGCTTACCCTGAGATGGATTCCCATGGCGACAGAGCGCATAGGGAGAGGGACTTGGCCCCAAAGAAGGACGGAGAAACACCCTTCCCCACTACGCCCTTCCTTGGCCATGGCCGTGGGAAAGTACAGAGGTGCATGGGGGATTCCTTCTGATGGGTAGTCCGCTACGCCTTGGGGAGGGGAGAAGTTCCCCAGCCCTAACAAGTGGAGGGGCAGAAAGGGGATTCCTGGGCTCAGACTCTGCATTACCGTGGGAATATGAACCCAAGAATGCTTCAGGAATCCGCTCAAGGGCCGGATCAACCCCTTCACCATGCTTACCGTGGGTATGCGAACTCAAAACGGCGCGCTGATGTGCTTGAAGGTTACATGACATGGCTCCAGTAGCTTTAGTGGAGGCCTCGACTCGGGGCCGATGAATGGGCCAATGAGGGGGTTGCAGAGGATCTGGCCGGATTAGAAAGATTTTATCCGGCTTAGGGATTGGGAACTCCGAAGGATCTAGCAGTCCACATAGGTATATGAGCGGTGTCACCATTCGCGTAGGGAGGTGCTACGTGGCTGGAGAGGACGTTAGCGAACTAGGGTGGTTTATGGCTTGGTGGGAATCCCGCGAACCAGGGTGGTTCGCAGCTTCGGGTATAGCCTGCGTACCAGGTTGGTACGCAGAGGGGTCCATGCGAGTAGCGGCGGTCGAGGTCGACGCTGGTCGGGGGTTCGTCGGTCGGGGATTCGACCGTGTAGGGGGTGCTACGCGGTGCGGCAGATCGTAAAAGAGCCATAAACTCCCTGGTCCGTAGGGGGTGCATCCGCAGAGGGCCCATGGTTCGCAGTCTTCTTTTCTTTATTATTTTAGATTTGTGGCTCACCAAGTTGTTATGCATTTTATGTTCCTTATTAACTCGCTTCCAGCTTCATACCTATTCTGGTTCGCGAACAGGAACTTCACTGTTTGAAAAATCCTAATCTCCTTCCTTCTAAATCCTTCCTCCTGAATCTAATCGATCTCCAAAATTTCCCCTTTTCTCTTCCCCATCGATCTCCTTTTATAGAGTGGGGAAAAGGATGTATCTGTGGTCATACAACACCTTTTGTGGAGGCACATGATCGGAAACCCACTTTACAGATGACTTGGGCAATCCACAACTCGCGGGGGGCATTGAACGTACCTCCTCTACGAACCAAACTAGCTCGGGGAGTGCTTCATGGCAGCGTAGGGTTCCACCTCCATTCCGCGAATGACAGCGGATGCGACCAGGGCCAGTCGACACGGTACATGGCTGGGGAAGTTTGTGATGGTGAACTGGGTTGGCACCCATCCTGCTTCGTGCCTGTGAAGGATCCGACCTTTGTTCCGCGAACGACAGCGGTCCATGGAGGGGGTGCTTCACAGAATCGGTAGCATACCATTATCATTGGACCAGTCCGTGGACCGGTTCGACTCGTGCCATCATTTGAGTATTCTCTACACTCTTCCCAAATTTTTTGTGGGGGAAATTGGGTAGAATCTCTCTTGTATTAAAGGGGATTCTCATTCTTCCTTTGTGGATTTTCCAGGACCCTATAACGGCACAATTTTCAATGGATTATTGTCTACCATTTTGTCTGACGACTCACTTACATTAAATTTTCTCACAGAGAAATCCCAATGAAGAATCTGCTCGGAGGTATGCATATTCATTTTCATGCATACAAGAATGAATATACGTACCACTGAGGAGATTCTTCATTGTGATTTCTGTTTGAGAAATTTGGAAGTAAATGAACTGTCGGAGAAAAGACCTCCCTTTTCATCGATGAATCATCTTCTGGTAACTGTCACTGCCTAAGCATGTTATAAAAAATGTGGTCTTACGAATGCATATTCAAACTCTTTCATACAAGATTGGATATGATTATGTAGAAGCATACTTTTCATAACCTTTTGAGTCGGTGAAAGTTTAAAGTAGAAGAGCCATCGAGAAAAAGGAGTTCCGTCAATCCATTGAAAATTGTGCCAAGTTATTACAAGTTATTACAATTTATTACAATTTATTTTCTTCCTAATTGTTCTTATTTTTATCTAATTGTTTTTATTTCTTACTAATTGTTACTAATTGTTACAATTTATTACTAATTGTTACAATTTATTACTAATTGTTACAATTTATTAGTAATTGTTACTAATTATTCCTAATTATACCTAATTATTCCTAATTATTCCTAATTATTCCAAATTATTCGTAATTATTCGTAATTATTCATGACTAATCGTAATTATTCGTAATTATTCGTAATTATTCCTATTTATTCATATTTATTCCTATTTATGGCTAATTATGGCTAATTATGGCCAATTATGACTAATTGTGACTAATTATGACTAATTATGACCAATTATGACTAATTATGACTAATTATGACTAATTACGACTAATTAGGACTAATTATGACTAATTATGACTAATTATGAAAAATTATGACTATTTATGACTAATTTTGACTATTTATGACTAATTATGACTATTTATGACTAATGATGACTAATTATGACTAATTATGACTAATTATGACTAATTATGACTAATTATGACTAATTATGACTAATTATGACTAATTATGACTAATTATAACTAATCAATACTAATTATGACTAATTGTGACTACTTATGAATATTTATGACTATTTATGACTATTTAAAACTATTTATTACTATTTGTTACTAATTATTACTAATTATTATGAATTATTACGAATTGTTATGAATTATTACTAATTATTACTAATTATGAATAATTATGACTAATTATGACTAATTATTACTAATTATTCTTAGTTATTACTAATTATTACAAATTATTACAAATTATTACTATTTATTACAATTTATTACAATTTATTACTATTTATTATTACTATTTATTAATATTTATTAATATTTATTACTAAATATTACCAATTATTACTAATTATTACTAATTATTACTAATTATTAATAATTATTACTGTTTATTACTAATTATTACTAATTATTACTAATTATTACTAATTATTACTAATTATTACTAATTATTACTAATTATTACTATTTATTAGCATTTATTACTATTTATTACTAGTTATTACTATTTATTACTATTTATTACTAATTATTTCTATTTATTACTATTTATTACTGTTTATTACTAATTATTTCTAATTATTCTTATTTATTACTAATTATTCCCAAATATTACTAATTATTCGTAATTATTCCTATTTATTCCTAATTATTACTAATTATTACTATTTATTATTAATTATTCCTATTTATTACTAATTAATCGTATTTATTTCTAATTATTCCTATTTATTACTAATTATTCCAATTTATTACTAATTATTCATTTTTATTACTAATTATTCATATTTATTACTAATTATTCATATTTATTACTATTTATTATTAATTATTTCTATTTATTACGAATTATTCATATTTATTACTAATTATTCCTGTTTATTACTAATTACACGTAATTATTACTAATTAAATATAACTATTACTAATGAGCATTAATTGATATTAATAACTACAATTTACAACTACTAATTACTAATTACAAGTTATTATTTATATAAAATACTAATTTTCGTTAATAATTCTTAGTTATTACTAATTATTAATTATCACTAATTATTAAGAACTAGTACTAATAATTTCAATTAATTATTACAAATTAATACTGATAACAAAAAAAATTTAAATTTAATTTAATTACAACTAATCAAAAATAATTAAAATTAACATAAAAAAATGAAACAAATGCTAAATTAAGTAAAATATAAATACCTTTAAACTCGATTTCCTATTGATGTAAACAACTTCACAACTTCTCTGTAAAAAAAACTAACTCATAGAAGTTTTCACTCAAAAAATGGAGTTTAGAGAGAGAGGAAATAAGAATTGAGGGGAAGAGAAAGAAAAACAGAGGGGGGTATATATAGGTTAGATTAGTTGCAACAAGAATTTCTACAACGAGATACTCGTCGCAAATAGTACTATTTGCGACGGGACCCGTCACAAATTCCTTTGCCCGCATTAATTGCTGTCGGCGGTTAAAAGGTTATTTTCGACGAGTCCCGTTGCAAAAGTTTTCCGCGGACACACTTTTTGCGATGGGACAACATCCAGTCGCAAAAACCGATTTACCACCGCTGGTATTCGTGATGGGTTCTGTCGCAAATAACCTTCCCTCACTTTGGCACGTATACAGTACCAAACCGCGCATTATTTTTTGCGACGGGACCCCAAATCCCATCACAAATTACTTATTATTTGCGACGGGTTGAACACCCCATTGCAAATAACTTCTAAGATGGACTATTTGCAATGAGATTTAATCCTGTCGCAAATAGCCTGTCGCAAAAGCTTGTTTTTCCCATAGTGTACATCCTTGAAATAAGGTTAATCAATAAATATCCTTTTAATTAATGTTTTCAATAAATCCTTAATACATAAATACTTCATCTGAAGTTTAACTTAAATTTTTATGAATATTTAACCTTATAACAATTCTGAAAATAAAAAATCTAAAACAGTATAAATAAGGTCATAAAATCATATTAACATTGACCCTCCATGTATCAGAAAATAGCTTTTTCTTGTCACATTCCAAACATTTGAATACCCTCATCATATATTCTCTTTAAAGATGGTAATATCCTGAATTTCTATTAATACTTTTGGAAAACATGCATGCTTCCTTATTCCAAAGGTTACTGGATATATTCCTTAAATCCAAGCTGTTATAAGGTTCATCATTATAACATATTTTACTTTGTTAATAGATCCTTTATTAGTTCTGAGGTAATCAATACCTTCCAATTCAATTTTTGATATCCAACATATCTTTATAAAAAAAATTATCCTAACATAAGGAACATATTAAAGGTTATCATACCTTAGTCAAAATTTAACCTTGCCATTAGATCACTTCTGAATTCGATCAGAAACATTTAACATAAAATTGTAAATACTGAGTGAAAAACAAATTTAAAAAAATCCTCGTATATTTCATCATTCATATAACATAATTTTTGAATTTAAATACATAAAAACATTGATTGTTCCATTTCATCCATATGCCATTAACAAGGTTACCTCATCCCATTAAAAAATACCTCTTTCCTTTCACATTTGATCAGTACTCTCTTCATCCTAGGTTATTCATAACCAAATTATATTTAAATCCTTAATGATGGTTTTTGAAATATTTTTGAATTCCCAACGCAAATTCCCTAGGAGTGTCATACTAGGTGTGCAGCAAGGCTAGTTGTCGTGTACTAGATTACCCCGAGTCAGGCCTGAAACATCTTTTCAAAGTAGTTACTCCTAGGTATATATTTACCAAAGAAACATCCATATGCAGTATCCATACATGGATTCATTTCTAGGAAATCACTCACCCAATCCTTTACCAAAATTTTAGGACATTTTCCTAAACATTGACTCATGCTTACACATATCGTTAGAGACGTCCCTAGACATCTCCATAAAAAGATACCTAGGTATGTCACTAATGTTTTCTCATCCCAGTTTATAATGGTTAAAAAACTTTCTCTTTGGTAACAACTATAACGACCAAGTCTTGACACACATTAACATTACATCAATTTTACAGAATACATAATACATAATACATTCCACAAATAGTCTCCCAAAGATCGTACTAGTTTAGTGCCTTTGGAAACATGGAAACATAAACAATTTTATATAAATGAGCTACATCATATCCCACTAAGTTCTTCTTAACTAGAATCCTTCTTAAACATATCAAACATTGCACATATCTTCATAACCTGGGGAATAAAACATAAAATGTTTTGATCTTAGATGATTAGAAAAGGTAATCAAGTGAGACATGTAAGTCTAAAAATGAGAAAATAGGTATGATAACGCAAAAATGAAAATAGAATATCATACCCTACACATCAAATATCATAAATATGAATCATGGAAATAATATTGACAGTTCATAAGACAAGAATAGTAAATAAATAAGGAACATAATCCATTAAAGGATAACATAGGAATAAAACATGTAAATATGGAAAAAATATAATCTTATAATATTATTTTCATTGTAGCCAATGAAACACTTCCAAGACCATCTTAGTAGTACTAGTTCACTCCCAATATGATCTTAGTAGTCATCGTTCATTCCCATGGACATCTTAGTATGATTATTTCACTCCTTATACCATATTTCTAGTCATGGTTCACTCTCATGTCCATCTTTGCAATCAAGGTTCACTCCCAATACTATCTTAGTCTATCCCATGAGATATAAATCATTACCCAATACATTGGAGGGAGATATAGGTCCCACCCATATCATAATTAAATCATACATATGTGTTCCAAAAAATCAAAAACAATCATATCAACACCCCTGAACTAAATGGGTGTCATAAACATATAATCATATCATAAACCATAGAAAAACATACATTTTTCATAATAATTTCATCAAAACAAAACCCATGGAAGAAAAACATATTTTAAAATCATATAATACATGAAAGAGGAAAGAGTTTCATAAAAACTGCAAGATCAAGCATAACCCATTCAGAGTAAGAATATGAAGAGAACGAGTATATCATTTCATAGAAATGCATGCTTAACAACAACAACGAATTTATTTTTATATGGTTATATTTTTTAAATATATTTAAAAAATGTTTCTTGAGATAAATATCCATTATTATTTTAAAAATTATTTTAAATAAATAAAAATATTTGAAAATATTTTTCATAGAAAATATCTTTAAAGCATATAATGAATACATGAAGTCATTTTTAGAACCTTTTTATTTGAAAACATATTAAAAAAGACTGAAACCATTTTTCAAACATGTTTCTTTGAAAAAACTTTTAAAACATTAAATAAATCTTGAAAATGATTTGAAAACCATTTCATTGAAAATATATAGAAAACATTTAAAGAAAGATTGAAAAAAAATTTGTAAAAAATTTTCCATGAAAATTGCTTTCAAAAAATTTTTCATAAAAATTAATCCTTTTAGACATGGAAAGTAAGCTTCAATGAAATGAGGTAGGTATATCTGTACATGATGTATGAGGTAAAAAGAATATTACCTTTTCATGTTAAAAAGGATAGAAAAATTCATTGTTCGGAAAGAGACATGAAGATTACATGGAAAAAATTGGTAAAAGACATGAAAGGGTAAAAAAGTATTTTTATGAAAATAGGATATCAGTTTAATGTTCTTGGAAACCCTTTTTAGAATGCATGGTTTTGTTAAAACACACTTTTCTGACTGAATAGAGAGTAAAGTCGGCCTTTCTTCAACACATTTTTAACTATCTTACATACCCAAGAGTTAAATAATTATACCAATAAATGAATATATCTTGAATATATAGAGGATAATAAGTTTCATGAATTTTCTAGAGTGATGGATCATAATATTTCATCAAAGTAATCATAAACAAAAATAATCTCTAAAAGTGATGAGATTGTCTTAATACATTATTATAACTTGGTAACACTGAATAGTAATCTATAATTAAGAAAATGAAATTACATAAAGCATTAAATATTGTGAAGAGATTTAGATTCATGATATAACATGTAAAATGGATGTATATACCCATCGGAAAAGAATTTAGATGTATAACAAAACTTGAGTCTCAAAAGAAGGAAAATTTAGACAAAACTATTTTACCAATTTGGTAATATTTTAAACATAAACCCCATAAAATAAGGATAATAAAATGGACATTTAAATAAACATAAATTTAATTATAAGATACATATAACACAATCATAGGAAGTACACACACCACACCAAAGTAAAGAGTGGTGAACATAAAATGTATCTCGTAGAAATAAAAAGTAAGATGAAATATGCTTACCTCGTGTATTGAATCTCATCATTCCCAATAAAAAAACATATATAATAAATATAAATTTATTATAAATCTTTTAAAAGACCAAGTTATTATATCTTATACAATATATGTTTTGATTATGACATTATATTTACCACTTGTTAACCGTCCTATGTTAAGGTTTCACTTCAGATAATATTCACTTAATTTTTCTCATGTGTCTTAATTTGTTATATCATTGGTCCTTATACATATATGATGATTCTGAAATTTTAAACATGAAATAAATATAATTTATATCCAGTATATATGTATTATAGTAATCCATAGAATATATATTTATGAAGATAAATACACCGTTTATGGAGATGGTAAGCCATACGTTCTCATGAACACCATTTAATTATAATTTTTGCGTGGATGGAAAGAATGTCAAAGACATATATATTTATATATATAATTATTAAAGTAGAATTATTATATCATATTTGTAATATTTATTTATTAAATCTATCCTTAATACATTTCATGTTGTGTATGAATGAATCACACAACTTTGAGGGGGCAGTAGTCTGCATGTCCTCAAATGAAATTATCATATTAACACAAAATGGAAAGTATAAATATGTGTGTCGTAAAATAATTACAAAAGATTAAAGACATAATAAATGTTATATATAACATATATAAATAATGTTTCCATCATAATGGAAAACATGAGAGGTGGTAAAGAAAAATTTAACCATCATTGATTAATATGGAGGTAGTCTGCCTACATGTTAACAATATGCTCGTTACCCATTAGATGTGTGTGTGTGGGTAAGTGGAGGTCTAAATCATAACATAATAACAACCTAGTATATTTAGGATGTTTTTTTGTTATATAAGCACGGAATAATAATGTTTTAGGGAGTCGATAAAGAACATAAAATAAAGGAGTGTGAGGGAGGGTGTTACCTTTTAATCAAGTAACTCCTTTTGGTTTTCACCAAAGGGTTTCCTTGAAAGGATTTTTTCAAAAAGTAGGATCAAAGAAGAAAATAGGGATTCTAGGGATCTACATGGGTAGAGTTTTTGTTGAGACAAAATTTAATTATAGGTGTTAGGAAGTGGGATAGGAGGAGGCCTTTTATAATGGAGGAGGGATGATACTCTTGTATTATTTTAAAGAAAAAGGAACCCAACCAGGTTTTTTATTTATTTAAAGTTGTTAAATAATAGTTATAGTCTTTTAATAAAGAGTATAGGGCCTAAATATGTCTTTAATATATCTTTATGACACGTTTTTAGGCTATTTTTTGCCTTAAGGTTATGGTTTAGTCCCATATAATGCTTAATTTAACCTTAATCATTACAATTAATTTTAATTACATTAGTAAAATTTTTGGTCAAAAAATCAGTTGAACTTATTGTAAATCATAAATTTTTCTAATTATAAATATTTAATCCCTTTTTCCAAATTTCAAACATATAAGTGGAATTAGTTAGTTTAAAATTAATCCCGTAGTCGAGTCAATAATGCAGGTTTTTAAAAGTTAAATGGATCAAAAGTTTGATAAGTTTTTATATCCAATTTCATGGTAAAATTGGTTACAATTACATAAATTGGATTAAATTATAGAAATATAATATAATTAAACTCTTAAAAAAAAATTAAAATATAATTTAACCTTATAAACAAATTTTAAGACAAGTATTTTTTAATTAATATCAATCATTTGTAACTATTCATTAAAAAATGAAACCTTAAAGAAAAATACCAAACAAATTTCCAATTTTTTTTATTTCTCAATTGAAAATTTAATGTTTATTTTGAAATATTAAATACATAAAAGTTTCAAATTTTTTTTTTAATATTTGTTTCTTCATTAAAAGGTGAAAAACTACCTTTATAAAAATATACGTTTTAAGAATAAAATTGGCTTTGTTCTTATCTTATATATATATATAATATATTGGATGAATAATTTTTTTTGATTTAATATATAACATATATATTAAATTAAAATCACTAAATAATTGTAATTACATTGATTTATTGGGATTAAAACAACTTTGCGATCATAATAAAAGGTTTTATAAAAATACTACCATTATATTCAATTGGTTCTTATATTCATTTAGAAATAATTTTTGACTAATTAATTAATTTTATATTTTGTGAAAAACATATATTTACATAATATAGTTAATAATATTCATAAATTATACTTTAATGGATATGTAATATATAATTATTATTATTTAAATAATAAATTATTGTTTAGTAACACTCAGTCTTGCGTGTTATGCAAGCCTTCAAGGAAAGTATTTGTTATGTGTAATGCAAGATAAACTAGATGTTCCATGTAGATAATGATAAATTTTTTGTTTTGTGTATTTCACATAAGACAAAAATAGTTCTTTAATATATGATAAACTATTTTCAGTGTTTTATGAAATACAAAATATCAAAAATATTTAATTTATTAAAAAAATCACAAAATCTCGGGGTGTTACATACCTTGATATATTCCCATATCTAAGAGCCCCAAAAAAATGTACCCAATTGAACTAGAAGAGATAAATAATTAACTTATAAATATTCTAAATGCGGGATTCATAAGCCCTATTTATCCACCATGGGGTGCATCGAACCTATTTTTTAAGAAGAAGGATGAGTCAATGCAATATTTCATCAAATATCATGAACTCAATAGGATCATAAAAATAGAAAAAATACACATTAACACAGATTGATGGTTTGTTCAATCAAAAATGAGTGGATCTATACTTCTATAAGGTGGATCTTTGATTGATATGTTATTAATTAAATGGTAAGAAATAAGATATCCCAAATACCACCTCTCATAAAAGGTATAAACACTATGTTCACAGTGATTCCCTTGAAACTCAAAAATTATATAGTAATATTCATGGACTTGATGAATATATTTTTTAGAGATTACCTTGAAAAAAATTTAGGGGTATTTATAGATGATATTTTTTAATGCTTAAATATCAAGGAGGAACATAAGAAGAACTTGAGTACAATGTGAAATATTTTGATAAAATAGGTGTTATATGAAATGGAAAACAAATTTTAGTTTTAGATGTAAAAAGAAACATTCTTGGGGAATGTTATCACAAGAAAGGGGATATCTATGGATCCTTTGAAGAAAATTATTATTGAGGAATGACAAATAACAACATGTATAATGGATATATTTGTTTATTCACATTAGAATTGTATTATTTAAGATTTATGAGGAACTTCTCATGATTTTGAAACCCACTTACCTAGTTAACTCTTAAGGGTGTAATTTGTTTATGGACTGATTAATGTGAAGTGAGATTCATGTAGTTAAATAAGAGGCTAATCAATACACTTCTACTCACACTACCCTCAAGAGGGGAAGCATGTTTGATATGATTTAATGCATAATTGAAGGGATTGGGCTGTGTAATCATGGAAAAAGAAAAAGTAATAGATTATACCTCAAGACAATTGAAGATACATGGGAAACATTAGAAAAAAATGATATAGATTTGGCTGTAGTAATCATTCCATTAATGGTTTAGAGGCACTATATATATGTAAGTAAGTGTGAAATATATAGAGATCCTATGATCTTGAAGTATATATTCACATAAAAGGATATGAATATGTGCTAATGATGATTATTAGATCAGGTTAAAGAATATGAGTGCACAATCCATTACCATCATGGGAAGGAAAATAAAGTGTTAGATGGTATAAGAAGAAAATATTCTACAACATTATCCCTGATGAGGATTGAGTAGGATCCAATCTTCTTAGTAATTCAATGGATGGATAATGTAAGGAGTAATATGTTACATTTATCAAAATACCACTCAACCATCCATTCTATGAAAAATTAAGAAAGCAAAGAAAGATGATTTGGAGATACAAAATAATATGGATGTTATAAGAAAGTTGAATGTCTTGGAGCAAAACATTTATAAAGAAGCTGTTGTGATATTTGGGGAATGACTACGCATGCTATTATATTATGAGATCAAGAAGGAACTATTGAATGATTCTCAAAGATCAACATTATCTATCCACCCTAAGAGCACAATGATGTATTAAGAAATCCAAGATAACTTCTGGTGGGACAATATGAAGAAGGATATTACTAAATATATATAAAATTACTTAGTACAAAATCAAGTAAATCAAGAAAGGAAAAGTACAATGTTATGATTCAACTATTAACCATATCTACGTGGAAATGTTACAACATCACCTTGATTTTCTCCATTGATCTTATAAATACATCTAAAGAATGTAATTTCATATGGGTTATAATAGACCATTCAAATACTTCACACTTTATCACTATTATAGATGACTTCTCACTTGATCAACTTGTATATATATACACACACACATTAGAGAAGTAGTGAGGATGCATGGAACATCACTTTTGATTTTATTTGAATGAGATTTGAGGTTCAATTAATAGTTTGGGAAAATTACTCAATATTCCTTAAACATAGAGTTGATTTTTTTTACCAATGATCGCCCCCATACCAATGGAAAACTTTAAAGGACAATATAGACACTTGATGATATGCTCATATCCTTATCTATTTACTTCATTGGTGGTTGGGATAAACATCTTCCTTTGGTTGACTTTTCGACAATTATAACTTCCACCCAAGCATTCAAATGTCTCTTTTTAAATCCCTCTATGGTAAGAAATGTATAACTATATAATCTTGGTAACAATTTGAAGAATGTAATCTATTGAGACCTAAAATGGTTAAATAAATAACATAAAAGTTCAAATCCATTCAACGATACATCCTAGAACCATCGAGTCCTCAAAAGAGATGTGTTGGGAATCATTGATAAAATGTGGAGTTTGAGGTATGAGAAAAGGTTTCCCATCACATATCACCATGGAAGAGATTCATGATGTTTTAGAAGAAGTAAAATCTATGAATCAGATACATTGGGACCATTTAATGTTCTTGATAGCATCAGAACTACAACCTATCAACTAAAACTCCCACTAAACCTTTATTGAGTGCATGGAATGTTCTATATAACCATGTTGATGAAAGTACATACCTAACCACTCCCATGTACTACATTCATATTTGGTATAGTGGGTGTACGGGTTTTCTTATGATGAGAATTCGGTGAAGATATTATAGCAAAGAGACAAATTTCTATTTGATAAGACAACTCACCTTGTCAAATTAATTTAGAGAAATCATAATTTTAAAGAGGAACTATAGGAACTTAGTGAATAAATAAAACATATTTACCCTAATATTTTCTCATAATACTTTATGAAATGAAATTTCAAGGATGAAATTTATAAATTCGGGAAGAATTTAATGACCCATACTTTGATAGATGGGATTTTCCTTCTAAATAAACTTTTTTCATATTTATTAATATAGTATAGTATAAAAGTCATGAACCATATGATAACAACTGACAAAACTTTTTTATATGATTTTAAAACATTAAATTTAGAGAATAATTATTCATTATAAAATAGAAATAATTATAACGAGATAATAACCACAGAAAAATAAAACAACTCAAATATGAAAATTTTCATTACCATAGTCTCTTAAAATAATTACATTCCTAAAAAATAATATAAAAAAGAAATATAATATTAGTAATGTAATAAAAAAATTTTAAAATGAAGAATATAACTATGAGTGAAATTCATGTGAATGATAAATGAAATAAATTTGAAGTATTTATCAGATATAGACAATTTATATGATCGGTAGAATAATAACCTAACCATTGGGAACAGTAACATGATTGTTAGAAAACTATGTGGTCCTTTATAATAGTAAAATAATTATTGTGTATCTTATGAAATAAAAATATAAGTAATTTATATCACATTAAAATTACTATTTTTTAAAATATTATAAAATAATTATATAAATTAAAGAACCATAATTATATTTTTGTAGACAACATATAAATTTTATTTTCATTAAAATACATTATTTATAAATTTAAAAGATATATAATAAGAATGTGTTTTTGTAAAATGGTTTCAAACAATAATATTTATTTTTATGAAAATAATAAAATAATTTTATATAATCATAAGTATGTTTTTAGGGGTCAGAAATTTGATCATATCCTAAAACATGATATTTCTTCCAATACAGAAGAATTTTATTTAAAAAGTATATTTATAATATTTTATAAATTATTTTCAAAAAATAGATTTTAATTTTTTAAATACTTTACTGACAATATATTAGGGTGACTTGTTTTTCATATTTCTAAAAATGTTTATTTTTTATGGAAAATTTAAATATAATAAAATACTATAATTTGTATTATAATTTAAATACATGATTAATTACCTATTGGACGATGTAAGTTAGAATTTTCTTGGAATGAAATGAATTTATTGCTATTTATACTCACAATAATCATCAGTATTGGGAGTCTTAAGAAATAAATAATAAACTAATTAATATATTATTGAAAAACACCACTCTCCCCTTATTAATACCACCCTTTACCACCCAACTTATCCAACCAAAATTAGATTTTTATCTCATCATAAATATTCTCAAATCCCTACAAAAATATATTATCCATGTACTATATGTTTTGGTATCATTAATAGACCATCATTTGAAGGAATATTTAAAATTTTAAAGGAGTTTTTCAAAGGAGTAAGGTAATAACTCCTAATATGTCATTCTCAGTTTTCCTTTAAATCTTATTCTTACAACACCTCCATATATATCCTATACATATTTATATAATTATATTAGTATTATAAATATATTATAATGTTATTTTATTAATATAATAACAATTATCCACCTTCCTCTAATTTGTTCTAAAATGAAAATGCCTACTATATTATGGTTGGTTCACCACCTCCATGGATGAAAAATTTCATTTTTATAACCAATTTCATAGATAGATATAATAATTATTTAATGTTTAAATATGAAAAAAAATAAATATAACCTATTCCATGAAAAATTATATAATGGTTAATTAAAATTAAATATCAAATAAAACTAATTAATCTCACAATGGAGGGAAGAAGTACTTAAATGAACAAATAATTAAACATTAACATTTGAAATCTATAAACCATGCACATATTTGAAGAATATTTGATATTATGAACTTTTTATCCTTATATAAAAACATAAAATTTATACAATTTCACTTCTGTAGTTATGGAACGATTTCATAAGGACATTAATATTTATTAACAAACTGATGAAACCTCGGAACTATGAAACAAACATCATCAGGAAGGCATACATGAATATAAATTCCCAAAACAATGATTATAAATGAAAATAAAATAAAAAAAGTAAATAAAATATAAATGTAAAAGTTTCTTAAGAAATTATTTAATAAACATAATTTGATAATTCAAGATTTTATTTGTAAGTACAAAGAGTGTCACGAACTGAGGTAAGGTTACATCGAACCATCCTTTTAAATTTTGGGTTATGTTTTCTCTCTCTTTACCTCACTATCACTATATATTATTCTCATTGAATTCTTATATATTCTTTATATATTTCTATTACACACACATATTTTTTTAAAGGTATTTTACTCTAATGTCCTAGAATTTTCATATATATATATATTTAATTATATGGAATTATTTTTGAGACCATGAAATCTGATAGCGCTGATTCCGAGGCCTGAAGAGCTCGAAATGATCCTTCGATGTTTTGTTAAGATTTAATTAGCATGCATAAGAAGTTTTCATGAAAAAGTGGAATAACTCTTAAATGGTTTCCCGGATCAGAAATCCAAGGGAACCATTGCGATCAAGATGATAGTTTTACCCGAGGTGTGACTTAAGTTTAGTCAACGTGGGCGTCCTGTGAGAAAACCCAAAAATGACATAACCGTAAATAAAATAATAAAATAAAATAATTTTATTTTTCAAATGCTTATAACTTATAAACGGTAACTTATATTGAAAATCCGAGACTGCTATTGAACTTGTGAGAGTATACTTTCCTCATGATGATACTAACATTGTCCAGCGTGGGCCACTAGTGAAAGTTAGATTTTTTTCCATAAATAAAATAATTAAGTGAAAATTATTTTATTGTAAAATCCATAACTTATAAATGGTAACTAGAATTAAAAATCCAAGAGTACTGTTGGGTTCTTTGGGGCATGTTCTCCTTAGAAAGTTCCTAACCTCGACCAGCGCGGGTCAAGAGTGAATGTTAATAACTTATTGAAATTTTTTTTGGTTACATTTAGTAAACGCATGAGCGGCATTTTCTAACTTTTGAACCATTGTTCGAATTAAAAATCTAAGGGCACCGTTGAATCTGCAGTGCCATGATTCGATTAAGGGAGACTTTACTATGATTACAGTAGGTCCAGCGAAGAAGTTAAATTTTGTGAATTTTTAAAATAAATGAAATGAAATAATTTTATTATTTTATTTCATATCCTCCAATGAACAATCAAATGTTGGGGCCAATGATGTGTTAAGAAAATAAATGGCTTGACCTACCTACCCTAAGTAACGACGTCATTGGGGAATTATGAAGCTTATTAATTGATGATCCCCATTAAATTCCAACATTGTTACTTTCCATTCCCCTCTCCTATATATAGGGAGCTTGGGGAGGGGTATCGACACGACTTCACCAAGCAATGAAGTGATGATGGAGCACTGTAATGCCAAAACCTTAGAGGATGGAGCTGATTCTATCAGGAGGTGATGGGTGACATTGAACCACAAACCGAAGGATGACGTGTGAGTGCTGTCATTGGGAACCAGCTACGGAAACGAAGAACACGATCCACCATCAAGCCACGGATGCTCTCCAACGGGTTACTAGGTAGGGGGGTTATTCATTTACTTTTTACAAAAAGATTCCTTCTTCCCCATTCATGAAATTATATGAAGAACATTGGTCAACCCACTAATGGGTTTATCCATGAATAATTCATTTTGAGTGAGGTTGTTACGGGGTATCCTTGTGAGGTTTTGTTTGTTGTTTAATACAAGAAATTTTTAAACCCATTTTATCCTCCATTTGATCACAAGATAAAGCGGTGGAAGCAGGCCTAAAAAACCTGGCCTGAACCCTCTGCAACATTGTTTCCCTTTTGCCTTTTGTGGAAGACCTTTGGCGGGGAAGCACCAACTAGCTACGAAGGAGGCGATGCCCTAACACACTCTTCTAGAGGAGGCCACGACATGAACCCACATCAGTCATTGGAGTAGCCGACACCAGAAGGTCGTGGAGGAGGTGCGGAGCACCGTTGCATGCCGCCGTTGTGCAAAGGGGCGGCAGCTCGTTAGCCACGACAGTCAGAGAAGGTAGTCGGCTCATCGGTTGGCTGTGGAAGGGAAGGGCAGCGCTTCTTCAGATGCCGCTGGTGTGCATGAGACCACAACCGAAGTAGTGGAAGAGGAGATAAAACCCGCACCTTCGGTGGGTTCCGCGGAAACCGGGCGGCGCCCACATGGCGCTGCCAGATCAAAGGCTGAACGGACTCTGGCCGATCGGGATATTAGGGGAGCGACTCTCCAGAGCCACCTGGTGGAAGCACCACAGGCCATGTCCTAGTGGGCCTCCTCCCAACCAGGCCGCCTCCCTAGCAGGCCGCCGCCCTCGTTGGCCACCACCTGAGCAGACCACCGCCTTTGTGGGCCACCTTCTTACAAGATGGGCTGCCCCTTTATGGGCCGCCCTATAAAGGTCGGGCTGAGTTTTTCATGGCCCAGCCCAGACTGGGTCGGTCCGACTGGGTCAGACTGGACCCATGCCCAACCGAGCCCAAAAACACTTGAATGGACTTATCTAGTGAACTGGATGTCCGTTTGATGAACCGTCTACAGTGTTAGGATCCTTAGAGTGAGAAGGGTTGTTTTAATTACTCCATGAGAGTTTTGGAGAAACTTGGAGTACCGACGGGTTGGATGGCACCCCAATCTAATCGGTCCCCCGAAACTGAAATGCTAATAACACAAAGACCAAGCGTCCGGTTGACGTGCTATCTGTTGAGTTTGAACCCTTCTGACATGACGGATCATCAAGTTACATATTTTTGAGAATTCATGCAGGTTGAAATATGACTAATAGATTAAGGAGCGGTTCTCCCAAGTGCACTACATACGGAACCCTACGATAGGCTGAGACCTGACGACTGTTGACTTTTTTACATAGAGTGACTCGACGGCCAAGATACACGATAGGGAGGAGTACTTAAGTAGGATATAGTGGGGAGCGACCATGGTACACGATGGGGAAGAGTACCTCAGTAGGCCATGGTGGGGGAGCGACTATGTGTGACTCGGTAGACCCATGGTATGCTATCTGGAAAAGTACCTCAACAGTTCAAGGTTAGTGGAAAGTGCCTCTGTGTGATGTAGCAGGCCCAATGTACTCGATAGAGGACGAGTTATACAGTAGTCGAGGTGTTCAATGTTGTGACTGGGAATTTTACTTTTCCTAGGCCTAGAGAATCTATGGTTGGCTATCAGGATTCATAACGATCCTATGTGGGTCAGCATCATAATCATGTTTCTCTGAATTTTATACCTAGTTTGAGTTGAGGCTCTGTTTGAACTAATACTTTTACCTTCATGGAAATATCTTTATGGTGTTACTTGTGTGGTACTTATACCTTCCTGGTGTTACCTTTGTGGTATACATCTCTATGTATGAGATGATTATATCTTGATAACTTAGGTATAGGTATGGGAATATACCTAAGTAGAGTTTATGTCCTATTTTGTGGCTTTTCCTTTGAGGAACATTAGGATACCTATAGGGTTTTAGGGTCCCTACTAAGTATCTTTATACTCACCCCTGCACAGGCTTCGCCCTCACCTTGTTGTGTCTTTTAAAGATGACGTACAACATTGATTGAGGCTGAGGGATCTTGGAATAGACAATGCTTAGAGGTAGACCATTTGGTGTAATGTGACACAGGGACTACTGATCATGAGTTTTACATACCTTTCAGGTAGGATCCGGGGTGGACCATTTGAAGTTATGCGACACAGGGACCACTAATCGTGAGATGTACCTACCCTTTAGGTAAGATCTGTGGTGAACGATCCAGGAGCAGATTTTCACCTTATAAGCTATTTTGTACATTTCAGTTGTACTTGTACTTTTCCATTTGGGCTTGTATTCTGGACCTTATGCTTTCAACACTATTTTACTACAATAGTTTATTTCATAGTTTCTTCTTATTGTGTTCTCAAACAATGTGTTTATACAGGTTTAAAGGAAATGCATTCTAATTTTAGGTATTATGCTTTTCAGTGCTTGTCTCCTGCCCCTGACCTATGGAAGGTAGGTTTGGAGTAGTCATGGAATGGGCCCCAGGGGACGGGTCGTGACAAAGTGGTATCACAGGAGTTCAGTTCTATCGAAGAACTAGGACTCTGATATTTTTTGTGAAGAAATAGTGTTAAGGTTTATGAGTGTGGTTTTTAGTTCAGGGTGTCCAGTAATGGTGCATCAACCTACGTATCCATACGCCATGACCCAAAATTCTGATTTCTGACACAGCGCACGAAAAAACTGATTGCGTGTGTTTTTGAAGAGTTTTTCTTGTGATTTATTTGGATTCATCTCACCAGGTATAACTTAATGACTGTGGCACAAATGTTCCTTATCCGGATGCTACCACATATACATCCAACTAGGATTCCTGAGAGAGTAAATGATGACGGCCCACCGAGCGACGAGGCTCTAGTGTAGGGCCCTCTTACTGTGTTGGCACCTTCGGGTGGTGTACCAGAAGCACCACCACTCGTTTGGCAGCAGTTACCATCAGCCGCACTGGAGGACGATGCACGCCGACTGAGCATGTTGCATGAGTTCCAGTGGTAGAATCCTCTGAGGTTTCGAGGCGAGACAGGTTACCAGGAAACTGAGGACTGGCTAGAGGCTATGGATAGAGTTTTCTGCCTTGTTGGGACACCAGTTGAGTAGATGGTGATCCTAGCTGCTAATCATTTTTAATATGTGACCATGAGGATGGTCCGTAGGGTAACAATGCTTCGGTACGTGGACTATTTCCCAAGATAATACCTTCGAGTAGTTTTTTATCTATATCACTTCCTGTTGGTCAACAGTTACAACCGGTGGTACCGGTAGAGGACACATATAGGATTAATTCCTTACACGTGTTTCATCATTTTATAACCCTCAGGTTTCAAGGTGAGCCTAACTCATAGGTGGCTAAGGACTGTCTTGTGGAGGTGGATGAGTTTCCATCTAGCTAGGGAACCATTTGATCAGGTGGTGGTCCTGGTAGAGAGCCTTCTACGTGGCTCAACAGGATGATGACAGGGTCTAGATTACCCTAATCTTGCGAAGAGGTGACTTTTTATATGGAAAAGATTGAGAACCATCCTCAGAGAAGGGGTTCTCTTTCCATGGAGATCTAAGGGATGAGAGTTCCCTAGAGCTTTTACAGTTTCAGCAGGATGACATATTGGTAGCTGAGTATTCATCGAGGCATACCGATCATCCTAGGTACTTGATGAATACAGTTTGATCAGTGGTTCAGGGCTTGAATCTCCCAACGAGGTGTGTTTAGGGACATCTGAGCCAGCACTGTTTCTTTATGCATTCATACTTATGTTAGGGTGCTAGAGAGAACCTTTGTGGTTGAATGTTATTTTTATGAGAAGATACACCCAATGAATGTTAGCAGTGGGAAAGAAGGAATCTTACACTAGTATCCGAGACCTGGGTGGGTAAAATGTTTCAGGAAGAGGATGTGATAGGGATAAACAAATCTGCAGGGATGGAGATGTGGAAACAGAGCTAGGAGAGCAGAATGAGGTGGTGTACATTTCGACATGTTACAACCCACCCCCCTTTATGGTCCCCACCAGGATCAGGGAGCTAGAGGACAGTAGAAGGGAGTAGGAGTGCGACCCAAGGGCTCTAGTAATGATTCGAGGTACTGTCTGTGTCTACTACGTTCTACCATATTAATAGACATAGTTACCAATCTTTCCTTACTTCCACGAATCTTGTCCAAGTCCTATATTTTCCAGTTAAACTGTTGAATTGACCCTCATGTCTTGAGATACCTTTGGGAGAAGACCTTGTAATCACACATACACCGATGCTGTGATATAACCCTTAAGGCGAGAGTTACAGTTGGAACCTCTTGGTGGTTGCATCGAGGCCTTATGACGTTAGTTTGGGTGTGGACAGGATGTCCATAGTTCATAATCAGATTGAATGTATTAGGAAAAAATGTTGTGGTTTATCTACAATGTTGGAATGGAGTTTTCCTTGGTTGGAGAAAAAGGAAACCCCTGAAGCACATGATAAACTCATGCATAGGAGGGTTCAACTGATAACTCTTGAGTCGACCAAACTTATCCTCATGGCAGCATGAGTTTTCAGTTTTCAGTTCCTTACAGGAGTGATAAAGTGTGGGGACATATTTTCAAAATATGTTTCCAGGATTACCTTTTCGAAGGGAGATGGATTTCTTCTTTGGTTGGGTACTACCGAAGATTCATGCCTGACTTTTCCAGAATTGTGGCACCCTTGTCAGCAATGAAGAAGAAGGGATAACCCTTCGTGTGGATAGAGAGATGCCATCATAGATTTCAGAAGCTGAGGCAGAGACTAAAAAGTGCCCCCATCTTGAGTCCACTAGAATAGGGATTTAGGTATGTAGTCTACTATGACTCATCATGGACCAAACTTGGGTGTGTCTTGATGCAGGAGAGAGCATTGATAGCCTATGGATCATGGTAGCTGAGACAACATGAGTAGAACTACACTAACCATGACCTTGATTTACTAGCTATGGTATTCACCTTGAAGGTGTGGAAACATTACTTGATGGGTGAACAATTTACTATTTACTCTGATCACAAGAGTCTCAGGTGTGTCTTCTCACAGAAGGACCTAAAACTGAGATATCGAAAATGGATAGAGTTCATCTAGGACTATGACATTGAGACACTCTATACTCATGGGAAGTGGATCATGGTAATAGACGCTCTCAGTAGGAGGTCTGGTCTACAACTGCTGAGTGAGGCGTTAAAGTAGCTAGATGCACTGCAGACACTACTACAAATATGGCTTTTATCAGCGCTAAAAATGGCCATTAACAGCGCTAGAAAAAGCGCTATTAATGCCGGAGAAAATAAAGGGGGGGGGTCCCCTTTATCAGCGCTCCAAAAAGCGCTGATAATGACCCCTTTTATCAGCTCTAAAAAAAGTGCTGATAAAAGGGGTCTTTTATCAGAACTAAAATGAAGCGCTGATAAAAGGGTCTGTTATGAGTGCTTTCTTTTTAGCGCTGATAGAAGACCACTTTTATCAGCACTTTTTTTAGCATTGATAAAAATAAAAAAATTTAAAAAATTTAAAAAAATACTGCCAATCTCGGGGGGGGGGGGGGGGGGCTTTTTATAGCACTTGAGCCCCCCTTTATCAGCGCTTTCCTGCACCTCCAGTGCCCGCTCGCACCGCCTACACCCTTTCTCAGCGCTAGCCCTTTAAATCAACCTTGCGCGCGCACCCGTGTCTCCACACAGATTTGATCTCGAGACCTCCCCCCTGCGCACCTAAAGCCTTTACCACTACCCTATATTGATTTGTTCTCTTATTCATGATATATATATATATATATATATTTAGTTATATTTATTCGTATAGTAATATATATTTTTATTAATATATATAGTTATATTAATATATATATATAGTTATATTAATATATATAGTTATATTAATACATGTATAGTTATATTAATATATAGTAGTTATATAAATATTCATATATTTGTATTTTAAATAAATTGGATAATAGTTATTATTTAGATAATGCTAATATATTTTATATGTAAATATGTTTAATTATTTATTTAAAAAATTTAATTTTTAGGTGTGAATATATAAAAAATATGTATATATAGTTTTATATTTGATTATAAATAGTAGTGCATTATAAAAAAGGATGAAATTTCAAAAACATAATATCAATATGAATGTAATACCTTGGAATAAATTCAGTCCCCACAAAAAAAAAACCAATAATACCCCCTTAAACGAGGCTGAAAATCCAAAAAATGTTAAAACATTTGGGTACCCCGACTAAAAACTCAGTTTTGGAGGCCTTCTAGGCTACTTTTGGCCCCGAAAAACGCTTTACTGGGGTCCCCCAAGTCATAGAGACGTAGAGCTTGTCGCAGGCTTTGATTTGATATGTGGTAGAGCTCAAATGGACACCCGGATCAAAAGTTATGGCCGTTTGAAGTTTGATTTGCGTTTTCAACATATTTTGGATCTTTTTTTTAATTTTTTTAATTTTTGTAGTCTTCAAATTGTTTTTAAATGACTATTACTCCATAATAATTAGCAAATTGTTAATTAAAAATATTTTTTAAATTTTTTAAGAAGCCATTTTCACTAAATATCTTATATATTAAGTATAATAAGTGTAAATGTACATTTATACTTATCTAAAATATATTTAAAATATATATATTATATTTATATCAATATAAATATATAAATATATTTATATAATACATTTTTCTTAAATTTTTTTTGAAGTCGACCCTTTATCAGTGCTTTTAAAAAAAGTGCTGATAAATGCCCCCCCCCTTTATCAGTGCTACTAAACAAGCACTGATAAAGGGGGTCCCTTTATCAGCTCTAAAAAAAAGCGCTGATAAAGGGAAACTTTTATCAGCCCTGTTTTTTTAGTGCTGATAAAGGCACCATTTATCAGCTCTTTTTTGAGTACTGATAAATCCCCCCCTTTATCAGCACTTTTTCGTTAGCGCTGATAAAGGGGTGGAGCTGGCCTTGCCCAGTTTTGTGGTAGTGAGATATCCTTCGTGGATAAATATGGAGTAGCTTAACTTCTGTCTATGACTGTCACTCCTCCAATTCTTTAGCAAATTTCGGGGGGGGGGGGAGGTGTCACAACTTGAGACGTTGACTGCGAGGCCCAACGTGCTCAGATATCCTCAAGACGGTCTCCTAAAGGATTCTCTGAAGTTGGGGAGCTCGTCATCCTCTTCAGAGGATGAACCATGGTACCAGTGATGCTTCGAGGGGAGGTGTTGAGGGAGATTCACACATCCCCTTTAACGGTACATCTTAGAGTGGAGAGGATGTACCAGGGCCTTTGGCATCAGTATTAATGGCTAGGGATGAAGGAAGTAGTGGAAGAGTTTGTATCACGATGCCTCACTTTTTATCAAGTGAAGACTACACAGAGCCTGTAAAAGTCTTATGCTGACAGTAGTAGGGATACCATGTCTTCTTATGGGTCTCACCTCAATGAGGATTGTAGAGATTTGGCTGGGGCGACAAGTTATCTATGATGTTCATCGGACCTTTCAAGATTCTCAACAGAGTGGGCGATGTTGTGTACCATATATCTCTTTCCCCACAGATTCACTGGGTGCATAATGTTTTCTATGTGTCACAACTGAGGATATGCGTGCATAATCCATCACACGTTATCAACTAGGGCGAGTTGAACTTTTATGATGGGGTGACTTATATGGAGTTCCTGGTGGATTTTGAGGATCGACAGGAGTGGGTCCTTCGTGGGTGGTTGATACCTCTGCTGTTCGTTTGCTGGCAGCACGAGAACCTCCAAGAGAGCACATGGGAGCGGGAGGCTTAGATTCATGGTCAGTACAATCTTTGGTTTGTTTTGCCTTTGTTTTGGATTTTAGGGATGTAAAGTCCTAATGTGGGGAGATTGTAATGTCCCAAAATTTCTGTATATATTTTTTAATTATATGGAATTATTTCAAGACCACGAAATATGATGTCACATGATTCTGAGGCCTAGAGTTCCCAGAATGATCCGTCAAAGTTTTGTTAAGCTTTATTTACTACACTTAAGAATTTTTCCTAAAAACGTTGAATAAATCTTAAATATTTTCCCAGATTAGAAATCCGAGGGCACCATAGCACTCATGATGGATGGTTTACCCTAGGCACAACTTAAGTTTAGTCGGCACCAGACTCATGTGAGAAAACCCAAAAATGGAATAACCATAAATAAAAAAATTAAATAAAATAAAATTATTTTATAAATTCTTATAACTCATGAATGATAACATAGATTTAAAATCTGAGACCACTGCTGAACTCGTGAGGGTATTCTATCCTTAGGCTGATACTAACATTGGCTGGCGCGAGCCACCAGTGAATGTTATTTTTTGGCTACAAATAAAACAATTTAGTGACAATTAATTTTTTGTAAAATCCAAGACATCTAAATGGTAACTCATATTGAAAATACGAGAGTACCATTGGGTTCATTGGGCTCTGTTCTCCTTAGGTAGAGCCTATCCTCGACCGAAGTAGGTCAAGGATGAACGTTAATAATTTAATGATCTTTTGGGTATGTTTAGTAAACGTGTGAGCGAAATTTTATAACTTTTGAACCATTGCTCGGATTAAAAATCTGAGGGCACCGTTGAATCCAAAATGCCAAGATTCACTTAAAGAAGACATTACTTTGACCGCAATAGGTCCAGAGAAGAAGTTAAGTTTTGTGACCTTTTAAAAGAAATGAAATGAAATAATTTTATTATTTTATTTCATATCCTTAAATAGACATTCAATGGGTGGGTCCAATGATGTGTTAAGCCAATAAATGGCTTGACCTAGCAACCCTATGTAATGACATCATTGGGTAATTAGGAATATTACTAATTGATGAGCCCCATTAAATTCAAATTTCATTACCTACCTTCCCCCTCTCTTATATATAGGGAGCTTGTGGAGAGGTATTGACATATCTTTTCCAAGCATCGAAGTGTTGAAGGAGCGCCGCAATGCTGAACCCTTTGAGGACGAAGCCGATCCTAGTGGGAGGTGATGAGCGACACCGAACCATGAACGAAAGGACGACGTGTGACTGCCATCGTTGGAAACTAGTTGCAGAAACGAAGAACACGATCTGCCTTCAAGCCATGGGTGCTCTCCAATGGGTTACGAGGTTGGGGGCTATTCGTTTACTTTTCCTTAAATGATTCCCTCTTCCCCCGTTCTTGAAAATTAAATGAAGAACCTAGTTCAACTGACTAACAGGTTGATCAACAAATCATTCATTTTGTAGGAGGTTGTTATAGGGTATCCTTGTGGGGTTTTTTTGTTGTTTAATACAAGAAATTGTTAGACCCATTTTATCCTTCCTTTTATCACGAGCTAATGCGGAAAGTACAAGCCTAATGAACTTGGACTGAACTCGACGCAAATTTGTTACCCTTGTGCCTTCTGTGGAAGACCGCCGACATGACAACACCAACTAGGTACAAATTAGGTGACGCATCAATGCACGCTGTAAGAGGAGGTCGTGGTAGGAAGCTGTAGTGGACATCGGAGTGGCCGCCAAAGACTGACCGCAGAGGAGGTGTAGCACACCGTCATGTGCCGCTGGTGTGAAAAGGTGTCGTGGCACGTCTGCCACAACAGTCGGAGAAGGAAACCGGCTCGTCGACCGGCCGTGGAAGGGAAGGGTAGTGCACCATCGCGTGTCGCCGATGAGTAGGAGACTGCAACTGAATCTGCAGTGGTGGAGGCGGAACCTGTGCCTCCGGTGGGTTCCGCGGTGACCGGGCAGTGCCCATGTGGCGCCGCTACTTCAAAGGACGAACGACCACTGGTCGTTCGGGATCTCGTGGTATCTTCTCTCCAGAGCCACCTGGCGGAGGCACCGTAGGCCACGCCTTAGCAGGCCGCACCCTAGTGGGCTGCCGCCCCAGCGGGCCACACACTAGCGGGCCACCTCCATAGAGAGGCACTGCCCAACTAGGCCGCCGCTCTGGTGGGCTGCCTCTCTACTAGGTCACCACCCTAGCGGGGCGCTACCCATCCGGGCCGCCGCCCTATCAGTTTTCCACCCTAGTGTGCCCCCTCCCTAGAGGTTCACTTCCTTGCAGGATGTGCAGCCCCTTTTGCGGACCAGGCTGGACCTCAGCCCAGCCTAGATCGGGTCAATCCGAGTCAGTCCGACCGGGTCAGACCATACCTAGGACTAACCGAGCCCATAAACACTTGAATGACATTATCTAGAGAACCATACATTCATTTGATGAACCATCTATGGAGTTAGGATCTTTGGAGTTAGATGATAATTTTTACTTACTCCTTGAGTGTTTTGGAGAAACTTGGTGTATGGCCAGGTTGGATCGAACCCAAATCCAACTAGGCCCTCGGCACTAAAATGCCAATAACGCAGAGACCGAGCGTCTGGTTGACGTTCCGTCTGTTGCATTGGAAACCTTATGACATGATAGATCACAGGGTTACATATTTGGTAGACTTCATGCTGGTGGAAATATGACTAATGGTTTGGGGAGAGGTTCTCCCCAGGGCGCTATGTACGGAACCCTGCAAGTGGCTGAGACCTGACGACTGATAACTTTTTGACCTTGAGTTACTCGACAGCTATGATACATGATGGGGAGGATGTCCTCATTAGGACATGGTGGGGAGTGGCCATAGTATGCGATTGGGTAGAGTACCTCAGCGGGACACGGTGGGGGAGCAGCTCTGTGTGACCCGACAGACTTACGATACACGATGGGTAAGAGTACCTCAGCAGTTCAAGGTTAGTGGGAAGTGCATCTGTGTGACACGACAAGCCCAATGTACTCTATAAAGGAAGAAGTCTCTAGAATCCAAAGTGTTCGACATAGTGGCTGGGAATGTTACTTGTTCCTAGGACTAGAGAATCCGTGGCTAACTATAAACATTCATAGAGATCCTATGTGGGTCAGCATCATAATCCTATTTCTTTGAGTTGTATTATTGGTTTGAGCTGAGGATCTATTTGAACTAAGTATTTTGCCTTCGTGGTACTATCTTTGTGGTGTTACTTGTGTGGTACTTCTACCTTCATGCTATTATCTTTGTGGTATACCTCTCTCATGTATGAGATGAGGATATCTTGATAACATAGGTATATGTATGGGCATATAGCTAAGTAGAGTTGATGCCTTTCTTTGTGGATTTTCCTTTGTGTAACTTTAGGAGACCTACGGGGTCTCGGGGTCTATAATGAGTATCGTTATATTCACCCCTACATGAGATTCACCCACATCTTGTTGGGTCTTAAGCAGACAACGTACGACATTGATCAAGGATGAGGGAGCCATGACTAGATGGTGCTCAGAGGTGGACCATTTGGTGTGACGCGATGCAGGGACTACTGATCGTGAGCTGTATATACCCTTAAGGTAGGATCCGAGGTGGACCGATTGATGTGATGAGACGCAGGGACTACTGATCGTGAGATTTACCTACCCTTCAGGTAGGATCCGTGGTGGACGATCCAGGAGCTACTTTTCACCTTTTCAGTTGTTTTGTACTTTTCATTTGTACTTGTACTTTTCCAGTTGGTCTTGTATTATGCCCCCTTTTCTTTCAGCACTCTTTTACTTGAGCACTCCAATTCATAGTTTCTTCTTGTTGTGTTCTCGGACCATGTGTTTGTATAGGTTTAAAGGCAATGCCTTCCCATTTTAGGGAATATGCCTTTAGGTGCTAGTCGCCAACCTCTGGCCTATAGAAGGAGGGCTTGGGGTAGTCACAACACATGCCCTGGGGGATGGGTCATGAAATTTTCATATCTTTTTGGGGTTATACCTGTTCTTTATGTTCCCTTTTAATCCTTTATTTAACAAAAAATCGATTAAAGGAAACTTTTCTAATTATTTTTTATTTTCATGTGCTGCTCCTTTAAATATTTTTATCTTCCATGATTTATATAAATAATAACTATTTTAAACCATACTAGTCTATTTTAGGTTTTATGTTAATTACTCTGCACTAACCTTTTTTAATGTTCCATTACTAATTCCTTAAACCATATTTTATGAAAATATTTTTATACCTACTTCACCGACCCTTTATTATGACTTTTTCATCACTTGAACTTATTATTAGTAACCTTTTATTATTATTTTAACTATAAATGAATAAAAAAACTTAATTACATATTTTATTGGTAATATTTATAATATATAATTTTTTTATTATATAAGATAATATTATGTAATCCATTTCCTTTTCCTAGTTTTTTCTTATTCTTATACCTCGTGTATGATTTCATTATGTGGAACACGTATTCATGTATATATTATGATAAAATAAGTGCAAATAGAATTATACATCCCCCTAATGTACTGGGTAATGTTTTCATCTCATCTAATACCAGGTATGCTGAACGAGCAGTAAGCATAACACACTATGTAATGTCGTCTTGGTAGTGAGACTTGAATTAGGCTTATGATGTCATGTTTTATACTATTTCCATATTCTTATGATTCCATGAACTTATGATATCACCCACTTTATTCCATTTTTACATGTTATTATTTATGATCTATAACCTTTATTATATCATTTTATTTCACTTGACTCATATGCAATACTTCATTCTTGTTCATTTACTAGGATTTATCACTCCCCCATTTCATTGTGTATGTCCACAGGGTATCCTATATAGTAATAAATGTTCAATGATATCTAAGTGAACATCATGGATACTAGAATAAAAAAATGTCATAGTTTATTTATATGTTTATTTTTTATGTATCTAGTCTCAAAAAGACTCTAAAAATATAGATTTATTGGTTGTATCTGAAGGAATTTTATGTTAAAAATATTGTAATAATATTTTAATGAGACTTGGGTTTCTATATAGACACCCATGAGGTAAGAAGTATAAGTATAAAACCAAAATAATTGAAAATTGTATCTACCCATCTAGGGGTGACATTATGGTAATCTACCACTATGTCACCTCCTGTAACATAATAAATTCTATTAAGAAAAACTACAACCTTGAAGTAGTGCCTTTCCATTATCAGTTTTTTTAAAATAAGGTATACATACCCCTATAGTGTGTATGAAGGGAGTGGACATAATAGGCCCAGTAGGATCCCACTATTTACTCCATGTGAAAACCACAAGAATCAAACCATAGTCTGTTAGTTTGAATTAAAAAAATATAAATACAAGGTTTAAAAAATAATAAAACATATAATGATGATCATTTACCTTTAAATAGATTATTAAAAAATAATTAAAGGATGTATATAAAGTAAGAATGAAATTATTTTTTACCAATAATGCATAGTTGGATAGATTATAGGTAAATAATTTAGATCAACCAAGAATAAATATAAATACATATCCAAAGGCATGTATGATATACTTGGAAGAGTCTCATCATGCACAATTATGGTCCTATTTCAGGTAGGAATAAAGAAGAGATATCTACCATCCGTGGATTACCATGCACTAACACATACCCATGATGGGTAGAACAAATGAAATCCGCTTTTAAGGGTAATCCCAAAATCCTATTATTCTACATATCATAGTCCTCGCTATATATTCATGTTTTCCAATAAGGATATAGGTAATTTTCTAAATCCACCATCGATTATATATAAACAATAAAACTCATTTCACCATGAGGTATTAAAATTTCAAAGAAATAATTGTTTTACCCAATATAAAAACCTCTTAAAAGGTATGTATTCAATATAAAACCAATTTTTTAATTTATTTACAATGAAATATAACTATATTAGAAATGTTTTTTATATTTAAATAGAATCTAGTTAATGAATTTCAACAAACACCTTGATTTCACTTTAGAAATAGGAAAAAATTAGGTTCCATTCAAGAAATATTCTCCTAAAACAATTGAAAAACCAATTGAAAAAATATAAACCTAAATTAATTCCTTCCAAATAATATTTATAAAACATTTATGATGGAAAAAACACACTATAAAACTCATGAAAAACATGGGTTAGTAAACCTGGAAATCACATAGTGTCACATGCATTTAATCGAAATAATAAATGGTAAATCATTTAAAACCTCTAGATAAGGGATTTAAGGGACCTTGTATCATGATTAAAAGACACAATACACAAACCCTATAACTCAAAATTTATCCATCATGAACTATATGATAGAATGGATATTAAATGAAATGAAAACTAAAGAGAAGAAGAAAAGATAACCCCGGTTGGAGAGGGAGACCACTTACTTGAAGATTATTAATGATTCATGATAAGAAATACACAAGGGGGAAAGAGATAAGGATGGAGAAAAATTGTAACATCCCAGGTAATTAAAGAATAAAGAATTTTAATATTTATTAATATTTAAGAATTAAATATTAATTTTAATTAAAAGGGGTTTCTACGTTCGATAGCGTACTCGATACGCAACGATGAGTTTCTTTGAAAACTTACATTGCACACAAGTAATAAAATAATATTATTTTAAATGTTAGTTAACAAGTAGCCATTGTACTGGCAGGAATGGATAAAAATAACTAAAATATGATTATATATGTTTTTAAATGTATTTACATTTACCCAATAAAATATAAAGGCTTAAAATACGGAAAGAGTTCAATTTTAGGCATTTAAACCCTAATTTTCACTAAGGGTTCACTTATCACCTTTTGATGGCGAACCGTCATTAAATATAGTTTTGATCAACCTTATAAATTCTATTGGACCAAAAATAAATCTTCTTTAGAATCGGGACATCAAAATTTACCTTGTGAAAATTTTTGGTACCTTTCTGATAAAGTTCATTTTTTAATGAATAGTGTAAAATGTTGTATTTTAATTCAAAACCTCTTTTTAATATAATTTATTTATATGATTAGATTATCTTTTGAATTGGGTTTAAAGTAAAATTAGAAAATATTTTTACCATTAAATCCAATAGTGGTCGTTGGAATTAATTTCACTTTGTAATCGGACTTAAACTAGTGTCAATCTTTTGATACTTATTGTTTCATAAAAACACGCTATTTGCTCTGATAGCGGGAATTAATTATTAAATTAATTAATGTGACTTATATATTTTGAATTTTGTAAAATATACTTCATTTTTGAATTCGTAATATCAAATATAGCTTAGGGTGAATTTTTGGTAATTTTCTGAAAAACTTCAATTTTTGATGAATAGTGAAACCACTAAGTGGTACTTATAAAAACTGATTTTTCCGTTTAAATGAAATTTTGCCATCATTGTGTTTTGATTTTCAAAAATCCGACATACATGGTTGTCATTAAGAAGTAAAATGTGGTTCAATGAGATTAAAATAATTTTTTTGGTGAATAGTAACTTATTAAGTTTTTAATCGCGATTAGTGGTAATTAGTGTAGTTTAAGGTAAAAATAATATTTTAATAATATGAGATGACCTAGAAACATGTTCTAACTTCATTGGATGTGTCATGGCCAACCAAGAAAAGCCATGGGTCAACTTGGGGACCCCATGGAGCCACTTTGGTTGGAAAATGACATAAATACCTTTTATTTAATGTTAATGTAAAAAATGGCACAAACATGATATGCTTTACTAAAACAATTTTTAAATGGGGTGATGAAAGTCTGATTTTTGATTATAAATAGTAATTGGAAAGATAAAAAGATTTACTACATCATGGTATTTTTTTTATATAATTTTTAGACATTAAATAAATTAAATTATTTATGACATAATAATGATGCAGTGATGACATCATTATTTGACGATTTAAATAAAATGGAAAGATAATGTAAAATCTATGAACTACACATGTCCAAAACTTATTGGATGGGTGGATTTCGAACCCTTATAACCTTATCCACGAATTATATCAATGTGGGACCTTTTAAAACCGAAACACATTTTCATATAAAGTAATATTTCTTTACTTTCCAAAAGTGCCCCTCCTCTCCTCTTATAAAAGGCCCCCACCTCTACCACCTTACACACACTCCTCAAGCCTTTGGCTCGGCCAACCCCTACCCATTTACTCTCTCCACATACCTCTCCTCATCCTAGAGGATTCCCTTTGGGCAGAATCCTTTCAAAGGAAGCCTTTAGGCTCAAATCAAAAGGAGTTACACTTTTAAAGGTAATTCATTCTCTCTTGTTCATTTGTTTTATTTTGCTTCTCCAACCCCATATACTATTTTTATTTACTTCTTTTGTAACAACAACAGTATATTAAATATACTAGGATTTTATTATAAGATTTATTCTAGCTACACTCTCACACAACTACATCAAATGGTTAAAGAACATACGGTTTCTGTGGATGGTGAAATTCTGCCTCCCGAAACGATGATTGTTCAATACTCATTTAACACCTTCAAAGGTGGCCATTATGATGTCACTATTTTTATATATGATATATAATATGTTTATTCTTTCCTTAAGCTTCTGTATTTTTCATTTATGGCATACCATTATTGTTTCCATTATGGGTAAACACGATATCTTCATTTTTGGAAGTGCGGACTACCACCCCCTGAAAGTGATTTGATTCGTTAATACCATATGTGAGATGTGTAAAGGATAAAGTTAATGATATTATATATGTTATTATACTGTAATTATAATATACTCTTATATCATTATGATTCCATTCTATAAAATACGAAATAGAAATGAAAGTAGCGTTCATGCGTACGTACGGCTTACCGTCTCCATGAACGGTGCATTTCATTTCTTACCTCTAAATGATTATGTAATATTATAAATACATGTATATGCTGGATATATATGATATATATGATATCCAAATCAGGAATGTCATTCTTGATATAAAGAACCTTTGACCACATGAACAACATGTAATTGTAAGAAGTCTACTTTCGACTTAAGAACCAAATATTGACAAAAAAAACATTATTAACTTAAATGGTTACATAATGTTTATAACATGGAAATAAGTGATATAAAAGGAATAATGAACTTTAAAAAGGTTCTTAATCAAGTATAAATTAACTCAAGTTTATTATTCAGGACGTTAAAGAACGATCGAGTCAAGTCGGACCTGAGGTAAGGGACTTCGTCTCAATCTCCTTTAATTGAGGCATATTTCGTTTTATACACAACTTTCTTTTATACAGTGTATAAACCCCTTTGATTTTTACTTTTATACAAAAATAATCTTTTTCTACGAAGCGTTTTACTAAACGAAAAAAAGGAATGTTTTTTTAACGTACGTGGTGACAACGACCTTTTCCGCCGCCGCGAGTATTATTTGGTCTTTGGCTTCCTCAACAAGCCGTTATGTTTTTAAAATGAAATAAATACCATATACTCTTTTATGTATTTTGGTATTGAAAATGGTTTTGATAAAGGATTCTATTATGATATATTTTGATTGAAATTTGGAAATGTTATCATTCCTTTATATTGGTTTTATGTTTTATGATTTTATATTGGTACTTGGACATTTGACGGGTGGTTACGTGATAAACCATATGACGGGTGGTGCCGTGAATACCGGGATGGGTGGTTACATTATAACCTCCAATGCATTGGGTATGGAAGTCGGCCGTATGGCTATTCCATTAAGTATGTATGGAAATTGGCTGTATGACTATTCCATTTAAGTGATATGTGTGGAAGTCAACCGTATGGTTATTCCACTTAAGTATGTTTATGTCCCAAGTTACCTTTATATATGTTATGTGTTCTTTATATGGGTTTTATGGTAATCCTTTGGTTACAAAAAGGTAAGTAATAATATTTTTTTTTAGTGAAGGGTTTTTACTACTTCATAAAGGTGAAGGTATTACATTGATAGAGTATACATGGTTTACTTGATGTTTGAAAAACTAACAGTTTTCATTCTTTGTGTATCCTTTACTGAGCTTTTTATGCTCACCCCAAGTTTTTTTTGAAATGTTTTTCACAGGACTTAATGTGGAATAAGGTCAAGGATGTGATCAAGGGAATGTCATGCTATATAAAACATGGAACTAGACATGTTTCTTTTAAGAGTTTTTTATGGAAACTTAGTAGAAGTGACTACTTTGTAATCTTTTGAGATGTAATAGTTATGTTCTAATTCTCTAAAACTCTAAAACTGATAATATCATCAACGTGAATTATTCATTTAATTCAATATTAAGTAAGGTTTAAGGCCGGGGCATTATAGTTGGTATCAAAGGTCGGTTTAGACAACTTTAGGAGTTAGAAAAGTGTTAAATTATAATATGATTGAAATGATATAGCATTTAAGGATTACCATGTTTCTTCGCCTAAGATATTTCTGTGTTCAGAATGGTTTTCCGCAGAGGAAACAAAGCAACTATATTGGGACGACATCAGGAGGAAGACAACATTCCAAATCAGAAACCTGAGATGGTCGGAATCGAAACTGAACAGTTTGTTGCAGTAATGGCACAGTTGACTCAGGATATAAATGGTGGCGGTATCCATGAACGAAATCAGCCAGATCAACCGCAGAGGAACATGTCAGTGGTGGAACATTTCATGAGGCAACATCCCCCCTCATTCAGAGGATCATCTGACCCTGTGCAAGCTGAAGGGTGGATTAACGCACTGGAGAATATTTTTGATGTCATGGGGTGTTCGGAACATCAAAAGGTTAGTCTTGCGGTTTACCGTTTTGAAGGTGAAGCTGATCAGTGGTGGTCGATGGTGAAAAATATCAGGGATAGTGAAGATATTGAGGATCTTCACTGGGACGAATTCAAAGGTATGTTTCTTGAGAAATATTTTCCTAAGGTGGTTTGTCTTAGGATGGAAAAATAGTTCCTATAATTGAGGCAGGAGGATGATTCAGTGGCTGCTTATGAAGCAAAGTTTACTCGATTGGCAAGGTATGCTCCGAACTTCATACGAGATCTTGATAGTAAAATAAACCGTTTTTACTCAGGTTTAAAGCCAAAGTATCGAAGGGATTTAGCTTCTCGTGAGTTCAAAAGTTATGAAAAACTTGTTCGATGTTCGGAGAAGGTGGAAATGGAGTTTACCGATGATCATGTGTTCTATGACAAACAACAAAATAAGAGGTCTAGTTGGCAGGCAAAGGGGAAGAATTCATCAAAGAAGCAAGGAGGTAAGAAAACCAAATATCCATCCTGTAAGAAGTGTGGTAAAATGCATCCTGGAGAATGTTTATCCAAGTCTGGTAAGTTCTTTCGGTGTGGTAAGTCTGGTCATATTGCTCGTAACTGTAAGGAAGATGTTCAAGCAGGCAATGAAAATCCAACAGTAAGATGTTTTAAGTGTAATGAAATGGGTCATTATGCAAATGAGTGTCCAATGAAGAACTCAACTGGGGGAATGAAGCCAGACTACAAGCAGAAAGGGGTGGTGAAATCCTTTGCAACAACTTCAGCAGATGTTGGGCCATCGAATGAAGTGGTATCAGCTCCAGGGAGCTCAGTTTTTTTTGAAGATTGACATGAGGTCGGGGTACCATCAGTTGAAAGTAAAAGAAGCAAACGTTCCGAAGACTGCGTTCTATACTAGATATGGCCATTATGAATTTGTAGTTATGCCTTTTGGTTTAACCAATAAACCTGCTGTATTCATGGACCTTATTAATAGAATTTTCCATGAGTTCTTGGATAAGTTTGTGGTTGTTTTCATCGATGATATTTTGGTGTTTTCTAAAAGTAAAGAGGAGCATGAAAGTCATTTAAGGGTTATCTTGCAAACCATAAAAGAAAAGAAACTATATGGAAAATTCAGCAAGTGTGAGTTTTCGTTACAACAAATTTTTTTCCTAGGTCACATTGTTTCAAAATATGGCATAACTGTTGATCCTACTAAAACAAAAGTTGTTGAAGAATGGACAAGACCCACAAATGTAACTGAGATCCGTAGTTTTCTTGGTTTGGCAGGTTACTACCGAAGGTTTGTTGAAATTTTTTCACGGTTATCTAGTCCAATGACTAAGCTAACTCGTCAGGGTGTTAAGTTCATATGGACAAAAGAATGTGATGATTGTTTTCAGGAGTTGAAGAGAAGATTGGTGAATGCTCCAGTTTTGGAACTTCCTTCCAGGAATGGTGAGTTTGTTATATACAGTGATGCTTCGTTGAAGGGACATGACTGTGTCCTTATGTAGAATGATCAGGTAATTGCTTATGCTTCACGACAGTTGAAAACTCATGAGGTAAATTACCCTACACATGATTTGTAATTAGCTGTTGTTGTCTTTGCTTTAAAAATTTGGAGGCATCATTTGTATGGAGTAAAGTGTGAAATATATACTGATCACAAAAGTTTAATGTATATATTCACTCAGAAAGAATTGAACATGAGACAGAGGAGATGGCTGGAATTAATCAAGGATTATGATTACACAATTCATTACCATCCAAGAAAAGCAAATAAAGTGGCTGATGCTTTGAGTCGAAAAAGTAATGCTTCATTAGCAATGTTGCGTTTAAAACGTCATCCTTTGGTTCAAGATTTGATGAACTTTGGCATAGAAGTTGTTGGTACAGGATGTTTTTCTGTTTTGTTTCAGGTATTAGTGAAATCTTCTCTATCAGACAGAATCAAGCAAGCACAGAAGCGAGATAGTGAGTTGAAGAAAAAGGTAGAGATGGTTTAGAAAGGTAAGTTGCCTGAATTCAACATTGATAATGATTGTGTTTTGAGGTTTGGGAAGAGGTTATGTGTGCCTTGTGATTCACAGTTGAAGAATGAGTTGTTATGTGAGGCTCATAGTTCCCCGTTTTCAGTTCATCCTGGCAGTACTAAGATGTACATAGATCTGCAGGAGTATTACTGGTGGGATGGAATGAAAAGAGATATTACTGATTTTACTGTGATGTGTCTGACTTGTCAGCAGGTTAAAGCAGAGCGGCAGTTACCAAAAGGGATGCTTCATCCTTTACCAGTGCCAGAGTGGAAATGGGAAAACATATCCATGGACTTTGTTGTGGGATTACCGAGGAAATCTCGAGGTAATAATGCAATCTGGGTTATTGTTGATCGCTTGACTAAATCTGCTCATTTCATTGCTATACGAGATACTTTTTCCCTAGATCAACTTTCCCGTTTGTATCTTAAAGAGATAGTCAGGTTACATGGAGTTCCCCTCTCCATTGTATCCGATCGTGATCCCAGGTTCACATCTAACTTTTAGAAAGGCCTTCAGAAGTCGTTGGGTACTGAATTAAATTTTAGTACAACTTTTCATCCTCAATCAGATGGGCAGTCAGAACGAACAATTCAGACCTTGGAGGATATGCTACGAGCTTGTTAGATGGATTATCAGGGAAGTTGGGACCAACATCTTTCTTTGGTTGAGTTTTCTTATAATAACAGCTTTCATTCCAGTATACAGATGGCACCATTTGAGGCATTATATGGGAAGCGGTTTCGAACTCCAACATTTTGGGATGAAGTGGGTGAAAGGAAGCTGATGGGACCAGAATTGGTAGAAGAGATGGTAGAAAAAGTTCAGTTAATTCAGAAGCACATGAGAACAGCTCAGAGCAGGCAGAAGAGTTATGCGGTTAACCAGAGGAAGGATCTATCTTTCGAGGTAGGTGATCATGTTTTTCTCAAGGTTTCTCCTTGGAAAAGTGTGATGAGATTTGGTAAGAAAGGAAAGCTGAGTCCAAGGTTTATTGGACCATATGAAATTCTGGAGAAAGTTGGATCAGTTTCTTACCGAGTGGCTTTACCTCCGAGTTTATCTCAGGTACACAATGTTTTTCATGTTTCAATTTTGAGGAAGTATATGCCAGATCCATCTCAAGTTTTGAGTCCAGAGGTAGTTCAGCTGGAGGAGAACCTATCTTATGAAGAACAACCAGTCCAGATTCTTGACCACAGGGAGCAGGTGTTACGGAATAAGGTGATTAATCAGGTAAAGGTTTTGTGGAAAAACCATTTGATTGAAGAGGCAATGTGGGAATCTAAAAATGCTATGAGGAATAAATACCCCCACTTATTTTGATAAGTGAATAAAATTGCGAGGACGCTATTCCCAAAAGGGGGGAAGGATGTAACATCCCAGGTAATTAAAGAATAAAGAATTTTCATATTTATTAATATTTACGAGTTAAATATTAATTTTAATTAAAAGGGGTTTCTACGTTCGATAGCGTACTCGATATGCAACGATGAGTTTCTTTGAAAACTTACGTTGCACACAAGTAATAAAATAATATTATTTTAAATGTTAGTTAACAAGTAGCCGTTGTACTGGCAGGAATGGATAGAAATAACTAAAATAAGATTATATATGTTTTTAAATGTTTTTACATTTACCCAATAAAATATAAAGGCTTAAAATACGGAAAGAGTTCAATTTTAGGCATTTATACCCTAATTTTCACTAAGGGTTCACTTATCACCTTTTGACGGAGAACTGTCATTAAATATAGTTTTGATCAATCTTATAAATTCTATTGGACCAAAAATAACTCTTATTTAGAATCGGGACATCAAAATTTACCTTGTGTAAATTTTTGGTACCTTTCCGATAAAGTTCATTTTTTTTAATGAATAGTGTAAAATGTTGTATTTTAATTCAAAACCTCTTTTTAATGTAATTTATTTATATGATTAGATTATCTTTTGAATTGGTTTTAAAGTGAAATTAGAAAATATTTTTACCATTAAATCCAATAGTGGTCGTTGGAATTAATTTCACTTTGAAATCGGACTTAAACTAGTGTCAATCTTTTGATACTTATTGTTTCATAAAAACACGCTATTTGCTCTGATAGCGGGAATTAATTATTAAATTAATTAATGTGACTTATATATTTTTAATTTTGTAAAATAGACTTAATTTTTGAATTCGTAATATAAAATATAGCTTAGGGTGAATTTTTGGTAATTTTCTGAAAAACTTCAATTTTTGATGAATAGTGAAACCACTAAGTGGTACTTATAAAAACTGATTTTTCCGTTTAAATGAAATTTTGCCATCATTGTGTTTTGATTTTTAAAAATCCGACATACATGGTTGTCATTAAGAAGTAAAATGTGGTTCAATGAGATTAAAATAATTTTTTGGTGAATAGTAACGTATTAAGTTTTTAATCGCGATTAGTGGTAATTAGTGTAGTTTAAGGTAAAAATAATATTTTAATAATATGAGATGACCTAGACACATGTCCTACCCTCATTGGATGTGTCACGGCCGACCAAGACAAGCCATGGGTAAACTTGGGGACCCCATGGAGCCACATTGGTTGGAAAATGACATAAATACCTTTTATTTAATGTTAATGTAAAAAATGGCACAAACATGATATGTTTTACTAAAACAAATTTTAAATGGGGTTATACAAGTCAGATTTTTGATTATAAATATTCATTGGAAATATAAAAAGATTTCCTACATCATAGTATTTTTTTAATAATTTTTATACATTAAATAAATTAAATTATTTATGACATAATAATGATGCAGCGATGACATCATTATTTGACGATTTAAATAAAATTGAAAGATAATGTAAAATCTATGAACTACACATGTCAAAAACTTATTGGATTGGTGAATTTCGAACCCTTATCACCTTATCCACGAATTATATTAATGTGGAACCTTTTAAAACCGAAACACATTTTCAAATAAAGTAATATTTCTTTACCTTCCAAAAGTGCCCCTCCTCTCCTCTTATAAAAGGTCCCCACCTCTACCACCTTACACACACTCCTCAAGCTTTGGCTCGGCCAAAACCTACCCATTTACTCTCTCCAAATCCCTATCCTCATCCTAGAGGATTCCCTTTGGGCAGAATCCTTTCAAAGGAAGCCTTTAGGCTCAAATCAATAGGAGTTACACTTTTAAAGGTAATTCATTCTCTCTTGTTCATTTGTTTTATTTTGCTTCTACAACCCCCTAAACTCTTTTTATTTACTTATTTTGTAACAACACCAGTATCTTCAATATACTAGGATGTTGTTATAAGATTTATTCGAGCTACACTCTCACACAACTACATCAAATGGATAAAGAACATACGGTTTCCGTGGATGGCGAAATTCTGCCTCCCGAAACGATGATTGTTCAATACTCATTTAACACCTTCAAAGGTGGCCATTATGATGTCACTATTTTTATATATGATATATAATATGTTCATTATTTCCTTAATCTTCTGTATTTTTCATTTATGGCATACCATTATGGTTTCTATTATGGGTAAACACGATATCTTCATTTTAGGAAGTACGAACTACCGCCCCCTGAAAGTGATTTGATTCGTTAATACCATATGTGGGATGTGTAAATGATAAAGTTAATGATATTATATATGTTATTATAATGGAATTATAATATACTCTTATATAATTATTATTCCATTCTATAAAATACGAAATAGAAATGAAAGTAGCGTTCATGCGTACGTACGGCTTACCGTCTCCATGAACGGTGCATTTCATTTCTTACCTCTAAATGATTATGTAATATTATAAATACATGTATATGCTGGATATATATGATATATATGATATCCAAATCACGAATTTCATTCTGGATATAAAGAACGTTTGACCACCCGAACAACATGTAATTGTAAGAAGTCCACTTTCGACTTAAGAACCAAATATTGACAAAACAAACATTATTAACTTAAATGGTTACATAATGTTTATAACAAGGCAATAAGTGATATAAAAGGAATAATGAACTTTAAAAAGGTTCTTAATCAAGTATAAATTAACTCAAGTTTATTATTCAGGATGTTAAAGAACGATCGAGTCAAGTCGGACCCGAGGTAAGGGACTTCGTCTCAATCTCCTTTCATTGAGGCATATTTCGTTTTATACACAACTTTCTTTTATACGGTGTATAAACCCCTTTGACTTTTACTTTTATACAAAAGGAATCTTTTTCTACGAAGCGTTTTACTAAACGACAAAAAGGAATGTTTTTTTTAACGTACGCGGTGACAACGACCTTTTCCGCCGCCGCGAGTATTATTCGGTCTTTGGCTTCCTCAATAAGCCGTTATGTTTTTAAAATGAAATAAATACCATATACTCTTTTATGTATTTTGGTATTGAATATGGTTTTGATAAAGGATTCTATTATGATATATTGTGATTGAAATGTGGAAATGTTATCATTCCTTTATATTGGTTTTATGTTTTATGATTTTATATTGGTACTTGGACATTTGACAGGTGGTTACATGATAAACCATATGACGGGTGGTGCCGTGAATACCAGGACGAGTGGTTAAGTTATAACCTCCAATGCATTGGGTATGGAAGTCGGCCGTATGGCTATTCCATTAAGTAGGTATGGAAATTGGCCGTATGGCTATTCCATTTAAGTGATATGTGTGGAAGTCGACCGTATGGTTATTCCACTTAAGTATGTTTATGTCCCAAGTTACCTTTATATATTTTATGTGTTCTTTATATGGGTTTTATGGTAATCCTTTGGTTAAAAAAAGGTAAGTAATGATACTTTTTTTCAGTGAAGAGTTTTTACTACTTCATGAAGGTGAAGGTATTACTTTGATAGAGTATACATGGTTTACTTGATGTTTGAAAAACTAACAGTTTTCATTCTTTGTGTATCCCTTACTGAGCTTTTTATGCTCACCCCAAGTTTTTTTTGAAATGTTTTTCATAGGACTTAATGTGGAATAAGGTCAAGTATGGGGTCAAGGGAATGTCATGCTATATAAATCATTGAACTAGACATGTTTCTTTTAAGAGTTTTTTTATGGAAACTTAGTAGAAGTGACTACTTTGTAATCTTTTGAGATGTAATAGTTATGTTCTAATTCTCTAAAACTATAAAACTGAAAAGGTCCTCAACGTGAATTATTCATTTAATTCAATATTAAGTAAGGTTTAAGGCCGGGGCCTTATAAAAATGGTACACCATCTTGGGAATGATAAATTTTAATGGGTGGGGAAAATACTAATTTTAGGGTTATAATTGAATAATTTCAATATTTTAATTTCAAATTTCTAATGTTTGGTAGATCACATGGTTTGGAAAACTATGTTCCCACCATGTGAAATCATCTTGAATAGAAAGTTAAGCCTCATGGTTTTTCCAAACTGTTTAGTGAACTATATGTTGATCAAATGAATTATTGTAGAATTTTGTACACCCGTTTTCACAAATGGGTTTCATGGTTATCAAAAAATTTGATCTAATCCTGATACATGTAGATTGACCCCATTTTCTACTAATTTTAAAGAATAAAAAAAATACAAAATCAAAGACAAAAACAAATAAAATAAATAAATAATATACTTGAAAATGAAACTGTGGGTGTTAGAGAGTATTCTATTGGTATGGGTGCAGTAGTAGGATATATTGATCCTAGAAGAGGCTTGGGGGAGGGAGACAAAAATACAATTATTGTGGCTTAATATATTCATTTATTATAATGACCAATTAATATTTAGGGTTGATAATTCCTATGGTGGAGAGAATTGTAAGGCCTGGGTTTTGGGAATTCAATGTTTATAGACATAGGATACATGATTTATTTTTAAAGAATATTTTTGTACATGTTCAAACTTAATATTGAAAAAAAGATGAATAAATTTTCTTAAGAGTGATATTTTAATTCACATTTGGATTCATAGTAACATTCTTTTCTATAGGGACAATGTTTTATGGGAATATAAGTTATATATCTAAGATAAGGGATGTTTTTTCCTGTAAGGCCCACACATGGTCTTGGATACCATGAAATCCAATTTTAGGGAATAAAACATATATGGCCATTGAATGTTCCCTGGGAATATTGATGATGTTTTTTATGTCAAATATATATAATCCATTCTTACTGTTTGACACTCTAATTTTTTTTTAAATGATCAGTTCTTCCCCTAAAATTTTTAGGGTTAGTTTTTAGAGTGATCTTGGGTGATTTTGGGGGTCTCTAAAACTATCACTAATAGATCAAATAATTATCTAGGATAATAAATATTTGGAAAAATGAATAAAATTGAAAAATTCATTTAAAATAACACTATAATCGCTAGTTTTATTATCATGAAACTCCATGATTTAAGTGAATTTAAATATACTATAAAAATATTATTATAAATGTTTATGGTATAACCAAACCATTAAATTGATGGTGTGAATATGAATAACCTAAATGTGAAAAATATGTATAAAGGTTTTATATAATAATTTTTTTTATTAATACATAATAAATAATTACTCAATTTTAATTAATGTCATTTTATTCTTTAAAAACATATATTCATCAAAATTGGGTTTTATTTTATTTTGTGCGAAGAAATTATAATTAATTTATTCAAATTTTAGAAATTTCATTTGATTAAATGAATATAATTTTATAAATTCTCATGTTATTATTTTCATAGGGTAGATATTTTGGGATTTTTCGTAAGAGATTTCATTTCAGTGAATACTAAAAAATACTTATTTTTAACGAAAAGTGTTTTCCTTTTCAAATATTTTTAAAATACCATTTTTATTAGGTTTTAAAATTTCATTAATTTATTTTTACTCTTAATAATGAAATTAATATCATTATAATCATCATTTTTCTTAATTTTAGTATAAAAACATTTTTATACATAAATAGTCATTTGTTAATAAACACATTCTTCATTGCATTTTGAATTTTTACCTAAATTATTTCCCTCCATTTCTAGAGATTCATAAATGAAAAATAGATTTCATAATTTTAATCAGTAGGTACCAATTTCATAAATAGGCCAACATAATTTTTTTTCATTATGGGCAGTAAATTTGGTAAAACAATTAGTGACCATGGAAAGTGTTAAACTTAGTTAAAAAGGTTAAAACCAAAATGGTATGTGTTAAAATAACATTAAAACTTGTATAAATCATATTTTTGGGAAACATTTATAACCTATACCATAATTTATTTGGAAATAGTCCATTTTTGAGATACCTTTCTATATTGATAAATTTATAAATTTAAATCTATTTAAATATTCAATGTGTATCATCTTCGACACTTATATAAGGACAACCCCTATAATCTCTTCTCCGCCGTTAAATAATCTCTTATATTGGTCAATACCAACCCATATAACATCTAAACATCCCTTCCCATGTACTATATTTATTATTTTAATAATAATACTATCTTATGAAGGCTTTAGGTATAAATCTTAGGAGGTTTCCCAAAGAAGAGGTTTACTTCTTAACTAAGTGTTTTCTTTTTTTAATTACTCTTTTCCTCCTTCCAAACCTTCTGATCCATTACCATATAATAAAATAAATATATCATATATAATTAAATTTCATTATGTTTATGGTATAACCCTTTTTCATCTAATTATTAATCTAATGAAAAATAAAAAATATTGCTCGTGTATACATACAGACTCCACTTCAAAAGACGTTGAATTTGATTTTACATAACTTTATTTTATGAAGAGTCATAGTGATGCATAAAAATATAATAATATGATATAAATTATATTAATTTTGTTATTAATTGATAAATAAATATTCTACTTTTCTCTTTACAATCCAATGAAAATAAACATTACTCATGCGTACGTAAAGAATACCATCTTCCAAACCAATGTATTTTAGTTTTCATCACCACCTAAAATGACCTGAATATATAGGTATATTTAAATAAATAATATTATATTTATGATATAATTATAATTATGTAAATTTAAAATAATATTTACCTTCTTTCCCTAATGTTTTTTGAAAAATTGAAATGTTACTCATGCGTATGGTTGAACTACCGTCTCCATGATTGTAACTTAATTCATTTTTATAACCATCCTACACAGTTTCTTAAAAAGTATAACTAATATAGAAAAATTATAATTATAACATGATAAAAATTCTTTAAATGAGATAATAATGATCAATTTTACCATAATCAACAAAAAAAATCCATTACTGATATATAATATGAATATCATCAAAATGTACGATGTGAATAAAAATTATTAATTATTTGAAAATGACATGGGTAAAAGTGAAATAAATGGGAAAATAAAAATAAATAACTATAGTATGAATGTAAATAATAAACATAACTTTATTATTTAGAACATCAAAAAGAATATATGATGAGTCATACTCAAGGTAAGGGATTTCTAGTCTCAATAACTTTTCTATGAGACTTAAAGTATTTTAACAACATGTTTTATTTTTTACTATGTATAAACTACCTTATGGATTATTTTTATATTTATTATATAAAAATTATATTTTTTATAAATCCATTTAAATTTATTTCTTTCAATGTTTTATTGGTTCAAAATTTATCAATTCATAAGGGACACTTTACCTTAAAACAACATTTCAAATGTTTTAAATATTTATTTTCTAAATATTTCTCATTCATGTTAATATTCTAAAAATTATTTTATTTATGTATTCATATTGAAATAAATTAATTTTAAAAGAAAATTTATTTCTATTTGGACTATATTTTTAACTTTTACAAAACAAATCTTTTTACATACTATATACAAAACCTTTTGAATTTCATTACAAAAGGAAAACGAAATATTTTATTTTAACATATAAAACTTAACCACTTTTTATAACCATAATGGATATTATTCATTATTTTATGTACTTATAATATTACATGGGTTATAAAAAAACCCTTTTCATTTTTTTGAGATTTTTAGTTATAAAATGGATTTTAAGTGAAATGTGTATCTCGATATCTGAAAGTGTTTTTCATGTGGGTTAGAAAGATATTTTTAAGGGCTTTATGATTAGAAGTAGAAATAGTAAAAGTGTTTTATTAATGATATGGTACTTTATAATTATATATAAATATTGGATATCCTGATAAATCATATATGAGGGTGATCGTGATTTAACTCATATGGCGGGTTATCCCGATATAACTCTTCAATGCATTGGGAAATGTTCCTTACCATAAAAGGAAATAAGGAGAGAGTTAACTGGGGAGGTTTATCTTATTGATTTGACTAGTCTCTAATTATTTTTTAAAAGAGTGAAAGTGGGTTATGAATATAATTATCTAAGATTCCTACAAGGGTTCTCTATTTCTTTCTATGGATTTTTAAGGGATTTATTTTAGAGAAAATGATTTTTATAATATGGATGTGATTTATTTTATACAATCAAAGATAGATGTGAAAAGGTAAAAATTTATGCATTTTTATTATTCTTTCAGTAGAATAATGAGATCCCTTTATTTTATATCCCTTACTAAGATTTCATTTTCTTATCTCATGTTTTCAAATGTTTTTCATAGGGAGGAAGGATGATTAGAAACTATTATAAAGTTTAGCTCCAAGTAATCGAAAATGGCCTTAGACGAAGCAAGTTTATATTGAGTGAAAAATGACTACAAACATAAGAATTATATTTTTTCTGAAAAAATACAATTTTTTTAGTATTCCCTATTTAATGTAATTGTTCTCTAAATTATCAAAATCTATAAACCGAAAATATTATTGGAATGTAAGAAAGTTCAACCCATTTTATAAATCATGTATTTATGGGTTGATTAAGACATTGGTAGTTATATTTAGCAATATAAAAAGGGTTTATATAAATTTAAAGGATATCATTTCTCTATATGATACGAAAAACTTTAATGGTTAATATTTTTGTTTGGGATCATAAATTATAAGTCTTGTATTCCCTTAAATTTTAGTATTCTAATATTATTTTTTTAGTTTTCACTCTTATTTCTTTAATGAAATTATTGGTTGTTGAATAAAAAATTTCTATCATATATTTAGAATATGTTTTTCAATAAGGATGGGTAGAAATCAAAAACAAACCAGCTTTCTCTTACAAGGGACTCACTTGTAATAAAAATTTAAAACTCTTTATAATGTGATTTAGACACCTTCTCTAGTAATCAAATTACCCAAAAATAGCTTATATTGTATGAAAATCCTCTTATATACTTTGATTTCATGATGGAACTTGGGGTTTAATTGGCCTTGATTTGAAAGAAAAACTATCTTATCATACCCATTTTTTTAAAATACCATAAGGGAATTTATCATGTTTTTTATAATTAATGACTTTGAAAAATTATTTCCAACCATATACTCATCTACAAAGGTGGGTGACCCTCGAGTAGCTTAAGAATTTATCATTCTATCTAAATTTTTTGATATTTAAAAACATCAACCCTTATTATTAAAATTCAATTCATACCATGTACTAATGTATAATGGTAAAGATGTTTGAGGTGATGTATCAAAGATACATATTCATAACATATGACTATTTAAAAATTTAAATCTCCATCAACATCTATTTAAATCAAGATATAATGGTTGTATATAGATAATAGAAGAAGATAAACATTACAAGGGCTTGATTTGTTATCTAAATGTTTGTACTTGAGCTAGAAGATCATTGGGAATCTGTATTTAAAATTGTAATTAAAATGAATGGTGATACATATTTCAATTGTATGAGTTACATTTGTTTAAATTAAGAAACATGAATAGATTAATGTTTCTGAATCCTAGGACAATATTTATATCTTTTTATTTCATGAAATATTTATAAATAACTAATATTTAAAATCCAATATAATATAATAAGAATAACACTAAATGATTGAAATTGAAAAAATATATAGTTTCCAGAGTTACAATGTAGAGGTGTTTTATTCAAGGACTAATAACTTTATGGATGATCATATTTTTAAATTAATAAATAAATTTTTGAGGTTTTATGTGATGAGAGTAATTTTAGGGTCATTTATTGATTTTAAATAAATTTCTGAGGTATATGTAATAGTTATGTTTTACATATGTTGTAGTGAAAACTTTATTTAAGGAAGAATGATTTTATATTTTATGTTCATTATTTGAAAGGTACTGATAACCTATAGGGTTAATATGACCTTTGATGTTGGGGTAATTATAATTAATTGAGGTAAAGGAGTTACTAAATTTTGGGAGCATATGTTTTAATATCTATATGTCCATGGGATTGAAAAGTGATTTGGTGAATATGTGATTAATATTAATATTTAAGAAGTTCACTGCATTGGGAAAATTATATGGTTATGTTAAATGGAAATATATTTTGTTAATATGAGATTTTATTTTAGGAATTAAAGATGGGTTAACTTTTCGAAGCTTACAAGATTTTTTTTGTGGTTATATGTTGATTTATGTTGTTTTGGAAAGATTTACTTATTTTAGAGAATATATGATTAAGAAAAATATAATTTTGGTATGCGAATTTGTGGGTGAATGATATTATTTGAAGATAATTTTTAAGTTGACCGTGGAATAATATGGGATCAAATAATTCTAATAATTAGGTTTTAGTCTTGGTTAGGTGTATTTTGAAGTGTTTTAAATTAGATATCTTTGGATTAATTTAAGTTGTTATTTTGGTGTTATGATTGACGAATTAGAGATTAATGTAATATTTCATTATATTAAGGTTTATAAATATTTTATATTATGTTATCTTGTGATATCAATTTTGGTTTTGATTATTTTATTTATATATGATTAATAACTTGTTATCATTTTGGGGATCTTCTGATGTGTGAAAAGTTAATTTTAGTACTTTAGGCATAAGAAGATTAATTTTGAATATTCATTTATTCAAGTAAGATATGACATATAAGGATAATAACATCTTTAATATCAAGCAAAGGATGAAATTAAGATTTTGGAATGGAAAAAAAACAAGTATATTTTATCATGCTATCTATCTTGATAGTAAAATAATATCTCAATTTTAGGAAAAGGATCTTGAAATAGAAAATCTTATCATATAAACTTCATTTCTAATGAATTTATGGACTTATTTATCCACTATTTATTTATGGTTTTATGGTCATTAACTTTCTCAAGAAAATGTTCTCTATCACTCTCTATCATTCCTTGGACTTTATGTTTCTCTTGTAAGTTCATATTTTTACTTCTCACTAATTCTCTCCATAAATAAGAACTTGATAAAGTGTGATTCATAGTGGAATTAATATTTCCCTTTTCCTATTTTCAAAAGGATTATTTATTATCCCTTTTATGATGTTGGTTTTCAACAAAGGTATTTTTAAATACTAAAATGTTTTTTCCTTCCATTATCATATGTTTTATCTTCCACTCCATGGAATGGTTTAAAAAAATTAAAACCCTTTTATCAGGAATGATATAAAATTATTAGAATGTGATTTATTTAAGGGGGTATAATGTAACACCCTAAAAGTTTATTTTAAAAGAATTATATGCTCGATATCTTTCTTAACATGCAACACTGATATTTAAGAGAATTATGATATACTATAAAAACATTATTAACTAAAAATTACCATTATGGAATAGCCATTAACTTGGAAATATTAATTGAAACAAAAAATTGTGAGACGTATATATAAGGGCTTTATATAATTATTTTTGATTAATTCCTATTAAATCACTATCCATTTTTTATTGAAGACATTCTATGCTTTAAAAATATATTTTCTTAAAAAATGATTTTTATTTAATTTTGTGGGTTGGAATTTTAATTAATTATCAATTTTTTTAGAATTTTATTTAAGTAAATTAGGTTAATTTTTGAAATAATCATTTCAATATTATATTAGGGTTAATTTTTGAGAATTTTTTGAAAAGATTGATTTGTAGTGAATATTGAAAAATTTAATATTTTTAGAAAACCAAATTTTCATTTCAATTATTTAAAAAAGTATTGTTTTTATTTTAATTGGTTTTAAAATTTAATTAATTATTTTTATTATTAATAATCCAATTTATTTCATTTGAATCAACATTTTTTACTAAAACGTTTTTATACTTAAAATGACATGTTTTAAGAAACCACTTTTTATTGTATTTTTCCTTTTTATCTTAAATTATTTCCTTCCATTTCTAGAGATTAAATATAGAAAAAATAATTTTATATTTATAATATGGGGGTTAATATTTGGTAAATATTTCAAATTCATTTTTTATTATTATGAAGAATAGCACGGGTAAAAATATTAGTTACCATGGTAAGAGTTAAATCAAGTTAAAAAGGTTAAAACTAAAATGATAAGGGTTTAAATGGATTAAAAATTATATAAATACTATTGGGTTGTCATATTTTGACTATATACCATAAAATATTTAAAAATTATACATTTTGGATCCACTTTTCTTGAGTAAGATATTAATATATTTTAATCTTTTGTAATATTTCAAGTGTGTCCACTCCCTCACTTATATTAGGACACCCCATTTCCTCTATTATACAAACATCAAGTGCCTATTATCATGGAAAATAAAAAACCAAATTACATCGTAACATACCTACCCATTTCCTTGAGTTATAGTTTGGATCATAATACCATTCTATAATGGATTTAGGTATAAACCTAAGGTGTTTATCTGAAGAAGAGGTACAACCATTAAATGTTTGTTTTTTTGGATTACTTATTTTAGAAGTATCATTTAATAAAATAATTATATTTCATATAATTAATTATTATTATTTTTATCTTATAACATATTTTCATATACTTATCCATACAATGAAATATAAAAACATAACTCCTGCATACATGCCGACTATTGCCTCATGAGATGATGCATCTCATTTTCCATCACTACCACATATATATGGTCATGTTTATGTATAAAAATTAAATTATATGTTAAATATTATATAAATTTAATTCTCTAATTTTAAATAAATATTCTTCTTCTTTGCTTACCAAGAAATGAAAAATAAAAACATTGCTCATGTGTACGTATGAAATACCACCTCATGAACCGATGAATTTTATTTCTCATCACCTCTTAACATGGAAGATATATATAGTTGGATTTTAAGAAAGAATATTATATTTATTATATAATTGTTATTCCTTATAGTTATAATAATACTTAACCTTCTTCAGATCAAATTATTTGAAAAATGGAAACGTTACTCATGCGTATGTAAGGATTGTCGTTTCCATGATTATAATATAATTAATTTTTCATTAAAATTTTCCTAGGTTTTTATAAAAGTATAATCAAGTTTAAAAAATTATAATTATAAAATTATTAAGATTATTCAAATGATATAATCATGAAATATATTACTACAGACAACTTACCAAATCCATTTTCTACTTATAAGCCAAAAATCCTTAAAACGACTAATATGAAATCAATCGATTAAGTTAATGAATATGAAATGGGTAAAAGTGAAATAAAAGGAATAAAAAAATTCAATACTATTATTAATAAAGTAAATAATTAACATATTTTTATTATTCAAAATATTAAAGAGCATATGCGATGATTCATACTTGAGGTAAGGGATTTCTAGTCACAGTTCTCTTTATTTGAGACTTAAGATATGTTCACAAAATGTTTTATTTTTTATGTTTTATAAAATAACTTATTAATATATTTTATATTTAATATCTAAAAATTAATTTCTTTAAAATAAATTCAATGTTCTTTCCATCAATGTTTTATTGGTTTAGAATTTATCATGTAATTAGTGACACTTTATCTTAAAAACTATTTTAAAATTTTTAATGATTTATTCTATAAATATTATTCTTCTACATCTATATTCTTGAAATTATTTTATGGAAGTATTTATATTGACATAAATAAATTATAAAAGAACTTTTATTTCCCCTTTTACTCTATTTAAAACGTTTTCAAAATGAATCTGTTTAGGTATTTTATACAAAACATTTTGAATTTATTTATTATAGGATAAGTGAATGTTTTATTTGAATGTATAAAACTTGAATATTTTATCCAACCATCATGACAATTATTTTTTATTTGGATTTATTTAGAAGATTATATGGATTTTCAAAGAAAACCCTTTCCCCTTTTTTATGAATTTATTTAGTTTTTCAAAAAATGGTTTTAGAAGGAAAGGTTATAGAAATATTTGAAAGTTTTTTATGTGAGTTCAAAATTGTTTTTTATGGGATATATGATAATTAGAATAAAGATAAAAAATTTACCCATAATATGGAACTTTAACAGTATAGATGATGATGGTTGATCTCGATACAACTTATATGGTGTGGGAGCCCGATACACCTTATATGGTTTGTGACCACGATATAGATCTCCAATTCATTGGGTAATTTTCATAATCTTAAAAGGAATGAAGAAGGGAGTTTACTGAGGAGGTTTCTCTTATGAATTTAATAGGTCTCTAGTTATTTCTGACATGACTGAACAAGGGTAATGAACAAAAATATATAATATTCCTAAAATGGTTTTCTTTTTATTCATATGGGATTTTATTGATTTTTTTAATGTGAAACTATTTTTCAAATAAGGATATGGTTTATTTTATATACTCAAAGAAAGACGTGAAAAGGTATACATTTTGTGGGTTTTCCTATTTTTTTCTTCGAAATAGGAATATTTCATTATTTTATATCCCATGATGTTTTTCATTTTCTCATCCCTATTTTTAAAATGTTTTTCATAGGGCCTAAAGATGAGTAGAGACTATTATGAAGTGTGTCTCCTAATAATAGAAATTGGGCATGAATGAAGAAAGTGTGTAAGGAGTGAAACCAGAATGTGAACTTAAGAATTATATTTTTGTGGAAAAAAATGTACACTCTATGTCTATCTTCCCCATGTAATATAATAGGTTTATTAATTCTCTAAAACTATAAAACCAAAATGTCACCAGAATGTAAGAAAGTTCATCCCTCATCACAAATCATGTAATTATTGGTTTACTATGATACGAGGTGTTATATGAAATATAGATATAATTTACCTATATCTCTTAATATTGATATAGACATATTAGATCATTGAGTCTATGTTCATGGACTGCGTATTCTCAATATCCTTGATTGGTATTATTGGATTCATCACTTTGGTGTGAGATTTGGATCAGGGAATTGAGAAAATTTCATGAATGAAATTACTATATAGGTGGGTCTAATTAATTCTTTGAATAGGAAGATTTCATGTGTGTTATTTATTGATTGTTATATATTTAATAGTACATTGATTTAAAGCTTGTGAAATTGTAAATTTCTATAAAATTTTGATTTTGTAATGAACATATTGGATGAAATTTTGGGAGTTTTATAATAATTGATTTTGAAATGAAAATTTGGGATTTTAAATATTTATTTCCAAATATATGGATTAAATTTATTTTAAATTTTATAAATGGATTTTTTAAAATAATAGAAAAATGGTATAGTTATTTGAAATCAAAACTATATTCTTATTGAGGAATTTTGGATTTATTTTGAACTTGAAAATGGAGGTTTTAATATAATTTTTAATAGAATAAAAAATCATTTTATTTTTTAGGAAATAAATTGATTTTTATGATACATTAACTTTTATAAATTAGTTTTTTTATTCTAACTATGATATGCAGTTTGGAATTTCGAATTTTTATATAGATTCATACTAGGTGTGTGTATGTGTCAAAATGTTTATGTTAAGCCTTGTTTTAAAACCTCTATATTCATCCCATGTAAATACAGAATCTTTGATGGAAATGAATGCATTTTTTTGAAATATTGCATTAAAGAATACACATAGTTTGTGAAAGAACCCTCAAATTAGTGGAAAACATTAAGAGGAGGTGGGTGAATCTATTTTTAAATTTCTTTTTAAATTTAACTAAGAAATAACTTCTCAACCAATTAATGATTATGATTTTTATCACCATTATGCATAATAAAAAGCATACTGAAAGGGAAGAAAAAATTTACTTTGTTTACATATCAAAATAAGAAGTCTAATTATTATCTTGATTTGAATTTAACTGAGACCATATTGAGCTCTAGTATAAACATGTCAATTACAATGATAATGTTTTATCCTTGCATTCAAGTTATAATAAGTCTCTCGGCTATGATATTGTGATCCTAAAATAGATTCAATAAAAACATTCCTTTCTAAACAACTGAAGATTATCCTACCGACTAAGACTTACATCAAGATATTTCAGTGTTGAATACTTATTATTCTCTAATGGTTTCTCTATTATGGGTCACATATTCTTCTTTTCATATGAACAAAATAGCTACAATTCTTCCCATACAACTATTCCTCTTTTGAATAAAATTTTTCCAAATTTTGTACAATATCAAATGATTATTTTTAATATATTTCTTCATCTACATTACTTCTCAAGAACACCACTTATATTAAGACATGTAAGAATAAATTATTTCTTTTATATTTCATGCATGGTTATATTAAAATCTATGCACAAATTTAAATTTAAATTTTAAATTAAAATCAATAAATTCTTCTTAACAATTTCTCAATATATTCTCTTATTCCTACTTCTTATTTATTATTTTTAAAAACTATTCTAGGACATTATGCTATAGTTTTATATGTTTTAGTGTAGAAAATTAGTCATTTAGAAACTTCTTTCCTTCATTTTTGACAAAATATTTCCTCCATGGACCAAATCATGTTCTACATTTTATTTTATCAAATATCTAATTTTTGATTTATTGACCATTATTAAAAACAATAGCATCACCTAATATTAATTTTATTAACTCCAAACCACAAAATAGTAGTTTCAAACAATTTTATTTTAAACTGATTCAATTCCCAAAAAGTTTTAAAGTTTTTGTAACTCTTGAAAATTCACCATGAAAGCTACAGTTTTCACCTTATGGAAAAAATATCCTTACGAGATGAAATTTCACCATATGAAATCTGAGATCACTTTATGAACAATCCAAAGTCACCTTTCAAAGTATTAAAAGCAATGTAATAAGTGAATTGGTTCACCTTACAAGGATCCAGAACACCATTATGAATCTCACATCACCACTAATAAGATAAAGATCAACATTATGATCTTACCTTTATCTCTAAAATGAAATTTATGATCATAGATAATGAACCTTTGGATATTTAGATTCAACCTTATGAATTTAGTGTCTTTTCCATTTTTCTCAATGTTCTATATATGGCCAACCTTATGAAAATCACCTCTTTTCGTTTTACTAGGTCAAAAATAGTTCAACTCTAATGATTTACATATTTCATAAAAAAACTATAGTCTTGTGTCATGTATCCCTAAACCAACTCCAAATCTCATCAAATAACCCAATAAACATCACCACAAATATTCAACTTTATTTGATGTGAATTTAAATAAGATTGATTTATTAACAATAAATGATAAAACAATGATAATTTACTACAAATATTAATCTTTATTTATCATTTTATCCAACATGGGCTCAATAATCTATCAAATATAACTCTAGTTATCAAAAATATGGGTGAATATAAGTTAAAAGGAAATACTCACTATAGCATGAGTTTAGAATTATGAATGAATTTCATACCTAGGTAAAGCTAGTCACTAGTAATTTTAGAAAATGAGTGATCCTATTTGATGAAGATAATTTCTTTTAATATGGTAATTGTATTGTCTCAACCTGAGAGACACTAAAACAGTGCCCCGATCCGGTTCACCACTGGGCCTCAATCATGACACTATGTATGTTAGATGTTTCCGACTAGCAGTGATTGTCAAATCATGGTATGGTGTGGAAACACTACCCTTAAAATTAGAGTAGCATTGTATTATATAATAAATAAATAATAAGTTTAAGTATATGAATAATTGAGAAACAGAATATCATAACTAATAATAAATAGATAATGAATAAACTCCCCATCACTAAATAAAATACCATTCCTTGAATGTCCTTATGGAGCTAAAATATTCCAGAAGAAGACATAAAATAGGAATTAAATACATGCATAATTAAAATAATAAAATATACATGGCTATATCCATGAGTATCCTAAGATCCATCTCCATCCTATTCTCCTAAGCACCCATGTAAAAGAGAAACAGAACAAGGCATAACAACAACCAAGAGGAGTCTATAAACATGATCTTGTAACCTTGAGGTCTATCCAATTACAAATTTGTAGATGGAACAAGGTGTGAGATAAACTCAGTAGACCACCACAAATTATGTATAATTCCATCCATTTTTGGAATATAATTTATAACAATGCGTATATTTAATGGGAAGAAATTTGTGAAGATAAGGGATGAAATCGAGTCTATAAGAACATGCAAAACAAGCAACCCATAACTAGTGATTAACTATACCAAATATAAAAGAATTATCTATGGATTACATTGGTATATCAATTACCAAGAAACTATATCATATTATATAAATAATAATGTATCATACCTACAAGTTCCAAGACTATGGTCTATTGGACAATGTGTCCTCTTTGCTTCCACATAACTCATCCACCGAAGAATCATTTATATAGAAATAAATGGGCTAGGAACCCAATATTCATGGTCGTAGAATCCTCCTCAAGTAAATATAGATCATAAATATAATATTTAGTAAAATCTTGGATGGATAATAAGGAGCATGTCCAAGGAGTTCCACAAAATCTATATCCAAGGTTACAGTTCAAGGCATATAATATAATATGTGTAAGTGGGTATTCAGTGTAATATCATAATACCTCACATCGGTGCCATAATGGGTCATCCATTACCATAATAACTAAATAAGGATTTAAGGTTCCATGTTATTTAACATTCTATTTAGTAGTTTAATCCATCATAATCATTTCACTTATAAGTGACAAAAAAGGAGGTCGTGTTAGTGTCCATGCATTTAAAAAATTCCATTAAATGAATTATATAAGGGATCAAGGTTCCATGTTAGTGTTCATTACCTATATTAGTTGAATTTATTATACTCAATGCACTATGAATTTCACATATGAGTGATAAGGAGGTCCATGTTAGTTTCCACATCTTTCTAAAAAATAATTATATAACTATTAATAATCCAAGGGATTGTCTATTTCAATCCACAATTCCAATTTATTCCATCTTATTACTCCATTAATTTATAAATTATAAGGTTCTAAACAGGTACTCAAATTTTATCATATAAATTTAATCTATATACGACTCCCATTAATAATTGTAGAACTCAACTCACCCCATGGGTGGTGTAGACATGATCAATTAAATATCCCTTCCTCAAGGATGGTTTGGGATGAGGTTGAAAAACTCTAAAATTACATATGGGTGAAACAACATGATAAAATAATGGTCTAAAAATATATTTTAAGGTTCTTCTAAATTATAGAACAACATCGGTAATGTCCGGTGTGTGGAACTTGGACATAAGCTAATAAACAACAAGAGTTTAGGGAAAAGGTATATACCACCTACCATATACCAATGATGGTTCCCTTGAACGTTGTCAAGTTTTGATTCACATTGGATATAGAGATATCATAAGAATATAAAATTTACATAAAGATAGGGTATATGAGATCACATCGAATAGCAGTCAATACAACAAGATAAACTGAGAAATGAGGACTTTGGAATTATAGACTCACCATTGGCTATCGAACGTGATGAATGAAGGCTGATTATGAGTTTAAACAAAAGAGAACCATAAATTTCTCTGAGGAAGAGATATGAGATCCACGCATGGGGAGAAACTGTGCATGAGTGAGGAGAAGAAAGGAGGGATGATTCTTAAAAGAAATCAGGGATATAAAGGTAATTTTACCCCTTTAATGAGGTTCACAGTTTTACTACAGAGTTCGGCCAAATTGTATGCCAACCATATGAAAGCTACACTGTATGGATTTAAAATTATCTATAGATGAATCTCATGACCATGAAGCCTTGGGTTTATGGTTAGAAAAACCATATGGAACCAATGAAGCCTACATGGTTGAGGTGTATGGTTATCACTAACTATTCACTAACTATGAACCTCCCTTTGGATTCCCAAAAACTATTCTTATGAAGCCGAATACTACTTAAAATTAATGGGGCACCCCAGACATATCTCAGAACATTAAAAATATCTAAAAAGAACATTTTTTAAGTGTTCCAATTCTCAAATTTACATAATAATGATTGGTTTTACATTTGGTCAGTCAACCAAACCAAAATTTGGAATTCCTTATAAAAATTTTTACAGGCTCAAAACATGGGACCTTGAAACTACCCAACCTTATAACTTCTCATCCTAAATAGTATTTTGAGAAAAATGAAAACATCACCTGACCCATCTAGGTTTTTAGTTTTCACTCAAATGGCCACATTTCATGCATGAATAACTAACACACTTCCATGATATACTTTAATCAAATGATACATAAACTGTAAAAAACTTGAGCCACACTCATAACCATCAATGAATGTACTAAGATAGAACTTATGGAATCCTATAAAACCATATACATGATCAGAATTTTATATCATTAATAAAGTTTCCTATATAATTTCCCACCATATGTCCTAGATTCCAACATCCAATTTTGATCCACGATGCATCAACCTTCAAAACTACCTAATGGATCATGCCCATGGCTTTCCAATTACATTGTTTGAATTATTCTCATAACATCACACACATTTACACATGAGAAAAATTATATTGGTCCTCAATCTGATTAAATTTTTTTAAATCTTATAGACCTAGCTTAAAATGTTCACAATATATTTTTCTTGAAAATCCCCGACCCCACCATTCAACAATACCCATATTAACCCATAAAGTTCCAAATGAAGTTCTTCAGTAACCACAAGAAACTTTTTGACATAAATCTAGTTGAACTACCTTTGATTGACTATTTCATAAAAAACACTATTCTAAGATGTCTGATGTATCACAAACTAAAACACGACACCTTCTCCCATGTAACCTCTCTTTAACTTAGAGCATGTCCAATGAAGCCTCTAACTATGTTTCAGTGAGTTCAACTGACCAAAACATTTATGGTTCATTTTATAAATGGAATATGAGTTCCCACATGACCATACAATGATTGATACATTATATTTAGGATCCACCCCACAAGACAATCACGTGACAACTGCCTACTGCCATGATCTTTACCATAGGGATTTGTTTAAACCACTCCTTGAGCATACTCTTGTTGAATCCATCCATAAAAAGAGAAAATGAATTTAATTATTTAGATCAGAATTTAAAAAACAATTAATCAACATAATTAGGATAATATCAAGATATCTAGCATGATCATTACTAAAAAATGAGTACACTAAGATTTTATCGATGGGTGTGTATTTCTCCACCTGATCCATGCTTGCATCAATTAGGCTACAAAATCCTTATCCAAAACTAGAAACTACATATCCAAGCCATTAATTTCCTATTCAAAACATGGGTCAACCATCTTATGGTTCCCCATTCTTTTCTGGGATATCCCTCATCATGCACTATCTTCGATTTTACTCATTGTCTCCATGCCCGTAATCATATAATTGAAATATCGACCCTCATCTAACACATGACTACTAACTAACTCTTTTTTAAATGAAACCACACACAAATAATGTGTACCATTAAGATTTCACTTAAAATTATAGGCGAACAATCCTATACCACCATGTTCAATACCCAACTCATTCTTTCACGAGCCGTTCATCATCAAGGCCAAGATGACCATGCTTGATATGTCATTTTTATTATAGAAAGTTATCTCTTTGAACTCAGTTTTAAATTTTAATCCACACGTGGAACTTACCGTAAAACAACTTCCCTCCTCACGGTGTCATTTTAGGGATTCTAGGGTAAACCAATATTACTAGATTTCAGTGGTTGTTCTGACCATTTTTAAATGGTTTTTAATGGTCACGTTACCTGTAATTAGTAGGATTCTATCCTTGACTAATGTGACAAGCCCATCTCTTAAGAGTTTCATTTTTATCACATTACTGAGAGAGGAACCTCATCACAAGTAACATTCTCTAACACCGCCAAACGTTATTCCTAGATGTGGAAAAAATTCTTTTAGAAACAGTTAATATGAAAAGATAGATAAACTTTCCACTTTAAAGAATACTAGATCAATATCATTCATATACATACACATGAAACTTTTTTTGAGTTGCATCAACACATTCCACAACATTAGGTGTAAAATCTAAAACTAAATTGGATCGACCATGAAATAGAACCAGATCCTTGGTATAATGTTTTCCCGAATCACTATGACACTCAACATCTTTTTTTTATATCAAAGCTATAACATTCGTAATAATATTGCAACAATCATGTCACTTCAGTACATATATAAAATATGGATGCAGTATTTATGAACTCACAAATACTTCCAAGAAATCATGAAACCCCAAGGTTCAAAGTATTACTCGACCTTGTTGCTCAACTACATGTGGATTAGAAAATAATTTCTTAGATCAGAAAGCATTTCATGTAACAATACTTTCTTATATGATTGAAAAACAAAACAACATTCACATATATTCTATTATTTTATATAAAAATAAAACTATTCATTTAAAAATCAAATTACCTCAAAAAACTATTGAAATATAACAACCTTCTAAGTCACCCATTAGAAAATGGAATGATTATATCATCATCAAGACATATAACCATTCTTGAGGTATGTCTAACCTACTGAAGAGAAGTATTTACATGATGCTCGTTTATTTAACAAGGTCCAAAAACTGAACAAACACCCATATATCTAAAAGATTGTTTCACTATTAAGATTCTTACTCAGAGCATATAAAACCCCAACAACACCTCACATCTAATAACTCATCACAATATTCAACAATGCTTTAAGGTTTGAAGGGTTCTACCTCTAATGAGATATCCATATACATACAAAAGGCATATACCTAAAGATATGTTCATTCCACAAAACTTCACAGGGCTCTATTGCATTATCTTTGGGTCCAACGTAACATAGGAATAAGTCAAAAGTGATCTATGGTCAATACCCATGTTCCCGTCCAAAGAATTCATCAAAGGAAAAAAAAAAATCTAACCATTACATGATATTTAAATATACAAAAACAATTAAACGGTTTCATTTCAAGGTATTTAACAAATAATAATTTGTCATAAAATATAACACAACTTATAAATTACGGATACAAGTTATAGTTATGAGGAAAATTGTTCTAAGGGTTCTATTTAGCTAGTGCCATGAAACATTATAGAATAAATATCTCATAATTTCCTTTCCTCTATTTTAAACATTAAGTTATAAGTTCTCAAAATTTTTATGGTTAAAGAAAAATCTAGTTTCTATGATATATGGAGAAAACCCTTTAGTTTGTAACTTGAATTTTAATTAATATAAGCCGGATATTAGAATGTATAAAATAGGCTATAACAATATTTTATCATTTAAAAGGGGATCAATAAAGATAGATTCCACAAAACATTTATACGTTATCTATATAATTGGTTTCAAACACTTCAAATAACCATCTGTATATAGCATTATTATACCCACATGGGGTTTATAAAAAAGGTATATAAGAAAATGGAGACCTATTAGGGCCTCATCAAGCTAATCTGGGTTCAATTATGTGAAACCCATAACAATAAAATTATTAAAATTTTATAAACTCCCTTAATTGGTTTACTTATTAAGAAATATGTGCCAAATAACCCACATCAATCTATTTGTTCATTTAAGGATTTATCATATAGCAAACATGCACCAACTTACCTACCTGGGTCCAGTTGTGCATTTTGGGTTTTATTCGTATGGGTATTCCTTACCAAGTTATAGAAGTATAAGACTTTATAAAGGAAACCATTATTTGTAAGAATTTCATTTTTAGCACATATCATGTTTCTGTTAGATGCAATTCCATTCCCAAATTATAAAGGTACTTTCCTTTATATATAACAATTTAAATCCATGTAACTTCTACCAGATGTTTAGGTTCTATCTCAGAAAATAACAACTACATATATAAGGGTTTAACTATATGGGCTACTATTTCTTAGTTTATGAATTAGAAATTTTGATCCATTTAATTACAACTAACACTATTTTATCCTAGTCAACCAATGGTACATGGCTCAGACATGTCATAATTAGTTATTCAGTTGAATTCCACCACTAATCTATATGAGAAAACACCATTTAGGTTGATGAAAAGACTTTATTTATCCAACCATATACCATAACTATTACAATATATTCTATCATATTAGTAATGAATACAACCATACCAGGAAGTCTATCAATCAAGAATGGAATACCTAGAAGTATATAACCCAATCACAAAAGCATGTTGTGTATGAAAAAATGATAATAAATCACCCATCATGTTATACATATAATAATATCTATAGACCACCCATAATTTTATATAGATAAGCATACTGAAAAATCAACTAAACATGGTATAAAGGTATCCATGATAAATAACCACTCAAGAATTATTAAAAATGTATCTTGAAGATAAGAAATGTAGTCTAAATGGCCTGACATATGTATGAAATGTGAATCTCTATGTGCCTAAAATTATGAACTTTAAAAAATTCCTTACCATACTGGTCCAAGAGTAAAATGATGTTAGTTTCATTAATCTGTTAGTAAAATAATTTACATCACTCGCTCAGTGTGAAATCATAGTCAACTATAATAATCAACAACATGAACATTATTCCCATCCTTGGTCACTGATCCTTTTCCTCATATGTGGGTTGATCACCCCCAATCATGGATATTTACTGACTACTGAAACATTCCTTGTATCTTGTTTAACAACCCAAATAGTAAGAAAAAATGAAAAATAGACTCCTTTGATACCACATGTAATGGTCCAACCTGGGAGCCACTAAAGTAGTGTCCTGAGTTGGTTCTCCACTGGGCCTCAAGTGTGCCTCACAGTATTCCAAAGGTTGTAAAATAACAGTGATGGTCAAATGATGGTATGGTCGGAAGAATGTACCCTCATAATTAGTGTACCGTAGTGGTATATCACAAATAAATAAACAATGGGAAAATATACATAATAGTGTAATAAAAGATTATAAATAATAATTAATAGATAATGAGAAAACTAGTTGATGAAAAATAAAAAACTATACATGTCTATGTATAGATACAATATTAAAGAAGTATACACATAGTAGTAATTCAATTCATGCTTAATAAAAAGACTAAAATTCCTAAAGTCTATCTTCATGAGTGTCCTATGATCCAACTCTTTCCCATGCTCCAAACATCCCATGTACAAGAGAACCAAAATAAGTAATAACAACAAGATATCTGAGTCTATAAGCTCAATCCTCTAACCATGAGGTCTTTCTGGGTAACAATCAGAAAACTGATTAGGGTGTGAGATAAACTTAGCATACCACCACCAACAGTGTCCAATGCTACCCACTCAATGAATATAAGCTCTAATAGTGTGAAAATATAACATGAATAAATCTTTAAGGATAAGTGATGAAATCCAATCTATAATTACAATATAAAAAAGAGGTATATAAATGATTAATAATTGTATACTAGAAAAAAAATTATATATAGAAAACAAGAAAAATATAAAGAATCAAGAACCTAAAACATATGGTAAAAAACTCATGTATCAGGCATACAAGGGCTAGGACCTAGGGCTATTAGACAAGTATTCCTCTTTGAGTCCACATATTTCATATGTAACAAAATCGGTAATTTCGATCTACATAGTCCAAGAACCCATGACATATGGTCGTGTAAAACTCCTCAATTCATCATTTCTCATTCATAATAAACTCATTAATGAATTGGGTGGATCCCAAGTAGCATGTTCAAGGTGATACAAAATAAGGCGGATCCAAGGTAATTGTCCAAGGCATCTAATATATACTATGTAAGTGGGTCATCTGTGTCATACCTTGATACCTCACATTGGTGGCATACCATGAAAAACCCTTGTATTTTGGACTTCCATTTTTCTATAGGCGAATCACATGATCTTGAATCCCCAGGTGAACAGTTTGAGATACCTTATGACACCCTCCGGTCCGACATGTTTGAGGTGCGTGATTTTCCATAACCATGTGCTAACTATGAACCTCCCTTTGGATTTCATAAAAAAGGATTTGAAATCCAAGTTCTCTCAAACCTCTATAGGGAACACAAGACACCTTACAAGACTTTAACACTATCAAAAAAATAACTCTTTTAAGTGTTACAATGCTTTGATTTAAAGGCCAAATCTTTGTTTAATATTTGGAACATCTAAAAAATAAAAATTCCAAATTATTTATAAAAAGTTGTATCATCACAAAACACAAGACCTTAAAGGAAAATAAGTTTTTAGGAATACATGATGTTTTCCATGAAATTTTAAGGGAATTTGATGTTTTATTTAGATTCTAGGGTAACAAAGGATTTTCCACCAAAGAAATTATTTTCATTAGATTTTAGGAAATGGGAAATTTCTAAGTGATGTTTTAAATTGTGAGTTTTCTTGGAAATTAGAAAAAATGATGTTAAAAAAGGGTTTTCTAGGAGAAAACATATTTTTTTTGTATATTGGTATTTTTTTTAAAATAAATGATTTTATAGGCTATGATATTCTTGGTAAAATAACACTTTGATTTTGGAATACTTGGTTAAATCAAATTTCTTAATGTTTTGAAACAATTTAATTTTATTTGATATTATTTATTTTCATTTTATTTTAAATAATATTTGTGTGTTTATGAATTGGAGTCTTGGGAAAATCATTTTATGTTTATAATAAACCCATACATGTCCAAATTTGTGGATATATATACATTATTGGTCATGATACAAGTAAAGGGAAGATATTTTTATTCATTAGTGGTGAGCCATAGTCCCACCCTAGAATTATAGAATAGTATATGGTTGCTGATGGTTTGTGAATTTCTCTATGGCGGTGGCATGTCTCTATCATTTATGTTTTATTATGGATTTTACCCATTCTATAAAAAAGTTGGGTTTTCACTATTAAATTATATATTAAAAATATTTACTTAAATGGGTTTTTATAAATTGAAGCATGATTTATGGTTTATATAAGAGGATATATCATTCGTTAGGGTTCCTTTTATTCCCTTTCTAGTTTAAATAACCAATGGTGATCATAGGACATTCTTCAGTCCTTATGGTAACATAGAATGGGTCTTAGGATTTAGGTTTTTTGGTCACAGTGTTACAAGATTTAACATATCATATCAATGGGATTAACTCTAAAAGAGAGAGGGTAACACAACATAGTGTATGAGACAATACCTACCTTGGAGGAGTTTCATCATCATTCATGATATATTGAAACGAAAACTGTGGCCATGGAATATGAGATAGATATATTGATGATGATACATTTTATTTTACCTAAGGGATGACTATTTTGTAATAGTTTTATAGTATAATACAATAAGAGACAAACTATGTGATTAGTTGTGATATATGGTATTAACAAGAGATACTCTATTTGTATTCTAGAAATTAGTATTCTACTGAGGATTGGTGACATGAGATATGAAATGGAATGAGAGATGAGAACTCTATTATTTTTTTTCTGATTGGGCCATGATATTTTTGCCTATTTTTTATCATGGTATTTTTATTATATTGTAATTTGTTTCTTTGGTACCCCCTTTGATACCTTATTACATTTATTTTCTCTTGATTATGTTTTGATGGTTTAGCCTTATTTGATTGAATATTTTTAGATTTCTTATTATAATTATTATTTCCCATGACATTTTTCATTTGGTTATTGATGAGAAGTAATATGAATGATGTTTTAGGTTGAAATTGTATTGATCAGACTTAGTTAGCATGCTATAGAGTTGATCTGCAATCTCTTAGTTGCGACTGATGAGATAAGTGTGAATTTCGGTATACCATAATGGGATATAAGGGTATAGGTTTAGGTAATAAGCATGTTAGAATTGACTTGTAGTTGTGTAGTTCTAGTTTCCACTTCCAAAGGTGTTTATGTGTCATATATGTGATTAAAACACACATTTATTCTGGTGTTACATGGGTATTCATAGGTAATATGTTTTGGGTGTGCTGAGTACCAGTCAACATATACTTTCACAATAATCTACCTGATCACTACTAATAAATTAGTTAATATAATGGGGATTCTTACTAGGTCATTATTCTCACCCCTACCTTCTTACACAATATATGTTTTTATGTATTTGTGTAGAAGGTCAGGATTTATTATTGGTTTATGTATCACCTTGGTGATGGTGTCATGGATCGAGACAAGCAGTGTTGTAGAGGATTATTGTTTGGAAGTAGATTGTGTTGGGGCATGGGTTCCAATCCAATGTTTTATTCATTTCCATTTTTATATAAAATCTATATCCACCATGGGAATAATATATATATATATATATATATATTTTCATTGTTCCATATCTTATTTTGTAATCTTATGAAAATTTATGTACATCAGGAAAATAACTTTTTTATATACCAACCCACATGATATGCAAGGATATTTAATTTATTTTTTACACGTTTGGTCTTTTTTATACACATATGAGTAATGTAATTTTTTTTATTGATTGAATATAACCCTTAAATCTTATCATCTAGGGAATAATCTCCCCATAGTTTCTTTTAGATTTTGTACCTATTCTCTTCAAATTAAAACCTTTGGCATGTGTAGAGGAATACTTGATGTTCTATTATGAACATTCCTTGTGTCTAAATGAGCTTACATGGAATGGGGGACATTATAAAATAAAATTATTGTTTTTTTGTTTTTCATATTTAGTTAGATAGGGGTGGGGATATAATGTTAAGACTCAAGAGGTTGAATTTGATCATTCTTAGCCAACATGGATAGGTTAAAACCTATGTCACCTGGGGATGTTTAGTTCTTAGAGTAAGAACTCTAATATATGAGTGAGATTTTGGTTCTCTGATTTATAGGTATTGAATTCACTAGATTTGGTTTGATTCATACAGCTTGATGATTATTTAGTTTCAACATTAATCATGCATCATAATGGAGTCATTCTTTGGTCATCGTACATTTTCCTTTTATAGTGTTTATTTATATACTATCTCAATAATATTCACTATTAATTAAGAGTTAATAATAATCTAATTGAAAATTTATCAGATATATTACTACTTGTGAATATAATAATTGGAATCAGATACACCATTTGAGTGATGTGATATATTGTTTGACTGTATTGTATGACCTCTATAGGGAAATGGTTTTGGTGTTTGAAATGGAGGAAAAATATTGTTTTTAAAATATTTTTTTTCACTACACATCACGCACAAAATAACTATATAATTTAGTTTCACTTGAAATAGATTTTAAGATTTTTGTTTTTAAATTGATTATAGATTTTGGAAATAAGGTTTTTTTTGAAAACCAAGTAAAATGATTTTCAAGATAAATAAAACTGAGGTTAGGGATTTGTTATTTTATAGTTATAATATAGAACATTTAATTTCCATGGGTGTGTTTAAGAAACTATGGTGAGTTGTAATGTGTTGAAGGATTATTTTTAAAAAATGGACATCTTGCCTGATTGGGTTCACTGAGTCATATTTGAAAAATATTTTTTATATGATCTATCTAATCTATAATAGTAAGGCTTGAGGATATAGATGTGGGATCAAAGCTCGATGCGATAATAATTTATTGATTTTGGTACTTTCATGTTTTCATGTGTTTTGTTTTCAGTAGGAGAATCCAATGTGGGGGGGATAAACCTGAGGTGATTTGGGTTTTTGGAAGTAATTCATTATAATAGGGAGAACCACATGGCCTGATTTGTATTATCCATAATCATTTTGAGTAAAAAAGTTTCATATATATACTATATCAATTTCATGGATTTCTATGAGATCATTATGACAAAATTATAAATATTCATCTTTGTCACATGTATAAACTATGAGTTATAAAAAACATTCATATGAAAAGGTTATTTCAATATATAATTGTACGTAATTTTGGTGATTAGAACACATATTTATTTTGGGAATGAATATAATTTTCATAGGGATTCTTAAATACTTTCATTATCTAATGTCTGTGGAATCAAGAAGCATCAATATTCCAATGAAGATAAATCTAGGGGAGTTTTTTTTGTTTCAATCTAGAGGGAGATTTTTGTCTAGAATTTTGGATTTTAAAGAGAGTGTTTATAAATGGGAACATTCATAAAAATTATGAGACAAAATATGTCATGAAATTTAGGGAACTATATTTAAGTGGGTTTCTATGAAATATACGATAAATTTAGTGTGTTTTAACTAGTATTTTAATGGGTTGGACAATGTTATATATCCCCTTACCTTGCCAATAAAATGCTTCTGAAAGAAATCTGGGAACTTGCTGATCTTATTGGATGTTCTATGAGGGTCAATGAACATCTTGTTGAACTCCCCGACCCATGTTTTTGTTGGTATACTTTCGGATTCTTTCATGGATCTATTTCAAAACCCAATTTGGAATCTTTTTTATTAAAATAATATATCAGAGAGGATTCCATCCCCTTTACTTCTATTATTTAAAAATTTCTTCTTATTTTATCCATGGTGATCTGGGTTAATTGATTTATGGAGATCTCTCATCTTTCCTATGCATTTAATCATTTTATTGTTCTTCAATAGATATGGCTGATTCTGAGACAAGTATTTAGTGTGTTATTTAACAAGTATATATTTAAATTTCTTCCAATGATGTAATTTTTGAGCATGATTTTTATAAATGATAGTGAGGGGACAGATATGAGTTTTTTCATGTTATTTTATTAGATGTATCTGGCTTGGTGAGGTTTTAAAAGTGTTTAATGATATTAGGTGAGATTGGATGAGGATTTAGGATAAAAAATTATGTATTTTTTTGCACAGTAGGACCAAATGCTTTCTTTTTTATTTGTTCCCCCTAGCTTATGATTTCAAAATCGTCGAGTTTCTTAATAAGTTATTATTATTATTTTTTTGATTTTTTTAACATTATGGGGATGAATTGGATTATGTAATTTTATAGTTATTGACCATGTAATTAATCATTGGAATTGAGGGTGGATAATAAAATAATGGATAAATAAATGGATGTTATATGAGGTAGGTAGCCTTTAATCATTCTAGTATTTTGTTCATTGTAGAATATGATGTTTTTTGTTGGTATTATTATGATTTTTTATTATAATTTTGATATAGCTTGTGTGAAATATTGAGATGTAAAATGAGACAACCTCAGGTCTTCTTATTATTTATCAAAGGATCACATAGCTTGAAAAAACTATTCATTTGATGGAGCCCTATTTAAAAAAGTATCAGTGGACTACCTTATGACTTGAATGAGACATGTGAGTTTATGTTTATGTGAGATTTTATGAAATAGAATTTTTACAATAAAAAATTATTTTTAAAAGATAAAATATTATGAAATGTTAATTTAAAATAAGAGGTATTTTAAAAATATTGACTTTGAAATGAGATTTCGAAGGATGGTGTGAAATTTTTTAAAAATGGTATATTAACTAGATTTTAGGTGAGGGTATTATATTTTAAAATATGGAATAATATGAATTTTCGAGAATTATAAAAATTTGTTTTTAATTTATTATTTAAATAAAGGTAAATAGATAAATATTTTATACTCTATTCGGTTTTACTTTTTTTGCCTTGGTGGAGCTGTGTTTTGAAAGTATGTCATACTTTTGTTCTCTCTTGATTTGATAATTTCCATGTATGGATTAACATGATGAGTGATGATATGTTTTTATCGTATACAAAAATTTACGTAGTCTATTAGTTAGGTGTGTCTATGATATGTTTTGATTCCTTTACTGATTATGTGTTCATCAGAAATTTAGAAGTCCCTTCTATGGGTTGTGATGTACTCTAAGCCACCATAGTTTCGTAATGACATTGGAGATTATTATTGGTTTTTTATGAGACAGTGATGGTTGATTATGCATTTTTAGTGATTAGGGTATTTTACGAACTTTGTGAATTCATGAATATCTTTTGTGTTGACCAAGTGAAAGATGTGGATGTTCATCATCAACCTTGTGGGTGGTGGTTGATATACTGGGGAAAGACTCAATTTTTTTTATTATATGTTGAGGCGGAATTTGGGGTGATTGTATTATTGCTTTTATGATATTTAATGGGTTCGTAGATCATGGTATGATAATGGAATGGGTTCCCTCCTTAGTGTGATTATAATTTTTATGGAGTATGTCAAAGTGACTAGAAATGTAGCGTACTTTGAAAGGATGTATTTTTAATGGGCCTCCAATACAGAGGAGAAATCTAGGATGAAACCAAATATCATGATATAACCCATATAGGAATGATAAATCATAAATAATCTTATGGATCATGTTCAAGATCAACTGGAGCATGACTTATTTTCTTTAGGAGGTTGAGTTCAAAGATAATGATATATCTCATTGATGATAATACATCTCCAGTAGTTATCTTCCATGAGGATGATTAGATGCAGTGTAGTAGTAGATTAAGTTCTATGGGAGATATAGAGAGAAGGTGTAACTATGAAATGGATGAGATAATAACATAATTATAAGTGGTCTATCTTCCTTTTATTTATACTGATGGTAAGGCCAAAATAATGTAACATGAGATTTTAATGATGAATATGATAATTTGTATTTAATCCACATGATAATTTTTTATCTATAGTGCTATACTATAATTCATTGGTTGATATCCCCTATGAAATATTTCATTACATAAGATAAAGTATGATTTTATATATGGTCATTTTGGATTAGATTATTGAGTGAAAATAGATGGGGCAATATGGTGAATGGCATGAGGAATGAGATATTTATTATATTTTGGGACTATTTATTATTTACCACTTTTTTCATGGGGTTTATATTTTATTTATATTTTTTTCTTTATAACCTCTTTCATAACCATTTTATTATCAATATTAATAATTGATAATAATTTATTGGATGAATCCTATGTGATTTCCTACTGTTATAATTCATGTTATAATAATTATTTCTCCTAGTATTTTAGGTTTTGGTTAAATGATAGTTATATGATTGATGGGTCAGATGAGACTCTAATGGGATTAGTGATTCAACATGATATAGACTCGATATGTGTTCTATATATTGTTCCTAATGATATTAGAGAAGACTATTGTTATAACTTAGTGGGATATGAAGGTATATGTATCAGTAATAGGTAGGTCATATCTGACCTATACCTTGGTAGTACAAGTGCATGTGTCCCTAGGTTGGTGTGTGTATTCTATGTCATGATGGAATAAATGATATTTCATGGGTATGCATGGATTATATGTTTTAGGATGGTTGCAAGACACTTACCATTGAACAGACCATGTATCCACTCGATCACAACCATTAAGGGAGATGAGGTGAATGGAGGAATTATTACACCCCATACCCGCACTTCCATATATCACACTAAAAACAATTTCTTTACACATAGGTTTTGATACCAAGTGAAGTGACATAACAAAAACATTTATTTTTTTTAAATTATTCCAATAAGTTAAACATTACACATCAAAATTACTATAACTGTAAAGTTATTTATCTATTAGGACAAGCTATGCAAGAAAAGTATTTTATGATACTTGTGAACATTTCCCCATAATCACACCATACTAGAACCCCTTCTATAAATCTCATAATTTATAATCAAATTCATAATCATTGGAATAGAAACATATCAAATGGGTGAGGTTCACCCCCTAATAAATCACATAACGTCTCATGAGATATAATGCTTTACCCAATTCATTAGAATGCTATGTAATTTTAGGACCACTTATCAAATAATTAAAATAATTACATGTACATTCATACATGTTCCACATGAGTAAAAGAAACCATATATAAATAATAAGAATGTTAAAACCCATGATAAAGAAAGAGAGTTTCATAATATTATCTCAATGTATAACCAGAGGCTATATCATAAGGAATCCCAAGGGAAGAAAGAATTAAATAATATTGAGTATTTATATTTTAGTAAATAATTATATAACTTGTTAATGAGTTCTATTGAAAAATGTGATGATAATAATCAAGGAGAAGTAAAAAAATTAAAATGATCCACATAGTTGATTATTTTTGAGATGAGCACATGATCTTTTAATAAATGAAAGGATAATTATTTTCTATCAAACCATAATTAAACTAGGATGGTTTTATATAATATAATGTGGTTATTTTAAAGTATATCCATCATTATTACATTTATAGGGGTGTTAATTGATAAAAAATATGACATAGGGATGTTCCCTTAAATTGGGATTACATAAAAAAGAGAATTATGAAGGGAAATTTAAAAAATTATTATATAAAAAACGGTGGATACATTAAACCTGGTATATATTTAATGAATATATATATATATATAATATGTATGAAATAAATGAGAATATTATAGAAAAAAAGGGATAAAAATAAAGAGAACACATAACCCAAATGTAACGTGGGTGGTTTGGAAGATCCCTATTTTATGTTTTAGAACATGTCGGTTGAAACCCACATTGTTAAAAGGATAATAAAACTTTCTTTTCAAAATTAGAGAAGGTAAATATTATGGTCACATTAGATAAAACATAATTAGGTTTTTATTTAAAAAAATATAATTAGAGGGAAGGAAAATATAGATAAGAATGGGAAATAATAGTTTAAGTGGATTAGAATTATTCTTAACAACAAAATATTTTTTAAGGAAGAAAATATTGAAGATAAAATAATTTAATTAAAAAAATTATCCCCAGAGAGAAAGTGAAATAAATTTAATATAATTTTTTTGGTGGAAGAAACCATGCTTGGAATAAAGTTATTCGAGAAGAATTATTTTAACTCAATGAAGAGAGTGAGTTAATAAAGACTATTACTTTGTCATTATTCTTCAAATAAAAGAACCATAAAGGTAGAATTTTAGAATTATTTTAAAATAACATAGATTTCAATTATATTATGATAATAAATACATATAAGGGAGTTATTTATATCACAAAATGTAAATATGTGATGAATAAAAATCACATCTCAATGAATCAAAATTGAGATGATGAAACCTTTACCTCGGTCTTGATTCACTCTGTGCATGTGCTTAACATAATGGATAATCAAAGAAAGTTTATTAAGAAATTATTAAGAATTCACATATATTTAACATTCTAAATTATAAATATTATTTTTACTTATTTATTATATAATAATCACTTAAGTTGGTTACTTGAGGTCCTTTTGAAAAACATCCATAATTATTTTATTTTATTGACTATGGAAAATCTGTCATAAAATTACTCCATAATGTACTGAATTATATTGTTTTATTTCATTTATTATTCCATTTTTAAAAAAATTTATATATTTACCAAGGTTTCCAAAATGGAATTAAATTAATGAAGGCTCCTTTGGCAAGTTGAGTTTACTATGACTGTTAATTTTTTATATCATTTATAGATTGTTCAATATTATATATCAAAAACTTTAAAAAATAATTATTTATTAATATCCAATATCACCATTAATTATTTATCCACAATCATCTATGTTATAAATTTATAATAACTTTCATGTAGGTGGTCAAACTAACCAAAATAGGAACAAGATATAATTAGAATGGTGAGCATGGTTATGGGGTAAATAAGTTATAATATCATTATTATAACAATTTAATGATATAATTTATGATTTATTAAGGGATTGATTAATATATTAATATTTTAGTTTAAATAAGAAAATACTATAGTGAAACAGGAAATACATCACTTTTGTAGAGGTCGTAGTCCACCCATACACACACAATAAATTTTCATTTTTTATAGAATGGAAGGAATGTAGGGAATGGTTTATAATTTAAAATTCATAATAATGTTCTATATATCATATTATCCCATTAAATACCCATTTTTAATGATTCATGTAAGGTGAGGATGAAAAATTAACCACATCGGTCATGGAAGTGATAGTCCACACATATGCATGATGGCACTTTCATTTTTATATGTAAAAGGGAAATGGTGGTTAGTGATTATTAAATAACTATAATAAAATATCAGTATATTATTAATAATTATTCCATTATAATAGAATGTTTATAATAGGATGAGAAGGGAAATATTAATAAGAAAATGTTATGAAGAAGGTAATACTCATGTTGGAAGTTTGAATTTTCGATTGATAAACTTCTTAAAATTGAAGGAATTAGGCTAACTTGAAGGGACCGGGTAATTTAGGATGTAAAAGTGACTTATAGAAGATGAAACATGGTCATGGGTTCAATTAAACTTCTATAGTAAAGTGAAACATTGAAATTGTAGATATGATCCCCTTTTATAAGTGAAGAAATCAGAACTTTGGTAATTAGAATTACATTTTAATGATATCGTGTAACTATTATGGGGCCAATGACACAAAAAGTTAAAAATAATTGAGTCTGGGTTGATATTGGGTTGATAAATACTCAAACATTATTTTTTTACATGTTTAACATGTTTGAATCCAATTACTATTAGTTTTTTATATTTTATTATTTTTTATCATGGTAATTAGTTTTTACATAAGTAATTTTTGGTTTTTCTAAAAATAAAAAAGAACCCTTATTAAGAAATTATCTTGTTATGAATATAAATTTTATCATAGTTTACTATAATTCAACTTCAAAAAATTGGAAAATTTTCTTTTAAAGTAAAATAGTTAATTTACAAAAAAATATTTTTTTTTGAAAAATGTTTTATTATTCATCATGTATTCCTAACCTTATTTAATGTTGATTAAAAATTAAATGTGTGTCAATATATTTATATATGTGTTTAAATATCATATTAGAGTAATTATTTTAAAATATATTAAATTAATTTATTATTTAAAAAAATATACAATGTTAATATAACAAATATTTATAAATAATTGTTTCACCATTTTCACATTAACTAACATTAATATTTGTATGCTAATTTTTATTCATAAAATTGAAATTGAACTTATTAATTAATATGTTAATGAAGATAAAAAATATGAAATTTATCTTTTTTATTAAATTTATTGAATTGAAAATATCTAATTTTTAATATAAGGGCCTATAAACTGTTTTATTGGGAAATATTTCTTGATTATTCATGGGTTTTATAAATTCAACATAATATTTTTAAATTATTTATATTACTTCATAAATATATATATTGTTTATAAAATAATTTCATAAATTTTTTACACATTCTTATTTTATGATAATGTCATCAAATTGATAATTTTAAACAAAATCCATATATTAACTAGTCACAAAAAATAAAACTTTTCAAAAAATCACTAATATTAATCCTAATACAATGTTGATAGTATAAATTAAAAAATAATGTTCATTTAATATGATTTCAAAATAATATGTAGATTTTGAATGAAAATAAATAATATAAAGATAAATTACTTTTCTTGAAAAAACCATTTTTTACATATTAGGTGTTGTTAGTATTATTTCATACCAATTTTTAATTTCATAAATGATAATATATTAGATGATATATTTAAATATAACACATTATCGTAAAAATATAAAATTAATCCATTTGTTTTATTAAAAAATTAATTAGTTACCTAAGAATTAAGTATGAGATTAATTATATATCCTCTAAATATAACCATTTGTAGATGATAAATAACTTTTTATTAACTATAGGTTTTATTGTTCATATAATTTTCTTAATAATAAATTTCTTATATGTTTTAGATCATTCTAGTTTGGTGTCATGTCTAAAAATACAATGAAATATTGAAATCCATAGATTATTATAGATTTTTGGATAATCCCCAATTTAAAGGTTGAGGGGGAACCCTTACATGATTCGTAGGTCCAAGGAACAAGTCCTATACATGGACCAAAGGCCCAGAGGCACAAGGAAAAATACATTAAATTGAAGGAACAAGACCTAAAAAACTTGAAATATCCCCGCCCAAATATCTATATTTTGAAGGATCCTAGCTCCCCACCTTGGATGGTTGATTGGATAACATTATCCCATGTAGAGTTTCACGGTGTCTGGTACCGTTGACAGTTTTCATAGCCACTTATTCTTCCAATCCAATTAGCTTTGCTCTGGTGTTCTTTACTTATCTCTAATCCCCTTCTGGGTTTTCTCTTATGTGGTTTTTTCGGGATTTGTTTAGATCTATATGAGCTAAAATCACTGAGTTCGGAAGGCCATTGGTGGCCCAAAGTTCTTGGGTGGCCCGAAGGCCTTTATACTTGAAAACCAAAACCGGAGGCTTGAATTCCCAAATTGGATGAATAGTTCTTCCTACTACAGTACCACATATAATCTACTACAATATCTAAAATAGTGTTGCTACATTACATAGAAATTAACCCCCACTTAGATTAGATCCTGGGTCTTTTGGATAGAATGTAGCAGCCTCTACCACTCAGGTACAGGCTCATTGGAAGCATCATGTCTGAAAATAGATTTTAAATTTTTAGATTTAAATTAAATTAATATAGTAAAATATTGGGGAGTTAAATTCTCTCCCTATAAATTATTTTCACCCTCATAATATTAATTATCATGTAAAAATTGAAATAGAAATAGTAATATGAATCATAGAGAATATTCAAGATATACTTTTTTGAGTGGTATTAACCTTTCAAACATGGGAAACATATGTCTTTCATTATAATAAGCTTATATATAATATTTATTTTTTATCCAACCATTTGATGAAAGTGCCTATTGTTATTTGGTCTTAAGAGACACATTAAATAATTTAATTCTATTGGGTGTTCATAATCATCCTTGTACTGATAGACTATCATAGGTTGATATGAAATTCTATTTATTTATTACTACTATTTTTTCCTCTATGTAGAGAGAACCATTCCATTTTCAATATCACATTAATTTAATTTAAAGGATGGATAATAATATTTTCAAAATGTAAATTACCATAAAAATTATTTTTTAATTCAATAATCATGAAAGTAGAGGTTATTCTCAAATAATAAAATCATCTGGGTGATGATTCAATAATATTATAAAACATCATAGACATACTAGAGTTCCTATAACCAAACTCCAATAAAACATCCATAGATCTGGAATTGGGGATATGTGCACCTAAATAATTATGATCAACTTCAGTTATAGTATTCCTATAGGGTTTTTCTTATTCCTTTGGTATAAAAAGTCACTAATTTTCATTACCCTCAGTAGTCTGAGGTTAGGGAGTTGATTTTTATAATGAAAAATATTCTTGAATTTGAAACATTGAAATGAGGATGTAATATTAATTTGACCTTTTTAACATCCATAGTATTTATTGAGATCTTTATATATCTTCTAATGTCACAATCTTGAAAACCAATCCTTCCTCAATTGAAACATTTTCTTATTCCTTTGAAACATTCACTTGGGTACTTCTTTTCACATTTTTGACATGTATAAAATTTCATACTCATTCCATCTTCATCTTAATCACCCAAGAAACTATGATACTCCATCCTTATATTCTTTAGTGTTTTTTGAAGCTCAACAAATTCCACATTTTTAATCATAATTTTTGATAGTTGGCTTGTCATAGTTACAATATTTCTCACTCTAAATCATATCCCTTTAGGATTCCCAGATAGGTAATCTCCACATTGTATATGGAATCCATTATTAGAATGATTACTTAGGGCTTTAATAATTACTAAAACCAAAAGGTATTATCATGACTGATGGAAATTTAATATCATAATATAATTATCATAATATAATTATCATAAATAATTACATGAAAAATCAGCCTTAAAATGTATTACACAGTAAAACCACCACATTAGCTTCCAGTTTAGTTTAAATCACTCTTAGTTCAATTAAGTTTATTTAGTTTGGGATCAATTATATTATATGACATAGTTACATAATATAATTAATCCTATGTAATGATATATTAATATAATGTGATTGACTAATGAATACCCCCAAGAGTGTCAAGATAGGCGTGTCATTTGAGGCCCACTCAATGTGCACTAAGTAAAGGTTGAGTTAATACTCAATCATCCTATTTTTGGATGATTACCCCTTGGTGAATATATTTAACAATCATATCCACTTTCCAATATCCATATCTAGATTTAATATTAAGGAAAAACATATACTAAAAAAATCACTTAAATTCCAGGAGGTAATCCAACACCTAGAATATCCCCATAGACTTATCCCTAGGTATTTAAATAAATATTTAACATAATAATATCCAAAATAAATAATCTTAAAAAATAACTAAACCCAACTTTGACACCTACTATTTCACCCCAGACATGCACCTCGGAGAATGGTACTAAAAACAATTTATTTTAACATAGGTTTTAATTCCAAGTGATATAAACCTAGATAATAATATATTATTTTTTAATATTTCAATAAGAATAATATTACATTTCACAATCCTAAAGACGAGAAGGTTTAGTCCTTTTGAAGATCAACTATGTGATATAATATTTTATGATACTTTTTAACATTTCTCAATAATCACACCATATATTATTCCCTTCTAGACATATCCTAGGTCATAATCATCTTCATAAACCGGGTAATGAAAACATAAGAAAGGGATGAACTCAAAAACCCAATAAGGGGAAAAATCAAAATTTCATCATGGGTTAAGTTATATGAATTTTAAAAAACTAGAGTTGAGAAGAAATATCTTATTAAGAAAACATGGAACAATACATGTTTTCCTTATTTCATGTAAGTGGACCATGGAATATCAATTGGAAAAACATGTAACATGGTATAAGAGTGTGAGTTATTCATGAAAATATGGCATAATTAAATGGAATAAAATGTTCATGGAATAAGAAATATTTGGAAATTTCATAAAATAAGACATCATAGAATTTGGTCAAGAGTCACTACCATGACTATCATAATGGATAGAGACTCATGGTAGATTGGGTTATCCTACAATTAATATAAAAATAATGTATAGAGTCCCATGGTGAATTGTGTTCACCACCAACTCTTAAAAATTTAGTGTGTAGAGTCCCAGGGTGGATTGGGTTCACTTCCCATTCCCATAAAACATTCGGAAAGTGTCTTATGGTGAATTAGGTTCACTACTAAATACCTTACATAACATATTATGAGATATAAAGATTTACCCAATGAATTAAAGGGAAATATAATTATAGTCCCACTATTCATATATTGAAAATAAAAAATGTACATGCATACATGTTCCACTTGAGTAAAATAAACAAACATAATGAATAATCATTATAAAACCCATAATAAAGAACTAAGTTACATAATACTATCTCTACATAAAACCTATGGATATATAATAAGGATTATAAAGAGAAAAAGTAATTAAAATATCTTAGATGTTCATATATTAATAAATTAGAATATGTATTTTACATTTATCTCTAAGGAAGATAAATTAATTAGAAGTATCAAGATGATATTAGTATTAAAATATACCATATATGTGATTCTTTTTGAGATGAGAAAAGGATTTTTTAAGGATAGAAAGGGATTATTATTTTCCATTATACCAGAACTGAACTAATATGGTTCTCCATAAACTAATGAGGGTTTTTTAAAATATACTCATGGTTTAAACAGTTAATGGGGGTGGCACATGATATTAAATGTGGCACATGGAAGTCCCCTTAAATTAAGTTTACTTAAAAGATGTAATTACAAAGGGAAATTAAAAAATGTATTATCCCAAAAAGGATGTAAAATTAAACAATAAATATATATAGTTATCATATATACTGAATATGGATGAAAGATATGATAATATTATATAGGAAAAGGGAAAAAAAGAAAGATAATGTGTAACCTAGAAGTAACGAGGGTTGTTAAGAAGATCCTTTTTTATGTTTTAAAACACCATTTTTGAAACCCATATAGGTAAAATGATAAAACAATTCCTTTGATAATAGTATTAGGAAAATATGAAGGTCATTTTATACTAAACATAATTCATTTTCCAATTAAAAAGATAAAATTTATTGTAAGGGATAATATATAAAATTAGGGGAAATATTCATTTGTGTGGGTGAGAATTACACTCAACAATGATATAATTTTAAAGAAAGAAATTTGTTAACGTAATATAATCGAATTAAAAATATATTCCCCACATATTAGATGGATAAAATCATGAAATAAAATCTTAGAGTGTAATAAACAAATCCTGGAATTAAAAAGTTCAAGAAGAAGCATTTTGACTCAATAAAGTGAGTTAAGAAAACAAATACACTTACATTATAATTATCATTCAAATAAAAAAACCATAAAAGTATAACATGATATGGATTAGAAAATAAATTATATTTCAAGAATTTTATGATAGTAACTAAATTAATTTTCTATGAAAAAATTGGAAAAAATGGTGAATACAAATCATATCTTAATGAATAAAATTTATATTAGAAAACCCATAACATGTTTTTAATTCACACTTTGCATGAATTTATCTTCCTAGATAATCAAATTAGTTAATTAATAACTCTATTAAGAACATTATTTATCAATTTTTCATATTTTAATTTCTATATATTTTAATTTTTCATTTATTTATTTAATATTTTTCACTTATCTCGGTTACATTAGGTTGTTTGGTAAATTTCAGCACAAATATTTTAATATGTTCTCCATGGTCAGAGGTGTTGTAAAATTGATTCATAATCTCCAAGATTATATAGTTTTATATAATTTATTATTCTATTATTTTAAAATTTATATAGTATCATAGGTTTTATAAATGGACTCAAACTAAGAAAGGTTCCATGATATGTTTACTTATAATGACTAAGTTTACTATTCCTATTAATTATTGATAACAAATATGTAATTACAAATATAATATTTATACAACCATAAATAAATCTTTATTTAGTTATTATTATCCAATATAACCATTAATTATGTTTCCATATTAATGTATGGAAGAAATTTGTTGCATTATTCATGTCGGTGGTTAAATAGACCAAAACAAGAACATGATATAATTTGATGGGTGAGCATGGTTATGGAATAAACTAGTTATAATATAATTTTTATAAAATTATAATTATATTATATATATTTTATATTGGTTTTAAATCATATTTTAATATGTTTTTTTAAATAAGAAAATAATATAGTGAAAAATAAAATACATCACTTTCTTACTGGTGGTAGTCTGCACTTAGCATGTAGGACATTTAAATTTTTCATAGAATGAGAGGATGTTAGGGAATAGTAAGTAATTTAAGATTAATAATAATTTTTAAAATATCATATTATCCCTTATAAAACCCATTCTGAACCATACATTTAATGAGCTAATGAACAAATCAAACCTACCAACCATCGAAGTTGTAGTCCACACGTACGCATAACAACACTTTCATTTTTATAAGTAAAAGGGAAAGGGTAGTTAAATTTTATTCCATTATTATAATAATTATTTTATAATAATAATAATAATTAAATTATAATATAATGGTTATAATAAGTTGGAAATACGATGACTAAGCATAAAAGGTTAAGAAGAAGGTAATGCTCATGTTGGGAGTTTAAACTTCTTGATTAATGTATTTTAATTGAAGGAATTGGGATAATGTGTAGTGACCAAGGAATTTAGGGTGTCTATGGTAAATATATTATAGTAAAATTGGGTATGGGTCAAAGAAAAATTTTAAGGTAAGTGGATCATTGAAATACTGGAAGTGGTCACCTTTTAAAAGTGAAGAAAAATGAACTTTTTTGAATACCCATTACTTTTTAGTGATATCCTGAATCTACTATAGGTTAAATAACTCAAAAATATTAAAATAATGGAGTTTTGGGTGATCATAGGTCTATAAAACTTCAACCAGTAAATTTAAATACAAGTTATATACATTTTTCAAGTCATTTACAATTAGTTTTTTTACGTTTTACCATTTTTACCATGGTACCTAGTTTTTACCAACATAATTTATCTTTTAGTAAATGTATAAAAAAACCTCTTAAAAAAATGTATTATATAAATATATATTTATCCTATATTTAATTGAATTTATATTCTAAATATTATCAAATTAAATTTTAAATTAAAATAGATAATTTATTGAAACACATCTTTGTATAGAAAAAATACTTTTTGGTCATCAAGTACTCCAAACCATATTTATCATGTTTGAACAATTAATTTTGTGTTAATATATTTTTTATGTGTTTAAAAATATTATTATAGTAATTATTTAAAATATATTAATTTAATTTATTAGATATAAAATCAAATAATGTTTAAAAATATAAATATTTAAAAACATTAGTTTTACAAATATCGCGATAATTAACTCTAATCATAGTAATAAATTTTTTTACTCCAAAAAATGAAAATTAAAATATTAATTAATATGGAAATTACGATCTCAAATATTAAATTCATTTTTAGATATATCTCTATATGTGATAAAATTTAATTTTTTAGGTAAGCACATATAAACAATTTTAAGTGAAAATTATTACTTGAGTTTTTATGTGTTTTATAAAATAAATATAGTATTTTAAATGATTAATATTAATTGTTAAATATATATATAATTTACATAAAAATATTTCATAAACATTTATTTGATTCTTGTATTATGATAATGGGATAAAAGTGAATGTTTATAGAAAAATTAGTATTTTCACCATTCATTAAAAGACATAATCATTTTTGAAATATTCTAAAAATCATAATAGGAATAATTTAAAATTTAAAATTTACATTCTTTTTATCTAATTATAAAAATTATATCATTATATTTTGAATGAAAATAAAAACATAAGAATAATATTCTCTTCTTGGAAAATAATATTTTTACATTTTATGTTTTCTTTGTATTATTTCAAAAACATTTATTATTTTGAGAATTATAATATATTACATAATATATTGAAATAAGACATTTTATTATAATAAATTAAAATCCATATATTTAATTAACTAAAACAATAAAAAATTACCTGAAAAATAAATATCATATTAATTATAATTCTTTTAAATATATGATTTTTTCATTGATAAATATCTTTTTATTAAGTAGTGATTTTATTGTTCTTGTTGTTTTATTAATAATAAACCTATAATATGTTTTGTCTCGATATTAGTTTAATGTTGAGTTTGTAAGAAGATATGGACTAAATTTTTATGTAAAGTAAAACTATATAGTAAAATGTTTGGGTGTTACATGAATCCTACTTGGACATTTGATTCACCTATAAATTCTTACATTGAATGTATTTCTATGTACATGGGTATAAATTAATGTTTTATTATTGGTTTTAACCTCATCTTGTGGATGGAGTCCTGGATCAAGTGTATTATTGTTTTTGAGGAAAATGGTTTAGTAAGAGAGTTTGTGATGAGGTGGGTTGGAGGTCAATGTTCTATTTTTTATACAACATATATATCAACCATGGTGCTAGAATAATTATTTATTTATTAATAGTTATTTATATTGAACTATTTCACCATATATATAGATTTATATAATATAGAGTATTTGAATTTTAATTATAATCAATGGGATGGAACTAGGGAACCTTGTTTTTTCCTGTACATTTTTCATAATTGATGTATTGTTGGAAAAGATGAATTATTAGTAGATTAAGTCATCACCCTAATGGGTTTTATTTAAGGGAACAATTACCTTATGTTTGATTTGGGATTTCATATGTAGTCGAAAACCTATAGCAGATAGGAAGGTTTTTCTAAGGTATTGTGGTGACCTCAACATAGGCCTCAATATGAGAACAAATTATATGGGTTGTTACAATATATTCCCATAAAAGAAATAAATTAATATTCGTTTGTGTTATTTTAGACACTAAATTATAATATATTATGTTATGTGTAATACTGAATGTTCATGTTCTTGAATTTAACTTTTTATTAGAATAAATTTGTTATTTTATTGAATTTTATGATTCGTTTACAAATTTTCATGTAAAAATATATTATATATATTATATATTAGATTCATGTTTTACACAATGGTTTCATGTATGTGCAATTTTATTCACAAGTTTTTTTGTGGATCTCATGTTTTATTAATAGATAAATTTGTATTTCTGTTAAAATTTATTATTTTGATGCTCATTTTATATCAAAGTTTAGGTTTACTGAATTAATGTTTATTCAACTTAGTACATCATCATGTGTTTAATATTTATGAAACATATTTTTTAAAATTTGAATATGTTAAAATTTTGTTATTCTGTTATATATGATGTATCATATATTCGTATGTGTGTATAAATTTCTTTGTTCTTTTTATATGTTTCTATAAAATCAAATTTTTTTATTTTATAATTTATATTAAATTAAATGTTTACTTGAAAATAAATTTTAAGAATAATTATTGATCCTAAAGGATACTTCAACTATCATATAATCATTTTTTTATTTTTTTATTTTCACAATAAACTACCATTTGATATTTCTATTATAATTTATAATCATTGGTATGATGAAATATCATTCTTATATATTTATTAAACATGATACAAGATTGATACCAACATAAATATTGAAAATTATTAATTAGCTATATAATGAGATAAAACATTTATTCATTTTAAAATTCCAGTCATTGAATTCTTTTAAAGTCTTGTGATATAGGATTTTCATGAATTATTTTGATTTTTTATTCTTTTTGTTTTAATATTCTTTGATTGTGGTTGAATTTGTGGAAATTCATGTCACCATGGGTTCACTATACTATTCTGAGATGACTTTTGATATGAGTAGTAGATTTACAATTTTCACCAAGTATAATTTAATGATGGTGTAATGTAGTGAGAGAAAATTTATTATTTTAGTACTTTAAAATATGACAATGTCATCTAAACTCCCATTATATGTTTTAATATTTTAAATTTTTTACATTTTAAAACATTTCATTAATCAAAATTTCTAATACATGTCACATTATAATATAAACCATTCTTTTTAAATATATGATAAGGAAATATTTATTTCTTATAATAAAGTGAGAAACATGATTGATAAACCTATATAAGAAAACATATTAAATAATTCAAATAATGTGGACTTAGAATCTGTATATGGTTTTTTTGAAAAGGGAAAAAATAAACCAAAATGTAAATACATAGATTTACGTGATTTTATAAACATGATCTACATCCATGGAAATAATGTTTTTCAATATTTTGTTAATGAATTTTTTTAGATCATAGTTTTTAGAATTTTCGAAATCAATCCACATGAAAGGGTATTATCCTCTTAAAAATTGAGAATAAAAAAACTAAATTGAACATTCTCACACCACATATCATGAAATACTATTTGTCAAGTCAAATCTCAACTCATAATAAAAATTTGTCTTCTTAAAAAATTGATAATTCATCTATATTATTTCACTACAGTGAGCATGAGCATGTTTAAAGTGAAATGCGATGATTCCTATTTTACAATGACATTTGATTTTATTATTATTTATTTCTTAATGTATTTTATTTCTTATGATTTGGAACAATGGATGGATATATATAGTAAAGATAAGGGTATACTAATATTTTTGGATTTTTCACATGGCACTAATATCGTGTTTGATATTAGTTTTATAGTATCGTTTCTATAATTTTACACTTATTATTGTTATATATATTGGAAGTTCACATTATTTATTGAATTAAATTTATTTTATGACCATGTAACATCTGATTAAATCATTTGTCTTTCACAAAAATGGATATATTCTCAAATTTTTATCATTAAATAATGTATATAAGTTACATACGATTCTTAGAACTTATGTTAATTCAGGTTATTTATTTTAAAATTTACTCAATATTAAATTTCATAAGAGGACACATACATCCATTTCATTTATTTTCCATAAACTTTTATATTATACTCTTATGATTATCATATGACCAAATATGACTAAAAGTGTCTTATTATAGCCATGATATAATTCTCCATATTAAATTTACCATAATGTGGATTGTATTACATTATATTTTTATCGTTGAAAACATGCACACGAAAAATTATCAATACATTTTCTTGTTCCCATATACTGTATATTATAATGGGAAATGTAAGATCCTATAATTTATGGAGGTATGTACTTGTTCAAATTTTGGTTTCAATATCTTGTTTCTGGTCAGTGAAATGCTTTTTGAGAGTATGGTGGCTTCATGTGGTGTTCTAGGGGTTCTGGACATGAAAGGAAGTTAAACAGGACCAACCTAGACAAGGAGAATAGATGGAACAGAGTTAAGTAAACTATGTGGAATTACATGGAAATCCATGTAGCCTTGGATAGTGGTATTATGCTTGGTTGGAACTTGTATAGTAAAACCTCATGGATCTACCCAGGTAACCATGTGACCCAAACTCCCTTGGACAGTGGCTTGCACACAGTTTATAAAACCCTGTAGGTAAACTGTGCGACCCATTAAAGTTGAATTTTTTTAAAAAAATTCAATTATAGATTCTTATGTTCCTACTCGATTTTCTCCCCAATCTCCACACTTACAACCATAGTTGTGAACATGGATGACCCAATCTTCCCAAGATCCATTATCCTTCAATTGTTGGTCGTTTGGAGCATCATTGGCTGTAAATCAAAGATCAGGGTAAGACTAATCCTCTTCTTTCATCTCTTTTCTAGACTGGGGTTTGTATATAGGGATATGTTCTTATAAATACCTAAAAACAACATTTTTTTACATTGTAATTTAGGATAAATCTTTAAAGGGTGTGTTGATCGGGATCTAAGGAAATGATTAATAGTGTGTTCATCAAAGGATTCGAGGTATGTGTTCTATACATTATATCCCATAGTCATTGTGTCTATTTGTACATGTTTGGTTGCATTATTGGGTATCTATTATTATGATTTGAATACTTTTTGGTGATATTTTGAAAAATAAAATCATAAATGAGGATTTTAAGACCTCACAATCCCTGTGGGATGCATTGAGGATGACTTAAATGATTTAGGTCCACCCTTGGGCTACGTTGAAGTTCCCTAACTTGGTTAATTGAAACTTTAAGTGTGAAATGGTCTTGTGAATAGGTAGAACCCATAATGAACATGTAAATTGGTTAATGAAGAAGTAAAATTGGGTAATTACATCTTGATTTTGATAATAACTAAGGGTTTGTTTGGCTAGGAATGAAAATAGGTTAAATGGTATTAATGGTAACATACCAAATGAATCGTGTTTTGTACTTGAAATTCATAAGTGGAATAGAAAATGGGAAGTGATGAAAATATTGAGTGAATCAAAATATGGGAATGGTTTGATATCTTAAATGTTTTAATTTTTGGGAACTAGTGAATATGATTATTTCTTTAGACACAAGAAAACAAGAATTGGGATAAATGACTACATGATAATAATGGTAAATGTTTTAATGGGCTATGGGAAAATATTAATTTCCATGTTGGTTATTATAGATTGTTATATTTATATTTATATTGGTTATGGTTGGTTTTGATGTGGTATGTGAGTGGTGATTTGATTTATAAGCATGTGTACATGGCATGGAACAGTGGGGTATAGACATACGATCCTACGACCAGACGTCCAGTTAGTCCGAAGCTAAAAACTCCACCAAGGATTCATGGATTTGGGAAGGGGGTAGAGCTCAATTCCTTTAATGGTTTCATTTTATTAGACCAACAAGACTGATGATTCAAGTTGAGTTTTTTGTATATGTTATTATGTGTTATCCCTAGTTATATAGAGAACTCAATTTACTCCCCTTATGCGTTAATATTGATTAATATGCCAAATCCATTAAACATGGGATGGAAGTGAATTATGTAATGAAGATGTTACATGTAATGAAATTGGGAATAATGCTAGGAATGAATTAAATAGACATTATTAACTAAGGGAACTCAAACTATCTCTTATCTAATTTTAATTTATCAATACTTTCATGTACTAATTATTTTGGACTGGATATTTTTTAAAAACCATTGGCGGTGGCTTACTATGTTGTACACACTCCCTGGTCGAGCTACCAATAGGTACCCAAGAATTATTCATGATTATAGGTAAGGAATATGGAAAGGGACCTATTCTTGGGAGTTGAGTTGGTCCCATGATATAAAAGGATGATGTTTTAGAACATGAAGTCTGAACCGTTTTAGTTTTCTGGGGTTGTTATTATTTTGGGATTTTTTTCACTTGATACTATTTATCATGACATGACATATTTATTGTTGACTATGGTTTTTACCCTGTTTTGTGAGATGTTAGTCTATACATGATATTTGGTTATTATATATTGTTTCTACTATTTTAGTTGTTACTTACTGTGGCTTACTCAGGTAAAGAGGGTATAGTCTTCCCACCTGAATTAATAAACACTCGCTGGTAGTTAGAAACCTCTAGTTGATGTTATAGGAAAATTGATTGAGAGGTTATTTTTTTTCCAATCTTTGTCTAACAGGTTATACACATTTAGGTGTTTTTATTTAGAGAATTTGGACATAGGTGGTTCCTAGAGATAGTGATTTCTCACTGTGAAAACTAGGGAAGGTCATGGTAAGATATCACACCTTGTACATACTTGTGTGGGTCTTGGGAGTTAAATTTTTTAAATTATTTGGATTAAATATACAATTTAGAGGTTTTTGGTGGTGTTTTATATAGATTTGGAATTTCCTTTGTATTGGAAATTTTTTTAGAATGTTTTTAAGTGTTTTTAATAAATGTTTTCTAATTGATTAGATTTTAAACTATTATCATTATTAATGTTATCATCATGATAATCGTCATCAAAATAATCCTCATCATCATCATCATCATCATTATTTAATTTATATTTATTAAAATAAGGGAACATTTGATACCACAAGAAATTGAACACTAATGATAAATAAATAAATAAATAAATAAATAAATATATTATATATATATATATTTAATATCCACTTAAGGCGATCTCTAAATGGTGAGGCTTCTAATGATAGTTGTGAAAGTATATTTAGTACTCGATCAATAGCAACCACCGAGATCATTTGACTAAACCTTTTAGTGATCACCTTTGGTAGTTGTGGAAGGTCATTTTTTACAAGTTTGTGTATACATATGGTGGTGAAAATACGCATACATTTAGTAATAAAATCATGGATTATATAACAAATAAAAAGTAATATTTATTATTTTGTAATATAAATACATATGTTTGTAAATGAATACTGTTTTATTTTTAAAATACTTTCAAAATATATATACCCATGTGGCTAAATTATTAGTGAAAATTATCAATAAATGTGACAAAAATGAATAAAAATATTCTATTTCAATTAAATTAATTCTTAGATAAAATATATATATTAATGAATGTGTATAATAAAATATCCATAAAAAACATATATATTGATAATAATATTACATTAAAATTATTTTTCCATTTATAATATAATTTATAATATGAATTTATTTTTCCTTATAACAGAAACTAAGATTAAATATTTTTTTGAAAACAGTTTTTTAATGAAAAAATATATATTTGTATTAGAGTTGTTAGACAAATTTTTTTTATTTTATGTAATTTTAATATATATAGACTCATAGTGCATATCCTTACCTCTATTCAATTAAGTGTTGAGTCAATAAGGTTTTCCTTATGACTTTTCCATTCCTTCTTGTTTTGAAAATCACAAACACCTGATCTTTAAGAAAAAAATGCTTTCTTAAGAAAATTGCTTTCTTAAGGAAAATTGCTTTTATAAGAAAAATCGCTTTTATAAGAAAAATTTTACTTATCTTATTTTCATCCATATTTTTCTTAATTATGAGATTCGGATTCATTTCTATTTTCTCAGAATCGTCGAAACTTTGATATGAAGCATTCTGTTTTAGGATTCGGATTCTGGATAAGAACTATAAGGAAGTTTCATTCCGAATTCCAGATATGAACTCTAACTAAGTTCTATTCCAGATTCAGGATACAAATTCTTATGAAGTTCGATATCGAATTCTCAATACGAATTTTAATGATTAATTCTCATTATGAATTTTGATGACGAATTCTCATTACAAATTCTAAAGAAGAATTCTCATTACAAATTCCAATGAAGAATTCTCATTACGAATTCTGATGAAGAATTCTCATTACGAATTCTGATGACGAATTCCCATTCCGAATTCTCATTCTGAATTCACCTATTAAACAGAATCTGATTATGTTTGTGTTATACACTCTGAATTAATTCAGACTCCGAAAAATATTTTGGTTAAGCTCCGAACTTTTATTCTGCTTACACTTCTATAATTTGTTTACTCTTTATTATTTTCATTACACTCTGAACCTTCACTCCGAATCTTTCATTCCGAACTTTTGAGATAGATTTTAAAATGATGTTCTACATTCTGTTACAATTTTTTTGTTATAAAACGATGTCATCTATTTTGTTAGAAACTAACCGTTGTCTAAGTGACACGTGTACAGGTCCCTCCGATCTTTAAGGAAAATATGACTGTTGGAGAAGGAGCCAACCTTACCTATAAATAGGAGCTCATTTGAAAGAGCTCGATACTGATGACAGATGAACAACTAGGTTTTGTGGCTACATGCTGTTGAAGTGATTTCTAGAGAGAGAGGCTCTTATTAACTCTCAAAGCTTCGTGCGACTCCGAATGTTGGTGATTACATTCGAGGGCTTCCGGGGATAGGAAGACAGAGGTGCCGACTACCTTGAAGTTCGATGGCTTCCTTGCTGAGGAAGACAGAGGTCGCCAACTACCTTGAAGTTGAGGGCTTGCGGGGATAGCAAGACAGAGACTCCGATCTTCGTATCGAGGGCTTACCCTGGTGTGGGTAAGACAGACTTGTTTGAAAGTATAAATCAAGGGACCTTTATCCAAGGTTGTTGGATACCCTTCTCTTTGGGTTAAAAGACTTATATCTTGTTGATTGTAGTTTAAGTACTTTTTTATATTCCGCTGCATTTTGTATTATAAGGAAAGTATAACTTTCTTATACTTCCTTATTTGTACTCTGTTTCATTTAGATTCTATACGCTTTAAGTTAGAATCTCATATTGTAATATTTTGTTAAGTTTCAATTTCCGGAACCATATTTCCGGAACCTACGTTCGGAATCTCTTTCCAAGTTTTCATTTGGAGTTAGAGGTGTTGTGAATTTGCTTAGTTTAACTTTGTTAAACTTAGCCCTTTCCTTTTCTTAAGGAAAACATAGTTAATCGTAACTAACTTTAAAGGTTCCAAAGGAATTTTTAAAGTATACAATTCACCCCTCTCTTGTATATTGAGCATCTACATCATTATTTTGATCCTACAATTGGTATCAGAGGAGGTCTCTGAAATACTTGTACTCACATACAACTATTTCTTGCTCTTTTTCCCATTCCGAACTTTTCCCATTCCGAACTTGTCCATTCCGAACTTTGTTATTACAAATATTTTGCTACTAAAAAGTTTGTGTGCCAAAGGTTATTTTAAGTATGGCAGGAATTAATGTTGGTTCGATTGATAATCTAAATCCTACAAGACCACCAATCTTTGATGGTAATGACTATGAGTACTGGAGATATCGAATGAAGACTTTTGTTATCAACACTGGAGTAGATATCTTTTTTATGCTTACTGGTGATTATAAAATTCATGACAAGGAAGTTAGAACTTTCACTAACCAGGAAAAGCAAGAATATCAACTCAATTGTAAGGTACGCAATACTCTACAATGTTCAATGACCAGAAATATATAGCCAAATTTCTTCTTGTGAAGCAGCTAAACTGTATATGGAAGAAGTTAGAGGTTACACACTTTGGAACTTCTAAAGTGATTGAGACTAGAAGAGCTGTGCTTAGAGATGAATATCATGGCTTCAATTTTCGTTATGGTGAACCTATCTGTAAAGTTCAATAGGGATTTATGACTATCGTCAACAATCTACAATCTATGGGAGAAAAAGGTTTAGATGATGAAGATCTTGTGGACAAGATAATTGATATTATTTTCAATGAGTGGGAATCCAAGAGAACAGCTATAGATGAGAACAGGAAGGTCACTCAAATTACTTTTGATGAATTATTTGGAACTCTTCTACAACATGAGACTAGAATGAAGAGAGATGCTGACAACATCAAGAAGAAGAATGGAAATGGTACTGTTGCTTTTACAACAACTTCAAATCAGATGAAAGCTAAGACTCCTGAGAGAGTAACCAGATCCAAGTCTAAGAAAGTTATTTTCCAATCCGAATCTACTGAGAGTGAAGTCTCAGAAAATGAATTAGCAAATCTTGCTCGAAGGATGAACAAGATAGCTGGCCAATGGAATTTTCAATCCAAGTATAAGAAAAAGGAAAGGAAAGATAAGATAGATGGAGAAGTTACTTGTTATGAATGCAAGAGAGCTGGACATATTAGACCAGATTGCCCTATGCTCAAAAAGAAAGAAATAAAAGAAAGGCATTCAGATAGGAACAGGAAGAAGTATTATAAAGATAAAGCTAAGAATGTTCTGAAAGAAAATGATACCTGGAGTGCCCGTGGTGGTGACTCATCAGATGAATCTTCTGATTATGAATCTTCAGGACAGAAGAATCTTGGTCTTATAGCCATATTACCTATTGATAATCATTGTTTTATGGCTAAGGTACGAAATGCTGAATCATTGACCAATGTTTCTTTAAATTCTAATGATAGTAAGTATTATAACACTTCTGATGAAGAATCATCTTCTGATGAGGAAAATACTTTACTTACTTATGAAGAAGTCTCAAGGTTTGCTGAACTTCTTGAGATTGAGAATACCAAACTCAATAAGAAACTTGATAAGGAAAATTCTAGGAATTCTATTCTTACAAAAGAGATATCAGATCTTTCTAAAGATCTTGATAAGAAAAATACTGATTTTGAAAGTATTTCAAAAAATCTTGAGGAAGTAATTTCTGAGAAGAACAAACTTTATAAGAGTTAGAAAAAGTAATTTCTAAGAAAAATGTTTTCGAGCCTAACTCCAGTTCAAAAACAAATGATTTTGAGGATAAAAACTTGGTTGTAAAACTCAAGTCCGAAATTTTTTCCTTAAAGAAGTGTTTATCAAACTTTACCCATGGTAAGGAAAATTTTGATAACATGTATTCCCAAATACGACCTTTTAGAAATAAATCCGGATTTGGTTATACCCATGAAAAACCTATTTTCAGTAACAATTATTTTGTTCCTCAATGTTCCCCATATTGTACCAAGTGTCAATGTGGTGGTCACTGGGCAAAGAATTGTTCCTTAAACAAAACTCAATCTCTAGTATTTCACAAATCTTACTTTTCTAAGAAGATGTGGGTTCCTAAAATTTTTATTGTCTGGAAATCTCAGATCCAAACAAGTTTGGATTCCAAAAATCTAATTTTCTTTTTGATTTCAGGAAAAAAAAGAGAGTACCAGCAACAATTCATGGTACATGGATAGTGGATGTTCCCGGCACATGACTGGTAACAAAAGCTTTTTTGAAAAGATTATCAAAACGAAAGGAGGAAAGGTAACTTTCAGAGATAATGCTAAGGGAGAGATTGTTGGTATTGGTAATATTGTTTTTCTTGGCAAAACCTTGATTTCAAATGTTCTTTTTGTTAAAGGTCTTAAGCACAACCTCATTAGCCTAAGTCGGTTATGTGATGAAGGTTACCTTGTGAATTTTAGGAATGATAAGTGCTTAGTTCACAATTCCAAGGAAGAATTTATTCTCTCAGCCAATAGGAAAGAGAATGTTTACACTCTGAATTTATAAGACCTCAGAAGCCAAGATTTACCTTGCCTAAATGCAATGGAAGATCATTCTTGGTTATGGCATAGAAGACTAGGTTACTGTAACCTTAGGAACCTATGTAAACTCTCTAAAAAGAAACTAGTTAAGGATCTACCGGAGCTTAGATTTGATTCTTCTAAAGTTTGTGATCCTTGTCAATATGGAAAGCAACATAAATCTAGTTTTAAATAAATCGATGAAGTCTCAACAACCGATGCATTACAGTTAGTGAACATGGATCTTTTTGGTCCAACAAAAACTGGAAGTATTGGAGGCAAATACTATGTGTTTGTTCTAGTTGATGATTATACTAGATTTACTTGGGTCTATTTTCTAGTAAAGAAATCTGAAGCTTTTTCCTATTTCAAAAGTTTTAGAGCTCAAGTTAAAAATGAGAAAAACCTTCCATTGAAAACTATTCATAGTGATCATGGAGGAGAATTTCAAAATTCCGATTTTGAAACTTTTTGTAGTAAGAAAGGTATTACTCACAATTTTTCAGCACCTAGAACTCCTCAACATAATGGTGTAGTTGAAAGAAGAAATAGAATTCTTCAAGAGATAACTAGAACCATGTTGAGTGAATATTATATTGCTAGACATTTCTGGGATGAAGCTGTAAGTACTGCTTGCTATACTATAAATTGAGTTTTGATTAGACATTTTCTTAATAAAACTCCTTATGAGTTATGGAATGGTAGAAAACCAAGACTTTCCTACTTCAAAGTTTTTGGTTGCAAAGTATTCATTTTGAATACTAAAGATAACTTACATAAATTCGCACCAAAATCTGATGAAGGAATCTTCTTAGGTTATTCCACAACATCTAAGGCTTATAGAGTTTTTAATAAAAATACTTGTACTGTTGAAGAAATAGTACATGTAAAATTTGATGAGTCAGAGCCTTTTGTTTTTAAACCATCCCTACCTTCTTCCTCGGATGTGTTTTCAAAAACTGATTGTCAACCTTTGATAGAAAAACCTTCTGATAAGGATGATGTTCTAGAAGATACTTCTGAAACATTTACCCTAGAAGACTTTCTACCCTATGTTGATGAACAGGTTTTACAAAACCCAAATCAGGTGTTTCTTAAGAATCATCCCAGTGATAGTATCATTGGTGATGTAAACCAACCTGTAAGGACTAGAAGTTCCTTAAGAAATGAAGTAGAATATCTAGCATTTCTTTCCCAATTAGAACCTAAAAGCACTGATGAAGCTTTAGGTGATGATGATTGGATTAAAGCCATGCAAGATGAACTAAATGAATTCGAAAGGAATAAAGTCTGGACCTTGGTTGAAAGACCTAAGGAAACATCTATTATTGGAGTAAAATGGGTTTTCAAAAATAAATGTGATGAAAATGGAGTCATAGTAAGAAATAAAGCTAGACTTGTTGCTAAAGGCTATAATCAACAAGAGGGAATAGACTATGAAGAAACCTATGCTCCAGTAGCTGGACTTGAATCTATCCGTATTCTACTTGCCTTTGCAGCATTATTTAATTTCAAACTTTTCCAAATGGACGTGAAATGTGCTTTTCTTAATGGTTATGTTCAAGAGGAAGTTTTTGTTGAACAACCTCCTGGATTTGAAGATACAAAACATCCTGATCATGTTTTTAGACTTACCAAAGCATTGTATGGCCTTAAACAAGCCCCATGAGCATGGTATGATAGACTTACTGGATTTTTGCTTCAAAATAACTATGTTAAGGGAAATTCAGATCCAACCCTTTTTATAAAGAAATATAGGAGAAATGTTTTGATTGTTCAAATTTATGTTGATGACATCATATTTGGTTCAACTCAGCAATCTCTGACTGACTCTTTTTCAAGTCTAATGAAATCTGAGTTTGAAATGAGTATGATGGGTGAGTTAACATTTTCCTTGGTTTTCAAATTTCTCAAAAACCAGAAGGAACCTACATATCAACATAAGTATATTAAAGATCTTCTTAAAAATTATGGTTATGACAACACTACGAGTATAAGTACTCCCATTGGTACCTCAAACTCTTTAGATCTTGATGAAGCTGGGAAACCAGTAGATCAAACATCTTTTAGAGGTATGATAGGAAGCCTACTATACTTAATATCTAGTCGACCAGACTTAATGTTTTCAGTAGGCTTATGTGCAAGATATCAATCCAATCCTAAGGAATCTCACTTAAAGGCAGTAAAAATAATTTTTCGCTACCTTAAGGGAACCATGGATCTAGGATTATTTTATACTTATGGAAATGATTTTGTTCTTAAAAGCTTTTCTGATGCTAACTTTGGTGGATGTAGAATGGATAGAAAAAGTACATCCGGAACTTGTCACTTCATAAGAGATTCATTAGTTTCTTGGTCCTACAAGAAGCAACATTCTGTAGCACTTTCCACTGCTGAAGCTGAATATGTAGCAGCTGGAAGTTGTTGTGCTCAAGTGTTGTGGATGCAACACACACTCACAGACTATGTCTTGAGTTTTACCAAAACTCAAATTTTGTGTGATAACACAACTGCCATTGCCCTTAGTAAGAACCCTGCACATCACTCCCGTGCAAAACACATAGATATTAGGCATCAATTTCTTAGGGATCACACACTTAAAGGAGATATTATTCTTCAGTTTATTGGAATGCAAGATCAACTTGATGATATTTTCACAAAATATTTGCCTTCTGATAGATTTGAATATATTAAATAGAAGTTAGGAATGATAACTGTAAGGTAATCATCCTTAATTAACTTTCTGTTGAAAAACTCTCCTTACAGCAATAAACTCTTTTTCATAGGGGGAGTACATTTGTTTGTTAGTTTAACAATGTTTTTCAAAGTTTGTTTTCAAACTTTTCGGAAAGAAGATTTCCGGAATGGAATTTCCGGAACTACAATTTTCCAGAATGGACATTTTCGTAAAGAATACTTCTGGAATGGAAGTATTCGTATTAAAAATTTCCGGAATGAAAAGTTTTTACTGGTATTTTCATAACAAAATTTTCGTACTGAGTTTTCCGTAATGAGTGTTCCGTAATGAGTTTTTCGTACTAAGCTTATTTTCCGAAGCAAAGTTTTTGCGAAATCTGTCTTCTCATAATAAAGTTTTTTTTAGTCTTTGTTATATTACCCATTACGAATAATCCTCATAATCCAATCTGAAAGGTATGATTACCTTACTCAAGTTTTCGTAGTCATATTTTACATGCTGTCATTTTCTTGTATTATGTTTTCGGATTATAGTTTTCTTAATTCCTTGTTTTAATAAAAACCTAAAAAAGATTGGATTCAAGTTTTCAACCGTCAGATCTGATCACATCTTCTCCCAACCGTTAGATCAACCGTAGAAGTTGAACCGTCATCTCATTGCCTATATAAAGGGGACCCAAATACTCGTCCCACATCGATCTCAAGCTCTCGCGTCCCGAATCTCTACCTCTCTATTTTAAAGCCGTTCCGAACTTCAGATTTCTCCATTCTGAACTTCCCAGAGGACTTCAGATCCGAATTTCTGCGGAGTTAGTGTCTCAAGAAATGTCATCCACTAAGCCTATTTTACAATGGTTAGTTTATAGAGAAAGGTTAGTCCATCCAGATTTCTTCAACAACTATGATTCTCTTATTTCGAAGAACATTAAGTTGAATGGCTGGGAAGATATTGCTGTGTCCAAACCGGGGAATCAAGATGATGTCTTTTCGGAGTTACTTGTTGAGTTCTATGAATCAGTTTCCTTCTTTTAGGAAGATAATAGGGAGAAATTTTCTTTTAAGTCTTATGGTAAGACTTACAAACTTTCTTATACCAAGGCAGAAAGCTTGGTAGGGCTGTCCTATGAAGGAGAAGCCGAGTTTATATCTCATGTGTTACCAGACTCTAAGGGTAGCTTCAACAAGGAAAAAGCCTTAGAAACTCTCGGACTGGCTGATGACAAGGCTCCGAAGATTGCAAGTTTATCCACAAATTTCCGGATTCTAGAGTTGTGGGTGCAAGGGATTATCGTACCGAGTAAAGGTGATAAAGACAACTTGAAGAAGAGTGAGATCTACATCTTAGATTTCCTGATAAATCTAAGGAAGTTTAACTTCATGAGGCACATTCTTATAACCATTGAGAATCTTAAGAAAGGAAATCTCAGAGCCCAGATCATAATGTATCCATCAATTTTATCAAGGTTGATTGTTTGGTGCCTTGAATCTTTCAAGGAAGCTTCCAGATCTAAGCCAAGGGTTTTCAAAATTTTGTTGGTCAGTGATGATACCCTTAAGAGGATGGATGTGGCTTTCAACAAGGAGACTGGTGAGTTCTTCGATCTGCCTAATCAAGAAGAAGCAGCTCCGAAGACTGCTGAACTGGAATCATTTAATCCAGTAAAGAAAAGAAAGTTGAAGGAAGTTGCAGCTGAGGTACAGGATCCAAAATCTAAGGAAGCTCAAACCACACCTCCCAAACCAAAGAAGAAGAAGGCCTTTATTAATGAGGTAGTTGCGAAGTGGAGAGCAGATAAAGAGAAAAGGAAAGAAGGGGATCCACAGTTTGGATTGGACCCTGCGGAAGCTAAGGCATTAAAGGAAAGAACTGCTGATGAGATTGAAAAACAAGTAAAGGAAAAGAAGCTCAAGAAGAAGATGTTAGAAGCCGAGGCAGTCCGAGAGCTGTTAATGTTTAATGAGATGGTATCCGGAAGCATTCCAGTTCTGAGATCTTTCTCCTTGGAATCTCTACCTAAGACTCCAGGAAGAATCCTTGATTTTCTGGAAGAGGTTACAACCGAACGTGTTGAGAAACTTGAGCAGGTTCAATAAGTGTGAGAGGAAGAACAAGTTGCTGAAGCAGGTGGTGAAAGAAGAGACTTATTGAAAGAAGTAGATGAGTATAAGGGGTCGCCTTCGGAACACCTGTCACTCCGAACATCAGAGGCTGAATCCTCTAAGTTAGTAACTCCATATAAGGATAAGAATGAGGAAGATGTTGTTCAAAAAGTAGTTGATGATATTGTTCAAGTGTCTACTGGTGAGGAAAAAACCCCTGATCAAGAATCAATTCCGAAAAAAGACAAGGGAAAGAAACTCCTTGTTGAGACTCCAAAATCAGTGGCTAGCAAGAAAAGAGAATATGGTGATTCGTCTAAAAGGAAGTTGGAGCTTATTGAGGAAGAAAACTCTCCAAGCAATGTTTTAGATTCGGATTCATCCTCTGTGGGGCATGACTTTGTTGTCCAGTCTTTAAAGAAGTTGGTGGGATCCATTCTGACATTCTCTAGTATTGATTCAAGATGTCAGATGCTCCAACATGCTTTAAATCAGAAAACTGACTCCGTATCTATGGTTATGGAAATGTGTGTTTAGATTGAGGCTCAGTTCAAAACCTTCTTTGTTGGCTATGAAGCTCATAGAAAATCTTGCAAGAGGATGACAAATTGTTCGAAGAAGACTGTTGAAGAGATGAGGCTATTTGATGAGTTTCAAGACAATGTTAAAGATGATTTTGAGACTGAGGATAGGAAGATAAATGAGCTGACTTCCTCCTTTGAAGAAAAGATGACAGATGAAAAGAACTTCTGGATTCAAGAAGTCAGAGATCTGAATGGGAAGTTGAATTCTGTTTCTCAGAACTGGAAATTTGAAAGGGATCATCGGATTGAGTTTGATCAGAAGATGAAGGCTCAGGAAGAGAAGATGAAGGCTCAAGAAGAAAATATCAAGGCTCAGGAAGAAAAGCTGAAAGCCCAGGAAGAAAATATTGAAGCTCAATCCACAAGAATAATTGTCTTAGAGAAGCAAGCTGAATAAGATCATAAAGACCTGAAGAAGTTCAAGACTATTCTTAAAGGGCTCATTTCGAAGGAAAAAGATCCGAAATAACCAAATCTGATCTTTTTGTTGTAATATTTTCTTTGTTGTCGAGATTTAAAACCTAATGAAAATTGTGCCTCTCGTTTCTTTTGTTGTCATTACTAATATTTCAGGTACTTTTTTTTCCATTCCCTCAAATTCTTTTTGAAAATCACAAAGGGGGAGAAGGAAAAGATCCTTAAGAAAAAGAAGAACTCCAATGAGAGTCTATCTAAGGGGGATTTTTTCATTAAAGAAGACTTTATTTTTCATAATGAAATGTCACTCCAGAAATCTAGAATACGATCCTTAGAGTTTCAGAGCCTAAGGGGGAGTTATTCATATTCATTAATATCCTTAAAGCAAAGGGAGATAAGCCTTAATGTTTTTCTTTCTTCTTAGAAATTCTTTTTCATAAGGATGTTTGTGCTTTCCAAAAAGGGGGAGATTGTTGAGTCAAAAAGGTTTTCCTTATGACTTTTCCATTCCTTCTTGTTTTGAAAATCACAAACACCTTATCTTTAAGAAAAAAATGCTTTCTTAAGAAAATTGCTTTCTTAAGGAAAATTGCTTTTATAAGCAAAATCACTTTTATATGAAAAATTTTCCTTATCTTATTTTCATCAATATTTTTCTTAAGTATGAGATTCGGATTCATTTATATTTTCTCGGAATCATCGAAACTTTGATATGAAGCATTCTGTTTTAGGATTCAGATTCTGGATAAGAACTATAAGGAAGTTTCATTCCGAATTCCGGATATGAACTATGACTAAGTTCTATTCTAGATTCAGGATACGAATTCTTATGAAGTTCTATAATGAATTCTCAATATGAATTCTAATGATTAATTCTCATTACGAATTCTGATGACGAATTCTCATTACGAATTCTGAAGAAGAATTCTCATTACGAATTCCAATGAAGAATTCTCATTACGAATTCTGATGAAGAATTCTCATTACGAATTCTGATGACGAATTCCCATTCTGAATTCTCATTCCGAATTCACCTATTAAACAGAATCTGATTATATTTGTTTTATACACTCTGAATTAATTCAGACACTGAAAAATATTTTGGTTAAACTCCGAACTTTTATTCTGCTCACACTTCTATAATTTGTTTACTCTTTATTATTTTCATTACACTCTGAACCTTCACTCTGAAGCTTTCATTCCGAACTTTTGAGATAGATTTTAAAACGATGTCGTACATTCTATTACACTTGTTTTGTTATAAAACGATGTCGTCTATTTTGTTATAAACTAACCGTTGTCTAAGTGACACGTGTACAGGTCCCTCCGATCTTTAAGGAAAATATGACCGTTGGAGAAGGAGCCGACCTTACCTATAAATAGAAGCTCATTTGAAAGAGCTCGATACTGATGACAGATGAACAACTAGGTTTTGTGCCTTCATGCTATTGAAGTGATTTCTAGAGAGAGGCTCTTATTAACTCTCAAACATTCGTGCGACTCCGAATGTTGGTGATTACATTCGAGGGCTTCCGGGGATAGGAAGACAGAGGTGCCGACTACCTTGAAGTTCGAGGGCTTCCTTGCTGAGGAAGACAGAGGTCGCCAACTACCTTGAAGTTGAGGGCTTGCGGGGATAGCAAGACAGAGACTCCGATCTTCGTATCGAGGGCTTACCCTGGTGTGGGTAAGACAAACTTTCTTGAAAGTATAAATCAAGGGACCTTTATCCAAGGTTGTTGGATACCCTTCTCTTTGGGTTAAAAGACTTATATCTTGTTACTTGTAGTTTAACTACTTGTTTATATTCCGCTATATTTTGAATTATAAAGAAAGTATGACTTTCTTATACTTCCTTATTTGTACTCTGTTTCATTTAGATTCTATACGCTTTAAGGTAGAATCTCATATTGTAATCTTTTGTTAAGTTTCAATTTCTGGAACCATATTTACAGAACCTACGTTCGGAATCTCTTTCCAAGTTTTCATTTGGAGTTAGAGGTGCTGTGAATTTTCTTAGTTTAACATTGTTAAACTTATCCCTTTCCTTTTCTTAAGGAAAACATAGTTAATCGTAACTAACTTTAAAGGTTCCAAAGGAATTTTTAAAGTATACAATTCACCCCCTCTTGTATATTGAGCATCTACATCATTATTTTGATCCTACATTAAGAAGGTTGGGAAAGTAGGAGTCAGGTATGATCCTATGATGCTGATCAAGGGAGTTGATTGTAGACCTTGATAACTATATGATTAATTCTCTAGAATATTTTTTAGATCTCTTTCTATGGTCTATTAATTTTACTTCCTAGAGATGTAATCATTACTTCACCAAAAGTATCCACGATATTGTGTAATGTATAAAAATCATTATATTTTATAACTTCATAAAAAATCTTACTTATGCATCACATTTGGCCCTCAAATAATGTTTTTATCTACTTACACTCAAAATTGTTTTTATCATAACAAGATCAAATAAATTTTCAAGTGTGTTTTTATTTATAATATATAACCATGACAGTTTAAAAAAGGTGTGGAAACTTAACCATATCATTATAATCAATTTATATACCACTTAGAGAAAGTCGATTCCTTTTGTTGAGGAATATATATCTTATGGAAAGTAATTTATAAACATAAATCAGGGAAATGAGGTCATAAATTGAATTTATAGTGGAATAAACATTAACCAATGTCATGGTAGTGATGTAAATTATTGTCACTATGTCCTTATCCCCTGTAATAACTATAATATATATGGGACCATTTTGATGTAAAATATATTCTATAACTTTCATTCCTTCTGTATTTTCATTCTTACACACTATGTGAATGACTATAATAATTGAAAAAACATTAATTAATAATGAAATTAAAATGTCAAATGTTGTATAATAAATGTTTATAGGGGTTAAAAAATCCAAAAGTTTTGAATCCCATAAATAATTATTTCCCTAGAACCATGGAAAAAATCCCATCACTACAAATAAAGGAAAAATGTATTCTTTCCATTCTATATCCCCAAGGATCAATATCATTAGGTACACATTTTGAAATATTTATTACATACAAAATAGACCAATGATTTAAAAAAATTACTAATATGTGTAAAACATCAATAAATATAATATAACTACAACACTACAACCAATACAATATTTACTTACTGGATTGTTCTTAATTTATTGAAAGTTTTTGTTGTTCAAAAACAGTCTTTATAGTGGTTACATAAATAACCATGTGTATTAGTATCAAAATTTAAATAGAAGTAAATGTTATTTCTTCCAGATGGTGTTAAAAAATTTATGTTTTTTTAATTGAATACAATTCTATAATGATTCTGTTATCATTTTATGTTATATATCCAAAAAATAATATTAATTTCAAAAAAATCACAGTGATTGTTTTATAAGTGTTTATATGTTTTTTTATTTTTAATATAAACATATATGTAACTCCCTGATCCAAACCACAGGGTCCAAGCTATAGGGTCACATGACCTAATGTATGCCTCCTTATTCATAAGAGTTTGGTGAATAATAGTGAGAGTATGATTCGATCAATGGGGAGACTATACCCATTGGATAATTTCATAGAATTGATAATAAATAATAAATAGTATAATAAAAATTAGAGTACATGAGAAAGAAGAAAAGGATGGAATACATGTCATACAATAAAATAGGCTCACAAAGTGTCAAGACAAACCAGGGAATAAATAAATATGAATAAATAAATAAATAAAAGTGTCTTTCCTCATCCACTACTAGCTCCATGCTCCTCTATTCAACTGTTCACCATAGTTCCATTTACCTTCTCCAAATATCTAGTCAAAAAATTTCATGTCCATTGATATACCTGAGTAGGGTGTGAGTAAAATACCCAGTAAGGCACTACTAATGCATCCTTAACCTAGTATTCTTAAGTAAAAAACTGTATTCCATATGTAATACTAAATTCATAGGGAATAACAATCCAAAACCAAGCAGTCGTGTGCTAACCAATCAACGGTGAACCCCATCTATATTTTCTTTAGATCCATTCCCAAAATGAATTCAATATATTGTAAGTAACGAAAACTAAAAACAAAACTAGTAATCATTCCACATAAAAATTCTATTTTCATGAATAGAGTCATGTTCTCATCATTATTTAGGCATCTAGTTATCTTTATACTCTACATCCACTAGGCCTATAATGACATACCCCTTGGAATCCACTGATAATCATGCATCTTGGCATCATGTGTACGTATCACTCAACATAAACTAAGGATAAACAAATTCATTTCCTCAAGATTTACTCATAATTGAGTATAGTTTTACTCGACATACTCTAGGCATCGAGTGATATACTCCTTGGTATCTACTAGCCTTTGATTATAACACATGAGATCCATGAGGTATCATCATATCCCTACCATATTCATGATTTCACACAGTCCCTATAAAGGATAAACATGTAAAAATGGTCCACCTTCCTTAAGATTCATAAAAAATACCACCAAAGCACACATAACATGGTAGATCATAAAAGTAATCAATTCATATCATCCTGTGTAAAGGAAACTGTATACAATAAATGTTATCATTATCAAACATGGATAAAAGATATGATTATACACATGTAATCAAGTAACACATAATATTATCATAGGCTACACTCTCACCCACATGTGATCATTACCAAAAAATATGAATAGAATGTTTTATAACATGGTAAATGGTGTAAATGAGATCCCAAGTTGTATGAAATTTCCTACCATATAGTTGTCAATATTGATGTCATGGTTCTTCAAAGGTGTATTAATTGAAACCATATTCACATTACAAATGTAACATGATCACACACCAAGGTTTCCTGAGGTGTATCTTCATCAAAAGTGTTCAAAAAGTAATGTTCAAGAAGGGGGATGGATTAAAATATTTCAGGGGTCTCCATAGTGCAAGGAAAGGAATTGAACATTGAGGTGAACTAGAAATAGGCTCTATGGAATAGGGTATAAAACTAAGTCTCAAGGTGAATATTTAAGTAATATCACCATGACACAAGGCTCACCATCATGGTGTATAGGTGCACCCCACTATGTAAGGTAAATAAATTAATCGACCCACTACAACATAGGGAATCCAACACCACATTTTATCAGACCATTTTAGATCACTAAGTAGGTTGGGATAGTGGAGTACCATTTGGATAATTTTTTTATTTCAAAGGTATTCCTGATGTGTTCTATGTTTCATAAATTTTGATGGATATACTAAATTAGGAACATGTTTTCGATTGTGAGGACATTGAGCTAGAGTCTGATTCATCTTATGAGGAGACTCCGATATAGATTTTAAACTGGAGTGAGAAAGTCATTTAGAGGAAGACAATTTTACTTTTCTAGATTTAGTGGTAGCATGGACGGATCTAGAAGGAGACATAAGAAATATGGGTCGATCTTTGAGATCAATAGCCTGAGTTATTCAGGATGGACCCCTTGAGATTCTTTTCAAGGAAGAGAAGTCATTGGTGGGGGAGAATTGTAACAACCTGAATATTTTTTCATTCATAAATGGAAGAAATTTTCCTTCTGTTTACTACTATTTTTTATGTTTGACCATGTTTGGTTAAAGTATTAATGGATTCTGGATGTTTTTGGAGGCTTTAGGGGTGTTTTCGAAAGCCTATGTCGAAACAAGGGCGTCTACACAAGAGCACATATGACCTCACCATAGAGGAGTCAACTGCACTGTAGTGGGTCTTACTGCACCGTAATGAATCTATTTTTAGAGTCTATAAAATGGTTGGATGTACCATGCCACAAAGGAAATTTTTGAGTCATTTACATATGGTAGTCTAGACTATGGCGCTCAAAATTTTCAATATTAAATAATCTTTTATGAAATTAAGTTGGGGAAGTTCATTTTGAATTTATAAAGAGACTACATTTTAGATTTATGAGGAATTGACGAGGGATAAAATGTAGATCCAACCCTCTAAATACCCATTATATCTCCTTTCCTAGACATTACCAAAAATATATGAAGTAATACAGAATCATTCCCATGTTACAGACCAAATACCTACACCATAAAGGTTCGAGTCAGTAATTGACCCTAGTTTGTTGTATGCACCTCTGCACTGTGATAGTGGGCCTTGTGCCATACTGATCTTCCTATTATGTTCTCATTGCTCTATGGTGTAACACCCTGTTCTCTAGCTCCTGTTTCCAATATAGTTCCATGATAAAGCCCATACTTTTCACTATGGAGACACATGGAATTCCAAAATTCATCCTCATTACTTCTTAAACAATCCTTAAAGACCACATTTGATTATGATCAACCTTAAGATCCATTTTCATGATATTATTTTCTCATTGGGGTGTGTACTTGGTTTGGGTGATGATTCCCTCGATAGTCCTTGTTCTTGAAATTGAAAACTATGTGATAGAATGTTTCTTACCTCTTAGGATCTCATTTTCACATGTTACCAAGTTATTAAACTTATTATTTCCATTCTTTAATATAAAATCATGTGGGTGTGTGTGTATCCCATGAGAAACTTATTTTTTACTTGATGAAATGTGTATGATCATAGCTTGTTAGTAATGTTTTATGATGATCACATGTATTGTATGATTCTACCTTTACTCATGATTATATGCCCTTCTTGCATATAGGCTCTATCATGTAATGTTCACATTGGAGGTATTGTAATTAGTTCCCAAAGTTGGTGGAGTTTCGTGACAAGTTTATCCCTTAGAGGGTTAGTGAGAACAATTTTCGATGATGGTGATGATAGACTAATACATAGGGTAGGGATACGATGATTCCTCATAGATGTTTTTTGTTATATAGGGGGACTACAAGATACTAAAGAGTATGCCACTCATGTCCTAGTGTATTACAAGTAGCATTGTACAAAATTCCAGGTGAATTACAAGGAAATGACTTACTTTATGTCTAGTGGATGTTGAGTGGTACATACCCATGATGTAGATTATGATGAATAGAAGTTAATACCAAGTAATATGTAACATGAGGACTAGTGGATATCAAGTATAATGAACAATCAATTGATAGTGGACATAAAAGAAATGACTCACTTGATGCTCAGGGGATGCCATGTGTAATTATTACTTGCCTTGTGGACATTCATGCTTACATTAAATATCACGACTTTACTACCATCATAGAACTTAATAAGATACTCCTGGGGATCACAGTGTCTTTGTTATCACACGATCACTTGATTTTAGATTATTATTTCTTGTGAATTTAGTATTAATTATGTAGTACACTTGTTTAATTTAGCATACTAGGTCATGGATTCATTGGTGGTGTCCTTATATTTTGTGTACTCACACCATACTTGGGAATTTTTTTGTGATTTTATATTTCATGAAAATAGATCCAATTAAGGGAAGGTGGCCTATGGTGGATGACTGAGAGGAGAAGCCTGTACCTTCCAGTGGACCGGGATGGACCCCACTATTTATTTTTTTATCTTAATTTATACTCTTTTGTTCATTAAACTTTGGGATCCCATTTTATTGTATGGAATGTTGTAATGTCTCAGAATTTCCTTGTATTTTTTTAAATTATATGGGATTATTTCGAAACCGCATGCTTTGACGGAACATTTTTTTGAGTCCAGGTGAGCCCAGAATGAAATTATGATTTTTTGATTTCACTTAAGTAAACGCGTGATCAGTTTTTTCTAAATATTAAACCGGTGTTCAGATCAAATATATAAGGTCACTGTTGACCTTATAACTCCTTGATTCTCCTAGAAAGGACATAACTTCGATCGGCAAGGGTCAGACGAAAAAGTCATTTTCAGACTTTTTGAAAAATAATAAAATAACTTTAAAAAGTTATTTTTCTTATTTTCTCAACCATTGAATGGTGGACGGTGGTGCTATGTTACATCGGCGAGGAGATGATGAGGCACATTAAAGGAATCCCCTCAATGTCTCATTAACATGTAGTGTAACAACTACACCATTTCATAAATGAAATATCGTATCGACGTAACATTGAGGCATAACCGAAACACTATAACATGTTCAATTTTTAATTAAGTAATGTGTTAGAGATTTTGGAATTAAATCTTTTGAAATTATCTGATGAACCTCTGATGAGTTTTCTCTCCAATGAAGATGGAAAAATGATGGAGGATCGGAGAACGGTGACAAATCTTGTGGAGAAAAAGATCAGATCTAGGGTTTTAAGAACCATGATGAATGATGGAGGATCATGAGTCAATGAAGACTTGGGTCATCCACTATCACTTAAGACATATCTAAATCTAGGTAATGATGTCTTGGTGCTTTAATTCCCCATTCTTCATTCTAAAACAACAAATGCAGATCAACCCATGAAAAGGTTAATTTGCGGATCATGTGTTTTTTTGGTAGGGTTTTTTCCTTGGGTATTTCATGGGGATTGTTGATAGCTTGATATAATTGTGATCCAGATCCTCACCTACTTTAAACATCTAACACGGAGGGTGCATGCCGACATGAATAAGGCATGATCCCCTCACCTTGTGTGTTATTTTTATATGAAATATCAAAATGGTGGACATGTGAATTCAAGGCTGTTACAGTGAAGGTGGAATCCCTATGGTCCCTTAGGTGTAGATGGTTCGTGAAACAGACCACTATTGAAACTCAGGTGGCCTGTAGAATGAACCACTGGTGCGCTGGAGACGGTGGGAGACCACGATGTCGGTCGCGAGCAGAGGGATATGGTGCGCCTGTTGGTGCGACACGACAGTAGAGAGCCATGGAGAAGTGAAATTGAAGTGTCAGACGACACCACGTGGAGGGGCGGCCCACGTTCGGGCTGCTTGGGTGAGTTGCAATCACATGGTCAAAGACTGCATGCCGGAGTCTGGTCAACTAGATTGGCCAGCCTCATGGTGCAAGCCGCGTTCTCTTGACCGCAGCAGAGGGAACTACCCTGCATTTATTTAGGTTAAAGTGGGGAGTTGGAAGCGGCTTCCAGCTGATTCTTGGCATGAAAACGAACCGGTATGCCTCTAGTGGATCGGGCAGGCCAGCGGGCTAGACCTGCTCAAGTGGTCCAGACCCGCCCCATCACGTCGGACCCATGGCCAAACGGTTTGATGTCCCAATAGACTAGACCCAGGCTGGGTTGGGTCTGGGTTGGGTCGACGAACCCAGGGTGGGTTCAGGTCAATAGAACCTGGCCGAGGTCATGTTGGGTCGGGTCGGTCTAATCGGGTCAGACCAGCCCCGAACCCAATCAGCCCCTTTTTGAAAAAACTTCAATAACATACAAGTCATGTGTCCTATTGATGTGCCTTATATAGCACGAGGACCCTTGAAAAGAGACGGTTCGACAGAGATACTCTATGTGAGTTTTGGTGGAGGTTGGCATATGGCTAGGTTGAATCAGACTCGAATCCAACCAGGTCCTTTTAAAAAAATGCCTATATCTTACAGACCATCCATCCGTTCGATGCGCCATCTATTTCATTTGGACCCTTATCATGAGAAAGTTATTTGGGTTACTCTATGTGGGACATACTATAGGTTTAGGTATGACTGATAGATTGAGGATAACATCTTATTAGAATCAAGCGTGCTATGTTTGGGAATCCAATGGTTGGCTGTGACGTGTAGAATCATAGCAACTATTCATGGATCAGAAGAAGAGAGAACCTCTGTGGATAAACATGAAAGTGAACCTTCATGGATCATCATGAAAGATACCCTGTGTGGATCAACATGAGAGTGACCCTCCAAGAATATGCATGAGAGAGACCATTTGTGGATCAATAGTAGAGTGACCCTTCGTGGATCGGTAGGAGAGAGACCATTCGTGGATCAGCAGCAAAGCAACACTTCATGGATCAGCAACATAGCCTCTCAATATAGTAATATTATCAAGATTTATGACTAATAATCTTTACTTATATACCTAGTGTGAGCAATAATTTACTTTTTTCTATGCATTTGATATCTTACTTGGTGGTATTTCCTTTGTGGTATTTTCCATTGTGGATTTCTAAGAGACCTTTAGGGGTCTCAGGGTCCCTTATTAGTATTTTTATACTCACCCCTTCCAAGATTCACCCACACATGTTTTTTCTTTGGAAAATGAACAAAACTATTATGCAAACCTTGGTGGTCTGGGAATTTGTAGATCTCAGTGAGGTAGAAGTGGATGGGGTTTACTTCTATAGATTTTGGATTTACTTCCAATACCCAACATGTAGAGACATCAGGACAGACTTCAATATTACTGTTTACTTTGGGTGTTTTTGGGCTTGTATTCTAGACCCTTTACTTTTAGTTTACACCTTTTACTCTCAGTGGTGGTACTTTGTGGCGGTTGTATTTTTCCTTTGTGGTTTTCTTTTTATAGTTTTCCCTATCTCTATGTGTACAAGTTTAAAGTAAATTCCTTCCCTTTTTTAGAAATTCCTTTTTAGTGCTTGTAAACAGCCCCAGAAATATGGAAGGTGGGCTTGGGGTAGTCACGACATGTTCCCTAGGGGATATGTTGTGAAAAAGTGGTATCATAGCACATTCGGTTCTAATATAAGAGCTAAGAGTCTGTATTTCAATGAGTGAAATAATATTAAGTGTATTGGGTTCAGCTTTTAGTCTAGAGAGTCCAGTGTTGGTGTGCCGACCAATATATCTAGATACCATGACCCTAAATTTTATTTTCTGACTCAGTACATGAAAACACTAGTTTTAGGTGTTTTGGAAATGTTTTTCTTTTGATCTCTTTGGTGTCAGATCACCAGGTATAACTTATTGACCATGGAACATCTGTTTCCCTACATGATTCATCCACAAAGACAACCATCCAAGATTCTAGTGAGGGATCAGGATGATGGACCACTGAGTGATGAAGTGTCAAGGCATGGACCACTTATAACTATAGCACCTTCAGGTGGTGTACCAGCAGCACCACCACCCATAGAGAAGTAATTGCTACCAGCCCCACCAACAGACATTGCAGACTGACTGAGAACACAAAATGAGTGCTAGAGATAGAGGCCCTTGAGATTTAGAGGTGAGATAGATCCTCATGCAGCTAAGGATTGGCTAAAGGTAGTTACATGGGTTTTTTCCCCTAGTAGAGACACCAACAAACGAGATGGTGGTCCTAGATGCTCGCCTTTTTTCAGGGCTTGATAGGGGGATGGTGGAACTTGATTCTCTAGAAACATGAGGAGATGACCCTTTCCTGGTTGGACTTTCAGAGCCTCTTCAGGGTAGATTTATACCAGGGACACTATGCTCAGTGCATATTCAGGAGCTACTACACCTACAGGTGGGTAGCTAAACTGTGGCTCAGTACTCGGCGAGGATTACCAACCTATCTTGATACTCCACAGACATGGTATGCGACCCTTTATTTAGGTCCCAAAAAATTTAAAAGGGACTCCGAGAAGATATTTGGGCATTGACTATTTCACTCAGCCTCCAAACGTTGGATGGATTTCTAGAGCTATATGTACTGGTGGATAGATTCCTAGACGAGAAGGCACCGATGGTGAGATCTACCATGTGACAATAGGTGACCAAGTCATCTGTAAAAGGAAGTATGAAGATGAAGCAGATGTCCAAGTGGGCCAGACCTTATGGAGGATGGCCCTAGGATGTAAGGTCGGAGGTGCGAAGCCTACAAGGTAGAGGAGGTCAGATGAGGGAAAGATTTTGTTACTCCTGTAGCGGGCAGAGACACTTGGATTGTGGCTACCCGACCTGCCGCACAGACTATTAGGATAGTATGTGACTTAGTATGATATACTCTATTATACCAAACATAGGATCAAAATAAGAATGAGATTTTCAAATACAATAGGGGGTGGGGGTGAATTGTACCTTTTAAAAATTCCCTTACGAAATTTTTAGGATGATTATGTTTAACAAGGTTAAACAAGATAATTCACAAGACCTCTATCAGTTCTAATCACTTTCTAAATTCTGGAAAAGTGATTCTGAAAATGAAACATAACAAAAGTTTACAACTACTAATATTCTACCTTAAAGCGTATAGAATCTCACTAAATCAGAGTACAAGTATGGATGTATAAGAATGTTATACTTTCCTTAACAATACAAAATTCATAGTGTAAAACAAAGTAGTAAAACTACAAGTAACAAACAATAACTCTTTTAACCAAAAGAGAAGGGTATCTAAGAACCTTGGATAAAGGTCCCTTGATTTATACTTTCAAGAAAGTCTGTCTTATACACACCAAGGTAAGCCCTCGATACGAAGATTAGAGGCTGTATTTCTATCCCCGCAAGCCCTAAACTATCAGGTAGTTGGCACCTCTGTCTTCCTCAGCAAGGAAGCCCTCAAATTCAAGGTGTTGGAACCTCTGTCTTCCTATCCCCAGAAGCCCTTGATTGTACAAAACAACAATCAAAGTCACACGAAGCAAATAAATACAAGGAAAAGTTTGAACAAGTCATTCAAACTTTCTGCATGAAGCTTGAGAGTTGATAAGAGCCTCTCTCTCTAGAAATCACTTCAAGAAGTTCTGAGCACCAAAATTCCTAATGTTCCAAAACTTGTAGAATCTTTTTAAATGAGATCCTATTTATAGGAAAAGCTCCAATGGTCGGCTCTCTCATCCAACGGTCATTTTTCTCCATGAATTTTGGAGGGACCTGAACACGTGTCACTCAAACAATGGTTAGTCAATAACTGAAAGAACGACATCGTTTTATAATAAACAAGTGTAAGCATAACTAAAATTATATTCACAATGGAGTAGAAAAAGAATGTTTGGAGTGGAAATAAATTCGTTTTCTATAAAATTAAGAATATTCGGATTATGTTTTGTAGGAATTCAGAACTTGAATTCTGTAGAAATCCAGAGTCTTAATTTCAAGGAAATTTGGAGTCTAATTTCACTAGAATTCAGAACCTCAATATAAAGAGTTCGGAGTTGAACTCATAGAAGTTCAGAGTCTAACTAGTAGAAGTTTGGAGTCTAACTCATAAAAGTTCGGAGTCGAACTCACAGAAGTTCAGAGTCGAACTCAGAGAATTTTGGAGCTGAATTAGTAGAAGTTCATAATCAGAAATCGGAGTGGAACTTTATGAGAGTTCTTATCCAGAATTCGGAGGGGAACTTCATGAGAGTTCGTATCCAGAATTCAGAGTTGAACTTCATTAGAGTTCATATCCAGAATTCGAAGTTGAACTTCATTAGAGTTCGTATCCAAAATTGAGATCCTAAAACAGAATACCTCATATCTAAGTATTATAAAATTTCGAGGTTTTAGATATGAATCCAATTTTTACACTTAGAAAAATATAGATATGAACAATGAAAAACAAGGTAGGAGTAAATTACCTTTGGGAAATAAATTTTCCTTATGGATGTAAAACAGGGGTAAAATGAAATTTTTCTTAAGAAAAGGTGTTTGTGATTTTCAAAACAAGAGGAATGCTATAGTCATAAGGAAACCTTGATGAATTATCAATCTCCCCATGAATGAAGGAATGAAAAAGTTATAAGGAAAACCTTATTGACTCAACAATCTCCCCCTTTTTGGAAAGCACAAACATCCTTTTGAAAAAGAATGTAAAGACTTAGAATAAATTTCTATACTTGTAATTAAAGCTTATCTCCCTTTGTTTATAATCAATGGTGAATTGGAATAAATCCCCCTTTGTCTTTGAAACTCTGAGGATCATATTCTAGATTTCCGGAATGAGAGATTTTATTTTAATGAAGAATTCGTAATGAGAACTCCCCCTTACTTAGGGATAGTTATTCTTAAACTTGGAAATTTTTCTTCTCCATTTTATAATTTTCCTTCTCCCCCTTTGAGTAGTTCTTTTTCTATCTCCCCCATTGTGATTTTTAAAAATAATTTAAGGGAATGAAAAAAAATAAAGTACCTAAGACATTAGTAAGACATACAAACAAAGCAAGAAACCAATGTTTTCATTAAGATTGAAAATATTAGTACAAGTAAAAATACAAAAAAATATTGGATTGGTCTATTTGTATTCTTTTTCCTTAGGTATTAGCTTCTTAAGAAGGATTTTCAGCTTCTTTATGTATTTTTGGTCCTCCTGAGCTTTCTTCTCCAAAGCTGTGATCCTTTCTTCTTAAGATTTCAGAGCCTCAGACTGAGCCTTAAGAATGTCATCCTGCTTTGCAAGCTTCTCTTAAATCTCAATCCGGAGATCACTTTCCCATTTCCGGCTTTGAGAAAGAGAGTTAAGATTCCCATTCAGATCTTTCACTTGTTGATTCCGAGTATTTTTATCAATGGTTAGCTTTTACGGAAGATTCTTCATCTGGGCATCCTCGGTATCAAAAGCTTCTTTTAAATCACTCTGAAAGGTATCAAGCTCTGAAAAGTCCTCATCGATTTTCTTTGACCATAAATCCATTTTTCTACATGTTTTTTTGTGGACCTCATAATTGATAAGAAAATTTTTATGATCATCCTCAATCTTCACAAATTTATCCATCACCATAGATAAGGATTCTGACGTCTAATTTAAGCTATGCTGAAGCATTTGGCACCTGGAGTCTATTGTAGGAAATATCAGAATTGTGTCCACCAATTTCGCAAGAGATTCAACAAAAAAATCATGTCCCAGTGGAGATGACTCCGAATTTGATAACTTGCTAGTCGAATGTTCTTCTTCAACTTCCACCAGCTTTGTTCTTGAAGAGCCACCAACATCCTTATTCCTTATGATATCTTTTGATGGGGTGTCCATCAGCACTTGCTTACCCTTATCAACTTTCGGAATGACTTCCTCATCAGGAGATTCTTCCTCATTTTTAGATAGTTGAATTATCTTGTCTTCGTCAGGTTTTTCCTTTTCTGCTCCTTCCTCAATAATGTGATATTCATAGCTTTCTTCCTCAGATAATTCATTCCCTTTTTCTTATTCCATTTGTTCATCTTTCTTACCTTCTTTCGCATTTCCATTTCCCAGAGTGACAAGCTTTGAGGACTCGACCTCAGATGTTCGAAGGGGAAATTTTCTGATGGATTTGCCTTTTCTTAATAATATTCAACTTGTTTAATCAGATCATCTAAGTAACCACTATCTTCTTCTACTTTTTTTCTTCTTCTACTTCTTCTTGAACTTCTTAAACAACTTCTTCTTCTATATCTTCAACAACTTCTTTCTATTTAGATTTTTCCAGAGTGACAAAATTCTTCCCCGGAGTTTCAGGTAATGACCCGACTAGGAAGGTTTACGGTACTAAAATACTCTTAGAAGCTACTTCTGTGGCTCTCAAAAGAGATTGTACAACTTCAGCCTCAGAAAATTTCTTATTCATCTTCTTGTATTTTCAACCTTCTCAAGGTATTCAGCAGTCTTCTCCCTTAAGGACATGGCTTCAGCAGGGTCCAATCCAAACTGAGGCTCCCCTTATTTCCTCTTTTCCTTATCTTCCCTCCACTTTAAAACCACTTCATCCAGATAAGATTTATTTTTCTTTGGTTTTGGAGGTGCGGATTGTGCTTCCTTAGCTTTAGGAGTTTTGTTTGTATGCTCCACTTACTTAAGCTTCCGTTTCTTCCCATCTTTCTTATATGGTTCAAATATTTCAATATTTTCCGGATTGGCTTTTTCCTATTCCTCTAGTAGATCATAAAACTCTTTTTTCTCCATTGAATAAGCCATATTCATTAATTTTAGAGTGTCATCACTAACAAACATAAGTTTTAAATTCCGAGACTTGGATTTTCATGAAATCTTGAATGACTCAAGACACCGAACTATCAACTTTGAAAGTAAGGCCGGAAACATGATAATTTGGGCTCTAATATTCCCGTCCTTGATGTTCTTGATTGTAACAAGTACATGCCTCATCAAATTGATTTTCCTTATGTTTACCAGGAAGTCTAAGAAATATATATCACTTTTCTTGAGGGTATCTTTGTCAGACTTTCTCAGTACTAAGAAACCGTGTACCCATAGCTGAAGGATCCGGTTGTTAGAAGATAGGTGAGACATTTAGGCTGTCTTGACATCATCAAGTCTAAGAAATTGTAAGGATTTTACCTTAACAAGACTACCTAGAACATCCGGGAGTTTGTGTGAGAAAAACTCATCTTCCCCTTTTTGCACCAACCCCACCAAGCATGCAGCCTTGGTGTAAGTAAGTTTGTAGGTCTTCCCATAACTCTTAAAAGAGAATTTTTCTCTTCCCTCTTCCTCAAGGAAACAAACTGATTCATAGAACTCTATGATCAATTCTAGATTCACCATGTCTTGATCACCTGTCTTAGATATGCATACACCTTCCAAACTATTTAACATGATATTCTTAGAGATGATAGAATCATACTTGAAAAAGTTTGAATTGACCAACCTTTCCATGTATACTTTCCATTTCAAGATTGGCTTCGTGGTAGACATTTCTTGAGAAGTGGCTTCTATGGGCATTCGGATTCGAGGAATTATGAGATATTTAGAATAGGATTTAAGAACTAAGGTAGATATTAGAGAGGCGAGATCTTGGAAAACGATGTGAGACAACATTAGGGGTCCCCTTTATATAGGCGATGGTGGTGACCTTTCACCTTCCAAAAACAATCTGATGGTTGAAAAACTCTCTGATCTGATCTAACGGTTGAAAACATACCCCCAGGAAAATCTTGAATCCAATATTTTGAGGTTTTAAAAACATTTGGATTTAAGAAGAAATGATTCTAAAAAAAGTTTAAAAACAAAGGAAACTACCAGCAAGTAAAAGTGACTACAAAAACATAAGTAAGGAAATCATACCTTTCAGATTGGCTAGGAAGATTATTTGTAATAGGTGATATTATTCTTGAAGAGAATTTGACTACGAAAAACTCATTATGAAAAGGTTTTATTGAAAAATCATTGAGTACCAAAACTCAATTACAAAAATTATGAGTACGAAAATACCCATTACAAAAATTATCATTACGAAAACATTTATTACAAAAATTATCATTATTAAAATTTCCATTACAAAAATTTCCATTACAAAAAATTTCATTATGAAAATTTCCTTTAAAAAAATTTCAAAAAACTCTATTAAAAGAAACATGAAAAACTCCATTACGAAAGACTTAAAAAAACATCATTATGAAAAATTTGAAAAACTATATAACAGATGTACTCCCCCTATGAAAATGAGTTTATTACTATAAGGAGATTGGTTCAACAAGAAGTTACTTAAGGAATATTAAGTTACAGTTATCATTATTAAATTCTGTTTAATGTATTCAAATCTATCGAAAGATAAATATTTTGTGAAAATGTCAGCAAGTTGATCTTGTGTTCCGATAAACTGAAGAATGATATCTCCTTTTAGTGTGTGATCCCTAAGAAAGTGATGCCTAATATCTACGTGCTTTGCACGAGAGTGATGTGCACCGTTTTTACAAAGGGAAATAGAACTTGTGTTATCACACAAAATTTGAGTCTTAGTGAAACTCAAGCCATAATCTGTGAGTGTGTGTTGCATCCACAACACTTGAGCACAACAACTTCCAACTGCTACATATTCAGCTTCTGCAGTGGATAGTGCTTATGAGTGTTGCTTATTTCAAGACCAAGAAACTAATGAATCTCCTAGGAAATGAAAATTTCCAGATGTAATCTTTCTATCCATTCTACATCCACCAACGTCATCATCTGAAATTTATTTTGAGATAAAATTATTTCCAGAAGTATAAAATAGTCCAAGATCCATTGTTCCCTTTAAGTAGTGAAAAATTCATTTCACTGCCGTTAAATGAGATTCCTTAGGATTGGATTGATATCTTGAACATAAGAATACTTAAAACATTAAGTCTGGACGATTTTCTGTCAAGTATAGTAAGCTTCCTATCATACCTCTAAAAGATGTTTGATCTGCTAGTTTCCCAGCTTCATCAAGATCAAGTGTGTTTGAGGTACCAATAAGAGTACCTATACTCTTAGTATTGTCATATCCTTACTTTTTATGAAGTTCTTTAATATAATTATTTTGGGATATGTAGATTCATTATAGTTTTTGAGAAATTTGAAAACCAAGGAAAAATGTTAACTCACCCATTATACTTATTTCAAACCCAGATTTCATTAGATCCGCAAAGGAATTAGTTAAAGATTTCTGATTTGAACAAAATATAAAGTCATCAACATAAATTTGAACAATAAAAACATTTTTCTCATCATTATTTATGAAAAGATTTGGATTTGAATTTCCCTTAACATAGTTATTTTGAAGAAAAAATCCTGTAAGTCTATCATACCAAGCTCGAGGGGCTTGTTTAAGGACATACAAAGCTTTGGTAAGTCTGAAAACATGATGAGGATGTTTTGTTTCTTCAAATCTAGGAGGTTTTTCAAAAAAAACTTCCTCTTGAACATAACCATTAAGGAAAGAACATTTTATATCCATTTGAAAAAGATTGAAATTGAAGAATGCTGCAAAGGAAAGTAAAATACGAATAGATTCATGTCTAGAAACTGGAGTATAGGTTTCTTCATAGTCTATTCCTTCATGTTGATTATAGACTTTAGCAACTAATCTAGATTTATTTCTTACAATGATTCCATTTTCATCACACTTATTTCTGAAGACCCATTTTACTCTAATAACAGAAGTTTCCTTAGGTCTTTCAACCAAGGTCCATACTTTATTCCTTTCAAATTAATCTTGTTCATCTTTCATGGATTTAATCCAATCATTATCACCTAATGCTTCATCAGTGATTTTTGGTTCTAATTGGGAAAGGAATGCTAGATGCTCTACTTCATTTCTTAAGCAACTTCTAGTCCTTACTGGTTGATTCACATCACCAATGATACTATCCCTGGGATGATTCTTTTTCAATGACTGATTTGGGTATTTTAAAAAATTTTCATCGACATAGGGTAGAAAATATTCAAGGGTAAATGTTTCAGAAGTATCTCTTGGAACATTTTCTTTATCAGAAATATTTTCTATCAAAGGTTGATAATCAGTTTTTGTAAACAAATTCAAGGATGTAGGTTGGGGTTGTTTAAAAACAAAAGTATCAGTTTCATCAAATTTGACATGTACTGTTTCTTCGACAATACAAGTGTTTTTGTTAAAAACTCTACAAGCCTTAGAAGTTGTGGAGTAGCCTATGTAAATTCATTCATTAGATTTTGGTGTGAATTTGTGTAAGTTATCTTTAGTATTCAGAATGAATACCTTGAAACCAAAAATCTTTAATTAGAAAAGTCCAGGTTTTATACCATTCCATAACTCATAAGGAGTTTTATTAAGAAAATGTCTAATTAAAACTCGATTTATAGTATAACAAGTAGTACTTACAGGTTTAGCCCAAAAACTTTTGGCAACAGAATACTCACTAAACATGGTTCTTGTTATCTTTTGAAGAATTCGATTTCTTCTTTCAACAACACCATTTTGTTGAGGTGTTTTGGGTGATGAGAAATTATGGGTAATACCTTTTATACTAAAAAAAGTTTCAAAATCAGAGTTTTGAAATTCTCCCCCATGATCACTATGAATAGTTTTCAAGGGAAGGTTTTTCTTATTTTTGACTTGGGATCTGAAACTTTTGAAATAAGAAAAAGTTTCAGACTTCTTTGCTAGAAAATATACCTATGTAAATCTAGTGTAATCATTAACCAAAAAAAATACACAGTACTTGCCTCCAATTCTTCCAGTTTTTGTAGGACCAAAAAGATCCATATGCACTAGCTATAATGCATCAGTGGTTGAGACTTCACCGACTGATTTAAAAATTGATTTATGTTTCTTTCCATAATTACAAGGGTTAAAATATTTTGAAGAATCAAATCTAACCTCCAATAGATCCTTAACTAAACCTTTCTTAGAGAGTTTTCATAAGTTTATAAGGTTAGAGTGTCCTAACCTTCTATGCCAAAACCAAGAATGATCTTCCATTGCACCAAGGCAAGGTAAGTCTTGGCTCATAAGGTCTTTTAAGTTTAGTGTGTAAACATTCTCTTTCCTATTGGTAGAAATAATAAATTCTTCCTTGGAATTGTGTACTAGGCATTTATTATTTCTAAAATTCACAAGGTATCCTTCATCACATAACTGACTAATGCTAATGAGGTTGTGCTTAAGACCCTTAACAAATAAAACATTTGAAATTAACATTTTCCAAGAAGAACAATGTTACCTATACCAATAATTTCTCCCTGAGCATTATCATCGAAAGTTACTTTTCCTCCATTTATCTTGATAATCTTTTCAAAAAAATTTTTATTACCAGTCATATGCCGAGAACATCCACTATCTATGTACCATGTATTACTATTGGTACTTTCCCTATTTTCTTGAAAATAAGAAAAAGGTTAGGTTTTTGGAATCCAGACTTGCTTGGATCTAGAAATTTTAGAAAGCAAAATCTTAGGTACCCACATCTTCCTAGAAAAATAACCCTTATGAAATCCTAAGGATTGGGTTTTGTTTAAGGAACAATTCTTTGCCCAGTGACCACCACACTGACAATTAGTACAGAATGGGGCACTTTGAGTAAAAAAGTAGTTGTTACTAAAAATCAGTTTAGAACTTGTGTAACAAAAACCATAAGTATTCCTTCGAGGTCGAATTTGTGAATACATTTTATCAAAATTTTCCTTTCATAGGGTAAAGTTTGACAAACACTTACTCAAAGAGTATATTTTGGATTTGAGTTTTATAACAAGGTTCTTTTTTTAAAAAACATCTGATTTTGGGATAGATCTAGGCTCGAAAACATCTTTCGTAGAAATTAAATTTTCTAGAGATTTTGAAAGTTTATTCTTATTAGAACTTACTTCCAAAAGAGTTTTTTGAAATACATTCAAAATCAGCATTTTTCTTATCAAGATCTTTAGAAAGATCTAATATTTCCTTAGTAAGAATAATATTCCTAGAATTTTCCTTATCGATTTTCTTCATGAGTTTTGAATTCTCATTTTCAAGAAGTTTTTCAAACCTAGAAACTTCTTCATAGGTAGGTAAAGTATTATCTTCATCAGAAAAGGATTCTTCATTCGAAGAGTTATAATATTTACTATCATTAGAATTCACAGAAACATTGGTCAATGATTCAGAATTGTGTACCTTAGCCAACAAGAAATGATTATCAATAGGTAGCCTGACTAAAAGACCATGTTTCTTCTCTCCAGAAGATTTAAAATCTGAAGATTCATCTAAAGAGTCTCCAGCACTGGAACTCCATGTGTCATTGTCTTTCAACACTTTCTTAGATTTGGACTTGTAATACCTTTTTTTGTTTTTCACAGAATGCCTTTCTTTGCTTTCTTTTCTCTTGAGCATAGGGCAATTAGGACTTATGTGTCCAGCTCTCTTACATTCATAAGATATAACTTCAAAATATTTCATGTGTTTTTTTCCTTCTTCTTTTATTTAGATTGAAAGTTCCTCTGTCCGGCTATCCTGTTCATCCTTTGAGAAAGATTTTCTAATTCATTTTCTGAGGACTCACTTCCACTAGATTCGGAATGGATAAAAACTTTCTTATATCTGGATTTAGTAACTCTCTCAGGAGTCTTAGCTTTCATATGATTAGAAGTAGTAGTAAAAGCTACACTGCCATTTCTATTCTTCATCTTCACAATATCAGCATCTTTCTTCATTATAGTGTCATGTTGAAGAAGAGTTCCAAACAACTCATCAAGGGTAATCTGATTTACCTTTCTATTCTAATCAATTTCTATCCTTTTAGATTCCCACTCATTGGGTATAATATCTATGAGCTTTTCAACAAGGGATTCATCATCTATAACTTTATCTCCCATTTATTGTAAGATATTCACTATATTCATGAATATCTGTTGTACTTTGCATATGGGTTCACCATAAGGAAAACTAAAACCATGATATTCAGCTCTAAGCATTTCTCTTCTAGTCTCAATTACTTTGGAAGTTCCAAAGTGATTAACTTCTACCTTCTTCCATATAGAATTTTCTGCTTCACAAGAAGAAATTTGGCTATATATATTTCTAGTCATTGAACAAAGTAATGTATTGCGTATCTTATAGTTGAGTTGATATTAATGATTTTATTGATTTGTAAAGGCACTTAATTCTTTATCAGGGATTTTATATCCACCGGTAATCATAAAAAAATTTTCAACCCCAGTGTTGATAATGAACATTTCCATGCGATCTCTTCCATATTTGTAATCATTACCATGAAATTTTGGTGGTCTGGTTGGATTTAGGTTGTCTATAGAACCAACATTTACGCCTTCCATCCTTAATAAAAACTTTGGCACACAAACTTGTTAGAAGAAAAAGTATTTAAACAAAGAAGATATTCAAAGCAAGAAAAATTTTTATCTTTAAACAAAAAGTGAATCTAAACTATGATTATAAAAAGTATGAATCCGGAAATATGAATCTGAAAATTCAATTCCGAATAATTCTCTTCTGAATCTAATCATGAGATTAATTCATATTGAACCAAATCCTCCAATACCAACTGTTAGGATGGTATGTGACTGAGTATGATATACTTTATTATACCAAATGTAGGATCAAAATAAGAATGAGATTCTTAGATACAAGAGGGGGGTGAATTGTACCTTTTAAAAATTCCCTTAGGAAATTTTTAGGATTATTATTTTTAACAATGTTAAACAAGATAATTCACAAGACCTCTATAAGTTATAATCATTTGCTAAATTTTGGAAAAGTAATTCCAAAAATGAAACTTAACAAAAGTTTGAAACTACTAAGATTCTACCTTAAAGCTTATAGAATATAACTAAATCAGAGTACAAGTAAGTAAGTATAAGAAAGTTATACTTTCCTTAAAAATACAAAATTCACAGTGGAAAAAATGTAGTAACACTAAAAGTAACAAACAATAAATCGTTTAACCCAAAGAGAAGGGTATCCAACAACCTTGGATAAAGGTCCCTTGATTTATACTTTCAAGAAAGTCTTTCTTACCCATACCAGGGTAAGCACTCGATACAAATATTGGAGTCTCTCTTGATATCCCCGCATGCCCTAAACTATCAGGTAGTCAGCACCTATGTATTCCTCAGCAAGGAAGCCCTCAAAGACAAGGTATTAGAACCTCTTTCTTCCTATCCCCAGAAGCCCTCGATTGTACACAACAACAATCAGAGTCACACAAAGAAAATATGCACAAGGCAAATTTTGAACAAGTCGTTCAATCATTCTGCAAGAAGCATGAGAGTTTATAAGAGACTCCCTCTCTAGAAATCACTTCAGGATGTTTTGAGCACCAAAATTCCAAAATTTCCAAAAGATGTAGCTTCTTTTCAATTGAGCTTCTATTTATAAGTGAAGCTCCAACAGTCGGCTCCCTCATCCAACTGTCATATTTCAACTTGAATTTCAGAGGGACCTGTACACGTGTCACTCAACCAATGGTTAGTCAATAAATGAAAGCATGAAATCCTTTTATAATAAACAAGTGTAAGAATAACTAAAATGATATTCAGAATGTAGTAGAAAAAGAACGTTCGGAATGGAAATAAATTCAGAGTCTATAAACTTAAGAATATTCAGATTCTGTTTTGTTGGAATTCGGAACCTGAATTCTGTAGAAATCTGGAGTCGGAATTTCAATGAAATTTGGAGTCTAATTTCACTAGAATTCAAAACCTGTACCTAAAGAGTTCTGAGTTGAACTCATAGAAGTTTTGAGTTGAACTAGTAGAAGTTCGGAGTCAAACTCCTAGAAGTTCGGAGTCGAACTCATAGAAGTTCGGAGTCAAAATCATAGAAGTTCGGAGTCGAACTCAAAGAATTTTGGAGTCGAACTAGTAGAAGTTTGTTATTAGAATTTTGAGTGGAACATTATGAGAGTTCGTATCCAGAATTTGGAGTGGAACTTCATGAGAGTTCGTATCCAGAATTCGGAGTTGAACTTCATTAGAGTTCGCATCCAGAATTCGTAGTTGGACTTCATTAGATTTCGTATCCAGAATTTGAATCCTAAAACTGAATACCTCATATCTAAGAATTATACAATCCTGGGGTTTTAGATATGAATCTTATTTTTACACTTAAGAAAAATTTTGATATGAACAATGAAAAACAAGGTAGGAGTAAATTTCCTTTGGGAAGGAAATTTTCCTTATGGAAGTAAAACATGGGTAAAATGAAATTTTCCTTAAGAAAAGGATTTTTTGATTTTCAAAACAAGAGGAATGGTAAAGTCATAAGGAAACCTTGTTGACTTATCAATATCCACCACGAATTATGGAATGGAAAAATTCATAAGGAAAACCTTATTGACTCAACACAGACGATAGAAGATGGTCGAGGGACCACCAAGGTAGAGGTAGAGGTTTGAGTGTGGAGGTCTGTTGGGAGGTAGAAGTGGGAGGGGTGAAGGTTGAGTGGAAAGTGGTGGACTACAGTTTTAGGTACTATATCCACCACCCTCAAGTGGTCCACCACGGGCTCTAGGAGCCCTGAGATAGGGGTGTGCTCAGCCTCACACAGTGGACACCTATTCCCATAGCACTCCATAGATAATTAGAGGTATTATATGTGTCTAATGCACATTATCTATGGTTCTTATAGAAATAGGTTCCAGTCACTCTTTCATTTTCACAGACCTCGTCCGTGGATTGAAGATTCCTATGGAGCTGTTGGCTAGATCTTTACAATTTGATACTCTTACGAGAGGGGATTCGACAATTACACACTGGTGCTGGCAGTGTGATATTATTATAGGAGGTGAGATATTTGGCTGGGATCTTCTAGTAGAAGTGTTGAGGCCTTATGATTTCATCATGATTACAGACTGGTTATCTAGTGTCCATTCTTAGATCGACTATTTTAGTCATAAAGTGTTGTGTGTTCATGAGAATGGGATTAAGTTTTCCTTCACTGTCGATAAGGGAACCTTTGTAGAATAAGACACAATTTCTCAAAGGATGGTGAATCCAATCAATCACTAGTTGTCTAGCCTCACCCTCAGTGTGGTGGATGAGAGGAGTCCAAGATTTCCTTTAGTGGTGGATGAGTATGAGGATGTCTTTCCAGAAGACATCCCATGACTACCCCCTCATAGAAAGGTAGACTTCTACATTGAATTGTTTCCTGGGATGACATCGATATCTACACCATCATATTAGATGGATCAGGTAGAGCTTCAGGAGCTGAGGGTTCAGTTGGAGGACTTGTAGAGTAAGGGGTTTGTAAGACCCATTGTTTCTCTATGGGAATCCCCGATGTTATTTGACAAGAAGGAAGACATTAGCTTGAGAATATACATAGAATTTGAATGCCATAACCAAGTGACCGTGAAGAATAGGTATCCAATGTCAAAGATTTATGGCCTCTTCGATCAAATGAATGAAGTAATGTGGTCCTCAAAGATCAACCTTAGATCAGGATATCATCGGCTTCATGTATGGGATAAGGATGTACCGAAGGGATACTTTAGATTCCGGTACAACCACAATGAGTTTTTAGTGATGCCTTTAGGTGTGACCAATGCACCAGCGGTGTTCATGGGATGCATGAACATGATCATTTGTCCTTACCTAGATCATTTCATGGTAGTCTTAATTGATGACATCTTGGTGTACTCGACGTCAGAGGAGGATCTTGCTACATACCTATGGATTGTCCTAGATACACTTCGGGAGAACCAACTTTATGGTAAGATCTCGATGTTTCAGTTATGAATTCATGAGTTCCTCTTTCAATGACATGTCATCTCAGAGGCTGTAGTTGAAGTGGATCCAATGAAGATAGAGGTAGTGATTTCTTGGGAGCCACCCATGAGCCCCACTTAGGTGTGGAGTTTCTTGGGGTTGGTTGGGTACTAATAGAGGTTCTTACTGAAATTTTCTAGAGTAGAATCACCCTTTTCATCTTTGATAAAGAAGGGAAAAACCATCGTATGGATAGAGAGGTTCCATCAGAGTTTCTAGGATTTGAGGTGGATGATGATGAGCGTTTCCATTCGGAGACTACCAGAAGATGGAGTTGGGTATGTCATCTTCTGTGACACATCTGGGACAAAAATGGATTGTGTTTGGATTCAGGAGTAATAATTTATCACCTAAGACTCATAGTATTTGAGGTAGCATGAGAAGAAATACGTGACCCATGACCTGGAGTTAGAAGTATTGGTCTTTTCCTTGAAGATGTGGCAACACTACTTGATGGATGAACGATGTACCATCTACTCCAACCACAAGAGTCTCTGGTATATCTTCTCATATAAGGAACTTAATACTAAGACATCGGTGATGGCTAGAGTTCCTTCAGGATTATGACATTAAGATAGTCTATACTCTTAGGAAGGGGAATGTGATGGATGGCACACTCATCAAGAAGTGTTGTATGTAGCTGCTGAGTGAGGCGATAGAGCAGCTAGCCATGATGCAGATAACCGTTGTGGATAGTGATGGATCAGCTTACCTCTAGTCTATGACTATCATTCCCCACTCCTTTAGTGAGTTATAGAGGCACAAATTGTGAATGTCGATTGTGAGGCACGACGTGATCAGATATCCTCATGAAATGATCCCAATGTATTTTCAATAAGTGGGGATCACATCATTATTTTGAGAGGATGCACCATATTAGCAATGATTTTATGGGAGGAGGCATTGAAGGAGTTCCATACATCCCATTTGGAAGTACATATTGGTCTGGAGAAGATATATGAGGACCTCCAATGTCAGTACTGGTGGACAAGGAGGATGAAAGTGGTGGTAGTGTTTATTTCATGATTCCTCACTTGTCTTCATGTTATGGATGAGCATCAGGTCCCAACTGGCTTGACATAAACACTTCAGGTACCAGAGTGGAAGTGGGATGGTATATCCATGGAATTCATGATGGGGTTACCATGCATGTACACGGGCCATGATTCTTTCTGGGTGACCGTTTAATGAATCACTAAGTTGGATCACTTCCTACCCATCTAGAAGCAGGGATCAGTTGAGGTATCAGGACACCTCTATATCCAGGAGATAGTGTGTCTTCACAAGGTGTCTTTGAAGATTGTCTAAGACCGTGATTCATGATTTACATCCCTATTATGGAAGGGATTGCAGGAGGCCTTTGGGACTAAGCTATTCTTGAGCATAGATTTTCACCCCCATTAAGACGGCCAGATAGAGCGGACCATACATACCTTAGAGGGAATGCTTCATGCTTCTGTCCTTGATTTTTGGATACAGTTGGGAGGAACACCTGCCACTAGTTTAGTTTGCATAAAACAATAGCTATCACTCCACCATTGGCATGGAACTGTTTGAGTCCTTGCACTGGTGGCCATGCAAATCACCTCTATGCCGGACAGACCCAGGGGAGTCCTCACTCATGGGACCAGAGTTGGTACGAGCTACTACTGAGAAGGTTTCAATCAGCGAAGAGGAGATGAGGACTGCATAGAGAAGACATAAATCTTATGCCAGCAGGATATAGATACCCTTGGAGTATGAGGAGGGAGACCAAGTTTTCTTTCTGGTCTCACCCCGATAGGGATTGCAGAGGTTTTTTTGGGGTGGAAAGTTATCTATGAGGTTCATCAAACCTTCCCATATTCTCTTCAGATTTGGATAGGAGGCAGAACACCAAGCTCTTCCTCCATAGATGCACCAGATGAATGATGTTTTCATGTGTCACAACTGAGGAGGTACGTTCATGATCGATTTCACGTCATCGACTATAGTGAGCTGGACATTGACGATGGGGTGATGTTTTCAGTGTTCCCAGTAGAGATAGAGTATCTATAGGAGAATGTCCTTTATGGATGGTCGATTCATTTAGTGTGAATTCAGTGGTAGAATGAGAACCTCCATGAGGGAACATGGGAGCGGGAGGCCTAGATTTGTGATTAGTAACCCCATTTGTTTAATCATCCTTCATTTTGGATTTTAGGGATGTAAATCCTTATCATGTGGATAATGTAATGTCCTAGAATTTCCATGTAATTTTCTTTAAAATTATATGGAATTATTTTGTGACTGAAAATTTTGAAGGCATGTGATTCTGAGGCTCGGTGAGCCGAGAATGAAATTCTGAATGTTTTTTGAGTCCACTTAAGTAAATGTGAAAGAGGTTTTTTTAAATTTTAAACCAGTTCTCAGATCAAAACTCTGAGGGCACCATTAAATTAGGAACACTAGGATTTTCCTAGAAAAAACTTAATTTTGACCGGCAAGGGTCCGAAAAAAATGTTATTTTTTCAGACTTTTCAGAAAATAATAAATAACATAATTTTTTTTTATTTCTTTTCCCAACTATTGGGTGTCAAAAAAAGGAACTAACATGCAGTGATCAGGTGACGACGAGGTGAATTAATGAAATACCCTTAATGAATTGTTAAGATTCAGCGTAACATCTACGCTGTTTCATAAATGAAACAGCCTAACGATGAAACATCACAGTGTTGCAAAAATGATGTGACATTTTCCCTTTTTTAATTAGCTAACTCATTAGAGAGTTGGGAATTAAACTGTAAGAAATTCTACGATGAACCACCAATGAGTTCCCTCTCCATTGAAGAACGAAAAATGATATAGGATCAGATCATGACGACAAATATCATAGTGAATGAGATCAGATCTGAGGTCTGACGAACGGTGAATAAAAATAGCGGATCATGGGTAGATGAAGACTTGGGTCATAATCCATCACCTACGAAATATCCGAATCCAGGTAGGAATTTATTTGGGCATTAATTTCCCATTATTAATTCTAAAAAAAAGAATGCAGATCAACCCAAAACTAGGTTGATCCATGGATCGAGTGTTCTTGAGGGAGGATTATCTCCATGGGGCTTTGCATAGGGATTGCCGATAGATTGATATAATTGTGATCCCAAACCTCCCCTGATAAAACATTATAATGTAGAGGGAACATACCAGAAAAACAAGCCCCAAGCCCCCATGCCTTGTTAAATCTTCGTGGATGAATTCTCGAAATGGAGGAAATGAGAGTTTGAGGCACTCACAATGAAGGTGGGAGAACTATTGTCCCATAGGCCCATACAGTTTGAGAAACGGACCACCAGAGAAACTCCAATGGCTTGTAGAAGGAACTAATGGAATTCTAGCATCGGCGGTTGTAGGCATAGGGAGGGGGTGCACCCGTCAGTGTGCCGCGGGGGCAGATAGTCATGGAAGGCTAGCCATTGTGGCATGAAAGTGTGGCATTGACTGACACTGGATGGAGGGGTGGAATGCGGTCGAAGACTATGTTTGGGATTACGACAACATGATGCATGCCGCGGTCGCTTGACCATGATGGAGGAAACCACCCCACATCGATCACGGGACGAGTGGGGAGCTGGACATGGCTTCCACCCACATCACTATCAGGTGACAAACCGGTCTGCCTCAAGGGGACCGGGTAGGCCAGTGATCTGGACCCACCCTATCGGGCCAGGCTAGACCCAGGCTGGGCTGGGTCAGGTTTAGGTAGGGTCAGTCTGACCAGGTCAGATCTGACCAGGACTCAACTTACCCTTTTTTGAAAAAATGTCAACAATTTGCAAACCAGACGTCCGATTGATGCGCCATTTTCGGAAAGAGGACCCTTGCGATGAGGTAGTATAACTAAAATTGTATATGTGAGTTTTGATGGAGGTTAGCATACAACCACTTTGTTTTATAATCAAATCCAACTAGGCCCTTTTTACACAAATGAACATATCTTACAGACCGAGCATCCGTTCAACACACCATCTGTTGCATTGGGACCCTTACGATGAGATGGTTATTTGGGTTACTATATGTGGGGATTGCTAGTGGTTATTTTACCACCAATATCTTGAGGAGTAGATCCTCCCAGAATCAAGCATGTTAAGTGCGGGAATATAATGGCTAGCTGTGACATGAATAATAAGAGAAAGGCTTCATGGATCCACTGAAGAGAAACCCTCCATGGATCAACGTGAAAGCGACCCTTCATGGATCTGCAAGAATGTGACCTTACGTGGATCAGCATGAGAGCGACCCTCTATGGATTAGCCTGAGAGTGACCATTCATGGATCAGTAGTAGAGTGACCCTTCATGGATCAACAGTAGATACTCTCAATAGAATAAGATGATCTAGCTTTATGACTAATCATATTTACTTCTATACCTGGTGTGAGATGTCTTTTACTTTATTCTATGTATTTGAGATCTTTCCTGGTTGTATTTCTTTTATCATATTTCTTTTTTTCTATTTTCTCTTGGTGTATTTTTGAGAGACCATCAGGGGTCTCAGGGTCTCTACTGGGTATTTTTATACACACCCATTCATGGGGATTGCCCGCATGTGTTGTGTCACTTATAGACGACCGACACTATGATGCATACCTTGGTGGTCCGAGACTTGGTGGAACTCAGTGAGGTAGGAGCAGACGGGGAAAATTTCTACAACTTTTTTCTTTTCTACCACTACCCTATAGTTAGATAATTTATGGCGGACTTCGAGAGTGCTGTTTACGTTGTGGGTTCTTGGGCTTGTATTCCGACCCCTTTAATTTTTGTTTACACATTTTACTCTTAGTGGTGGTGATTTGTGGTGGTTTTATTTTTCCTTTGGGGTTTTCTTTGGGCAGTTTTCCCTAATAGTGTGTGTAATGGTTTAAATAAAATGACTTACCTTTTGGGAAATGACTTTGGGGTTCTGGTCAGCAGCCCCAGGCCTATGGAAGTCGGGCTTGGGGTAGTCCTGACACGGGCCCCGGGGGACGGGTCGCAACACATGTATTCCATCCATATTAGTTTTTATATGTAATCTGATTATTATTATATTAATTATGATTTATTATCGATCCTATGATAAGATACTAAGTGTATACTCACCCCATTGATTAAATCATACCCTCACTACTAGTTAAAAGCCTCTTATAGATGGGGAGGCATACATGAGGTCAGGTGACCGTCTTGCTAAAACCTAGTGGGTCCCTTCGAGGTGTTATTGAAATTTCTATGGGTCATAGAAGTAATATTGGGGGGGGGGGGTGATAAATTTTTTTCTTTCATAAACTTTATAGTGTTAAGAAAATTAAACCTTCAATCTTATTTGAGTTATTTCCTTACCAAATTTTAGTAAAGTCACTTGAGTGAAAAAAGATGGAAAATAAGAAAAGAACACAATATTTTTGTGATTTTGCCTTAGTGTGAAAACTTACATCCTTCCCTACCCAATACTATGGTTCCATGGAAATTTTTTATTATGAAGAAGTGAATAAAAATTTTGTGGCAACTCTTACTAATTTTTTTTCCTCTTGATAAAAAATAGTATAACAACTCCAAATAGTTAACAAATTACAATTAAATGATTTGATACATAAAAAATGTAACATTATGAAATTTTATCCAACAAAGGTTGGTCAAAAAACTCAGTCTGGTCAACCTCTTTCTGATTTTTCCTTCCACTAATCTCTATCTAGTGTGCCCTGCATCCGGTGGCCTATATATGATGAAACACCTTTGAACGTAGACTTGATCCGAAATTTATATTCATTTCAATTAACAAACTCTATTAATATTAAAAACTCTACTCAATTACCCAGTCTGATCTTCCTCAGGCTGATACTCTCTATATGGTATTCTAAACATAGACTCTATTTGATACTCTGATCAGAAAATTTATTAATTCCAAAACATATCTTCTAAAAATCATTTGGAAACTCAACTATGACAAAATTCTTATAGTGTATTGGGTTTTTGTTAGTGAAAAATCTTATGTACCACTGTAATTTTCATCTCCATTTATAGTTACTATAGAATTAGAAAATACAGGAAACTAGATTTTCAGTCCCACTGACTAAAATTTATAAATTCAAATTTCATACTGATTTTAATTTCACTGGGATGCTTCTTGAATATTATAAATAGTTCTAGAGTCTTCTTGAATATTTTAAAATTCCCCAGTGTTCTAAACTTCTAGAATTTACTTAACTTCTGAGGTTAATAAACTTCAATCATCATCAATCTTTACTAGATACACAAACCAATTAGAAGAAAATTTCATAAAATCATAAAATTTATGGGATTTATAAATGTTCATAAATTCTCATAAAAAAAGTCTATACAATGAAGGGATTTCTAAGGAAACTTTTTTAGAAACTCCTCTATCTAAAAAATGGATTGTATGATGAAAAAAAATTATTTTTCAAGTTTTTTCATTCAGATGACTATGTCAAAAATTCTTTTCTCAGCTCATACATTCTACATATTATTCTGATGGAATTTATTATTGAAATTTCATGTAATAAACTTTATTATAAAAATTTCACCTAATTTACATTCTACAAATTCAGATTAAAAACTTCATGAATTCAAATTTCAGACAAAGTGACTATCTAAAAAACACTTCTACCTCCATCCAATGCTCTTGAAACTTTTGAAAAATAATAACATATGCCTTCATCAATTGATCTTGATTTTCTAAAGTTGTTCAACTAAATTATTCAAAATTATAAAGAAATTATTTACCTTTTATGTTCCACCCAGTAATAAATTATTCCTATAATAAATATCAATACGATGGAGCAACATCGATCTTTATCATATATCTCTTTTATGGTGATCTAATTTTGAAACTCTATTTCTAGTCCCAAAGAAGATCCTCAACTTTTTATTTGATCAAATATTAAAATCTAACTTCTCAGGCCACATTGTATTTCTTTCAAAACAATATAAAATCAGTAATAACATAACATCCAACTTTCCAACAAAAACATTGTCTGATTCTATTCATCTTCATTAAACTAATAAAACACTAAATAAGGCTTCCAAACAAAAACATCATCTGATGATCTCTATTCAATCAGTTTAGTTTGATTTGTATGTCTAGAAAAGTTTTTCAATTAGGTTAATCCAATGAAACTTTGTACTTATATTCACTTTCAAAAACACCAACTCTTTTCCATCAAATCGGGAACAATGCATTTCTATAACTTATCAAAAAAATTCCATCTAATCAGTCTTTCTATAACTCTATGTTTAGAAAACATCAACATCCTATTTACACAGAAGATCTTATATCAGGAGTTTTTTTATGAAGTTAGGAGCTTTGATATCATCATAGTGTAATCATACATAACGTTATAATTTTTAATATCATTCTAATATCCTGAATTTTCTACAACATTAGAAACTTTATTTAAAATGATTCTAAACTTCCAATAACTTATAATTTTTTTTGGTTTACAAAAATATACTTTAAAAAATTGTTATTTTTCAAAAAAAAACCATGTTATCGAATCACTAAGGATCTTCAATCTACTCATTTGTATTTGTTGACAAAATTAATTAAAAACTTTTAACATGCATAATTTTTCATCACTCATATTTGTTTACTTTTTCTTTTCAAAACAACTGAAATTTTACAACTTTTATCAAAGCACTACCATTCTTAATAAGAGTGTTTGAAATCCACATTACCAAATAAAGTACTATTTTTTAAATAATTACACCCCTTAGTGATAATAAAATATGTTTCCATGTTTACATAAACCCCCCTCACATTGAAATTCACTATTTTTGAAAATATTATTTTTCACTATCCACTATTTTGTTCTCTCCCCAATTTTATGATAACCAAAAATTTAGATTCATTATAGAAATAAATAAAAAAACTTTTTAAATATTATTTACTTTCTCTCCCCCTTTATCCAGAAAATCCCATGGATTATGTGGGATATTTTAATGATATTTTAGGATGTCTTTGGTGGATGATGAACATGATGTTATGGACTCAATTATTAAAATATTTCATTTTTATATATTTTTTAATGACACAAAAAATTTCATACTTAATTTAAATATATTATATAAAAATATCTCAAACAAGAACTTTATATTTTTTGAAGTGAAACTTAATATCACTGTTCTTTTATCATGAGTGTTAGACAGATTTTTTATAAAGATCAATTGAACTCTGATTATCATAAATTATATTCCATGGTATTGAAAAATTCAAGTTAAAATCATATAGATGAGAATTCATTCACAACATTTGAGTTAAATATTTGACAGTTGAAACATATTTCTATTCTTCTATTCTCAAAATTACTAAAATCTATTTCTTATTATGCCAACAAACATAGTATTCTATGAAGAAAAATGTTCTTCCTGTAGTTGATTTTATATCATTGAAATCTTCAGCCTGATCAACATTAGTATAACCATGAATGTTCATATCATAAATTATTTTTTACACCATCCCATATGATGTTGTTACTTTAACATATCTTATAATAATTTTTTCTTCCAAAAAATTAGATTCCTTCAGATCACTCTAATATCTTCTAAATAAAATCAGAATATAAACATTATCAGATCACGAGAACATAAGATAAATAAAACTTTATTCCATCTTTAGAAAATCATTTTGATTTATAATTTTTCTAGTTTCATATTCACTAAATTTTATTATCATTGAAAATGGGGTAGAAAATTATTTATAATATTCCATTCCATACTTGTCTAACAACTCCTTGGAATAATTTTCTTTAGATTGGAAAATGTATTTTTTCCTTTTTCTGAACTTGTGAAACTATGAAGAAAGTTAATTTTCCTAACATTTAAATCTCACAATTCTTATTAATTTCTTCAGAAAATTATTTTCAAACTTTTCATATATCCCCCCCAAAAAATTATATCAACCACATAAACAATTAAAATTAGGTTTCATGAATCCTATTATCTCACATAAAAGATTCTAGGAACTTTTCATTTAAGAAAATTCAACATTTTTATAAAACTATCAAGTTTAGAGTTTGAGGAATGTGGAGTTTATTCTAAACTATACATGAAATTATTCCATTTATAAACATTTATTAAATAATTATCAATTAGAAAACCACAAGGTTTCAAAATGTACACTACTTCCTAAATCTCACCATTTAAGAAAGATGATTTTACATCCATCTAATAAACTTTATACCATCAATCTAGTACAACTTATAATAACTTTTTTTTGAATTATTATCACTCAATCACCAAAAAACATTCATTAACTTCCACACATTCCACATGTGTATTACCTTTACAAATAAGTCTTCATTTGTTTCTTGAAAATTCTAAACGTTCATGAAATTATTTTTGTACATCCATTTTGTTCCAATAAAAATTTTATCTGCTAGTGAAGGAATATGTTCCCAAATTTCATTTTTATCATGTTTATCCTAATCATAATTAATTTAATTCAACCATTAATTTTGTTTTACTACTTCTAGAAATGATTCTGTTTTAATATTTGAAACGAGTGATGTCTGATTTTCTAATGTCAACATTCTTCTAGTTTTAATCTGATCATTCTGATTTCTAAGTATATTTTTAGTTTTATAATATTTATGTAAGGTATGATATTTCAAATTTTTTTTCTTTTATCTTCATACTCCTCCTCAAAAGACTTCTCTAAGTGTTTATATATCTATTTGGATCAATCTAAGTTTCATTAGAAGTCTTAATTTTGTATTCCTTAACATTTTCAGATTCCTTTGATATAGAATTTGGATTTTTAATAAATTCCACATCATAGGAATCCAAAATCATTGGTAAAAATATCTTCCAAAATTTATTAATTCTTCCATTGGGTGAATATAGAATAAAAATTCCTTCTTTATATTTATCATAAAATTTTCCAGGATCTAGATTTTTCTTTTTTAATAAAAAGGGGATTCAAAAAAGCTCAAACTATTTTAAGAAATTTTTATTATAACACATTTCATAAAAATTAGTTTTGGATTTTGGGATTAGTAAACATTTATTTTTTACTTGTACAATAGTACTTAAAGCTTCTCTCTAATGGAACTTTGAATGTTTATACTCTGCCAACGTTCTTCTTCCCATGTCCACTAATGTTCTATTTTTTCCTTCTTGTTAATATATTTTATTTAGGGGTGTATGGATCGATACATGGTTGTTTAATTAAATTATTTTTCATATATGATTCAAAATAATTTCATTTGAATTTTGGACCATTATAAGTTCTCAATTTCTTTATATAAAACCTCATTTATCTCTCAACATCTCTTCAGAAATATTTAAAAACGTATATTGCCATTAACTTGTGTCTCATAAACATGATATTGGTTATTTATGTGAAATCATAAATAATAGTAATAAAGTTTAAATATCCTTTTATTTATTGATGTCTCATTGAGACACAAAGATATGATTGAATAATATTAAGAGGTTTAGTTGATTGAATTTATACTTTATTATGGATTTTAGTAACAATATTTATATATTGAAAAGATATAAAAACAACATAATCTCTTTATTTAAACATTATCATATTTCCTATGGAATCAAAATTATAATGTTTTTTAATATTTTCTTCCAAACATTCCTTAGTTTGCGATGCCACAACATTTTCACATTTTCTGCACTTAATATCTCTAATATGAAAGATATAATCAATTGTTCTTTTTTACTCTTGATAAATTTTTCAATATTTCACAGTTATGATAATACATGAATATTTTATAAATCGTTCTTCATTTTCATCATCATAATGTTGATCCACACTGAGAATTTTGTGCTCGAACCCATCAACATATATGACTTCTTTAGTTTTTAGTTTCTGAGGTTCTAACTCAACAATTCGAATTCCTAACATTTTTAAGAAACTATCAATACCAAATGTAACTACTCCCCCATTATTAGTTTAAACATATTTATATATTTTTATATATATCTAAATGTGTGGGGAACAACCACCATCAAGAATCCATGTTTTATTTATTTTTCTTCATTTCAGATCATTCTGAATAACAAAAGATCTTTCTTGAACTTTCTTTTTCCTTCCCTCATTTTGTTTTCTACAATAAGAAATTTTCCATGGAATTTTAGTTATAAATTCTTTAGCAATGTGACCCAGTTGGTCAAATAATCCACTAACATCCTCCAGGTAATCAAACTAATTTTTTTAGAATATTTTCTATCATCTTAATATTTCAATTTTCATTATTCTTCATGATTTAGAGAGTTACACATTCCACTTCCACCATTTATTCCCCTATATTAATTACTCTTTCCAATAATGGACATGGTATGAAAATAGTTGTAATCTATGTACCAATAAACTCCCCAACACTAGTAAAAACCATCAAATTTTGGTTTTATGTAGAAGTATGATTTCATATTCATAGAATTTTTTATGTGGTTTATAACGTCTTTCTATTATTATGTTCTCTAGCTGTATTCCATATTTCATATAGAGTTAAATTTCAAATGTCATGGATGTGATAGGTTTATCACATCCTTTATCAACCTAATTTTTCTCAAATACTTAATTAATACCTAAATTGTTAGAAAACATAGATGAAATTTTAAATTTAGTGCGTGAAGATTTCACTTAATTCTTAGACTTGGATTTTCTAAAAAAATAGATGATTCGAATTTTACATTCGAATCCTTGCTAAAATTTGAATTCATCTCTATTAAAGTAATTTCAGAGTCATGGTGTTTTTTGAGTAGTTTTACTTCATCTTCTTTAGCTTCCAAATTATTAATTTGGTTTTCAACCATTTTTCCCTATTTATATATTCTTTGTTTTCTATTTAAAATTTCCTAGATGTAACATTATTCTTACTTAATTACAACTTTTCATCCTTCAAAAAGTTTTCCACCCACTCTTTTCATCATTCTGATTTTTTTCTTGAGTGTTTAGATTTTCTCAAGAAATGTTAATTTTTTTGATATGAACTGATACTCTATATAATATTCATCACCTCCTTCCACTTCTTCACTATTTGATGGGTCTTCCTTTTTCTCAAAATTTTCCAATAATGTTCAAATTAATTCTATAGTTTCATCTTCGGATTAATCAATCTCATCTATGTTAGATTCCACTTTCTTACTCATCATGCCACTTTTGTCTCCAGTTAACTTTTTCTTCCCACTAATTTACATTTTCTCCTCTTTAGAATTGTTATTCATCTTATTACATTGATCATTTTTAGTATGATCTTATAATTAAATAACTTTATACTGAAGTAAATTCATATAAATGTTCCCAATTCCACCATAATCAAAATACATGAGTGGATGTTTTCCCCCATAATTTCCTTAACCCTATAGATAGTTCTTTGAGATAAGAGACATGATTTTTTCATTCAACTAATCATCCCCTTTATCTTATGAATTATAAGGATAAAAATCTTCTATTTCATGAATTTTCAAATTTCTTATAGCTATAGAATCCATTTTATCATTGATCTTATTTTTTAATGTTAAAGATCTTCTCATTTCTTAGGAAATAAGAAATTTATGTAATTTTTCACGGGATAAATCATATTTTTTTTATAAATTAGATATTTCATAATGAAATCTACATAGAAATATTCTCACGAGTTTATTAACAATTTTAGAATCTTTTAAGACATATTGAAAACCTAGGATGTTTCATACAACTTCATTCACTCTTGTGGATTACTCATCATTATTTGTTTTATCTCTTAATATTATTTCCATAAACTTATTACATTATATTTTTCCCTTCACTAACTTTAGTATTTCCTTAAAAAATACTTGCAAACTTTTACCATAATATGTTTGATATTTTGAGACCCATCATCTTCATGAAAAAATTATCTACTAGATATATAAGAATTTAATTTTTATCCTTTCCATCAAATTTAATGTTTCTCATGTTAGAATAATTCATAGGAAAATATTTCTAAATGGGTATAAAACAAATAGTTTATGTATATACAAACACCAAGCCAAGAGATAGAAGATAAGGTATCATTTTGTTATTCATGCTGTGATTATGTTTTCTATAAAATGTAGGATTACCACTTTTGTTGAAGGAAGTGATATTTTCAATGATATGAGTTTTACAGGGGAACCATCAATTTGATACCATTTGAAATTAGTAAAGGTTATAGAGAAGTTGGGGGGGGGGATGAATCAGTTGTTAAATTTAAAAGAAATTACAGCTTTAAGAAATATAACCCTTTAAAATATTTAGAGTTATTTCCTTATCACATTTTATTAGACTCAGTGGCCTGAAAAAGTAGTAAATTATGAAAAGGACATAGGATTTGAAAGTTTTATCATCAGTTTGAATTCTACATCCTTTACATGGCCACTCCTAAGGGTATATAGAAATTCACTATTATGAAGAAGTGAATAAAACTTTTGTATGAATTCCCATTGAACAATTTGTATATCTTTATAGAAAAGATTATAATTAATACTATAAATTTAAAATATTCCTTACATAATTTAAGTGACCACAATAAATATGTAACATTTTAAAATATTCTCCAACAAATTACTGTATAGAAACTCTGTTTAATCTACCTATGTCTGGTTTTTCCATTTGGTAATCCCCATCTGATGTTCCTTTTGTTTGGTGGCCTCCATCCAAAGCACCACTTTTGAATCTTCACATGATACAAAATTTATATTCTATTCGATTAACAAACTCTACACCTTACAAAAATTCTTCTTAGTTATTCTATTTGATCCTTATCAGAATGATACTCTTTGTAATGTATTGTAAACATAGACATTATCCAATACACTGACCATAAAGTTTATTCTATCCAAAAATTTTCCTCAACATGGAAAAAATTCGATTGGAAACACAACTCTAACATAATTCGACCAGTGTGTCAACTTTTTGTTAGTGAATAGTTATAGGTACCATTATTATTTTCACTTATATTTATTTTTTCTCTAAAAAAAAAATTGTAGGAAACCAATTTTTCTTTTATCACTCACTGAAACTCAAAAATCTGAATTTCACACTCATTTGAATTTAATTGGGACACATTTCAACTCCTCCCAAATATTCAAGAGTCTTGTCAAATCTCCTTAAATCATCCCAAATTCTCCAGTGTTCTATCCTTCTCAAATTTCCTTAACTTTATATATTTTGGAAATTCAAGATCAATCATTATTTTCTAGAAACAAAAAAAATTTAAAGAATATATCACAACATCAGCAGAATTATGGGAATTACAATGTCCAGTAATGTTTTAATTAAAAACAACTCCCTCCAATGAAGGGATTTTCTGATGATAAATTTCAAGAAACTCCTCCATTAAATGAATGGATTTTCTGATGAAAAAATATTACTTCTTCATGTTTATTCATTTAGATAACTCTATCTAATATTCATAATTAATCTTAAACTTTCAACATATTCTTCTTATTAAAGGCTCATCTAATGTAAATTCTTACAAAAATGTCATCTGATATAGTTTCTTAAATAAATTTGATCTATTTAACTTTCTACAGTTGTATAGAAAAAACTTTACTACTTTTAATTGCAAATAAGCATACTATACAAAAAACACTTCTAACTTAATATGACGATCTTAACCAATTTTTTAAATAATAACATATTCTTTCATGTATTACTCTTGATTTAATAAATATGGTATACTACATTATTTCATTTTATAGATACTTTAGTTACCTATAATGTTCATCCTAGTAAAAATTATTCATGTGATCAACTTCTATCTGATGAAGAAACATCAAACATCCTCACGTATTCCATGCTCGGTGATATTTGTCTGAAACTCTTTGTTTGAATGAAAAGAATATCTCCTCATTTTTATTTTCTTAGATATTTGAATTTGACATCATTAGACACTTTTTATTTCTTTCAAAACCAAATGAACTTAGTAGCAATATCATATCCATCTTTCCAACAAAAACGTTTTATCATGTTCTTCATCTTTGTATAAATCATACATCATAAAACAAGACATTCTAATAAAAACATAGCTTAATGACATGTGTTTGGTCAGGTAATTTTGATCATTCTATCAAGAATATTTTCCCATTTTGGTTTGACTGATGAAATGTTTTTGAATCACTTAACTTTCATAAACACAAACTATGGTCTGTCTGATTGGGAACATTGCGTTGCCAGAACTTCTCAGAAAATATCTATCCAATTATTACGTTCGGACCTCTGTGTATGGAAAACACTAAGTCTCTAATTTCTAAAAATTATTGTATCATGATATTTTTCATGATGCAAGGAACTTTGAGATCATAATGAAAACAACCGATCTACGAGTAGAATGTTTATGAAATTTGTATGTTTCTGACTTCTATAATTTTCTATAACTCAAGAAACTTCATAACAAAATATTGTAAACATACCATAACTTCTTCTTTTCTTATTTTACAAAAACATACATTAAAAAAGGTTAGTTTTCAATAAAAAATATTGTTAAAAAAACAAAAATGATATTGTGTTACAATATATATATATATATATATAAATATATTCCTTTTTTGGAAAAAAATTAGTATTGTTTTAAAAAAATATATATCAATTTTTTTTGCATTTTTTCATTCAAATATAATTCATAGAAATTTAAAAACCACCCCATTTTTTTATAAAAACAAATAAAAGAATAAATAAAAATAAATAGAAAAATAAAGTTGAAAAATATATTAAAATAATTTAACAGTCAGAAAAATGTAAGTTACATAACAAATTTCACAATCAAATTTAAGCATACATCATTTTATTTTTTTCCATAATACTATCCATCATCATGACATGTTTCTTATTACCATCACTTCTTATCCCCCTTCTTATTTACATCTTCTGGTACCTAAAATAAATCTCTAAGAGCTTATTTTAGTATAAAAAACTCTATTAAGAATCAATTTACATTAAAGAATACTTATAATGAAAAATAAAAACTATACACATAACATTTTTAAATATTTTATCCACATAATATAAATCAGGGAGAAAATAAATATTTATATATATAATATATAATATATTCTTTTAATATATGTATATATGTATGGGTATATATATATATCTGTGTGTTATTGTGTGTGTCAATAAAGAATTTGCACACACAAAGACACATAAGCTCACACACACACACACACACACACACACACATACATAAATACATACATACATATCTACAACCATCCATCTATGTAAATGTGTGCGCACATGCTAACAAAACATATGTTTTTTATTTATCACATAGAATTACACAACATATATAAAACAAACAAAATATAATATATAACCCTCATGAAATATATATAACCCACCTAATATATATGATCCAAAAAACATAAAATTTAAAACCCATAAAAAGACAAAATATAACTCCAAAAATATTATGTATATATATATATATATATTACCCACACAACCTATATATTAACTCAATAACATTTTTTGTGACTTAGCAAATAATTTTAATGTTTTTACATAAAACATATAAAAAATATACATTTAAATTGTTGCACGAAATATATAGAAATATATGGGGAAAAAATAAAAATATATATAGATATATAGAACATAAAACATATACCAAAGATAGAGGAAAGATGTAGAACAAAAATTATTCTAATAAAAATCAGAAATTTAAGAACAAAACATTTATAAGTAATGAAAACAAAACATATTATCACTACAAAATATTTAGAAAAATCAGATCTTGTAACAATAAAATTAATTATATAATATATTTTTATCTGTAACACCCCAAGCTTCAACGGTACACTTCTCTTTTAATAATACAGTAGCGTGTGTTGTACACAACTTCAAGTTCTAACACACACCACAACCAATCAAACTAAGCGTTATGAATATTAATACCCAAATTTTGAAATTTTATAAATTTAAACTTTCAAAATGGACTTAATTTTTGGATTCGTAATATCGAAATTAGATTAGGGTGTATTTTTGGTATTTTTCTGAAAACATTCAATTTTTGATGAATAGTGAAAAAACACCGAGTTATAGTTTAAAACCAAATTTTTATTTAAATAATTATTTATTTTATTTAATTTTAATTAATGTCAAAATAGATATATAATACCTATATAAGTTCTATTTAATTCATTAGAGTTGGTTTAGAATAATTTTAGATATATAAAAATTTTATTGAACCTTTCACCGTCTTTTACCCACCTCTTAGGAGAATTTGGAAATTCACATAAAACATAATTTTACCGCTTCTCTGAGTGGAATTTCAAAAATCCGAGAGACATAGTTAATATCAAGGGGTAAAATGTGGTTCAGTAAAATAAAAATAATTTTTGGTGAATAATAACTTTTTTACTTTTATTTACCACGGTTAAAAGTAAATAGGGTAAATAAGGGTAAAAATGATATTGATAAAAATAATTTTTCGTGAATAGTAACTTTTTACTTTTATTTACCACAGTTAAAATTAAATAGGATAATTAAGGGTAAAAATGATATTAATATTACCCTAACACATGTCCTAATGCTATTGGACAAGTGTATCTCGACCAAAAACAACCTTAGGAATAATATATTATCATTTAGGTCCACTTGGATTAGATTAGGACATTTATTATTATTTAATTCGAAGAAGAGTTAAAAGAGTTAAAATCAATGTTTAATTACTAAAACATTTTTAATATAATGTTATACATAAAATAAATTAGATTATAAATATTAATTAGAAAGCTAAAACTATTTCCTACATAATGGTATTTTATTTATAATTTTTAGAAATTCAATAATTTAATTTATTTATGACACAATGGTGATGCAGTAATTACCTAATTAATGAAATATTAAAGTAATTGATATTATAAATATCCAATTAAATGCAATTTGAGACTTTTTATGAATTACACTAATTTTATAGGTTAATATGACATGTTAGTATTGATTTAAATATGTGTGTTCGAAGCAATAATGCTGTTATGATTTTCACAAAAATCAAATACCAAATAGTGTCAAAATTGACATAAAAGAGTTTTTAAAACAAATATTATATTATTAATTGATATTCAATTCCTAAAAATTTAAGGTTCTTCCAAGAGACTTATCTAATGATAGGTGTATTATTAATGAACCACTTGGGGTTCTCTTCGATGTATATGGTAAGTTTGTTGTCCATATAATATAAAAATACAAAGAGACATTGTAAATGTCGAACTATTTTACTAAGAGTTAAATATAAATGATAAGGTTAATTTAGTGACCCAAACCTGTCTAAAATCTATTTGTTGAAAGGATTTCTACCCATTACCACCTTAGCCTCGAAATAAGTCACTTTTGAGACATCATAAACCGAATAAGAATTTATTATAAAATAATATTTCTAGCTTTTCCTAAGGTGCCCCTCACCCCTCTTATAAAAGGGCACTCCCACCTTCTCTCTAATTCACACCTTCAAAGCATTTTTTCTTGGAAAAACCCTTCCCAAATATTCTCTCAACTTACCTCAATTCAACCTAGAGACCTTATTGTGATCATAAAGCCATCCTAAGGGGCCCTTTTGATCAAATCAGAAGGAAGAACCCGAAGAAGTGGTAATGTTTTCACCACCCTCTTTCAAGTTCCTTTCTTCTTCAACTTCTTCTTTATTTGTTATTTCCATTCTAAAATAATAACTCCAGTATCGTCTATATACTATGGAGTTATTATAAATATGGTACAACCATATTCAGTATTCTATCCATCCTTTGAATGAACTGTCCCCATACGTGCGTACGTACGACTTACCGTCTCCACGTCGTGGTGTAATTGTTATTCAAAACATTATTATTTGGATGGGTATGATAATGATGTGTAATTGAAGTAAATAATAAATATCACATTATAATGAATATTTATATATGATATACCATCCAATTATATATTATTTTAATATCAAAAAAATGATATTGTCACTCGTGCATACGTACGGACTACCGTCTCCATGAACGCGATAAGATTCATTCCCCATTGTATCCATGCATGTCTAATTATCATTTCATGATTAAAAATAATGTTTAAGGACTATATATCATTATCTATACGAATAAGATACAATCTATCCATAAACAATATGGCTCACCTAAAAAATAATATAAAGGAAAACGAATCCGTTAACACCCGAAACAATGATAATACTAAGATATTATTAACAAATCAATGTTAAAAGATCATATATGATATCATATTAATGTATATGATTCTTTTATAATTTAATAACAATTATTTAACCATTATACATGAGGTTATCCTACCCTCAACCAAGGAAAAGTACAAGGTAAGGGTTCATTTCACAATCTCTTCATTATCCGAGGTTGTTTATATGTAATTATCTACTGGGACCTATTTATCATCCACATCCATCTTTCTTAAAAATGTATTTCAAATCATTCTTACTATTTTATATACTATGGGTTAAATTCATTTATACCCTTGTTTGACTTTTTATAAAATGGTTTGAAAGGAATCTTTCCGTCATTTTCCAAACAAGGTCCTTTTTAACCTTTTCGACAAAAATAAGGTAAGAATGTCTTTTTAACTTATACTACAGGTGTGGATATTTTCCGACGTTATAAAATAATTGAAGCTTACCTTACAAGATTATAAGAAAATTTCTAAATTAAATGTTTCTTTTTATAATTATGTGACATTTAAATGATTTAAAAAAAGAAATATTTCTCTCAAATAGTTATGTATTCATCTATATCAACATCCTTTGATGGATTTTAATCTTATTTGAAGATGATTTATTATGATACAAAACATCTATATTGTATTGAAGGTTTTGTGATATGTTTGATTGTGGATGTGTTATTTTTATAACATTAATGGTTTATGGAGAATGTATTGATATTTTGTATGCTAGTTTTAATATGAATGTTTATGTTATGTTTAAACATGCTCATACGAGGAATGCATTGGGCTTAATCAGTGACGGGTGGAGCCTACTATAGCTCCTCAATGCATCAGTAGGTCTCATGTGAAAAACTAGTGTCTTGGCACAATGCCTTGAAAAAATCTTATTTTTAGTCTTGGAAAATGGCCCTGACTCTGTGGTTATGGTAGTCTGGAATTATGAATTCCATCATTATGAATGTGGTTATTGGTATTTTATGTGATTATTCAACAAGTAGAATATCCATGTGAAAAAGTAAGTGGAATTATTTCATTTTTTTTTTCATATTATGCTGAAGTTAAAGTTTAAAATGATTTTTTAGTTATACATTTCCTTAAATTAATATGCTTATTTATGAATGTTTCCACTATATTGTTATCCTTACTAAGCATATGAGCTCTCCCCTTTCTAGGTTTTATTTTTCCCAGGATGTGAAGAAATATTTTATGACTGACATGTAGGGATAGTCTGATGGGGGATATAAGTGTGGACTATAGAGACTATGTTATTGTAGTTTTTCACTTTATGATGTAATGTAAGACTTATGAATATATCTAGTGTTTCCAAGGCTACTAAACTAATCGCTCTTTTGAGATTTGATCTTTTGTGATCATGAAAATGTTATGTAATAATGCACCGAATCTGGGTAACTAGGGTCAGGGTGTTATAGTTGGTATTAGAGGAAGTTTTGTACAAACCTTGGAAGCTATATTTAGATAAAGTCTAATTAGAGAACATAGCCCTAAGATAGACCTTGAGTATTTGTATAGAAGAACTTCCTAGAATATTGTTATTGTAGAGATTTAGTGAGTTTTCTGAGCAATACATCCCTGTCTGGATACAAGCAGGTAGAGGCGGATCTAGCACAGATGTACCTAGGGGTAAAACCCAAAAACCCCTCTTTGAGATAAACTTGAATGAGAACTGGTGCATGACAACGGTCCTTGCTGCACTCTTGGTTACGACACTCCTGGGGGATATACTTAGCAAAATTCTCATTTTCTTTACAAACCATTTTGAAGGGTTTATGATTATATACTTTCTCAAAGAAAACATTTTTATGATTATGGATTATATCCATAAACTGTTCAATTTATGTTAAGTGTTTTACAAGTTTGGATTTATGCATTGTGATTCATAAACTAATCTAGTGTATGCCACTGTATAGAAATGGAACCCATTAGAAGGAATGTGAACTCCAGAAATAGGTATGATCTGGAGAGTATGAAAGATCATATCTTTCTCGGTATTAAGCCAACATTTAGAAGGGAAATAGTCTCCCATGTATTATCAACATATGAAGAAATTTTATCATGTGTTAATAAGATAAGTAAATAATTATTTGAGTCCTATGGCATTGAAGGCAATCAATAGAATAAAAGGATAGAAGAGAGGAATATGGATAAAGGGAAGATGGAAAAGAAGAATTTTTCCATATGTGATAATTGTGGGTAGAAACACCCTGTAACTTTCCTGAAGGGAATGGGAGTTTGTTATAAGTTTGGAGAAAAAGGACACCAAGTATGTGACAGTAAGGGTAAGAAAAGGGTTTCAAATGTACAATTATTCACCTTCAAGGAGTTGGGACACTATACGAACCAATTTCTAAATCATCAGAGTATGCCCCATATGATGATATTGGATAATAATCAAGTTATGATACTACCAGAAATGAGGAGGAATGATTAGTGTTCTTATGTTGTTATTAAATAATTATGTCATTTTAGTGTTGTATAAACGATGTACTGTTTATAATAATTATGGAGTATATAAGGATTGTACTGCAGTACTATTTTATTAAGGACTTGAGATTGTGTGGAACCATGAAAAGTGACTCAATAGTAGGTTAATTTTTTGGAAAATATATCTTTGAGAGAAAGATAAACCATAATATGTTTCTGAAACCGAGGTAGTGATTTTGGAATAATACATGATTGATTTGGATAAATTATATTAGATATTATTGACTACCATGAAAGTCATTAATGATTTGTAGATTCCATCATTGCATGAGTTTACAACATTTTTTGATATAATGAGTATATACAGTATTATATAATGAATAAGGGATAATTAATGTAATCAATAAGGTTTTATGGTAATTTAAGATGTTGCAATGTTTTAAAAGAATACATGATGAAGGTGTTCACATGCTATTACGTGGAAAAAGGATCTTCATTGTGTTTAACTTCCTTATAAATTTTGGACTGTGAGTTTGGAAAAAAGTATTTTGGATAATTCTAGTTTGAGATTATTTTTGGATTTCTAAAAAAGGACAATCCGGAGGTCGGGCGGCAACCCGTCACGTCCGGTAAGGCCACGACACTTGAACCCGCAACCGAAGGGCGACTAGGGTGTATCACCTACCACTGACCCACGTGATATCTTGGATTGAATAATGTAGTTTTTTTAAAGAGTCTGGTAGATGAATTATAAATTCTTTTTTTTGGAACCCTATATGATTAGGATAAATATAATATTTTTTTAAGTTCAATTATCTTTTAGAGTGAAAGATGAGTTTGTGGTAGAAATTAGTTAAATGATGGAACTCTACGTGACAAGTATACATTTTTTTTCTTCTCTTATTCTATGAAGAAATAAATTATTAAACTTTAGGTAAGGCATCCTAAAACCAAAAATGTGTTATCCTAATACCTTACATTTTGTTGAATTGATAGTATTTTAGATCATCATAGATTGGTGGTTTTGAGGCCCACAATTCTACAATTTTTTGTGATTGATGACCTCAGTCACTCCCTATAAATATTTACGTTTTCCCTCCAATTATGTGTCTCTAATTTCCACCAATGTTCTCCTAATCGAGATCATAATTTGGTGGTGACTTTTTCATTCCACTTTTCCTCTTATTAAGACTAAATTTTATTAACCCATTTTTTGATGTGGGTTTCCCACAAAGTTATTTTCCATTTTCAACCTTTTATTTTCGAAAAACAATTCCAAATTATGAGGACACAATTTATTGAAGGAGGGGATAATGTAACACCCCAAGATTCCACGGTACGCTTCTCTTTGAATAATACAATAGCATGTGTTGTACGCAACTTTGAGTTCTAACACACACAACAACCAATCAAACTAGCCGTTATGAATAGTAATAACCACATTTTGAAATTTTATAAATTATATCTTTCAAAATGGACTTCATTTTTGGATCCGTAATATCAAAATTATCTTAGGGTGGTTTTTTGGTATTTTTTTGAAAAAATTCATTTTTGATGAATAGTGAAAAAACACTGAGTTATAGTTTAAAACCGAATTTTTATTTAAATAATTATTTATTTTATATAATTTAATTAGCGTTAGAATAGATACATAACACCTATATAAGTTCAATGTAATTCATTGGAGTTAGTTTAGAATAATTTTAGATATATAAAAATTTTATTGAACTTTTCACCGTCTTTTACCCATCTCCTAGGAGAATTTGAAAATTCACATAAGACATAATTTTACCGCTATTGTGAGTGGGATTTTAAAAATCTGAGAGACACGGTTAATATTAAGAAGTAAAATGTGGTTCAATAAGATAAAAATAATTTTTGGTGAATAGTAACTTTTTTACTTTTATTTACCATGGTTAAAAGTAAATATGGCAATTATGGGTAAAAATTATATTAATAGTACCCTAAAACATGTCCTAATTCTATTGGACAAGTGTATATCGACCAAAAAAAACCTCAGGAATAAAATATTATCATTTCGGTCCACTTGGATTAGATTAGGACATTTATTATTATTTAATTCAAAGAAGAGTTAAAAGAGTTAAAATCAAAGTTTAATTACTAAAACATTTTTAATATAGGGTTATAAATAAGATAAATTATATTATAAATATTAATTAGAAATCTAAAAATACTTCCTACATAATGGTATTTTATTTATAATTTTTAGACATTAAATAAATTAATTTATTTATGACACAATTGTGATGCAGTAATTACCTAATTAATAAAATATTAAAATAATTGATATTATAAATATCAAATTAATTGTAATTTGAGACTTTTTATGAATTAAACTAATTTTATAGGTTAGTATGACATGTTAGTATTGATTTAATTATGTTGGTTCAAAGTAATAACGCTGTTATGATTTTCACAAAAATAAAATATCAAATATTGTCAAAATTGACATAAAAGAGTTTTTAAAACAAAAATTATATTATTAATTAATATTCAATTCCTAAAAATATAAGGTCCTGCCAAGAGACTTATATAATGATAGGTGTATCATTAATTAACCACTTGGGGTTCTATTCGATGTATATGGTATGTTTATTAACTATATAATGTAAAAATACAAAGAGACATGGTAAATGTCGAACTATTTAACAAATAGTTAAATATAAATGATAAGGTTAATTTAGTGACCCAAACCTGTCTAAAATCTATTGGCTGAAAGGATTTAGACCCATCCCCACCTTATACTCGAAATAAGTCACTTTGGAGCCATTATAATCCGAATATAAATTTATTATAAAATAATATTTCTAGCTTTTCCTAAGGTGCCCCTCACCCCTCTTATAAAAGGGCACTCCCCCTTCTCTCTAATTCACACCATAAAAGCCTCTTGGATTGGCCAAACCCTGCCCAAATATTCTCTCAACTTCCCTCAATTCAACCTAGAGGCCTTATTTTTATCAGAAAGCCATCCTAAGGATCCCTTTTGATCAAATCAAAAGGAAGAACCCGAAGAAGAGGTAATGTTTTCACCACCCTCTTTCAAGTTCCTTTCTTCTTCAACTTCTTCTTTCTTTGTTATTTCCATTATAAAATAATAACACCAGTATCTTCTATATACTGTGATGTTATTATAAATATGGTACAACTATATTCAGTATTCTATCCATCCTTTGAATGACATGTCACCATAAGTGCGTACGTATGGCTTACCGTCTCTACGTCGTGGTGTAATTGTTATTCAAAACATTATTATTTGGACGGGTATGATAATGATGTGTAATTGAAGTAAATAATAAATATAACATTATAATTATTCTTTATATATGATATACCATCCAATAAAATATTATTTTAATATCAAAAGAATGATATTTTCGCTCGTGCATACGTACGGACTACCGTCTCCATGAACGTGATGAGATTCATTCCCCATCATATTCATGCAAGTCTAATTCTCATTTCATGATTAGAAATAATGTTTAAGGAATGGATATAATTATTTATATGAATAATATATAACGTATCCATAACAAATATGGCTCACATAACAAATAATATAAATGAAAATAAATCCGTTAACACCTGAAACGATGATAATACTAAGATATTATTAACAAATAAATGTTAAAAGACCATATATGATATCATATTAATGTATATGATTATTGTATAATTTAATAACAATTATTTCACCATTATAAATGAGGTTGACCTACCCTCAGCCAAGGAAAAGTACAAGGTAAGGGTTTATTTCACAATCTCTTCATTATCTGAGGTTGTTTATAGGTAATTATCTACTGCGACCTCTTTATCATCCACATCCATGTTTCTTAAAAATATATTTCAAATCATTCTTACTATTTTACAAACTATGGGTTAAAGTAACTTATACCCATGTTTGATGTCTTATAAAATTATTTGAATGGAATGTTTCCGTCATTTTCCAAACAAGGTCCTTCTTAACCATTTCGACAAAATTAAGGTAAGAATGTCTTTTTTAACTTATACAACGGGTGTGGCTATTTTCCACCGTTATAAAATCATTGAAGCTTACCTTACAAGATTATAAGAATATTTCCAAATTAAATATTTCCTTTTATAATTATGATACTTTTAAATGATTTAAAAAAAAGAAATATTTCTCTCAAACCGTTTTTTCATCTATATCAACCTCCTTTGATGGATTTTAAGCTTATTTGAAGTTGATTTATTATGATACAAAACTTACATATTGTATTGAAGGTTTTGTGATATGTTTGAATTTGGATGTGTTATTTTTATAACATTCATGGTTTATGGAGAATGTATTGACATTTTGTATGCTAGGTTTAATACGAATTTTTATGATATGTTTAAAACTATTCATAAGAAGAATGCATTGGAATTAATAAGTAACGGGTCGAGCCCGCTATAGCTCCTCGATGCATCGGTAGGTCTCATGAGACAAACTAGTGTCTTGGCACAAGGACTTGACAAAATCTTATTTGTATTTTTGGCACAAGGCCTTGACTATGTGGTTGTGATATTCTGGAATTATGCATTCCATCATAATGAAAGTGGTTATTGATATTGCATGTGATTATTCGACTAGTGGAATATCCATGTGAATAAGTAAATGACATTATTTCATTTTATTTTTTCCATATTATGCTGAAGCTCATGTTTAAAAGTCTTTTGTTTTAGTTACACATTGCCTTAAATTTTTATGTTTATTTATGAATGTTTCCGCTATATTGTTATCCTTACTGAGCATCTGAGCTCACCCCTTTCTAGGTTTTATTTTTCCCAGGACGTGAAGAAATATTTTATGAATGGCTTGTAGGGATAGTTTTATGGGGATATGAGTTTGGAATACAGAGACTATGTTATTGTAGTTTTTCACTTTATGATGTAATGTAAGACTTATGAATATATCTAATGTTTCCAAGTCTACTGAACTAATCGGTCTTTCAAGATTTGATCTTTTGTGATCATAACAATGTTATGTAATAATTCACTGACTCTGTGTAACTGGGGTTGGGGTGTTACATTATCCTAGGGAATATAAATTTTTATACTATATAAATTATATAAGAACACATGTTGAAAATAAGAAAATCAAAAGCATAATTCTACTTATTCAATTGTAAAAATACATTTAAAAATAAAAACAAGATTCTTAAGTTAGAATGATGATAAATATAATATAAAACACCATTATAACATGGAATAAAAAAACGTTTTGTGGATCATATAATATCAGTACTAAAAAATATATCACATGACATATAATATAACTTCTAGAAAAATATAAAGAACATAGAAAAATCAAAAAATTTAACATGTGGCATACAACTTAATAGAATATAAGTCAAAAATATAAAAATACCGATCGAAATATATAAAATTGAAAATAATCCACAAACAGAACATAAAAAAAACATATATGTTCTTTGTTAGTGTGAATGTTTGTGTGCTGTAATATTTCTATGGAAATTATTTATAAATGTTATAAATACATTTTCTATGAAAATTTATTATCACATGTATATGTTACAAATTTTATATGTGTAATAAATTTATATATATTATTAATGTATTGTTTTATTTAAAAATTATAAAAATCTTACGTGCAGTTTAAAAATATATATTTTTATGTTTAAAAAAAATTAGTGAATTTTTTTGTGTATTATAAATGTTTGTAGTTTTATTTAAAAATTTAATGTTTTGTGTTATAAATGTTTTGTGTGTTAATAATTATCTAATCAAATTTTATATATATCAAATAAAATTACACAAAAATGATATCTAACAAAAAAAATAGTGTATCAAATATACTAAATATTATTATAAAAGTTGAACTATTAGGCTTGAAAATAGACTTAATTTTATTCAACCTTTGAAATAAAAATAATCAGGAATATTCCTCTACAAAATGACAATCATTTTATGTTTTCATTGAAAAATATATCAATTTTACTCTTTCCTTCAATATAAAAAATTCAATTTTAGAATTTAGAAGTATATAGATTATTAGAACCCCATCAAATGGATTAATAATATATGATGATTGAGATATATCTTTGTTATTTTGTGGGGTTAGTCTTGAACCCATCCCTTATACATGCCATGGATGATCCTTTCTTAAAACATTTTCAATTATATCCTTCTCATAGACTGATGCTTATTGCAATGGGTTCAAATCCCATACTCCAAAAATTTAAAACTATAAATGAAGAACTATCAACAATATTGTGATGAATTATATCCATGTCAAAATACTCTTTAATTAGTTAATTTATTATTAATATTTATCTATAGTAATGGAATAACATTAAATTCAAAGTAAAAATATTCACTATAATTTCTTTGGAATTCTCATTCACAAAACTTCTATAAGGTTTCTTATAAACATAAAACCACATATACATTCTTCCAACCATGATACCCACCCATTTAATCGACATAAAACATTCATGTCCATAATAGTTAGTTTTTTTAATGTAATATAATAATATAAATAATTTCCCATAGAACATAACCAAACATAATATTTTCCTTTAAAAAATATTAAAATCAATTTTGTGAGAATTTAATATTTTATCTACATAATACATTTTTTTGATAAATCTCATTAAAAATTATATTAATAAAAATTACAAATAAGTTTAATCTATTATATTATGATACTATACAATATGATATTACTATATATGGTGCAATATTTTTAATATTTAAAACATATTGCATTGATCTATAAACACCCATTCTAACACTTTCTCATGGATATTCTAACTTCTTAGAGATGTTTCAATAAACTCATTCCAGGACCTTTTTATGAATTCCTTCAATTATTTACCAAACTTCATCAACAACTATTGAGATGGAATCATTCTTAGTATATAAAAAAGTAATAACATCTTTATAGAACACACACAATCAAACACATTAGACACACACACACACACACATATATATATATATTGAAAAATTACATAAGATATATATATATATATATGTTGTATATATATATTTGTAGAACATGTAACATTTTATTTAAATGTTCAAAGAACATTCATATACAAATTTCTATAGATAATTTGAACAAAAATATTCGTAGAACATTTTATCTAAATGTTTACCTATGATTTCTTATAACATATCATTGAATATTTGTAATAAATGTTTACTGAAAATTGATATAAATATTATCTAAACATTTGTATAAAAATTATTTCACAACATTGTATAATTTTTTTATATAATAGTGTTTCTAATTGTTCACATAACAAAAAATATTTTTATTCAAATATTTAGAAAAAAAATTTATAAAAATTTATACATAAATTTATTAATAAAATGATAGATTTTTAATGAAAAGTTAGTTTAAATGATTAAATAACAGATAACATTGATATAAATATTTTTACAGACTATTTTAAAAGTTTTTTTTTTATAAAATGTGTTTACAAATGATACAAATGCTAACAGAAAATGTAATCTATTTTTTTCCAGAAAAAATAGATTTCACAAAGAATTAAAAACATATATTTATAAAAAGACAAAATTAAAAAATTTCATAAATGAATATTTATTATAAATACTATGAAGTGAATTGTGTAATCTGTTTTTATTTTTTTAACAATGGACTGTTTTGAATACTAATTTAGTGATTTATTGACTTTTATATATAATACCTCATTCTTTAAAGAAATTAGAATTTGTTTGCAATCCCCATAATTGATAGGTATGATCACCATCTTGAAATATAGTTATAGAGGATCTATACAGATATATTAAATAAATCACCAGTTAGTACCCCATTTTTATAAAATAAGATAACTATTTTATAAAATTTTATGTTTTAGACATCTACTTATATATAGCAGTATCTTTTTTCAGGTTATATGTATATGTTCAGAAAATGAATTCAGTAAATATTATAAACATATAATATATATTTACCTTATTATTATAATAGTAACACTCTACCATTCTTGAGAATGTGGAGGAGACACCAAATTTTCAACTAAAATTGGTTCATCATTGGCTAGAGTTCGATATTATCTAGGCTAGATGCTGTATCAAATTCTACCTCAAGTATATGGGAATCTAAATAGTCCTCTTAATGTTATTATGACACAAGAATATTATATGATTTCACAATATAAGGTTTCCAAATCATTTTTTAACATGGAATTTATTTACTAAAAAATTAAAATATAAGAAAAATTTTATAACAAAAACAATTATAAATTAAAAAAGTCAAATTATCTATATATTTAATTATATTAATATTCAGTATCTATATTTTTAGCCTCTATTTCCAAGATAACCTATTTATATTCACCATTCCTTTTGATACTATCATATTAAATCTAATTAGAGGAAAACCATGAAATATCTTATCGCTGATAGAGTTTATTGTCAAAAATAATTGCTTAACTTTATTACACATATTATAAAAATCCCTTTGTTTAAATTTAAAAAATAATAATCCATCCTTCAGGCCTATCACCTATTTAATATTCCATTTTCAAATTTTAATCTATGATATATGAATTCAAGTTCCAGATTACTAGTACGGATTTAATGAGAGAAGATATCAAAAGTGAAATGTAACAAATCATTCATGATAACCCTGGGAATATTGATCCAATGTAATTTGAATTACATAACTAAAAACTGTACATGATATTACAATTCAATGGTATCAATTGACTATACATATTTCCCCTACTAAATGAGCGTAACTATACCACTATTTTGTGCTTTCAATACTTTTTGATAATCAATTATATGAAACTTAAAACCATAATACCATACGAATAAAATGTCATATCTTACATAAGGGATGTGTAATAAAAAACAACAAAACATTCAGTAATTTATCCTGATTTTAAACATTAATGATATATGAAAATGGAAGTGATATATTTTTATTAATATAAAATATTATAAATATGAATTTGAGTATGATCTAAGATTATATGGAAACCATTCAATATGAAATTTATTAATTACTTATGTTATATTTGTATCATATTTAGCTCAATCTCAAATTTTTTTATTTGTTTATGTTTTAGATCATCAATAATTTTTTTATAAAATCTGTTTATTAAGTTACACCAATTAATGTTGTTGTAATAACTCTAATTGTGTTGTCATAAAATTTGATATCCACCCCACCCATCGATATATAATTGAAAATAAAAAATATTTATTATCAAATTAAGAATGATTCAAGATTTCATAAACACATATAACTCAATTGAATCTTTTCTAATTAAATCTAAATCCCCAGTAAAAATGTGACACTCTTTGAATAGATAAAATTCACAAGTAGTTACTTTAAGTTGATTATTGTTTTTCACATATGGATTGAAAAAAATAAGTACCTAATTAAAAATAAATATAGAAACAAAATAAAATTTCAATATAATGATTTTGAAAAATTAAATTCATTTTTAAGAAAAAAATAAGATTTGTGTACTTATCCATTGGATACAATAATTTATAATGTAAATGTACTCCATGGTTTTTTCCTTAATAAAATGAATAGTTAAAGGAGTCATCATGATTAAATATTAAGAAGTAAATAACATATAAAAATGAAAATAATTGGTATAATTATTTCTTGAATGTTTTATGTAAAATTAAATTTAGAGTCTTCAATCAAATTTATCATAAATAATTTTGTAAAATCAACTAAAAATAATGTTAGTTTAATTTAGAAATAACATATGAAATTCCAAATGAAATAAATGATTTATCAAAATATACTATTCATGAATTCTCCATCCATGTAAATTATGTTGATTTAATTTTACACACCTTGAAATAATTGTTGAATACCATTCATTTACTTTCAATTCCTTAATTTTCAAAGGAAGATACATTTTTATTGAATGTACACTAAAAAAATTATTGAAATATACTTCCTATTTATTTTTTCCTATATATCATATATTATAATTATTATATAAATGTACTTATTAAAATTATAGAGATACATTGATTTTTTAATCCCATTCTAGAATTTAAAATTCATATTTCCCCTAAAATGTTTCTTAATTTTCATAACATAAATAGTATTAAATATTATGTTAAATTTAAAATAACCATGTTTTAAATATTTACTCATTTGATTCCATATTTTCTTTAAAATAATTTTGATTATGTATTTTGACCTTTTCTTACACCATCTCTCCAAGAAAAGATTTATTATTATTATTTATTGGATTTTTTAATTTCCCAAATATTTTGGAAAAAGATAAATACATATGGTACATTATCAATTAAAATTTTCCATTAAATCATTCCATGTAAATAATAAATATATGAGATACATAAATATATTAGTGATGAAATCCAAAGAACTGACCCGTGCTACCACTTAACTGGTACCCTAAAAGATAAAAAACATGGCCTGAATGGGGTTCTCGATCCCCATAGGTAGGAAACTAATTCCCATACCTCAATAATATAATGTAGGTAATAGTTTTATACTAATATAACCATAAAAAAGTAGTGAAATCTACCCGAAATATAGAATGACCTATATAATTATTAGACATCCATATATATCCAATAAGAAGATATAAATTGAAAAACTTACCAAAATTGTTTAATCACATAAACATCCATTAAAAAATTAACAATTTTATATGCTAAATAAAATATAGTGTAATAAGATACAATATGAATTCAAAGTAATATACATCAAGTTGAACAAGAATATAAATCATCCCCAAAATAAAATAGATCAAGAACCACTCTATCAAATCCTCAACATAATCTACAGTCACTCACCACATCCCTACACATCTAGCACCAAAATAACCAAAACCTTAATGTTTAGAAATGGAACTTGGTATTTGAAAGGAAACATATGAGTTGGAAACAAACACACATAGAAAAATGTATATGTTGGGTGTTAGACAAATAGTACCATTAGTATTTCACCAAAGAGCATATGTATTTTACTTTATCAAATAGTTTATAACTACTCACTTTAATGTAATAATAAAATAAGTTATCCACATGTTAATAGGTAAAACCATTGAACATTCCATAACCACATTTATAATATATCCTCCATTTTTAAATATAAAAAATCTGGAACTAGGATATTAGTTAAACATGTTCAAACCATGGAAAGTTGACCTAAAATTTGTAATAAAACTTCAAACAATTTTTCATTACTATTTTCTAAAAAATTAATAAAATAAACCTATCAAAAAAATACCATATTTTTCATAAAAAACTCATCAAAACCATTATATTAATCTTGTTTGTAAAAACACCATGTTTTTTTTATTAAAAACCACACTTTTTAAAAAAAAATTATAAACCAAATTGAATGAAATATAACACCATAAATGGAAAAGGACATTGGTAGAATTAGGCACCAAGATATAATAATAAAATTATACAAATGAATAAAAAAAATAATGTTCCATATAATCACATCCTTGGGAATAGATATATGATATGGAATTGATCAACTAACCAATCATTAAAATGAAGAAAACATCATGGGAAACTAATGATAGTTGTTTTTGAAGAACCACTATTCAATTAATTTATTATTTACCTAATACTACACCCTAGTGGCATAAATATAGGTCAATCAGAAGGTGGGCACATGCACACATAGATTACTTTATTTTTACTATTATATTATATCTAATATAAAACTAACATAAATAATATATATGGAGTTGAAATTTAATATTCATGAAATATAAATATTATAAATATATAAATGAAAATTCAATAAAAAATGTTTTTAGAAGAAATAATGAAGGATATTGTTCTTGGGAGTTTATGGTGATTGAAATAATTATTCCGAATGGTTCTCAATATTCAACTCAATGAGGTGATCAAGACATGTCAAAAATCACCCTATGATTTGATTTATTATCACCCCATACTAAGAACTCTGTATAACTTAAAATTCTATTCCATAAGTCAACTTTCAGACCACTTACTTGACCTAACAATCTATTAAATACTCCACCATATACATGACACAAATAGTGAAGGGAAGGAAAATAAAAAATAAGGATAAGAACATAGTGGTAGAGAAAACTGAGAAAAACGGTCACCATAATCAATTTAGCCACAACATAATTGATAATAATTGAATAAATGTATAGTAAATATAGTATAATAAATCTCAATAAATCAACCATTCTCTCTATTGAACAATATGTGTGGTTAGTTCTCTCTTTTTATTGGAGTTTATAAGGGAACAATGGTGGGAGATGACATAAAATTAAAATAGAAGAAAGTAGTTTCGAATAAAAATAATAAACTAAAATATAAATAATATTACTAAATACAATACACTAAAAATATAAGACAAATTTCCAAAACATTCTACCCCAAAGTTGCCAACCCCTTGTAAGAAAGAAGGGAAACATTATTATAGGGATATGGGGTAAAATTTGTAGCTCTAAAATTATACTCGGATAATTTCAACGTGTTATCCCAATTTAATGACCAAATTGGAATAGTGTATCTTAATAAAAGTTTTTTTGGTTACTTTGAATCTTTATATGAAAAAAGTACCAGCTTTATTTTCCATGTTAGGAGAGAGATATGAATGTTTTACATTGGGACATTTACTATATCTAGGTGAATCTTTATATTACCCAACATTGAATTATAGTACATTTATATCCTTAAAAACTAGTGAATCACCTGTGGAAAACTTAATAAAAGTATTTTATTTAAAAATTATATATCTTAATGTCATATTTGAGCACATTTGGTATTTCAATTTAAGATATATGGGCACATATTAAAAAATCCTTAGATTGGTGCGTAGTTTTCGAGGCCTGTATTTTGATTTGATTTAGGGCCTCCAAATAATAGAAATATCTTGGGGTATAGAAAAAATAAATGTATAAAATGTTGTTTGGAATATTAAAAAAGTAATTTTTAAATTTTATTAAGTTTTTTAAATGTTATGGAAGAAATAATTAATAAATATAAAACAGTTAATTTCCAAAAATATGCCATTTTTACAAATAAGCTCAAAATTCCACTAAATCCACACAATATGACAATTTCCCATAAAAAATAAATGTTGATATTATAAAAATTTAATTAAAGAATAAAATATTTTAAAAAAATTGTTTCATCACTCCCGCAGACATAATGATTTTACTCAAGTGCAATCATCATATATTCAAATAATAATCCAAAGAACAACAAAAAATGAGAAAATATACATGAAATTTTCAAAAACATAATGTCATCACGTATCTTATTTGAAAAAAATTATTTAATTTTAATTAAATGAATTTAAACATGTTAAAATTCAAAAATCCATTCATGGACTAATCACATCCTACCTCACCTTGAATTTAACGTCACTCTTTACTCAAGAGAAATTAAATCCGAAGTTATGCTCATACATGGAAGGTGAATCTATCACCATAGGCTTATAAAAATACTAATTTATCCTAAAAATGAAACATAAATATATTTTAAATCATGAGATATTTTTATCGGATAATTTTGTGGCTTTCGTTTGGTGGAAAAAATGATTTAAAAATTCTTGGACAGAAAGAGGTGGCATGACTATTAGGTATAATGAATGAATAATTAAAATGAAAATACAAGATAAAACTCACTAAAATCCTATAAAAAATTTAAAACACAACACCAACCCCTTTTTTTACATGATATATTATTCATTATGTCATTAAAATTTATTATATCATCTATGTTATCCATTTTTTAAAGCTCATGAAAGGCCTAAATTTAATTTGTTTTTCGATTTTTTCATGGAGGTTGAGATAATGTTTGAATTAATGACTGAATGAAAATTAATTCCCTAGATTTTATAGAGATAAATTATTCATAAAATAAATTTCAATGAATAATTCATGAGCATTTACATTTTTTTCCTTTTTCTATTTGTTTCTTTTGTTTTAATTTTTTTGATGGAGAACCGAATGAAGAAATAATGCACAATGAAATGAAGACTCAAGAACAATTACATTTTTATAGAATGATCAATATGATAAAACACACCCCACATCACCCAAAAATGAAACAAATTCCAATTAATTCAAATTAAATTCCCTTACCCCAAACTCAATCTTGAAATATCCATGAACAAACAGTAAGAGTGTGGGTAGGTAAGGAAAATTGTCTTGTAATGTGGCTTAAAACTCTAAGACAATTCATAGAATATAAGGTATAATAATGGATATATATAAAGGGTAGATCTTAAGTTAATATTTCTTTATCCATAGAATCACCTAAATCATTTCATAAACATTTCATGAAATTCAATACTTTGAAAGTGAAAAATCACAAGTTCTAGTTCTCATTAAAAATCCATGTTTCTCTTAAGAATGTGTGGGTATTATAAATAATATATATACGTGTTTCCGAATACATTACATTGGTATAAAAATATTTTGAGTAAGTGTTTAATATAATTGGATTTCAAAAAATGGTCAAACTCATAAAAATTCTTGAAATTCCAATTTAAGGAAAAATTTTACACATCAATTATCCTTTAACTTCCATTGCATCAAAAATATTATAAATTCATCAAAATAAATTCCTGTGTAAAAAACCATCAGATTATTCCATGAAGATCATGGTTTTGGAAAATAAAAAAATAAAAAAAATAAAATCACACAAAAATATATCTATTAATCTCACAATCCCCCACACTTAGATTCAACTACAACTCATTTCAGATAAATAAAAAAATAAATATAAGTGTAGAAAAACAAAAGAGAAAGACATATAGAACATGGATTTATTTACCAGTTAAATCCTTAAGTTATGCCCTTAAATAATTCAACTAGTCCTATAAATCATGAAACATAGAGAATAATATGAATAATAAATAAAAGTAAATAGAAAGATAAAAGAGGATAGAACATAGTTTAAACCCCCATGTGGGTGCTCGGTTTTTAATACCCATAGCCAGGAAGATGTAGTGGTCTCACTCTTATATGACTCTGGATGTGGAATATTTAATAGAAACCACCAAATTTTATTTTTCCAAACATATATCAGTAGATTCCCGGAGTGATAACCCCCAATGAAAATAAAAATTCTCCCAACCCACAAAATAGATGAAAGAGAAAATTTAAGATCAAGAGGGGATGTGAAAGAATATAGGGGTGCTCCCAGTTTTGTTCATCAGGAGGAGTGGTGTACACTAGTGATGAATTTACTAAAATAGGATTCAGATTCTATTATGGTTTGGGATTATAAAATGAGTCCAAAATTATTTGTTGTTTTTCTCAATCTTCCTCAAGTGCACTAGTGTACAACTCGACTAGGTCCTCCACTCTCTCTTAAACACAACCAACATCTTAATCTTCTTCAACCAGGGCATGTAGTAATGGTCACAATTCTAAAATATCAACATATTGGATATTAGTTAAAATTAAAAATAAATGATATTTTTATAAAAATAATGTTCATAAGTTCTATCTCACTTAAAATTTCATCTTCACCCTCTTTTTCCTCAATCAGCGTATCTTGTAATTCATTTGATAGAGAGGGAAGTTGATCTTCATGTTTGGATTAAACATCAACAATTCATTCCAAGATTTTAGGTGGAATGAAAAACTCATTATACAAATTTTTTTTTCATCACTAATACATTAACTTCTTCAACTTTTGTAGACAACAATCCTACCATCTTTCAAGATTTTTCTAGAACATAGAAATTATTTTCAATCATTAGGGTATTTTGTTACATTTCATTATTGAACATATCTTATACACTATGATCACTATAAAATTTATAAATAGGAAAATAATTATTTTAATCTCCATAAAAATGTATCTTGGCCAAAGAAATGAATGATATTAAATGAAGTTCTTTTTTATTTTTTCTTAAAATTTTGATTATTTTTGATTTTTTTTAAAAATGTGCATACACTCTTAGACTCTTTCAAAATGGTGAAAAATAACTAAAAGTGGTTTTTTTGTGAACCATTATTCAATTAATTTCTTATTTACCTATGACTGCACTATAGTGGCATAACCTACAATCGATCATAAAGAATCCACTTACACACACTGATTTTTATATTGTCACTATTATATTCTATATAATATAAAACTAACTTAGATAATATATATGGGGAGGGAATTTGAAATTAAAAGAAATATAAATATTAAAAATATACAAATTATAATTCAATACAAAATGTTGTTATGAGAAAGAATGAAGGAAGGTGATTTTTCCTGGGAGTTTACAATGATTGAAATAATTGTTCAGAATGGTTCTCACTATTCAACTCAATGAGGTTATCAATTCGTAATGCACGCCACCTTCCATTTGAACTTTAATCATCCCATAACAAGGAATCTTCATATAAGGAAATTATATTCCTTAATTCAACTATGAGACCCACTCTATTACCATCAAAATCTATGGCATACTCCACCGTATGCATGGCACAAACACTAAAGGGAATGAAAATTATAAATGAGAAGAAGAACATGGTTGTAGAGAAATCATAGATAACACTCTCCATAATTGATTTTACAACCCCTAAAATTACTATAATTTGATTAATAGATAGAAAATTAATCATTTTAAAACACAATCAATACACCATTCTCTCCCTCAAACAAGCATCGATGTGAGTTCTCCATCTTTAGTAGAGTTAAGAAGTGAACTATAGTAGGAGAACACATAAAAATTTAATGTAATAAAGGATATATGAAGAATAAAAATAACATATTAAAAGATAAATAAATTTATTGATTAAAATAAACTAAATATATACAATAAATATACAAAAAAACCAACCCCCATGTTTCCAATACCTTGAAACGAAAAGGGATAAATTTATATAGGTAGAGGTGGTAGAAATTTTGGCTCCAATATATTTCTTCAAAAGTTGTTGTGGGTTATCACAATTTAATGACCAAATTTGGATAGCGTGTATTCAAGAAAGTTTTTATTTGATTTCTTATATTTATATCCAAATAATATCATCTTTATTTTCCATGTTTGGAGAGATTTATGGATTTTTTACTCAGAGAAATTTATTCTATCCATGCAACTCTTCATATCCCCCTACTCCAAGTTGTAGTGAATTTATGGCCTCTATAATGAAGTAATAATGCAATGAAACATTAATAAAATTACTTCATATAGATTTAATCTATCTTAATGTTAGATTTGTGCTAATTTGGTTTTTCCATTTAAAATATATGGTGTAGAGACCCGAAACATGACGTACATGGACAGTAAATTACTTTTGCGGAGTACTTAATACATAACAAAAAGAAACACACAAGGACCGTAATAGTTTATTGTCTTTGGAAACTCGGAACAAAATCTTCTAACCGTGGTGAAAGATCTTAAATATCTCACATAATGGTCTTACCCTTTTTGTTTTCTTACCTTAAACCTTTATTTATATCCTAGGGAAAAGAAAACATAAAAAGAGTGAGCTCAAATGCTCAATAAGGGTAAACATAGAGAACATAAAACAGTCCATATACATTTGAATGCAAAAACATGAACATGAAATATGAACATAAAAATCTTGAGCAAAGAATTAAGTATTCTATGTACATAAAGCATATATCATAAAGGAACATCAATCATGATAAAGTGGAATGGGAATGAAACATGTAATTATGGAAAACCATTAAGCACATGATATGATTTCCATTATAGCCAAGGCATTGCTGCCAAGACCATATTAGTGGACAAAGTCCCTTTCTTAATCGAGTTTACTCCTCGTTCCATTCCGGTATCACTGAACCAGATTAACTTACCATTACATTCATGTCTATCTCATGAGATATAAATATTTACCCAATGAATTGGAGGGAGATATAGGTCCCACCCATCTCATAATGAAATCATTCTTACTTATGCCACAACATAATCATAAATCCTTTATCATATCCCAAAGAATAAAATGGGTTTCATAAACATCATCCCAACATAACATAATCCATATAAAAAAAATATATATCATTTCATCATAAGAGAAGTGAAACCATGTAAATCATAGAGACATTATACTTGAAACATAAACATTCTAAATAATTTCATCTTAGATGGAAAATTGTTTTTATAAAACACTTGAAATGAATTCAGAGGAAAATATCCTTTCTCCTTAAAAATCATTTTCTTTTCACAAAATGAAACAAAAATTTAAAAGAAAAGGATTTTATTGAAAATAACCATGAAAACATGTAGAGTAAGATTCTTGAAAATTAGGTGATATGAAACTGTAAAAATCCATTCATGCCGTATAAGTTTAAAAAACATTCTCCTCGAACTTTTGTCGGAAAAGTCAAAATGTTACTCGTATGGTAAAAAAAATAATAATTACTTCCATAAAATGTGGTAAAAGTCAAAAATGGGTAAAAAGGACTTTAAACATACATGAAACCATTTTTATAAAATAGGTTCATGGATGATAAATATAACCCTAGTGAACACTTACGAATAAACAATCTCGGATAAAAACGAGATTGGAGAAGTTATCCCTTACCTTTGGTCCGATATGCTTCATACATATCCGAACCTCTTGTATAATTATTTAAATAACTTCATTGACTTATTACAGAATCATATTCATTTTTATGATATCATATATGGTTTACTTATGACTTTATATTACCCGTTCTTTTGTAAATTTCCATGTTAAAGTAGCATTTTGGGTGAAATCATTTTATTTATCGTACGTGTTTGGACTTGTTGTTCTTGATATTATTATTAATTATATCATTTTTTAATTAGAATGTAAATCATGATTTATATATCATATATATTCAGTATATATATATAATAGATAGATAAATTAAATGAAATACACCATTTATGGAGACGGTAGGTCGTACGTACGCATGAACGCTGTTTTCCTTTCCTTATTGAATTGAATTGAAGTAAGTTGATGACATATATATATATACATAATTCCAGTATCTTTATTATGTCATATATTTCATTGTTATTCATTATATATACTTTATAATCATTCTTGAATGGTTAACATGGAGAATGGATCTCATCGCGTCATGGAGACGGTAATCCGTACGTACGCACGAGGGATGATATCGTTACCATAATTATTGAATTGAATTTTATTGGATGATATAATATCTCAGAGTCAGTATTATGTTATAATAACTATATATAGTTATTTTATACACCATTATACCCATCCAAGTAAGGTGGTGGTGGAAAAACAGATTACACCACGATGTGGAGACGGTATTCCGTACATATGCACGCACGATGATTTCATTTTCCATAGGATGGATAGAAGGTGAAATGGGTTTGTTTCATATTTATAATAGAATATAAGTATATTAGTGATTCTGATGTTATTACTTTATAATGAAACAACTAAAGAAGAAGAAGTTGAAGAAGAAAAAAACATGAAAGAATTGGTAGAAGAGATTACCTCTTCTTCGACGCACCTATTTTATGATTCCTCTTAAGGCACTAGATTTGATCTTTTGAGGAGACCAGAACCTCTATAATGTTTATAAGGAAGTTTAGAAGGGAACTGGGCAGGTTTTGGCTGAGCTTGAAAGCTCAAAATTGTGTAAAGAGAAGAGGGAGGAGGTGCCCTTTTACAAGGGAGGAGAGGAGCACCTTAGAAAAAACATAAAATATTATTTTATAATAAAGTCATATTCAGTTTATAATAGCTCCAAATTGATTTATTTTGAAGCTGAAGTGGGGATGGGTCTCAATCCCACCAACCAGTAGGTTTTAGACAGGTTTAGGTTACTATTTTAACCTTATTATTTAGATTTAACTCTAAGTTAAATAATTTAACTTTTACCATGTCTTCTAGTTTTCTTACACTATATGGTTAATGAACATACTATAACAAGCCAAACTAACCCCTAGTGGTTCATTATTAATATATATAACCTTATCTAAGTCATTTGGCCAAACATTATATTTTTATGAAAATAATAACAATTAATAATATAATATTTTTAAAAAAACTATTTTATGTAAATTTTTACACTATTTGGTAATTGATTTCAGTGAAAATCATAACAGCCTGATTAGTTAGAAAAAAGTTAATTAAACAAATACTAACTTGTCATATTGACCTTGAAAATTAGTGTAATTCCTAAAAAGTCTTCAAATTACCTTTATTTGGGTATTTATAATATCAATTAGTTTAATATTTCCTTATTTAGGGAATTACTGCATCACCATTGTATCATAAATAAATTAAATTATTTAATATCTAAAAATTATAAATAAAATACCATTAGGTAGGAAATCTGTTTATATTTCTAATTAATATTTATAGTCTAATGTATCTTATGTAAGACCCTATATTAAAAATGTTTTAGTTATTATACTTTGATTTTAACTATTTTAACTCTTTTTTAAATAAAATAATAATAAATATCTTAATCTAATCCAAGTGGACCTAATGGGTAATATTTTATTCCAAAGATTGTTTTTGGTCTAATTACACTTATCCAATTGAATCGGTACATGTGTTAGGGTAATAATAATATCATTTTTACCCTTAATTTCTATATTTACTTTTAACTGTGGTAAATAAAAGTAAAAAGTTACTATTCGCCAAAAATTATTTTTATATTATTGAACCACATTTTACTGCTTGATATTAACCGTGTCTCTCGGATTTTTGAAATTCCACTCACAGAAGCGGTAAAATTAAGTTTTATGTAAATTTTAAAATTCTCCAAGGAGGTGGGTAAAAGACGGTGAAAATTTCAATATAATCTTATATATCTAAAATTATTATAAAATAAATCCAATGAATTACATTGAACTTATATGAGTATTATGTATCAATTTTGACCTAAAATAAATTTACATAAAATAAATAATTATTTAAATAAAAAGTCGGTTTTTAAATAGTAACCCAGTGTTTTCACTATTCATCAAAAATTGAATGTTTTCAAAAAAATACAAAAAATTCACCCTAGGATAATTTCGATATTCCGAATCCAAAAATTAAGTCTTTTTTGAAAGATAAAATTTATAAAATTTCAAAAGGTGGGTATTACTATTTATATCAGCTAGTTTATATAATATTTTAATAACATATCATTGTTTAGTGAAACTCGGTATTGTGTACAACACACGCTATCGTGGAAGGTCGATATTGCGTGTAATGAAAGCCAAGTCAGGGTTGATTGTAGTAAATGATTCATTTGTTGTTGCGTATAATTGAATCCAACAGTATTTCATTTATACATTGAATATATATATATATATATACACTCAATGTTGCGTAAAATAACTTCTATCAAACGAACTTGAAATTATGTGTAACACGATCCAAGATTAGTGTTGTGTATACTACAAGATAATATGGGGCTGTGTATAGCGCAAGATAATCTTGGTGTAGTATACAACAGAAGATATGAAAGAAATTAAAAATAATATATCTTATAAAATCTCGGGGTGTTACATTCTACCCCCCTTAAAATGAATTTCTCCCTTGAAATTCATCGGAGTTATAAATCATTTACTACTTGAAAGTTTCTTTAACAGAAACCCACATAGTAGAAAGGAATACTAAAGCTTAATTTTAAAAACTAATATATGAAACGAAACAGTTACCCGAATTAACTTATCCATGGGTTTCCACAAAGGAGAGCCTAGGTGAAAATATAGATATGGAAGAGAAATATAACCATCAAGTTATGATAGAGAGTGGTAGAGAACATGGATATGAAAAATCCAACAATCACAAAGCCATAAATTTGTGATGATCAAAGGAACCATCTGATTCATCAGATATCAGAGTACTAGGACAACATTTTTGGTTTCCAAGATCATTTCCCTAACGTTGATAAACTTTTACATAAAAAGAAATACTTACTTGATTTCAGTGTAATATCATCATTCATCATTCCATGAACAATTTTCACTTCATATCAATTTAAATAAATGAAGATGAATTTGTCATTCATGAAGTGTTAGCAGATCATGTAATAGAATGATACGTCATCCCATCTGTTTCTATCACAAAAACGTTAGCATAAGTTATTAAATATACCTAAGTCCATCTATGGTGAGATTAATCGTATATGATTCCAACAATGGACTTATACTTCATCTATCATACTGCTTGATAAAATAAAACTAGTTTCTACAAACCAGGTACTTCTTGTAGGCCAGTGGTAGGCGATAAAGGCCTATCGCACTTCGGTTGTGGGTTTGATTCCCACATCCCTGTCCGACATGATGGGTTGTCGCTCGTCCTATGGGTTTTCCTTTTTTCTAAAACTAATTTATTATAACATTCCTTCAATAATATCAAAAAAAGTTCTAGCCTTAGACAATACTATCTTATGTCTAACTTAATTCATTTCAATCTTTAGGCGTATCCAAAATACTTCGGTCCAAGATCATAGTCTAAAGAAAACAATAACTAGAAATGTCATCTACCGAGCATGTTAATAAGATCATTTATCCCCCATATATCATACGCTATATCTTGTTGGTCACATTCCAAAAATGTGAATACCTTAATCATGTATTCCCTTGAAAAAAAAATAAATACCCATTGAACCCTAGTGAAAACATGAATGCTGTCAAAATTTAACACTTTCCATATACCAAAATCCCAAAATTTCTATATACTCAAACTATGATATCACTTTGTCCTTATATCATTCATGAGCTCATTAATACTATCAAACATCTCATTATCTCCTTATCCTTTCATTATCCACTTATCATATACTTTACAAAAATATTTCAATCACTTTTCATGGTTACCCATACCATATAATTATCGAAAACCACAAGAAACCATTACATAGATATTCCAATGTTCCATAATACTATAAATGAGATCACATTACATAAACACATAATCATTCCAGCACATCGTTGTCATACTCAACATTGCTAATAGTGATCGCATGCAACTTCCCTTTGTCCTTTTCCTTAAGAGGTTGTTGATGTCGATCATCATTAAACCTTGGATTAGGGCATTGGTTAGAATAATGCCCCATTTCCTTGAACTTGTAGCATTGAAGTGTTGGTGGAGCATTATCTGTATTCTTTTCCTTATTCACTTCATTAGAAAACTTTTTCCCATTACGTCAGCACTCAACTACTCAATGACCTTCTTTTCCACACTTGAAACATTTTATAGTCCTTTTATAAAATATACACCATGCTTATTTATGCACTTTGAGCATAAAGAAACATTCATCTTATTTTCACCATTGTTCTGATATTTCTACTTGAACTTTGTATTTCGTTTCTTGTCAGAACCACGAGATGGATATGTAACACCAACTTCTAGTTCTATCTTGATAACACAACTCACAATTTATTTATAGCTACTGAAGTCTCTTATAGATAAATCTCTTTGAATACTTGGTTTTAAGCCACTGAATAATCGATCAACATTACTTTCAGGTTGGATGATAAATCCAGATGCATACCTTGAAAGCCTTGTAAAATTCTCTTCATATATACCAACAGATTCATCATCCTTTTGCTTAATATCAAGGAACTCCTTTTCCATCTTTGTTAGAAGAATAATAGGGAAGTACTTATTGAAAAATAATTCCTTGAACTCATCCCATTCCATGGATTCAATTTAATCTTGGGGACTTCTTTTCTTAATTAGAGTCCAACACTAGTCTGCTTCACCTTCTAACTAGTAAATAGCCAAAATGACTTTTTCTTGTTCTGAAAAAAAAATTATGGAAAATATCTTTTCAATGGTTCTGATCCATTGTTCAGAAACAAGTGTCTAAGAAGACCCATTAAAAGAAGGTGGATGTTTCCTCATAAAGGACCCAAAAGAATATTGTTCCCGAATCTGATCATTTGGAAGTCCAGAATGATTCATATCTTGTGTAAGTATAACAATAATATTTTTCACTCCATCTCCCATAACATTGGTTTTTTCAAAAGGTAAATCATTTCATTGTCTATTACATTGATCAACACGGTTCCTTCGTGTTCCAACCATTATCTAAAACCCAAAAAGAACAGTGCGAGATGAAAAAATCATTCTTGGAAAACACCATAATAAAGGGGAATTACCTTCAATATATAATATATTAGGTTTAATTCTAAGATCGTTACCATAATTCTAGGACTACAACCTATTATTATACTTATCCTTAGGGACATCCCTAGACATACCTTAGAAATATCTCTAGGGATTTCACTAAAGTTTTCGCATCCTAGTCTCCAGATGTTAACTAAACCTTTCTTCTGATACCAACTATAGAGACCTGAAGCTTGACCTACATGGACATTACATTACTTTTTCGGAGTACTTAATACATAAAATAAAGAAACAGACAAGGACCGTAATATTTTAGTGTCTTTGGAAACTCGGAACAAAATCTTCTAATCGTAGTGAAAGATATTCAATATCTCCCATAAAGATCATCCCCTTTTTGTTTTCCTACCTAAAACCTTTCTTTATATCCTGGGGAAAATAAAACATAAAAATGGTGAGCTCAAATTCTCAGTAAGGGTAAACATAGAGCACATAAAACAATCCATATACATTTGAGTGCAAAAACATGAACATAAAATCTAAACGTCAAAATATTGAGCAAAGACATAAGTCTTGGAAGTACGTAAGGAATATATTATAAAGGAAAATCAATCATGATAAAATATTATGGGAATGAAACATGTAATTGTGGAAAACCATTAAGAACATGATATGATTTCCATAGTAGCCAAGGAATTACTGCCAAGACCATCTTAGTGGACAAAGTCCCTTTTTGAATCGAGTTCACTCCTCATTCCAGTCCTGTATCACTGAACCGGATTAACTTATAGTTATAGCCATGTCTATCTCATGAGATATAAATCTTTACCAAATGAATTGGAGGGAGATATAGGTCCCACCCATCTCATAATGAAATCTTTCTTACTTGTGCCACAACATAAACATAAATCCTTCATCATAACCCAATGAATAAAATGGGTTTCATAAACATCATCCCATCATAACGTAATCCATATAAAAAATGGATATCACTTCATCATAAGAAAAGTGAAACCAAGAAAATTATAGAGACATTATACTTGAAACATAAACATTCTAAATATTGTCATCTTAGATGGAAAATAGTTTTGATAAAACACTTGATATGAATTCTTGAGGAAAATATCCTTTCTCCTTAAAAATAATTTTCATTTCACAAAATGCCGCAAAATTTTAAAATAAAAGGATTTTACTAAAAATAATCATGAAAACTTGTAGAGTAAGCTTCTTTAAAATTAGGCGATATGAAACCGTAAAAATCCGTTCATGCCGTATAATTTAAAAAAACATTCTCCTCGTACTTTTGTCGGAAAAGTCAAAATGATACACGTATGGTAAAAAAAAGAATAATTGCTTCCATAACATGTGGTAAAAGTCAAAAATGGGTAAAAAATACTTTAAAAATACATGAAACCATTTTTAGAAAATAGGTACATGTATGATAAATATAACCCCAGTAAATACTTACGAATAAACAATCTCGGATAAAAACGAGATTGGAGAAGTTATCCCTTACCTTAGGTCCGATATGATTTGTACATATCCAAACCTCCTGTAAAATGATTTAAATAATGTAATTGACTTATTACAGAATCATATTCATTTTTATGATATCATATATGGTTTACTTATGACTTTATATTACCCATTATTTTGTAAATTCCATGTTAAAGTTGAATTTTGGGTAAAATCGTTTTATTTATCGTACGTGTGTGGAATTGTTATTCTTGATATTATTATTACTGATATCATGTTTTACTGAGAATTTAAATCATGATTTATATATCATATATATTCAGTATATATATATAATAGATATATAAATGAAATGAAATACACCGTCCATGGTGACGGTAGGTCGTACGTACGCATGAACTCTGTTTTCCTTTCCTTATTGACTTGAATTGAAGTAAGTAGATGACATATATATATATATATAAATAACTCCAGTATCTTTATAATTTAATATATTTCATTATTATTCATTATATATACATTATAATTATTCTTGAATGGTTAACATGGAGAATGAATCTCATCGCATCGTGGAGACCGTAATCCGTACGTACGCACGAGCGATGATATCATTCCCATAATTATTGAATTGAATTGGATTGGAAGATATAAAATCTCAGAATCAGTATGATGTTATAATAACTATATATAGTTATTCTTTACACCATTATACCCATCCAAGTAAGGTGGTGGTGGAAAAACAGATTACACCACGACGTGGAGACGGTATTCCGTATGTACGCACGCGCGATGATTTCGTTTTTTGTAGGATGGATAGAAGGTGAAATGGGTTTGTTTCATATTTATAATAACATATCAGTATATTACTGATACTGATGTTATTACTTTATAATGAAACAAATAATAAGATGAATTTGAAGAAGAATGAAACTTGAAATAATTGGTAGAAGAGATTACCTCTTCTTCGACGCACCTCTTTTAAGATTCCTTTTAAGTCACTGGATTTGGCCTTTTGAGGATACCAGAACATTTATAATGTTTCTAGGGAAGTTGAGAAGGAAAATGGACAGGGTTTGGACGAGCTTTAATGCTCAAAATTGTGTAAAGGGAAGAGGGAGGAGGTGCCCTTTTATAAGGGAGGAGAGGGGCGCCTTAGGAAAAAATTAAAATATTATTTTATAATAAAGTAATATTCAGTTTATAATAGCTCCAAATTGATTTATTTCGAAGATAAAGTGGGGAAGGGTATAAATCCTCTCAACCAATTGGTTTTAGACAAGTTTAGGTTATTATTTTAACCTTATCTTTTAGATTTAACTCTATGTTAAATAATGTAACTTTTACCGTGTCGTCTTGTTTTCTTACACTATATGGTTAATAAACATACTATAACAAGACAAACGAACCCCTAGTGGTTCATTATTAATATATATATACTTATCTAAGTCATTTGGCCAAACATTATATTTTTAGAAAAACAATAACAATTAATAATATAATATTTGTTTTAAAATCTATTTTATGTCAATTTTGACATTATTTGGTAATTGATTTTTTTGAATATCATAACAGCATGATTAGTTCAAAAAAGTTAAGTAAATCAATACTAACATGTCATATTAACCTATAAAATTAATTTTATTCATAAAATGTTTCAAATTACATTTATTTGGGTATTTATAATATCAATTAGTTTAATATTTCATTATTTAAGTAATTACTGCATCACCATTGTGTCATAAATAAATTAGATTATTTAATGTCTAAAAATTATAAATAAAATACCATTAGTTGGTAAATATGTTTATATTTGTAATGAATTTTTATAGTCTAATTTATCTCACGTATAACCCTATAGTAAAAATGTTTTAGTTATTAAACATTGATTTTAAATATTTTAACTCTTTTTTAAATAAAATAATAATAAATGTCCTAATCTAATCCAAGTGGACCTTAAGGGTAATATTTCATTCCTAAGATTTGTTTTGGTCAAATTACGCTTATCCAATAGAATTAGGACATGTGTTAGGGTAATAATAATATCATTTCTACCCTTAATTACTCTATTTACTTTTAACCGTGTAAATAAAAGTTAAAAGTTACTATTCACCAAAAATTATTTTTATCTTATTGAACCACATTTTACTACTTGATATTAACTGTGTCTCTCAGATTTTTGAAATTCCACTCACAGAAGCGGTAAAATTATGTTTTATGTAAATTTTGAAAATCTCCAAGGAGGTGGGTAAAAGACGGTGAAAAGTTCAATAAAATTTTTATATATCTAAAATTATTATAAAATGACTCCAATTAATTAAATTGAACTTATATATGTATTATGTATCAATTTTGACCTAAAATAAATTTAAATAAAATAAATAATAATATAAATAAATAGTCGGTTTTTAAATAGTAACCTAGTCTTTTCACTATTCATCAAAAATAGAAAGTTTTCAGAAAAATACCAAAACTTCACCCTAGGATAATTCAGATATTAATAATTCAAAAATGAAGTCCATTTGGAATATAAAATTTATAAAATTTCAAAAACTGGGTATTACTATTCATAACGACTAGTTTATATAATATTTTAATAACCTATCGTTGTTTAGTGAAACTTAGTATTGCATACAACACACGCTATCGTGGAAGGTCACGATTACGTGTAATGAAAGCCAAGTCAGGGTTGTGTGTACGAAAATATTCATTTTTTGTTGCGTATAATAGAATCCAACCATATTTCATTTATACATTGAATATATATATACACACTCAATGTTGCGTAAATAACTTCTATAAAACGAACTTGAAATTGTGTGTAACACGATCCAAGAGTAGTGTTGTGTATACTGCAGGATAATACGGTGTTGCGTATAGCACACGATAATTTTGGTGTAGCATACAACAGAAGATATAAAATAAATTAAAATGAATATATCTTATAAAATATTGGGGTGTTACATATGGGCCCATAAAAAAATATGTAGATCATTGTAATGTTTTTGAGGCTAAGTTTATGAGATGATTTTGGGCCTCCAAAACATGAATTTAGCCTGGGTTTCAGAAGTATAAACTTTATCCTATGATGTCAAAAATCATTAAAATAATAAATTTCATAATTTTTTTCATTTTAGAAAAATTTCTGTTCAAAAAACATATTATAAATAAAATATTTAAATCCCAAAATTAATCTATTTTTTCAATTAAGCTCCAAATTTCAATAATAACTAAAAATGTAAAAATTGAGAATAAAATAACATTGCGGTGGGATTATAAACATTTAATTGTAGAATAAAATATGTGAAAATTATAGCTTCATCACTCCCCCACACTTAATCATTGCACTCCTGGGCAATCTTCATACATTCAAATCACAATCCACACAATAATCAAGAATGGGAAAATATCATTGATGATTTCAATTTTTTTGTCATGTATCATATATAAGAAAACCAATTTACAGTCATTTTAATTTCTCACATCTAAATTTTTTCAACGCAAAAAATCCATTCATGTCCCAATCACTACCTACCACACCTTGAATCTTATGTCACTCATCACTCTTTAGAAATTAAATCAAAATTATACTCATACTTGGAAAGTGAATATATCACTATAGTCTTATAAAAATAAAACTCTCTCCCTAGATTAAAGAATACAATTATATTCAATAATTAGTTCTTTTTCTAGGTGAATTCTATAGCTTCTATTTGGTGGAAAAAGTGTTTTATACATTTCATGATAGAAAGAGGAGGTTGGAATATTATGTACAATGCATTAATAATTCATGTGAAAACACCTGATGAACCAACCTCTAATAACCTTGAAAATTGGAAACACTAAACCAAATTTTTTTTAAATGGTATAAGAGTCATGAAGATAGTAACATTAATGATATCATCTAAGTTCCCATTTTCTTTGAAGCTCAAAAATGACACAAATTTATTTTGTTTTTTCATCATGAAGGATGTGTGGAAAATTTAATACAAATAATTAATGAACATTAATTCCATTTATTTTAGATAGGAACATGAGTCATAAAAAAATTACAATAAAAAAAATTCAATCTCAACTCTAAGTTGTTTCTTTTGTATATTTGTTCTTCTTGTTTTCCATTTTTTTGAAGGAGGATCAGGTGAAAGAAATAATGAACAATGAAATGATTAATCAAGCCCAATTATCTATTTCTCCGTTTCCAATTTTTTTTTTACAAACACATCACATCACTTAAAAAATAAAAAAATCCCAAATAATGCCCAAGAAAGTCTATTCCCCCACACTCATAGATAAAATATCCATAGAAAAAATACTAGAGTGTGGGTAAGTAATAAAGAATTTTCATGTAATGTGGATTAAACCAATAATGAAATTAATGTAAATTATGGGATATAAATGAATATATGTTTAGTTTATGTATCAATTTAATATGTGGATATCCAAAGGAGCAACAAAATCATGTAAAAAACAATCCATGAAATCAAAATCATTGAAAGGGAAAAATAAAAAGTTTTGGTTCCCACACAAAATACAAGTTTCTCTCATGAAAGTGTGAGCATTAGAAAGAAAATATCATACTGGTTCAAAATAAATCTTGGAACTGTGGAAATATTTTCCGTCATTGCTTTGTGGGCATGGATATCTAAAATTGGTCAAACTAATAAAAATTATTTAAAATATGATTTAAAGAAAAAATTTTCACAACAACCATCATTTAAAATCAATTTCTTCAAAAACTAAATCAATTCCTCAAAGTCAATTGATATGTGAAAATGATCATAACATTTAGTGAACCTCAAGATTTCTAAAAATGAAAAAAAATAAAATCACCCAAAAAGAAAACTAAGCTTCTTGATACTCCTGGCACAATTAGATTTAGCTACCCCTAATTTAATCTAAAAAAACATAAATATAAGGGGATCAAAATTAAGATAAATAAATATACAAAATTGCATTATTTTCAAGTGGAATCCTTGATTTAGCTCTTAAATACTTCCCCCTAGAACTATAATGTATGAAATAAAGAGAAGTATATGAAAAATAAATAAAAATAAAGAGGAAGAGAAAAGAGGATAGAACATTGTTTGTACACCCATGTGGGTACTAGGTTTTTATAGCACCGAGTCAGGCAGTTGTTGTGTCTTAACCCCAATCCAGTGGTGGATGGGGTTTCTTTCTTAAAAACTACCAAAATTTTATTTCTACCAACATCCATTAGTATATTCTTGGTGTTATAACCCCCAATGAAAATAAAAAAGTCCGAACCCTTGGATGAGATGAAAGAGAAAATATGAGATCAAGAGGGGGAGGGAAATGAATATATGGATGATCCCTATTTTTTTCATCTATAGAAGTGGTTTCCACTGGTGATGAAGGTGGTAAAATATGATTTAGTTTCTCCTCTACTTTAGTTCAGATAATGATTCCAAAATTATTTGTTGTTTGTTTCCTTTATCCTGAAATGAACTAGTGTACAACTCGACTAGCTCCTTTATTCTCTTCTCAACGCAACCAACCTCTTCATCTTCTTCATCCAAGGCCATAATTAATGGTAATTTATATAAATTATTCTAAAATGTGAGCTTAGTTTATAATTAAGAATAAATTAAATTTTTATAAAAATAATGTTCATAAATTTTATCTCCATCAAAAATTTCATCCAGAGACACTTTTTCCTTAAGCAGTGCAGCTGTGAATTCATTTGCTGAAGAGGGAATTGGATCTTAAAGTTCATATTCAACCTCACTAATATAATCTTAAAATTTGGGAGTAATAAAAATATAATTTTATATTGCATTTTATGTTTTATATTCCATCCATATGACTTTATCTTCTTGAACATATCAGCCAACAATGCTACCATCTTGCTAGATTTTTCTAGAACATTGAAATTATTTTCAATCATTAGGGTATTTTGTTCAATTTTATTATTCAAAATCTCTTTCCAAATTAGATAAACATAAAATTTATCAATATGTAAATAATTAAAGTAATCATCATAAAAATCCATATTGTGTGAATAAATAAGTGATATGCAATGAAGCAATTTTTTATGTTTTTTGAAGTTTTTAATTTTTTGGGGTTTTTTTTTCAGAACTAATGTGAATAAGTTTTGAGCATCCCCAAAAAACTTGAAAATAAGTGACAATTTTTTTTCATGAACCACTAATCAATTAATTTCTTATTTACCTAAGACTTCTCTATAGTGGCACATGATAGGGTCGATCATAGAGAGGTCACATACACACACATATTTTTCTATTGTCACTATTATATTCTATTGAATATAAAACTAATTTAATAATATATATAGGGTGGGAACTATAAATACATGAAATATAAATATTATAAATATTTAAATGAAAATAGAATGAATTTTTTTTGGAATAAATAATGATGGAAATTGATTTTTCTTGGGAGTTTACAGTGATTGAAAACATTGTTTAGAATGGATCTCAATATTCAACATAATAAGGTGATCAAGACCTATCGCACCTCATCTTATCATTTAAAAATTCAGAACCCAATAATGAGAAATATGAATATGGGTGAAATTATATTCTTGAATTCAGCTAGGATACCCCTTTTATGACCAACACAATCTATTCCACACTCTATCATATGAATGAATCAAATAGTGAAGGTAAGGAAAATGATAAACAAGAAAAATAACTCAGTAGTTAGGAAAAGGTGATACCGCTCAACATAATTGAATTAAAAACCACAAAATTTCCAAAAATTTATTATTAGATAAAAAATTAAGCAAAATAAATCTTATTCAATCCACCATTCCCTCCCATGAAGAAGCACTGAGGTTAGTTCTCCATTTTTAGTGGAGTTGAGAAAGGAACAATGGTGGGAGAACCCATAACAATAAAATGTATTAAAGGAGGTAAGAGGAAGAAAACTGATATATTATAAGATAACATATATTAAAAAATTCAATACACTAAAAATATATTTTAAATAGATGAAAAAGTCTACCCCCAAGTTATAAACCCCTATAAATAAAGAAGAGAAGCATTTTTATTGGAGGAGGGGGTGAAAATTTTTTATCCAAAATATTCCTCCAAAATATTCTGAGTGTTATACAAATTTAATGAATTAATTTGGTAAGGATGTATTCATGAAAGATATTATTGTATTTCTTATCTTATTTACCATAAAATAGCATCTTTATTGTCCACATTTGTAGATATATATGAATTTCTTATTCCAAGACATTTATTCTATCCCGGTGAATCTTTATATTCCCAAACTCCACATTCCATCCAATTTATGGCATTAAAAATGAAGGAATCACACATGAAAAACATACTAAAGTTAGTTACTTCATATTTAATCTTTCTTAATGACATACATTAGATCATTTTTTGTTAATTTAAGTTATAAGGCCTTATTATAAAACATATCCAGATGTGTGCATAGTTTTTGAGGCCCGGATTGTGAGTTGATTTTGGGCCTCAAAAAATTTGATTTACCTTGGGGTCCAAAAGAACTAAATGTGTCCCAGGATTTCAATAATATTAATAAAAATTTAATTTAACAATTTTATTCATTTTATTAAATGTTATTACCAAAATAAATAATAAATAATAAATAGTTAAATATCAAAATTAGGCCATTTTAAAATTAATTTAAAAATTCCACTAAAACCTAAAGATGTGATAGTCTCCCTTAAAAAAAACAATTATGAGATTATAAAAATTTAATTATAGAATATAATATTTTAAAATTATATATTCATCACACCCTTAAACTTAATAATTGCACTCTCGATAAATCATTATACATTCAAATCATAATCCACATAATAATAAAAAATGTTGAAATATACATGATCATTTTCATATTTTTTTATCATAAATCATGTATAAAAATGAATTCCTATAATTCTCATTACTCACATTTATATTTTTTAATCCTCTTAAATACATTAATGGCTGAATAAAAACCTACCTCATCTTGAATTTTATGTTACTCTTCACTCAAAAGAAATTGAATCCGGAGTTATGCTCATACAAAGAAGGTGAATCTATCACCAAAGGCTTTTGAAAATACTCATTTCAGAATTTCGAGAAAAATATAGTATTATAATTTATTTGGTATTTTCTAGGTGGATTATGTGTCTTCTTTTTGTTGGAAAAAATAATTTAAAATTTTCTAGACAAAAAGAGGAGGCTCGACTCTTAAGTACAATGCATGAATAATTCAAGTAAAAAAATAGGATGAACCTCGCTCAAATCCCCTTAAATATTTTAATCACAAGAACACCCCAATTATTTAAGCGGGACATGATTCATGAAGTTATAATAATGAATTATATCAAACAACTTATCCATTTTTTTAAATATTAAGAAATTCATGACATGATTTTTTTTTTGTTTTTTTATAGATGATGAGTTGAAAATTGGATTCAATATATGAATGAAAATTCATACCATTTATTTTAGAGAAGTAAATTTGTCATAAAGTAATGTATAATTAAAAATTCAGGCTTATCTTTATTTATTTTTATTTTTAATATTTTTTTCTTTTTCTTAGTTTCTTTTCACGGAGTACTGGATGAAAGAAATAATACAAAATGAAATAATGACTCAACCAAATTATATCAGCATAAAATTCCTAAAATGATAAAATAAACCTAACATCACATAAAAATGAACCACATACCAAATAAATAACATGAATGTCCCTTCCCCACACTCAAACATGAAATATCCCTGAAATAATAATAAGAGTGTGGGTTGGTAAAGAAAAATTTGTTTTTAATGTGGCTTAAAACTCTATGAAAATTCATGGAATCTGAGGTATAATAAAGGATATATTTAAAGGGTAGGTATCGAGTTAATATGTAACTTTCCAAATAAGTACCTCAATCATGTCAAAAATATTCTATGAAATCCAATTATTCAAAATGGAAAAAATCACATATTCTGTTTCTCAATGAATATCCATGTTCTATAAATAATGTTTCGGTATTAGAAAGAATAAATCAAAGTTGTTTAAAATACATTACATGAATCAATAAATATTTTAATTTTGTGACTCATGTCCTTGGATTTTAAAAATTGTGAAAAATCATAAAAATTATTGAAAATCAATTTTAAGGAAAGATTTTTCATATAAACAATAATTTAAAATTCATTTCTTTAAAAATCATGTCAATTCCCCAAAATTAATTGATGTGTGAAAAATGATCATAAAATTCAATGATGATCGACGTTCCTAAAAGTATTAAAAACAAAAAACACAAAAAATAACACAAAAATACAACTATGAATTCTAAGATTTCACCCACACATAGATTTAACTACCACTCATTTTAACTTAACAAAAAATAAATATAAGGGTAACAAAACAGATGAAAAATAAAGATACAAACTATCTTTATTTCCTATAGAATCCTTGAGTTATGATCATAAATTATTCCAACAGACCTATAAATAATGAAATGAAAATAAAAATAATAAAATCATTGAAAATAACTAGGAAGATAAAAGTGGGTAAAAACTGGTTAGAACCCCCATGTGGGTGGTATGTTTTTACTAACCATAGTCAGGAAGCTGCAATTGTTTAACCCCAATTTAAAGGTGGATGGAGTACCTTGCTTAGAAAAAAATCAAATTTTATTTCTCATAACACCCATAAATATATTTTAATAATGAGATTCCCCAATTAAAATAAAAATAGTCTCAACCCGCAGAATGGATGAAATAAAAAATCTTAGACCAAGAGGGGAGAGAAAAGAATATAGGGGAGCTCCCTATTTTGGTCATATAAAGAAATGGTTTCTACTAGTGAATAAAGAAGTAAAATAGGATGCATATTCTCTTCTGATTTGGGTTCATCAAAAGATTCAAAAATGATTTCTTTTTTTTGCCATCATACTCAAAGGCACTAGTGTACAACTTGACTGGCTCCTCGATTCTCTTCTCAAGATTAAAAACTTCTTTATCTTATTAAACCAAGTTCTGTAGTAACGGTAATAAATATTATATATTATGAAAATGGGGATTATTTTTAAATTTAAAATCAATGAAATTTTTATAAAAACAATGTTTATAAATTTTATCTCCCTCGATGTTTTCAGTTTCAGAATCTTTTACCTCAAAGAGTGTAGATGGGAATTTATTTCTTGGTGAGGGAAGTGGATCTTCAAGTTTGGATTCAACCTTAAAAATGTTTTCTTGAAAGGTTTATGGAATAAAAATATAATTATCGGTAGGTTTTTTTTCATGTCATCTAATACTTAAATTTATTCAATATCAGTAGTCAACAATGCTACCATCTTGCTAGAGTTTTCTAGAACATTGGAATTATTTTCATTCATGAGGGTATTTTTTTTAATTTAATTATTTAATATATTCATCATAATAGTATCACCATAAAATTTATTAATATTCCAATAATTATATTATTCACAATAAAAATCCATCTTGGTTGAAGAAATGAATGATATGAAATGAAGGTTTTTTTAGTTTTGTTTGATATTTTTGATTTTTTGTGGTTTTTTTAAGAAACATGTGCCTATGATCTTGGAATCCCCAAAAATGGTTCCAAATAGATGAAAATGGTTTTTATGAACCAATATAGAATTAATTTATTATTTAAATAATAATGAACTAAGTGGCATATCCTATGGACGATCCTAAGGAGGAAACTTACACAAAGAGATTTCTCTATTGTCACAAATATATTCTATCTTATATAATACTAACATAAATACTATTTCTGGAGTCGGAATTTGAAATTCCTAAAATAAAAATATTATTACTATATAAATAAAGATTCAATAAAAAATGTTTTTATATGAAATAATAAATGAAAGTAATTATTCTTTGGATTTTATGGTGATTGAAATCATTTTTCCAAATGGTTCTCAATATTTAACTGAATTAGGTGACCTAGACCAATCACACCTCAACTTTTCATTTGAATTATCATCACCCCATACCGAGACCTCTTCATATGGGAAATTATCTTCCTTAAGTTAGTTTTCAGACCTCTTCGCTAACCATCATAATCTATGCCACACTCCACTGTATGTATGACATAAATAGTGAAGGGAATGAAAATGACAATTGAGATGAAGAACTCAATAGTAGAGAAAATGGGGTGACCACTCACCATAATCAATTGAACTATCACTAATATTTCTAAAATTAAATTAAGATATAGAAAATTAAGTACAATAAAACTCAATAAACCCACTATTCCCTCCCTTGAAAATGTACCCATGTTATTTCTCCCTTTTTAGGGGAGTTGAGAAGGGAACAATAGTGGGAGAACACATATGAATAAAATATAATAAAGGAAGTATGAATAAGAACACCAATATATTAAAATATTATTAATATTAAATAATAAAATAAAATAAAAATATACTATAAATGAAAAAAAGGATATCCTCAATATTTCAACCCCTTGAAATGAATAAGGGATACATTTTTATAGGGAGAGGGGGTGAATCGTTAGGACCCAAAAGAATCCTATGAAATATTCTAAGTTTTATCCCACATTAATGAATGAATTCATAAATTTTTTATTCATGAATGTTGTCAGATTATTTAGTCTATTTTTACCCATAAAATCTATGATTTATTGGTCACGTTGGGAGGGAGATATAGATGTTTCACTACAATACATTTATTCTTGATATGCGACTATTCATATTCACCAACTAATAATTCCATCATATTTATGACCAAGAAAATGATGGAATTACGTATGTAAACCTTAATAAATCATCTTATCTAGATGTTATATATCTATAGGATTGATTACATATCATTTGGTTTGTCTATATAAGAGATATGGTCCCATCATAAAAAATTTCTAGATCTTTACACTATTTTCGAGGCCTTGATGGTTAGATGATTTTCTTCCTCAAAAGGATTGATTTAATAGGGGGTGTAGAATGATAAAATATAGCCCAAGATGTTCTAAATCATAAAATAATGGAATTTATCAATTTAATTTAGTATAATAATCTTTATATTTGAAATACATAGTACAAATAAAATCGTTAAATCCCAAAATTAGTCCATTTTTTCATTTAAGCTCAAAATTACACTAAAGCATAAAAATGTGATAATTGCCTATAAAAAACAATATGGTGAGATTATAAACATTGATTTGAAGAATTAAATATATGAAAATTTATATCTTATTTAGAAACTCTCTTATTGGTAACTTGACATGATCCTGGAAAACACTCAACCAGAATCATCTATTAGAATGATATTGTAACAAAAAGGGACAGAGTTTGATTAACTGCCATGGTGTAATTGGGTCACCAATAAATTATCCTTCATGATCATACTAGGTTATCGATCAACTAGTTCTTACAATCTAGTTTAGTAATTTTTCAAATATTTATCACAACCTAATTAGGTTATTGAAGATAGTATGGTTTAAAACAAATCCCCCACTAAGACAACATGGTTTACATGACAAGGGAAAAATAGAGGTTAGCAATCGATGATCATAATGACCAACACAAATCAAAATACATAAATATTAAACCAGATATGAGTTCTAAAACACTCTCAAGAAACAAACCATTTCCCATCCATGAATAAGAATTAATTGTATAGGTTCAGTAAAGTTTAATGTTATGGAAATAACTCTATAAGAAAATATGTGCAAATAATCTTGATTTAGGGACTTGACCCAGTGATCACACCCTAACCCCCCACCAACCCATGAGACCCCTTCAAACCACTCAGGGAAAAAATAATCAATAATAAACACTATAAAATATTTCCCTCAGGTTTAAAATGAATAGAAGGAAAAACATACATCAAGGGCTTAATAACCATGGGTAACTACAACATAAAATAAATCATTTTCTATAAAATTCTAAATAGCCCTTTAAAAACTCATTTGGAACACTAGCCACTATTTCCAATATCTGAAAAATTCCATAAAAACATCCTTTTAAATCCTCTTGTAAACAAAAACTTTTCCCTTTGAATTAATTTTAAAGTATAGACAAGGCTAAGAAGTCATAAAATAGTTAATTATGGTCCAACACACCTATGTTTTATACCAAACCATTAAAAATTCATTTTAAAAAATCAATTGGTTCCAGGAAACACCTCTAATACATTTAATTAAATTGAAATAGACACTCAATCATTTTCATAAACAATTGCCATGCATCATAATGATTTTGAATCAAAAATAGAAATACATAGAAGTCCCCTTTCACACAATTCATAAATACCATTGAAAGTTTTTTGAAACACATAATGGGTAACACCTATACATAAAATTCCATAATAAAACATTTAAAAGTATGCATATATTTCATTACATGTAATATAATTCAATTTCAAAGAATTTTATACCATGGTCTTGGATGAAACAAATCGAAACATGAAACCATAAATATTCAAAACCAAAATAAGAAAGATGAAAACCACCTTAAGAAGTAAAAACCATAACCACACATTTATACCCATCATGATCCCCAAAATAGACCCACACAACAATTAGTGTTTGTGGAAGGAGGGGAAACCATTCAGAAATGAGGATAGAATGTGAGGAGAATTTAAGAGAAATAATACCTTAGAAATTAGCTTTAATATGATGAAAATGATCCAAGAAAAAAGGAGGAAAGAGGAGTAGTTGGAGGAACTCCATTAGACCAACATTGTGTATAAATTCATGAGAGGGAAGGGAAGAAATGGGCTAAAAACCGATAAAATGTGATAATGGGAAATGTTAGAACACTAAAAATAAATATCTTGATTGAGAACCACTGTGGTGTATCCTCCCCAACTTGTGACATGGATCCCATATTAAAAAAACATCTATAGTATGAACCCAAGGCCTAAGATTTAGGGAACCTCAATCACATAGGGCTAAGGACCCTGAGGATGTCCAATATGACATGGAGTCACCCTCAATGTGAAATATTCCACCCTATATAAAACTGGATCATTCAATATGATAACCCTCCATATCACATCCCATGTGATATGGAATGGTCCCTCCCCTACAAACCATACTTTAACAAAGCCTCTCTCATATAATGTGACCTGCACCTTTTTTAAAATTTGATAAATTGAGAGATTAACCCCACACTGGAAAATCTGAAACCCCCATGACATAGCCCTTTTTCCATGGCACAGCCTCAATACTTTCCCAAAATTTCATAAAGGTATCAAGGATGACTACAAATTTGTCTCACTAGGACATGGCATAGTCTACTTCAATTATATCTAATTACCCTCTGAGAAACTTTGAAACACCTAATGTCTATGAAAATGAACAAAACATTTAAGTGATAAAAAATTTAAAAGTATTATATACCATAGTGACATGGGGGTGTTATAATTCTTCCCACTAAACCACATTCAACCTCAAGAAAGTCATTGAAAATGGTATAAATAATGAAAATCCAAAATCTTTACACATGAATATATTTGGTTAGAGGGAGGAATAATCTTGAGAAAGATCGTATAAAAAGGAAACCACCATCATCATTCAATTCCTCAAAATCCACGCAATACTCAAAATCTATATTTTTTGTATTTATCAAATGAAACTTCTAAGGGAAAGTGTGAACCCAAATACAACCACATGATCCCACATATTCCAAACCCATAAGAAGTCCATTACAACCACTTTCAAACACCATAGTTCAAAATTCAAAATTGAAAATCCAAAACAACCACCATCCATCACCTCGACCCACGAGTCTCACACCTTATAAGTACCATGACACAAAAACCATCACCCTCTTCCTGAGAAAACAACCCAAGAAAAACTTCCCTCTATCAAACACCTCACCACCATCATCACCTCACCGGCTTCAATCACATCAACACCACCCACCATCACCATCTCTCTGGAGATAAACAAAACTATAACGTCGATGATCAAATCATTATCACTGTCCTCCTCTTGAAATTGCCCATTCAAAATCACATCCCAAAGACCCTTGAAGTACACCGAACATCTCCTATTTGGAGAGAATGGTGGAATCTGGATCTAGAGCAGAGAACCAAGCGGGAAAGATATGATGAAAAAGAGAGTAGAACTGCAGAAGATTGTCGAAGACCATCAACCCACCGTAAAACATTCCCGACATCTTCCAATCATCACCAAACCAAAAAAATATCACAGACACAAAAAACACAAGTAAAAACTTCACTAAATGAGTATAAAACATCAATTTAAGACGTTCCTGGGGTACCAATAGCCGCCTCACCTCACCTCCCAAAGCCTCAATGAACAACTGCTCTAGATCTGATAGGGAAATGTGAGGAAGAGCATCAGGACAAAGAATAGCTTTTTGTGGCAGTGGAATCCGAATTTCCAACATCAACGAAGAATAAACACTCTCATAGTAGATAGAGGAAAAAACAAGCTAAATCCAGTAGCACCAAGAAACTCTTCGACCACCGATCCACATAACCCAAATCCACATCGTTTCCACAACTCTTGATCCATATAGGAGAGGCTCAGAGGATCTTGAGGCCAGAATGAGGATTGAGCGACCGAGGGATTTCATACGAAGAAACCTTTGATGAGAAGACCAAATGAAACGAAGAACAAAATCCATAGAAAAGAACACCAAATCAGAGAGTGAGAAATCCATGAGAAGAAGGAACCATCACAGAGAAGGATAAAATGAGATAGAAGTAAATCAATATAATGGATGATATCTGAAGGGGAGATCCATCACCATTGGGGAGGACTCCAAAAACCATAAGAGGGAAGCCGATATGGGAGAAGGGAGCCGAGTGATTCAAGTACCATCACCTTATTCCAGCCAAAATCTACGCTTTGACTCTCTAATAATCAACATAGAACAATAAAAATAACAAAAACATAGTCTTCTAACCAAATTATATAAGGAAATGGAGAACTATAATAGGTCTATACACTCTATATAATTCATTTTAAATAGTGAATAAATGGAAAAACTCTACTATAATTATATTTTCACCAAAAAAATATTTTTTAAACTAATCCATAATAGAAATAATTAAACTCCACCAAGACAATAAAAAAAATCTCAAAATTACTTAAGAGAGAATAAACCAAAAGAGAAATCAAGAATAATTCAAAACCAATAAAAAAATCTATATTAACACAAAAATATAGTAGAAAAACTAATGATGAATATTCCATAACATAGAATAACATGGTTCTACCCTCACGTTCCGAAACTACTAAAAAATATAACTTAGGGGAAAACTCATAAAATACTATTTTAGAGTGATCCTAAAAAAATAACAATTCATTAGCACTCACAGTCTTACCAGTAAAAATCTACTCATCCCTATCACCCCCAAAATGTACCCAATGCTTCCCCAAGTTCAATTCGCCAAAAAACTCAAACCATTGTCTATAATACACAAAAAAATAATTTAAACATAAAAAGAAGGCAAGATCTTCCCAAAAGACACTGCTCAGAAGATTGGAACAAAAAAATGCACCCAAAGAACACATTTTCACCTAAATACGTCAACTTATCCAAAAGAAATGAAACAAAATCCCAAAATCTATCATTTACCAAATACCGATCACATATAACGAGTATATTTCCCAAAATATCTCTTAACTACTATTAGTTCTCCGAGAAACTTTCTAAAGAAAAATAGAAGAACCCACAACCACTAGGGATTAAAATGAGTTGGTTGCTACATTGGATCACAAAACAAGTCCATGGTCCATGTGAGAACCTCCTCCATAGAATTAATACAAAGTACTACATCCATCACTACTACCTCACCCAAAAAATAGTCTCAAGAACACAAAGTATTTTCACCTATATGACCATGGGATTATTCCCACGAATTAAAAAATGTCTTGAATAAGTTTACAAGACATATGAAAACATGGTGATACAGAACAATAAAATCCCCAACTTTATTCAGTGTTTGGGAAGTTCCAAGAGTAAATAGGTTAACAACCAAATAATAAATGGATTCAACCCAAGTGTCATCCCATGAAAAATTATTTCTACCTTTAAATGAATACATTTTGAGAGGAATAATATAAATAACAAAAAACATTGATGAACCCCATTTTTTACCAAATAAAATGAATTATCCCCTACAGAGTAAGATAAAAAAATCACAAAGTCTATATCATTGAGAGAACATAGAGGCAAAATATTTCATTATTATAAAAAAACTAAATTAAATAAGGAATCGATTATAGTTTTTTAAATACAACCAAATTTTTTTAAAACACCTAATTCTTTGAAAACATTACACTTTGTTTAAAAATCCTAACTCACACTTGGGGAATTTAATATATTTAACGTGAATTTGAAACCAACTATATTATATTTAAATCAAGAAACAAACTTTAATTTTATAAATGTATTCTTTATTTAAAATATTTATTCATAAAAGCCCACTTTGATTTTTGAAAAACTTTACCATACTTTATTTATGAACCAACCAATCTTGTTAAGAAAACTCCAAGAGGGTCAATATATTTTCCAAATATCCTAGAAACAACTTTTAGAAGAACTACTTTCATGACTAAATTATGAAATTAAAAATTTCTGATTGCGTTTTAATTTAGATCCTCTATTCACATAAAACCCATTACACAACAATTACATAAACAAAACATCCTAGAAGGAAAAACTAATTTCAAACCCCAACATCAATGCATCACTAAAAGTCCCTTGATTTATCCCACATGACTAAGAATCTTTCATGTGTAGTACTAATATAAATTATATATAGTATGTGAATACATGAATTAATTTTCCACATGGTTTTACAATCCATGTTCAAATCGTGAAAACGTTTCAGAAACATATCAAAAAATCATGTTCTTGGCCACTTCACTATTTTCAAGCCATGGAATCTAACCTCACACTTTTGATTCAATTTCAATTTTCATCCAAATATTTTGAGAATAAACCCAAATGAATCCTACATAATTCCAATGAGGATCATAATGCAACCATGTCACATATCAATCATATATGAATAATAAAAATTGAATCCAAATCATAACCACCATTGAATACTCATGTGTGATCATGAAAGGGAGTGATGAGACACGTGATTATTACCAATTCTAATGTTCTAAAATTATTCTTAATATCTATTTTACCATGACACACCAAGATATAAAGAGAAATTTTCATGAACCTTGGCCCACATATTAAAACCTAGTATTTGATAGCATTTATAATGAACCATCCTATGTTTTCAATAAACCTGTACCCGAACCGATCCTCCAATAGGCCCGAAGGGAATTCCAGATCCTCATACTCTAACAAATAGTTATTGGGACTCATGAATGCACACTTGGGAATGATTTACCCATACATGAACACCTAAAAATGCAGAAAAACTTCTTAAAAGCTTTCATGAACTATATGAACATTGAACATCCATGAATTTATAATAAGAAGAAATAAATATAATAACTAAAAAATATGGAATAAACACATAAAAAACCATCTAAATATTTCTAATTCAATACTCTGAATAAAATTAAATGTAATCACATATAATCAGAATATAAATTAATATAGACTGGTATAAACTGGTTGATACATCATCCAAATAAAAAAATAGAACCAAAATAGCTCCAAAAAAACCTCCATAGATCCTACAGTCACTCACTGTATCCCAAAAATCCTAGCAATAGACAAAACCAAACTATAAAAAAAAGGAAAAGGAACTTGGAAACTAAAAGTAAACTTAAGAGTTTCACACAAACAAACACAGCCACACACACACACCTATGTTTAACTAGGGTTTGACAACTGAAAAAGGGATATTTCCACGGTTCCAAACTGTGGAAATATGCCCCAAAACCATAGCCATAGGCTACGACCACAATTTTTTCCAACTTTGACCACTATCACCTTGGTAGTAGGTCCCATATTATTGAAACAGTTTGGAAAACCCTGGAAATAGGCCTCCAAAGTTGACACCATGGATGTTGACCTATAGCCACGATTTAAACTGTTGCTATAGGTGTCTATTTCCATAGTTTTAACCATGGAAAAAGCCTCAGAAAACCATGGAAATAGCTTAAGTAAAATATTTCCCCAGTGGGTTTTGATCCATGCACCTCCACATTGCAATCTAGTGCACATACCACTACACCACATAACACTTCGAGTATATCTATATATATATTATGATATATATATTAATATAAACCATGGGAATATCCTAAAAACCATGGTGGTAGGTCTTCCTACTAAAATTGTGGTGGGAAAGTTTTTTTCCCGCAGAAGCATGGGAACCCTATTTCCACAGTTTTGGAAAAATTTGGATATAGGACATAAAAAAATTGGGATATAGATAAGGTTTTAGAACCGTGGCTATAAGCTACAAAACAGTGGATATAGCCATGACCTATAGCCATAGTTTTCAAAACCGTGGAAATATGCCATAAAAACCAGCCTATAGCCACGACTTTAAAATCGTGGATATAGGCCACAGAACCATGGCTATAGCCACCTATAGACACTATTTTAAAACCGTGGCTATAGTTCCATGGCATTAGCCTCATTTTCTATTAGTGTGTGAGATAAACATGATAAGTAGTATTTCACCAATGTGACCATGAAATTACCATTATAAAATTATTTTTAAATGAATGTTTAAAAATAATGGAAGAATAGGTTTTCCTTATGCAAATATAAGAAACCAAGTAACATTACACAATCAATTTTAAAAACCATCCACCATTTCTAAACAAAATAAGGGTTAAACTATAATTTTAATTAAACTTTTTTAGAAAATAGAAATATGACTTTTAATTTAATAAAACAAAGAAAAATATTTATTATCCCTCTTTACCAAAACATTTCATGAAATACCATATTCATAAAAAAATACCACAATTTTTCATAAATTACATTCTTTAAAACCATTACACAATTATTTTTCATTAAATCACCTTTTTATTCTTTTTAAACCACTCTTTTTAAACTATTTTACTATAATATCTGAACGTAATCCTAGACCATAATTCGAAAATATCATAAGTACAGTATGGAACCCGGATTTCAATAGAGTATAGAAAAAAGAACCAAAACAATGATCCATACAATGAAGTCATGGGGATACATACAAGGCATGAAATGAGAGCCCATAAATAATAATAAATAAAAACAATAAGTCATGGGAAACTCCGAAGGTTCTTGAATGAGAAAATCCTAAGAAATTCTAAATTAGAATCAACATCTGGACTTATATTAAAACAAAATGAACCATGTTTGATTACCTCTCATGGTTTAATAGGTTCATAATTTTAATATCCACCATAGTCTTATTAGTTCAGCATTTGATTAGTTTTCAAATTCTTAACATGTTTTTATTCCATTATATTTGATGGTGTAATATAGTAATAAAAATTAATATAGGAAAAATTTAATCCTTCACATAACTATGAAAGATCCTATGACATGACAAGAGGGAGAAATAAATGAAAAAAGGATCAACATACATAAAAATTAATAAAAAACCTCATCTCACCTTCTACACCCTCTAAAAAATAGATCCTTTTCCATCAAAACATATGAATCAATGATAAATAACATACAACATCCCCCATGGGGCAACAATGAAGACTAGTTATAACACACAATAAAGGCTTAATAACCAAGAATAATTACAATAGGAAGTAAATAATTTTCAATGAATTGATAACCTGGCCATTAAAACACCCCTGGAATAAAAATCCTCTTTATCAAATTTATAAACCATTACATTTAATAAACATTGGAAATACACTTGGAAATTGAAACCTTTCCTTTTGAAACTATTTCAAAATAAAAATAAGTCTATCAATTCTTAAAACCATTAAGAATAAACCAACACAACCCATTTTATCGCAAACCATTAAAAATATATTTTTAAAAATAAACTTGTTTCACACACACCCTTTAAAGCATTAAATTCACCTGAAAATGAAATCATAATTTCTCACATACACTTGGCCTGTATGAAATTGATTTCAAATAAAAACCAGAAATCCATAGAAAAACCCTCTCATGTCAAGCATAAAGACCATTGAAAACCATTTTTAAACCCACCAAGGGTATCACATATACATATAATTCCATAATAAAAAAATCAAAATAATCCATGAATTTAATGACATGTAATATAAAGGAATTGAATAGAATCACCTACCACGGTCAAAGAAAAAAGAATCTGAAACATGTATACATTAATGATGAAAACTAAAAATTTAAAAAGATAACCTCCTCAACCCCTAAATAACCTAAACCTCATGTTTATACCCATAATAAATCCTAAAACCAATAAAAAAAATGATGGGGATATTTGGAAGAAGATATACCCATGGGTAAAGAAGGATGGATGGATAAGAGAAGAAAAGAGGTAAATACTTTATAAATCAGATTAAATCTGCAAGAATAGATCTATAAACAAAGGAAGATAAAGGATGGTGAGGAGATTCATGAGCCCTACCTTAGGCCCAAACACATGAGATAGATGGTAATAAATGGTCTAAAACCCAAAAAAGGTTAAAAGTTCCAAATGGTAAAACACCAAAAATAAATAGTTGGACTTGACACCAACATGGTGTAACCCTGTTGGCTTAAATCATGGTGTCACATTCTAGAAAACCTCCAAAAAAATTACCTCTAGACTTCAAAATGGAGAACCTTGATCCATAAGGGGAAATGAACCTAGGGCCAAAAACTAGGACATTCCATTATCCTCTATGGTGAAATGTACATCCTTTGAAAAAATTAGGGTTAAACCGTCAAAGAACATTCAATGTATCCAGATCCTTTTATAAAATTTGAAAAAGTGAGGGACAAACCCATCATTAGAAAATTTAGATCCCCTCAACACAACCCCAGTTCAATGAAAAAGCCTCAACTATAACACACAATTTCACAAGGGTAGGGAGGCTGACTTTTACATGGTCATTATGGGCTATGTCATGGTCTACTAAAATTCTAAATATCAACTGTTGATACATCCATTAACACAAAAAATCCATGAATACACCTAATAACAACAACTTAACGAAGGATTAAGTAGTATTAAATACCATAGTGACATGGGGGTGGAAAATGATACATGAAGAAAATATTTTTCTATGAGGTAGTAGTTGTGGTTAAAACTAAAATTTACAACGTAATAAATATAAAATAATTATGGAGTTTAAACTAGATATGTTTCCATGCACAGGGTAATCAATAATCATCAATGTTAGTGTAGAATCCATTTTGAGCCATTATTATGTTGACTCATTAAATATTTTTACACCATTATTATAGAATTATTTCAACTATTGGATTTAATGTAGAAGGTATACCATAATGTAACTTTCGATATTTTTTTAAGAATAATCATCAAAATGATGAAATAATTTTACAACATACACATCCAAGGAGGCTGATTATAAGGGATCAAAATAATAGAACATATGATATAATTTTTAATAAATGTATTTTATGGGTTAAAAACATGAATAAAAAATGATAAGAGAATATTCACATGATATAAATAATAATGTGTATTAAATAAATAAAAAATATTCCCTGATATCAAAAATATTAAATAGCTCATAAAAAAATCATTGTTACTTTCCATAACACTCTAATTCATGTTATATGTGTTTTGAGATGACATAAAGATCATTTATAACTGTTTGTTTAAATGAATGTAATGTAAAACCATCCTCAAGAGTTATTTATAGTTGTATTTGTTCCATTACATTTATTATTATTGTTATTATTATTATTATGATTATCATCATCTTCAATCATTTATTTCCATCTACATGCATGAAATCTTTAACATTGTTCTTTATTAAAAAAATCTTCCCAATAATTGGCATAATTTGGACATGAATGTATCATAGGTAAAATCAATACTAGGTTTTTTAAATTTTATTATAATCTCATGGAATTGTGTTGGGAAGTTAGCTTTAGAAAATATTTCATGTTGAAAATCCAATATCTTAGGAATTTCATTCTTCTGAATTCAATATGGGAACTAGATAATATATATATTGACTGAAAAATATATTTTTACTACTTGTAATGTCCTTGATAATTATACTAATTTTATTAAAGAATTCCAAAAGCTTATTTCATTTAACACTTATGTTTTTAGTTATATAGATCGACTTATTATTAACACAAATTTCTATTAATATATTCAAATCATGTTCATGGTGTTCTAGATAGATGAATGAATCATTTCTCATGTTTTGAATTGAAATATCCATTTTCTAGTTTCTATATGGTATTTTCACAAGATAATCACTAGTTAAACATCATGTAAAACTCAATATTCTATGCAAAATCCAGTTTACATATCAATTAGGAAGTTTTTTAATAAAAATAATCTATAAACATTGTTTCTAGAAAACGATAATCTATATATATAAAAAATACATGGAAATATTATTCTAATTATCATGAATTGATTTGTAATTTAAAAATAAAAAAATTCATCAAAACACTTAACCTAATAAGTTGTGTTTTGGGAATATTTAATTTATCTTTTTATCCTTACATAATCGATTTTCCAATCTGGAGCATGTGATTCTTAATGATTATTATACAGAACCTCTTAAACTCGTATTCTAATGATAAAAAAGATACTAAAAATGAATTTATGAAATTTATAAATATTCTTTATACGTATTATATTAGTTCAAATTTAAAGAATAAAATTTTAAAAATTATTATTATATTTTTCTATTATATGAATAGTTAAACATAGCCATGACCCTAAATTTGAACAAACTAAACTATTTTATTTAAATTTATAGCTAATTTAGATCTTATTTTCAAGTAATAAATATGGAATATACATACATGCATGAATGAATCCATACATACATACATACATACATACATACATACATGCATGCATGCATGCATATATCCACACACACACACACACACACACACAGAGAGACATACATACATACATACATGCATACATACATACATACATACATAAATACATACATACATACATACATACATACATACATACATACATACATACATACATACATACATACATACATACATACATACATACATACATACATACATACATACATACATACATACATACATACATACATACATACATACATACATACATACATACATACATACATACATACATACATACATACATACATACATACATACATACATACATACATACATACATACATACATACATACATACATACATACATACATACATACATACATACATACATACATACATACATACATACATACATACATACATACATACATACATACATACATACATACATACATACATACATACATACATACATACATACATACATACATACATACATACATACATACATACATACATACATACATACATACATACATACATACATACATACATACATACATACATACATACATACATACATACATACATACATACATACATACATACATACATACATACATACGTACATACATACATACATAAATAAATAAATACATACATACATAAAAATATACATGCATACATAAAAATATACATGCATACATTCATACATTCTGAAACTGACACACACACACAAATACACAAAAATAAAAATTACTATATACAGCGTTTAGTGTCTATAGAACATATAACTATTTATTGAAAATAAAAAAATTATTTTAAATGTTTTTCATATAATTTTTTATACAATTTTTAAAAGTAAATTAATTAAGAAATTTTCAAAGAGAATTTTATATATCCATTGAAAAATATATTTTCATAGAAATGTTTAAAAAATATTTGTATAGTAATATTCATTGAAAATTTGTATAGAAATGTTGATAATTTGTTTTTATAGAAATGCTCTGTAAAATTTTTTATTGAAGTTTTTATATATAAGTATTAAATAATTATCATGATAATATTTTTATTAAAATTTTCATATAATATTTGGAATTAGTGTTAAAAAAAATTATATAAAAACACTTACAAAATATTAATATAAACTTTTTCAAAAAACATCTCTCTGTAACTATTTTAAAACATATTAATTATTTACTATGATATGTTATATGAACATATTAATATATTCTAATTTTATGTGAACAAAAACTAACATTATTTGTGGAAATATTAATATATTAAGATTACATGGTATATCAATATACGTATATGATATGAATGTTTTATAACTATTGATTTTTTTCATCACTGATTATTCAATTTATAAAAAAACTTTATATCACATGATATTATTTATAGAATTTATGGATCGTTTTATAAACCCACTAACATATTAAAAGGTTATATTCTTTAAATTCATTATCATAGAAAATTTATTATATATAGTTCACATACACAGCTATAAACAAATATAAAAATGATTCTTAAAATTATATGGAACACACAATAAAAATGTAAAATGTTCAATATATTATTTCAAAATATTTTTTATAGTTTTCAAATTTTATAAATACACAAAAAATATTATTAATATTAATTTTTTCTGTCATAAATGATCATTCACTTACAAAAAATAAATAAAATATCAAAAAAATAAAACTCAAAACATTTCATTGAACTTTTATAAATATTAGAAAAGTATATATCTTGAATTGAATATGTTTGTCACATAATATATGATATAAAATGTTTTTTATTTTTTAGTAATACCTCTACCAAAAAATATTTATTTCAAAACCATATAATATTGAGCTCTTAAAAGTAGTATCCATTTTATGAGTACATTTTATTCTTTGGATATATTTTTTAGCTTCACATAGTATTCATTGAATTTTTTTATTTGATTCTTGATATAAAATTTGAAATTAGCACAAGGAATATAATTTATTTAATTTATTATAAAAAACATAACTTTTTAGATTTTTATTAGGGTAATTTGATTAAATAACATATAACATCAATTATTTCAAAATAACATCAAAAAGATTTTTAGATCATGATATTTTATAGTCCTAATATTTTCTCATAGAATATACCACATGAATTATTTATTCGGAGAAAATCATTATATAAAATAGAACATAAAATGAATAATTAATATCACTGAAACTGAATCTATATTATGTTTTTTAAGAAATAAAACGTCAAAAAAATTAAATTAAATTTTCTGGAAATCAAATTTGAGGGAATGATAATATCATGGGGATGATGAACTATAAATTATCTACCCAAAAACTGTGGTGGAAAATGCCTAAAATATAGTGTGAAATCCATACCATTTTCTGAGAAATAAACGGTGAAAAAATATATAAATCCATTCAATACACACTATTAATAAGAATAAAGAGGCATGAAATATTGGAGTTGTTATCAAATATAGTTATCAAGAAAGATGATTACATGATGTGGGTCAATTGACCTTGTAATGGGAGAAGATTATAAAAAAACAGACTATATGGGGGGAAAAGTGGAGAAGAGATGTTGGGGGAGATTTTTATATTTTTTAAGTTTATGAGCATTAGTTATTTCAAGTGTCAATGAGGTTGGAGAAAAAATGAAGGGGATTTCAGCTAAAATCTCCGCAATAGTGGATTTTGTGGCATGTACCTTTGAGATTTTCCATGGAGGGTAGTCATTATGATATAGAGGGGCCATCTGTGGTGTAAGATATTGGCTTTTGGTATTTTAGGGCTAATTACATTTTGGAATGGATGCATCATGGAATGGGGCTATAATGTAAGCACTTTTTAGGTGGTTGAGTTCTTCAGCATTGAGAGAGAAACCGTGGCATGGAGCCTTGGGATGGAATTTTTGTGGTTCTGTCAACTTCATCACCCGAACAACATATGAAGAAGGCTATTATATAGCCTCTTTTTTTGGTGAACAGGTCATGCTACATAGAATTCTACCCTATGTCTTGGTCCTCTTCCAAAATAATATGATCTGATCCATGGATTGTGCAGTGTTCCTCAGGCATATCTTTGAGCAGGTACGCTATAAAATGGTCTCTTTCCCTACATCATCGTATGTTCCACGCAAGTCTATTGTGCATCAAGGTTTATGATTATATTCCATGTTTATCTAGTTTTATATTTTCTTTTAAATACAATGAACCCCTTCGAAATCACTTTTCTCTCAACTTTCTCTCTCGAACCCTAGGTTTCTGATAGATCCCACCAAAGAACTTTAAATCAATTTTTGATATAATTAAACGGCCTCCTTCTATAGATCAGTACATGGTGACTTGAGTTGAGTTAAATATTCCTCTTATGGATTCTTCTATATTCAATCTTGTTTTCCTATATTATTTCATTCCATGATGTGGAGTTTGATCTCCTTTTTTTCTTATACACTCAAATCAAACTTTTTTTCTTCTACTATAATAAGAGTAATGTTAAATAGAATGTTGTTCTTCCTAAAAGTTTGTTGGAACTAGAATAATTTCAATAAAACCTGTTAAAATATTGAGATATTTTAATATATAATTCCTTAGGTTACCCATAACTATAACCTAGGAATATTGAAAAAGTTAATCCTAGATGGAAATAAAAATAGTAGTTAGAGAAATATAAATGTTTGGGGATAAGAAAGACTGTTTTCATGTAGGGATGACTTCCTTGTTTTAAGGGACTAGTTTACCCATATGAATCTATTGTTTAATAACTTCTATGTCTGCTCTGGATGTGAGCCTTACTATGTGATGTGATGTAATCTTGAGATGGATATTTGATTACAAGATATGTGGCTAGAGTCTTGGGATTATAGTTGTACATGATGACTATGACTGCGAGATAGATGGTGATAAGCATGATGGTGTCATTGATATAATTAGGTTTGATGGAACATGATAAATATGTTATTCCTTATTACTTTACTAGAGTAATATAGTTTCCTGTTAATAAATCTATTTAAATACTGGGGGGCCAGGTTGCTTCTTTCTGCATTCCTTTCCTGACTGCTTGAGGTAGTTTTTTGTGATTTATTATGCATCCATTTATAGTAATATAGAATGGTTCCTAGAGTACATATAATTTTGGAATGATATTAATGATTAAAAAATATTTTAACCCATTGGGGTGGTGCTAGTTGGAATCCATGAGATGTTAAACTTGAAAAACAATTGACAAAGTTAGATTATTCTAAGAGGGCATTGAATTTCCTTAATTGTTAAAAAATTTAATTGGATTAACGATAACTAATGTATAATGAACTAATTATGGGATATGAAATATAAAAAGGTAAATAATTAATTTTATGAAAATCCTTCTATTAATTTTGTGCATATAGGATATATAGTTCTTAGTAGTTGTAGTTGGGTGTTTCAGAGATGATAGTTGTAGCCATCCGTCAGGATATATTAATTCCCATATTGTGATTGTGAGTTATATTATATCCTATATATTTTATGATTTCATATTCTACCCCACTTATTTTTTTAGGGTAAATGTCACTCAATGGACTATGGGAGAGTTTTACCCAACATCTATGTTGGTGAGGAATAGATGGCTGACTACCCCTACGACCCTGCCCTATTATCCTAGTAATTTTATATTTGAGTATGAAAGGTGGCTATCTTTACCCATATATTTGTGGTAAATGGATATAATTTGTTGTGTTTATTTCACAAACATGTATCTCCAAGTATAGTATCTTAATTATTATTATAGGCTTGACATGTATGGGATGTGACGTCTTATGGTACATTACTTGGTGTATTGGTTGTGATGGCTTGTGGTATAATAACTAATGTATGATAAACGATGTTCTATCCATAATGGATATCAAAAACTACATGATTATTATATGGGTATATGGCATGAGATGAGGATATGATGTAATACATGAGATACATGTTATGAATATTTATACTAGGTGTTTTTAGGATGGTTTATTTTGTAGAGATATGGATCATGACATATGATGTTGTGGAAAAGTTGAAAACTAGTAGGTAAGTGGTAGTGGGGTACCCATTTCTATCAATATGTTATATGATCACTTGTATGCATTAATTTGTGAGATATTTTCATGGTGTGGCTAGGAAATTAGTTTAACTATTTAGGTGATGAGTTTGTTTCATTTATTGTTTGCTGGTTTTAGCATTTCTTTAATTTTTTACACAACAGGATCTAGGTAAGATCCTGTTGAGTATAGCTATTCGATTCACCATATGTATATATAAAATATTTATAGGTCCACAAGAGATGTTAGGAGATCATGTTGGATTTTACTAGCTCAGGGTTTTTTTGAGCTATTTGGGCTTTATAGTAGCTGCCTACTTCATCTTTTGGTTCTTGGAGTTTCCTTTTTTAGTTGTTCTTTTTTAATGACATTACATACATGTAATTTGGGTTTTTATCTTTATATGCACTAGGATTTTATTGGTACAATTTTTTATCTAATATTACATATTTGTTTATAGTTCAATACCTCCAATTTATATGTTTGATATACCCTTGGTGCTTGTTTCTATCCCATGGAATGTTTGAGGTGGTCCCCAGGCATAATTATATCACATCTATCATTTTCGACATAGGATGAGTACCCTTGGGGGGGGGGGGGGTTGTGAAAGTGTGGTATCAAGGGTTCATGTTGAGGGATATATTGAAGTTTGGAGTTAGAAACATGTGAGAATCTATGGGTTGGTAGGGAAACAATGTCATTTGAGTGTATTTTGAAATGTAAAAGAATGATACCAGATGAGCCAAAGGTATTTGGAGACCCCCGTTATATGATGGAAAGACCATTAATTTACCCAGTCTAATAAGTGAAGTGATACTGAATGTGGGGTATGGACCAAGGTGATGATAAAAAATCACTCATTCATGCACCTATATTGTATTCGGGTAGACCTTGAGATTATTTACAACTATGAATATATAAAACAATTAAACAATTAATCCTAATATTCCATATTCCTAGTTTATAAGCCTCTAATGCTTCTTTATTTTTCCTGTATTATTCCAGGTCGACTTCCCAGTTAGGTTTTCACCAAGGATGTTCAGCAAGAAGTGCCGAGATATTTCACCTGATTAGAGTTTGATGAATATAATTAATGGGGCAGAAAACTTCAATAGTTTCAATGCTAAAATCCAAATAATTATGAGGTGTCTATTTCAAAATATGTGATAGGATATAGTTAGAGGATGTGGAGATAGATTTCACTTTAATCTATGCTCAGAAGGAGCACTGGATTTCATTATATATGATAATGGTTCATGAATAATCATTGTATAAGTGCATCAGGTTTCTTAGGGATCATAATGAGTCAAAGGAAATATGGGATATGTTTAGGTACAATTTCGGAAAAAAATTTATTTCTTTAAAAATGAAGGTGTCATATCTCAAAGAGCTACTTTCCATTTGATAGGGGTGTTCTATCATGTGGGAGTTAAGGATGTATTTTAATACCTTTCATCATTATGCATCATATATATTTCTAGATGACGATCCTAGAGTGATGAATATTGAGGAATATTTTCATCCAAAGATCCATAATCAAAACACGTTGTTCATATTAATGAGTTTTCTTGAGGTTCTTGAAAATTATAGATCATTGAGAGGGCACTAGAAAGAAACATATTTCCACAACAGGGGATTCTCTATAAATATCCACAAAGTATATTTTTGGTCCAGGGTACCAAGTTTTATAGAAATAAGAACTTTCATATAAGCAGGGTTAGGTCCCAACCATCATCATCATGTTTCTCTTGGGATGACAAATATAAATCCTTTTACAAGGTATTAGACACAATTTTTTCTTATGGAGGTTATATTCATCAGTAATGAAAGTGGATGAAATTTATGAAAAGGTAGTTATCATATGGGGTTCCAGTTTAAGTTCCTCTATTGAGGCAATTTCAGTTAATTTAGAAGTAACACGATGCTAAAACATGGGGTCAGTTGTGAGGAGACATGGTAGGTAAAGGGGAAAACCAAGATTCCCCTCATCCCTAGTGATTAAACATAGCTATGGAGGTGGTCATCATTAGAGCTAGAGAGGTCATTGAGTAGGTTGTGAAAACCTGCATGCTTTAGATTTTCCTATGTTTAGAGATCCAGATGACATTTGAGGTACCCTTGTATTATTTTCTTCTTGGTTGCATGCCCCATTTGATCCAGGATATTCACACCCCTTTATATCACCTTCACTAATCTGTTCATTGGGATATGAGGTTGTGAGTATTCTAGTTCCCTTGACATTTTCTATACCTATAAGGTACTGGCCTTAAAAATTACATAATATTGTGTTAAATCAAGAAGTCACATTGACGATCTTTTAAATTTTAGATTTTTAGATAATTAGGCCATAACTATTACATAACATATTAGAATTTACAAAGAACCAGCCAATACTAATTTTTGACAAATAATAAATCTCTATAAATAAAATTTTATTTCTTTTCTTGATAAAAATATTGTTTAATTCTTCTTTTCTCTTAACTATCCTTATACACTGTGAAATTTTTTTCAAAAACATGGGATGCACATTAAAATCACTGTAAGGAATATAAAATAAGTAAATAAAACATTAGTCCATGAATTCCTACAAATAAATGAAATGATACTTTTAACTTATAAAACATAAGATCTTTAATATACCTCAGGAAATCATAAGATTTATTAATAACTCATAGAAATATTATATCATAAAGGTAACATGTGGAATATATATCATAATTATATTATATATTTCACAAAAAATGGAGTAAACTTCATGGATACATTTGGAATACACATCACAGTATATTATCTAAATCTCTTAGGATATACCTTAATATATATCTTCATCATGTTGACCAATTCATTGGAGAGATATCACAAGGTCACCCTCCCTTGGTTCATCACAGAACCACCCATATACATAACTAATTCCCAAGAACCATAACATAATCATAACACATCATAACTTAAATTTAACATTTCCACTTTGAAATCACATTTCATTTTCTATACAATTCCACAAACTCATAAATGATAAACCATTATTTGAAAATAGAAGTATAAACAGGTAATGTAAACATAAAATAATTAAATCAACATAAAAAGAAATTCTATTCAGGACATATATGTCAAGTAAAACATTCCAGGTTATTGAAATAATAAATACATTTTGAAAACATAATTAGATCATTCAAAAAAATGATTTTTGGATCGATGTGTCCCATACTACATTGAATTTTTTTAAAGGAAATTGAAGATAAGAATTTTAAAAATTAATGTCCATATAAATAGATTCATGAAAGCCATTTTGAAAACCTAGACATGAATGATAAGGATTTAGAAGATTAAATAATTAAAACATTTAAAACGATATTTTAGTTTAAGAGACCTTTACCACTTTAGAAACCATTGTATAAAGGTCATGAAATAATAAAATTTAAACAAAACTTATAATATCATGAGATTATGTAGATTCATGATATAATATGAACAAGGGTAGTATATACACTACATAAATGTGAATTGGTTAATAGAAACAAATAATCCCTAATGGAATGTAAATTGAGATGAAATCCCTTACAAAGATGGTATAATTAGATTAAGGATAAATAAATGACATAATTATGTGTGAAAAATATAAATACACTCAATATAAGTGAATAATTATTTCAAAACTATCATAGGACATTTACACATATTATTTGAAAAACAAAACCAAAGACATGGATATTCAAGTCAATGGAAAGTGATTGAGTTATGATTTCTCTTCCAAAGTTCATATAAATGATGTAAGAATTTTTCAATGGGGTGATTATATGTAGAAATAGTATATCCACACATATATAAGTGGAAACTAAAACATAAATAAACAAACAGTGATTCCATACATAATATTGTCATGATATAATCCACAAAGTATACGTAAAACCAAATGGGTGGAAATTGAATATAGAAATAACATTAATTTGAGTCCGACTCATCACGTACAATCGTTATGTTCAAGAATAATAATCATAGGTTAATTTATAATTTCATGATAACATTGTTAATTTTAATTATTCATTTTATATCAATTAATACCATGTTATAAAAATTACATAATTACATAACTTTATATCGATCGTTTTATCGATATTCTGTAATTGGGTAGAAAATGAACTTGTTTTGATGTAAGTGGTCTATTTGGTCAAAATTACATCATATACAGAATTTTATTCAACATTTAAATATGAGATATATCCAGTATACAAGTATTTATAAATGTATGTTATAAATAAAACATTCAGATTAATATAGAAATTATAAATATAATATATATAATATATAAATATATTTATATATTAATTTCCACCATGAGAGGCTGTAGGAGAAGACTTAACAATAATCTTTTCATGAGATAATAGTTCTCCTTCCACAAAAACAGTATGTTCTATATCCATTAGATGAAGGTGTGTGTAATTATAGGTAGAATACTATCATTAGAACACTTTCTTATATTAAGGATACTGGTTTTGTTATAAAATAATGTAATAAATAGAGGTTTGGGGTTGTAGAAGGAAAACATATGAAAGGATCTTGAGAGAAAACATTACCTATAATAGGGTAACTCCTTTTGATTTAAGATAAAAAACATTATTAAATTTATTTCGTCCCAAGGTAAGGATTATTAAAAATAGGAAGGGATTTTGGGATATTATTTGAGTATATTTAGGGTGTGATAAGGGGCTTTATAGGTTTGAATAAGTGGGTAGAGGTGGTGGCCATTTATAAGAGGAAGGTGGGGCACTTTAGTAATGTCTTGAAATATTATGTCAGTAAAAATTGATTTTCAAATTATAATAATTCAAAACTGATAAATTTCTAGGATAATATGTGTGTGGGACTAAATAATTTCAAAAATAGGTTTTAGAAACATTTATTTAACAAAATTAACCTTATCCTTTAGCTTTAACCCTTAGTTTAAAAAATTAACTCTTACCACATGTTCTTTTATTTTCGTAATATATGGTTACTATATTGACTATAAAAATCCAATAAAACAACAATTAGATCTTTAATTACACTAGTGAAATTATATAAGTAATTTTTTTTGAATATTATATTTTCATATCTATTATAACCTTTAATAAAATAGAATTTGTTTTAAAAACTCATTTATGTCAATTTGATACTATTTAGAAATTTATTTTTTAAGTCATAAAAACTTGATTATTTTAATGAAAAGGAATTAAATAATCCCTCAGAAGTAAATTTAATCCCAAAAATTCGTGTATGGTATAAAAATATTCAAATTAAGTTTATTTTAAAATTTATAATATTATTTATTTGAATATTTCAATAACAAGGTAATCACTGTGTCATTATTCTGTCTTAAATAAATTTATTTATTTAATGTTTAATTTTTTAATAAAAATACCATGATATAGTAAATTTTTTTATCTTTATAATGAATATTTATAGTCAAATTTATCATTTATTTGAACCAAATTAAAATCTTCTTAGTTAAGAGATACAAGTTTATGTTATATTTCTCTTTTCATTAAAATAAATTTTATAAAAGGCCATTATCACACCCAAGTGGCTCCATGCACTCCTAAAATCGATCCAATGATTTCCATGGTAGAAAATATTTCATCCCATAGGAATATGACATGTGTTATGGTATTTATATATTAATATAATATTATTTTTTTATCCTTATTTACCTGATTTACCTTTTATCCACGGTAAATAAAAATAATTATTGAAGTCACTATTAATAATGTCCAAAAATAAAAGGTACCTATTCAAAAAAAATTTAACTTCTAATTTAAAATATGGAATCCATTTTTTTAAATTAAAAAAAAATAATTTTTATAAAATAATTTAATATTAATTTCACATTGTCAAAACAAGAAAGAGTGTTTTTAAGAAGTAAAAATGACAAAAATATTTAGATGTGTTTATGTCCAATTTCAATGTAAAATTATTTCTAATGACCAAAATTGGATTAAATAATAAAAATATATTCCATATGTAACTTTAAAACCATTAAATAATATCATTTAACCATATAAATTATCTCGATTGAAAATGTTTTTTTCATTTAAAATTTAGCATATTTTTACTATTCATCAAAACATGATAGTTATCAAAAAATATTAAAAAATCATCTAATTTGAAATTTTATGCCCCTATTATAAAGAATAAATTTATTTATTCAAATAGAACATATAAATATGTCAACATATAAATTTCAAAAGGGTTCTCCATCAGAATGTGAGAAAAGTTCATTTTTAGAAAAATACTTATTTTATTAAAAAAAATTAATTTGATCTTATATCATATCTATAAAACATGTAATATTAATTTAAAACATTACTCTAAATATGTAACATATTTTTTTTTCATTAAATACGAATTCATAAATGCTGATATTATTTTATAATCACAATTATTCTCATTTTAAATAGGTTTTCATAAAAACACATTATTTTCATTCAATTGGTTTTTACTTCCATTTATAATAAATTTGATGACCAATTAATAATTATTTAAACTTTTGTAAACCATATTTTCAAAATTTAGTTGATACTACTCATTACTACCATTCCAAAAGATATGTTATAATAATAACATTTAAAAAATAATATTTAGTTGTTCTATAAAGCTGGACGTAGTTTATCATGTGTGCAATTAAAACTTGGGATGATACATAATTCCCCCCTTTTGGAAATTTCTTCCTCTAATTTTTAAAATTTGGATTAGTAAATTCATTAAAAAGGAATCCCACTTTGGAAAAGGGTCTAATAAAGCTACTAAAATAAAATAAAGAAAGAGAAGTACAAAGGTCACTAGAGATAACAAATACTTGGGTTTTATGTTGGAAAAAATGGATATAGAAGTAAAACTAAGTGTCAAGTTCTGATGGAGAGTGATAGAAAATATTATTAAGATAAATTTAACAACTACAAAATCAAAATATTGTTATGGTTTTAATGGTCTTTGATTTCCTAGTAGGAAAATAAAATAGAAAATGTTTTTGTTTTAAGGTCCTTTTCATAAAGTTGAGGAATTATTTTACTACATAAGATAAGAACATAAGGAAACATACATACTTTTCAAGTATAGATTCATTGATTAGTAAATATCTACAACAAACTGATCTTTTCTCTGAATTATGAGTATTCAAGATGACTTGGTCACACCTAAAGCGCTAGAATCTACTTTAGATAATCTCATAATCCAAAAAAGCTGATCTATATATTTACCATCTCATTTTAGATTAACCCAAAACCCAAATAGTTAGAAAAATATCATATAATCCCTCAAAAATAATAATCCTTTATAAAATTAAATTCTACCCTTAATCTTTAAAATTCAAATAAAAATACACAAAGTTCAACAAAGATCATTTAATAATCAATTATCCTTAAAATTCTTCAAAATAATCCAAACTAAAATTTGAAACCAAAACATGGAAGGATTTGTTCACATAGTCATCCATGATTTATCTTAACATTTATCTTCGAAAAACATAAACTACTCTTAAAGTCTCATATTGAAAAGTGAAAAACCTAATCCTATATTCTCCATGACATATTAATGATTTCCACAAATAACATAAATCACTATATGTCTACAATAAAACCACAGATTCTTCCAAAATAAAATTCAACCATTATTACTCAAATGATAACCCATCATATTTTATTTTCCTTAGGCATATACTGTTCCCAAATGAGAAAAATTATTCCAAAATAACATTTATCAATTAATCACCAAATCATTTTCTTATACTAAGGATATTCATTTGATATAATATAAGTTCACAAAATCAACTTATTCTTGATCCATAAATTTATTTAACTAATAATTCATACATAGATTCATGCGGCCTTTTCGGACATGATGGGTTGTCACCCATATTGTGGGTTTTCCCTTTTATAAAACTAAAAAAATAATCCTAACATGTTTTAAACTCAATGGTTGTCTTATAACTTTCATTTTCATCCTATCTCATAATGTCCTCCACATATTAATTCATGATGTCCTGTATATATTGATAATTTTTTTCACCTCCACATATTAAAATAAAACTATTCCCAAAAAAATAACATCACCCTTGATCATGGTGTCCACCTGATTTCATCTTCATTTTGTTCACGTTGATAAATGGAAAATGCATTGCAACAATTATTTAGAGACACTCCAAAATCATTTTCTTACATTATATAAATAAACCTTATACAACATGAGTCTTATGGGTGTTCACAGAAAAATAGTTTAAAAAAATCATGTATGAAATATAAGTTCAAAAAATCTTGTATGACATATAAGTTTAAAAAATATGATAAAACATGATTTTTATAAAATAGTCAGACCATGTTTGAGTTTAAACTTTCATTCAATGGTAATTTTAAAATAAAATAATTATGTGATGAAAGACTATATTTTAAACGAAAATATAAATAGGTTGTGCAAGGGTTTGATTCTTCAGGACAGTTTTAAAAATCATAATATGCTTCAAAATCTTGTGATAACGTAAAATATTTTAAAATACCTTGATAATATATTACTTTCCTGAAAATATCATAATATTGAGAAAATAGGATTTGATTTAATACAACCCCTGATCCATGATGGTATCAATTTATAGTGGAGGAGTTTGATATCTCAAACAACTGATCACAAGTGAGTTTTTTGTTATAAAAAGTTTCACAATCTTACGAGAATGAATTTGAAAAAAGTATTGCAAGAAATTCTTCAGGAAGAGATTGTAATGTCGATTGAGATCCTTATATTTCCATTTATAACAAAAATTCCTTTATCTAAAAATGTTATAAAATAAGGATTTGACTTAATTAATAGACATATAAAATTACCATGTGGTTATCCAAAACTTCTAATCCCTAAAGTTGTCTAAACCGAAATCTGATACCAAAAATAAGGACCAAAACATAATGATTACATATTATTGAGTTAAATCATGAATTAATGTAGGTTAGCTTTTTAGGTTTAGAGTTATAGAGAATTAGGCGATAACTATTACATAACATCTCAAAATTTACAAGGTATACTTTTCTTCTAAATTATAATTTTTTCAAAATAATAAAACATCATATATAAAACATGAATTATTTTCATGATAAAGATGAAATTGGATTATTTTATTCACTTAACCTTCCTTATACATTTTTATAAACAATTAAAAAACATGGTATGAGCATAAAAAGATCAATAAGGGCAATAAACCATAGAAAGAAAACAGTTGTCCATGAATTCATACAAATCAATGAAATCATACTATTCACTTATAAAACACAATCTATTTAACATACCTCATAAACCGAGATGATTTATTAATAATTAATATAAATTATAAATAATAAAGGTAATTTTTATAATCCATAAAATAATTACATTATAGATTTCATAGCTACAAAGGGAGTAACTTTCATGGTTATGTTTGGAATACCCATCACTATAAATTCCCAAAATCTCTTAGGATAAATCACAACGTTTACCTTCATTATGTTACCCAATTAATTGAAGAGCTATCATGGGATAAACTATCCTTAGTATATCACGAAACCACCTATTTTTCAAAATAATTCCCAAGAACCATAACATAATCACAACACATCATAATGGGAAAAAACATTTACACTTTGAAATGACATTTAGTTTTCTTTACAATGTCGCTCACTCATAAATGATAAATCTTTATTTCAAAACAAAATATCAAACATGTAAAGTAAATATAAAAAAATTAAATATACATAAAATAAATAAATTCCATTAATAAAATATGTGTTAAATAAAACATTCCAGGTTATTGAAACAATCAATCCATTTTGAAAACACAACTTGGACATTTAAAAATATGATTTTTTGGATCAAAGTGTCCCATACCACATTGAAATTTTCTAAAGGAACTCAAAGATAAACATTTTAATCCATTAATTTACATACCAATACGTTCATTAAAACCATTTTGAAAACATGAACATGAAATAGAAGTATTTATATGATTAAATCATTAAAACATTTAAAATGATATTTTAGTTAAAGTTCCCTTTACTACTTGAGAAACCCTTGAATAAATATCATTAAAGAATAGAATTTAAGAAAAACTTAAAATATCATGAGATTAAATTGATTCACAATATAATATGAAAAAGGTTAGTATATACACCATAGAAATGTTAATTGGTTCAAAACAACAAATAAGTTTCAATGGACTGTAAATTGGGAAGAAATATCATACAAAGATTGTATCCATAGATTAAAGAAAATAGATGACATAATTGGGTGTTAAAAATATAAATAAAAACAATTTAAGAGTATATTTAGTGTAAAATAATCATTGATTGTTAACACATATTCTTGGAAAAACAAAACCAATGACATGGATAGTTAACTCAATGAAATGAGATTGAGTTATGATTTCCCTAAGAGAGTTTGTATAAATGACGTAAGGTTTTATAAATTGGTTGATTATGTGTATTAATAGTATATCTACAAAAAGGAAAGTGGAAATTACAACATAAATAAATAAACAGTGATTCTGCACATAATCTTGGCATAATATAACAAATGAATAATACATAAAACCCAATTAGGGGAACTTGGTTTTTTAAATTCCCTTACTTTGAGTCAGACTTGTCATGTACAATGGTTATGTTCTAAAATAAATAACATAGACTAATTTAAACTTTATTGAGAACCATTTTTAAATTTATTATATATTTTATACCACTTATTACCATGTTATAAAAATTACATAATTATTTAAGTTTATATCGATCTGTTTTTCGGTATTCGGTACTTGAGTCGAAAATAAACTTGTTTTCATGTACATTTATGATGTGGGGAAAATTATATCATATATAGAATATTATTAATAATTTACATATCATATATATCAAGTATATATGTATCTATAATATCCTTATTATTTGGAGATAAGAAATGAAATGCACCGTTCATGGAGACAGTAGGTTGTACGCATGCATGAACACACCATTTATTTCTTTATAATATCAAAGGAATGAAAAATAAATGATACATTGGTATATTATAATTATAGTATAATATATATGTTATATATGTAACATAAGATCATTAATTATATACTTTATATGTTCCATGTATGGAATGAAAGATTCATATTACTTTGACTGGGCGGTAGTCCACATTTTCTCAAATTAAAATTATCATATTTACACATTATGGAAAGCAGAATGGTAAGTTGTAAATAAAAATTAACGAATGATATAGATAATATAAATATAACATATATCATAGATAAATATAGTTCCTTCATAATTTCTACCATGTGATGTGGTAGGAGAAGATTGAACCATCATCGTTTTGTGAGGAGCAGTTAATCATCCACAGTAAAAGTATGTTCTATAACAATTTTATAGAGGTGTGTGTGAGTGTATATAGAATAATTATCATAAAAACAACCTAATATATTCAGGATACTGTTTTTTTTATAAAATAATGTAATAAATATATTTTAGGGGGATGAAGCCAAAAAAAATATGAAAGGAGTCTGTGAGAAACCTTTACCTCTAATCAAGTAACTCCTTTTGATTTTAGAAAAAAAGGTTTTCTTGAATTTCCTTCTTCCCAAGGAAAGGCTTATAAGTGGACAATAGGTATTTTGGGAGCTTATTTGAGAAGATTTTGGGTGAGAAAATGGGTTTGAGAGGTTTGAATAAGTGGGTAGAGGTCATGGCATTTTATAAGACGGAGGAGGGGAACTTTAGGAAAGTGTTGAAATAATATATTGTTATTTTTTATAGAATTATAATCGCTCCAAAGTAATAAATTTTGCTTATAATATGAGGATGGGTCTAAATACTCTGAACTAATAGGTTTTAGACATGTTTGAGTCACAAGATTAACATTTTTTTAGCTCTACCCCTTTGCTAAGAACATCAACTCTTACCACATTTTCTTGTATTTTCATAATATATGGTTACTATAGTTATGATAAAATGACAATTGAACTAAAAGTGGATCATTAATGACATTGCTAACATTATTTATGTCAGTTTTTAGAATCAATGATTTTTATGACTATTATATCATTTAATAAAATAGTATTTTTTTAACTCATTTTTGTCATTTTTGTCACTAGTTAGAAATTGATATTCTGTTAAAGTCATAAATATTTGATTCCTTCTAAAAAAATAATTAACACATCCCTAACAAGTCAATTTCATCAAAATAAAATTTATTACATAAAAATGTTCAAATTACATTTATTTTAATATTTATAATATCATTTATTTGGATCTTTAATTAAAAAGGTAATAACTGCATCATCATTATGTCATTAATAAATTTTTTTATTTAATATCTAAAAAGTATAAATTAAATACCATGATTTAGGAAATATTTTTATCTAACTAATTACTATTTATAGTCTAAGAGATCATTTATATAAACCAAATTAAAATTATTTTAGTTAAGAGATACATGTTTATGTTATATTTCCATTTTCTTCAAAATAAATATTACAAATGGTCATTATCACACCCAATTGGTTCCACGGGGTCCTAAAATAGAACTATGGATGATAATGGTCATAAATATTTAAGAACATGGGATTAGGACATGTGTTAGGGTTGTTTTATATTAATATAATATTATTTTTTACCCTTATTTACCTGATTTACCCTTTAACAATGGTAAATAAAAATAATTATTAAAGTTACTATTGATATTGTCCAAAAATAAAAGGTACCTATTTTCTCAATTTAGACCTCCTGATTCCAAATATGGAATCAATTTTAAAAAATTCAAAACATATAAGTAAAAAAATTAATTTAAAATTAATTCCAATTGTCAAAACTAGAAAGCATGTTTTTAAGAAGTAAAAACTACCAAAAGATTGACATGTGTTTATGTCCAATTTCAATGTGAAATTAATTTTAATGACCAAAATTGTATTAAATTATAAAAATATATTCCATTTATACTTTAAAACCATTAAATAATATGATTTAACCATATAAATTATCTTGGTGGAAAAGTGTTTTTCAATTAAAATTTAGCCCATTTTTACTATTCATCAAAACATCATAGCTATCAGAAAAATATAAAAAATTAATACAAAGTAAATTTTTATGTCCCAATTCTAAAGAAGAAGTTTATTTTGTAAAATAGAGCATATAAAGGTGTCAAATACTAAATTTATAAAGGGTTCTCTATCAAAAGGTGGTAAAATGACATTTTTAGAAAAATATTTCTTTTATCTGAAAAATTAATTTTTTTCTTTTATCATATATAGAAAACATATATAATGAATTTAAAACATGTCATCGAATATATAACATATATTTTCATTAAATAAAAATTCTTAAAGGGTGATATGATTTTATAAACACAATTAATTTTTTTTAAATCAGTTTTCATAAAAACACATCCTTTATATTCAATTATATTCTGTTTTCCATTTATAATAAATTTGGAAACAAATGAATAATTATTTAAAAATGTGTAAACAATATATTAATAATTCAGTATATACTATTAATTCCCTCCATTGTAATGGAAATGTTATAATGATAACATTTAAGTAATAATATTTAGTTACTCATTTAAACTGGATGTAACATATCATGTATGCTATTGAACATAGTGTTTATTTCTTAAAAATCAGGATGTTACATCATTCCACCATTTTAGAAATTGTGTCCTCAAAATTTTGAAATTTGGATCGGTAACTTCATAAAAAATTTCCCACATTGAAAAAGGGTTAATAAAACTACAACATTAAAAGAAAGAAATAGAAGTAAAAGGTCAACCGAGATAACATATACTAGGGTTCCATGTAGGAAAACATGGATATGAAAGAAAACATAAGTGTAAATTTCTTATCTAGAGTTATAGAAAAAATGATTTAGATAATGTTAACAACTAAAAAACCATAAACATGTTATGGGTTAAACGGTCATTGATTTCCCAATAAGAAAAGTAAATAGAAATCATTTTTGTTTTAAGGTACTTTCCATAAAGTAGAGGAATTATTTTACAAATTAGAATAAGAATATAAAGAAACACACTTAATTGTAATGTAGAGTTTCACCATTTAATAAATATCTATAAAAAAATCATCTTTTCTCCAAATAATGAGTATTCGTGATGACTTTGTCACACATAATGCAATATAATCAACTTCTAGAGAATATCATAATCAAAATAACCGGAACTATATATTTCCATTGTCTTTATACATTAACCCAAAACCAAAACATTTATAAAAATATCTCATAATCCCCCCCACAAAATAATCCTTTATAAATGGAAATAATACTCTTAATCTCTAAAATTAAACAAACAAAACCAAAAGATCAACAAAGATTATTTAATAAAAAATTATCATTAAAATTCTTCCAAATAATCCAAACTAAAATTGAAACCCAAAATTCAAAAGGGTGTGTTCAAAAATTCTTCCACAATAAATCTTAACATTTATCTCCAAATAACATCGACTACTATTAAAGTATCATATTTAAAAGTAAATAACCTAATCCCATATTCTCCCTGATATGTAAATGATTTCAATAAATAACCTAAATCTCCATATGTCCACAAAAGAACATAAATTCTTATAAAATAAAATACAACCATTACTCCTCAAAAGAAAACCCATTGTATCTATTTTCCTTATGCATGTAGTGTTACCAAATTAGAGAACATGTTCCCAAATAACATTTATCACTTAATAACCAATTCATTTTATTATACAAAGGATATCTATTTGATAAAATATACGTTTCCAAAATCTACTTATTATTGATCCATAAAATAATTTAACTAATAAGTCAGAATTCAATTCCCACGTCCTTGTCGGAAGCGATGGGTTGTCACCCATCTTATAGGTTGTCCATTTTATAAAACATAAAAATAACCCAAAACATATTTTTTTCCTCAATGGTTGTCTTATACCTCTATTATTCATCCCAACTCATAATGACCTCCCCATCTTAATTCATGAATTTTTATATATATAGATATTTTTTTCACCCAAATATTTTAAAATAAAACTATTACCAAGGAAAAAACATCACACCTTGATCATGGTGTCTAGCAAGTTTCATTGTCATTTTTTTCATGTATATAGGGCATTACAACAATGATTTGTAGGTCCTTCAAAATAATTTTATTCCTTTATCCAAATACAACTTATACCACTTGGGTCGTATGGCTGTTTATAGAAAAATAGTTGTGAAAAATAATCATGTACGATATATAAATTTAAAATTCTGATAAAACATGATTTTTATAAAATAGTCGAACTGAGTTTGAGTTAAAACATTCAATAAATGATCCTTTAAAAATAACATAAGTATGTGTTGATGAACTATATTTTAAAATTAAATATAAATAGGTTTTTCAAGGGTCTCCTTCTTCAGCACCATTTTCCATATCTTAATATGCTTCAAAATCTTGTGATAAGGTAAAATATTTTTAAATTCCTTGATAATATTTTCCTTTCTTAAAAATATGAGAATATAGAAAGAATAGGATTTTATTAAATACTACCCATGATCCAAGATGGTATCTTGGTATAGTAGAGGTGTTTTAAATCTCAAACAACTTATTTCAAGTGAGTTTTATGTTATAAATGGATTCAAAGTCTTCCAAGAATGACATAGAAATAATTATTGAAAGAAAGAAATCAATAATAGATAGTAAAGTTGTTTGATATCATTCTACTTCCATTTGTAACTAACATTCCTTGATATGAAAACGTTATAAAACAAGGGTTTGACTAAAATAATTGATATAGAGACTTACCATGTGGTTATCCAAAATTTCTAATCCCAAAAGTTTTCTAAACTGACCTCTAATACCAACAATAATGACCCAACCTTAAACATTACATAATATTGAATTAAATCAATAATTCATGTGGAGAAACTTTTTGGTTCAGAGTTTTAGATAATTAGGCCATAACTATTACATAACATTACAAAATTTACAATCTATACTATTCTAATCAATACTAATTTTTTTTCACAATAATAAAAATCCCTAAATAAAACATGAATTAATTTCTTGAAAAAATATTCTTGAATTATTACTTTATCTTACCCTTTCTTATATCCTATGAAGAAAATTTCAAAAACATTGGATGAGCATAAAAATCTCAATAAGGGGTATAAAATAACTGAAGAAAAAATTCTCCCATGAATTAATACAAATCAATAACATTGGTGACATTATAAAATTAAGTTGTATGAATATTATATTTTTATAAGTATTATATGATTTAATAATATATTATTTTTTTGAAAACTCATTTATGCCATTTATGACATTATTTAAAAATTTATTTTTTAAAGTCATAAAAAATTGATTACTACGAAACAAAGGCACTAACACATCCCCAAAATGTCAATTTCATCCAAAAATTCATAGAGGACATAAAAATGTTCAAATTATATTTCTTTTAATATTTATAATATCATTTAATTGATTCTTTCAGTAATAAGGTAATCATTGCATCATCATTGTGTCATTAATAAATTTATTTATTTAATGTATAAAAATTTAAAATTAAATACCATGATGTAAGAAATCATTTTATCTTTCAAATTACTATTTATAGTTGAATGTATCATTTATATTAACCAAATAAAAATTTCTTTAGTTAAGAGATACATGTTTTTAGTATATTTCCCTTTTCTTTAAAATAAATATTATAAAAGGTCATTATCACACCCTAGTGGATCCATGGGGTCCTAAAATTAACCTATGGTTTTCCAGGTTTGTCCATATTTCATCCAATATGATTAGGACACATGTTATGGGTATTTTATATTATTACAATCTTATTATTTTACCCTTATTTACCTGATTTACCCTTTAACCATGGTTAATAAAAATAATTACTTAATTACTATTAATAATTTACAAAAATAAAATGTATATTTTTAAAAAAATTGGACCTCATAATTAAAAATATGAAATCAATTTTTCCAAATTCAAAACATATAATTGACAGAAATTAATTTAATATAATTATCCATTGTCAAAACCAAAAAGCGTGTTTTTAAGAAGTAAAAACTATCAAAAGATTGACATGTGTTTATGACTAATTTCAATGTGAAATTAATTATAATTTTAAAAATTTAATTGAATGATAAAAAAATTATTCCATTATTTACTTTAAAACCATTAAATAATATTATTTAATCATATAAATTATCTCTATGGGAAAATTAGTTTTCAATTAAAATTTAGCGTATTTTTACTATTTATCAAAACATGATTGTTATAAAAAAGATATCAAAAATTAATCCAAAGTAAAATATTATTTCTCACTTCTAAATAAGATCTTTTTTTCAAATAGAAAATATCAAGGTGTCAAATACTAAATTTAAAAATGGTTCTTTATCAAAAGGCGATAAAACTTCAATTTTAGAAAAATACTTCTTTTATAAAAAAATTTGAATTTTTTCTTATATCATATCTAGAAAACATATAATATTAAATTAAAAAATTAAATTTAATATATAACATATATTTTTCATTAAATAGAAAACCATAAGTGGTGATATGATTTTATAAACACAATTATTCTCTTTTTAAATAGGTTTTTATAAAAACACATCCTTTATATTCAGTTGGTTTTTATTTCAAATTATAATAAATTTGGTAACCAATTAATCATTAAATAAAAACATGTAAACCATATTTTCTTAATTAAGTTAATACTATTAATTCCCTTTATTCCAACATCTAGGTTATAATGGTAACATTTAAGTAAAAATATTTAGTTTTTCGTTTAAGATCGATGTAGCGTATCATGTATTCTATTAAAAAAAGTGTTTATTTCTTAAAAATTAGGTTGTTACAATTCCATTTGGATGACAAAAATATATGTATAATGTATTTAGTGATTGTGAGATAGTGATGGGATATAAATTCCATTTGGGATACTTCCTATGTTTATACATACATCCATAAAACTTCATCCTTGGAATGGAATGGTTATATTTTGTAAAGGATGTCATGGATTACTACAGGTGGAAGATTGTGTTGTATAATACTAATGGAGATACTTTAGTGTTCATTTGAGAGAGAAACCATGGGATGGGTTGGTGGAATTTTTTATCATTGTCTTCCTTAGTAGATGAGATGATGCTGAGTTATTTAGTGGTTTGATCAATGGTGTTTCCTAAGGGGATAGAAGAGTACCTTGATATTTTTCCTATGGAGGTTATAAAATTACCCCTTCAATAAGAGTTCATGTATGTGATATATATACAACCAAGAATCTCTATGATATCTATGTCTTCATAGAGGATGTATCCTTCTAATTTAATAGAGACACTTCTATAGCTTGATGATTTATTATAGAAATGCTTTATTCGGCTGAGCGCATCACCATGGGGTGTACTAGTTATGTTCATTTAGAGAATGATTGTATTTTTCATCTCAGTATCAATTTGAATAGCTAGAATTATGTTATAGTTAATAACCTCTATCCACCACCATAGATTGATTATATATCAAATCAGTTGAAAGGATAAAGATAGTTCTTGAATATCGATATGTGGTCAATATATTATCAGATGTGAGTGAAATATGTGGATGTTTCAAAGACCACTTTGTAATGTTGATATGAGAATTATGAGGTCATTTCGATTCAATTTTGAGTGATGAATGATATATCCATGTCTATGTGTTTGATTACTATAGTGTTTAGCATGTTTTTTGATTGGTTAGTAGTGGTTTTTAATGATGAAATCCTTTTGTACTCCACATCAAGGGATGATAATACATAGAATCTATGTTTGTTTTTGGGATATATTCTTTTAAAATAAATATTCAAGAAGATATAAAAGTGTTTGTTTTGGGATTGTGATTTTTTTCATGGGGCATTTCATATCCCATCAAGGAGTAGTTGTAGATCCTTTGAAGTTTGAGGTAGCCATTTACTGGGAGGCCCCCCCAAGACAATATCATAGGTATGTAGTTTCCTTGGTATTGTAGAATATTATAGGAGTTTTATTGATGATATTTATTGGTTTGAAAATCCACAATGTCCTTAACCATAAAATATCATGTGTTATTTTGGTCTGATCAGTTATGGGAAACTTTCAAGTATATAATAGAGAAGATTTTCAGCGCTCTAATTCATTGTCTTTCTAAAGAGGGAGTTCAGTTTGAGGTTTTTTTTGATTCTTTATGTCTTGGTTTTGGAATTGTTATGGTGCATCATTGATTAGTTTTTTCTTATGGGTCTTATAAGAAACACCATGATAAGAATATTTATTCCTCCCAAAATCTAGAGTTGGTAGTAGTCATATATTCAATGATGATGAGGTGAAAATTTTTCATAGATGAGAAAATTTTAGTTCTCATTGATCATAAGTGACTAAGGTATATCTTCTCCCACTATGACCTAAACTTATATAAGTGATTGTGGATGAAATTATTGTCGGTGTATGACTTTTAGATTTCATATACACTTGGATAGGGGAATATTGTAGCTGATGCACTGAGCATTAAGTCACAAAGTTATTTTATAGAGGAATCTAGAGATTCCTAGAGTATTATGGAAAATATTTCAGTGAGACATCCAGATATGTATGAGGATGGAACCAAAGGATAAATTTTCATGATAATAGTGTAGTCGTATTTCGTATAAAAGGTGGCGGACTCATAGATGGAGGAATTTTACAAGGAGGTATGGAGAGATCAGCTTGAATTTTGTGATTCCCATGATGGTTGGTTTGAAGATGAACAACACTGTGTGACATTCAAGGGGAGGTTTTTTGTCACTCTGGAGATGCATGTGATGGTTCTCTATTAGTTTCATATCTCATACATGGCAGTAAATCAAGGTTCAACCATGATTTTCCTAGCTTGTAGAGGGTAGTTTTGGTGTATTGGGTTCAAGTGTTAAATTGAAGTGTTATTATCTCAATGTTTGTTCTTCCATAAGGTAAAGGTTGAGCACCATGATCCCAATGGTTTGCTCCAACCATTGGATGTTCATTATGGGAAGTGGAAGGAAATATTAATAGACATTGTTACTATTTTACTTCAATCACAGGGTGGATAACATGCTATATGGATGATAGTGGACCATTTAAAAAACACATCCAACTTCTATATAATTAAGGATTCCATCTTATTAGAAGTTTTATCAAGAAAATTCCTAGTGGTGGTGGTGAAAATATATAGAGTCTCGAGGAATATCATCTCACATCATGATCCCCATTCCTCCTCCTAGGCGGGGATGGGTCTTTATCATGATTTTAGGTATCAGTTATTCCTTATAACTACTTTTTCATTCGTATAAGGATGATCAGATAGAGAGGACTATCCAGAATCTTGAGGACATATTTCAATCTTGTGTTTTTGATTTTGGAGTATCAGGGATGATGCACCTTCCCATGGTATAGTTTTCTTACAAGAGTAGTTATCAATCCATTATTTACATTTATCTATTCAAATATTTGTATGATATAACTTTATATTATACATTGTTATGGATTGGGTTTAGTGAGTCAATAATTCTTGGGCTATAACTAGTGTAGAGAATGAAAAAGATGGTTTAAGTGATTCATAAATAGTTGAAAACAATGCTGGATCATCATAAGTCCTATACTGATCATAGGAGGATACCTATTTAATTTGATGTTAGAGATCATGTGTTATTAAAGATTAATTTTCATCATGGTTATTGAAGGTTCAGTTATGGGAGTAATATTTCTCCTTGGTTTGTTGGGTATTTTTAGGTGGTGGTTTGTATTGGATCCATGAAATATCAGATTGAACTTATCCCATATATGATAAAAATCATGATGTTATCTAGGGATTTTATCTCTACCATTATCTTCATGATGACACCTACATGATTAATTGGGGAATGATTTATGTTAATGATGATGTTAACTTATATGAGTGGCTGGTCTAGATCAAGGACTACTGAGAGAAGGTGTTGTGAGGGAATGCTATTACCTTGGATCGTGTCTTGTGGTGGTATTTTGGAATGAAGGGGAGTACCTTGGAATATGAGTCACATATACACACTCAGTATCTTAATATATTTTTCCTTTATCGCTTCACTTATAGTGATACTCGTTGTGGTTTTTGACCTTTATCATGTTTATGAGACGATATCCTTCTTTTTGTTTCTTTGTTCATAGATTTTCTCTTATTTGAGAGTCATCCTTCTCTGGATAGTGTTTAAGAGCCGGTTGTTTTGGTTTCATGTTTTTTCACATAGTTCCTCTATGTGTGGGTGGGGGGGATCTTGTGTTGGTGAGATTCTTGAAAGGCATCTCATGGGGTGGCTATTCAGACAACCCTTTTCTTTCCTTATATCTGGTTTTAATTTTAAATTATCAAGGGCTATAATTGTTTGAGAGGTATCTTATATAATGGATCATACCCTTCTATACATTCCTCTGTGTGTTAAGGTGTTGGAAGTGTGGGGAGGATGTTCTATGGGATTTTTTGCAAAAAGATGGGGATTTTTAGCTCAAATATTAGTAATAATGGATTTTTTTACCTGGATCATTGAGTTTAATTGTGGAGGGTAGTCACTATGGAGTATACGGGGCCATCTTCAGTGTAGTATCATATAAGTTGAATATTTGGTGTTACTACCATTTTTTATGGATACACCATGGAGTGGGGATATATCATAGTCCCTTTAATGGAATTTAGGTTCTACTTAAAAGAGAGGGAAGTTGTGACGTAGAGACTCAATGAAGAATTTTAATGGTTATACTAATTTCGAAACCCCTATATTGTTGGAGGTTGAATGTGGATTTTGACAGATGCTAAATGGGAATCAGTAATTTTAGGATAAAAGAAATACCTAAATTACAAATATTATTTTATTTACAAATGAAAGTAAGAATCAACATTCCTACATGAACATTAGGAATATTTCATGACTCCTAGGAGGAAACACAATCGCATGAACCTAGAAATGTCACATAAGTAGATCATTCATTACCTGTGATCTATGAATGATCACATAAATCCCATTTGATTACTGTTTATGATCATAAAAAGTAGAATCATACAACCTACTTCATTATTGAATCTCGTCTAACAAGGCTTCTTGATTATATGAATCTATCTCAGATAGGTACCTTCAATCATGTGACATGTGAACAGAAATATACCTAAAAATATCCCAAATCCCCTTATAAAATAAAATATGAAAATGTGGAAGCTTCATGTGAAGGATATTAAGTTAATTTTCACATGAATGTATTATTAAAATCATGTGATCAGTTAAAAAATCCAGTGAGATCCCTAGTGGCATGTCATCCATGCTTCGTTAAATCCTTTGGGTATGTCACCTCCATTTTTTTGATGGCCCTTGTAAATTTGCATTTGATCATGCGATTCCCCTTTATATCCATAGACAAGGGGATAAAATGTACCTAATAAGGGTTACATGTTTTAATGGCAACCAACATTGACCATGTGGCACACCATAGACAAGAGGAGTGACCATCCATGAAAATAATCACATTCGTTCATGTGATAAATTATTGATAATGTGATTCCCTAATAGAAAAAATGTGAAAATTTAAAGATCATGAAAAATTATAGATAAAATTTTGGAAAAGGAAGAAGCCTCATGTGAAAATAATTTATATTTTTTTCTTGTGAAGGGTGGATTCTGTCTTCATGATCAGTCTATTGATCATGCAAAATCCCTACCGTCATACCAACCTTGATAAACAAAGGCCTCTTTACATGTCACCTCCATCATACATAGGATCTTAGTCATCTACATGCAATCATGTGACACCCTAATAGATAATTTATGAGTGATAACAATATAATCTGAAAAACAAAATCAAAAAATGTGGTACCCTTATAAAGTGGAGAGTTATGTTATTTTTATTATGAAGACTATAGGACAGTGCACCACCTTTAGAAGAGAGTGGTGAATTAGGGTGTCAATTTTTTTTAATGTGATGGATCTTATTCCAACATTGGTAGAAACTTATTAAGCATGTATGATTAGAATGTGAAGTAAACAATAAAACACAAGCAAAGAGATAACACAACAATTTTAATAGGTTCACCACTCGGGTTTCATCTAAGGAGCATATGCTGACAGTGTGTCGGTCAAACCAAGATCCATTAATCTTTTCTAGTCATGGAATACAAGAGTTCAGAGACAATAAATATATTCTACAAACACTTACTTTACATGGTTTTAGGGACACATCACTGCATCCCTTAGAACACTTCCATCGACTCCCCCTAACTCACTGCCTTGGGAGATGTTTAACTCATTTTGTTGACATGAATTTTGCTTCAATGGATTAAAATTAAAGTAGTTTTTCCTATATATCATGAGGCTATGCTTACACCATAGACTTGATATGATAGAAATTGAACTCACTGGTCATTGAAAAATTTATGTTCAACACTTCCTTTCATGAAGCTAACTATCTTCATCAAACAACCTTTCTTTCTCCATGAACTATATTTCACTACATGGCATAAGGGCATCATGGAACACCTATCCTTCCATTTACTATCCCCAATTCATGTCCAAATTCTTGTTAAACTAAGAACCTCTCCTCCATGGATGGACAATGTTCCATGGAATTTCTCTCCACTACAGATCCTTCTTCCTTTGTAGGATATAATGTCCCACAAATTCCCTTACAAAAATTACCTTCTCATAACTCTTATCCATTCAAATAATCCTCTCCATTGAGAACCTATCCCTTTTTAGAATAATCTTCCCATGAACCACATTGAACTAAAATGAACTCTTCCTAGAGATAAGGTGATTTAGAATGAAAATAGCTCCTGTAAATGATGGTATTATTAGTACATATATAGGAAAATATTTTTAAAAATATCACTGATCTGATTCACCCAAATTTCTAATGTGGTACTACCTTCACTGCCGACTGTGCTCCTTACAGGAATCATGATTCCCTCTATGGTCCTCATAACACCTTTCTTTCCTATTAGAGTCCAAATATTTTCAAAAAATTAAAGAAAAAATCTAAAAAACAACCAACACACCATCTATGAACTGGTTCCATTGCATAAACCACATTCCTCTCACAGATCATTTCTTTTATGATGTCTTCATACTGTGCTTCGTGGTCCACATAGATTTTCTATGAGAAAAACCATTTATTTAATTGCATCATCATCAATTCCAAATACTACCATCGTGGTATGTGAAAAATGATTTGTGGTCTATAAACAATTTTCAGCAGAAAAAAAATCTATTTTTTTTAAAAAAATCTCTTAATTTTGAGGCCAAATAATTTGGAGAAGACCGGGAAAGGATTCCACCCCCAACAACATTTTCAGTATGTCCTGTAAAATCAATTTCCATGAAAACTCTATGATATTACACGTGAGTATTTATAATAAAAACAGACTATACTTCATTCCAATCAAATAATAGCCTCCAGTTAACCAATATCCCTCTTTTTTTTTGTCGGGAATCTGTAGATAAATTCAATAAATCATCCACCACTATCCAAACCTAATAAATAAGAAACAACTCAACCAACACTCTATTTTTGTGTGAGTAATGATTCATGTAGAAAATAATAGGGGGATACTAAATTGGGTTCTCATATATCTAGTCATGTCACAAAATCATTGTATTGTTTATGAAAAATGATCATATCATAGAATAATTGCATGGTGTTTCAAAAGCATTCAACTACCTTTTCCATTCTCCATTCTCCTGCAACATTTCATTTCTCTCTTGAAAACTCATAGAATTAAATTTATCAATTATCTTTCATGGGAAATAAAACCAAAGAACCTATTATTGAATGTGTGGAGATCAAAACACACTCCCCTAGATTTTATATCCCCCATAATCCTACATCACTGCCATCAACAGAATAAAATATTTAACATAATTGGGGAGATGGGAACAACAGTAACCTCCTCATGCACTGGGAGGTAGTTGAACACTGAGGTTCAACCGATGTTTATCGAACACATTTTCTAAAGATGGCTTTTTCAGTATGTCTGCCACTTGATCATCAGCTTTAACATGATCCATTTTAACCATGTCTTGTTCAACTTTTTTCCTTGATGAAGTGATATCTGATTTCAGTGTGTTTTATAAATGAATGCTAAACATGATTGTTTGTAAGGTCAATTTCACATTTGTTATCATAGTGAATTACCATTGGATGTTTCACCTCATCACCAATATTAGTTAGTTATTTCTTAATCCAAAGTAGTTGAGTGAAATCCATTTCAGCAGAGATATACATAGCTTCATTTGTACTAGGAGTCATGATTTATTGTTTCATACTCAACTAGCCAAAACATTTATTTCAAATAAATAATTCTCCAACACTTTTGGAGTTTCTATCTACCAAATCTTTAGCCTATTCAGCTTTAAAAAGTGCTAATAATTCATTATATTTTCATATAGGAATGTATAAGAAATAATTTAGAGTACCATGAATACACCTCATGATTCATTTAACTGAATCAATATGTTATTACTTCATATAAATTTTAAAGTGGTCCACTAGGCATGTTCCAAAGACAATATTTGGTTATGTTGTAGTTAAGTGCATCATGATTCTAGAGATTCTCTTGTACATGGTGGGATCCATATAAGTCCCATCCTCATTCATTCCATGTTTAGTTCTACCCGCAATCAGAGTTGACATTTGTTTGGAGTGAAACATATTCAATTTCAACAGCAACACTCATGCATACTTTTCCTAAGAAATAAAATTTTATTCTTTACTTTGAATCACTTTCATCCCCAAGAAGTATGTGACTTTACCAATCATATAAATTTTAAATTCTTATTTCATGTGATTATGAAATTAATCCACTAATCCCTGCTTTCTTCTACCAAATATAAAATCATCTATATTGACCTATACCATGAACTAATATTTCTATGAATTATTCACATACAGATTGTGATCCACTCTTCCTATTAAAGTAGAGCTTCATTAGATAAGAATCCTATTAGGAATACCATGCTCATTGTGCTTTCTTCAAACTATAGAGTGCCTTATTTTATATAAAAAACTTCATTTCATAGTTACCAAGTAGAAAACCACTAGATATTTTATATTGATTTCATCTTCAATAACACCATTCAAGAAATATTTTTAAACATCTATTTGATACACTTTGTGTCCTCTTTGAATTGACATGGAAGATAATGTCTGATTGACTTCCGTCTAGTCACTGGAGTAAACATTTCTTCAACATTAACACCTTCAATCTGTGAATATCTATTCCAAACAAATCACACCATATTTCTGATCACATTACCATGCACATCGAATGTATTCTTAATAATCCCCTTCGTACCAATAACATGGACAATTTTCATTATTTTGACAAGTTCCCATGTCTTGTTCTTGTCAATATTATGTTACTATTATTTCATGGCCTGAACCATGATTAATCCATTACATCATCTTCAAACAAGGATGGTTATTCAACTAATATGAAGTGATATTATATATTATAATTCATTCTCATATTCTGTGCGGGTGCTTTCCAATCCCTAATGATGTTGGATTGATCAATTTTGTTTCTTTGATTTCTTTTGTGAGGATCAAAAGAATTTTCTTCATCCATGGTTTCCACTTTTGATTATTCTACAGAATCACGATCATGTTTTGACCTCTGATTGTTTTCAATCCGTCATCTACTTCTGCATTTGAATTTGTTCCATTTCCTATATATTCTACAACATTAATCACATCAGTATATGATCCTGTCAATGTACTTGTGGTCTTGTCTTAAAATATCATAACATCAATACCTTCCAAAATTCTTCCATAATGATTATTGAAACATTTTTTGGATTTTTATTCATTTAATATATGAGGAATATTCCTTTGACTACACCATCACAATATGACCCTTAATTTCCTTCATTATTTGAAATGAATCATTTAAGTTTGAAACCATAAAAATAATTCAAGGAGGGATTTCATACATTAAAAAACTCATATGGTTTCTTGGTTTCTCCCATATATGTCCCTAATCAGTTTTGAATATACACTACATCTTGAACAACCTATTTGTAGTAATGGTATGAGATACGACCCTCATTCAGCATAGTTCCGTACATATTTTTCACGTGTCAATTCCTACACTCAAAAACTCCATTTTATAGCAGAGTTATCCTAGAATCTACCTTATGATATATTCTATTTTTCTCCATTCCATTTTAAAATTCAAAGAACATTTATTCCCCTCCATTGTCAAACCACATAACTTTTATTTTTCATCCAGTATCATTCTTAGCTATTCAGCGACATGTTTACATTCAATCATGCACTTTTTTTCCTTTGTATAACCATCACACATCCCATTCTACTATAATAATTAATGAAAAGAACAAAGTAACTTTCTCCATTTGTTCTAACAACATTCATCAGGCCACATGCGTCCTTATGGAGGAGATCTAGAAGATTTAATTCCCTTTTCTTCTTTAGAGGATATGAACTACAGACCAACTTCCCTCTTATGAAAGAATCAAAAATATTTTCACATTCATGCTTCATATTGGTGATATCGATAAAAATATTCAGCATAGATATCTTTTCTATGTCTTATTGATTAATCTTACCCAAACTTCAATGCCAAAAGTTTTTCTTCTTCTTCCAATGTCGTGTAGAAAATGTTCTCTTTACTATCAACATGATATAGGTTTTCATCAGTTCTGCATCCTTTCATGAAAGAATTAATTATCTTTCCTCTAATAGTGCACCCATTTTGATTAAATTTCACTATCAGTCCCGAGTCACATAGTTGACTCACACTCACGATATTTTGATGCCGAACATCCAAGTAGAGAACTTCATTTTTCATCTGCTCGCCATTAACATGTTTAGTACTCTCACTAACTTTAATTTTAAAAGCACCATCATTAGAGAACCTTAATATTAAATCAACCATTTTATTAAAATTATTTTATAAATTTTCATTTCCCGTCATATGGGATGAGAAACCACTATGAATAATCCCAATGATACTGTTCTTTTTATCTTTCAGAGCTACTTATGCATGGTTGAATTTTTTATTTTTCTTTTTTCCTTCCATTAAATATTATATTGGGTGATAGATAAAGATGAAATATCAAATATATATTCCGTGTACACAGGTTCATCATACTCATAATATTTCTCAAGATTAGGAAACTTGTTTTTTAGTGCAACACCATCTGGTTGATAAAAATTAGCTTGTCTTTGAGTTTTGTATGTATTACTCATCCCTTCCCTCTACCTTCAATACACAACATTATATCAAAAGTTAGAACAATGAAAATAGAATCCGTAGAATTTATTTCTTCTATGAGAAGTAGGATATGAACTCATTCACCTTTTGTTGAATTCCAAGATCCTCCCAATTCAAATTGCTTTGTGCCTCTTCACAGCATGACATGGTATGGCCTATATATCAACAGAATTGAAATTTTATGAGAGTAAATTTTTTATCCCTTATATTCCACCCCATGTATCCTTCCTTAGAAAAATAGCTTTACTTCCTATTGTTTTGGGAAACTTGTGGATTGTATTCAGTTCCCCTTTCAGTATGATTTGAGGCTCCCTTTTTTAGGTATTCAATAGACAATGTGGTAGGTTCATCTATCGAATTCCCTAGGTTTGGTTTATATTATTTATATCCTTTGATGTTTTTCCATCATATAAAAATTCCACTATTCACCATATATGTCAATATTTCATAATTCAAAACCTTTTCTACTACATTAGAACCACATTTGCCTCCCTCTAGTAGCTCAATATATGATAATCTTCTAAAAAAATTTCTTCTTTGTTTCCTTTGAATATGATTCACTTTCTAGTTTACTCCTAAGAGTAAGACATTCTTCGTCAAGACTCTCAGTTGTCTACTAATTCACTTCTACTATGGATGTAAGGTCATTTATGACCTTCCACTATTCTTCAATTCTGATCTTTAGTTCCACTTCATATTCTATGAGTTAAACGATTGATGACTATTATTTCACAACTTCTTCAAGTCATTCAATTACATCTTCATGTCGATCAATATATTATGATAATTCTACCATAACATCTCTCCCCTTGATCTTATGTTACATTGATTATCAATCTTACCAAGAGAATCCTTATGTTTCATCTTGTGATCAACATCTGTAATCATTTGATTATCTATAGATTTATCATTTGATGATTCTAACATTTCCATTGTATCCTTCATAGATGCTTGGGTTTCAGATTTAAAATCAGGTTATTCTTTTTCAAATAATTTATTATCATCGTCTTCTTCTTCAAATATAAAATCTTACTCTATAATTTCATTCCGTATTTGAAGTATCCCTTCCGATAAAACCTTTTCTGATGGTTATATGAGTTTCCAACATCACTTTCGTAATAATATAACTTCCTTGAGATCCAAGAGGAAATTTTACCAACTATATAAAATGAAAACATGCCAATTGTAGCTTTACATAAAATCTCCTTTTTCCAATATTGAATTTCATGTAAAAGAGGGAAGGAAATTCATCTTCTTCATTATCTTCATCAACTACATCACTAGACAGCTCATGCTTTTTCCATTTCATTGAAATCAATTTTCTTTCTTACTCGAGCTGTTGCATCTTCAAGTTTTACTCTAATTTTATATGATATAAGACTACTTATTAGATCATCAATGGAATGTTTAGAAAGATCCCTTTCTTCAAGGTATAACACTTCTATATTATAGAGTGGTGGAAGCCTTCTCAATATTTTCTTCACAATGTGAATGTCTTTGATTTCATCACACATTCCTCTAATTTCCCTAAAAAATTCCTTAATATGATTAAATAAATTATCTACATTTTGACCAAGAGGCATCTTCAGATCATGAACCTACTGTGCAGAGATTGGAGTTTCTTCTCCTATTTGTTTCCACCTTGAAATATATTTTCAAATTTTTACCACAAATGCTTGGATGAAGTGAAACTCACAACCTTTAGATATATATGATTATATTGATCAATAATATGGTAATTATATTCATTGAAATCTACAAACAACATTTTTCTATATTTTTCATCCATAGACAATCATCCAACATTTGGTTCCATAATCCCTAGTGCAGTAGAAAAGAGAACTTCCATTCCATGGGATATTGGATGAGATATCCTCCTATTACCAAATTTGGATGTTGCTTCCATAAAATAGGGGGACTCCCCTAAAATTTCTTGAATTATATATGACAACAAATAAGGAAAGATTTAACACTAGAAACCTATTGGGTATAATACTATATGAAGGACCCCAGATCGCCCTAAGAGGGGAGGGGAGAATCAGGGTGCCAACTATTTATTTTTAATGTGAATGATCTTGTTCCAATGTTGTTTAGAACCTATTAAACCAATATGATGAAAATGTTCAGTAAACAAAAAATTATATAAAAATTGATAACACAATAATTTTACTTGGATCACCACTAAGGGCTAGTCTAAGGAGAATGCACCAATAGTGTGTCAATTGTACCAAAATCCAATAATATTTAATAGTTAAGGAATACAAGAGTTTGAAACATTCAACCTGTGATAGTCACACTGCCTTTACATGGTCCTATAAATATCTCACTACCTCTCTCAGAACACTACTTTAGGCTCCCCCTAGCTCACTACATTGGGAGAAGTCTAACTTAGTTTATAGACTTGATGGTCCCATCAATGAATCAACATTAAAGTCTTTTTGCATGTATACCAAAAGAATTCACTTGCACCATATATCGGAGTTAACGCACTCTAAAATCATTATTCACTAAAAAATAAGTATTAACAAATCCTTTTGTGTGTTTACATGCCTTCATGTAACATCCTTGATTTTTCCGCAAACTGCACTACACTACATGGAATGAGTTCTTTGCAGACCACCCCTCCTTACACAGACTATCCCTGCTTCCCAAATAAATTATTCTTCTATATACCACCTATCCTCTTTGGATGGATGATTCTCCATGGACTATCTCTAATTCTAGTATTCTTCTTTCTTTGAAGGATACTGTGCCCCGTGGAACCCCTTCCACAAACTACCTTCGGAGAAATCTTCTTTTTTGGGGGAATCCTCTCCCTTGCAAACCTCTTCCTTTGTGGAATTGTCTCCCCACGAACCACTTTAGACTTCAGTGTATTCCTCCTAGAGAAAAGGTGATTTCTAATGAAAATTGATCTTGGTAGTGATAGGATTAATGGTAATAATATTGGAAATTAGATCAAAAAATATCTCTATTTTGATTCACTCAAATAATCGATGTGGTACTGCCTTCACTGTAGACTATGCACCTTCCACGAATAGTTTTTTTATCTATGGTTTGAGTGGAACCTTTCTTTCCTCTCGGTGGCCAATGCCTTCCATAAACAAAATACCTTCTCTTACCCACAATTGATTCACCATCCTCGAACTGATTTCACCTTGATTACTACATTCCTCCTATGAACTATTTCCCATATGTGGTCTGTGTACCATGATTCAGGTTCTATATAGCCTTGCTATGTAGATATACATTCCTTTATAGATTCCCTTCGCTATTCTATGTACTCGCTTTGTAGTCTATAAACTATTCTTCCTGGACTGGGAACTATGCTATATTGAAAAAACATGCCTTTGCAAAAATAATTTCCCAATTTTGAGCCCCAAAAATTTGGAAAACACTAGGAAATGACTCTACCTTCAACACTATTTTCAGCCTGTACTATAAAATATTTTTCCTTCCAAACTCCCTAATCTTACATGTAAGGATTTACAACAATCACAAACCATATTCCATTTCTATCAAAAAAGATCCATGGGTCCAACAATGACCCTCCAATGTGCCATTATGATCTCAAAAAAGGCTCTATATAAGTCTATATCGAACATGTGAAAGAAAAAATTGTAGGAATCTTGATCTTTCCAGGACTCCCAAATGTGTCATCCTAATCTTGTGAAGGCCCTTTGAAATGTCTATTTGATTTTGAGAAATCCCTTTTGATAATATTTGGGCCTAATAAAAAATGGGATTATAGTTTTATCACATAGTTGTTGGTTATCACAATACATATAGATGAATATATGGGAAAACTATTATAGGTTTAAACAAAATGCATGACACCACATTATCTTAAAACCATATCTGTGATCTACACACTATGAAGACGGTTTTAGATCTGGTGTGAGGAGGATTTTAATTTCAACCACCTTAGTTAAAAAAGACACATATGAGAGAAATGTGTTGAGAGAATACTTCTTAGTGCAGAAATCTAAGAAATCACAAGGGTATTCCAGCAGGTAAACCTGGGGAATGACTTAAGGGATTAAGCATCTTGTATATACAAATCATGTGATCACCATATTAATAATGTGAAATAATTTTGGTGCACCAACCATATTATCAAAAGAAGTGTCCTCATATCGACTTGGTCATATAATGTCTCAACATGATAATTCGTGATGAAGATTGAGTCATTTTTGTGATAGAGGATTATAAATATGGAATCCTTAAATGAGTATTTATACACTAATTTACATCCAACTAGATCATGTGATCCACATGAAAAATTCATTAGTCTTGTGACTACACCCGTACATGTCATCTAGTCCTGTAAAGTCCTTTAAACATATCAACCAAGTCATGTGAGGTCCTCTAAATATATCATGATTTATCAAATGAAACCCTTGGACGTGTTTACCTCAATCACATGAGGACTCCCCAGAAAATCGAGTTAAATCATGCGACCATACCTGAGCATATTATCGAAGTCACACAAAGTACTCTAGATTTATCATCCTTGATTATGAGACACCCTTGGACATGAATTCTTCAATCACATGAAGACATGCTAAAATAGTTAGCTAAATCATGCGACAACCCTTAGACATGTCGTTAATGTCATGTGAATTCCTATGGAAATTTCTTCTAGGTCACGTGATATTCCTCCATACATGCCTGCCAGATCATGCAGTGAACCTCCGACATGTGATCTATAATCATAAAAATAGCCTTGAACTTGATTTCTTTGACCATGAAAATGACCTCATACATTCCAATATTTTCATTTGAATTCCCATTGACATGCTAGCTTAAATCATGCAAAGTTACCTATGAAATGTATGCCTTTTCAGGAAAACACTCATCCTTGTTAGAAAAACACTCAGGGAATATTGGTAAAACACTCAAGAAATATTGGGAAAACACTCATAATTTTCTAGAAAACACTCAAGAAAAGTTGGGAAAACACTCAGGACCTGTCGGGAAAACAGATAAAATTTTCAAAATAAGACTCAAGTATTATTAGATAGGCACCCAAGACATGTTAGAATGATAATTAGGACATGTTAAGTGAACACAACAAAAAATGTTGGCCTTTTCTAAATATTACCTCAAACCATATGAACCCCAACCCACGATTCTTTGTTGGAGAATCAACCTTTCATATGATAAGTGTCCATAATGAGTTAGGAATGGATAATTTTAAAATTATATGGGTATTATCAGATCCTTATACAATTCATCCATGCTCAGCTAGCCACCCATGGTTCCTATTCTCTATCCATCAGAAGGTAAGGGACTGATACCTTATAATGGGAATCCATCTTAGTATAATTCAATAAAATTCCTAAACCTATGAGATAAAAATAATTTTTCCAAGATTAATCACCCATTATTACACATTAGTGGGTTAGGAATGAATCAAACTAGGATAACTATTATTCCTTTTTTAAATATGATATGCAGGATACTTCCTAATCCCTAAAGTAATTGCCATATTGGTAAACCCTGGGGAAATAAACCTCATTGGAATTAATCATCTATCCCTTAACATAATTAGGTTAAGGGTAGATCAACCTTTGCTGAATCTGATTCCGGTTATAGTAAGGATACATAGGATTCCCTCTTAAGGATTAAGCTCCATACATAGTGCATAAGTGACCTCATATATTTACTCTTTGTATGGTGTTAAACTACATGGATCAGACTTAAACAAACTATGTTTCTTTGTATTCCAATTAAAAATAGGATATCTATGATACCTTATGAATGTCCAATCCCATACTAGAAATAGAAATCACCTCCCATGACCAAAATAATATATTGATTTCTAGGATATATGACTTTGAAATATAATCATCTACCCATTTATAATATGTAATAGGAAACAAATAGTGAATCTTAGATACATATCGATTGTATGATTAATAGATCCACATTTACATGAAGAAGGATTCAACACCCAATCATTTCATTAGTGTAACCATTCCCACATTAAGATTTTAATGTGACTCATGAACATATCTTAAATCCATAAAAGTGTCTCAAAATATGAAATAATTCCCCCAAAATAGTAGGATAACCCGACCACCCATTCTCTCGACCAATGTTTATTTCCAATTTTTATTGCTCATGAGACCCCAAATAACCACCTATCATTAGAAAGTTGGAATGTACCCTATTATGAATATTGGAACCATTGGAAGTTTCTAGGAGACATAATGAAGGTAAACCTGATTTGAATGATTGAGAAACCATACTTGAACCCCTCCACAATCAATCATCAGAGACTATACCATCTTTTATAAAAAAAATTATAAAAAAACATGGAATCATGTAATTCAAGAATAAATGCCTAATTATAGGCATTATGAATCTGATCTCCCAAATATGGGGAATCATACAATTTCTTTAAAGGATAAAATGTTGAACCTGGAATGAATGTCTCAAAAAATAACAACAATCAGATGATCATGTGCTAGGAAATTTCATTTTAAATCACCAAAGAAAATAAAAATGGAACACCCGACAAGAAATCCTTCAATATTAAAATGTAACATAGATTCTAATTAAATAAGGCCATTCTCACTATGAAAATTCTACACGGGAAAAATATTTGAATTAGGAATAAGAAAGGAAATATTTGGTACTCGTGAATAGCTAATTGAGTATGTTTCACACTTTCAACAATGCAGTGATTAGTGACCTCTAACCATATTTTCATTGTGACTGCAGAAGATACTCTATTAGACATCTTGACCCAAGATCATGTCTTCATCAAGAAAATGATTTGGTACCTCCACTATAACATTAACCTCCATGTTCCACAAAACGACCTCACCCAACCGATGCCTTCAGATTCTGGTGAGAACCCAATTATTCCAGAATGCCACCAATATGATATGATCACAACCATCAAGGATCCACATAGAGGTATCTAGACGCTAAATTCAAAAAGATGGTCTCGTTTAATGAATGATGCAATGAAACTAGTTGCACCATATTCAACCACCAATTGTTTTAAAAACCTATCCCCTAGTGTGTATAAATTATCACCTTCAATATCTTAGGAAGGTGGAACAAATAGTTGATTACTTCTTTATCTTGGACTAGGATCTTTGTAGGAAGGCTCCTATAAACCATTATCACTAGTGTTATCCTACCATTTCTACTATGTTTCCTAATGAGGGAAGCAACCAAAAAACTTCCACCCTAGAAACTCATGCATGAGTAACATGGATGTATAATAGGGAATGAAAATATGTGGATTAATGGGATTGGGTTCAAATACCCATTTCACTGATGAAGCTCGTCGGCATATTCCAGCGATAGAGAGTTGGAAAGATCATATTATTTCTTACTCGAATCATGTCTGCACACATATTCTTACAGTAAGAATGGAGGATGCACATATTCCTTCCCCCATGTATGAATCCCATCAATATGTTATTTTTCACTCAGATCCTGTATGCACGCATATTCTTATATACAATTTTCTAAAGACTCACCACATTTTAGAAATAATAGAATAGATCCATCGGGATATTCCAACAGTAGTAAAGATGCAGGGATAGTCACATATCCATATACCAACATCTAAAGAAGCATATCACCATGATTAATATAAATAGGTGGCTACTTCGGATAAATATAACACTCTTACTCCTATACAAGTTGATTTTCTACATATTCTAATAAAGAAAAAGATACATAACTTGGCTCATATTCCCATTCTGAATAGGTCTCATCAATTTAGTTTGCAATATTCCCTAGGAAAAGTGAGAATTCCATCAAAAATTACTAGTATTATACTCTTAAGTCATAGAACATAGATCATATCCGCATTCTGATTAGGTCTTATGAGCTCAGTTTGGCACATGCCTTGGGATAGGTTCACAATCTAATATCAAAAGACCAATGACATACTTTAATGGCATAGAACTGATATTATATCACTGTACTAACCAATTTTTGTCCAAAAATATGGAAATTCCTATTGAGTAATCTCATATCCATGCCATTGAAGGCACATAGCATATTCTACTAGCTTACAAATGCTAGGCTCATATCCCTAATTCAGCCAATGAATGAATGCACAAACAAACATCAAAGGATATATAGAATGACGATCATATTCCTTTTATCGTTATAGAGGTCCGATGGAATATTATGATAGGGAATGAATATTTAAACTATAAATATACCCCTGTTTTAGCATTGATTGATCAATATATTCTACAAAAAACCCACCAGAAGGATCATATTACTATTGAAAATAAAAATCTCACCAATATAACTGAAAAGATTCTAAGAAGTGGTCTCATATCCCAATTGCACCACAAAATTACCAATATATTTTGGAAACCATCATGCAATAAGCTGATGTCACTGCTCAAACCTAAACAGATTGTCATCATTTTCTGGCCATGATGTAAAATGAGGATCATATCAATGATATGATCAATGAATGTTTCATTGAGGTTGTATGAAGTATATACAAAAAACCGAAAGGGTATATTGACTCTTAAAATGATGTAAATGGTGATTACTACCCCAATAGTCCTCCACACATTAGTGCAGAGATTGATAACATTGACTCTACTCCTGAAATCCACAATGGTCAACCTCCCCATGATGATATATCTATTGGACAAGGAAATCATCCCCTTTTCCAAAAACCTTCATATAAAGAGTTTCTAGAAACATTGGGGGTTAACCATATATAGTTCCCCATAAACTATATGTATCACTTCACCAAGGATAGAAATTGATCCAGAGAAGAAAGATCTATTTTTTGATCAGGTGAAGGAATATAATTCTGATGAAGAAGTGGATAACAAGGAATTATTTAGAGATTTATCTGAAAAAAACCTCCCAAACATGTTCTGGATCATCACTACTTAGAACTACGATACCTTGAAAGAGGTAGAGAAGAATTTTATGTCTTACTTACACCAGAACATGTGGCTGACTCATCAACGGTTGAAGGGAAAACCCCACCATTATAAAAGATATGAGGGAAATATAAAGATCATAAATAATTTTTTTTCTAGACCTGGACGCATTATCTATATCCCAAAACCCAAGGATGGAAGAGTGTGATAGATTCCTATGAAGTTTTTTTCTCTCTATCATAACAAATATTCTTAGACTGATTTCTATAGTCCCATCAAATGTAAATATTCAAAGATGGGGAAAATATGGATCATTACACTTCACTATGTCCCCATAAAAGAAAATCCAACCAGATACAACATATTATAATTTTATAACCTTTGAAGGAATTAGGGGACCAGGTAACACACAGTTGTGTTGGTCAATATAGTGAGATTACCCCACTTCAAATGCACAAATATGTCATGAACGGAGGAAGAGGGAGAAAAAAAAATCTCTTAATATAAGACCCTAAAAAATGGAAATACATTTCAAAAATGGAATCCAAATTTATGGACTACCTAAAATATTCACAAAGAAAATGGCTCGCATCATAGGCAACCATTATACCCATCTCATACATCATTAACATTACACTAAAAAATGGACCACAATAGAATCTTCCATAAGTGTCATTTAAGAGAGAAACTATCCAATAGGGCAGGGTATATTTTTACCACCACCCTCACCCCTCAAGTCATCACACTATGAGAGGGTATAGGGAATATTGGCAGTAGCTGCAAAAAAATGCCATCCAATAGTACTGGGGATTTTTTTAACCAAATTTCGACCACTAGGTTCATCAATCCCCACGTGGATCGTTGGGAAATTAGTATGGGGTATAGATCAACCCCAACCCATATTTCATGGAGAATTTATTTTTCGATTTCCATACCAGGATCCATTAGATCCTCGACTGGAACCATAAAATCCTCAACAACAAGATCAAAAAGTGTTAATAGTGGCCCTGAATCATACCAAGTCCATAGAGTTGATGTCATTTTTTTCATTATAATCACTATAGAAGGAATAGGTCCTCTATATGTTGTGAGGTAAATATCTATGAGAAACATCCCATCTGTTCCTTATACTATGAGATATACCTTTTCTATTTAGGGCCCATTTAAAAAACATGACCAGAAACTCCCTTAAGTTCACTATTCACAGACCAAGGTAGAATGAACGTATAGCGAAGGAAATCAAACCCTATAAGGGTTATAATAAAATATTGTCCAATATAGCCATGGATAAGTTAAATGACCCAGATGTGACCTTCTAATGAGGAGTATGTAGTGAATAATCACACTATTAGATAGAGAGTATTTAGATAACTACCATTTCCCGATACACCTCAGTAAATGTTATCACCATTAATATAAAAAAATTTATAGAACAAGATATAAACATAGAGGGATGAAATTAAGAATCCATACATGGAGAGGTATGCAATATAGATGCACAAATTGTGGCTGCACATACGTAGAATCAAAGAAGGAGCCCAAACCTGGTATCTCTAAATGATGAATTTAAAACTCCATGGGGAAATATTACCAAAGATAAAGGGAAGTATGTGTCTAAATATCACTCACTACACAGAGGATAAAAAATATCATCCATAGAGAATGGATGACACAATATAATAATTTGATACAAAGTATCACACCTCCTAATAGGGAACTACTCAAGGGAGATATTCCCACTGGGTATCATCCTCTGACACAAATGAATATCCCTCCTCGCATATATTAGGAGAGATGCAATCTACTTTAAAGAGTGACATTTTTTCATCAGACTAGATTAGGATCTTGAATGTCAGTTTATATAAATGAGAAATTTGAGGATTATAAGGACTTTCCTCCCATAATGTGATATCCACTCCCCTGTGAAGTCAATCATTCAGTCCTATCAAAGATCAAGAATCATTAGAATATGAAAGCAAGGAAAACTCATCAACCCTTTCCCACTCCCTATAGATGGGAGATAGTCTATACATCCGATCTTCTAGAACTCCTCAATTCCATTGACTCTTTTTCTTCTCTAATAGAAGTTATGTAATGGTGGTGCATAGTCATGTAGCCTGAGAAGAATCCATATCCCGAATGCGTGTATTACACTTTTCCTCCACCAAATTTTGGAAATCATATATTATTAACCATTGACAACATGGGAGATCTAGAATAGCATCACATGCACTTTGTGTCCTACTATGACATGATGACGGGACCTCAAGAATAGAAAGAGTTGACCAAACTGATATTTTTTTGTATAGAAATTAGTAGAGAAAACCTTGGTTTGGTACAATAGCCTTGCAGTAGAATCATTTTATGGATAGGAAAACCTTTATTATAAATTACTTTATCAGTTATCCTCCAAGTTATAGAAAAAAACAATTTTAAACCTTAGAAATTTAAAAAAAAGTGAAAATGAGTGGGTTTCAAACTTCAACCTCATATAGAAAGGTTTAACCAATTCACTTTGTATCCATATCTCAAAAAATAAACTGATGAAACTATTTACTAGAAAAATTTAGAATGAGCTCCAAAGACCCTTGCTCCTGATGAAGTATCTATTTGAATTTTTTGTGTTTGACGAGATGGTACAACTCCTAGAATATTACTTTCAACGGGGCTGAGCTAAATTTCTTACCATTACCTTGGAATATGGAAAAAATAATTTATAAGGAAGATAATGTTGTTGTTACCCATAAACTAGTATAAGTTCCAATTCAAGCACCCAAGTAGATATTGAATCATCTGGTGCCTCCCATCAAGTGGTAGAAACAAAAATATCAGCCTTGTCTAGAGGTAAAAAGAGGCCAAGGTCACCCATATGAGGCTTGGTCACACTATACATGACTAATTTTTCTTCAATGACATCCTCCAGAGCATGGTTTATTTTGTATAGGTGATACAAGAGAAGGACTTAGAATATGTGACCTATTTAACTATCACTCCACTATAATAGGAGGGTGACTAAAAATATGTTCTGACCTGGCATGAATATAAGTTACATAAATGGATGACTTGAAAGATAGTTGATCAAGATCATGCCAACCTAAGAGAATAGCTTCGTAAACCAATAAATGTCTGTATACCTTGGGAGGTGTAAATTAATACACCTCTAGGAGGTAGATGTAATCATTGAACACATGAAAAAGACACAAGGGAAAGAGTCATATTCAACTCCCACATGATCAATGACTCTTGTAGACTTCATTCATTCAACATTGGTAGAACGAGCACTGCCCCACCAAAGAAAAAAATCACTATATGAAGAGTTCATTTTAGTTATTTTAATATATTTCAATTAATATATACCTTATACAATGATGAATAAAACTCGAAGTATGAGTTCCCAATGCAATAATGGGGTGTTGGTGGTTGATTTCATAGAATCTGAGGATACAGGGGATAATGTAGGCATGGACAAAGCCAATATTTCTCTCACCTCTCCATAGAGGCCATATGTGTACCTGAAACAAATGGTTGAGCACTTTAACAATCCCAACATAAGAATTGAGATGCCTTAAATCCCTCCATTATCCATTAAATCCCTATCAATCTTTAGGATCAACTGGAGGGGGTACAATTGTCTAATTAGCAGAAATAATGTGGAAGGACGGTGTTACTTAGACCAATTGCATTAGATAGTCCTTCAACCTCTTCTAAAGAACTAGGCCTGTCCACCTCAAACACCACAAATCCTAAGCCACATAATAAAGAGAAAGCCTATCTTGGGAAGAGTATATATCTAAAAAAAAGTATGATATTTGAAAACAATTGGCTATTGTTCTACCTAAACTATTTGTCATTGATACACTATATCATTCAAAATAACAAAGATAGTCACTCATCGAGGCCCTCGATAACATACAAAATTTTTAGATAGTGGTTTCTTAAGATGAGGATTATAGAGTGGAGAATATTCCACTATAATTCCATGTCACAACACCATTCAGTGAACATGATTAGAAAAATGTAATCCAAGGTATACCAGACCCTTTTATGATTCACACAAACTCAAAAATGTTGTATCTAATGGGCTCTGGTTGAGAATAGTTATGAGATCAACCTCATTTGGATTAATATTCTCTGAAATTTTGGAAATAGTGAGAGGGAATTATCTCCAACAAAGTTATCTGTTCAAGGGTATGATAAGAGAAAGAAAAGGCCTCTCAGGAAGATCAAGTCCAAGGCTCTATTTGGGGATTTAACATATAATTCTGAGTTTATGTTTATCTAGTAATACAAAACATATAATTTCATACTTGGAAGATCTTGACTTCATTTCCATATCTTGGTAGCTTAAAAATTTCAACAATTATTTAGAAACCACATTGATGGAATGTTCGGTATACTACATAGTGACAGTAAAACTTTTTATTATTGTGAAACCATATATGATGAAGAAGGTATCTAGAAAAAGGAAGGAAAAAAACTAATGGTTGATGATGATATGTAGGTTATAGCCCCTAATGTCTTAGGGGCTTCCGTTTGGAATCCCTATATCATTCTCAATATCAATTATGTGCTATGAATAAACCCAATTGAGGAATCCCAATTAATCTTAACAAGCTATCATGATCCAAAAAACATCCTTGGATCATGTCCCTGTGTTAGCACTAGTGGAAATACGGGTTTTCGGGTTGGCGTAATAACGTCGGTTTTTTAAAACCCGACGCGAATAGTATGTGCGGGGAATTAATGGCGTCGGTTCTGCAGAAAACCGACGCCAATAATATTAGTTAACATATTTTCCACGTCGGTTTCCAAAAAAACCGACGTGGAAGTTTTTATTTTTATTTTCGGCGTCTGTTTTGAGGAAAACCGACGGCGAAAAAACACATTCGGCGTCGGTTTTCCTAAAAACCGACGCGGAAGATAGTTTTTAAAAAAACATTCGGCGTCGGTTTTTCTAAAAACCGACGCCATAAGTTAAAACATCCGCGTCGGTTTTCCTAAAAACCGACGCCGAAATGTTTTTTTAAATTTTCGGCGTCGGTTTTCCTTAAAACCAACGCGAAAATTCTTATAAAATTATTCGGGGTCTGAAACCCTCATTTTGTTCTACCGTCGAAATCGAGCTCCACTGTCCCGAAACCCTCGTTTTTTTCCATCGTCGAAATCAAGCTCCGCTGCGGCCCTTCGGACATCCGACTACCTTGGAAACTAATTTGCGATCTCGGCCGAAACCCTTATTTTGTTCGATCGTCGAAATCAAGCTCCGCGGCTGCACTTCGGACTCCCGACGACCTTCGTACTTGATTTGCGATCTTGGACAGACATTTTTTAAGGTTTTTTTCATTTGCACGATTTCTGGTAAGCGTTCTTCCTCTTTCTCTATTTCTATCACACCATTTTTGCACTTGAAATGTATAAGTGGTTCAATACATGGAAATGGTTGAATATTATTTGGATGTGCCACTAGATTGGATAGTTTATAACAGAAAACTGGTTATTGACTATGGATTTGCACTATATACTGGTATATGATTCCAAACTGAGTGCCTCCACGGATTTCCTCTAGATATATTTAAGAGATTCCATTTATTATCTATCTGTATGTTCTATTTATTTATACTTCTTATTGGTCATTATCCCTTAAATTTTATATCATATTATTTGTTTCATTTATATTCATTATATTCACTATTTGATCTAGTAATAAATTATATTTTTGGTTTTGTTTTTAAAATGAATTTTTATTGTGAAACCATTTTTGAAAAGAAAGGATGCATGTGTGATTTTTAAAAAAGGGAATTTGTGGAAATATCTGTTTTGTTTTTTAGAATAATTAAAATCCTACTTTATATATGTATTTTAACCTTTTTTAGACTTTTTTGGAAAGGAAATGCATTGAATAGGGTGTGATAACCTACTGAGCTATTTATGATCACATCATACTTGTTCCAAACAACATTGGTTGACCTAATATATTTTTTAGTTTATTATTTATAGTTAAATATTCCATTAGAGCATGTTGGCGTTGTGTTTGGTGGTGACAAAGAGGTCACATGGAGATCACGATTTCATGGTGTATCATAAACTGATGCCATGAGTCATATTACCAATGAACTCAAGCATGAGTCCCAATATAATTGAGGCTCCTAAGAATCATTATAGGTTTATAAACGTATAATGTGGAGACTATACCCACTATTCGGAGTAAAACCATATTATAAATAACCTTAGGAGATAAATAAACCAAATGAGCCAGTATGAATGATACAATTATTTGGATGTCTTATATTTTACCATGTGACCCAACTGCAAAATGTCAATTTCGACCAAAATTTAAATATTGAGAAATTTTATCTTTGTATTTGACTCTTTGATTTATTATGTTCACAAAAATAAGAAATATTTTATTAACATACTCTTCATCATGTTCAATAATATCCTCAGAATAATCAACGAACCAATCATTAATTTATTTTATTTTAAACTACATCATTGATTGAAATGACATATCATTTTCTTTCTTGATCTTATTTTTTAAATTTTGATACTTTATAATTTTTTATGAAATTAGAATGTCGTTAACACACATGTATATAATATGAAAATAAACTGTTTACTCTATTTGTAAACGTGTTTCATATCCGATGTCTTTTATCTGATTATCAATAGTTTTTATGGAATATGTTTTTGTTTACAATTTATCTGATAGATATTTAAATGTTTCTATGTTTTAATATATTCATCAATTATATTGTGATATTAGGTATGAATGGATCATAATTGGATTTATCTACGAAGAACTACTAGTGAATATGAAAGAGGAGTTGAATTTTTTTTGGAATTTTCTAAACGGCATAATCAAAATATTGATTTGATTTTCTATCCATGTTCGAAGTGTGTAAATATGAGAAAGTTAAACTTCAGAGAAATCAAGGATCATCTCATTTGTTATGGTTTTAGCCTTAATTATACACGTTGGATCTTGCATGGTGAAAGAACTGAAAATTCAACATCCAATGTTGATGACGATATTCATAATGAGGCAGAGGATCGTATTGACGAATTAATTCATGATTTAGGTGTTGAAACCATCGAAAAAACACCAACTGTTGAACGATTGTATGGAGATTCTGAGAAACCATTATTCCCAGGTTGCAGTAAATATACAGTGTTATCAGCAGTTTTGATATTAGTTAACTTAAAAGCAAAAAAGGGGTGGAGTGATAAAAGTTTCTCCAGTTTACTTGAGCTTTTAAAAGAGCATCTTCCAGAAGGAAATGGGCTTCCAGATTCAAATTATGAGGCGAATAAAATATTATTCCCAATGGGATTGGGGTATAAAAAGATACTTGCTTTCCCCAATGATTATGTACTGTATAGGAAAGAAAATGAACATTTATCAAGTTGTCCTACATGAGGAACATCGCGCTATAAGATGGATGAGAAAGTCAACTCAGATTCATTTTCAGGTGATGTCATGTAACGTTATGAAAAATCAATTTTTTTACTTTCCAATGATATCATCCAATATTTTTTTCAAACAATTCTGATAATTCAATTCTGATTTATTTTTAGGTACCAAAATTAAAACTCCATCTAAAGCAATTTGGTACCTTCCAATTATTCCTCGTTTGAAGCGTCAATTTGCAAATTCAAATGATGCAAAAAGGTTAAGATGGCATTCAGATGAGCGCATTTCTGATGGTAACTTACGTCACCCTGCCGATTCACCATAGTGGAAGAGTTTTGATAAAAAATTTCATGATTTTGGAAGTGAAGTTAGAAATCTAAGAATGGGATTGTGTACTGATGGAATGAATCCATATCGGAGCCTCAGTAGCCAACATAGTTCATGGCCTGTTTTGCTGGTACTTTACAACTTGTCCCCACATCTACGTATGAAGAAAAAATATGTTATGATGAGCTTGATGATTTCTGGACCAAAACAACCGGGAAATGATATTGATGTGTATCTTACACCATTTATTGAGGATTTAAAACTGCTATGGGAGAAAGGTGTTACAGTTTTCGATGCATACAAGAAAGAGTATTTTCTTTTGCGTGCTATGATAATGTTCACTATAAACGACTTTCCTGCATATGGAAACTTATCTGGATATAGTGTTAAGGGACATAAAGCATGTCCAATTTGTGAAGAACAAACTTCATATTATCAATTGCAAAATGGAAGAAAGACAGTGTACATGGGACATCGAAGATTTTTGCGAATTGATCATCCTTATCGTAGATTGAGAAAAGCATTTAACGGTTTAAAAGAATACAACCTCCCCACTCAACCATTGTTAGCTGAAGAATATTATGACAGAGTGAAAGATATAGATTCAACATTTGGAAAGAGAAAAAGTTCTGGTTTACAAAAAACATATCTGGAAGAAGCAGTCTATTTTTTTCGAACTACCTTATTAGAGATTTTTAGAGATAAAACATAACATTGATGTTATGCATGTTGAGAAAAACATATGTGATAGTTTGATTGGAACTTTGTTAGACATAAAAGGAAATACAAAATATGGATTACATGCTAGATTGGACTTGATATTAATGAGAATACGTTTGGAGTTAGCTCCCGCTGTGAAAGGAAACATATCATATTTACCTCCGGCTTGTCACACATTAAGCAAGATGGAAAAGATGAATTTTTGTCAGTGTCTTCATGGTATTAAAGTACCCAGCGGTTTTTATTCAAATGTGAATAATTTTGTGTCATTGAAGGATTGTAAATTAATAGGTATGAAATCACATGATTGCCATGTGTTAATGCAACAAATTCTACCAGTATCAGTTCGTGGTATATTACCGAAAGCTGTCAGGAAGACAATCATCAGGTTATTTAATTTCTTTAAATCCATTTGTAGCAAAGTCGTTGATCCAAATTTGTTAGATTTGTTGGATAATGAAGAAAATCTTATTCTTTGTCAACTAGAAATGTATTTCCCACCCACATTTTTTGATATAATGGTTCATCTATTGGTTCATTTGGTGCGTGAGATAAGAATGTGTGGGCCTGTTTATTTAAGATGGATGTATCCTTTTGAAAGATATATGAAAATTTTGAAAGGATATGTTAAAAATCCTTATCGACCAGAGGCCTCTATTGTTCAAAAATATGTATCAGAAGAGGTGATTGAGTTCTTTACTGATTATTTGAATGAGGTGGAGCATATTGGTCTCCCTGTATCTCGACATATGACAGTTGACAGAGAAGGTAGAGGGGTTCGAGGCTTAAAGGTAAAGTTCATTCCACGTGATGAAGTGATGCAAGCACATTTATACATTTTGAACAACACAGATGAGGTTCAACCATATATATCCTCACATATTGCTGAATTAAAGTTACGATATCAGAAAAGAAATGAAAAGTGATTGATGATTGAGCATAAGAAGACATTTGTTTCATGGTTTAAAGAGAAAGTCACCCCAGATATATCTGTATCAGAAACATTGAAGTGGTTATCAGGGGGACCATCTTTTAATGTGATCACTTGGTCTGATTTTGATATCAATGGCTACACATTTTACACAAAAAACCTAGATGACAAGAGTACCGTTCAGAATAGTGGTGTGATGGTATTCGCTAAAGCAGTGCATTTTTCGAGTGCCAAAGATAAAAACCCAATTTCTGCATCAACATCATATTTTGGAGTTATTGAAGACATATGGGAAATTGATTATATTAAATTTCGAGTCACTATTTTTAAGTGCAATTGGGTTGATAGTAATAGTGGCATGAAACATGATGAATATGGGTTTAAACTGGTTGATTTGAAAAGATTTAATCACAATGAGGAACCATTTATCTTGGCGACACATGAAAAATAAGTATTTTATGACATTGATCCGTTGAATGATCAGTGGTCAGTTGTTTTGCAAGGGAAAAGATATCATTTGGGTGATGATGATGATTCTGATGATGCTAGTGATTTACATGAGCCTTATTCATCTATTATGAAATTTTCAAATGATTACAATGAATATAAGACAGACATAGTGCATGCAGTACGTACCGATCATGATGAAGGGATGTGGGAAAACACTAAATTAGTCTACTAATTTTTCTGGTAAATATTTATATTTTGTGTCTATTTTTAAAACTTACAAATGCATGCCTCTATTTTTACATATTTATTTTTCATTTCCTTGTTTCTAATTATTCAGTTTTCTAATGATATGCAGGTGCCCAAAATTTCATTACACTTTCTAGTAGCAATGTCAAATACAGATAGAGAGGAGCAGTTACCGAGGTATATCTATTTTGACATATTATTAAATATTCAGTAATATACATATTTAATGAAATAAAACTGTTAATTTATTAAAAAAAATTGCAGGACTACTGATGCGTCCTCGGCGGAGGAGACTTCTCCAGTTACTACTCAAAAATCAAGTTCTCTAGTTGGTAAACGTGGTATTACATGTTTACCAAAACTATCACTCGCTCGTGATGATAACAAATCACACATCCGTTTTGATGATAATAATAATGCAGTTGGCCCAAATGCAGTTCAGTTTTTCAGTTATATAGCGATGCAGAGCCGTTGCAGGATTAGTATTTTATATCCTAATTGGAAGTCAGTGGACAGGACGGAGAAGCAGCAACTTTGGGAGGCCGTGACGGTAAAATATCTTTATTTATTTATTTTATCTCATTTTTTTAATATTATATAGTTTAAATTACATATTTAATTTTTTCAATTACAGATGACATTCAATTTTGAGGAAACCAAAGAAATTAGGAAAAGACATCTCTCTTTAGCGGCGGTTCGATGGAGAGATTTTAAAAACAAACTGACGAAAGATTATGTTTTTGGAAAGAGAAGGTTTGAAATCCCATGTCTTAAGTATCCATATATAGATGAAGAAACATGGAAGCGATTTGTTGACAGTCGTCAGGAATAGAAATTTCAGGTATTGTAATTGTTTTATATTTTAAAATTTATGCTATATTTTCCTTATTACTTATGTGTTTATTTTTATGTAACAGGCCTCCAGAAGATCTCATCAGGAGATCCAGTTGAAAAACGTATACCCTCAAACTTTATCACGTGGAGGATACTCGTATTTGGAGCAGAAAATTATTGAAGAAAAATTTGAAGCATTAAGAGCTCGATCAAGTAGTGGTTCAGAAGAGGTCCAATATGGTCCTCCATCTCCTCCCACTCTCCATGAGAAATGGAAATGAGAAAGAAGAATAAAAAATGAACAATATCTTACAGACGAAGCTCATCAAGTGGCTGATAGAATTGTAAGTAAATATTAATTCTTTGTTAACAATTTTCCTTTTTTATAATTTATAAACACTAATATAAATTTTTTATTTTTCATTTCAGGATGAACATCAGGAGAAAGAGACACAGGGATATTTTATCCCCGAGGGTAGGATGGATATCCTAGCCACTGCTTTGGGAAAGGCTGAACACCCCGGTCGTGTTAGAGGATATCAGGAAGGTGTTAGTATTCGGAAGGTTTTTGGTAAGACTAAGCAACCAAGAGACCCGGAAATCGAATCCTTAAAAGAAGAGCTGTAGGATTTGAAACGGTCTATGGGTGATCAAATTCAAGCAGTAGTACAGAAGGCTTTATTAGAACACATGGCAAGACAGTCACAGTCTGCTCATCCTTCCGAGGTATATTATTTACTGTTAACAATTTTTCTTTTCTATAAATTATAAACACTGATATAACTTTTTCATTTTTCAACATTCTCAGCCTACTCACTCAGACTATCCTGCCTCATATGCTTACCCAACACCGTCTGGGCAGCCTTCCGAGGTATATTATTTAATGTCATCAATTTTTCTATTTTATAAATTATAAACACTGATATAACTTTTTCATTTTTCAACATTCTCAGCCAACTCACCCGGACTACCCTGCCCCATCTGCTTACCCTGCCCCGTCTGCGCAACCATTTGAGGTATATTATTTTATTTAATTTTTAATCAATTTTTCTATGTTATAAATTTTAAACACTAATATACCCTTTTCATTTTTCTGACTTCTCAGCCTGCTCACCCTGACTACCCTGCCTCACCTGCTAACTTTGAGCCTCCACCTCCTCCATCGGATCGAACCTTATATTGTGAGTTGTTTGCGGGAGATCCTCATCTACATATTGTTGCGTTAGGACAAGTGTATTTTTTGGGGGACTCGGTACATCATCAGCCTATGCAGATGGGTCAGGTTAGAGTATCAGTACTTGTTATTATAGATCCTACTGCTCTACTACCATTTCCTACTGCGGAGATCACCAGTGTTGGGGAATGTATGGGCCATTTTTTACTTTGGCCAACTGCACTTCTTCGTTATATTTCACATGAGGTATGAGTTTTTTTAAATAGTAATTAGAAATGATTCCAAATTACATATAATGTTTTCTAACATTTAACTTATATAGGAATATCTGAAAGCAAAAGAAACTGTACAAATGCAGCAAAATGTTCAGAAACAGTCGGCTGTAGATACTTCTGATATTTCTTCTGGGTTGAAAAGATTATCTCAGTGCTCTTCTTCCTTGAATTTTATCTATGAGTTTCAGATGACGTCTGATATATGTGGAAGAAATTATAAATTGAGAATATTGAAATAAGATATCATGAATTTAGTTAATTTTGAAGAGATCGGGCTGAATGTGGTGCAGTTGTTTTCCATGTAAGTAAATTGACGTTTGAATTGCTATTTCTTTAATAAAATATTATTATGTTATTGACTAACTATATTTTCTTTTTAAATTAGGTATCTATACAGGATTCTTTTACAAAATGAAACTACAAGCATTTACAGCTTTATAGATCCAGAGTACATTTCCTTGGAAGTCAAACATGTGAAAAATGATGAAAGAGTTCAATATATATCCGAGAGATTATCACAAACAGAGATTCAGTGCTGGTTTTTTCCATTTCTTGATAAGTAAGAATATCAACATAATTTTGACCTCATGATCATTATAATGTCATTAATTGTGAACTTTTTGTATTATAGGGGGCATTGGATGTTAGGTGTATTTTTCCCAAATGAATGCACCTTATTGGTTTTGCTCTTTATTAGGAAAAGTGCGTAAAACATTTTCCAATTTATTAAAAAGGTAAGTTGTTTTTTTATTTTTAGAAGTTTGTTATGTTTAATTTTAATTGTTTACACAAGTTTTATTAGTTCTTATATAAAAAAATGCAGTTCATGGAAACATTTTACAAAGGAAAAGAAACCAACGAAAATCAAATATGTGGAAGTACAGGTAATTAGTTTTTATATTTTTTTTATATATTGGGTTTTATTATTAGTTAAATGTTTTATAACTGCAGTGTCATCGTCAAAATGGACATGTTGAATGTGGTTATTATATTCTACGATTTATGTACGAGATAATCACAACTGGGGAAACTACTGATTTTCATAAGGTTAGTTGTATTAATTTTTTTATATATTTTCATCCACTTTATTATATTTATTAATTTCATATCATTCAATATTATTGTAGGTATTCAATGATTCACAGTCATATTCTCAATCTGATATGATCCATATTCAATCTACTTTTGCAGACTATTTGTTAAGTCTGATTAAGATTTGAGGTATGTATATACTAATATTTATAAATAATAATATATATGGGTTTAAAAAACTAACTCTTATGATATATTAGGTGTTTGAACCTACTAATAATCAAATGAATGCTTCAACAATAACAAACAATGAGCATGTCATATATTTCAGGTACGTGTATTTTAATTCTGCTTTACTGAGTTTTCTCAAGTGCCTCTGCAAAAACTGTTTTATTGAAGCTACTAATAATCAAATGAATCCTTAAACAATAACCAACAATAAGCATGTCGTATATTTCAGGTACATGTATTTTAATTTAGAATTAGTTATTATATTTCTTTTCATTGTTATTTCTTAAAATCATTTGTCTGTATAGTGACAGATCTGGAGGGTGGTACTTGGATCATGAACATAGAGATTCGTATAGAGAAATAACATTCACAAACACTAAAAATTGTCTCCCTTTAATGCACATAAATATCTTCTAGGCCTTTTTATTTTTTATGAAAATAAATATCGGAAAATGATTGCCGAGAAGCATATCACATAATACCTGAAACAACGCTTAGTGGGTTTGCACAAAGATAAAATAGAAGGCGTCAATTTTTAAGGTATGTTTCTTTATGTCTCTTCAATCTGCATTTGATTTCAATTTTCTAACCTAATTTTTGCACTCAAACTTATTTCTCTGTTATTCCATAACTTAAACAAATAAAAATAGTGAATGGGTAATGCACATCTATATAGAGAAAATATAAAAAATTGAGGTTGGGGGTGGTGGGGATCCTAGGGTGAAAAGACACCCCCAACATCTTCAGTGGGGGAGGTGAGGAAGAGGTTGCATCGGCTGAGTGTTCCCGGAATTTTGATCAGGAGTCGTAAAATTTCATTTTGGTAATTTACTTTGTGAAAAAATGAATGATTCAAATAAATTACACATTTGCATTTAATGTTTATTCATTGCACTAATATCTTGGATTGATTTTTTCACGCACATCTCCTTAGTTTCATTACTATTTTGACAGGATTGGTGCTATCTATGGGAGGAAACTTACAATGATTGATACTGAGTATGGTTAGATTAAGAAAATGCACCATGTAGGTACGTGCATTTTAATTCTGCTTTACTTTGAGTTTTCTCAAGTACTTCTGTTAAAGCTGTTTAATTGTTTTTGAATACTTCGTTTTTTTCAGGGTTCCGATTTTTTTGGAGGAGAAAATATATGTATTTTATTTAAAAAAAAATTATTTACGGCGTCGGTTATTTTAAAAACCGACGCCGAATATTTAAAAAACAAAATTTATTTATGGCGTCGGTTTTTTAAAAAATCGACACCGAAAATCCTGTGTAAATTAGTTTCGGCGTCAGTTTTTAGAAAAACCGATGCGGAAAACCGATATTTCGGCGTCAGTTTTATATAAAACCGATGCTGAAAACCTAGTCGACTCTATTTTCCGCGTCGGGTTTTTAATGAACCGACGCGGAAAATAATGTCTAAATGTAGCTTCAGCGTCGGTTTTTTATAAAACCGACGCCGAAGATCATAAGCGAATTATTTTTCACGTCGGTTTCTATGAACCGACGTGAAAACTGTATTTTTAACGTCGCCTATAAAGACGTCGGTTTATAACCTACGTTAAAAATTAAAAAAACCGACGCTAAAAAGTGTTTTTGCACTAGTGTAGAGGTCAATTATGATGGTATGGATTCTTCAAAAGGGGATACGAATAATGATCTATCAGGATGTGATAATTTCCTCATGAAGTTAGGGAAAATTTATGATTACCCCATGAAAACATATAAAATTTATGATGTCCGTACTCATCCTGCACCGAGTAGAAACATAAAAGAAAATAAGAAACCCTTGAAACTCTCTTCAAGGAAATTGACAGTACAAGAGGTTAATGTCTCTTCCCATAGCCTCTCTTACCTTGAATGTGAAGGAGATGCACTTTTATTACCCCCCATTTTTAAAAATGACTCCATGGACTCATAGATGGAAAAATATGAGGTTGAATTTAGGAACTTCCCTCACCCATTTGGGGAATGAATCTCTACCACCATCATTAATCATGGGATAGTAAATATAGGAATAGAAGAAGACCCATGGAATTCATTGATTAGTACCACCATTCCTCTTGAGTATAAGGACTTATATATTACATTTCTAAAGTATCATCAATACATTTCCCTCTATAATTATATATAAATGATTGTATTGAACATTTATGTGGCTACACACCACATGGAATTACCTAATTAACATTGATGTTTCAAGGAGATAGAAAGGAGGATTTCCACCTCTCACTCTACTAATATAGAATTGGATGTTGAAAAATTGATCCAATATAACTTGGTTTGGGAAGTACAGTGCCAAAAATGGCTCACCAATATCATCCCCTTGAAAAAATTGAATGGTTAGATCTAAGTATACATCAAATTTAAGAGACATTAATTGACACTTTCCAAAGGAAGATTTCCCATTTCTAATCATGTAACTTTAGATCTATGAAACTTATAGATTCCAAGACCTTACCTCAATGGATATTTAATCTAGGTATAATCAGATATAGATTTACACTAAATATGAGGATCCCACTACCTTCAGAGTACCATAGGGAATATTTTTCCATCATGTTATTCCCTTGGTATTAAAGAACACTATCACTACTTACCAACATTCCATGCATCATAGCTTTAAGCCCTTCTTGGGATAATAGAAATATTTTATGTAGATGATCTGGCAGTGAAATTTTAGTACCAATGTCATCACCTCAGGGATCTTCAAATAGTCCTAAACAAGTAGCGATAACACAGTTTGAAGATGAATCATTTGAAGTGTGATTTTGGAGAAACATTAGAAAAATTATTTGGCATTGTTGTATACCACTGTGGAATATATTTAAATTCAAAAACATTAGTTAAATCCTAGCCATGTAACCCCATAAAAATATTAAATAACTTAGTAGGTTCTAAGGGAACCTTACTTTGATTTGGTGTTTCATAGCTAACATGGTGGAAAAATCATTCCAAGGGAGTAACCTATAAATGTGATGAGTCCTTCCACAAATCCTTTGAGAATCTTAATAAGTACATACTGTACCAACCGGTATTAATGTAACCGGTAGAAGGGAGACCACTTATCTTATATGTGCGTACCATGAAATGATCGTTCAGTGTTCTTATTGCATAAAAAATGATGTGGGGAATGAAAAATTCATATACTGTCTCAGTCTAATGATTCTAGGTATTGAGTCTTGATATTCTGATATCAAGAAGAACTACCTCTCAATCATCTTTATACTAAAAGGTTAGACATTTCTTGTAGATTCATAAAGGACACATGATCTCTTGTATTAACCTTCTCATGTATATCATTGGGAGCTCTATATTGACTTGGAATTTGGAATGATGGGGCGTTTTTTAAAACAATACGACATCTAACTTGTGTCATAGAAAATTGTTAAAGGGTAGGGCCTAGCGGATTTTCTTCGGAAACATAACTCCCCAAAAATCACCCTAGAGAGCAAAACACTTCTAAACGAAGACATTTTATATTCCCATGATACTCCCCAAACATGGGAGAAATATTTCTATGGGGCCCCCAAAAGTCCTATTGGAAATTGAATGGAAAAATTGATTCTCAATGAGGTTGGTCTAGGGGATATATTAATTTTTTGGGACAAATAAAATTTTACCTACTCTTTATCACTATATGAAACCTTCATTAATAATGAGGAAAAATAAAAATCCGTCACTAATAGCTGGGAGATAGACCTACTATAGTAGATATCCAACCTAAATATCATCGGGGATTTAAAGCCAGTGATAAAAAAGAAATGGTGAGTATTCTATCCCGAAGGAAGTACTAGTCCATATCATCGGTCATGTCATAGAATTGAGGGAATAATTTCTTTTTGAACAAAAATTGTGTCAAAAACCTCGATCATGAAATTACTGGGTTGATGCACTAGCTAATGTAGGCATAGTCTTGGCATAACTCGAATAGAATGAAGAGGTTTTCTGCATCACACACTGAAGAATGGCCTCATCAATCATCATTTTTAACATGGAGGAAATAAATCATATCAATTCTTCCTTAAAGGATGATATACTGATAACCACCCCTGGATTGATAGAACCTACAGTCTATTAAAGAAAAAAAGAGCCCCCCTTGTTATTTTTATTTATGAAGGAATAGAATCGATGCTAAGAAGTGAAATTTACCATTTTGGATGTTCCAAATGATCAAACATCACTCAATAAATAAGGCTCTAATTGAATCCTCCTCAGATTTATAGAAAAAGGAGAGATTCTTGCCATCATAGAAGAAGTCCATGCTGGATCCAATAATGATCACTAGGCTAATGAATCTCCCATCAAATTAAGTGGCTTTTTACTACTGGAAAACTATGTTATATTAATATGGGGAATCCACCAACATATTTTATGCATTCTAGATTCATGAAAACATCAACCATCAACCCATAGAGTTTCTATATATAGCTAAAAATCCCTATCCTTTTTCAATATTGGGAATGGATGTTGTGAGGACATATTCTATAGAAATATTTTTTCCCATATTTTATTGAAAATAAAATTAATAATTTTATAATTTTCTTTTAAATACGTCTATTTATTGGATTAGATCATTCATTTGAAAATTTGATGAAAATTCTAGATTTAAACCTAAAAAGTGTACTATAGTATTTCAGCCATAAATATTTTTCTAAGTATTAGTTGGACTTATAATTTTGTAAAAGTGTTACCCCTTAAATGAGATACAACTCACATTTATGAAATCTGAGATGGTTCTTGTATTTGGTTTTAGAAAATGGGCTAGGAATTGAAAGTTGGAATGGACTCACTAGATTGAATAAAATTTTAGTATTTAAGCCATAATATAAATATATATATGTACTTGGATTAAAGTTAAAATTTAAAAATAATATATATTAACCAATTTTTAATGAATCAACCTTCTCAAATGATAGGTGGCTCAAGATATTTCTAGTTAAATAGTCAATTAATATTGGATTTAAATATATGGATGAATTTTTCCTTTACGACATGTAACACTAGCCTCTCCTCCCATATATAATTTTTTATTTTTATTTTTGTAATTGTTTACTCCTGAAATAAAATATAGTAAGAAGAGGATAATTGGTTTCACTCCATTTATATAGGTATTTTACGAGGGGGATCTTTTAGAGAAAGGATCCTTTCCCCGAAGGCTTCCTCTTCTTCTTCTTCATGTTGTGATTCATCTGTTTTCACAATTAACATCTTATTTTATCTTCCATTTCTTTTATTCTATTCAATTTTACTCTTCTTTAATTCACCTATTTGTTTTAGAAATCAAGAGTATAATTTATATTTGGTTATACCCTTTCTAAACCTTTGTGAATGAACTTAGTTTCTATGATGACTACACTACCCATGGAAGAGTATTTTTTTTAGTAATCGATCTACATCTACCATTCTTCATTTATTTGTTTTTAATCAATGAGATACTGTAAATCAAATAATATTATCTATGAATTTATTTTTCAACTTAAAATAAAATAAGAAAGAAATTTAAAAATTAACACAAAACATGAAATTTCATGTAATGTGTGAATTGTTAGAGCATGATTCTAATTGGAGAAACAAAACACACAAGATCAATTTGTAGAGTTAAAATGCAATACCAGAACTAAATTCATCCTCATTTTCAGAAAGGATATATTCCCTAATTTACTATTTTCCATAATATAGCCTTAGAATGTCATTCATTGTAGGGTTATATGATTTCACATTCTGAAGCAAGCTTAATGTTTGATTAATTTCATATTTTCTATTAAGATAATTATCAAAGGGTTTGAGGGTTAACAAATTAGGAGACCATAATTATGTGGTATTTAATTTAAATGATAATAATTAATGAGTAAGTGAATAGGTAGAGATAGATTGATTATTCCTTTTATATGTATTTTCTAAAAAATAATCACTTTGTGTTTTGTCAGTCAAATGTCAAATTTTTTTTTTTTCAAGAATACATAATATAGTTTTATAAATGCTAAAAAATCACCAATTATTTTATGGAATGTGTTTCATTTCAAAAATCTATTAATATATTAGTTTATTTACATCCTATTTTAAGAGACGACATCACTTATCCACTCCGCTGCACCTAAGTATCCAAAAACCACACATCATTTGAGGGAACTAATGGTAATGCGTATCAAATTTGATCCATTTCCAGGGAGGAATCACTTTAGTCAACCAATTTGATCTATTTTGTATGTTTCATTTTATTCAATTATACTCTTTTTTCATAATTATTTCAAAATGAAAATTTTTATTCTTCATTATTTGGACCATAAACTGAAACTTCATATCTCTTTATCATGGTTTACTTTTCTTCATTTAATTTCTCCTTGACTTATGGTATGAACCAATCCCTAGGATCTCTTAAATCATGCCCTTGATATTGGAGATAGCCTTAGGGATGGATTCAAATAGTCTCTGCCTAAGGGATATTTCAATATTCACTTAGTTGGGTAATTTCTCTGTTATGGGAACATTGAAATTAGAAGCACTTTTAAATCAAAATTTCTAAAACCAATGGATTAAAATAATAACAATAATCTTAATTGAACCATTTGATATTTTGATGCATAAGAAATTAAATATCAGGAAAATTGTATTTCTTATTTAAACCTTTAATCATACTATGAGTTAAAATATGGATTGATACACCATTATCTATTATTTCATGGCCTCTAAAGTGAGGATACCAACAGATATCAAAAATAATTTTAAATGGTTTTCTCAACGCTAAAACCATGAAATTTCATTTAAGATCAAATAAAAATAAGAGTATTCCAATTCTCACTTGATTTAACTACATAATATTGGTTGTATTATTTACAATCTAAATATATTACATGTTGGAATTATTTGAAATTCTAAATATTTTGGAGTTTTCTTCCCACATAATGGACCAAAACCATTTAAAAAGAGATCTTTGGAAGTAAGAAAGCCCAAGGGGAGTCAATGTATGATTTTTGGGGGAAATTAAAGAAGTAGTGTGCAAGATTCCCACATCACTAAATTGGTTAGAAACAATTTATGTAATAATTCTAAAAAGGCCTCAATCCTATGGATGAGAGTATGGTGGATGTTGTGGAAAGAGGTGAATTGGTCAATAAAACACCAGTAGCTACACGTTTGTTGATTGAAAATATGGCACAACCCCGCCAAAAAATTTTGTGATCAAGGTACACTATATATTGTAGGATTAAATCCGGTAAATACATCTTCTATTAAAAATTATTTAGTTGATTCCAGGTTGGATGAATTATCCACTTTGGTGAGAGAGATTTCATTTTCTCAAAATACATCCCAATCCACACATTCATGGCCTTGTGGATTTTTTATAGAAATAGACCACCCAACCCACTATTCCCACAATTAAAAGAGATAAAGGATTGTATAAACATATTCCCTAGGAGATCATATCAACAACAATAATAACAAAAACCCCAGAAGAACTATGATTCATTTTTACCAATACAAAAAAAGTGTGGAAAGATAAATTGTACATTATGTCATAACCACCCCAAGCCCACCTACCTATGGCCAGGAGCTGGAGACTCTCACCGAATTAATTATCCCTCAAGTGAGATGAATTTTCATGAGTACCTATATGTACACACACACACAAATCACCTACCCACAATATTGAAAAGTAATCAAGAATTCCACTAAGACAACCACTGAGAGTAATAATAAAAAAATATAAGGGGAAAAAATATAGACCCAACAAAAAGAAATGAAAAACTCTTAAATTCCATCTATGGTAAGACCTACATGATGGGAAAGTGATGGGACGACAACCTGAATTCATATAAGTATGCCTCTCCGTCAGATCTCAATGGGATCCTCCTGATCCCAGAACCCCAAGGCCTTTGTGAAAGAATCTGTCATTTGGACAAGATAAGACATGTGCGAGTGAAGCCCGTATAGGGGTGAGTAAAAAAAATACTAAGTAAGGACCCCAAAACCAAAAGTTAATACCACAATGAAATGTACACACAAGTATAGCCATCTTACCTCGGTATATTCTAAAGGAAGGAAATAAAGACTAATAGTTGAAATTCTTAACACCTTGTAAAGCTGAATCACTCATCCCCAATGAGTTCTTAGGGATACTGGATCACATAGACAAATTCATCACGTGGGACAGCTAGATCACTTAGTCCCACTCATATATTAGGCCAGTTGAATCACTTAGACTCACTCGCCTATTGGTCTAGATGGATCACATAGACCCACTCATCTCTTGGGCTAGCTGGATCACATAGACCTGCTCATCTCTTGGTCAAGATGGATAACATAGACCAACTCTTATTTTTCTCCAGTAGGATCACTCAGACATGCTCATCTCTTAGATGATTTGGATCACTTAGAAAATCTCATCATAGTCTCCTTGATACAGTTAGTCATAGGATTCCCACTCGTACCATTCTTGATTCGTGGAGAGTATACTAATCAATCCATTAGTCACACCTCACATTAAAAGAATATCTACATAGTGTATATCAAAAATACTTCCTCATTGTGAGGGTCCCAATGCCGTAAAAGGCTCTTTAATCAGATGTACATTTTGGTTGTTATGCCTTCTTTAGTAAAAAGGGGTCGGTCAGGTCTAGGTCTGGTACTACCCAGTCAGACTGACCCAACCCGACCTTGTTGTGGGTCCACCAACCGAACCTGGGTCTACCGACCCTACCTGGGTCCTACCCGTCCCAGATCTGACCCCGCCCGCTGGACAGGCTGGTCTGATCCACTCAGGATGCGATAGGTTCTGTAAACCACTTACGGTAGTTTTTCTAGTTCGTAATCGTGGAACAACTAGATTGTGGCCTCCAGGAATATGACATAGCTTGGTAGCCGCATCGCCTCAACAACACCATCCCTTTTCATCCACGATGTGCTACTAGAGGGAGCCACATTTCACATGCGGCTGCCACTGCATGCCGGCACAAGTCATCGCTAGTGTCGGAGCATGGGTGGGTCCTTTATTGGGAAACGAAACCTACTTCAGTGGTCCGTTCTCTGATCTAGAGTGTGTTATAGAGTCCTCGGGTCATCGTCTTGCCTTTCGTGGGCTCTATCTCATATTGTTGTAGATATGGGGGTCTGGTCGCACTCTGAACCTCCCGACAATGTCATACGCGACCACGTGGGTCTGTCGGCAAAGAAAAAGAGGAGGAGGAGAGATCACAATGAACACCAAATGAGATGAACATTGGCCTTATTAGTTTGGCCTTCTTTTTCCATGTTAGAAAATGGGAAGACATAAAACAACTATCAATTCATATCACACTTTCTTTAATCCCTGGAAATGAGTTCCCAAACCTGCAAGAAAGATCGATCCATAGATCAACTTGTTAGTGAGTTGATCTGCCTCTATCATTTATAAAGGTATAATGGAGAAAGGAAATTTACTTACTAAAGAATACCCTAAACTGGAAAATTGGATCAATTAGAGATGGAGAATGGGGTCGCACACTTTTGTTTGTCGATCCTTGATCTGCAGTTCACTGTTATCATTGGCGATCCTTCAAAGGAGGAGGAAGGGAATAATATTGCTCGTCATCGTAGACAATCTGTCATTCATCACTTTTTATCACATGACAACACAAGCACTCCAGAGGTTCTATGAAAATTCAGAACCCTCCAATGATCTCATATCCTTGTTATGTTATTATGCGACTAATGTTTTTAAGCATTTCTATTATACTGAGTCAATGCATCATTACACTGTTTCATTTATGAAATGAAACTGTGTTATTGTTAGTTTTTCATTTCAGAGTTGTTATGCAGTTTTATTTATTAAATGAATAGCTTATCTATCGTTGTGTTGTATCATATGTTTTTGACTATAATAAACATTTAGGTATATTTAATTTAATTTTAATTTTTTTAAAATTCTAGGAAATTAAAGTATTCCCTCACACCCATGCCGATCTAGGTTAGGTCCATTCTTAGGTAATGTCGTCTTTCCAGACGCAATGGTCCCATCCAATTTTTAATCTAGGCACCCATATAGAAGCTGAAAAAACCATGCACGTGCACTATTATAAATAATAAAAAGAGTTTAAACATTTATCCTGGGATATCTAGGCCTCATAATCACATTTCTTCATTAAAACTGGTCTCAAAATAATCCCATATAATTTTGAAAAAATAAATTTATATAATTTTTGAGACATTACATTCTCCCTACATTAGGGATTTCATCTTCAAAAGCCAAAACAAGAGATAAACAATAAAACGGGGTTACTGAGCATGAATATGAGCCTCTCACACCCAATTACTCTCCTAGATATTCCTATGGTGCCAGTGAACATGCACTAGAATAATTGACCATCAATGATGGACTTACTTCTATTGATCCTCAATGTCTACTGAGAACTCAATAAACGTCACCCATCATCATTTTCCTACTCACCCCAATCGATGAAGTGTGATGGATCATGCACAAGACTCCTCATCTATGACACATGGAAGACATCATGCACTCAATGCATCTGTGGGGAAGTGCTAGGTGGTCAGCCACCTCTCCAACTCTACTCAGGATCTAGAAAGGGACGATGAATCCCGTTGAAAACTTTTACCCCAACCAAATCTCCACAATCTCCATTACGGTGAGACCCAATGGAATATATTGTCTCCCTCCTAGAAACTCGAAGGGACTCCATCTACTATCATCATTATATTTATTCTTACTCAGTGGAGTCCTCATATGCTTCTGGATTATCGGCACCTTCTCTATGCTATCTTGTACTAACTTTGGACCCATTAGTGATGACTCCCCTGGGTCTTTCCAATATAATGGCTAACTACACGGTCTCCCATAATGTACCTAAAATGGTTCCATACCAATGGTTGAGTGGTAGCTATTGTTTTATGTGAACTCCACTAGTGGTAGGTCCCAAGTTTGACTCAAGTCTAAGATACAATAATGAAGCATGTCTTATAAAATCTGGATAGTCCTCTCCATCTGATTATCTATATAGGGGTGGAATGCCATTCTAAAATGTAGCTATATCCCAAATACCTCCTAAATTCCTTTCTACAACAGATATGTGAAGCAAGAATCGCATTCTGAAATAATTGTCGAACACACCTTATGAAGCCTCACTATATTTTGAATGTAGAGGCGTCCCAATCTCTCTACAAATACCAGCTCCTGGACAGGTGTAAAGTGGGATGAATTGGTGAGGTGGTCTAAGATCACCAAGATGGTATCAGGACCCCTAGATGTACATGGTAATACTTTCACTAAATCCATCGACATACCATCTCACTACCACTTCAGAGCCATAAGTGGATGAACCAAGCGAGCTGGAACACGATGCTCTAACTTCACTCGCTGAAAAGTGAGGTATTGAGAAACTAAATCCACAACTATTTTCTTTATCCCTGACCACCAGTACTGACCTTAGATATTGTGGTACATCTTCACCACTTCTAGATGTACCACCATGGAAGAGCTATGTAAATCCCTCTGAATGTCTTCTCGCAATTCCAAGGGTACAAAAGTGCACTCCCTGAAAATGACGACGTGCTCCCCACCTATCATTTATCCATCATGGGTTTCCCTGTGGATAATTGATCATGTCCTGTTTCATAGTTAACATCCTAGAGTTGTGCCTCCAAAACCCATTGCAAGAGTGGTGGGTGATAACCATCGAATGAAGGTGGGATGCTCTATCACTATCCACAAAGAATATCCGCATCGCGGATAACTTCTCCAACGCATTAGTAATAAAATACAACCTGGTTCTCCGGCCGAGCACATAAGACACAACATTCCCCTTCCTAGGAGTATAGACTATCTCGATTTCATAGTCCTAAAGGAACCATAGCCTCAATGGTTGCCTCAATTTCAAGTCTTTTTGGGAGAAGATATACCTGAGACTTTTGTGGTCAGTGTAAATTATAATCCGCTCACCCATAAATTGTTTCACTATATCATCAAAGATAATATCACTTACGCTAACTCATGAGCATGGTTCGCATAGTTCTACCCATGATACCGCAACTATCAAAAACTGTAATAAATCACCCATTTCTCGTTGCTAAGGACACAACCCAGTCTCGTCCCTAATGCATCGTAGAACACTATACACACATTGCCCTAATCTGGAAGACACAAGATAGGGGAACTTGTCAGCCTCCGTATCAGCTCCATGAAACTCTTTTAGCACCTCATTGTCCACATGAAGGGATATAACTTATAGGTAAAAGATGATAAGGGTGAATGTCCCTTACAAAATTTGGGAATGAACCTCCGATAATACCCTTCCAATCCCAAGAAACTCCTTACCCCAATCACAATCCTAGGTGGCTCTCACGAAGGAACCACCTCTATCTTCACCAGATCTACAAAAACTCTAGCCTATGAAATGATATTTCCTGAAATTTGGACCTCCAAAATCCATAACTAACTCTTTAAGAGTTTCCTATAAACCTGGTTCTCTCGGAGTGTGTCCAGAACTATCCTCCGTTGTATCATGTTCTCCTCCTCAGTTTCTGAGTACACCACGATATCATTAAGGTTTACCACGAAAAACTGGTCAAGGTAAGAATGTATGTTACTATTCATGATTCCTAGGAACACAGTTGGAGTATTGTTCATGGTTAATGGAATCACCAATAATTCATAGTTAACATACCAACATATGAAGGTTTTCATCGGTACATCCACACCCCGTACATGAATCTGATGATAACTTGACCTGATGTCTATCTTTGAGAACCACTTCACTCCGTTCAATTGATCAAAGAGGTCATCGATCCTTAAAAATGGATATTTGTTCTTTACAGTCACTTGATTCAGCTATTGATCATTAAATGTCATCCCCAAGCTTCCATCTTCCATCTTGGAAAACAATATTGGGGCTTCCCAAGGTGAAACACTAGACCTCACGAAGCCCTTCCTCTGTAGGTCCTCTAGCTGTACCCTTATCTCACAAAGTTCTTCTAGCCATCCGATATGATGGTGTGGATATCGATTCTGTATTAGGGTAAAATTCATTTCATACATTAACTTCTCTTTATGGAAGGAATCTTTGAACATCCTCAACAAATTGTTCTTAAAACTCGTCCACCACTATAGGAAACATGGGCTCCCCTCATCCACCACACCGAGTGTAAAGCAATACAATTGGTGAGTGATCTACTACACTCTACTCATTGAATGTAAATAATCTGATGAAAGTGTTCCCTTTTAACCAGTAATGAAGAACCTTGTCTCATCTCCATGGACACACCACACAGTACACCTAAAATAGTCAATCTGAGCATTGATTGTGGATAAATATCCCATAAACAGAATGACCTCATAAGGCCTCGACGTCACTAATTGGAGGTCCCAATAAAAAATCGTTCCCCCAAGAGTAAGATAAAACTCCCAACACCATTGTGTGATCATTGAATCCCATCCCATAGGAGTCTATAATTGTAAGGATCGAGCCAACAGCTCCACCAGAATCTTCGAATTGTGAACAAGGTTCATGGAAATGAAATAGTGATTGGAACCTGTGTCTATAAGAACTACAGATAATATAGAGAAGACATAAATCATACCACTAATAATATATGGAGTGAAAGGGTCTTAAGACTCCATCACCTAAAGCTATAATCTCCCCTTTCCATTGGCTCCTGGAGCCTGTTTTGGACAACCAAGGGGAGGTGGTGGTAGTACCTCAATCCTCCACCCAATGTCTACCACTATTTCCGCTCCACTGCCACGTCCAATCCATGTGAACCACCCTTATTTTTTCTATACCTTTTCCTTGGAGGTCCCTTGACCATCCACCGATCATCTACATGGTGAGTCGGGCAGTCACGAGTCTAGTGTTCATGCCCACCGCATGAGTTGCACACCCTGCCCCTCTATTAACTCCCACTTCCCTAGAGGCCTCATACAACTAACCCACTATCTTGGGTTCATCCCCTTAATGTATTCACCCATTTGGGTCTATGTGTTAGCTTCCTTCATCCCACTAATGGAGACTCCGCTGCTTTGTGTCTACTAGTAGCTCATTCCATTGCCGCATGCTCTACCAGGAAGTTCTTTACAAGTAGATCTCACTATAGCGCCCTAGCATGAGTAGGGATGCTAAGAAATAACATGGATTTCCGGATCTATTGGTTTATTCCATACTGAAAGGCTCGGTCCCAGAAGAATGGGTCTTACACCATGTTTGTAGAGTAGCGAGAAAGCTTGGTGAATCTTATTGAGTACTCTGCTAATTTCATTCTACCCTGATGTAGGTGTAGTAGCTTCTGTATACATGCAGAGGGTAACGTCTCTGGAAATAAATCCTCCCAAAAGAGTCTCTAAAAGTCTTTCTAGGTGAGGATCACCTTGTCATGTGTCTGGATCATCATTCACCTCCATCACCCCACTGAGCCCTAAATAAGGATCACAACTAAGATTTCCATTTTGTGGAGAGGCGTCCTCACTATATGGAAGACTCATGTAACTACCAAAATACAATTGTCGACCACCTGGGGGTCAATCCCACCCTTGAACCTAGGATATCTCCACCTCTAGAACTCATGTAAGGCACTGAGCTTGTGTGCATCCTCTACCGGTAGTGCTAGTAGGAACTATTGATCGAAGGGTAGTGGTAACACTGGTACACCACCCGGTGGGGCCATCTACAGTACTAGTCCCTATACTGATGCCCCATCACTAGGTTTACCATCATCATTGTCACATACTAGAATCTGGGCTAGCTAAATGCATGGAGGAATCCAAAAATAGATTAAGATGAACCAACGTCAATAGATTATACCTGGTGAGCTGACTCTAACTCAAGAACAACACAAGAATGATCTCATTAAAAATATGATGCTTTCAACCAGTTTTCTCATGGACTAAGTTTAAAAGTAGTATACGGGGTCCTAGTGTATGGATACATCATCATTCGCACCAACAGTAGACTTCGTGAGTCTAAAAGTTGAACTCGAAACATTCAACACTATTTAACCAAAACAAAATTAAAGAATCTCGATCTTTATGTTATAAACGACCTCCTTTAATACCACTTTGTCATGACCCATCCCCTAGGGCCTATTCCATGACCACCCCAATCCTACCTCACGATGGCCAAGGGCTGTTGACTAGAACTGAATGTATAATCCTACAAGTGGGAGGCATTTTTCTTAGAACCTGTATGCACGCACACATAGACACACACCAAGCTCAAAATGCTGAAAAGTAAACAAGCATGCCACTAAGACAACCATAGAGAGTAAAAGAACAAAAATAGAATGTAAGGGTCCATAATACAAGCCCAAAAAAAAATCATGTACAACTCCTAAAGCCCGTCTTTGGTAAACCCTACCTGAAGGGTAGGTGATGGGGCTTCCGCCTGTAGTTAGATATGTATGATTCATCCGTCAGATCTCATTGGGCACCTGGTGGTCTCAGACCCCGAAGGTCCTTATCAACGCATCTGTCATCTACACAAGACACAACACGTATGGGTGGAGCCTATGAAGGGTTGAGTAACACAATAATTAGTAAGGACCCCAAAACACAAAGGTAATACCCCAATGTAATGTACACAGAAGTATAGTCAGCTCATATAGGTATAATAAAAAGGATTTAAAGAAAGACTAACAGTTGTATTAATGAACACCATGCACTTCTTAAGTACTCATCCCTATTGAGTTCTTAGGGCTACTGGATCACCTATACTTGTTCATCACATGGTCCTATTGGATCACCTAGACCCACTCGTCTCTTTGGCTTGATAGATCACAAAGACCCGCTCCTCTCTTAGGCTATCTAGATCCCATAGACCCACTCCTCTATTGGGCCAGCTCAATCAATGTGACCCTCTCGTCTCTTGGTATAGCAGGATCACTTAGACTAGATTGTTTATTGGGAATTATAGATCACATAGACCCACTCTTCTCTTGGTCCAGTTGGATCACTTAGACTCGCTCATCATAATCTTCATCAAAAAACCAGCCACATGATTCTCACTCATAGCGCACTTGATTGTAGGAGAGTATACTTCTCAAGAAATCAGTCACATCATGAAATCCATGAATGTCCACAAGGATTATATCTAAAGAACCTCCTATTTTAGAGGGTCCAACACCACAAACGGTTCATAAATCAGATATACGGTTTGGGAGTTATATCTGTTTTAGTAAAAGGTTGTCGGATGGGTTCGTGCCCGACCGGACCTGACCCGACCGACCATGGGCTGGTCTGACCTGACCAGACTCTGGGCTAATCTGACCCGACCCAACCTAACATGGGTCCATTGACCTGAAACCGGTCCACTGACTGGGCTCAACAGGCGTGGCACAGACCAGCTAGGCTGCAGGTCCAGCCCGTTGGTGTGGCTTGGCCTACTGGCGCAGCCTGGCCCCCTGTGTGGGCTGGTCTGATCTGCTCGGGATGCTGCAGGCACAACATTACACCCACAATAGTTGGAACAGGTGAAGACTATAGTATAGCTATACCATTACCTCTATCCATGCGACATGACTTAAAATATGTTCCACCACATTGCCACCAGCTGATGCTGGTGAACCTTATCCGTAGCAGCACACCGACGGGTCCTTCCACGAGCCACCAGACCAACTCTTGTGGTATGTTCTCTGATCTGAAGGGTGTTCCAGAGTCTTATGGTCATTTTCCCTCCTATCATGGGATCCAACTCATATTTATATCAATTCGTGGGTCTGTTCATTCTCGAAACCTTCCGATGAAGTCTGACATGACCATGTGGGTCCATCGACGAAGAACACGAGGAGGAGGAGAGATAACAAGGAACATACAGAGCGATGAACGTTGGAATTTTTTGTTTGTCCTTTATTCGCTGCATTAGAAAATGGGAATAAATTGAACAATTATAAATTCATATCCCCTTTCTTAAATCACCATAAAAGAGTTTCCAAACCCAAAAGAATGATCGACCCACAGATCAACTTGTTAGTGAGTTGGTCCACATCCGTTATTTATAAAAGAAGAATGAGGAAAGACAATTCCCTTATAGAAGAAACCCTAACATAGAAAATAGGTTCAATTAGAGATTGAGAATGGATTTTCACACCATAATTCATCAATCCTTGATCATAAGTTCTCTATTATCGTTTGCAATCCTTTGAAGGATAAGGAAGGGAAGAGGATCGCTCATCGTTACAGACGATCTGTCCTTCATCAATATTTGTCGCTTTCCAATGAAAGTCCTCTAGTAGTTCTGAGAGAATCCAGATCTGTCCAATGATCCTATATCCTTGTTAAGTTATTAAGTAATGAACACATTTCAGTGTTTCTGTTACGCTGATTTGTTGAGTCATTACATTAATTCATTTATGAAAAAAATAGTGTTACTGTTACTCTTTTGTTTCAGAGCCATTACTCTACTTTATTTATTATATGAAACAAATACTTGGTAAATGTGTCACAACAAACATTTTTGAATAAAATATATATTCATGTTTATTTTATTTTATTTTAGTTTATTTAAAAATTCCAAAAAATTAACTTTTTCCCTCAACCCAAGCTGGTTGAGGTTAGGTCCATTCATAGGTAATGTTGTCATTTTGGATGCAACAATGTTTTCATATTTTTAATCTAGGAACCCATTTATATGCTTCCCAAACAACACATCCGTGCTTTTTAAATAATAAAAAAATTCAAAATCTTATTCCAAGCTCACCGAGCTTTGATATCATGTGTCATCTCCATGCCTAGTTTTGAAATAATAACATATATTTATAAAAAAAACTTATATGGAGTTTTTGAGACATTAAAAATATCATCATTTTATAAATTTAAACATACAAAGTTAGATGTATTAGCTATAAATTTCAGTTCAATAATACATTACTATTGGTTATTTTTATTAATTAATTTGGTGAAACATTATGATCTTTATAATAGTTATAAAAGTTTCATTTATAAACCCAAAACTAAACTTATACTAAAATTTAGTATAAAAGTAGTTAAAATTTAATTAATTATATTAAATAGATCAAAATAATAAATATGTTACTTCAAATGAAACTAAAATCATAATCCTCTATATGAATTACATAATTTAATGTAATGAAATGAAAGCTTTACAAAAATCAGTATTTTTTACTATTCACTGATAAATCAATACATTCTTAAAATTCATGAGATTTAACAATAAGTAAATTTTGATATACTAATTTCATAAATTGATTTAATTTTTAAAGAAACATATTCTAAATATTGTAAAAATTTATTTTAAATTATGTATGAAATGCGTGACTAAAAAACCTTTTAGAAAATAATACAGTTTTTAGAATACTCTTCTTTTTTCCTCAAATGGTTCTTATTTTTTCTAATAAAAAGATAACCAAAGAATTTATTTTATACATGTATAAATAATATAATTTTTTGAATTTATTTATTCCTATTAATTTTGGATTGTTAATAGTCTAGGTTATAACTATATTCTATATAATTGTTCATTTATACATAAAGTTGTGTGGTCCGCATGCTATCAATGAGAATGAATTTATTTAAAAGAAATATTTCACAATGTCCTAGGGAATTAAAAATAGATTGGATTGAGACCTTAATTTCCAATAAGAATACTAATGAAAATGCCAAGTCCTTAATGTTATTTCATTCCTCCTAACATCTCATCATTTCTATGTTAATTTCCCAAATCTAATTTGATGATTCCTAAATAAAAGAAAAAAATTATGTTGGTATCATGAATTTTAATATTCTATGGTAATAATTATTAACCACCTTTTCCATTTTTATTATTATTGAAAATAGAATTGTAATTCATGCATTGTGTGGACTACCACCTCCATGAAGTGATGACTTCCATTTTTTACCACCATGTATCTTCCATGATTATAAGTGTGAAATTGTAGATTAAATGTGAAATATATAATATAATTATGATTATTAAGAGAAGAATTGAAATTCACAATATATCCCTATATTTTATTGAGAAATGGAAATGTTAACTATGATTTTTGTGAAATACCAGCTGCATAATGTAATATATCTTATTTTTCATGTGTTTTATTTTTTATTTATTAAATTCTATTAACATATAAGTAAAAACATAAAAATTTCAAATTAAATTCGTTATTAGTTTTCAGTAATGGTATTATGAAAAAAATAATCATGTTTCATATCCATAATCATCCAAAAAATATTGTATGTTTATGTTGTCATGTGTCTAACCTCCTATATGAAAAATTCTATAAATTATATTATAGATGACTATGATAAAATACTTATTGATATTTTATGATATAAATTGTTATATAATTATTATATTTTAATTATGGAATTATAACATTAATATGAAAATCATTAATTAAGATACCTAGATTAGTTCTTAAAAAACCACTAATAATTGATATTCATCAGTTTCATATTTATGAACCATAATAAAAACTCCAATAAAATGAAATTACAACTCTATAAATATTTATAATAAATAAAATTTAGCTCATTTTATGCTCTGAGACAGATGAAATTTAGTATAAGAACAAAGAGTAACCCCAATATTACAAAAATAGTTCAAATCTATCAAGATTACTCAAACCCAATATTAAATAGGTGACTAGTTTAGTTATTTTTTAGAAATGTTATTCAATCTCATTAACTGATTTCGGGAATTATGTTAAGGGGTTCATTGTCTAAAATTAATATTCTTAAGACAAAATTTGTTTTATGAACCATGATTTATTTGTTATAGTGTGATTAAAACCTAAGGAATGTCTTTTAAAATATTTGTATAATTCATGGAGTTTGAACATCTATATATTTTTATTTATTAAAATGTATTTTTATTAAAAGGATGAAATGGTTTTAAGGGTTTCTGTATCTCAATTATGATTTAGTTTGATATGATTTGGGTTCGGCATTTATTCACATTTCTTGATATAAATGTCTCCCTTGGATATACTTATATACATAAATTTCATGGAATCAGAGGGATTTAAGAATGCATATTATTTTATTCTATTATGGTTTTTGATTTAAATTATAAAGGCTATTTAAGGGTAATTTTTAATTCAATTCCCTTTCTTGAGATAAAATTATTCTTATAAAACATGTTTCTTATAATAATGGTTGATTTCCACACTATTAATTTATTTCATGATTATTTATAATTCCTCACATGGTATAAATTGTTTATAACTCAATTATTTTTACCTTAATGAATATACTATTCAGAAATTATATATTTTTCATGAATAATTAACATCCTCTCTAAAAATGGTTTCTCCTCATGGTCCATATTTTCCCCTTCCCGCTAATGTTCTCCTTCATAATTATAAAAATAGTTTTATGTAATATTAGGTTAAAATCAAATTTTAATTACCTTATTTCTAATGTAAATGTTTGGATTTGTTATATAATTTGTGATTTTCGACAAAGGTATAATAAAATATTATAATGGTTATCCTTCCATGATTATTTAATTGATATTCTATTAAACACTCATTACTTTTAAGTCACATGTTCTATTTAATGTTCTCACCTTTTCTTAATATTATTCTCATTTATATATTCCATATTATATACATATTTTCATTAAATATTTTTCAATTTTAGTTTACCTTTATTTATGGTGGATAAGACATGTTTTAATTTACTATCACAATTACCTATTTTAAGTAATACTGATATAACCGAACGTCCCTATGCTCTATTTCAAGTTCTGTAACAACCCCATTTTTTTTAAACATGAATGTATTTTTTTAAAGCCCCCAATATTTGATGGAAGTACCTCCAAGATCATTATTTATCTTTAAAATAATATACTCTTTCCCTCTATAATAATATCCTTTAATTATTTGGTAAATCATCACCACTGATAATAATTTCTATTCCTTATAATCCAATATATTTTTCATTAATTATTCTATAATGTAAATCAATGTTGAAGGACTATGGTTATTTATTAAAATATCAACATCAAAGATTTTTTTATTCCTTCATATGTTGGGAATCCTTAATATTTCTTAGAGGTTTTTTCTTTCTTGTTATTTGTGCATGAATAATTGTATGAATTGGTAATATGTATGCATGTACATATTATGATTTTTATTATTTGATTAGTGGATCCATAGTTATATAAACCTCAAAATAATTGAGTAATTCTTTACATATTATGATATGTAATGTAAGGTATTGAGGAGTAAACCTATTCATCCATGGGACATTGTCCACAATGTTGACTAGAATTTTGAGTGAACACAATCCCCCATGGGACTTTTTTACACTTTATGATGATGGTATTGGGAGTTACCCATAACATATACTTATGATGGAATATATTATATGGTTACAACATATTTAATGATTCCTAAATATTATTTTATATTTTCTTTATTCTATGTTTCCATGCTTATGTCCATTCCCTTTTTGATACCATGAGATGAAACGTAACATATATATATTGAGTCACATTTATGCTTTAATTTGATCATTTAATTACTATAAATTTAGTCTCATTAGTTTCTTATGTTTTTGTTTACTACGTAATTAATATATGGATAATTTATGAGATGTGTATATGGGTATTTAGAGGTGTTTAATAATGGGGAAGTGAATATATTTTTTGAAAATTATATTACATTTGTTTCCAGTCCTCGACGACGCAAAACCATCAGTTCATGGGGTTATGAAATTATTTTTTAAATTTAATATTAAACTTATATTAATGATAAAAAATAATTAAATATTTATCTTGAGACTCTATAGTATCTATCAGAGTTGGGTTGGGTTATTTTTTATGATTTTTTAGGTATATTTAAATATTTGGACAAGAGAGAATTTTGAAAAACCCAAGGGGTAAGTCTAAGGGATATGGAAAACTATATGATAACATCCAAAAGGTTTGATTATTTGGGTTTCCATGAAACTATTTAAATGTATTGAAATTATAAATTGGATGTGGATATAGAACAAATGATCCTAGAAGAAATAACCTTGAAAAAGGCTACTTGATTATCAACTAAATATTTACTTTGGTTCATGATGAGTGGGATTAAGACATAGAACCTTGATATTAAATCTCAAGGGATATTACTTGGTTAATCAATTTTTATATACAAGATATTCTGATGTATTTATTTTTTAATTACATTAAGGTATTATGTTAAGAAGTATAAGATAATACAAATTATAGTATCCTAGTTTGAACTTATAGAGTTATTGGATGAAGAAGGCTTGACAATGTTGAAATGAATATATAATATGTTGAAATGATGTTTTTATTAGAAAACACATATTAAAATTAAGGTTTCATTTTTTTATTTTCAATGAATTTATTGGTTATTTTTATAATAATTATGTTTTAATTAATTTTATGGAAAAAGAATCATGAAAAGTAGCTGTGGAAAGTATATCTCTCGAAACTTCTATGATGTTTCTATAGAGACATTTTTGGAAAATTTTTTTAACAATCATAATATATTTCTATTTTCAGAGAAAAGATATTTCACATTGTATTTTTTATTTTAGGAATGTTTTTATCTATTAAAAGGTATATATTTAGTCATTATTATCTTAACATACGTTTTAGAATTGTTATTAATAGATAATAATTTTAAATGAGATGATAATTTGGGGGGGATTATGTGACACCCTATGTTTTTAGGAAGAAAACGGTATCCATAAAATATATGGTTATAATTATAATATATTTTTATCTATTGATTCAAATGACTTGAAATATATTATGTAAAATTTCATATAAGATAATAATTAAGTGGGAACAAATTATTTATTTATCCTAAAAAATTACAACAAAAACACAAGAAACTAATTATTACACATCTTTGATTATGAAAAACATTATGTGTGCGTAAATTAAAAGAGTACAACAAATATAGAACACCTTGATCATATTCACACATATTTATCATCATGATCCAAATAAAACCTATATTATGGAAGAACACTATAAAAGGAGAACAAATATTTTTCGATCCAAAATGAAAACATTGAAAATATGAAATGTAGCTTAAAAGGTGAGTATAGATTTCATGATTCTATATTAAAAATATATAGGAATGAAATGCGGTCAATATAAATATGGTCATTGGAAATATGGTCAATATATATATATATATAAAATAGGTATACTAAATTAGTATATTATTATTTGTAAATTTATAATAAAAGAACTCACAATGAAATAAGAAAATATTAATTTAAAATGTTATAAATATATATACTTATGAATAATGTGTTAATATTAATAAAAATATTTTTTGAAAGATACATATTGTTTTTTTAACATTCAAATAGTTATATTAATACCAATGTAATACTAAAAAGAAATTGTCAAATATTAATAATTACATTTAATAGCATTTTGTCAAAGAATATTAAGTATTAATGTAATATTTTGTTTAGAACTATTTAGTTATGTTTTGAATAATTTTTCCTAATAAATTAAATTGATTTTTTTAGAAAATAATATATAAACGTATACATTTATCTTTTTATATAGGGAAAAAATAAGTAATAATATTATAAATACTTAATGTTTAAATATCACAATTTTTAACAGAAACATGTTTTCATTATATTATTTTTTTTGATTACAGTATAAATTTATAAATTATGGATTATGAATTTTAAAAAATAAAAATCATTTTTGGATTAGAATATAAATATTAATGAATGTTTAATTTCTAGATTTTTTTTAAAAATCGCATTTTAAGGTGAATAAGTGTAAAATGATGTTTAAAAAATTGTAATTTTTATGACATTTTCATATAATATATTTGACATAGATCTTTATAAATATTTAATATGTATTTAAGGAATTAATTTTTTTCCATTTTAATATATTATATTGAATTTCAAAATTTCATGAGTATCATTTTATAGACTAATGTAATATTTTCATTTAAAATAGCTTTGTTCTTTTCATTTAATGAAATATTATTCCAGTAAAACTTGGGGTCTGATTGATTTTAAAGACAAATAACCTTTATTTTTATATAATAAACCAAATTATTTTTTAAGAAAGGAATATGTTGATAATTTTACCCTAGATAAGAAATTTAACCATAAAAATAAACATATAAAAAACTAGTTTTTACACTTGAAATTTGCTACGGTAAAAATTGATTATAAATAAATATAGAAATTTTATGTGATAAAATTGATTTAATATTTAAAATAATTTGGTTTAAATAATATAAAAAGTGAATTTTTATTTTTTGAAATTAAAATTAAATCATTTTGGATGAAATTATTTACCCAGGTAAAATAAAAAATGGTAAAAGTGAACATTTTAAAAGTAGAGAGGTAAATACATGTTTAAAAAATGTTTGAAAATGAATTTTTGAGGTATGATTGAAATTATCCAATACATCAGTCAATTATTTTCTTTTTTTAGTGCCACATTACATACTTTTCATGTAGTCCATTTATATTAAGTTTTTATGATTACAAAAATGTCATTCTAACCCCTTATAAAATGGTCCACTCACCGACCCTTCAAGACCAACCTAAAAAATTGGTTTCCTCTTGAAATGAATCACAAATTAATTCGCATATAATAAAATTATTTTTAATTGATCCTATAGGAGCATGACATAGGATTAATCCCTCTATTCCGAAGTAATCATCCAAGGGAAATCCTATGTCCTCAATATGTGTACTAATTTACCAAAATCCCGTCATTTCATTTATGTATTCCCGAATCTAATTTTATAATTGATATATAATAAAATTAGTAATATTTTTTTACTAGTTATTTTTATTTTAAGGTAATGAATATTAACCACATTTTTATTTTTCCATTAATAAAAATGAAATCTTAATTTATGGGTTATGTGGAATACCGCCTCCACAAAGGGATTACTTCCATTTTCACCACCAACTATATTCACTAATTATAAGGGATTAATTGAAGAATAAATATTATATATATTATATTAATAGGATTATTAAAATAAAAATTATATTTAACATTCTTCTCCTATCATTATTTAAGAAAAAATGATAATTGTAGGTTGTGGGTACTACTTCTTCCACAAAGTAACATATCTCATTTTTCTTTTAGTTTCATTATTATCTATTAAAAACTATAAAAATATGATTCTCCTACATAAATGTATCTAAATAATATCATTATGATTTTTTTAATAATGATATTATTAAATAAAATAAACTGCTTTCATAAACATAATAATCCATTATTTTTGGTAAGGTCATGTTTTAGGTAGTCTACCCATTTTCAGTAGAAAATATATAAAATAATATCATTGATGCATATAATAATTTAATTAACAATAAATAGGATATAAGTAACTATGTTATTAATTTATTTTGGATCTAGAATAAAAACATTAATATATTACTCATTAATTACGATATTAATATATTTTAAATAAATTTCATTAAAACATGCTCAGGGATGATTTGAACATTGAGGATCAAAAACAAAACTAAAACACCCCGACTCTTGTAGACTATATTTAGGGGTATCTTTATCAAAGTATTACTAAGAAAAAGTAATATCATCTAGAAAGAGAAAATAGTTTTAGGTCTTAGTAAACTGGATACAAACTATAATCTCAAAAATATTTGGAAACATAAAAACAACTATGTATTTTCTAGGAGAACATCATTATTATCTGTATCATATACTTGAATATCAATTATAGTATGAATTTTTCTATCTAGGAGAAAGTATAAAAAAATGTGTTCTTTGAAACTCAATATGACTTACATACAGAGGAATATTTATTGAATAAATAAGGAATAATCATTATGAAAAATTTAAAAATATAAAAATATATGTTATTTAATCAATCACTTGAGCAAGAAGAATAATATGGTAGTAATAAATGATGATCAAATAATTCCATATAAATAATCACACAACCTTTAATATTATGAATGTATATTTTATATATTCAAATATTCATATTGAAATAAAACCGGATTTCATAATTATTAAAGGTATAATGTCATACATCATAAACATATCATCAAGGGATTAGGGCGAGACATCATAAACATAACATTAATGTCTCATTAAAATAAAAAATACCTAACATTAGTATGTCTTATGCCAAATACAGAATATATCATATCTCATGAGACTTACCAATTCATCTTGGGACTATACCTAGCCCCACCCATCACCTAATAAGTCCAGTTTATTCATCATAAGAATAAAAAATACAACTTAATCTATATGAAATATTAATAAACCACTCTCCCGATGTGATGAACTACTATATGAAGTGTCAATACTTCCCTAATAATGCTGGTCATTAAATATCCATAAAATGAATTAGGATGGTATCATTACAACATATTCCTAGTAGAGTATACATTAAATAAATTGTTGTTGTTATTGATGAATAGAAATACCATAAAATTAACATTAATTTTTTTTGAATATAATAAACCTTTCATTTTGAAAATCACTTTAGAAAACTCCAAATTCAATGAATATTTAGAATAGTATTTTTATTGAAAGGAACCATTTAAAATTTTAAAGGAATATTCAAATCATTAAGGGGTCATGGTTAGGGGAAATTACATTCATTTCATAAGTCAAAACAAATATTCATTTTACCTTTTTAGTAAAAAGTCAAAAACTACATTGTTTGAAAAATGACAAGATGATTCGTTTTAATTTTTTTTGTAAAAAACCAACCACGGGTAAAAAATTAGTTAATAATTCATTATAGAGCAGTAAAAACAATATATAAAATATTTTATGTATTATATGGACTTGTAAAGAAAAGTTTCATGAAATATTATAAAGAAAATTTGATTTTCCATGAAATCATTTTTTGGTTATATTTAGTGTATAAAAGTGGAAATTGAAAAAGAAACTTATAATTTTCAGAAATATGATGAGGATAATAAAATAAATTAGGATTAATATATAAAGTCTATATAATTTACCCTACATAGGCTTAAAAACAATCCAGAATTGTGATGAAATTATAAAATAAACCCTTACAAATATCATATCATTGAGGTGAGAATTAATCAGCGAAGATATTATTTGTAAAATATTTCAATAAAAATGATACAATTGGAAATAATACATAATACAATATGAGGACATTTCAAATATAATCATCGCATAACATAGTCAATGAAGTTGGATTATAACCTAATGAATATAAATTGAGTTAAGAAACCCCATACCACTTGTTAACATACTAGTTAAATATCCATAGATAAAATAATTTTAATTAAAAATTAAAATATCCTGAATTATGAATGATTCATAGTATAAAAAGATAAGGGTAGTATATACATCATAAAAAAGAAAATTGTGATGAAATCCCTTACCTAAAATCCAAAATCCTTCATATAACTTTGAAACAAATATATAATAAATATAGATATATTATAAATATATTCCTGAATAATGTGAATATATATAATAATTTATATTATACAACTATAAAATTTCAATACCAATTTATTAATAATCCCATATTAAAATCTTCGTTTTTGGGCATAAACCACCACATTATTCATATAAGTTTTGGTTTGATACTTTTGATACATTTAAAACTATCAAGGTTAAATACTATCATGAATGATATTAATTTTATAGACATAATTATTATTTATTAGATAAATTTTCGGAATAGTTCTGGTACATTATATTTCAAAATATATATTACATCATTCATGGAGACAGTAGGCTATAAACATGCATGAGTGCTTTTTTAATTTTTCAAATGATGCAAAAAAAGAAAGGTTAAAAATAAATCACCTTTTATAGAATAATTATTCTATTATATATGACATATATATTCATTAAGTATATCTTTATTACAATATATTTAATATGGAAATGAAAAAAATATCACATCATTTTGTGGATATGGTAGTCCACACGTATACATGACCAACGTTATATTTTCCCAATAGTTTTGAAGGTATGAAGGTAGATATGATATTATAATTCTATAAGATTATTTTTTTAGAAATTTCATAGATATTAATTAGTTCATTATTTTTAACGGTCCATTCAATGTGATGAAAAAGGAATTACATCGCTACATGGAGAGGGAAAGTCAAACATACACATGGCCTACATTTTTATTTCTCATAGGGTGTAAGAGATGAAAAATATTTTTATCATTAATAATAATTTTATCTATGTATATTTATGACAATAGATTTATTATTTTATTATAGGTACTATAAATTTAGAGGATGTAGAAGAATTGATAAATTTGAATGTGACGGTAAAAATGAGCATATCTTCTTCAGTGGAATTCCATTAAATTTAATATTAATGGATCTAGGGATTGTATTTTCGATCGCATAAAACCTCAAGGACATGTATAAGTATGATTATAATATAATTAAGAAGGATTTTTTGGATCTAGTATTATCACAGTGGTGTAATGAATTGCGAAAATGGATGTCCTTTTATATTAAAGGGGAGGGGTCTACCTGGAATTTCATAAAGTGCGAAATTAATATAAATTAATTTTTATCTCAAAATGGTTCCAAATTTTAGATAAATAAAATATAATGTAAGGATGATTTTAAATCCTATCATAAAAGAATATATTTATATGTTTTCCTTTTTTTTTCAACCTTATCACGCAGTTTTGACCCCCATTATATGTTTTGACAATTACTACAATATTGATGTTTTTACCCGTTTGAGGGTCACTAATGTTTCCATAAATGTATAAACAAACCATAAAAAGAACATTTATGAGAATTTAAAATATATCAAATGAATTTTTAATAATATAATATGTTTATGAATTTTATATCATTTACTAAAATATTATTCATTAAAAATGTCATTAATGATATTTTTAAACTATTCATTTAATTTCAATTTAAATGAATAAAAAAAAAGATATAATTAGAATATATAATTTTAAAATATATATAATATTTCATATATATATATATAATTTATGTGACACTATAACTCTATCATGAATATAATACTTTTAGAGTTTTTAAAATTATTTATTTTAATTTTCTATTAATTGAATAAACACTATATCGACACCGTGTAATCTTTAAATGTAATTATTTGATGAAAAAAAATTAAAAAAAAATTACCATGATAAAATAATTGTCCCTAATATGATAAATTTTAATTTTTAATTAGTTTTTATCCATTTAAAAAAATATTATTGATATTAAAAGAAATAAAGTGTCATTTTGGACTTTGTCATTTACTTAAATAGTCTAAGGGCCAAAATAAAAGAAATACTGCACAAAGATGAAAAAAAATTAAACATGGATTTTATTTTCTGGAACTCTCTAATATAATAGGATAAAGTAATGTGATTGAGTCATTTTTTGTTCTTATTATATAATTTTTAACCATAATTAACTGATTTACCCTAACAATCATGATATGTTTTTACCATGGTTGTTATTCATAATGATAAAAAATAAAAGTAATATATTTACCAAATATAAACCAAGTTATTAAGGAAAATAAAAATAAAAGTTTTCAAAATTATATTTTTATAATTGGAATAAACTAATTTAATATTAAACCACCAAATTCAATAAAAAACTACTTTTTTATAAAAATTTTATTTTAAAGTATAAAAATGTTTTTATACTAAATTTATTTAAAAAACTGATTATAATTAATTTAATATAATTATTAATAATATAAAATATAAAATATTAATTTTAAAACATTTTTAAAATAAAACATTACTTTGTAAACACTTGAAACAAAAATTCAGTTTCAAATTAAAATCAAAATGTTTCACTATTAACTGGAAAATTAATCTTTTTTGAAAAATCTCAAAAAAAATCATTCTAATTTTTTTTGATATTATAATTTGAAAATGTATTCCCATTTTATAAAAAAAATTACTAATTGTGGTATAAATTAATTATAATTAACATACAAAATCCAAAATAAAATTATTATTTGATGAAAATTAAATTCTAAATTGTAAAATGATTTTATCTTAAAGTCAAGTACTAATTTATTATTAATAAATTCATTATATAAATCTACTATATAAATTTTCATATCATTTTTATTCCTATAAAAACCTTCCAATCCAATATATAGGTTATAACTATCATATTAAAATAATAAAATTTCAGGGTTTGTTTATGCTCGGTGTAGCATGTTGTATTCGTTATTGATCATAGTATTCTTTTAAAATATCATTTTATTATATTCTATAGACCTAATTAAAAATTATAACCCTCTCAATTTTACCTTTTTATCAGTGATAAATGGATTGAGAATTCAAAATACATTTGTTAATAAACTACATTATGAAAAGGGTAAATAATACTTCCCCTTAAAAAGAGGGAAAGGTAAATACAAAGGTCATCTAGAATAACACATAACTAGGGTTCCATATAGGAGTAAATTAGTGGGAAGAGAAAATATTCACATGTAGGAAAATAAATTTACCCATAATGATTTATAGTGATAGAGATCATAGATCATAATAAAGTGAATGACCATGAGAAAGATAGAGACCACAAATTAGTAAATCAATTTGGAGTAAAAACCATTGATTTATTAGAAATTATCATAATTGGATAATATTTTTTATATCATTTCCCTTGTATTAGGTATTAATTTTCCATATATACCAATAACATAAAAAAAATTAATTACATTAAAATTATAATTTCAGGCTTTAATCCATTTCCCTCACAATCACATCTTTTTCTCCATATGCTACTATTCAAGATGATTGTTTTACAGACATGAAGCACTAAAAACACTTAATAATATCAAATATGATATGAATATATTTTTTATATAGTAAAATATTAACATAAAATCAATGGTTATCCACATGTAAAATAATATCCCAAATGTATAAAACTCTCTATTAAACTCCAACATTCCATAAAATATTCTGTTAGATCATTTCCTAAATTACCCTCCATCACAAATAACCTTAATAATCTCAAAGGTGATATAAAAAACTTCCAATTACATCCCAAAAAATATAATATCATTATTCTCAAATAATACATTGTGTTTAACCTAAAGGTTTTATATACCTTCATCATATAAAAAATCTCCTAAAATATCATTAATCACATCAAAATACCAAAAAAATAAAGAAGGTTAGATCCTATAATATGATTCCAAAAACAAATAAATATATATTAAAAAAATAACTTTATAAAAAAATTCATACTAACTAGGACATAATTTGGGCCATTATTAGGTTTTTGATCCTTGAATCCATTCAATTGTGAGGTCAATCCCCACTAAACTGATAGATGAAACTGGTTCTTACGCAACTTATAGGTTGTACTTTTTCGAAAAATATATTATAATTATTATTTATATAGTATTATTAAATATATGCTTAACATCATAAAAAATAAAATTAATCATATCATTACTTTTTAATGTTTAAAATTTTCTATGTAATTTAAGTTTTTGATAAAAATAAAATAATATTAAATTAATACTATTACCATAGCATCAATGATTATATTATCCCAACAGGTTATCAATAAAATTAATATTATGTCCATAAAATATAAAATCATTTCTTATACAATACCCTTCTTAATAAAAATATATATTAAACCAATGGTTTTTAATCCTAAAAATGTCTCCCAAAATATCCATAATCATAAAACCTAAAAAGGTGCACCAAGTCTTATAAACTTATTATCAACATTATGCTTATAAATCAAAGAAACATTTGGTTTATCTCATATCCATATGGAATATTATAGGTGTCCATACATTCCATTCTCTCATTCATTATAATGGTTCATGTAGAAAATGTTAATTAACCCAAGCATATCCCCAAGGAGTGTCAATCCATGTGAGCAATAAGGATACACTCACTATGAACTAGAATGGTGGATGAGATCGGATAAAAAACTATTTTTAGGGTTATTACACCTAGATGAATCTATGAAAAAACCATATCAACATGTAGTTTCATGACAGAAATGTATTTCTAGGAAACCCACCTAATCTATACAATAGAAAAACATTAGGATGTTATCATCTAGTTGTTCATTTCCTCAATTTTAAGGCATAGTTTCATGTTTCCTTATCTATTTTTTCCTAAATCTATTCCCTATAGTTTATAATAAAAATGATTTAATACTAACTAAAAAACCCCAACCCTAGTAGGCACGAGTCGATTGTTAATTTATTGTAGTGGAACTAGATTCAAGGTATCACATCCCAAAAAACTGAATAGTTTAATTAGTTTGGTAAACTAGATACATAATTAAATTTTACATAGAAATTAATATATATAAGCAACCAAGTATTTTATAAGAGAACATCATTATTCTCTCTATCATATCATGAGATATCAATCATTAGACACTTCATGGTTTCCTAGGGAAAGGGAAAAAATAAAGGGTGGGGTTATATTATAATTAAGGGTTACATAAAGTGGATGATATATTGAATATATTAGTAATAATAAATATTTAAAGGTAAATGATTCTGAATAAAAAACTTAAATTTAATAACACGAGAATGATGAATAATATGATATAAATAAATGACGATCAACTAATTCCATATAAACAATCACAGGATCTTAAAACTTATCCATGTATATTGTAACTATTAAAATATTCACATAGACACCAATCAATGATTTCATAATGAAAGAATTCATAATGTCATACATAATAAACTTATCATCGAGGCCTTATTCTAAGACATTATAAAAATACCATCAAGTTCTTGTGCTAAGACATCATACTTAAATGGGAAGGCATATTATAAATACCCAAAATAGTTTATTTCATGAGACCTAATGATTCATAAAATAGTAATAGCGGACCCCACCCATCACTTAATAATTCTAATGTATTCAACATATGAATAAACAATACAACATAATCAACATGCCTTAATAATAGAAAGCTCTATCTATAGGAAGAAATAGTATATTGAGTGTCAATAAAATATATAATTTAAAACATCAAAAACCATACAATGAAAAGGAAATTATGTAATTATTACAACATGCCCACTATGGATTATAAGATAAATAAGGGGGTTCTCATTAATTTATACAAATATCATAAAAATAACCTTGAAAACTCTTGAAGAAAATATCTATTTGACATTGAAAATCACTTATGAAAAGTTAAAGTTTTATGAATATTAGGAAGAATATTTTCTTTAAAAAGAACCATGGAATATTTTAATGTTAAATTTAAAGCATTGATTGGCCATAATGCTGGGAAATTCTATTCAAAACGTATACATTAATAAATTTTTTTTTTACATTTTCGGTAAAAAGTAAAAAATAATATCCTTCATAAAATATCAAGAATATTCAATTTCAACAATTTTTTAAAAATTTAATCATGGGTAAAAATATCTATAATAAATCATTTTAGAAAAAAAACATTTTGAGAAATATATGACAATGAATAAATATATCCCTAGCCGAGTAGAAATAAAATAATGTTTTTTAATAACATTTTTTCGATCACATGAGTATCTATTAGATGAAATTGAAAGGAAAACATATAATTCTTATAAATATAAAAAGGAGAAGAAAATATATTTTGATAAATATAGAAATACCAAATAATTTTCACAATAGATTCATAGACATACACAATTTCAAATAATGATGATATTGTGAAATAAATCCTTATAAAGATCATATCATTGAAGTGTGAGTTACAAAATGAAGTGAATTTGTGTAAAAATTGTAAATACACATATTAAAATGGGAAATATAAAAAATATTGGTTGATTCAATTTCAAATATAATCATGGAATAACATTGTCAATGAATTATATGTATAACCTAATGAATGTAAATTGAGTTAAGAAAAATATTACCTCTTGTTCAAATGAAAGTAATATTACCTTGGACCAAATAATTTGAATTAAAAACTAAAATTGAATTAATTATTAAGGATTCATTATAAATGATGAAGAATAGTTGTATATAAAACATAAAAATTAAATTAAGGGCATAACATTAAAACATGGCTCAATGAAATTAAATTGAAATAAAATCCCTTAAATCAGGTTCGAATTCCTTCATATGTGTTCGTACCAATGTATAATAAATTTATATTTATTATAAATATAATTTCAAATTATTTTCAAACTTATGATATTATATATGATTGAATTATAATATTTCAACACCCATTTATTAATAATTTTTTTATTAACATCATTGTTTCCATGTGTTAATTGTTTTATTTTTATTATATGTTTTGGTTCGGTAGTTTCAATCCATTCAACATACTCATTGTTTCATCATCATAAAAATGATTTTAATGAATTAAATTTTAAATTTAATTATTTTTTAGATTTTTAGAAGCATTCTTGAAATGTGGAGAAATAAAAATGAATTGAACCATTCCGGGAGATGGTTGGATGTATCTACACATGAATGCAATTCTCACTTTTTGATGGATGCAATGATAGAAAGGTAAATAGAATTTTATTTCAAAAAATATTATTATATCTTTTATTTCATATATCTTCATTATATATGTCATTATTACCATCCATTTAAAGAAGAAATGAAAAAGGAATCACATCACTTTATTGAGATGGTTGTCCACACGTACACAAAAGTGAACTTTCATTTTCTCCAATGAACATGAATGTAAGAAGGTAGATATTATATTTTAATTCAAGAAGAAAAAATATTTCATATATATAATATATATTCAATAGTTATATCTTTGTAACCACCCATGTAATCTGATGAAAATTGACTTTCACCGCTATGTGGAGATATGTAGACACACGTAAGCACGAGTGATGTTTTCACATTTCATAGGAAAAATAAGAGATTGGAAATTGATTTTGAATAATAATTATAAAATATATTTATATTTATGTTACTTGATTTATTATTTTAGAATGGTTAAAAAAATTAGAGGATATAGAAGAATAAATAAATTTTCGAGTTCGTAAAGATAATTACCTCTTCTTCTGCAGACTTGCACTAAACTCTTTATGAAGTGACCTACGGTCGGAAATTGGGATAGTAATGAACACATAGGACATGGATAACTATGTTTATAAAATAATTTTATTGTTTTTGGTTGATTTAGGATGCTCAATGTGGAGTAATGGAAAGAGATAATGGATGTCTTTTTATAAGTATGGAGAGGGTAAATCTTTTTTTTAAATGTTGGGGCCAAAGCCTCAATTTATTATTTAAAGACAAGACCTCTTTAGACTAGGTAGAGGGAGACCCATTAAAAAGCCTAAAGGCCCAAGGCCAAGTGGCCTGATAACAAGGCTTGAAAACCCATTTTTGGCCCAAAGGACCGCTCGGTGAATAGTACTGCTATAGGAACCACGATGCTACAGTACCACCCCCTCTACAGTTCCTACAATAGTCCCTCTGCCGCTAAAATGCCACCGCTTATTTAGTACCACTACAGTGCCCTCAAAAAAATACTGCTACATCACCCCCTGGAAATTCGCCCCTGCAAAGATTTGATCCTGGGTCTTTTGGATGCCAGGCAGGAGCCTGTACCACTATAGTACAGGCTCGTTGGCATGGGGAGGGGAAATATTGAAATTAATAAAACTATAAAATTCATATAATTATTTCCCTCTAAATGGATCAAAATTTATAGAATTGTAATATAATATGAGTATAGGTCTAAATAATTTGATACAATAAAATTTCTACAAGGTTTGTTTATGTTTGCACCCTTATTTTTTAGTGTTAACCCTCATTATCCCTTTTGAAAATTATTTCAATATTTATGTTTTCTATACATTGTGGGTCAAGAATGTTATCAAAAAAGGATAATGGACCCATAAATGGACAATTGATTATATTTATAACCATATCAAAATCAATGGGTTTAAAATAATATATTTATAAATTTTAAATCATTTAATAAAATATTATTTATTATAATATATCATTAAAGTCATTTTCTAAAGTATTAAATAAATATTACATTAAATAAATCAATACAGTAATAGAATTTAAATGTTTAATTTTAAAACGTATATAATATGACAAATATATGTATAAAATTTATTTTTTACAATAAATTAGTAAGAAATATTAATTTTTGAGTTTTTTAAATAATTTATTTTATCTTACTATTAATTAATTAAATAATATATTGTTTTTGAGTAATCATCTAAAGTAATTATTTAATAACTAAAAATTGAAAAAATATTAACATGATAAAAATTATTATTTATCCCCAAAATAATAATTTATACCCTAAAAATGTTTTTTATCTGTATCACAATGTATTATAGATATTAGAAGGAAGAAATTGAAACTTATAATGTTTAAAATCAATTAAATATGGAACCATGTTACAATATTTATAAAATTTAACCGAAATAGAAAAACTCTTCTCATATAAATTGATAAAGAAATGTGTTAGGGTAATTTTAATTCCTAATAATAATATTTTTATCCTTATTTATCTAATTTACCCTTACCATAATGGAAATTATTAACTATGGTTACTATTTAAAATGAAAAAAATAATAGGGAATTATTTAAAAAATATTGGACTCCTAATTCTGAACATGGAATCCATATTTTACACATTTAGTTTTCATACGTACAATATATTAACATTATATTTAAATGAAAAACACAACGAAAACCTATTTTTTAGAAAAATGTATTTTTTAGTATACAAATGATTTTATACAAAATTATTATATAAATTGGATTCCAATGAATGTAATTTGATTGTTAATAATATAATAGATCAAAATTTAATTTTAAACAACTTTAAAACAAAATGGAACTTTTCAAATTCTTGAAACAAAAATTCAAATTTTGAATGAACATCTGTATTCTTCACTATTCCCTGAAAAATATATCTTATCAGAAAAATAAAAAATTTCACACAAATTTAATTTATATAGAATAACATAAAAAATTATTTTAATCATATAAACTTAATTTATAATCATGGAAGAAATTAATAATAATTCTCACACACACACACAAAATCCATTTTTTAATATAATGTATTTTTGAAGACAAATTGATTTTCACTTAAAATTAAGCACTCATTTATCAATGAAAATTCATCATATAGGAAAATTATATATTTCTTATTAATATGGTCTACCCAATTCATATCCATCAACTCACCAACTAGGTTATAATGATCATATTTGAACAATAATATTTCCTAGATCGTTTAAGCTATAATATGAAAGTTGTTACAATATCGAGCATATCATTATTTTAAAATACCAATTTGTTACAAATAAACAACACAGAATGAAATTATATCATTATAAATGATTATAAATCATCAATCACAATACCTTTAATAATTTTAGAATGATTAATGGTGGTAGATTAAAGTAGAATAACTCCACCATTATGAAACTTGTTCATAACGATGAATATTACTCACACTTTATATTGAAAATAAAATATATCTAACTAGTAAAAATGTAAGGAAAAATTATAAATGTTGTTTATAAATGGTCATATATATGAATAATGTTATAATATAGGTAATTAATATAGATATTTTTTAAATATTATATTTAGGCACTTCTTTTGATGTCGGGAATTAAGGTAAGAGGTTGTTTATCTCACACTAGGAAAACAGGGATATATCCAAACTTCTAACACCATTGTTTAGTGAAACCATGGGTTTAAGGTTCAGATAAAAATTTATACACATGGTTTTAAAACAAATTTTTGTATATATATCTCCCTCATTGAGCCTTAATCTCCCCTCCTCCAATTAGGACTAGCCTCCCTAGCTTCCCCTCCCCTCCTCACATCCTGCTCAAACTCACCTTCTGGACTCTACATCCACATCAACCTCATAACCTCCACCTACACTTCCCATCATCCAATTTTTGGCCTCCACCTCCCAGCGCCACCTCCCTCCCTCCACCTTCCTACCTCCATATCCACTTTCATGTCTGCCTCCACATCCGCCTCCTCTTCCCTACCTCTGCCTCCATACCTGAACCTCCTTTCAATTTATTCTCATCTACCTCAGCCTCTCTCTCTATCTCTCCCTCTGACTCAGCCTTAGATCCATCCCTTACCTATATATTACCCCTTAACTATGTGGTTCTCTTCGATTGCCAAAAAAATTAATGCTTCTAGGGCCATTCCATTGCAGCATCTATGACTGTTCATTTTTACCAATACCATCGACAGGTTAAAACATATACATTCTACTTTTCAATGGTTTCAATATTCACTGAATGCATCACATGTAAGTTCAATTAAATATCTATCAATGTTCCCTTGATTTTAAATTACATGTCAACTATTAAATTTGAACTAAGGAATTTCATTTTAATGTTTCTTTGGACCATAAAATTGCATTTAATGTCTTTATTTGTTCCAAAATACCCTTCAAGAATAATTGGATTCTATTACAAGGCATTTTTTGTGTATCATATATTAGCGTTATCATTTGAGATTTTTTTTACTTTTCTTATGTTATCCTACTAAAATTTTACTATGTTCTTATGATTTTGTTGTTATCATTTCTTATTGCCCAACTACTTTCTCATTATCTAAATTTTTATCTACTCTACATCCTATTCTAGGCGAATGATTTAAAATAATTGTTTTTCAATATTGATAGCTTCATACTTCATTCATTTATAATATACCTATGTTGGAAGTATATTATTTAGTTCTGAAGAGATTAAATCTTGAAATTACCAATGATATTATTTCTTGTGTTTATGTTTCTTCCCTTATTTCCTTCTCTATATGCAATTCAGTATCTTGTTATTCCCTAGATATTCCAATCCCCTTTTATTATGTATAATTTTTAGGTGAAATTATTTTTTAGGCTATATTTTATACCTTTTCTTTCCTTCTCGTATGATATGAAGAGTTAATTTATTTTATCATTTGGAACGAACTAAACATGGACTAATTTGGTAAACCTATTCTAAAATCCCACAAAATATAATTAATTTTGGATATTACATTAGTATAAATCAATTATTGATAACCTCGAAGGTTTCTATATATCTCCACCAATTCTCCCCTTGACGTAACTTAATTGATATAAATTGTTCTTCACTTTCTATATATATAGTTTTAACTCCAACTTGACATCGATGATTTTTTTTTATTTTTTATTGGATAGTTGGTATTATATGTTTGTATTTCATATTTTTCTCAATTAAAAAATGTATGTTTATTATTTACTATGTATTCTATAATATTTTAGTATAAAATTATGACTATGAGTTTATTTTACATTAACTTATGTGTCTTTATTACTAATAGTTTTTTTATTACTCTTTCTAAAATAAACATTTAGTATATAATGATAGGTTTTAGGTATGTTTGATTAATAAATATCACATGTAATAGTATGCCATTATTATTGTTGTAAATATCTTAATTTTATTATCATAAAGAGATTCAATATATCATCATAATAAAAACATATAATATAATATGATGTATAATATAATAATAGATTATCCACTTATATAATATAGCCTACTATTATACACTTCCCATTGAATGTTATTTCTATAGGTATACATTATAATTTTTTGGAATACTAGGTGATATTGATAATTATTAATTTTAATGAAGGAGCTATGCATTTTTTTTCTGAATGTTATAGCTAATAAATCATAGAATGTTATTTTTTATTACTTCATCGATTTGTTATCTATCCAATCTATAGAAATGTATATGAATAAATGGGAATGAATTTCATCTATTAGTTATCCCATCTACTATTTTATCTCCCAAAAAGTTATAGTAGTATACAAAAATTTGGGTATCCACCAAAGTGCATTCTCTAATAAATACTTCTTTCAAATTCAAATCCCAATGTACAAAAATGAATGATTTTTTGGTATCTTTTAATATATTGTTTTTTTCGTAGATATTTTCTATAAATGAAACTTTGATATGATTTATATGTTTTAAACTACATTTTTCCTTATAACATGTTAAAAATTTTATGTCTTAGTATAATCTACACCTAAATTCCATGTAGCCTACTATTTCATGTTATCATTTTGGATGTTTGAGTATGTTTAAGTCAATTTTTAATAGTATTCAGTATAGGTGGTATATTTTCTATAATCATATTAATAATTTTTTAATGTTTAGGGACACCATGTTATTTGGGTCTTCTATAATGTTTCTCAATGAAAAAATTCTCGAAAGAGTTTTGTCTTCTTTGGAATGTTTTTTTATTATAATTAATTTTCTAATGTGATATTTTTGGTTTCCACTTCACTATTCATTTAATTTTCAATCACTATAATTAAAACCTAACTCAATTTGGGCAGTATTTTTATTTGGTCGATTCATGATTGTTAGGGATATTGGTTCCCATTGAGGATGGTTATATCCACTGAAACCAAGAGAACTAGGTTCACCATGGGTTTCAGTTATGTCTTGTAATGTTTCAATTCATTTCCTTTTTTAAATTTATGGGTTTTGGGGTTTTAGTTTTTAGGGTTTTTAGAGTATTTTGGACATGATATGACGGTTTTTGGTTTCCATTGTCAAAGGAGACTTGTGCATGTATACATATATAGAAATATATATATAATTGTTCCCCCATATATATATATACACACACTCACTCATGGGTATATGAATATATATATTGAGGCTAGGTCTTCCTATATATATATATATATGAAAAATGCATATGTGTTTATGGTAAAGGGGTATATGGAAGTATAATCATATATTTAAGGATCCCCCAGTAAATATATAGCCAGGATAATATGTACATAGGTTCTAGGTGTCGTTATATATTTGAGAAAGTGAAAATGGGAGCAAGCAATAATGGATAGATTTGATTTCCCATCATGATAAGCCTAGTACTTTTAGTTTGAGGAATTTTCCCTTATGAATTGGCCTTTAAATTTAGAGAATCATTGATTTCTGGTATTTCACACCAAGTTTATGAACTAAATAGTGATATATATTTCATAGAATAATCATCATGAATAGACTCAAAGAAAAATATATAACCTATATAAAATTGAGCTACATTGAAATATAATGAATTGAATGAAATATGACATAATATAAGTAGGATACAAAATATTTTGAATTGTATTAACATATATAGTGTAAAACTAAATATTCCTAACTGATTATAGAATAAATTAAATTAGCCTCTACCAAATAAATTAATTTAAACTGACAATATCTAAAAAAATGATATCATGATGTACCAAATTAAATAATACATAATCGGTGTAATCCAATTAGAAATATCCTAAACTACCTCAATTAGGAGTTCTTAACACATAACAAACATTGATAAACCATAACAAACCAAACAAAATTATGTTAAGATGTTTAATCCCAAAACCAGTTGGACTAAATAAAGTGGAACCATATAAACCCATAATAGATAGAATAAAACCAAATAAAAAATAGAATCAAACATTTTAAAAGAAATTCACAAACCAAACGATCCATATTATGATAAATTTAAATAAGATTAATCAAAATAGACATTTTCTAATAAAAATTAAGAAAATAGAATTCAAATAGAAAAAAATTGGATGAATCTAAATTGGAGGAAGTCAAACTAATATTACTTGAACTAATCTTATATTAAAAATGATGAATAATGTTGGAACCAATATTATGAATTCAAACTAATATGACCAAAAATACAATTAAATAAACTAAACTAAACCGAAATGATATTAACCAAATATAATCAAACTGAATCGCTTAGATCCCAAATGAATGAAATTTTCCAAACCAATGTAAATAAAAAAAATAAAAATTAAATCTAATGAACATTTCCCAAATAATCATGTATCGAACAAAACTTAAAAATAATTTTCTTGTTTATGAAAATTCAATCCAAACTAAAATGAATGGAGAAAATCAAAATGAACCATACATTGAAAATTCATAACAAAACAAATATTAATGAATTAAATTAAACATAATCAATGGGAATTAGAATGAAATAAATTAAAAAAAATTAATTGCACCAAAATAATATAATGATAATTGGAAAAAATAGAAACAACTAGAATAAACCAAATTAAATAACACATAATATAAGAAAGAAAAATTGGTCATAGATAAATAAACCAAAAAGATGATTAGAACCACATCCTATTTAACAACTATAAAATGTTTCTCCCTTTCATGTAGGAATATATTTTGAACCATGGTGAATTATGGAACTTATATGCTGGGTGGTGACTTGTATAATCACATGAGATAGTTATATTTTTGTTTAGTTATTATTTTATTTTCATTATTGCATTAGAAACTTAGGCCTTTTGTCACTTTATATAGATGGGGGTAGTTATATTATGCGAAGGGGGATAGAAGGTCACTGAAGGCAGCTACACAGTTTTCCTTATAGGGGATGAAGATTGAGGCAGTGGAGAGATTAATTAGTGTGTTTTATTTATGTCTACCATTATTTTATTTTTCTTCTATTTTTTTTTGGCTTGGACATCCGACTTACATATGGGTCATGCTGAAATTTTATGTATTTTACACTACTATTTTAATTAATTGTTTTTGGGTGAAATAATTCTTAAGTGGTGATTCCTTGAATCCCAGAAACTTGTTCCAGCCATAGAGATTTTCCATCCACCATAGTCCATCCTAGTCAATCCTACATGAGTTTCTAACGTGGTAATTAGTATTTATGACCCATGGGAGGGCCTATAAAATAATAAATAACGAGAGAGGTATTGGGTTTGTGAAGGAATGAATTATGAATTCCCAGGAATATAGATTGAGGACAATGGAATTTACAATAAGGAGATGTGTGAGACTATGAAATATATATTTATTCTAGAAATGATATAGTTATATAAGGTGGTGATATGGTAATGAAGTGGGACTACTATCAATAAATTCACATTCATATCCAACTTGAAATTGTAATATCCGATAATGAGGTACTATACATTATTTGAGTTGATGATTAGACTATATGCCAATACAACTAAAGAAATATCTTGTTTCTAAATAGACTCTATGATACACTTGATAGATTGGTATGAAAATTCCAATTCAACAATCATTGACCTCCCATACGTTTTATTCATATTTTATTTCAATTATTTTACTTCAAATAACAAGTCATCATTTCCAAGAAATAATATGATATATAATCAATTAGAAATATTAGTCTACTATTCCAGGTGTATAGATTGGTTAACAAGCTATGTATGGATAGAAACCCAACCACTCTAGTAGGTTAGTACTAGAATTGATTACTCATCATCTAGTTTGTTATAAAATGTTTGTATTGAAAGACCTATTTATTTTTATGTAAAAAATTCTTTAACGCCTCTATTTGGATCATGAAATTGGAGTAGAACAACAACTTGATAATTTTGAAATGAAGATGTGATTTTAGACACCAGTTTCTCATTAATATGTGTAGGATTTTTCCAATGAAATATCATGTTCTCAATTGGATTTTTGGGTTACTAATAGTTTTTTATAGATTTCCTCAAGAGAATGGTAGAATTATAACATTAAATATAAATAATATGTTTCATATAGCTTCCTCAGTTAAAATAATTATTAGTAATGATGAACTATGGTTGTTTATTTTCAAATTAAGAGACTATGTTCTATAATTGGAAGGGTTAAATCATACTCTATTTGGAACCCAGCTTCCTAGATTAGGGTGTAACCCAGAACGGGTGGCTATGAAGTCATTTGGAAATTTTCTATGTATATTTCTCAAACTATAATAATGTAGTGTCAAAAGTAATTAAATGAGAAATTAAAGCACATGATCCTTTTCCTGGTTGGTGAGGACTTTTTATGTGCATCTAGGAGTCCCAGGATCAAATCCAGGTGGGGAAAGAATTTCTAGGGTACATTAGCAGTACTGTAGTGGGTACAACAGCAGTACTGTAGTAGGCACTATAGCAGAAACTGTAGCAGGTACTGTTTGGCACAATAAAAGCTGGGAATATTCCCCTTTTTGGGCCTTCAGGACACTGATTTTGTACCCGAGTCCTTTAAGGACTTCAGGCCACCACAAACTTGGGGTTAGTAAGGTTTTCTGGCCACCTCAAGGCTTTCGGGCCACCTTAAGTCCAGATGCAAACTGGACAACCTACAAGGAACAAGCTCTAGAATAAGAATGAGCAAGGATATTTCACTATATAAGAAGCTAAATAGATTGCAAGAATGAGAGGGTATGGAACCTACCATCAGGATAAGCCTATGCAGGCATGGGAAAGCCTAGCTGAATAGCCATGCAAATGCAGAGAGATGATATCATTGTGAAGATGCTGGGAAGGAGCAGTTCCAAGTAGTTAGTCTATGTTGAATGTAATGTTTGAAGCCAATGGTAAATGAATTATTCTAAGGCTTATGAGCTATGTAAAACTTACACCTATGGGCCTTATAAGGGATCTACCTCGCCCCTTGAAAGCTGTATTATAAAAAATAAATAAATAATGAAGGCTTTCGTGACATTTTAAGTGTGAGAAATTAAAACATAAATGATAGATGTCATAAAAAAACAAAATTTTACTCAGATAGAATGAGTTTTGGTTAAAATGTCTCATTTTTATAGGTTGAATTGGTTTGTTTTCAGACCCATGTTTATACGAATATTAATTATTCTACAAGTTGGTATGTAAACTGTTTCCATTCACTCATGGTATCAATAATGTACTATTGTTTGTTTATTTTTTATAGGTTCAAGATGGAAGTAAGGCTACTACTATATATTTGGGATAGGTATTTATACCCACAATTCAATGAACCATGGGTTTATTATGTCTGGTGTGATAATCTATACCCACAGTTTTGTAAACTATGTGTTTATATATATTCCCATGGTTTAATTAAAACTATGGGTATTATAGAAATATGTATGGGTATACACAGGGTTTTTATAGAAACCCTATGTATAACTCTATACTAATTCCTTTAATGTAAGAAGTTTATGGAACATTGGGTATTGCCTATACCCTTGATTTTAAGGCCTACACCCATGATTGTAAACTATAGATATAGGTGATGCTTATAGTAGTGTCTCAAATTAATTTAATGGAGACACATTTAATTTTATGAATCATGATATATGTTATATATTGGGATTCCTATGTAATGAATATATTTTACCATAGTCATGTAATTCATTGGGTTTGAAGAGATGTATCAGGTTCGTTATTTAAATGGATTTTCATTTCAAAGGATACCAAGGTAGCAAAGGATTTTGTATCTCAATTTTGGTTCACTAGGATAAGATTTGTGTTCTCTACTGGTTCCCATTTTAGGAAATAAATTTTCCCCTTAGAAGTATTTATTTTCATAATTTTATTGAAATATAAATTATTTTTAAATCCATCTCATGTTAATCCATTATTGGTGTTAGATTAGAAATATTAAGATGGGTTAAGGACCATTGTTTACTCAAATCCACTGGTCGAGTTAAAATGATTCTTTTTAGACTACTTGAATCCAAGGTTGATCAATTTACACCTTATGAATTTATTTCATGTTACATTATCTCCAAACCAAGGTGAATGTCATTCAAATTCAATGATTATACTGTGATGAATTTATTTTGGATAAATTATTTTACTGTTAAAAATAATTTAAATCTTCTATAATGATGGTTTATACTCCATGTCCATATTTGCTTCCTCCATCCAATGTTATGATTTATAATTTGAAGATTTTTTATTTATTATCTATTTTGAAATTAATATTTAATTTCTATAATTTTAAATTGATTGTTTTATTATTCTTATTACAGTTCAGGATTTCTAACATTGGAATTTTAAAATATTAAAATGGTATTCCATCCCTGATTATTTGTTTGATCTTCTATAATATCATTGTGAGACAACAGTTTTAGGTAATTGACGTTTTTTTGTTTTTTTGAGCTTACATAATTCTAGGGTTTTGGTTTGGGATGTTATAAGTGGTTTTTTCGTGTTTTGGAGTATTTTTCGGTGGTTCATGGTTTTTACATGGTTAGTAAAAACTGTGAACAACCTCTATGAGACCGTGAGATATATTTATGGGTCACTGGGTAGGTTCACAGTTAGTATAGGGTTTTTTTCCAATCCATGTGAGTGCCTAGGGGAAACCATGAAATGTGAAATAGAGGGAAAACCATGGTTATTGCATAGTTTGTCTAATAATGCGAGCCAATAGTGTGAGGAGATGTCTTGATATAGTAGTACTGCACAGTTGGCCCAAGATTTTCAAATATTTGAATCCGAACCATGCAATGACTATTAAATAATTCAAAAAATTATATTTTATTTTTTTAAATACTTAAAACCCTCATTTTTTCTTAATTTCACAAGGTCTCAAACTGTACATCCACCCAATTATATTTTATTGTTTTCCTTTGATATGGAGTCTTGTTTTGTCCAATCTATGTGTGTTGGAGATCTGGATTCCCCAGTAAGTTAGGGTTTCTATCTCTCTCTCCAAAGGTCCTCTAATTTTACCTCACTTGGATTATGAGATATACTCAAACATGGGTAGATATATATTTTTTACTGAATGACTTTATGTGATATTTAGGGACCTATTTAAGAAATAAATATTCTAGGATAAATCTATAATAACTTAGTGTCAATCTACATTTTTTCCATCCATTGAGATGAATGTGGCTTCTCTATCATCTTCAATTTATTTAGAACATCATGTATTTGTGTTCATTTAATGTTTTTATTATAATTAGTGTGAATCCTATGTGTTATTTATGATGTAAACATTTTTTAGTTATGGATTTTGAAATTGAGAAATTGGATAGCTTTTAGTAATGCCCTAGTTTTTTATAATTTTTAAATGATTTTTTTTAAAATGATGGTGTTGCTCTGATGCACGTAAGTTGATTGATGAAGATATTTAAAAAAACATTATTTTTAGGTGAAATGGTCTTACCTAGAATTAGAAATACATGGTTGGTGTGAGTTTATCTCTTTTGAAAAGACCCTAAATTAGGATCATGTGCCACTAGGGTAATGATATGGGACCCTGAAGAAGGAGCATGTGTGATTGGGACATTAGATATTGGCCACTATGTTATGACATGGTGGATAGACATGAGACCGCTCATGTGTATGGAACAGTAACTTGTATTACATGTTTTTGTGTGTGTAACCATAAGAATGATCTTTCCAAAGAAATGAGAAATAGTTTACTGAATTTGTTTATAGTTTTTCATTGGATATTTTTCATGGATTTGATATTAATTATAGAAAATTATTTTAAATTGTATTATATAAATTTTTTAACCCATTATTGTCCAAATTGTGTTGGTTGGAAAGTATTTGGAGAGATCTTACTATGTTTATACTTACCCAATACTTGGAAACTTCAGCACGTTTAATTATTTCATTTCTGATGATTGAGGGAAAAATAGTTATCATACTTATATAGTGATACATTGTGATATTATGGGATTAGATAGAGGTTTTGGAACATCAATATAGATTTAATGGTCTCTAATTGTGTGTATTTTTATGTAATGGATCTTATGATCCATTGGTTGTTGGGTCTTTTATCGTTTTTCCACTTTCACATTGATATTATTGTTTGTTGGTATATATTTGGGTTGTAGAATTTTGTTCATGAATCAGATAGTGGTTTGGAATCTTATATTGTATATCATCATGTTTTTTCCAATTTAAAGAAAAATTCATCCCCCAATTTTTTTCCTAATCCCTTGGAATTTATTGTTATCCATTGGTGACTTGGGGATGTCCCCTTGGGTTAGCAACACCCTCATCACTTCTTATTTCAATGAAGTGGGAGGGATGTTACATATGGTTTTAGTTTTGTTTGGTCATTAGGTTAAAAAATAGTATCATCTTATCTGTAACTTGAGTGTAAATGTTATAAGTCCATCTCATGGGATAGTAGATATAATGACCCAAACCATTATAAATAAAATTCCCATTATGATTAAAATAAATGTCATATTATGTAATGTGGTTATAGAGAGCATGTGAAATCCTCTGAATATATCCTATTAGGTTTTAAAAACTATTAAGAAACATAACCACCAATAATATAGCCCTTTTACACTACTCATATTGTTAGTATATATATAGGTTTATGATAAAGACCATCGATATTGATGGAAGAAATAATGGCCAAGATCATTCGGATCACACCACATATACCAATTTATTAAAGCTTCAGAAGGAGATAACATCTATGAGATTTTCCCTAGACCATAAACAGTCCAATATTCAACAACCTAAGATCATGTGAAATAATTTATGAGATAATTTCAACCACAATGAGATCAGGACCCATACCATGTTCATTAAACAACCCTGGGAAAATATCATTGTCACACACCTTACCCTTAGAGTGTCTGCAGCTGTAATAAAGAGATATGTGTTTCAACCATAGAATTATGAATATGAATATATTATTTTCAATACAATAAGTATAATATTTATTCCTTAATTCTTTTACTTTACAAATTAATAAATAATGATTTTGAAAAAAATAGATTTCTATAAAATAAAACTCAAATTATATTTTTTGTGTAACATTATACTTCAATTAAGACATTTTCTTTGATAAATTCTTGAGTTTTGAAAAAAATTATATTTTAATAATATTATTTAATTAAATAATATATTTTATATATAAATGATAAAATAATTTTTAAAAGTGAAAATTTAATTTTTATAAGAGCCTAAAAACTGTAATTATCAATAAAACCACTACTTTTCCTAAAATGGGGATTTTGAATTAAAATTGTAATTTATCATATTTATATAATTTTTTTTATAAAAAAATTATTTTTGGCATTATCATGTCAATATTATCCAATGTTAAATTTTTTATAATTTTTTGAGAGCATCAAATTTTCAGTAAGAAATTTAATTTTCTATGTATTATAACATCATAATGAGCCCAAAAGTGATGTAATTTATACTATAAATGGTATCCAAAACGAAATATTTGTCTATCCTATAAATTAATTTTATTTTTTTGTTATTTTATTAATTTTATAAAGATTTAAAAACCAATATTATATATAAAATTTTATAATAAATTCTTTAGGAACATAACTTTTTTTTATATCCCATAGGGTGATATTTGAATGAGTTTGGTTCATGTTTATATAAAATAATGAAAAATAATTCTCATAGGTATAAACTATGGGCATAAATTATAGAATTTTTTGTTGTTTTTAATACATTATTGTGTAATGTAAAAATCCTATGTTTGGAAATTTAAAAAGAACTCCCCTATATTTTCCTATATAAACCCACCCAAGATCCCATTTCTCATCACAAAAAATACATAGATAATAAATATAATCTGATATTTTATCTCTATGGCCCGCCCAAATTTCCATCAAGATCTCAAGAAACTCATCCTACGCTTATGGATGCACACTCTCAAGGTAAGGGATCATATCCTTCTCCTCTTATTCAAGAACCACATTTATATCATGTATTCTGTTTTCTATTTGATAAAATTTTGATTATATTCTTAAATATACCACTTAATACCCTCATTATTTAAAATTATTTATATACACCTACGATTAAAATTAATCCATCCCATAATTAATTGTGTACTCAATTTATGCTGACGATAATATCCTATGATGTTTTCATGCCAAACGTTTTTATTGTTAATACCATCACCATTTCCACTCACGGGTACTCACATGGACATACATATCCTTTATTGATTAGTTAGTCCCCATTAATTATTCCAAAATACATAATCATGTTATTAAATATGATAAAATATCACCCTATGTAGAATGATATATATGGCACACTTTTTCATGTACATGATTTGAAAGTGATGGGTGCACCTAAAATTATATAGCCCTTCAGTGTATTGGGTAATGTTTTAGTCTCATGAGATACCATGTATGTAATTATGAAGTAAACGCAATCCATTATGGGAATATTACAACCATTTTATGATGTCTTTTTAGATAGATATCACTTAAATTTGTGAATCTATGTTTTAAGTTGTTGCCACACTCTAATGTTTCCATTATGCTATCATGTTATATAAATGACTCATTGTTCTAGAGTATTTTTATCACCCATTATGTTACATTGTTACACCTCTTGACTCACATGTATTTCTTTATCATATGTGATTATTTGTTTACTACATTTCATGTATTTACTTTCCCTATCTTTCTAATGTTTTCCCCTCATTTTCATATTCAACATTAAAGTGGAAATATAAATTTAATGTCATGTTGAGGATGTTTTAAATGATGTTGTTTTATCCATTTATCAAGTTAATGTGTTATGTACCTAATTACGATATACACTAGGCTTCAGGATATTTTGGGATAGTTTATATATATCTTTATGTAATAAATCATGAAATAATGTGTATTGATGATATGGGTTATCAGTGTTGATATCATAGAAACCTATAGTAAATTTGAAATTATGATTATTAAACATCATTTTATGTCTTATAGAATATACTAAACATGATAAAGCGTCCATAAAATTTTCATATGTATAGTTTAATTGGTTTCCCTGAAAACACATCCCAGTCAGGGTTCTATTAGTGGGTGCAGCTCTCGCATAAATTTACCTAGGGGTAACTACCCATGAAATAAGGTACTAAGAAATAATCAATCATTAAATGGGGCATAGAAATGGGCTTTAATTCACACTTTATTTGATAGTCTCAGGAGATTTGATTTGAAAAATTCACAACCTCATTATGAACCATTATTAAAGTAGTAAAAACTTCCACAGTGGATTATATTATGAAATAGATCATTGATAAATTATATTGAATCCTATAAATTACAAGGTGAAGAAACATATGAAATTAATGTGTTATCCCATTGAAATTCACAGTTTACCTTTTATATTTTTAATAACTTTAAGATCATCTTCCCAAATTTTCCCTTTAATGTATTCAATGGCTAGAAATAGGAGGAACTGAGTCAACAACTAATGTGAGTGGAAATGTGATGAATACCCAAATGAGATGCCCAATATGATGAGTAATGAAATCAGGATCATTATGACTATACATTTCTATTTGACTATTATTTTTATCTAAAACTATAATTAGGAGGAATTCCCAAATCCCTTTAAGAATGTGCAATTTCTAATTGAAACATTCATTTGAAAAATTCCACTTAAAATTCTGTGTATATTACAATCCATTAATTTTATAATAATGTATTATATCCATTTAAATGATATTCTCCATCCATTAATACTTTAATAAAGAGAAGGTCATGCTAGTTGTTTATCATATATAAGGGGAATCTAATCAATGGTGGGTGATGGTTATGAATAATATCCCAATGAGGAGATAAAAATAATAAAGTTCAAGGGATTAAATGATTTTTTCCATAAATATTTTCCCCAGACTCTCTAAATAAAAATGGATGGGAACTTAGTTTTTCTCAAAAAAAGGGATGATGAAACTATTTGGGCATGTGGGGAAACTTTACAAGACTTACACGATATGAATTCAAAATTTTCATTACCCCTGAATGAAATTTTGAATGCTTCTTTGGTGGCATTATGTTTAGTCTATGAAAAACCACTGTAATTCAAGACTTTAACAGTTTTGAGTATATTTATTGATGTGACCTAAGAGTTGAAATGGAGACCAGCGAATCTCAAGGGTCTCATGGGGATAAGAAGTGGAATGTGGAGTTTAATTATAGTGGTGAGATGGTAAAATAAAATAGTGGTAATAAATTCCCACATCCCACTTTTCAAATGTGTGCGAAAAATCACCTCATAAATTTCCAATGGGGAAAAGAAAATTCTTTAGGCATGGGAAAGAAGGGAACCTTGATAGCGATTAACGACGGGGGAAACCCACCAATGTGATGAAAGAAATGAATTTTCTTGTTAACCTACATCCCATATTAAAAATTTTCATCTATAAGGATTAAGGACTCTATGTGAGTCAATGAAATAAGACACAGGTTGTTGATGACTAGAAATGATTGAGACCTCCAATTCCTAGAGAGCACGATCGAGCTTATACCATCATGACTCTAAATTTAGATCCCAATAATACTATGTTGAATGTTTTTCTAGTTATTCATTCATGAATTGTGAACATAAATTTTTATTATGGTCATAGAAATAACTTCATATTATTCATGTATAGTAAAACTATTCAAACACCACCAAAAATCATGGAAGTACAGTTATTAGAGAAAAAAATAGAGGGGGTAATTTTTGCATCCCAAGTAAATAAGTCTTCTATTGTCCACATTTTTTGGACAAACATCATAGTGTACCTTTTAATACTTCCTGTAGAATTGTTTGATTCAAGTATGGTTATGTATTCTCTCACCATATATGTATCCAACATAAAATTCCTTGAAAAGGACATCACCCTCCACATTGAATATCACTCTATGATCTATACAAGTGAATAGAGGAGGATGAATATTTTTTGGTATAACTTTGAAACCATGGACATTACTACACTATGAAAAAGAGTATCCTAATAAAATGATTAATACTAATGAAAATATCATCATTGAATACATACCCATTATGAGGGAATACACTAATGTTTTCCTGAATAATTCCCCTGTCTTCCTCCAAGTCAAATTATTGGATTTTCCAATGATCTTATATCTGAGGATTTTTTTTGATATCTAATAATATATATAGAATAGAGGTTTTTGAACTTGAGGAACTAAAAAATTACAATAAGATAATCTGGTTAAATTATTTATATTCCTAGGTGATTCACCATGTGGTACATGATTTCTCTTCATCAGGAAGAAGGATTGGTCAATGTTCCCATACATTTATTATCATGAGCTCAACAAGATTTCAATAAAAAAAGTATTATCTCCCATTGATTGATGAATTTTTTGAAAAAACACTTGGAGGACAATATTTCCTTAATATAGATCTTATATTGGGATACTATCAGGTAATGGTGGAAAAAGGGCATATCCATATAACTTTTTTTCATACAAGGTGCAGGCATTACGAGTTCAGAGTGGTGACATTTGGACTCATGAATGATCTGAAAATATTTATTGACATATTGAATAAAGAATTTATAAATTATCTCAACCAATTTATGAAACACTTTATAGATGATACTCAAATCTACTCCAAAAGGAAATAAGAAATTAAGCGCATTTTCATACTATAATAACAAACATTCCAAAATAAACAATGTATGAAAATTATTATAAATGAGAGTTGTAGTTGGAGAACATAACATTCATATTTCCTTAAATCACTATAAAAGAGGTATATGTACGACCTTTATAAAGGAAGACAATTGAGGGATGTTCTACACCAACCTCTATGAAATAAATCAATACTTTCCTTGGATTAGATGGGTATTAACATCGATTTTTGAGATCCACATCATGATTTTCACGACCACTAACAAATCTAACTTAGAGAGGAGACTATTTTTTTCAATAATGGTGAATGTTAGGAATGTTTTAAAGTGAAGAATAAGATGTTATTAACTACACTGATACTGACATTATCCAATAGTATGGAAGGATTTTTGATCTATACTGATGCATCTAAAAAGGTTTTGGGTTATGTGCTCATGAAAAATTAAAATGTGATAGCCTATGACTTCCACTAACTAAATATCCATAAGAATAACTACACAAATCATGATATAGAATTTTCTACAGTGATATTTACATTAATGATTTGGTGATATTATATCTAAGGTGATAAGTAATATATATAATCATACCATAAAATAAAATATTATATATTCACACAAAAGGATATCAATATGTTCGAAAACAAGAAGTCAGAGTTTATCCAGAATTATGACGGTTCAATCCATTATCATCCTAGGAAAGTGAAAAAGTGGTTGATGCTCTTAAAAGATTGGATCTAGTAACTATAACAATGATGTGGATTGTAAGCGATCTAATCATATTGAATAAAAAATGAATTTATTTGGGAATAATAATCAGATATTTGACCTTCCTTTCTCAAATAACTTCTCATCTATCCATTCTCGAGAGGATCATAGAGGATTATAAAGGTGATGAGTTGCTACATATAAAGGTAGTTAATATTCTAGAGTCCAACATTGATGATGATGGAGTTAAAAGGTTTGATACCCGAATATGTGTCCCATAAAATCCATAACTATAGTGTAATCTTCTGGATGATGCACATGGATCATCCTTCTAAATTCATCCCAAAAGAACTAAGATTCTTAGTGATTTGAAGAAATATATCTCGTAGGATAATATGAAAAGGGTTGTTGTGGAGTTTATTTCTCAATACTTGGTATTCCAACAAGTCAAGGCATAACGATATAAGTCTAATGGTATGATGAAAATATTTCATTTAATAGTATGTAAATTGTAAAAGATGAACATGGATTTCATTATAGGAATGTATAGTACCTATAATGTAAATAACATTGTAATAGTGGTTGTCGATTACCTTACCATTTCAGGGCATTTTATTTCCATCAAGGAAGATTTTTTCTCTCAGAAAACACAACAAGATATATATATATATATGATAATTGGTAAGAATACATAGAGTAACACTTTCTATTGTATTTGATCATGATATGAGGTTTACCATGCCGTTTTGGAGAATCCTTTAGCCGGAACTGGATACATAACTCAGCTTCAACACTACTTATCACCCTCGTATGGATTATGTGTCTAATTGGACCATTAAAACTAATGATGATATTTTGATATCATGTTTATTGGATATCCAAGGATTATTGTATGAAAACATTACCCTAGTGGAGTTATCATATAAAAATGGTTTCCATTTTAGAAATCAAATGGAACCATATGAGGCCTTGTATTAGAGAAATTGTCAGAATCTGACATTCAAGGATGACATTAGAGAGTATAAGTTAATGGTACATGATCTTTTCCCTGAGATGATATAGAAGGTTCAAACCATTCAACATGAAATCAAATCTTAACAATGTCAACTAAAATGATATACAGACAACCATTTATGAGACATGGACCCACACATCATGTACACCTGAAGTACGCACTATGTGAATTAGGATTTATAGAACCCCTTGGTTCTTCTTTCAACATGAATCTTCACCACTGAAACCTTAGATATCAGCCTCAATCATACTAGAAATCATGGATATACACCAGTTAAAACTCACCATGGACCATCGATGGTTTCTAGCACTTTGATTCATTAAGAAATTGACCTTGTTCCCAGTTCTTCATTGTACATCGAGGAACATGAATTCATGTATCTAAAAGCATATGATTCTTCGTTGCTACCATAGTCACGCCTCCATCTTTTCATGACTATCCTAGATCTGCAATATCAAATTTTTGTGCTTTAAAAAATATGTGAAACAATTGATTTCTCAATGGATTTAAAACAATAAGCCAATAAAGAACACCCATGATAAATGAAGAAATATCAGAGAAATTAACAACCACAAACATGATGAATGGAACTTAAACAATGTTTATATTGGAATCAATCTATCTTCATTAGAAATACAAGTTAATAATCAATAATAATCAATAAAATATAGAAAAATATGTCACCATAGTAAACCCATCCTTAAAAATGACTGATCAACAAATCAATCCATTGGTAAATTGACTTTTTCTCATCATAAAATCAAGAATGGGGAATGAATCCCATCATATAAAATGATTTACTTCAATTGGGATTGACGACTAAAAAATATAAAAGCATTGTATTTGTCATTGGTGACATCTTCCTTTGCCTGTAAGGACTTCTCCACTATCTCCTAATGCAGAAAACTATAATATCGTGCTTAGGGTAAACCATTGTTATGAACAAAAAAGTGCCATCAGATTTTGGATCCAGGCTCCCATTTAAAAGTTACACCATTTTTACAAAAAATGTAGTGCTTGTTCTAGTTAATATATTTAATTTATTTCAAACATTTATTCCGGCCACATTGGGAATCACAATTTCACGTCATCTTAGTTACTAGTTTAAAAATAACCAATATAATATCAAAAAATAATATATGGAAAATCTGAGTCACTATATTCTACCCACCTTGGGGATTTACATCTATAAAAATAGAAAACAAGAGGCTACACAACAAGATGTGGGTACTAAGCATGAATCTCAACTTCCTGCTCCCTTGTTCCATCATAAATATTCATGTGCTTCTAATAGACAGACAGTAATAGAATCGATCGAATTCTAAGGATCATCTCTTATCAATCCTCAATCTCTACCGGGTACATAGAAAATGTAACTCCATCCTCTATGTCAAGTTCTCCCAAGTGGATAATGTGTGATGGGTGATGCACATACATCCTCATCTATGATAGGTGAAATACATCATGTACCCAGTCTAACTGTGGTTTTAGATTTAAGTGGTATTCCACCTCTCCCACTCTATGTAGTATCTTGAATGGTCTAATTAATCTTAGAGATAGATTGTTCCCCAAGAAAATATCCATAGTCCGTATTGTGGTGAAACCTATAAGAAGACATAGTGACCATCCTAGTGATCCAAAGGACTCTTCTATTTATCAGCATAAGACATACGATAGCTCTATGTTGTCTTCATACACTCCTGGATAGTATTAAACCTCTCGGTAGTTTCTCGCACCAACTCTATGATCACTAGTGTAGACACTTATACGTCATTCCAAAAATGTATTGGCTTATAGGGTATCCATTAAAAATACTCAAATCGACACTAATAGTAGAATTTTATCTATTTTTATAAGTAAACTCCATGGGTGGTTGGTGATCCGCCCAACTACGACAAATGTAAAAACTAAAATCTCATAGTATGTCCTTAAGAACACGAATGGACCTCTCTGTCTGGCCATCAGTTTGGGGTTGAAACATTCTGATCAAGCATAACCAAGTCTCAAAAGCCTCATACAACCCATTCGATGACAGAGATGTGAATCAATCATCTTGGTTAGAAATAACTGTCAATGGAACTCTATGGAGTCATAATATCTCATGTACGTAGAAGTATCCCATTCTCTCTAATGAACTATGGTATCATAAATCTATAAACAGGGCCAACATGGTGAGTGGGTCTACAACAACCCTTATAGAATCATGTTCCCTGTACATACATTGGAATACTATCCTAATGTCCATGGATATCTGATACCTCTTCTAATCTAGAATCTCAAGGATTTGATCAAAACACATGGAGCATGGTGCTCTTCCATCACTTGCTGACAAGTAAGCCATAGAGATCAAAACTCTTCAACTCCCTTCTTCACCCCTGGACAAAAAAAACTAATTTTAGAGGCTTGTTATATCCATTTACACACTTGGATGTACCACTAAAGAATATTTATGAAACTCTATCAGAACATCCTTCCTCAATGTCCCTAGTACGGTCGTGTGTCCTCTGACAAAAAACGACCTACTTACCACCTTCCGAAAACCCATCTAAAGCTTGTCCAGTGGATATATGAAGAAATGGGGTCTCGCAGATTGTGAAACAAAGCTATGACATCCCAAATCATTGAAAAAGAGGGGGGGGGGGTGTAAAAACCATCGACTAAAGGTAACTTTCTCCATATTCTACCAAAAAACAACTATCATGTGGAAAGCTTCTCCAATGAATTATTCAGAAATAACAAATAATTTCTCCTAATAAGATTATATGCTATTATATTCCCCTCAATAGGAGTATTGAAAATCTCAAATTCATAATTTTGGATGAACTCTAGCCATATCCTTTGACTCATGTAAATATCATTCTGAGATAAGATATAATTGAGGATCTTGTGATTGGAATAGATAATAAACCGCTCACTCATCAGGTAGTGTCAAAAAATATTTAGTGTGAGGAAAATTTCTATTAACTAAAGATCCTATGAAACATAGTTCTTATCATGTGTTCTCAACCAATGTGAACCATATGTAATCACCACCTATATCTTCATTAGAACACAATCAAGCATTGTTCTTGATGCATTATAGATCACTAAATTCTCGACACCCTCCTTAGGAAATATAAATATGGGATAACTCATTAATATATAACTCAACTATTGAAAATCATGTTGTCACCTCTCCATCCACATTAAAGGAATCCTATTTTGGGTAAAATTTATCATGGGTGATGATACCCTAGAGAAAATAGATATTAATCTCATGTAATAGCTTATAAACCCAAGGAATCTCTACAACTTTGTCACAGTCTTGTGTGGCTTCCCAGGTAACACTCTCTCAATCTTGGACAGATCTTCTGCCACTCCATCTATTGACATAACATATCCTCGAAATTGGATAACTTGAATCCAGAACAAACACATTGATAGATTCCCTTAAAGATAACTCTCTTGGAGTATATCCAGAACCGTCCTCAAATGTCACGTGTGATCCTATTCATACGCCGAGTACACTTGTATATCATTGATGAAGACTTATAATAAATGTTCAATGAAATGTGAAAAGATCCAGTTAATGTGTCTCAGAACACTGGTGGGGAAATCTACTCAAAAAATGCACGACCAAGTATTCATAATGACCATAGTGACATCTAAATTCCATTTTCAGTGTATCCTCCAACCATACCCACAACTGGTGATAGACATCCCTATTCTCAACCTTCAAGAATCAACATGACCCTCCCAACTGATCAAAGAGGTTATGTAACCCTGGTAATAGATTCTTGTTCTTCATTTCCTCCTGGTTCAAGAATTGGTAGTCCATACATAACCTCAAGCTCTCATCCGCATTATTGATGAACAAAACTAGGAATTCACAGGGTGAAACATCGGGTCAGTAATATCCCTCCATTTACTAGTTCTTTTAATACTCCCTCATCTCATGAAACTATATGTGATGCATTTGATATGATTCCATAGATATTAGTGCTATCCTAGGGTGTTGATAAATGCATAATTCTATCTCTCATCTTGTAGGTAAGCATAGAACATTCTCAGGTAAGAAGACCTCTTACTATTCCACCAATACGTGGAACTAAAAATTCAAAATATACACTGCACCAAGGGTCTTTCTAGATAAATGATGATTAATAAAAATCAACCATGTATTAAAGAGTCCATCCTACAGTGCCTGAGTTTTATTTGCAATGAGAAACGAGAACCGAGATCTATCACTACAGAAACATTACACCATCCACTTGAAACATCTAATCTAGAAACAAACTGTTGATAACCAATCCATACATATGATGATACTATGAGGCCTCAACAATACCAAAAATAGATCCCAATAGAAACTATATCCTCTAAGATTCAGCCAACACTACCAAAAAAAGTGTGTGATTGATGAGTCTTCTCCAGTAGTAGTCTCCAAGATCAAGGGTCAATCAATGGGATCAATCCAAATATAACAGTCTCAAACAAGATATGTGGAAGGAAAGTAATTACTCGAACATGAACCTATTATTACTATAGATAATGTAGAAAATTAATAGATCATACCTTGTATAATTCCTATATTTTCTGGGTTTTAAGCCTTGACCGCTTGTAGTTGTCCTCTCCCATATTCTCCAACTCCCTGATCCTAGCATTGACCACCTAGGGGTGGTGGTGGAGAAAAGTCAAAGTGTCACCCAACTTATTTTTTCCTCCTATATCCACTTACACATACACTTCCTTGTGATCATGTTAGTTTTTAACAGTCCCTATATCTTGGTGGACCATCCATGGCCTCTTGGGAAGCTGTACAACGGTTCATACAATCTCTTGAAAGATGTCCCCTAAAATCCCATGAGTAAAACCTCTTCTCTCTGGGATGAATGGACCAATCATGTGAGCCATGAACCATATAATATTTTAATTGTGAACACCTTCTAAAATGTATCTCACCTAGAGGTCCCTGATATTAATATCATGTCACTCAGGTTAATGTCTTCTCTCCTACTTTTTCACTAGTAGCAACCACTACCTCTGTATTCTTAGTATAGAAACTATCATCCACCAAAGATCACTATAACAACCTAGAATAGGTAGGAACACATATAGGGATAACACTAGCTTGGATTTATTTATGCATTCCTCAATCGAAGACCCAATACTAAATGATCTGATCAAGAATATATCCATTAATTACCTTGAGTGGTTGGTAAACATTGATGAATATTTAGATATATTCATAATTCCCTTTTAGAGATTTGGAACCACCTGGATACATGCAACCCTTAGAGAAGCTGGGGAGAACTTTTCTCTAAAAGGTGTTCAAACTCTAAAACTATAAGAGTCGCCTCATAGTAAGACTTGGTCTCTTACCCTCACCATCATCATGTGCATCCATGGAGAATGATCTCCACAATGACCACCATCTGTTCTCCTAGTGTCCAAACAAGAAGGAATACTCTGGTCAACACCTCAAGAAAATACTCAGCTACATGTGTGTTAAGATTTCCTCAGAACTTAATGCGTCTCCATCACTAAAACTCATGAAGGGAACTTATCCTACAAAATGAATCTTCTAGTACTATATATATCATTAGTTTTTCTATAGGGGTGGAATATCTGGTACATCACCTGGTGTTAATTTCTCTGGGACATGTTCCTGTATCGACACCTCATCACTGAAGGGATCATCTTAGTGATCTTGTTGATGAATCCTTGCTATAATATGTCATAGAGTCATCTAAAAAGAAAAAGGATGTGTAACATTAAAATTAGTATATCTAGAGAGTTGAGTCAAGAAGGAAAATGGAAAAATCCCATTCCTATATGATGCATGTACCATTATTTTCCATGCAACCAATTTTATAACTTACTGATTTGAAAATAGGTGATCTGAGTCCGGGTGTATTGTTACCCCAAATGCAACACCAACACTGGAGTCTTTGGCATAAATTCCATACTCGAAACAATTGACACTATTTCCCCAAAAAAATATCACAAACTATCATCCTAATATAGAACCAACTACTCTGATTCCACTTGTCATAGACCATCTCAATAGGGCCCATGTTGCGACTCCCCATTCCCATCTACTATAGGCCTTGGTTTGGAGACTAGAATTGAGTAGGCATATCACTAACATGGGAATCCTTTGCCTAAATACCTGTACATAAGAACACATATTCATGTCCACACAATCCATAAATATAAAAACTAATGAACAACCTTGCATTAATACAACTAAATACCACAAACATTGTGTGATATGAAATATATAATTGTAAAATGATGCCAAATAGTATCCCACCACAAAGAGTCTAAAAAACAAGTCCAACTTGAATTTAATACTAGGTAATGCTTTCAAGATTTCATAGGAACACACCTCACTCTATCCAATCTCACAGGGTACCATATTTTCATGGTTTGTGTAGGAATATCTGAAAAGTTCAATCATTTTCTCAATACATGACATGTGTGGTAAGTATACTATGTCTTGATGAGTATAAAAATACCATGTAGGATATGAGAAAATCACAAAAGTATATAAAAAACAAAACATTCAACTATACATAGATTAATGTCTAAAACACATATAACAAGAATATCTATATATACTCATGAAATAACCACATACTAATGTTAATTCATAGATTTAATAACATCCTAGGATTCCATATTGAAGGTTACACAATAGAAATCATCTTGGATTGCACTCTCCTAAGACTGATAAAATGATAAAATTTTTCTAAGAGGTTGTTCTCATAGGGTATTTCCATTGGAATTAGACCCTAATATTTTGAATATATATGATACAAAAATGAGGATCACACCCATGGAAATGGGGTATAATAACAATTCAATTTAGATTAACCTGCTATGTATAGGATCAACGCTTTTGTAGTGTTGGTCATGAGGATACCAACAACACAACCTAAGGTAAGAAGATAAATACAAGATCTCAATCTAGGTCTCATGGAACGATTCAAACAAGACTATCCATGAAGTCTCACTGAAGGTATCTGAGTCATAAGAGTTGGACGTAATTCATTACTAACCCACAAAAAATGGATAGGGGAACATACCATAATAATAACATTCCACAATATAGAGGAAAATGTATTCAAGACTACATTAAGAAGTACATGACGTGTAGTAGGGTTACACGTCATGTCCCTTTGACCCAATTTCATACCCATGTGAACGCACCAACTCTATGCCATTATGAAAGTACAAGACATGCTAGTGCCGATATACTTTTTTCTGCATACTATTATATAGCTTAGCCTATTTTAATTTTGTCCAAACCAACTCTGTGTGGGAGTACACAGTGTTCCCATACCCATATACTCCATTATGTGTCTACGTACACTTCTAAGAACAATAAAAGTCATTGGGAAGATGTCACATGATGTGTGACAGGGTGATATGCCATGTGATCATTAACTTTCTCCCAAAACTGTACCCCCACTTAGAGGGACCCACACACCATGAAATCCAGAATTAGATGATGTGTCGATCAAGATTTCTAGAACTCAAAGTTTCTTCCTTCCCTGTGTGTCTACACCATCAACATATTGGATGTTATATTCAATCATACTGAAAATTGAAGATCTACCCTTATAGAACTTATCCATGGCCATTCACTGGTTTCCTTACCTTATAGTCGTTTGGAAATTGTCCTTGCTTTTCATTCATCGTTTCATGAAAATGATCCAAAAATCCAGAATAAAAAATCATCTGAACCATTACCGCTTCCATCATTACAACAACATCATGCCCTGAAGATTCCAAATCCATAATATTGAATCATTGATCCAATAAACAGATTCACAATGATTGATTTCTCCATGGATGTCGAATCATTGGGAAATAAAGAACAGTCATGATGAATGAAGAAATTTCAGTGAAATGAATAACCAAAAACATGGGGAAAAACCTTAGCCAATTTTTTATTGTAATTAATCCATCATTGTTATAACAACAAGATATTTTTTAATAATAGTCAACAAAAACTCACAAAATAAATCCCCACAATAAGAACATCCCACAAAATTATTGTTCCATGAATAAATCTATTGTTAAATTGATTAACATTAATTTTTGATATAAATAAAATAAAATGAATCCAAACAAAAAAAACATCATAACATGATTTATATTGGTCCTTGATGAATAATTAGGAAATTACGTTTTTTGGGTGAGATCCCCGGATTCTGTTTCATGTCGATTACTGATTCACGATCTGAGGGATGTTCATTTGATAGAGTTTCTCCAATGCTCACTAGAAGGGTTCTGGAGAGGATTTGAGGTCATGTGGCTAACCCGGAAATTCCATCATAATAGTCTTCTTAAAGACTCACTAGCCTTTATGGCAATGGAAAAAATAGAAAAAACAATAAATTATTTTATTCCTTTCATGCCCGTGATGAATTTTCAACAAATTTCGCATACTAACAAAGGTTATTTCAAATATTGGGTAAAACCCACATTCTGAACTCAATGGATCCCTCATTTTTTTATTAGGGACCAATTTTAGGATATATTCTATTTTTTTAGGAAAACAACATGCATGTACTATTTAAAATATTCAATATATTTTAAAAACATTGATGTGCACACTACACCTCAGAATCGCACACCGTCTTAATTTTTAGTCTAAAAAATATTCCACACAATATCCCAAAATAATACATGGAATATTTATGTCAGTACATTATATAACCTAAATATACTCATCTAATGTGATTTTTCTAATTGTCATCCTTGCATAAATTGAAACATCTTCTTCATAGATCTCATTCCATTGATTTTATATCCACTTCTATAACATAAACCTCTCAATAATGTTTTCTGTTTTCCCAATAATATTAAAGGAACATTTTTATACATTGATTTATTTCAATAATCATCTATAATGTTTCCAAAATTATTATATTCCTAAAGAATTTATGAGGATAAATGAATTATGTTTGATTATTATCTCATGAGTGATGTTCTTAGAGAACGAATGATATGTCATCATTGGTTATAGTTCCTTCCTATTTTATGAGTGTAATCATCCACCTTGAATAATGGTTCATTTAATTCTTTAGCTATAAATTTTTTTATAATTACAATTCTAAAAATCCTCTACTCAGTTAAAATCTAGTGAATTTAAAATAGAAGGATATAAATCCTCATTTCGAAAAATTTCATTGATGTCTTCTATTAAATTGATATAAATAACCATAAGAGTCATTGAATTTTGGGATAGAAGATTATCTATAATTAAAACATCATTCATTCCATAATAAAAAGCACTTAAATATTCCATGGACTCAACCTAATTATTGTATATAGACATAAACCGTTAGGGATTCTCACATCTGTATGTTCCTTTAAACTAAAAGGCCTCATCAACTCTTTCTCTAGTGCTTCAACAAAGGAATCAAAAAAAGCATCAACCCTAATGGGAAATTAGTAAATAACATTCATTAGAGTAGTGATAAATGAATATATATTCCCTTCCCCTATAGAAATGACCTCATTTATTGAAGGATTCAAACATGAGGATAATAGTCTATGATCTGAGTCTAATAGGAGAACCACAATAGGTACTAAAACCTCCTTAATGATTATCTACAACATCTTTGGGATTATATGGGTGCATATCATTTGGTATTTATATTATGTTATTTTAGTTGGTTTCATATTATTTTATTAAATCAAATAAAATACATCTCTCCCATTGACCTATCCGGGTCTAGTTCCTACATCTTTTGGGATCATGTGTTCTAGAGTAGCCACAAAAGTGGGTGAAATAATTTTTTCCCAAATGCATGGTATTCTTTATAAATTGATGTTTTATTTTTATAAATAAGGTAGGATACAAAAATTACTACCCTTCAGCTAGATTTTGTGTGAATATGGAATGTAAAAATAAATTTCTATACAAATTTATGGACCCCTTATTTGTGGAAGGTCCTGTAATTTTATTATAAATATTTAATATATCTCCAATCATTCTTATGATACAGAACAAAAAAGTATACAATAAAATATTAAAATTTAACCTAATTAATATGATTTAATCTAAAAAAATGAAATACCAAAACTCACTAAAATCAAAGGGATTGTTTATATATATATACATATATATTGTAGAAAATAATTTGTACTTTTTTACCAATACGGGAAGAAGGAATCCAAATTTAAAAATGAAAGAGGGAAATTGAATTATATGAGTTTTACAATAATCACTGTATGCGATTTTATGTGTTCCGTCAATCTCCTTGGTGTATCAATTTTTGGGATTCCCTTATAGAGTTTATTAACCAAGTAAAAGTACAATATTTAAGGAAAGTATTTAATATCCTCATATTAAAACACCCATATTGGTTTGAAATGTTATATGGATATTTGGAAGCTCCTTTACATGATGTATTCATCAAGGCCCCTCCCACTAAAGGTTTTAGGTTACGATATGTTTGAATATTGATTGAATTATCTATTATAGTTATCTTTACTACTGGGATTCTTATACAATGATGGTGATGAAATACTTTATATAAAAAGATAAATAACAATAAATATACATAAATAATTTAAGAACAATTTAATCGACATTATTATAAATTAATTGATTAATTCGTCAAATGTTCAGATTATATCAATTCAATCCCAAATAAATTTTTAGACAAAAATCTTGTCTTAAATTATGAAAAATAGATCGATGTTTTTTAGGGACAATTAAAAATAAAATCATAGTAGAAATAATTTAATTGAACCCAAGATATAACACCCTCACAATTCCCAATCATATTTTGTTTATCTATGAAAAATATGAATGAGTCTCAATTTTCCCAACAATATCACACTGAACCCCATTAATCTCTTATATCATCCTTGTCCATTTTAATGTTACAAGGTTTCTTTATGAACCTTCCTGTCTCTATAATCCTTACTTATTATTTTTATTATATTCAACATACCAATTTAATATTATTTTTTAATCATCAAACACTAATAAAATTTCTTATTGTTGCTCATCTTCTACCATTTATAACCCATGATGTATTAAAAGTGTTGTTTTTTTATCTCATTAGCGATTGGTACTCACCCTTTGTTACAACATGGTAGTGGACCCATTTTTTATTCATATTTTCCCCCATATATTCTTTCAATGTGGTGGGGGGAAGAACCAATGTGGTTTGATGAAAACCCCATCTCATTGGGTTCAATGGTTGAGGACTTGAGTTAAGGGGTTTCACCTAAAAGGGGTTCACCCCCAATGGATCATCACCAACTTCTAATATAAATACATTGACATTAATATTCCACATAGATTTATATTTTTTATGTTTAAAATTTTCTATTATTTAGGAGATATCATTATAAGTTCTTTCTCTTGAAAATAGTGAATGATTATGTGTAACCATATATAATCAATTATGATCCATCTATTTGGGCTTGGTTTTTTATGCCTGTCCTTTTTTGGGGGATTTCCATGGTACATACATTTTTCATTTTTTAAAAAACTTATCACATTATGTTATCACATTATTATTGTTTCTATATTACGATAATAAAATTTGAATCCTAAAAAAAGTGGCATCATAGTCAGTTTTTGGCCTAGTTCCATTCACATATTTATAGAATTAATAAATCACATAAATTTGAATATTCTCTATGTTTACAACTATGGTTTTTGTTTCATGCCTATTTTTTTTTTTGAAAAAATTTAAAACACCATTTGAAACTGTGGTTTTAATATACTAAAGTAATTTCAATTTTTTTTGTAAAATTAGATAATTTTTTTAATGTGAATCGTTTCTATTATAGAAATTGATGATAGAATCAGTACTATGGATGGATAATAATCTTTCATAAATTTGTGAATATATGACATGTGTGTTGATAGATAAATGGAATGATATGAAAAAGAATGGTATTGCTAAAATCTAGTCCAAATTAGTAGATGATTTCATCTAATGAATCATAGTAAAATGTTCAATGAAGGAAATTTGAGATAGAATGATGAAACTATATGTGGCCAAGTCAATAAATAGTATCATTTTATTGAAGATAAAATTATTCAACAAAAAATTGGTAAATTCATTTTTGGTGATAAACCATAGAAATACCCTCAATACCCCAATAGATCATATAATGGAATTGGTGTAAACATAGGGGGTACTAAAGATGTAGAGATTTATATAAATGAATTTTCTAGATTTATATGATAAGCTCATAATTAGACATACTAATAAAATATTTAAATTTATGTCTGTATTAAATGTTGATTTAGATTTAGTTCTTGAGGTAGATAATTTATACAAGAATAAGGAGGACATGTATAAAACATCATACAAAAGAAATCCCTATTAGTGTAGATTGGATGGGTGGGGGAGTGTGGTTCCAATAGAAGAAGAAACCATGGACGGTTAAAATTATTGAGTAACAAATAAAAATAATATAATATCCCTTGACCTAGTATTCCATCATGTAACTGAACTAGGCTGGATATGTGACGTTAAGTGTGCCTCCTCGTACACTAGTGGCTACTGACTAGAAGCAAGAATGTACAAGACAATAAAATATTTAGTAATGTAAAAATATATTAGAAATAAATAACTAATGACAGACATATTAAGAATAAAAATGAACCACATATCCAATAATCATAAAATCATTTGATGATAGTTGGAAATGTATCTAAATTACACGCTAAAAGGTGTAAAAAATAAAATACTAAAGAAGTGAAATTAAGACCCCGAAATTATGATCCAAAACGCTATTTGGGTCCTATCTCCATGGTTGAGGTTTTCATGAAAGAAAAATCAACAAATACACCCCATTACATTGTCCAAAGACACAAGCTTGTAGTCTATCTAGGTACCAAATAATGGCCCATCATTTGTGTGAGTACAAATCAGTAGTTCGACACCACCATGTCTAAAAATACCCAGTATATGATATACAGTTCATGAAATAAAGATATAAACATGGTATTAATTTAATCAATTAATACTGTACACAAAATAAATAAACTAACTCATGAGTTATAGGTTGACACTCAGGGTCAGCCCTGACCTACATATGCACCATGTCAGATATCTCTGAGCATGTCATGGAACCATGCCAGCTGAATCTATAAACCTCCTAGGGTGTAGAAATAGGTCATCACTACATATATGAGTACTGACCTATAAGAATTACCCCATATCATAGGTCCAATCCATTTATGCATTAAAGTGGATCAGTAGGATCTCCCCAAAATCAATACACCATATCCAGATGAAGACCAATAAGAATTAAGGAAAGTTTAGGACAATCCCTATAATCATTACAGAAGATCCTTGGGAAGAGCCCTATTAGCATTATAAAGTTTCATAAGTATCAGACATGTCATTATATTCCAACAAATTTAATTTATTAAAATACCATTTATCATCTATTTCCACAATGTTGGAATCATGTGAATAAAAACATTCATATTGTGGTTGATCACATGTCAAATAATCATAACAACATCTCATGTTATGAAAATTCATAATTTTAAAGCATAAGTCACAAATTCCAATATGTTGTCTTGGATAATTCTTAATCTATGAAAATTCAATAAAGGTTAATGGATTACACACCTAACGGGTTACCACATGTCTCAGTCTCAACTGAAATAAGATAAGATAAAATATAATGAATGGTATTTACATGAGTGTCTCATCAAACATAGGTTAATTTAATTGTATAGGTTTTGTGCACGATGAAGTGAAACAACCACATATATTTCACATATAATAAAGAATTGAACAGAAAGTAGGGATAATATTGAAACCACCCACAACAATGGAGGTGAAACAGAAATAATTCTGATGTTCTAGATCGCTCTTGGATTATCCTCCTATCCAATATAAAACGACAACAATAACAATCAAATCAGATTTTCCAAGTGGAAACCAAAATAACTAGACTAATAAAAAGATAAACTGGAAGGTTTAAATTCAATATATCAGCCTAGGACACCATGAATTGATCTCTAGAAGGGTTGGGATGAATTCTATGAAAATGATGTTCATATGCATTGGAAAATATCTACGGGGACCCTAAAGGTTGACCAGGAAAACTTGAATTAAAAGAAATTTGGATGGTTTAGGGGTATTTATAGATGGTTCGCATTAATAAAGGCCACAACACAACCCCCTATTCCACACAACATAATGGTATGACATGGGGTGCACAACAATATAGCCCAGAAGACCACTCCATGACATCACTCAATCAATCATGTAGTATCCCAAAACACTATCAAAGAATTTTCCATCCTATGTTTATATTATATAGAATAGATCACATATAATCCCTTATAGGACACAATAAAATCATTATATGTGAATAATTAATGACATTAGAAGTATTTCTAGACGTTAAGGAACCTATACCGATGAAATAGTAATATAACCTTAAGAATAGTAATAAGAACATTTTTAATAGTATTCCAACCAAATGAATAGTAACCACATCCATGTAAGTATAAATAAAATTTAGTCATATCATAAGTGAATGTAAGATGTAAATATATTATAATTAAAGTATGTGAATATTCAAGAGATAAATATTTATGTGTTGGGACTTTTATAAGTCATAAATATTTAATTATAATTTTATAATAAATACAATTATTTAAAAGAAAGTTCATTTTCATTAAATTGATTGATAAAACAATATTTTGTTGTCTTTTCATTTTAGGATAATTTTATGAGACCTTTGTTAATTTTTAGGAGTGTTATAAATTCCGGTTAAATTTTGAAATCTGTATTTTTCCAATAAATATTGGTTTTATTTAAAAATTAAATTTCAAATATTTAGAAATTTATTTTGATAAAATGGGGGATATTTTTGAATTCCACATTTCGGAAAAATGTTGGGGTATATTTTTGAATTTATTTTTGAAATTCATGAATTTTTGGTGAATAGAAATGTACGTTAATTTATAGTATAAATTTATTATGAGATAAATACACTATTCCTTGCATCATGGATGATGTAATAAATAATTTGTTTGAACAAAAATGAACTTATAAATGTTTTTTGTCATAGTAATCAAAACTACTACTTTTCTTGATAAAAATAATAAAATAATGAATAAGATATTCAAAAATAACTCCTCTCATCCACTATAAAAACCACCCCTCACTCCCTATTATCTTTACTATTCTAAATCCTTTATCCTTGCATAAAATATAATAAAATAGCTTTCCAAGATCCTCCCCATGACTAGTAGTCTTCTGAGTCTTAAAAAGACCAAATCCTCTCCCCTAAAGATGCGCTCAAGGAAGATAAATTCAAGATGTAAATTTCTTTTTTCAATTCATTTATTTTCATTCAAGTTCCATTATTTATTTTTCATTCCACGCCTACTTTCCTCAAAATTTTATGATAACTACATTATATTTCTTTTTTTTGAAATTTTTTTTTGATAATGGAATAATTCATTATAATCTCTTTTTCCACTTCTTTTATACTAGAAATGAAAACACCATCTGAGATGTGTTAATTTATCACATTCACGGATGAAGGGTTTTTAACATCTATTAAAATCATCAATTATGGTAATGAAAACATTTTTATGTTTTAACCAAATAATAACATTTGTAATATATCCAATTAAATGGTTTTTAATCATTATTTACATATGGTATTACTTTATAAAACAAAATGAGGTCGTGGTGATCGAAAAAAACCAAATTAATCCAAGTGTTTACCATTAAAATTTTATGTAATGATTCATCATCACCTAAAGTTTCCAAATGAATTATATGATAATTTAAATTTTTTTATTAAAATTAATAACCTCTGATGTCAATTTTGGAATTCAATTCTCATTTGGCATTAACTTTTATACAAGAAAACCGATCATGAAAACTAATGAAATGAGAACTCAAAAACAATGATATTGAATCTCTTAACCCATATAAATGACTATAATTGATATTAATAAAATTATACTAAATAAAATACATGTCTACTATTTTTTGAATGAAGTTATTAATAAGTATTTTTTCAGATTCCAGAACCTTAAGTCCATGATCGGATCATATTCAGACTTAAGGTATGGGTTTTCTACATGAACATCTATTTTCATTCGGTTTACTATTGTTATTTACTTACCTCAAAGAAACAAATATTTATTCATATTCATTCCTAATAATTTATGTGTGAATGTCCTATATATGTGTACCAATTATAATATTTCTTTATTTTATGGGGTGTTTTATTTTTTAAATTGATCTTTAAAATGTTCTTCCCGATAAACAAGCCCGTTTCAAGGGAACTTATCGAATTCTTACTTAATTTCAAGTATACTCTATACATAGTTTTAAGAAAATGTTATTTTTATAAAATAAATAATTTTATTATTTAATAACTTCCTTAATTCACATCTTGTTTATTAAAAATATTTTTCCGAAAAAAAACTTATTCTCTAATAAAAATAGTATTTATCTCAAGAATTACTCGATGATTTTATAAGAGTATTTTTATATATTTTAACAATCCAGTATATTCTGATGTTTAAATAGGGTAATGTGTGATGATATCATTCAAAAAAATTTATATAATATTTTATGATTATATTGATAGGGGATATACTATCTTGATACCATTCACCATATTACTCAGAATGTTTTGTGTTTATGTTTATTGTTTGGGGAAAGTTATTTATATTTCATATGTTAGATTCAATATGAATGTATATGTTGTTTATGTTTATCCCCATTAATACAAGGAAGTAATTGGACTTAGTATGTTATGTGAGGTGCCTACTATATCCACTCGATTCGTCAATATGTCCCATGAGATAAAACATAATTCATTTTTGTCCAAGGCCTTACCCAAGTATTTTCAGACATCCTGGCTGAGGCCTTGACGATATGTTTCAGTTGTATGGAATTATGCATTACCTCATTGTGATTTTAGTAATTGATAACCCATGTTATTATTTGACTAGTATAATATCAGTGATTTTGTTTTATACTCTTATGATAATTTATTATGGAATTATTTTATTTTCTTTTATTCCTGCCATATTTTGCACATGTATATTTTTAAAGTAATGTGTTTTTAGTTGTTCACCATTACTCATGTTTATGATTATGATTAATTATATTTTATTTTTTACCTTAACTCAGTATCTGATCTGATCCATTTCATAAGTTTTATTTTCCAATAGGAAGCAAAGAGGTTTATTATGAGTGACCTGGAGGGATAATATAGGAGTCAAAGAAGTTACCAATGGATTTTTTGTTATGGTTTTCATTTCATGTTCTGATGTTGAACATATCAATGTATCTGGTTTTCCAAAACTATTGAACAATTCGTTCCATTAGGAAATAATTTTCTTGTTATCCTTCTAATTTAATAAAATAATGAAACGGCACCAGGAAACTGGGGTCGGGGGTGTTATAGTTTGTATCAGAATTGGGTTAGTAAAAAAAATAGATACTAGAATTAGAAAACGTATATTCAGAAACAAATCCCAAGGTATAATATGTAGATAATAATACAATAACATCCTATAATTTTGGTAATGAATAGATTTTGTGGATCTTTCTAGGAAAAAAACCCTATCTAGATACTAAAAGTGGATGTGGTTCTTGAACATATGAAAATAGATGTAAAAAATCCGATAAGGCATTTTGGGATTAACCTGGGGTATCCTGGTACATGATAATAGGCCTTACTGTGCACCTAATTTGACACTCATGGGGATACGATTAGAATAATTCACATTTTATTTTCAAACCACTATGATGGAATTAAATTTAAATTTTTACTCAAAGAAACCATGTTTATGATTAAGAGATTAGCAATGGATAGGATTTTAATTTTTGATATGTATTTCTCTAATTTGAGATTATAAATTATGATTCATAACCTAATCTACTGAATTTCATCAATTAGAAATGGTGCCTAGTGGAAAGAATGGAACCTTCTTTAATGCACATATCCTATGTAGGGATTTCCCTCTGATGTAAGATAATGAAGTTGGATCTGGTGCTACAACTGTTGATGAGTAAATTATAACTATACTAGGATAGTTGACTCATGTTATGAACAATAACCATACATGTATAGTGAATCTGAATTCATAGGGTATAGGAGCTATGTTAAACCTCTTTATGTGAAAACAACCTCTATCTTTATATAGAACTATAAATCCATTCACAATAGAGAAGTGGATAAGTTCATTAGAGAATATATTTCTCTCTTTGGGATGTAATAAAAGAGAGAGGTTTTTTATGTATGTTTATGATCTATCAAGAGATGTGGATCAGTGTTAGTCTTTAATTCAAAACACAAAAAGAAGAGGAAGAAATAGAGTAATTGAATAGATGTATTTTAAAGAAATATTCATAGAAAAATAATTCCCTCATGAACCTCAAGTATATATTAAAAGGAAATTTCTAAATCTAATGAAAAAAGAGGATAATAATGTTGTGAAGAATGAAGCTAACATTAAATGGTTAGAAAGGAATGTCAAAAAATAAATATTTATTCCAAGGGGAAATATTGATCTATTCATTGATGGTTTAAAAAAATTTCTCTAAAGGGCACTATTCTATCAATGTTTATCATCATATGAAGATAACATCTCATACAATATCAAAATAAGGAAATAATTCTCTATGTCTTATTAATTTAATGAAAAAAATATTGGAAGAGAGTGGTAGAGGAAGGATTGGATAAAGGGAAGAATAAAAAGATAGTTTTTAAACATGTGATACTTATGGAAGAAAACACCTCGGAGCATGCTTAAAAGGAAAAGGAATCAATTACAAGTGTGGAGAAAAGGGGCGCCAATCTCATGATAACAAGGGAACAAAAAAAGATACCAATTTTCAAAGCTATAATTAAAATGAGATGGGATACTATGAAAATTATTTTCTTAAGCGTCAAGGATACTTTCCCCAAAAAAAATCCGAGGGATCAAGTTCAAGCATATACAGTAACAACAACTATGGTTGAAGTTCTAATTAATGTGGTGGCAGGTAATTTAAGCATTTCCTCAAACATAGCCAATTATTTATTTGATTCTATATCAACACATCATTTTATATCTTCCCAATTTTTTTAAAAAATTATACCTTTTCAATTTGATTTAATAAGTGAGTTGTTAGTAAAAACCTCTATGGTATATTTCATTGCAATAATTATGTGTCAATTAGTCTCACATATGACACAACAACATGCTTTAGTTGCTGAACTTATTATCATACCCATGATAGAAATTTATATAATTCTCATTATTAATTGGATTTTAAATTATGATGTGATAATACATTTCAAGAATAATTAGGTTACATTCATTGAGAATGCTCTAGAATCCCTGATATTTAGAGCAGAAAACTTACCATCCATTCTCGTCTAGATCCTCCCCCAATATCTCTACTGAATTCAATTACTAGTGTGGAAAAGAACACAATATGTATGGTTGATCAAAGTAATGTTAAAATTTAGGATGTAACTATTGTGTATGAATTGTTGATGTGTTTCTAGAGGATTTACCGAGACATAATTCAGAGCAGGAAGTTGAGTTCTCTATTGATTTAATTCCTAGTTCAAGACCTATATCAAACACTGCTTCGGAAATGGACATTGTAGAATTAGTACAACTAAAAAAACTATAAGAATTGAGTGAAGAAGGATTTATTCCCCCTAGTATTTCTCCATGGGGAGACCCTATTCTTTTCATTAGTAATAAAGATGGATCTATGGGGTTGTTCATTGACTACAACTAGATTAATTCTATAACAATATTGAACATGTATCCCATACCTCATATTGATGATTTATTTGATCAAGTTCATGGATCCCAGTGTTTTTTGATGATTGAACATTGATCTATATATCATCAGTTTCATGTGAGGAATGAATATATTCGAGAGATAGAATTTCGAACCAGGTATGGGAATTAAATTTTTACAGTAATTCCTTTTGGATTGACTAATGCACCCTCTTTTTTCATGGATATAATGAATAGGGTTTTCAAGGTATATCATAGTGAATTTTTTGGGGTATTTTTTTATGATATCTTTGTATACTCTAAAATCTACTAAGATCATGAGAATAACTTGTGAATTATTTTAAAGGATCTTAGAAGAAATGAATTGTATGAAATGTTTAAAAAGTATGAATTTTGGCTTCAATCAGTTTCATTTCCTAAACATATTGTATCTAAGTATGTAATAACTATTAATCATGTGAACAAAAATGTTGTTCAGGAATGACCTACACCAAGGAAATTAACCAAGCTACATAGTTTTATTGGTTTATAATCTTATTATTGGTGTTTCGTTAAGAATATCACCTAATTAGCCAAAAAGTTATCCAAGATTACTCTTAAAGGTGCCATGTTCGTATGGAAAAAATAATGTGAGGAATTTTTCGAAAAATTAAATAAGATATTAGTGAATTATTTGATCCTAACACCACCATCAGAGAATAATGGGTTTGTGATCTATAGTGATGCATCAATGAAAGGACTTGGTTGTTTACTTTTGTAGAATGAGAGAGTTATTTCCTTTACATCAAGGAATTTAAAAATTCATGAACAAAACTATCATACTCACAATCTTTATTTAGAAAATTTTATTATTTCTCTGAAGATAGGGAGACATTATCTCTATGTAAAAATCTTTTAGATATATACGGGTCATAAGAGCTTAAAATATCTCTTCTCATAGAAATTACTCAACACAAGTAAAAGGATATCAATCGAGAAACTCAAGGATTATTATTGTTCCATACAAATCCTTCATGGAAATAGGATGACATCACCATGGATTTTGTCAAATGATTACCTAAATATCTATGAATGAACGATGAAATATGGGTAATTGTAGATTGACGTACAAAATTTGAACATTTCCTCACTACAAGGGAGGATTTTACACTAGATCTCCTTGAATGACTCTATATAAATGAAGTTTTAAGTATTCATGGAGTACATCTTTCAATAGTGTTGCATATTATTCCTCAATTTACATCAAAATTCTGGAAAAGTCATCAGAAAGTGTCGGATACTGGGCTTTGTTTGAGTAGTGCTTATCACCAAAAAACTGAAGAGAAATCAGAAAGGATGATAAAAAACATTTAGAGACATGTTGAGATCATTATCACATGATTTCAAAGGTATGTGGGATCTATATTTGACTTTGAGGGAGTTTTCCTGCAATTATAGGTTCCATTATAGTATTCAAATGGAACCATATGAAGCATTGTATGGAAAGAGATGTCGTAAACCAATATGTTGGGATGATGTTGGTGAAAATATTCTTATGGGTCTAGAACATGTGGAGGAAACAACATGGAATTTAAAGACTATTCAAACCCATATCAAAGAAACTCAATGGAGGAAAAAGAACAATGATAATGAACGAAGTAGGGATTTCAAATTTCAAGTGGTAGATCACTTTTTCTTGCAAGTATCTTCATGTAAGGGTATTATTATATTTTGGAAGAAATAAAAAGAGAACCCTAGATATATTGTCCATTTTGAAATTAGAGAGAGAATTAGAGCACCAGCTTATTGTTTGGAAATGCCACCTAGCCTTTTTAAAGTACAAAATGTGTTCCACGTCTCATTGTTAAGAGGGTACATGATAGAACCAACACATGTACTCAATTTTGATGGTATAGAATTCGAACCTGACATATCTTACTTTGAATAACCTGTTTATATTTTTCAGACTGTGGAATAAGTGTTGAGGAATTAGACAACATAACTGGTAAAGGTACTTTGGAAAAATCATAAGATTGAAGTTGCGGCGTGGGATCCTACGAAGCTTATAATAGAGACCTAACCAAATATTTTTATGTCGTAACAATTTGGAGATTTGGAGGACAAAATTTTCGTTGGAGTGGAGAATGTAAAGACCCAAAACTGTATCAAGGAATTTTATTTCCTATGTTTATTTTATACAAAATATATCACATATAATCACTTATAGAACACAATACAAACATTAAAAATTAATAATGAATGACATAAGAGGTATTTCTACACTTTAAGGAACCTATACCAATGAAAAGAAATGCAACCCTTATGAATATTAAACTAACCAAATGAACAGTAACCACACCCATGTAAGTATAAATAAACATTAGGAATCCCATAAGTGAATGTATGATGAAAATATATTATAATAAAAGTAAGTGAATATTTAATAAATTAGTATTTAAGTGTTGAAATTTTTATAAGTCACAATTCATTATTTCCAATTTTATAATTAATAAAATTATTTAGAATAAAATTCAGTATCATAAAATGGATTCATAAAATAATACTTTTTTTCTTTTAATTTTTTGATAATTTAATGAGACCTTAGTTAATTTTTCAGAGTGTTATAAAATAAGTTTTAAATTTAAAATATGCAAATTTCAAGTAAATATTAGTTTAATTTACAAATTAAATTTAGAATATTATAAAATTATTTTGATAAAATTGAGTCCAATTTTTAATTCTACTTGTCAAAAAATGTTTGGGGTGAATTTTTTATATCTTTCGAAAATACACAAACATTTAGTGAATTGTAAAATGCAGTAATTTATAGTATAAAAACATTATGAGATAAATAAACTATTACTTGCAGCATGGATGGTTTAAGTTACCATTACATTTAACTCACAATAACTTATTAATATTTTTTGTCACAATAATAAACACTATTTCCTAACTTGAGAAAAATAATAATGTAGTGAATTAGATAATCAAAAATCACTCCTCTCCTCCAATATAATAACCACATGTCACTCCCTCATATATTCACTCCCATAAGGACTTGTGAATTGTATAAATTTTACAAAAATATCCTTTCAATATCATACCCACAAATATCCTCCCTTGGTCTCTCCACTAATGATTTTCTCAAGAAGATAAATTGAAGAGGTAAATTCCTCTTTTCATTTCTTTTAATTTCATTCATGTTTCATTATTTCTTTTTTTCCCACCTAATTTCCTCAAAATTTTATGATAACTCCATTAACTTAAAGGTACTGTAATGTTGTTATGATAATGTAATAATTCATCATCATCTCTCATTTCCCCTCTTTTTATACTAAAAATGAAAACACCATCTGAGATGTGTTAATTTATCACATTCAAGGGTGACGGGTTTTCAACATCTATTTAATTCTTCTATTCTGGTCATGAAACCATTTTTATGTTTTAATGAGATAATAATATATGTAATATATCAAATATTATGTTTTATAATCATTTTTTACACAAGGTATTAATTTATAAAACAAAATGAGTTTGTGGTGATAGAAAAACAACAAAATTAATCCAAGCATTTATCATTAAAATTTTATCTAATGATTCACCCTCACATAAAGTTACCAAAAGAATTATATGATAATTTAAAATTTGGTATGAAAATTAAAAACCTATTACATCAATTTTTTAATTCAATTCTCATTTTACATTAACATTCATAAAAGAGAACTGATCCTCAAAAATAATGAAACTAGCACTCAGAAACGATGATATTGAATCTTGTAAACCATAAAAATGACATAAATGAACATAATAAAATTATAATAAATAAAATAAATTTCTATATGGTTATTAATTAAGTTATTAATATGTGTAATTTCAAATTCAAGGATATTATCTTTAATATTGGAACATTTTCGTACATATAGTTTGGGTTTTCTACCCGAACGTCCCTTTTCATTCGGGATTTTTTATTCTCTACTTACCTCAAAAAACACTTATTTATTATTATGTACTCCTAATAAATTAGGGTTGAATTCCATATATATGTCTATAAATTAAAATAATTATTTATTTTATGGGGTGATATATGTTTTGAAAGGATCTTTCAAAATTTCTTCCCGATAAACTATCCAATTCCAAGGGAAATTCTCAAAATCTTACCTAATTTCAAGTACACACTATTTTTTGTTTTAAGAAAACATTATTTTTATAAAATAACCTATTTTATTATGAATAAACTACCTTAATTTAGTTCTGGTTTTATAAAAATATTTTCCAAAATAAATTATCTTTTCAAAGTAAAAGTGTCTTTATCTCAAGAATTAATCGATGATTTTATAAGAGTTTTTTTAACCTATTTAAACACACTTATTGATTTTTTTCGTTTAAATGGGGTTAGTGTTTTATAATATAACTCAAAATATATTATTAAATATATTATTATTATATTTATTGTTGTTGTACTATATTTATACCAATCACCATATTACTCTAAAAGGTTAGTGTTTATGATTAATGTTTGGGGAATGTTATTTACATTTCATATATTAGTTTCAGTATAAATGTATATTATGTATATGTATATCCCAATTCAAATAAGGAATGAATTGGAATTATTAAGTGAATGGAAGGGAACAATATAGCCCCTCGATGCATTGGTAGGTATCAATGGACAAAATAGAATTGGGTTTTGGCTGAGGCCTTACCCTGGTATTTTCAGATGTCTGGGCTGAGGCCTCAATGATATGATTCAGTTTTTTCCATTATGAATTCCATAATTGTGATATTAAAAACTGATCAAAAATGTTATTATTAAACTAGTATAATGTCAATGGTTATGTTTTATAATATTATGATCATTTATTATGGCATTATTTTATCATATTTTATTCCTACCATATTGTGCTCTAGTATATTTTTAAATGAATTTGTTTTTAGTTGTTCAACATGACTGGTGTTTATGTTCCTTATTACGTACATTGTATTGTTTACCATTATTGAGAATATGATAAAAATCCATTTATTTGTTTTATTTTCCCATAGGATATAATGAAGTTTATTATGAGTTACTTGCAGGGATAATTTAGAAGTCATGGATGTTCCCAATGGGTTTTCTATTACGTTTTTCATATCAAGTTATAATGTCTAAATTATTTATATATAATGTTTTCCAAAGCTAATAAAATATTCATTCCTTTGGTATGCCACATCCTTTTAATCATTAAAAGGTAATAAAATAATGCACCAACACTTGGAAACTAGGGTTGGGGCATTACAAACTTGTTCCAGAAAATATGTTAAGGACCATTGTGTTTATCCTATTTACCTGGGGAGGGGGGTAAAATATCATGTAGTCAAGGAAATCAAGGTACAAAAATGTCCTATCCTAGACTAATGATATACTCCAACCAACCTCCACACCATAGCTATGCCTAAAATGGCAGTAGATTGGATTTCCCTTCTCCAAGACCATGTGCTATAGCTAAGAGAACTACATCAGATTGATATTTTAAAAATTTAGGACCATGTTTTAGAAAAAAATATTACATATTTGGTAATATCCATATATTTACTTCTTCCAAGGCCCTATTCCACATATTGGGACTCCATGTTGTAGTTACCCACAATATGATGTAGCCTACAGTTCAACACCATAGTTTTCCCTGCCACTTTGAAAAATAGGCCAACTACCCTCACGCATCGTTCCTTAATCAATTTACCCCCAAACACGACATGTGAAAAAGGATATATATAAATAAAAGTGGATGAAAGAGTATTATGAAAACCTAAAAAGGATAGGATGCAGCTGAGGAAATACGGGATCTTATCACATCCCCACCACATACCAGCTTGTCCCCATGTTTTTATAAGCATCACTGTGGGGTATTCATGTTCAAGTCTAGCCACTATGTCTGCATATCAAAATACCTATATTAGGTATCCTCTATAAAACTCCCATGTTTCCACTATACTTTTATTATAGGATCAATATTTTTTTGGAGGTTTTTATCACTCGAGTTCACAATCTGAAGAGAATGCTGCTTAAAAGAAGCATCAACATTTAGCTCGACTATATCATTTTCTATCACATGTGAAGAGTAATTACGATATATCAGATTCTAAGACATGTGGAACAAATTATTCATTATGTTCTAATATTTTGGAATGGATAAAACGTATTTCCTAAGACTGTCCCATTCCACTACCTTGAACGGTCCGGCAAAACTCAGTTCAAGCTTCCCCAATTTTTGATTCATTGTTTCTCTATCCTAGGGGACACCATAATGAAAATATATTGACCAAAATAAAATGATATGTGATATCATTAGTGGTATGTAAAATATTTATATCATCTCTGGATGTTCACTAAATGATTTTGGATCAACTATACCTACTCTGACATCTCAAACATGAGACTAGGCCCATCAAGCACCAACTCACCTTCCTCAAACTATCAAAGAAGTGAACCAAACAAAATTAAATAAAAATACTTAATAATATAAATATGTATTTATGAATAGATTATATTAATATATAATAACTACATAGGTTCTGAATGATGATCCCATGAAAAACCAAAATCCAAAATTCAGTCTCATAACTTATCTTTCAGAATTTGAATCATCCAATATGATTGTCTGTTAGTGTGAAGATGATAAACATCACTCTAAAGAACTTATGTTAAAAAATATTTCTAAAGATCATAATAGAAAAAATATGTTATATATTTTTATTCACTAGAAACTATACTACTTGGAACACTGTGATGTCAAATCATCTCTAACATATAGTGACTACCCAGATCATTCATGGTGATGGTCTCCCTGATAAACAAGAATTGGATACCATCATTAGTTGATTTTTGAACACCCACACTAAATTATCAATTTAGGGTTTCCTCATGGATAATAATATAAATTATATCATGGAATAATCAAATTTATATTGTATAATGGGCAGGGGTTAAAACAACCCCACATGTCCTTAATGCTTGGCATTCGCCTACTAACTGGTGACACATCTAGCCATGAAGTCAGCTATCTCATTTTTCATCCCCATCCACTAATATTTCTTTGGAGATATAGATACATATTTCATATTACTAGATGTAATTCCATAATTAAAGAATTAAATTTCCACTTATCCTCCATGAGAAAACCTAAATGAAACCATAATCAGCCACAAAATTGATGAATATCACTACTATCGACATACAATCTCGACAGTGGATCCTTGATATGTATTTTACCCATAAAACTTGTTAACTTCAAAAAAAATAAATTTTATATCATAAAAAATCATGAATAATGGTTATAAAATATGTCTATGTTAGAGAGACTCAAACTTGGGACTCCTAATCTTCTAGGTATATGCCTATAAGGAGTGTCGTTATCCACCAATTGTCACAAGACTTCTGAACAACTTCTATCAACTTAATCCAAAAGAATACATTATGAATAATTTTTAATTTTATTCGGGTAAAATAAAAAATTATGTTGAAAGACTATAGATTCTGGACCCACCTCCTCTACCATTGGTTCAGGTCTCATTTGGAAAAGATGTACCTGAGGCTTTTGTGATTCATGTATACCAAAAACCTCTCACACATCAAATAATGTTTCCAATATATCAATGCATGGAAACATGCCAAAAAATATTTTCCATTAGTATTTTAATTCCTCTCATGTGATACCATCTATATAGATCCATTAGAACCCACACGTTCCTCTAGCATCATAACTACTTCATGCCCTACTCCAAAAGCATCACAATACATGGTATACCCATTGATTGACAAAGGAAAAGTAAGGATTAGGGATGAGGTTGGTCTTATCTAAAGTTCAAGGAATTTATTCTCAAATTAATTGAACATACTTTGATAAGGATGTTGTATTATTCAATTTAATGTCTCATAGAATTTAAAAATGGGGTTTTCACAATGTTTAAGATCGTAGATCTTGGATCATTAGTAGATACTACTAGTTCTAGTTCATAGATATTAAACCTAGGGTTTACAAATTGATTGATTTCATGATGAATGAACCATGGGGTTGCGTTTCTTGGATATGTTTGTGAAACAGAAATGTGAAGAGGCATGATGTGAAGAGATGGCCAAAGAGGCCCAATACCTTATGAAACATCTTTGAGACAGTTTTCACATAGATCAAGGTCATGATTCTTGGATCATGGAGAATTTGATTAAATTAAATGTATTAGATCTTGAAATAAATGGGGGATTAAATTACATTTTGGAATGCATATTATTATCAACTGCACATGTGATCCTTGATCATTTTGATAAATAAGGAGAAATGAGGAGTTCCCATTTTCAAAAGTGAGAGAACTATCTAGGGAAATAGAAGCCAAATTGGGAATGTCCCAACGATGATAGCTTTCATAGTAATCAATCATAAACACAATGGGGGATAACTCTAATGGTGTTAAAACTTCACTTGGACATAGGGAGGTTGAGATAAGGTAAATCATGATTCCGAAGATCTATACCTATAAAAGGGGTGAACATGTCTAGGGAACAACTGCAGACTATTTTTGAAATAATATTCCTACAATCACACTAGTTGATTATAGGGAGAGAAAATGAAGGATCTATCATTTTCTGTGTTAAAAACATTGGAACCATCATTTGTCATAAGAGATCCTTCAAGGACTCATTACAAGATAGAAGGTGATCCAGTCTGGCTAGACACCACTACTATTAGGAGGCTTATTCAGAACAATAGGGTGATGAGGGTCTAATCTAAGGGTGTCATGAGGTGTAGAAGTGAACATGTTTGGATTGTTATGGGGTGTTAAACAATATTGTATTAATTCCACCATGCACTTCAGCCATGTATTTGTGTGTATTTGAAGGTGAGGATTGAACATATTCCCAATATGAAGGGTTCTAAATTGGTTGGTGGTTGGGATAGGCCTAATACATGATATATGAGCGTCCTTACATATGATATTATAAATAGTATTCATGAAATAAATATTTATGGAATGTGCTGTGGTGGGATACAGACACTGGAATGGGGGAGTCCTCCTTTGTGAGGACTCACGGCAACATTATAATTCACATCATCGAATAGGGACATGGTCCAAGAGGTCTAAAATATTTTGGAAAGGACAATAGGCATGCAGTTTAACATTATACAGTGTGGATTCATGGTTTAGGAAATTTAAGGTTGTATACATTTTTACATGGTGTTGTATAATTTAATGTTGTGTGACAAAGATGTTTTCATATAGTTTAACATCATGCGATTGAGATGATGTCATATAGTTTTGTGTCATCTGAATAGGAAAATAGGTATAATTTTACATCATCTGACTAGGAAGTTTTCCTATAGTTTAAAAACATGAAACCAGGATATTGTCCTACAGATTTATGTCACACGAACAGGAAATTGGGTGTTGAATTCAAAAGTTAAACAATTCGGATATGGTGGTTCATGAAAAGTACTGCTTGAGGAACCTGGCATTAGTGGAACATGTGATATGCTCCCTTTCTATGGTGATAAATGGGTATTCAGCATTGGATTATACCTTATAAATGAAATATGGTCCTTCCCATTTGGTTCCCTTGCATTTTGGCTTCATCGAACGTATCTTTGGAAAATGGTTTTGTTAAATGCTCCTACAATGGGATTATGATACCTTTTATACATATGTATTTATTATATCCTATTTTCCATGATGAATTCTATCTCATATTGAAAGAAATAAGATCTATTATATGGTGTATACTAATTTTAATCAATTTTTTGATGTGATGGTATCAAAAAAATTATAAGAAAAAATGATTTTATCACCTACATAAGAGAGTATGAGGTCACTTGGGTTGAATTTTGAGATGTCATCAGATAAATGAAGAGGGAATTTTCGATCTTATCTAGTTAACCTTTTTTCTTGTGTCCCACCAATATATAAAAAAATTTATATAGGGGTTTATTTAATTTCTTGATTTCCCCATTTTTCTATTTGTGATTGAAGGTGGATCAATAAGACTAGACTCACCACTTGTAATATAACTCCTTCAGAATGGTTTTCAATATTTGGTTCTTATAACTACCAGAATAGTGTGAGGAATCATTAATATTTTATTGGTGTGGGTCTTCCAAAATTCAATAATGTACCAAGTATTGACTTATTTTAGGGGGATGAGTTGTACTAAAACTGAAATGAAGTCAATTAATGTTATAATTAACTTGTACTATCAATATTTCACTAATAACTGGAGGCTGACAACATCAAGTCACCATACAAACAGAGTAAGAGTACATAATTGAATTTATATTCCCTTGTGGATGATTTATGATGTTGTCTTAGATATGGCATGCATTTCACTTATTTGTGAACTCAATGTAGTTATGAACCATGGATGGCCAGAAATTTGCTTAACATCAAGATTTAGTGAGAAAGTTTTAATCCTTTTTTATGGGACCCAACTGACCTAACATTAACCACATTCCTGACCTAATGAACCTCTTCCCCTTGGATAGAATGGAGGACAATTATATCAAAATAACACCAAAAGAGGGTTTGATATAGGTTGAGGACATTCTGGAAGGTAAATTGCACCGCACATCGATGAATTCCCTCCTTCTTGACTTGATTTTGAAGTAGAGTCACCTTTTTTACCATAATCAATGAATGAAGTCGTCCAATATGGATATTTTTCAACTATCATGGTGTTTGAGGGTGCTAATCTATAAGTACCATTGGAGAGTTGATGTAAAAATTAGTCTCTTTCATTAGATATGGTTAGGGAAATGACCCACTTATGCCGAACATGAATGACCAAGTCATCCTGGTCAGGATAAATGAGGGGCGCAGCCATGATTTATAATATGTTGGCTCAGTGATTCTATGATTGGGGAAAATGAGTCACCTTTAGTTTACAATGGAACTTTTTCATCTGCACACATGTCTTCTCCATTCTGTGGATGATTTCATGATTCAGAAAGAAAATTCACCATTTACCATTCTAATGACTATTTTATTGCATCCCTTTCACATGTCATTGTGGGAAATCAATCTTGGGAGTCAACTCAAAAAATGTGATAAGTTACTGATACTCAGTTATGTTGTGGGTAAAATAATCTAACAAAATGAATTTGTATAGAATGATTTCATATCCAAGAGTGTTGAAGTCCATACCATGTCCCACCCTATTCATTTTGGGGTAGGTGAGACTCCACCTAATTAATTTATAGGAGGTACCATCAATGTAAACATAACAACATTGAACCTCATGATCTATGGATAAGAATGATTCATCTATAAGGTAAATATTCAAGGGATGTTCTTTAGAGGTCAGATGCATGGACAAAAAATCATCCAGTATATTGAACTTGGTAGATTATATGGGAAATTACAATATCTAACTACTATAGAATTATGAAACAATTCATTGATCTCTCATCCAGAAAGGTGTGGTAAAAGATGTACTTAAATATATTGGCAGGGGATACCTAATATACCTCATGTTATTGCATATAGGGAAGCAAAATTTTGAACACTAAATAACAAGGTGTGGAAAATATTCTTTTTGGAAGAATATGTAGTATCCATGTTGAGGATCACACGACTACGGTAATACAATATATTTTCCCAACCCCTATTTTTTTTCATATGATAGAGTTTCACCAACAGATCATTCATGGGTGGACAAATAAGGTACCAGAGGATTCCAAAGGATGGGTGGAATCTGGACCTGAGGATATAGAAAATTCATCTATATCCCTTTAAATATGGTATTAAATTGTTCATCCCACTAGTTTTTGGTTCCATTCAATGTGAGTTCTTAAAAGGGAATATATTTTCCATTTATATTATCATTGAATTGAAAAATACAGGTTATATGGCCCTAGATACCTATAAACTCTTGGAGGTTGTGATGTTAAGGCTTCTATATGATACCACCGATCTTCTCTTTATATATTTGATTCTTATAAGCCTAATTATGAAGATTAATAATTATCCAATGGTTTCCCTAAATATGAATTTAATGGGATTAATTTTTAGGTGAGGTGAGTAGAGGATGTTGAAAAGTTTCTAATGATCCTTGTGATGGTATTGGAATAAGTGGAATTTGACCACCAAATCATCACCATAAAACTCAAACAATTTCCTAAGTAGTGGTATAAATATATTTTGCCTCAAAAACTATTATGTCTCCTCAAAATTCATTAAACTGAATGGTGTCACTTTCTAGTGGAATTTTCTATGATGTTCTTTGAAAGTGGTCGAATCATTGTCTTAGAGGACATTTGAATCTGATTGTACTAAGAGAACCCATCTTGATGTACATTTCCTAGAAACCATAGATAGAATTGATTAATATATTTTTCACCAAAAGGGGTAAATAATCCATTGGGAAGTAGCCAATGAGGTCCCTAAAGTCAATGAAAAATCTTATTTGTATTATTTTCATCCTGATTGGGATATTGTTGTCCATCCGTGTAGGGTAATTGACTAGTGTGATGGGGATGAAATTAATAATATTTTTAACATTGGCCTCATCCATAGAACCTTGTGAATGGTGAATTTTTGTATAATTTAATAAGTACCCATAGTGGCTTACTGGGAGGCCATGGTGATAAAAAAAAATAGAGGATAAGGCCTTAATTTTTCTTAATAGCTCCATCTGATCACATCATTGTGCTGTTTCAGGAATGCCACAAACTACTACTACCCCTATGGAAACATGACTACAATGAATCATGCTAGAATTGGATATTCATTAATGTAGTGTTTCAATTTGATCAAATCATCAATAGTAGTGAAAAACTCCACATCAAAGGAAGGAGGGGTGTCATCCAAATGCTCATTTTCATCTAAAGCATGAGGATCGGAGGGAGGAGGAACATCACTTGGAGTTTTACACCACAAATTGGTATTGTTGTCTACTTCTATGGGGTAAGGATATTTAATGAGAGAGTTCTAGTTTTTTGGATACCATGGTGACAAAATTTGATGAGATAATCCCATGAGGTTTCCAATTACATGATCCACCATTGATTTCAATGAAATGTTGATGGGTCATCCTCTATCAAATCAACCCTCCTCTCTAAAATGTATAGGGTTATCTCAAGTATATATCCATGGGGTGTAATTCTCTTAGTAATATATACGGGTAGTCCATTCCATTGTTAATCATTCTTTCCATGTGTTGGAATATTAAGTATTCTATAAATATCCCCCCTACATGGGGACAATGAAGCAGATTCTATGATCCAGGGTCATTAGTTCCAACCTATTTATTTCTAAGATGATGTTGTCTTTCAAATCTACCCACCTATATGCTGAGGTGGATATTATATAATTTTGTTAAATGATATTCTCAACTCAATTGGACCTGATATACTTTTCATCCCTTTTGTAGCACAAACATCTAGTTCGTAGGATTAATATGAGTTAAGGGGAGAATTATCACCCTAGAGTTTCCATACTCAACTTTTTAGGGAGTATTGGAGGTAATTTTTCTTATAATATAGGACCGCTACATTCTTATGGAGCAATTTACTACAATAAATGTTTTGTATTTTGTTCCCTATGAGACAACCATGTCTCAGTTATCACTATCATGTAACTGAATTGGGCCTTTATCCAAATCCTAAAACACGGTTTCCTCTCTCTCTTTCCATACCCATGAATTTTTAGGTTTAAAGAAGTTATATAAGATTATGTGAGCTATAGAATATTGACCATCTTGTTTGGGATAAGATTTATCCCAGTTTTAGTATCCACTAGGAAATGAGAAAGTTGTATGCCATTGAATTGGCATATTACATTCAATGAGAGAATTTTCCCCTAGATAGTGGCACCCATCATTGTATTTAGATAAATAGAATATTTTTCAACATTCTCTATACATGTATTACTCTACATGTTTGGCATTAAATGTTTCTGTCTTAGTCTCAAATAAAAGAGGTATTTTAAGGTCCATGATAAGGGCATCATGCATCTCCTTTATTAGGTAGATCGAATCAGTGATTGAGTGTCTCATCAAAATACTAGTGACTTGATTTAGCACAACATACTTTTGAGTGAGTGTATTTTTTCTTCTATCCAAGTAACACTCTTTAACATGGAGCATGGTGGGAACCATTGGTTGAGGTGCTAGTTCCCGACTAGTTCTTTCTATATTTTTTTTGATTTTATTTCTATGTTTGACCTCTCATTAGTGTACCTGTGGGAGTTTCCTAAGATATTTTTTATTTTTGATCACTAAGAAAGGTTTGATATATAGTTTTTCTATTTGAATCGTACTTTTTGGAGCACCAGATCATACATATTTCCAATTAGCATTTTGCATACCCCACATTTGATGTTGTTAACCAAGGGTTCTATAAGGGTCTATGTGGGAATCCCAAAAACTGTGTACTGCAAAAGGAATTCACTAGTTTGATGTAATTCAAAATAAATCATACATATATTATTTATTAGTGATATAATATATGATTGGATTAATTATATGGGCTTCTTCTTGTTTTTGAGGTAATAAGTCACTAAGAGTATAGGGTTGTTTTAAAACTTTTTTGGATCTATGAGTTCCCTAGAATCGATGATGACTATCATAATTAGAGTTGGTTGGATGTGACTTAGTTTTGGTGTTTGGAGAGTATGTGGAGATAATATGTAGTGTTATTTTACTCGAAGAAGCAAAAATAATGTCATGGTAGAATGTGAGCATCTTAGAAGCTGTCCAATAATTTCACTTCTATTTACCTCAACCAAGAACATTCGTCCATCTACCAGAATCATTATTCTCTCTATTAGGGGTAGAAGATACATATAACACATATGTTCGGGCATCACCTAACTCGATTATTCCATGTTTTACATAGGCCTAGAGATAATCATTGACTAAAAATAACTTCGTGATGTTTTTTCCAAGAGACCATTGTATGAGAAGGTTTTAGCATGATTAATGAGTCCATTCTGTTACAACCTTGAGGATTTTGGAAAATTCTCAATGTTAATTTCTTGTGAAAATATGATGTATCCTTGGACCTATGTAACATTTAATTAATAGTCCTTTTCTTAATATCCATGAAGTGATGTTTTTGTGAATTAACATTACATAGGATTGGGAAGAATTCTCATGTTGACAATTTTATTGGTGAGGCTTTTCCTGTGGGGGTTTATGAATGTAGACTCACATTGGGTCATTTTTATATACAATGGTGAAATTTTATAACTTCATAGGATTACAAATAGGTTCTATAAGTGGTAATGGGCATGAAAAATAATTGGACCACAATAGGGAGTATTCCAAAAAATGTTCTCTTTTAGTGAACCCATAGAATCCACGTAGATATCTGAGGGAGATAATGGTTGGGACGAGCTTATCTCAAACATTCTCCATACACATACCCAATAGTTTTTATGGAAAATATTCATGTTGATGGAGTTTGTGAAAAAAAATTCCATATATAAATGAAATTAATATCCATATTGTCATCCATATTCTTTCATTTAGAGTGGTCAACAATGATTGTCTTAGATAATGCGGAGATGAACTGGTAGAGTAACTACATGTAGAGATCTTATAATCAAAAAATATATCATTGTGATATCTAAATGTACCACATGAAAGCTGTTCCAATAATGGTTTGAAAAAAATTAAGAAGCATGGATACATCCTACTATTATAGAGTTCCAAAAACTAGTCTGCATCATGAGTTTTTGTGGAAAAAATGTTGTAGTAGGTCACCCATTTCCTTAAATGGGGCGATTCATTGATTTTTGAACTCTAGGGGTGGATGGATGTGGTCCGCCCTTTCCAAATATAGATTTTCTTTAGGTGGGATCAATACTTGTTGAATATCCAATTCCATAAGATAGTTGATGAGAGTGGCTATCAAATCATCTTGGGGAGGGTGGATAGTCACCAAATCTTTGACCAGCCTGCTACCTTGAGCGGTGAAGCAGTTGTGATCACAAGGTGGGAAGTTACACTGCTCATGTGGGGTAGGTGGGTCCTGTCTAGGTCACTTTCCAAAAATAATATCTTCTACAATTTTTGGTTTTGTGGGAATACCTACCTCAACCCTGTTTTCCTGGACAATAAAGTCTAGATGTTCAATTTAAGGAGTGTTTATGATTTTAGATACATAGAGAAGGGAAATAAAACACTCCCACAAATTTGATAAAGGAAAGAATGTGTGTTCGATTGATGATTTAAAGAATAATTTCAAAGAATCCAAATTTATAAAATGACTAAAAGTGGTATGCATACTAAATTTTGGGAATGGGTAGTGGAGAGCTTCGACCGGGTACCAAAAATTCACAGAACTTCTACGAGATGACAGAATGCGAGGAATTGGCTATAGAACCATGAAATTTTGAGGATGAGGATGGTAGCGCCAACCCCTCTGTGAATGGTGTCATTTCCGGAATGAAGGTGGAGAAATTCAACAAATGTACATCCCCCACGAATGGTGTCATTGGATAAAACGAGGCATAGAGGTTGGCCCCCACTGGTTATTCCCAAAGACTAACCATTTCATGTATGAGGCAAAGCTAGAGGCATCCCACGAACAAGATAAATCCATTCATGAGATTATGGCAGTGATTTCCACCACTAACAACGGTATCCCCGTGAACCCCTGTTGACCGAGTCATCCACTGGCCGAGTGATTTATTTATGGGAATCCACAAAAGGTTTCCTGCGATCCATAGATCACAATTCCCTAAATCATTATAAAAGGATTGCAAAAGGGGATAAAAAAGGGATTCATACTGAATGGTGGTAGAGATCTTGGATTTTTGATGGAAGACTTCAAAGACAAACGATATCTAATTTTTGGATCCATGAACAATTCCTAGTAGGTATAGCCCTACCTCATACCATAAATGGAGGGAATCATAATACTAATAATAATCAGTTTTATTTTGAACAAAATTTCTAAACCGATAACCTTATACCTTTCAAGGATAAACATTCTACAAACCACATGCACATTTCCATGTTTTCAAACTGGTGTCCCACATAGATTATTGTTATGTGAACAAAAACCAACACCATGTAGCATAACCCTACAGGGATAGAAATAGGGGTTGCGTATCACCATGTCATGTAGACCACATCTTGGTCCTTGTACCACTTCAGCTCAAATATGGACCCTCTACGTGCATAGAAACACGCTATGCAAGGAACCCCCACCCCTCAAGAAGAAATGGTACATGGAATGTCGTCTCTTCAGGTATTCCACCTTTCAATTATGATAATGTCCTTCCATTCCTATCACGTCCACCATAGCTCATCCAAAAACTAGTACAAAGGCATCCGACCAACACCTCCTCCAAATAAAACTAACCTATATGATATGACCATCAGGCACATTAGCATGCACTTTTGGGTCTACAATACTATGGTAAGTACAATCACAAATTTAATCCCCACATCAGTATTGACACCAAGAATATTTATAGGTTTACATTCTCATTCAAACCTAGGGTCCGACCTTGGGATACCGATGTGAACCTTCCCATTATAGGGATTAAGGGTGATCATTGGAATCTCCCTTCCATGAGGACCATTTATAAACAAATTGATCATGCTTTCTTTCCCTTTTGGTGATGATAAATGATTATCCCCCTTCAGAGAACCCATTTCAAGGCTGTCCTAATGAGGTAAGTCCCATGGCTCTCTTGTGGGAGGTGGTTCTCTCTCCCCTCTTCGCTTTAGCCTAATGATATGTCTAGATAGATCACCAAACATGACTATCCTTGATATCAACACGAGAAATGATGGCAATATTCAACACCCTTCTCTCTCAATTTGGGTTTGTAAACAAGACAACTTCTGCCATAATCATCCAAATTTTCTATCTATGAAAAAAGTAATTTCTATAGTTTTTTAGATCTACCACATCCTCTTGTTTGTCACACTAAGTATGACTCACCTGGGCATAAAGACTTATGATTATAACACCATTCACACCATTCCATATAATTATGAGAACTCTGATTCCTTATCTAATTAGGATACATAGAACACCTACCTAAGGCATGAGATCAAGGGAAATTCTTCTTAAATGTTATTCCCAATAATAATCCCCTTCAGATCGCTAGGACATCCACTTCCAGAATATGTCCTGACGTGATTATTTCAGAATGGCCTTCGTTATAGTGTATGTCCCAACCATGTCTCTTATATGAGAAGTTTTCATGAATTATCCCTATCCATTTAACTAAAAGAACTTTAATTTATTCTCTAACCATAATAAATTGGATTCATACAAATGGCTCAATCACTATATAATCTCATCCATAAAATGTGAAATCATGCACCCACATTGAGCCTCCTATGAAGTATAAGTCCCAATATCTTCAGAACTATGTTGAATTTGATACCCCATTGACCGGGAATGTATGAGGCTTCTATGAGGTCGGAATTGGGCCCCCAAATCTTCACTAATGTTCATTGGGTCATATCCCTAGTTAGTAAATATTCTCCAAGAAGACCATACCTCTTATTGATCCATTAGGGTGCTTGAGCATAAGTCTCACCCCAAGTCTTGACTGTGTATCTTTCTCTAGTACATCCTTACTGCATGACATTAAACTGCACTGATTGGTCATCATCACATTACCTTAAATTGTGATGTGTCTAGGTAAGTTGCATTGAGATATGTGGGTTATGATTCATCTCATGAAAAACATACGAATTCCATCTTAGTGGCTCATTCCTGACATCGAAACAACTTTCATCCCCTAGATGATGACAAACTACAGATCACCTCATCGTATGGATTAAATTAGCAGTGTCATAGTAATTTTTGATCCATATATATCAATTATTGGTTTTGAAACCCATGGTTTATCTATGGAAACCATATTGGTAACGAACCAAGGATTCACAAACATGGGGACATTTATTAGATCTATAACAGAGTCTCAGAGAAGATAATAATTCCTCCCAAAATGGTTTGATGAGCCCAACCTCCAATCCCCTCGACCAATGGATTCCTTAAGATTTGTTGGAAAAATCATCCATCAAGCAAAATAGATTGGAAATAACGTCCATGAATCATGGATATAACGGTCCTTGGGTGTTTCTGGCTCTATGAATGAATCTGCTAGAAACCATTTTAGGACAACGTACCCATTGTGGACCGATTTCAAAAACTGTAAACCACTTGAAATCACCCACTGAGACCATGAAACTATGGAATCTCCTTCACAACATAAATATGATACAATATCCAGTACCTATGGAACCACCTCATCAACTAACATACATATATAATTTGGGTACGATGTGAATTATTTCAAAATAAAAATGGTGAACTTGACGTGAATTCTTAACCATGGTGGTGGCTTTACCCCACCTCAAGCCCTTTCACATCCAAAAGGAAGCTGGACAAGAAATATAATCAATTAAACATGTTATCATGAGATGATACTTTGATGGATTTTTTTCTGTATATGTCATATATTTATGGAAATTTGCAGATCTACCTCAATCCATTGGCATTCTGAAAATTTTCTCTAACATGTGTGTATGCAACTACACAGGTAGTCGGGTTCCCAATGAAGAACATGACTCCATCTCCAATGCAGCATCTTTAATGATTTATTTCAAACATGATGATATTAGGATAATATCAAAATGGTACTCTCCCCATGATAGAGGCTATGATAAATTACCTCCAATCTGTGAAAGCTTTCCAGCCGCCTCCTCATCCATGATCGTCACTCTAGTACAAGGTGGACCCACTGGCCATCTTTAATCATTTCAGCAGACTATCCACAGATTGAGACAATGAGTACCTCCCCTACCTTAGAAAGGTAGATGATGTTGAAACCAATGAATTCATCCCAATTTCACTAAAACCCTGCTCGAGGCCTCCTACATGAGGTTTTCCCCATCAATATCGTACAGCCCAACATCCTCACTCAAAAGAGGATCTCATACTAACGGAACCTGCCGATGTTCAATAGAAATGGTCCCCACATGTTTCCAACTGAGGTCAGGGAATGTATAATAAGGCGTAGTTCATAATCCTAATTTTGAAGAGGATATCTTCCATACAGATGCAGTGAATTACAATGGAAATAAATACCATTCGGGCCCATCTACTGAATCCCCCATGGAAACATTGAAGAAATCTATGAGCATATGCATATTACATCTCACTATTATGAACCCCACCATAAAAATAGTGTAGAATATTATGATAAATATTTCATTACTCCTAGTTATCACTGGTCCCGATGCATATATAAGGCATAGAACTGTAGGAAAATTAATATCCCTTACAATATACAAGAAAAACATCCTCCAAATAATATGGAAAACAACTATAAACATGCACAAATATCTACTAATGCACACCAAATGGACCATACAAATAGGGAGACAATCCATGTGTAGTCAAAATATACTTCCAATTCATGTGAATCCCACCAATAAAATACTATGACACTCAATAGGAAGATGCAAAAAACTAACTACCATAAAGAAGATCCACAGTCAAATATTGTGGAAAGAATATATAAGAAGAGTAAAATTCAGGAGGATACATACTAATCCCATGAGACAAATACATTTCAAAAACACTAGAAAAAAATTCCTGCTCACAAATATGAATCCCACACATCAAATATGCTAGAAACTAGATAAAATAGTAGACTTATCCCAACCACAATTTTCGGGGAAACACATTCCTATACCCCAACATAGATGAATTACTAGTATCCACTGGAAACTTATGGAGGAACGAATCAGGCATAAAATCCTAATCTAACATCATAATGGCCATTCATACCCATTCTAGGAAAAGGCACATAAAACACATCTTGGAAATGATGGAGGATTATATGATAATTCCAGACTATATCCTCTAGACCGGTCAAGAAATCATTGCATCGGTATAATAGGTTGGGATCTGGGCCCACAACCCCATATCCTCGAATGGGGTGACTCATCCAAAAAATAGGAAGGTCAGTCTAGAGAAAATAAGTATCCCTTATCTAGTATAGGAGGGTCAACCACCATATTCCTTGATACAAGGATAAATGGATCGGAAAACAACACCCCTTCCACTTGGGGAACACCAGTCCGAAGTGGTCACCACTCTAGGGCAGACATATATCCCTACTAAAACTCATGATCCTCTTTAGTGTATCCTGGAAAAATCATGATAAACAACCAAATAGGGACCCATTTAAGAAGTTCATTACCAATAGATGGAGGCCCGAGTTTCCTGCAAGAGAGTACCCAAAAATGAATCGTGATACAGACAATAGAAAAATTAATAGCACATTCATGATTCTTCTCTACTAGAAGTTGGTGTTCTATAAAACAATAAACATCTATCTATAGAAGCTCCAGATCCTTATGTTCCATTACCAAATTATAGAAGTGGTAGTAGAAGTTATGATGGCCCTCACTGCAATTTTTCTACATGCATCTCTGAGGGTCCTCCCCAGATAACCCACGAGGGCTTACTCAGTACAATAGAAATGATCTATCACTAGAGCCTATATCTTGATATGTGTCATGACAGCCCACCCTTTGACTAGAAGATCATATAGAAAAAATTCCCCCTTACTATTGTCTATCCTGATGGTCCACCATAGGGTATACACTATATATATGATTCCTTATATAGTCGGATGTCAAGTCATCATTGTAGTCCTCACCACGATGATTGTCACTGTGAAGGCCCTCCATGTAGTGAAGACATGAAACGAGAAGGGCCTACTCTCAATGTAGTTCATCCTGAAGGTCCTCCCTAGGATTCACACTATAGATATTATCCCTACAGTTAGATATCATGATATGATGGTAGTACTCTCTATAATAGTATTCATTGGTATGGTCCTCCCCTCAATGAAATCAACCAACATGAAGGTCCTCCTGCTATTGTATTCTTCCATAATGATCCTCCCTAGGGTATATACCATGGGGATCATCCCTACGGTCAGACATCAAGCTCAATTGGGAGTCCTTTCCAATAATGAATCTTCTAAAATGTCCTCTCTTCAGTCAACATTCACACTAGAAATAAGTTCCTCCCCTTTATAGATTAAATGTGAGAAATCCCTCCAATGCAGAGGTACTTATAAAGATGGAGTTCAACATGTTCTATAATCTGTCCAAAACAAGCAATATTATTTCTCAACCAGATGATGGTTCAGGGCCACGCTCATCCCCTAAACCACCCCTGTACTGATCGTATAACAATGAAGCTCCTACTAGCCCCAATGCCTGTAATAAAATCATTAAGAATCACTGAAGTTGGACAAACTAGGAAGTGGAGTCTTCCATAGAATAAAAAAATGATATGTTTCTTATGAGAAGATAATTAGTTAGGGATTACATCCCAGTTATGTTATGTCCCATAACCAATTCTCAATTCGACATACCAATGGTGTTGTATGAAGAATTGTTTCATAAAATTCATCTCAATATATCGACAACTCTCCACCATCTAAAAGAAAAATTATTTCCCAATGATGGGCATGCAGGCCATGTCAACATATTAGAAGATATTGCTTTTCTAATCAGCCTGGATGCCATTCCATCTGCATTTTTTCCATAATAAGAATGTTGAATGAATGAACTCAATTTATCCTACCTCCATGCACTACACAAGTTGTATTGCCTTGTCTGTAACGCCTTATATGGAGTTCATATCAATGGATGGGGAGAACAAGGAGATCTACACTTCACTCCATATTCCTTCCAGATGAAGCCACTGATGGTGACATCCTACAATGTCATCATCCCTAGACTACATTCATGTTAAATCCCTTCTCAAGAAAGGTGCAATGCTCGACATGAACTAGCCTTGAGTAAGTCGCTGAAGCATCGTGCCTGATGAGAGAAATCCATTGAGAGGCTCCTGAATCAAGCATCTGAGAACATCCCAATAGGTTTCCCACCTATGGGAGTCTAATCAACGAGAAATTCTCATGTCTTATGAAGTAAACAATTCACATTTAGGTTTGACACCACATCTAACTCACACCGGAATGAGAATGCATGAGATCAAGAAGGTAGAAATATCAGTAGATACCGCCTTAATATGGAATATATTCAATCTTGAGGGGCAGGGGCTGTGTTATCTCAGAATATACCTATAATACCAGCAAATCTGGGCTGCGACACAATAATAAAGGAATTGGAGAAACCCCAGCCAACAGGGATGGGGGATTTTTTTACGTCAACCACCAACCCAAAGGTTGTCAGTCTTTTCCCTCCTAGGGAGGATTCATGGTAGATATTTCACCAATTCCATCCCATCTCACGACTCACATACCTGGAGACTGAGGCATAATTCAAAATCATCTCAAGGATCCCTTCAAGTAACTCGTCACCAGGAAAATCAAAGAGGATCGCGAAATGGAAGGAGAAATCCAACAAATGGCCACATAATATCTCTTACCATTCGACACCTGGTACACCGCCCACAATGTGGTATGAATCGATAAATGTTGTGTATATCAACCCCATATACATCACCAATGATAATAGAAGTGATGATAATGAAAGAGAAGATGGTTTTGTCCCAGATGTGGTCCAGACTGAGGCTTAAGGTTTGCACACCCGAAACCAAAGATTGACCCCAAATTTGGGCTCTCCCACATCTAATTTTTCATTGCCTCCCCCAAAAATCTCTAACAAAGAGAAGAATAAGAGTATGGTCTACTACCCACCACATCCTCCACCTGAGAATGATTCCTCCACTCTTTAGAAGATATTCAATTGTTATGAGGAAGAAATGAAAGAGATGAGACAAATTAATGTTGAGCTACCTCAATCACATAGTCTTAGAATATATTTTCTTCAGCTACAGTGATAGCACACACATCCAACAGAGGTTCCTCCTACATAATGGATCATCCTAATGAATGAATTATGACTCGGATTCTCATCCAATCCAACATCGAGACAATAAATTTATTTGAATAAATCCCTACAAGGATACCAAGATTTCCCATCATTGAGGAAACAAATAGAACACATTCCATAGAATCTACAGAGGATACCCCTAGTCAGGTATCCACTACATGTACTAGAAGAGATGGTAACACCAATCATGATGCTTCTTGTACCCACCCATGATCATGTTCAGTATGATATGCATCAAGGGATCATAAATACCATTGATTCACTGAATTCTCGACTCAAATTCATAGAAGAGAACCGTGCTATGATACAACAATAATGGAAACTTTACCCGGAATGGGTGAGCAATGCTCTGCTATTGATAAATTTTGGGAACCCATCATTCCCTATGTTTAGTGGTTTCGGAGACTAGAAACTACATCTGATGCACTATGAGTCTTTTTGTTATCCCATGATGGGTACCCTAGAGAAACAAGAGGTGTGAAACTTAGATTCTTTTTGTAAAAAATCTATAAGGATCATCCTTTGTGTGGTACACCAATTTTCCATCTAACTCAATAATAGGGTGTGAGGATCTCTGAAAAAAGTTTCTCTTCGAGTTTAGCTCAATGATTCCCTAGAAAATAGTCATTGACCTCATGAACTTCAAATAGGGAGAGAATGAGAAGGTTTCAAACATCATTTCGAGATGGAAAAGTCTGACTTACTCCCTGAACTTTCTTCTCCCCCATGATGAGATGCTCTCCATGTGTATCGATAAGCTTTGTGATTATATGTGAACACCACTCATCCTGATAAAATATAAATTTGGGTTTTAGGATTTCTTTGCTATTTACCAAAGGATATAAGATTCCTTACAATAGACTAATGTGAAGTTCAGAGAATCTGCATCAGCCCTAGAAAAATGAATGGGAAGAGATGAAGTAGCCTATGTTACACATAATCCAACCCCACACTAACTCTAGTTACAAGGCCCACAACAAACCATATAGGTCCCCCTAGACGCCCAAATATACTCCCACCTCAAAAAGTCGAGTGACAAAAAGCTAAGAGGAATCAATTCTAGGAAAGAAGAAATAAAGTTTACTCAGTCTGAGATGACCAAGTTTGTGACTAATTTGTGTCCGCCATGAATTGAAAATTTCTTTGGATACTAGAGCGGAAGAGGGATAATGAAGTAGGTTTTGATGACTGGCCAAATTATTTTCCCTTCCATCGGATATTGGGTCACACCATTTAGGAGTGTATCATTTTTAAGGACCTCCTTTAGAGAATGATTGACTCTAGAAAAGTCATGTTGTGACTACTACTATCATAGGTGGTATATGTTTTTACCTCAGAAATAAATGTTGGAGGGGAGTGGAAAAAAGTCTTCTGCAAAAAGAAGTAGAATTTTGATAGTTGAATGACGTAGAAAACACTCAAACAGGATCATGGTATACTCCATGAATAGTTTAAACAACCAAATGTGCCTTCAATGGATCCTAAATCTACATAGTTCTCATCCCTATCCACACAATCTTCCATGGGTCAGCCTTCTAAAAAAATGTTCGATCAAAAAGGAAAAAGGCTGGTGCAATAAGATGAACCTGCACCAAAGATGAATCTGGATTTGACACTCTTAGTTTTCATGCCGTTAGATATGAAGAGACTTTCACCGCCCCACATAAAGGGACTACGGGCATCACCCTGCCAAATGACACCATCAGAAGAAGTCATCCAAGAAGAATCATCATCTGATGAAGTATTGATCTTCAGTTTCATTAATGTCATACACTTAATGGTCCCCTTCTCCAATTAATAATGTGTTTATGAACATGAGTTACCCTCACACAACAAGAGTGCTGGAGGAAAAGGCCACATGGGATGAGGGTTTCTTGGGAGATATGGTTGTGGAAAGATCGAAATTTTTTTCCACACCCCAACTCAAACAATTAGTGTTAGAGAAAATCACCAAAGAGACCTCCAAATACATAATAGTAAAATGAGTATTTCCCTACTCTGACCGAATTGAATTTGGGCCCAATTATGCTAGAGTATTAGTCATAAGAGGACCAAGTGTCTTATCCCCTATGGAGTGAATGAAGACCTACCCAAAAATCCTAGAAATCACATAAAAACCACTATCCTCTATCCCATAGGTCCTTAATCCTACATCCAATGTGAAATCCACTTAAGAGTATTTGAACGAGCATCCCCAAGATGGGAAGTGCCAGAAATTAGAGAAGAAATATGATATTCTAAATTTTCTTGCCTCAGTACCAGCAAAGTTATCAATCCTGGATGTATTGAATCTATCAAAATATATTATAAGGGAATTCATTAAATATTTGCTGAGTCCCTAGGAATTTGAAGCCAAAGTAGACAATGCTAAAATATATCAGAAAAATTCCAACCCTACAGAATTCCATGCTGTCATCTCTATCACATATCAATATGAAGACTCTATCATGTAGGGAAACATCAAGCTATTATATGTTTCTGGAAGGACAAATGGCAACGATATCTAGAAATCCTTCATCAAAAACTGGCTCTAGAGTTAATATAATCCCACTGTAGACAATTCATAAACATGGATTCAATAAGGATAGTCTGACACCCTACACCACAACTCTACTAGGTTATGATAAAAGTGAGAAAAATTCATTTGGACTAATCAAGAAAAATAATTTATTTGGTGACCTCACAACTGACAACGAATTTCTAGTTTTTCAGTAGAAAAAGGCCTTTAATGTTGTTCTAGGATAGCTCTAAAAACACCAGCCTGTGGAAATTTTCTCATCATACCATCAGTGTGTCAAATATTTCCCTTATAGAGTGTGTGGTACATTTCATGTTGATAAATCTCCATTCAAATGTGTATAATCACAATACATCGATTCATGATTCTATGAGAAAGAAGGGAAATGACCTTTAGTTGGTGGCATTAATTAGGTCATCGCCCTGAATGGTTTTGAAGTGGTTCCCACTGATACCCTCAAGTAGCTTGATGAGGAGTATAAAATTTACATCAAACTGGTCGAGTGTATGGGCTTGAGTTTATATATGTATTCTATAGTCTTCATGGTCTCAGTCATGACCACTAAGTCTGACAGTGTTGAAGAATCGGCTGACCACCTAGACGATGGTGAATGCTCAGAAAACAATGCCCTCGATCCATTATAGAGTCTCTAGATAGTTTCTACCTCACCCATTGAGCTGGAATAATATGTTTTGTCACCCAATGAAGAAGAAGGTACTCCTACACCTTTTCTTCAGTCCTCTCCAGAAGGTTCCAAACTTCGAGTCGAGATAGAGAAAGCTGTTTTGGTCTCCAAATATTAAAATTGAAACTCCTATCCTCATTTTAAATATTTTGTCTCAAAAATCCTTTCCCCATTAGAGGAATAAGGAGATGATGGGTATTTATAAGTTGAATAACAGGATGATCTTAGGGATTCCCCTCTATCATTTTATGTGGGTTTCTTTACCACCATTGATGAACTCATGGAAATAAATATGGGGACTTAAGAAGTCCCACAACCCATACTGGTTAATGTGCCCATGTATTCTAAAGAGAAATATGTATAAACATCCTTCCTAAAGAATAATTGACATGTTTTCACAATGATCTATAAAAAATGTCAGGTCCTAATCCTGATGTGTCCACCCACCACCATGGATTTCCCCACAGTCATCGTGGTTACAAGCAATCCACCATAAGGACACTACCAACACATGCTTCCAAAATAGTGGTTGATGATGATAAACTCATTGTAGTCAACTTTATTCAGTAATTATGTTACCCTATATGGATAGACAACATTGTTCCTATTAAAACGTTGAATGGGAAAATCAAAGATGCATTGAATTCACAAATCTCAATCAGCACTACCTGAAAGATGACTTCCTAATCCAGATCACGGAGTAGTTGATCAATGAAAATGATGAAAATAAGGAACTCTATTTCATGGATGGATATTATGAATATTTACATATCAAAATTTCCTAGTAAGATGAGGGATCCATGGCCTTCAGGGACCCTCAGGGAGAATTGTATCATAAGGCGATTCCCTTGGTTTCTAAAAATTATAGTGCCACATATCAGCACACCCTGCATCACATTTTCAAACCCTTACTTGAGAAATAATTCAAATGATACATCGATGTCCTGGTGATTAAATAATAGAAATGATTTAACCACCTAAGAGTCCTATAAATGGTCTTCAATAAATTTATACAACACAATATAAAGATAAACCCCATGAAATGTTCTTTTGGAGTTACCTTAGACAAATTCCTTAGCTTTGTCGTATGCCATTGTGGAATCAAAGTAGAACATGAGAAGAAAAAGGACATCCTTAGCATGTCACCACTTTGAAAACTCACTGAGTTGAGAAGATTTTATGGGAATCTAGTGTACATTCATCATTTCATACTCAAAATCAAATGAAAATGTTTTTCCTTTACCAGGATGATGAAAAAGGGAGTTATATATTATTGGACTCATGATTGTTAGGAAGCATTTGACAATCTCAAGAGATACCACTTGATACCCCTTATGATAATGCATTTTTTTGATGGATGAAAACTCATTATGTATGTGACTTCCTTGGAGAGATCACTACATGCATTCCTTACCCATAAAAATGGTGCTTACAACAAGAATAGTATTTTTTAACTTAGTAGAACCATGATCGGTGGTGAGACGTATTATTCATATATCGAGAAGAGAAACCTTGCGTTAATATTATCATTCCAGAAACTAAGGAATTATCTGGAGCACCACAAGTTCTATTTGGTCTCCCACAACATTACCCTCAAGTATATCCGCAACCATCTGATGTTAATTGGTTGCCTTTAACGACATGCAGTCATGCTACAACAGTTTGACATATGGTTTGTGCCTTATAATGAAATAAAAGGCCATCAATTATTATCTTTCTTGGAAGAGAACCCTAGGACAGAAATGAAACAAATGGATGTTGAACATCCTGAGGAAGTAGTGTCCTCTTCCCAAGAGGACACCCATAGATGGAAAATGTATTTCGATGGTGCCTCTAGAAGCCCAATAAAAAAACAGACTGAAGACCCCAATCATAATAACGTTGTTCTGAGAGTCATTATCATATCTGAAGAAAATGATATATTTCCTTACTCCTTCCTACTTTCATAAAGTTGTCCTAATAATTAAGCAGAGTACTAGGCCTTTATTGTATGTATGGAGCTCATACTTTAAGCAAAAACCATGCTCTTGAAGAAAAACGGTGATTTGGAACTTGTCATCGAGCATGTAAATAGTGATTATGCCATCAATAAAGGGTTACTATTTACTTTTATGAACCATTTTTGAGAGATGATGGTAGAATTACTATATTAACTATCTTTAACTTATGTTCATTGGTTGAAAAATGCACAAGTAGATGCATTGGAAAATGGAGCCACAACCCCAGATGACCCAAATTGGGATGACAAAATCATTATTATTGGCCACTATCAAATGTTCCTACAGTTAATTTAGGATAACACAGATAGAATAAATAAGATTAGCCCCATACTTGAGCCTTATGGTCATACCACAGGCTGGATAACTCTCATTGAAAATTACCTCTGGAGGGGAGAACTCCCACCAGATAGGGGTGGAGAAGAATGTATCTAGAGGTGGGTATCCACCCTTATTCTGTATGATGGAACAAACCAAAAAACTTTCTCTATTAGATATCCCTTGATGGAGTCCTTCTCCGGTGCATTGATAGAGAAAAGACTGAATCCCTCCTGAAAGAAGTGCATGCCTGGACTTGTGGGGAACATCAATCATCATCTAATCTCTCTCATCAAAATCAAAGGCGTGGGTATTATTAGCCCACAATGATGTAGGATTATTCTACATTCACCATGAAGTTCCATTATTATCTGGTTCCATCCATTTTCATCCACCAATACCTAGAGTTACTTCACTCAGACAAGTACTCCTTGCAATATTCCATATGAGGAATGGACGTTTTGGGACCATATCCTCCCACCATGACCAAACAATTAATGCTTGTTCATATAAAAACTGACTTCTTTTCCAAATTGGTAGAATCTGTATCTCTTAAAGAGGTCACAAAAAATTATTTTAGGATTTGAGAAAGAAAACATCATTACCATGGTTATATTCCCCCAATATAATATTGACCTAAAATGGAACCAATTTCTACTCCTCTAACTTGGAAAAACTATTCTTAGAGCATAGTATCAAGGATAACTGTTCATCCAACTACAATGTAGTGACCAACAGATAGATAGAGGCTTTTAACAAAAATATATCTAACATAATCTAGAAAATTGTAGACAAAGACAAGAAATTGTGGCGAGACAGGTTGCTCCATGATCTGTGGGTTCACTGGACCACGACCCACACTTCCACCCAAGATACTCCGTACCAATTCCGGTATGGGAAAAAGTCAGTTCTGCCTATTTAAGATCAATTTCCATCACACTATGTCACCCTATGTAATAATCTATCCACAGATGAAAAATTCCAAAAAAGGATCAATGATTCAGAGCAGTCGGATGAGAAATGGTTGCACGCATTACACCATTTAGAGGTCTATCAGAATCAGATAACACTATCCATTGACAAAAAAAATTACTCCAATATTTCTTTGAAGGAGAGATGGTTTTGGTCCTCAAAACCTTGATGATACTCAAGAAAAATACCCCAAAATTTGAGCCAATATGGGAAGGACAATATTACATACTCATGGTCTAATCCAATGCAGAGAATACCTTGATCTCAATGGACGTAAATATCAACACGAATCCTAATAATAAAAGGTTATTGAAGAAGTATTTTAGGTATCCAAAGTAAATTTTTCCGTGTTCTATGATTCTAGACTACATAGTGTCTTCATCCGGATTTCATGACATAAAACTACATCATAAAGTGGTCCTTACGACATGATGACAAACTGCATTGTGAAATCGTCCTAAGTATATGATGTTGAACTATATGGGAGTCATTGTGTTCTAGATAGAGATCCATTAAACATAAGTAAAATTTAGTCGAGGTAAAGATAAAAATTATCCCTTCCCTATGAGTGGGATCGATGAACACATGGACCATATTCTTGAACTATGTGTGGCATGATTCCGGACCTCGTAGGATATATAGTGATGCCTAGATAATGCATCCTCATCCATCCACCCGCACAAAAAATGATTCCCCAACTTTCATATTTCCCAAAACTATGAAAGTATTTATTTTTATAGAACTATGTACCACTTGATTCCCATTCATAAATGGGATATGTTGAAATTTTGCAATTAAATAGCTTCATCTAGCCATCACATGACACAAAATGGCACTATTTCCCCTCTATTGTAGGGGAAATCCTTGTCACACCACATTTCATAAACTGATTACAAATCATGTGAGCTTAGGAATGGTGTTAAGGGGTTCCTCACATGGAAAAAAGAATAGTGGAGTATGATAAACCCATCCCCTTGAATGAATGGTATAAAATGACCCCTCCTTGTGCATAAGTGATACCGGTATAAGAAATTTCGGAACTATATATGGATAATTCCTATCCTTAATAGATATATACTGATACATGGATCCTACATCCTGGTCTAACCTCTAGTCCAAACCAAAATCCTTTTTCTTCATAAAAATAGACTAGAACATTGTAGGGAATTTCTTTCATAACTATATGTAGCTTGATTCCTTCCCCACAAGATACAAAGTGACACCGGGATCCTCTATCATGGTCCTGCCACCATTGTTTTTTTTTGAAAAAAACCACTTTCTATATATATTGGTCAGAATTGCACATGGTAATCCATAAAAAGTCATAACCATATGATATTAAACTACAAGATTCCTCAATTACTATGTGTGGCATGATTGTCAGTATAAAAAAATTCATCGCGACACTCGCACCCAAAATCCGGGGTCCATCCACACAAAATAAGAAAAAGGACATGCCCCCAATCTACGACATGTGAAATGGAACTAGATGGTAGAAATTTCAAATCAAGATTCCTACTTCATGAAAGTGTACAAAGATTATGTTTCATCATACCTACGGGCCATATCTACATCGGAGTTTCTATATTTCGTGGCTAATCACGATACGAATATTTCTTACGTACCCTAACACATATTTTAACTTCATCAAACTTCATGCCGCCTGAAATATCAGACACCATAAATATTCATGACCATTAAATATAGATGTCTAGTGTCCTACAGAAACTTTTTTCTAACTATGCACACAATTCCCCAGTGGCCTTGAATTTGTTTCCTACAAAAAATGTCTATTAACGAAAGAAAAATTCTTCCACATGAGAGGATTTTCATAATTCTATAGTTCCAACGACCTCTACGCCTCATTTCATTTTACCTAATCCGAGGGACCTTGGTATAATGGTCTACACTTTCTACCATCACTCATGTCCCAAGGTATTCGATAATATCCTATACTAATTAACCAATTGTTATTCATGGTCTTTGTGAAAATTCATCCCCACAAAACGATGTTAAACTATGCTTCCAATGTCATTTATGAAAGACTCAAAATATAATGGATCCACCATATCCATTTCTTTTGCATCCTTTCATCCACATCCTTACAGCATGGATTAAAATGAATGGACAAAATTGTCCTGAAAACATGAAACTAAACAGAATAGCAGGTTGGTGTCCCCACCTACGAGAACATCACCTCCTCCATTGTCCACCTTACATGTAGTGTCTTAGAACTATATAGGGATTGAACACTATCCTAAATGGACACAAAGTTATGCTTAGATCCTTATCCTAGCCAAGACTCTTCCCAAAAAATTACTTCGTCCCCTATAAATGGTCTAGTTTTATGTTGGAAAAGTATAATATAGACCCTCTGTTTCTTGATTATCCTTTCGTTGGATGTGTAGTGATACTCAAACTCTATGGTTCTGACTTAGCTAAAAAAATCATTGAAAAAACCCCTCCTCTACGCTCAAATATAATCAAAGAATATAACTCCTTGATATTCCATATTTATAGGAACATCTCATGGGTAATTACATTTCCCTTCTTTCAAGTTAGGGTTACATTACGACCGCCCCACATGATGATGAACTATAAAGAAATAGACCTTGTGGTACAACATTAAACTATACAAAATCAAACCAAGAATAAAATTTCCCTTCCACTGATTATTAAATCATTAGGTGATGAATTAATATCCTTGTTTTCATTGTTTCTCACATCGATCATAGGTCACGTGGGCTTAGGGACCTTTGTACAGAATTCATCATAACACCATAGAAAATCAATGCATGATTTTGGTCCTAGAAGCATAACCTTAAAAGGCACATTGGAGTTCTCTTCCTCCCAAGGGGAAGCCCCACGTCCTAACCATATGAAGTTATACTACAAGGTATCACAAAGATAGAAAAAATTCCCTCCCCTACCTATGGATCAAAACAATGCAGGGTGTCTAATCATTGGATGCTCGAATTTTCAAAACTAGGTCCAGAACCAATAAAGAAATAAAAATTCCCCATCCTAATTCTGAGATAGATATATGATGGATAGTTCCCAATTCTATGGGTAATTCACATCTCTATTATTTCTAATGTATTTGTATTCACTTATTATATGTATCAAACTCTGTGCTTCAAGTGATCTTGAATCTTAAAAATCATCCATGGGCATTTAAAATGGATGGATAGTGTCATGAGGTCACGTTTGTTTGACTATGCACCCAATTACCCAATGGCTCTACCTAAGTTTTCCATTTAAATGGAATGTCAAACAAAGGAATGTTTTTCTCAAGTAGTGGCTTTTCCTTATTCTATACACCTGACATATTACAATTCAAATTGAATTTATCCAAACCTGAGACCCTACAAGACCATAGTTTACACATTTTTTCCAACCCACATCAAAGACATGTTAGAAAATAATTGCTCGATTATCCTCTATCTACTTTGGGATTCTATATCAATTCCTAAATCACATGACATTTAAACTCTATAATACCCGATACCTGGTATTCACCCTTAGGCCATGTTCTATAAAAGGATACTTACCCTCATGTTCATGTGCTAAAAATGAATACACACATGAAAATTTTTCATCAACCCTAACTCATTAGTGGATCCGTATACAAAAACATTATTCCATGTCTATTTTCCTGAATCAGATTTGCATATATATAAAAATTGAAAATAACTATGTACGTATTGTTTCTTACCCTTACATGATACATAGTGACATCCAAATATCATATTTCATGTCTAACTATGAAGCAGAATATTCCTATCCATTCCTGTGAAAGGGTCAGACCTACATAAGGAACCAAATCACATGGATATGATAAGAATACCTCCAATTATTCAATGTATTATTAGTAAGGTGAGACATGAAATGAACCCTATCACCTTTAAGAACACCCCATTCTCATAAACCATACTCTGTGTCCAAAGAAGTACGAATCCTCACAATCCTCCATAGATATTAGAAATGGACAGATAGTGTCCTGCGGCCACATTTTCATGACCATTCACACAATTCCCCATCATATTTTCATACATTTCCCACAAAAATAGATCTTTATCGAAATAACAATTCATCTTAATTAGAATTTTTTACTACCTCCACATTCCCATATGAAATTTGTGTCCCACATCAATCCCTAGTTTTAGAAACCCCTTTGGATTACCATTTACATGTTTCCCCTTTTTAATTCATCAATATGAATAACATTTCATGTCAAACTATCATGTAAAGGATGATTCATTTACCAACCTTTGGTCTGAGTAAAATGATTTCACTATCAAAAGTCTCAAATTTCTTGGTTGTATGATGTTAACCAGCAGAATGCATCAGTCCTCCTTTCCACAAGTCAAATTCGTGTGGGACTAGTTTCTCATCCAAAGCTGATATAAATATCCCTATTACATTAAGAAAGCTTTCCCTTAATAGGCATTCCACTATGGTCCTGAACATAAAAAAAATCGAAAATTTTATAAAAAAATTTGGCTATCAAAAAATGGATGGCCAGTGTTTTCCAGACACTTTTGTTTCACAATGCATGTAATGCTATGACAACTCTGCCCACATTGCCTAAAAAATGGGCATCACAAATAATGGAAAATTTATCAACATGATTGGATTTTCCTATCCTTTTATGCCCCTATGAAAATTGTTTCCCATCTCAATCCATTATTTTAGAAATCCCTTGGATTATGGTTTACATGGTTCCACTTTTTAATGCCTGAGGATGAAGATAATTTCTGGTCAGACTACCATGGAAAGGATGAATCATTTACCCTCCACTCATCATAGTAAAATGATTTCAAAATTACAAGTCTCAAATGTCTTGGTTTTATGATGTTAAACTACAGCATGAATCAACTATACATTACACAATCCAAATTTTTGTGGGTGTCATTTCTCATCCTAAGCCAATATAAAACCCCTATTACTTTCAGAAATATTTCACTTAACAAGAAACCCACTGTGGTCCTCATTAAAAAAAAATCCCAAGTTTTATAAAAGTTTTCTGGCTATCGAAAATGGATGGATAGTGTCTTGCAGACACATTTGTTTGAAAATTCACACTATTCCCCAAGGACATTGCATTCATTGCATACAAAATGGGATTTCCAACCAAAGGAAAATTCTTCCTTAGTAGAGGCCTTTAATACCTCTATATACCACATGTATCTCACGCACCATATCATTCCCCAATCCATAAAGTCACAATTATGGGGTTAATAAATGTCCCGCATTCTTGTTTGAAAAGTATTAAGACATACACGGTTAATGAATCCCAAATCGGGGCCCTCTCTCTAAAAATCATGGTCAAAGTTGTTTGAACTAAAAACATTAGTTTTGGTCAAATATATTCAAAATAAAACATTTTTAATGATAAGACCGATTTCAAAGACAATAAATTTCCAATGAAAAGGAAACAAAGATCACCAGGATGAAAACCTGCAAAGAGAAACATAAAAAAAGTCAATTATCAGCATTCAAATCCTATGATACATATTGTTTTGGAAAAATATATAGCAATAAAACATTCAAAAGAGGCAAAAATATTCTTAGGTTGAAAACCTGAAAAGGGAATCCTATGAAAAATTCATGTTATGTCCGTTAAGCTTAAACCTGATTGGGATTAGGAAAAAAATTAGTGTAACAATAGAAAAGACATAAAGTTTGTAGGGTTTTAATGTATCCATAGAAAGGGACAAGATATAGTCACAGAGTCCCTTAACATTGAATAAAATTATAGCATGATTTTTTTGTTTTAATTCACTTATTCTGGATCACAATTCAGATTAATATCTGGTTGAAATTTTATTCAAAACATAGTCAAATATGATTTATTTATATTATAGGGGAGGGTAATAGAGAATAATTGGAATGAAAAACCTTTTCATTCTATTAAATAAAGTATGGTGGGCATCCAAAATCTGTAGCCTCTCCACATGGGTGGGACATGACCATTAAAAAATATTCTCAGTGGACTCAAAGAGTTTTATGAATGCCTCATTCGACTCTTCAATGGCATGGAAGAGCTTTAACAAAGTCACGTTCTTGGAACCCACACTTACTCATAATTCCCTTGCCTCTTTCACTGCGTCAAGGTCGTCCTTTTCTCCTACCTACACTAGTTGTTTTCACTCATCAGCTCTGGCTGTGATGCAGGACCATTCCTATTTATGTCAGTCTTGTTCTCTGCTCTGCTGCTCCACTTTTTGATTGAGTTGTTCTATTAAGGACAATTATTTTATGAGTCCGCTCTGCAACCTCACAACCACTCCATATTGATCAACATCTTCATTCATAAGAATATGTCAATCCAAATCAAGATGAGCCATGGACTCTGTAGAAAAAATATGGGACTCGAGCATTAAAACTTTCTCCCAGACCATGACCTCCTACTTCACTATTTCATAAATACTATTATAATAAAATCTTCTAAACCCAAGAACCAAAAACTAGTGACATAATTTGGGCAATTGTGTTGGCATATATGCATGTGGTGTTTGGGATATAAATCTCCAAATTTTTTCCATTCCCTTTGGTGGTTGGGATGAAGGATTGAAAATTCATCTCTGTTAGCTTCAGAATCACTCCCAGATGACGGATGAAATTCGGGAATAAATCTCACTAGGAGAGGCCTTGATTCAATGACTTTTTCCTGACTTGACTCTATAGTAGCCGCATCTCAGGCAGTTAAGACATGAGGTAGGACTGATGTTTCAACTGCCCTTGAAAAAACATGTTGTGGTGATCATTATGTGAAGCATGAGATACGTGAACACTCCCAACTCCTGATGATAAAATATATATATATATGGAATGGATGGAAGAGTGGAAAACTGACCTCCACCTACAAGAGGATTAAAATTTCAACTACCATTATGGCATCATCAACAGATGTAGATGTTACTTCATTTTAAATACACAATCGACCATTCGGGTTATCCAAAGGAACCCCTGATGAGAGGACATGCTTGATTATACCAAATAACCCTAGAGAAACCATGAGAAGATCGCTTAGAGAAATCTAAAAAGCAGGAATAACCAGTTTAGACATAGGGACGATGGCTAGCTCTACATTTTTGGGAGCCTGGATCATGACCTATCCTATGGATGTAAAAAAGGCATGAAGTCCCATTCTAAATTATAGAGATATTGTAAAACAACCTCCCTTGTGGTTGTGAATTATGGGGAAGCAGGATCATCATGCTCAATTGGAGCACCATCCTCTGCAGTTTCTCCCTCCATAATGGGAATTTCATCTGGTCTGGGGAAGTAAAATCCTAAAGACATGAAACTCCTCTGATATTCTACGTAAATTAGGTCTCTTCACTCAGTTTAGGTGGTGTTTTTAGTTTCATCCCTTCTTTCTCCAAAATGGAAGGATCAACCTAAACGGTTAGGTTTTTGACCGCTAAAGTATCTTCCACTAATGGGTTTTAGCTCACTTGGTCTTGAATATACATTATCAAAGGGATTAGAGTACCCACAACCTCTTTGGTTGGTCCAGTCTCTCTACCAGATTCCATCAAGTCTATCAGTCGTCCTTTCTATACCATAGAAGTAATAGAACACCCAGATTCTAGTGAAACTGCCTCCTCATTACTTATTGGTTATGTATAAAAATATGAATGCAATAATTGGTCAAAAAGATAAAATAATTTATAATGAAAACCAGATAAACTAATATGGAAGTTAATTATAATCCTTGTTTTTATAATCAGTGATAATTGAGACACATGTTGACGTTTCATGGTTTACCATGGGGATGACTCCCTAAAAGGGATATCATGTGTAATTGGAGGAGGGAATGCCTCTAAAGGATTCAAAATAAGTGCATCCATATATTTTTTAGTTCTAGAAAAACCATCCCCATAAATGCCTACATCTGAATGAGCATGTTCTATAGCTGCAGTGCCCCTAGGGGTGTACACCAGAGGAGGTACTGTCTCTTAATACTCCTCAGACTCTTACAAGAATAATGAATTAAGAAAGGATCCTTGCAAAAAAATGAATGACAAAGTCGAGGTTAACAAGCACAATTACCTCTTATTTTTATCATTTGAGTTTGATTATATTTCTATCTCTACTACTCTATATGACAAATGAAACCTATATTTGGACGAATGAAGGAACATATCCATTTCATTCAGATATTTTGAAACTTCTTCATGATATTCATGAATAGAAATCCATGTGGGTCTATGGATACTCCAAAACACTGAAGTTCAAAGAATTATTCCCAGAGCATCTCCCAAATGTCTTCATCAGAAGTATTCTCTCTGAAGTAATCACAGACCTTCAATGACCTTGGAAAGGTATACATAATGTAATGGATAATTCTAGAGGGTCAGTATGAGGAAGCGAAGCAGGTTCCATCAATTGAAACGGCTTCCTATGTGCCTCTGCCACCCTGGAGCTTTCTATGGCTTTGCAGTTCCAAGATTCTAGGCATAGATGAATAGTTTCCCCCTATCCAGCCAGAGAAGACATATTGGAATGGTGAGAAACCCTAGAGGTATCATCATCACCCCCATGGACCACTGGTCTTATCATGTTCATCACTCAATAAGAATACATACGCCCATTCCCTCAAGAATGGATTAGGGCCTCAAGCTCCAATTGGTTAAGGTCTACCTTTCCAGGATCATTATCATAAGATATGTTAGAAGGTAAAGACACATGGATGATTATAGTAATAGAAAATTCTTCATCATAGATAATGAGTCATAAATATTGAAGAGATATAGTCCAAAATGATTGGTGATCACTCTGAATATCCCATTTTCTCTTAGACACTAGAAAAGATGCATCAAGTGGGATCAACATTTGGTTCTCAATGGTAGCATGGGTAGTCTCTATAGCTTGTGAGGTCACACCCTGGACTCTCAATACCTTCATCAGGGGATCAGAACCATGTGGCTTCTAAATAACTTTCCCTAGTTGGGAATTCTTAATAGTTTAATTTTTGTTCCCCATTTCCATAGATTCCGTAAGGGTCATTACAATGGAATCTAGATCTTACAGCTGGCCATCTGGATATGATTGAATCCAAGAATCAACATAATATATTTTGAGGAAGGGTGCAAAAAAATTATAATATGGAAGCTTGATTTTTCACTAATTTTCCTCTCAGATAAACATCATCTATAACTATCAAAGAATTATGAGATGTTTTTTTAGCAAGCAAGATAGTGGGAAAGGGGACACATCATTTTGGAAAAGTTAAACTGATGGACAAATCTACAATTTTCATTTCCCTCATAGATAAGTTCCTAATAAATATGGTCAACCAAGATACCCTCTCTTCAAGAAATGAGGTAACCTCGTTTAATTAATTTTTCTGATCCAACATTCATAATGGTACCCATATGGGAAGCATAATGATGATAAGTATTGTGGTCATGAATGCTGATTCAAGTCAACAATTCTCATTCATTCCATTTGGTTAAGTCTTACATATTATACTGTGCAGCTCGGTCCACTTGCATAATCCTTCTGGTACATTGAAGATACAGATAATGAATGGAATGTGGAATCGTCAGGGTATGGATAAAGGCATAACTCCCAATGTGGGTTTCTATCCAGCCCAAGATGATTTTTAAGGGCCCAACCACCCGATAAGGTAGCATCTCCTCTCTGACCAGTACTAATAAGTTGTATATCATGGAAAATAACATAATGTTTAGGTTGATTCATTTTCTAGTGTCTAGATGAGCCTCCATGAAAAAGGTTGTGATTCTCACACTGCATAGACTCATAATTGTAAAATCCATTCGCTCAGAAACATGGAAAAAAATGATTCCAAAAAATACAACCAATGACTTTAGGGATATGTTCTCATTCCCATAGATGAATCTGTCCCTTCCCCAAGAAATTTTTTAAGAACCTTATTGCCTTCATGTTTCATTGGTTGGGTAGGATCTTAGTCTGCGTGCACTGGGCTCTTGACTGCTTCACTTAGAAAAGTCACTAATCGGGTCTGAGAAAGAAATTTATGTCTTCAATAAAGGGTCTATGTCTTTAGAACACTTTTTTTCTTGAGTAATGAGCCTCATTTCTATGGAAGGATTCCTCTCCACATCCTCCGTGGTGGAAGAAAGAGGTAGAAACTCATCAAATATATCTTCAATTGTGGGGACCCTCATAATCAATCGAATGTCCTAAAAGACAATACAAACCTCCCCATAGAATAAATTAAAGGTATTCATATCTAGGAATCATCTACTCATATGCTGTGAAATGAGGGGTCTAGTTCGATGAACATAGGTCTTAGATACCCATACATCATCATATAACCCAAGGGTCTGCAATTCAATCTAATATTCATTATAGATCTGACGAACCCATAGAGGCCACTCCCAATCCATACCAAAAGAACATCCAAAACGTTGGTCCTTCTTTGATGAACAACCATGTTGTTAATTTTTTTGGCCCTTAATGTAGCGATATAGTAGAAATTGTTCTTTTCATCTAGCTTCCATCGCGAATCCTCTAGAGTTAGAGGGGAATCATTCAATAAGAACCCTACATCAGTATCACTGTGTATGAATATTCCATTCAATAAGACAATGGATTAAAGATTGGTTATGTTGATTATCCATGCAATAGGTTGGCTGGACCGATGTGGTTTTAAAATTGTTGTATCTGATAGTATACTAAATCCATAAATGGGAAGACAATATGAAATTGGGTACTCCCTCTGAAACATAGTTATAATATTCCCTAAGGATTTATGTAGTGGGTTGAAATTTATTTTCTCATCAATATAGTTCATCATATTACTCTTTATTTCATCTAGAACTAAAATGGGAGCGATAACTGCATCATAAAAAATAGCACCATTACAGAAGCATGTGGAAGATCCATTATCATACTGCAAAGGTCTACATAAAAAAAGAGTTATCATAACTTTCTTTAAAATAATAAAATTGGTAGTGGACTAAAATAAGTCCACATAATAAATTAGTCTATATACTAAACCCATGAAATGGTTTTTGTAATGAATTCCCCATGAACAGATAGGTCACGAAATGCCCTGTGAGGCGCTAGCCTGCGAGGCATTGGCCAACAAACTAAACAGTTCGCAGATTAGGTGAGCTGTAAATTGATCCTGACTACACAGTTATCCAAATATACAGTTCCCAACTAAAATTTTAGTTTGAAAATCAATGTGAATCTCTTGGATTTAATTTTTTTTTCTTGGATGACGGCTATTGTGAAGGGTTTTTAGTTTGTGGAATTCAAATCATGGTTCTCAAAAAAAGGATTCTATGAAGGGATTGGTATGTGGATGCAAGGAGAGTCGAAGGAAATTTATGGAGAAATTTTCATCGAGAAGTCTTGTAAATTATAAATGACCTCCCCCCTATATATAGGTATTACCCCACTATGATTCCACTATTCCACTAAAAACCAGTCTAGTCATGATATACTTTCTAAAATTGAAAAGCCTAATCTTCATTATAATTGGACCTAATTCCAAGGGCATGAATTTTAGGGTCATGAAAACATGGAAAAGGGAATGAAAATACTCCAAAAAATTCAATAAAGGGGAAAAAATTGTTCAACTCCAGATTTAAAGAATTATTTTGAAGAATCAAAACATTGAAAGGACTTAAAGTGGTTCATGTAATGAATTTTGGGAATTGTATGTGGAAAGAATTGACCACAAACTAAATGTTCATAGAATCCCACGAAACACTGGCACATGACGTGTTGGAAAGTGAACCAAGTTGTTCATTGGATAAGGATAACGACACCATACCCTCCCTAAATAGTTTCATTGGAAGAATGAGGGTGGAGAAATTCAACCTATGTATATCCCCTATAAATGAAATCATTGGTAGAAATGAGATCGAGAATTATTCCCCAACATACCATTTTTACGAACAAAGTAGATTTTGAATTATGTGAAGCTGCTGGTGTCCCACTAATGAGACAAAGTCGTTCATGGGATTGAGATGATGATTTCCTCCACTGCGAACTATAGCCCCATGAACCCATGTGGACCATGTCGACCACAAGTAGGTGAGTTTTTCTTGGTATTCTCCAAAAGTTGTTCCACGATGCATAGATATGGCTTGCTCAGCATATTATTAAAGGACCACAATTGTGACTGAATAAGGACTTATGATTAAACGGTAGTAGATATATTGGAATTTAGAAGGAATAATTTGAAGGAAATTGATCGATAAAGTGCAGAACAATGAATGATTCCCATCAAGAATAAACCTGTCACGTACCATAAAAAGGGTGGAATCATAATAATAATAAATTGGTCATGAACATAATCAGTGAACCAAGAACCATATATCCTTGGTGGATAAACTTCCCATGAACCACCTGCATAATGCACCCTTTTCAAACTAGTGTCCCACATAGCACATCACTATGAAGATGAAACCCTACACTACATAATGCAATTCTACATAGATGAAACTGGGTACCATGTACAACCATAGTAAACAGACCACATCTAGGTATTTATACCACTATGGTACATAGATGGACCATATTCTCTCATAGAAACATGTTATGCGGGGAAACGCCCATCCCACATGAAGAAATGGTATGTGGAATGGGGTGTCTTTGGGTATTCCACCTTCTAGTTCCAATCATGTCATTACATTTGTGTCACATTCTCCATATCCACTCTTCAAACCAATATAATGACATCAGGACAAAGCCTCCTACAGATAAACCAAAAAGATATGATAAGACCATAATGTGCCTCAACATGGCCTTCCATGTATACATAACCTTGGTAAGAAGAGTCTTGAAGGTAATCCCTTCACCTGCACAGACCGTTGGAATGTTCCCTGGTCTACAATCCCATGGTAACCTAGTTTTTGACCTTGGGATACTGACATTAACATCCATGTTCATGGGAATGAGGGTGATCACTGGATTTTACCTTCAATGAGGACCAATAATAAATAAAGCGATCATGTTCTCCTTTCCCTTTTATGAGTATCAATGCTTCTCCCACTTCACAGAACCCATTTTTGGGCACTACTATTGAGGTATGGCCCTAGCCTCTCTCGTGGGAGGTGGAACTCTTCCCCCTCTTCGCATCAGCCAGAGATATGCTTGAATAGATAATAAAAATTACTATCCTAGATATCTTCATGCTAAAGTATTTCAATATTAAAATCCTATATTTATCCCTTTGGGTTCGTAGCCAAAACCTCTTCCATTGTCATCCTCGTCATTTTCCAATAGTGGAGAATGAAATGTGTGTGGTTTTATGGATATTCTGATTCCTCTAGTTTCTCACACGTTAGACTGTCTCACATTGTCTTAGAGGTTAATGATGATAAAAAAATTCACACCATTCCATTAAACAATGAGAATTATGATTCATTCTCTAAAGAAAATACATAGAATACTTTCCAACGGCCCAACCTTGAGGGACATTCTCCTAAAAAGTTAGTCCAAATAAAAATCTCATCCATCTTACTAGGGAATCATCTTTAGTAATAATCCCCAATTTTATTCTTTTAGAAAGACCTCGTTTATGGTGTAAGTCCCAACCATGTATCCTTTTTGGGAAGTTTCCAAGAATAAGCCCCAACCGTTGAACTATACGAACTATAATTCATACTCAATCCAATATATATAGAACACCTACCTATATATCACACTTCATATCATCTCATCCATAAAATATGAAATCATACCCCCATATTGGGACTCCTATGAATTATAAGTCCCATCTTCTCCAGATCTATACAGACTTTGATTCCCCATTGAATGAGATTTGTAGGAATCCTCTAAGAGGTCAAAATCTTGCCACCAAATGAACCATAATGTTCTTCAATCCATATCCCTAGTAGGTTAATGTTCTCCCAGAAGACCATATCTATTATGGATACTTGAATCTAATTTGGTGTATGTGTTTCACCGAGTCTTGTCTAATAATATTTCCCCTGGATGTCTTTACCACAAAATGTAAACTGCATGGATTAGTCCTCCTCTTATAACCTTAAAAGGTGATGTGTCCTGTTAAACGACACTAAACTACATGGGTTGTAATTCCTCTCACCTATATATGTAAGAAACCCATCTTATGTTTTTGATCCCAACATGGAAAGAGCTTCTGTCCACTGGATGATGATAAAATCTGGAACACCTCATCAGATGGCTAAAATTAGCATTATCTCAGTAATTCTCGATCCATGTATATCCCTGATTGGGTTTTCAACCCAGGGATAATCCATAGAGAAATTATTATGAATAAACCAAGGATTGGAATGCATATAAACATTTATTAGATCTATAAGAGAGTCCCCGGGTAGAAAACAATCCCCCCCAAAGGGTTTAATGAGCCTGACCTCCCTTTCTCTCGTCCAATAGAGTCCTTAATTGTTGTTGACCAAATCATTCAACAAGAACATGCCTTTTAAAAGTATGTCAATGAATATTTTATTGAAGGGAAATTGAGTATTTTGTTGCCTCATTAATGAACCCATCAGAGACTATCTGAGGACATCATACCCAATGTGGACTGATTGCACTAACACTTAACTCCCATCATTCTGCCGCTAAGAGCATTCAACTATGGCTCCTCATTCACAACATAAAATGGATACACTACCTAGTCCCTGTAGAACCAACTCATCCACCCCATACATATTAAAAGAGGGTTATAATGTGAATGAGGTCAAAACATAGGGGTAGGGTTCCCTCTATCACTTCCATTCTCTAGGCATTCTAGGCTAGGAGATCAATAGTGACCCTCTTATATTCTTTAAGCACCTAGAGTAAAGTAGCTATCTAGGAATATGAATCAACCACTAGAACATATTATGATAGATCTATAGGCTCAAAAATAGTATTCCCTTTATTGAGATGATGATGAGTAGGTATTAATCCCTCTGTTGGTTGAGATATGAGGCCTAATGTCTCTCTTTATTGATGAGTGTAGGTGCCTATTATTAGAACTTCCTAGTATTGTGTCTCTGATCATGGTGGGTTCTCTACATCATTACCCTTATTTTTTGTATAGTTTAATTAGTCATTTAGGGGAGTCATTATGATAACATTCATAATGGGGGTGGTTGGAGGGGATCTTTCACCATCTTTGGGTGGGCTTGGATAATTATCCCATTTTTTCATTGAAGGGGTTGTGAAATATAGGGGATCATAATAAATCCATATGATGATGCATACATAGTTAGACTCCACCATTATTTCATGGTGAATAATAATAAGGATAATAATTCAATTCTATAAAAAATTAGGGGACACCCATATTCATCACTGTGCTAATCCATTAGGAGTATGGTAATATCAACATTCAGGAACAACTATAGTATGGACTCAAGATCCTCATGTATTCATATATAGGGAATTTGGTGATCTTGAAGACGGTAAAACATAACCTAGATATTATGGATGAGGAAAACATCCTGGAAATTTTTTAGGATCTTTTGGATGGTGAATCAAAGTGTTTTGGGTGGGAATAATGTGACATATAGTTGGTTGGTGGCTAGGACCTCTAGAAAATTTTCTCCTACTAACTATTGGAATGGTAGTTTTATTCCAAGTCACTGAAACCTCTAATCAGCATTGTCTAAGAAAATAGTCATGTAACTTATTTAGTTCTTATATACTATTATAAATCTTGTATAGGGGGAATTACACATGCCAAATGTCCCTATAATATCAAAGTATGTTCTAAAGGCAACACCGACATCATAGCCTTGTCCATATATGATTTTGGAATATCAAATAATTACCCTGACATCATAATCCCATAGATGGTGCTTACATTATGACATTGGTATATGATACAATAGATCACATTCCAAATGATCGAATGGTTTATAAGACTTGGTAAAATAGATACATACATGAATATATAATTTTTAAGAAAAAACATAGTGAATGTAGATATTCTTCCACAGTGAACATATTAAAATATTCCATCTATATATCTTAGATAAATAAAAAAATCAGGGTTTATCTCAAATGATTAAAAGGTTTACTTACATCATAATCTATCATAATTAAATAATTAATAAGTCATATAGAAAGGTAAATAATTTAAAACACATTACATTTAATCAATAATATGAAAATGAAGAATAATATGGTAAGAATAAATGTGATAAAATAAATCCATAATCACATGATAATTAAAATTAACAATAGATGTCCTAAATATTCTAATAATCACATAAACATTAATAACTAATCTCATAATGAAGGAATTCGTAATTCAGGTTGTAATAAACATAAATTCAAGGACTCATTCTAAGAAATATTACAAAAATTTAAATGTACATATCCAAATACCCAAGATAGATCCACTTTTGAGACTAATTGATGCATTAATGGGATATAGTAAGTACCACTAATCACTTATTAATTCATATTCAAAAATTATATGAAAAGGGAGAAGAATAATTTAGTACATAATAAAAACAAATAATTGTATTGAAAAACTAGAATATTAAAAGATAATATTTTCCTGGTAATATTGATCATAAAGAATCCATATAATGAATAAGTTTGGTATGATTAAAAAATTTTCTCAATATATTTTAAGTATAATAAAAATTCATTGTCTTTTATGAATATAAATGAAATAAAAATAGCATTAACAAATTCTTTTGTTAAATACACTTTTCATTTTGAAATCCACATTTAAAAACATAAATTTTCCAAAATATTAGGGAAGAAAATTCTTCAAATAGATTCAGGGAAACCACTAAATGATTTTTCAAATCACGGAGTAGTCATGACAATAGAAAATTCTATTCATACTATGTATGTTAAAACAAATACATATTTCACCTTTATGGTAAAAATTCAAAAAGTACCTTATTTAGAATATAACAAGAATATTGAATTTAAAATTTTTTATAAAAATTAGTACATAGGTAAAAATGTATTTAATATATCATTAGAAAAAAATAAAATATTTCTTAAAACATTTTATAGAAAATAAGGATTTTGAAGAAAATATTCCAAAACGAGTTGAAAAAAGTAAGTATTCATTAGAAACACGATTTCGATATATTAAGTACTTAAGGAGTTAAAAATAAAATGATATTATATAATTACAAAAAACAACCATTGGAGAAAAAATAGATTTAATATGTAATGATCAAATAATTCCCCCATCAGGTACTTAAAACATAAATAATATCAGATAATGATGTGACTATTAAATAAACCATTACCACTTGGGTAGTTTTTTATTTTTAACCTCCATGAAAGAAACAATATTTAATGAAACATTAAATATCATTACTATAAAGATATTAATGAGGTAAAATATCAAAGGGGTTATAGATACAACTCATAAAAAAATATATGCATAATAACAAATATAACTCCGTAAAGATCAAATTGAGATGAAATCTCTTACAAAGATCATACCGTTGATTTGAGGACTAATCAATGAATTAATAATGTATATAAAATTTACATCCACTTAAAATAAGTTTAAATAAAATATAAAATAATCATATTTCATTACAAACAAAACCTTAGAAAATTAATGAAAATGAATAAGTAATATTACCCCATGAAAAGAAATTGATTTATGAAACACCTTTCCCAAGGTCCGATCATGTAAGTTATTTTTCATCTTGAATAATAAAATTATGTTAATTATTTACATTATACAATGAATTTTTATGTTTATTATCAATTTTATTTTCTTTATATAATGTTATATTGAATCACTAAATGGATTAATTTCACATTGGTGGTTTTTACGATAATCAATTCATATCACCAAAATGACATTAGTGTTTGGACTATGGTAAAAGAGACAATTGTTCCATTATCACTAGAATAATAATCATGATATTATTTTAAATTTTATACATCAATTATACTATTTAACCCAACCATGAAATATAGTAATGAAAAATGAATTACGTTAGAGTTATGCAGAAGGTAAGCCATATGTACTAATGAGTATCCTTTTAATTTTTCAATGATCCAGATTGAAAGAACATAAGAAGTATTTTATCTTTAAATAATAATAATTCTAATATAAATATAATATTATTTATTTAAATACACTTATATGTAGTATCCATGTGATGTGGCTATGAAAAATTAATGACATCGCTTTGTGGATGCGGTAATCAACATGTACACATGAAAGATGTTTCCATTTTTAAATGAATGAAATGTAATGAAATTTGATGTCATATTATCTTTCATGAATAATAAGTAGTTCATTAACATCATATATATATATATATATTAAATCCATCATTAATATTATTCATGAGTGCAAGTGTTGGAAAACAAGTTACATCAGTTCACGAGGTGTTAGTATGTCGTACACACTAAGGACATGTTCATTTTCAATTTTATTGAATATGAGATGTTTTTTGGGTATGAACATAAAATAGAAATATATCATTATATGTTAGATAGTTATTTCATTTTATAAAAATGGCTTAATTTGACTTAATGCATGTGGAAGAAGAAATAAAAAAATCTTAGTTAATAATAATATCTCTTATTCAGACAACCTCTTCAGGTTTATAACAAAAGCCTTCATAGGAATATTTTATTATAAAAAAGGTCTATAGGATGTGGGAAGGGGTTTAAGGAAGGTATATTGATATATATTGGAAAAAAATTATTTTTAATTGTGAATAAAAGAGGAGAAGAGGTTCCCATTTATAAATGTGGTGAGGGAAGCTTTTGGAATTTATTTAAATATTCAATTAATATAAAAATAATTTTCATTGAAAAATGACCAAAATTGATAAAATTTGATGATAGGGAAAGAATCGGTCGAAATAAAATTATCCAATTAAATTTGGAAAAGTGTATATTAGGGTTTCAATCTTATATCTTTTTTAACCTGCAATAATGCTTTTTGAAAATTACCGTGATAATAATGTTTTTACGCTTTAGGGGTCAATATATTAACTATATTTTAAATTTTTTCCTTAATGGACCATAGTTGATATTTTAATCACATAAAAATAAATTTCATAAATATTGGATTTTATGAATTTTAAAGCATTTAATAAAATATTTTTTATTATATATAATATTAATGTCATTTTTAGAACTACTCATAAAATTTGACATATGAAATTGCATAAAAATAAATAAATTTGAATATATTAAATTCAATCATCTAAAAAATATTATATTTATCTAAAAAATCATGTAACATGATAGTTATTTCAAATTATTTTACTTAAAATATTTTAAAAATCATTTATATTATTTTTCTAGAAATTGAATAAATACAGTGTCGTCATTGCGAAAGCATTTAAGGATATTATTTAATTAAACAAATTTATAAATAAATTACCATGATAAAAAATAATACATCTTTTAAATTAATATTTAGAACAGAACATAATTTTTTAAACCTATCATAAATTTTATAGTTGTTAAAAGTAAGGAAGTCACATTTTTTTCATTATGTTTAACTTAAATATTTTAATGATCAAAATACATGAAATAGGGCACCATGTTATCATATATTTGAGGTTTGGATGAAAATTTCAGAACACCACTCATAAAATAGGATAATTCTAAGTGGTATGGACTATTTTAAACCCTATAATATCATTTTTAACTGTAATTACCTTATTTACCCTTACCGTGGTGATAATTAGTTACTATAGTTACTATTCATAAGGACTAAACCTAAAACGGGGGCTATTTAAAAAATTTGAAAATTCATATTTCAATTATAGAATCTAATTTTAATCATTTAATTCACATAGGTGGCATAATTTAATTTTTTATTAGACTCCCAAAGGGTGAGGAAAATCTATTTTTTAGGAAATTGAATTTTTCATGGAATAGATGACGTTACAATAACTCTATGACCAGTAATATTCATTTTATGAATTTCAACTCACACACACATATATAATATATAAATTTCATATATATAATTCCACATTAGGAATTATTTTAATTTATGAAAATGGAAAATAATTTTTCACTTTAAAACATTCTTCCGAAAAAGGTGTTTAGGAGCATAAAACAAGATTTATACCAAAATCATGAAAATTGTTGTTTTTAATCGAATTAATTAAATTTTTATGAATAAAATATATCCTACGTAACCTTAATAACAAATCCAAAATATTATTATACATTAAATAAATTTATTTAATAAAAACAAATGACATTTTAACTAAAATAGATATTTTCAAATTTCACTGAAAACCCAATATTTTTAGACAAAATAAGAACATTTCACACTAAGATAATTTTGATATTATGATTTCAAAAATTATTTCACTTTGTCAAAAAAAGATTCTAATGTTCTACAGATTATATATAATATTTTCTCATGAAGAGTAATTAATTCAATTTTTTGAATGAAACACATTTTTGAGGAATAAATTGACTTTACAAAAAATTCAGAGATTATTTTATATGAATTTATCAATATATTTATATTTAATGACACCTTTATAAATATTTAATATAATATTTGATATGATTTATAACCTTCTTTTAAAAAACTAGTTGATAGATATGACATTTTCCTCATATAATTTATAGGTTGTTTGAGCTTAGTCTTGCATGTCATAAATGATATCAGTAATAATGTTCTTCCTTTAAAATTCAGATGTTTTACATTATCCGCACCTTCGATAAATTTCAACCTTTCAATTTTAACCTGTTCTTATAAATCAATGTTGTCACATTTAAAAATCCCTTAATAGAAAAAACACATCGTAAAATGGTTAATGAAACTTCCTCTTAAAATACAATAAGAAATATATGTAGGTAATCTGTAATAAAAAGAAAGTGTGTTTCCAGATAAGATAGATTTATTGGGTTTTGAAAATATCGACATGGATGAGAAATGTAACACTGAATGAAACATATAGAGTTATAGAGATCACATCGAGGAGATAGTTAACAACCCAAAATACATAAATTTGTGACCGGTAAGAATGTAATTGATCCATCCGTAACCAAGGTAGATGTATAAAAAGTTTATTTCAAGTTCATATTCCTAATTTTGAGGGATTATTTATCTATCACGATAAATAACACCATTAAATGTAATTAATATACATATTATTATTTTACAAAAATAATTTCATCCTTAGGTGTTCCTTATATTAATTTAAACTTATTTTTTTACTCTATGAAATGAAAATACAAAAATGAATTTTTAAATAATATCAATTTAAAATAACTTTTAGGGGATCATAATTTCCATAAAAGAGTGAATTGTTTTTCAACTATCACTAACTATTAATCAAAAATATTTTTTTTATAAAAATCAACCAATATGGATAAATATAATATGTTAATCTCTAAAATCTCAACATTAGATAATGTCCAAATATAAAAGGTTATCTCAAACCATTCCTTTTACATCTCTAATAATTTAATTGAATTCGTCCTATACAATCATTTGGAGTAAAACTAAAGATTATATATACAAAAAACCAATATACCATCCCCTAAATTATCATTAATCTCCTAAAAATCACAAAAATTAAAAAAAGATTTTATCCTATAATAATATTCCCAAAATCAAATTAATTTTAATCTATCAAACTCTTTATGTATAAATATTAAATGATCTAAGGAATCACATAGGATAGTGTAGTTGATACACCATGTGTCCCTTTAGTTGTGGGTTCAATCCATGTGGCATTTTTTTTATGATGTGTTATTTCTCAACATTTGAGTTTCCCTCATTATATAATTATATTAAAAAAAAATTATATTTATTATCAACTCACTTTTAGAAACTAATATTTATTAAAGTGATTATTATAGTCCACACATTCAAATAATAATAATTTATTAATATTACAATAATATCTATTATCTTTTTAATCATAATGGTTATCAATAAATATAAATTTATGTCCATGAATAATCAATTCATAATTCTTCAAATAATTATCTCACTAAATTTTATACTCGATGAAGGTTTTCTATTACCATACATGTCTCCCAAAATATATTTAACCATGTTAAACTCACATCACATAAAACGTAGAATTGGTATTTATTCTTTTGAAATTATGATCAACATTAAACTAATCAACATATAATACTTCAGGTATAACCAAGGTTATTAATGGTCATCAAATATTCAAATCATCTATAATGGTTTAAAAACAACATTTAAATTATCCCATAAATATCCCACATACGTTTCAAACCTGTTGTGTGGTAAGGCCACATAAACCAGGCACCAGAATTGTGGGAAAATATAATCAACCAACTCCTTTTAGGGTTTTTACCCCATGATGAATATTTTTATAAAAAAATGTTGAGATATATATATGATAAAAATGAATAATCTCTACCTAACTAAAAAATTAATATTGTATTATATACTTAAACATATCATTAATGTCCTTCATAGGTTTATGTTCCCTAATATTATTTTTTCGAAATCCAGTTCCCAAGTCTTATACTAATCATTCTCTGATACCAACAGTAATGTCCCGATCCCAAAACTATAGATCCAACATTTACATTATTACATTTCCATAAGATACATGAGAACAAATCCCAATGAAACAAATAACATAGTAGTATTGGTAAACTATTTACATACTTAATTCTCATAATACATTTGATGAAATAAAATTACAATATAGTGATAGTAGATACTATATAACCTTGAAATTATTCAAATATTCCTTCTTTATATTTGAGGGAAAGGAAAGAAAATAAAGGTGAAATCAAATTCCTAGTATGGGTAACATACAATAAGAGATATCATCATTAAATAATGTATAATCAATATGGAAATTTAAATAACTAAAAACACATTCCATTAATCTTATAAAATGAGAATGAAGAATAATATGGCTGGAAGAAAGGATTATCAAATAATTACATAATCATATAATCTTGGAAATTATCCATAGATATCATAAAAATTGAAATAATCACATGGAAATTCCTAACTAATCTTTGAATGATATAATGAATAATGTTGTACAAAATAAACTTACCATTAAGGAATGTTTCTAGGAGTTCTTATGCAGAAGGTTTTGTTCTTAGCCAAAATACCCAAGCTAGGTTATCTCATGAGTCCTAAAAATTAGTCGAGGGTCAATATCAGGCCCCACCCATCAAATAATATGTTTATTTCATTCATCATATGAAATGGATTAATAAAACTTCAATACATAATCCTCATAAAAATTCATATTAAAAAACTTCCATTTGAAGTGTCAATATTTACTTAGTAAAAATGGCCATAAAGAATCAAGAGAAAGAATAAGGATACTATCATTAAAAAATATACCTATTAGAATATAATTATAATAATTTTTTATTTTCACTTATGTATAGAAAAACCAAAAAAATAATTATAAACATTCTTGAGAAAAATCGCCTTTTCATTTTGAAATACAATTTTAAAAAGTAAAAAATTTAAAAATATTAGAAAAAAAATTTCATTGAAAATTGTCCTTGAAACACCGAATTGATTCTTCAACTAAATGTGAGATCATAATTTTAGGAAATTCTATTCATGAAGAGTATGTTAAAACAATTATTCCTTTTAAATTTTAGAAACAAATTCAAAAAGTACCTTGTTCAGAAAATTAAATGAAGAATCAATTTAATTTTTTTCCATAAGTAAAACATGTGTAAAATTATATTTAAAAATTCACTGTAGAATATTGAAAATATATTTTAATGAAATTTATGGAATATATATATTTGTACAGAAAAGTTTCCAACCGATAAAAATAACCATTTAATTTATCATTAAACACATGATTATGTATCTTGAGTACGTTAAGAGTAGAAAATGTAATTAAAATTTATAATTTCTTGAAATAACCATAGGTGGAAAAATACATTTGGGTTTAAGATATAAATATCAATTAATTGTCCCATTTGTGACTTAATAACAAATAATCCCAAATATTGATGAGATTGTGAAATAAACCCTTACCACATTGGTAACATTTGAATCATAACGGACATGGTAGAAAAATCATAAAATGAACATTAAAACCCATGTATATAAGTAAATTCATGATATAAAATATCAATGGTGAAATAAATACATCTCATAAAAACAAATAGTTTCATAATACAAACTATGGCTCAATTGAGTGGAAAATGAGATTTAATATCTTAGAAAGATAATATCATGGAGGTGATAACTAATAAATGAATTGATTATGTTTATCAACTTTAAGTAAATACATAAAATTATAAATATAATAAAAAATAATAAAAATTCATTAAATAGATAATCTTAAAATATCAAAGATAGTTAAGAAGTAATATAACCCAATGAAATGAAATTTAGTAATGAATCCCCAAACCTCAAGTGTGACTCTTCATTTATACTATATATAATAATAATTAATAAAAATATGTTTATTATTTACTTTACTAAGAACCTTTTCAGGTTTATTATTTTATTTATTTTATTTAATGTCATTTTATGCTTTATTAGTTAATCTATTAAATTCAATTAGTCATTTTAGAGAAATTCAGTTCATTTGACCAAAATGACATTAGTGTTTTAAAAATTCTTATAGAGTATAATATTATATAATATATAGGATAATAATATTGAAATAATTTGAATTTTTATACATCAATTATACATTTTGAACAAAAAATTCAATATGGTTATTAAAAATGAACTGCAATACAATCCTATAGATGGTTATCCATACATACATATGAGTAACATTTCCAATTTTCAAGAATAACTATGGAAAGAGTATAAGTAATATTTTATAATTATAGAATCATCATTATCAGATAAATATATTATTATTTCAATAAATAAATTTATATACATTATCCATGTGATGTGGTAATGAAAAATTAATCACATCGCTTCATGGAAATGGTAATCGACACATACACATAAATGATGTTATGATTTTTAAATAAATAGAGAGGAATGAAATTACAAGATATATTGTCTTTAGATAATGAAAAATATTCCATTTATATTATATATATGTACTATTTAGATCATTAGATCCATCCATGATTGGGGGTGATGGAAATTGAATTATATTGGTTTGTGAGGCAGTAGTCCATTGTACACATGAATGATAGTTTTATTCCACATTTGATGGAAGATTAAATGGATATAGGGTATTCCAATAACCAAAAAACACCCCATTGTAGTGTATTCATTTATGTTATATATCATCATGGTTGAATAATATTTTATAGAGGTGAAATATGAAATAAAACAAAATAACTCAGTTAAAAAGGACATATCTTATTTAGACAACCTCTTTTGGTTTACACAAAAAGCCTTCCTAGGAGGGTTTTTATAAAAAAAGACCTATTGGAAATGGTAATAGATTAGTTAGGTATTTTCTAAAAGAAATTACTTTTTTATTTGGAAGAAAGGAGGATAGTAGGGTCTCTTTTATAAGTGAGGGGTGGGACACTTTTAGAATATCATAAAATATTCAATTAATATAAATTAAATTTAATGGACACAAGGCCCCAAAATGATATAATTTAAATATTGGATGAGAATAGGTTAAAATTCCATCATACAATAACATTTGGATATATATTTATTTGGTTTTTACATGTAACTATTTGTTTTAACTCTTGTTAACCTTTTTTTAAAATTATCATGATAAAAAATTGTTTACACTTTAGGGGTCAATATGGTTAAAATAAAAGGAAAATTGGTCTGTTAATTGTAATTATTTGCTGTATTTAAACATAATATAATCTATTAAACTATTATAGTCCTTTTAGTAATTATAAATCATTTTAGAAAATATTATTTACTATAAAATAACATTAATTTCATTTTAGGAACTTTACATATAATTGTAATTTGAAAACAACATGATAGAAATGGAATTCAAAGGTAATTAATTTAAAAAACTTTTTAAATTTCATTTTTATATAAAAACATTATGGAGCACAATAATTCTTTCCAATTATATTTCATTTAATATTTTTAAAACCGTTAATTTTAATTTTATATTTACTCAATAAATATTTTCTCAACACTGTTTAAGCATTTTTGGTAATTATATCATATTTAAAATTTTAAATAAATTTCCATGATAAAAAATCAGTTGTATTTAAAATGAATAATTAGAAGAAAAAAATTTGTCGCTATTATACCTTTCATGAAATATTTTTGTAATTTAAGGTAAGTAAGTGACAATATTATCTTTATATTTTACATAAATATTATAAAGGTTAAATTCAAAGAAATATGGAATGATGTGGACATATATTCGATACATGGATGCAAATATAAAAAAATCATAAAATAATAAAATTACATTAGTTAGTGTCATTATTTAGTCCCTATCATATTATTTTTAATATTAATTACCTGATTTCCCGTTTTTCTAGTGATAATTATATGATATAGTTATTATTCATAATGATTAAAAATTTAAGGAGAATGTTTGATAAATTTTTACATAAATATTAATAATATAGAATAAATTATTTAGGACTCAATTAATAGAATAGGTAAGAACATAGATTAAAAGAATACTTTCAAAATGTGGTGAAAAACCGTTTTTTAAGAAAATGAATTTTTCAAGGAAAATAAGATTTTACATTAAATAAAAGATTAAGAATATTCATTATATGAATTCCAGTTCATATATATAAATATATACTGTATAATTTTATTTTAATTCATTTCTCATTGTATTTTATTTTAATTAATTAAAATTAGAAAACATTAAGCACTTGCAAAAAAATTTTAAAAAAATTTGTTTTTAAGAACATAAATATATGTATTATATGATAATGAAAATTTATAATATAAAGAAAGTTGATTTGATTTCTATAAGAAAAATAGACCATATTAAATTTTAATACCATTTTGAAAATATAACTGGACATTAAATTACTATATTTTATGTAAATAAATGACAGTTCTACTAAAATATATATTTTTCACTATTCATAAAAACTCACTTTTTTCAAAAAAGAATCTATAAATTTCAACCTAAGATAATTTTTATATTATTATTTCAGAAATTAAAACCTTTAATTAAATAAAATTTATAATAGTTCTATAAATTAGTTATAATATTTTCACATTAAAATCAATAAACACCATTTCTAATGAAACATATTATTAGAGATTAAAATGAATTTACAAAAAACATTGATAGACTTTTTACTATGAACTTGTTATGAAATTTAAATTGAGAAGGACCTATTTATAATTAATAAATTTTTAATCAAATTTATACTTTTTAATTCAATGTCTTTGTTGTTACGATAATATTTAAATAATATATTTGATGGGTTGTTTAAATTCAATGTTGCGTGTTATATACGATATCAAACATGATGTTTTTATTTTTAAATATTGGGGTTTTAAATATGTTGTTTTTTAATTATTAGTAACTATAAAATCCCTCTATGTCTTAGTAGTGTACTCACCATTGTCAGTGGGAGGCAATCCTTGCCTTTATGTCTCTTTTACTTTTAAGGTGGATGTAGAGAGGAGGGAAGCTGATGGAGGAATAGATGGGAATTTAAAAATTACACTAGGGAAAACCAAGATTTCCTCTACATGAACATACATATAGAGAAATCTAGGGTAATTATGGACCATTTCATTAGGGATGGTTATCCTGAACTGATGGGCTCCTACCCCCATCTTAGGTGGTGAGGGAGGAGGTGTTTCAATCATATTGACCATCATCTCATATTATAACAGGATAGTGGTTACATAAAATTGTCCCTATTACTATCTTTAATATTGATGGAGTTCCCCAAGATGGACCTTCTTTGGGTCATGAGGATTTCTTCTATTTTATTCAGGACCAAAGCCAAACATAGGGATCTCATGGTAGTTGTTTTACCGCCTCCCCCGAGATAGATCTTATGGTTTAGGGGATGTCCTTGGTACGAGGAGGACCACAATCTTGGTTTATGATGTTTAATCTTTGAAATATACGGTGGAATTCATCATCATGGAATGGATAATGAGGGGTTTTAGTAGTTCCCATGATGAAGTGAGTCATCATGATCTTCTAGGTAGGTGGTAGGGGTATCGATCCCAATTAAGAGAAAATGAGACCCCACACTATGGTTGTGAGGGCTGGGGGAGTTGTGTTGATTGTTTAAGGGGACACTAGACTTTATGGAGAAGAATTATATTAGGATGGGTTTATTAAATATACCTAGAATTAGTTCTAGGTTTTCTGGTTCAAGTCTGGAAGAGCATTGAAAGGATTAGCCTATTTTTTGGCATGAGGAATCAGTCAACATTTTCGACGTGGATAGGTGTGATCCCCCTTAGGAAGATCCTAGGTAGTTTTCATTATGAGTGTGACCCAAAACTCATTTATCTTCTTAATTTAGGAATGACATATATAAAAAAAATTATCAGGAGAGTCTCCCAAAAACATTTTCCAATGTGGGGTGTGGTTGATTCTACTATACAAGGACCATAAGGGTGGTAGTGCCAACCTGTTGCACATGCTTGTAGGTCATATTAGTCTCTCTATCTAGATGGGATGACTGATTCCTATTAAATATTAAGAATCAATAAATTGGCACTCACCCTTGGATGATCTTATAGGGGGAGATAAATATAGGGTTCCCTTAGCTGTGGGAGTGGTGGCCACCATGGATGGAGCATATTTGTGCAGGGTTTCTTCACAATCAGTTCTGCTACCCCCATGCTTATATGTGGTGTGTCATTGAGTAGTTCCTATATCTTGAGTCTTTTTGGATATATGAATTCAACCATCATCAAATTATTGATTATGGTGATTAACAATGTTCCAAATGTTATTTATATTCTATAAGGTTGAGTAGTGATCCTCTTTGATAATGTCTCAGAATGGGGATGCCTATTTTTCTTAAATTATCCCTCAGTTGTTGCAGAAAAGATCAATGTTGGGAATACCATTTTATTTCTGAAACATGATGAAAATTTCTAGGATTTGGTTACATCTACATCCAGTGGAATCTAACGATACACATATCCTCACGGTTGAGGGAGAAGATCTTTATGTTAGGTTCCCCAATTCATTTTTGGATGACTTCCACCTTGGTGTGAATTTTGTTGATGATATTAATTCATTTCCTCTATTATTGTAGCATCCAAACATATAGTATTTATGGCTCCTCTTGGTTTCTTTCATCACATTCTCACTTTTCATAGGGGGTACCCACTATAACTATGGATAATGTTGATGGATCATTTATTAAAACAACATGATGGGATTTCCGTTACATTAGCAATGGATTACACCTTAGACATCATTTCCTTGTTTGGGACTCCCTAAAACATTTGATACATGTTCCAAAATATCATTCTTAGAGAAATCCTCACATGGTCTCTAGTTATTACGTTTCTTCTATCATGATACGGAGGCTACCTAAGATCAAAGTTGATGGTGACATTTGATATATCTCTATATATGTGGACATTAGACGTGTTGGTATTAAATAAATTCTTCTACTTTTGGAGGTAATGGAATCTCATGTGTGAGGAATCATAGGATTTGTTCCCAAGGAATCCCATGTTCAGCATAGTCCAACTTGCATGAGGGGTGTAAGTCATCGAGGTTCATTTCATAAATCACATAATGTTTATTACATGAGGAAGATGTTAATTTATTAGGTGTAATCAATGGTTTACAATCTTTTGGAAACACAATCATATGTTTACAGTATTTTAGGGACAGGATCAATGGTTTAAGGTCTTTTAAAGACATGGTAATATGTTTATGTTCCCATGGAGATACGATCATAGGTTTTTAGTCTTTTGGGAACATTTCATATATAATATTATATTCATTTGAGCTAAATATGGGTTATAATTTCATAGATGCGCCAAAATATGGCGTGGAACTTGTGTATATTTGGTGAGAGGTTAAGTGTGAATTCGGAGGGGGGGGGGGGATAATAATAAATCAATGTTGTTGCCTCCATATTGGATGACCAATACAATTGTGGTGGTTTTCTAATTTTACCACATTGAGGAATGTCATGTACCCTATTAAAATATAGGGATTCAACCCACATATTTTGTTTATAGTGTTTAAGGTCAGGTGATAGGACCAATCCATATTGTTTAATAACATGTGATAATGGATATCATGTGAAGTATGGAGGGACAACATGGGATTATATGGGGCTTACACATTTAAGCATTCCGAATGATGGGAGATCATATCATTCGTATCACACAAGTATTCCTATGTTTCTTACATAGGGTAGTGCTATGGTTAGACTTCATTCTGTAAGTATGTTGTCTGGAAGTTTAACATCTTACAAAAGGGATGCAATTAAAAAATTTAACTTCATACAAGTAGGACATGGATACTTTGTTTTTTAGAATATTTGTTTTGGATAAGGATGGGGTTACACATTGGGAATTCTATTTGTAGTTATGGAACATGGAAAAAAGGACATTGGACTAGAAATCCATGAAAGAAAAAATCTATTTCTCTTTAGAGGCCACCTATGGGGTAGTGTGATGGGGGCCCCCAATTTTAGTGTTCCTATGTTTAGAAGAAATAGGTGACCAAACTATCTAGGTCATCCTTGGAGAAAAGGGTTTGGAAATCAGGATTCAAAGATCAAATATCATTTCACTTCATTGTTATATGCATCCAATATGAATGATTGAAATTATAGAGACACATTTTGAGAAAACTATATATATTTAGTACTCTTAAATAACATTAGGAATTTAATGATAACCAAATAGAAAAACCTATCACATCATATCAAATGTGTTAGACTAAAATATCATCCTTATTCTTACTATATATTTAGGATTTTTTTAATCTCATTAAACCTCTATACAATTCATTTCATATCTCTTAGTTACTAACTGATAAAACCATCCCATTCAAATATTTGGATAGTAAAATATTAAAATTATTATAGTTTGAATAATTGTGAGACTTAGGAATTATATTACTAATGTAAAAAATCCTTCAATATACTATTCAAACTCAATTACTTTACATCATCCAATGTTATGATGTAAAAAATATTTATTTTCATATAAATATCCATAAGATCATCATCATTAACATCTGTGGAAACCATTCCATAAAATATTATCCATGAGAATCATTTTTTAGAATATGTAACTCTTAAATTTGTTCTTCATCAACACATTCTAAACTCTGTTATAATATATAGTGACTTTTACATTATTTCAATATCATAGTGTAATATTCTACATTACAATTTATTAAATTACCAAAAAATAGCATATTAAGTGATATTAAAATTTAAATTTAAAATGAATAATAATATATTTTCTTAACATGTATATACTTTGTTTCCATAAATACATTGTCTTTCCTCTTATATAACACATTATCTTCAATATATATTGCTACTATAGAAATACTAATTTATATTTATGAAAAAAATTATTTCCTTTAGTGGAAATATTTAATAAATAATAATGTATATCAATATGATATATGGTATTTTATGTCCTCATATAATTACTCTAGAAATAATAATTCATTCATAAAATATGGAATTGATAGCGTAGTGATCAAATCCCTAATTTCTTTTTAAAAAAATTAGATAAACACTTTTTTAAAAGATAAACAAATTAAACATCATCTTCTTATCAACACATGCTAAAGAATTTGATGAACCATGAACCATGTGAATTGAATCTATCGTCTCATATTATTCACATGAATAGATTTTTATCAATAAAATTATATTGTCATATATGTGAAATGATATGATAACACACATCACATAATTAGAACTATATAAAAATGATATATTACATTATATTCAAATATATGATTTAATAACACTTTGTTTCTTCCTTTATATGGAAAATATACGAATTATCAATTATTCCCTTAGTTTTTAACATTTTTATATTTAAAACATTTTTATAGTTTAAAATCATAATCTCTTAAAAATCAATGAATTTGTTTTCATAAACTGAACACTGGACATGGTCATTCAATGGAATTTCCCCAAAGTCCTTTCGGTATTATAAAAAATCCATCATATGACTTCATTACTCCTCCTTCAATACACCACATTTTGGTTTCAATGACCTTGGATAGATATTTAATGAACCATTACTGGAGTCCCAAAAAGATGTTTCTAATACCCTTTTTGAAATTTTAACAATATTTTTTTAACAATATATTAATTGAAAATAGATATTATTCTCCATTCTATGTTCCATAGAAAAAATTGGGAAAAAAATTGTAAATATTTCATGAAATCGTTCTCATTATCAGAAAATTTTAAACAATGGAAACATAATGAATTCTATAACTAGAGTAATGAATAACAAAACCTTTAGTCTCACTACGTCATTAACATACATAATCATATTGAATGTATGAATAGATACTGAAATTCCATTGGTTATCTTATATTTATTTTTTTCAAACCTCATGTTAATTGTTTTTTGTTTCACAAAATCTTCTAGATTAATTTTTTGAACAATTTCAATAGTTGTTTACTTAGGATGGTATTACCCGAACTGATATTATTTTTCATCTCCTAAGAATAACCATATGTTTTTATTCCAATATAATAATTTTTACACATAATATTATTTATGTTATTTTTCACATGGAAAAAATATAAGATGATTATAATACTTATATATATAATATGCCTTTTTCAAATTTGTATCATGTTTTTCTATCATTTAAAAATTTCAATTATTAATTGATATCTAAATAGAATGATGAACCCTTTAGTACTTAATAATATCCATTAGTGTTCCAAGATAAATATTTCACTTAGAAATGATCCAGTTTAGTGTTCATATCTTTTCTTATCTATTTAGGGAAGAAATAATTCAAATGCTACCATATAAAAATCGGGTATTATATAGTGTACAACGCTTTTCCAAAATAGCTATATAGATAAAATCCAAACTTATTTTGTAGTTTCTAAACACTTTGTGTTTTCCAGCTAAGCATAACACAAATTAATTTCCAAACATACAAAACCTTTAAAATTGGATCATCCCATTACTATCTTTTCATAAAAAAGATAATTCAGGGGAACCATGTGTTTCCAAAACCTACCTAGTTGAATGGTCGAAATCATAATAAGTTTTCACATGGGAAGAAATCAGACAAATATAATTTTCAAAGGAGATATAATCTCACTCTCTTATCTAAAGTATTCACATAATATTTATAAATAAATCCATTGGAATCATGTTCTATCCCCCAAATAAACAGGTTTATACCATATTTATGTGTAACTCATTACAAAAATATTTAACCAACTTGAAGATATGTTGCATTTCTTTCAATAAGAATGATATAAATATGTATTGAGATTTGAATCTTAGAAGGAAGTTTTAGTATCCAATAAATTGTGATGATAATATTCATTAAATTATTTTTAATGAATTTTATTTTCTATGTATTAATTTTAGATATTATACAGATTATTTTTAGAGGATGGAATAAATAGGACATGAGATTTTGTGGCCCGGTGTGTCTAGAATTATTTTTTTTAATAATATTAAATATCATGTAGGGATAGTTTTCTTGAAAAAATATAATAACTTCTAATTGGAGGATTAGGTTGAAAAATAATGCCTCTATTGAGTTCAGAGTGTGAGATTTTCCCTAGGTGATACATAAACATTATTGGCATTAATTGTTTCCATGAAGGCAATGGAGGGATAATAAAGAAAATAAATATAGTAAATTATTCATTTTATTTAACATGACATAACTAACTGACCTATATCCTATATAAAAACTAATATAGATAATTTTTAGGGTTGGCCACATAACCCCTTAAATTTAGGGGATCCATTGGAAAGCGTTCAAGGATATTCTATGGGTAAATGACAACTGGATCGTGGATCATCGATCGACGTGTGATGTGACTTGAGGATCATACCAGTGGAAATGAGGAAAATTCCTTCTTAATAAATGATTAATCCATCATGAGGTAATACATTTTTATTATTCATATATATCCTTGTTTTCTTAACCTATGAAGTACAAAAGTTAATAAACAAACATATTTTTTTTCATTTTTATCTTATTGTGAGTATAGACTTATTCTATGGGGATCCATTGGGGAATTATTTATTTGTTTTGGATCTTCATTAGTCATTCAAAGGGAAACCAATCATGTCCAGTGAAACAAAACTAAGGATCATTATTCTTTTTCATGTTTTTTGGATTTCTCCCACTGTGATTTGGGAAAACATTTTTTTGCCAGTGGTTTGATAAATAGCATATAAAAATTAGTTTTGAACTCATTTCATGGAATAATGGATTGTTATCATATATTTGGGTAAGGATTCACAACGAGATCAAGATGAGTTAACGATGACGAGTGATTGGGATTAGTCTTATTTTTTTGTTCATTCAAGTTTGATGGAATGGTTACGGATGAAGTATGATGGTTTTTTTTGAAGAATTTTTTATGTCTGGAATCTAATGAGAAATTCTAGTAATATTTATCCATTCCTGATCCATAACCTTCAATGTGATTCATGGATAGATTGGGAATCAGTAGGTATTGGTTATAAAACATGAAAAGATCCATGGGGTTTCTGAAAAGCCACACTATACAGTGTGTAGGGAATGAACAAATGCCTTATATAGGGCTCTAGATGTGTAACTAGGGTTCCATGTGGATTTAAGTATCACATAGTGTGTGACCCTTGTCACATGGTGTGTGAACTTTGTAACATAGTGTGTGACATGTCATGGTGGTTTGGCATGTACCCAAAGAGGTTCATGGACATGGTCATGGCTGGCTGGGAATAAACATGGCCTTAAGAAAATAGATGGACTAGGAGTACATGGGAATGGACATATTTTGTACACAACCATAGAAATGAACAAGAGAACATGTTTTTTTACATGGGAAAAACATGTCTCTAATGGGACACACAACATACTTCCATTACATGTCATGTACACCCTTTATAGAAGGCTTTGAGCCATTTCCCTTTTCAGACAAGACTTGATTATTTTGGGTATGTTCCCTTGATCTATTCCCCAATGGTTTAGTATGGAATAACATCATCCATATAGGATGGAGATCCCATCAGGGGGACTTAAGTCATGGATAGATTTTTTGGAATCCTTCTATGATCCTAGAAGTGTGATACTCTATCATCATTTTTACCTAGGTAGATTTCATGGTATCTTTTTGACCAACATTATGTGGGTGTTGATCTTCTATTTAGTGGATTTTTTTGGATTGAATTATTGTTATACCCCATGAACTTGGGTTTGATCCTAATTTGTGTTTTGTATCTCTTCAAAATTACAACACATACTTCATATGTCCAGACATGATGAGAACTAACTCTCAAACAAATTTTATCAGGGATTTTGCACCTATGTGGTGAGTTCTCTCGAAGTGAGTGTTTTGTGAAACCATTAGAAAAAAATCATAGGTTGGAAGTACTATTGTGATATTACTTGATATTATGTATCTTTTGTGAGCATATTTATATATTCTTATTATATATGTCATCGATGAATATATACCTATAATGAACTATCTATTATTCTTGATTCTATATTCACAGTGATTTCGAGGTGTCCTATGGGGTATTATTATGCTCAACCCTGGATGAGATTTTTCCAAACATGTCATGTATTATAAAAATGACCAAAAATTTTATGGATCCTCAGAGGGACTCGAAAAAGTATGTTTTTAGTGAATTGGATAGAATGTGGTGTGTTCCTATGGTTATGTTGGCAACATTCCACATCCACTTCATAGGTTGGAATTTTTTCTATTTTCATTATGGTGGTATTATATTTGTTATTTTTAATTTATAAAACATGTTTACATACTCTGATGGTGGGATTTTTGATATATGCATGCATGGTTATTAGTAGTGTTAAATTTCATAATTGTATGGGATTCGAGATATGTGAGTGTGTATATGTAAATTAGGATATGGAATCCCATGTGTGTGATATGACTACTCAACATGTTTCACCAACCCCTGGCCTATTGGATGAATACTGAGGGTAGTATTGACATGATCTCCATTTTTATAGTTTGTGACATAGTTGTACTTGAGGAGTCATTTATAACTTAGGAATGAAGTCTTTGTGATTGGTTTGGGTTTTATAAAAATAGTGTTAAGTGTTTCAAGTTTATATTTCACGTCAGGGACTACAGTGTCGGTGTGATGGCCTCTATATCCATACACCAAGACTTTGATCACTTACCTTTATGATTGGTATATGTAGGTATTGGTTTTAGGGAAAAAACATTTGTATATGCATCATATTGGAATGAGTTTTGGTTTTCATATCCTTTTTGAGTTAGCTCCCCAGATATTCAAATTGACCTTTGAACATCATTTCTATTTTAGGATGCCAACATCACATAGGCCAACATGGATTTATCATTAGGATTATGAGGATGATTTCCTTAGTGATGAGGATTCATTAAAGGAACCTGTTCAGGTTGTGTTACCTCTAGCAGACGAACTAGTCTTTCGACCACCTATTGAGTAGTAGATGGTATCAACAATACCATTGGATGAGGTATGCAGTCTGAGTGCACTTCAAGAGTTTCAACAAAAGTTCCCCCTTAGGTTTCAAGGGTATGCCTCCCCAAATGTGGATGAGGGATATCATGAGGTAGTGACACATGTATTCCTTAATTTTGGGATACCAATATATTATTTTTGATCCTAACAATAATCCTTCAAAATGGAACTGTAGGAATATGGTGGGGCTTTCTGTTCCAGTAGTATAATGTGGAAACTCTTTCATGGTCAAGCATTGAGATAATATTAAAATATGTGTTTTATCTAGCTACAAAGAGTGCTATGTTCACTCACGAGGTTCTACATTGCCGATATGGTAGTGAGATTGTGGTGGAGTATTCCTCGAGTTTTACCAACCTCTCTTCGTACTCAATGGATATATTGAAAGATCATCTCTCTTAGGCTCATACCTGTGAGTGAGGAATATGTATAGGCATCAGAGCTAGTTTGATAATTCTATGAATTGCTACATATACAGGGGTACAAGGGTGTTCTTTGGTAGTTGATAGTTTCTTGGCTGAGCAGACATAGATATTTGGTGCCAGGAGTGGGCACACAAAAGTAGAGACTTCGATGGTAGGTAGACAACATCAGATGTAGGCACCCGGGCCAGTGAGATGTTTTATGAGGAGGTTACAGGATAGTGGTTTGTTGGTTCACGGTGTGCATGATAGATTTAGTCAGGCTAGGGAGAGGTAGTTTGACTCTTCTGAGGGTTGGGGTCATCAGACATGAGATTTTCGAACCCAACGTATACTTGATAGAAAATTAAAAGATCAGCCCCCTGAACAGAGGTAGTAGGAGGAGTAGATAGGTCTTCATGGTGTAAAGCATGGAAGAAGAGCTGAGAGAGTATCTAGAGGTGTTAGATGTTTTTTTGTTACCACCACCACCTCTATGTGGTCCACACTTGGCTCAAAGAGCTAGGGGATATGGGTGATGATAGTGGTATGTGGTCGATGATTATGATAGAGAGGCTTGAGGGATAATTTGTGGTATGATTGGTGTATTTTTTAACTTATATCTTTTATTAATAGAGTAATGTGGGATTGATTTTTATATTTCCAAATATTGGGTTTTATATATTTATATTTTCGATTGAGCCCTTCGCTTGACCATAGTGCTTAAAAACTCCTATAGGAGGTGACTCAGTAATCACACATTTCATCCAGCGATGTGACCCGATGATTGGTGGTGATATTTTTATTTGGGATATATTTATAAAAGCAATAAGATCTTATGATGTCATCTTAGGTACAAAATTTTTTTAATCCCCAGACGTACTTTTCCTGTTGAGGATGTGGTTTTTCAATAGTGATGGTATGCGGTTTTCTTTTGTTGGTAAAAAGGAAACATTGGAAGAGAAAGATGGACTCATGAATAGGAGGATATATCCAGTAACTCATTAATTTTCTAGTATGACACATGGTGAAGTGGATGCTCTGTTTTTTCTATTTCTTGATGTGGTGGTGGAGTATGAGGACGTCTTTCTTTAAGATGTTCCGGGATTACATCCCAGTGGAGTGATAGACTTCAATATTAATATACACACTGGGATGATCCTAATATATGTAACATCATATCATATGGATCCCATAGAGCTTTATGAGATGAGGGTGTGCTTGCAGGACTTACATAGGAAGGGATTCATGAGACCCAATGTTGCAACATTGGTAGCCCCAGTATTTTTTACCAAGAATGTGGATGAGATCTTGAGGTTGTCTGTGGATTACCATTTCTTAAACCAAGTGACGGTTAAGAATAATTATCCACTATCATGGATCGATGACATCTTTGATCAGTTCAGAGGGGAATTATAGTTCTCAATGATTGAACTCAGACCTGACTATCACCAACTACGAGTACACGATGAGGATATAATTAAGATTTATTTTCAATGTCATTACAGTTACTATGAGCACTTTGTGATTCCCTTTGTGATGATGAACACACCAGAAAATTTCATTGGACTCATGAACTAGATCTTCCATCCTTTTCTAGACTAGAACATGATAGTGTTAGTAGATAATATTCTAGTGTAATTGCTGTCTGAGGAGGATCACAGAAGTCACATGAGGGTTCTTCTACACATACACCAATATAAACAGTTTTATGGGAGGCTAAAAAAGTTCCATTTTGGAATACAGAAGGTCCCCTTTATGGGACATGTAGTCTCTTAAGACGATGTGGAAGTAGACATGGTGAAGGTCGATGTCGTCTTATCTTGGGATCCACCCTAGAGCATGAAATAGGTATGAAGATTCCTTGGGTTGTAATGATACTATTTAATTTTTATACACTATTTACCCAGATATCAAATTCATTAAAATCGTGGACCGAAAAGAGGAAATATTTCATGTGGTCAGATACGTTCTGATTATTTTTTTTGAAATTGAAGTAGATATTGGTGAGTGCTCCCATATTGTGATTTATATAAGAGGGTGTCAAGTACATGGTGTTCTGTAATTCATTAGTGACTGGTCCTGGTTGTGTTCTAATACAAATGCAGGCTGTAATTGCATATGGTTCTAATTAGTTAAGAACACATAAGATGAACTACATGTCCCAGGATCTCGAGTTAGCAATTTTAGTCTTTTCACCGATGTTGTCGTTACACTACCTGATGGTAGAGAAGTTGTTTTCTTTGATTCTAACAAAAGGAATAGAAAGTTTATTTTCTCTTAGAAGGATCTTAAACTGATATAGAGGTTATCACAAGGGTTCCTCCAATAGTATAAGTTTGATATTTTCAATACCTTTGGGAGGGGGAATGTTGTACCAGTTTCACTCAGTAAGAGATCTTGTTTGTAGTAATTAAGTGAGGTATCATAGAAGTTATACTTGTTAAAGTTATCCTTTATGGATTGGGATGGAAGAACTTACATATAGTCGATGGTTGTTACTCAATTTATTTTATAGTGATTGAAAGAGAAACACCTTGAGGATACAAACTATGAGATCATGCATCCTCAGATATCCACTATACATGGTCATGATGGATTTTCTAAATTTGGGGAGAATGTCATTCATTTAAGAGGATTGATGAAGGTACCAATGTCATTATAGGAGAAGGTTCTATGAGATTTTCATACACCTTCCATGGTAGTATATTCTGGTGTTGAATAGATGTACCTAGACCTTTTACATAGCTTTGGTGGCTAGGTATTAAGAAGGGAGTTGCATAGGTAGTCTCTCGATGTCTTACTTTTCAATAAGTGAAGGTGGATCACTAGGTTCTAGTGGGTTTAGCTCGTCCCCTTTATGTGAAAGGGAGGAAGTGGGATGAGATATCCAAGGACTTTTTGATAGGGTTATAACATAAGTACATGGGACATGATTCCATCTAGGTGATCATAGACCAACTCATCAATTTATCCAACTTCATAGATATTCGAAAGTAGATTTTAGTAGAGGGATTGTGATTCTTCTACTTGAAAGAGACATTCAGGCTCTATGAAGTTCCCATTGAAGATAATTTCATACCGTGATGATCTCTTCACATATTGGTAATGAAAGGGATTATAGGAGGCCTTTGGGGATTAGTTGTGTTTGGGTATGGAATTTCAAACCAAGACTTACAACCACACTAATCTTATAATTCAGGTTCTATAGTAAATTATATGGTCTTTAGTGTCATATTTTGGCTATATTTTTAAGGATTACATACCATTGTTGGAGTTTTCAATCAATAACAACTACCAATCTAGTGTCGGTATGAAAATATTTGTGGGTTTTATTAGATCCCATGTAGGTCACCACTATTCTGTACTATCCTAAGAGCATTAAGATTAAGGGCATATAGATCCTTTTATTCACTACAGATAAAGTGCAGATCATCCACGAGTAGATGAGGACTGTAGAGAGACATCCGAAGTCTTATGTAGATTGATGATGTGGTCCTTTGGATTTCGAGGAGAGAGACCATGTGTTCTTCCAGGTCCTAGATCATCATGGATTTTGGAGATTTTTCCAGATATGTATGATATATTTGAGACTCATCGACTCTTTCTAGATTCTATATAGAGCTAGTGATTTAGTTTATCGCATAGCTCTACCCCTGCAGTTAGATCGGGTACCCAACATCTTCCACATGTCGTCTTTGAGGAGGTACATGAAAAACATGTCACATGTTATCGAATGGGGATTGATGGACATCTAGGATGAGGATACCTCTTCTAAGTACCCAATAGTGATTATGGATTAGCAGGACACGATCTTTCATGGGAGATCAATTCCCTTAGTGTGTGTCTGGTGGCGGTACATGAATCTTTAGGTGGGAACATGGGAGAGGGAGACCCAGAAGGATTTTTAACCCCCATATCTTTGTGTGGTATTTTTTGGATTTCTAGGTTGTAAAGCCCCAAATTAAGGAGAATTTAATGACATTGATTTTATATATATTAATTTTTGATATTATATGGATTATTTTTCGAGCTAGGCCTAGATACGACATTAGATTCTAAGGCACGGTGTGCCTAAAATTAATTTTTGAAATATATTAAACATATTAAATATCACATCGGTTTATATTTCTTATTAAAGTGGAATAAAATCAAAATGGAGGATAATATCCAAAATCTGAGGCTTCCATTGATTTTAGATCTTGAAATTTACCCTAGAAATAACATAACCTTTATCTGCATCATACATTTTCCTAAATCCAATCACTGGAAAAAGAATAAAATTAATAAAAAAATCATTTATTTTATTTAACTTAACATCGTGACCTAATATAACACCTATATAAATGATAATTTGGATAATATTACAGGTTATCCATAGAACCTTGCAATTTGATTGGAGTTGTTAGAGAGTATCATAGGATCTTTTGTGAGTGAATGATGACTAGATATTGGATCGTCGATAAGTGTGTTACGTGAATTGAGGATCTCACAAATTAAAATTATTCATATTTTATCTTCATCAATGATTAATCCATCTCTAGGTAAGATGTTTTTATTATACATATTTACTCTAGTATTTATATCATTAAAAGAACACAAATCAATCAAGGGACAAATTGATTTACTATTTGACTGTATTGTGGGTAAATATTATTTAGTAGGGATATATAAATGAAATGATTATTTGTTTTTGATATTAATTCATCATTCTAATGGAAATTGATTATGGCCAACCAATCACGGCCAAGGTTCATTACGTGTTTTCCGTTTTCATGTATTTCACAAACTATTCTTTGTGCGATCATCACTAGCATTTGGTTTTGGATTGTGGTTCAAAAAATTGTCGATAAACCATCATTATGAACCCATTTATTAGGCCAATAGATTTTTATCATAGATCATGGTCAGGATAAATGATGAGATTGAGCTGTGAAGATGGTGATGATAGATCATGATCAGTCTGATGATTTCTACACATTCCAGTTCTGTAGCGTAGCTATGGAAGGTGCATGATGACATTTCATGAGTGGTTTGGAATTTCAGATTACATTAAGAGATGATAGAATGGAATATATAGAGGTGATCCATACACTTTGGTGTGAATCATGATTGTATAAGAGATTTGGAGGCATGGGAAATGGCATGTGAATAGATCTATGTGTTTTGTGAAAACCTACACTACATGGAATGTAGGTTATGAACACATGTCGTGTATAGGGCCCTAGATATGGCAATAGTGTTCTGGGTGGAGTGAATTATCACATGAATTGTGACCCCTATCACATAGTGAGTGACATTACATATTGATTTGGTTTGTACATAGAGAGGTACATGTACATAGACACAACTATCTGGGCATAGAAACAACCAAATAGGAAAAACGACCATCAGTACACAGGCTTGGAAACACTGTGTAGACATGAATGAAAAAAATTCATGGGAATGATTTATTTCCTTAGAAATAACCCGGTTCTTAATTGATATGTCATGTACTTCTCGTACATGCTATATATCCCCTTTAAGGAAATCTTGGATCCTATATTCTGTTCAACATGGACAAGTTGATTGGACATGTTATCCTGATCCATTCCCCTTAGGGTTTAGTATGGAATGAAACCCTACATACATAATGGTGATCCCTTTATACAAACATTAGTCTTGTATTGAGTTGTCTTAATACTTTTATGATGCCTAGAGTGTGATCTTCTATTATCATATTTTCCAATTTGGAGTTCATGGAATCATTGTGACTAACACAACTCATGTGTCGATCCTCTACTTCATGGGTTATTACAGATTTATTTTTTAGTACAAAAAATGTCTTTGGGTGTGTTCCTCATCAGTTTATCATATCCCTTCAGAATTACTACATGAAATTTCTATGGAGATACCTGATGAGCATGACCTATCAAAAATCTTCATCAGTTGTTTAAACCTCAGTGAGCGAGTTCCCTTCAGAGAGAATGTAATGTGGAACCATCGAGCAAGAATACTAGTATGGTAGCAAAGTTGTAATCTTATATAAGAATATGTTTCAATTAAGATTATATTAGTAAGTTCTTATTATATATGCAATTGATATATATAATTGTGATGAGATGAATATTATTCTTGATGTTATATACCTCATTATTTTGTGGTCTCCTTCTAGGTATTGTTGTACTCACCCCTACATGGGATTTTCTCACACATGTCGTGTAAGATATTCTCTTTGTTCATCTATGTTTGTCATTGAGTTTTTTTAGCCTTGGTGGTCGAGTCTTGTTTGAATATGAAGAGTCTTGTTAGAGAAAATGACTAAATGTTCTATAATTTATTCTTATTGAGTTACCTAAGTATGTGTATAAATGTATAATAATTTCAGGGGTTCATGATATGTTAGGTTGCTTTAAAAAGGATTTAGATATTTAAACCGAAAAATGTGTTGAAAAATCAACAATAGAAAATTTACACTTCATACAAATGAATTACACATCATTTAATTGGTCATTGGTTTTGACTAAATAAATATGAGGCAATGGTTTTTTTGGTGAATACCATTAAAAACATATACATGACATGTACCCACATTACACATCATTCAAATGCTCGACCTACTGTTTTAAAAATAATTTGTGGCTTCTTATCATTCTAATCCACAATAATTCTCTCCTCTCGATCCAAGGGAATTATCCAAGAGATTTTGGAGGTCCAAATTTTTTTTTACTTCCTATTTATGTGATAAATCTATTTTAAGATTTTTTAGTCCAGTTTCTTACTTCTGTTCTGTATTCTCCAAACAATGTGGGGGAATCCTTTGATCAATTTTCTTTTTGGTTTTGATCTTGATCAGTTTTGATCAAGTAAACTCTTTTTAATTTTCATCACATTCTTCCTCTTGGTTGTTGTCCATTGGAAGTGTTGTTAGATCATTAATAAAATGTATGAGGTCAAAATATTAATCCTATGGATTTATAATTTCCATGTTAATGAAATATTGGGTTTGTACCAACATAGTATGAACCCAAATCAATTTAATAAATGAATGAGATTATGCCATGAAGTCCTTTGTTTGAAATTGGATTCCTCCCTATCTTATTATTTCAATTTGGGTGATAAAACCTTTGAATATAAATGAATTGTATAATGGAATAAAATTGTTTTAACATTACTTGTGACATAGGGTGATTTCTTGTGACAGATTCAATAATTTTTTATTTATTTCTTATTGATATAATAGTTAATTAATTGTATTTTTAATTACAAGTGGAATATGAAATAATAATTGTAATTCACATAATTAACCATTGTGAATTATGATGTGATATTTTGAAATCTATTCTATATTAATGGAATTGTTTTCCATGCTGTAATGATTATATATCTTCCTCATCCCTGCAACTTGCACACTTATATGTTGTAATGATGAGAATGAGCTAGACCAAACCAGCCCCATACTATAGTGAATATATAGAGTGGGATATTTCATATCCCATGTTGTAATGATTATAGTTATTTGACCAAGAGTGTTGTAATTCTTATAAGGCATTGACTAAGAAATTATATAATGCATATAAATATTTTACCCATATTTATTGTTGGGACTATAAAATGGTTATATGCTGGTGGTTGGCATGGTGGTAAGATAAAATCAGAGATATTCTAGCATGGCTCAGAAATAGATTGTTTTCGATGGTTATAATGTTGTTGTTATCTTAGCTTTAAGACATTTCAGGAGCTATTCTAACATAGGGCCAACTATTGTTGTGGTTACATTTTAGTAATTTTGGAAATTATTAATACACAAAATTATATATTTATTGAATTCAAGTACCATTTATAAATAATTTTTTCAAACATAGTTGTGTTAACCTACTAAGTTATAATTACACACATTTCGAGACACCATTTGGTGCCTGAGTAGATAACCATGATGCAGGTTTGGACTAGGTAAAATGACCTTGTTGTTGATTTCTTATTTTTGGATGGGCTAGAATTTTGAGTTTGGACAGATATGGGGTTTGAGACCAATGACTTTGAGTCATTTATCTGAGACTACTAGTATGTTTACAATATTTTTCTATACTTTAATTTAGATAAATTCCATCACATCATTACATTATTCTATATTTATTTATTTTATTATTTTTTTGGATTTTAAATTTTGTCTTTTTCTATGTATCTACTTCGATTATTTCGATTTCATAATGAATTGTTCTAGTACTATGATGCATCCTACTAGGGTTTATAGACTCTCCAATATACATTTCATAACCCTACTTATAGTCAGTAGCCTTTGGAGTATGGGGAGGTGAAATTATGTTTTCATAAAAAAAAAATTTTTCCACGTGAATGAGTGATAAATTGAGGGATGTTACAAAATGGTATCAAAGGAGAAGAGTTTCTTTTCATTTTTAAATACATTTTTGGGAATGGTAGTAAGAATACTATGATGTGTTGGGACATGGTGATGATCTTCATCATGGGACTAACTAACCCATGTATGAAAAAAAGTACATAGGGATGGAATAGTTGTTTATGTTGAGTGATTTTTACAATTGGTGTTATTTCACCATGGGAGATTCTCATGTTGGGTGAGGTTATTTTTTTATGGTCCTATTATTTCTAAAGATTTGAGCATGGGGTCCAGTATGGCATGATATGATAATACATACATCATAGTATGAACATAGGGATATATTAACATGAATTTCATACATTTGGGAAATATTTATTCCTCATTTAATATATACTATCATGTTGAACTATGATATAAGATATATGCTCTCTAGTTAAAAAAAATTAGTGGTCATGTCTTTGAAAAAAATTCCTATCTATGTCTAGAGAGACCAAGTATTAGTGGTTCTCTATTGCATTTACTTTTTGGGTTGACATTGTTGTTAGTTAGTCCTCAAACATGTGTGTTTTACTTATGGATAAAATTCATCCTCTTCAAATTTTACATGAGAATTAGAAGAGTGGAAATCATCACTCTCCTAATGTAGATGAATCAGAGATTACTATATTTTATAAATGGAATATGTATTTTATACATCACAGTAGCTTCTTGAGGTTCATGAGATCCAGGGAAAGGGATAATTTTTGTTCAATTAATTTGATTTCTATGGTGATAAGAGAGTTTTAGATTAACCATCTTCGTAGGTTTAATGGGGAAGGGGGACCTAGGCAGTCGAGTTCTAGATTTTTTTAGGGTTGGAATTCCATAAGTATCTCGAGACACCTATAGATAGTAGAGTGAATCTTGCTATGTATATGCTTCGTAAACCTTTCTAGTGTTGTGGGAAATTATTAAGGAAGATGATTATTAGGATGAGCTTTATTGAAATTACTTCAAGATGAATTTATTGATCCATTTATTTCCCAAAAACATGAAAGATGAAAAAGATAATGAGTTCATCCATCTGACGCATGAGGGCCTTTTATTTTTAGACTATGCTGGATGTTTTACTGACCTACAGTGCTTTACACCATATTGGGAAGATGATTATATGTACAAGGTGATATATTTATAGGAAGGTATTTGTTATTATATTAGGTCACAGGTCAATAGATTCCATTTAAAAATAATTGATGGTGTGATAAACCTATAACTCACCACAGGCGGAAGCCCAGGCTAGGGAAGCAGGTTTGTAGCTCTGTGTGAGCAGGAATATGGTGGTTTCTTCTGTGGAAACTGATTCATTGGTGTTGTTCCATGCGCTACAAAACAAAACCAAGATACCATGTAGCATTATTTATACATTTAGGCGCTGCCAGGCTGTTATTGGGGCGTGCCTGAAGATCTCTCATATATGGAGGGAGGGAAACATGGTGGCAGACTTTATGGAGTCTACGACAACATCAAACAATACTTTTTATTCCTTCTCATCTTTGGGGTCCATTCCTTCTGAGGGTATGATGTTTGTCATAGATTATGCTTTGGGGTTGCATTACTTTCAACCCTCGTGACTTATTTCCTTGTATCGGGATTATTGATTGAAATAAAAATGTTAACTTTCAAGTCAAGTCTATAACTCACCACAAAAGGTAATCTAAGAGGATCCCTAAGTAGTGGAAAGGATGTTTTCACTGGGTGATATAGGAGTAATTATTTTAGTGGTAAAAAGGGCCTTTATTGTAGTTGCCACAAAAAATGTAGTTGGAAGAGAAGTTAGTATAAGGCCCCAGCCTTAAACCTTACTTAATCTTGAGTTATTACAAGATTACACATTGAGGATCTTTTTGGGTTTAGAGTTTTAGAGAATTAGATCAAAAAACATGCATTACATTCCACATATAAACAAAGTTGTTACATAAAGATAGTATTCTTCATTCCCATCAATGGAAACATATTTAAAATAAACATGGATTATTTCTTGACACTTCTTTGACACTATCATCATAACATGTACCTTTCCCGTGACCTGTGAAAAACATTTCAAAAAAACTTGGGATGAGCATAAAAAGCTCAGTAAGGGATATTAAAATATGGAAAGGAAACATGGGTACATATATACATAAGGATGAGATCATACTTTACCCATAAAATATAAGCACTTTAACATACCTGATCAAATCCTGAATAAATCATAGAAATCATAAGACATAAAGGTAACTTGAGGCATTCATAACATTCTTACGTAGGGAGTAACCCTCTTGGAAACGTTTGGAATACCCATCACAGTATATTCCCTAAATCTCTTCAGAGAAACCTTAACGTTTCACTCCTTTGCGTTACCCAATGCATTGGAGAGCTATATCGGGCTCACCCGCCCTTAGTTTATCACAGAACCACCTGTTTTCATAATAATGCCCAAGAACATCAACATAATCATATCACATAAAACATGAATAAATGAAACATAACATTTCCACCTTTAAATCACAAGATATCAATATAACACATTGATATAAAAACATTATGAAAACCATTTTCAATACCAAAATAAAAGAAAAGTAAAACATGGTATTTATTTTTCCTTTAAAAAGATGGTATAGCTTGTAGAGGAAGCCGAAACTCAAATAACGGTCACGACGACGGAGAAGTCGTTGTCACCGCATACGTACGACAAAAAAATTCCCTTTTGTCGTTTAGTAAATGCTTCGTATAAAAAATATTCCTTTTGAATAAACGTAAACGTCAAAGGGGTTTATAGACCGTATAAAAGAAGGTTGTGTATAAAACAAAATATGCCTCAATGAAAGGAGATTGAGACGAAGTCCCATACCTCAAATCCGACTTGACCCGACCATTGTTTAATCTCCTGAATAATAAACGTGAGTTAATCTCTACTTGCTTAAGAACCTTTTCCAAGTTCATTATTCCTTTTATAAAATGTTATTAACATCATGTAATCATTTAAGTTAATAATGTTCATTTTGTCGGTATTTGGTTCTTAAGTCAAAAATAGACTTCTTACACTTACATGTTGTTAATTTAGTCAAAGGTTCGTTATATCCAAAATGATATTAATGATTTGGATAATATATATATCATATATATTCATCATATACATGTATTTATAATATTACATCACATTTAGAGGTAAGAAATGAAATGCACCGTTCATGGAGACGGTAAGCCGTACGTACGCATGAACGCTACTTTCATTTCTATTTCATATTTTCTGGAATGGAATCATAATGATATAAGAGTATATTATAATTCCAGTATAATAACATATATAATATCATTAAATTTATCCTTTACACATCCCACATATGGTATTAACGAATCAAATCACTTTCAGGGGGCGGTAGTCCGCACTTCCTAAAATGACGATATCGTGTTTACCCATAATGGAAACAATAATGTTATGCCATAAATGAAAAATACAGAGGCTTAAGGAAAGAATAAACATATTATATATCATATATAAAAATAGTGACATCATAATGGCCACATTTTAAGGTGTTAAATGAGTATTGAACAATCATCGTTTCGGGAGGCAGAATTTGGCCATCCACGGAAACTGTATGTTCTTTAACCATTTGATGTAGTTGTGTGAGAGTGTAGCTCGAATAAATCTTATAACAACATCATAGTATATGGAATATACTGGTTTTGTTACAAAACATGTAGATAAAAAGATTTTAGGGGGTTGGAGAAGCAAAATAAAACAAATGAACATGAGAGAATGAATTACCTTTAAAAGTGTAACTCCTTTTGATTTGAGCCTAAAGGCTTCCTTTGAAAGGATTATTCCCAAAGTTAATCCTCTAGGATGAGGAGAGGGATTTGGAGAGAGTAAATAAGAAGGTTTTGGCCGAGACAAAGGCTTGAGGAGTGTGTGAAATGAGGTAGAGGTGGGGGCCTTTTATAAGAGGAGAGGAGGGGCACTTTTGGAAATCATGAAACTATTATTTTATTTTCAAACGTGTTTCGAATTTATAAGGTCCCACATTGATATATTTTGAAAATAAGATGATAAGTATTATAAATATTCCCATCCAATAGTTTTTGGATAGGTGTAGGTCTTAGATATTACATTATCTTTCCATTTTATTTTAATCGTTAAATAATGTGGTCATCGCTGCATCTTCATGATGTCATAAATAATTTAATTTATTTAATGTCTAAAATTTATAAAAAAAATACTATGATGTAGGAAATATTTTTATCTTTCTAATGAGTATTTATAGACAAAAATATGATTAGTATAACCCCTTCTAAAAATTGTTTTAGTAAACAAATTTATGTTAGTGTCATTTTCACCTTTATTTAAAAAAAGGCGTTAAAGTCATTATCTCACCCAAGTGGCTCCATGGGGTCCCCTAAATCGACCCATGGGTTTTCTTGGTCGGCCATGACACAACCAATAGGGTTAGGACATGTTTCAAGCTCATCTCATTTTATTAAAGCATTATTTTTACCTTAAACTACACTAATTACCTCTAATCGCGATTAATGAAAAAAAGTTACTATTCACCAAAAATTATTTTCATCCCATTGAACCACATTTTACATACTAATGACAACCATGTATGTCGGATTTTCAAAATTCAACACACATTAGTGGTAAACTTTCATTTAACTGAAAAATCGGTTTGCTTGATTACCACTTAGTGGTTTCACTATTCATAAAAAATTGGAGTTTTTCAGAAAAATACCAAAACATCACCCTAAGCTATATTTGATATTCTGAATTCAAAAATGAATTCTATTTTACAAAATTCAAAACATATAAGTCACATTAATTAATTTAATAATTAATTCCCGCTGTCAGAGCAAATACCGTGTTTTTATGAAACAATAAGTATCAAAAGATTGACACCAGTTTAAGTCTAATTTCAAAGTGAAATTGATTCCAATGACCACCATTGGATTAAATGGTAAAAATATATTCAGATTACACATTAATACAAATTCAAAAGATAATCTAATCATATAAATAAATTAGATTAAGAATCAGTTTTGATGTAAAATGCAGTATTTTTCACTATTCAATAAAAAATGAACATTGTCAGAAAAATACCCAAAATTCAGAAAAAGTAAAATTTGATGTCCCAATCATAAAGAATAAGTTTATTTTGACAAACATAGTATATAAAATTGTCAAAATATAGATTTAAAAAGGGTTTTCCATCATAAGGCAGTAAAACAATCTTTTAAGAATATTAGTGTATTCCATGCTTAAGATTGGATTTATTTTCATTTTAAGCCTCTAAAACACTATCTAATTAATTAATAGACATAGATAAAAATATCTATTATTCATTACTTAATTGGGATGTTACATCCTTCCCCCCTTTAGAAAATCGCGTCCCCGCAATTTATTTACTTATCAAATAAATGGGGGTACTTATCCCTCATTGCATTTTTAGATTCCCATGTTGCCTCTTCCATCATGTGGTTTTTCCACAAAACCTTTACCTACTTAATCACCTTATTCCGTAACACTTGCTCCCTGTGGTCAAGAATCTGGACCGGTTGTTCCTCATAAGATAGGTTCTCTTCCAGCTGAACTACCTCTAGACTGAAAACATGAGATGGACCTGGCATATACTTTCTCAACATCGAAACGTGAAAAACATTGTGTACCTGAGATAAACTCGGTGGTAAAGCCACTCGGTAAGCAACTGATCCAACTCTCTCCAGAATTTCATATGGTCCAATAAACCATGGAATCAACTTTCCTTTCATACCAAATCGCATCACACTTTTCCATGGTGAGACTTTGAGAAAAACATGATCACCTACCTCAAAAGATAGATCCTTCCTCCCATTGTCTGCATAACTCTTCTGCCTACTCTGAGCTATTCTCATGTGCTTCTGAATCTGCTGAACTTGTTCTGCCATCTCTTCTACCAACTCTGTTCCCATCAGCTTCTTTTCCCCTACTTCATCCCAAAAAGCTGGAGTTCGACACCGTTTTCCATATAATGCCTCAAATGGAGCCATCTGTATACTGGAATGAAAACTGTTATTATATGAAAATTCAACCAAAGAAAGATGTTGGTCCCAACTTCCCTGATAATCCATACAACAAGCTCGTAGCATATCTTCCAAGGTCTGAATTGTTCGTTCTGACTGCCCATCTGATTGAGGATGAAAAGCTGTACTAAAATTTAATTCAGTACCCAAAGACTTCTGAAGGCCTTTCTAAAAGTTAGAAGTGAACCTGGGATCACGATCAGATACAATGGAGAGAGGAACTCCATGTAAACTGACTATCTCTTTATGATACAAACGGGAATGTTGATCTAGGGAAAAAGTATCTCGTATAGCAAGGAAATGAGCAGATTTAGTCAAGCGATCAACAATAACCCAGATTGCATTATTACCTTGAGATATATTCGGTAATCCCACAACAAATTCCATGGATATATTCTCCCATTTCCACTCTGGCACTGGTAAAGGCTGAAGCATCCCTTTCGGTAACTGCCGCTCTGCTTTAACCTGTTGACATGTCAAACACTTCACAGTAAAATCAGCAATATCTCTTTTCATTCCATCCCACCAGTAATACTCCCGCAGATCTCTGTACATCTTAGTACTGCCAGGATGAACTGAAAATGGAGAACTATGAGCTTCACATAACAACTCTCTCTTCAACTGTGAATCACAAGGCACACACAATCTCTTCCCAAATCTCAAAACACAATCATTATCAATGTTTAATTTAGGCAACTTACCTTTCTAAACCAGCTCTACCTTTTTCTACAACTCACTGTCTTGCTTCTGTGCTTGCTTGATTCTATTTGATAGAGATGATCTCACTGATACCTGAAACAAAACAGAAGAACTTTAGGCACCAACAACTTCTATGCCAAAGTTCATTAAATCCTTAACTGAAGGATCATGTTCCAAATGCAACATTGCTAATGAAGCATTACTTTTTTTGACTCAAAGCATCAGCCACTTTATTTTCATTTGTCGGATGGTAATGAATTGTACAATCATAATCCTTGATTAATTCCAGCCATCTCCTCTGTCTCATGTTCAATTCTTTCTGAGTGAATATATACTTTAAACTTTTGTGATCGGTATATATTTCACACTTTACTCCATACAAATGATGCCTCCATATTTTTAAAGCAAAAACAATAGCAGCTAATTCCAAATCATGTGTAGGGTAATTTACCTCATGAGTTTTCAACTATCGTGAAGCATAAGCAATTACCTGATCATTCTGCATTATGATGCAACCAAGTCCTTTCAATGAAGCATCACTGTATATAACAAACTCTCCATTCCTGGAAGGTAGTGCCAAAACTGGAGCATTCACCAATCTTCTTTTCAATTCCTAAAAACAATCATCGCATTCTTTTGTCCAGATAAACTTAACACCCATCCGAGTTAGCTTAGTCATTGGACTAGATAACTATAAAAACTTTCTAACAAACCTTCAGTAATAGCTTGCCAAACCAAGGAAGCTACGAATCTTGGTTACATTTGTGGGTCTTGGCCATTCTTCCACAACTTTTGTTTTTGCAGGATCAACAGTTATCCCATCTTTAGAAACAATATGACAAAGGAAAGAAATTTGTTGCAACCAAAACTCACACTTGCTGAATTTCCCATAAAATTCCTTTTCCTTTAATGTTTTCAAGATAACCCTTAAATGTCTTTCATGCTCCTCTTTACCTTTAGAAAACACCAAAATATCATCAATGAAAACCACCACAAACTTATCCAAGAACTCATGGAAAATTATATTCATTAAGTCCATGAATACAACAGGTGAATTGGTTAGACCAAAAGGGATTACTACAAATTCATAATGGCCATATATCATACAGAATGCGGTCTTCGGAATATCTGCCTCCTTTACCTTCAGCTGATGGTACCCCGATCTCAGGTCAATCTTTGAAAAAAACTGAGCTCCCTGGAGCTGATCAAACAAATCATCGATATGAGGCAATGGATATTTGTTCTTAACAGTGATATTATTCAAGTCCCTATAATCAATGCAAAGTCTCATTGAACCATCTTTCTTTTTAACAAACAAGATAGGAGCACCCCAAGGTGATGTGCTAGGTCGAGTGAAACTCAAATAACGGTCACGGCGACGGAGAAGTCGTTGTCGCCGCATACATACGACAAAAAAATTCCCTTTTTTTATTTAGTAAATGCTTCGTATAAAAAAGATTCCTTTTGAATAAACGTAAAAGTCAAAGGGGTTTATACACCGTATAAAAAAAGGTTGTGTATAAAACAAAATATGCCTCAATGAAAGGAGATTGAGACGAAGTCCCATACCTCGTATCTGACTTGACCCGACCGTTCTTTAATCTCCTGAATAATATACTTGAGTTAATCTCTACTTGCTTAAGAACCTTTTCCAAGTTCATTATTCCTTTTATACCATGTTATGAACATCATGTAATCACTTAAGTTAATAATGTTCATTTTGTCGGTATTTGGTTCTTAAGTCAAAAATAGACTTCTTACACTTACATGTTGTTAATTTAGTCAAAGGTTCGTTATATCCAAAATGATATTAATGATTTGGATAACATATATATCATATATATTCATCATATACATGTATTTATAGTATTACATCACATTTAGAGGTATGAAATGAAATGCACCGTTCATGGAGACGGTAAGCCGTACGTACGCATGAACGCTACTTTCATTTCTATTTCGTATTTTCTGGAATGGAATCATAATGATATAAGAGTATATTATAATTCCAGTATAATAACATATATAATATCATTAACTTTATCCTTTACACATCCCACATATGGTATTAATGAATCAAATCACTTTCAGGGGGCGGTAGTCCGCACTTCCTAAAATGAAGATATCGTGTTTACCCATAATGGAAACAATAATGGTATGCCATAAATGAAAAATACAGAAGCTTAAGGAAAGAATAAACATATTATATATCATATATAAAAATAGTGACATCATAATGGCCACCTTTTAAGGTGTTAAATGAGTATTGAACAATCATCGTTTCGGGAGGCAGAATTTTGCCATCCACGGAAACCGTATGTTCTTTAACCATTTGATGTAGTTGTGTGAGAGTGTAGCTAGAATAAATATTATAACAACATCATAGTATATGGAAGATACTGGTGTTGTTACAAAATAAGTAAATAAAAAGAGTTTAGGGGGTTGGAGAAGCAAAATAAAACAAATGAACATGTGAGAATGAATTACCTTTAAAAGTGTAACTCCTTTTGATTTGAGCCTAAAGGCTTCCTTTGAAAGGATTATGCCCAAAGGGAATCCTTTAGGATGAGGATAGGGATGTGGAGAGAGTAAATGGGCAGTGGTTGGCCGAGAAAAAGGCTTGAGGAGTGTGTGAAATGAGGTAGAGGTGGGGGCCTTTTATAAGAGGAGAGGAGGGGCACTTTTGGAAATCATGAAACTATTATTTTATTTTCAAACGTGTTTCGAATTTATAAGGTCCCAAATTGATATATTTCGATGATAAGATGATATGTCTTATAAATATTCCCATCCAATAGTTTTTGGACAGGTGTAGGTCTTAGATATTACATTATCTTTCCATTTTATTTTAATCGTTAAATAATGAGGTCATCGCTGCATCATCATGATGTCATAAATAATTTAATTTATTTAATGTCTAAAAATTATAAAAAAAATACTATGATGTAGGAAATAGTTTTATCTTTCTAAATAGTATTTATATACAAAAATATGATTAGTATAACCCCTTCTAAAAATTGTTTTAGTAAAAAAATATATGTTAGTGTCATTTTCACCTTTATTTAAAAAAAGGCATTAAAGTCATTATCTCACCCATGTGGCTCCATGGGGTCCCATAAATCGACCCATGGGTTTTCTTGGTCGGCCATGACACAACAAATAGGGTTAGGACATGTTTCAAGCTCATCTCATTTTATTAAAGCATTATTTTTACCTTAAACAACACTAATTACCTCTAATCGCGATTAATGAAAAAAAGTTACTATTCACCAAAAAATTATTTTCATCCCATTGAACCACATTTTACATACTAATGACAACCATGTATGTCTGATTTTCAAAATTCAATACACATTAGTGGTAAACTTTCATTTAACTGAAAAATCAGTTTGCTTGATTACCACTTAGTGGTTTCACTATTCATAAAAAATTGGAGTTTTTCAGATAAATACCAAAACTCCACCCTAAGCTATATTTGATATTCTGAATTCAAAAATGAAGTCTATTTTACAAAATTCAAAACATATAAGTCACATTAATTAATTTAATAATTTATTCCCGCTGTCAGAGGAAATAGCGTGTTTTTATGAAACAATAAGTATCAAAAGATTGACAGCAGTTTAAGTCTAATTTCAAAGTGAAATTGATTCCAATGACCACCATTGGATTAAATGGTAAAAATATATTCAGATTACACATTAAGACAAATTCAAAAGATAATCTAATCATATAAATAAATTAGATTAAGAAGCAGTTTTGATGTAAAATGCAGTATTTTTCACTATTCATTAAAAATGAACATTGTCAGAAAAATACCAAAAATTCACACAAAGTAAATTTTGATGTCCCAATCATAAAGAATAAGTTTATTTTGACAAACATAGTTTATAAAATTGTCAAAAGATAGATTTAAAAAGGGTTTTCCATCATAAGGCAGTAAAACAATCTTTTAAGAATATTAGTGTATTCCATGCTTAACATTGGATTTATTTTCATTTTAAGCCTCTAAAACACTATCTAATTCGTTAATAGACCTAGATAAAAATATCTATTATTCATTACTTACTTGGGATGTTACATCCTTCCCCCCTTTAGAAAATCGCTTCCCCGCAATTTATTTACTTATCGAATAAATGGGGGTAGTTATCCCTCATTGCATTTTCAGATTCCCATGTTGCCTCTTCCATCATGTGGTTTTTCCACAAAACCTTTACCTGCTTAATCACCTTATTCCGTAACACTTGTTCCCTGTGGTCAAGAATCTGGACCGGTTGTTCCTCATAAGATAGGTTCTCTTCCAGCTGAACTACCTCTGGACTCAAAACATGAGATGGATCTGGCATATACTTTCTCAACATCGAAACGTGAAAAACATTGTGTACCTGAGATAAACTCGGAGGTAAATCCACTCGGTAAGAAACTGATCCAACTCTCTCCAGAATTTCATATGGTCCAATAAACCATTAACTCAGCTTTCCTTTCTTACCAAATCGCATCACACTTTTCCATGGTGAGACTTTGAGAAAAACATGATCACCTACCTCAAAAGATAGATCCTTCCTCCTGTTGTCTGCATAACTCTTCTGCATACTCTGAGTTGTTCTCATGTGCTTCTGAATCAGCTAAACTTGTTCTGCCATCTTTTCTACCAACTCTGGTCCCATCAGCTTCCTTTCCCCTACTTCATCCCAAAAAGTTGGAGTTCGACACTGTTTGCCATATAATGCCTCAAATGGATCCATCTGTATACTGGAATGAAAACTGTTATTATATGAAAATTCAACCAAATAAAGATGTTGGTCCCAACTTCCCTGATAATCCATAGAACAAGCTCGTAGAATATCCTCCAAGGTCTGAATTGTTCGATCCGACTGCCCATCTGATTGAGGATGAAAAACTGTACTAAAATTTAATTCAGTACCCAAAGACTTCTGAAGGCCTTTCCAAAAGTTAGAAGTGAACCTCGGATCACGATCAGGTACACTGGAGAGAGGAACTCCATGTAACCTGACTATCTCTTTATGATACAAACGGTAAAGTTGATCTAGGGAAAAAAGTATCTCGTATAGCAAGGAAATGAGCAGATTTAGTCAAGCGATCAACAATAACCCAGATTGCATTATTACCTCGAGATGTCTTCGGTAATCCCACAACAAAGTCCATGGATATATTCTCCCATTTCCACTCTGGCACTGGTAAAGGCTGAATCATCCCTTTCGGTAACTACCGCTCTGCTTTAACCTGTTGACATGTCAAACACTTCACAGTAAAATCAGCAATATCTCTTTTCATTCCATCCCACCAGTAATACTCTTGCAGATCTCTGTACATCTTAGTACTGCCAGGATGAACTGAAAACGGAGAACTACGAGCTTCACATAACAACTCTCTCTTCAACTGTGAATCACAGGGCACACACAATCTCTTCCCAAATCTCAAAACACAATCATTATCAATGTTGAATTCAGGCAACTTACCTTTCTAAACTAGCTCTAGCTTTTTCTGCAACTCACTGTCTTGCTTCTGTGCTTGCTTGATTCTATTTGATAGAGATGATCTCACTGATACCAGAAACAAAACAGAAGAATTTTATGCACCAACAACTTCTATGACAAAGTTCATCAAATCCTTAACCAAAGGATCATGTTCCAAACGCAACATTTCTAATGAAGCATTACTTTTTTGACTCAAAGCATCAGCCACTTTATTTTCTTTTCCCGGATGGTAATGAATTGTACAATCATAATCCTTGATTAATTCCAGCCATCTCCTCTATCTCATGTTCAATTCTTTCTGATTGAATATATACTTTAAACTTTTGTGATCGGTATATATTTCACACTTTACTCCATACAAATGATGCCTCCAAAATTTTAAAGCAAAAACAATAGAAGCTAATTCCAAATCATGTGTAGGGTAATTTACCTCATGAGTTTTCAACTGTCGTGAAGCATAAGCAATTACCTGATCATTCTGCATTAGGATGCAACCAAGTCCTTTCAATGAAGCATCACTGTATATAACAAACTCTCCATTCCTGGAAGGTAGTGCCAAAACTGGAGCATTCACCAATCTTCTTTTCAATTCCTGAAAACAATCATCACATTCTTTTGTCCAGATAAACTTAACACCCATCCGAGTTAGCTTAGTCATTGGACAAGATAACTGTGAAAAATTTCTAACACACCTTCAGTAATAGCCTGCCAAACCAAGGAAGCTACGAATCTCGGTTACATTTGTGGGTCTTGGCCATTCTTCCACAACTTTTTTTTGCAGGATCAACAGTTATCCCATCTTTAGAAACAATATGACAAAGGAAAAAAATTTTTGCAACCAAAACTCACACTTGCTGAATTTCCCATACAATTTCTTTTCTTTTAATGTTTTCAAGATAACCCTTAAATGTATTTAATGCTCCTCTTTACCTTTAGAAAACACCAAAATATCATCAATGAAAACCACCACAAACTTATCCAAGAACTCATGGAAAATTATATTCATTAAGTCCATGAATACAGCAGGTGCATTGGTTAGCCCAAAAGGGATTACTACAAATTCATAATGGCCATATATCATACGGAATGCGGTCTTCGGAATATCTGCCTCCTTTACCTTCAGCTAATGGTACCCCGATCTCAGGTCAATCTTTGAAAAAAACTGAGCTCCCTGGAGCTGATCAAACAAATCATCGATATGAGGCAAAGGATATTTGTTCTTAATAGTGATATTATTCAAGGCCCTATAATCAATACAAAGTCTCATTGAACCATCTTTTTTTTAACAAACAAGACTGGAGCACCCCAAGGTGATGTGCTAGGTCGAATAAAACCCTTCTCTAATAAATCTTGCAATTTCCCCTTCAAATCTAACAGTTCAATTTGAGCCATTCGATAAGGGGGTTTGAAATTGGCTTAGCATCAGGAACTAAGTCAACAGTAAACTCAACTTCCCGATCTGGTATTATTCCAGGCAACTCATCAGGAAAAACATCAGGATACTCATTTACCACTAGCACATCATTAATCTGAACAGTTCCTTTATTTTCAACGACATGTGTCAAGCTCATCTCATTTTATTAAAGCATTATTTTTACCTTAAACTACACTAATTACCTCTAATCGTGATTAATGAAAAAAAGTTACTATTCACCAAAAAATTATTTTCATCCCATTGAACCAAATATTACATACTAATGACAACCATGTATGTCGGATTTTCGAAATTCAATACACATTAGTGGTAAACTTTCATTTAACTGAAAAATCAGTTTGCTTGATTACCACTTAGTGGTTTCACTATTCATCAAAAATTGGAGTTTTTCAGAAAAATACCAAAACATCACCCTAATCTATATTTGATATTCTAAATTCAAAAATGAAGTCTATTTTAAAAAATTCAAAACATATAAGTCACATTAATTAATTTAATAATTAATTCCCGCTGTCAGAGCAAATAGCGTGTTTTTATGAAACAATATGTATTAAAAGATTGACACCAGTTTAAGTCTACTTTCAAAGTGAAATTGATTTCAATGACCAACATTGGATTAAATGGTAAAAATATATTCAGATTACACATTAATACAAATTCAGAAGATAATCTAATCATATAAATAAATTAGATTAAGAAGCAGTTTTGATGTAAAATGCAGTATTTTTCACTATTCATTAAAAAATGAACATTGTCAGAAAAATACCAAAAATTCACAAAAAGTAAATTTTGATGTCCCAATCATAAAGAATAAGTTTATTTTGACAAACATAGTTTATAAAATTGTCAAAATATTGATTTAAAAAGGTTTTTCCATCATAAGGCAGTAAAACAATCTTTTAAGAATATTAGTGTATTCCATGCTTAAGATTGGATTTATTTTCATTTTAAGCCTCTAAAACACTATCTAATTCGTTAATAGACATAGATAAAAATATCTATTATTCATTACTTACTTGGGATGTTACAGTTAGTGTGGTGTAAAACTATTTCAGGACCATTTCCCATTATAGTGCTATCAATATGGAATGTTTGGTCATAAGAAACCACAGTGTACTTACCTAGAAGTCAAGTGTCATATCTGGGGAAGACTGGGTCTTCTTCATAATTTCTCTATGAACATTCCATAAAAGACTAGTGGAAGAGGATTATGACATTCAATAGAGTCAGGAAGAGGATTAGCTATCCCTTTACAGGTGGGTAGTTGGAGTTCGACGGGGCGTTCAAGATGAGGTAGGGGATGTGGTACCGAGGTGTATAATAAATAGTACCATGAAAGATATGTTGCTCAGGGTAGTCAAACTAGAGCCTAGGGAAGAGGGACATGTTAGTTTTATTTTATGAGGACTACTCCAGCTAACGTGGATGCATTACTGTCTACCATCATAGGTATGATTCATATATCATCTACATTACCTTTTTCTTTTTTGATATAGGAGAATCATATTTTTTCTCAAAATCACTTTTTGAAAATAGTTTGGGCTTGGATGAAGAATTATTAGATGGTGTTTTAAATATTGAAACATCATTTGGAGTGCGGTCACAAAATATAAAATGTTGTAAGGTTTGTTCTCTAGAGGTTGGTGGTTACCATTTCTTTTGGGTACAATTCATGCCAGAAATAATAGGGATTAACTTGATTCTTGGTATAGATTGGTTAGTTATATCCCAGGATCATATTTAATGTTATATGAAAAGAGTAGCATTCTTATCTCTAGAAGATAGAATATATTCTTGTGAGTGTGAGTGGGAACTTCAGGTTGTTTAGGTGGGACCATTTAAGTACAGATTGGATTGTATAACTTCTTTCATAGTAGTTCATGCTCTAAATAATGTTTTAATGTAGCTGGATTATTTTCCTTTCATTCTAGATCATTTTTAGGATTGTTTCGTTGATGAGTTATATGTCCAATCACAAGAGAAAGAGATGAGGTTAACAATCAAGTTGGTGTCGGGAGTAGAACCATTTTTAATCCCTCCTTACTGAATAACACCATTAGATCATTGGGAGTTGATGTTTCAGTCAGTAGATCTAGAATATAAAAGATTCATATGTCCGAGTGAATCTCTTTCAGGTTCTCAAATTCTCATTGCAAAAAAGGATGAAGGATTTTTTCTCTTATTTTTGGATTATTAGAGGTTTAACTAGAGGATGGTCATGAACCGTTATCCAATTCTCCATGTTGATGATCTTTTCGATCAGTTGATATGTGAAAAGAACTTCTACAAGATTGAATTTATATCAGGATAACACCAGATAAGGATGATACTATCTAACATACCTAAAATGTATTTTATGATTAGGTATGACATATATGAATTCATAGTGATTCAATTTGGGTTATCTAATGCACCTGCAGTATTAATGGCCTCTATTAATAGGATCCATCATCCTTTTTCTGAAACGTTTTTGGCGATTTTCATCAGAAATAGCCTAGTTTAATCCCAGCTGGTAGACAATCATTCCAAACATCATGAAATAATGCTATGTACATTGAGAGAGCATCTGTAATATTCCAAGATAACTAAATGTAGTTTTTGGAAAAATAAAGTGCACTATATAGATCATGTAATCTTAGAGACAAAAATTTCAATGGATCCAGAAAAATTCACATATATTATATAGTGTTAACATCCCAAGAATGTACTTAAAATTATGATATTTCTAAGTTATTAGTTTATAATCAACATTTAATCCACGATTTATCCCGTTTGGAAAAAAAATGTATAAGATAACTAATAAAGGGGTGAAGTTTTTTTCACCTGATTCTTGAAAGAAGTATTTTTAGTTTCTTAAAGGTAGGATAACCTCAACCCATATCCCCACATTACCTGTGATGGGTAAAGTATATATTGTGTTCCGTGACACATTTGAAGTTAGACTCAGATAATTTCTAATGTAGGTGGATCATTTGGTTGCTTATGGATATAGGTAGTTAAGACCATGTGAGAGGAATTATCATATCACGACCTGGAATGAGTTGTACTGGGGCATGCCTTGAGATGTTGGAGATATAATCTCATTGGTGAGAGGTTTGTGGTATACAAGGATCAAAAAATCCTATGATTCATCTTTTCTCAGTGAGACAAGATCCTTTGACATAGGAGGTGGGTCAAGTATCTTCAGTATTTCAAAATCAATGGGCTTATACACAATGATATGGGAAGCTCATTGCTGATGCATTGAGTCAAAATATAAAGAAAAAAACGACATGAGAGTCATGTGATGAGTGGAGGATAATGGAACTCTTTCCAGACTTACATTTGGATGTTTAGGAATCTCAAGGGTGTGTAACTATGACATTGAAATCTATTATAACATTTCTTTTAGATTGGTTTAATACCAATCAGTTTTGTTATCCATAGGGCATAGTTCTGAGAGAAAGATTATATAGTGGGGAGATTCCATTAGGATGGTCTCATGGTAGTGGAAATTATATTCTATTATGTGGGTGAGTATTGGTTACTATGGGATTGTGTGAGGAGCTGATGATGAATTTAAATTCTTCTAGATGGGAGGTACATCCTGTCATAGACAAGATGTATCATGATCTCTATATATAGTACTGGTGTTTAGGAATGAATAAGGATGTTGAAAGTATTGGGGAATGATTCTTCACATGTCAGTAGGTGAAATTTGAGCATCAATGGTGAGTTGGGATTTTGTATCCTTTACCCATTTCTTGAGTGGAAATGGGATGGCGTAAAAATTTATTTTATGATATGAATACCGAGGATGACCCAAAATAATGACAATGTATGGGTTGTTGTGGATCAAAATACAAAGGTTTCCCACTTCTAACATATTAGGGTAACCTTCACAGTTGAAGATCTAAGAAATCATTTCATGAACGAGGTGTTTATGTTGTATAGTGTTTCAAGAAGTATTGTTTCATACATATTTTATTTATTTTACTTTTCATTTCTGATAGGGTCTTCAGAAATCCATTAAATCAAAAGTTATTTTAAGCATAACCTATCATCCACAGACTGATGGTCAATCTGAGTAGACCATTTAGGTTTTGGATGATATTCTATGTTCCCGTGTTTTGGATATTATTTGTTCATGGGAGAAACCTATGGAACTCTGGGAATCTTTATATAACATTAGATTATAGGAAAAAAATCCAAATTCATCCTCTTGAGTACATTTATAACATGTTGTTTATTCGACTCTTTGTTGGAAAGAGGTAGGTGAGTTAACACTTGTTGGTCCAAGACTCGTGCATGATCCATCTAAATAGGATCAATTGATCAAACATGGTTTGTGACCACATAAAGAAATAATGAATCACATTCTTACTATATGAGAGGACCTATGAAGTTCCATGTTTTTCATCATGTTTTCCATCAATTGTCACCCAGGTTGAGGCAGTATCACATCAAGAAACTGGGAGAGCTAACACCCAATTTTTTAGCCCATTTGAAATAGTGGAAAGGGTTGGTCCAGTGGAATAATTTCTAGACCTTCCACAATAGTATAGTTACATTCCCAATGTGTTCTATATGTCATATATTCATAGATATCATTGAGACCCTTCCAATGTTACAAACATAGTAGATTTCTAGATTTGTGTTGATGTGTCCTTTGACAAGATTTCAATATGGGTTGTGGATCATCGTGAGAAATATCCATATGTATTTATTAAACTTTTGGTTTGGGTGTATTGGAAACATGGGAGAGTTCAATAGGATACCTAGGAGAGGGAGTATGACATGCAAACATATTGGCCAGACATGTTCACTAAGACCTCACAATGATGCTCGTAGAAGCTCAGGGATGAGCTGTTATAAGGTAGAGGGGATGTTTGATCCCGTATCATTCCAGGTACGTTTCTTTATATGTTTTTTTTTGAGAAATGGATTGTGAGAATTTTTTAGAGATGAAGAGCTTAGTTAAAGATAATATCTTAATGTTCAAGTATGTATGCTTGTAATTTTATGTAGTCTATTTAAAAATGGGTAAACATTACATAGGTTCATAGTATGTTGGGATGCGTTAAAGGAGGTCTGGAGAGTTAAAGGGAAAATATGTTGAAAACTCAATTGAAAAACATTTACACGTCATTTAAAGGGATTACACGTCATGTCATTGTTGCCAGGTTTTAATTAAATAAATCTGAAGTGATAGGTTCATCAACTAATTCCATTAAATTTTTTAACACAATGTGTAACCACATTACACATAAAGAAAATTCCCAGCCTACTATTTTAAATATGCTGTGTTGATGATTTTCATTCTAATACATTGTATCTCCTCCCCTCTCAACCCTAGAGGATTGTTTAAACAATTTTGGAGTGCCAAATTTCATTTTGGACGTAATTTTTATGTGAGAAATCTATATTAATAGGTTTTGGTGTTGTTTCTTACTTCTCTTCCATCTTCTCCAATATTTTTAGTGAAATTATTTGACCAATTGTGTTGATATTTTTTATATTCATCAGTTTTTATATAGGAAAAAATTTCTAATTTTCCACACATTATTCCTTATGGGATTTGGCCATTGGAAGCATTATTGTATTGTTGGTAAAAGGAAGGGGGCATAAATCATAACCATATGGTTTGGTAATTACTATGTTTATTGAATATTGTTGTTTTTCCAATGTAGTTTGTTCCCAAATAATTTGAATAAATGAATGAAATTATTTTTTGAAGTCCTTTCTTTTTAGTTGGCTTCCGACCTGGATTATGGATACTATTTGGGTGAGAAAACCTTTTAATATAAATGAATTGGCTAATGGATTAATTTATGTTTAGAATGAAATATTACCTATAGTGATTTCTTGGAATAGAACCCCTAAACTGTGTCTTTTTTTATTTAGATATAATTGTTAATAAATTTTAAATTTAATTTAAAGTAGAATATGAAAGAAGTATGGTAATTTTCATAAATATCCATTGGAAAATATGATGTGTTATTGTGATATCCATTTTCTATTATACGAATTTTATTTTAGGTTGTAATTATTATATTTTGAGATCAAACCTGATACATTCACACTTATATGATGTAATACTAATATTGAGTGGTCTTGGACTAGTCTCATGCTGTAATGCTTATAGTGAGTGTGATATTACCATTCCCATGCTTTAAGTCGTATATGGATTATACTTGGAATGTTATAATTCTTATAGGGCTTTGACCTAGAAAATATTGTAATGCTTGTAGTTCATTGAACCATATTGATTTTAGTGACTATACCATGGTTACCTAGTGGTGGTTGGCACAGAGTCGAAGTAGGTTGTGGTTTTATTTTATTAGCTATTCAATTAATTAATTCACATGTTTATTGATTTATTGCATACCCCTATAAGTAGACTTGTTTTTTAGACTTGGTGGTGTCACCCTACTAGGTTATACTCACACCATATTCAGGATACCATCTAGTACCCAAGCAGAGAATGTGTCTACTAGTTTGGAAAATGGAAAATGACCTTTTTGTTGATTTCTTCTTTGCAGATGGGTTGGAGTTTGGAGTTTGGACCTAGATGGGGTTCTAAAACATGGAATTTGAGTATTTTATATGAGTCTTCTAGTATTTTTCTTGTATTGTTCTAGAATTATATTTTGTTCTATTCCGAAACATCATTACATTATTCATTATTTATTTATTTGATTGTTCAATTTACTTTTATTGTTTTCTTCTTCTATGTATTTACTTTGAATATTTTTGTTTTATAGTCAGTTTTTATAAAGCTATTAACCATCATAACCTGAGGTATAGTCTCCCCAATATATATTTCAAACCCTCACTACAAGTTAAAAACCACTAAAATATGGGTAGACATAGTTAAGGTCTCATAACCAACTATTTTCAACCATGTGAGAGAGTGCCAGATTGGGTGACATTACATGTCATGTCTTGTGAACATAACCAACATTTTGATGTATTCCTAAAGGGACAAGGACTAAGTGGCTCTTAGTGATACAGATAAACATATGTGTGCTCTTAAAGTTATGTCGATAGAAGTCCTCACCCACTTCATAGGTTGAACTTATTTTCAGTTTCTTTGAGGTTTTCATGTATTTGGCTCTTTAGCTTTCTAGTACATGTTATCATAGAATGATGGTGGTATTATAGATTTGTACATGCATTTTTATTAGAAGTCTTACATTTCAATATTTTATTTTCTTGAAGATGTGTTTGTGTAGAGGTACATTTGGCTATGACCTCACATGTGTGTGATATGCCTACTTAGTTCTGGTCTCCAGCCCTAGGTCTCTTGGAGGTGAGTAGGGGGTATTCATGGCATGAGCTCCATTGGGGCAGTTCATGATAGGAATCATTCAGTGTTGAGTTTTAATCAATGAATGGGATTGGAGACACAATATAGAGGGTATAAGGAATCTTCGGAGATACTTCTATTGGATATATTATTCAAAATCTATTAACATGGAAAACATTCTTGGATAGAGTTGCCACAATTATTTTAGAAAACTTTTCTAGTAAATATTAGAAAATATATTTTATATTATGTGGATTTTTCTTCATGAAATATAAACGTATAATACATTACCATATTTTGTAATTAATATAGTGGGTTTTTATTTATGTGAGAGTTAAAATATTTCTTTTAGAGATGTGTTCCATGAATTATGGTGATTTATGGATTAAATTACTCCATGGGGAATATGAGAAGTTGGTTGAGGTTGGAGAAGAATAAAAGTTGGATGATATTTTCTAGAATATTCATCCTTATGAATATCAAGCATGAGGTTTTTTTCAATATAGATATATATCTATAATAATTTCATGATGATGAAACTAAATAAGTACTAAATAAAATGATGAATTGACTCGAAATATTTTTATATTATGATTTCAGTTTAATGGATTTCATTCATTTTATAAATCCTTTGTATGATGATTTAAAAAGATTCTTGTTGGTTTCAATAATTCAAGAAGTAATTTTATTATTTTGGATGATATAATGTTCTATATTCATTTTATAAACATTGTAATACTATAAGGAGAAAGTATTTGTTGTTGGAGCTTTGAGATAATTTTGTTATAGTTAATGTTGTTTTTAGAAAATCGTAAAGTAAATTAGTATGAGATGAAGTGGATATTTATGAACTAATATATTTTTAATAAAATTAAATTGTGTTTAATATGTTCTGGAATTCAATGTGATGTATGAAGGGACACATATAGTATTCCTCAAAATCAAAAAATCTTCAAATATTTAAAGCTCACTAGATACATAATATTTTCTAGATAATAAATAATATACTATAAATATTTGGAAAATTTCATAGGAGTTTACAATTTGATATAAACCTTATTTTTATATTATTTATTAATTTTTTTAATATGAAATATATATTAATGAAGTAAAATTTTCAAAAACTACCAATGCACATAGTAATATAGATTATTTTTATGTTAATGTGTAAGATTATTCAAATAATACATCTAATATTGAATTTAATATATAATATATTCTATTGGAAAGTAAGATAATTCCTATATATTTGATATTTTAGAGATTTTATGTACAAATATACTTGAATGAGAATTTGAAATGTACTTTGGATCACAGTTGGGACATATAATAAAATTATTTATTTTGTAATTTCAATTATTTATGAAAATTATAATAACTATAATGTTTCAAATTTTAATATTTTTAGCTTTAATTCATGTAAAAAATATTTATAATGTAAGGAATGTTTAATACCATGACTTAAGGAAGAAGAAAATATTTTTTTGATCTCAATTATATTTTTTTCAATACTTTTGATCATTATTTTGGAGTTTGACTTGAATATTTAAAGGTATATTACTAACAGTGAAATAATGGAATCTTCACCACTAATTACATCTCAATTTAATATTTTATAGCAATATATTTTATTTACTAGAATGAATAATAAATATTATTGAGAATTTAATGAGGGGATATTGATTCTTTTTTAATAATAAGATGAGGATAAGAAAAACAAAATTGGTTATTTGGACCATACATACACTTTTATCAATAAAAATATTCTTTTTATAAAAGAATTTGTAACATCCCAATACCCATATGACTTGTATATCGTTAAACATGTTGTGGATTTTCGTTTTCAATGAGTGGGTAGTGTTGAGAATTAATTTAAAATATACCTATAATGGTTAAGTGAGAGATGTTTTGTACTCTCATCTTTAATCGGCCATTTTATAGAGGTTGTCGAAGGGTTACACATTATGTAACAAAGTTACATGTCATTTAAGTGTTTTGTGTTCAAATCTATAAAGGCTTCATGCTATGGATGGAATACATTGTGAAAATCTTTTATATGTCATGAACGAATTATAGATTAGTTTTTAAATTAGAGCATTTATTTTAATGCATGGTGACACATTTTTCAGTGGTTATAGAATTTAAAGGTTTCTGAACATGTATTGTTGTTACACATAATGTAATACACCAACTTTGGTTTTTAAACATGAAGTTACTCTAGTCAATTCTTTTTGAATCCCCTCCAATTTCATATCCCTAGAATCAAAGCCTTCCCGTTGAAATCCTGCAGCTTACCAACCCTTCTAGATCCTCTCTTTTAGTGTTCTATCTTCATTTCTCTTGTAGTGTGAATCCTGGATAATACATCTCCCTCATTCATCATCTCCCTCTCCCCACCCTTTGTATTCCAAAAGTTTATCATAAAATTGATGGATCATGTTTCCAGGTTGACTTTTGAGGTTTTCTGCACCATTATCCCCTTTGGCATGTGCCATTTCAAGTGTTGAGTTTTGGGAAAAGGAAGGCAGTTCCGTCCTAATTAGCCAAATTGAATAGCTTTGGGTTTCTTGATTTATTTCAATTGCTGATTTAAAGTTAATTCCTCAAACTTGATTTCAATTGATTTTTAAAAACCCAATTCCTATGAATTGGGAGACATGGAAATGGTTTGGATTAAATAATGAGAAAACCCCCAATTCGATTGTGTTGTGGTGTGTTTATGGAAATTCATTAATTTATATTGTTTAATTTAAATCATAAATTTGAGGAAAATTATTTCAATTAAATATTTGAATTAAATTGAATAAATTACTTGTAAAAAGGATAGAATTGGGTTTGAATGGATTTCAAGAATTTTAAAATGGATTTAAATGTTTTTAAAGAATTCCAGTGGTTTTATCTTATTAAAGTGGAATGTTTTTTTATTTAAACTTGTTTTTGTTTTTAAATTGAATGTTTTTATTTGAAATGGGGCAATGGGATTTAACTGTATTTCAAGAAGTCTAAAAATAAATTTATTATCATTGATTTTGTAAGTGCACATGCAAGACATAGTTAGTTAGTGAGTTATTTGCACACATTCTACACTCATACAATGTTCTAAAACATACATGACACATGTCACATACCCCTCATTTGGCTAGTGTTAGGTGCATGTGTGTATACACAAATTTTTTAGATCATAAAGAGAGTACGAGGTCCTATATCCATAAATACTATCACATTTATTTGGTAGATGATGATGTTCTTAACTTCTTATTTAAATTTGAGATATAAATGTATTCCAATGTTTTAAAACATCTTTACATTCCTTTTGAATTTACATATACTATTTTATGTAATTTTTTATCTTAATCCATTGTTTTATAAATATACCATCAATTTTAATGCCTTTTCTTAAATTGTTTTTCCATAAATTTAACTATATATAATGATTTGTTTAAACATGATGTATAATGATAGACTATTTATTTTAAAATTAAAATCATTCCATTGGTTAATCATTTATTGGTATCTATGATGGAATTCATGGTGATACCCTAATAGGTTTTTTAGCTCACACCCAACTTGCTCTATCATGTGCTTTTAGATTATCTTCTTCCAGGTTCAAGAAAAGGGAAAGGTTCTCTTGGAGGTGGATCCAACTATTGAGCTTTAGACTTGGTGAGTTTGGTCCTCAGTGACATGGGTCATGTTTTCCTTATTTTGGTACATGGGTTTTAGTACACTGGGCTTGTTTATGCAATGTTTGACTTCCACTACATTACTCCACATAGAGATTCATTTGATATGAATACTGTATTTTTCCCCATTATTAGTAGAAATGTCAATCCCACATTCCTATTATTTAATACTAGGTACTATTCTCCAACCCATGGGGATTGGAAATGCACTTCTCACTATGTTAGGGCCGGCTTGGTTATCAGGTCAACAAGGTACCCAGGCAGGTTCATGAAAAAGTGGTATCAGAGATATGTTAGAGATTTTGTATTAAGGTTATTATGCGTTTGTGAAATCTTTTCGGGACTTCAAAGGTATTTATGATTTAGTCCCTATCCAGTTCTCACCGTAATGAAACTTATGTTTCTTGGGGTGGTTAGAGAAATATGACTTATAGTTTAGTTCTTGTATTTTCTCTATTCTAACTCAGATTGAGTGGAACCCAAATCTTGTTGTTCCATCTGTTCCAAATAATTTATATAATTTATTTTGTTGGTCAGTTTGAGTGTTAATATAATGTCTTCATTGTTGTCTGTTATTGTTGTGTAACATCATGAATTAGGGAAATTTTTTGAATATAATACAAAAAGAGGATACTTTTGAGTATTAGAGAGAAAATAATGTTGTAGAATAAATTTGGTTGAGGTGGTCATGTGTATAGTCCATGCTCTAGGACAAGAACCACCTCTAGTCCCTGTCCAGGCTTCAACTATGGATCCTCAAGATGAAGTTCTTAAAAAACATTCTCAAGAGTTCCTTCACTAGAAGAAACCAGTTTCAAAGGCTATACTGATCCACAACATGATAAGGAATGGTTGGGAAAGATAAAGTTTCATTTTGGGATCTTGGAGACAGTAGAAATGATCAAGGTGAAGTGTGTAACCTTTGTGTTAGAAGGACTGGGCAGGATATGGTGGGGCACATAGGTGACATCAAGGAAACATGAGTTCTTAAAGTGTAAAGAATTTAATTTTCTTTTCAGTGACTAGTTATATCTAGAGTCAATGGTGTTTTCCAAGGCTGTGGAGTTTTTCAATCATGAGTAGGATGATTGAACCATGGCTGGGTATTCAAATCATTTTGCTGACCTTGTGCATTTTTCACTTGAGATTGTATCCAATGAATGAATGAAGGCTCGATCATTCATTTTGGGACTACTATGAGATATCCATTTTCACTATTTGTTTTTGAATCTATCTACTTATGATGATTTGTTAGATAGGGTGATAATGGATGAGATGGACCTGTCATGAATGTTAGGATTGAAGGGAGTTCCTTTTTCTCCCTGTGGGACTGTGAGTTCCCTCAAAGTAAAATGGATTCCAGATGATTTTAATGATTTTTCACAATAGTAGGGTCAATCCAGACCTCCTACAGTACCATGAGGAAGAACATTGATTCGATATCAGTGTTTAAATATAGGACATTATATAAGGGTTTACATGGAGGTATGTAATAACTGTAGCTCACACATGTATTTAGGGAACCTATAGAGAGTCTTCCATTACATTTTTACATTGTGCAGTGGACTAAGATCATGAACTCCTCCTAAAACTATAAATAAATCAAAAGAATCATGTATAAATGGTTTATATTCGTAGGAATCCAGAAAGATGATTCTTCTCTCTATAGAAGAGTCTTCAGAGGAAACAAACATGGGTCTACTGACTGTGATAGGTACAATTATTATAGCTTTATCAATAGTGACTTATCCATATGATATTGGTTCATCTCATTCGTTTATTTAAACCCATATTGTTAATCTACTAAATCTTACCATGGATCTCTTATCCTGTGAAATGGATATTTCCACCCCCCTTGGTACAAAGAGAGAGTAGGGTCTCCATAGTATCGATTTCATCCTCTATCTATTATATGTCAAGAATACTTATAATTTTATGGTTTCTAAAATGAATTCTCTCAATGTCACTTTTAAGATGTATTGGATAATTTCCAATTAATCTTATCTTGATTGTTACATTTGGTTGGTCTACATCACTAACCTAATCTATCATTGATAATGGTACCCAAGGTTTAGAAGAGATGAAACCTTTTATCTAGAGTTTGGGAATGTAAAATTAATGTTTTCTTTTGATTTAGAGTGGGAATCTTTGAGTGTTGATCTCCCTCTTGTTTCTTTCAAGTTTCCCATTGTGTTTTCTTCTAATTTATATGGGCTGCCACTAATGAGGGAGGTTGAGTTTTCTATTGGCTTAATACCCTGTACTCAATTAGTTTCAATTCCCTCATACTACATGGAACCATATGAACTAAAATAAGTGAAGTATGAATTGTAAGATCTTATTGAGGAAGGATTTATATGAATTAGTGTGTCACGTTGTGTGGTGTTGGTTATCTTTAATAAGAAATTTGATGGTTCTATTATACTTTTTATTGATTAAAAAAATATAAATCGACTTATAGTGAATAAAAAGTATCTATTACCATGGATTGGTGATCTATTTTTTTCATTTGAGATGTGAAAAGGGGTTTTCAAAGTGTATCCTTCGATATGGATTCCATCTGTTAAGAAGAAAAGTATTTCACATTCAGAAAACATTGTTTCTCAGTCGGTATGAAAATTATTAGAACCTATTATAAATTTTTTCTAACAAATTATCTTTTAGTTTTCATGGATTTGATTAATAGGATTTTCCATGAATATATAGAGAAATTTTTGGTAATAATTATGGATGACGTACTCGTCTACTGCAGATCCTTGTAGGATCATGTGCATCATTTGAGAATAGTTATGTGTTTGATGAGAAATAATTTAATTCATTCCATGATTCCAAATTGTTATTATGTATTAGAGAAGTGAAATTGTTGGGACATGTAGTGTCTAAATAATGTATATCTATTGATACTGGGAAGTTGAAGGCTGTCATGACTTGGGAGTAGCCACGAAATATCATTGAGATTTAAAGATTCTTGGGATTAGCCAGATATTATTATGGGTTCATGATGGAATTCTCAAAGTTGGCGTCTCCAACGACTGCACTAATTTATAATGGGGTGAATTTTTCATGGGATGATAAATGTAATAGTTACTTTGTTCAGTTGAAATGTCTTTTGACTATATTTCTAGTGTTTACTCTTCCAAAGGCTAGAAAGGGATATGTGGTCTTTTTTGATGCATCATGTTTGGGCTTTGGCTGCATTCTTATGTTGGGTGATAATGTAGTTTCTTATGGATCTTGTCATCATAGGTCACATGAGAATAATTATCTTACCCATGACCTTGAGCTTGCAGTTGTGATGCATGTGCTTTAGAGTTTAAGGCATTACCTTTTTGGTGAATGTTTTAATATGTATTTAGACAAAAATAGAATGATTTATATCTTTTCTAAAAAATATTTGAATCTCCAGCAGAGGCATTAGTTTGAATACCTGCTGTCTTGTAATTTCAACATCGCCTATACTTCTGTGAAAGGGAATGTCATTGTAGATGAGTTGTCTAAGAAAAATACATCCCAGGTATTGAAAGAATCTTTATAAGAGTGGAGTTTAATGAATCTCTTTGGACAGTTTCATATTGGAGTCTAGAAATTAAAGGATGTAATATATTTATCAATAATTTAGTTGAAATCCACTCTTTTTTAGATTATTCTTCAAAATAAATAGCTTGATGATGAAATTTATAGTATTAGAGACCCTCCTTATAGTGGGGAGATAGTTTCCCAATTGTCGTTCTCAATGAGGGTGTTCTATGCTATCAAAATCACTTGGTTGTGACATTATATAATGACCCAGTCTAAACATACATAAGAATTAAATTATATTTGTAGTATACAATAAACAATATCAAAATATACACCCAAAGACCATACTAATCAAGTTGCTTTGTAAACATGGAAATATAAACTCGAGTATATAAAATATCAATATAATCTCTCACTCGGATATTCCTAACTATCAGCCTTCTGAGACACATCAAATAGTAATATAAATCTTCATAACATGGGGAATGAATCATAAAATAGAGTGATTGAAAATGATTATAAATGGTAAATAGGGGAGATATGTGTGCATGTACACGAGTGTAAGTGAATGAGAATGTGATCATGATTTTAGAAGATGATACTATGCATATCAAAATCCATAAGCATGAATCATGGAATAAATCATGACAGTGAACAAGACATGAATAATATGAAAATAAATAAAATGATCCATGAATGCATAATATAGTAATAATACATTATGTTTTGGAAAACACATAATCACATAATATGATTTCCAGAGTATCCAAGGAATCGCATCCAAGACCATCTTAGTATTACAAGTTCACTCCTCAAACCATCTTGGTAGTCCTGATTGACACCCATGGATATATTAGTAGCATGAGTTTAATCCTACTACTATCTTGGTAGTCATATTTCACTCTCATGTCCATCTTAGTATTCAAGGTTCACTACAAATACCATCTTAGTCTATCTCATGGGATATAAATCTTTACGAAATGCATTGGGGGAGATATAGGTCTGACCCATCTCTTAATGAAATCATATATATAATTACAAAAAAATCATATGAAGCTACACCCTAAACTATTAAATGAAATGGTTATCATAAACATGTAATCATATCATAACGTATGAAAAACAGGAGTATTTTCATAATGAATTCATCAAAACATAACCCATGAAAGAAAAATGGATTCATAAATATATTACCCATGAAAGAGGAATGGGTTAAATAAAGACCATTCCATAAATCATAATACATAAGCAAATAATATAAATGCAACCTCCAGATCAATTTCCAATAAAGGCATAAGTAACAACAACAAAAACTATCTTATATGAGAAATTATTTTGAAATATATTTTAAAAACATTTCTCGATAAATATATACTTTCTTCTTTGAAAAAGGATTTTTAATACATAATAACATTTGAAAATAATATTCTTATTAAATAAACTTCAATACTTTTAAATAATACTTGAAATCATTTTGAAAACCTTTTTCCTTGAAATCTTATAAAGAATTATTGAAAATGATTAAAATATTTCTTAAAAAATAATTCTTGAAAGCCGTTTTCTTTAAAAATATCATTGAAATATTTTGAACGAATCATTGAAAAAAATATAAAAAATATAAAATATTATTTACATTAAAATGTCCATCAAGGATCATTTTAAAATATGTTCGATATTTTTTGAAAATACGGTTTTTGAAATAAAATAGATTTTTGACTAAAGATAGAAATATAGTTATATATTATTAAAAACATTTTATTATTTATATTTATAACCAAAGATTTAAAAAACTGTACTAATAATTGGATATATCATGAATAAAAATATGTGACGGAAACCCATGAATATAATTTAGAGATGTACCACATGATTTAATATTATTATATAGGAGTTAGAGGAAAAATAATGAAATTATGGACTCAAGGTAAGGGTTTCTTGTCTCACTTTGTATTCCAATGATAATATATTGATATTGACCACTTATTTCTATTTTTTAGTGTATATAGTTACCATTAATCGCATTTATGAATTATTTTATTAGAATTATTAGTATTTGAAAGTACATATGTGGTTCTCTCTTTTATGGGTTTTTATTATGAAATTACCAAATCCATAAGGGATTTCGTCTTAATTTAATTTAATTGGGGCATATTTTATTACTATGAACGTAATCTATTTATATAATATATATAATGACATTAAAATTTTTATATATTTAAACATCTTAAATTAATGATATTTAAATTATAAATTGATATTATTCTTTAATGAGGTTTATGGTTGATGAGTTACTGAATAAGCAATGGTTTTATTTTATAATATACGTTCTTTTATAATGGTTTATGTTCAAGATTCATTTTGAGGAAATAAATTGATATTATTTTCTTAAAGAAGGTATATTTTATTATCATATAATTATGAATTTGTTTACATGTTTAATTTCCATTTCTCCCATATTGATTAAATAAACATGAAGGGTGTCATTTTTAAGTGAAATTGATGTTGTATTTATTTTACATCAGGTATCATTTTCATCCATATCCATGTTTTCTAAAGTTTTATAAAATAAATTTTTAAAACAATTATATCCTAAATAATTTTTGTGTGATATTTTAGCTTTTTTAATTTTTATAAAAAAAATATCATAAATTTGTTCAAATGGGTCACTTTTGACTCCCATTTTCAAAATGTATTGAAAATAATATTTATTAAAAACATTTATAACATGAATAGATTTCCTAGTCATCAAGTCCATTATTTTCAATGATGTTACCATTGTATTTTTAGAAAAAAATTATTGAAAATTATTTATGAAATATTTTCTGAATTATTAGTTTTAAATGTGATGTAATAAATGAAAATGTAATTATCCTCAAAAATGATTTTAATGATCTTTTATTGGTATTTACATTCATCAATGTTAATAATGAATTGTGATAATTATTCTAAAATGGGGATAATTATAAATGATACTATCTTCATTCTTTCTATGGATGAATAATGATTATTTCAAATACTTTGTTATGGAACTTTTTTTTCACGGATTACTCATGATTCAATGTGATTGATATTGAACCTGTTTCCTTTCCACGGGGTAATAATGATTAATTTTTTTTATGAAACCTATTTATTTTTCATGGGTTAATCATGTATAATTGATATTTTCATATAAACAATTTTTTTACATGGGTGAATCATGTTTGAAAGAGATTTCATTGGATCCCCTTAATTTTTCATAGGTTATAATATTTATAAGATATTGTTTTGGAATATGTTTATTTTCCACAAGTTAATAATGTTTGAAAGAGGTTGTTTTGGATCTAATTTCCATTCCAAAATTTATTTAGGTTTAAAATTGATTATTAAGGAACTCGTTTCATTTCCAAGGGCTAGTCATGTAACAAATATATTTTCATAGAAAAAATTCATTTCAACTGGTCGATCATGTTTCAATTGGATTATTATGGAACATGTTTGTCTTCCATGGGTCAATAAGGATTGTTACTATGAGTTTAATAATGAAATACAATAACTATATACTCTATTTATGGATCATGTACATTTTTAATATATAAATCATGATTATCATATAGGGATATTACATCATTTAAGATTAATATTAATTATATTACAAAAATAAATTCCATTGGACCATAATATTTTCATTTCTTTAGAAACATTGAACATAATATTCATAATCCATTAATTATTTTCAATGTATATAGTAAATATATTCCCCTTTAATACTCCTACAAAAATACTTTCTTCATATCTTGGGGGAAAACATAAAAAAGGGTGAGCTCAGGTGCCTTGTAAGGGTAAACAAGAGAGATACATAAGCATAAAATGAGCATAAGAGTACGAGAACATGATCCTAGCATTTGAAAACCATACCCTACTAATAAAAAATTATAATCTTGAGTCATGGAATAAATATTATAAGTTCATAAAACATGAATCACAGTGGAATAAAATAAAATGATCCATGAGATCATAACATTGGAATAAGACATAAAATTATCACATAAACATAAGCATTGAAAATATTATTTAAAGGCTACCCACCATTTAATTCATAACATGTTTGTCATAGGATATCCACATGTGTTCCTTCTTCGAACATGGGATACCCTACCAAGTACCCTCTCTCGATCTTTTGATAAACTCTTTTAAACCATCTTTCGAGCATGAGATTATGTCTTGTATACCCTTTGAGCCCATATAACATTAATCATCACCTAATTTAAAGGGGGAGATATAGGTCCCACCCTTTATATTATTTAAATCATACATATATTTTTCAAAAGACCATTAAAGATTAATTATATTTGAACTCATGAGAATAAAGGGATTTAACATTAATTTAATCATTCACTCAAAGCATTACCAGTGGAAAAAGAAGCAAGTTTCATAATAATTTTATAATGGTATTACCTATGGATGAGAAATTAGTTTCATAGGAATTACATCATGTTATGACCCCTTGAAAAATAATATGGTTTAAATAAAATTTTATTATAGTATAAATCATGGAAGATAATTAGGTTTCATAAAAATATTTTCATAAAAAGGCATTCTGAAAGAGAATATGAATGGTATCCTTGGTTCATTTCAATAGAAAATCATATGTTACATCAAAGGATATCATCTTCTATGTAGAATTATTTTTAAAGATCACCTGGATCATTTATTAATTAAAGTAACCTTAATTTCAAAATCACTTTTTAAAACATAAAACAATTTGAATGTTATTTTGTTTGAAAATAACCTTGAAAAATTATTAATGATTCTTTAAAAATAATTTAATACATTTCTTAATAAAAATAAACTTTTCATTAAAAAAAATTACGACATAAAAAAATTAGAATCATTTTTATTTAAAATTAACTTTAAAACATATAAATTAATCTTAAAAGAAAATAATTTTCAAGACTGTGGAAAAAAATTTTCATGCCATAAACGTGAATGATTCATTTCACATATTCAGCAAAACCCAAATGAGCTTTTTTTTGAATATGACATCAATATTTATTTGAAAACATTATCTTACGATTAAAACATGGGTTAATTTATTTATGAAATCATTATAATGAAATTAAATAACATTTTGAAAGCATTTTTAGAACACATTATTTTGCAAGAAAGATGCTTTTCGACTCAAAAGATTATTTTTGATAAAATGTTATTTTTGAACTAATGAGTATGTAATGAGAGAAAAATGATGGGAAAAAATTTTTTCTTAGGAAATATATAATGGTTAATAAAATTCATGAGTTTTTTGGGAGATAGATTATTTGATTTTATTATTTGAAGAATAATTATAAATAATAGTGATAGATGATGAGATTGTAATATAAAACTCTTACTACATGAGAACATTTAATATGAAAGCCCTGAGACGGAATATAATTAAATAAAACATAGCATATAATGAGGATAAATAAATTCATGGATTTATATTTCAAATGGGATTTATATTTATATTTAAAAAAATTTAGGTTCATAACATATGTGTCAATAAATGAATATTGAGACCAAAATCCCTTACTGCTTGATTAATTTTAGAATTGTTTGCCTGGTGAAAGAATAACACAAATATAAACATTAATTATCAATAAATTAGGTATATTCTTTGATATATAATTTTAAATTTCATTATACACACCATAAAAATAGGTTGTGAATATGGAATAAGTATCTTAAAAATAAAAGTGAGGATTAAAATACCCTTACCATAAGTCTTGACATCCTTCATAATCATTAAAAACTCCTATAGAATTAACATATCATCATTATAAATATATTATTGAAACATTAATATATATATATAATAACATAAATTATTTAATTATTTCATTTTACTACAAATTTATTAACAATTCTATGTTAAATTCATGTTTCGGGATATAACCGCTTTGTTTTTTGAATATTTCCTAATATATAAATTTTAGTCCCATGACATTGATCATGCTTATAAAATATATATAATAATAATCATGAAATAATAATCATATTTGTAGATGAATTACTATCTTAATACCAATAATTAATGATGGTTTTAAAAAATGATTTACATTTCGATCATGAAGACGGTAAGCCATATGTAAAAATGAGTAACATTTTCATTCTTCAAGAACCATTATAAAAAATGGTAAGTAATTATTTATATTTCCATATTATAATAATTCAATAAATAATATATTATATCTTTAAATGTACTTATACATATCATCTATGTGGTGTGGTAATGAAAAAATATTGTCTCTTCGCTTCGTGAAGGTGGTAGTCCACACATACCCGAAGGATGTTATCATATTTCAATGAGTGAAAAGGTAAGAAATAAAATTATATATTAATATTTAATAATGATATATAATTCAATCTAATAATAATTATTACAATTATATCACATATGTTTATACTGATTATATTCTATGTACAATGTCAGTGAAAAAAGAATCACATCGCTTCACAAGGCGGTTGTCTACCGTACACATGAGTGACGTTATCATGTCCCCTATGGAATGAAAATTAAGAACGTGTATATCATATAATTAATCCAGTCGTATAATTATGATATAAATATAATATATATACTTTATTTCGATTATCATACCCAACCGTGAGAGGCATTAATGAAAAAACTAATGGCATTGGTTCACGAGGTGTTTGTCCACCATACACAGGAATGATGATATTGTACACTTTTGATAGAAGTGGAAATGGTTTTATGAAATTAACATAACGTAAAAATATCTTACTCTATGTAATATAATAAGTTTATATCATAATCAGGGTTTAATAATGATTGATCGGGGTGAACTAAGAAATAAAATAAAATCCCTTATTTAAGAACGTTACCTCTTCCTTGGGTAACCTCCTTGGGTTTACACCAAAATCCTTTATATGGTTCCTTTCATCAAAAAATAAGACTTATATGATGAGAGGAGAGAAGTTTGAAGTAATTTTTTCATGGATTGGTTGAATAAAAGTGTTCTACGGTGTGAGGAATATAGGAGAGGTGTGTCTTTATATAAGTGAGGTGAGTGGAATACTTATAATTTTTTGAAATGAAAAAAGTGTACCCATTTTCTTCACATTACACATTGTTAAAAAATTGTACATTATATAACATATAAGAAATATGGTTCAGATATGTCCAGCCAATGGATTTTGGATAGGCTTTGGGTTCTTTTTAACTATTATCTTTTTAGATGAACCCTCAGTAAAACAATTATTAACTTAACCGTAGTAAAAATATTATTGTTTTTTAATTTTAATTTTGGTAAAAGATTAAAATTGAATTATTATAGAGTATAATTTTTTTATTCCAAATAATTATTCAACTTTTTTAAATTAATGTCACATCAGTGGAAAATTTTATTTAATGTTTATCCCACTGCTGTGAGGAGAAAGCGAGTATTCAAAGAGAAAATGTCAACTAGTTTACAATGTTTTTATATACAATTTCAATTTTAAATTGAATAAAATGACCTCAATTTGATTAATAGATTTATTATTTAACTGATTTTACTTTAATAAATTTTAAATATAATTTAATATAATTTTTAACTTAAATGAAAAGGTAGTTTTCATTAAAAATTTAGTATTTTTAACTATTTATAAAAAATTCAATATTTTTAGAAAATCTAAATTAATAACCCCAATATATTTTGGACATCCTGATTTCAAAACTGATTTTTATTTTATCATATATTTTTTTTAAATTAGTATAATATAATATTAAATTAATTTCATCAAAGGCCAGAAAACTATTTTTTTAGAAAAAACACATTTTATGTGTGAAAATGGATTAATTCTAATATATTTCCTAGAAAATACACAAGAATAATTTTAACGAATTTATTGAATATTTAATTATTAATTTTCATTAAAATAATTTATGAAAATTTGTTAATTTAATTTAATGATCAAAATTATGTTTTTTCACCTAAGAATTGTATATTTGAATACGATTTAAATTTTTTCCCAATGGTATTTATTTTCACTTATAATTTTTTAGTCACCAATGATTTAATTAAATATACTTTTTGAAACCAAATATTTTAATAATTTATTCATTCATATTCATAACAACCATTCCAATGGATTTGTGGCGAATATTATAATAATTGTTTAAAAATATTTCATGTTTTGTATAAACTTAGTGTTGTGTGTAACAAAAGATAAACTTAGTGTTGTATGTTACAAAAATACTAAATAGATTAAATTGATGATTACAATATATATTTTACCAAATCTAGGGGTGTTACATTCTACCATCAAATTAAATGAATATCACAATCAAAATTCATCATGTTCATTAAAGGTTTATCATTTGAAAATTCTATCATAGAAACCCACATCATAAATATAATTAATAACAAACCATATTGAAAAATAGAATGGGATGTGGAAAATTCATCCAGAATAACAAATACTATGTTTCCAAGAAGGGGAACATAGGTGGGAATTAAAAACATGGATACATAAGAGAAAATTATTTTCCAAATACAGATAGAGAGTGATAGAGAACATGATTTAAAGAATGTTAATGACCATAAATCCATACACAAAATTGGTTTGAAAAAGTTCATTGATGTCATAAAAATGATGATAGCATGATAATATTTTATTTCATGATCCTTTTCTTAATGTTGGGTAATTTTTTATCCATATTTACTAAAAGCATATGAAAATGTACCCCCATAATATATATTTATTTGATGGGCATAATTTCATCATATGGTTATGCCTTTATCAATTTCCACTTCATATTGTACTCCACTAAATGATGATGATTTTTAATCCCTAAACCATTATTGGGTCATAATATCTATAATATAATGGAAGGTGTTTCTTCATTCCCTAGTAAAAAATTTTAACACTAGTTATCCAAAATGTATTAATCTTTATATGGTGAAGTAATAGGTTAATCTCTAAAACCTCATACAATGTTCAATATAGACAATTACATAAATGGTTTACCATATAACTCTCCCAAAATTCAAAATTTATCAATAAGGTATCAAAATATATCCAAATTACGTTAATATTGATCCACTCTATATCATTATGTGTATCTACATTATCACATCCCAAACATGTGAATACCATCCTCATGTATTCTATAGAAACATGGTAATAACATTTAATACCATAAATCCATATTAAAATCCTTAACGTTTGATCATTCCTTATAGAAAACATATATTAATGGATATAATATTTACCTTCAAAAAAATGCTATAATCTCTATCAATGATAACATAAACCACATTGTCACCAAACAATTAATCAATTATAATGTAATAAGTACACTCTAATTTACATATTCATATCCAATATCTATTTATACCATTATCATTAACTGAACATCAATAATAGATTAAGGGTTTTCTTCCCTTAATCAAAATGTCAACTTGCTAATAAATCACATTTGAATTTAAACAGTACCAATAATAATATTCTTAAAAATACATAAATGAAAACTTATAATGAACAATCCTTATATATTTGATGATTCCTATAAAATATTTATTGAATTGAAATTCATAAATACTTTAATAATATCACTTCCTTGTCAACCAATTAACTAGGATTCATCATCATATTCTATAATACCTCCATCCTTACATTTGGAATTTGTAGTCTCTTCATGATCAAAAAAAATACATTACATGAAAAACCTTACTGATTATCTTCAAAATATTTCCCATTAAAATATTGATTTTTATAATTCCAATACATTACACATTTGAAACATTCAATAGTTAATTATATCTTAGGGAGACCAATATTCTCCCCCAATATGTTAACTAAACATTCCTTTTTTACTGTACAATTACTTCTTGGTGTTTATCTTTTACACACTCGAAACATCATATAGTTCCACCAAGACATTCTCATAGGTGATTCTCTAACATTATTGTCATATTGGGAACTAAATATTTTTTTCTCTATAGTTTCTATTACATGAAATCTCAGTGAACTCTATCATTTTCTTTTTTGGTGATTCTAAAAATAGGTGTATGTGAACATTATTAATCTTTTTTTGTGATAACTAATTAGGCACAATCATAATATTCTTCTCCCCATTCATAATCTCATTTGGTTTCTCATAAGAAAATTTTTATTCACGTTAAATATAAATTTTTTTACCTCTAGTTCTCACAATTGACTAAACTATATTAAATATTTTGAGCAGCGTTAATCATAGAAGGGCACCATATAATCATGAAAAATAATTTATAGGGTTTCTAAATCATGAGACCTTCCTTACAATATATGACACCATAGGCTTAATATTGTTAATTCATGGACATTATCTATTTAAATACTTAATGATGGTTTACAAGGAGTTTTTGAACCTCCGAAGCATGTCAATTGGGTGTTTCAAACTAAGTGTGTAGTAAGGAATAATTTCATGCACCGGGTGATGATCAAGTCCAACTTCATGCGCCTTTTTTAGTGTTATTACCCCTAAGAAACTCTGTTCTAAAGCAACATCCACTTTTTGTATCCAAATAAAGATTTAATTTTTTAGAAACCACATTCTCTATAATATACCAATTTTCCAGGGCAGTTTCAAATACATTGAATCATCCTTATACTAATCCTTAAAGACATCTCTAGAAATATATTTAGAAATATCCATTAAGATATCACTAAATTTATCACTTCTTTATTTATAAAGGGTAACTAAACCTTTACTATAATACAAACAATGGAAAATTAGGATTCTTGTACATGGATATTACATCATTTAAGATTAATATTCATTCCATTACACCAACACCTTCTTTAGGACCATAATAGTTTAGTTCCTTTAGAATCTTAAAAAAATATTCATAATTTCTGAAAGATATTTAATGTACCTTATAAAGATCTTTATGTTTAATACTATTACCTAAAAACATTATTCATAATTAGGGTATGTAAACCAAATAATTTGATAGCTTAGATTCTTAGAAAGGGTAAACATGGGAGATACATGAACATTAAATTAGCATAATTGTATCAAAACATTAGAATAAAATTTGAAAACCACAACCTATAAATCAAAGATCATAATCTTGAGTCATGGAATAAATATTGGTAGTTCCCAAGACATGAATTACAAGGAAATAAAAGAACATGATATATCTGAGAATAAATTTGGAATAAGACATAATTTTTTTTAATACACATTGGTATTTAAAATAATATGTCAATGCTACCCACTAAGACACTCTTAACATGTTAGTATTGGGCTAACCTCCCATGTACCTTCTTCAATATTGGGATAACCTTCCATGTAACCTCTCTCAGGCATGGGATAACCTCCCATATACCCTCATATAGGATTTTAATAACCTTATGTGAACCCTTTGAGCTCATATAACATTAATAATTACCCAAGTAATTGGAGTGAGATATAGGTCCAACCCATCAAAGTGTGAAAATAATATATACATGTTCTACAAGATCATAGAACATTAATCATATCTGAACCGATAATAAGCAATGTGTTTTGTAATCATTTCAAAAATACTTCATAGAATAGCCATAGAAAAATAAGTTGGTTAATTAGCATGTTATTTGGGTATATACCATGGAAGAGAAATAGGTTTCATAAGAATTGGGTCATGGTATAACCCCTAATAGAAGACGTGAGTTTCATAATAATTTTATCATGGTACAACCCATGGAAGATAATTTTGTTTCATAGAAATATGTTCATGATAAACCATTAAGAGAAATAATAAGAATTATATCCTTGCATTGAATCTATAAAAAATTATAATTTACATCAAATGATATCATCTTTGATGGAGAATGATTTTGAAATATCACATTAAATATTACATAAGGAAAATAACCATTCATTGTAAACAACTTTTTAAAACATAAAACATTTTTAGAATCATTTTAATTGAGAATAACCTTGAAAACTTATAAAGAATGAATTAAAAATCATTTATTACATTTTTTGAGGAAAATAACCTTTCAATTTTGGAAAAGGCATTCTAAAACATAAATATGATTAAAATTATTATCTTTTAAAACAACCTTGAAAACTTATAAAGAAATATTCAAAACAATTAATGGATATAATGGTTTATATTTTTTTTCATCATGTACACCAAAAATAATCCTTTTACATTTTTTATAAAAGATAAATGAGATTTTCTTTTTAAAATGAGATGATGAATCATTATAAAAAAATTTAGATTTTTTTGACATGGATAAAAATTACATTAATAAATAATATTAATTATATATTAAAAAAACATAATGAATTTATAGAAAACATGGTTTTGGGATGAGAAAGTGTTTAATAAATAAGATTTTTATTAAAAAATATATTTTTTGAGTCCTGAGTACACAAAAACAGGAAAATGAAGAGGAAAATGATTTCTAATGAAATAAACCAATTGGAAGAAAATTCATGAGTTTATTTATATAGGGATCATATTATTTCATCACTGGAAGCCCAATCATAAACAGTACCAATAAATAGTGAGATTGTCATATAACAAACTCACCTCTTTTTTAATGCTGAAAGAAAAGATCAAAAAAGGAATAGTGTTAAATGAAACTTAATATACCATGAGTATAATTAAATTAATAACATTACATATAAAATGGACTGTATATGTACCTTGTAAACAATATAGTTTCATAACATATATCTCAATGAAGAAAAATTGACACAATAAAACTCTTACTACTTCATTAACTTTTGAATCATAGTACCCGTGAAAGAATGACTTAAATTGAAAATTAAGTTATCATTAAATAGGATAAATCCATGATATATAATTTCATATAGTAGTAATAAAAAACTAAAACAAAATAATAGGTGAATAATACATAAGTCACTAAGAAATAAAAGTGAGACTTGTTATCTCCTAACATTAACTCTCAAATTACATTTTACACATTCAGACCTCCTATATAATTAATATAATATTATTGTAAATAAATTAAAAAATAGTACTTATATATATAATTCCATATATGACTTAATTATATCATTTTATTACCTATTTATTATAAATTTTAGGTTAATTTCAGGTTTCGGTTTATATCCCCATTGTTTTTTGTATATATCTTGACATCATATTACTTTTGATCTTACATTGATTAAGGTCAAATGATCTATAAAATAATAATTATGAAATAATTATCATAATTATAAATCAATTATACACTTAAGACCGATCATGAAATACTAATTTGAAAAATTATTTACGTTACAATAATGAAGATGGTAGGCCGTACACAAGCCTGGATAATGTTTCCATTTTTCAGAAATCAATATTGAAAGGAGGTAATTAATAGAAAACCATTAAAAATGATAATAATATCAAAAGTAACACATTATTTATTCAAAAAAACTTATAAATATTCTATATGTGTGGTGTTAATGAAATGATATAGTCAAATCACTTCGTGAAGGTGGTAGTCAATACATACATGAATGATGATATCATCTTTCGGGGAATGAAATGTAAAGAAATAAAATGACATATTATACTATAATAATGATAAATAAATCACGGATATAATAATTATTTCATTTATATCATATATATTTATCTTTATTATCTTCCATGTAAATCATTAGTGAAAAAAGAATGACATAGCCTTGTGGGGAGGTAGTCCACCACATACATGAGCGACATTATGGTAACCTCTACATAATGGAATGAAAAAATGTATATGTGATATTATGACTAATCAAGTATAAATAAGTTATAAATATCATATATATAATTTATATTGGTCATCATACCCAACCATGAGAAGTGGTAAAAGAAAAATGAATGACCTTGGTTCACGAGGCGGTAGTCCACCTTACACCAAAATAATGATTTTTTAACAGAGTTTATGGAAGTGAAGATGATTATTGGTCATGAACATTATATATAAAAATAATAGTGTATTTGAGATATTGAGTTTATAATATCATCATGTTTTAAAAATAATTGAAGGAGAAATAATATAAAATCACTTATTGATGGATGTTACCACTACCTCATGTAACATCCACATGTTTGCAAAAGAACTCCCCTGTGGAAGAATTTTTTAAAATTAAAGGATTATATAAGAGATTACGTAAGTTTTAATTTAATTTGGGAATGTTTTGGATGAATGAAAATGGTTTTTTGGTTTGAGGAAGAGAGGAGTGGTGGTGGCCTTTTATAAGTGAGGTGAAGGAACAATTGTAATTTTTTGAAAAAAAAATGGTATACTAACATTTTTTGAAACAAAAAGAAACAAAATGGGAAATTATAAAACCTAAAAGATATCAGGTCTAAATTTGGACAAAAAATTTATGTTTTAAAGGTTTTGGATTATTTTTAACCCTTATCTATTTTAGTTTAACCTCCAAGTAAACACATTTTTCCTCAATCTTGGTAAATAATTATTACTATTTATACTACTCATTTTGATAAAAAGAAATATGCTGAACTTATTGGATAATATAAATTATTTATGTCAAAAATATTTAATCTACTTTATCATATTAAATTAATGAAAATGTATTTTTTTTAGAAAATAATCTTTCAGCTATGATGAAAAAGCGGGTTTTCAAAGAGAAAATTTCCAAAGGTATAAAAAAATTTAAATAGAATTTCAATATAATATTGAATAAAAATATCTCAATTAAAATTATAGATATATAATTGAAATAATTTTACTTTAAAATAAATTTAAAATATAATTTCACTTTAGTAATAATTTAAAATAAATGAAATTTATCAAATACAATTCAGTATTTTAAAAAATTCATAAAAAAAATTATTTAGTTTAGAAAAATCCATAAAATTTAACATATAACTATTTTGAAATTATTATATCAATTTTTTTTATTTTATAAAAAATAATTCTCTAAAATAATAAATATTAATGTTTAAATAAGTGCACAGAAGTTGAAAAAATAACTTTCTAGAAAAATATGGTTTTAAGCATAAAATTGGATTTATTATTTTCTCTTGACTAAAAAACATATAATGAATATTGAATATTTTATGTAATATATAATAAATAAATTTATTTAAAATAATTTACTAAAATTGATTCATTTATTTTATTAATTGAAAACATATTTGTTCACATAAAAATAGTTTTTCATAAGAAAATTTACTTAATTTTAAAAAATAATTTAGTTTATTTTTTAATTAATTGGTCACTAAATAATTCAATTTATTATCATTTTTAAAAAATATATTTTCATAATTTTTTTAATAATATTCATACCCACCATTACAATAACTATGTGATAATTATCAAAATAATATTTTAATAGTATGTTGTGTTTTGTTTAAAATCTTGGTTGCGTGCAGCACAAGGTAAAATTATTATTTCATATAAAAAATGATATAAAAATCATTAATTTATTCAAAAAAAAATAATTCATAGAATCTTGTGGTGTTATATTTATATAATGGGTGTTCCAAAATAGTGATGGGGTATCCCAATATATCTTATACGATGGGTGTGTCCAGATAGCACTCCAATTTATAAGCTAATCCCGAGATGGAAGTCAACCACTTGGTTATTCCATTTTTAAGTGTTCCATAAGGGCTATATGAAGATGATAATCCATGAAACAAACAAATTTCATCTATGGTTTTGATGGGTGTGTCATTTTACTTATGTTAATGATTGATATCATATTGATCAAGATTATTGATTATGATGACTCTTGAATTTGTTAAATCCTTATGCCATGTTTCCAGGTTTTATGATACTGGTATTAATGGGTATGAATATTCTCATGTCATATTCATGCACTTTGATTATTTCATTATAACATTATTCTCTCTTTATCCTCAATCATGACATTCAACTGTAAATTCTTACATTTACTTTAATTGTGCATTTCAAGTCACCCTTCATATGTATTATTTCCCCATGGTTATAAAAAAAATTAGATTGAATTAATTACGTCTAGAATGGATTTCATATGGATGATATTGATTAATTATTTTAAAATATGAAAAGATGGGTTTAGTGGGATAAATTCTAATTGAAATACATGATTATTTTTATGAAGGATTTTTTCATAATTTCCTAAAAATATAAACCTAAAAGGTTCTTGAGAATGTAAGTGTTCGAATAGATTTTTTATCATGCAAGGTTTTTATTGAAGAACTTGGGCCACATTTAATGATATTAAAGCCCAAAATCTAATGTTTATAATTATTTGCATCGGTCAAGGGAGTGCAAGTTTGGGGATACTATATTTGGTATCAAAGAGGATATTAAATAACTTTGGAGACTAGGATATTTCCATTTCATGTTATCTTAAGAGTTTTGGATTCCATCATAGGTCTAAAAGATTTAAGGTTGATCCTAATTTCAAATTCATATAAACAATTTTGATATTTTATGTGATGATGTTATTAAGTTATTAATGATATTTTAGAATACATTTTATTAGGTTGGGGTATATGTAAACCTTACAATCAATAGGATGTATTATTTAAGGATGAAACATATTTTTATTATTTTAACGGTATTAATAACCTTTACTGTTTATATGATTCTTGAGTATTAAAGTTATTTTTAAGGAATCTCATAATTTTTCTTTAAATATTTTATGTTTATAATTTAATGAAATAGGAAATCACAGAGGCCAGATGATGACCTATTGTATTTGGAATAGTTGTAGTGATTGAACCCACAATTGAAGGGTGGCATAGGTGTAACACCAACCATTGAAATATAATATATACTGAAGAATATTTCTCTATTTTTAGACTTTTCCCTAGGAAGGTATGAAAAAACATTTTTGGTCAAAAAATCATTAATTTTAGGATATTCGGTAAATATGGTTATACATTTATGGAGTGATTTTGTTTCAACATTTGGTAATACATTTGATTTATAGAGATTAATGTTGTTTCTATTCATATAATGGTTCATTCAGTTTCATAATTATCTCACCATGTGTCAAATTTTTTTTGGCAATGGTTAATGTCTTAATATAGGTAGAATAATTTGATATATATTTTATTGTAATGTGATCCTTTTAATGTTGATTTTTATGTTTTAGGCATGAAATAATCAACTCAAATACTCATAATTTACAACCAAATATGAGAGTGTGGTATAAATTTATTAATGTATGAAATTCTATTTATCACATGAGTATATAGTTTTTCGTAGTCTAGATGTTAAAGGAATTCATGTAGTCATGGAAGATGATCATGATTCAAAAATGTTGTCCTATTTTCAATCGTTTCTACTGGAATAATGGAACTTCCCCAAACCTATTTGGGTTTTTTGTTTTTTTTTCATTCACTAGATCATTCACCTTCTTTTGATCAATTATCTCTTTCCGTATATATAATTATTTTGACATTATGCTTTTCTTCCATGTAAAAATCATCTCTTCCCACCCATGTTCTCTTATTTGGAATCCTATTTTGTGTTAGTCCATATGACCATTATTCTTTATTTTCTCTCATATAATGATGATTTTTTGTTATCCCTTTTTATAATGTTGTACTTTAATAAAGGTATTCTTAAATTTACAACCATTGATACCGATATAATTTTTAAATTATGAGAACACAATTTATTAAAGGGAGAGAATATAGTATCCTGAGATTTCAAAAGAGACACTTCTTGTTCAATACCATATATGATACACAACACCATGAATAGAAGATATGGAACCACCCCGAGACTTTATGATATATTTCATTTGGAATTAATTCAATCTCCTTGAAATAAGGCAGAACATGCAACACCTAATTTAAACGGCCCACAAAAAATATGACCGTTATAACCTACTCATTAAATAAAAGGTTATGAGTAGTATTAAATAAATTATAAAATATATTAATATGTATATATATATATAATAGTCAATATAAATTTATTGAGATATTCTCAGTAAATAAAAATTTGATTTTTAGTAAAGCAGTTTTATTCTCTTAAAATACGCTTTCTTATAAATGATATTTATTGAATTTTATGAACAAACAATACATTAATTTTTTTTGAATTTAGAAATTTTATTTTATTAAAATGGATTAATTTTTGAAATAATCATATAAAATTTAACTTAGGGTGATATTTGTGTCTTTTTAGAATATATTGATTTTTTAGTGAATAATGAAAATACTGATTTTTTGTAAAATAAATGTTTCCTTTCAATAAATTATGTAATTTAAAAGTCACAATATGTTTCTAATATTATATCATGTAAAATAAGTATAATTTATTTATATTTAACGCATATAATTATATTTTATCATATTTATATTTAATTTTAGTATAACATTATTTTTGGGTTTAAAAACAGGTTTATTTTAAAACTGTATTGATGTTCGTAATGTTTCTAATTTTTAATATCTGAAAAAACACAAATCATGAATGAAATTTTAATATCACAGGTAAATAAATAAATAGTTCATTTTTTTATTTAATATTTTGTGAATAAAATTTTAATGTTACTTTAAAGGGGTTTCTATATTCGATTGCGTACTCGGTATGAAACAACAAGTTTCTTTGAAATCTTATATTGCACACTAATAATATAATAATATTATTTTAAATTGTAGTTAACGCCAAGTCGTTGTATTGGCAAGAATAAATAGAACTAACTAAAATATGATTATAAATGTTTATTAATTGTTTTTACAATTATATAACAAAAGTTAGAGGCTTAAAATGTGAATTAATCTAATTTTAAGAATAAATACTCTAATATTCTTTAAAAGGATGATTTACTGCCTTTTGTTAGAGAACCCTTTTTAAATCTAGTTTTGGTCAATTTAATATGTTCTATTTGAAAAAATAAAATTCAAATTTAGAATCAGGACATCAAAATTCACTTTGGGTAAAATTTAGTTATTTTTCTGATAAATTTTAATTAGATTACATTGTTACTATTTAATCCAATGTTGGTCATTGGAATTAATTTCACTTTGAAATTTGACATAAACAAGTATCAATCTTTTGATAGTTATTATTTTTAAAAAACACTCTATTTGTTTTGACAACGGTAATTAATTTTAAATAAATTAATGCAACATTTATGTTCTGAATTTTGTAAAACAGACCTTTTTTTGAATTCGGAAAATCAAATATAGCTTAGGCTGAATTTTTAGTATTTTTCTGAAAAACATCAATTTTTTATGAATAGTGAAACCACTAAGTAGTAGTTAAAAAACTGACTTTCATTTAAATGAAAATTTTCTTCATCTGTGAATTGAATTTTCAAAATCCGATGTACATGGTTTTTATTAGTAAGTATCATGTGGTTCAATAAGATAAAAATAATTTTGGATGAATAGTAACTTTTCGATTTTATTTACCGCAGTTAAAGATAAATAGGTTAATTCAAGGTAAAAAGAATATTATAATAATAAACAATTACATTAACACTTGTCCTAACATTATTGGTTGAGTCATTTACGACTGTGGGAATATTTGGGTTGATTTTGGGACCCCATAGAGCATCTTGAGATTGATAATGACACTTTATTTTATTTAACATAAAGTAAAAGAAAAAATGGCATAAACAAGTATCTTTTTGTAAATTAATTTTTACATGTGGTTATAAAAGTTATCATTTTTACTATAAATATTCATTGGAAATATAAAAATATTTCCTACATTATGGTATTTATTTTATAATTTTTAGACATCAAATAAATTAGATTATTTATGACACAATAATGATGGAGTATTTACCTCATTAATAAATGATTTAAATAAATAAGATTATAATTATTAAAAAAATATTCAAAACTAGTCCAATTTTTATTGGATGACTTTATTTTGGACTATAGTCATCTTTTCTTTAACTTAAATGAGTTTTTGATCTTTATAAACCGAAGATATGTTTATAATAAAATAATATTTTTAATCTTTCCTAAAGAGCCCCTCCCCCTTATAAAAAGCCCTCACTTATAACCCATTCCTCAAACCTGTCAAGCCCATTGTATTATAAAAACCCTTCCCAAATAATCTATCAAGATAACTATATTCCTCCTAGAATCCTTACCTTAGGCAGAAAACACTTCAAGAAGTCCTTTTGGTTCAAACCAAAGGGAGTTACCAAAATTAAAGGTAACAGTTTCTCATAACTTCTTTTTCATTTATTTTTCTTATACAACCCCTAAACTATTTTTATTCATTTATTTTATAACACCAATATCCTCGATATACTAGGATGTTAGTATGAGAAGGATTTGAACTATTCTTACACACACCTCCATCTAATGGGTGAAGAACATATTGTTTCTGTGGATGGAAAACTAACGCCTCACGAAACGATGATTGTTCAATTATCTCCTAAAGCCTCTCATGGTGGCCATTAAGATGAAAATATATCTATATATGATATATATTATGTTTATTTTTTCTTTATGCTTCTGTATTTTACATTTATAGCCTACATTTATGATTTCCATAATGGGTAAACATGATAATTTCATTTGAGGAACTGTGAACTACCGCCCCCTCAAAGTGATAGGACTCGTTAATGCCATATGTAGGACATATAAAAGATTTAGTTAATGATATTATATATTATATTATACTGGAATTATAATATTCCTATGTATCATTACATTTTAATTCTATTAAAATAAGAAATAGAAATCAAAGTTGTGTTCATTGTATGTATGGATTACCGTCTCCTTGAATGATGCATTTCATTTATTACCTCCAAACGTTATATACTATTATAAATACATGTATATACTAGATATATATGATATATATGATATCTAAATCATGAATATAATTTTTTATATTAAATTTTTTGACCACATGAAACACTTTTAAATATAAGACGTTTATTTTTGACTCAAGTATCAAATATCAAAAAAATTACTATTGTTAACATCAATGATACATAATGTTTATACCATTAAAATATGAGATATAAAAGGAATAAAAAATTTGAAAAACGGTATTAAGAAAGTAAAAATTAACTTTAGTATATTATTCAGGAGATTAAAGAATGAACGGGTCAAGTCGGACATGAGGTAAAGGACATCGTCTCAACATCCTTTCATTGAGCAATATTCTTTTTAATACACAACTATAGTTTATATTCCATATAAACACCATTGAATTTTAATTTCTTTAAATGGGAATATTTTTCAATGAATAATTTTACTAAATGAAAAAAATAATGTTTCTTTTTAATGTTAGCGGTGACAATGACCTTTCCGCCTCTGCGAGTTTTATTTTATCATTGGCTTCCATAAAAAGCCGTAATGTTTTTAAAATGAAAATAAATACCATATACTCTTTTTATGTATTTTGGTATTGAAAATTGTTTTAATAATGGATTTTTTATGTAAATATATTTAAATGATATATTTTGATTGAAATTTATAAATGTTAACTTTCTTTTATATAGGTTTTATGTGTTATGAATATATTATGGTTCTTGGGAATTATTATGTATACAGGTGGTTCCTTGATAAACCTAGGGCGGGTGAGCCTAAGATAGCTCTCCAATGCATTGGGTAACATGATTGTGGTATATTTTAATGTTTCTCCTACGATATTTTGGGAATATACTATGATCAGTTTTCCAAATGTAACTCTCTACGTAGCAGGGATAACAATAATTTAAGAATGATATGGATGCCACAAGTTACCTTTATGATTTATGTTTTCAATGTGTTATTCATAAATATTTTTATTTCATGAGGTACGTTAAAGAGCTTATGTTATGTATGCAATGATGAACTAATGTTTTCTTTCATTGTTTTATAACCCTTACTGAGCTTTTTATGCTCATCCCATGATTTGAGATGTTTTTTCACAGTACCTAAAGATAAATAGGGTTATGGATGGGATCAAGGATATGTCATGATATCTAAAACATGGGAATATACATGACTCTTTTTTTCAAGAGTTTTTATTTTCTGAAAAAAATGGAAACTGAGTAGTAGTGTCTACCTTGTAATTTTTTTGATTTAATGTAATAGTTATGGCATAATTCTCTAAAACTATAAACCTGAAATGATCCTCAATGTTAATTATTCATTTAATTCAAGATTATGTAATGTTTATGGTTGGGTCATTATAGTTTGTATCAGAGGTAAGTTTAGATAACTTTAGGAGTTAGGGTATTGTTAAATTAATATCCATAAATTAATTTATGTTAATATTGAGAAGATATAGCATTTATAGATTACAATGTTGCTTTGAATAAGATATTTATGTGTTCAGAATGGTTTTCCACATAGGAAACCTGGCATCTATGTTGGGACGACATCAGGAGGAATAAAACCATCCAAATTAGCAACCTGAGATGGTTGAAATAGGAACTGAATAGTTGGTTGTCGTGATGGAACAATTGACTCAGGATATAAATGGTGGTGGTATCCATGCACTAGATCAACCAGATAAACCATATAAGAACATGTCAATAGTGGATCATTTCATAAAGAAACATCCCCCATCATTCATAGGATCATCTAACCATGTTCTAGCAGAAGGGTGGATTAAAGCACTAGAGAAGATTTTTAAAGACATGGTTTGTTCAGAAAAGCAAAACGTTTGTCTTGATATTTACCATTTTGAAAGTGAAGATGATCAATGGTGGACAATGGTAAGAAATCTCAGGGATAGTGAGGAGATTTATTCTCTTGATTGGGACAAATTCAAAGGTTTGGTTCCTGAGAAATATTTTACTAAGGTGGTTTTTCATATTATGGAAAAACAATTCCATGAATTGAGGCAGGAGGATGACTCAGTGGTTTCTTATGGGGAAAAATTCACTCGATTAGCAAGGTATGATCCAAATTTCATATGAGATCTTGACAGTAAAATAAACTGTTTTAACTCAAGATTAAAGCCAATGTATCAAAGGGATTTAGCTTATCATGAGTTCAAAAGTTATGAAAAACTTTTTCGATGTGCGGAGAAGGTGTAAATGGAGACTTACGATGATCATATGTTCTTTGAAAAACAAAATAATAAGAGGTAAATGTGGAAGGATATAGGGAATAACTCTTCAAAAAAGTCTGATGGTAAGAAAATTAAGTTTGCAGTTTGTGAAAATTGTGGTAAAAATATTTCTATAGAATTTCTTTTGAATTGTGGTAAGTGCTAGAAATGTGGTAAAATGGGACATAAGGCTCATAATTGCAATGAAAAATATTAGAGTAATGGTATGATAAAATTTGATTTACAATCTGTAAATTGTTTTTAGGTGCAATGAAATCGGTCATTATGAAAATGAGTGTCCAACAAAGAACTCAACTGAGGGAAAAAACTAGAATACAAACTTAAAGGGGTGGTTAAGTCCTTTTCAACTACTTCAGTAGATGTTGGGCCATCAAATGAAGTAGTATCAGGTACACTATCTGTTTCTATAGATTATTCCAATGTGTTTTTTGATTTAGGGTGTACACATTCGTTCATTTCTGAGAAGCTTTTTAGTAAATTGGGAATTCCATATCAAGATAAGAATTCTGAACTTATGATCAAAACTCAAAGAGGGAAAAAAAATTTAAAAAGACATTATAAAAACCTTTTTGTCCTCATGTGCAGAAAGAATCTACTAGAAAACCTTATTGTTTTTCCTCTATTAGAGTTTGATGTTATTTTGGGTATGGATTGGAATTCTGTTTATCATGCAATGATTGACTGTAGAGATAAAGAGGTTTCTTTTCAGAATGGTTTTCTATTTGTGTACAGAAATGAACCCTTACATTTGATAACATATCATGTTACTGAGAAACTAGTAAAAATATGGAAATGAATGTTACCTTTCACATTTTGTTGAAAAAAATAACTATATAGATTAATGATGTGCCAGTGGTAAATGAGTATCTTGATGTTTTTCCTAATGAGTTGTCTGGTATTATACATGATAGTAATGTTGAATTTACCATTGAATTAGTTCCTGATGCTAAGCCAATTTCAAAACCCCCTTATAGAATGGATCAAATTGAACTTTTAGAGTTAAAGAAATAATGGCAGGAGTTATTAGATAAAGGTTTCATTTGACCTAGAACATCACCATGGGATTCTCCAATCTTTTTTGTTAAAAAGAAAGATGGTCCAATGAGACTTGTAATTGATTATACAGTATTGAATAACATCACTTTTAAGATCAAGTATCCTTTGCCTCATATCAATGATTTGTTTTATCAGCTCCAGGGATCTCAGTATTTTTTGAATATTGACTTGAGTTTGAGGTACCATCAGTTGAAAGTAAATGAATCATACATTCCGAAGACGATGTTTCATACTAGATATAGTCATTAGTAATTTGTAGTTATGACTTTTGTTTTAACCAATGCACATACTATATTCATGGATATTATGAATATAATTTTTTATGAGTTCTTGCATAAGTTTGTGGTTGTTTTCATTGATGATATTTTGGTTTATTACAAAAGTAAATAGGAACATGAAAGTCATTTAAGGGCTATCATGCAAACCATAAAAGGAAATTGTTTTTTTGGTAAATTCAAAAAGTGTGAGTTCTAGTTATAAAAAATTTATTTCCATGGTTATATTGTTTGAAATAATTGCATAACTAATGATCCAACTAAAAAAAATTTGCTGAAAAATGGCCATGACCCACAAATATAACTGAGATTTGTAGTTTTCTTAGAATGGAAGGTTATTACTGGAGGTTTGTTGAAAATTTTGCATTGTTATCTAGCCCACTGTCTAAGAAAACTCGAAAAGCTGTTAAGTTGAATTGTAAAATAGAATGTGATGATTGTTTTTAGGAATTGAAAAGAACATTGGTTAATGGTCCAGTTTTGGCACTACCTTCCAAAAATGGTGAGTTTGTTATTTACAGTAATGCTTCGTTGAAAGGACTTGTATGTGTCCTTATGTAGAATGATTGGGTAATTTCTTATGCTTCATGTTAGTTGAAACCTCATGAGTTAAATTACCCTACACATGATTTGGAATTAGCAGTTATTGTTTTTGTATTAAAAATTTGGAGGCATCATTTTTATGGAGTAAAATGTGAAATATATACTAACCACCAATGTTTGAAGTATATATTCAGTCAGATAGAATTAAACATGAGACAAAGGAGATGGTTGGAATTAATCAAGAATTTTGATTTCATGATCATTTACCATTTGGGAAAATAAAATAAAGTGGATGATGCTTTGAGTCAAAAAATTAAAGCTTCATTAACCATGCTATGTCTGGAACAACATCTTTTGGTTTTTGATCTAATGAAATTTGGCATAGAAGCTATTGGTGTAGGAAATTCATCTTTTTGTTTCAGGTGTTAGTGAAATTGTAACATCCCAAGTAAGTAAAGAATTATGTATTTTCAAATCTATGTCTATTTATGAATTAGATAGTGTTTTAGAGGATTAAAATGAGAATAAATCCAGTCTTAATCATAGAATACTCTAATATTTTTTAAAATATTGTTTTACCACCTTTTGATGGAGAACAATTTTTAAATCTTTATTTTGAAAATTTTATAAGCTATATTTGTCAAAACAAACAAATTATTTAGAGTTGGGACATTTAAATTTACTTTGGATAAATTTTTGGTATTTTTTGACAACGTTCATTTTTTAATGAATTGTGAAAGATACTGAATTTTACTTCAAAACTACTTTTTCATCTAATTTCATTATATAGATATATTGTCTTTTTAATTGGGTTTAAATCTTAATTAGAATATATTTTTACCATTTAATACAATTTTGGACATTGTAATTAATTTTACTTTGGAATTGGGCATCAACAAGTGTCAAACATTTGATAGATATTGTTTCTAAAAACCCCGCTATTTGTTTTGACAACATGAATTATTTTTAAATTAATTACTACAATTTCTGTGATTGGAATTTGGTAAAATGGATTACATATTTGGAATCATAAGGTCCAAATTATTTAATTAAGTCTCTTTTTTTTTGGACCTTATGAATTGTAATGACGATAATTATCTTTAATTATCGTGATTAATTAGTAATCGGGTAGTTAAGTGTAATAAAATTATATAATAATAATATAAAATGACCCCAACATGTGTCCTAGTTCTAATGGTTGTTTCATGGACGACCATGGGATTACTTGTGCCATCTTTGGGACCCCATGGAATCACTTTTGTGTGATAGTGACATTTTATCTTTTTATTTTTAAAGAAAGTTAAATATAACAAAAGTATGTAACACCTATGTAAAAAAATTTGAATTTTGTGTACATAAATGATCTATTAGACTATAAATAGTCATTGGAAATCAGAAAATATTTCCAACATCGTGGTATTTTTTCATTAAATTTTAATAATTAAATAAATAAATTTATTTATGACACCATTATGATGTAGTGATTACCTAATTAATGAACGATTTAAATAAAATGAAAAGATAATATAAAATCTAATACTTAAACATGTCAAAAACCAATTTTATGGGTGGATTTCGAACCCTTATCACTTTATCCTTTAAATAAATCATTGTGGGACCTTTAAAATCTAAAAATCATTTTATAATAAAGTAACAATTCATGACTTTCAAAGAGTGCCCCTCCTCCCTCTTATAAAAGGCCCCCACCTCTACCCCCTTACCCTCACCTCTCAATCCATTCTATCAGCCAAAATCTGCATATTTTATCTCTCTGAATCCCTTTATTCATCTTAGAATCATTACCTTAGGCAGAATTCTTTTTGAAGAAACCATTTTGGTTCAAACCAAGGGGAGTTACCCGATTTAAAAGGTAATGTCTTCTCTTATGTTGTTTTGTTTTATTTCACTTCTCCAGCCTCCTAAACAATTTTTATTCCACTCTTATGTAAAAAAAATTATCTTTAATATACTAGGAAGTTTTTATGAGAATTATTTGATTTAAATTTACTCACACCTTTGTCTAATGGTTAAAAAACATACTGTTTCTGTGAGTGGCGAATTACTGCCTCACGAAACGATGACTGTTCAATCTTATTTGAACACCTTTCATGGTGGACATTAAGATGTAACTCTATTTATGAATGATATATATTATGTTTATGTTTTTTTTATGCTTCTATATTTTTAATTTATGGCATACCTTTATGGTTTCCATTATGGGTAAACGCGATATCTTCATTTTAGGAAGTACGGACTACCGCCCCCTCAAAGTGATTTGATTAATTAGTGCCATATGTGGGACGTATAAAGGATGGAGTTAATGAGATTATATATTATATTATACTGGAATTGTCACGACCCATCCTCGTTTCCCGTTCCGTGACTACCCCAAGCCCGCCTTCCATAGGCCAAGGGCTGGTGGCTAGCACCAAAGGCGTAAATCCCAATAATTGGGAAGGCATTGCCTTTATAAAAGTAACAAAACACCACAGAGTACAAGTGGATGTAAACCACTAAGTACAAAAAGGAAGTGCTGAAAAGTAAATTGGCCAGAAAACAAACCCAAACGAAAGTACACCAACAACTGAAATAAATTACAACAAAGACAACTGCTGGAAGAAAGGAAGTAGCTCCTGGGTCGTCCTCCTCGGATCCTACCTGAAGGGTAGGTACAAATAGCACAACTCTTGGATCTTCCACCACGGATCCTACCCGAAGGGTAGGTATAGATAGCCTCTACAACGCTCTCGCCCTTCAACCTCCTCCGAGTGTCGCCTCGTCATGATGTACACCACCGGATACTGTCTCGTCGTGAGGACCACCTCTGGGTACTGTCCAGTCCTCAAACACTCAGCCTCTATCTGCGATGCCCGTCGTCTGTAACCAACACAACGTGGTGCGGGCATAGCCCATGCAGAGGTGAGTATAACGATACTCAGTAGGGACCCCGAGACCCTCAAGGTTTCCCTAAATGAAACAAAGATAACCACAAAGGAGATCTCAATAGATAACCTCTACTTAGGTATATGCCCATACATATAACCAAGTTATCGAGTAACCCATCTCAATCATGAGGTAACACAAAGCTTTATGAAATCAATGGATAACCACTACCCAGGTATATGCCCATACATATACCTAAGTTATCAAGTGACTAATCTCAATCATGAGGTAAACACAAAGATCATAGACTCAGCTCAACTAGGATCTTATTCATGATGTCCAAACCACGGCTGCTGGAGAACTCCTCCTCTGTTGAGTACAGTGGGTCTGCCGCTACAACCAACTGTGCCGAACTCCTCCTCTGTCGAGTACAGTGGGCCTGCCACTACAACCAAGCGCACCCCACTAACCTTGGACTGCTGTAGTACTCCACCTACAGAGTACTGTGGGCCTGCTGCTACAACTAAGTGCGCTGATCTCCTCCTCTGTCGAGTACAGTGGGCCTGCCGCTACAACCAAGCGCACCCCACTAACCTTGGACTGCTGTAGTACTCCACCTATCGAGTATTGTTGGACTGCTGCTACAACCATGCACTTCCCACCATGGTTCTACCACTACAATCTGGCACTCCCCCTCATAGGATCTAGAGGTACTCCTTCTATTGAGTACCGCGGGTCTGTCGCTACAACCAAGCGCTCCTCCACCGTGGGTCTGCCGCTACAACCAAGCTCTCAACCTCATAGTTTCCAGAGGTACTCCTTATGTTGAGTACCGTGGGTCTTCCGCTACTACCAAGCGCTCCTCTACCGTGGGTCTGCCACTACAACCAAGCGCTCCCCACTGGGATATCCGAAACACACTGAGTCGGTAGATCAAAAGTCATCAAGTCTCAGCCAGCTACTAGGTCTCTGCACTCTGCTAGGTCACCACCGGAAGGGTCTGCTCCATGAGCTACTGGTCGAGACTCCAAGTATCACAAAGATCCAAGAAAAAGTATCTCAAAGTACCGCCTCGTCATAGGGGTCTCAATGCAACAAACGACGCGTCAGTCGGACGCACGGTCTATGAGTTACTAGCCTTTTCGTCTTAGGGGCCCGGTTGGCTTCGTGTGCGATCCAACCTAGCCGTATCTCGACTGTAACTCGAACGCTCATAGGGTATGCTCATAGGGACCATTTCTCAACTTTATCACCAACACCGCTGATGGTTCGTCAAACGGATGTCCGGTCTGAAAGTTATCATCTTTTCCGTTCGAGGGGCCCGATTGGATTTCGGGTACAATCCAACCTGGCCATTATCCAACTGCATCCAAAACTTAGGTGAAGCATGCCGAAAGTTTCGTCTCATCAAGAAGAATCCAACAAAGTTGACGACACATCAATCGGACGTCTGGAACTCAAGATATAAGCGTTTCTGCTTCGAGGGCCTGGTTGGTTTCGTATCCGAACTAACCCGGCCATACACAAAAGTTATCCTAAACGTTGAGTGTAATATACCAAAACGACCGTCTTGATCCAAGGTTCACATCGCAACAGACGGTGCATCGATCAGGGGTCCGTATCCCAAGATAGGGGCAATAGACCGAAACAGTCCTGTAATAGGGGGTTCGGGCACGGTCCGACCCGGCCCGGTACCCCCATGGGTCGGCCCAAACCCGGTCCACTCGACCCGGGTCTGGGTCCGGATTTCTTGGGCGCGGCCCGGGCCGGCTGGCGCAGCACTACCCGGCCTGGGCACGGCCCGGCCTAGCGGTCCAGCCGGACGGCTCGGCCCGGCGCCCTGGCGCTGGCCAAGCGGCAGCGCAAAGGGGCGCCGCCCCCTTGAATGAAACCGCGGCCCTGTGTGGGGGCTGCCCCTTGCCAACGGACAGGACAAAGCACCGCGTCCCGCCTCCCTCAGTCCCACGCTGTCGCGGGACCAGTAGCCTGCCTCCGGGGCTTCAGCCGCGGCGGCCCCTTCTCAGCGGTGCGCCGGGTGCCGGCGCCGCCGTGCCAGCGAGGCTAGCCGGCAGAGTTTTCCACGGACCATTAGATGAGCTCCGGTGGTCAGTTCTGCCTACCGTCTTGGCCAACGGCCCTCCCGGGACAAGTTCTTCACTGCGAATACCTCAAAACGTCCTTGCGGCCTGGTTCATCGTCGCCCGCCGATCCACACACCAAGAATGAAGAAACGGTGGGTTTGGACTTGTTCGTTGGTCCGCACCCACCGTGTCAGTGGTTTAAAAGGCTTTAGACAAATTTTAAACACATGAAGAGGATATAAATCACATAGATTTAATTGAACCAAAACCCCTACCTCAAGAGGTTGATGATTCGAAGATTGTCACGGGAGAAGGAACGTCACGGAAGGGGGATCGTTGCATCGCGGAGAAAGGATTCGTCGGCGTCGCGTCGTCGATCTCCGAGGATCTGGCATTCTTGTAGACCTTCGTCGGAGGTCGGCGTTCTTCACGTTCTTCGCGTTCTCCACATTCTTCGTCGATGAGGAAGAAAATCAAGAACCTAAGAGAATTCTCTCAAGCCTCTCACAACCCAACCCTTTTAATAAAATAAGAGTTGTCTTATTTTATTAACACACATGCCAACGATTTGAAATTCAAAAAAATTGAAACCATGAATTAAATGAATTAATAGAAACGTTTAAACCGCCAATTTAATGAGGCGTTTATTATCAGAATAAATGCAAGGGTTGAATTCATTAAAAGGGGGGGTGCGGGTGCATTACTTAATTAAAGGAGGGGGGTTGAAAAGGTTGAAATAAATGGTGGTGCTCGTGTGGGCCCCACCCCACAAATATCCTACCTAGTGGTGTAGGATATTGTGGGTCCCAATTTAACCTCTTTAACTTAGGTTAAACAATTTGAAATAAAAATAAATTGGTAGCACCATTTTATTTTATTCATTTACTTAACCCGGAAATTTAAAAACCAGACCCGGGAAAACGCAACTCCAGAAAAGGTGTTTCTAAGCAATTACTGGTGCTGCGATTCCATCGGTGCCCTCAGAATTCGATTCCGAGCACCAGTTCAAAAGTTAGAGAAACCCGCTCGTTCGTTCACTGAACGTACCCGAGCTAAACATCAGAAAATTATTCCGGGCACACCGGGCCTCAGAATCAGGTGCCGTCAGAAACTGCGTTCTTGGAAAATTCCATATAAAATTAAGAAAAACATTTCCCTGAAATTTCCGGGTATTTAAATTACTCCAACCTCAGGGATTTACATCCCTGTAAAGATTTAACACAAACTAGGGATACAAAAGCGGTACTGAGAACGCATCTGAGCCTTCCGCTCCCATGTGCTCACCTATTGGTTCACGTACTACCAGTGAAAGTAAACCCGAGGAATTGACCCTTCCTCATCAGATCCGCTCCTGTCGTTCCTCAATCCCCACTAGAACCTCTGTGAGGGTCACCCCATCTCCGAAGTCTAGCTCCTCATGGTCGATGAAATGTGAAGGGTCGAGCTTGTATCTCCCCAGTTGAGATACATGGAAGCCTTCGTGCACCTGGTGTAACTGAGGTGGGTGGGTCAAGTGGTAAACCACCTCTCCTACCCTGCTGAGGACCTATAAAGGTATGTCGAAACTCAGAGATAACTTATCGCCTCGGCCACATCTATGTAACTCACATCGAGGTGAGACCCGTAGGGAAACGTGGTCACCATCCTCGAACTCTAGTGGTCTCCGCCTCCTGTCAGCACTAGACTTTTGCCGGCTCTGAGCTGTCCTCATCCGCTCTTAGATGACTTGGACCTTTCTGGTCCTACAAGAGATACTGAGATTTCTTCTTTGCCGATAAGAGAAATCTGGTCTCATCCCCTGGGTGAACCACGTTCTTCATCTAATACAGTCAATCCCAACATGGATGATACTAACCCATACCAAAGATGATGTTGTAAGTCCTCGAAGCCACTACCAAGAGATCCAATTGTTACTCTCACCTCAAAGGGTTGAGTAACACTGCCGGCATTAGTGTGTGGTCACTGGGTCTCCTCCAGTAGGTATCTCAAAGTGAGGGTCAAGTCAACGGTTTTTAAACCAGAACCTCTTAGTAACAACACAAGGAAAGGACAGGAAGGTAAACACCACAAGAAAGGTGTCTTTTATCACTCCATCTCAATGTACAAAGACACAAAGCATCTACAAACAAACATCAACAAAGCTAGAAGCAGCATGAAAAAAAGTCTCCAAGTCTGGAGCTAGTCCCGCTCAAGTCCATCTGCTCCCGGAGCTCCATGATCATAGGCCTCAGCTGCCTGAAGCTGAGCTCTCCCATGTCCACCTATCCTCTGCGGTCGGGGTGGACCTCTTAGTGGTTGTGGTGGAAACACCCCGAAGCGTCTTCCACCTACTGCTGCATGGCCAGCTCTGCTGCCTCGGTCTCCCACTCCTTGCGGTTCGCCTCGATCAAACCTCTGCCTCTTCCTGGGAGGTCCTTCGTTCATATTCTGGTCATCTGTATGGCGGGTCAGACAGTCACAAGCCATGTGACCAACCCCACCGTAGGAGTAACACTGTCTGCTCATGGTAAGTCGTTGTCCACCCCAGGTGCCTCTCACAAACGATCTGGTGTCGTGTGGTTGACCACCTGTAGGTCTAGTTCTCTTGGACCTCTGCGTCATCTGTCTATTGCACGCTGCATAAGACTCTGCCGCATGCCGGCTAGTGGTGGGTCCTCCTGCTAGAGACTGCTTATTAAGGAAACTCTCCACTATGAGGGCTCGCTCAAACACCCATGTCTGTGTCGGAATGCTATGAGAAACAACTAAAGCTCTGATCTCTCGCCTGAGCCCCTTCTCAAAGGTTCGGGCCCTAAAGAATTGGTCTCGTACCATGTCCGTGGAATGGAACGAGAGATCGGTAAACCTCGCCGCATACTAGGATATTGTCATGCTGCCTTGCCGCAGCTGTAGTAGCTCCTGGATGCGCACCACAAGGAGGGTGGCTGGGACGAACTCTGAGCGGAAAAGACTCTCAAAGTCCGTCCAAAAGAGAGATGCCTCGTCGTGCACCTAGAGCATCAAGCTAAACCATCTTCCTACTGCTACGTGCAGGAGCCTCACTGCAAGGACCGCCATGAGGTCAGCTAGTGTTCCTACTAACCTGAAAACTCGCACAACTGCCTCCAGCCAATCCTCGGCTGCCTGAGGGTCCGTCTCCCCACGGAACCTGGGTGGTTGCTGACACTGAAACTCAGGCAGTGCACTAAGGCGACATTCACTGTCAGCGGCTGGGGCTAGTAGCATCGGTGGCTCAACGGGTAGAGGTACTGCCATTGCCTCTGCTGTCAAAGGGACCTGTACCAAGGCCTCGTCACTCGGTGGCCTGTCGTCCCACACAACTATAGGAACCCTAGATGGCTGCCGTCGTGGGGCCATACTAAAAAGGAACAGGTGCGCCAAGGTCAAACAATATACCTGGTGAGCTAACAAAAATTAATCACAATGTAAACTTGAAACACACATGCAATCAATGTTTTCGTGCATTAAGTCGGAAATCATAAGTCAAGGTCCTGGTGTACGGATACGTCATCCGCCGCACCAACACTGGACTCCCTGGACTGATAACCAAACTCAATACCCTTAACACTATTTCTTCACATAGAATAAAGATTAGAGTCCTAAGTTCTACGGTAGAACCGAACTCCTCTGATACCAATTTGTCACGACCCGTCCTCGGGGCCCGTGTCGTGACTACCCCAAGCCCACCTTCCATAGGCCAGGGGCTGGAGACTAGCACCAAAGGTGTAAATCCAGATAACTTGGAAGGAATTTACTTTATAAAAGTAACAAAACACCCCAGAGTACAACCAGAAGTAATACAATAAGTACAAAAAGGAAGTGCTGAAATGTAAATGGTCCAGAATACAAACCCAAACGAAAGTACAGCTACAACTGAAAGAAAGTAAAACAAAGACAACTTCTGGAAGAAAGGAAGCAGCTCCTGGGTCATCCTCCTCGGATCCTACCTGAAGGGTAGGTACAGATAGCGCAGCTCCTGGATCGTCCACCACGGATCCTACCTAAAGGGTAGGTACAGATAGCGCAGCTCCTGGATCGTCCACCACAGATCCTACCTGAAGGGTATGTATAGATAGCCTCTACAACGCTCTCACATGTCAACCTCCTCCGAGTGTATCCTCATTGTAAAGTCCACCACCGGATACTGTCTAATCATGAGGTCCACCTCCGGGTACCGTCCAGTCCTCGAACACTCGACCTCTGTCTGCGCTGCCCGTCGTCTGCAACCAACACAACGAGGTGCAGGCATAGCCCGTGCAGGGGTGAGTATAACGATACTTAGTATGGACCCCGAGACCCTCAAGGTCTCACTAAATCCAACAAGGATAACCACAAAGAAGTTCTAAATAGATAACCTATACATATGTATATGCCCATACATATACCCAAGTTATCGAGTAACCCATCTCAATCATGAGGTAACGCAAAGATTTATGAAATCAACGGATAACCACTACCTGGGTATATGCCCATACATATACCTAAGTTATCAAGTGACACATCTCAATCATGAGGTAAACACAAAGGTCATAGACTTAGCTCAACAAGGATCTTATTCATGATGTCGAAACCACAACTACTGGAGAACTCCTCCTCTGTCGAGTACAGTGGGCCTGCCGCTACAACCAAGCGCGCTGAACTCCTCCTCTGTCGAGTACAGTGGTCCTGATGCTACAACCAAGAGCACCCCACTAACATTGGAATGATGTAGTACTACACCTACCAAGCACTGTGGTCCTACTACTACAACCAAGCGCACTGAACTCCTCCTCTGTCGAGTACAGTGGGTCTGCCGCTACAACCATGCGCGCCCCACTAACATTGGACTGCTGTAGTACTCCACCTGTCAAGTACTACAGGCCTGCTGCTACAACCAAGAACTTCCCACCATGGGTCTGCCACTACAATCAGGCGCTCCCCCTCATAAGCTCCAGAGGTAATCCTTCTGTTGAGTACCGCGGGTCTGTCGCTACAACCAAGTGCTCCTCCGCCGTGGGTCTGCCGCTACAACCAAGCTCTTCCCCTCGTAGTTTCCAGAGGTACTCCTTCTGTTGAGTACCGCGGGTCTGCCGCTACTACCAAGCGCTCCTCCGCTGTGGGTCTGCCTCTACAACCAAGTGCTCCCCACTGGGATATCCGAAACACACTGAGTCGGTAGATCAACAGTCGTCAAGTCTCAGCCAGCTACTAGGTCTCTGCACTCTGCTATGTCGTCACCGGAAGGGTCCGCTCCATGAGCTACTGGTCGATACTCCAAGTATCACAAAGTTCCACAAAAAAGTACCTCAAAGTAGCACCTCGTCATAGGGGTCTCAACGCAACAGACGGCGCGTCAGTCGGACGCCCGGTCTGTGAGTTACTAGCCTTTTCGTCCCAGGGGCCCGGTTGGCTTTGTGTGCGAACCAACCCGGCCATATCTCGACTGTACCCCTAACTCTCATAGGGTATTCTCATAGGGACTGTTTCTCAACTTGATCACCAATTCTGCTGACGGTTTGTCAAACGGACGTCCTGTATGAAAGTTATCAGCTTTTCTGTTGTAGGGGCCCGGTTGGATTTCGGGTACAATCCAACTCGGCCATTATCCAGCTGCATCAAAAACTCAGGTGAAGCATGCCGAATGTTTCGTCTCATCAAGAGGAATCCAACAAAGTTGACATCATGTCAATCGGACGTCCAGAACTCGAGATATAAGCGTTTCCGCTCCGAGGGCCCGGTTGGTTTCGTATCCGAACCAACCCGGCCATACTCAATGTTCTCAGAAACATTGAGTGTAATATACCGAAACAACCGTCTCGATCCAAGGTTCTCATCATAATAGACGGTGCATTGATCGGGGGTCCATAGCACAAGATATGGGAAACAGACCGAAATAGTCCGGTATTAGGGGGTTCGGGCCCGGCCCGCTTGGGCGCGGCCCGGTCCGGGTGGCGTGGCCCAGCCCAGCCTGGGCGAGGCCGACCTGGTGGTCCGGCCGGGCGGCTCAGCCCGGCACGCTGGCGCTGGCCAAGGGGCCGCGCAAAGGGGCTCCTCCCCCTTGAATGAAACTGTGGCCGCGTGGGGGCCGCCCCTTGCCAACGGATGCGGCCGAGCGCCACATCTCGCCTTCCTTGGTCCCGCGTAGTCCCGGGACCAGCGGCCTGCTGCCTCCGGCCACCGGTGCCGCAGTTCCGGAGAGGCGCGCCGGTGGAGTTTTCCGCAGACCACCGGACGAGCTCCGGTCGTCAGTTCTGCCTTCCGTCTTCGCCAACGGCCCTCCCGGGACCGGTTCTTCACTACGAAGTCCTCAAAACTCCCTTGCGGCCTGCTTCGTCATCGCCCACCGATCTGCTCTCCAAGAACGAAGAAACGGTGGGTTCGGACTTGTTCGTTGGTCCGCACCCACCATGTTAGCGCTTTAAAAGGCTTCTGAAAAGTTTTAAACACATGACGAGGATATAAATTACATAGATTTAATTGAACCAAAACCCCTACCTCAAGCGGTTGATGATTCGAAGATTGTCGTGGGAGAAGGAATGTCACGGAAGGGGGATCATCGCGTCACGGATAAAGGATTCATCGGCGTCGCGTCGTCGATCTCCAAGGATCCGGCGTTCTTATCGACCTTCGTCAGAGGTTGGCAATCTTCGCGTTCTTTGCGTTCTTCGTGTTCTTTGCATTTTTCGCATTCTTCGTCGAGGAGGAAGAACTTCATGATCCTAAGGGAATTCTCCCAAGCCTCTCACAACCCAACCCCTTTAATAAAATAAGAGTTTGTCTTATTTTATTAACACACAAGCCAACGATTTGAAATTCCAAAAAATTGAAACCATAAATTAAATGAATTAATAGAAACGTTTAAACCGCCAAATTAATGAGGCGTTTATTATCAGAATAAACGCAGGGGTTGACTTCATTAAAAGGGGGGGGGGGGTGCGGGTGAGTTACTTAATTAAAGGAGGGGGTTGAAAAGGTTGAAAGAAATGGTGGGGCTCGTGTGGGACCCACCCCACAAATATCCTACCAAGTGGTGTAGGATATTGTAAGTCCCACTTTAACCTCTTTAACTCAGGTTAATCAACATAATATAAAAATAAATTGGTCGCACCATTTTATTTTATTCATTTACTTAACCCGAAAATTTAAAAACCACACCCAAGCAAACGCAACACCGGAAAAGGTGTTTCTATGCAATTTCTAGGGCTGCGATTCCATTAGTGCCCTCGAAATTCGATTCCGAGCACTGGTTCAAAACTTAGAAAAACCCGCTCATTCGTTCACTGAACGTACCTGAGCTAAACTTCAGAAAATGATTCCGGGCACACCGGGCATCGGAATCAGGTGCCCTCAGAAACTGCGTTCTTGTAAAATTACAAAGAAAATTATGAAAAAAATTTCCTTTAAATTTCAGGGTCTTTACAGGAATTATAATATACCTTTATATCATTATGATTTCATTCCATTAAATAAGAAATAGAAATGAAAGTAGCGTTCATGCATACGTACGGCTTACCGTCTCCATGAACGGGGCATTTAATTTATTACCTCTAAATGTTATGTAATATTATAAATGCATGTATATACCAGATATATATGATATATATGATATCTACATCATGAATATAATTCTGGATATAATCGATATTTTACCACATGAACAAGTTGTAATTATAAGAAGTTTATTTTTGACTCAAGTACCAGAGATCGACAAAACGACCATTATTAACTTAAATAATTACATAAAGTTTATAACATGTTAATAAGTGATATAAAAGGAATAATGATCTTGAAAAATGTTCTTAATCAAGTATAAATTAACTGTAGTTTATTATTCAAGAGATTAAAGAACGATCGAGTCAAATCGGACACGAGGTAAGGGACTTTGTCTCAATCTCCTTTAATTGAGGCATATTTTGTTTTATACACAAATTTCTTTTTTATGGTGTATAAACACCTTTGAAATTTACTTTTATTCAAAATGAATCTTTTTATACAAAGAGTTTTACTAAATAAAAAAAGGTAATGTTTTTATCTTACGTATGCAGCAACAATGACTTCTCCGCCGCCGTGACCATTATTTGAGTTTCAGATTCCTCTACAAGCCATTACTCTTTCTAAAATAAAAAATAAATACCATGTTTTAATTTTCTTTTATTTTGGTATTGAAAATGGATTTGATAATGTTTTTATTATATCAATGTGTTGTATGGATATCTTGTGATTGAAATATTGAAATGTTATGATTCCTTTATGCATGTTTTATGTGATACGATTATGTAACGATTTTTGGGAATTGTTTATGAAGACGGGTGGTTCCGTGATAAATTAAGCCCGGGTGAGCCTGTGACAGCTCTCCAATTCATTGGGAAACACGAAGGAGTTAAATGCAAAGGTTTCTTAGAAGAGATTTATGGAACACACTGTAATAGGTATTCCAAATGTAACAATGAGGGTTACTCCCTACGTAAGAATGTTATGAATGACTCAAGTTACCATTATGTCTTATTCTTTCTATGAGTTATTCATAAAACTTATGATTTCAGGAGGTATGTTAAAGTGCTTATTTTTATGAGTAAAGTATGTTTTCAATGATTCTTATGTATACATGGACTAAGGTTTTCTTTCCGTATTTTTATATCCCTTACTGAGCTTTTTATTCTCACCCCAAGTTTTTGAAATGTTTTTCACAGGTCAAGGGAAAGGTACATGATGTGATGATAGTGTCGAGGAAGTGTCAAGAAAGATTCCATGTTATATTTTAAATATGTTTCCATTGATGGGAAAAGTTAATATATTATTTTATGTAACCACCTTGTTTAAATATGGAATGCAATGCATGATTTATGATCTAATTCTATAAAACTCTAAACCTGAAAAGATCCTCAATGGGTATTCTTGTAATAACTCAAGATTAAGTAATGTTTAAGGCTGGGGCCTTATATAAATTATCTCTATCAGAAAAAATAAAACAAGTGTAGAAGAAAGACAGTGAGTTGAAGAAAAAGGTAGAGTTGGTTCAGAAGGGTAAGTTTAATGAATTTCAGGTCGATAATGATTGTGTTGTGAGGTTTGGAAAGAGATTATGTGTGACTTGTGATTCATAGTTAAATAATGAGTTGTTATGGGAAGATCATAGTTCCCTGTTTTCAGTTCATCCTTGCAGTACTAATATGTACAGAGATATTCAGGAGTATTACTGGTGGGATGGATTGAAAAGAGAAATTATTGATTTAACTATGAAGTGTTTGACTTGTCAGCTGGTTAAAGCAGAGCGATTGTTACTGAGTGGGATTCTTCAGTCACTACCAGTGACAGAGTGGATATGGGAAAATATATCCATGGACTTCGTTGTGGGATTACCGAAGACATATCTAGGTAATAATTAAATATGGGTTATTATTTATTGGTTGACTAAATCTACTCATTTCCTTCTTATTTGAGATACTTTGTCTCTTGATCAAATTTCTCAGTTGAATTTTAAAGATAATGTCAAGTTTCAAGGAGTTCTCCTCTCTGTTGTATCTAATCGTGATCTCGGGTTTACTTCTATCTTTTGGAAAGGCCTTTAGAAGTCGTTGGGTACTGAATTTAATTTTAGTACATATTTTCATCCGTAATCAGATGGGAAGTCAAAACGAACAATTCAGACCACGGAGGATATGTTACGTGCTTGTTCACTAGATTACCAGGGAATTTGGGACCAATATATTTCTTTGGTTGAATTTTCTTATAATAACAGTTATCACTATAGTATACAGATGGATCCATTTGAATCATTATACAAGAAGTGGCGTCAAACTACAGCTTTTTGGGATGAAGTAGGTGAAAGGAAGCTGATGGGACAAAAATTTGTAGATGAGATGGTAGAAAAGTTTTAGTTGATTCATAAGCACATGAGAACAACTCCTAATAGGGAGAAACATTTTGTGGATAATCAGATGAATGATCTATCTTTTGAGGTAGGTGATCATGTCTTTATCAAAGTTTTTCTATGGAAAAGTTTGATGCGTTTTGGTAATAAGGGAATGTTGAGTCCAAGGTTTATTGGACCCTATGAAATCTTGCAGAAAGTTGGATTAATTTCTTACAAATTGGATTTACCTCCAATTTTATCCTAGGTACACAATGTTTTTCATGTGTCAATGTTGAGAAAGTATATGCCAGATCCATCTCATGGTTTAAGTACAGAGGTAGTTCAGTTGGAAGAGAATCTATCTTATGAGGAATAACCAGTCCAGATTCTTGACTAAAGAGAGAGTGTTGTGGAATAAGGTGATTCACCAGGTAAAGGTTTTTTGAAAAAAACCTTAAGTTTTAAGAGGTAACATGATAATTTGAACATTCTATGAGGGATAAATACCCCCATTTATTTGTTATGTAAATAAAATTGCGAGGATGAAATTTACAAAAGGGGGGAAGGATATAACATCCCTGGTAAATAAATAAATAATACACTTTCATTTCAATTAATATTTTGTGAATTAAATTATAATTTTTCTTTAAAGGGGTTTCCATGTTTGATGGTGTACCAGATACGGAGCAATGGGTTTCTTTGAAATATTACATTGCGTACTAATAATATAATAATATTATTTTTAATTATAGTTAACTCCTAACCATTTTATTTTTTGGGAATGAATAGAACTGACTAAAATATGATTATATATGTTTGTTAAATGTTTTTACATTTTTTCAATAAAAATTAGAGGCCTAAAATGTGAATTAATGTAATTTTAAGCATAAATACTGTAATATTCCTTAATGGTCTATTTAACGACTTTTGATGGAGAAACCTATTTAAATCTAGTTTTGGTAACTTTTATATGTTCTATTTGAAAAAATAAAATTATTCTTTATAATCGGGACATCAATATTCACTTTGGGTGAAATTTTGGTATTTTTTTGATAAAATTAATTTCTTAATTAATTGTGAAAAATATTGTATTTTAATTCAAAAGTGCCTTGTAATATAATTTATTTAAATGGATATGTTATTATTTCAATTGATTTTAAAGTTAAATTAGAATTTTTTTAACATTTAATCCAATTTAGGTCATCAGAATTAATTTCACTTTTAAACTGAACATAGACAAGTATTAATCTTTTGATAGTTATTGTTTTTTAAAAACACTCACTTATTTTGACAACAAGAATTAATTTTAAATAAATTAATGCAAATTCTATATTTTTAATTTGGTAAAATAGACATCATTTTGGAATTTTGAATATCGAATATATCTTAGGCAGAAATTTTGGTATTTTTCTGAAAAAACTTCAATTTTTGATCAATAGTGAAACCACTAAGTAGTAGTTAAAAAATCGACTTTTTCATTTAAAGGAAATTTTACTACTTCTATGAATTGACTTTATAAAATCATACATACATTGTTGTTATTATAAATTAAAATGTGGTTCAATAAGATAAAAATAATATTTGGTGAATAGTAATGTTTGACTTTAATTTACTACGATTAAATGTAAATTGGGTAATTAAAGGTAAAAAGAATATTATAATAATACAAAATTACACTAACAGTTGTCCTAAAATTATTGTTTGAGTCATTTACAACCATGGGAATCTCTGGGTCGATTATGGGACCCCATGGAGCCATTACAGAGTGATAATGACACTTTATTTTAATTAACTTAAAGTAAAAGAAAAAATGTCATAAAAAATATCTTTTAGTAACAAAATTTTTAGATGAGGTTATATAAGTTTTACGTTTGACTATAAATATTCATTGTAAAGATAAAAATATTTTCTACATTATGGTATTTATTTTATAATTTTTAGACTTCATGTAAATTAAATTATTTATGACACAATAATGATGCAGTATTTACCTCATTAATAATTAATTTATATAGATAAGATTATAAATATTCAAAAAATATCCAAAACAAATCCAATTCTTATTGGATGATTTTTTTTCGAACGTGGGTAATCTTATATTCAACATTAATTAGTTTTTTATCATTATAATCAGAATATATATTTATAATAAAATAATATTTTCAAACATTCCTAAAGAGCCCCTCCTCCCCCTTATAAAATGATCTCACTTCTAACTCATTCCTCACACCTCTCAAGTCCATTATGTTGTAAAAACCATGCCCAAATAAGCTCTAAAAATACCTGTATTCCTCCATGAAGTCTTTCATTAGGCAAAAGTCACTTCAAGAAGACCTTTTGGTTCAAACCAAAGGGGGTTACCCAAATTAAAGGTAACTATTTCTCTTAACTTATTTTCTTTTATTTTACTTCTACAACCCCTAGACAATTTTTATTACATGATTTTATAACAAAAATAGCATCCTAAATATACTAGGATTTTTTATGATAATAATTCGAACTACACTTACACACACCTCCAACTAATGGGTGAAGAACCTACTATTTCTGTGGGTGGCAAACTAACGCCTCACGAAACGATGATTATTCGATTATCTCCTACCACCTCTCATGGTGGTCATTAAAATGAAACAATATTTATATATGATATATATTATGTTAATTTTTTTATGCTTCTATAATTTACATTTATAACCTACCTTTATGGTTTCCAAAATGAGTAAATGCGATAATTTCATTTGAGGAAGTGCGGACTACCACGCCCTCAAAGTGACATGACTCATTAATTCCATATGTGGGACATATAAAGGATATATTTAATGATATTATATATGATATTATACTGTAATTACAATATACCTATGTATCATTATGTTTTAATTCCATTAAAATAAGAAATATAAATGAAAGTAGTGTTCATGCGTATGTACGGCTTACCGTCTCCATGAATGGTGCATTTCATTTCTTACCTCCAAATGTTATGTAATATTATAAATACATGTACATAATGGATATATATAATATATATGATATATAAATCATGAATATCATTCAGGATATAAAAACGTTTGACCACATGAATAACACGTAAATATAAAAACTTCATTTTTGACTCAAGTATCAAATATCGACAAAACAACCGTTATTAACTTATATGATACATAATTTTTATAACATGGTAATATGTGATATAAAAGGAATAATAAATTTGAAAAAGGTTATTATGAAAGTAGAAATTAAATTTAGTTTATTATTTAGGAGATTACAGAATGAATGGGTCAAGTCGAACATGAGGTAAGGGATATCGTCTCATTATCCTTTGATTGAGGTATATTTTTTTAATACACGACTTTATATAATACACTGTAAAAAAAACGTTGAATTTTAATTTATTTAAAAGGGAATATTTTTCAACAAATAATTTTAATAAATGAAAAAAAAGAATTTTTCTTTTTAATGGTAGCCGTGACATTGACCTTTCCACTGCCGCGAGTCTTATTTGATCATTGGCATCATTAACAAGCCATAATGTTTTTAAAAGGAAAATAAATACCATATACTCTTTTGAGGTATTTTGGTATTTAAATGGTTTTTATAATGGATTTTTTATTTCAATATATTTAAATGATATATTTTTATTGAAATGTGTAAATGTTATCTTTCCCTTATATTGGTTTTATGTGTTATGAATATGTTATGGTTCTTGGGTATTGTTATGTATACGGGTGGTTCCGTGATAATCCTAGGGCGGGTGAGCCTGAGATAGCTCTATAATGCATTGGGTAATATAGAGGAGGTAAAGGTGAATGTTTCTCCTAGGAGATTCTTCCAATATACTGTGATGGGTATTCCAAATGTAACTCCTTACGTAGTTGTGTTAGCTACAATTTAAGTATGATATGGATGCCACAAGTTACCTTTATGATTTATGTTTTCTATGTGTTATTCATAAATCTTATTATTTCATAAGGTATGTGAAAGATCTTATGTTATATATGAAATGATGAACTAATGTTTTCTTTCTTTGTTTTATAACCCTGACTGAGATTTTTATGCTCATCCCATATTTTGAAATGCTTTTTTAGAGGACCTAAAGATGAATAGGGTCGAGGATGAGATCAGGGAAAATTCATGCTATCTAAAAAATGGGACTAGATAAGTATCTTTTTTTCAAGAGTTTTTATTTTATAAAAAAATTGATACTGAGTAAAAATGTCTACAATTTAAATTTTGAGATGTAATGTAATAGTTATGGCCTAATTCTCTAAAACTCTAAACCTGAAAAGATCCTCAATGTGAATTAATCATTTAATTCAATATTATATAATGTTTAAGGTCGGGTACTTATAGAAATATATGAATAATATAGATAATATAATAATAAATATTAATTTAAATTCAATTAATGATTACTAAAATTCATAAAATGAATATTAAATCATTTTTTCCTGAAATATACATCACATGAAAAACTATGTCTTCGTCCCACCAGATGGTTTTATTTTAAATTAATCTTTTCCACTTATTTGAATTAAATTTGGGAAAATTGGTTCCATATTTTTAATTTGTATAATTTATATTTCACAATAATTTAAACATATTTTTTGACCATAATTAATAGTGAAAACAGTAAAAATTAATTATAGCTATTATCAGGAAAATGGGTATTTTGGTGGTTAAACTAAAAATATAAGCAATTAAATTACCTAAAAACTTTTTTAAAAACTATTTTATTTCCATATTTGGACCATATAATTTCTATTGGTCAATAAATTTCTATTTTGGATCCATATATGATGTTAACAACATGGGAATCACTTTTTATTTTCAAATATTACATGTGTTCCACTCAACTCACTTATAAAAGGTAACCCACTCTTCTCTCCTATATAAGAAATAAAACCATTTTGAATTATAAAATACCTAACTTAATCTATTACCAACTTATTCCCCCTAATCTTAGATTCCTATTTTGGAAAAAATTAATTTTAGGAATACTTCATGTATATTCACAAAGAGGTGGTCTAAGAAGAGGTTAAATTTCTACCTACAAATTTTTATTTTATTTCATATTTAACCTAATTAAAAGAATCATAAAATAATAAAATAAAATAATGAAAGTATACCCTATATATTTTGATGTAATTATATTAATTTATTAACCTAAATCCACCTCCCCTTTCAACAAATGGGATCTGAAATCATTATTTCTGTGTACGGTGGACGACCACCTCGTGAAATAATATAATTTATTTTCGATCACCACCTCTAATATATTGATATAAGGAATTATTTAATTAATATATGTGATATTTATAACATATTTATTATTTTTCAGTTCTGATATCACATATGCCTTTTTATTTTCCATTCCACAGGATACATGATAACATTAGTTGTGTGTTTAAATAAAAAATAATATTTAATAATATAAAAAGGTATTTCATATATGATGGTAATTTTAAAAATATAAAATAATACTTACCATATTTCTATAATGATCATTGAACAATGGAAGACATTACTAATGCATACTTATGGAATACCATCTCTATGATTGTAAAGTTGTGAATTTTTCATATTCATATTTAATGAAAAATTTTACAAGTATAATTTTTTTATAAATATGATAAATATTTCATGATAATAAATATGGATATATTGTAAAAATGACCTTTTAAATCACAGTGAATACACCAATTCCAATTTGAAAATATGGATCGAACATCCACAAAACAGTGGACGTGGACTTAACATGACATGTTTTTAAATATTTACTTAAATATAAATATAATAAATTATTAAAAATTAGGTATTCAGTAAATAAAAGGTAATTAATTATTAAAAATAATTTATTAAATATGATTATAGAATAGTTAAAAGATATACAAGGAAAATATGAACTCGAGGGTAGGGTTGCTTATCTCACTTTTTATTTTAGTGAGACATATGTCATATACACCACTCTTTTAATTTTTGAGTTATATAATTAAAATTATTTTATTTTATGATTTAATTAATGAAAATTATGGGTATTTAAAAATTCGTATGTGTTTCACTATTTCACTATTTATTGATCTAGATATTATTTAATCCGTATAGGATTTCATCTTAATTTTCTTTCACTGAGGAATGTATTTTGTTATGAACCAAATATATATATATGGTTTATATACACTTATTTTAAAATTTATATCATTAAGATAATTATTTTCATGATATTTAAAGTATTATATGATGTTACTCATTAAATGGTCTTATAATTGAAGAGTTTCCAAAGTGGAAAAGGCTTTATGTCACTATGTCATTTCATTAATGATTGTTTGTGTTCAAGGTTTTTTTGGTGGAATTAATGTGATATTAGTTTCTTGAACAAAATATATTTAATTATACTCTATTTAAAAACTTGTTTTAAATGTTTAATTTTATTTTCCCCCTTATTGATTAAAGAAACATCAAGGAAGTCGTTTGAATGTTATATTGATGTTGTATTTTCTTTTAGACCAGGTATTATTCTCCTCCATGTCCATGATTTCTAAATTGTTAGAAAAAATTCATATTATAAAAACAATACTTTTTAATTCAATTTTAAATGATATTTTTCATTTTTTAAAGAATATTTGAAAATTATATTTTCTAATTTCATTCAAATGCATCACTTCTGACTCAATTTTGTAAAATATTTTTAAATGATTTTTTATTTTTAATATGTATAAAATGGCAAAATTTTCCATCCATCATATAGAAAATCATAATATATTTTTACATTATTCATTTTCTAGGTTGTTTTTAATGAAGAAATTTTAACAATGTTTTTTTATTTTTTTATTTTTAAAATTGATTATAAGAACAAACAGGTTATTTTCATCAAATATATTTTAAAAAATCACTAAATGGTACTTCAATTAATTAATGTCGACAACCCTTTGTGTTAATTATGATCAATTGGGTATATATTGTAATGATACTATCATTATTATTACATTGGATGGATTATGATTGTTTCCAAGTAATTTTTATAAAACTTGTTTCTTTTCCACAACTTAATAGGGTTTCAAAGAGATTATTATAGAACCCATTTATTTTCAAAATGTTAATAATTTTTCAAAGAAATTTTTATAGAACCCTTAGAATTTACATGGTTTATTAATGTTTCAATGATATTTCTATGGAACCCTTTTATTTTACATTGTTTAATAATGATTTAATGACATTATTATGGAACCTGTTTCTTCTCCACTTGAAAATCATGTTTTAAAGATATTTTTATGGAACTCGTTTATTTTCCATGGGGTGATCATATTTCATAGATATAGTTTTATACCCTATTTATTTTCAATGGGTTAATCATGTTTCAAATATATCATTATTTAATGGGTTTCATTTCTATGTGTTAATCACGTTTTATATATATTTTCATGGAACCCATTTATTTTTCACTTGATAATTGTTTTTCAAAGAGATTATTATGGATCCATATTATCTTCCATGGGTAAATGAATATTGATTATTTGAGTTTTATAAATAAATTTGATCTCTGTGTGCATTATTTATTGTTCTTGGATGTTGTTTTATAATGGGTGTGCTGAGATTACTCCGGGTGATCCATATATCGCATATACGATGGGTTCACCTAGATAATTCCTTAATGAATTAGATGTTATAAAGATAAAAGTTGACCATATGCTTATTTCATTTTTAATGGTTTTCTAAGTGTTCTACAAGGTTACTATTAATATCATGTTCCATTATACCAATATGTTTTCTCTATGATTGCAATAGGTTGATTAGATTTATTATGATTAAGAATTATATCACAAGTATCATGAATATTTATTGTGATTAATGTTTCCTTTGTTAATGAATTATTCCAGGATTTATGGATCATGATCAAGATATTGATGTTTATGAATATTTAAATGTTATACTCAATCACTTTCATTTATTCATCATACATATTTTCACTTCTTATGCTCCCTCATTACATTCAATTGCTAATGCGTACATTTACCCTTATCGAGTGTTTGAACATACCCTTATTATGTTTTATTTTCTATAGTTCATAACGAATTTGGTTAAATTTATAATATTTAGGAGGTATTTAATATGGATGATGATGATGACATAATGTGAAATAAGAAAATCTTGGTTAAGGGGAAGAAATGATAATTCAAAGACAAGGGTATTATATTAATAAGAGTTTTCATTAATTCATTAAAACAATAAACCTAAATGGACCATGATAATTTAAGTGATCTCATATTTCCTTTTGATGTTTTATTATTTGGATGAAAAATGTGGTCACATTTATCGGTAACATATATAGAGATATCAAGTTCACGTTTTAGCACATGATTTGAGAGAGCAGGTTCATAGATGTAATAATTGTCCCATCATACCTAGAATATCACTCATGGAACAATTATAATTTAATAAATTAAAATAAATTTTATAATCTTACATTAAAGGTGTATAAGAAAAATGAATAATGTCACTTCATAGAGGTGGTATTCTATGCATACACACGAACAAAAATATCATTTTTTTACTGGAAAAAGAGTATGCTAGTCAGTAAGATCACATATCTATGGAATCATAATTGTATATTGAGTATCGTATTTTTTTTATTAAATCCATCATAATAACTTACAATTTGAGGTGGTGATGAAATATGATACACATCGATTCATTGAGGTAATAGTTCATATGTACCCACCAATGATGTTTTACTTGTCTATAGGATAGAAAAAGAGATCAAAAAGGTTAATAACAACATCATAATAACATATTTTTATATAAATTATATTGATTTTATTATCTCTGAATGGTTAGGATAAAATTGAACAAGATGGAAGAAAAAATAAAATGATAGAACTGTATTTGTATTTATACCTCTTCATTGGAAAACCTCATTTGGCTACACATTAAGACATTTTAGAATATTCATCTTATTTGAATAGAATATATAAGGAATGTGGAAGATGTTTTTAAAGTGACATTTTTAGATCATAGAGGATATAAATGGATCAAAATGGTTGGGAAAGAGAGGGTTTGGATTTCTCTTTTACATGTGAGGGGAGTGGTATAGTAACAAATATTATTACATTAAAATGTAATAAATACCGTAATCATGTCATGTGGTGCTAAATGAAATATATTATAATTTTGGGTGTGACAAGGTCAAAATATATTCAAAAAATTAATTTTTTTCTTTTTTCTATTTCATTGTAAACCTTATCTTTTGGTTTAACCCCCTCGTTATCCCCTTTTAACCATAATAATTATAACACATCTTTGACATATTGATGGTTGTACATTTACTTCTAAGAGGAAAAGTTGATCAAAATATTCCATGGATGAAATTTTACATAATTTCACATAACTAGAGTCTTATATAGATATTTTTTATATTTTTAATTCATTTAATCAAATATTATATATCATAAAATATCATAAAATTAATTTTTTGACTGTTTATTAAATATGACATCAAAGACATCATGGAAATTTTTTTATTATAATAGAGAAACATTTATGAGTAATTATACATTATAATTATCTATTTAATTTTTTGAATACCATTATCTATCAAAAAAATAATTTTTTAATTTTTAAAATAATTTTCCTTGATTTGTCTACTCCTCACACAAGAATTGTATCATCATTATGTAAGTGTTTAAGGTTGTTGTATTATCACTAAAAATTTAATAAAATTAGATAATAAAAATAATTTATTTATATTCATAGTAAGTAATTATAAAATAACATAAAACTTCTTTATTCCTGTGGAAACATATTAGAGACAATAATAGAAAGGGATTGACATTTGATAACCATTATTCAACTAAAATAATATAAAGGTCATAATCCAAGTAAAATGTAAATAAAAATAGAATTAAAAACTAAGCTCATAAGGGTATGAAAATTTTTATAAAATAAGAATCAAGATATTTTTTTTGTCTTTATCAATTAGTTTAACCATAATTAACCAATTTTACAATTCTACTATGGAGACAATATTTTCAGCAATGTTAATATTCATAATGAAAAAAATATTAAAATGATGTCATTATTATTTTTTAACTTCGTAATAAAAAAATAATTCCATTTTTCCTGATTTCATTATAGATGTAGTATAAATAATCTTCAATATAATTTTTCAAAATGTAATGAAAACTAGTTTTTAGATAATTTGTTCATAAGAATAAAAAGAACATATAAAAAATCAGATATAATTATGTTCCATGTGGAATTAGTTTTCATATTATTAGTCAAATGGATCCAATTATATTAGAATTAAATCCAAAATATAATAGGGCTTTTAAATTTATTTACTTAACAAAAAGTAATAACACATTTATTAAGATCATTATTTTATAGTATTCAATAAAAAATCATTCTTTCCAGAAAAATATATAAAATTCACCATAAGCCTATTAAAAAACTATGATTTCAATAATGAAATTAATTTTTTAATATGTAATTTCTAAATTTTTTTGATATAATTTATAATATCCTCAAAACAAAATGCAATAAAAATAATTTCTGAATAAAATATATTTTTGGATGAAATCATATTTTTAAAGAAATTGTCTTTTGGAAGTATAAAATGACTTTATTCTCAATCCTTTAACAGTGAAAATAATTATTTGAATTTTAATTCATTCAGTTGGACATATAATCAATATATTTAATTTGAATCATTTATCAATTTGGATAAATTTAATATTCTAAGATTAAAATAACTTACTGGCATAAAAATTGGTTCATATAAAACACACCTTTTATCTTCATTTCTAACAAATTATTAAATTACATATTGATAATTACTAATTATATTAATGATATAAATTATAAATATATTTCATAATATTATTATTTATTTTCATGCCTTCTAATAAGAATTTATCTAATAACACTTATATTAAAATAATAATATATTGAACGTATTTTATAGTTTGTTTTAAGATCAGATAAACAGATACCACATGATATGAATGTTTTTAATTAAAAAAAATATTTTCAAAAATCATGGGATGTTACATTATACAACATATATAAATTTCAACCTCGCAATTTAATCTCATTTCATATAATAATTATTTCAATTTCTTTAAAAATTCTAAAATGCTAAAGATTCAACAATTAATAATGTATGGGAAACCCATATTAATAATTAAAAATAACATTTTTGATAACCCACATCATAAATAGTGAAAGTAAAAATTAATTTTGAAATTGGGAATATGGAAATATGAATGTGTAAAGACCCAGGATTTTTGTAGAATTTTTTTCATAAATACATGGGAATTTTATGAGTCTGTGAAAATAGAAAGTGCGTGATTCGGAGGCCCGACGTGCCCGGAATCAATTTCTGAAGTTTTGTTTGGGAACATTCAGTAAAAATACGAGTGAGATTTTATATCATTTGAACAGGTACTCAGAATTGAAATCTGAGGGCACTATTGACCTTGCAGCGCTGGTATTCGCTTAAAAAGACATTCACCTCGACGGAAGATGGTTGGGAATAAAAGATAGTTTTTGGGTTTTGCGTGTAATAATAAAAGAAAATAAGTACATGTCTTATTTTATTTTATTTTTTATAACCACCATGTGAAGGTTGGAGGTGGGGACCACCACACCTTAACCTTCCCTGAGAGGTTAAGGTGGTGGGGCCCACCCGAACTCAACCTCCCATGTGCGGTTTAATTTTGTGGGGACCACCCTTGTTGGAAGCCTCTTCAACTTCCCATTAAGTGGGGACAAACTCTGGAGCTCCCCACCTTATGGTGACAATCCACTAAAATTATTTAATGAAGCATTAATTAATTAATTTGAAACTTTTTGAATACTTTCACCAACAATTAAAAAAGGAATTAACATAATCCATTATTTTTGTTTGGCTTTTTAATTTGGGGGAGCTTGGGGAAAAGGAGAGCTTGGGAGAAAAATAATTCTCCAACTAAGAAGAAATCTTCCGCCAATGAAGAACGATCTTCAGCCGGAACAAGGGAGGAAGTGCCATCCTTGAAAAACGCCGACAACGTTGTCCTCGACTTCTTCATCTTCTTTCCCAATGTCAATGAATCGATGTCCGCATTTCCGCGACATCGTCAATGAACAACGAATCCGAGGTAGGGGTTTGAACTATTTTTTGTTCTTCAATCTTCGTTTTCCATTGTGGTTTAGAATTCGAAGCCACATGATATAACCCTAACGCGGAGGGTGCGGGCCGAACAAACACGTACCGACCCCTCCGCCATTCTTATGGATTTTGATACCCAACGCGGCATGAGTCAGGGTAGAGCGTCTCTTGTTAACATTTTTTTCGGATTGAAGGTGACGTCCCGAGGAGTGTATGGATTCTTCCAGAACGAAATTCGGGCCACCAGAACTCGTCTGGTGACCTGTGGAAAGTTCGCGGTGAATGGTATGACAATCGACACTGGATGGACAATGGCGGCGCCACCGCACTGCCGAGGGGATGGTTGCAGCCAAAGGGCCGTGGCGGTGCAACGGCAGCTGGTGCAAGGCTGGCCACAAAGGAAGCCTGCGGCCCGAGCCATCGGGTCACCAAAGAAGGCGTGGTGCATCCGCGCCATGTGGTGGATAAAAAGGGGGGCTGCGACCCCTAGCAACGACAATGCAGCAGCAGCCGGCGCTAGGCCGACCAGGATGAAGATCGACGGCCCAAGCCGTCGGGTCACCGGAGGCGGCGCGACGTAATGGAGCCAAGAAGAAGGCGGCTTGATGCTTAGCCAGCTGGGAGGAACAGGAACCCGTGGGTCCTGTGTGACGCTGACCGGTGCCATGTGCTACTGATTTGATTCCCATCTCAACAGCTAAGACGTTCGGGATCCAGGGTGCGCGACTTTCCCCCTGGGTGCGGTTAGGTCGGACCTAGCGTGGGCTGCCAGGCCAGACCCAGTGCGGGATCGTCCGCAGCCATGGGCTGGGCTGCCTCTATGGGATCGGTCGGATCCATGGACAGGGTTGGACCTGCGGATAGGGTCGGACCCCAGTCCGGACCCGTTTGACCCAATTTCACCTTTTCACATACAATATGGGCTACGGGTGTCCGATTGACAAACCGTCTATAGAGACAGAATGATTGGAGCGAGATGGTTCTTTTGGCATACAACACTTGAGGTTTGGACGAAGTTGAGGTATGGTCGGGTTGGATTGAACCTAAATCCAACCGGGTCCTCGGAATGGAAGCCAATAACTCTCAGACTAGAAATCTGATTAACGCACCATCTATCGCATTGAGTTTCTTATGGAAAGACGAATATTTTGGATACATAAAATTGGTGGTTGTGGAAATTGATGTATTGAATCTTTGATTGATGAGCATACCCTCCCGAAATCAAGCATGCTTTGTAGAAACCATGTGGCTGGCTACGCTCTAACGACTGTTCCTGGATCCTGTGTGGGTCTGACAGCTCTGACAACTGTTCCTGGATCTTGTATGGGTCTGACAGTTCTGAATTCTATTCTTGGATCCTATGTGGGTTTGACAGAATAGCTGGTTCTGGATCCTGTGTGGGTCTAATAGCTCTGAATACTGTTCCCAGATCTTGTGTGGGTTCGACTATTCTAAAAGCTGGTCACGGATTCTGTGTGTGTCTTACAGCTCCGACTATGGTTCCTGGATCCTGTGTGGGTCTGACAGTTCTAACCACTAGTCCTAGATCCTGTGTGGGTCTGACAGCTTAGATGATTCAGTGGTTATATTTGATCATCTCTCTCTACATAATTTGTATACCTATGTGAGATGAGTCAGTGATTCCTGTGTTCCTTATGATTTAGATGGGTTACTTGATAACTTAGGTATATGTATGGGTATATACCTAGGTAATGGCTATCCGTTGATTTCATACTCTATAATTTATCCTTGGTGGATTTCGAGAGACCTTGGTGGTCTCGGGGTCCCTAATGAGTATCGTTATACTCACCCCTGAACGGGATATGCCCTCACCTTGTTCTGTTTGTTGCAGACAATGGACAACATTGACTGAGGATCAGAGTAGCTGGACTGGATAGTACCCGGAGGTGGACCTTACAACGATTCGGTACCTGGAGGAGACAGACAGATGTAGAGTGTTGTGGAGGCTATCTATATCCACCCTTTAGTTAGGATCTATGGTGGAAAAACTAGGACATTCTCTTCACCTTTCAGCTATTTTGTCTATTTTCAGTTGTACTTGTACTTTACATTTGGGTTTGTATTTCTGGCCCCCTTTACTTTTCAACAGTCTTTGTATACAGTTTTACTTAGTGTTTTTCTTCCAGCTTGTTCTATTTTGTGTGTGTTACAGTTATAAAGGTAATGCATTCCCTGTTTTAGGGATTTACACCATTGGTGCTAGTCGTTAGCCCCAGGCCTATGGAAGGCAGGTTTGGGGTAGTCACGGAACGGGCCCTGGGGGATGGGTCTTGAAAATTTTGTATCAGAGGTTTCAGTTCTATCCCATAACGTAGGACTTTGATATTTATTTTCTTTCATGCAATAGTGTTATGTGTAGTGAGTGTAGTTTTCAGTTTAGGGAGTCCAATATTGGTGCAGCGGCCAACATATCCATACACCAGGACCATGACATCTGATTTCCGACTCAGTGCAAAAAAACAATGATTCCACGTGTGTTTTAAGAGTTTTCTTAGTGATCTCTTTGTGTCAGCTCACCAGGTAAAACTTATTAACCGTGGTGCACCTGTTACTTTTCAGGATGGCCCCACGCAGATAGCCATCCAGGGTTCCAGGCTTTGTACGAGATGGAAACCCACCGTGTGATGAGGGCTCAGTGCAGGGCCCTATCACAGCAGAGGCACCTGCGGTACCACTACCTGTTGGGCCACTGATGCCACCATCCCCAACAGTAGAGAGTGCACACCACCTAAGCGCGTTGCACGAGTTCCAGCTCCAGAGGCCGCCCAGGTACAGGGGTGAGACGAACCCGCAGGCAGCTGAGGATTGGCTGGAGGCTGTGGTGAGAGTCTTCAGACTGGTAGGGACACCAGCTGACCTTATGTTGATCCATACCGCAAGTATCCTTCAGGAAGAAGCAGACAGATGGTGGATCCTAATGCTCCAGGTGCATGAGGAGGCGACAATACTATGTGCAGACTTTGAGAGCCTGTTTCAGGCAGAGTTTGTCCCTCCCACCCTACGTGCGGTGCAAATACATGATCTACTGCATCTACAGCAGGGTATCATGACGATGGAACAATACTCAGCGAAGTTCACCGACCTCTCACGCTATTCTACAGATATGGTACGAAACCCATTTTTTAGGGCCCAGACCATCGAGTAGGGGCTTAGGTGAGAGATCAAGGCTTCGATGATCTCCCTAAGTATCCCTAAGTAGGTAGGGGTGTTTGAGTGAGCTCTCTTAGTGAGGAGTTTCCTTGCTGAGCAGTCACCAGCAGCGAGACCCGCCACCAGGCGTCACGTAGCCGAGTCTTCTACAACTAGTAGCAGAAAAATGTCGCATAGGTCCAAGCAGACCAGACCATCCAGTGGATGAAGTCAGGATACATGTTGAATTGTACAGGGCACACAAGACAGAGCTAGTCATGCTAAGAGCGGTAAATGTTACTCTTGCAGTGGGCAGGGTCTCATGGCTCGTGACTATCAAACCCGCCGTACTGATGATCAGCTGACGATCAAAGGACCGCCCAGGAAGAGACAGAGATTCGATCGATGCAGACCACAAGGAGTAGAGGACGTGGTGGAGGAGCTTGTCGTGCAGCTGGTGGTGGACGACATTACGAGGTGTTACCACCACCACCACGAGGAGGTCCACCCTGACCGTAGGGAGCAGGTGGACAGGGGAGATATGATCTCCAGGCAGCTGAGGCTTATGATCACGGTGCTCCAGAGATGATTCAAGGTACGATCTATGTCTACTCCACCGTAGCTATAGTTCTTATAGACATAGGTGCAAGTCACTCTTTCATTTCCACTATCCTCGTTCAGAGCTCGGAGATTTTGACGGAGCCGTTGGCTCGATCCTTACGACTAGAGACTCCCACAGGAGCATACTCGATTATTATGCACTAGTGCTGGTAGTGTGTGCTTACTCTAGGAGGAGGGAGCATTGGCTGGGATATCCTTGTTGTGGAGTCGAGGCCTTTCGACATCATCTTGGGTTTGGACTGGTTATCTACAATCCATGCTCAGATTGACTGTATTAGGCGCAAATTGCTGTGTTTTCCCACGGATGGGACCAGGCTCACCTTCACCAGCAAGAAGGGAGCCTTTGAAGCACATGACAGACTTACTCGGAGGAGGGTGAATCCGATCACTCATAAATTGTTCTGCCTTACCCTCAGAGTGGTAGATGTGGGGAGTCCGAGCTATCCTACAGTGGTGGACCAGTACACATATGTTTTCCCTGAAAACACTCCCAGACTACCTCCTCGCAGAGAGGTGGACTTTTACATTTACCTGTACCCCGAGACGACACCGATATCTACACCAGCATATCAGATGGCTTCCACAGAGCTTCGCGAGCTTCAGGTATAGCTGGAGGACTTGCAGGGGACGTGATTCATTCGGCCCAGTGTTTCTCCCTAGGCAATCCCAATTCTGTTTTCCAAGAAGGAGGATGGAAGCTTGAGGCTTTGTGTCAAGTACCGTCTCCTGAACTAGGTGACCGTGAAGAAAAAGTACCCACTCATATGGATTGATGATCTCTTTGATCAACTAAAGGGAGCATGGGGTTTCACAAAGATAGAATTCAGATCAAGCTATCACCAGCTCAGAGTTCAAGATGAGGATGTGTAGAAGACCACCTTCAGTTGTCGGTATGGACACTAAAAGTTCTTGGTTATTCCTTTCAGTGTAACCAAAACTCCAACAGTGTTAATAGGACTCATGAACAAGATTTTATAGCCATACCTCGATCTCTTTGTCATATTCTTCATCAACGATATTCTGATCTACTCGACTACCGAGGAGGATCGCCCCTACCATTTGCGGGTAGTACTTGACACACTATGAGAGCACCATCTTTATGGTAATCTCTCAAAGTGCTAGTTTTGGATTTGAGAGGTTAAATTTTTGGGACATGACATCTCAGAGGCTGTATTTTCATTGGATTCAGCAATGATTGATTCGGTACTTTCTTGGGATCCACCCAGTAGTGTGACAGAGGTTCGAAGTTTCCTGTGTTGGGCTGGATATTATCGGAGGTTAGTACCAGATTTCTCTAGAGTTGCAGCACCACTATTTTCCATGATTATGAAGGGGAAACCATTTGTGTGGTTAGAGAGATGTAAGCAGAGCATTCAAGAGTTGAGGTAGAGGCTGACTAGTGCCCCCATCTTGTAGCTTTGAGAGGACGGCGTAGGGTACATAGTTTATTGTGACGCATTAGGGACCGGACACAGATGTGTCCTAATGCAGGACTGGGTAGTAATCACATATGGTTCTCGGAAGCTGAGACAACATGATTAGAACTATGAAACCCCTGACGTGGATTTAGCAGCAGCGGTCTTCACCTACATGATGTGGAAACACTGTCTTAGGGGAGAACGTTTTACCATTTACTCTGATCACAAGAGTCTCAGGTATATCTTCTCTCAGAAGGACCTGAAACTGAGATAGCAATGTTGGCTTGAGTTTTTCCTAGAATATGACTTCAAGGTTGTCTACACTCCTAGTAAGGGGAAATTTTTTGTGGATGTTCTCAATAGGAGATATGGTATACTACTTCTAGGTGAGTCGACATACCATATGCCTATTTTGTAGGTTTTTATGTGGACTGAGATGGAGTAGATTTCCTTCAGTCTCTTACAATCACTCCTACACTTCTTTAGTGAGTCAGGGAGGCACAGCGTGGGGATGCTGACTATGAGACACGGCGTGCATAGATATCCATAGGGCATGCATGTGATGGATTTACCGAAGGTGGGGAGTACCTCATCCTCTTCAGAGGACATACAATGGTTCCAGTGTCACTTCACGAGGAAGTGTTGAGGGAGGTCCACACATCCCCTATATTGGTACATCCAGGAGTGGATAAGATGTACCAGGACCTTCGACGACAGAACAGGTGGTCAGGTATGAATAAGAAAGTAGCAGAGTTTGTCTCTCGATGCCTCACTTTTTATCAAGTGAAGAAAAAGCATCAGGTACCAGCAGACATCATTATGCCTTTAATGGTCCTAGAGTGGAAGTGGGATGCGATATCCATGGACTTCGTGAAGGGTCTTCCTTGTACATCTAGGAGTCATGATTCGATTTGGGTGATCGTTGAAAGACTCACCAAGTCGGCCCACTTCCTACCGAACATATAGTAGGGTTCAATAGAGATCTTGGGACTCCTCTATGTGAAATATATTGTGCGGATACATGGAATACCCTCGACGATTGTCTCCGATCGTGACAAAAAATTTTCATCCCAGCTATAGAAGGGGTTGCAGGAGGCTTTCGGGACTCAGATTCACTTGATTCCCTCCTTCCATCCACAGACAGATGGTCATATTCAGTGGACCATTTAGACCCCCGAGTACATACTCTGAGCATGTTTCCTCGGCTTCGGTCATAGCTGGGAGGATCACCTACCTTTGGTAGAGTTTACATACAACAAAAACTACCACTTTACCATTGGGATGAAACCTTTTTAGGCCTTGTATGGTCGACCTTACAGATCACCACTTTGCTATACTAACCCAAGGGAGTCAGCACTACTGAAACCACAAATGGTACGAGCTACCAAAGAGAAGGTGTAGATCATCCAGGAGTAGATTAAGACTTCACTAAGTAGGAAAAATTCGTATGCTTATAGGAGACATAGACCTATGATGTTTGAGAATGGAGACTACGCCTTTCTACGGGTCTCACTCCGATGAGGATTACAGAGATTTGACCGAGGAAGAAAGTTATCTCTGTGTTCCATCAGACCTTTTCAGGTCCTCAGCAGAGTGGGTGAGGTGGCATACCGCTTAGCTCTTCCACCTCAGTTGCACTGGGTGCATGACGTCTTCCTTGTATCCCAGCTGATGATATATGAGTATAACCCTTCTCACATCATCCACCATTGAGATCTGGACATCGACGAGGGGGAAAATTTTACAAGGGTTCCATCGGAGATTGATGTTCGACAGGAGCGGGTCCTTCGTGGATGGTCAATACCTCTAGTGCACGTTCGTTGGCATAATGGGATCCTCTAAGAGAGCACATGGGAGCGGGAGGCTCAGATGCATCTTCAGTACCCCCATTTATTCCCATAGTTCAAGTTGAAGCTTATTGGGACATAAATCCCTAAGGTGGGAGAATGTAAACACCAGGAATTTCTGTGGATTTTTTTTTCTTAAATACAGTGGAATTTTACGAGTCCATGAAAACTAACGGCACATGATTCCAAGGTCCAGAATGCACAGAATCAATTTCTAAAGTTTTTTTCGGGTACGTTCAGAAAATGTACGAGCGGGATTTTATAAATTTTGAACCAGTGCTCGGAATTGAAATTTGAGGGCATCGTTGACCTCACAACGCCGATATTCTCTTAAAAACACTTTCACCTCGACGGTGTATTGTCAAGAATAAAAGATAGTTTTTGGGTTTTGCGTGGAATAATAAAATAAAATAAGGACAAGTCTTAAGTTATTTTATTTTCTATAACCATCATGTGGAGGTTGGAGGTGGGGACCGCCACACCTTAACCTCCCATGAGAGGTTATGGTGGCATGGCCCACCCGAACTCAACCCCCCATGTGAGGTTTAATTTGGTGGGGACCACCTGAGTTGGAAGCCTATTTAACTACCCATTAAGTGAGGAGAGCCTCTTGAGCTCCCCACTTTATGGTGCCAATCCACTCAAATTAATCAATGGAGCATTAATAAATTAATTTGAATCTTTTTGAATATTTGGGCCAATAATTAAATAATGGATTAACATAATCCATTATTTTTGGTTGGAATATTCATTAGGTGGAGCTTGGGGAAAACGAGAGTTTGGGAGAAAAATAATACTCTAATGAAGAACACATCTTCTACCAATGAAGAACGATCTTCAACCGGAACAAGGGAGGATGTGTTGTCCTTAAAGAATGCCGATGACGTCGTCCTAAACTTCTTCATCTTCTTTCCCAATGTCAACGAATGGATGTCTGCCTTTAGGAGACATCTTAAACGAACAACGAATCCAAGGTAGGGGTTAGAAGTTTTTTTTCCCTCATTTTTTGTTTTCTATCATGGTTTAGAATTCAAAGCTGCATGATATCACCCTAACGCGGAGGGTGGGGGCCAAACCAACACGGCCTGAACCCTTCGATTTTCTTATGGATTTTGACACCCAATGTGGCATGAGTCCAGGTTGAGCTTCTCTTATCAAATTTGTTTTTGGATCGAAGGTGACGTACCGAGTAGTGTGCCACTTCTTCCGGAATGAGAATCAGGCCACCGAAACTCCTCCGGTGACCTGCTGAAACTTCGCAGCAAATGGTATGACAATCGCCACCACATGGACAAAGGCAGCACCACCGCACTGCTGGAGGAGAAGGCTGCGGCCGATGGGCTGCGACGGTGAAGCAGTGGACAGCCCAAGGAAGAATGCGAAGGAAGCTGGCAGGCCGAGTCACCGGGGCGCCGGAGAAGGCGCGGCCCAACCACACCGCGTAGTGGAGAAGATGGGTGGCCGCGACGATGCAGCGACGGCCGGCACTAGGCCGGCTGCGATAAAGACCAGCGGCCCGAGCTGCCGGGTCATCGGAGGAAGCGTAGTGCAACGGCACGACGCAGGAGGCGGCTGGCCTTCCCGGTTAGCCAGGAAGAGCGGGACCTAGCGGGTCCCGCGTGACATGGATCGGCGCCATGTGGAACCAGTTTGATTCCCACCAAAACGGCTAAGTCGTTCGAGATACAGGGGGGCACGACTTTCCCACAATACATGCCTTTGGCGGACCCAGTGTGGGCCTCTAGGCTAGGCCCATCACGGTATGGGATGGATCCGTGGACCAGGTAGGACCCGTGGACTGGCTCAGACCCCAGTCCAGACCCATTTGACCCGATTTCACCTTTTCACCCATAACTTGGGCTACGTGTGTCCGATTGACGAACCGTCCACAGCGACGGAAAGCTCAGAGGGAGAAGGTTCTTTTGGAATACTACACATTATGTTTTAATGAATTTGGGGTACAATTCGTTTGTATTGTACATAAATCCAACTAGGTCCTCGGAATAGAAATGCGAATAACCCTCAAACCGAGCATCTGATTGACACGTCGTATGATGAAATGATTTTCGTATGGAAAGATGGATATTTTAGATACATAAACTTGGGACTTTTTTCCAGTTGATGTATCTACTCTTGGCCTGATAAGTGGACCCTCCCGAAATCAAGCATGATTTGTGGAAACCCTACAGCTGGCTGCGCTCTGATGACTATTCTAGGATTCTGTGTGGGTATGACAGCTCTGAAAACGATTCATGGATCCTATGTGGGTCTAACAGTTATGACTTCTGTTCCTATATCCTATGTGGGTTCGACAGAATAGCTTGTCTTGGATCCTGTGTGGGTCTATAAGGTCCAACTACTATTCCCAGATCTTGTGTGTGTTCAACAGACCTAAATGCTGGTCCTGGATCTTTTGTGGGTCTGACAGCTCCGTCTACTGTTCCTGGATCCTGTGTGGCTCCGACAGTTCTAACCGCTGGTCATGGATCCTGTGTGGTTCCAAAAACATAGATTATTCAGTGGCTATATCTGATCATCTCTTTCTACATAATTTTTATACCTGTGTGAGCTGAGTTAGGGATTCCTGTGTTTTCCACATGATTGAGAGGGGTTACTTGGTAACTTATGTATATGTATCGACATATACCTATGTAATGGCTATTCATTAATTTCATACTCTGTGGTTTATCCTTGGTGTATTTTGAGAGACCTTGGTGGTCTCGGGGTCCCTACTGAGTATCGTTATACTCACCCCTGCACAGGCTATGCCCGCACCTCGCTGTGTTTGTTGCAGACGACATACATCGTTGACTGAGGATCAGAGTAGCAGGACTGGACGGTACCCATAGGAGGACCTTACAATGAGTCAGTACCTGGAGGAGACAAAAATTCATGGAGCGATGCAGAGGCTATTTGTACCTACCCTTTAGGTAGGATCTATGGTGGATGATCTAGGAGCTTCTCTTCACCATTCAGATGTTTTGTCTCTTTTTAGTTGTACTTGATCTTTACAGTTGGGCTTGTATTTCCAGCCCCCTTTACCTTTCAGCACTCTTTGTATATAGTTTTACTTAGTTTTTTCTTCCATATTGTTATCTGTTGTGTGTGTTACTGTTATAAATGCAATGCCTTCCCTGTTTTTGGGATTTACGCCATCGGTGATATTCATCATCCCCTAGCCTATGGAAGGCAGGCTTGGGGTAGTCACAACATGGGCCCCATGAGATGGGTCATGACAGAATGTAACCCGGAATAAAACATAATTGTCTTACCACATAATGTTAATGTTAGCATGAAGTAAAAATATGGACTTTGAGGAGAGAAATAATATATATAAGGAATAATATAGTGAAAAAAGAACAAGATCATGAGGAAGATAATGACCACATAACCATAAACCAATAATAGATAATATAGAATATAATATCACATAAAGTTTAGGTAGAATGATAAATTTGTTATTTCATCATCCTTTTCCTAGAGTAAATGGAATTATTTTACCTTCACGATAGAGAACACAAAAAAATACACATACATGATTTCTGTTCATTTCATTAGAAAATTTTCATCCATTAGTTATTATTCGATCAGTTTCTATTTGTATTGAATCTCTTAATACATGAAATTAATATTCAAGATTTATATTTATTCTTGAAGAACTAATATTAACTTTTAACTTGTCATATGATCTAAAAATGGATATCATGTTATTCTTCCAATATTCATAATCTATAGAAACCGTAATTGTGAGAAAATGGTATGATAATATCCAAAATAAATAAACCTTCCTAAAATAAGTTAAACATTAATCTATACAGCATATAAAATATTAACCAATATTAAAAATAAATCATCCCCCGAATAACTAACCTTAAAACTCTTCCAAATATTTCTGACCAAGTTCAACACCCATAAATCAGAATGATTTGATCCTGTATTATTCAAAGATAAACATAACATTTCACTCAAAATAAAATTCATTACTCCTAATATCACATAATGAAATTATATAATCCATAATCATATAATTTTAATAATATGTTACTCTTTTCAAAAAATATAATGAATCACCCTAAATGCACACAAAAATATATGTTTCCAAAATACACTTTAACCATTATTTATCAAATAAAATCCCATCCAAGTTGATAATATTTTTTTTAATTCAATAGTGTAATGTTCCCAATAAGGTTAAATTAAAAAATTTAACTATAATAACATTTTCTCTAACTCACTTTTCAATCCTACAGTTTTTTAAATGATAAAAAATTGAAAACCATTATTTTTATACATAAATACCACATCATTTTATAATAATATTCAAATCATATTAAAATAATACAAACCTTATGAATGTAGAGGTTTAGTGTATTTTAAAACATGGATATATAAACCACTAGTATATAAAAGTTATACATAATTTCTAATTTGGTATTTCTCAACTAAAACGCCTTTTTGATATATCATTTTTAAAGACATATCCCATAATCTTTGGAAGTGAAACATAATAAAGGGTAAGGTTAGATACTCAGTAAGGGTAAAGATAATAGATATCCTGATATAAACATATGTCATAAAAAAATAAACATAAGTGTATGAAAAGATGGTCCTCACACAAAATAATCATACCCAATTAGTCAAAAATCATTATCCATGATACATGGTGTAATGTTTTATAAAAAAATTACATAACTCTTAATTGTGGGTAATCATCAATAACCAATCATGACCCATGATAAAATAACATAATCATAATACAATATTTTTGTTGATGTATATATGAAAAGAAAATTATTTCTTTGTTTGGGTTAATTTCCTATACTATCATACTGGATTGCATTCAATCCATATTCTATCATTTCATTTTTCAGTGTTTTCTCTAAAGACTATTTTATTCAACTATTCCCTAACTGAATGGGGTTCAATCCATAGTACACTTTTTATTATCAAATGAGATATACATATTTACTAATGAATTGGATGACTATTACTAACCCACACGAAGATGGTTTATAACATTAACATCAGCCATTATTTTATAATTGAACCACCCATAATAGAGTGAAAAGAATACATATGTGTGACATAGGATCAAAGAAACAATTATATAATCAAATCCAAAATCTTTAAAAAAACATGATTTATAAAAATATCATAATCATAATCATAAATCATATAGAAAAAATAAATATTTAAATATTTGACCACATCTCTAATAAATCATAATAGACCTAAACCGATGTTGTTATAGATAAAAATAACAATAAAAGTTCACTACAACATTTCTTCATGAAAATAACCTTTTTATTTGAAATCACTTATTTGGAATCTATGAAGATAAAAAATATTATATAAATAGTTTTATTCAAAAAAATACAAATTTATATTAAAAAAAATTGTATTGACGAAGTTATATAAATATGTAAAGGTGGTGCATGTTAAAAAAATTCCGTTCACATTATTAAAAAAGATATAATAAGAGATTTACGAAAATAAAATGAATATTATATAAAATAATATTTACCGAATGTGAAACATTGGTAAAATTAAAATTAATAAATTTTTGGATAATATTACAACCATTTATGAATACATTTTAATGAAAATACATGGATGCGAGAAAAAATTCTCAATATAAGAGAAAAACATGGTTGGTTTTCATTAAAAAAATTATTTTGGTAATCTATGAAAAAAATAGGAAAATGAAATGAAAAAAGTGGAATTTTTTGAAAAAAAATAATATTAGAAAAGACACACAAAATTTTTAAATATAGACCATAAAACATAATCATCTAAAACTTTAATCATAAATAATTCTTGTAAATAATAAAATTTTAAAATAATTCCCATATCTCATGTCAACATTTATTTATATGTGTGATAACATCCTACATAATAAATTTTAATGTTTTATACTTGTATAGATTATCCATAATCATACATATAATACTATACATGTTTTACTTATAACTTATTATCACCTATTCATTAAAATTCAATAATTATTATCTTCATTTTAAGTGTTAACTAAATCATTTTTTGTTTATGTTTTGATGAAATATTATGATACATAAATTTTATTATATCTCATTCATATGAAATATTTTAATAATGATATTTATAACCTTAATATTAATCATATACTTATTTATAACCATTCATATAAGGTAGTGAGGAATAATATATTACCTCTTATGTAGAGATAGTAGTCCACACGTAAGCATGAGTGGTGTTTCAATTTAATGATGGAATGAATGAAAGAATGGTAAGAATTTATTCACATAAATAGAACCATTTTTATGATATAAATATCATATATAAATACTAACTATATCAATTTAAACAACCATGAATGATGGTGGTAGAAAATCAGTCGTATCGCTTTGTGAAGAATATAACCCACACATATTAATGAGAGAAACATTAATCTACCATTATATTAGGAAGTTGTGGTAAATAGTACATACATAATAATAATAACACCTTATTATATTGATTATAATAGATTAAATATGTTTTTAGGGATATAAAATGTTTAAAATAGGTAGAATATGAAATAAAATTGGAAGATATTGGTTAAGATCTGCACTTACTCTTTCAGAGATCCCCTTCGTCTTACACCGAAATCCTTAACGGATTTCTCTAAAGAGAATAAAAGGAGACATAAGATTAATTTTATAAATAATGAATGGTTTTTACTGGGTATTGGATGATATTTATATGGCTCAAATTGTGTGAATAATTAGATAGAATAGGTTGCCTTTTATAATTGTGGGGAGGGACACACATGGAATTTCTTAAAAAATTTCAATTATTTAATGTTAATTTCTGTGTAAAGTGGATAAAAAATGTATTTTACTCAATTATAGAACAATATACGATGGAAATATATTAATAAAATAATAAATTTATAGGTTTTGGTTGTAATCTTACCATAATCTCATGGTTCGACCCACCGATAAACCCATTTTAACCTTAACTATTGTAACGAAATTATTTTATTTTTACTATTCAATATGGCCAAAAACAACATTGGACATATTATATTATATTATTTTTGATTATTATAAATATATAATTTATTTTACCAGATTCAATTTATATAATTGGTAGAATTTGGTTTCAATTAAGTTCACAAACTGCAACGAACACAATTTTTGGATAATAAAAGTTTAATCATAAAACTCGATTTTATCCCATTTCATGCCTGGTAAGACCTATAAAAATGTTAAAATATTTTCTTGTAATATATAATAAATATAATTAATTTAATATATATATATATATATATATATAAAATTAATATACTAATATGAAAACACGTTTCACATATACAGTAATTTTTTTATAGAAGTGTGTTTTTATGCCAACAAATTAACATATTGAAAAATAAATAATTATGGTGATTAATGTGTATTTGATTACATTGTTTATAATTAAATTTTAAATATGTTAATTTTAGATTCAATTGAAAAAATAATCGATCATTTAGGGGAAAAGGGTTTATAATTTTTTTAAAATATTTATTTTACACTATTTATATTAAAATAAGTCATGTTACAAAAATCAAAAAAATTAACTCTTAGTAAATATTGATATATAGATTTAAAAAATAATATTAATGTCATCAAATAAAATTTATAAATATTCTATAAATTAATTATAATTTTCTTTGGAAAAAAATCATTAGAAATTAGTTTTGAATAAAACATATTTTGTATCGTAATATGAATTTATTGAAAATTTTGTACTTATTAATTAATAATTAATCAATAAATTTTAATTTTTAAAAAACATTATAAATATTTTTTATAAAGTTTTTTGTAGTATACATTCTTATTAATTTAATTCCTTGGTTATAATAGTCTACTATATCACAATTTTTATTGAATCGTTTTTTTTGTATGGAAAGATATCAAATACTTCATTTTTTTCTATAAAAATACATATAAAATATTGGGGTGTTCCACTATAAAACCCAAAAAAAAAGAATTTGACCATTAAAATTTCATCACCCCTATGATAAAAAATGAGGTTATATCTGTCTCATCACATCTTCTGATCCCCATGTCGCTTCTTTAAATTTATGATCACCCCCATGAACATTTAATAGGTGAGTAGTCTTATTCCATAAAACAATATCTCCATAATATAAGATTTATACCAATTTTTATTCATAAATAAGATTATGTTTTAGTTTTAAAACAATTGAGTTCATTACATGTAAAGGACCATGTCACGAACTAGCCCGGGTACCCTGGTAACCCAATAACCGACCCGACCCTCACATAGCGTGAAGGGCGTTCCTGATCCCCACGGGTCGACGACTAGCACCTAGAATCGTACAAAAAACAAATGGGAACGATTTTTTCCACAAGAATGCAGAAGCAAAAGAAACAAGACAGTATTCATAACAAGAAGAAACTCCACAAGGAGTAATGTACCAGAAGAAAAGAGGCATAAAAAGCCCAAAGTACAAAAAAGGGAAAAACAGTCCCAAAGTCCCTAATGAAACAATTCACCAAGAGAACATAAATAGATGGATCCTCCTTCAAGAGATTCCTTTCCTTTGCTCGATCCTGGAAGAAGGAAATCTAAAAACACCGGAAGGCATAAGTAGGGTGTGAGCTTTAGCCCAATAAGATACCACCAAAGATTCTATAGCAGATGCCAAATATATATTATCCAAATAAAAGATTTCAATTTTCAAAAAAATAGTTTTGGAAAATCAAAAGAATATTTTAAAAAAACATGCTATACCTTTTCAAATGATGAAAAAATTACTTTAAGCAAAGGATTTATAATGATGTAATATTTCTAAAAAAATATCTTAAGAAAAACATTTATATAAAACAGTTTATATAAATTCAACAGGCATGTAATGTAGTTCAAAAGCATTGGCATACATTTATATCTCAAATATAAATAAACTGGCAAGCAACATGGTCATCTACCAAAAGGTATGATAGTATTAACCCATTATAGGATTATTCACTCTCTATGTGAACGCTGAAAAATGTGTATAGACACGTCCCTATGACACTGGACAAAGGAGACTCGTCACCAACCTTTCGGGGATGTGACTTAGCGCAAGTATGTTTTAGAATGTTGTCGTAGCTTAGAGTGTATCCAAATAACTCACTAACTACCTAAGTCTTTCATGTGCTCTTACATGATGGGAAAACTATTTTAAGAATGCTTAAAATATGATCAATCCCATACTTCCATTTTAAAAGTACCAATTTCATTCCATTTAAAACCAAAATAGGTTATATTCAAAAAAACCCCTTTTTAGAAGAAAAAACCAATGGGTTTCTATCAAATCATTTGAATCCATTTTCACAAGTTTGAAATCCATTAAAAACCAATTGCTTCATCACACAATTAAATTCAACAATTTAATTGAAATCATTTCCATCAAATCCACAATTTAAATTAATCAATTTAAATAATCAAATTTCCCTAAACACACCCAATTCAATGGAATTGGATTTTTCCAAATTTATATGCCAAACTATTTCAAATATCTCGATTCACTAGAATCGAGTTTTTATCAATTTATTTGAAAGAAAATTTGAGCAATTGAATTTAAATCAACAATTGAAATAAATAAATAAAATCCAATGATAATCAACTTGGTAAGTCAGGATGGAACCACCTACCTCGATTTAATAACGGAAGTTAGCCCAACGAGAAACCCCAAAAACCGAGCGGCACAATGCTATCGATCGATATTTGGGTCTAAATCCTTAAAACCCCACCATAGATCTATTCTTATAGAATGACCAAGGCAAAATCCCATCAAATTTGGGATCAACACAGTTATATCTACACATAACACCTGTAGATCTAGGAAACCGATAGAAGAGTAGAAGCATATATACGTAGATCTATGAAATCAAACAATAATGATCGCATACCTCAAGAATCCGACTTCGATTCACCACGATGAGCCTTTGGATTGCCTCCAGAATGATGGGTGGACCTTCTCTGACCTTAGAAGAAGCAGAATCCAGAGTTTGGTCTGCTTAGGATGAAAAACAAAGAACTTAGAGGCAAACCGATTGAGATCCACAAATTAAGGATTTCATTTAAGTGCCTACATGGTTAGTTCGCACAGTTTGACAAACCGTGCACTAGATGTGTGTTAGCTACTGCCTCGGAAGACAATCCATGCACGGTTTGGCTGCATGGTTAGACAAATTGTGTGCCTCTTGTGTAGAAGGTACTTCCTCCAAGACCAACTACGCCCGGTTTGGCCGCCCAGTTTAGACAACCCATGCGCCGCCCATGCGACTTCCCTTTTGCCTGAAAACATCAGTTAATTTTCTCCTGAATCTCCCACTCATCACTACTCTAAATCATAGGTAATTAAAAACAAAAAAAATACCTGAAAATGTAACATGATGTTACAACTTACCCACCATAATATTTCTTTTATCCCCAAAAATCCTATGAAGAAACCTCCACATCAAAAAGATGAGGCCACTGATCTCTCATTAGTGTCTCCCTTTCCCATGTCTCATGAGAATCAGAACCATGCTTCCATAGTACACGAACCAGAGGTATCATTCTACCATGAAGTACCTTGTTCTCAGAATCAACAATTGAGACTGGTCGTTCAATCATAGATAAATCTGGTTCAATCTCAAGATCACTCCAGCTCAAAACATGATATGGATTAGAGATATACTTTCGCATCATTGATATACGAAACAAATTGTGTATCGACATCGGTTGTGGTGGTAGAGCTAGATGGTAAGCAACTTTCCCTACAAGACCAAAAACCGTGAAAGGTCCCACAAAACGAGGAGCAAGATTCCCTTGCCTCCCAAGACATTAATGAACTAACCGGGGTGAAAGTTTAAAGAACACCTGGTCACCAACTAATAACTCTAAAGGTTTATAGTAATGATCAGCATAGGATTTGTACTAACTCTTTGCTATCAACATTCTCTGACAAATCAACTAGATCTTAGATGTTGTCTCTTGGACCAAACTCGGTCCAACAAAGTAACATTCACCAATATCTAACCAACATAAAGAATATTTACAAGGATGGACATACAATGCCTCAAAATGATCCATTTTGATCGCTGACTTGTAACTGTTGTTATAAAAAAACTCAACTAGCCCCAGATGATCATCCCAAAACCCACCAAAGTTGAGAACACATGTGCGGAGCATATCCTGAAGGATATGAATAGATCTCTCTATCTGTACATCTAACTGTGGATGGTAGGTTGTGCTTAAACGGACCTGAGATCCCAGTGCCTCCTGAAGGCCTCTCCAGAAGTGAGCAGTGAACTAAGGATCCCTATCAGAGACTATAGCAGACAGAACTCTGTGCAAATTAACAATTTCCTTCACATAGACATTTTCCAATTCCTCAACTTTGGTTGTATCCATAATAGGTGTAAAGTGATCCGACTTGGTCAGCCTATCGATCACAAACCATATCGTGTTCTTCTTATTCTAGGTTTGAGGTAACCCACCCACAAAGTCCATAGAGATTTCATCCCACTTCCATGTAGGTACTGGAAGTGGTTGAAGAAAACCCGAAGGTTTCTGGTGATCATCTATCACCTACTGGCATGTATAGCAACAAGATACCAACTCATCAATGTCTCATATCATACCTGGCCACCAGAACTGCCTCCGCATGTCATATAATATATTCGTGGTTCCTAGGTGAAAAACCCACTGAGAGTTATGGCAACCCCCCATCACATCCTTCCTTGCCGATAACGGCACAACGTAATGGTTTAGATGACATAGAACAACCTCTTTGGAGAATGACCACTGGGTGTCAGTCTCCCCACCATAAAGAGAGTCCCTAATGCTATGGAATTCATCATCTAGTTGTTGTTCATTTATAGTTAACACGATTAGAGATGAATTCAACATAACACCGGCTAAAAAATTTTTATTCCTCTTCCACTGAACTCCAATATGCAACTGAGCAAAAAGAGCCATCAAACTCCACTCTTCTGAATATTATTTCATAGCCTATGATTGAGGTTTCTTGCTTAACACATCTGCAACTTCATTCCCTTTCCCTAGGGTATAAGCAATGTTACAGTCCAAAGATTGCAGGTACTCCACCCAACACCTTTTGTGGAGGTTCAAATCTTTTTGAGAGAAGATATGACTCAATCTCTTGTGGTCTGAATACAAAGTAAACCTTTCTCCATAAAGGTAATGTCTCCAACACATAAGTTTGTGCATTACAGTTGCATGTTCAAGGTCATGGGTAGGATATTTCTTCTCATGATGCTTAAGCTAACGAGACCCACATGCAACAACATGATTACCCTTCATGAGGACACATCCCAAACCTAAACCTGATGCAGTAGAGAAGACCACATAACCTATCCCAGCCTCAAGAAGAGTTAACACCAGTGCAGTGGTCAAAATATGCTTTAGCTCAACAAAGTTTCTCTAGGATTTATCATTCCAGGAAAACTTAAATCCATTTCGAGTCAGAGCAGTCATTGGAGAAGCTAACTTTGAGAAGTCTTTAACAAACCAGAGATAATATCCTGATAAGCCCAAGAAGCTCCGAATTTAGAAAACATTTTTGTGGTTGTTCCCAAGTCATAACAGCCCTCACCTTATTAGGATCAACTAATATTCCTTGTTATGACACCACATTTCCCAATAATTTCACTTCCCGAATCAAGAAATCACACTTTTAAAGCTTGGCATAAAGTCAGTGATTATATAGAAGAATAGAAACTGTTCTCAGATGATGCACATGATCCTCCTCAGTCATGGAGTAGAAAAGAATATAATCCACAAAGACTACCACAAATGTATATAGATACTCATGGAAAAACTTGTTCATTAAAGCCATGAAAATAGCAGAAGAATTTTTCTGGCCGAAGGGCATAACAAGGTACCCATAAAGGACATACCTACTTCGAAAAGCGGTCTTATGAATGTCAGATTCTTTTATCCCCAACTGATGGTAACCTGATCGAAGATCAATTTTTAAAAACCACTTTACCCCTTTCAATTGATTAAACAAATCATCAATTCGTAGTAATAGATATTTGTTCTTTATCGTAACTCGATTGAGCTTTTGATAATCAACACATAAGTGAGGAGAACCATTAGCCTTCTTGGCGAAGATAACAAGTGATGCCCAAGGTGACACACTTGGGCATATAAAACCTTTCTCAATAAGATCATCAAACTGAAACTTCAGTTCTTTTAGTTCAACTGGATCCATTCGGTAAGAGGGAATAGAAACCAGTTGAGTACCAAGCATTAATTCAATAGAAAAATCATCCTCCCTTACTGGTGTCAAACCATAGAAGTCAGAAGAAAACACATCGAAAAACTTAGCGACGACTAGAGGAAGATAATCTCAAATATAATCCCTCTCTAGATCAAAAGAAAACACTGATATAACTTTCTCCAACCCTGGATAGGAGGGTCCAGGTTTGCTTGACCTTGGGTCCCATTCTCCTTGAAAAACAAGAGGCACACCACTGGGTGTAGTAAGGTAGACCCGTTGAAGATAACAATCAATCCATGATTATTAGGGAATGAGCCAATCCATTCAAAAAATGACATTAAAAGATTTCATGTTGATAACCAACAAACTCCAAGAATTATCAACATCTTAGAGAGAGAAGACACAAGCAGGACTATAGAGACCCTTCTCTCTCATTGTACCAAGGGGTGTAGTAATATCCATCACACAAGATAAAATCTCTATAGGTAGATTAAGCATATTAACAATATGGGTCGAAATAATAGATTGAGATGCCTCAGTATCAAAAAGAGATTTCACTAAAGAGGAAGCTATTGTAATGGTACTTCTCATAGTTTCAGGACCTATATCAGCTACCTTTGGAAACTATCCCACTATGTGAAGTAGATTTGTTCCGGATGACTATGGCTGGAACCCTTTTCTATGTGAAGCATTTGATTTCCTCACAGTTTCTAGAGGTGTTGATGATCTTCTTCCACTACAAGGAGGAGAGATGTGATGGAAGAATCTCTGTAAGTCTCCTAAATGTCCTCAGGAGCTATAGTTCTTGGGTGCCTCAGTGCAAACCCTCTTAGAATTTCCTAGCTTTCCACACTGATAGAAAGTCAAAAAAGCCCCTCCTATTGCTACTGGAGGTCTGGAATGACACTGTTTTCAATAATTTCCATGAGAAACGTCACGCTTCCATTTTCCTATCAAGGAACCAACACTACCACTAGGAGGGAAAAGAACCTCCTTCAACCCTGACATTCCTGCCAGGTCCATCTCAACCATCATGGCCCTATCCCGCACATCAGCATAAGTGGGTAGCTTCAGTAAGAAAACCTGAGAATGGATATCTGATCAAATTCCAAACTTGAATTGTCGAGCCTTCATCTTCTCATTAGATACAATCTTAGGTGCAAACTATACCAACTCAGAAAAGAGATTTGAGTACTTAGTCACGGTTTTGTTTTCCGGCCCAAGCTTGAAAAACTCCACAACCTTGGCCAACACCATTGATTCTGGATAGAACTAGTTAGTTAAAAGAATCCTAAAGTCTTTCTACTACAATCCCTCATGTTTCCCATCCGTCACCATCGTGTCCCGCCATCTACTACTTGGTCTCCATAGTACAAAACTGGCACACGTCAACTTGATCACACCAGGTTTCTCTAAGAACCCAAACAAGCATTAAATCTAACTCAACCATTCCTCAGCATGTTGATGGCCAGTGGAGCCTTTGAAAACTGGTGGATTCTAGCGTAAGAACTCTTGAGAATAAATTTGGAGAATATCATTATTAGGATCTATAGCTGGAGTCTGAACTGGAATTGGAGGTGGCGCCTGTCCTAGAGCTTGGACAGTGTGAACAATCACCTCAACCAGACTCGAATCCATAATAGGACTCGCTTGCTGAGATTCATTAGTATCCTATTTTTTGGATCCTATTCTCACGTCTTCTCGGAGTCATGTTGCTACACAACGTAAAAAGACATTTGATTAACACTCAAACAGAGTAACATGGAAAACTATTCTTAATAGAAGGGATTAACAAGACATGAATTACACTCTATCCAAATCAAGACTGGGAAAATACTATAACTAATCCACAAGTTGTATTTCCCTAACCAACCCTAGTGACATAAGGTCCATTGTTGTGAGAGCTGGCCAGGAACTTCATCACAACTACCTCCTATATCCCGACAAGAATACTCAAATGAATACTGTCCTCATGGATAGCTACTTAAACCTGCCTTTGATACCACTTTGTCACAAACCAGCTTGGGTACCCTGGTAACCCGATAACCGAGCCGGCCCTGACATAACCTGAAGGGCGTTCCCAATCCCCATTGGTCGATGACTAGCACCTGGCATCGTACAACATACAAGTGGGAATGATTTTTTCCACAAGAATGAAGAAGAAAAAGAAATAAGACAGTATTCATATAAAAAAAGAAACTCTATTGGGAGTAATGTACCAGAAAACAAAGAGGCAGAAAAAGTCCAAATTACTAAAAAGGTAAAAAAAGTACCAAAGTCTCTAAGGACACAATTCACCAAGAGAAGATCAATAGCTGGATCCTCCTCCAAGAGATTCCTTCCCTTTTCTCGATCCTGGAAGAAGGAAATATACAAACACCTGAAGGCAAAAGTAAGGTGTGAGCCTAAGCCCAGTAGGATACCACCAAAGATTCTATAGAAGATTCCAAATAAAGATTATCCAAAGAAAAGCTTTCAATTTTTAAATAAATTGGTTTGGCAACTCAAAAGCATATTTTAACAAAACAAGCTGTACATTTTAAAATGATGGAAAAATTACTTTAAGAAAAGGATTTACAATGATGGAGTATTTATAAAACAATGGCTTCAATTAAACATTTATATTAAATAGTTTATATAAATTCAGCAGGCATGTAAAGTAGTTCAAAAGCATTGAAATACATTTATATCTCAAATATAAATTAACAAGAGAGAAACTTGGTCATCTGCCAAAAGGTATGATAGTATTAACCAGTTATAGGATTCGTCACTCTCTATTTGAAATTAGAAAAATGTGTATAAAAACATCCCTATAACACTGGCCAAAGGAGACTTGTCACTAACCTGTCGTGGATGTGACCCGACGCAAGTATGTTTTAGAACGTTGTCGGAGCGTAGAATGTTTCCAAATAAATCACTAACTACCTAACGATTTCATGCGCTCTTACATGATGGGAGAACTATTTTATGAATGCTTAAAATATGGTTAATCCCATAATTCCATGTCAAAAGTTCCAAATTCATTCCATTTAATACCAAATTTTTTTTTATTCAAAACATGTTTTTTCACAAGATAAAACAAATGGGTTTCTATCAAATCATTTTAAACCATTTTCACCTGATTGAAATCCTTTCCAAACTAATTACATCATCACAAAATTAAATTCAAAAATTTAAATGAAATCATTTCCATAAAATCCACAATTTAAGTTAAACAATTTAAATTAGCAAATTTCCATAAACATGCCCAATTCAATGGAATTGGGGTTTTCTACATTTCTATACCACAACCATTTCAAATATCTCGATTCACTAGAGTCAAGTTTTTATCAATTTAATTGAAATCAAATTTGAGAAATTGAATTTAAATCAACAATTTTAATAAATCAAGAAAATAAAATGATAATCAACTTGGTAAGTCAGGACATAACCACCTACCTCAATTTAATAACAGGAGTTTGCCCAACGAGAAACCCAAAAAACCAGGCGGCACAATGCTGTCAATCGAGCATTGGATCTAAATCCATATAACCCTACCCTAGATCTCTTGTTCTAGAAATACCAAGACCAAATCACATCAAATTTGGAATCAACACACATAGATCTACCCATAACGGGTGTAGATCTAGGAAATTGAGAGAAGAGGAGAAGCAGATCTAAGTAGAGCTAAGAAACCGAACAAGAACGATAACATACCTCAAGAACTCGCTTCGATTCACCAAGAGAAGCCTTTGGATTACCTCTGGAATGATGGTTGAACCTTCTCTGACCTTAGGAAGAGCAAAATCCCGAGTTAGGGCCGCTTAGGAGGAAAAACGAGGCACTTAGAGAAAAAATGAGTGAGATCTACAATTTAAGGATCTCATTTAAGTGCTCGCATGGTTAGTTTGAATAGTTTGAAAAACCGTGCACTAGCCATGCATTAGCTGCTACCTCAGAAGAGACTCTATGCATGGTTTGGACACACAGTTAGACAAACAGTGCGCTACCCATGCAGAAGCTATAGCCTCTAAGACCAACTAAGCACGGTTTTGCTGCACAGTTTCGATAACCCGTGCGCCACTCGTGTGACTTCCCTTTTGCCTTAAAACATCAGTTAATGTTCTACCTACTCTCCCATTCATCACTACTCCTAAACAGAGGTACTTAGAAACATCAAAAATACCTGAAAACGTAACGTGATGTTACAGACCATGTATATACTTTCCCTGAAGATATAGATGGAACACATAATGAACATGAGGGAAGTTTGGTGTGAGTGAAAATTAATAAGTTATAGTAATTAATTGATCAATAACATCTAATGGACTAATACCCATAAGGATCCAATTTACATATATTCCATATCACACAACCTTCTTAAATGAATTAATTCCCAGAAAAACTTATCACCAACATTGAATTCTTAATCTCACTAATGGTTGTATATATAACTCTTCTGTCTACTATGATAATCCTTGATATGATATTAAATGACTCTAACATTCTCTATCATTTACTAAGCTACCTCATTTCCCAATTGAATTATTTTCCTAAGTTCATTCTAGTATATTAGAGGTATATACTTGTTTCTATATAAGATGTTAGAAGGAGCCATATGGATGCTTGAGTGGATGTTATTATTGATAGAAAACTAGACCAAAGTAAGGTCTTCATCCAAAACACCTTTGAAATATGGAGAATAGTATCAAATAAATATCCTCCATGGTTACATTTTCCTCTCATACTAACCATATGTTTGAGGATTTTATGAAGTGTTGTAACATAACTCTGTACCTATTTCATGATAATAAATTCTCCAGAACATCGAGGTAAACCTCATATCACAATCAAATATAGTAGAATGTGGTATCCCATGTAACCTTACCACTTCCTTGTTTTATATCTTTGGAAGCTAAAAATAAGAGAAACTTTCTTTGACTGAAATAAAGTTCACTAACTTCATAAGGTGACAAACCACAACACAAATAACATTTTGGATTACATATTTTTTAGGGAGTCTAAAAATAACATACAAATAAATGTTTCACAGTTGAACTAAAAAAAATTTCTCACATTTAGTTTTAGCTCCACATACGCCATTTTTAACTCCAAAATCATTACATAGGTAGATAGTTAAACATTAATTTGATAATGATAATACTTATCCCATTGGTTAATGGTTTCAAGGTCCATCATTTTGAAATATATAAATATTATATATTTTTTAACTACATCATATAAAAGAAATATTGATCCATTCATCTCAAAGAAACATTAACCTTATTCTCTTTCCCATGGTGGTAGTGTATTAGGTTATCATTGTAATTAATCAACTCTATCCATATTCTTTAGAGAATATTCATCCTTTACTCGGTAAATATATACTTTAATATTTTATGATAATTTTATATGTTGCAAATTTATCTATAAATATAATCTCTCAATATCTTTAACGAAACAATTACCACTTAATCTTCAAATCATGAGTTGTGTAATTTTTCTCATGAACCATTAATTTCTGTGAATCATGAACTCTAACCATAACATCCTGAATAATATAACACCCTAGCCCATTTTCTATACATCACTATATATCAAAATACCTTCTTCAAAGTAGTGTAGTGTGAGCACACGTGAAATAAACAACCTTCTATTAAATTACTAGAAATTTTATACACATTTTTCATTCTAAAGAAACATAACACCCGTACAAGTTAACTTCATGGATGGGTTATATATAAATAATAAATCCTTCACATATCATCATAAATATCTATAAAATCCAAGAAAACTATAGATTTAATTCACATTGAATGGTCATGGAAAATGATGAATAACTTATATCTTTGATGGATCTATTAATATTAACTCTCTTGATATTATACGGACCAAAATGAAACCTGTTATATCCAAAAATCAATACATGTTAAATTTTTTATACAAAAACTCCATCCATAGGGTCTTCATTACGATACTCAGAATATTTTCTTGCTCTTCATTACTCTAGATATATATAAAATATCATTTTCAAAGACATCAAAAAATTGATCTTGTTAATCTATAAATACAATTATTTAAATCCATGATGATAAAATGGGACTATTTAGACAAAATGGAATGAATTTAACTTCATAGTTTAAATTCCCCAAATATAATGTTCCATTGGGTATGTATTATCTTTTTAACATCAAATAATTGAATCTTGATTTATGATCATCCCTAGAAAAATATGTTTCTACATGTAGTTGATCAAATAATTCATAAATATGTGATAGAGGATACTTATTATTGATCATGATCATGTTATGTTCATGATAATCAATACAATGTCGCATTGATATTCCTTCGTTCATAACAAAAATTATTAGTGCACCATATGGGGATGAACATGGCCAAATGAATCACTTATTATGATTCTACAAGATTTGATTTTAAAATTCCTCCTCTGGTCAATTCTATATGGATTCTTTGAAATAGTTAAGGAATTGGTTAAGTGTTTAATTCAAAACTCAACTTCACTATTTTGATGATGAATAATAAACTCTTCTAGAATGACATCAACAAATTCCCATACAATAGAAATACCCTTGATCCAGAATTCACCCTTATCATATGTGATAAATGCCCTCTTGAAATATGAATCATGTTCTATTTAATGGATTTACTTTACATTAAAATTTCATATTTATAGGTGCACTAAAAAAACATCAGTTGGCTAGGTATATCAAAGGTTACTTCCCTTCCTAAAAAATTTATATGGACTCTATATTAAAAATAAAATAAATGACCAAAATCATTTTAAATACATGTAATTTAATTATAATAACATTTTAATGAGGAATATTCTTAAAATCATTAATATAACATCCTTATAACTGGAGTGGTGTATTGTGTCACCTAATAAACATGATCCACTTTAATGATTGAAATAGTGTAAACCCTTAGTTAGTCATTGAGTTATCCATTGTAATAGGGAATTGGACAAGATAATTCCCAAGTTCCCCACATATAATACATCAAATTTTGTGGCAATTAATTTTTCTTTGCGGTTTATTTCTACAATGAAATAATCTTCATGTTTTATTATGATATTCTCCAGGCTTCTCATTCTAATATTCTAGACATTATGAAATTTTAACATTCTTTCCTTCATGATCATAGACACTTGAAATTTAATAAAATTGCATTTTCTTATTATTTTAAATTTTTTGAAACTCACATATAATTATGTTTTTAATAATATAACTTTTTAGATTATCAGTCATAATAATTGGGGTTCACCTTCCAGTTATGAACTCAATCATCTTCATAATAGGACAATCATTTTTTAGAATGAAACATACATTGTTAACCCAATTCCACCTCATTTTATCTATCGAATTAAACCAAAAAATAGTGCATGATAAATAGTAGTCATAGTGAGAAATACTGAATACCACTCGTAGTATGTCAAAATCATGACACATTCTTTTCAATATAAGACACCTTAATTTTAACAAAATATATCCTCGTTTATTAAATATTCCAATTTTTCATAGTGGATCATAAATAAAATTTGAATTAACCTAATTATATCATATAGGAGTGTCACATCCGGTACACAGTAATGGTCCAATCACTGGGTAGAAAAATAATGGTAGAAATGTACTCGAATGACTATTTTTGGTGTTATTACCCCTATATGATTATGTTTCAAAAACAAATAAACTATTAGTATCTGGATATATATGTATTCACTTAATAAAACCAGACTCTTTAAATTAACATTAATTAGGATGTTCTCATATACGTAGGATTATCCCAGTGGTTCTCCCTAATGTTTCTTCATCATAGTCCCCAAAAGTTTCTAAAAAATGAGTTTGATAGCAACTATAGTATTCCATACATTTGAAATATAAATATTACATAATTTTATATAAATATTAAATAAATTTAAGAAAAAAACATCCCTCAATGACATATAGATTTAGTTTCATTAGAAAAATTGATATGTAAACAACTGTTATATACAATATCTACATTAGTTTTCATTATATTGTCAATAACTAGAACCCCTCTTAAAAATATCATAATTATAATTTTCTATATAACTTCAGGAAGGGAAATGTAAGAAAGGGCGAGATCATTCACTTAGTATGGGTAAAAAAAAGATATTTCAATATATGATCATATGTGAGAATTAAATAAGAAAAATGGAATGAGAACGTGATCTAGAAGTTCAATAATCATACCCAATCAATCAGTTATATAAAAATCATGAATCATCAAGTTGGTTTTATAAAAACAAATGAAAAAAAACATAGGTCCTCAGAATCATCAATAATCAATAATCATCCATGAGAAAATATCATATGTATAAGATATAAGATTGTGTCATCCACATAGGAATATGAAATCCTTTCCTTAGTCAAGTATCATTTCCGTGACTATCATTGTGAATCACCATTCCATAATTTTATTTTTGAAGGTTTAGTCACAAGACTGTCTTATTGAACAAGAACCATTACAGTACTTGGTTCACTCTCTATTGTAGCCCTTATTATCTCATCTGATAAGTATATTTTTTTAATGCATTGGTGGGATATACTAGACCCACTCGACATTTGATTATAATTCAAGAACATGTCATTGGTTTGTTACGGGACAACCCATCACATAAATCAAATCATACACATTTGTTCCATAAGATCATAAAACATACATTACATCATAAAATTATTTCTCGTGAAAAACATTCTGGCTTAAGAAATATTTATTCATCATAATCATAGACCATCTACAGAGATAATAATGAGTTTAACATTATATCAAATATTAATTAAAAAAATAATAATCTCAAGTGATGTTTCTATAATGAAAATACCATTTAATGTTAAACACAAATTTTCATAAAAAAATACCTTATGAATTTTGAAATGACTTATTTAAAATCTAAAAATATCCAAAAAAAGTAAGGAAAAAATTTATTTGAAAAGAAAAATGTAATATTATAAATTAATAAATAAATAAAAGAGTATTTCTGATGTCATATAAATTAATTCAAGTGGTATAATTTACAAACATTATATTTCTTGTAAAAAGTCAGAAGAAACCAATTCAGAAATAGGCAAAAATGTTCCTATAAAATTTTTTTTTATAGTAACTTAATTTTGGGTAAAAATTACATTTATAAATCTTTTTTAAAATTAGAAATATTCATAAAATCATTTTAATGATAATATGTAAATAAAACATAGATTCTCAGTTGAAGAGAGAAACCTTTTTTATTTTTCATAACCATTAAATCATCTACTAGGAACCTAAATGCTGAAAAAAGAGTGGAAACCATAAAATAACCATAAACATCCACATTATATGAAAATAAATAATACATTGGTATAACATATTGTTTTTCAATGGAAAGTATAATCATAAACAATCCCTGTAAAAATTGAGATTGTTACAAGTATTTCATACCTAATATATGGATGGATTCATACGCCATTTGGCCTCCTGTATAATAAAATTTAATTTTTTATATTTATATAATAAAAAAATAAACAAAACTATAATAAAATTAATGGTTTAATTTTATAATTTTATCACCCATTATTTATAAATATTTTATTATCATCCTCATTTTGGGTGTTAAATTCTTTGTTTTTACTATATGTTTTTATTCGGTGGTTATGGTCATTGAAATTTTAACAGGGTTAAATAACCTCTAATGTTTTAATAATGATACTAATATATTATATATTATTTATATTAATTTTTTATCCATTAATATAAATCGGTGATGAGAATTGAATTGAATCACTATGTGGAGAGGGTATTTCATATGTACATAAGAGGTTCATTTTTTATTTTTCAATTGATGGAATGAAAAAACAGATAAATATTAATTAAACATTGATAAATCATTATAATTACATATAAATAATATATAATACTTAAATATATAATAATAAAAAAACCATGAATGTAAGTGGTGGAAAATGAGTTATAACACTACGTGGAGGCGGTAGTCCACACACAAACATGAGCGATACTTTGATAACCCATTGGAGGGAAAAGATGAGGTAAATTATTATCAAATATTAAAAATAACATATTATGTTATTTATGATAATTTATTAGTTGTTCTTTATTTATAATACATTTTTTATGAAGTATAAGAAGAAATAAAATTGGAACAGCTTGGTTATGATCAATACCACTTCTTTGTGAGAACCCCATTTTCTTAAATCATAAGCCTTGAAGGATTGTTATTAAGACAATAATAAATGATATAGTATGAAGGTAAGTATAATAGTAATTATTTTTTAACTTATATGATGATATTTAAGGTAACAAATATGTGAATAATGGAGTATAAGATGATCCCTTTTTTAAGATTGGGGAAAGATGCAAAATGAATTTCATAAAAAAATTCAATAAATTGTTGTTGTATTCATTGGAATGTTGTTAAAAATATCATGTAATTTAATTATAGGATAACATAATTCTGAAATATAATCAATAACTAATAATTTTAAATGTTTGACTGGAAAATGTACCCTTATCTCATGGATTACCACTGACAAACCCGTTTTAACCTCAACCATAGTAATATTTTACCAATTTTTTCTTTTCACTATGACCAATATTTATGTATACCATATTCATGTATAATGTTAATTATTATTATAAAATATGAATCCATTTTATAAGACTCAATTTATATATGTGCTATAACTTATTTTTAATTAAGTGCGCACACTGCAACGAAAACCCTTAAAAAAGAATTTTTAACCCTAAAACCTAATATAATCCCATTACATGCTACGTAGAAACCATAAATGAGTATTAAATTATAATATTTAATATATAATATATAAATTCCATTAATCCATAATACGATTAGAATCCAAATTAATTTATTAAGACAACAAGACCGTCCACTCATAAGAATTTTTTTAGTAAACATGTGCTTTTAAGCACAAAATTTAACTAATATTCAAATAAATTATATTGATTAATAAAATGTAATTAAATATTATATTTATTATTAATGTATTCTTATGTTTAATTATTAAAAAATTAAAAACATAATGGGTCATAAAAATGAAATAATGTTAATTTTTACTAAAATTTGTATTATTAACTTTTCAATGAAAAATAAATCATTGGATAAAAATCTTAAAAAATTACCCCAAAATAATATTTAAAATATGAGTTAAAAATTGATATTAATTTAATAAAATAATATTTCTATGCATGGTACTAGTTAATTAAAATTTTATCATAAAGAAATTACATATATTTTTAGAAAACATGTTTTTAAAGAGTAAAATTAGATTATTGAAAATTGATCACTATTATATTATAAATTAATTAATAATTTTTAAATATAAAAAATTATATATATTATATATATATTTATTATTAATACTCATACCTTCCAATTTAATTTCTATGTTACAATGGCTTACTACATCCATGTTTACATAGAGCCAGGGTTGCATGTAAGGAAGGTTATCGAATTCATAAGGTTTTATTTCAATGGAAATAGATATAAATTATTGGGGTGTTAAAAAAATATAATGATCCAAAAAATTAATAACAATTTTATCTTAATTAATATTATTACCTCAAAATAAAATATTAAATTATATAGATTGTTCATAAAAAACATTGACCTTATTCCCACAAATTATAATAGTATTTTTCATAAAATTTATATAAAATTTAGGATGAATAAAATGGTTACTAATACATAAAAATTTTATCAAATGCAAATTAATTTCACCCAAATACCCTCAAAATATGAAATCTCAAATTTTTTTTTATTAAATTAAAATTATGATCAATATTACAATAATTAACCGATGATGGTTTGAAAAAATTCTAAAATATCTGCATCTAAATCATTAAAACTTCTAAAGTGATATAAATATTTCCTTTGATAAAAACTATGACACCATTTAAAATATAAAACCAATAATTACATGATTTATATCGACAGTTTCACATTATTTCATTTTTAGGATGTTATAGGTATATAGTTTTTGAGAATTAGGGAATATATGTCATTACATGAGGAACAATGGAACCCAATGTCGATTTTTTCTAAAATATATATCAATTCAATTTAAAAATATATTTCATTAAATACATTCCTTTATTTTTTATGAAAAATTTTCAAAGAGGAATACTTGATCTTTTTATAGATTCTAAAAATCCAGATATCCCTTGGATGAATTTTTAAATCATGAGATTAAAAACATATTTTTTTATAGATATAAATATATTGATATCTCATTAATATAGTGAAAAATGTGAAAACTCATGAAAAGTTTTACGATTTTCTTGTTAAAAAATTTGTCATATAACTATAAAATATCCAAAGGGTATAAAAAATATCAATGGGAACCTTTGAATCCAATTTGGAATCATAGGAACACAATAAAAGAATCATGAAACCATTTATTTTAAAAATAAAGCATTCAAATATAAAAGGATAAATAATTTTATTACCTTATGAAATAAAAATACATGAAAAACCTGTAGAATGAAAAAAATAGGTATCTTGTAGAAATTTATTATTCAACATTGTTCACACATATTTACCTTATTATTAAAATAACTTATAGAAGTTTAATCCATGGGAGTAACTAACCTGTTTATCTTCCTCATTTTCCTCTTTAAAGACTATTCATTACTAAATGTATTAGAGAGTTATATGGGGATTAACTATAATCATGACCTATATGATGATAACCTATCAAAATATAAAATTATCAAGTATAATATCATTAATAGACCCTTTATAGTCATGATTGTTTTAACCATAAAACCCTTGAAAAAATAATTTTATCCCATAAGAAAATTAATATTTGTTGTCCGTAAATTGAAGATAATATCCATTTATTTTATAAAAGATTTAAAATTAAAATGTAACCATGAAAAGTTTAATTGAATTTAATTATAAATACTATATAAATAGGAAGATTAATAATTATAAAAAAAAATAAATTACAAGATATGGGAAATTCTGCTCATGTCATATGTGTGAAAAATATATTGTTTTTTCACTTTATTAAAAATAATCAAAAGTGACATGAGTAAAAAATGTAAAATTCATTCAATTTTAAATATTTTAATATAAATTAAATATTTTTTCAAAACGAATTTTAACATAATTATAATTAAAATAATATCATTCTTCAATCATTTTATGTAATTTGGAAATGGGGAAAAAATTTCAATAGAATACATTAAAAATGTTTTTGAAGGAAAATACCTTGTGAATTTAATAACATTTAAAACCAATAGAATTTGAGGAAGAGAAACTAAAATGGATTTTGACGAATTTTTTTCAAATTAATTATAAAATAAATGCATAATATAGTATTTACACCAAAGAAAAGAAAAAATATTGTAAAAATTGTATAAGTTTCAGATAAATTAAATTGAGATGGAATATAATTTACCTCATCTACTTAAATTAAAAATAAATTTATTAAATCCTTTATAATGATATTATATTAATCATTTACATAAGTAATAAAATTCTTCTTATTTATTTTATTTTTATAATCTCATTTATTTAAATTATTACCTAGTTTTATAAATTTATGAAATTTATTATGTTCATGTCTGATGTTTTGAGGATGTTTTTTTCATATTACCCAAAAAATTGGTAGGTTTACCAATGATAAATGATTAGTATTGAAGTAACATCTAGAATATTTACAGTGATGTAATTTAAATTTTATACATTAAATAAAATCTTATAAAATTTTATAATTTTTCGACATGAAAATTAAATGTCATTACTTCATGGAGGTGTTTTCCGCACGTATGCATGATCAACATTGTCATTTATTAACATGGTAAGGGGTAATAAGTTATGTGATATACTATATTTATAGTATAATAATATATTAATGAATATAATATATATTTATTAAATCTAATCTAATGACTATTCTCATTAGGTGGTAATGAAAAATTAAACACATTACTTCATGGAGGTAATAATCCACATGTACACACGAGCAATGTTCTCATTTCCCATAAGATAGAAAAGAAAAAAATGATGGGTTGTTACTTCGACATAATGAAATTTATATATATTTAGGATTCCTATTTTATTTTATAATCTGGATTTGGATATAATTTATAGATTTAGATAAACAAATAAAATGAATGAACATGGGTAAGAGTTACACCTATTCTTTGAAACATCTTTTGTAATAGCTTAAGTATTTTTAGGATGTTTTTTTAGTGCATGACCTCTAGGTCATGGGGTTGATGATTATTAGAGGATTTTTAGATTTTTGTGTAGATAAATTTCTCCAAACATATTTTATTAATAAAGGAGAGGTGGTTCCCTATTATATGTTAGGGGAGTTATACAATTGTAAATACTAAGAAATTTAAAATACAATAAATATCATATGAATGTAAATTTGAGCCAAATTTTCCTAATTTTGAAGTTAGAACATGATATTATCTAATTACATTTATCCAATAATATTATGACATGTTTATGTTTCATTTAAAACATAATCTTTTGGTTAAATCCCCTGTGAACCCTTTATAACCTTAATAGTGAAAAAACATTTTTCATTTTTTAAGTGTTATAAATTTTCATAAAAGGTATAAATTAGATAAATATGGTCCATGTAAGAAATATTTGAAAAATTCATATCACATTTTTTATATTTGAATTTATTTGTAGTTAATCAATAAAATATTCTCTATCATTAACATCATTAAAGTTATTTTTGGGACAATTCATTTAATTTGAATTCAATAGAATCAATACAATAATTAAATATGAATATAATAATAATAATAAATAATAATAATAATAATAATAATAATTTATTATTATCAATTAACTATGTTCTATACAACAGTTCATCCAGAATATATAAATTTTATTGTTTTTAAAACCATTTACCTGTATTTATCTGTTTCATGCAAAAGTATTATGTCGATGTTGTGTAGGAATCATAGTGATGTTTTGAAATAACTCATAAATTCTTTTTATCACTAGTGAAACATATTAGATATATTAAAATAATCATAGTGATGTTTTGTAACTTTCCTTTACTAAAAATAATTTTATAGTCATAATCAAAGGAAAATGTATCATAAATAATTAAAAATAGAACATAACATGATAAGAGTACAAATAAACTCATATAATAATACATAATATATTGTTTTGAGAACTTATAACATCTTTTAACTTTATTTAACTCATTTTAACATTTTACTATGGAGAAAATAGTTTTAACTATAGTTAGTATTCATAATTTTAATCAATGAAATTAATGGAATTACTAAATTTTAACCTCCCGATAAAATATATTTAATCCGTTTTTATTATTCCAATTTTTATAAGTGATTTTTTATTTTTAATATAATTGTTCCAAACACAATGATAATTTGTTTTTGAAAATTTTATTTTAAAGTATAAAAATGAACTTATACGAAGATAAAATATAATGTTAATTTCTATGTAATTACATAGATTATGTTTAATAAAGTGTATCATAATTTAATTTGAAACCAAATAAAAAAATATAATTGAAAATTTATATTTATTTATTTAATAAAAAAATTACATTATTGGGGAATCCAGTAATTTTCACAATTCACAGAAAATTTATTTTTTTCAGTAAAATCAATAGAATTTATCAGAAGAAAATTATAACATGAGGATTTAAAATATTATGTCGTTTTTTCAAATAAAATTTCAAAAAAAAACTAAAATTTATACCAACATTGAAGATCAATTTTTTATAGTCATCAATGAGAGAGCATGAAAATTAATGAAATTCATATTGGCACACCTTTTCTACATTGGTATTGAAAAGAAATACAAAGGGGGATATTATTGATCCTACATGGTTCTATGTTGTATTTATTATTAATAATAATTATAAAAATAAGGGTTGAGAATAAATTCATGAAAGGAGGGTAGAATGAATAATACTATGTAATGATAATATTTGGTAATGTTTCCATGATAGGAGCCATTCTGTGTTGAGTTGTGAAAAATGATTCGGGGATGAAGAAACACCTTTGAGATTGGATGTGAGTTTATGAGATGATATAAGAAGATATATTATCATAGAACCATTCATGTGGAAAATATAATTTAATTGTCCTGGTAATAATATTAGAGACAAATTTTCTATTAAATATTAGATAAAATGATATTTATGATTTAGGTGTTTCTATATTCAATATAAAGATTTTATATTTTTTCAACCTGAATAATTAATATCGAAGGTAACTACAATCACTGAGAGTGATAATATTAGAAGTTGATAAGTTTTCCATGGAGTATGGTTGTTATTCTATTTTATATCTCCATGAAGAAGATGATAAACTAGTTGAAGTTGGAGAAGAATAACAGATAGATGGTACCTTGAAGAAGACTAAATCGTAGGAATTGTAGGTATGAAGACTTCAGTCAATGTAGATAGATCAATTGGATAATTATATGTTAAAGAAACTGAATTTAAGTTTAATTAAATAATAAACTTTATAGTAATTTTTTTATGTTTTTAGTTTTATAGAGTCAACATATATTTCAAACTCTTTAGAAGTTGAGATGAAAAGATTCTTGAATGTTTGACAAATTTGTATAAACTTTTTATTTTTGAGAAAGGGATAATGTTTAGGAGGTACTGGATGAATATTTTGACAATATAGGGATATTTGTTTTTATAATATATCTTTTATATAATTATAATATAGTAGAACATGATTTGAAAATATCCAAAATAGATTTTGTAGGAGTTTAAGTCACACAATATATAAGGGGAATCATTGATGATTTTTTGGGAGATTATAATGATGTTCAAGAATTATGATTTATTTTAGAATGAATAGATATAATATTCTTGAAAATAAAAATATTCCAAAATTATTGAATATCACTAAAAGAAGAATATTCTCAAGATGATATGAATAAAATTCAAAATAATTTACAAAGTTCCTAAAAATTTACATTGAGATAATTAACATATATTTATATTATTTAAGATATTTTTCTTATATGAAACATTTCTCCGAGAAGTGAAAATTGGAATATTAATAGAACTCATATTGATAAAAAAATCCTTTTTATCATATGTTAGATATATCAATTAATATGTAATTTATTTTACCCATTAAAAAAATCATGATAGAAAAAAAGTATCTAAGGTGGTATGGAATATTATTATAGAATAAACTCTGGAAAAGTACATGAGGACACTGCAATAATATATATTATAATTACATATTACATAAGTTTTTTAAATGAGAGAAATAAAATAATTCATGATTTTAAAATTTGATAACATTGAGTTGTTTCTAATGTCATAAAAATATGGTTTTGAATGATTGATCTATGATTCAAGAAAAATTGTAATGATATATAAATTAAAAGAAATTATTTCATGTCAATTATAGATATTTTGAAGGATGTTGAAGATCATTTTTTGAGGAAGTTTTCTTGATTCTTTTTTATGTTAAATTTAGAGGTTTTAAATATTATTAAATATTATTCAATATTTGTATTTTAATATTTAATGTTTTATTAACTGGGTGTAAATCAAAGAATATCTGTAACCATACAAATGTATATTTAATATTAGATAAAACTATTTTAGATATGATTGAATAATGATAGAATACTGGTGATAAATGAATGAGTAGATAACTTTTCAATGCTGAGAGTATAAAATGAATTATAAAATAAGATAAGTGATTTGAGAGAATAATGATTAATATAAAAATAAAAATTACTTGTATTTAACAAAAATATAAATTCAAATTTGATTGTGTATATTCATTCTTGTGAAATTAGGAAGATGAATAGAGGATAAGAGGAATGTTGAGGTTGATGAAACTGAACATCTCAAACATAAAATAATAGTGTGGATACCATCATATGATATATATATATAACACCATGAAACAAAAAAACCCAGAAATACGTGATTTATAGTAAGGTATGTGCTTTATTAAATCTCTACTATCATTTAGGTATATATTTTTAGAAAATGATAAAACAAATCTCTAATATGAATAACACTCATATATAGTGTCTATTTGTTCATAAAAAACATGATTCTTATGTCCATGGTACTTTTCCATTCATAGAACACTTTTATTATTCTATGACAATTTACATTATTCAGATATAGACTAGAAAATAATTTCTACTCATCTTTAGGACCTATGAAAACCATTTAGAATCATGGTATGAGAAAATAATGGGTTTTTTGAGATACGAAAAAAATGAAAACCCATTAGTCTAGTGAAAAACATAAAAATGCATTTAATTGTTTGTCATTATCATAATAAAAATTTGATCAACTAAATAAAACATATACATATGTAAAACTCAACCATTAATCAAATAATACCTTTATATCTAATTAGCATGAATAAGAAAACCATAACTGATACTTAAAGAATATGAGAGCTCTTAAAATAATTTCCTTGGAAACCAAACTTCTTTTAACACCACAAGACTTTTCAATATTTTCCTTTTAGAATAAATTTACTTTATTTCATATATTGCTTTATAAGAAACAAAAATTTGATTTTATGCTACACATTATATAAATATTTTATTTCTCTACATGGAACACAATGGTTAGACTTCAATAAACCAAAATTGACTTTCCTAAATGGCCTGCGTAACACAAAAAACTAAGTTTTACCAAACAATAATTTATTATTAAAAATATTAATATTTAATATAATATGATACAAACTAGCTATTAAATTAATTATTATTAATTTTATTAACTATCTTATCATAATATATGGTTGAATTCATTGGTTACAAACTAATTAAAAATAAGTATAGGAACTGAATATAAAGTGAATGTTTTTATAAAAAACAATTTTTAGGAACATAATTTTGTTTTATCCTAATAAATTCAATTAAATACAATTAGCGCATGAAATTAATTTATCACACACACACAGAGAGAGATAGATATATATATATATAATATAATATTTTGAAATCCAACCTATATATTTGATAGGCAAAATATAAGAAAAAAAATAAATATTTCACATGAAACTTTATATTTTTATAAGAGAACGTTCAACACCTTATAATGATACACCTATTTTAAATATGAATTTTTTTTAAATTAAATAAGTAAAAATAATATTTATTTCTGAATTTTACCTTAATAATTTTTTAGGGTATATTTTTGGTATTTTTCAGAGAATTATTATTTTTTTATAATAGTGAAAAATACTTAATTTTAATTTAAAACATTGTTTTCATATAATTTATTTATATGGATACATTATACTTCAATTTTCTTAAAGAAAAATTATTTCAATTATAATAAGAATAATATATTTTATTTAATTTTAATCAATTTCAATATAAAATTGGATATAATAACTTATTAATCATTTTATTTTTTTACATTGAAAACCTGTATTATCAACACTTCTAAAGGATTAATTTTAAATTAATTTATAACACATATGTGAATAAAATTTTAAGAAATGGATTCCATATTTTTAATGAAAATAATTTATAATTTATAATAATTTTTTATTTGTTTTTTCCATAAATATTAGTGAAATTGATAAAAATTAAATACAACGATTAAAAGAAAATATATCTTATTAAGAGACCAAACCATAACAGTAAGGCACAAAATATCCTATAAACATGTGAAAAATATATTGTATGGGAATATTTAGACCCTATCCTCAATTTTATTTAATTTTTATTATTATTGGAGCCATGTTCAATGAAACAATGTGGGAGGAATTCCCTTTCCAAAACATTACTAGAATGCCCCTCCTCCTCAAGTATACAACAACATTCACCCCTCCTACATTCTCAAACCACTCAAGACATTTGTCTCACCAAATATATACTCAAACAAGCTCCCAAAAATCCTATAAATAACTTATATTACTCCATTTGGGATGGAATCCATCCAAATAATCTCTTTAGTGCAAACCAAAAGGAGTTACCCAATGAAGAGGTAACATCCTTCCTCAAGATCTTTTTTTTAATTTTTATTCTCCACCCCAAAAAAAATAGTATTAATAAATGATTATTTAATAACCTTTGTATCATAAATATACTCATGTGTTTTTAAATTAATGTTTTTACATATTCATTGACACCCTTCCCTCAATAGGGTAACGAACTTACCGTTCCCGTGTACAATGAACTACTGGATCACGAATCAATGTTGTTCATTTTTCATTTACAACCTATTATGGTTGAGAATAATTATGGGAACCCTATTTATACATGATATATATTATATATATAATTTCATTGTTATTTCAAAACTCCTATATAAAATATACCTTGATGCTTTTCAATTTTTCGAAATACGATAACTTCATTTGTGGAAATGTGGACTATCACCTCCTCCATGTGATGTGACAGTGCAAACATTACATGTAATTTAATAAGGCTAAATTTAATTGATAATATGTTACTTAAATTATATATATATTATATTAGTTACATAATTTCCTTTATTTAAATAAATTATATCATTATATTTATTACCCTTTTCAAACACTAAAAAGTGATAACGCCTATCATGAATATGTGGACTACCACCCCCTCAAAACGATGTGATTTCATTTACATCACTAGAACTAAATATATAATTAAATATAATTATATTAAATGATATTATTGATAGAATTTTAATTCTTGGAATAAATAATATTAATTATCTTCATTCCATAATGATCATTGAGAAATGAGAAATTTATTCCTGTGTACGTACGACCTACCATCTGCATGATTGAAATGTTTTTTCATTTTTCTTAATCTTATTTAATGATTCATTATTAATATATAATTGATGTTTAAATTTGATAATTATTTCCATATTAAATTTCTAGATATTTTTATATAATTACCCCTTTGACCATTTTTGATCTACCAAAGTCACTTTTACACATAAACTAAATATGTTAAAAACACATGACGTATACATAATAATTTAAGTAGTTTTTTTACAAAATTATAATAAGTGAAATAAATGTAATGATAAACATGAAAATATTTTTGAATCAAGTATTTAATTAAAATATATTTATTATTATGGAATATAAAGACACACTTGAAAAGGGATACTCAAGGTAAGGTATTATTGTCTCACTATTCTTTCCGTGAACAATACACTATTTTCACTACTTATTTCTTTTTCAGGGTGTATATACTACCCATTGACTTGTTATATTAGGAATATCTTTATTCTAATGATATTTTATGTTTTATTTAAGGTTATTCCTTTATGTGTATTATGATTCCAAATGATTAAAACTACTATGGGAAACTATATATTGCTTATATATTATATTCGACAAGAATCATTATAATGGTATTTCAATAGTATTTACATTAATAAACATAAAGAAAACTTGTTTATACCTATCATATATTATGGAATCATTGATAAATAAGTATATTTTATTCAATTTAGATATATGATGGAAAGTTATATTGTATAATAATTAAATGGATTATTCGATATACAAGGAATGCTTTGGATATGTATGAAAGATATTGGGTCTAATTATAACTATCCCCATGATGAATTAGTTTTCTCATGAGATAAATTAGTAAGCCAAATTAGATGGGTTTTTTACTCGATATGCCTAAGAAATATGGCATCTAATAATTAAGAATTTACCACATTTAGACTTAATTTCTATTTATCCATGATATTTTTCTTATAAATTTCTATCAAATTATTTATTTATAAATTAATCAAGTAAATGTCATTTTTGTTTCATTTTCTTACCATTCCATGTAGCATGTTTCCTATCATGTTATTTGAATGGATTGGGTTATCATTTATTTACCATTCAATGTTTATTTAAACTCATTAATTAATTATTGTTTCCAATTTAAATACCCTTAATTATAATTTTATATCACCCTTATTATGTTTCCTTTCCAAATGTTATGAATAATCTTCCATTGAATGAGTTACAAGGGTGCTTTTTTATTTCATTTTATAAGGAATCATGTTTTTATTTTCATTTTCCAATCTTTTATGGATATGATGTATAGATTATGGTTTTCCAAAACTGATAAACTATTCTATACCTTATAATTTGATGTTTGTAACTATTCCAATGTAATAAAGTAATGCACAAGATCCATGAATTTGGGGTCGGGGCATTATATTTGGTATCAAAAAAGGATTAGAATCATCATTGGAAAAAAGATTTAAAGAACATAGATTATTGAACATAAACCTAATATAGAATTTTAGGATAAGTATATAATAACATCCAATAATTTTAATTTGTTTGAGATTTTTTCAGTCTTCCTAGTAACACATCCATGTTTGGATACTACAATTGGACATGGTTTTCGAAAAAATGTACATAGGGGTAACAACTCTGAAATGGTGTGTCAGGCCAAGCTCGAGCGTATCCTGGTTCATGACAATGATCCTTACTACACACCTAGTTTGAAACTATGAGGGTATATTTTTTGGACAATTCACATTTTTATTTCAATACATTATGAAGGATTTAAAAGTAAATATTTCCCTAATGAATCTTTTTTTATTAGAGTTATTATGAATAAATATTATAATTTAAGTTAAGTATTTTACTTAGTTTAGGATTAAAAATTATGTTTTATCATGATATGACCTAATTTTTGGTATGACTATGTTTAGAAATTGTGTCTTGTATAAGGAACATGAAACAGACCAATGTATAATATTTAAAGAGTGAGAAGGATCATATCTTTTATGGCTATACGGAAATATTTTGAGTGGAAATAATCTCCCATGAATACTCATCATATGAGGAAATAGTTTCATGTGATAATGAGATAGGCAATGAATTATCCAACTTCTATATATTTGAAGAAAAGAAAGAAATGAAGTGGATGGATGGTTAAAAGATATAGAAAGAGAAGAAGGGAAATAATTATTTTTCTAACATATGATAAATGTGGAATGAATCACCCTAGTACAATCTTTAAGGTAATTAGTGGTTGTAAAAAATTTAGTTAAAAAGTCCAAAATGTTTTTAATTTCAATGGAAATAATGAAAATATCATTATCCAATGCTTCTAATGCAAGGGGACGTGACACCACGCAATTAAATGTATCATGCGTCAAAGGAAAGAACCCTAAATAGAAAAATTAATTGTAACATCATGTTATTAATTTTAGGTATTCCTATCCCCTTATTATAATCATGATTTCATTGTGTTTTGTTAGGGGTTTTCTAGTATTTTTTTTTAAATTTTTTCATAAATTATTGGCATGTTCATGGTTGGAACATGATTTTTGAAAAGATGTGAGACCTCTCAAGGAAAACCGTGAAAACCCAAAGAGTGGTGTTTTTCATGGCTTATTCATGGTTTAAATAACTGTGCGATATTTTACTAGACACCATAATGACTATTTAAAACATATGTATGACCAAGTTGCATGGTTTTGTCTAAATTCCTGTCACTACATATAAAACCATGTGTGATATTTAATTTATCCAAAAATCTAATTTTAAAATATCAAAACCTATCATTTAGTTTCTGGATAGACATTACATTATCCCATACCATTTATTTTTCCTCCAGAGCACCAAAGAGGAATTGTGGCCCATATACACATTCCTAGAACCAGATCGAAGGTTAGTGAACAACATTCAATCTCTACCCAGAAGGTTTCCTCTTCTCATTCATATTCTCCCTATATGTCCCTTCTCTTTCATAGGTTTCTGTGGATCCCTCAATGGATTTTTGTATCTAATACCCACTTTTGGATACCATAATCCAATTTTCTATTAAAATATAGCATTCATGATATTATTATATTGGAAAATCCACTTTAGGTTTCAAGGTATTGAGATATGTTAATTCTTATAGGATGCACAATTTTATGTAACATAAAATTTTATATTTAAAATTTAACTTCATAATTTAAATTCCATTATATAAAATTCCTTTCAATTTTTTATTAAAAAACCTCTTTTTATTTAATTATGGATTTGGTTGAAATTGGCCTGAATTTGGGAAAGACCACAAATACCTTTGAAATTGGGGATGGATTGTAAAATTGGATATATTGTGAAATTTAATGGGATTTTTTTATAATTAAATTAAATTATTTAATTTGTGGAAATTATTTTAATTAAATTTATTTAAACGTTGTCTTCAATATGAATGGATTAAAAGTGGGTCTGATAAACTATTCAGTTTTATCTTGGAAAAGGGTTTTTTATTAAAAACTACTGTTATGGGTTTTAGAAAAAATTGGCATATTTGAAATGGTGAATGGGATGAATTTAATTTTTTTAAAATTAAATTCTAACCATTGATTTTTTACTAGAGAACACAAAAGGCTTATGTAGTTTGTGAGTTATTTGAAAACACTCTATTATTTACAAAATTACAAAATGATAACACATCACGTCACATCCCTGACAGGATGGTGATGAATTTTCCTTTGAAAAAACCAATGGATTGTGTATATACACATATTTCTAGGTTGTATGGAGTGTGTGGAGTCCCTTTTCATGGAAATATCATAACTTTCAGAAATACGACAATCTGGGTCACTTATTTTCATTTGAAATAAATATATGGTATTATGATAAAGAATTTTACATTCCTTATGAATTTATAAAAAAAAATTTATATAAAATGTTTATTAAAGTAATTTTTTTGTACTGTTCCATCCTTGGAAATTTAAATCATAATTCTTTGAAATATTATTTTTAAAATTCCTTCCCACTTATTTAAAATTTAATTTTTTATTGTCTTAATTAAATGTTGGAATCTTATTATGAAATATTATGTGAATCCCTAATAGGATTTTATCTTATACCCAACCTATGAGTTTAAGTGTTTGTAGATAATCTACTTCCATGTTTGAACATGTGTATATAATCACTTGGAGGTGGTTCTACAAGGAGACTTGTAGAGATGGTGAGTAGTGTTCAAGTTGAGACATGGATGATTTTTTCTTGTTTTCTGATACATTGATATAGTACTTTTGGTTGTCATACCAATTTGACATCTGGTACACTTCTCCCTATTGGTATTTGGTTGTATTCATGATGAATTTATTTGTATTTACTTCCTCAATGCTTGTGAAAAAATTGGGCCCATATTAATTTCATATGATCCTAGGTGATACTCCCCAACCTGTGGAGATCCAGAACACCCTTTGGTCCATGTCTGCACTTGCTCAATTATAGGGTTTCCAGGGTATTCAGGCTTGTTCATTACATGAATCATTGTCAAGATTATGAAACGACCAAAGATGTGGAGGAATGATTAATGTGATTTTGTTTGGATTCAAGAATTATGTCATTTTATTTTTTATCAATTATATAATGGTCAAAAAAATGATGCAATATATAAGGATTTTACTACAATAATTCTTCTTAATGAATTTTAGATCACATGCTAAATGGTATCAATATTAGTATTTCAGAAGAAAGTAAATTTTATTTGAAAACACATGGTTGAGAGAAAGATAAACCTTAATATATTCTGAATGATAAGACAATTATGTTCTAATAAATAGATTATTGGTTTAAAAAGGTAAAAGAGATAACTTCTAAATACATTATAAATGAGTAACGATTTATTAAAAAATTGGTTTATTCTATCATTAATGGTGTTTACAACATTTTGTTTTGGATTTAAGGAATATATCCAATCATCTATATTATATTTAAAGAATATGTATTATGAATTTTTTTAATAAGGTTTTATGTTATTTCGTGTTTTTCTTTCATACTCAAATTTTTCGAATGTAACAATTAAAATACACTTCATGTAATTTGATAGGTTCATTTTGGAAATTCGGTGTCCTTCATTCTGAAGTGTTGGATTATAATATTTTGAAATGCTTATAAATTTTTGAAATTGTTTATATTGCTCATTGCTTGATGTTTTAGAGGATAATTTATTATATCACCACATAATGAATCCTGTGATAATAAATGAAATAGAAATAGTTCATGGAACAACCAAAAAGTAATATTTTGTCTATGAAATAGAAAGGAATATTTACTTATATTCTTTTAGAGTGAAACAATTCATGAACTACCGGAAAAAAGGTCATTAAAAAAATATTTTCCGATTGTCATCATTTTTTATTATATCAAGGACCCTTTAATAAAAATAATCTAATGTTTTGTGGTCATCATCTTTCAGATGAACATGTTATCTATAACTCTCTATTAGAACTTTATTGTTAGAGTTTTCTTCTATATTTATCATTCCATTTCCGACCTATGTTCTCCTAGTAGGAAAACTATTTATGTGACCATTGTACTTTCCTTTCTCTCATATTATGAATTTGTTTTACTGACCATATTTAGGATGAGGGTTTTAAAAAAATTATTTTAAAATATTAATCCATAAATTACCAAGTTCGAGTATATATTACGAGGATGTAGTTTTTTTTGTGGAGGGAATGTAACACCCTAAGATTTATAATATTTTCCATTTTTTAAAAATTTATATTTTGTTCTTATATTTCTTTAAATAGAAAAAAATTTAAACTTATGTTACACAAAATATAAATTTTATCACTCTCTAAATAGAATAGTAAGGTTATCTTGCATTACTGAAAGACTAACTTTCCTCGATGGGTTGTGTAACATGAAAGACATAGTTTTAACAAACAAAAATATATTATCAAAATTATTATTGTTTTATATAATAAGATACAACCTAGAAATTAAATTCATGGTTACTAATATTATTAATAATATTATGATAATATATTTTTTAATTCATTTGTTACAAATTAATTAGAAATTTATATAAATACCAACTGAATATAAAGGGAATGTTTTTTTAAAACAATTTTTATACATTCAAAGTTGCTTCATCCTAATAAACTAAATTAATTACTATTAGTGTGTGATATTAATTTAATATATATGTATTATATATTAAATAAAATAATTTTTCATTAATTTTATATATTTTTCTGGCATAAGAGAAGAAAAAACCCAATATTACACATAAAACCAATATTTTTATAAAAATAATTTTACCATCTTTTAATGGTACACCTATTTTAAAAATTAATTTCGATAGATTTTTAAATTTCATATGGTAAAATATAATTTATTTATTTAATCTAAACATAAAAATTTTGTTGACGTGAATTTCTGGAATTTTTTAGAGATATTTCATTATTTTATTGGTAGTGAAAATGACTACATTTTAATTCAATGTTTATTTTTATTATAATTTATTTATAAGGATAAATTAAGTTTGATTTATTTTTAAAAAATTATATCAATTATAAAAAAAATAAATCCAATTTATTTCATTGGAATAAATGTCCGTTTGAAATATGATATAAAAACTTCGAAATATTTTGAACAATTTTACATTAAAAACCATTGTTGTCCTACAATCTATAAAAATAAATATAAATGAATTCATTCCATATCTATCATCTGAATTTTGAAAAATTTATTACACATTTGAAATAATAATAATTTATACTATTTCATAAATTTATCATATTTCTTTTTTAAAATGAATATTTTTGAAATATATTAAAATTATTTACCGTGAATAAGAGGAAAGTTTTTTTATCAAGAGACTAAACCTTAAAATTAATGCCCAAAATAACCTAGAAAATTTTCAAAAATCCAATTTAAAAGAATATTTTATCCATATACTCTCTTGGATATAATTTTTACAATTATTGGGGCCACTTCCAATTTTAATAAATGTGGGTCGAATTCCCTTTCCAAAAATTTACAACGATGCCACTACACCTCCACTATAAGAAGTAAATCAATCCTCACACTTTCTCACACTCTCAAACCCTTTTGATCACCAAAATTATTATCAAATAATATCTCAACATCCCTCCACCCACGCTAGATTTCTCCTTTTGGGAATAAATTTATCCTAGGAATCCATTCGGTGAAATCTAAATGGAGTTACCCAAAGAAGCAGTAACATCATTCTTCAAGATTGTTTTTTATTTTTATTCTCCACCCATAAAATATTATTATTACATTATTATATAATAAAATAATTATCAGAAATATACATATATTTTTTATATTATTATTTCTATATACACATACACACACATCCATAAATTGGGTAATGAGCTTACCATTTGTGTGTACAGTGAACTTTCATCTCACAAAATGATGTTGATCGTTTTTTTCCTTTACCAAATTTAATGGTTGGTTATGATGATGGAAACACTATTTATTTATTATATATATTATTTTTATAGAAAAACTATTCTTATTTAATTCTTATATAAAACACACCATAATGATTTCCATTTTATAGGAATACTATAAGATCATTTTTTGATGTGTAGACTACCACCTCCTAAAAGTGATGTGATAGGTTCACACATTATGTAAAATCTATTAAGGATGGTTTAAATTATTATTATGTGATAGAAATTTATTTTATAGATATTAAATAAATAATTTTTTTTAAATAATATATCATTTTATTTATTACTCTTTTCACACAACTAAAATTTACAACGTCGTTTGTGGATGTGTGGACTACTCACTTCTCCACACAATGTAATTCATTTAACATAAAAATAATTAAATATATAAGTATATATTATTAAATAATATGGTTTTTGTGATATATTTATCATTATTTAAGGATGTAAATTTACTTTTCTTCTTTATATGATGATCATTGGAAATGGGAATGTTACTCTTGCATACGTACAGTCTACCGTCACTATGATTGTAACACTAGACCATTATTTATAACCATTAGTAATTATTAGTTATAGATGTATAAATTATGTATACATATGATAATTATGAATGATTATTATTCATTATATGTTTATATAAATACCTCTTGGAGCATATTTTACCTACCAAAGTCATTTTTCACACATACAATGAATAAGCTCAACACTCCTAACATAATATTAATAGTTTAAGTAGTTTTCTAAAACACTGTAATAAATTAAATAAATGTAATGATAAAAATTAAAAAGGTTAAGATGCAATTATAAAAATAAAATAAGTTTATTATCTTGGAATATGAAGACACAAGTGACAAGTCTAACTCAAGGTAAAGGATTTTTGACTCACATTGTTTTCATAAGGCATACACAATTTTCACCACTTATTTCACTAGAATGGTTTATACACTTCAATTTTACATGTTATATTATTAATGTCCTTATTATCATTATATTATAATTTTCATTTAATTTTATTCCTTCAAGGGGATTATGATTCCAAATGTTTCAATGTGGTATGGGACACTTAAATTTTAAAGAATATTTCTCTCAAGAATGTTTTTAATGATATTTCCGTGTTATTTAAATTCATCAAAATAAAAAAACTTTGTTGATACTTATCTACCAATTAGTAATTATTGATGAAATTTTATTTTCTATGTAATATGTGTATTTTATGATAAGGTGTTGAAGTGCCCAGATCAGTGTGAATCACTTAGAAGAGGAGTTGGTGAATCAGTGAACCATTTAAATATTTTTACTAATTGATTCCTTTCAATTAAACTCTATGGATAGTTAAAACCTCAATCCACTTTTCTTGCATCTCTAATCATTACCTCGAATGATGATGTAAATGTAAAGGTACTAGACACTAGGGTTTACAAGGTACGGTTCAAAGACCCACTCCTTACTATGTTGGTTATTCTCCCCAACATAGAATCTTTACTATAATCAGATTATTAATTATGATGGTCAATACAGAGCCCCACTGTATCTATCCCGAGTCCCATAAGAGGGACTTTATACTGTATCACACGGTGTTACCAGAGTGCACTAGCTTACTTCAGAGTCTCACTCAAGACTTCTTCTTCTCCATGAATCTTATAAGGGTGTTTAAGCTCTCGAGTCATATGAGTAACTTCCTTCATTATGTTATTTCTTGATTCACTGTAGATGATCTTACTCTCTATCCACACAAGATTAGTTAATCACAATTGTATGTGTATCTCTTCAGGAATCTTTAATAGCCTTTGGTGTGATCAGTTGGCCTTTTTTAATAACTCTAATCACATTTTCTAATCAGTTTTCAGTCTAAACAATGCTCATGAAACTCTTTCTTCTTCTAATAAAGACCTAGACTCACTAATATGTGTGCATGTGGTGCACACAACCTCTTCTAGAATTCAAGAGTGATTCTTCATAATATATTTTTAGTCTACCTTCTTGGACTCTCAATTACTAAAAACATAGATTGAAGGACTGATTTAATTTTGTTTGGATCAAGTATGAAAACTGACATACATCATACATGGATTTCATGGGATCCAATACCACTTGTGTCTGGATATCTCAATGATTTTCACCCGTACATGTGTTTAAGAATGATGTATGCATGGGTCTCTTGATTTTGAATATGCAAAATCTTCTCTTATTTTCTCAATATGAAAACTCCCTTTTTATTATTTCTTTACTTGTGCATGTGCATGCATACATCCATGCAATCTTACTTTTGTTCTTCCGTGTGTGAAAACCACTATATTTAAAATAGTTTGAGCACACCCAAAATCTCTTCCCTTTCACCTTTTATCTTTCTATTTATCTTTTGGGTCTCAACACACACACACTTATTCTTTTTTAATTCAGGTTCAAAGGGCGTGTTTTATTTTTATTTCTCCATTCTTCTTCACATGTGCACACACACTTTATTCTATTGTTTTATTTGAAAAAAGTGGTTTCACATCATGCGCATGTATGCATGTGCACCACACATGCCCTTATTATTCTAGTGAATAAACCCAAAATCTTGGGTTCTTTGTCTAATCTAGGAAACTTGGGTCCCTTCTTCTTCAAATATAACACAAAAAAATCTTCAAACATCATCCTACCACCTTCATCTTCAAATAAACACCCCTGTAATCAATATATTTATTAATGGTGCAAGAAAGAGGGTGTTTCTTCTTCCTGAAAATAGGAGGCCATGAGTGCTTCTCCTTCACTCCGACTATTTTCATGGATCTCCTTCACAGAAATATGATAACTCTTGGTTCATTATTCGAAATTGACAACAAGGGTGCATAACACTGGTTGTGTGCTTGAAGTCTCTATGAAGCACCAAGAGGGTTCCAAAGATCATATAGCATGTTTGAGAGTTTACACACACAGATGGTGAGTCATTATTCGCGCAAGGGATGCACAACACTTCTTTTGCGAACCAAGGGGTTCATAGTTCTTCTCTTCATGAACCAATAGTGGTGCACAACTCTTCTTATCACAAGTGAGGCATGAGACTCTACCTTTATCAAACCAGAGAGGTCATCTTTAGCTCTGTTTCTTCGAATAAACATGAGCTTATTTATTCGGGAATGGAGCAAATTTTCTCATCTCAGGATCCTCCTTTTATAAGAGAGGGTAACTCTTTCTTCCACGTTCAAAATCCTAGAGATATGATGTAGCGATCATGATATGAATGAATGGGAAATACAACATTTTAAAATCTTTAAACATGGAAAAATATTTATAATGAGTCACTTAGTTTATTTATATTCAATATGGGTATTTATTTTTCAGTGATTATAATCCTCATGTGCATGCGTTTTTGAACGCATGAAAATAATCTCCATGAGTGCTCGAGTGGCAAGACGTGGCCTCACACCTTTGGTGTCTTTAGCCACGTGCGATCTTCATCATTCATTGAATGAATGAATCATTAAATGAATGCATGATATGTTGGTGAGAAGATTCTCATTGTGCATGCGATTTCATCCTCTATAGTGTTTGGGAGCTCGATCATGATGTATCAGCATCATCTATAGCGAGTAGTGGGGTCAGGATGGTCAGAGGTTGAAGATGATGTCATGCGCATTGGATCAGCTCGGATCGATCATAGACGGCCCTGATTAGAAGGTGTATCACGGAGGCGGTGAGAATCTGAGGTTAGGCGTGTGATCAAATTAATGGTGTGGATCACGTCCTTGTTTTTAAAGACTTTTCCAACATCAAAACACATCATAGTTTGCATATTTTATAAATAACATGTAGCAGAAGATGATGCCCGAAATTCTCCACTCTCCCCTCCAGTGTTTCCCCACACCGGTTCTCTACTGGCACACTTCTGTTCCCACTCTCACCTCTGCAGACACGCTCTTATCACCAACTATGCATGTTTTCCGCATGGGTTGATCACCGTTTGTACAACTGATAACTTATACACAACCCAAATGAGCCACTTGGGGGTTGGATTCAAGGCCTTTCCCTTGGGCACGATAGACCCTTAGGTCTCGCATACGCATTGGGTGAGGGCTTCAGATGGCCTACATGGTTGGCCCTATTTTTTGGTAAAGGAGTATACTAAGAACTTAGTATAAAAACAACATATGAATTCATACTTAAAATTCAAAACCACCCTTATTCATTCAAATAGCATGCATACTTCCTTTCTACATATTCATATTCAAACAACATCAATCATCATTATGGTTTGGAACATGAATTCAAAACCACTTCATCAAGATTTTTAGAATCAATCAAGTATTAAGTGTGGGTTCTACTTATCCTCATTCATTTAAAGAATAATGCATTGTTACCTTGTTTTGAGTGATGTTTTATCCTTTAAACAAATGTCTTGGAACTTTGATGATCATCTCTTCAATTATATGATTTATAAACTTTATCCATTTAGATTAAATGGATGGTTATTACCTCCATTCCTCATTCAATTGAGTATTTCATGGACCTCTTCAAGTGTTGTAAAAATGTATCACCTTGATATATGTCTTGGAACATAAGACCGATAATACAATCATCAGATTTCATCTGGAGAATTTCCAATCATGACAACATATGTCAAATAGTGATTCTCCAAAATTAGTGGCATTTGATTTGGAAAACCTTTACTTCTTCAATCATCATCGTCACCACTTTTCCATACACATATTGGCACTTGACACCTTATTGACATCTTATTAACAACAAATTCAACACCATACTCAATATGCATGTTGTTTATTAATTAAATTGATTATTCTATATATGATGAATGTTTTGGACATATAAAACATGGGTGGGTATTGGATATAGATATCCCCTTGATGCATTAGTGGTCTCATGAGATGAATAAGTTGGCCAAATTAGATTGATTTTTATTTGATATTCAAAATAGTCTTGTTAAAGGTCTTGATGGTAAATGTACTATGTACATGGGTAACGTGGAATCCAATTATTAATCATTTCTCTCATTCAGACTGATTTACTATTTATCAATGAGATTTTTCTTCAACATATCTGTAGATAATGTTTATTCTTAGTTTATTGTGTGAGTGGAATGTCTTTTCAGTTTTATACCTTTTCATATTGATTATTTGTTTAACCACTTATTTTAATGGCATGTGTTATTAGTTATTTACATTTCAATTTTTATTTACTCTTGTCAATTAATTATTGATTTCACATTACTTACTCTTATTGAGCATTTGGGTTGACCCAAATTTTTTTCCCATTTCTCTAATTTTGAAAAATATTCTTTTTAATAAGTTTTAATGATGTTGTTTATTTCATTTTATTAAGTATCCTGTTTTTATTTTCAATTTACAATTTCTTATGGGTATCATATATGTAATCTGGTTTCCCAATAATGATTAAATATTTAGTCACTAAAGATTTAAATCTTGTATTTATGCCAATTTAATAAAATAATGCACCCTATGTGAGCTTCGGGGGTCAGGTCTTTACACTTCTCACCTTTAAAAGTTCATAATCATTTCAATACTCATTAAATAAAAATATTTCTTATAAATAATTAGAATTTATTGATTTGGTATCTTGTAACATCATATTTACCACATGTTTTAACTTTTGTTTATCCATAGTTGGTATAACTCGAGCCTAGTTAATTCTTCAATAGTGACATACCTTATAATCACCTTCATTTTTCACCATTGGATAATAATCATTACCCAATGCATTAGAGAGCTATATTGGTCTCACCCACTATCATAACATATATAAATCCAACATTTCCTCTATTTTAATACTAAATTACTCTATATTTTTTTTTAATATTTCACTTTTTATCAAAAGATAATTGAAAAATTAATTTCATACAATAAGAAAAGGCACTTCCACTTATCTCATTAGAATATAGTGAAAATAATTCTTCTCCAAAAACATATTATCATAAAATTTCCCCAAAAAATAGGAATAAGATATTCATTAAAAAAAGTGTTCTATATAAAGGAATATTGATAATTATTATTAGTTAGGATTGTGGTAAAATGCAGTCAAATGTTAAAAAATTCTTTTTTTAGTTTGTTAAAAAAATAAAAATTGGCCCATATAGAAAGAGAAAAAAAGATAATACTTTACAACTGTTTATAAACTGTAAAATGAAGTCCAAAATGAATTTTGGAAATCAATTATTTTTAAATAAGATCATTAAATGAAAAAATTTTAAATAGTGTATAATGAAGATGAATATTTGAATATAATACTTTAAAATTTGGTCTTAATGAAAAAACCCTTATCTCATGGACTAAATTTCCATGTACTTTCTCGCAATCCATAATAATAAAATGATATTAGTTTTATACATTATCAATAAAAATTTTCTTGTTAATTAAATTAAAATTATTTATTTATCATAATTTATTACCACATTTTATTTAGTTTCTAAATTAGTTAAGTTTACACCAGACAGTTTGAGGTCATCAGGTTCATAATCTAAAAAACATTAAACATTATATTATTATAATTTTTATAGCATTGATATAATATTATAACCATACATGTATGGATTTCATGAAAAACTATACACATTATTTAATAGAGATGGTAGTTTGTATATATGCCAGGATGATGTATCTATTTCTATACTAGGTGAAAATTCAATAAATAATATTTTACTTTCCATATCCAAAATTCTATGTATGTTATAAATGTAATATTTATTTAAAATTTCATCCCAAATGATCATTAATGTGATGTGGTAATGTAAAATTAATCACATCGCTTCACGGAGGTGGTATTATACATGTATGCTTGAGAGATTTTTTAATTATCCAATGAATGGAAGGAAAAATAGACAAGTATCATCTTATGTTTATAGAATAATATTTATTTCATAAAAATTTTATATATTCTTTTTATTTCTTTTTTATCATACCATATGTGATGGTGATGAAAACAAATTACATCACAATGTGAATATGGTATTCTAAATTTATACATCTGTGATGTTTTCATATTCCATTGGATGTAAAATAGTTAAGATATTGTTTATTTCTTCACCATAATAAAATTACTTTATAAATAAAATACTGATGTTACTATATTATATTGGTTTCAATAGATTTTCATGGATTTAAAGGAAGTAATAAATTTGAAAGGGTTTGGTTATGGCATGTTCCATATTATCAAGTAACCAATTTTGATTGCACGTTATTCCATCTATGAGGGGGATTTTGAGAATAAAAGAACTTCTACTATGTCTATAAGTATTTAGGTTTTTATTTTTCTTGATAAATTTCTCAGGTAGTGTGGAGAAGAGAAGATAAGAGGTTCCCTTTAATAAGGTGGTAGAAACATGTATATACCTAAACATCTATATATAATATTTGACTTACTCATTTAAAAACATTCCAAACATCCTTATCCTAGAATATAATTACTATATAGTAGAAATATATAAAAATAATTAATTTTTTTTGGCTTATGTGTCATTTTATGCATTAAATGTTTTGTTGACCCCCCAATTATCCATGTTTAATCTCAACTATTGTAAAAACATTCAATCATTGAGAGTTATGAATTTAATTTTAAAAACAACAAGTAGAATATACCTGAATAATGTATGGTAGAATCTAAAATTCCCCATCTAATTGAGTTAATATTGGGGTTTTTATTTATTTTATAATTATTTAATAATATTTTATTTAAATTAAATGTCATTTAAAGGCAATTTATGAACTATTCCAAAAATTTCACATTAAGCATACCCAGAAAAAAAAAATGGTATTAAAATTAAAAAACCATCAAAATTACTTATACAATATATTAATTAATTAAGTTCATCTATAATTATATATTATATCAACCATTTTACTTTTATAAATTTTAAAATAAATTAAAGGATTTTTATACTATTTATAGAATCATTTCATCAACATTTATTAGGGGTTCAAGGAAATTGTGCCTCTCTAAAAATTTAAACAAATTAAATTTTATGAATATAGTTTATTTTTAATAAATTTTATCTTCTATATCTATTCATATATAATTCTTATCAATATCTATATAATTCCAACATAATAACTGAGAGAGAATGAAATTTTTTAATTATTTATAACATAAAAAAATATAATGGTTTTAATCAATGTCAAGTGGCATTAAAATTCCAATTATATAAGATAGTATCTTTATGGTAGAATTCCACCAATACAATGAAATAAATTATATTTTGGGTTGATTCTGAGACTTTATTTCATAGTTATTTCCCTAATTAACCTGTGTTACCCATTAATGTGGTGATAAACACCTATAACTATTGCTATTTATTATGAAAAAAATAATGAACCTTGTTATATAATTTTTACATATTATTTCCAAATATGGAATCCATCTTCAATGATTTAATTTTCATAATTATTTAAATTTTCTTATAATATAGGTTTATCAAATTCGATGAAAAAAATTTCTTCAAAACATGCATGTTTTTATGGATTAAAAGAATTTTTCAACAATATTCAATTTAATGTTAATTATGATGGAATTAAATGGGATATTAAAAAATGGTCAATGGTATTTGAAATTAGTCTGAAAATATAATAGGAATATTTATATACATGTAAATAGATTATTTTTAATATAAAAAAAATTTATTTATCATCACTCAGTCAAGAGTCAATCCATTTAGAAAAATCTAAAAAAATACCACTAAGATAATTTTGGCATAATTATTGCTAAAAAATATCTATTTTCTTAATGTAATTTATAAAAGTTAAAAATTGTAGTCATATTATCTTTATAAGAATATAATAATAAACATTTTCATGAATTTTTTTGAAGTATAAAATCAATTTATACTCATTAATTATCTTGTATCCTATATTAGATGATTGGAAATTTATTTAATTAAAAAATATAATAGATCTATTATATTAAAATCATTAATCTATATTTACAAAATTAATTTAGGTTGCTAAAAACACATTACAAACATAAAATAGTTTAATAAATCTTCTCTATTAATCTTATATTATATAATTTAAAATGGATCTCTTATTTTTTTTCATTAATTAATAAATTAGGTAATATTTTCATTATATATTTTAGAATAAATTTACTCTTATTCCTACAGACCAAAACAAAAACGAATTAATAATGGTCATATTTTAAAAAATAATATTTCAATATTATATTATGGTTCTTTTTATTCTATATATTATGTGTGGGATACACAATCAAACATTTTCTAAATTTATGTGAAAATAAAATAAAATCCAATGGTGTGACATTCCAACCTCATAAATAAATTCTGTCCTTGCAATTTTATGTTTTTTATAATTATAAGGGTTTGAAACATGTTTGTAATAAATTTGATAAAGTGGAAAATAAATATATATTTTTGTAAAAAATTCCATTTAGTCATTTCTAACGGATTCAATAAAATCAATTTAATTACATTTAATTTTGAAAATAACTTTAATGTCTATGTGAAGACTAGAAAATTAACCCTTTTTACAAATTTATTAAATAAATGTTCTGAAATATATGTATGTACTAATATGAGTCTCATACTTGTGAATGAGTTTCTAAAAGATTACTTTAATAGTTTAATGATAGGAACTAATAGATTTATCTTCTTCTTTATTGGGTTGAGGAATTAATGTTCCTTTAAGATATTGAATATGTTAAAATATAAATACATCATTTCATTCTAAACATTCATCCTCTGATTACGTCTCAATCCATTTCCCAAATCATTTTCATCTCATATTTTAAATGCAAAATATCCAGGAAGAAATTTTCATTGATAAAGTATTAAAATTAACTTTTCGCATATCCTAAGATCCCAAATAGAATTAAAGGTTACTCCTCATAACTTTAGACATGTTAAAAACCAAAACTGGTCATCACAAGGAAATGAAATAATTAATATGAATAAGTCATCATATAAACAAATAATAAAATTAATTTATAAAACCTCAATAATAACTCCAAAATTTCGAGATAAATCTTTCTAGAAATATGTAATGCTAAAAATCATCAAAATATGCCACACAAGAATTGATACCCAAATATCAAAATGATTTGACCACATATTTTTAAAACTTCATCCTAAAAATTATCTCAAAAGAAAATTAATCAATAACAATGTATCATACCAAAGATGTATATTCCCTAATAATATAGTCTACTAAATGATAACTCATAATTTTTTCCATAAAAAATGAAATTATTTATAATAATATTTCATTCACCGTATTCATATAATGATCCAAAAATAGTTTCCTTCTTAAAAAAACATTACTTAGTCACCAAATCAGTTTTCAATCCCATTGTTATATATTAGATAGATAATATCGTCCAAGTATATAATAACTCTTTATCCCTATTAACAATAATCACATCAATAACCTTCAACTTATTCCCCCAAAATATAAAATAATTCTTACTTAAGTGAATTTTCACTGTAAATAGTAAATCATAAGGGTTACATATACCTCAAACATCTATTAGTACTAATAAAATGTCTCCCAAATTATCATAAATTATCTTAAACTCTAATCACATTAAAAATCAGAATGGTATAAATTATTTTATATATATGATCATACTTTTGTATATCAACCCTGAAATAAAATTCCACTACATTATAACTCTTAAAAACCTATATGTATACACTCCTATCATTCAACATCATTCATAAAGCGTTAAACAAGATTTATTATTTTATTTATTAACTACTATAGGAAAAAATATCTAATAACAACTTTATTTTTTGGTTTATTGTGGGTTTTAACTGCCTTTAAAAGGATTTCGTACAATGTTTTTTAAAACCCACAATGAAATTGAGTGTCATTGAATACTTATAACATTTTTCATTTTTTATCTTCACAGTTTAACTGTTATTTGATAAAATTTATATTCATCACCAATTTTTTTTAATTATTAATCATTTTCGATGGTGTAAAATTTACCATCTTTTTTTTGAACTACTATAGGGTTTTCTAAAGAAAAAATTAGTGGAGTTTTAAACCGCCCAAAAATAATTTAAATTTCCATATTTAGTGGTGGTTTAAAAAATATCTATTTTATTAATTATTGTTAAAACTTCCTCTAGTTTTTCAAATTTCAAAATAAATGATTTTGTGTCCATCAGATCTCTGAAAAATAAGTACATAAGAAATATATACAAAAAAAAGAAGCCAAAAATTAATAAAAAAGATTAAATATAATAAATAAAAAAATCCTTTAAATTACTTATGATAAAACATTTAATTACATAATTGTTTAAAAAATGTGATGTTTTATATTATTTTATGTTTCACAAAATGTTAACATTAAGATGAGTCCTGAATACTCTTCTCAGATTCATGGCCCTTTAAATCCATTACTAGATCATTCTACTTCCTATCACCTCATTCACCACATCCTTCCTCTGATTCTGAGATTTAAAGTTGTTATCCTAACATTATTAATGATCATATTCAATAAATAATAAATTATGTATAATTAAAATAACATATTATATGATATATATTCTGTGTGTGTAATGGAACAATTATGAATATTTTGTAGTCATGTGCATGCCTATAAAATCTAATGATCCAAAATACATGAATAATACTCACTTCATAATTTCTCTAATTATGATGCTCTAATAGATTTATCTTTAATTTTTTTATATCATAATCAAGAATTATTTTCAATATTTACTAAATAAAAAATAACTACAAAAATGTAGAATATGAGTGTGAATTTATTATTTTTTCCACTCTATCAACCTTGATGAGTGTTGTTATTCCATCATGAATACATCCAATAATCATGAAAAAAGTAATATAAATATCTATATCCAATTTTGAGACTTGATCATTCTATTTATTAATAAGTTATTCCATATCTTTAACAATATTTTTTAGTGCATCCATTTCTTTTGGTGTACCTAGATCACAAAACCTATAATTCCCACTGATGCTGACATCATTAGTATTGATATATGTACCCTATTGAACACCCTCTATGGAGATATCCCATAACACTCTACCTGGTCACCTCCAAATTAATGTTTTCTAGAAGTCGATTTATGGTTCCTCTAAAGATGTAGAAACTAAAAACTAAGCCTTTGTGTCATGTGATTCTTCTATTTTACATTGAAAATTGAATAATATTTTATTATAAATTAAATTAGCAACACAAACTAAAAATTAAAATTTCATAACCCTTTGTTTTTTGTTGGGATATTGAAAAAACAATAATATTTTTTTTGAATGGAAAACAACAATTATGTTCATCCAATAGAATGACCAACCACTTTTTACAGTTTTAAGAAATTACATAACTAATATTTTGAGATAAACTGTATGAAATTATGTTATATATATATATATATAAATTGAACTGAACCTTTTAATGTTATTTCCTCATTAAAATCATTTATTATGATGTGCGGGGAATCGGTGGTTTCTCTCAATTGATAAAATTTCTCATAAAATCTACTAAAGAGATTTTATATCTATAAAACACGAAATGTAATTAAAAACTGATATTAATCTACTAAAATTTTCTAAAATTATTTTTGATATTAAACATAAGTATGTTCCATGAATGGTTTCGATTTTAATTAGAAATTCTTTCATGGAAATTCTTATATTTCTTTGATAATGTTAGAGACGTGTCATTGAATTCATTCTATAATTTCCTCATTAAATATCTAGATTTTTTCCTAAATTTTTTATGGTCTCTGGGAATGAAACTACATATGAAATTTTAGTAGTTTTCCTTATATACAAATAAATATATAACATGAATTACATTATTCACACATTATGTAACAATGTTTAATTTATGCACATATCAATTCATAATAATCATACTACTAATATTTTGGAATAAAAAATAATTTTCAAAGGATAATGGAATGTGTGTCCAATAAAAATAATGATTTGGAACGGATGTTTCATCACAATATAAAGTCCTTAAAAACTAATAAAATGTGATTCTTCTATCTAGAGTGTGTACCCCATATTCATTGATAAAAACTACTAACGATATGTTACTGAAATTACAAACATCTCAAATTTGTATGTTAATTAATATTTTATTAATATTTTCATATTATTATCACATAAATGAAAAATTTAGTATCAATATTTAAGTACATAATTTTCTCACATTTAATTACATATCGATGACTTTGAATCACCAAAGAACTCTCTATAATAATTGATGATTGGCCAGATTACCAATGGATCCATCATAGGTGTCTTATCTGATTGATTCAATTCCTTAGTATAAATTATATATATAATTTAACTTTTTTTGGATAAGATGAAATGGATTCAAAAATTTGTGTTGGGTATGTGAATAATTGTTTGTTCTATCATACATAGAGAATTTGAATCATAAGACACGGTTCATGTACTATGAATAAACAACTATTAGTGTGTAATATAAGAAAAATAAAAAACCTTAACATTATTAATATAATAAAACATTACATTAATGTATTAATATATAAAAATAACATTCATTTATTAATATAAAAATACTACTTTCAAAATCATTAGGTAAAAACAATTGATCATGTTTTGGCTGATGTGGTTCAATATCAAAAATTACAACACATAATCCCACATATCATACATGTTACTTAGTTTAATGTGAATAATAGTACTCCACCCATAAAACACTATATTATCAACGTAATATACAATTTTTTAATGGTAATCCATAATATATATGTTGTGTTATTTTAGATCAATAGTATCGGTAAACCAATATAAATTTCTAGATGTAAATTGTAATGAATCTTTCTTTGTAACCCAATTAATATTGGCTATGTTACATTAAAATAAAAAAATTATATTTTCACAACAATTATTTAAATTTACAATATCAAAAGACATTCTATAGTAACATTGATAAGAACAAGTGAATATACACCTATATTGGGGGTTTGACCATACTCATAATTAAAAATATGAATCATTAAACCAGTAATATTTCAATCTTTGAATTTCCATTCATTATTTAAATGAACATGACCTATAAATGTTAAATTTTTTGATAGATCATATTAATTATCATAATTAAATAACTAAACATGTGGATATAAAAAATTATCCCAAACTTTAGATAACTTTCAAGATATTAAAATTTCATTTAGATTAAAACTTACACAACATGCACACCATTAAGTAATTTCATTCATAGTAGCTTTTTTTGTCTCAATCTCATTTTTAGTTCATCTCTTAACGTGTATTTTCGTTTGTTTCAATAATTCTTCTACATAGGGTTCAATAATATAAGTATTTAGTATGACATATTTGTGTAATTTTTTAACTAAATATCGATAATTTAAAGTAAAGATACATTTACAAGTTCTTGACCTCATGTTAGAAACATTGATGACTCATTTTTTCTAATAATTGAATTTGATTATTATAAACATCTCCAGATCAATTGAATCTTGTCTCCATCAAATAAACTTAGCACAAAATTATGGTTAGACACTCCTTGTAAAGGTAACCCAATATAATAAAACATTTTAAATGATCTCTACTTTACATATATGATGTAAAAGGCTGAAAAAAATAATGGTAAAAGGCTAAAAAATAATAAATAGTTTTATTAATATTGAATAAATAATTAATATTTTTCAATAAAATAATTATAAATCGATACAACCCTATATTGGATACATCCCTCAATAATGTACAGGAACCCCAATTATTTATTCTTTAAAAAAATGCACCATCATAAGCATTGTCATAGTGAAAATGATGAGGGGAATAAAATAATAAAATGATGTTGAATTCATAAAATTCATTCATGAAGTTTATCCATTTCATTGTGGTTTAACGTATTCTCTCAAATCTATCTAATGAATGTGAAAAATTCAATTTGAGTGGTGTTTATTTATTTTTGTTAAACTTTTTTTTATTTTCCAAGGAGGAAATTTGTCTATCTATACATGTGAGTCATGATTTTTTTATATATATATCACACAATGACCCAAATCCTAACATATTATAATATTAAAATAATATCCTTTAGGAACTATCACATTTGTTAATAATTGTTGCAATGAATCGTTCTGGTGATTTTTTAATGATAAAATAGCTTTCAGACACTTCATATTTGTGTTCTTCCATATATCAAAATTAATATTGATTTATTTTATTTCATTATTATTATTTAAAATATCCTTTCTTTTTTCCTTCTCTTTAATCAATCGAAATAAAATATTATCACAAAAATTCATCATAATGTGAATACCATCAAGATTATGATTTATTGAATTTAAATCCAAATATATAAGTTCAATAATATGAAATTTTCCTTAATTTTTTTTCTAAAATTAATGTTGAAAGGGTTATTACTATTATTCATCTTTTATTCAGATAAAATATTTTAAAAAATATATATCAATTTTTGAAAATTGTTCCATGGTTTTTATCCTAAAAATTAATTTTGATGAAATCTTAAATCATTTTTTCCAATTAAATGTGACTTTTCTAACCAATATCAATGATATATATCAAGGAAGTAATGATAACACATTCAAAACCAGTTATCACAATAATTTATCCATTGAGACTAAATATTAATGTTAGAATTAGGATAATCCAAACTAATGTGTATTTTACAACCAAAATAATTTCTAGCCTTTGAATTTTATTAATGGTCTATAAAAAGGAAACATACATTTTGAACATTTTTATTGTTGATTCATTATATATTTATACACAATCATTTTTAATACCAATAATTCATGAATAAGAGGCTAATGGAATACATAAATGCATATTCCCAAAATATTATTTCCATGAACAATCATAGACCTGATAAATGATTTTTGTTTCATGAAAATTTAAAGTGGTAGGCAATAAAGAATAAAAAAACTAGCCATATTTTTTATCTACTACATAACGACCCAAAGGATTGAATCCATTAGATTTAAATAAAAATATATATTTATAGGATCAAAAGAAAAATATCAATGTAATGGATTGAATGTATACCACACGTTTTAGTCTCTTGGATGTCTCATGATCTCATTATTATTATGTAGATCAGGGAAAATTTTATGTGCAGTTGTTTTAGATGACATAAGAATTATTTTCAAACATCCTTACAATCAAATGTAATGTAAAACCTATACAGTAATTTTATTATTTTATTTTTTTGTAGTATGAAGATTCATATTGATATAATTATTTTTTTACTTCCATCAAGATGTACATAATTTTTTTTTACTTTTATCATCAAATATTCCTTCCAATAATGCATACCATCATAGGGACATCTGTGTTTACCCCAACTTATCATACATTGATATTAATCCTTTTTGTGAACATTTATTATATTAGAAAACCATAGTACTCAAAAACATAATTATATAGTTCCTTTGAAATATTTGAAACAAAAAATAATAGGTTTATAGGTAAACTACACCATCTCTAACTATATACTTCATAACTAGATCCTTTCTTAAAAATATTAGAAATAATACATTTTTTCATAAACTGGGAATATTAAACGTAAAAAGGCATGAGCTTAGATGCTTAATATGGGTAAAAAATTGAGATATGTAAGCATGACATGAACACAGGTCTCTGAGAACATGTGCATAATTTTGGAAACCATACACTTCATCTAAAACATAATAATATTGAGTTTGGACATAATTATTGGAAGTTCATAATATATGAATCACAAGACATTCAAATATCAAGATCGAATAGAGCGTAAAATTAATATAATATATAGATTTTTGGCATACACATAAGTATAGAAAATCATTTCTATAGTAGTCAAGAATCACTATCATTGAAATCATTGAGGAAGGGGTTCACTCCCTAAACCATCATAGTAGTTGAGGTTCACACCCAATACCATCATAATGGTCAAAATACCATACTGAACTGAGTTTAATCGACATACCACTTATGTATATCTCATTAGATATAAATATTTACCCAATTCATTGGAGGAAGATTTTGGTCCCACCCATGAAACAATTCAAATCATAAATATTTCACCAAAATATAAATAGAAATTAATTATATAATAACCCAATAAATGAACTGGGTTTCACAAAATTTTCATCATGACATAGCCTATGGTAAATTTATAGGTTTCATAATCATTTAATCATTTCATCATAACATAAACTATGGAAAATGAAATGGGTTTAATATGAATTTTATCATGGTATATCCCATAGAAGATAAATGGGTTTCTTAAATATCTTTTCATTATAAGACATTAAGTAGATGAATAACAATATTATCCTTGGTTCAAATCCCTGATAAAATGTTATATATATCAAAGGTTTTTATCTTATTAGGATATTGATTTTGGAAGATAAAATACAATATTTTTTGGGGAGAATAACATTTCTTTAATAATAATTATTTAAAATAAAACTTATAAAATATTTTGAAAAAAATTTTTATTTAAAATAAATCTGAAATATTCTTAATTACTATTCAAATAATATAATTTCCAAGGTGGAGATAAATTTAGTTCTTTCCATACACATTAAAATAAATATTTCATTCACATTTTAAGAAAAATTTGAGTGAGCATTGTTTAGAAAATGATCTGAAGATTCCCATAATATATTTTAAAACTAAACCTTGGGTAAAAATTTATTTAATATATAATTTGAATAATTTTATAAACATTTATGAAAATATTTTTAGAAAACATGGTTTAGGAAGAAAAAGTATTTTCGACCGATGAGATAAATGAATACGGTTTTTTTATTAAAAACATTATTTTGAACTCTTGAGTATATAATGGGAGGAAAATTTAGAAAAAAAATTACTATAATGACCCAGTCAGAGAAGAATAAAGGTAATTATTTTCTTTATAAATGGATAATAATATTTCATTATCAAAAACACAATCATAAACAACCCTGATAAACCATGAAATAAAATATTTACCACTTTGGTAATATTGAATTTTAATCCTCATGAAGGAGCAAAATTATATGATACTTAGAATAAAATGATAATAAATAAATTAATTAAATTTTAAGTTCAATGGGATGTATATACACCTCATAAAAGAATAAAGGTGCAAAACATAACATATTTCACAAGGAACGTGAATTGATATAGATACCTCATACCTTATGTCTCGACCTCCATTATACATATTAGAGACTGCTATATAATAAATATACATTTTTATACATATTTAAAGAACCATAATTCAATGTATCAAAACATATATTAAATTTTAATGACATTTTATTACCCATTTGTTAACAATTACATGTTAAAGTAACATTTCGATCAATAGATGCTTTGTTTTTTATGTATTAATTTTTTATTTTTTGGTTCATCTAGATTTTATCATCATTCCATTATCTACATAAATTTAAAATTATGTAAAAATAATATATTTTCTATATATATATTTTTAGAGTAATTCATAAAGTTTAAATATTGAAAATTGAAAATGTTGTTCTTGAAAGCTGTAGGATATACGTACGCATGAACGTTGTTAACATTTTATTAATTGATTAAAATAAATAATGTAAAATAACTTTTCAAATATCTATAATCATTTTTATATCATATATATCAATTATTTTCATTAAAAACGTAGTTATTACTTTCCATGTAAAGCTTTAATGAATCATGTCACTTCGCAAGGTGGTAGTTTGTTGTAAAAATTAGTGACTTTATCATATTCTCGTATAATGGAATGTATGGAGGTATGTGTGAAAAAGTAATTCAATAAGTATAATAAAATCAAAAACAGAATATATAAATATTTAATCTATCATTGTAACCATCCAAGAGAGGTGGTAATTAAAAAAAATTACATCAGTTCTCAAGGCGGTAGTCTGACATATACATGAATGATGGTTTTGTAATCCATTTGCTTCAAGTGGATATGAAAATAATTTAGGAACTAAAATTAATAAAACATATTTATATTTAAGATAATTAGTTTATTTTATCATTATGTTTCAATAATAATTGAATGAGTTGGAGGAATAAATAAAATAAAAATGTGAGTGAAAAACGTTACCTCTCCCTCTAGTAACCACAATTGGTTTGCTTAAAAATCCTTCTAACGTTGGATTTATGAGAAAAATAATTCTTCTATGATAAGAGTATTAAATTTTTTAAAGTATTCATGTATATATTTTATATTCCTATTTTTTGATGGTTTTAAGAAGATAGGAGAGGCGGTGCTCTTTAAAATGTGAGGTGAGTGGCACAATTGATATTATTTGAAAGAAAAATGGTGTAACAATATTTTTCTCCTGAAAAAAGGATAAAAAAGGATTATTATGGTTAATTATAGATTATATGGTCTGAATAAGGATATAAGATAGATTTCATACAAATTTTAGTTCATTCTGACTCCAATATTTTTAGTTTAACCCATGGTAATCCCATTATACATTAACGACGATAATTAATTTTTATGGGTTTCACTTATAATTTTGTTCAAAAAATGTGGTGAACTTATTATATTATATAAATTTGTCTAATTCCAAATATGTAATCCATTTTTCATTATTCAATTTATGTAAGTGTAAAATTTTAATTTAAAATTAATTTTTGATGCATGATGAGAATGCAGTGTTTTCAAGAGAAAATGTTCTAAAGCTTACAATATTTTTATACCAAAATTAAAAATGAAAATTTTTAAATTACCTAAATTTGATTAATATTTATATAAATGAACTGATGTTACATTAACCAAAATTAATATTTAGTTTATCTTTTTAAATAATTTAAATGAAAATGAAGATTTTAATTAAAATTTTGTTTTCTTTATTATTCATCAGAAAAATAACTGTTTCACAAAATTAAAATAAATCCAATTTTTATTGATTTTTTGATTAAAAAATTTATATTATTTTATCAAATAAGATTTTTAAAATTTCCATAATTTTATTTTATTATTTGTCACAAAAAAAAATAATTTTTTGTGAAAATATTACTTTCAAAACATATAAAGTCATTATTGAAAAACTATGTAATTTCTTATAATATTCCTTAATTATATAAAACCATTATACATAATATTTAAAATTACTTATTATTATTATTTTGTAAATGTTTAATGGTTATTTTATAATGTTCTCATGTAAATAATATCAATAATATATCACAATTTTCTAAAAACACAGTGACGTGTGTAATGAAAACTAAATCCCGGTGTATGTATAAGACATGCTTAACCATTAGTTATGTGTAATGAAAGATATATAATAAATATAATGTTTTTGAAAAAATATAATTCATAAAATCTTAATAATATTTATTCTACCCCCCTTAAATTGGATTTCCCCCTTGAAATTCATCACTCTGATACAAAAACTATTACATAACTACTCTTTATTACACACAAAAAACCGATTTATTACACAAAATAGATCATAAGACAACTCTGAGGATCAATTGGTCTACTATCATGGAAAATTAGGAACATTACCTAACAACATAAAACATAAAACACATCATATTTATTGAAAAATTATTTTACATGACCAGAACATTCCTTTGTACTAGCATTGCATGGGATAACCTAAGAACATGCACAAGAAAATGGTGATCTATAAAGACCAGTAAGGGAGTAAACTAGGAATAACATGAATAATATAGTAAATTTTTTGTAATAGGCATATCAATGGAGAACAATAGAAACATGAACATAAATACATGATATAGCATGATTATCGTTACATGGAAATGTTGAAACAACATTTAACATGATATTAGCATGAGCCAAGGATCATTGCAATTGAGCATGACTAAAACCTCATTGAACCTGAATTAGAATGATTAATCCCTAATATCACTATAATTATCATGATTAAACCCTCATTTCACATGTAGTATCATGATAATATTCTTTACCCAATGCATTAGACCACTATTAGGGAGCACCCTTTACAAATATTTCATTTCAAAAAAAAGTGTTCCACATAGATCATACAACATAGATTTATTAAATATGATAATTTATTCCAAGAATAATATTTTTGGAATAAATAAATTTAATTCCTCAATCATCATGTAAATGTGCATAACATCCAATACCCTTGATAGATAAATGGTTGTTCTATTCACTAAAATGGTGATTCTGGGATGTAAAATTTTGGTGTAACTTTTGGAGAATAACGACGTCAAATAGAAATCATAAAAAGGGTTTATGAGAAGGAAATTTGTATCTCATCATTCAAACATGAAATATATACTATGTGTGTCATGGAAGAAAATATAGAAAAATATGTAATGGAATTTAGATTCATAATAAAAATAATTGCTTGAATGTAAATGGGAAAAGAGAAACTCGTTACGGAATTTCGATTTGGTAATGGGTGTAAATTGGAGAAATTAATGATAGATAAATATGCCTATAATAATTTTAACATGATAAGGTTAGTATTGGGGGGGGGGGTGATAAATCATACCCCAATATTTGTAATTAAAAATAAAAAGGTATAATAATAAAAAAATGGACAAAATCAAGAAAGGAAGAAATCCCTTACATGGAAGTGTGATCCCAATGGCTTGAGAAATGCATAAGAGAGGCTTATAGGGAAATTTGGGTGCCATGGGAGTATTCAAGAGAGATTATGTAATAGTTTGGTTGAGCTCCCAATGGTTTTAGTGAAGAGGAATGGAAGATATAGTGGTTTTATATAGGAAATGAGAGGAAATTATTTATTATTTATGTTTTGGACACTACACATTAAACTAATTTGAACCACAATCTTTCTCATGGTTTTTTACAGTGGGTTTTTCCAAATAGTATTGGAAAAAATTATTTTACAAGTCAAATGTCAAAACTTATTAAAATATTAGGTTTTCTTATGTATAGATGACTCACACTCTCAGGAAAATTATTAAAATGTTAAAACATTTTATTTGTCTTGGATGGTCCAGGAAGGCACCATAAAATTAATCAAATAAATATAAAATCATATTATATTAATGTTAAAACATATATTGGATAATTTACCTTTTTTTATTTTTTATTACAACCCTATCGGGTCATTGTGATGTCATAAAACACATTATATATTTAATTGGTATTTAATTTTTACCAAAAAATTGGACTGTCGTCGAAAATTATGAAAAATTAACCATTATATAATTTTGAAATCTCTAATCCTAAAATGATATTAATATTATCTAAATAATTTTCTAAACATATTAATTTTTACTTTAAAAATAACAACCGACGTTTGTCGAAAATTCATAGGTTTTGACAAAAACTGCTATCAAACCTTAATAAAAATTACAATTTTATTCATAAGAAATATATGATAATTTTTATTTAATAAAAATTAATTTAGTAATGACATTTTACTAAAATATTATATAATTAAAAAATCCATTAATTCATCAAAATTGATTTTGTCAATTGAATTTTAATATTAACTAATAATGATATTAGTGCTTTAAATACCATTTACAAAGTTACAAAAAATAAACTAAATGTATATTCTTTATTCTATACAAAAAAATAATTAACATAATCATTGTGAAAGGTCCTTGTTAAATAACACCTTAACGAACCAACATAAGACCTAAGGGTAAGGTTTGTAAAGGTGACATACTCTTGGGGTGTCTTGAATAACATTTATCAGGTGGTAATCTCTATTAACATCCACTTCTCCCATAGGCAATTCCATTCAAGTTTAATGTGTTGAAGCTCGACATGGTATTGGACAAGAGAGAAGCCCAGTGAAACTACCTCCTTTCTGAGCTCCAAACAATGGGCTTCGTACAGAGTAATTCTCCTAGATGAGGCCATCAATTCCTTTGTCTCAGTAAATTGGATTGGTTAAAGCCCTATATTTATACTAATCATGTGATCACTGTTTAACTTCTATATTAGAAACATTAACAAATCACAACATTATTTCAAAAACCAAAAAAAAAATAAAGGAATTCCATATGTTTTATATAACCATTTTAAATAATAAGACATTGAATTAGATCAAGTATAAGTTTCATTAATAAAATTTTGGGTCATTAAAATCTTTCCCCTTATGAAATTTCACCCTTGAAATTTTCAGTTCCCACAAGAAAACAAATGAGGGTAACTCTGCTTCATCACTTCCTATGATTCCCATGTTTCTTCTTCAAAATTTTGGTTTCTCAACAAAAAAATGATGAGGGGAATTGTTTATTTTGTATTAATTCATACCTACGATTTAATATCTTCATCGGCTTCACTTCGTAGGAGAGGTCATTCTCCAATGGTACAACCACTAGATTGAATACATGAGATGGGTTGGGTGTGTACTTCCTCAAGAGTGATACATGGAATACATCATGTTATTGAGATAGGTTTGGTGGGAATTCAAGTTGATAGGCCACTGCTCTAATGAAATCAAGTATCTCAAAAGGGCCTATGTACCTTAGACTAAGTTTTCCTTCTTCCCAAATATCATAACTCCCTTCCACTATGATATGAAGAGGAATAACATGTCTCCAAAATCAAACTCTAGGTCTAATAGATGATTATAAGAATAGAACATTGGTCAAATCTGGTCAGCATTAATTTGGTGGTGGATGGTCGTTACATTCTCCACCATTTCATCGACCATTTCTGGACCAAAGATTTTTTGCACACAAACTTCATCCCAACATGTCGTTCTTATGTACCTATTCCCTTAAAGGGTTTCATAAGGATCCATCTCAATGCTTGAGTGGAAACTGTTATTGTAAGAAAACTCAAGCAGAGGAAATGTTGATCACATCCTCCTCTGAAGTTCATTGATAATTCTCTCAACATGACCTCAAGGGTATGAATAGTCTTCTTAGATTTTCCATCAGTCTGAGGATGATAATCCATACTGAAGTTCAACTCACTATTCAGAGCATGATGGAGACTCTTCTAGAATTTGGATGTGAATCTTGGATCTCGATCGGATACAATTGATAGTGGTACTCCATTCAGCCTTAGCACTTCTCTGATGTATATCAGTTCTAGTTGATCCGTTGAGAAATACTCTTAAATTTCAATGAAGTGTCCAGTCTTGGTAAGATGATCCACCACAACCCAGATAACATTGTTTCATTTGGATGTCTTCAGAATTATATTAAAAAATTACATGGTGATGTTCAACCATTTCTATGTTGGTATGGGTAATGGTTGTATCATTCTCTTAGACATATGCCTCTCATCCTTCACTTTCTGAAACACCAGACACCATAATCTATACTCAGATATCTCCTTATTCATGTTATCCCCCCAATAATGCTCTTGGAGATCTCGATTGATCTTTTTGTTTCCTGGGAGAATGGAGAAATTGGAACCATGTTCATCAACAAAAAGTTCATTCTTTAACTCCGAATTTTATGGAACACATAGTCTTGACACAAATATCACAATTCATTCTTCATTAACATTGAACTCTAAGGATTTCCCTTTTCTTATAGTTTCTACTTTCTTATAAATTCCCACATCATCCTTTTGAGTATCCTTTAACCATTCCAATAGATATGGTTGGGTAATCATTTGTGAAAGGATTGATGATGTTCCCTTCTTTATGATTCCCAAATCCATCTTCATTAAATCTATAAAGAATAGATCCTTTTAAATTTTCTTCAATGATAGAATCGTTGGATCCTTTCTTCTTATAGCATCTGCCACCTTGTTTTATTTCCTAGGGTGGTAATTTATTGAGTAGTTATGGTATTCGATCAACTCTAAATATCATCATTAGAGCATATTCAGATCTTTATATGGGAATATATACATTAGGATTCTTTTATCCGTATATATTTTACACATATCCACAAAAAGGTAACGTCAAAAAAATTTTAAGGTGAAGATTACTACAACCAACTCCAGATCATTTTTTGGATAGTTATTATCATGAACATTCAATTTTCTTGAATCCTAGGCAACAAATTTTTCATTTTTTAACAACACATAGCCTAGTACCTTCTTCCAAGCATCACTAAATACCACAAAACGTTCTCCACTTGTGGGTACTGTGAGAACGGGTGCAGTGATAAGTCTCTTTTCTGACTCCTTGATTATAACTTCGCATTCAACACTCCATGAAAACATGATTCCCTTCAGGGTTTGTTAGGTATTAGGGTTGGACAATGTTGAAAAATTTCTCACAAATCAGAGATAATATCCAGCTAACCCTAGTAATCTACAGATATCCCACACCAATTTTGTCTACAACTATCCCTCAATTGAAGCTATCTTGGAGGGATCCATAGATATCCCATTGATTGTGATGATGTGACCCAAGAATGAAACTTATTTCAGCCATAAATCACACTTTCTATACTTTTCATAGAGCAAATCCTTTCCCAGGGTCTCTAGTATAGTGTTTAGATACTCCTCATGATTCTCCTTTCTTTTAGATTATATTATAATATCATCAATATATAATTAAAATTTTTTTGAGTTAATATCTAATGACTCTATTCATCATGTCCATGAAGATTGTTGGAGGATTAGTGAGTCAAAAAGTAATTATAATGAATTCATAGTGCCCTTACCATATACGAAAAGCTATCTTGGGAATATCTTCCTTCATTACTCTTATTTGGTAATATCTTGACCAGAGATCCACCTTGGAGAAGTATTTTGCTCCATGAAGCTGATCGAACAATTCATCAATTCATGGAAGAGGATACTTGTTCTTTATTGTATTTTTTTTGAGCTCATGAAACTCAATGAAACGTTGCATTGAACCATCCTTGTTCTTGATGAAGAGGAATGGTGCACCCCATGGGGAATCACTTGGGCGTATAAACCCTTTATCCAGATTCTATGATAGTTGTTTCTTTATCATCTCAAGATCCCCAACCTCCATTCTATATGGAGTTTTGAATATTGGAAATTACATAGGTATAAGATAAATCAAGAATTCAACATCTCTTCTAGGAGGAAGACCAAGAAATTCCTTGGGAAACACGTCAGTGAATTCCCACATAACAGGCATGTATTCAAGGATTCTTGCTTTGATAGAGTCAATCATTTGAAAAGAAATTCATGCTCATAATTTAGTAATATCAATGGTTTATATGATTGTGCTAAAGAGTATTCCTCTACCTCCTTGTACTTGTATAGAATCGGGGGTTTATTCACCATATGGAGAGTGATTTACCTCTCAAGGTAATTTATGTTGGATATATATAGGGATATCCAGTCCATGCTACGAATTGCATAAAATTACACCATAGGGAGAATGATGAGGTTTTTTGGGAAGTTCAATTCATAAATTCTGATATGGGAGGAGTAATATTCATGGGATACAATAACTTTCCCATTTTATATTCTCACCAACATCATTACATCCATGATTTTTGGTGGTGTTGGGATTGTTCTACTAAAAGTTATGAATATGAAAGAATGCATAGAACCAGAATAAAAAAGTATGTTATCTATTCTTGAATGAATAACTATCATACATTTCACCACTTTGTTTTCGGGGTGTGCTCTAGTAGTAGTGATAGAAAAATATCTCCTTTGCTTCCTTGTAGGTTGTTCGTTGCCTTCGAGAACCCTTTGCTTAGGGAACTAATTTGAAAAGTGCCCAAGAACATTGTAGATGAAGCAATGAACAATGCATTGAGGGTCGAATGGAGATTTCTTATCCACTGTCACATAATAGGGGTTTTTGCCTGAAATTAACGGCCATGTTCCCTTCTCTTCCACACCTAAATCATTTCCTCGTCCCCATCATGTAATTTATAGGGTCCTTATTTATATAACTTTGGAAAGTGGGGTGTTGTAATTTATTAGCAATATTGGATTTATCCAATGGACCACCATAATTAAAGTACACATTATTATTATTATCCCCATATTACCCCTGAAATTTTCTGACCTCTAGATTGACTTTTAGGGCACATCAGACAATTTCCTCATAGATTTTGAATTCATAGATCAGCAACGCTTTCCGTAGGCTAGTTTTTAGCCCACAAAAGAGGCGGTAAACCTTGAATTTGGGGGTAACAACAAAGATGTAAGAATATCATGCATGCCTTGTGAAGTTTTTCTTGTATATTATGATGAATTCATCATCTTTTTTCATGAGGTCAAGAATGTCCCTCTCCATGTTATGTCATAAGGTGTGAGGAAAATATTTATTGAAAAACATTTTATAGAAATCCTTCTATTCCAGAACCTCTATCTATTCTTATGGATTCATATTTGTAATAAATGTCATCCACTGATCAACTTCACCCACCAAATGATAAGAATCCAAAAGAACCTTCTCTTTTTTTGAACACTAAAGGATGGAGAAGTTTTTTTCAATGGAGTTAACCCATTTCTCTAGGATTGAGATATCAGATGATCCATTATGAGTTGGAGGCCATTATCTCATGAATCTCTAGATTGTGGCTTGTTATTTCTTGGGGAGGGGGTGGATTAAATGCATGACCCATGTTTCAATTCAATAGATGAGTTATCTGAGAGTGTATCATTGAAATGTTTGCGATTCCCACTCCCATCAGATTGGGAATCTCATTAAAATAGTCATCACATTGATCTTCACATCTATTATTAGCCCGAGTCCTCATTTTACCACCCATTGGCTGAAATAAAAGGAAAGTTAGGGGTAACACATAAAACATAATCCAAAGGCAAAAAGGGATAACTTTTAAATTCCATTTATTTTCTTAACATATGAATTTGGAGGCATCAATCAATGTTTTTCATGATCAACTTCCCACCATATATTCTTAGGGGATTTTATTTATTCCATTAATTATGGTTTATACTAAAAATATAAATTTACTAATGAATATCCCCTGGGAGTGTTTTAACATAGAGTGAATCAAGGCCTGTTGTCATGCCTTATTTCCCGTTCGAGTCGAGCTCAATGTGGTGTTTTCTGGTTTTACAACTAGATACATTTATGACAGAGCCACCTCATCTTGTTCGTATCCCGATATGGTTGTATTTTTTTGATAAAACACTTAATCTATACTTACCAAAATTTAGGGATATCATTATTATAATTATTCTTATCCTTAAGGCTTTCTCTTAGTTTTTCTAATCCTAATCGTAAAAATAATTAAACTTATTCTCTAATACCAACTATAAGTGGGTAGGACCAAAATAGCCTTCAACATTTCAGGTGGACTCTAATTAGTGTTTTTTTATAATCTTTCATATTATTTTCAGAAAAAAAATTAATGGAATATGTTTACAAATTTTTTTGAATAAAATTATATTACAATGTGGTATATTATTTTTATGCTATAATTAATATCGAATAATGTTTCCAAAAGTATATTTACAAATATAATTACGAAATTATTTTCAAAAAAATATTTTCGAGGGATTTGTAAATGATTTTAAAACCCCTTACTAGGCATATTTATTGATCACCATATGTTTTAAATATATTTTTACAAGTCATCTAGACGTTCATTGATGGGAAACTCAGAAAAAATAATTAGGGAACAAAGTCTTTTATTTAATATTGTACATATTTTCAAGTCACGAGTCTTGTATCTAATTTTCCATAACCCAGACTTGTAATCTATCCTTGTATGTAATAATTGTTGTGTAATATTTTAGTTTCATTTTATAAAAAAATACACAACATTTATAATTTGATGAGTCTAGAAACTCGAGATCGAGGTGTTACACTAGGTATCAGAGAAATTGTCTAGTCAACTTTGGAATTTATATATTTTTTCTAAGCTGTAGAGTTTTTAGATTATCGGTCCTAGTGCTTCCAAATTATGAAGACAAAAATTCAGAAATTTATTTTCCAAAGAAAAAATTTCAAGGATGCAATTCTATTGAGGGGAGGAAGATAATGTAACATCCCAATATATTTTTATAATAAATTAGGATTAAAATATATTTATTTTGATTAATCAAAACAATTTTTGTAATTGATTTTAAATAAATAAAATTAAGTCATATTCAACCAAAGTTATGTATATATAAAAGTTTATCATTTTTAATTAAATATTAAATTAATAAAATCTTTTTATTTTAGAGTTACTATTATAATTTTTATGATTTAAAACTATTTTAAAATACTAAAATATACTTGTATTTCTAATATTCAAAATATGATAATTATTATTTGTTTTATAAAAAAACTAAAATAAGAAATAATTATATTAATATAATCATTTTGTATTTATTAAAATTAATATTAAAAAATATTATATATATATACATATATATATTTCAGATATTAAATTTTTTTTGTAGATTGTTCTTATTAAATTATTAATGTTATGATTTTTTATAAATAAAATTGTGGTTATGTATTATAATTATTTTACTAAAATATTGAAATTAATTAAATTAAATAATATTATATTATTATTATGTTTTATAAAATTTTATATGTTACATATATACATAAAATATTATATGATTTTATTGAAATAAAATATAAAATAAATTTTTATAAATTATAGTGTAAATTAAAAACAGAGTTTATATAAAAAGTCGGAGAACTGGGTTTTGCGAATGAGTCACGGCCTGAGAGGGGAATATTGAGGGGGTTTTCTTTTGAGTATAGGGTTAGGGGTACCTGAGGGTTGAGTTGAATAGGTAATAAGGGATTTGAGTGTCTCCCTGGTCATGCAAGAAGGGTCTTCAACTAAGGATTTCTTCTCGAAAGAAAGTGAATGATCCAACAACGAGGGATTTCCGTGTGGAGGCTGAAATCAAGCCAAGAAAGGGTATTGAGTCAGAAATGGAGTTTAAGCTGAGGGACTGTAGTCTATATCCATTATTGAAGGTCTTATTAATTCTTGGGAGTTTTGTTTTCGACAGTAGTGGTCTTTTCATCGAGGTTAAGGTTTCGATATCAAGTTATCTTCTTCATACAAAGGTAGGTGTTTAATTTCTAGAGAACTTGTATAAATAGTCCTCTTTCATTTTTGCAATCATTTTTTTATTTTAATTTAATTTTTGTATTCCCCTTATATTATCAATTTGGATATGTTTTCACTGTTTTTAATATTATATTCATCACTATGTGTTTGATATAGTCATTTAACAATGATTTTTTGTATATATTATTATGTTATGATCTCTCTTCAAATACTTTAGTCCGATTTCTTCATCGAGTATTCTATTTAATATATTTTTCTATCTAATTTTTTCTCATTTAATTTTTTAATTAATTCCACAGACAATCATTTAGTATCATTCTAATTTTATTCTTGGATTCCACTATTTTCTTCAATTACAGTGAATGTGTAAATATTTAAATGATCAATTTGTTGGCTCCGTTAATTTATTAAAATATATATATCAATATTGAACTAAAATATTATTTTGGTCAACTATATGGCAATAAAATATATTAAAACTTGTATGTAATTGAAATTTTATGGAAGATCTAATTTGGATACTGAAATAGGGGAGTCCACAACAGGTCTAGTTTGGTCATTTAATGTAAGGGGAAATTATTTATTTTCAAATGTTTATTTATCTGGAAAATTATTTCACTAAGGGGGATTTTCTATTATGTTTATATATTCAAAAGGTGTTATAAAATTTATATTTTTCTAATTTGATTCTTGATTTTGTAATGTGTAGTTAAATTTATTTTCGATTCTATTAAGGGTATATTTTACCTATTTCTTTAGATTTGATCCTTGATTCTATTGTGTATACATAATTTATGTTAATCACCAAGGGTTTGTTCTTATGCTTGAAAGAAAATATAATTTTTATTTCAATAAAAATTAGTTTGATAGTTATTTCAAAAAACAAACATTTTTTTTGTTTAATATTTAAATTGAAAATTTTATATTTTATTGATATTGATCAACGTTTTGTGTAAAAAATGAATTTATTTTTGCTAATATGAATATTAATTATTCCATGTGAATATATATTAATTTTTGATTTTATGTATATTTTATTTTTGAATATATAAAAACATATAATACACACACACAAATATATATATCAAAAAATTAAATAATTATTAAATTTTTTGAATGCACAAGAAAAACATGTATAAATATGATTAAAGTTCCATATCATTAATTTCAAAGAATATTATTGTGGTATAATACTCTTAAATGAAATGATTATCTCTGTGTTATAATTTTAATCACCATGTTTCCAAAAATAATCATAACATATCATCATGTTATATTAAAATTGATGCATCGTATCTACATACAATTATGGTCATGCATTATGAAAAACATCGACATAACTTGAATTCATAGTAAATCAATGATTTAAAATTAAATTTTAAGGTTTAATTCGGAGATTACTGTGTTCATGGATTTTTTTATTTAAAATTTTCTTTTTATAATTTAATGTGTGGAACATTACTATTTATTATTAGTATTTTATGATCAACTATCTATAAGTCCGGAAAGGGTATTTCATGAAAGAGAGATTTAATGCATGGAAAATTCATAAAAATACATATAGAATTAGATTGGGTAGTAAGAAAACTCACAAGTTCTATTTAAATAATGCTAATTTATACTTATACATAATTTAAAATTGAATGATTATTTTAATGAAGTGACAAGTTTTCAAAACCAAAAACTTCAGTGAAAGTATATATAAGTAAAGAAAGATAAACAATGTTTTCAAAAATAAATTGTCAATAACGTTGAAAATAAGGAATTTAATTGTGGAGTATTCCCTACCTTTAGTAAATGCATTGGCCCAATATTGCCTTCAACGTTTCATGTGGAATCATATAAGTGTTTTATTTTCAAAATCATGCTTATTCGTTTATGAAAATCATGTAAATATTTTTTAGTTTTTTTGAACATAAGTATTTCCCAAAGTGATATATTATTTTTAAGTCATAACTAATTTCAAATAATGTTTTCACAAGGGTATTTCTAAATGTATTTTTGAAAGTATTTTAAATATATTTTTTCTGAAGGATTTATAAAATATTTTAAAACACCTTAATGGGTATATTTAATGCTCATCCTATGTTTTAAATATATTTTTATAGGTAAAATTTAAGTTCTATGGTGGGAGACTTAGAATAATAATTAGTGAAAAAAGTATTTTATTTAATTTATTATTATATTTATAAGTCATTAGTCATGTATCTAATTCTCCAGAACATAGAGAGGTTAGAGTTCATGGAATGTAATAAATGTTGTGTAATATTTTAGTTTCTTTTTATAAAAAATAAATAAAATTTATATTGTTATGAGTCTGGTAGCCTGGTATTAGGGCGTTACATTTACCTAAACATATACACACTTCCATCAAATGTGTAACAAAACTTTCTATTCTTGTGTACGGGGAAGTACTGCATCATGAAATGATGTGGTTCATTTTTTCCTTTACCACAAATCATGGTTATGTATCCTGATGGACAATCTATTTTAATATTATATATATTATATTTATGTTATATTTACACTTCTATAATTATTATATAACACATTCCTTCATGTTTTCCATTTTTTCATAAATATGATAATTTCGTTTGGGGAAGTGTAGACTACCGCCTCCTCAAGGAAATGTGATATGTTCAGACACTAAATAGAATTTATTTAGGAAGGGTTTAGTGAGAATACATGATATATATGACATAATAATAATATTTTAATAATATTATATATATATGTATATATATCATTTAATTTATTTATTTTAATATGACAATAAAATGGAAACAATGTCTATTGGTATGTATGGCCTACCATATACATGAACAATTTATTCCATTTAATACATATGTATTGTATTTATTATTATAAATAATGAGTATATATTATATTTTTATCTTAGTTTACATTCTAAAAAAATTAAATCATCATCTAAGTAATAGGATCAACAATAAAAAGAAAATATATATTCGAAAAACCAACTAGATATTACACAAAACGTAACATTAACATTGACTTTTCAATTAACTGGTAATTTATTTTCATAACAAAAAAAATATATGTTTTTATAAATAACAATATTTTTCTTTTTTTAGATGTATAATAAATTTATATTTTTTATAAATTTTTTTTGAACTTGTACCATGAGATTCAATACATAAGGTAAGGGAATGTCATCTCACTTTTTATTTCCATGAGAATAATTCCATATTTGCCATATAATTATTTTCTGTGGTGTGTATTCTTCTCTGTGATGTGTTATATCATTAATTTTCTTCATTAAATGATATTTAAATATTTATTTATTTTTATTATTTCATGGGGATCATGATTCTAAAGATACTCTAGTAGAATGGTTTTCTCAACCCCATTTTATATTCTGTGAGACACAAGCCATATTCACCACCTATTTATTATATATAGTCATTATACTACCCATGGATGTATTATATGATTATTATAATTAAATTTATTGGTATTCAAAAATATATTTTATAATATTACTTTCATGGGGTTTTTTTCAAAATATACCAACTCTACAAAGCAATTTTTTTAACAATTTTAATTCTTTGAGTCACTTGACAAGTTGTTCAACTATATTATTTTATGATGGGTATATAATTACATTTAAAATTTTATATCATTACCCCTTATTTTAATTATATTTTATGATTCAGATAATATTGTTTTCTTTTATGGGGATTATAACTAGAAGATACAAATTTCTGAGTTTATAGAAACAATCTCATTGTTTATTAAGATTTTTAATGATTACTCTTCCATTGACAAAATTTTATGATCTATATCTTAATAAATCTCATTAATTTTATTCTAATATGGTTATTCATGATATATTCATGTATTGGTACCATTTTCAACTCTATGGTAAATAATATTAATATGAATTGTTTTTAAGAAACTATTACTTTATCTTCCTCTTTGGTCGGAAATATTGTTTCTCTCAAGACCATGTTTTATAAAATTATTTTCTATAATTATTTATAACTATTTAATGTATTTTAATATAAATTATTTTGAAATAGTTCAAAGTAATTATTTTTATGTTTTCAATGTATTTTCCATGAAATGATTTTAAAAAAATCAGGCTTTCTTTAGAAATTTTCAATGTTTTTCATTGAAATGGTATTGAAAACATTTTAAATATTTAATTATAAGTTTTTAGATTATTTTAAAGGAATGGGTTTTAAAATATCAATAAATATTATTTTATATTTTTTCAATAAAAAGGTTTTCAAAATATTTTCAATCTTATTTTATATGTCTTTAAGGAAAATGGTTTTCAAATGGTTTTCATAGCATTATTTATATGTTTTAAAATCTATTTTCAAAGAAATAAGTTTTCAAGATGTTTTCATGCTTCCATAAAATGTTTCCAAAGAAAATGGGTTTCAAAAGAGTTAAATTTTAGTATAAATTATTTCAAAAAAGGATATTTCACTAAAGAGATTTTTTAAGAGATATTTCAAAATAATTTTCAATCTAATATTACCTACATTTGTGTTACTCATAAATTTATGGAGAAATGATCAAAATTATCCATTCATATTCATTATCCGAATGTTTTATAAATTTATTGAATGATTTTTATGAATTTTTTCAACTTTTATGGTTTATATGTTTATGAAACCCATTTCCCTTTTATGGGTTATATGTTTTTGAGACCCGTTTCATTTCCTGGGTTATTATTTTTATAAAATGATAATAAAACCTATATCTTTTTACAAAATTTATGATATGATTACATTTTTGTGATACTAATTTCATTTCATGGGTATTTATATGATTTTTTATGTTTTGGTAGAATATATATGTATTATTTCATTATGAGATGGGTGATACATATATATCTCCCCAAATTATTGGGTAATGATTTAAATCTCACAAAATAATGAGGGGATTCATGTTGATGGACTTAATCCACTGTGGGATGATGGGGAAACATGATCCACTATGGGGTGATGGGGAAAGCAGATCCACTATGGGATAATGGGGAAACTCGATCCACTGTGGGAATTTTGGGAAACCTGATACTCTATAAGAATATGAGAAAAACAGGTACCCTATGGGATGATTGGGAAACCCAATTCTACTATAGGAAGGTGGAGAAACCCATCCCACTAAGGGAAGATGGTGAAACCCAACACCTTACAATGAAATGACTGCAACTAGGGATTTTGGAGTGTCTCTACTAGTAGGTTTGGTCCCCTTGATGTTCCCTAATAGATTATAACTATGCATTCTGACTTATAGGGGACGATATTACATGTATAAATGTATTCCAAAATTCTTTGTCTTATTCATATGTTTTTCTTCAATGGATTATAGTATTGATTCTCATATGATTGATGTCTTATTAATTGTCAGTATTTATTCCATGATTCATTTTTAGGATATTTTATACACATGGTATGATTATATAATGTTATGATCATGTTCTCATACAATTTTTATCATGTTTACTGTGACACATATCGCTTATTTACCCTTAATGAGCATCTGATATCACCACTTTTTGAATACCCAAGGTATGAAGATATGTAGTATGCATGAATTTTCTCTGATGGGTTCTTTTCATGGAGAACCTAGGGAGACATAGGGTATCTCACTTGTGTATTAGTGTTAATATTCCTATGTTTACAAAGGCATTAATATATTACATTCAATGAAAATCTATTGGGTAATAAATTTTGTATTCTGAAAAAGATATGTAATGTCAATATATGTTAAAACTGGGTCATTATATTATTGGAAAAAGATTTAATGTCAATATATTATATTAATTAAAATCAAATCACATTTACTTATCAATTATGACTCTTCTAAACACTATTTAATAAAATAAATACAGTAAATTTTACCTTCAACGACATATTAATGAATTTAAAATATAATAGTTTCATAATAAAATTGGGGGGACACTAGGTATAGGTGTAGGGATATGATATCAATGACATGGGGTCCATGTCAGGTGGAATTGATAGTATCAATGAGTTTGGGAGGGTATCAGTGAGGGGGGGTGGGGGTTGGTATTGGGTGGAGTCAAGGGGGAGAGTGTGTCAGTATTAGGGTAAAATAGGGGAGGTTTTTAGGTGATGGGGAGAGGGAATTGGTGGGGGGGGGGTCCGACATTATGAAATGTCTAGGGAGAAAGTGTGTTAGTGTTGATCAGGATATGGTCTAGAAAATGTGTAGGGGAAGAGGGTATGGCATTGAGTAGGATAAGGTGTCAAGTGAATAGGGGTTCAACTTAGGGAATAGATCGGGGGTGATTGTAATGTTTTAAAACATTAAGATATATTTCAATAAAAACAACAGCAAAATATTACAGATTTCAGCATTTCAATAAAAATAGATAGTAAAATATTTCTATATTTAATTTATTTCACAAGAATCACTGTAAAACTATCTAAAAATATTTTTCAAATGATCAATAGAGGTTTTGGAAACTACATAAAAAAATAACATCAAACTACTATATTTTATATATTTAACACTTCCTTAATATCATCAAAATATATAAATCATGTCCAAAGATTCCCCAATCTAAATATAATCATTTTTAATTTTTAATAAATTATAAAAACATTTATAATAATTCATACCATTAATATATCATAAAAAATTCTTTTAACTATAGAATAAGACACTGAAAACCCATTATATATTCAATCATTCTAATATAATATATTATGTTTCCTCATATGGTCTCTATTTTCACAATGAACATACATATAACATTTAAGTAACACAGTTGATATATTTGGATGAACTTTATTTCCCACTGTTGTGTTAAATAAACTCATCATTTATGCCTTTTGGTTTTTATCTTTATGTTCTCCATTAATATATACATAAAACTCTTCTTGTTCCTTCAATAAATTTACATTTTCTCTTCACCCCATATTATTTGTATATGGTAAATGGAATCCTTTTACCATCTTGTTCATTATCACCTAGAATTTCATCAGATGCTATTTTCTTCTTATTTGGTGAATTTAAAAAATCCCATGTTTTAGGCCATTAATCAAAACACAATATAAATAGTTGATCAATTAAAAAACAATTTCATCACAACCCTTATCTTGTTGAGTTTATTATTTCGTACCACCACCAAATTTTACCTCACATCAATTATTAACTTGGTTTTTATAGGTTCCAACAATTTACTGAATCTAGAAATGGTTATCATGGGTATATCAACTATAATAATAATAAAAATATGTTTTATAAAAATCATAAATACAAATTCATCGCTACCATGTAATACTCAATTCAACACATTAGGTTCACAAAAAATAACCATATTTTCCCATAGCATATTAACCTTTTATGTTATAGGAGACTTTAACTTTTGATCCCAACCCATCAACATAACTATTTATAGTTTAAAAGAACTTAAATTATAGTCATCTAAAAACAATGTTACCTCTAAATTTATATAATCATTTTTCATTGATAATAATTATAATACCTTGTAATATAAAAACCCCATTATTATATAATTTATAAAAAAATTCACATTATTACATTTATATGATCTCTTAGGTATTGATTTTTATAATATTTGGAAAATATTTACTTAAAAAAATAACCATGAAACACATTTTCCATTTTATCAAATAAGTAGGGTTCTAATGTTCAAACTCTTATTTTGTTCATGAAACATGTTCTTCATTCAAGGATAATTATCATTATTCAAATCTAGACATAAAAATAGATTCAAATCTTCCATAGGCCAAAAGTATAAAAAAATTATAACATATATGTTTTATCATCAGTTTTTAATAGGGTTCATTAAATATAATTTTCACATCAATTATTTAATAATATACATTAAAAATATAATATGGATATTTTTGATATAGAATTTTTAAACAAATTAAATAAAAAATACTATATAAAATGTAGTCCACGTCATTTGAATAAATAACTTATGTTAAAAAAATCCTATGAAATATTTTTATCATTGATTATTTCAGAATCCAAAGTTAATAATTGAACACATATACATAGATTTATTTTTTATACATAATTTCTATATAATATAACATTACCACTTATAAATTCACCCAACCACATATATTAATTTCAATTTTCTATATGAAGTTAAAATTATAATTTTATATTACAAATATATCACCTTGGATAATATTTTATCCACATTTTTATCAATCTTTCTTTTCTCTCCAACATAATTGTTTTTCTCCCTCCAAAACATTCATTTCTTCCAAAATTATTCATTCATTTATTTAAAATTTTGAAGGAATATATCTTCAGTAGATGAAGACCATGATGTTAATTGTAGGAATGATAAAGAAATTCATTTTAGCACTATGATTTTACATGAACCTTTTATAGCGGTAAAATCCTTAGAACAAATTCATTTATTCTCGTTAATTTTTTTTATAAAATTATAATAAATATTTGATGACTGTTATTATCATATTATTTAATGAACTTTGTTTTTTGTACTCAATAATTTTTTATTTCATATTAAATCATTTCAAACTATAGTTTTTCTTGTGGATACGGTAAATAAACTTGTGTGAGGTTTTAGGAGATCAAATAGTTTTTTAAAAAAAATTTCAAATTTAATTTTTAAAAACCAACATGAAAATTTATCCTTCATATTAGTTTTTTAAAACCCACCTTGAAAAATATTGTTTTTAATTGGTTCAAAAAAATAAACGTTAAAGTTCAATTTTAAAACATGATGTTAAAAAATTATCTAAAAATTCTAAAAAATACATTTTTAAAATTGTTTTAACAATGGAAATTAAAACATATTTACTAAATCACATTTAAACATGTAGCCTAAAAATTAATGTAAAAAATATAACAAAACTGATGAAAAACTACTATATATTTTTACTTATGTGGCTTCTGAAAAACATTTGAAAATATTCGATGAGAAAATAAAATCTCAGTAAGACATTAAATTAAGAAAACTAATGACTATATTGAAAAACAAGAAAACCATTGAAATTATTTAAAATTTTTGTTTAAAAATATTCCACATCCACATGTAAAAATAACTCTTCCCAACTGAATAATTTAAAACACATTATCAAGCTTAGAAAAATCATGCATGAAACATGATAAATATGAAAACTACTGAAAAAATATAATTAAAAAAACAAATCACCATTCGATGTTCATAAAACATTTCATTCCTCATGAAATAAAAATATTCCCATAAAAACCCATCGAATCAATATAATAGGTTACTTGGAGCACTGTATTAGTAACCAATAATCAATAATTTTTATATAGTGTCAAAATAATTTAATATAAATAATTTTCCTCTGTGTTACCTTTTTAGTTTTCTCTGTCAATTTTTTCTTTTGGAGAAAATTAATTACCCAATGATTTGGAGAGCTATATTTATCCCCACCATTATCATAAGATATATCAGGCCCAACCATCATCGTAAATATGTTTCAAGTTCCATATCATGAAAATGTATGTTTTTTATTTTTATTTTTAATCATAAAACCCTTGAAAAACTCATTTGAATGCATAAGAAAAAATCACATTCAATTTTGTCAAAAAAATGACATGAAAACACATTTTCTATTGTAATAATTTTATAAAACTATCTAGTGGAACTATAATTGAATATTCATTGAGAAAAAAATATTTTTATGTGTTTTTATAATAAATAATGTCGATTATGGTAAGAAAATATTTCTCATCTGTAAACATAAATAAATTCCCTTTCAAATTGGTAAAAAATGTAAATGACTTTTATAGTAAATGTTAAAAAATTATTTTTGTATACGTTTTAAATAATTCAGAAATTTGTCTAAAATAACTATTAACAACCTTCTCTATATAATTAATAACATTCTCATATAACTCTAAAAATATGTAGATGGATCAGATATATTTGAAATAAATACATGAAAATGTGGTTCAGAAGAGAAATCTCTCACCTTATATCCCAGCTCACTATATAAATTCCCTAACTTCATAATAATAAAATTATATAAAAATTATATTTGATTTATAATTTTTTATAATGATTATTCAATTACTATAATTTATTTGACATCAGTTCCTACCATTTTTTATTTAGTTACTAAATCTATTAAGTTTACATCAGACGTTTTGATTTCGTTTAGTTCATAATATCCAAAATAGCTTTGATTTGTTTAACATGGTAAATGAATTCCAGGTTATATAATCTATATAAGATTAAAATTTTTAGAGTTTTAGTTTTTTACATTATATGTACTTTTATAACCATCCATGTAAAGTGGTCATGAAAAATGATAAAAATCGTTACATAGAGATGATAGTTCATACATACACGTGAATGATGTTCAATTTTTAAACTGGGTGTTAATAAAATAAATATAATTTAATATGGATATATATAATGATAATTCAGCTATAAATATACTATTTATTCATTATTTCCAACCTTTTGACTAACCATTTTTCACTGTAATGTAAAATGAATCGCGTCGCTTCATGGTGGTGGTAGTCCACTTGTATGAACGATTGATGCTCTGATTTCTCAATGGATGTAAGGGAAAGAAGGTAACTAATATAGTAACATTTGAGAATAATATTTATGTCAAATAGATAATATATATGAATTTTATTAAACATTATAATCATCTATATATAGTGGGTATGAAAAAATAATTTATTGATATGTGGAGAAAATATTTTTTTCATACGCATGAGTAATATTTTCATTTTCCATTAGATGAAAAATGGTGGAAAATATTGGTTCCATCTAAATAAAAACAATTCATTGTAGTGGGGATACTATTATTTCTATTTTATTATGTTTTAAATAGATTTATAAGAATATATAATAAGAAATAAATTTAAATGTGTTTGGTTAGGGCTTATACCTTCTCTATAGATTTCCACATTGGGTTTATCATTATTCCTTCTAGGATTTTCCTTTTGATAATAAAATAAACTCTATGATGTTTGGAGAATGTGGGGGTTGTATTTATGATGGTATTTGTTGAGCTAGAATTCCCAAATAGATTGAGGAATAGAGAAGAGGTGGTGTCCTTTTATAAGTGAGGTGGGTGGATAAGTTGTTATAATTGAACCATTAACATATAATATATGTATTAATAAAGTAAAATGGTTCCAAACTACCTTATAATCTATGATAAATTGGATAATGTTGAAATAAAATCATCATATTAATTTATATAGGTTTAGGTGTCATTTTAAACATTAAAGGATGGTTTTACCACCCCGTTAACCCTATTTATACTTAATCACTATAACACATTTTTCTATCCGTGACGGTCTTGAAAGTAATTTTTAAAATTCAATGTGTTATATAAAAAAAATTTCTGGATTTTATTGAAAGTAATCCATCTAATTGAACCAATTTATGGGTTTATTATATTTAAGGGTTTAACAAATAATTCTAAGTACACAATACCATTTAATGTCATGTTTAGGACTATTCACAAAATTTGACATTAAACATATTAAAAAATAGTAGAATTTGAATATATACTCTTTCAAAATTACTAATAAATTATATGAATCTATGTAACTCATATAACACCAGAGTAAATAAAAAAATATTATAATTAATATTCATAAATTCATTTACTTTATTTTTCTACAAGAACCACAAGAGCTCTGTAGGCATTACGTGAGCATTCAAGGTAATTGTACTATCTCTGAAAACTAAAGAAATTAATATTATAAATATAGTGCATTCATCAATAATTATAACATCTGCATCTATTCATATCATATTTATCTATATTCATATCATGAATACACAATAAGTGAGACAATGTGACATTTTTTAATTATTCATAAGCAAATATAATATAAATATTATAATACATGTAATTGAAAAAATAGCTATATTTTTAAGTATTGGATTATTATTATTTATTTCACTCATATATTTACATAAATACAATGTATGGTTTTATTTTGAGGCTTTATACCATTGTTTAATAATAATAATCCCAATTTATCCATTAACATGGTGATAAAATTTAACATTGATTACAATTCCTTACGATTAAAAATGTAGTTAAACATGTTTTATAACATAAATATGATGATTAAACTTATTAAATACATTTATTAATATTTAATTTCTAGATGTGATAAACTTTATTTTAATATATGTTATAATATGAAATGAAAAAAGATTTTAGAAAAATTAATGTTTTAATCATAAAACAGATTTTATAGGAGAATAATTTATAATGTAGATTCACATAGAAATAATTTGATTATGTTTAAATAAATGAGGAATAATTTATCTTTAAAAATAATCAATAAAATAATTTAAATTTTTAAATACCTGAAATGAAATGAATGATTTTTAAATAAATCAATATTTCAAATTTTAAATAAATTAATCAATTTCTTAAAAATAAAAAAAATAACTCTAAGCTAGTTTTATCATGGTTATTAAAAATGATTTCCAGTTTTTTAAATAAAATACATGAAAGTGGTAAAAACTATTTCTAATATACATTCACAAAATATAATTAAATTATATTTTGAAGGAAATTTATTTTTAAAGTGTAAAATGAATTTATATTTATTCTTAATGTAGTAACCACCATTAGATAAATGATAATTAATTTTATTAAAAAATATGACCAATTAAATCCATTAAAATTATTAAACAATGGTGACGAATACAATTTAATTTTGTAATGCCCCGACACTAGTTAACCATAGTGGGTGTATTATTACATAACATTGGCATGATCACAAGAGATCAAGTCTCAAAAGATTGATTAGTTTAATAGACTTGGTGGTCCAAGATACAAACATACGTTTCACATTACATTATGAAATAGAAAAACTAAAACATTGTGCCTCCATTGAACACACTCATATCCCATTTCTTATTCCTATAGTTCAATAAAAAAATACATCATCACATCCTGGAAAAAATAAATCATAAGAAAGTGGTGAGCTCAGATGCTCAGTAAGGATAACAATATAGAAGAAACGATCATAATAAAAAATAAACATTTAAGGCAATGTATAGGACTAAAAAACACAAGCCTTTTAAACATAATATTTAGCATAATATAGAAATGATAAATCATATAATTTCATTTACTTATTCACATGGATATTCTACTAGTCTAATAATTACATGTAATATCAATAGCTAATTTCAGAATGATGGAATGCATAATTATGGACATCAAAACCACATAGTCAAGGCCTCCTGCCAAGACTACAGATAATAATTTTGTCAAGGACTTGTGCCAAGACACTAGTTTCTATCATGAGACATACCGATGAATCTAGGGGATATATCGGTCCCCGCCCATCACATACTAAGTCCAATGAATTCCTCAAATGAAAAGGGTTAAATATAATCTAAACATTCGTATTAAAGAAAACGTTTGAAATGTCAATACTTTAATGAAAAACCCAGAATGGTACAAAAATTGCACATCCACAATCAATCATAACTCATTAAACAAAATATATAAGATTGTATTTTAATAAATCAATATCAATCAAGAATAAAATAAAATGAATTATATTAACATAGATGAAAATAATCAGTAAAAATATTTTAGAGAAATATCTTTTTTCCTGAAAACATATAAAAGTCACACTATTTATCATTAAAGTCATTTAAAAGATTTTTTGGAATAAAAGTGTCACATAAAACATTGAAAATTTTAAATAGAATTTTAATTTTAAAACATTAATGTCCATATAAATAAATCCTTATAAACATTTTTAAATCCTGATCATAAATGAGAAAGATTTAGAAGAATGAGTCTTTCAAACAATATTTTCGTTATGGAGATCCTAAACAAATGAGAGATTCTTGGATAAAAATAATTTGGCATTAAAATTTAATAAAAACATTATTATATCATTAGAATAAATTTATACATGGTATAATATGTCAAAGGATAGTATATACACCATATATAAGTAAATTGGTGCATAACAACAGAATAGTCTCATTGGAATGTAAATTGAGGCGAAATCCCTTATAAAGATTGTATCTTTAGATTAAGGATAAATCAATGAAAAAATTTTGTGTGAAAAATATAAATACACCATATATTATTGGATAATTTTTGTAGATCAATAATATGCCATTCACACATATTCTTGTAAAAACTAATCCAATGACTTGGATGTTTAACACAATGAATGTCAATTGAATTAAGATTACCCTCAACAAATTCAAATCAATGACTTTAGAATTTATCAATGAAGTGATTATGTGTATAAAAATATATCCACACAAAGGTTAGTGTAAATTACTACATAAATAAATAAATAGGGATTCAACAGATAATCTTGGAGTAAAATAATCAATGTAGTAAGCGTAAAACCCAATGAGTGGAAATTTAAATTACAAATTCCATTGCTGATTTGGTAACTTATGAAACATAGACCCCATGAAATAAGGAACAAATAATGAATTTTTAAATACAAATAAATTATATTATATTGCTCAAATAATACAATCATCTGCAGTATATACCCCACACAAAATAAAGTAGTGTAAAATATAGCATGAATCACATGAGAATAAAAAGATTGACGAAAACCCCTTACCTTGTAATTTTCCTTATTCTAGGGAAATTTAACCTCCTATATTATGGTTAAATAATAATTATTAAATTATAAAATAATCACATACATAAATATTATATAATATATGAACCTCTAATATTTTTTTGTTAATTATATTTCTGTAGTATCATTGTTTTGGGTATTAACAGATTCATTTTTCTTTATATGTTTTGTAATGTAAGTCTCATTTTTTATGGATAGGATGTATTTGATTCATATAATTAATGATATTAGGTTCTTAGTATTCATTTTTAATCATCAAATGAAAATTATTGTTGAATGGTTACAGTGGGGATGAAATCTCATCGCATCGTGGAGACAGTAAGCCGTACATACGCACAAGTGAAAATATCATTCTATTAGTGGTAAACTCTTATGTAATTGGATAGTATATTATTTATAAAGAATAATTAAAATGTTATATTTATTATTTTCATCAGTTATAATCAATAATATACCCATCCAAATAATGAAGAGTTGAATAACAAACTACACCACGACAGAGAGATGGTAAGTCATACGTACACATGTATGGTTACTTTGTCATTCATAGGATAAATAAAACAATGAATACAGCTATACCATATTTATAATAACATGAAAATATATATAATTAACTGAATTTATTATTTTATTATGGAAACAACAAAGAAATAGGAAGTATAAGAAGAAAAGAACCTTGAAAGAGGTGATGAAGTAATAACTCTTCTTCAACTTCGTCCTTTTGATTTGAACAAAAGGGCTCATTAGATTATATTTCTGATAACATTAATGCATATATGTTGAATCAACAGTATTTGGGTGGATATACAATAATTATGTGTCATAGAGAAAAGTCTTTGGAGGTGTGAAATTAAGAGAAGGGGAAGTACCCTTTTATAAGGGAGGTGCGGGTCAGATTATAAAAAGTTTGAAATATTATTTTATTATAAAATTATTTTTATTTTAATGACTAAAATGGATTTATTTCGAGTATATGGGGGGGATGGGTCTAAAAACTCTAAACAAAGAGGTTTAATACATGTTTAGGTCACCATATTAAACTTATCTTTTAGATTTAAGTCTTTGTTAAATAGTTTAACTTTTACCATGTCTTCTTGTATTATTATAAAACAAGGTTATTAAAAATACTATAAAATGACAAGAGAACCTCAATAGGTTCATTAATGAAATATATATCATTATATAAGTCCTTTGTCTCAACTATATATTTTTAGGACTATTATATAATTTAATAAAATAGTCTTCTTTCTCAAAACTCATTTATGTTAGTTTTGACACAATTTAGTATTTGGTTTTTGTGAAAGTTAGAAAAATATGATTTCATAGAAAACATATATTGAATCAACTATAAAATTTAATATTAACCTAAATAATTCATTGATTACATCAAAAATTTCAATTTACATTTAATTTAATATTTATATCATCAATTATTTTAGCCTTTCATTAATAAGGTAGTTACTACATCATCATTGTTTCATAAATAAATTTAATTATTTAATATAAAAAATTATAAATAAAATAAAATGATTTATAAAATCTTCTTATATTTTTGATGAATATTATAGTCGAATTTATCTCACGTATAACCCTTTATTAAAAATGTTTTAGTTATTAAAATTTTGATTTAACACTTTTAACTATTCTTTAAATAAAATAAAATAAAAGTTATAATCTAATACTAGATGATAAAAAAGGATCTATTTTTTCCTAATGTTGATTTTGGACGAAATAAACTTATACAATAGAATTAGGACATGTGTTAGGGTAATTTTAATATCATTTTTACTTTTTAATTACCCTATTTACTTTTAACTATGTTAAATAAAATTCAATAGTTACTATTCACAAAAAATTATTTTCATCCCATTGAACTAAATTTTACTTATTTATGTCAACCATGTATCTCATATTTTTTATGTTCAATTCATAGAAGTGGTAAAATAATGTTTTATGCAAATTTTCAAATGTGCATATAAGGTGTGTAAAAGACGGTAAAAAGTTCAATAAAATTTTATATATCTAATCTTATTATAAAATGACTTCAATAAATTAAATTGGACTAATATGTGTATTAAATATATATTTTTCATTAAAAAATATTTAAATTAAAAATAATTATTTAAAAAAATCAGCTTTAAATAATAACTTAATGTTTTTCACTACTCAATAAAAATTGAATGTTTTTAGAAAAAAAAAATTTCACCCAATGATAATTTTCATATTAAAAATTAAAAAATGATTTCTATTTTACCAAATCCAAAACATTTAAGTTTTATTAATTAATTTAAAAAATATTCCCATTGTTAAAACCAGAAAGTGGGGTTTTGAGAAGTAAAAACTATCTAAATATTGATATGTGTTCATGTCCAATTTAAATGTCAAATTAATTCCAACGAAAAAAATTTGAATTAAATGATAAAAATATAATCTAATTATACTTAAAACACATTCAAATGTATAATTTAACACTATAAATTATTTTTATTAAAAAAGGTTTTTTCAATTTAAATTTAGTAATTTTCACTATTCATCAAAATATTAAAGTTATCGAAAAAGCACCGAAAATTTATCCAAACTAAATTTTTATGTCCCACTTATAAATAAGAAGATTATTTTTTTTTCAAATTGATTTTATAAAAGTTTTAAATATAGTATTTAAAACAAGTTCTCTATTAAATGGTGGTAAAATTTTATTTTTTTAATATATGTTTTACTTGAAAAATTGAATTTTTCTTATATTATATCTAATAATCACATAATATTGATTTTCAAAATTATATGGAGTATATAAAATAAAAAATTCAGTTAATACTATTCATAACCACTTTTTGAAAGGATATTTTGGTAAGTTTTGGTGTGCTCGAACTCGGTGTTGCGTGTAGCGAAGCTATTGAATTACTTTAAAGAAAATAACTTACTATGAAATCATGGGGTGTGACATTATTCCAACCTTTTGGAAACTATGTCCTCATAATTTTAAAATTGTACTTGGGAACTTCATTGAAAGTCCCAAATTGGAAAAAGTGTCAATAAAACCATTACATAAAAAGAAAGAGAAGTACAAAGGTCACCTGAGATAACCCATACTAAGATTCAATGTAGGAAATGATGGATATGGAAGATAAAATAGGTGTCAAGTTATGATTGAGAGTGATATAAAACATGGTCAGGAGAAATTTAACAACCATAAAATCAAAAACATGTGATGGGTTAAAGGGTCATTAGTATCCTTGTAATAAAAGTAAATAGAAAACGAATTTTTTTGTTTTCAGTTCTATTTCATAAAGTTGAGAAATTTATTTATGAGATTGATTAAGAAAATAAAGAGATATACATTATTTTTAAGTAATGTTTCATCCATTAATATATTTATACCACTAACTCATCGTTTCTCTAAATGATGAGTATTCAAGATGACTTGGTCACACCTAAAATACAAGAATCAACTTCTAGAGAATCACAAAATCCAAAAAAGATGAACTATATATTTCCTTTTATTTAGAGATTAACCAAAACCAAATTGGTTAGTATAAGATCAGATGATCCCCAAAATGGAAAATATTTTATAGAAATAAATACTAATCTTAATTTTCAAAATTAAGAAAACAATACCCAAAGATCAATAAAGACCATTCAATAAACAATTGTCCATAAAATCCTTCAAATCATTTTGTAATGAAAATGTGAATTATCCTAAGCATATACCCCAGGAATGTCTTAACCAAAAGTATAACAAGGCCTGATTTCGTGCACCGGTTATTGTTTGAGTCTAACTCAATGCGGTGTTTTTCAGTTTTACCCCTAGATACACCTGTGCCAAAGCCACCTCTACAGGTTTGTGTTCGTTTCCTGATATTTTAAAGAAAGGACAACAGTTGGTTTTCTGGAAAACATGAACATCTTGATCCGTTTTTCATTAGAGGAAGATCTGATCAATTCATGGTCGAGCCCCCCTCCCCCCCACATCTGCAACGGCTCGTGTTTCTACCTGTCCCGATGGTCGTATGATTTTCACATGAAGCGCGACTCTCTATCAGTGGTGGTATCGGTAAGTTTTCCGAATCTCCCACTTCCATTCCAGAATCCATCGATTGTTAAAATGCTTGGGAATCTACTAGGAAGATACTTGTGCTCTGACAGCCGGACCAAGGTGTTATCTCATCTAGTTATCCCTCGAGTGTGTGTGGATGTGGACGCGTCATTGGGGCCATTAGACTTCATCTGGATTACTGTAGGTGAAGAATTCCGGTGTAAGAAGCCGGTTGTTTATGAGTCATGGTTCTGTTTTTTCCAAGTTTGCAAATGGTTGGTTCATTCAATGAAGGGCTGCAGGCGGGGGGCTATGAATTCTGTACATCAGGAGGATGTGTGAAATGGTAATTGGGGCACTCCTAAGGACTATGTGGTAGAGGGTGTGCAGGTTGAATAAATAACCAGGGTCATATGCAGTGGACCAGAGGAGGCTAGTGGTCCTTTAGGTGCTGCTATGGTGGCCCGGAGTGAGGGTCTGGACAATGACTACATAGGGGATGACTCAAATGCAGTTGTCTTGGGTTCCTCATATGGTTCCAACCAAGGGAGGATGGAGAACTTGATTCTCAGTCTTTCTAATTCAAAAGTCCAATATTTTTTCAGTAGGTTGATAGGTGACCTAAATGGTGGGAGCAGTCCTGGATCAGGTCTTAATAGAAATGAAGAGGCCAATAATGATCAGTCTCGACCTGCAGATGATTTACAACCTTCTTTTAGCGAGGACTGTCCTATGGTGCAAACTGCCTGTGTTTCTCAGGGTGTGGTTTCAGTGGACTTTGGAAAGCAGCTGCAGTACATGGGGCGTGTCATCACACAGCCCAACTAGGCTGGGACTCTTGGCTTGCCATTGCTGTATGGGGAGGCTGATTTGAGTATGGAGAATTCTCCTTTGGGTGATAATGGTGACATGACTGGAAGATTTTTTCAAATGGTGAATGAGGGAGGGGTCCTGACCCCGATTCAGACTTCAGTTCCCTTGTGCAATAGGTTTGAAGGTCTCTCAGAGGCGGATGCGAATTCTGATGTCATTACCCCAACTGAGGGAGACGAGACCGAAGTGAAGGTTCCCAACGGGAGAGAGCATAACCATATAGTAGATGAGGATTCACCTACAATGAGTAATAAGGATTTTGGGAAGAGGAAGGGGAGTAAGGACTACTCTTACTTACCTCCTCTTTTAGAGACCCGGTCTGCAAAAAAGATGAATGAAAATATGAAGGGAAATGAGGCTTTGTATTCTCAAGGTCCAGTGGAGAAAGGTGGACAAGACATGGAACTTCTCTTAAGATCTGAAGAAGAATTGGTGGAACAGAACTTGATGCTCAATTCATCGAAGGAGGAGGCCACCAAGATGATGGGGAGGTCACTAGAGGTGTCTCTTATTGAGGAAAAATATACATGGATTGACAGACAGGACTCCATTCTAGTAGGGGGTTTCAACATAGTGTTAATCAGTGTTGAGGAGTACATTCAGACGTGGGACCAACTTTCTTATATGATAGAGAAGATATCCTAGAAACTTTTTAGGGAGATGGATTCAGGTAGTGATAAGTTTTTCTCTAAGGATCCTGGGTAAGGGGTCTTGGCCAGGTTATTCGAGAGGAGTTTCTTGGTGTGCAGCCCTTGGGTGTCCTGTTTTTTTGTCTTTGTTTGGATTTTTGGTGTCTTTTTCATCTTTCTAATTGGACAGGTGCCAGAGGGGGACCAGAGCGCGGAGTCTTCATCGATGCAGGCCCTTTAGATTGGGATGCTTGAGAGGGTATGGCTTTTCCATCGGTATCGTGCCCATGCACTTCTACACGACACTGCTTGCTTAAGGTCCATGCGTAGGTGAAGGCTTTTTTGGAGGATCATTTGATGGGGTGGGGTAGGTCTGGTGTTTTTCTTGGTTTTCCTTTTCTACATGTGTTGTTTGGAGATTTTTAGACTTGTGGTTTCTCACTTTCTCCCTCAAAAGTGTTTTGATAATAAAAAAATTAATTTTTAGTTAGATTATTTTAGTATCCTTGGAGGTACTAGATACATAAAATCATTTAAATTACATTATGAAATAGAAAAACTACAAAATTGTGTCTCCGTTTAACACACTCATATACCATAGACTATTCTTGTAGGTTAATCATGATATATTTCTTCACAACTTGGGAAAAATAAAACATAATAAAGGGGTGATTTAAGAAGCACAATAAGGATAGCAATAATGAAAAAACTATCATAATAAAAAATAAACATTTAAGGAAATGTATAAAACTAAAACACAAGACTTTTAAGCTTAAACTTCAGTATAATATGGAAAAGGTAAATCAAATAATTCCATTTACATATTCACATGGATATTATAATCGTAGAATAATCACATTAAATATCAATATAAAATTTTATAATGATGGAATGCATAATTCCAGACATAAAACGACATAGTCAAGGCCTCGTTCCAAGACTACAAATAACAAATTCTTCACGGCCTTATGCCAAGAAACTAGTTTGTTTCATGAGAACTAACGATGCATCGAGGGGCTATAGTAGGCCCCACTCATCACATACTATGTTAAATGCATTACTCATATGAAAAGTGTTAAACACAATCTAAACATTCAAATTAAAGATAACATATGAAATTTCAATACATTAACCACAAACCATGAATGGTATAAAAATAACACAACCATAGTCAAACATAAATCATTTAATAAAATATGTAGATTTTATTATCATAAATCAACATCAATCAAGAATAAAATACAATTAATTATATTGACATAGATTAAAATAATCATTAAATCTAATTTAGGGAAATATCGTATTTTTCATGAAAACATTTAAAAGTCTCACTATTTTTCAATGTTCTCAATTAAAATCTATTTTTGAATCAAACGGTCCCATACCACTTTGAAACCTCTGAAAAGAATTTTAATTTTTGACATTCAGGTCAATATAAATAAATCCTTATAACCATTTTTAAAACATGGACATTAATGAGAAATATTTATAAGAATAAATCTTTAAAAAAATATTTTTGTTAAGGAGTTACTAAAAAAATGTGAGATGCTTGAATAAAAATAATTCAGGAATAAAATTTAATCAAAACATTATAATATTGTGAGAATAAAGGGATTCATGATATAATATTTCAAAGGATAGTATATACACCATATAAAAGTGAATTTATGCATAACAACAAAGAAGTCTCAATGGAATGTAAATTGAGATGAAATCCCTTATAAATACCGTATATTTAGATTAAGGATAAATAAATGAAATAATTATTTTTGAATAATATAAATAGACTCAATATTATTGGATATTTTGTGTAAAAAAATTAGAGGAAATTCAAACATATTCTTGTAAAAACTATACCAGTGACTTGGATGTTTAACTCAATGAATGGAAATTGAGTTAAGATTACCCTTATCAAGTTCATATCAATGTCTCGAGAACTTATAAATGGAGTTAATATGTGTATAAAAAGTATATCCACACAAAGGGGAGTGTAAATTTATACATAAATAAATAAATAGTGATTCTACGCAAAATCTTAGAGTAAAATAATCAATGAAGTATGCGTAAAACCCAATGAGTTGAAATTGAAATTTCAAATTACCTTAATGATTCGGTAACTCATGAAACATAAACCCCATGAAATAAGTATTATACAATGAATATGTAAATACAAATAAATTAAACTATATTACACAAATAAAAAAATCATGTGAAGTACATACACCACACATAAGGATGTAGTGGCAAAAATAGCATGAATCTCAAGAGAATAAAAATTTAATATAAAACCACTTACCATGTAATTTTACTTAATCGATGGTACGTTAACTTCTTGTATAATGGTTAAATAATTGTTATTAAATTATTCTAGAACAACATACATAAATATGATAACATATATGATCTTTTAATATTATTTTATTAATGATATTTCAGTAGTATCATTGTTTAGAGTGTTAACTGATTTGTTTTCCTATATATTTTTTGGTATATAATTCATATTTTATATGGATAGGGTGTTATTTATTCATATCCAGAATGATATTATGTTCTTAAACATTATTTTTAATCATAAAATGAAATTATTCGTGAATGGTTATGATGGGAAATGAAATCTCATCATGTCGTGGAGACGGTAAGCCGTACATACGCACGAGCGATAATATCATTCAATAAGTGGTGAAATCATATATAATTAGATGGTATATTATATATACATAATCATTAAAAAAATTATTTATTATTTGAATCAGATATATTCATTATTATACCCATCCATATATTGAAGTGTTTAATAACAAACTACACCACAACGTGGAGACGGTAAGCCATACGAATGCACTTATAGTGTCATTGTCATTCATAGGATGGATAGAATTATGAATATTATTGTACCATAATTAAAATAAAATCTCTATATTTAGAAGGTAGTGGATTTATTATTTTGGTATGGAAACAACAAATAAAGAGGTAGTGGAAGAATAAAAGAACATCGAACGAGGGGAAGAAGTAATGACCTCTTCTTCGTGTTCTTCCTTTTGATATGAACAAAAGGGATCCTTAGGTTGGATGTTGAATCAAATTTAGGACACTAATATGAATTTAGGGTTGTTATTAGGATATTTGGGCATTGTTTGTCCATGAAAAAAGGCTCTGTAGGTGTGAAATTAACAGAAGGGGAAGCACCCTTTTATAGGAGAGGCGAGGGTCACTTTAGGAAAAGTTTAAAATGTTATTTTATTATAAAATAATTTTCAGTTTCTAATTACTCAAAAAGAAACTATTTCTGGTATAAGGTGACGATGGGTTGAAAAACTCTCAATAAATAGGTCTTAGAGAATTTTATATCACTATATTAACCTTATCTTTTATATTTAACTCTTAGTTAAATAGTTTATTTTTACCATATCTTCATATATTATTATAATACATTATTAATAAACCTACTATAAAATGGAAAGAGAAGATAAACACTCTCATTAATGACATATATATCATTTTATAAGTCCTTTTTCCAAAACTTATATTTTTAGGACTATTATATAATTTAATAAAATAGTATTTGTTTTAAAAACTCAATTCTATAAATTTCGACACTATTTAGTATTTTGTTTTTCTGAAAGTAATAAAAATCTGATTTCATAGAGAAAAATACATTGAATAAACTCTAACATGTCATATTAACCTAAAAAATTTGTGTATGGAATAAAAAAGATTCAATTTACATTTATTTTAATATTTATAACATCAATTATTTTATTCTTTCATTCATAAGTGAGTTACTGCATCATTATTGATTCATAAATAAATTTAAATATTTAACATCAAAATAATATAAATAACATATCATGATGTAGGAAATATTTTTAGCTTAATAATAAATATTTATAGTCGTATTTATCTAATGTATAACCCTATATTAAAAATGTTTTAGTTATTAAAATTTGAAATGAACACTAATAACTATTCTTTAAATAAAATATAATTAATGTCATAATATTATCCAAGTTGATAAAAAAGTATAATATTTTTTTACTTAGGTTTATTTTGATTGAAATAAACTTATAATATAGAAATAGGACATGTGGTAATATTATTATAATACCATTTTTACCAATAATTACCCTATTTACTTTTAAATGAGGTAAATGAAATTCAAAAGTTACTATTCAACAAAAATTATTTTCATCCTATTGAATAAAATTTTATTTACTAATTTTAATTTTTTCTATAGGATTTTGGAGGATCAATTTACAGAAGCATTAAAATTATTTTTTATGTTAATTTTCAAATGTTCCTAGAAGGGGAGTAAAGGACAATAAAAAGTTCAATAAAATTTTATATATCTTATATTATTATAAAATGACTTCAGTGAATTAAATTGAACTAATATAGAAACTATTTATATATTTTTAATTTAAAATAAATTTAAATTAAAAACTTATTTAAATAAAAAGTCATCTTTAAACAATAACAGAATGTTTTTCACTATTCATCAAAATTGAATGTTTTTAGAAAAATAAAAAAATTCACCCAAAGATAATTTTAATATTAAAAATTCCAAAATGATTTATATTTTACCAAATTCAAAACATAGATGTTTTTATTAATTAATTTATAAAATATTATTGTTGTCAAAACCAGAAAGTGGGTTTTTGAGAAATAAAAACTGTAAAAAAATTTATATGCGTTTATGTCCAATTTAAGTGAAAAATTACTTCCAATGACTATCATTGGATTAAATGATAAAAATATAATATTGTTATACTCAAAATCCATTCAAATTTATAATTTAACAATAGAAATTATTTTAAATAGAAAAGTTGATTTCAATTAAAATTTAGTTTTTTTTAACTATTCATCAAAATATGAAGGTTATCATATTAGCACCGAAAATTTATCCAATCTAATTTTTTATGTCCCACTACAAAAGATGAAGATTATATTGTAAAATTGAATATATAAAAGTTTTAAATATTTTATTTAAAAGAAATCACGATTAAAAGGCTGGAAATATTTTGAAAAATATTTCTTTTATCTATGAAATTGATTTTTTTCTTATATTATGTCGAAGAAAAACATAATATTGATGTTAAAATTATATGGAGTATAAAAAATTTAAAATACATTAAATACAATTCATAACCTATTTTTGAACGACTAGTTTGGTAAGTCGTGGTGCGCTCAAACTCGGTGTTGTGTGTAGCAGAAGCTATTGAATTACTTTAAAGGAAATAACTTACTTTGAAATCATGGGGTGTTACATTATTCCCCCTATTTTAAATTGCATCCTATCAGTTTTAAAATTGGGCTTGAGAACATCATTGAAAGTACCACATCTAAAAAATAGTAAATAAATCTATCACATTAATAGAAAAAAAAGAAGTACAAAGGTCACCTGAGATAACCCATACTACGATTGCATGTAGAAAAACATGGATATGGAAGATAAACTATGTGTCAAGTTATAATTAATAGTGATAGAAAACATGTTAAAGAGAAAGTTAACAACAAGAAAACCACAAACTTGTGATTGCTTAAATGGTCATTAGTTTCCTAGAAGGAAAAGTAAAAGGAAAATGTTTTTTTAAGTTATATTTCATAATGTTGAGGCATTAATTTATGAGATTCACTAAGAAAATAAAGATATGTAATTAATTTTCATGTAATTTTTATCTTTTAATAAATTTCTACCACTAACATAACTTTTTTCCAAATTATGAGTACTCAAGATAACTTGGTCACACCTGAAGTGCTAGAATCGACTTCTAGAGAAACACATAATCCAAAAAGGATGAACTATATATTTCCATTGTCTTTAGAGCTTAACCAAAACAAAATGGTTAGTACAAGATCAGATGATCCCCAAAATGGATAATCCTTTATAGAATGAAATACTAATCATAAATTCCAAAACTAAACAAACTATACCCAAAGTTCAATAAAGTACATTCAATAAACAATTGTCCTTAAAATCCATAAAATTAGTTTGTAAAAAATTTAAATTATCCTAGGAATATACCCTGGGAGTGTCGTAACCAATATTGAAGCAAGGCCTATTGTCATGCACCACTTCCCATTCAAGTCTAGATCAAAGTGGGGTTTTATGGTTTTACCCCTAGATATATATGTTCTATAGCTGCCTCTACCAACTCGCATCCATACAGTGATGTATTTCTGAGAAAATTTACAAAATCTCTACATTTCCAAATTTCTAGGAAGTTATTCTATAATAATACTCAAAGTCTATCTTAGGTTAATGTTCATTATCATAGTTTTTCTAAATCTTGTTTCTATGGTTTGTAATAATCATTCTCTGATACCAACTTTAATTTCCTGAGCCTTTTTACCCAAAGTATATGGATTATTAAATAACATTGGCATGATCTCAAGAGATCAATTGTCAAAATAAGGATTAGTTTAGTATCCTTGGAGGTACTAGATACATACATTCGTTTTCATTACATTATGAAATAGAAAAAATAAAACATTGTGTCTCCTTTGAACACAATCATATCTGTTAGCCTATACTTGCAGGTCAATCATAGTATACTTCTTCACATCCTTGGAAAAATAAATCATAAGAAGGCAATGATCTTAGATGATTAGTATGGATAACAATATAGCAGAAACTATCATAATAAAACATAAACATTTAAGAAAAATGTATAAGAACTAAAACCCAAGCCTTTTAAATGTAAAATTTACCATAATATGGGAAAGTTAAATCAAATAATTCCATTTACTTATTAGCATGGATATTATACTAGTCGAATAATCACATGTAATATAAATACCTAATTTTATAATGATAGAATCCATAATACCAGACATCATAACTAGACAGTGAAAGCCTTGTTCAAAGGCTACAAAAAATAATTTTCTAAAGGACTTGTGCCAAGACACTCTTTTGTCACATAAGACCTACCGATGTATCGAGAGGAAATAGTAGGCCCCACCCATCATGAACTAATTCTAATTCTTTCCACATTTGAAAAGTTTTAAACATAATCAAAACATTTGAATAAAAGGTAACATACAAACTTTCAATACTTTAACAACAAACCATGAATCGTATAAAAATAGCACATCCATAGTTAAACATAACTCATTCAAAAAAATATGGAAGATTCTATTATAATAAATCAATATAAATCAAGAATAAAATTCAATTAATAATATTTACATAGATTAAAATAATCATTAAAACTATTTGAGAGAAATATCAAATTTTTCATGAAAACATTTAAATGTCTTATTATATAACAAATATTTCGTTTAAAAGATATTTCTGAATCCAAGTGTCCCAAAACACTTTAAAACTTTTGAAATTATTTTTAATATTTAACATTCATGTCCATATAAATAAATCCTTAAAACCATTTTTAAGACATAGAAATTAATGAAAATAATTTAGAAAAATAAATCATGAAAACAATACTTTTGTTATTGAGTTCCTAAAAAATATAGAGACACCTGAATAGAAATAATCGAAGAAAAAAATTAATGAAAAATTTATAATATCAAAATAATAAAATGATTTATGATAAAATATGTCAACGTATAATATATATGCTACATAAAAGTGAATTTGTGCATAACAACAAAGAAATCTCAATGGAATGTAAATTGAGAAGAAATCCATTATAAAGACTATATATTTATATCAAGGATAAATAAATGAAATAATTATGTGTAAAAAATATAAAAACACTCAAAATGATAGGATATTCTGTGTAAATAAATTAGAGGACATTCACACATATTCTTGTAAAAACTAAACCAATGACTTGGATGTTTAACTCAATGAATGAAAATTGAGTTAATATTACCCTTATCAAGATCATATCAATGACTTAAGAATATATAAATGGAGTTATTATTTGTATAAAAATTATATCCACACAAAGGGGGCTGTAAATTACTACATAAATAAATAAATATCGACTCCACACATAATCTTGTAGTAAAATAATCAATGAAGTATGCATAAAACCCAATGAGTGGAAATTGAAATTGAAAATTCCCATAAAGATTTTATAACTTATGAAACATACACGCCATCAAAGAAGGATAGTAAAATGAATGTTAAAATACCCAAAAAATAAATTATAGTACACAAAGAATAAAATCATGTGAAGTACATAAACCACTAAAAAGGAAGTAGTGACAAATATAACATTAATTTCACGGGAGTAAAATGTTAGAAGAAAACCCTTTACCATGCACGTTTCCTTAGTTTATGGTACGTTAACCTCATGTATAATTGTGAAATAATTGTTATTAAATTATAAAATAAATATATACTTAAATATGGTATCATATATGATCTTCTAATATTGCATTGTCAATGATATTTCAGTAGTATCAATGTTTTGGGTTTTAATAGATTCATTTTCCTTTATATGTTTTGTTATATAAGTCATGATTTTTAGGGATATGATGTATTTTATTCACATTCATAATGATATTAAGTTTTTAAAAATTTTATGTTATCATAATATAAAAATTATTTTGAATGGTTACAATGGGGAATGTAATCTCATCGTGTCGTGGAAACGGTAAGCATTGTGTACGCTATAGGGACAATATCATTAAATTAGTGTTGGAATTATATGTAATTGGATAGTAAATTATATATAGAAAATCATTAACATGTTATATTTAATATTTACCTCCATTTTAATCATTATTATACCCATCCAAATAATGAAGTGTTGATTAACAAACCACACCACGACGTGTAGACGGTATGTCGTACGTACACACATATGGTGACTTTGTCATTCATAGGATGGATAAAATAATGAATATGTTAGTAACATATTAATAATAACGTCTATGTATGTAAAAGTTACTAGAGTTATTATTTTACTATGAAAACAAAAAATTTAAAGTTAGAGGAAGAAGAAAAGAACTTTGAAAGAGGTGATGAAGTAATTACCTCTTCTTCAGTTTCATCCTTTTGGTTGAAAAACATTGATTTTTAGGTTGGATTTATGATCAATGTATGGCCACTAGGTTGAATTGAGGGTATTTGAGAGAATATTTGAGCAGGTTTTGGCTGAGAAAAAATGTTGTGGAGGTTTGAAATTAAGAGAAGGGGAAGTAACCTTTTATAAGAGAGGTGAGGATCACCTTAGGAAAAGCTTGAAATATTATTTTATTATAAAACAAATTTCGGTTTCTAATGTCTCAAAATGAAATTATTTCTAGGATAAGGTTGCGATGGGTCTAAAACCTCCCAAAAAATAGGTTTTAGACAAATTTAGATCACCATATTAACCTTCTCATTTATATTTAATTCTTAGTTAAATTGTTTAGCTTTTACCATGACTTATTGTATTATTATAATACATGGTTAATAAACATACTATAAAATCTCAAGAGAACCTCAAGTAGTTCATTAATGACATATATATCATTATATATGTCGTTTTTCAAAACCTTATATTTTTTGGACTATTATATAATATAATAAAAAAAATTTTATTTTAAAAACACATTTATGTCAATTATGACACTATTTAGTATTTTGTTTTTTTGGAAGTCATAAATTTTTAATTTATTTGAAAAAAAATACATTTAATAAACTATAACATGTCATATTAACCAATAAAATTTATGTATGGCATAAAAAGTTTCAATTTACAATTATTTTAATGTTTATAACATCAATTATGTTACTATTTTATTAATAAGGTAGTTACTCCATCATTATAATGTCATAAATAAATTTAATTATTTAATGTATAAAAATTATAAATAAAATACCATGAAATAGTAAATATTTTTATCTTTTTAATGAATATTTATAGTTTAATTTATCTTATGCATAAACCTATATTAAAAATGTTTTACTTATTAAAATTTAAATTCAACACTTTTAACTCTTCGTTAAATAAAATATAATAAATGTCCTAATATAATCCACGTGGATCAAAAGGGGGGTTTTTTTTTCTAAAGTTGATTTTGGTCGAAATTACATTATCCAATTGAATCAGTACAAGTGTTAGGGTAATTATAATATCATTTTTACCAATAATTACCCTATTTACTTTTAACAGGGGTAAATAAAATTCAAAAGTTACTATTCACCAAGAATTATTTTCATCCTATTAAACCAAATTTTACATACTGATGTCAACTGTGTCTCTTATATTTTATAATTTCAATTGACAGATGTGGTAAAAATGTGTTTTATGCAAATTTGTAAATGTGCCTAGAAAGGGAGTAAAAGACAGTAAAATGTTCATAAAAATATTATATATCTAATATTATTATAAAATGACTTCAATGAATTAAATTGGACAAATATATGTATTATTTATTTATTTTTACTTTAAAATAAATATCAATAAAAAATAATTATTTAAATAAATAGTCATCTTTAAACAAGAACACAATGTTTTTCACTATTTATCAAAAAATTAATGCTTTTAGAAAAATAGAAACAATTCAACCTATGATAATTTTGATATAACAAATTAAAAAATGATGTATATTGTTCCAAATTGAACACATAGCATTTTTATTAAATAATTTAAAAAATGTTCTTTTTGTCAAAACTGGAAAGTCGGTTTCTTATAAGTAAAAACATTCAAAAGATTGATATGTGTTTATGTCCAATTTAAATGTAAAATTACTTAAAATGAAAAAATTGGATTAAATGATAAAAATATTATCTAATTATACTTAAAAAACAATCAAATTAAAAATTTAAAAAAAATTATTTTGATTAAAAAAAGGGATTTCAATTAAATTTTAGTATTTTCCATAATTCCTCAAAATATGAAATTTATCATAAAAGCATGTAAAATTTATCCAAACTAAATTTTTTGTCCCACTTATAATGAATAAGATTATTTTGTCAAATTTAATATATAAAAGTTTTAAAAATTGGATTTAAAATAAGCTCGCCATTAAAAGGATGTAAAATTGCAATTTTTGAAAAATATATCTTTTATTTGAAAAGTTGAATTTGTTATTATATTATGTCTAAGAAATAAATAATAAGGATGTTAAAATTATATCGAGTATATAAAATTCAAAATTCATTTTATACTATTAATAACCTATTTTTAAACAGCTAGTTTGGTATGTCATGGTGTTCTTGAACTTGGTGTTGTGTGTAGTGAAATCTATTGAATTACATTTAAGAAAATAACTTAATATGAAATATTATGGTGTTATATTATTCCCCACTTTTGGAAATTGTGTCCTTACAATTTTAAAATTGGGCTTGGTATCTTCATTGAATATCCTACATCAGAAAATGATTCAATAAAACAATCACTTTAAAAGAAATAAAGAGAAGTACAAAGGTCACCCACGATAACCCGTACTAGAATTCCATGTTGAAAAAATGGATATGGAATATAAAATAAGTGTCATGTTATGATGAAGAGTGATATAAAACATTATCAAGATAAATTTAACAATAATAAAACCAAAAACTTGTAATGGGTTAAATGATCATTAGATTCCTAGTTGAAAAAGTAAATGAAAAAAGGTTTTTTAAAGTTTAATTTCATATAATTGAGGAATTTATTTATGATATTGATTAATAACATAAAGAGATATACCTACTTTTCATGTAAAGCTTCATCCTTTAACAAATTTCTACCACTAACTCGTCTTTTCTTTAAACGATGAGTATTCATGACTACTTGGTCACACCTAAAGTTCTAGAATGAACTTCTAGAAAATCACATAATACATAAAGGATGAAATATATATTTTTATAGCCTTTAGAGATTAACCAAAACCAAAATGTTTTGACCGAGATTAGATGTTCCCTAAAATAGATAATCCTTTATTGAAAGAAATATTAATCTTAATTTTCCAAATTAAACAAACAATACTCAATGTTCAAAAAAGATAATTCAAAAAACCATTGTCTTTAAGATCCTTCAAATCAATTTGTAAATTAAATATGAATTATCCAAAGAATATCCCTCGAGATTTTACAACCAACAGTGTAGCAAGCCTTGTTTTTGTGAACCTTTTCTTATTCAAGTCTAGCTCAAAGCAGTGTTTTTGGGTTTTTACCACTAGATACATATTTTCCCAAGCCGCCTCTACCTGCTCGTATCCAGATAGGGATGTATTGCTTGGAATATTCACAAAATCTCTACATTACCAAAATTCTTGGAAGTTATTCAATACGAATCCTCAAAGTATATCTTAGGATAATTTTCTCTAATTAGAGTTTTTCTCAATGTAGTTTCCAATGTTTGTACTAAACATTCTATGATACCATATTTAATTCCAAAATCCAAGTTACCCAAAGTTGGTGCATTATTACATAACATTTCCTTGATCAAAAGTGATCATGTCTCGAAATATCGATTAATTTAGTAGCCTTAGAGGTACTAGATACACATATACGTTTTACATTACATTATGAAATATAAAAACAACAACATTGTGTCTCCTTTTAACCCACTCATATCCCCTAGCATATTCCTACAGTTCAATCATAATATACATCATCACATCTTGGAAAAAATAAAACATAATAATGGCGTCATCTCATATGCTAAATAAGGATTAACATATAGGAGAAACTATCATAATAAAACATAAACATTTAAGGAAATTTATAAGACTAAAAAAATACTTTTATATTTAAACATCAGCATAATATGGAAAAGATAAATAATAAAATGTCATTTACTTATTCACATGGATATTATACTAGTAGAATAATCACATTTAAAATCAATAGTTAATTTCCTAATGATGGAATGCATAACATCAGACATCATAACCACAATGTCAAGGCCCTATACCAAGACTACAAATAATAATATTTTCAAGGCCTTGTAATAAGACACTAGTTTGTCTCATGATACCTACCGATGCATTGAGGGACTATAGCAGGTCTTGCCTGTCATGTACTAAGTCCAATGAATTTCTCATATGAAAATGGTTAAACATAATCTAAAAATTTGAATTAAAGATAACATAAAAAATTTCAATACTTTAACCACACACCATGAATGGTATAAAAATAGCACATCCACAGTCAAACATAACTCATTCAATACAATATAGAAGATTGTATTTTAATAAATCAACATAAATCCAGAATAAAAAAACAATGAATGATATTTACATAGATGAAAATAGTCAGTAAAACTATTTGAGAGAAATATTTCTTTTTTCTTGAAAACATTTAAAATTTGGGCTATTTATAAAAGAAGACATTTTTAAGATATTTTGGATTTAAAGTGTCCCATTCCTATTTGAATCATTTGAAATGAATTTTAATTTTTAACCTTAATGTTCATATAAATAAATCCTTAAAACCATTTTTAAAACATGGACATTAATGAAAATTATTTAATAGAATAAATCTTTAAAATAGTATTTTTGTTATGGAGTTCTTAACCAAATTAGAGACACCTGAATAGAAATAATTTTGAAATAAAATATAATAAAATCCTTATAATATCATGAGAATAAAGGGATTCATGATATAATATGTCAAAAAAAGTATATAAACTATATAAAATTGAATTAATGCATAACAACATAGATGTCTCAATGAAAAAGAAAACTGAGAAGAAATCCCTTAAAAAGAACAAATCCATAGATTAAGGATAAATAAATGAAATAATTATTTCTGAAAAATATAAATACACTCAATTTTATTGAATATTTTTCATAAATCAATGAGAGTACATTCAAACATATTCCTGGAAAAAATAAACCAATGACTTGGATGTTTAACTCAATGAATGGAAATTGAGTTAAGATTACCCTTATCAAGTTCATATCAATGAATTGATAACTTATAAATAGAGTCATTAACTGTATAAAAAGTATATCTACACAAAGGAGAGTGTAAATTACTACATAAATAAATAAATAGTGCTTCAACACATAATCTTGGAGTAAAATAATCAATGAAGTTTGCATAAAACACAACGAGTTGAAATTGAAATTAAAAATTTTATTACCGATTTGTTAACTTATGAAACATACATCCAATGAGAGAAGGATCATAGAATGAATATGAAAATAACCATAAATTAATGTATATTACACAATGAATACCATCATGTGCAGTACACACACCACACATAATAAAGTAGTGGAAATTATATAATGAATCTCACCGGAATAAAAGGTGAGAAGAAAACCCCTTACCTTGTAATTTTCCTTTGTCAAGGGTACATTAACCTATTGTATAATGCTGAAATCATTGTTATTAAATTATCAAAAAACCACATACATAAATCTTATATCATATATGATCTTCTAATATTGATTTGTTAATGATATTTTAGTAGTATCATTGTTTTGGGTGTTGACTGATTCATTTTCCATTATATGTATTGTTATATAAGTAATGTTTATTATGGATAGGATGTATTTAATTCATATACAGAATGATTTTAAGTTCATAAAAATTATTTTTAATCATTAAATTAAAATTATTCTTGAATGGTTACGATGGGGAATGAAATCTCATCACGTCATGCAGACAGTAAGCCGTATGTGGGCATGGGAAACAATTTCACACTATTAGAGGTGAAATAATATGTAATTGGATGCTATATTATATATAAAAAATCATTAAAATGTTATATTTATTATTTAAATCATTTATACTAATTATTATACCCATCCACCTAATTAAGTGTTGAATAATAAACTACAGCACGATGTGGAGATGGTAAGACGTACGTATGCATGTATGGTGACTTGGTGACTCATTGGATAGATAGAATAATGAATATGGTTGTACCATATTTATAACAACATCTAAGTATGTATAAGGTACTGGAGTTATTATTTTAGTATATAAACAACAATTAAAGAAGTAGTGAAAGAAGAAAAGAACATTGAAAGAGGTGATGAAATAATTACATCTTCTTCAGGTTCTTCCTTTTGATTTGAGCCGAAGGGATCCTTAGGATGGCTTTATGATCAAATTAAGGACTCTAGGTTAAATTAAGGGTAGTTGGGAGGATATTTGAGTTGGGTTTGGCAGAGAAAAAAAGGCTTTATAGGTGTGAAATTAAGAGAATGGGAAGTACCCTTTTATAAGAGATGTGAGTGTCACTTTAGGAAAAAAAGAAATATTATTTTATTATAAAATAATTTTCAGTTTCTAATGGATTAAAATGGAATTATATAGAGGATAAGGTGGGGACGGGTCTAACACCTCCCAACCAATATTTTTATTCAAGTTTAGATGACCATATTAACCTTATCTTTTATATTTTACTCTTAGTTTAATTGTCTAATTTTTACCATGTATTCTTGTATTATTATAATACATGGTTAATAAAATTACTATAAAATGGAACGATAAGATAAGTTTGTTCATAAATGACATATTTAAAATTATATAAGTCCTTTTTCTGATCCTTATATTCATAGAACTACTATATAATTTAATAAAATAGTGATTGTTTTAAAAACTCATTTATGTCAATTTTTACACTATTTAGTATTTTTTGTGAAAGTCATAAAAATATTATTTCTTTGAAAAAAACTCCTTGAATCAACTCTATAATGTCATATTAACTTAGAAAATTCTTTTATAGCATAAAGAGTCTCAGGTAAGATTTATTTTAATATTTATAAAATCAATTATTTTAGTCTTTCATTAATAAGCTTGTTACTGCATCATTATTATGTCTTAAATAAATTTATTTATTTAAGTAATAAAAATTATAAATAAAATAACATGATGTTGGAAGTATTTTTAGATTTATAATAAATATTTATATTTGAATTTATCTTATTTATTACCCTATAACAAAAATGTTTTAGTTATTAAAATTTGAATTCATCATTTTTAACTCTTCTTTAAATAAAATATAATTAATGTCTTAATCTAATCCATGTGAATAAAAAAGGATCATATCTTTTTAAAGTATTTAATTATGGTTGAAATAAACTTATCCAATATAACTAGGACATGTGTTGGGCTCATTATAATATCATTTTTACCATTAATTTCCATATTTACTTTTAACAATGGTAAATAAAATTCAAAAGTTACAATTCACCAAAAATTATTTTCATCCTATTGAACCAAATTTTACATACTGATGTCCATTGGGCCTCAATTATTTTTGAAGTTTAATTCATTGAAGCTGTAAAATTATGTTTTATGCAAATTTTCAAATGTGCCAACAAGGTGTGTAAAAGACAGTAAAAAGTTCAACAAAATTATATATATAATCGTATTATAAAATGAATTAAATGAATTAAATTGGAATAATATAGGTATTATGTATCTACTTTTACTTGAAAATAAATTAAAATTAAAAATAATTATTTAAATTAAAATTTTTCTTTAAACAATAATGCAGTGTTTTCACTATTCATCAAAAAAACAAAAAAGTTAGAATAATACCAAAAATTTACCCACTTCTAATTTTGATATTCCAAATTAAAAAATGATGTCTATTTTACCAAATTAAAAACATAGAAGTTTTATTAATTAATTTAAAAATATTCACATTGTCAAAACAAGAATGCAGGTTTTTGAGAAGTAAAAAGTATCTAAATATTTATACTTGTTTATGTCCAATTTAATTGTAAAAATATATCTAATAACTAAAATTAGATTGAATGATAAAAAATATAATCTAATTATAATTCAAAACATTAAAATATATAATTTAACACTTTAAATTATTTTGATTAAAAAATTTGTTTTAAATTAAAATTTAGTATTTTCACTATTCATCAAAATATAAAAGTAAACAAAAATGCACCGAATATTTATGCAAACAAAATTTTTATGTCCTGATTCTAATTAATATGTATTTTTAGTAAAATGTAATATATAAATGTCTGAAATATTTTATTTAAAAAAAATTACATCAAAGGGGGTAAAATTGTATTTTTTGAAAAATACATCATTAATATGAAAAATTGAATTTTTTGTATATTATGTCTAATAAACACCTAATATGGATGTTAAAATTATACAATGTATATAAAGATTCAAATTCAGTTAATATTATTCATAACATCTTTTTTAATGGCATGTTTGGTATGTTGTTGTGCATTCGAACTTGTTGTTTCATGTAGCACATGCTATTTAATTACATTAAAGAAAATAACTTACTATAAAATATTGGGGTGTTAAAACTTTGATATAAATACATTTTTTAGAAAAAAATAGTTTTATTAAAATTTTCAATTTTAATATTATATTATTTTGTTTAAAATCGTGTTCTTACATCATAATAATTAATCAATACATTATGAAAAAATTTCTTTAGATATTTCATAATTATTTTACTCTTGTTCATACACACCGAAAAAACAACTAAGTAATAATGTTAATATTTAAATAAAAATATTTTTATAGTATATAATCATTTTTTAGCTCGGTAGGGTGTGAGTTAGACACAAACTAAAATTGTATTCATTAATGGAATATAAAATAAAATATTAGGGTGTTAAAACTTCAATAGAAAATAAGTATGGAATAGAACGTAAGGCAACCCTATGAATTTTTTTTAAGAAAATATGGCCCTAAATATTATTATAATCTTGAGAAAGGATATTTTATTTATTATGTCTAGAAAAGTCTCAAGGCTTCCAAAAAATTAAAATTCAAAAAAAGATAAGTGAATCTATCATTTAAATATGAATACTATTTGGTTTATGAATATGAAAAATGTCAAGTTGATTCATGCATGTCTCCTAGTTGGTGTATGATTGTTGGTTCAAGGACACACTATTTTACAAGCTTTATCTTGATAATAAAAGATAAATTTCGTGTGAGTTGGATACCAACTTCCATACATTGGGTGTGTGGTCATCAAAAATAAAGGGGAATCCCATTATCATGTTTCTTTGATCATTATGGTTATAATTATTGTTTATGTTCACAAGCATGTGAAATGAGTGAGAGAAATAGAAAAAATGATGGATTCCCCTAATAGGTATAGAGGTAAAAAAGTTAATTTTTTTTGTTAATAGTCTCCCTTACTAATCCCCCCATCTGAGTTTGGATTCACTGATACTTGCGGTACAAAAATAACTGATATTCGGTGTTACTAGACAATATAAAAATACAACTATATTCACATATATAAAAATGAAACATATATATGAGGAAAATGAAACACATTGATGTAAATAATTAGAACAATGTGACATATAAAATCTCCCAAAGAGAAATATTACAATGATATATTTCAAACCACTTATTTTTAAAAAAGGAGGAAGCCTCCAAGGTAGTGATTACTCTGAACTAGAGTCTACATATCAATGTATACCTTACTTAATGGATATATCAACAAATTTATAATTCTAAAAAATAATATTTATAAACTAAAATTAACATATTAATTCAATATAAAATCCGTGTACAAGCCAAAGATGATATGGAAGAAGACTATATCAATTATGAATCATAGTCAAATTTTAACATATAATAGTAAAAGGGTTAATTCAAAAAATATAGAACTAAAAAAACAATTTCATGGAATATGGTACTTTTTTCATTGAAGGTTTGTCATTTAATATAACTCCATTATCATTATAATGTTTTTTTAAGAGGGAACTGAACGGTAAAGTTCAATTTGACTTTTTCTAAGAAGACTCTTTCTCATATATAAAACTCTTCAAAATATTCAAAAAATACGCCTTTTGGTAAACATCTTATGTTATATTTTAGAAAATTTTATTTTATTATTTTCATTTGTATATATATATATATATTAATATTTGGGCGTATTTAACTTTTTGTTGTTATTATTTATATCCAATAAATAATTAAAAGAATGTTATAACATTTATTTTCTAATTTATAAATCATTTACTTTGGAAAATATATTTAATTGAAAATAAAATGAATTAAGAAAAAATAATAAAAAATAAAAAATATAAATTATAAAAAACAATTTTCTTTAAAATTCATGATATCCATAAATTTAATTTCTTTACTTATTACATTATTTATAATGGAGTTATTGTTTATCATTAATTATATTATAAATTATATGTTTATAATATATTAAAAAATTCCTAAATTATTATGGTATTGTTTATATATTTAATTATAAAAAATATTTTTAAAACTATAAAATATTTATGTTATTGGAAATTATTGTAAATGACACACAATTAAATAATTTTATTTCATTAATTAATTTATAAATTCTTAATAATTTTAATATTGACTATATTTTTTTGAGTAATTATTTATTATGTTACGCGTAATAATAGATTACATTATAATTAATTATATTATAAAATTGGTGCACTTATAGCCCTACAGAATTGGGTGGTGAACCAATAGATAAAAAACTGGGGTTCACATTCTGTCAGAGGAAAATATTTAGAGATGTAGTAGTACTACTATATTGATAATGTATGTGGCATTGTACATGAAACTGTAGCTATCATTGCTACAATAGTAGGGTTCCCTGAAAATGAAGGAAACCCCACATTTTTTGGTGAAATGATTATATAGTCTTTTTGATATATATGTAAGGCCTTAGAGCCAATGTTATAAGATAATCTGGTCTGATTAGGATTCATGTGTGTGGCTCAACTAGGGGCGGGTCTTCCCTTTGATGGGGATAGTGGCCAAGTGTGGTTAGGTCTAGGTTGTGTCGACAATTTCATATTCTTATACAATAAAATAATATTATAGATTGTTTATATTATTTATTATTATTTAAATAGGTTATTAACATCATTTAATTGTATTATTTTTAATTATCATTAATTATAATATTAACTATTATTAATTCTTTATTATAACAGCAATTTATAATTAATTTCACTATTTTTATTTATTAGTTATCTTAATCTTTATAAATAAATTTTCAATAAATAATACTTTTATTAATAACTATATATAATAATTGCACTTTAGTTCATATTAAAAATAATTAACGGTTATTTTTATTTTAATTATTAACTTTTTTTATAATTTTAAATTATAATGTTACATATTAACAATTTATTTATATTATTAATAGTTATTAATTATACCACATTATTAATAAATATAACTAATTAAAAATTTTATTACTAATTACATTATTGATTATTTAGTTATATTAATTATCAAATTAAGTCTATGGTCATGTAAATTTTCCTTAAGGATCGAATACAACATTTTAACAAGGCTGGGAGGGAACCCATACCATGATTTGTATTTCTAAACATTACATAACCTAAAAGCTCTTATCATCAATGGGTATTTTTGTCTTTCCACCCATCACCACATCATGGCCATCCTTTTATTTTTTAGAACCGAATAACACATGCATGTAGCATCGTAGCCTTCCAAAATATATTATAGCACCTTGCATAGAATATAGCATTGCCTAATCTACACTGTGACCTACTACAAAAATTCTACGCATATTAGGGGATACAAAAGTTTGAACCCTGATTTTTATAGGATCATAGGAGAGTCCCTACTAGTTGGAAAGTACCCCACCTATATTAAACTTGTACTAATTATTACAATAAATAATTACCTTTTGAAAATAAGATTATTAATTACTAATTATATGATTTATTTTTATTATATAATTAGTTGATTTTAATTGTTATTTGTATAGATAAATTAATTTTTAATTTAATTAATTATAACATGTTATTACATTATTATTTATGTATTATTTGATTTATTAATATTATGTATAAATAAATACATATAGCTATATATATTTTACTAATAATCATCATAATTTATAATTAATTTATAATGTATTGTAATAAATTTATTCTCATTATTGTAATGTGGTATTTTGAATGTTGATGAATGGGGGGACCTGGATCCCACATTGATTTTTCAGAATAGATGGAAAAGGGATTTTCCTATAAAAGGGATGGTTGAGTGGGGGTTTAGGGGTTGTATTTTTTTTAAACAAATTTATTTATTGTAATGCTAAAAAAAGTTATAAACATTTTAATTCCTAAAATATATATATAAACAAAAATATTTAAATGATATAATGTCAAAAAAATCAATAGATGACACCAAACAAAGAACCACCATCTTTTTAAAACAATTTAAGTCTGTGTTGATTGAGAATGAACCATCTTTTAAACTTTTATAAAGAAAGATCTTTTCTAACCATCACATTCTTCAAAGAGTTTATAATTATGATGCTAAATTAGAATACCATATAAAAAAACATTATTAATATTGTTCTTTATCATTCAACTCCAAACGTTCAAAGAAAAAGAATACCCTATTTTGAGAAATATTTTATCTACTTCCTTACATTGATAAATATTTTTTCTCTATTATATATAAACATATGTTATCATACCAAGAATGTAACTCCTTAAATTCTCTTGTAAAATTATACATTATAATTTAAACAAAATTAAAATGAATAATAAATAAATTCATGATATTGCCATTATATTTTGGAATAATGTTGTTAATATACTAAATAAATGAATAATTCATATATTCAAACAAGAGACAAATTATTAATGAAAAATTCATAATAAGGCTAACTAGAAACACATTACAGTTTAGAAGAATATTATTTATATTTAATAAATAAATAATTTTAAACTTAATATAGTTAAATATAATATAAACTCCTTCCTATTTTGCACTGGTTTGGGATTTTATATAAATATAAGAAAATAAATGAAATATAAATTTTTTACCAAATTTATTATGAAAAAAATTACATTATCTAAATAGTATGTTTTTAATATTATTCAATACTACATCATATCAATCATAAAAAATCAATTTAATGTAGCTTCAAATAATATCCCAATACAAATGTTTTACTATGATAATTTAAAATTAATTAATTATAAGAAAAATCATAATTTAATATAAATTCATTTATATTTTTTATTGATTTAATATTTTATAAACCCTTTTTAAATTATTATTTTAAAATTAATTTTATCAATTTATAAAAAAATTATCTCATTCTATATAATCTTGAAAATGTATTCTAATATTAAAAAAATATTGTGAAATATTTACCAAAAAAAATTTATCGAAAATTTGTTTATTTATTGTAAATAATTTATAATAAATTAGTTAATTAATTTAAATATTAATTTTATTTCTGAAAATAAATTATCCCATATTATGTAAATAGTTTATATATTTTTTCATTCAATACATAATTGAGAAAATAATAAATGAACATTTTATATAATATTGTATTCAGTGATATATTCATATCCTATTATCAGAATGATAATTTGACTCACAATAGCACCTTATGTGGTTATTTATCATACTCTATGTTAGATAATATGTTGCTACGATAAAATATGGTGTCTTTATTAATAATTACCAAACGTTTAATCTTACATTACCTCTCATAAGGAAAAAAATTTAAAACAATTATTGTAACATAAGCTCCCATGGGTTTTGTTGAGTCGCATTAACAGGTTCTACACATTTCACTTTGGGGGGAATGGATCAGGCTCTTGTTATGTGAGGATCAGACACTATTCATATTAAAAATAGGTTTATACCACACAAATTTCATAGTATAGAAACATGTATCTACCTGGGGCGGTTGGGCCATCGTCAGGTAAAATGGGTTATTAATTATCAACTATGTTTTTTCAACGAACCTGAATCCAATTGGTACACGATCATTCAAAAAATCAACATCTGCCAGGTTCAAATCCAGAAAGAGGTATATTCTCTATGATACTGTAGCATTTACTATAGGAGTCATAGTGGTGGTGGAACTATTCACCAGAATCAGGGCTATGACCATAAAATTTGGGCCTTTGGCTATAGTGGACTATATCCACCACAGGTCTTTGGACTATAGGGTCTCCAGAATACCATAGGTCTTCATTGCTAGGTATATCATGCCATCATTGTCCCTTCTAGCCATAGGGCCTCTGGTTCATAATGTAGTCATGTTAAAACAAATAGAATAATTTTTTATAGGAGGAGTCTTGAAATGTACCGACAACAATAGTGGAGCTATCTAGATTGGTAAAGTGTATTAGGACATCATAAACTATTCCACTAGAACTAGAAACCATCTAAATGTACAAGAGGGAATTTATTTCCAATCAGTCATACAGGGTGGGGAGCTAGGTGCAAATAATGATGTATATAATGACCTAAGAAAAACAAATAATAAATATTACATTAATCTCAATATATACATTATACATTTCAAAACAGTCACACAATCCTTGGACTATAATTTTTAGTGACATGGATATTAACTATATGAACATCTTAATTTACTATAGTTGTGAACATTAAAAATTATCCTACTACATTAAACATTTTTTAGACATCTCACATGAAATATTAATCTTCATAACATGGGGAATCGAAAAATAATAAATAGGTGAGCCCAAACACCTTGTATGAGAATGACATATCCCAATGTATTAAATTAAAAAATAATAATTAGAATATGATAAAGTCATAAATATATTAATAAATGATAAAAATACAGGGGATAATAATTATAAAACATGATGCACAATATAAGATCATAAATATATCTTAAAGGAATCATAAAAGATATGAATCATATCTAAACACATATCAATAACTAATAACATGTGTGAATGAAATACATGTATAAGTTATATAAAAAATAACAATCATAAAAACATTGAATAAAATTATATTCAACTTGAAAGTGAGTAATGACCATAAACCAAGTGAAATTATATCCTTGTGAACAAAAAAAATATCAGCACTTCATGTTGTGAAAAAAATGTCCCCACTTCATTTTGTGAACAAAAAAATATCCACAATTGAAATCCTTTACCAAAAGGTAAAAATCTTTAACCAGTGTAGTATATGGTGAATTAACACCCCACCCAACGTCATCCATAAAAATTCATTCTATATTAAAAAATCAATAATAGATATATCTTAATGAACCAATGAAAAGATAATTTGTTTATTAATAATTTCAAAATCACCACATACACTAAAAAATATTTCAGTTTTTCCAACGGGTGAATATCTGTTGGTAAAAGTGCATTTTATGTTGGTAAAACATTTTTCCAACACATATGTCTTTTTCACTAAACTATCGGTAAAAAATATGTCTCCAAATTTTTTTGCGACAGATAAAATTGGTCTATTACAATTATAATAATACCAACAGATACTATATATGTTGGTTAAAGTGTTTTTCAACAAGTCCTGAGGACACATTTTTTTGTTTGTAATAATATTATCGTCATATAATATATGTTTATAAACTACATTTGAATAAAAAATAGAATTTTTTATTTCTAGAAAAATTTCATATTATATACATTAATTAATTTATCATATATAATACATGTGCTTTAATTATGAAATCGAATAAGATTTTAACACATGTTCAATCTTGGAAAAAAATAATTATATTAATATTGAAATTTAATACAACAGGATTAATCACACCCCACCCACATAATGCCGAGAACACCCCCAACCCATCCATTTCTGCATAGAAGCATCCTATCCATACCAGGGAACTAGATCCCACACCAGCAACCAACAAGTACCACCAACGCCCCACCCAAGCCATGATAGTGCATCATCTGCTCATCTATGTTAGTGAGAAATCCATGCCACTGAGTTCAGATCATCTATGTAAGTGATAAATCCATACCAGTGAGTCATCTCCAGCACCAGCCAATCCATAGCTCCAGTACAAGCCAATCCATAGCTCCAGCACCAGCCCATCCATGCCAGCGAGCACCAATGACCCTTCCATGCCTGGGGAAATCCCATCCATGCCAGCGAGCCATGTAAAGAAGAATAAAACAAAACCCCTTAAAGGGAACCCTCCAGCCATGTGTCAAGTATGAATAAAATAGTAGTAAGAATAAAACATTGTATAATAGAACAAAAATTAATAAAACATTGGATAATGGAAGAAAAATTAATAAAACATTCCCTTTTAAATATACTTGTTTTAAGTAATGACAAATGTTACCTCAATCAAAATCTTTGTAAGACTGCGAAATGTGGGATTTGAATGCCTAAACATCCAATGCTTCACTTGCTAAACTGCTAACATGAAATGTAACATTTTCCAATTTAAAGAGTTCTCCAAGAACTTTTAAAAAACACAGGATGTGAATACATGTGTTTTCCAAAGTTTATTTTATTTTCCCACAGCTTATTTTAAATTAATCAAAATACCATATTTTAACTTATGCATATGGTGTTTTCTATAATTCATTTTATCCACTTCCTAAAAAACCCCCAAAGTATCAAAAATATGACCAAAAGGGAAAAAACCAGACTCTAAATTTAAAAATGTTAGGAAAAATACACAATCACTCAAGGTAGGTCCTACAAAGCAGTTTTCAATATAAGAATATAATTAAAGTTGCAATCTAGATGAAAGAAATAATGAAAAGGCAAATAATGAATCTCCCATAGAGATTGATTTCAAAATTATCTTTGCAAGATTTGGTCAACTCATTGCTCTTAACTGAGATATACAGTGTCGATAATATATGGTGGGGAAATCCGAGTTGACTTTGAACATGAAAATAAAATTGATATCAAACAAAACAAACTTCATAGAGTTTCGGCTCCTTCAATCAGGTCCAATAGAAACCAGATTTTAATTCTCCTACTTGAATCGAGATTGATAGATCTGTAACTCCATATTAACCACAACTTGGGATGGGAAACATCCTTTCATCTTAGTTTGTCTTTCATGATGGACCTTGAGTCATCTTCCACAAATCGGCCTCAGAACAAATAATACCCACAAGGAATCATCTCACCTCCATCTTCAAACAACCCCAATAGTATCAGTCCTTTGTCTTCTTTAGGAAATCATCATTGGAGGTATGTGAGCTTTAGTAATAACTTTTAATTTCAGTAAGTTTGGGCAGTGTGACTCTGGATCTCAAATGGTACACGATGTGAGCTCATATGGCGACTTCAGTTCTCGTTTGGCAACGCCTTCTTCAACAAGGTCAAGTGATCATTCTTCAACAATCTAGTGAAACCCTTCTCAATCAAACCAATTGTCCACTAATGTTATGTCCTACCAAAGTTCAGTAAATAAAAATAACATTGAAATGATTGAAAAAAACAATATTCATAATAATGGAATAAATGGAGGCTGAGTCTGGGAAATAAGTTATTCAAATGCCACCTCCATCCTAGATAGCTTCCTGTAAATCCCAGAAAATCTCTCTAACTTGTACCATCTTATTCATGTAATTGGGATAAAAAAACATAACCAGTTCAATCAATAGCATCGCTTCAGTTTAAATAACGTGCAAATTCAAGCAAAATAAATAGACTAAGCAATTTCTCCCATTCTTTACCTTCATTAATTAAGAACCTTCTATGCAACATTAAGATCTTGGTAAAGACTCATTGGATTCTTCTTTTCAATAAATGGATTGACTATTAAGGTGAACCACCTTTTTTTCTTTCGAAAAAGGAAGAGGTGAACTTATTTGGTCATTAAAAAAATGTAGCACCTGTACAATTTGGGAATAAGCATTCAAATATAGACTTTTATTTAAAAAAATTGTGGACTTGGAATTAGGGTTGAAATAATAACCTGTAGAAAGTACCCATTATATCAGATTCATCTAGTTATTGTGCTTAACAGTATCAATAACCCGTCTTCCGGTAATTATCTCCAAGAATAAGAAAGAAAATTTATACCATTATAGAAACACAAGTCTTATCCCAAGTTGGACCAATCATGGAAAGACTAAAGTCAAAGATCTTTGGTTTTAATTCCTTGTCTAGAAATATGTTCAACGCATTGAAATCATGGTACATTACTTATGAGTAAATCAGTTCAAGTAAAATTGGAATATGAGTACTATGAAACATGGGTGAGTGAAGAATTATACACTAGGCTTGAACACACAACCTGTACATGCATGTTCAAAATTGTTTATAATTTCAAGCCATGAATTCTTGAACACATGTCCATGAGTGATGTGAAATGATTTACAAGTCTGTAAGGACCCTATGACAGGACATGATTTATATTTTCTTATATGCCATGGCTTAGTGACAAGCCATGGATTAGTGACAAGTCATGATAGCTATGTACATGCCATGGTTTAGTGACAAACCATGATAGTTTTGTACATGGTGCACATGGATTTTATAGAATTTTATTAGTGACAAGAAATGATAGTTCTTAACATGGTGTACAAGGCTCAGTGACAAGCCATGATAGTTCTATAAATGATGTACATGGCTTGTACAGAATTGAATCAGTGACAAGACATGATAGGAAACTACCCAACCCATGCTAAGTGACAAGCCATGATAGTTCTGTTACCTGTACAGGTCATGGCTTAGTGACAAGCCATGTATACAGGCCATGATAAATAGTTCTGTACAAGCCATGGTTTAGTAAAAATCCATGTGTTCAAGCAATGAGTAATGTGACAAGATGTACATGGCTCGTAAAGAATTGGGGGTTCATTCATATTTAAAACATTCAATATCCACCAATTTAAGGTGTAAATTTTTATGTGGATTATATATTTTACTAGATCCCATAGAATAAAAACATATTAGTTCATTTAAAATGACACTTGTACCTGGAATTAGACTTGCAAGGATGTTTTCTCAATCTGTATTTCAAAAAAAGTGTCCATTTATCATCATGGGTCCCCTGCCAACTTTCAACTGTAAAGGGTTATGTACTTTTCAATGAAACCAGTGTATTAGCGATAACTGAATTAAATTAACTCCTTGTTAACTACTGTTTAGAAGGGGTTCATCACTTTTATGATGAATGAGGCGTTCTTTAATCTATGAAGGATGAAATGTACAATAGAGGCATTCACTAAACATTAAAAGCCAGAAATTGGGATACAGTGATAGAAATTTCAATTTTTTTCCTCCAATGATTTCTTCACAACATAATTCATTTACTTTTTACCCAAAATTAAAATTTTACCTTGTATCATCAATATTTTCAGTGTGGCATGATGTAGAGGTCTTTAAGGACCCTATGACATGCCATGATGTATAGTTCTGTACAGGCCAAATCTTAGTGAGAGCCATGATAGTTCTGTACATGATGTACATGGCTTTTACAGAATTGTCTTAGTGATAAGACATGACAGTTCTGAACATGGTGTACATGGCTATGTGACAAGCCATGATAGTTCTATAAATGATGTACATGGCTTGTACAGAATTGGAATAGTGACAAGCCCTGATAGGCCATGCCTTAGTGACAACCATAGATTAGTGAAAATCCATGATAGTTATGTACATTCCATGGATTAGTGACAAGCCATGTATAGTTCTGTACAGTCCACGGTTTAGTGACAAGCCATGTGTTCAAGCCATGAGTATTGTGACATGATGTACATGGCTTGTACATAATCGGGGGTTCATTCATATGTAAAACATTCAATCTCCACCAATTTAAGGTGTAAAAGTCTTATTTTTATTCTATATTTTACTATAGTTTATAGAATAAAAACATTTTAGTTCATTTGAAATGAAACTTGTACCTTGAATGAGACATGCAATTGAGTTTGGTCAATCTGTATTTCAAAAAAAAGTGCCCATTTATCATCATGGGTCCCCCTCCAATTTTCAAGTGTAAAGGGTTATGTTATTTTCAATGTAACCAATGTATTAGCGAAATATGGATTAAATTCACTCCTTGGTAACTAATTTTTAGAAGGGGTTCATCACTTTTATGATGAATGAGGCAGTGATTTAATCTATGAATGTTGAAATTTACAATAGAGTCATTCACTTAAAATTCGAAGCCATAAATTGGGAAGCGGTGGTAAAAATTTCAATTTTTTCCTCCAACAAGTTCTTCACAACCAATTTAATTTACTTTTTACCCAAAATTAAAATTTTCCCATCAATCATCAATATTTTGAGTTTGACATGATGTAAACGTCTTCCTATGACAGGCCCTGATGTATAGTTCTATACATGCCATAACTTAGTGACAAGCCATTGTAGTTCTTTTCAAGACACAACTTAGTGACAAGACATGATAGTTTGGTACATGATGTGCATGGTTTGTACATAATTTTCATAGTGATAATCCATTATAGTTCTGAACTTGGTGTACATGGCTTAGTGACAATCCCTGATAGTTCTATACATGATGTACATGGCTTGTACAGAATTGGCTTGTACAAAAATGGCTTGTACAAAACTGGCTTAGTGACAAGACATGATAGGCCATGGCTTAGTGACATGCCATGATAGTTCTATATAGTCCATGGCTTACTGACAATCCATGTATTGTTCTGTACAGTCCATGATGAATATTTCTGTACAGGCCATGGTTTAGTGACAAGCCATGTGTTCAATCCATGTGTAATGTGAGATGATGTACATGGCTTGTACATAATTGGGGGTTCAGTCATATTTAAAAAATTCAATCTCCACCAATTTAATGTGTAAAATTTATTTGTGGATTGTATATTTTACAACAGTCTATAGAATAAAAACATTTTGGTTCATTTAAAATGACACTAGTACCTGAAATGAGACTTTCTAGGGAGTTTGGTCAATCATTATTTCAAAAAAATTCCCATCTATCATCATGGGTCCCCTTCCCATGTTCAAAATCAAAGGCCAATTGTAGAAAGTAACATTCAAGTGTAAAGGGTTATGTTCTTTTCAATTTAACCAGTGTGTTAGAGATAACTGGATTAAATTCACTCCTTGGTAACTATGTTTTAGAAGGGGTTCATCACTTTTATGATGACTGAGGCAGTGCTTTAATCTATGAAAGATAAAATTTACAATAGAGGCATTCACTAAATACTCAGATCCATAAATTGGGAAATAGTGATAGAAATTTTAATTTTTTTTCTTCCAACGAGTTCATCGCATCCTAATTCATTCACTTTTTACCCTAAATTAAAATATGGCCTTGTATCATCAATATTTTGACTGTATTGGAATAAAAAGATCCTAGAAATAAATATTTCCTACCAAATGCGATGACATAAACAAAATATTGAGAAAGAAAGACATCGGTGAACTGATGTGGTGGCTGGTGAAGGGAAACTTACCTGGTAATGAGTGGTGCATCATCAAACGGGTGGTGAAATAATTAGGGGCGATGAAACGAAGGGCGATGAACTGAAGGGTGATGAACCAACAGGTGATGAACCGATGGGCGATGAACCAAAAGGATATGAACTGAAGGGCGATGAACTGAAGGGCGATGAATGGTGACCTGAAGAAGTAGAGAACACCAATCGAACTTGATGAACTGGTAAGCGGGTTCTTCGATAGAAAAAATTTGGGGTGCTGTGTCGAGGGAGTAGGGTTTTGTAATGTATATTTGATGTCTATTTAATTAAATTTATGTTCTTGATGATTATTAAAAATAAAAAATTATAAAAAATAAAAAATTTCAATGGTGGGAATAACAAATTTATTTGTTAGAAAAAAATTGTGGGTATAGGCATGATAAAGTAACAAATCCAACTGTATGTAAAATATTTCTTATTATTAAATAGTTAATATCGACAAATTAATTTGTTAGTAAAATCAATTTTTCTATTTATAATTAATATGAAGAAAAAATAATAGCTTTTGGAATTACTTGATTATACCGACAGAAGTTTTATCTGGCACTAATTTTCTATTGGTATAAACCATTTTTTTGTAGTGATACCATGACTATAAGAAATCATTGAATATAAAAACCCTCATATTGAAAAATTAATCAAGTTATAATAACATATAAAGGGTGATAAAAACATCACTTCCTAATACAAAAACCATAGAGCATAGAAATAATTTAAAATATAATTTTTTTAATAAAACCATTTAAAAATTGAAGTAATAATAACATGTAAAAACATTTTTTTGAAGGTAAACAGTATAATTTTTAAAAAATTATTTAAAAAAAAATAACTTTTAAAATGAATAATTCTCAAAAAATATAAGTTTAATAAATTTAAAAACATTACTTTTAAAATTAACCATAATAATGGATACATTAAAAAGGCATAATTTTTTTTGAAACATTTAATATAAAATACTTTGAAAATGATTAAATTTAATAGAATATTTAATAATGGGTAATTTATGAAGTCAAAATGTTTTCAAATAATTGATTTGAAAATAAATTAAAAAACTTTACTTTTAAAAATAATATTTAATATTTGAAACTGGAAAAAAGTATAAGGGTTATCAAAAAAAAATGTGAAGTGGAGGTTAAAATTATTTATTTTGAAATGACAGAAAATCCATTTTAACATTTTGAAATAACCATATTGAAAACCCGCATCATTAAAAATAAGGATAAATAGTTACATCAAATTGAATAATGGAATTATTCATCATTGAACATAAAAAAAATTGAGTCTCTACTAGGTAAAGGATAACATTGATGGGGAGTAAAAACATCCTCATTCAAAAAAAAATTATAATAATATCTAAATGAATTAGTGCATAATGATATGAAAGCTCAATCCCAAAATTAATTATCCAATTAAACCAACATTTCTGTAACACCCCACCCCTAACTCATTGGCATGAGGAAGCGGTGAGGGCTACTAGGCCTTAAGCGATGTTCCCAAGATGCCAAAGGCTGACAATAAATGTCAAGATATTCAAGATCATGTTTGGGAACAATTTGACCTTAATAAAAATATGACCAAACAATCCACAAACAGAAACTATATGATGCATGTCAATTTAATTACCTAACCCTGCATTCCCAAAAGACAACAAAGTTGTTCCACAACACAAGTCAAAACCAATACAACCAGACATGTCCACACAACATCAGAGTACAAGAAGAAAACTAAACAACAACCACTACGAGCCATGACACCACCACAGCTCCACACCAAACTCCAAGCTCCACGCTCCACCATGACATCACAATGCACCACTAAAGGAGAGAGATGCCTTACCTTTTCCCACATCATGGTACACAACATCTGAAAAGACACCACAGTGCCAAATCAAGGGGTGAGTACTAAAACTCAGTAGGATTTCCCCAAATTACTTCCCAACACACGCCACTAGGATAAAATCGTTATCACATTTATATAAAATAGTTTATATAAAATAAATCACAATTGAATCCATTTTTATAAGACAAAAATGACCTTACCAAAAGATCATACCCAAACCAAGAAACCAAGGGAAAGCCAACCAAACATGCCACAAGAAATCTCATCATTTACACGTTTGAAAAACCACTTCCCTCTTGTAAAGAAATGCACAACAAACAAGCAAACAACCAAACAACCAAATGGTGGAGCTTCTATCCAACCCGTTCACCCATTACACCAAGCAGAACTTCCCGTCCACTTATCATTGATGGTGGCCCTTCCGTCCACTATCCATCCCCTTTTTATAGTGTTACTTCTCGAAACTTCTACACAACATCCAAAACAAGCCAAGTAAAGCATATAACCCACCAAGGACACAACCACATTCAATCAACCAATTTCATTGCATATTAATCCACTTCAATAAATCACCCATTTATTGAAAACCATTTTCCATGCAAAAACCTATTTCAATAAAACAACCTTTTTATTGAAAACCATTTCCATCAATCATTTTTACCAATCAACCATAGCATCCCATTTTAAAATCTCCATTTTAAAATCCACAACAAAAGAATTTCACCACAAAAGCTCTTTTTCCCAAAATACCCAAATGGATTTTTAACGCACTTTGCACATCAAAACACAATTAATTTCAAGCCAACAAAATTAATCGTAACCAAAACCATTATCTCTAACCAAGTGTTGTTGAGAGAGAAGCCACCTACCTTTAGGGTTTCCGAGAAAACGACCCACAAACCACTGCACCTCCAATCCAGCGAACGCACCACCGAAACCTCTCTAGATCACTTCCCCTAATATCCACAAGCCTTAATAGTAAAATACAAGGTGAACACAACCCTATATCTACACACAACAAGCATAGATCTAGAAAACCAAGATAAAGAGGGATGTTGATCTAGAGGAAAATACAAGGAAACCAAGAGGAGAGACATACCCAAGAGAATGCACCATGAATCCACTTTGAAACCCCTTCGAATTGCTTCCAAAATGTGTAGGAGAGCCCCTTCTACCCTTGAGAACCAAAAATCCCGAGTGAGGATTAAGTGGGAGGAAGATTTGAGTGAAATTAGGAAATCCTGAGTGAGCTCGGGACATATAATCCTTACATTAAGTGGCCACACAATTAGCCCGCACGGTTTGTAAGCCCGTGTGCGAACCGTGCGCACACCACTCCCTCGAGAGCCAGGGTATTCATGGTTTCCTCACACGGTTTGGAAAACTGTACGCAGGCCGTGCGAGGCCTACTGTCTTGAGAACAAGGGTTTGAACTGTTTCTTGGGGAACCCGCACCATTTCCACTAATCGTTCTCAAACCGTGAAACCCTTTAAAAGCCTCCAAACACATCAAAAACCATTCCAAACTCTCCCAACCTCTTCCCAACTCATTCCATTAACATTATACACATAAAAATTAATAAAAAAGGCCACATACCTCAAACCAGGGGGGTGCTAAATTCTCCCCACCATTGGACTTTCTATCTTTAGAATGTAGTGAACCCGCCCTTTGCCGAAAGAGCTCAGGCCACTGCTCGATCATCTCTTTCTCCCGCTCCCAAGTCTCCTCTTGAATCAGACCATGTTGCCACAAAAAACAAACTAAACCGATTCTTTTACCATGAAATAATTTCTCTTTCCTATCCACAACCTGTACTGGCACGTGCACCAATGAAGCATCCGGTTCTAGCTCAACATGATCCCATCAAATCACATGGTCATGATCCAGTTGATACTTTTTCAACTACGAGACATGAAACGCATTGTGCACCGCACTAAACCAAGGTGGAAAAGACAAATGATAATCCACCTCACCAACCCACTCAAGAACCTCAAAAGGTCCAATATAACTCGGAGATAGCTTTCCTTCCAAAACCGACGATCTCCCAACCTAGGAGAGATCCTCAAGAACACATGATCACTCACCTATAATGAAAATGGCCTTCGATGATGATCCGCATACGATTTCTGATGACTCTGAGCCATATCCCTTCTCTTCCTGTTCAACTTGATCTTCTCCGTCGTCTCCTAGACAAGGCTCGGTCCATCCATCGAAGACTCACCCATTTCCACCCAAAATAGTGGAGAACGACACGACCACCCATAAAATGCTTCAAACGGAGCCATCTATAGGGATGCCTGATAAATTTCATTGTATGAGAACTCAACCAACGATAAGTGATCCTTCCATGAGAGACCAAAGTCCATGACACAAGCCCGCAACATATCCCCCAGAGTTTGTATCATTCTCTCTGATTGACCATCCATCTGAGGGTGATACGCCGTACTCATCGCCAACTGTGTTCCAAGGGATTGTTGTAAGGATTTCCAGAAATGAGATGTAAACCTCAGATCTCTATCTGATACAATCGAAAATAGAACACCATGCCTCACTACCACCTCTCGGATATAGATTTTGGATAGATACTTCACCATATGAGATTCATGAATTGGGATGAAATGGGCCGACTTCGTAAGCTGATCCACTATCACACAAATGGTATCATGCTTCTTGACCGTTCTTGGGAGACCTATGACAAAATCTATCGCTATCTTCTCCAACTTCAAAATAGGGATTAGTAAAGGCTGCTACATTCCTGCTGGCCTCTGGTGCTCTGCCTTGACCTGCTAACAATTCAAGCATGTCGAAACAAACTCATCCACACTTCTTTTCATACCAGCCCACAAGAACTGCGCCTTTAGTGCTTTATAAATTTTCTGAATTCCAGGATGAACAGCCCACCTAGAATGATGATACGCCCTAAGAAGATCCTTCTTAAAAGAAACTAGTACAACCATCCGATTATAAAAACACAAAATTGAATCTCTATTCAGTTTCCAACCCTCAATGCTCTCCCCACAATTGAGTCTTGACCCCACGGTCACACACTCATAATCAGATATCTGTGCCTATCTAACCAGTCTACCCAAGTTAGGAATCAACAAAACGAGAATGAAGACCTCTCTATCGCCCTGTTCCTCACATTCCAAATGCATATAAACTATAACCGACATCAACTGCCACTGGTCTGATGCCTGTTTCACCACCTGATCATATGATTTTCTACTTAATGCGTCTCCCACCGAATTTCCCTTACCCGGTGTGTACATCAAGTCAAAATCAAATATCTGGAGATATTACATACATATCCTTTACCTCAAGTTCAAATCCCTTTGTGAGAAAATGTGTTTCAAGATCTTATGATCTGTATATACCGTGAATTTCCCACCAAAGAGATAATGACGCCACACATTAAATGCTTGGACCATTGCTGCCAACTCCAAATAATGATTTGGGTAGTTCATCTCATGCACACTAAACTGCCATGATCCATATTCATCCACATTATTCCCTTGCATGAGAACGCACCCCAACCCTGATCCCGATGCATTGCAATACACCACATACAATTTTCCTGATTCCGGAAAAACCAAGATTGGTGCTGATGTAATACGACCCTTTAGCTCTTTGAAACACTGTTGACACTATTCATTCCACTGGAATGGAACATTATTTCTTGTCAAAGTTGTCATTGGTGAAGAAAACGTGAAAAATCATGAACAAAACGCTGATAATACCCAGCTACACCAAGAAAACTCTATATCTCAAACACATTCTTTGGCGGTTGCCATGAGATAACAACCTCTCTCATTTCTGGATCCACTAAAACACCCCTTTCAGAAATCACATGGACATGAAAACGAACTTCTTGTATCCAAAAGTCTCAGTTTGACAATTTGGCATTCAACCGATGATCCCTCAAGATCCCAGCATCGTCACCAAGTGCTTCTCATGCTCCACCATTGTCTTTGAATACACCAGAATATCATCGACAAACACGACCACAAATGAATCCAGAGATCTCTGAAATATCTGATTCATCAATGCCATAAACACTGATGGAGAATTTGTTAGACCAAAGGTCATAAACACATATTCATTATGGACATATCTACTTCTGAAAGCTACTTTAGAAATATCCTCCTTCATCACCCACAATTGATGATATCCCAACCTCAGGTCGATCTTGGAGAACCATTGGGATCCCCTCAACTGGTCAAACAACTCATAAATTCATGGAAGTGGATATCTATTCTTTATCATAACTTGGTTAAGTCTGCAATAATCAACACATAGAGTCAAGGTTCCATCTGCATTTTTCACAAACAACACTGCCGCTGCCCATAGAGACGTGCTAGGCCGGATTAACCCTTTGTTTTATAACTCTTACAACTAGATTTTCAATTCCTGCAATTCAGCTGGTGCCATCCGATAAGATGGAAGTGAGACAGGACTAGTCCCCAGAAGGAGATCAATCGTAAACTCGACTTCTCTTACGGGAGGTAACCCAGAGAATTCATCAAAAAAACATCCATGAACTGATCCACCACTACTGGAGTAACACTCTGCTCAACACCCTCTATCTATTCCAATGACAACACTGCCAACTGATACAATAACGTACCCACTCCTAGTGCCAAAAAACTCGTTGCACCCTACCTTTCATGCTTCTCTCCACTAAAGAGATTTCTAACGCCATCGTGTGTCGTAGAAGCGATTGTCCACGCATCACAGTCGATGTGGGCCTTAAATGCCACCAACCAATCCATTCCTAGGATTACATCATAACCATCCATATCAAGCATTGAGAAGTTCCACACTATCTCAACCTCACCCACAACAATACAACATTATCTACACAAGAAAGCTTGACACTCTCATCGACCCAGAAGAGTTTGATGTTTCAAAACCGTGGGCATCATTTCTACCCTTAAACCCAACAAATCAACCACATGTGCAGCATTAAAAGAGTGTGAGGAACCTATATCAAACAACACTTGCATCAAGGTAGAATTTAAATTAATGATACCTCGCACCATGGATGGTCCCGAATGATCATCCACCATAACCTATTCATCTCCAAACACATGCTTTCTTGCCACACTCTGCTCTTTATTTCTTTTCTAAGGCATCGTGGTATTCCGAGAATCACCATGACCTACTTTACTCTACTAATGAGGGGTATGCAGCTGCCCCCATCTCGTCAAAGCATATGACGTCTACGATCCCTGAGGAGTGTCATGCTCACCCGAACTTGGAGAATTTTGACAATAATGCTATATAATCCCCATCTGCTTACAATTATGACATGCTTGAGGTTGTGTCGTACAATCCCGCTTGATGTGGCTCGTCGAACCACACTGAAAACATCCCGGCTTTCTTTGAGGGTTCAAAAGAAGTATTAATGATCATGCCATTGGATTATATGCCATATTCCCACCCTGGGAATAAGTTTCCCTCCTTCTCTTTGACCAAGTGTTAGAGTTCCCTGAATTCCCCATGGGTACCACCTTGCTTCCCCTGCGCAGAGTGCCCAACAGATCCCGCTTAGCCACCAAGGCTCTATTCACCATCTCTGTGTAATCATATATACACAACACCTCTATCTTTGAATAGATTTCTTGCCTTAACCCTGCTTCAAACATCCATGCCTTCAACGATGTGCTACCCTCCACCTCGGGTGAAAACCGCACTAAATTCATAAACATAGCTGCATACTCCGTCATAGGCATAAGCTCTTGTTTCGTACTGAATAAATCAGTCGTACGCTGAATTCTAAACGTATGTGGGTAGAATTGTTTGTTAAAACATTCCTCAAAACCTTCCGACATCATACCCTGGTCTGTCCCAGCTTGGACTACCAACTCCCACCATTGAAGGGCAAGATCTTCTGACATATACTAGCCAACTTCACTTTCAGCTTTACCGCCATTCCCAAGAACTCAACGATCTTTTTCATTCTATTAAACCACGCTTCTGCCCTTTACAGCTCTAAATCACCCCTGAAGACGGATGGATTATGATTTTAAAACTGAACCGCATGTCCACATGACTTGGTTCATCTACTATATTTCCACTTCCCACGGCTTAGAAATCTTGCACTATACTTTGCACTAGCTTCTGGTTCACCTGAGGCACAGGTGAACCCACATTCTCAGCAGCCTCCTCCGGTTGGTCTCTATGATGCCTACCCAGTGCCATTTCTATCAATAGATAACAAACAACCAATGTTTATCACTTCCGTAGACATCATGAAATCATGTTTCAAAACACATTACACAAAACTATCACAACAAGGATTTCCACCAGTTCTTATTTGTTCACATGTGCCCTGTTTCACCATTTTGAAAAACAAACGATTTTCAAAATACCAATTTATTCACATTACAATTTCATATATTCATATGACATCATAAATCATAATACCCCAATGAAATATGCATCCAAGAGGGAATTCATTTCTACCATGCATGTCATGCTCATCTCATTGGCTACACCCACGACAATGAAATATCAAATGCCTATAAGTGTCTCCAAAACACTTATGTACCCAAGTCCCTGGTAACTTGAATTTCAGCATAAAAGGGTTAGCTACGTCCTTTTATGCTATATATTCCATGTTCCAACAATCCTACACCTTTCTACCATCCCAATTCATGGAATGTAATAGAAGGAATGTCAACACCAAATATGAGAATCAACTCCAAAGCACTGAACAAATTGATACCACTTGTAACACCCCGCCCCTACCTCATTGGCATGAGGAGGCGGTGAGGGCTACTAGGCCTTAAGCGACGTTCCCAAGATGCCAAAGGATGGAAATAAATGCCGAGGGCTTCAAGATAATGTTGGGGAACAATTTTACCTTAAGACAAAACCAACCAAACAATCCAAAAACAGCCACTATATGATGCATGTCAATTTAATAACCCAACCATGCATTCCCAAAAGACAACTAAGTTGTTCCACAACACAACTCAAAACCAATACAACCAGACATTTCCACACAACATCAGAGTGCAAGTGGAAAACTAAACAACAACCACTACGAGCCATGACACCACCATAGCTCCACACCAAGCTCCAAGCTCCATGCTCCACCAAGACATCACAATGCGCCACTAAAGGAGAAAGATATCTTAACTTTTCCCACGTCACAGTACATAACATTTGAAAAGACACCATAATTCCAAAGAAGGGGGTGAGTACTAAAACTCAATAATATTTCACCAAATGACTTCCCGACACACGCCACTAGGATAAAATTGTTAGCACATTTATATAAAACAATTTATATACAATAAATCACAAGTGTAACTATTTTCATAAGCCAAACATGCCCTTACCAAGCCATCACACCCAAACCAAGCAACCAAGGGAAATCCAACCAAACATGCCACAAGCCATCTCATAATTTACACGTTAGAACAACAACTTCCATCTTGAAATGCAATGCAAAAAAAACAACCAAACAACCAAACAACCAAACAACCAAACAGTGGAGCTTCCATCCAACCCGTTCACCCATTACACCAAGCGTCACTTTTCGTACACTTACCATTGATGGTGGCCCTTCCGTCCACTATCCATACCCTTTTTATAGTGGTACTTCTTGACATTTCCACACAACATCCAAAATAAGCCAAGCCAAGCATATAACCCACCAAGGACACACCCACATGCAGGAAACCAATTCCATTTCATATCAATTCACTTCAATAAATCACCCATTTATTGAAAACCATTTTCCATGCCAACCCCTATTTCAATAAAATAACCTTTTTTTGAAAACCATTTCCATCAATTATTTTATAAAATCAACCATAGAATCCCATTTTAAAATCTCCATTTTAAAATCCACAACAAATGCATTTCACCACAAAACCCTCTTTTTCCCAAAATCCCAAAAATGGATTTTTTTTAACCCACTTTGCACATCAAAACACAATTAATTTCAAGCCAACCAAATTAATAGTAACCAAAACCATTAGCTCTAACCAAGCAGAGATGAGAGAGAATCCACCTACCTTTAGGGTTTCTGAGAAAATGACCCACAAACCACCGCACCTCCAATCCGGCGAACACACCACTGAAACCTCTCTAGATCACTTCCCCTAACATCCACAAGCCTTAATATTAACATTCAGGGTGACCACAACCCTAGATATACACAAAACAAGTGTAGATCTAGAAAACCAAGAGAGAGAGGGATGTAGATCTAGAGGAAAACACAAGGAAACCAAAAGGAAAGACTTACCCAGGAGAAGCCACCTTGAATCCACCTTAAAACCCCTTCGAATCGCTTTGAAAACGTGTGGGAGAGCCCCTCCAACCCTTGAAAACCGAAAATCCCGAGTGCGCTAACCGTGCACATGCCACTGCCTCGAGATCCAAGATCCGCACGGTTTCCTCACACGGTTTGGCAAACCGTGCGCAGGCCGTGCGCAGGCCTACTGTCTCAAGAACAAGGGTATGCACGGTTTCTTGGGGAACTCGCACGGTTTCCACTTACCGTGCTCAAAATGTGTACCCCTTTAAAAGCTTCTAAAGAAATCCAAAACCATTCCTAACTCTACCAACCTCTTCCCAACTCATTCCATTAACTTTAAACACATAAAAATTCATAAACAAAGGCCACATACCTCAAACCGGGGGTGCTACAATTTTAAACTATGACACATTCATATCAACTATGCCACAAATGGTTAGTCCAATGACTCTATTGGTTCTAACTAGTATACTATATGTTGGATTATCTTATACATATCAACAGAATAAGGAAAATTAAATATGAAATAAATACTTTAAAATGGTTTTAAAGAGTATAGGATCAATAAAAGCATATTCCCTAGGTGTGTCAACCCCTATTTTCTATTTAGCCTCATTTTCATAAACCAAGTAATGATTGAGTTAATTATCAATATAGAGAGAACTAATATTTTCTTACATTGATATTGTATCTTAATTAATGAATATAGAATATTTTTAAAAAATAAATTCATGAGGACTGAAAAGTTCTTATATCGTTGGAGACGAGATAAACAATATTCTTATTTATTGAATGATATTTAATATGTACCATAAATATCATCCCACATAATAATATTATAATACCTGTACTAATTAAAAACATTCTCTATAAAATAGGGAAAGGAAGTATAATAAATATTGTTCTCATATTCTTAGTAAGAGAAAACAATTGAGATATCAAGGATCAATTAATAATAAGATGAGAATAATGGTGTGAGATCATGAGGTTAACATTTGAGAAATAATATCAACCAAATCATATATGATAATCATGAATCATAGAATATAACATTGCAGTTCATAATACAAGAGTCATAACATAACCAATGAACATAAAACATGAGAGAATAACATTGGCATATGAATATTGGAAAATAGAAGATTATAAAATTTTATACAAGTTTAAGTTGAAATAGAATTTCTCATTAAACTAAGTACATGAATCCAGGCCCCCACATGCACTTATTGACATGAAATTATGTCCACATATAATCTTGTGGACATGGAATTCAAGATTATTCAATAAATTATGGACATGAAATCCAGGTCCATAAATGATCTTTTAAGCATGTAAACCCAGTCCATGAATGAAATTATGGACATGAAAACCAATTACACACATCAAAATATAAATATAAACCATGATTCACTAGTACAAAATTTATCTCATGAGTTATCTTTATTTTATCCCATCTATTGTAGGGATAAATAATTTTATCCCAAGCCATCACATAATCATAATCCATTCATGTGAGTGCCATAAGATCATAAATCACCCAACATATATCATAACCCATGGAATGTAAATGGGTTTCAGAACATATCAACTTAATAATAAAAAACTATAAAATTAAATAACAAGGATGGTATCATTGGATCTTATCCGTGTTAAATTAGAAGTATCATCAATGGTTTTCAACTTAGATAAAAGTGACTTTAATAGATCACATGCAATATTTTCGGGGTACAATTTCTTTTTTATACATTGTAATCACTTCTTTAAAATATAAAAATTTCCAAATTTTTAAAAAAATTATTTTTCTTTAATATAAAGAAGGATAAATAATATGGGAAGCATCAATGAGTTTACTATTAATGATATTAAAAAATTATGTTCATGTCCTATACATTAACATAATAATTCTTTTAACATTTTTTTTGTAAAATGTATATCATTATGAAAATGATAGTAAGATTCCTTTTGAAAAATTATATATAAGGTAAAACCTTTGAAAATAATAAATTAAACAATAATAGTAAAATTGTAAATAATCATTAATTTTTTTAAAAAACATTAACATAGAAGAAAATATTTTCTGATAAGATAATAAAAAATAGTTTGTTTTTATTAAAAAAGATATTTTGGTCTTATATTTACTTCACAGGAGAAAAATGAATACAAAATCTGTATTCCATAAAATAAATATAGGAGATGAAAAATGACAGGTATTGACAATTTTCTCATAAATAGCGAAAGGCATTCATTTTAAACCATATAATATCAAACATGTGATATTTTAGGATTTTAATGATTTATATATAATTAAATAAAATATAATATTGATAACATATCATTACATTCATTTTTAATCCTATTCCATTAATATTAATTTAAAGACAGTAATAAAATTATGAAATTAGAATATAATAATTTCACACATCTCTAATAGGTCATATTTATCTATAAAAATATTTGAACACAATAATACACTTATATTATGTTACATTAAACATTTTTAAATTAAAATATTTTACTTTTTAATTAATTGAATAAATATAGAGTAATTATTTTGTAAGAATTTAAAGTAATTACCCGACCAATAAATATTATAAACAAGTTAATAGGGTAAAAAATTATCTTTAAAATAAACAATTATAACCTACCTTATCCTATTTTTAATCTTTCAAAAAAAGATAGATATATTAAAGTCCAAAGATTGAAATTTTGTATTTATTCATTTCCAAAATAAATATAAATGTCATTATCAAAGAAATATTTCACTAAGGGACTATATTTTCTAATTATGTAAGTTCATGACATATATCACATTATAAAACATTATAAATAAAACTTCTAGAGAACATTTAAAGCCATATGTGCAAGATTTAATGTTTATAACCATTTCACCCTTACAATAGTGACAAATAGTCAACATTTTCAATATTCATATTGACCAAAAATAAAAGGGTAATAAATATAAAATTTCATATTCATGATTCGAAGAATTGAATCGATTTTTCAAGATTTATTTCATATATATGGATGAATTTAATTTAATATTAAATAAATAAAATGAGACAAATAGACATTTTCTCGAAAAAAAAGTATTTTCTAAAATATATATTTTTATACCAATATCGAACATAAAATTAATTCTAGTGCCATTAATTGGATTATTCATATTATAAATTATATAATTTAAAATTTAATACCCTTTTTTTAACAAAACAAATCATTGTAAATGATTTAAATAAAGAGTTAATGTTTAATAAAAACGAGTATTTTTCACTATTTGTCAACAAACTAAATATTTTTAGAAAATTCAAAAAAATTCATTCTAAAATATATTTTTTATGATGATTTAAATAAATTAATTTCATTTTTCTATTAAAATTTCATAAAATTGGTCAAAATTTATTATATTATTTTTTCACATAATGAAATAAAAACTATTTTTTGAAAATGTATTTTAGAAACTGATAATGAATTTATTAAAAAATTGAATGATTTATCAAAAAAAATTATATATTTTTTTTTGAAATTATCTTATTACTATTCACTATATAAATTTAATAAAAAATTTATTATTATAAAAATTTTATTATTACTATTTTTATAATATATATTAATTATTATAACACATGCTTTTTTATGTTAAGTATGATATCAATATTATTATTATTTTAATCCAAACATTAAGTATTTGAAATCCACCCACAGAATAAATTTCCCAGTCAACATTTTTTCTAAATAAAAAAAGGTTTAATATTAAAAAAATTCCATTTTTAGAACCGACATCCTTTATATCGGTAATAAAACATCTTCTAAAAAGGGGGGAATTAGAAAACATAAAGCTTACATGAAATAACAGATTATTGGTATCCAATTTAAGTAAAAAATAAGTTGGAAATTGAAATATAGATATTAAAGAAAAAACTAATTCATGAGGACATATACAGAGTGACAGAGAACAATGTGATGAGAAAGTTAAGGACCATAAAACCATAAATCTATGATTGGTGGAAAGACAATTGAATAATCCAAAATGAAGGTAAAAGTATAAAATTTTATTCATATATCTTCATCCTAAATATGATGGATTAATTTAGAATCACTATATAAAACATAATAAACTATAATTACTTTATGTATTTCCATTTTATAAACACAATTCTATCATATGGTTTAAATTTAGTCAATTACATTTATATCCCTTCTGTTACTCTATGAAATGGTTATTCTAGATGAAATTTTCATGCATGAAGAATTAAATTTAACTCATAATATCCATAAGTCATTCCTTATGCCTCTTAATATGTACTAAAATGAAAAATTAAAGTACAAGTTATCCCATATTTATAATAACACAAACATTTCAACATAATCCATCTAATAAATAGTCAAACTGATGACTCCCCCAAAATATGGTTGACCATGATTGGAGCCCAAATAATTGAATTATTTTACCTCGTATAGTTCTATGATAAACATAAAAAAAATATTTTTATTCATTGATAATGTCTCATGAAAGAATTTATATTCCTTGATCATATGTTCCAAGAAATATAATATTAATTTCCAAAAATAAATTCATAATAAAATCTGGTATGCCTAAAAATTGTGATTCTCCATTTATTCCATATATAATAACCAATATTAGACAAAATATTTCCATTTTGATCTTCCTTACACTGATAGACAGATGTTGATTTATTTAAAATATCACATATGATTTTTTTACACCAAAATATTATATCGAATCTGTATAGAGACAGAAAATAAATGATCATAATCACATATAATTTCAATAAAGTATGAAAAAAAATATATTATTAGTGATAATTTATACAAACATTATAATTAAATTACCTACTCTATAGTGGAAGATACTTTTTCCCTAATTATCATTATTCAATTCATATTTTTTTAAAATTACCTTTGCCATTTTCCCATTGACTTCAGTAGTTGTTGCAAATTATTATCATTATTAGAACTTGGATTTGGGAATTCATTCACATAATACCAATCCTCCTTGAATATATATAACTAAAGTGTGTGTGATGATTTTTTTGAACTCCTGATCCATTAAAAGCATTAATTGGACACTTTATACCACTTTTACATTTTTCTGCTCGATCGACCATCCCCGCTTACATGAAACATCTTCTTGTTCATTTCAGTCATTCACTTAAGTGGTTTATTCCATATTTCTTGCAAGTATGGTATTGAAACAATTTTTTCCATCCATATAATATACCAGTGGAGATACCAAGAAACTTCATCTTCATTTTTTTATCAACATAACCATGATTTATTCCATATTCATATTTTACATTAATTGTACATTAAATCATCTATTTATAGCATCCAATGTCTATTATTGAAAAATAATTACAATGAAATTTTTAAACCAATAAATAATCAATCAATTTTGATTTTAGAGATAAGGATTACACAATGTGAATACCTTACAAGTATTGTAAATTGTTTATATAGGTAATAATGGATTAATTATCCTTCGACAAAAGCTCAAGGAATTCATTATCAAATTTTTTACATAGAATACAGGGGATGTTCTTATTGAAAAATATCCTCCAAATATCACCCCATTTTAGCACGTAAATTTCATTATGTTGCCTCATATTATTAATAAAATTCAATAATTAATGTACATTATCTTCCAACCGATAAATGTTTAAGAATAACTTTTCTTTGTTTGAGCAGTGAAGAATTTAAAATATCATTTCCATCGCATTGATCAATTTCTTATTGAATAGTGGATAATATGTCTTATATAAAATGGGTGGACATTATCTTATATAAGATTCAATGGATTTTTTCTCACTCCTTAGTGCATGAATATATTCAACATGATCCTTGTTACCACTAATAACTTTGGAGAGTTGAGTGAGAATAGTCAAAAAAAATATTTCATCCCATCTACTATTCCATTTGGTTTCTCATTTTGAAATTCATTGCATAGTCCATCACATTTACTATAAACATGATTCTTTTGGGTACCAGGAATTGAGATAATCAAAAAAATATAGTGTGAGAAACAATATGAATCAGCATAATCATATAATCATGAAATATAGTTTAAAGGATATCTAAATCATGGACCCTTATTTTCAATATATGGTACCTTTTGTTAAAACAAGGAAATCCATGGTCATAATATATTCAAATAGTTTATAATGATTCATAAATAAAATCTTAATTAACCCAGGAATATCCCTCTTGAGTGTCAAAACAAGTGGTAAATAATGGCATATTCAGCATGCACCATAATGACGACTAAAATTTACTCAACCAACTCTTTTCAGGGTTATTACACATGGAAAAATCTATGATAAAAAAACACACACTTTTCATATCCATAAACAGATGTATTCCTATGAAAATATCATGAACTACTTCTTACTAAAAACATTAGGATGTTATCCTATTGTTAGAATTTTCCCTAAGGGTTTCAAAAATGTTCTCTAATCCTAATCTCGAAAGGGATAAAAAATGTATTCCTTTGATATAAACTATAGTGAAAAGATATATATATATATATATATTACATCTTACTATATAAATATCCAATATATTTTACAAATACATTCTAGGGGACCATAAAGGTTTATTTTCTTTTCAGAAAAAATAAAAAATATTTTTGGTTCTTGAATACTCAACAACATCCCCCACAATGATCTTCCCCCATCATAATCATCTTAGACACGTCATACTTAAAAAAATATCTATTACCTGGGGAAAGGAAACATAATAAATTTTTATATCAGATGCTAATTAAGGGTAATAAGGGCTATATAAATGTTTATATAAACATAAAATTATAGAGACCCATTTTTTTTCCTAATAAGACATTGAAATATTTCTAAGAATATTTCCAGATCTGGGTGCTGAGACGACGTGAAATTCCGAGACCCAGTGTGCCCGGAATTAATTTTAAAAATATGTTAAGTGTTTTTATATTACGCACGTGCGGTTAACTAAAGAAAATGGGATATCTATTAAATGGTTGATCAGATCAGAAATCTGAGGCCACAGTTGAGTCCATAACGCAGTGTTTCCCCTAGGAGCGATATAAAATAAGTCAGCGCTGGATGTTCGGACCCCTAGCTCATTGGCGGTGTATTAAATGGGTAAATTAAATATTTAATTTATTCATTTAATATCTAAAACCCGAATATCTCTAGAATAGGAACTCAGATGAAATATTCGAGGCCACCGATGATCTCGGAACTTAGGTTTTACAATAAGAATGGTATAACCTTTGTTCTCATCGGTTTTTTGGCATATGCGCCATCACGGGAGAATAATTAAATAATTAAATAATTGTATACTTAGTTATTTAATTTGTTTATTTTAACCTAGAAAGAGGTTATAAATTATTTTTTAGAGGGGGTTGGCCTCATAATCTATTTTGGACAATGATGGTAAACCCTCCCTTCCTCTCCTTTCCTTCTCTCCTCATTGATGAACGACGGATGAAGAACAACGAAGCCTTAGATCCAAGCGAATCGAAGAGCGATGAACACAACACCTTCTTCTCATCTCTGTGCAAGTGCGATCCTCATCAATGGTAAATGGAATTTGAAGGATGAGATCTTCACCAACGATTGATCTGAACCTAAGGTAGGATTTAAATTTGTGTAATCCTTACCACAATTGAATTTTCATGACGAATGCAAATTAAATGAATTAATTCGCGGATCGAAAAAGCATGGGTTGAATCAATCTCTTATTGTTTTTCATGAAAATATCGAAGTATTATGAATATCCTTTTGTCAATTACACATGTTATTAATTCTCAAAAATGATGGCCAAACCAAACACGGCCATCGATCTGCACACAAACGATTCCCTTTTCAAGTTCATTCTCCATGCGTTCATTGCGTGTTCTTCATCGCAAAACAATTAAGAACATTAAAAACTCAATATCATGTTGATCGCGACATACAGACGTGTACATCGCGACCTGGGGATCACAAATCTAGGGTCATCACAAATTTTTTTGGGTTTAGAATGAAGATGCAATGGCTCGCAGAAGGGGGTGTTGTGGCGGTGCGATTCTGACCAGGGCATGACAGTGGTCTGGCACGTTTGTGGAAGGGTAAAGGGATGTGGTTCCAGGCGCGGCAGTGCGCGATGAGGACAGTGAAAGTCAGTGGAGGTACAGGAGGCTGACTGCGTTCGAGAAAAAGGTGGTGCGATAAGGTGGTGGCACGACCACACTAGCAGGAGGCGGTGGCAGAAGTTATGGTTGTGCGGTAGAAGGCAGGGTGATTGGGGGCGCCATTTGGGAGAACAAAAATCGTGAGAGTAATTTAGATTGGAGATAGAGTGAGATTTGGGAAATAAAAATTAAAAGAAATAAATAAGTGTCAAAGGGGTGTGATTGTCCACGCATGAAAAAGGGGGTGAGGCGCCCAAAAGAATTGGTGAGATGTGCGTGACATTGGGTATTTGAAGTAAACCAATTTAAAAAAAATAATAATATAATAATCATATTATTAGTTTTGTTGATAAAACACATTTTCGACCTCAACTTATTCGTGCGACCTTAGTTTCACAAACCATCTACGGCAGTGTGACCCAGATTCTAAGACCGACATTATGAGTCCATCATTGGACGTCTTTTTCGGATTTTTGGATTGAGTACTCGAAGCGCTCAGAAAATAATAGATTTAATATTTTTTTTAAATCTAAGACCTGCTATAACTCATGCGTACGAAGTCTGATTGACTCGCCGTCAGCAGCGACATGACCTTGTCTTTAAGATGGTCGATTTAAGTCTAATGTTGGATACTAAATTATGGTTTGTGGCTCGGGTCCACAAAACACCCCATAATAATAATAATATTATTATTATTACGGGATCTTGTATCCAAAATACCTCCCTCATATGGTGGCTGAATGACGAACCGTTTGTGACGTTGCAACCCTGAAATTATAACGGATGTTTCAAGACCAATTATGGATATTTAAGTTGAGGTTGAGGAGTGGGCCCCATGAGGCCCGATTCACTCGTGTTTTGGTGACATGAAACTTTTTCACCGGCTATTCGTTTTGGACAAATGAGTAGTCCAACTCGTGTGTTTTTTCATGTGGATCGTAACAGTGTGGTCCATTTGGTTATCTTGTGTCATTTTATGTACGACCGGGTTGGATCGAACATCAATCCAACTAGGCCCTCTACACTAAAATGCCTATAACTTATAGACTGGGCATCCGATTGACACACCGTCTATCGTGTTGGAACCCCTATGACATGGAGGTCCTTTAGGTTTCTCCCTTGTTGATCTTCATAGAGGTTGACTTATAACTGATAACATGAGGAGTAGAACCAGGGTGTATCTTTTAGTGAGAGCTAGGATGACTATTCCCTTGATGAATCAAGGCGTGAGTATTCCTACTCCTTTGCTCCAGTAGAGATGGGACTCCCCACCTCATGAGTGTGAGTTCATTTTCCTCTGAGATGTTATTCCTATCATTGGAGTCGGTACTCCACCATGCTGCCAGGAGAGGCCAGTAACGTGGGTCACCCCGTGTACTGATTTTCACGGGTTGACATACATGGGTTGAGGTCGTGTATATGCACATGGCCAACATACATGGATCAGACCCCAGATACTTTGACACAATGGGTGAACCTTTCTACATGATGTATAGTTGCATTTTACATGACCAACCTTGCAACACGGGTCGTTGTACACAGGTAGCACCTGGGGTCAGAGGACACGACGTGTAACCTTTCTACACGCTGTTTATTTTTTAGTACATGGCTTGATCTTCTTCCCACCGTATCATGGAAATCATTCTCTTGGGTTAGTGCCCCTTCTTCTCATTCCCCGGAAGGTCAGACATAGTTTCCTTCTACAGGAGTATGATCCCTTCAGCAGGACCTTCTGTGATAGATTCAGCATCCCTCCGAGAGGCCCGGAGCAAGATCCTCTATCCATTCTTGACCCTAGGTAGAGTCAAGCATCGATGTGACTGACTCTACCGGGCATTGATCCTCTACCTAGCTAGTGAATCACCTAGATGGTGAATCCAGATGAGTCACGGTATCCGCCATGGCCCTAGCAGTGATCCTCATCTGTGTATCGTGATTTTTCCCACTCAAAAGTGTGTCTCCTGTAATTAGTACTTCTATCTATGGTGATCTTCCCACTTAGGAGTGTGTCTCCCGTAATGATTGTAAATACTTCTCGTGATAATTCCTGATGAACAATAATTCTCGGACGTACGTCATCAGAGCTATCAGACTCGTGGAGTGTGTTCTCTCGGAATGAGTACTTCATGGAATCTTCGAACTGAATCCCTAGACGAGGTATGTGGTTGTGTAACTTGTCTCTAGACTACAGGTCTGAGATACGAGTATATTTGGTTGCCCTAGGTATATTTATGGGCATATACCTAGTGTGAGATGTGAGATGGAGATCCCCTTACTCTCTCGTTTGGGTTTCTTAGAGAGATCACATCTATTATTTGGCGGAGCTATACTCTTTTTGTTCACTCTTGTTGTACCTTGCTCTCTCTTACTTCTCTCCACTTCAGTACATCTATTTTTTCTCCCTCGAGCTTTCGGGGCATCCTACTAAGTATTCTTATACTCACCCCTACTTGGTCTTTGCCTGCATTTGGCGTGCCCTTGCAGACGAAGGACAGGTTGATCGTGACATCAGAGGAGCTTCAGGATACGGGGTGCTTGGACTACGTGCGATGGTCGTATCTTTGGATTCAGAAGCGGGACCCCTCCAGATGTTTTACTTTTTCACTTGTTGCCGGGTTGTGGCACTTTTCTAGTTGGGTGTGTATTTTTTGCCCCTTTCCCTTCCAGCTTTACTTTTCTTGTACTTTTACTATTAGAGGTCGATGCATTTTTTTGTTCCCTTCATATAGTAGTGTGGAACCTTGCATTCTTCTTTTTCTCTACACTTTTTCATTGAGTTAGCTGTGTGTGTGTGTACAGGTTCTTAGGCAAAGGCCTCCCCGAGTTTGTTGTGCCTTCTGCACTAGTTGCCAGCCCCTAGCCTATGGAGGCGGGCTTGGGGTAGTTGCGACTCGAGCCCTGGTACGGGTTGGGTCGTGACAGAGTGGTATCAAAGGTTTTTCGACCCTTTCGACGTTGTTCAGACGTTTCCCTGAAATGGTATTGGTTGGGTTTAGGGCAACAATGTCGATGTGTCTCGAGAGAGGCTCTCAGGACAGGGAGTCCAGTGATGGTGCGGGCGGCCAACATATCCATTCACCTGGACCCTGATTACCCCTTGTTGACTCGGCACCCTGAGACACCTGTTGCAGGGAACATTGGTACATGCATCATATAGGATTGAGTCTTTGATTGTCCTTCTCGAGTCATCTCTCCCTCGTTGTTGATATATATAGATATGATCATCCAACCACAGTACTCCTTAATAACATTCAGGATGTCTCTATGATGACAACCATATTGGATACTAGTTATGGTTCATGGAGACGATTCCATGAGAGACAAGAGATTAGTTCAGGACGCATCATGTGAGACCATTTATCTAGGTGGATAATTGACATCACCCCTACCTGTTGAGAAGAATACAACCCCAGCTGAGTAGGCTAAGGATGTCTGCAGGTTGAGCACACTTCGTGAGTTCTAGTACTAGAGACCACTGAGGTTCCGCAGTAAGCCCGACCCTCGGATAGTAGAGGTTTGGCTAGAGTCGGTGGCCTGCTAGTCTATAATGGTAGTTTCCGAGAACAGACATTCGAGCACGGACTCTATAGAGAGATCTAGGCTATCATAGTGACCTTTTGAATCCACACCTATGTCGAGGTGAGATAGTATGCACTGGTGGTAGAGAGCTTCCTATCACACCATACAGCTGGTTGTGATAGTGAGTGAAATAGAGTTGAGACATCTACTACAGCTAGCAGAAGCCAAACAACGATATGCCAATGTATGAGATCTTATCATGATCGGTCACAGGCACGTGGTCATATGAGACCCCGGCAGCATATCGAAAGCACAGTGGAAGAATATTGCAGAATTTTTCAATGAAGGTGTGGTTATCTAGCAGACTCACTTAGCGAGAAGTGTGAGAAGTCCTTGACTCACCTAGTGTGGGGAGTTTCAGAGCAATTAATTTCCCTGCAGCTGACCCTAGTGAAACAGGAGGGTACAACTTTTCTTCAGTCAATGGTGTTGACTCCTTCACTTCTTGATCATGTAAGAGATTCTTGGTTGTGATTCATTGACTATTAAATCATGTCTAATCAGACATCCTTAGGTGTTTCACCATATGGATATTCTGAAGGAGGGAATCACGATACTTTGTCCTAGTGACAAACATTGATTCCAGTTGTGACATGTGATGTAGAGGTTCGGTCAGGGATACATGCTTTCCCCCAAGTTCTATCAAGTCGTTTGAGACTGTGTAATGAGATGGCATGGTTTCATATCACCTTGACTTATACCAAATAGTTGGAGTGGGTATATGACTCCTTACATGTGTCGCAATTGAGGAGATACGTGTGTGTTCCTACACACATCATCAACTCAGGAAAGACTTATGAGGGTGGACCAACCCTTTAGTCCATATTCTTTAGCAGCACAGAAACATACAGGCTTCTCTAGGAGCAAGAGAGCTAATTGTGGGCTAGGTATCTAGAGTGCTTTCCCTAGTTTTTCTTTTTGAGGACGAAAATCTTGAAGGAGAGAATAATTTATAGACCCATTTTTTTCTTAATAAGACTTTGGAATATTTCTAAGAATATTTCCAGAGTTTGGCATTGAGACGACGTGCAATTCCGATACCCAGTGTGCCCGGAATTAATTTTATAAAAATGTTAAGTGTTTTTATATTACGCACGCGTGGTTAACTAAATAAAATAGGATATCTCTTAAACGGTTTATCGGATCAGAAATCTGAGACCACAGTTGAGGACAGAACGCAGTGTTTCCCCTAGGAGTGATATAAAATAAGTCGGTGCGGGATGTTAGAACCCCTTGCTGATTGGCGGTGTATTAAATGGGTAAATTAAATAATTAATTTATTCATTTAATATCTCATACCCGAAAATCTCTAGAACAAGAACTCAGATGAAATATCTGAGGCCACCGATGATCTCGGAACGTAGGTTTTACAACAAGAAAGGTATAACCTTTGTTCTCATTGGTTGTTTGGCATATGCGCCATCATGGGAGAATAATCAAATAATTAAATAATCGTTTATTAAGTTATTTAATTTGTTTCTTTTAACCTAGAAAGAGGTTATAAATTCTTGTTTAGAGGGGGTTGGCCTCATAATTTATTTTGGAAAACGATGGTAAACCCTCCCTTCCTCTCCTATCCTTCTCTCCTCGTTGATGAATGAAGGATGAATAACAAAAAAGCCTCAAATCCAATCGAATCGAAGAGCGACGAACACAACATCTTCTTCACATCTTTGTGCAAGTGTGATCCTCATCAATGGTGAATGGATTTTGATGGATGTGATCTTCACCAATGATCGATATGAAACTAAGGTAGGATTTAACTTTGTGGAATCTATACCCCAATTGAATTTTCATGAAGAACGCGAATTAAATGAATTAAGTCGTGGATCGAAAAACCATGGGTTGAATCAATCTCTTATTTTTTTCTTGAAAATATCGAAGTATGATGAATATCTTTTTGTCAATTCCACATGTTATTAATTCTCAAAAACGATGGCCAAACCAAACACGGCCATCGAACCGCACACAAACCATTCCCTTTTCATGTTCATTCTCCATGCGTTCATTGTGTGTTCTTCATCGCAAAATAATTAACCGCATTAAAAACTCAATGACATGTTGAGAGAGGAATACAGACGCTGAGGTCTCGACCTGGGGATCACAAATCTACGGTTGTAACAAATTTTTTTTTGGTTTAGAATTATGATACAATGGCCCGTGGAAGGCGGTGTTGTGGCGGTGCGATTCTGACCAGGGCACGACAGTGGTCTGGCACGTTTGCGGCAGGGTAAAGGGATGTGGTTCTAGGCGCGGCGGTGCGCGATGAGGAATGTGAAGGTAGGTGGAGGTACTAGCGGTGGAATGTGTTTGAGAAACAGGCGGTGTGATAAGGTGGAGGTGTGTCCGCACTAGCAGGAGGCGGTGGCGGATGTTATGATCATGCAGTAGAAGGCTGGGTGATTGGGGCGCCATTCCGGAGAACAAACATCGTGAGAGTAATTTAGATTAGAGAGAGAATGAGATTTGGGAAATAAAAATAAAAAGAAATAATTAAATTCCAAAGGGGTATGATTGGCCATGCGTGAAGAACGAAGTGAGGCGCCCAAAAGAATTGGGTAGATGTGCGTGACATTGGGTATTGTAAGTAAACATATTTAAAAATAATAATATAATAATCATATTATTATATTTGTTGATAAAACACTTTTTCGACCGCAGCTTATTCGTACGACCTCAGTTTCACGAACCGTCTACGGTAGTCTGACCCAGATTCTGAGATGGACATTCGGAGTCCTATATTGGATGTCTTTTTCGGATTTTTGGATTGTGTACCTAAATCGCTCAGAAAATAATAGATTTAATATTTTTATTAAATCTTCGGCCTATTATAACTCATGTGTGCGACGTCTGAATGACTCGCCATCAGCAGTGACGTGACCCTATCTTTAAGACGGTCGATTAAAGTCTAATGTTGGATACAAAATTATGGTTTGTGGATCGGGTCCACGAAACACCCAAAAATAATAACAATAATAATATTACGGGATCTTGTATCCGACATATCTTCCTCATACGATGTCGGAATGACGAACCATCTGTGACGTTGCGATCCAGAAATTATGATGGATGTTTCAAGTCCAATTATAGATATTTATGTCAATGTCGAGGAGGGTGACCCAAGAGGCCTGGTTCACGCGTGTTATGGTGAAATGAAACTTTTTTACCGGCTATCTGTTTTGGACAAATGAGTAGTCCATATAATCTGTTTTCCATGTGGATCACAATGGTGTGACCCATTTGGTTATCTTGTGTCGTTTGAAGTACGATCGGGTTGGATTAAACATGAATCCAATCGGGCCCTCGGCACTAAAATGCCTATATCTTACAGACTGGGCGTCCGATTGACGCACCGTCTCTCGTGTTGGAACCCCTATGACATGGCGGTCCTTCGGGATTATACCTTGTGGAACTTCGTGGTGGTTGAGGTATGACTGATAAACTAAGGAGCAGAACCTGGGTGTTTCTTTTAGTGGGAGCTAGGATGACTATTCCCTTGATGACTCAAGCTGCGAGTATTCCATACTCCTCTGCTCCAGTAGAGATGGGACTCCCCACCTCATGAGTGCGGGTTCGTTTTCCTCTAAGATGTTTTTCCTATATTTGGAGTCAATATTCCACCACGCGGCCAGGCGAGGCCAGTAACGCGGGTCACCCCGTGTACCAATTTTCACGGGTTTACATACATGTGTTGAGGTCATGTACATGCACATGGCCAGCATACATGGAGCGGACCCCAGATACTTTGACAGGAAAGGTGATCCTTTCGACATGCTGTATAGTTGTGTTTTACACAACCAACCTTGTGACACAGGCTGTTGTACACGAGTAGTACCCGGGGTCAGAGGACTCGACGTGTAACCTTTCTACATGCCGTGTACTTTTCCGTACAAGGCTTGATCTTCTTGACCACTATAACTTGGAAATCCTTCGCTTGGGTTAGTGCCCTTTCTTCTCGTTCCCCTGAAGGTCAGACATCGTTTCCTTCTACAGGAGTATGATCCATTTAGCAGGACTTTCTGTGATAGAGTCGGCCTCCCCCTGTGAGGCCCGAAGCGAGATCCTCTATCCATTTCTGACCCTAGCTAGAGTCATGCATCGACATGAGCAACTCTACCGGTATTTGATCCTCTAACTAGCTGGTGAATCACCTAGCTGGTGAATCCGGATGAGTCGCGGTATCTTCTATGGCCCTGGAAGTGATCCTCATCTGTGTATCGTGATATTTCCCACCAATGATTGTGTCTCCTGTAGTGAGTACTTCTATATATCGTGATCTTACCACGTAGGATTGTGTCTCTTGTAATGAGTGTAAATAATTCTCGTGATGTTTCCCGATGAACAATACTTCTCGGACGGATGTCATCAGTGCTATCAGACTCGTGGAGTGTGTTCTCCCAGAATGAGTACTTCGTAGAATCTTTGAACTGAATCCCTAGACGAGGTACGTTGTTGTGTAACTTTTCTCTAGACTACAAGTCTGATATATGCGTATATCTAATTGCCCTGGTTATATGTATGGGCATATGCCTAGTGTGAGCTGTGAAATGAAGATCTCATTACTCTCTCGTATGGGTTTCGTTGAGCGATCATATCTATTATTGGGTGGAGCTGTACTCTTTTTGTTCTCTCTTTTTGTACCTTGTTCTCTCTTACTGCTCTCCACTTCAGTACATCTATTGTTGCTCCGTTGAGCTTTCAAGGCATCCTACTGAGTATTCTTATACTCACCCCTACTTGGGCTGTACTCGCATTTGGCAAGCCCTTGCAGACGACATATATGTTGATCGTGACATTAGAGGAGATTCGGGATACGGGGTGCTTGGACTGCGTGTGGTTGTGGTATCTTTGGATTATGGAGTGGGACTCTTCCAGATGTTTTACTTTTTCACCTAATGCCGGGTTGTGGCACTTTTCTAGTTGGGTGTGTATTTTTTCCCCTTTCCCTTTCATCATTACTTTTCCTATACTTGTACTGTTAGAGGTTGATGCATTTTTGGTTGGTTCCATTTTTATAGTAGTGTGGAACCTTGATTTCTTCTTTTTCTCTGCACTTTTTCATTTATTTAGCTGCGTGTCTGTGTATAGGTTCTTAGTAAAAGGCCTCCCTGAGTTTGGTGTGCCTTCGGCGCTAGTCGGCATCCCCTGACCTATGGAGGTGGGATTGGGGTAGTTTCGGCTCGAGCCCTGGTACGGGTCGGGTCGTGACAAAAATTAACATAAGGGTATGAATACATGATCTTAACTTTTGAAAGGTCATTCCCATCATATCATAGGTCATACTCATTATTCATGGTGTATATTTGAATAGTTCAAAATACATGAATCATAATGGAATCAATGAACCCAATCCATAAGAGAATCGCATTTTTATTGGATTATGGAAAAAACATGTGAACGACATTAAATAGAATCTAGTTCATTCATTAAATTAAGGAAAAGAAATCAAGACTTTCATTAACTTATGGACAGGAGACCATGAACATTCATAAAATTATAGACATGAAATCTTGGTCTATCCATAAACTAATGGCAATGATATTTAGGTCTATACATAGACTCAGGGATATAAAATCCATGGGAACTCGTAATGTAAGGAACATGAAAAAAAATTCAATGAAAAGAAGTTCAAGAAAGAAATTAGGTTCATGCATAACATGTTTATCTCATGAGTTATATATATTTACCCCATAAATGGGAGTGATACATATTTCCAGGCCAATACATCACATAATTTTTGACCTAAAATTTCAGATAGAGCCATGAGTGGGCTAGTTTGAGGAAAATGAAGGCATTTTGGGGCATAAATGATAACTCCACGACACAAGAGGAAGTTTTGCACAAAAATTAGGTAGTGCGTGAATGATTCCCCTCAGTGTGAAAAACCTTACATGCCCAATGTTTCATCAAATGAAGGATTCTACGATGACCTACCACAAACACACCAAGGCACTAGAATGCATGAGTCCAGGAGTGCGTGTAGTATTTCTTGTGGTGCACAAACTATTGTGTTCCCAATGCAACGTAAATGGAAACATTTCGCGACATCCTTCTCCAAAAAACCTGCCATGGCATGGGCATGAAGGATGAATGTATTGTGTGAAAGTTTATCATGTGGCATGCAAACCCTTATGTTCCCAATGTGATGTCAAATGATTTTTTGCATGTATCCCCTCTTTCATGCCATATCCAGGGTTTTCAGTAATAAAATGAGGTGTAACCACACCCTTTTATAATGATTATAGAAGATTAACTGAATCTCTGCAGCACAGAAGTTACCTCTTCCACGATCGCATAGAAAAAATTAGGGTTTCAAGGTATTGGATCTTGTGTGATAGGTCACCTAGGGTGTTGGGACAAATTTGGATGGATAAGGAAGCAAGAAGAGTTTGTTGTTATAGAGTGTTGTTTTTTGTTGTTTAAGAAGCTAAATCAATTCACATTGTAATGAAATCAGAAACCATATGATGCTTTGCTGATATGTATTTCAAAAATATCATAAGTTCGGGGAACTTGTGATGCAAGACTCATGAAATAAAGGGGGACAAATGATAATTCCAGTCATATACAGTTTCGATTGGAAGGAATCATGCTGCTGGAAGATAAGGAAGTTTTAGTAATTTACAAATCTGATATGTCAAAGGATATATATCACAATAGTGGAGTTAATGATGAAAGCTGAAGAATGGTTATGGGAAGAAATAAAGAGAGAAATTACAAAGGAACGGACAATCTAAAGGCGGTACAAAAGAATAGTTTAAGGTGGCACTATTTTCCAGTGTTTGCCAAATTTTAGGGCCTGAAAATCAGGAGATGAAGATTTGTTTTTGGCAATGGATGTTGCATGAAAGATTAAATATGGTTTAGATTTTTTGTGCACAAGGCATGATTCAAGGTCAAAACATCGAAAAATGACAATGGAATACAGTGCACGAAAAAAATGGGCCGAGTGCACGAAAAAATGAAGGTCGAGCAAAATTTTTGTGAGATGAGCAAAATATTAGAGGGACACATGAAATATCAAAAGGTTGCACGAAATATATACTAGATGTATGAAAAATATAGGTGTGCCTGAAATATCAACGTGATGCGCGAAAAATGAAGGCTGCGTGAAATATTGGTGTGGTGCGTGAAATAGAGGAATGATGTTTTTCATGCAAAAGGTGTTTTGAGATCAGAAGATAGAAAATTGGAAAAGGAAAGAGGTGTGTGAAAAATTGGATCAATGTGTGAAATATGATGTTGCATGAAAGAGTTTTTTACGCTCATGAAGAGGGTTTTACTCATGGATTAGTGTTTTTCGTGCAGGGTTATAAAGGCCTATAAATATGAGTTGAACCCCTCTCATTTGTTAATGCTTGAAACATAGAATAAATCCTGAGATCTAGTGGATGTGAAATTATATGCTAAGTGAGTTGTGTGAAAATAAAGGAGTTTTCACAAAAAGAGGACAGCTGCACGAAAAGAGAAAAATTGGCGTGAAAAGAGAGAAGTTTCACCAAAATAGAAAAAGTTGCGCGTAAAAGGGAAGTTGCGCAAAAACGTTTTTCATGCCAAAATAATATTTTTGAATGCAAGGCATTTGAATTGTGCGTAAGATATCCTAAAGGATGCATGAAAAATTTGGGGTCTTTTCACATATTTAGTTCTGTGCATGGGAGTTCTTACCTGTTTCTTGGTAGGAATGTAAAGATTTTTACTTTAGAGAATACAACAGTTCTATTATAAAGAAGCACTGAAATACAACAATTCACAATTTGTGATAAGAGGGTGCACACATGCTTGAAAATTGTTTTCCAAGTGCTACATGAGTGTAAGGGTATATCCTACTCATTGTATTCAACATCAAAGTAATTTTTTCTATTGGATTGTGTGGTACTGGATGGTTTCCATACCATACCAAGGACATACCTACTCTTGTTTAGTAGTGAACCTTGTAAATCTTGTGTTCCTATGGTTGTGTGTGTTCGGTATGGAAGAAAATATTTAACAGGAGGCAAAGGTTGTTTCAAAAATAAGGGAACATAGAAAAGAAAAGATATCACTGATTCCCCCCTCCCCCTCTTAGTGATACTTGGATCCTGACTTGGAACATAATAGGGTTCCTACTTTGGGTTGGACCTTTTGGGCTTGATCATAATCCATTTCAATTTACCCTAACTCTTTTGATCTCATTTTATCCCTCTTACACAATATTTCCCCTCGCATCAGACTTATTTTACATGCATTCATCCAGTTTGTGCACAGCTGTCCCATCTTGCGCACAACCTCTCATCTTGTGTGCATCCCTCCTTGTGCACTCAATGTGTCCTCTTTACCCTAAAGAAACATGTATGAGCCCCTCTTACACGTAAATCTCTTTTCTCACACATAATTATCCTATATTACCTTCCAGGATCCTACGACGTGACTTCAATTTCCCTTGGGCAGTACTTTACATTGTGTGTCTTAGCCTTATTCTTCATAACATAGAAACACTAACCTACCATTTCTTCTTCACATAGCCACACTAGAGTGGCCCTTCATTTTATCACCCTACAACACCGCATCTCCACAGAATTTTCTGTGCCTTCCTTTCCCTAAGGGTTAAAGCATGATGGTTATGTTAGTCCTAGAGGATGAGTGAACCCACCTCCTCCGAGAAGCAGGGCATCAAAATTCTAGGAACCATCGTACTCAACACATGACATTAAAATATAGCCTCACCTTGGTAATTACACACGGGTACCCCATCTTAGATGTTCTATATGCCTACTCATCTCTACATGAGTGAGGTCTTACTCACTTGGAATAAGATACAGTTTATTGTAGCAGAGTCTGTCTATGGGGAAGGGAACCATCTTGGTGTAAGGCCTGATACTTTTTTGAAGGATGTTGCATCCATGCTCTTCCTCTCTTCTTCAGTGCCATAGACTAGTAGAGAGATGGCCACAAGGACCTTCATTATCTTATCCCTCTCCCTTTAGGATTTTTATCCATTGGGGATCTATCTTGGAGTAAGTCCCAATATCCATCTCCCTGGACATTTGACCATGCGTAAGACCCTATTTCCTATTTGGGCCTCTAACCACGTGTAAGCCCCACTTCACTTCCCACGGATTCACCTTTCAGGATGTGATCATCCGGTATTTGCTACCTCTTGTTTCTCACACTGATCATGACACACATGGGATTAGAGTAAGAATTGACCCTGGAATCCTTCATGGTCCTCCTTAGAATGTAATCCCCAAACCATCCCGAACTATGTGTACTTTTATCCTTGTATCCTAGGAAGGGTACATAGGAAGCCACCCTATGGTTCAAGCCCATCACCAACTTGTCTCGACCCCCTTCACGTCAGTTCACCATTATTCTGTATGACATTAAACTGTATCCACCATCTTGAAATATGTGGACTTTGATCCTTGTCTCCTAGGTAGGGTATGTATGAATCCTCCCTCTTGTTCAATCCCAACACCTATTTTTCGCAACCCCCTTCACGTTGGTTCACCTTCATCCCACATGATATTAACTATATCCACCATACAAAACGATGTGGAATTTGATCCTTGTCCCCTAGCAAGGGTATGTAGGAAACCTTCTTGTTGTTCAAGACCAACACCCATCATTCCCGACAACTTTACATTGGTCCATCCGTGTCCCACAAGACGTTAAACGGTATGACCCTTTTTGTCCCTCAAGATGTTAAACTGTACCCATTTGGACTACGTGGGTTTTGATCCTTGTCTCCCCAACATGGTACAAAATAAGCCTCCCTGAGGTCCAATCCCAATCGACGGTAATCTATTGTGTTTCCATATCGATGGTAAACCATTGTTTTTCCCATTCAACGGTAAGCCTTTGTGTTTCCTAATCTACATTAAGTAATTGTGTTCCCCAATTGATTGTATATCATAGTGTTTCCCAATCAAAGGTAAGTTATTGTGTTTCCTAATGAACTGTAATCCATTGTGCTTCCCAATCTATGGTAGGTCATTGAATTTTCATATCAACGGTAAGTCGTTGTGTTCCCTAATCGACATTAAGTCATTTTTCCCAATCAGTTGTAAGTTGTTGTGTTTCCCAATCGAAGGTAAGCCACTATGTTCCCCCATTAATGGTAAGCCATTGTGTTTCTAAATCGATGTTTATCCATTGTGTTTCCCAATCGATGGTATGTCATTGTATCCCCATAAAGTGGAAAGCTGTTGTAGTCCCCAATCTAGCAGTAATTCTTTGTACCCCCATCCAGCAGTAAGCCATTGTAGTCTACAATCGATGGTAAGTCATTGTAGTCCTCTTTTCTAAGACCCACATCTCTAGTTTTCCACCGGGTGTCAAACCGACCCATGCTGTTATCCACACTTAAGCCTCAGTATACCATCGGGTTTTTGTCCTATGTGTACACACTGATTCTATACCCCCATTTTGAACTACGTGAGCATTGATTCTCTGCCTTGAAAATATTTAGGATACCTCCCGAAGGTTAAATCCCATCACTCTTATTTCATAGTAGTATGTCCCTCAATCCTATGTGTTTCGGGAAGGCCATTCCCTAACCCAGAGGTTCCACTTCCTACGGTTCCCATCCATATGCCCATTCTCATAGGTCACCTCGTTAGGTGCCCCATCGCCCCACTGAACTATGTGGACATTGATTCCATGTCATGAGGGTAAGTAGGAATTCTCTTCAAGTCTGAATCCCCAAATCATTGTCTCCACCACTTCTGCTCCATCTCACTCTCTTTTCACTCTCAACAATCCATATCCACCCCAATTCTTACTGGGGATGCCACATCCCAATGAGATCATTTCACCCACTTTCTCGTTGTTCCTAGTAGTAATTGGGTAATTAACCACACGTTTTCCCATAGCATCAGCGATCCATCATAGGGTTTCAACCATATGATCCACTCCCATATATGTTTTTATTAGTTTGATCTATCTCCTCTAGATTCTAAACTCATGGAATACCCTATGTTAAACATGTGAAGATGAGGAAAACCTCAAAGACATGCCTATGGAATATAATTCCTCTCATTCGATGTGGGATTAATTGGGCTTCTGTTCCCTCAATAATCTCTATAATAAGGGTAAGAAACACATTCATATCAGTGTTCTAGTAGGTAGACATGCATGTGATGTCCAACATGACTACTCCCCCGACCGATGGTTGCTACCCTGACATGACCCCATGGAATATCCTGACCGAAGCAGTGTAATTAATTAGTGTCAATGAAGACATGGAACTGAGAAGAGTTACATGAAAAAAATATTAAGTATATGAGAGATACACAAACTAGGTAATGTGTTACGAAGAAGAATCCACAGAATAGGGAACCAACATCCCATTATCTCATTTCGATCATGGAGAAAACGTCCTTGAATAAGATACTGATGATGCCTTCCTTTGGAAATCAGGAATGCGACGCAACAATCATCTCTTCTTTCAAAACAGAAAGGTGTGATCCCAAGTGAAAGCATTAGAAACAAAAACGGTGATCCTGACATGAAATTATTCTCTCTAATGTCGATATTAGTAGCGCTCAAGACATTAGTGGATTTGTGTGTCAATGAATCCAGTTATCTGGAACCAGGTCCTGCCATGAAAATAGTGGTCCTGGCATGAAACTCACCAAAAATTGGGGAATTTGAACATTAGACATCCCAGTATATGACTTTTTCAGCATGGATCCTTCTTACCAACCTTGTAAGATGGAATGGATCTGTGGAACTAGACATCACTTTCATTCTTTCATCAATAACAATTAAATCTCTGTACTTTGAAGGACCGAATCTATCATGATAGAAAACCAATCACCACCCACCCACCAACACAATGTAAAGGGAAACATCAATGTGGGAATCTTGCTCGGTCTCATCTCCCCCATGGTAGCCTCCACATCCATGAATACTGGGAACCCACACCCATATCTCCATCTAAATTAATTTAGAGAGGGGTAATTAACGACCTCGTTCAATGATACAAGGAATAGGGGATTCTCCTAACTCAGGATGTGTCCATCAAAGACATATAGGATTCTATAACCCATCACCACCACCTCCACTGAGGGTCGCATCGGGATCCACTGCTCCCTACTCCGACGTATAATCATTTCAGGAGCCTCTCCCTAGAACTCTTCGATGAAACAATCCCCTATGCCAATAAGGTGAGGGAATCTTATTACAACCAAACTGGAATCCCATTCTATGGGATTCCATATAAGGCTTCTAACAAGCCACGTCATCGCTAGCACTCGGTCCCACGGGCTGAGGAGCAGGTGAGCTAGGCGCTAGCACCACCAAACCAAGTCCGCTTAACCTGATGATAGTGTCAACCACAGGCTATGGAGGATGCCCTTCGAGGGGCGTCAACATCAATGGCTATTGTGGCCCATGCCATCACTGATTCGTACCATCATCCCCCTGTTTATGTCAATCAGGGGCACTCATACGCTCATCTAGGATCGAGGCCCCAACCACCCCACAAGAAGACTGGGACGACTCTCTTGGTCGCTGACAGTAGTGGAACCCATTACGGGTCAACCCATAACATTGAATTCCATTACAGAGGTCCTCCTCGTACCTCCCCAATGAGAATGCTAGTCCATCCCACTCCCAATATTAGTGTGGAGTCCCTCCCCTTTCCACCTTCAATCCGAATGAGGGACCTCCCCAATGAAATGACACCAAGTATTGAAACCTCTTCCGCACCAATGAACATAGGTATGGAGATATACCTCCTGTCAGAGGTCACTGATGTGAAGATGCTTCTCATCCAGTCAACTGTCAATGTGTTGGCTTACCAATTACCATACAGCAACCGGTGAAGGTCCTATTCATCTTAGAAATTAGAGAAAATGACGTTATCCTTTCTTCATGGGCACCCAACATGGAGGTCCTACATGTGTTTGGCTCAACCAGTATGAGGACCCTCCACGCATTGACACTAGAAAAGGAAATAAGCATGGAGGCCCTAACCATGCTCTCACCAGCTCCAAAGGAGGCCCTACCTTCTCTAGTACATCCTTTGGAGATTCCCTCTATACTTCAGCTAGTGGACATGGAGGTCCTCTCCATGTTATCTTTGACATCGTTCTAGGTTCTCCTCACACCCCAACTAACCTAGAAGGATGTCCTCTCTACCCCAACAACAATTCAGCCGAAGGTATACCTTGAGTAAACCTATCCCAAAGAGCCATACCAAGGAAGGTGGGAGGGTTATCGACACCATATAAAGAGGGCTGAGAAGATTTATACTACAATTTGGCTTGTCTGATTCTCCAATTCTGAGAAGGAATGAAATTCTATAATGGAACTCTCACCTCGATCTTCTCTGGAGAGGGTCGGGGTAGGAACATGACGTATCTTCCTCATCCATCCAAAATGTGAGGTCCACAAGATTCCAGCCTCCCTCCATAGATACATAAAAGAGGAGGAATATTTGGCCCCTTCACAGTGTTTTGCCGTGAAATCCTACATATCATTAACAGGGTCATTTTCTACCTTAACTAGAGGACATGGGGAGTTATTCTTGAGATCAGTAAAGGATGAACAACAGCATGTCCCACCATTAGTAACCATATCCCATGCACTAAAATCAGTGTTCTCCAAACCATCTTATAGAGACATAGGTTCTGATTCGTCGCATTCATCATTGGATAGCATAAGATGTGGTGGCTTTTCAGCTCGTTCTCTGTATTCTCCACCAGACAACCTACCATCTCAGCAATCTGCTCCAATTCCATTGCCGGTCCCGCATCCAACCCTAGTAATGAGTGGTGAAACCATGGTCCAGATCCTGAGTCTAATCCAATGATATTTTAGGGTATTATCATAGTTGATCATTTCCTAGAGATGTTCAAGCCAATTGCGACTACAAATTTAGTGCCCCAGAATCGCTTACTCAGGAGGAAGTCACGTGGTTTCACCAAACCCTATGGATGACATACTTCCATATTGATTATCAATGATTGAATTACCCCAATATTTGGGCACACATTGAATATATTTACAAGAAATGTTGTATGGTCGACTTGGACATGCTCCCCATGGCCAAGCGCCCAGAGTCACCTGGTCACCATCAGACCCTCCAACAACAATGTGTTCAGAGATTTAAAATGCTCTGCATAATTATCAAAGAGGATTCTCCGGACATTTAAGTCCATGGTTGGGGGCAGTATGTTTCCTTATATCTTATTTATCTCTGGTGACAGCCTTAATTTTTAGGCGATATTGAGGATATTCCTTCATGAAGAGTCACAGTTAACACGATAGATCTATCAGAGGCGGAGAATGAGATAGAGATTCGTAATGATAAATTACCCCATTGGGAGTGCCACAACTATTAGATCCATAGTGAAGGGTTACTTTCAAGTAGATAAAACTATTGGGTCATCCTATGCCCACCAAGGCATTATTCCTCAACCGGAATCCCGGTATGGACACAGAGCACATTTCAGACGTTAGACCCTCAACCCTGTCTGGATCGGTTCAGAAGATGAAAGATGATCTTGAAAATGCCGTATTGCATCGAAAACTCATGGAACATTAGAAAATGGTTGATGACCTCCTTGTCTAACGTTTCATGGAGAAGAGGCCAGACTACGGTGATCCTCAGCCAGGGTAGAAGGGGCAGGTACAACTTTTCCTAGTGAGTTTCTCATGGTTGACCCTGACCATCATACAAATTTAGTTTGGATAGTGGTTGGAACTTATGGAATGAGAGCATGGTATGTTTCTCAAAATCCACCTAAGAGGTGTGATAATCCCCAGGATCTGTCTTAGGTTACCCGAGATACTCCACCGGTCATCCCTCTAGCCACTCCATGAGCGGTCATGCCAAATTATCATGTTGAAGAACATGCCAATGCACTAGTGGTCAGGGAACCTCATCAATATAAGAACCCCCACCTACATGATCTGATAGTGGAACACATTGCTCATCTTGAGGCATTGGAAACGTGAGGAGTGTAAATCCCACCTGATGGAAAGGCATATTTGGTATGGGTTGACGATATTCCATCACCCCCAGGTTTCAGAAATCCCACCTTCTCCCACTTTAATGGGATGAGTGACCCGTTACAGCATCAGAACAAACTTCATCTAAAGTAGAGGACCCATGTTGGGAACTCCAGTGCAGCAAGAGGCCACAAAAATCCAGTGTTTTGTATAGAAATTGTAGGGGCCTACATTTGTTTGTTACAACCAACTACCCATCAAGTCAGCCGCTGCTTGGGAAGATCTTCATATACAGTTTTGTTACCAGTTCAGCTCTACCACCTGGAAGACAAGTATTTTAGACCTCTTCAAGTGTAATTAGAACCCTAAAATGTTCATCATAGACATTGGAACCCAGGGGAAAGGCCTCACCCACTCCTTGGATATGCCACTGAATCAGGAACAGTTGCTGACAATGTGTGTGGGGAATTTAAAGAATGAACTGGTCCCCTCTCTCATTAGTCAGAAATTCCATTGGGGATTCCGAGACTTCTCTAATAAGGCCCATCATCTAGAGGAATCCATATAGCAGGCCAAGATGGAACTTCTATTTCCTCATGAAATTCCCGCAAGAAAAGACGCTATGGTTAAGACCACTGTGGTGGCACAAATAGAGGCCAATATGTAATTGGAGTTATTATCAGTGCATACAACTCCACAACCTTGCAGAGGCCTACCCCCTCAATCATAGCCTCGTGCCCAGTAGCATCCACCTCAGAATCAGCAGGTGCCCCCATGTAACGCGCCACCAACACCTTGGGGAGATAATCAGGTTTCACCACTTTAACAGGTTCCAAAAGCCCCTCATTAGAGTCTGGCTCCTAAATTCGTCTTCACTGTTAGAAGAAAATGGACCTTCTGATTCAATGAGACACAGGTTCATGATTATTTCCAATGTTCCATAAAATAGGTAATTATATGGTTTCTTGAATTTAGGTGGCCAGAATAGGAGGATCTTACTGATCACCCCAATTACTTCCCCTATCACCAGATCCTCAGGAATAATGTCAAATAGATATATGTGTTTAAAGAATTTCTTCAATACCAGGGTGATGAAAACATAGTCAGGTTTGGCCCAGCTCCGGCATAAGTGTCATGTGTCTTTATGAAGCCCGATAGAGGTAGTGACAACAAAGGTGAGTGACATCAAGTTCCTAACGATGGGTCCCAGAAGTATGATGACTGGATGGCTTGTAACGAAGTTGATCATTCACATGATATTATCTGTGCATGTCCAAATCGACCAGAGCCTTCCAAGGATTCCACATCACCCACATCCAATACTTATTTATTAATGGATCAACCTCCCTCTTCTCTGAAGAGAAAGTATTAATGACACAAGGGAAAACAAATTCACTCACCGATGTCATCTTCAGCCCGTACTATCAGTGACTTCATGCCCTTGGAGATAGATATTCCCACAAGAATCCTTCCAGTGGTGGGGGATTCTTCAAGTGAAGATCATGTTTACTCCTCGGTTAATACCATTGAGATGGTAAACCCCTACGTGATTTCTAATGGTGAGGATCGCAAGACAGATCCTCCAAAAGTTCCCATCCATTGGCAGCATCAACAGGGCTATGTAAATATAGGTCGTCAGAGTGCCTTTGTCAGTACATCCAGGAAGGATGTGCATGACACTGAAACTAGACAGTAGGCCCATCATAGAGTTCAACATGCGCAGCCTTCCCATATGGTATTATTGGGTCCGACATCGCCGCCATTAGTGTTACATGATGTGGAAGAGACGCCTCGAACACCCCATGATCATCCACGTTCTGTTAAATACTATACTAAGTCATCTGAAAAACATCTGGTAGTAACTTGACGAGCTTCAACTAACGAGCAGCAGGACATTCCCAGCACTAGCCAGCCATCGTTTCAACCAAAAGGGCCCATCATACCGCCTCCTGCATAATGAAATCCTATAAGCAGTAGTTCATTCTTGGAAAAGAATTACAATATACTTAAGAATAATTCTAGTATTCCATTGATTATCTATATACTTGAGGCTCTTCTCCTGTTAGTGGATATGCTTGAGTCCCCAACCGAAGCATTAATAAGTTCCCTATAGTATGAGGTAGAGGTAACAACTACATAAGCCTTCCATGCTAAGGTAGTCCAGCATGTTGAATGTGAGGAAATTATCTATTTATCTAGAGAAGATGATGGATATCCCAAATAGGGGAACATCCTCCCACTATACATCACCGGCCACTTTATGTCATGGAGGTTCATCATTGTCTTGTCGACAAAGGCTCTGGGATCAACCCAATCCTAAACTATACACTTTAAAAATGGGGCATTCTGAGGATGATCTAAGCCCCTCTGACCTAAGAATTCAAGGTTATGATAGGAAAGAATAGATGCTAGTTTGAATGATCCACCTGAAGACCCAGTTATGTGGCTTGGTAGCCATCACACAGTTCATGGGTGTCTCTCAGGAATCACCTAAAATGGGTTGATGGGTAGGCCAAGGAATAACCTACATGCGGCAGTCCCTTCATCAAATCACTAGTTACTTAAATGCTTCCTTAATGGTCAAGTGGGCATATTCCAAGGTGTTGAATCCCCCTTTACCTCTTTTAAATCCATCTACCTGTATGTAAACTATTACAATTCCAAGGAAAAGAAGTTTAAGGCTAATGAGGTTGAACACACTATGGATGTGACTGGCATGTGGACAGGCCTGGATGATGCCTACATTTTTCCAATCCACTGATTGGAGGCTACAACCATGAATATGGGGTAATGAAACATTGTTTCTGGAATGAGGTAGGATCAAATTACCAGTTATATCAAACACCATAATATCACCTTGTATTCCTACAATAATCATGCACGAGTGATCCCAGAGCCCCCTTCCCCTATAAGGTATCGGGATGTCTCCCCATGGCAACACCAATACGCCATAATTGCTTATTTCACAGAGATGTGATAAACTAGATCAATCCAAAATGATAATATTGATTATATATCATCAATTGTATCCCATTGGGCCAAAGAACATATGGGATGTGATAAAAAAATTTCATCTCTATGGTATCGGCAAAGAAGGAGTCCCCTAATGCAATGTCTACCGCCGCTCATGCTAGAACCAGTTTCCCATCGGGATCTTTTGACTCATAAGAAAATCCTACCACCAAGGATCCATCCTCCATGAGTGAAGAATAATATTTGGAAGATGAACCTTTTGATTTTGAAGAGGGAATCTCTTCCACAGTCGATGAACTCGTATAGGTGAACCTCAATAGCATGATGAATCCAAACCCCACATTGATTTGTGCCACTATGCATGTCAAAGAGAAAAAATAGTATGTGGACTTCCAAAATAAACATATTCATGTATTTTTTTTTATTGTTAGGATGAAATTATAGGACTAGATCCTCAAGCTTTTGTGCACTGCCTCACCATTCGGCAATTCACCACAGGTCAAACAATCCCCCAAGTAGATGAAGCCTTCTCATGATGACATGGTTGAGGTTAATGCTGATAATCTGATCAGATCTAATTTCATAAATGAGGTCCAGTACTCCGGATAGTTAGCCAACATTCTACTCTTCAAGAAGAAAACCATACAAATCAGGGTCTACATAGGAATTTATCACAGAGTTGTTTATTGATTCCACCATTGGGTTTTAGGTTCTCTAAATCATGGATGGGTATTAAAGGTATAACTAGATTTGAATGGCCACAAAGATGATGATTCTATAGCCTTCAGGGCACCATAAGGTACTTTTTTATACCGGGTAATGCCCTTCAGTCTAAAGAATGCGGGTTCCACCAATCAGCGTGCCATGAATCACATATTTAAGCTGATCCTCGGGAAATTTGTGGTATTATACATGGGTGATTTGGTGGTCAAATATCACTAGCATCATGACCATCTCAAAGTCCTTTATAAATTTTTCATCTTTTGTTGTTATCTCTATCTCAAGATGGACCCATTTTTGTGTGCCTTCAGGGTCACATCTAGAAAGATTCACGGCTTTGTGGTCAAATATAGAGACATTGAGACCAATACGTAGAAGATTATGGACATCATTCAGATGTCTCCTCTGAGAATCATTAGGGAGGTTTGTGGTTTTAAAGGCCACTTGGCCAATATATGTTGACTCATCATGAATTCGGTCAGTAAGTGTATTCCCATTTCTCGGATCATGAAGAAAGGCACTGTCTATCAGGGGGTTGAGGAATGTCAAAATTAATTCGAGGAAATGAAGTTATACTTACTACAACCTTTGGTCCTGATAACACCAATTTCTGGAAAGTTTATGGTCCGTTTTTTGACCACCATAGAATGATATCTTGGTTCCCTTCTTTCCCAGAATAACAATGAGGGAATGGAGTATGATCTCTACTAACTTATCTTTATGCTCCTCGATACAGTGACCAGATACTCTTTTTTCAAGAAACTCCACCTTGCACTGGTATTCACAGTTCAAAAATTGCTAAATTACTTGCATCACCATGAGATTTAGTTAGTGTCGTGAGTGGATCTGCTGAAGTACATCCTAAACCGCCCCATGTTGAAAATCCATTTACTTTAGTGGGCAGTAATTCTCTAGTAGTTTGTCATCATGATTGTAACCTAGAAAGATATTAAAAGACATGTATTGGTAGAATTACTTTCCACCCATCCATCCCCCATGGACCAGTATCTACATCTTGATTTTTCTGATGAGGCAATATTCTCAGTATACCAAGTCATTTTGTATAGGCAAATTCACTTTGATGTCGCTTCCCAAAGCCCTATGGGTAAAAGTCTCAATGACCCCAGAGTCAACAAATTGGGCCTTGGTATCATCTTCATTACTCCAAAACAAGCTATTATTCCATATTAACTCCAGATGTTAGAAGGTTTTACCATCATTGAGGGAGAGTTTCAGGCCCTCATTACTGGCCTCGAGCTGGCCCTCGAGATAGATGTTCCCCACTTGCATGTGAAAGGGGACTCTAAACTAATCATCAAACATATAAATGGTGACTATGTCATCAAGATTCTAGAGTTTGTACCACTATTTAAATGTACCGTCTAGCTGATGGCCCAGTTATATTCTTGGCCAGAAGTTACCCATGGCCCTCGATCCCAGAATGATGGAGCCAAGGCCTTGGCTAGCCTTGTTGTATCTCTTATGAAGCCAAATTAGGATGACATGATTATCCACATGTCAAACCAGAGAGTCATCACCCCTATCACTACAGATGATGAAGATATCCCACAGGTAAGAAACATTACCACTGGGGCCTCCACGTCAGGACCTACAGGTCCCCCAAATGCAATGCTAGAAGTGACTCTCGACTGGAGGACCCCCTTTACTGAGAACCTCCAGCATGGTAGTCTCCCAGTAGATCAAGTCGATTGTGAGCGAATCTGACTCTATGCATTGCAGTTTACCCTAGAGAGTGGTCCCAGTCTAGAGAATATCTTCTAAAACCATGGGTTTGATGGATTTATCCCCTATTTCATTCATTGAGATGAGATTCCTAAGGTCATTCAAGAGGTTCATGTCGGTCCCTATGGGCCTCATCAGACTAGGCCGAAACTATCTCACCAGATCTGAACGTTGGGGTATTTTTTTCCCTTCATGATCTATGACTATATAGTGTTTTTCAATATGCGTCTTTGCAGGAAAAATCAATGTCAACTTTGTTGATCGGCCCAGAGAGCCTCTCCACACTACCAATTACACTTGGCTCATTTCGGTCTAGGGACTCGATGTCGTGGGACCATATCCACCAGTGACATCTCGCCAATCCAGGTTCATCCTAACTACTACGGATTTCTTTTCCAAGTGGGAATAATAAGTTCCTCTCAAGGAAGTAAAGGACCATTCTGTCCCAGAATGTGTGAGCTCCAACATCATCTACCGATTTGGAGTCCCTCACGACATCCTCTCTTATAACAACATCAAATTCTGGGTAGGTTAGTTGAAGAAACTGTATGCCAAGTACAAAATACCTTTTAACCATACCTCCAACTATCACATTAAAGAAAATGGGAAGATCAAGGAATTCAACAAGACCCTCTATAATATCATGTAGAAAATGGTAGGTTCGAAGAAGAAGAGTTGGTCGGAAAAACTACCCCACACACTTTGGGCCTATCAGACAACGACCTGAAATTTCACATAGGTGACCCCATATTCCTTGGTGTATGAAATTGAGGCCGTCCTTCCCATCGATAAACAATTGACTTCATTACATACAACTATCTATGATAAGGAAGCACCAAATAAGGTTGTTGAAATCAATCTGGCCAAATTGGAAGCTCTTGACAGGAACATGCTTCATGTCTTGCACAATCTGGAAAGGAACCAAAACAGGATAGCCATAGCTTTCGACAAGAATTTTCACCTCTGATCTTTCTTATAAGGTGAATAGGGATTTGATCTGAGAACTCCGATGATACCCTGTAGGAATCCACCCATGATAGAGCCTAAATGGGAGGGACCACACATCATTCACAAGGATTACCCAATGATGCGTACTCCATGGTTAGCATATATAGTTATCATATAACTCCTCCCACCAATTTCAAATTCATTTATGAGTACTTTTCTTGAGTAAGATAGGGTCCTACATGACCATAAACTATTATGTCCTACATGAATTTAAACTGCTTTGTTGTCCCACATGATGATAAACTAAAAAATGGTCTGAGATCTATGACCATAAAATAAGATCAATATGGTCCCACAAGACCATAAATTGTTGTGTCACCACCAAATGATGCCAAAATGTGTGATTATTCCAAGATGAAAGATGGAAATCTATTCAAAACTCATCCTTCATGATTTTAAACTATGAGTGGTCGATATTCCATTATGGTCTGAGCTCTACTACCTTAAACTAAGATCTCCCTATATCCTTTGTCCTACAAGAAGTTAAACTGCACCTTCAAAAACTATGCATGGCTTGATTCCCATCCTTATGGGATATTTAGGAATTCTCGGACACCTCATCTTAGAGTCCATCCCCTAAATTCTTCTCTCTCACAATCCCTTTGGGAGTAGTTCGCTCAGAAGATCCCACATGGTGTAGCATATACTTCTTTGTCCCCATCATGTCATGGCTACGATGATCACACCATGAAGCTCTCCCCATTCTTCTATACTCCCACATCCTCACCGCACGCCTTTAAACTACATGGCCCTTTCAAAAATATGTATGGCTTTACTACCATGCTTATGAGATACATATGAATGCTCAAACATTTCATATGTAGGTCTATCCCCCAACTTTATGATCTCCCCTTGGGTCGAAACACATAATGTGGTGTAGACTTCTGCCCTTACCCATGTCAAGTTTATCATGACCACACCATGTATCCCTCTCCCTGGAGATCTCAACCTTTTTATCATCATACATGATGTTAAACTACACAGGCATGTTCATGCTTCACACATCCCCTATATTTTCATCTTTATCTAATTTCACATCCAAAAGGACCCCCGAACACATTGATTCTAGGCCTCAGGTCCCTCCTACAATTTCGGGATAATGTACTAGAGGAACTTAATCAACAAATTGATACATGTCCGACCTTGAAAATATGGTTAACGGTCGACGTTCATTTGTTGTTCCCATTTCTGGTCACTCGATGTGAATGATGTATTTCGAACACGGTCAACAACCATCCACCATCGTTACCACCACCACCGTTTGTACCACATATTTGGTTCTGTGATTCATTTTGATCTACTGTACCGTCAAAAATAATTATTCCTTGATCAGGAGTGTTAGTTTGGTGGTGGCCGACCCTACATGATCTCTTCCCCTCATTGTCATACCATTATATGTTGGGGAGATCCTGATCCTGCTACTTGTTTCCCACACCGAGCATTTCTCATGTGGGTTTAAGAGCATTGGTAATTCAATACCCACATAAAAGGCCATGTATCTATGGTCCAAGCCATATAAACAAAAAATAATATAACCATCATTCTCACTGCAAGAAGTTAAACTATGAACTGGCTTGGACTTCCCATCTTAGATCATTCAACATTTTTAGCCCCTAGCCCAGGCTTTCATTTTGGATTGCATTGTGTGGTGTAGACTCTTTATGTCCTCTTTCATGTTAGGTTACTCGCCATGCCATACAAATTCATCATTGAGATATCCTTCCCCTACTAGTGTCCTTATCTCATGATGTAATATTTCATAGCATCCCCGAACATTGTATGGAAATAATTCCATCATTATTGGATACATATGACTGCCCGAACATTTAGATTTTGGGTCCATCCCCATTTCATAGAAACCTCAATATCTTCTTGGCCCCTTGGCTTGAGTTCTTCTAGGAGTGGGGTATATGGTGTGGTATAAGCCTATGTTCTCATTCATTTTGGGTTTCTAACAACCACACCATGTACCAATTTATCTTGAGAGATCTTTGTCCCCTTGTTCCATAGTCATCTTTTCGAGTCGGTTGCTTTTATGTTGGACCCCTTGACCCTCTTTTGCAGTTCACCAATGTGACCAAGGGATCTCTGATTTAGGTTTTAGAGTTTTGGATTCTATATAGAAATCTTATTTCCCATCATCATGCTTCATGTTCACATTCATTTGTTCTTTCATCATTATTGATTTTCTAAAGGACCTCCGAACGGTATGAATACTCATCCCCAGTGCCCTCCTATAGTCTTAGGCTAGCATCCTCATGAAATTCGAATGAAAAATTGATACAAGTCTCAGGATTCCAATATGGTCATCATTCGACCCTCCTTTATTGTTCCAATTATAGGTTACATGATATGGATGATGTGTTTCAAATACGGTCAATAATTATCCTCCATTGCAACACCAACCCCATCCAGCCCTAAATGTTGGTCTCATGATTCGCATCATTTTCGACTCCATCTTGTCCAAGTGGAATTTCAACACACTTAGTACTATCCCTCAGTGCGTATTTTCACCATTGATGAAAACATACATGGTGGGGCGTTATTCAGGGCACCACACCGATTTACCCTTTGTGTGAATTTCATGTGCTACAGTGACCTTTTCCACCCTTGTTTCCCACAATGAGTGTTGCCCACGTGGTTTTAGGGATTTGGTCAAGGTTTTCACCCATTTGAAAGAGTCTTGTTTCTCTATGGTCTGAGCTCTATGACCTTAAACTAATATCTTTCTATATATTTTCCACAAGGTGTAAGAACCACATCTCTTAGAACTATGTACAACTTGATTCCAATATTTAGGGGATACGTAGGAAAGCCTGGGAATATTTCCCTTGGGTCTAGCTCAGGTTCTACTAATTACCTCTTATTTTCGGTATTTTTTCAAATATTTTCATAGGATTGCATGGTGGGGTGTGTATTGTCTTATAGCATCATTCACGTCAGGTTTTTAATAGTTTCACCATGTACTCCCTTACTAAGAGCTAGTCTCTCTGCCCATTTGTCTTGCATGACATTAAACTGCACTACCAGAACTACGTACGACTTGATTCCCATCTTCATGGGATACATAGGAACATCTTGATGTTTTGTCTTTGGGTCCATCCCCATATTCTCTAAGATTTTTTAGCCCATCAGCCCGAGGTTTCTTTCCCAGGATTGTGTGTGGTGTGGTGTGGACCCCGTCTTCATTCAAATCTGGCATGCTTTATCACACCATGCACATCCCCCTAAAACCTCATTTATTATGTATTTTTCCAAGCCATATGACTTTAAACTATGCATCCTAGTCCCACATGATAGGAAATTGTTACGTATTTACTGAAAGACATTAAAATTCATGGGTGGTCCTAACATATGATCCTAAATTATGACATTATCATCCGGGCCGCATGATGAGAAAATAGAACTACATTGTGATGTACTCACTTGAGGGTACATTGTGTTTAGTAGTGGTTTTCAACCGTACCATTTTTTATTTACTCAATTTGTCTTCATTCCTATGGAGATTCTTGGATTCATCGTCCTAGGTATTTCACATAAAAAAATGGTCCCATCCTAAAGAACAGACATGATATATTAAATGCCACTTCTTTTGGTGTGTTGTCCAAACATACATGAAAATATTGTCATTGGCGTAGGTATTATAACGTGATGCTTCTTGAACTTTGTATGGATTGATCCCCATTATCATAGGGTACCTAAAGATACCCACACACTTTGCCTCAGGCCCATCCAAACATTCATTTCCGGCCCCTCGACCCAAAACTTCCCTAGAGAACATGTGGTTTGATATGGACTCCTACCATCCTCATTCACATAGGGTTTTTCTATTACCACACCACTTGTCTCCCTCCCTCTATTATATCTATTGTCTAAGATCTAAAGACCGTTAACCAATGATCTTTATTTCCTTGTCATAGGACACCAAACTGTGCGACATTTACCAAAAATGCGCATGGCTTGATTCCCATATTAATGGGATATGTAGAATGCCCAAAAATTTCTACCGCAGGTCTATCCCTAAGTATCATAACTCCCAACCCTTTGTTTTCAGCACCCTATCCCTAACTATTTTAGGAGTGTGTGGTGTGGTGAGTACCCCTGAGGTTGTCATTCATATCTAGTTTTTCAACAACTGCACCATGTGTCTCCCTGGTCTCTTCCGAACCAATTCTATGTTCTACAACCATAAAATAATATCATCCCACAGTAACCATGCATCGATTTAGGATACTTCACTACCCTACACGCATTATATTAAACCATGTCCCCTCATAATGGTCCAGTATCTTTGAACATAAACCAGGAGGAGCATACAGTCTCATTAATATGACGTTAAACTGTTAACCCCAGTCTAGGAAGTATGACCTTAAAACAATGTGAAACATTCTGGGCATATTAATTAAAACAATTACATTCATTTTCTTCATCTGTCTGATGTAAAACTACAAGGCAGTCTGGTTCCTCCCTAGATAGGTCCTTTTTAGAAGAAGGTATGATCCCTGATTAGACCAATGCACTCACCTAATGCATGTTCATGACAATGGTGTAATTTCCAGAGCATTGGACATCATTCGAACAACCCATCGTTCCACCCTCCACAATTCACAAGCCATTTATTTAGACCCTCGTCCTCTTTCATGCCAGAAGAACCCCCTAATAGTACGGATGCTCAGCCTATCAATTGCATACAATCCTGGGATAAAGTTCCAAAGGAAAAATGGATGACATTTTGATTCATGCCCTAGGTTTCGAACATGGTCAGATGTCAACACTCATTTGTTATCCCCATTCTAGGATAACACAATAGGGAAGTTATGTTTCAAACATGGTCATTAGTTATCCTACATTTTCATGACACCCCTATACTGTTACGAATTTTGGGTATCATGATTCACACTTTCCACTCCTCTATGCTATGATTTATTCTGATGCCCCAGGTGTGACCCTGCTCGTGCACTAGATCCGATTGGAAAAAACAACAATTTGACTTTTATGAGAATCTCATTCTCCAGTCAGGCTTTCCTCTTTCATCCCAGAGGTATGAATGGGTATTTTACACTCCAAATGCTCAATGGTTGGTTGGTACTCCCACATTCAAATGAAGAAATGATATGACCACGCACTGTTTATCACATTGGGCATGACGCACGTGAGCTTAGGGATCGATTGTTAATCACTTCACGATTGTGGTCAAAATGCATTGAAATAAAAAAACAAAGAAATGATCCTTCCATTCATGCAGTTCATAATTAAAAAGATATGAAGAAGGATATATTTATGGGTTCGGCCAAAATAGGGCCCTTATGGATCAACATATTTGATAGATTACTCCAGTGTGGCCACCTTTTGTCTTGTGGGATCCAGGACTGCCTTCCACCCCCAGAGATCCCTCTCTTCATCTGTGGATCCAAAGGGTAACTCATTGGCCCTAGCATGCGCTCTTTCTTGCTCAGCTTTGAATTCAATCATTGGGTTACTCAACTCCACTACATGATCTTGGGTGTCCTCCACCAGTCCCTCAACTGTTTAATTCTCTCAATGTGGGTTGTGATGAATGCCTTCCTATATTTTTCTTTCTATTTGAGGAATCAGACTTCTTTCCCAGCCTTATAGAATTAGTGTGTATTCATTGACTCATTGTGGAACTAGGAAATGTCGGAGAATTGGCTATTATCCCATATTTTCTCATCCATGTAATTGTGAGTCATTGTATGGAGATGATGAGAATCTACTCCTCCAGTGCAACGAAAGTGTAGATAGGTATAAAGTGACCCCCTCCGGTTTATACATTATGCCTATGGGTAAACGAGAAAGTGTTTAATGCACTTCCACACCTTGATCTGCATCATTTGACTCTCGTTATCCACATCATTGTTATAATCGTCTATCTCTTCAGGGTATATAGGCTTGTGCTCTGGAAAAGTATCCCGGAGTACAATAGCTGGGTCCTCCACTAGAATTATTTATTCTTCAGTGACTTCACCTTCACCAGACTAGAGCTCCACCCTAGAAGCATTATCACCCATGATTGTAGCCTCCAGATCACTATGTACTAGGTTGGGTACAACCTGAATAGTTTCCAATTAAGGATCCAATGTAATCACTAGAATGTCACCTAATGGTGCTCCAGACTCGATGAACAGTCAAGCCTCTAACCTCTCAATCACTAAATTGTGAATTAGTGTCTTGGTTTGATGAAGTTATTAATGAAAAATGTGATCTAATGAAAATAAAGACTTATAGAAGCCAAGTGAAATAGTATCGAGTTCTTGAATCCTAGCAGGAGCTTCCACCAAAGGAGATCCCTCGACACTTGTTAGCTCGATCACTAGTACTGGCTCCTACTGAATGATTGGAGTGGTAGAAATATCAGAGTCCACAGCTTAATCTCATCCCTTTGGGTCATCGTTTCCTACTCCGACCATAGTCGGTTCCCCACCTTTCTCGATTCCAAGGATAGGTTCCTGGGGATGTCCTCTTGCCTCTATGGGCATGTCTTCATCCCCCACAGGGATGCATTTCTAGGTTCCATTTTCCATGTGTTCCTAAATAAGATATGATTTGGCCAATGGGTTAGGGTAGTGAGAATAGGAAGGCCGGTGGAGGCTAGTGGAGGCAATATTTAAACTAACCTCGATCTGCTCATCCAGTTTTGTCTCGGAGCCGGAAATCTTACCACACTCATAGGGGATTCATTGGAAAGTAGTTATTTATTAATATCCTTAACCACTGAGGCCTTAAATATCTTCATAATATTCCTCTTATTCATCTGGATCTTATTCATATTCTTCCTCCTCTTCCACTTCCTCTTCTTCCTCCTCTATATCATCTTCTTCATATCAAAAATTTTCGGTGCCATGCTTATGGCTGACCATCACTTATACCAGGATATGAGACTCTTCATACCGCCCCCACTAGAATGTGTACATATCCATGGTTGTTAGGTATGCCTTCCAGTGATGAATTTTTACCCTATCTGCCACTTGGATGAGCCCTATTTCTAGAAAGTCGATCTCGGTATGCACCAATATACACCACATCTCTTTAGTAGACATGGATTTTCATAGTGTCCCCCAAGAAGTCTATAGGGATAGAAATATAGCATCAATGGTAGGATTTAGGTGGGGCCTAATATGATTCCTAGGAAGTTCCCTAGCTATCCCATGAGGTCGCCCACGGGACCACCCGTCCTTAGAAGGCGGAGGCATGTTCTCACCTTGTGATGCTCCTACCGATGAAGAGATATCATGTTATATGCTAGAAACATTGACTATTATTCATCTACCTCCCAGCCCTTCAGGCTCCACACTAGCGGCTTTGATTTTCAGGATGCATCTATGTGGAATCGCCCTGGGGTACATTTTTGTCAAGTGTTCATCATAATATATTGAAAGGACAACACCAAAATCGGTAGGGGGAGAGTGATTAATTCACCAAGGCCTACTGCTGATAACATAAGCTGTAGTTTTCCGAGAATGAAAGGATGTTTTTCTTCTCGAACATCAGTTTATATTTTCTTAGGCATCCGTTGCATGCACTCAAAATTCCTGGAAAACCGGGTCGACACATATGGCTCGTAAAATATTTTTCCATCAATTGGGGCTACTAGAACACCACCCATTTTCCTCTTCAGGTACTCAATCTACTACAATGGGCCCCACCCATCATCTACCATCTGACCAGTTGGTGTTCAGAATGGGTAAAAGTTTAATTGGGAGTGGATATTGATCTTGAGAATGACCCCTTCTTCTCTAAGCCTTAGTGGGAATATTCCAGAAATGTTCAAGAGGGATGGTTTTATATCATCACCTAGATGGAGATTGGAATTCAGGAAGTCATATCTGCCATAGTGGGCTGAGACCCATCCATAAAGGATCTGAAATGGTCCACATATTCTTCTGGGTTTATTTCCATTTGATATATGCCCCAGAATGCTATAAATCCTGGGAAATACGAGCACCCCCAGGTTAACCTTATTCTCTACTTCCATGATTCCAACCATCACTAGCATCCCTGGGAACACCCCCATCCTCATATCCCTCCCTATTAACAGCCACCCACTTATGAATTCAGTAAGGAACCTGGATTATCAAACCTTCAGGTCCTGACATTCATTTCTGCCAAAGCCCCATGATTGGTAGTCTCATACCTCCATGACCATATTATATGATCCCACCTTTCCCCTCTGACATGGGTTCAGACATTTCTTCCCTCAGCTGGGCATCTTTAGAGCCTTATCCTGTGTTGAAAAAAGACTGAACCATCCTGGGTAAGATGTGTTCTTCTGAACATATTTTATTTATAGCTTCTCCTTTGCTAGTGCCAGAAGATGCCATGTCATGAAGTGGGTGCACATCCTATTCCCCAAAATGTTCTCTGTTGGGAGGAACTCATCATAATGGTACACCTCCAAAGAGATACCCTAATGTAATTGACATCCCAAAGACTGATACCTACCTCTCCATGGTAGAGGTGGAAGGTGTTGGTATTAGGAGACCACCAACTTAATAGCTCAAGTACCAGGTCCTACTACTAGTAGAAGTGAAATTGGGATGTCCAAACCGCTTAACAAATTATGATAGAATGCAGCTCTGCCCCAAATTCCTCTCATGATTGGCATACCCAGTAGGAAAATTCCCATTACCTTGTGAACTTTGTCTAGAACATAAAGTCCCATTGCAGACAAACCTTTGTCTCATTAGTAATGTTTCTTTGGAAGGTTCTCTCATAATTAGTGGGGGATTCATGGGGAACAGGATTGTTCCCAAAAATTGTCTTAGTTTTCGGATTCAAGAAATAGATTGTTGTACTATGTGTTTCCTTGGAATAATGACCGTTTTTTGTGATTTTGAAATATGGGATACTATCCTCATGTTCTACCCATGACCGTAGTGAATCAGTTTTAAATATAGGCATCAATACCTCCTCCATAATCCCAATGTTACATATGGTCAGGCTATCACTCAAGATGTAATACTTTGATCATGCAGAAGAATTCCAAAAATCATTTCATTACTGGACACAACCCTCTTCACATAAAGAATATGGGGGTTTGTAATCAACTAATTCCTCCTTACAGCTGTGGTGGCCTCCCTCTCGACGTCGGACTATTGGGAGTCCATTTTTAACAAGTTTTCAGAAATCCCAAGTGATGTGCGAGAAATAATATAGATTCAACGTGCAAAACCTCTTGTGGCATGCAAGAATGATAGTCTAAATGAAAATGAATGATTGAGAAAAAGTGACCAGGGCACAAAAAATACTCAGAATCTGCCACAAAAAATGTGTGCAAATGTGGAGATTTTTTTCACAAGAGAGAAAAGTCACTTCGTATGGAAAAGTCAAAGTGGGGACCATAAGGGACCTCTCAACATATTTATTAGCACATAACACCCCATGCACGCACACAGAATTGGTTTACATTCCCAAACACCATTTATTCATGAACCAACAGGGTATTTCTCTATTTTTTTAGAGCGACCCTCAAAATTTGACCTTCAGGCCCCCCTTTAGCTCTGATTTGGAGGGGGAGGGGGGTTGTTGATGATGAATTTTTGATAGGGCCATTAGTGGGATATATTGATAAAACTGAAGGCATCTTGGGACTGAACAAATAATTTTGCGATGCAAGAAGATGTTGCTCTCAAGAATTAGGTAGTGCACGCAAGATTCTTGTTGGTGTGCATACCCGTGCATGCCTAATGAATCGTCAAATGAAGGCGTCCGCAATGACCCACCATGAACATGCCAAGGCATGGGCACACATGAGTCCAAGTGTACATACAAGATTTCATGAAGCACATAAACCCATGAATATCTAATGTGATGTCAAAGGGACCCTTTTGCGGAAACCTTCTCCAAGAAATAAGCCAAGACAACGGCACAGAGTTATAGAGTCTAGCGCGCATGTTTACCCTATAGTGTCCAATCCCTTTCATTCCCAATGCGATGTCAAACAGTCATTTTTGCATATCCCTTCTTTCATGCAGCCTCTGGGGGTTTTAGCTATAAAATGATGCTTACCCCCGGCCCTTCAAGTATGGTGACAAAATAAGTACCGACAATTTTCTTCGTGAAAGACACCTCTTCCAGGACTGCAAGAAAAACACTATAGAATTAATGTATTGGATCTTGTGTGATAGGTCCCCTAGGGGTCCTCCGTTGGGTAGGCCCACTAGGGATTCATCCTCATCCATTTCCATTTACCCTCAGTCATTTTTGCACAAATAATTCCTCTTGTATGCATGTACCTCCTACATATGACTTATTTCATGTGCATCCATCCAGTTTGCGTGCAACTGTCCCATCCTGTGAAAAACATCTCATCATGTGTGAATCCCTCCTTGTGTGCTCCATGTGTTGTTCTTACCCTAAGGCACCATGTCTGATCCCCTCTTATGCACAACACGCTTGTCTCTTGCATAATTATCCCGTACTAACTTTCAGGGACCTACGAAGTGAATTCAAGGTCCCTTGGGCAGTGCTTCATGTTGCATTGAATAACCTTATGCTTCATCACATATGCATGCTAACATCTATTTCTTCTCCACATAGCCATGCTAATGTTCCCCCCTTAGTAGATCACTCTACAAAACCCACTAACTTCGTCATTACTAGTTCCTTCCATTCACCAAGGGTTAAAGTGTTCCAGTAATGTAAGTCATAGAAATGAGGTATAAACCCACCTCGTCCGAGCTTCAGAATGTTAAACATATAATCACCATCTTCCACAGAACATGAAATTAATCTATAGCCTCTCATCATGAAATACATGTAGGGATCCCCATCTCGGACATTTTTTATGCTCATTTGTCTCCACGAGAGTGAGATCTTCCTCACATGGAATAAGATCCTATTTAATGGAGTGACATCTATTTGCAGGGAAGGGAAACCATCATTGTGTAATCCCCTCGACTTTCTTTAAACAGGTATCATCCCTGATTTTCCTCTATTCTTCAGTGAAAAAGACTAGAGGATAGATGAGAATATAGGCTTTCGTTGTCCCTTCCCTCTCCCTCAGGGATTTGTCTCCATTGGGCCTACATCCTAGAGTAAGTCCTCATCTCTATATCCATGGGCTGCTGACCAAACCTAAGCCCTTATTTTCTCTTTGGGCCGCTAACCACTTGTAAGACCCTTTCAACTTCCCACGGATACACCTTTTGTGATGTTATTGTATGTTATTTATTTCCTCTTGTTTTTCACATCGAGCATGAATCACGTGGGCTTAGAGTAATCATTGACCATGGAATCCTACATGGGCCTCTTTAAGCATGTAATCCCCAAACAATCCTGAACAATGTGGACTTTGATACTTTTCTTCTAGACAGGGTACATTGGAAGCATCCTTGAGGTTCAAGCCCAACACCTACATGTCCCGACCCCCTTCACGTCAGTTCACTTTTGTCCCGTGTAACATTAATTAGTATTCATCATCCCGAACTATGTGGAATTTGATCTTTGTCTCCTAGGAAGGGTACATAAGAATTCTCCCTATGGTTCAAGCCCAACACCTACTTGTCCCGACCCCCTTCACATCGGTTCACCTTCATCTTGCATGATGTTAAACTTTGTCCCCCATCCTGAACTATGTGTAATTTGATCCTTGTATACTAGGCAGGGTATATAGGAAGCCTCCATGAGGTTCAAGCCCAACACCCATCAATCCTGACAACTTCACATTATTCCATCCTTGTCCCGCATGACATTAAACTGTATACCCTATTTTTGTCCCACAATATTTTAAACTATACCCATTAAAATTACGTGGGTTTTGATCCTTGTCTCATAGAAATGGTATGTAGGAAGCCTCCCTGAGGTCCAATACTAATAGATAGTAAGTTGTTGTGTTTCCCAATTGATGGTAAGCCTTTTTATTTCCCAATCGACCGAAAGCCATTGTGTTTTCAAATATATGGTAAGTTGTTGTTTTCCCCAATCAAAGTTATGCTATTTTTTAATCAATAGAAATTCATTGCCTTTCCCAATCAATGATAAGACATTGTGTTTCCCAATAGATGGTAAACCATTGTGTTTCCCTATTGATGGTAAGTCATTGTGTTCCCCAATCGACAGTAAGTCGTTTTGTTTCCCAATCGTGAGTAAGCTATTGTGTTACCCAATCGATTGTAAGCCATTGTTTTCACCAATCAACAATAAGTCATTGTGTTTCCCAATAAATGGTAAACCATTGTGCTTCCCAATAAATGGTAATCCATTATATACTCATCTATGATGTAAGCAGTTGAAGTCCCCAATCCAGCCGTAAGCCATTATATCTCCATCTAGGGGCAAGCCATTGTAGTCCGCAATCGACGGTAAGCTATTGTAGTCCCCTTCCATATGACCCACAATTCTTGGAAAACCCTAGGCATCAGACCAACCTGGGATACTAACCATGAATAAGACCTAGTATAACATTAGGTTTTTTTCCTATGTATACACCAAGATTCCATACCCCCATTCTGAACTATGTGATCTTTAATTCCCTGCCTTAGGGATACATATGAAGCCTCCCTAAGGTTCAAGCCCATAACTCATGTCCCATCATGGTCTGTCCCTCAATCCTATGTGTTTCAGGAAGGTCATGACAAAACCCAGAGGATCCACTTCCTCTATGTCCCATCTATACATCCATTCTCGTGGGTCACCTCCTCAGGTTCCCCATCACCCCACTGAACTACGTGGACTTTGATTCCCTGTTGTGGGGGTATATAGGAAGTATTTTTGAGGCTCCTGACCAACGTCACTGGCACCCTTGTGTTGGATCTATCTCATTCTCCATACACTCTCAAAAATATATATCCATCCTGATTCAAAACTCGTCCACCACATCCTGGTGATATCATGTCACCCACATTCTCACTATTCCTAACATCAATCGAATAATTAACCACATGTTAGCCCACAACATCCTTAATCCTTCTTGGGTTTTCACCCATATAATATACTCTTATCCGTGTTATGATCTCTCTGATCTATTTCCTCTAGATTTTTAGCCCGTGGCATACCATAAGTTAAACATGGAATGCTGAGGAAAACCTCGTATACATTCCTATGGCATATAATTTCCCACATTCGATGTTGGATGCCTCGGGATTCCGTGCCATTGAGAATCCCTGTCATAAGGGGAAGAAACCCAAAATTATCAGTGTTCTAGTATGCAGACATGCCAGTGATTCCAAACGTGACTATAGTCCTGACCAAAGGTTGCTTCCTTAAAATGACCCCATGGAATATCCATACAGAAGGGGCATAATTAACTAGTGTCCATGAAGACATGGAATTGGGGATAATTTCATGAAAAATGTCTTAAGTCTATGAGGGAGACCCATACTAGGTAACAAGTTCCGATGAAAAATCCGTGGAAGGAGGAACTAACATCCCATCATCCTATTTCAATCTAGGAGAAAACATCCCTGAACAAGCGATGGATGCCACCCGACATTGGAAAGTGGTAATGCGGGGCAACAATCAGTGCATCCTCTAAAACAGAAAGATGCACGCCTTGACGAAAGGTATGGAAACAATAATCATAATCAATTCATATATGTTCCAAAATAACAATTAAAACATATCATTTATTATAAATCGTATAAAATAAATGGGTTCAATATAATCTCATAATCAGAATAATAAAACACATAGAAAAGAAAGAAGAAGAAATATCGTTGGATCATATGACTGATAACGGATAAGTAATAGTACGTTATTTAATTTTAAATTAATATTCATTTACAATATTACTTGTAATATTTCTTACTATAAATAACGGTTTTAAATTGAGATCACCTATTTAAAATAATGAAACATCCAAATTATTATGGAAACAATTATCATTTTTTTTCAAAACATAGAAAAAATAATTCAAATAATTAGGCCTTTATAATAGAGGTAAATTTTATTCATGTCGTATACATTAAAACAATGATTCCTCACGGATTTTTTGAAAAAAATTAAATTAAGTCATTCATAAAATGATTGAATGATTTATTTGATGTATTTTTATCAAATATAAATCATCGGTAAAAATTATTTAAAACAATCATTGTAAAATATTAAAACATTATTGAAAATATTTTAACTAAAAAAGGATATTGAAAACAATTATTTCTGATCATGTGGGAAATATTAGTGTTTTTTCTTTTAAAATATTGATTCGATCTCTTGAGAACATAAAAAGAGGAAAACAAAAGAAAACATGTCTCCTCTATAAAAAACAAGAGGAAAACTAACGTAAATGGGATTTATTAAATATGAATTATATAAGCTCTATAATTAATATTCATGATAAAATAATACTAATTAAAATGTCATTAAAACATAAATCCTTTGCATCATTTTCAAATCTTGAATCGTAAAAATCGTGATAGAATAACATAAACTAAAATGTTAAATATGATAAAGTTTAGTAGATTCATGATATGAAATGTCATAGGGGAGATATATACACCTAAAAGAAGTAGATAGTTTATTAAAATAACACATATCCCTAGAGAGACAAATTGGGATGATAAATTCTTACCTCACGTTTCTTCATTCTTTGTGTACATTTGAACATCATCTTATTTGGAATAATTATGTTATATCTTTGGATAAGTGTTCAAGGGATAGTCATTTTAGAAAATGATGACCTCTATGACATAGATAAGGATGTTGAGAAATGAAATGCAGATGGTATGTCTAAGTTAGATGGCCCAAATTACTATCGAGATATAAGTGAAGGGGTGTCCTTGTATAAGGAATGAAAAATAAACTAATGGAAATACATGAATGATTAAAATATAATTAATCATTATCAATAAAAATTATATCATTTGGATATATATTTGATGAAAATGAGGGTAGGGTTGTAACATCATCAACTGATGAAATTTGGACTGGTTTTTAGGGAATTTGAAAACTTTTCATTTTGATCAACCAATTGGTTAACCAATTTTATCAATAACCATGATGATGACCTTTCCAATATTAATGGGAACAAATTTTACTTTCAAGGTTAATATTTGAACAAAAATGGACAAGAGATGATATTTTCAACTATATCATATCGAAATTTTCTTCTTCTATGTTTTTTAAATAATTTAATAAAATATTATTTACATAAAATATCATTAGTGCACTTTTTGACACAATTCATTTACTTTGAAATAAAATACAACAAGAATAATTATTTAATTACTATATAGTCCATTAAAATATCCCAAATATATCGTATTTATCTATAAAATTTATGGAATATAGTAATTCAATTAAAATGTATTACCTTTATTATTTTTAAATTATTTTATTTTATATTTTTATTAATTAAATAAATACTATATCGACATTGCACGAGAATTTAAAGTAATTATTCAATAAATAAATATTATAAATAAATTTATATGACTAAAAAATTAATTCTATTTTCATATAACCATGTAAGACAAAACATAACTTAGTTTTTCAATAATTAAAAATTATAGAGATATTAAAGTCAAGAGAGTGACATTTTTAATATTTTTTACCTTAAAATAATATAAATTTATTAATATAATAAATATGGCACCATGTTACCATATATTAGAAACCTTTATGTACCTAGATGAGATACATGTATCAAATAGTATAAATAAAGGTCCCAAAAATGTTTAACCCAATTTTACAAGTTCTACCCATAATACAATGACAAATATTTACCCAGTTTAATATTAATATTGAAAAAAATAAAAGGGTCTACTTAAAAAACATGAAACTATTAATACTAAATAAGGAATCCATTTTTAATTACTCAATTCATTGAAATATAATAATTTCATTTAATATTATACTCTCAAAACATGATGAAATACAATTTTCCTTGAAAAAAGTTCTATGAAATAATTTTTTTACACCATAATGAAACATAAAATTAATTATACCGACCATTATAAGATTATTCATACTATAAATGAGATAATTTATCTTTTAAAACCATTTTAAATCCAAGGGGGGATTTTTTAATTATTTAATGAATAAGATGTTTTTCAATAAAAATCATTATTAGTCTATATTCATCAAAAATTAAATCTATTAAGAAAATATTAAAAAATAATTCAGATTTAACTGTTCCATTATAATTTAAAAATTGAAAATCTTTTTTTTTCAATTTTCTTCCTATAGTGATTTAAATTAGTTATATTGTTTTTCAAAAATAGAAATAAAGTCCATTTATTAAAAAAATTGATATATAAAACATATAATGAATTTATATTAAATATATTTTTTGTATCTAAAACCACTATACATATTTTATGTTATTTTAAAATTTTGGTTAGTTCTATTCACTTTAGAAATTTATCATCTATGTTATAATTGAAAAAATTAAATAATAATATTTTTATAATATATCTCAATTCTTTTAATGATTGGTGTTACGTGTTAAGCATGCTATGGTGCTTATTATTTTATAAAAATAAAGTTACATGGTGTTATAAAATAAGACCTTATTACGGTTATCACTAATAGGTAAACCTACGCTAGAGCATGAATCCACATAGAGTACCTAAATAGGGATTTTATTTTTAGAGAACCACATAAATTTTAATTTATCAAAACATCAAGACGTTATCCAATAACAATCCCCATCAATTGGACTTTCCTCTTGTGTTTTTATAATATTATCTAATATAATATCAAAAAATAACCAAACTAATATCCAAAATAAGTATGCCATCCTCTAATAACAATAGTCGATACATATACAAAATTTGATATAACTGTTATATTAATCTTAGAATTTAGATTATACATCTCACAGAAATCACACAATCATGGGACTGAAAGGTTTAGTATCTTGGAGATTAGCTACTCAAACATCCTATTTTACTGTAAATGTGAATTTAATCCATAATAATGCAGATTTATACATTTTATAGACATCTCACATGATCTAATTGGGTGAGCTCAAACACGTAGTGAGGGAATGATATATCATAATTTATTAGATCATAAATATGAAGGATATTATGAGAAATGAATATTTATCATAATAAAGTATCAAAATACTTGGGATGATAATACTAAAACATGTTAGAGTAACATAATACCACAACAAGATTGTTAAGGAATCATAAAATTTATGACATGGATCAATGTAAAAATCGAAAACCTAAAACGTGTGAGCATTACATAATAGTTCACAATAAATTTAAAATAAGGCATAATCATAAAATAATCATTACATGATAACTAATATAAATGATAAACAAAATAAAATATATAAATTATAGAATTTATAAAATAAAAAATGATCTCTCTTTGTGTTAGAAAAATCCAAAATTCCCCCACTTAAATTTGTGATTAAAAAAACTCCCCACGTAACATTTTTTCATCAGTAGGAATCAAACTTGAACTATTGCATTGGAGGGTGAATTATTCCTCCAGCCATAACCATACATATGAATGTGGTCCATTAAAAAAATCATCCACAAATATATCACAGAGAATTGATGGAAAGCAAATAAGTTTCTTAATCCATTTTAAAAAATAGCATATCATGAATATAAGAAATAATAAGATATTAAAATCTATCATTTTAAAGAAATCATATAAAAATAACATATTAATGATTATCAAAACTTCCATTAGTGGAAACTAAACCTTATAGGGTAAATATAACTGAAAATACAAGTGTTAGTAAAAAACAATTAAAATATTGAAATTTAAATTACTTTATAAAATAAAATTTTAAGTAAAGTGAATATATTTGAAAACCTTATTTACAAATAAACAACACATCAAAAGAAATAATTTTTAAGAAGTGAATGTGAAAATATTATGAAAACATATAATTTCAAAATAATATTTAGTAACGGAGACATGAAAAATTCATAATTTTTTATAAAAAAATTTAAAATACTTTTTGAACTATTACATTTAAAATAATATCTAATATAAGAGACATGATAAACACTAAATTTTTAATTGAAATAGAAGTGAAAATAATTTGGAAACATGTACATTAAAAAATATAATAATGGAAACGTGAAAAATAATATAGAAATTATCAAAATTAATAGAGTAATGGATGATTAATCTTTTTATTTAAAAAATATTGGAAAAAAAATTTAAAAATTTAAAATAATATTTTGGAAAAATCTCATTGATAAAAATATGAATAATTTTTGTAAATGAATATAGGTTAATAAAACCATAATTGGAGGTAAAAAACAATAATATTTTCCCATAAATAAAGGATAACATTTTTGTGGAGAAATATCATAGGCATGAAATAATAATGCATTACAATAAATTACCATTATCCATTGTAAAAAAATTAAAAAAAATAATGGAATCATCATGGAATAATACTTTTATGTGAAAATTTATTTCCCCATAAAATATGGTGTAAATATATCCTAAATTCCACAAAGGATATGATAGATCAATCTTGAAATATAATAGATAATGAAGGGTGATTATAACCCGGAAAGGAGATTTCAGTGATGATAACCCCTTAAATCCATCATAACTTTTTATTCAAAACCCCATGGAAAATATATCATAAAATCGAACATTTAATATCATGAAATATAACATAACAATTATATAATAATTACAATTGTGTGGTAAGAAAAAAATAAAAATGTAAACACGGTGTGTAACATAAACTTGTCTCAATGAAAGGAAATTAAGACAGAAACCAATATATTTTATCCTTGCTAGTACGAGAAACTACTTCCTCCTATAAAAAAACATAAAAACATAATATCATATTTCATAACCTTCCCCAAAAATATTTAACCTGTATAATAATTATTATAATATTATCACAATGAGTACATTAATTAGTTATAGAATATTATGACCATCAATTTTTAATATTATTAAATGTTTTCTAAATGTTTGATAATTTTGATATCATTACCCATTAATATGATAAAAATTAATTATTGATATATAATTTAAGATTCATTAGTATATAAAATATAATTATTTAAAGGTTTATCATTTAATTTCATATGTTTTTAGAATATGTTAGGTTAAAAAAAATTTATAATGACTTATTTAAGTGATTTTTTTAAAAAAAATGATAATTTAATAATAAGTCATATATATAATAAAATTTTAAGATCCATAATACATTATAAATATTAATATTTTATTTTATTAATATATGGTTTCATGTTCTCATAGACATCCATAAGAGGGATTTATAATATCATTGTTGTAGGTAGTGAACAGGCCCGAACTGGAACTCTCATAAACATGATTGGCGTGTATGGATGAGGATGTATTTACTTTTAAATTATATCATTATTAAATAACAATAAAGATATTTTATATATTATGGTGAACCATTCCTAATTATTTTTAAGCAAATAATGAATAACTATAATATAATAGAAAAAATGATTCATTATGGAGGTGGTAGTTTATATGCACACACAATTAACCTTCATTTATTTTAATTAGTGAACAAAAATGAATAACTAATGTTTATACCATTATCATAACCACACATGAGTACAATAATTATAATAAATTAATAAAATAATTATGGTGATATGATATTCAAAAGTGTAAGATTAATGAGAAAAACAAAAGGAGATAATACCTAAGTTGGCGACTTAACTTTTTTGTGTAAGTTTCACAGAAAATGAAGGGATATAGTTAAATATTATTGGAAAGGGAAATTATCATTTTTATAGAGGGATTTAGGTAGATTAAAATGGAATAGTTTCAAGGAGTAATTAGAATTTGTGGTGTATATTTTAATGTATCAAATTGATACCCTGTTATAAGAGAGGAAAGAGGAACTTTTTGAAACACTTTTTATATTTTAACAATTCTATGAAACTATTATAAGGTCAATGCTTTAAATTATTCTAAATAATAGATTTTAGGTTATTTATAGTTAAATAAAGTATAAATAAGTTTTTCTAAACATTTATCAAACATGTTATGTGGGATTTAATGTTATATTTGTACATTTTACTCTTTTAATTTCAAACTAGGTAACTAGTTTTTAACTATGTAATTTTATGTTTTATTTAACATATAAAATTACTCCAATAACCTAATTTGGGTGTTATGGAACTAAATTTAACCTCTATTGATTAAATTTAGTTAATAAATACTATATAATTAACTTTTAATTTAATATTATATAATGTGTAGAAAAACTATTTTTTTAGAAAAATGACATTTTGACCATTATGGATTCCTAATCTTATTTATTATTCAGGAAAAATTAATTTATATTAATGTCTAAATTAAAATATTTATAAATAATAATATATTAATTATTTAATGTAGTATAATTTAATTTATTACAAATATATTCCTTGATTTTAATGATACAGTAATTTTAAAATAATTGTTTCACCATAATGTTGGTAATGAGAATTAATCCTAAAAATTGATATTTTATACATAAAAATGAAAATTTCCATATAAAATAACTTGATCCTTATTATTTTTATAAAGAATAATTTTATCAAATAATCTTTTTCTGTGTAAGGAAATTAATCAAAATGTAATCTTATGAATCATGTAATAACCCATTTTTTGAAAATGTTTATTTTTATGTTAAATGATTAACGATTATGATAGAATCATAAATTTCATTGATTCAAATGAATTTAAAATAATTATTATCATTTGAAGATTATTTATTTAAAAATAATATATAAAAATGACTTCATTTCATCAAGTTGTAATTAATAAAACAAAACCATCAAAAAATTGTTCTAATTAAAAGATGACATATATATTCAAAAAGTTAAGAATGGGTTTATAAATTCAACATACTATTTTAAAATAATTTATTATAAAATATATTATATAATTTTAAGGAAAATTGTGTCAAAAAAATATAATTCCTATAAAATAAATGTTAATAAAATAGTCAATATTTTCATTATTCATATAAAAATATATTATTTCAGAAGAGATCGAATATTACATATTAAGGTAATTTTATAATAAGGAATTAAAAAATTAATTTTACTTTATCGAATTTAAATTCTTAAAAAAGTTAATTTTTATCTTTTTAATAAAATATATAATACGTAAAAATTTCACTTATTTGAAATAACAATTTCAATATTAACTGATATTATACATTTACCTTTTTAATGTAATAACTATTAATGGTTTACTGTGTTACTATTTAATATAAATTTATTAATAATGCTTTTTTAATTTGTTTTTTTTGTTGGGTGTATCATGTGAAACTCTAGCTCTTGTGAGGGCAGTTCTAATGTAGTTGGGTCTTTGGGAAGTCAATTCATGTACTTTTCCTTCTTCCTCTAGGCCTATGGGATGCATAATGGCCTTTCACTATTAAAATTGTAGGGGATTTATGAGTTCCCTAAAAACCAAGTTAGGAAGAGAATTATCTTGAAATAGAAAAAATTCAATGGTCTTCAGGCCATTGTGAAACGTGTAACATAAATCTGAAGAACTATGTTCTTATATAAGATAAACGTAGTCACATAGACTAATATAGATTATGACATATTTTATATATCATTAATCTATATATGCATTGAATGCAATTATTTTTTATATTCCTTATGTCGTATAGATGATATACAGATCAGTTTTTAACTGCATAAATGACTGATACAATCACTATAGTTCCCTATGACATCCCATGGTATACATTATGATGTTTTTAAAAATAACATATCTAAACTGATGGTGTTGGGTGCAATGGAAGCGCGTGGGTGGATGTGCCCACATGGCTTTTTTTCCATTTAGCAATGACCATTCCAGGATCAATACGACGATAAACACCAGTCTCCATGGATCGATTCATAGAAATAGACAAAGAAGAAGAAAAGTCCCAAAACAACAAAAGTGGATCGTCATAGGTTTATTATAATTAATTTAATTAATTGACATAAAGTACCTTTTGGGTGTTCTTTCTTCATTGATATTATTGATCATTTTCTGATGTGATTTGTCTTTGCTTCACAGAAGCCATGAGTCGAGTTCCTCTAGCGGTGATCCACATGTGCACCTCGTATCTCTGGACATCGCCAAAGGAGTCTCCGAGAGCTAGCATGTGGAAACCTTTTCTTGTGTTATTCGCCTTAGATCGTCTTAATCTGAGGGAAGAGGATCTCTTCCGGTCTTGAGAGAATTCTTGGAGGAAGTGTTTCTTTCAGCCTTGAAATAATTATCTAGAATTGTTGTGCACAACAATTCTCTTGTGTGTATGAAAAGAGTTTGGGTTGTGAGGATATTTATAATCGGTTTTGAGGTTGTATAGTTACGAAAATAAATAAACGTGTTACATGTTTCATTTATTTCATTAACTCTTATTGAAAAACCCCATGTCGAATAATTAATTCATTGACATGCGCTCATGCTGATTATAATAAATATCATTTAATAAAACAATATTATATCCTCAAAATCCTGTCTAGAAAAACTACACGGCGTGTAATAACAAATACATGGCATGTACTTCTTTTTCATTGAAAACTAAACGGTGGGTACATTTAATGTATGCAACATGTATATCTCGTTTTAATTTATTCATTTACTTTCCAAAATGAAAACTACTTAGGGTTCCTTGAATAATTATTAAACCACGTACGAGAATAATACTTATTCTACATGAGATAATTGAATACACTTAGTGTGTGACCCTCTAGGCCTCTTTCTCTTTAGCATTAGGCGGGCTTGCCTAAAGTCCAGCATTACTGTCTAGCAACGGGTCAAGGCACTGAAGAGAAGGAACTTTATGCCACATTGATGTATCACCTCATAAAAATGCTTACTTCGTAATTTATTCCCTTTGTCTCAATATCTCATCAAGTAGGTTTCATGGTAGTGTCATAAACCTATATGCTTGGTCTGTCATTCTTTGACTTCCAGAAATAAACTCTTGGTGTCACCATGTCCATGGAATTTTTTCAAATGTTCTATTTCAATCAAAGGGCCCGAGATATCTACTTCTATAAATATAAAAGGGACAAATCCTTCCTCGACTTATCCATTAACAACATTTCATTTGTGACGCACCCAACGTACCCTACTTCTCGCCAACTGTCTTCATGAAGGTTTTAATCATCAAATATAAGTGTGTGTGTCATGACATGAGTTAATGATAATCTTCCAGTCTATGGACCATTACACGCACTCGTAGATAGCAATATCCGATGACCCCAAAACATGCGGAATTACTACTAGCAGGTCTGTTCTCATAATATCTTATCTTGGAGATTACCAAGTGAGAACTCCATGAGAGAGAGTCTCGTCTTTTTACGAGTACTCTCACATGAAATTTTGTTTACTATGTGTCCTACCATAGTATGCCATCCAACTGCAGAACATTATTTATGAATATTGTTATAGAATTTCAAGGTTCTCATCATAGCGAGGATCTACCATGACCTTATCAATGCAACAAATATTCCAGGACATTATTATATTATAGCCATGCAAAATAGTGAACAATATTTAATAAGTGAACATTCATGTAATCAAAGTACAAAACAGTTGGTTCTCTGGACACAAACCCTAACAAACTCCCAATTGGACTAGAGCCACTGCCTACGACTTTTAGTCCACTAGACCTCACATAATGATCGTGTTTCTGCTGAGTCAAGGATTCAGTCAAGGGGTCCATCACATTGTATTATTTTGAAATACTGCTCGCTCCAACTTCACCTCTCTGAGAAAAATCCCTCAAGAGATGATACTTCTGAAGTATGTGCTTTGTCTGCTGATGTGACCTTGGATCTTTTTCATGTGCCACAACTGCAGTAATATCACAAAAGAGTGTGATGGGATCTTTACTACTATTTACTACATTCAGCTCTTGGATGAAGCTTCACATCCATATTTCTTCTTTATCTACCTCATAAGTTGTGATATACTCAGACTTTGCTGTAGAATCTTCTACCACACTTTGATTTGAGCTCTTCCAGCTCACTACACCTCCATTAAAACTGAATATGTATCCATTATGTGACTTCATTTAATCTTGATTAGTCTGGAAACTAGAATCTACATGTCCTATGATGACTAGTTCCTCATCTCCTCCATAAACTAGAGAAATATCCTTAGTACACCTCAGATACATAAGGATAGTCTTGACTGCCATCCAATGGCGGTCTCCTGGATCATCTTGATATCTGCCTACTGCACTTAGTGCATAAGAAACATCTAGACTTGTATATATCATAGCATAAATGACTGACCCAATATTTCTTGTGTAAGAAATCCTTGAAATTTTCATTCTTTCCTCATGTGTTTGAGCAAACATTTTCTTGGAAAGATGAATTCCTTGTGACACTGGAAAAAATCCCCTCTTGGATTGTTCCAAACTAAATCTCATCAGTAACTTTTCAATGTATGTACTTTCACTCAGGCCCAGCATTCTCTTGAATCTATCACGATGGATCTTGATCCCAATAATATATGCTGACTCGACCAAGTCTTCCATAGAGAATCATTTATCTAACCATGCCTTAACTGACTGTAAGATAGGTACTTCATTTCCAATTAGTAATATTTCATCAACATATACTATTAAGAAAATGACTGCACTTCCACTAATCCTCTTGTAGACACAAGGCTCACATTCGTTCTTAACAAAGCCAAATTCCGTTACAACATCATCAAAATGAATGTTCCATGACCTTGATGCTTGATTTAATCCATAAATGGATTTTTCCAACTTGCATACCTTGTTGGAATCCTTTGGAGTCACAAACCCTTCAGGTTGTGTCATGTATACATCTTCCTGGAGGTCCCCGTTAAGGAAATCAATTTTGACATCCATTTTCAAAATTTCAAAGTCATGGTAAGCGCCAAAGGCCAATAGGATTATGATGGAGTTAAAAATTACAACCGGTTAAAAGGTTTAATTGTAGTCAATTACTTGACGCTGTCTAAAACTTTTGGCAACCATTCGTGCCTTATAGGTGCTGAATTTCCCCTGCATGTCCAGTTTCTCCTTGAATACCCATTTATTACCAATAGGCTTTACATCAACTGGATGATCTACCCAAATCTAGACTTGGTTTTAGTACATAGAAATCCATTTTATAATTCATGTCTTCTTGCCACATAGAAACTTATGTGCATTCAACTACTTCCTTAAAGGTAAGAGGATCTTCATTATCAACCAATAATGAGTCACCATCCTCAGTGACAAGAAAACCATAACGTTCTGGTTCTCTCACCTCTCTTGTACTCTAATACAGTTCCTGTGTCTCTGGAACATATTTTTCTTCCATGGGGATTTGTGGAATCTATTATTGTACCAACTTCTATGTATCTTGAGCCTCGATTTCATCGAATTTGATCTCGCTCCCACTATCTATTTTGGAGATGTGCTCCCTCTCAAGGAATCTGGCATGTCTTTCCACTGTATCCGTTTTGTCTAAGGTGTTGTATAGGTAATATCTCCTTGGTTTCGTGGGATATCCTATAAAGATACACTATATGCCTCGGGGTGCAAGTGTGTTACCTGAGGAGGCCTTCACAATTTCTTTTCTACCCCACACATGTAAATTCGATTACATGGCTTTGCGTCCACTCTATAACTCGCATGGAGTACCATTTATCGATTTAGTTGGTACTCGGTTTAATATGTGTGCTTCTATTTGTAATGCATATCCCCAAAAGGATAATGGAGGATTTGCGTGACTCGGCATTGATCTGACCATGTCCAACAGGGTGCGGTTCCTCCTTTCACTTACACCATTCCACTGAGGTGTGTAAGGAGTGATTTGAGATAGAATCCCAAACTCCAGTAAGAAATCAATGATGTCCTTATTAAGATATTATCCTCCTCTTTCTGAGAGGAGTTTTTTAGTCTTATTACCATGATAGTTCTCAACTTCATTCTTGTATTCTTTGAACTGATCAAAAGAATCTGACTTAAACCTCATTAAGTAAATTTATCCATATCTACTAAAATCATCAGTAAAAGTTATGAAATATGAGAACCCACCCCTAGCATGAACTGGAAATGGTCCACACACATATGTGTGAACTAATTCTAGAAGCTCTTTAGCCCTTTCACCTTTCCCACTAAATGGGGATTTGGTCATTTTTCCTTGTAGACACGCATGACAGACACCAAGTGATTTTCGTTTGAAATAATCTAAATACCCATCTTGATGTAATTTTGTCAAATGTTTCTCATTAACATGACCTAGCCAGTGATGCCAAAGTTGGGTGTGGTATGAGTCATGTGAATTAACTTTTTCATCAATTTCTGTTACCTGGTTTGTGTAGCCTAACACATAATGGTCGTTATATAAATGTGCCCTACCAAAAAATATGCATCTTTATAAAAGTAGCAGCAACCACTTCCAAACTTGAAGATAAACCCATCAGTATCTAATATACATACTGAAATAATGTTTTTGGTTATAGAGGGTACATAATAACATCCTTTAAAAACCAAGACCATCCCAGTAGACAATATGAGACGGTAGTCTCCGACAGCTATAACAGTGAGTCTAGCTCTGTTTGCTGCTCATAGATCCACCTCACCTCAGTCAATCTTTCTGAATCTACATGGTTCCTATATTTTGATAAAGATGTGATAACCACAAAGAGTATCTAATAATTAATTGGTATAAACAGATAGATTGCATTTGATAACAAACGCACATGATGCTTCCCCTTGCTTCCTTGGATGGGTGTAGTTTTTCTTTCAGTGTCCCTTCTTGCCACATGCGAAACAAACAACCTCCTGTTCTCTTGCCTCTCCTTTGATCTTCCTTTTCTTGGAAGGACTTGAAGAATCTTTGGACTTAAATCTATTTTCAATCCATTTCCATTTATTCACCATGAGGATGGAAGGATTTTCACACTTCATTTCATTTTCCACTTGGTGAATAAGAACAAGAAGATCAGACAGAGACTTCTCAATGTTGTTCATGTTGATGTTCACAACAATGTTTGAGAAGCTCTGGGGGAGTGATACAATAATGAGATCAGTACCCAGTTCTTTGGGGAGTTTAATCCTTAGAACCTTTGAGAACTCAATGTAGCCAATGAGATTGACTACATCAGGCCCAGATGGGGCACCTTCTCCAAGATTGCTCTGAAATAGAGACTTGGAGATCATAAACCTTTCCTGTCTTGCTCTGTCCTGGTATAGACCATGGAGGTTCTCTAGCATGATGTAGGAATCCATTTCTTCATGAGACCTCATGATCTCACTAGACATAGATGACAACATCAAACAATGAATGTCGAGTGCATCGTTCAAATGTTGATCATAGACTAGGAAATCTTCATCACTCGCCCATAGGGTAGGAGAATCAGGAAGTGAGGACTCCAGCATGTAAAACATTCGTTCATGGCATTGGATAACCTGAAGGCACATAAACCATTCCTAAAATTTTCTGCTAGAGAGGATGTTGTCTTTATCCCAAATTGATCGTAGAGAAAATGTGTTTGATGAGTTTTTCATTTTCTACAAATTAAAATAGCATATTTATCAGTACGTTCTCGATTACATTTTATGAGAATAAATTTTTTTATTAATTCTCCCACTATTTTATCACTTCCCAATGTCCATCACCATTAAACTCATAATGTCCAGTTTCTTTGACATTCTAGTTTCAAGGATCCATATTCCCCTTCACATAACCCCAATAAGGGTTGGTCAAGGTATATGATGGTATTTAGTTAGGCAGGTCTTTGCGAACTGTGAGCTTACAGATCCTTGATCTATAGAGTGGAATCCCCAATCCTGATATCCTAACTTAGATTTCCACAACTCTTTCCTCCATAATTACATAAAGTCTAGCAAGGGATACTCCTCTTTATGTAATATGGTTAAGTAAACCCAAAACATTTCATAATGGCTTCCTTTATAAAAGTATGTTTCCCAACAAGGGTTGGTCAAACACGTAGTTTTATTGAGTCTTGCACATAATCAAGTAATGGAATGCTTGGTCTAACTTAATGTCATATTTAGGAATTTTAATCCTTTATGTTTAGTATCTCATTATCACATGCTTGTTAATATTAAGTGATGCTTGCTTAAGTGATTAACCATGTTCCGATAATGTTTATGCATAGTCTTATTTTTATTTTATTCCATCTTTGCAAGCTTGTTCTTTTTATTAACTATGTGATCACGACAAAACATACATAATAAATAAAACATGCCATCAGATAGAAATAAAATAATATGGCATGATCATGATATTTTATTAGTTTTCTTACCTAGCGGTTTGATAAGCTAACCCTGACCTAGGTAAATACACCTTGAACGGATGGTTCGTGTTTTGCAGCTCCCACCTGTCCACTATTGTATCTTATTGGGTTTGTTTTGCCTCAACTATGGGTTTCTAACCATCTCCTCCAGCTTTTGAGATCCTCTATTACATGGTGTTTACATTAAAGAAACCATGGGAATGCAGGTCCTACATTTTATTGGAAGAAGGATAACAGTCCAATGAATTTAAATTAAACAAATTTAAATAAAACCAAAGACACATAAAAAAGGGTCTTTGGTTTAACTCATGATCATCCATAGAATGCAATGACATTTACGCATATTTTTAATTCAAATTCTTTTAATCGTTCTATAATTTAAGATATGTCGCGCTTGAAATTAATTAATTATGATCTTATAATTAATCAATTCTTTATCTTAAATTAATTTATGAATTTCAATTAGATTCTTATCATCCATATTCCTTGTACAGGTCTTTGTACTTTTGGAGGAAACCTGTGAAATTTCATTTCTGGAAAGTACACGGCGTGTAGTTTATATTTACACGGTGTGTATTTCTTTTCAACCTTTATCTAAAGTACACGCCGGTGCTTTGGCGTGTTTTCTCTACTTTTGAAATTTTGGAGTACATGGCATGTAGAATAATCTAACACGGCATGTACTTGTTATGCGGTTACCGGCCTGGAGACCCCGTGTACACAGAACACAACTTCTCCTTGTACACAGTTTCACCTGGACCGGATCGGACTACACAACATTTTGATTCAACATACACGCTGTGTATTCCTGTTCCCACACGCCGTTCATTTCTGGTCAACACGGGGTAATAAATACATTGGTATAATCAATTCACATGGCGTGGTTTGGCAGACCAGTACCTGTTCGTTGAACCTAAGTACAGGGCATGTAATTTTCACTATACGCCGTGTATTCTTGTGTTGTATGGACCGAAAGAGCGGATCCTCTAGATGAGATCATCGTTTTAAATTTAATCAAAATTAATATTAAAATTTTGTTTCTGGGATGTGGATTGAAAAACGAATGAGGAAGAACATATCTCGTTCATTCAGTTTTATAAAACGATTTATCTTGAATTGAATTGAATATAAATGTGTAAATTATCAACGGAAATTAAATGACTATAATCAACACTGTAACCTCGCTTTCAAACAAATTGAAGGTTCTGGGCGTAGAGGAAGCTCATGGGTGGATGTTCCCACATGGATTTTTCTCATTTAGAAATGACCAATATGAGATTAATACGATGATAAATGCCAGTCTCCACGAATCGATTAACAAAAATAGACAAAGTCGAAAAAAAGTCCTTGAAACAAAAAAGTGGATCATCACAGTTTGATTATAATTAATTTGATAAAATGATAAGAAGAACCTTTTGGATTTTCTTTCTTCATTGATATTCTTGATCACGTTCTGATGTGATTCTTTATTGCGTCACAGAAGCCAAGTGTAGGCTTCCTCTAGCAGTGATCCACACATAGACCTCATATCTCTGGACGTTGCCAAAGGAGCCTCCAGGTGCTAGCGTGAAGGAACCTTTACTTGCATTGTCCACCTTAGATCGTCTTGATCTGATGGAAGAGGATCTCTCTCAGTCTTGAGAGCATTCTTGTAGGAAGAGGTTCTTCCGGCCTTGAAAGAATTCTCCAGAATTGTTGTGCACAAAGATTCTCTTGTGTGTAGGAAAAGAGTTAGGTTTTTGAGGATATTTATAATCGGGTTTGAGGTCATAGAGTTATGACAATAAATAAACACATTACGCGTTTCATTAATTTCATTAACTCTTATTAAAAACCCCCATGTCGAATAATTAATTCCTTGACATGCGCTCACGCAAATTATAATTAATATCAATTAATAAAACAATATTATATCCTCAAAATCCTGACTAGAAAAACTACACGACGTGTAATAATAAATACATAGCATGTACTTGTTTTTCATTGAAAACTACAGGGCGTGTACATTCAATGTACACGACGTTTATATATTGTTTTCATTTATTCATTTCCTTTCCAAAATGAAAACTACTTAGGTTTCCTTGAATAATTATTATACCACGTATGGGAATAATCATTATTCTACTTGAAATACATGAATATACTTAATGTTTGACCCTCGATGCCTCTTTCTCGTTGGCATTAGGCGTCTTGCCTAAAGTCCAAGATTACTGTCTATCAATGGGTCAAGGAACCCAAGAGAAAGAAGTTGACACTGCATTGACGTATCACCTCATATGAACACTTACTGTGTAATTTAATCCCTTTGTCTCAGTATCTCATCAAGAAGGTTTCATGGCAGTGTCATAAACCTATATGCTTGATCTTCCATTCTATGACTTCCAAAAATAAACTCATCATGTCACCATGGCCATGGAATTTGTTTGACAGTTCTATTTCAATCCAAGGACCCGAGAAATCTACTTCCGTAAAAATGGACGGGAAAAATCTTTCCTCGACTTATATATTAACAACATGTCATTCGTGACGCACCCAACGTACCCTACTTCCTGGAAATGTCTTCGTGACGGTTTTCGTCAGAAAATCTAAGTGTGCGAGTCATGACATGAGTTAATAATAATCTTCCAGTCTAAGGACCATTACAAAAACTCACAGATAACAATATCTAATGACACAAAAACATGTGGAATTACTACTAGAGGTTATGCTCTCATAATCTACCATCTTAGATATTACCAAGTGTGAACTCCATGAGAGAGAGTCTCGTCTTCTTACAAGTACTCGCACATGACAGTCTGTATAATTTGTGTCCTATCATAGTATGTCATCCAACCGCAGAACTTTATTTAGGAATATTGTTATATTATTTCAAGGTTATCATCATTGTGGGGATCTTCCATGACCTTATCAATGAAAAAAATATTATAGGACATTATTATATTATAGTCATGTAGAACAATTAACAATATATAATAAGTGAACCATCATGTAATCAAAGTACAAAAAAACTGGTTCTCAGGACACCAACCCTAACATAAACATGATTGTTCATAATTAAATCATGTCTCAGAAGATGATTTGAAGATACAGATTATGATATCTCATATCAAATTAATGACAATAATATAATATTTATATCATATTTTATGATATCCAAAATCAAAATAAAATCTAAAGCATAAATTCAAAATTTAATCTAATTATACATAATAAAAAAATTTATATATTTTTATAATTTATAATTTCTAAGCATTATTTCATGAAACATAATGAATAGTGATGCTCTGATACCAATGATGTGTTTTTAGTTATCTAGAAACACCCATTAAACATACTGAAAGTAATTATAACCATCATAAAACGTACAACAATGCATGATTCATTATTTGTGAAAAAAAAGAAAGATTTATTATACCGTTCATTGAAGATCTATTAAAAAATACATCTAATAATGCAATTTGATGACGTTCACTTAGAGGTAGCCAATGGACACCATTTTATATGTTTTATGCATGGAAATAACTGAATTAACCCATAAATTGGAAGGACCAATTCTATTCAAATTTTATGGTTGTTATTTTTTAGGTAATGACAGAAGGATGGAGATATATTTGAGGTTTAATCCATAGAATATCTCTAATACCTTCTTTGGTCTTCAATAGGTTTTAATATTCATTTGTAAATTATATACACATATTTATAATTTACTAAAAGTATAGAAATACTTTGGGTAATTCCTTTTATTGAAACACTGATAACCTCCCCCAAGATGAATTAACTGTATAATATACTACATAAAAAATTAATAATTATGATATATTTATATGAGTGATATTTTTTCATTAATTATAAATGATTTTTTTTTCATATTCAATCATAAGATTAATATGAATCATAATTTATTAATACCAATTCCTAACAATGTTCCCTTTATATACATAATGGTAGTCTAAATAAATACCACAATGTTATATATCATGATCCATGTAACAAAACATAACATGGTTTCTTATATGGAATGCCTGGTGACAAACAAGTCATACTCAATGATATATATTCAAATAAATCATATTCATATTTTTGTTATAGGATATTTGAATCACCATCTGGAAATTAAGGTATCTCAAAATTGTTAAAATTCATATGTTGATCAGAGAAGAATAATTTTGGTGTTTGAGGATAGTGACTGAGTGTTCATGATGGTTCAATTTAACATAGATTTTAATAGTTTATATAATGTAGTAATATCTATCCTCAGAATATCATATATTTTAAGGTTTTGAAATGTGTTGATGTGGTTTAACATGAAATTGATCTTCTTATCTAGATATATTTGATTGGTAATGAATTACCTGAGTTAAATTTTTTATGATATCTATTCACTGGATCCCATGTTACTGATTCAGAAGAGTTATATATTTAAAATGAAATGAAATATGTGGGGGAAAAAATTTTATTTTAGATCACCGAGATAATTTTTTTTACACATTCCTCATTACCTATATTCTTGTATTATTGACGAAACATGTGTTGGAATAGTGTAATTTGGAGTGCGAGGTTAGAATGTGTGGTTATTATCTAGATTTTTTTATTTTTTTATTAACATTTATTTTATTTATATTTTGTTATTATGATAGGCTATGATTTATCACATATATTTTCTTATGGATTAGTGATATAAATATTCTTATTTGACATGTATCTCATGATGAATTTAAATTTTAATCTTTTTTTCTTGCTGGGTGAAATTTTGATTCCCAAAGGCAAGAACAATTTGGGTTGTATATATTAGAGATTACTAATCCGTATTGAATCTCTATATTTTTCTTTTCAGAATTAGTGGTGGCGAGGGTATTTTCAAAGGTGAAATGAAATTTTTAGCCCATTAATGGCCAAAATGATAGTTTATATAGGGATTACATCATTTTATTGTCATGGTCTCACCTACAGAATGGTTAATGAACCATTTAATTAATTTTTGTGATGTTTGAGAGGTATATACACATTTTAATGGAGTTTACACCATTATTTACATCTATTTCATATAGGTTATAATTCTAAGCTTAATGGTGCTTTAATAATATCCTTGTATGGAATATGGAAGGATCAGGTAGGGATTTTTAATGGGAATTGGTAAACCAAATGTTAAAAGGAGTTAGGAATCGTGGTTGGGTTATAGAGGATGGATGGAAATAGTTAGGGATGGATGAAATTTCCATGATGGTTCTTTGATCATGTTATGTCGTAGGTTCAAAATAGTCAAATTAAAATCCTCTCTATTATGATGGTGTTCAATTAAATTTCTAAAATTGGTAAACAATCCATTATATTTAGAGTGATGGTTATTTTAAATTAATATGATTCCATATTTACATAACATGACCTAATATTTCATAGTGGTTCCTTCATCATGATATAGAGGGTTAACTCGATTTTTTTTACAAATTATGGTCTATTAATTATTTTGGTTCAATTTTCATTGATTCCATCAAATATGATTTTACCCTCATCCCTCTATTTATTCCACTTCTCTATCCCCTAAACAATCTAAATCTCTAGCTTCACATCAATGATTTATCATTAATCTAGTTGACCCCTTTTATTCTTATTCATGTTATTTCTCCTTGGTTTTTCTCTTCATTGGGTTTATTTAATGAATTTTTTAATTTTTAATAATTTTTTAAAACATCATGTTATGAGTGTGATGTGTGTGGACCTTATAGGGGATTATTTTTAGTATGATGGAATTTGATACAACATTTCTCATACCCCTTAGTTTTTCACCACTGATGATCCATGTAAATGTAGGTGGTTTAGAACACCTCTTTTACATTTTTAATTATCTTAGATTTATCATGATTTATTTCTCAATTGGTAGTGGGGGTGTAATTGACATAATAATATAATTTCTACACATATGGAAACTAAATAAAAATATGCGGTGATTTGATCATTCATATTGTCTATAATTTTTTCCTTGTTTTTTAAAAAATTGATAAATTGATTTTTTCTTATACATGATTCTATGTTTTCATTAATTTTATTATAATTATTAATCTTCTTTAATTGGTAATTACATAATAATTTAATGAGTAAGATAAGTAGAAACCAGTAATTTATCATTGAATGTTTTGAATTATAATTATCTATGTTTTATATTATTTTCTATTAAATATTATTTGGTTATGTAATTTAAGTTCTTGGAATTAGTTTTAGACTTTTTATTTTTACTGAATGAGTGATTTCATGTTGTGACTATTTTTGATGAGGAGAAGTTATATAGTTGAGTTCTGTTGTTATTTCTTAGATTGGTGGAAGTAGTGAAAGTGGTGGGGGATAAATTGTGGTATATTATAGTGTACCATTAACATTGTAGTGAGATGTGGATGATCTATTATATGATTTATAGTTTCATATTCTTTTGAATGCATAATTGAACTATCAATTTTTTTCTCGAAATTAAAATGGGGGTTTTTATGATGATATAATGTGTTGGATGAATTTTTAAACTAAAAATAGATGAAGTATTTTTAGTAAGAAATATTTAACTAAAGATGTAATTTGATAATGTGGCATATAATTTGTTGGAAATAAATAGGTTTTAATGAATAAAATGTTTTTGTAATTCGATGAACCTAAAATTGGAAATGAACATTTAAATGGAATTATGTGTAGTTGTTTGGTGGTTGATTTTTTATAAGGATGATATGAGTTATACCTAGAAAATGTTATCTATTTGGGGTGATTGGAATAAATTAACAGTTACAGGTCAAAGTAATAAATATGTCATAGATGATTATTAAACCTTTGGTAAAGATTGAGTGGTCTAATATATTCATTATGTTTTATTTTATTTATTACACGTCATTTCCTGAGTTGGGAATCCATATTAATACCCATAAGATGTGTTGGGTCCAATGTAATTTCCCCAACATCTTGGATTGGGTGACACTAATGGATGAATACTAATTCTTCCTCACTAACCCATTAGTATGCTGTATATACTATGACTAACTACTGAATTTTATAATGCGTTGATGATGAGGAAAAGATGTGGTTATGTGGACATGTAATTCACATAGAGGAATTAATGATATTGATTTACATTGTGTTTACATACACACATGTAATATAATGTATGAAATAAGGTTATTGATATGTGGCAGTGATGTGATATATAGCAGTTTCTCTGGTATGACATGTTGAGGTGATATATGGAGATGATGATGTGGTTGTGGTTGTGATATGGTATTATGTTGTGATTTGTTTGATATAAAATTGGTGGGATTATAATGAGGTATTCCATTAGGGTGTTAGGGTGACTAGTTAAATGATTAAGTAGTTGAATGGTTCCTTTTTGATGAATTATTCAATGAATACTGTTATATTTCTATCACGTATGCCGGTTTGGTGAGTGATACTTGTAGAGGTAAGATCCTAAATTACTTTGTATAGGTAATAGATGGTTTTATGAATATTCAATGATTATTTACTATAATTGATAAAAAATTTCATGGGGGTTATTTTAGGAATCATCTGAGTATACATCTCTACTACACACTTCAATATACATACACTATTTTTTAGGTTTGAAGGAGGTGGTGGTTTATTAGAATAATAATGGTTTGTGACTTCCTAGCACTTCACACAAACCATTTTGTTTTTTGATTGGTTTCAGAGGAGGCATGAGGATGTTCAATCAAGGATAGAGATGCAACATAACTATGAGGGTGGAGGGGTAATTTATGTGACGATAGATGGAATGATGATATGAGTTAGTGATTAGGGTATTCTATAGAAGGAGATTCATGGCTTATATGAAGTAGATGAGTAGTCCATGAAATGTTTTCAACTCATGAAACATGAATTCATGATGCCGGTTTAATTTAGGCCGAGGTTCTATGAAACTCTGTGGAAGTAGGAAACATGTGAAACTAATGGAGCAATTATAATTCAGATCATGTATTTTATAGTCCCTGTGCAATTCATATCCTAGAAATTGGATTCCTAAAGTGAATTAATAATGCTGTAGGATTCTTATAATACTTGGGCCTAACCGAATTCCCTCATACAACCATATTTTCTCAAATTTTATAGAAAACCCTAACACTATTTTAGGGTATCATCCAGTCACATTCTCCTTAGGTTAATCTATATATTTTAATGTTTTAATGTTGGTGAAAAATGGTGAATTCTTCTCATTTTTTTATTTTCCTTGGTTCATATTTCAAAAATTCATTATGGTGTGGTTTCATTAGTTTGGTCCAGGTTTTTTGTGTCCTTGAAAAAAAATTGTAGTTCAGGTAGAACTAGGGTTTCTTAGTGATTTTTTGATTTATACGTTGTTTATTCATTTCCATGTGGTCTGCAGTGAATCAGAAAATATTTTATGAGTAAGGGGATTCTCATGATTTCCCTTATACATGAAACATGTAGGGATTTCATGATTTTTCATTCCATTTTGTGGTTTGTATGGGTCATATTAATGAATATAGTTAATTTAAAAAACATAAAATTAATGGGGTTTTGTTGTTATGACCTGATTTTATTTAGTTGTTATTATTCGAAATGGTATTACGTTTTCTTATTTCCCATTATGAAAATAAAGGCTGTTGGGTTCCTTTTGTGGGTTGCATAAGATATTAGGTGAGACTATTTCTATGATGGTTATTGATCAAACAATGAATAAAAATCTAAATTATAAGGCTCCATCCTTAAACCTTACATAATCTCGAGTTAATTTGAGAATTCACAATGAGGATCCTTTCAGGTTTAGGGTATTAGAGAATTAGTCTATAACTATTACATTATACATCAATTATTACAAAGTAGACACTTCTACTGTATCCAATTTTTTCTATATTAATAAAACTCTTTAAATAAAAGTAGAATTATTTTATAGAAAAAAATATGCATGAATTAGTCCTTCCTCTTACCCTTATAACCTATCTAAAATTTTTAAAAACATGGTATGAGCCTAAAAATATCCTCATGGGATATAAAATATGGAAAGAAAACATTAGTTCATGAATATATACAAATCAATGAAACAAGACTTTTTTCTTATAAAATATAATATCATTAACATACCTTATGAAATCATAAGATTTATGAATAAATCATTGAAATCATAAATCAGTAGGAATCTTTTGGAATCCATAACATACTTACATTGTAGCTTTAATAGCTACATAGGGAGTAACCTTCATGGTTAGATATGGAATACCCATCACAATATATTCTATAAATCTCTTTGGAGAAACATTATCATTTACCTCTTTCATATTACACAATGCACTGGAGATCTATCTCGGTCTCACCCACCATTAGTATATCATGGAACCACCCATATTCAAAAATAATGCCTAAGAATTATAACATAATCATAACACATAAAATAATTATAAGGTAAAGATAACTTTTCAACATTTAAATCACAACATACTAGTTCAAGAGATTGAAATAATCAATCCATTCTCAAAAACTATTTTAAATACAAAAATACATTAAAAATAATATAGTATTTAATTTTCTTTTTAAAAACATTATATCTTTTAGAGGAATCCAAATATCAAATAATGGTTACGATGGTGGAGAAATAATTGTTTCCACATATGTAAAAAAATTCCTTTTTTACTTTTAGTAAATTACTTGTAGAAAAAAATTCATATTGAATGAAATTAAAATTTAAAGGGGTTTATTATACACCGTATAAATAAGGTGATATATAAATCATAATATTCCACAATTAAAGTAGATGGAGATAAAGACCCATGCCTTGAGTGAAATTTGTCATGTATGATCCTTGTTCATCTTAAGAAATATTATGTTAATTTCTACTTGTTTTAGAACCATTTATATGTTTAATATTCCTTTTAAATCACTTAGGACCTTGTTATAACAATTACATAATTATTTATGTTCATATTGGTCATTTTGTCGATATTTTGTACTTGAGTCTAAAATGAACTTATTTTGAGGGAAACTATCCATGTGGTCAAAATTACATTATCTAAATAATAATATTTATTATTTAAATATCATATATATATCCACTATATATGTTTTTATAAAAGTACATAATATTTGGCGATGGGAAATTAAATTCACTGTTTGTGGATATGGTAGGTCATACATACTCATGAACACTATTTTCTATTATTTGTATATTAATGGAATGAAAACTAAATGATACATATGTATGTTATTATTATAATATAATATATATGTTATATATGTTATATAAGTTCATTAACTACATCCTTTACACAATCCATGTATGGAATTAATGAGTCATATCACTTTGAGGTGGCGGTAGTATGAATTTTCTTAAATGAAATTATTGAATTAACACATTAGGGAAAACAAACAGTTATTTTGTAAATAAAAATTATAGAAAAATATAGACAATATAAATATAATATATATATAATATATAATTACAGATTCATCATAATGGTCACCATGAGTGGTGTTATGAGAAAAATTGAACAATCATCGTTTCGTGAGGCAGTAGTTCGCCATACATAGAAACTGTATATTTGTATACATTAGATAGAGGTGTGGGTAAGTATATTTTGGATTCTTATAATAAAAAATTACTAGTATAATTATTATTCTTGTGTTGTTATTTAATCAAATAATAAGATGATAAAAGGGAGTGAATAAGGAAAATAAAAGAAAGGAACTTGAGAGAATATGTTACATATAAATTGTGTAACTTCTTTTAATTTGAGCCAAAAAGATTTCTTGAATTGCCTTATTCCCAAGGTATTGATTCAAGGAGGAATTTAGGGATTTAGGGATCTTATTTGAGTGTAGGTTGGGTGATACAAGGGGCATGAGAGGTTTGGTTAAGAGGGTAAAGGTGGTGGCTTTTTATAAGATGGAGGAGGGGAACTTTAGTAATGTCTTAAAATATTATTTTATTATAAAATTATTTGTGATGTATAATAGTTATAAAGTAATATATTTCTAGAATAAGATGCTATTGGGTCAAAATACTCTCAAACAATAGGTTTTATACATGTTTTTGTGATAACATTAAACTTATCTTTTACCTTGAATATCCATAATATATGGTTACTATAGTTAATATAAAATGACAAGAGACCCACAAGGGGAACATTAATGACATTTTCAACATTATATATGTTATTGTTATGAATATATATTTTTAGGATTATTATATCTTTTAATAAAATAATATTAGTTTTACAAACTCATTTTTTGTCAATTTTGACATTATTTATTTTTTTTATTTTTGTTAAATCCATAACAACTTGATGCCTTCTAACAAAATAAATTCACTCAAATATAATATTTAATAATCATCCCTATAATTATTATATGGAATAAAAAGTTTCAAAAAATTACTTAAAAATTTATAATTTCATTTGTATAAATATTTCATTAATTAGGTAATCACTACATCATCATTATGTCATAAATCAATTTATTTATTTAATGTATAAAATTATATATAAAACACAATGATGTTGGAAATATTTTTATATATCAAATTACAAATTTCTATTCTAAGTGATCAATTTTTTATCCCCACCTTAAAACTATTTTTTATAAAGATAAATGTTTAAGTAATATTTCTCTTTACATAAAATTAATTGTTATAACATTTCATTATTGTACACATGTGTTTCCATGGGGTCCTAAAATCAACTGAATTATTTCCACGGGCATGAATGACTCATCCAAGAATATTATGATATGTTTTCCGGTAGTTTCATATTATTATAATATACTTGTTACCCACATTTACCTAATTTACCCTTTAACTATGGTAAATAAAAATAATTACTGAAGTTAATTTTTATAATTCTAAAAAATAAAAAGTACATATTTTCATTATTTGGACCTTTTTATTCCTAATATGGAATTCATTTTTTCAATTTAAAAACATAGAAGTTCATGTAGTTAATTTAAAACTAATTCCTATCGTCAAAACCATAAAGAAGGTTTTTAGGAAGAAAAACTAATCAAAGATTGACATGTCATTATGTCATACTTAAATATGAAATTATATCCAATGGAAAAAAAATTTGATTAAAAGATACAAAAATATTAAAATTACACTTTAAAACCAATTATAATGGTAACTTAACTATATAAATATATTAGGCAAAGGTAGTTTTGAATTAAAATGTCGTATTTTTCACTATTCATTAAAATAATAAATTTATCCATAAATACCAAAAATTAAACCAAAAAAATTTGTGATATCCTGATTCTAAAGAAAACTTTTAATCAATAAAATAGAACTTGTAAAATTTTCAATAACTATATTTAAAAAGATTTCTTCATCAAAAGGTGGTAAAACTACCTTTAAAAAATATTAGAGTATTTTATGCTTAAAATTGGATTTAATCTCATTTTAATAATCTAAAATTTATTAGATAAATGTAAAAATATTTAATAAAAATGTGTAATCATATTATAGTTATTTCTATTCATTAATGAAAATAGTACATCTAAGAATTAACTATCATTTAAAATAAAAACATTATTATGTATTATGTTTTTGGTACAACTTAGTGTTCTATGCAACATTAGATTTCAGAGAAATCTATTCTTGAATTTCGAGTATTCTATTAGAGACAGTATCCCTATTAAGGTAAAAACACTATCTAATTCATAAATTTTAATAAATATGAAAATTTCTCATTCTTTACTTTTATGGGATGTTACATCCTTCCCCCCTTTTGGAAATTGCATCCCCGCAATTTTAATTACTTACCAAATAAGTGGGGGTATTATTACCTATTAAAAATTTTATATTCCCACATTTCCACATCAACCATATGGTTTTTACACAAAACATTTACTTGATGAATTACCTGATTTCGCAACATTTTCTCTCTACGGGTATGAATATGGACCGGCTCTTCCTCATAAGAATGAATCACTTCCAACTGAACTACTTCTGAAATCAAAACATGAGATGGTTCCGGCATATATTTTCATAATATAGAAACATGGAAAACATTTTTTTCTTTATATTAACTCATATTTAAATGCACTCGGTAGGAAACTGCTCCAACTTTCACCCGAATTTCATAGAGTACAATGAACCACGTACTTAGATTCTATTTCTTACCAAAATGCACCACACTCTTCCATTGTGAAACATTGAAAAAGGCATGATTACCTACCTCAAAATAAAGATATGTCCTCTAGTTATCCTTATAACTTGTTTTCTTACTCTAAGATGTTCTCAAGTGGTTCTATATTAATTGAACTTTTTCTATCATCTATTCTACCATTTCTAGTACCATTAACTTCCTATATAACACTTCACTTAAAAAAGATGGATTTTTGTACTGCTTCCCATATAGTGCCTCAAATGGTGTAATTTTTATAGTAGAATGAAAACTATTATTATAAGAAAACTAAACCAAAGAATGATATTGGTACCAACTTCCATGGAAATCCATTGAAAAATAATGCAGAATATCCTCCTGGGTCTGAATTTTTCTTTCTTACATTTCATCGGATTGTTGATGAAAATCTATTCTAAAAATTAATTTAGTACCCAACAACTTCTGAAGGCCCTTCCAAAAGATTGAAGTGAACATGGGATCATGATCAAATATAATAGAGAGAGAAACTCTATGAAACCTGAATATAATTTTAATATATAATCAAGTAAGATGATATAGAGATAATATATCTCGAATAGGATGAAAATGATAAGATTTAGTCAATTAGTCAAAAATAACCTAGATTGCAATGTTACCTCGAGAAGTCTTTTGTAATCCCTATATGAAATCCATGGACACATTTTCCTATTTCCACTATAGAACAAGAAATATTTGAAGCATCCCTTTGGTAAAATTCCAATCTTTTTTAATTTTTGAAAAATTAATATATAAGAGTAAAGCCAGTAATATCTTTTTTCAATATATCCCACCAAAAATACTCCCAAAGATCTCTGTACATCTTAGTACTGTCGGGATGAACTGAAAACAGAGTACTATGAGCTTCACATACCAAATATTTCTTAAACTATGAATCAAAAGAAACACATAATCTCTTTCTAATCATCAAAACAAATACTTTATTAATGTTAAATTTAGGTAACTTACCCTTCTAAACCAATTATACCTTTTTTGGAAACTCACATTCTTTTCTTTGTGTTAGCTATAATTTATCTACTATAGATGATTATAATGAAACCTAAAACAAAATAGAAAAATTACCTCCACCAAAAACATCCAATATAAAATTCATCAAATTAGAAAACAAAATAATCTCATCCCAAACATATCATGGTTAAAATTTCAATACTTTTTCAACTCAAGGAATATTATACATTATATTCTTTTCCTAGATGATGATGAATCGTGCAATCATAATCCTCTAGCCACCCCCTCTGTCTCATGTTCAATTACTTCTGAGTGAATATATACTTAAATTTTTTTGTTAGTATATATTTTACATTTTATACCATACACATGAAGCGTCAAAATTTTTAAATAAAAACCCGTAGCTAAATCCCAATCACATTTTGGGTAATTTAGATTATAATTTTTCAACTGACATGCTGCATACAAAACTACCAAATCATTTTTCATTAGGACACAACCATGTATTTTCAATGAATCATCACTACATATAAGGCAGTTCCAAAATTGATGCATTAACTAATCCTCTTTTCAATTCATGAAAAAATTCATCACATTCTTTTGTCCAGATAATGTTAACACCTTTTCGAGTTATATTAGTCAATGGGATAGATAGCCCTAAAAAATATTAAAAACAATTCCTATAATAACCTTCTAAACCAAGACAACTATTAATCTCAGTTATGTTTATGGGTATTTTTAATTCTTCGATAACTTTTGTTTTAGCTAGCTGAATAGTTATTCCATCTATAAAAATATTGTGACCAGGGAATGAAATTTATTGTAACCAAAACTGACACTTGTTGAATTTCCCATATAGTTTCTTTTCATTTATGGTTTTCATGAAAACCCTTAAATGATATTTATTCTCTTCTTTTGTTTTAAAATATACCAAAATATAATTAATAAAAACAACCACAAACATTTCCAGGAATTCATAGAAAATTCTATTCATAAGATCCATGAATATAGCAGGTTAATTGGTTAACCCAAAAGGAATAAATAAAAACTAATAATGTCCATATGTGGTAAGAAATTTTTTCTTTGGAATGTCTCCTTCCTTTACTTTTAACTGATGGTACCTCGACTTCATGTCATTGTTTGAAAATACTTTTCTCCCTAGAGCTGATAAGACAAATCATTGATATGAGGAAAATGATAGTTTTTCATAATAATGTTGTTATTCAGGGCTCTATAATCATTGTAATGTCTCATAAAACCATCATTGTTTTTAAAAAACAATACTTGATAACCCCATGGTGATGTGCTTGGTTGAATGAAACCTTTATCTAATAACTTGAACATTTTCTTCTTTAACTCTAAAATTTCAATTTGAACCATTCAATAAGTGGGTTTGGAAATTAGATTAGCATTATGATCCAAGTCAATAGTAAATTATACTTTTCAATCTGGTATTATATTATGAAACACATTAGAAAAAAATCAAGATACTCATTTACCATTGGAACATCATTAATCTGAACAATTCCACTGTTTTCAACAATATGTTCATTGTAACATTCATTTCCATATTTTAATAGTTTACGAACTTCTTGATTTGTTATCAAAAGTAATGGTTAATTATTTTATAAAAAAAAATATCTATGAAAAGAAACTTTTTTAGCTATGTAGTCAATATTTGCATGATAAATAGAAATCCAATCCATACCCAAATAATGTCAAACTATACTAGAGTCAAAAAAATAAGGTTTGTCTATATATTATTTAGACACACAGGGATAAGAAGGTTCTTATAAATTTTTTTTTCACCACATTTCCCCCAGGTGTTTTTCGAATATTTTTAGGATTCATAACATGAGATGGAAATTCCAATTTACATGGAAACATCTTAGAATTGAATGAATTTGTAATCTCGAAATCAAACAACACTTTTAGATAATCTGAATAAACAAACAATGTACCTAATCATACATCATTTTATGGCCCTACATCTACTGATGTAGTCTCAATGGATTTCACCACCTCTTTCATCTTGTAGTCTGACTGCTTTCTATCATTTGAGTTTCTCATTGGTCACTCATATGAATAATGACCCATTTCATTACTCTAAAAACCTTTTACTAATTGTAAATCAGATTTTATCCTACCATTACCCTAGTCTTTTCCAGTGTAACTTTGAGCCTTATATCCCATTTTACCGCATTATAATCAGTTACTAAAATTTATAATGCATTCCTCAGTGTGCTAATACAATAATTTTCATAAACTATAAAAATAATTTTATTACCATAAAACGTTTTTGAAGAATACTTCTTGTTATCCTTCCACCTCAACCTCTTATTTTGATGTTTTTCAAAGAAACCCTAATCATAGACATGTTCTATTTCCACCTTCTCTGCATATAGAATAAGATTTTCATAACTATTGATCTTCTGAGAAGCTAATGAAATTTGATAAATTTGATTTTATCTTGAGTAAAAATGATTGATTTACTATCAATATCCCATATGAAATTTGGAGTATACCATTCCAGTCTAGCAAATTTCTCTTCATAAGTAGCCAATGAGTCATCCTAGTGCCTCAATTCCACAATTTTTTTTCCATTCTATGTTGAATCACCTTAAGAAAATATTTCTCAAGGAACATACCATTGAATGCATCCCAATAATGAGCATCAATACCCTCACTATCCCTGATATTTCTAACCATCGACCACCACAGACCAGCATCTCCTTCAAAACGATAAACAACAAGACTAACCTATTGATATTCTTAACACCTCATGAAATCGAAAATCTTTTCCAATTCTTTAATACACACATTAGATAGAAAAGGTCCAGATGATCCTATTAATGATGGGGAATGATTCCTCATTAAATGATCCACTAATTACATGTTATTTTTTGGTTGATCTGGCTGATATCATGCTGGGATACCACCACAATTTATAGCATGAGTTAAATATTCCATCACTGCAACAAAATTGTAACACCCCGAGCTTCCACGATACGCCTCTCTTCCAATAATGCAATAGCTTGCATTGTACGCAAGTTCGAGTTCTAAAACACCGCGACTAATCAAAGTAGCCGTTATGAATAGTAATAGCCACCTTTTAAAATTATAGAAATTTTATATTTCAAAATGGACTTCATTTTTGTATTCGTAATATCGAAATTAGCCTATGTTGAATTTTTGGTATTTTTCTGAGAACTTCTAATTTTTTATGAATTGTGAAAAATACTTAAAACAACTTTTTTAATCAAAATAATTTATAGTGATAAGTTATACTATTGAGTGGTTTTAAATTATAATAAGAATATATTTTTACCATTTTATCCAATGGTGGTCATTAGAATTAATTTAACATTGAAATTGGACATAAACAATTGCCAATCTTTTGATATAATTTATTTCTTAAAAACACGCTATTTGTTGTGACAACGGGAATTAATTATAAAATTAATTAATGCAACTTATATGTTTGTAATTTTGTAAAATAGACATCATTTTTGAATTCGGAATATCAAATATAGCTTAGGGTGAAATTTTGGCCTTGTTCTGAAAAACATCAATTTTTGATGAATAGTGAAACCACTAAGTGGTAGTTAAATAACTGATTTTTCGTTTAAATAAAATATTACCACTTCTGTGATTTGATTTTCCAAAATCCGACATACATGGTTGTCATTAACATGTAAAATGTGGTTCAATGAGATTAAAATAATTTTTTGGTGAATAGTAACTTTTAAGTTCTTAATCGCGATTAGAGGTAATTAGTGTAGTTTAAGGTACAAATAATGTTTTAATAATATGAGATGAGCTTGACACTTGTCCTAATCCTATTGTATGAGTCATGGCCGACCAAGAAAACCCATGGGTAAACTTGGGGACCCCATGGAACCACTTTAGTTGGAAAATGACATTAATATATATTTATTTAATGTTAAAATTAAATTGACACAAACATGAGTTGTTTTACTAAAACAGTTTTTAAGTGGGGTTACACAAGTCCAAATTTTGATTATAAATATTCATTAGAAATATAAAAAGATTTCCTACATCATAGTATTTTTTTAGAATTTTTAGACATTAAATAAATTAAATTATTTATGACATCATGATGATGCAGCGATGACCTCATTATTTAATGATTTAAATAAAATGGGAAGATAATGCAAAATCCAAGGCTTACACTTGTCCAAAGCCAATTGGATGAGGAGATTTCGAACCCTTATCACCTTAGACTCGAATTATATAAGTGTGGGACCTTTAGAATCCGAAAAGCATTGTGTAATAATGTAACATTTCAATCTTTCCAAAAGAGCCCCTCCTCTCCACTTATAAAAGGCCCCCACCTCTCCCACCTTATTCACACCTTCAAGCCATTTGTCTCGGCTAACCTCTGCCCAAATACTCTCCCAACATCCCTCTCTTACTCCTAGAAGCCTCACTTTGGGCAGAACGCTTCCCAAGGAAGCCTTTGGCTCAAATCAAAAAGAGTTATCCGATTTTGAGGTAATGTCTTCTCTAATGTTGTTTTGGTATATTTTTCTTCTCCAACCCCCTAAACTATTTTTATTCTTTTATTTTGTAACAACACCAGTATAATAAATATACTAGGATGTTATTATAAGATGTATTCTACCTACACTTACACACACCTACATCTAATGGTTAAAGAACATACGGTTTCTGTGGATGGCGAATTTCTGCCTCACGAAACGATGATTGTTCAACACTCATATAACACCTTCAAAGGTGGCCATCAAGATGTCACTATTTTTATATATGATATATGATATGTTTATGTTTTAATTATGCTTTTTTATTTCTCATTTATGGCATACTTTATGATTTCCATTATGGGTAAAACGCGATAATTTCATTTTAGGAAGTGCGGACTACCGCCCCCTCAAAGTGATTTGAATCGTTAATGCCATATGTGGGATGTATAAAGGATGGAGTAAATGGTATTATACACTATATTATACTGGAATTATATTATACATTTATATAATTATGATTTCGTTCCATTAAATATGAAATTGAAATGAAAGTAGCGTTCATGCGTACGTACGGCTTACCGTCTCCATGAACGGTGCATTTCATTTATTACCTCTAAATGTTACGTAACATTATGAATGAATGTATATAATCTATATATATGATATATATGATATCTACATAATGAATATAATTCTCTATATAATGGATATTTCACCACATGAACAACTTGTAATTATAAGAAGTTTATTTTTGACTCAAGTACCAAAGATCGACAAAACGACCGTTATTAACTTAAATAATTAAATAATGTTCATAACATGGTAATAAGTGATATAAATGGAATAATGAACATGAAAAGGTTCTTAAGTAAATAGAAATTAACTCTAGTTTATTATTCAAGAGGTTAAAGAACAGTCGAGTCAGGACAAGATGCAAGATAAGGGAACTTCTTAACCCAACTTCAATTCTTTGGGTTAATCTCCTACTTTCAAATAACTTCATGATATTATTATGTCCTATCTTGTATTTGTACTTTCTTTATGTGTATCTATAGTGAATACACCTAATAGATCTATTTCATTTTTAAGGGAATTTCTTAACCCAACTTCCATTCTTTGGGTTAATCTCCTACTTTCAAATTATGTCATGATATTATTATGTCCTATTTTGTATTTTTACTTCCTTTATGTGTACCTATAGTGAATACACATAATAGATCTATTTTATTATAAAAATGATCTTTTTAAGGACTTCGTCTCAATCTTCTTTCATTGAGGCATATTTGGTTTTATACACAACTTTCTTTTATACTGTGTATAAACCCCTTTGACTTTTACGTTTATTCAAAAAGGAATCTTTTTTTTACAAAGCGTTTTACTAAACGACAAAAGGAATGTCTTTTTCGTACATATGCGGCGACAACGACTTCTCCGCCGCCGTGACCATTATTTGAGTTTCGGATTCCTCTACAATCCATACTTTTTTTTAAAAGAAAAATAAATACCATGTTTTACTTTTCTTTTATTTTGGTATTGAAAATGGTTTTGAAAGTGTTTTTATTATAACAAGGTGTTTTATTGATAACTTGTGATTGAAATGTGGAAATGTTATGTTTCCTTTATGCATGTTTTATGTGATACGATTATGTTATGGTTTATGATATGTTTAAAACTATTCATATGAGGAATGCATTGGACTTAATAAGTGATGGGTGGAGCCTGCTATAGCTCCTCGATGCATCGGCAGGTCTTATTAGACAAACTAGTGTCTTGGAACGAGGCCTTGACAAAATCTTATTTGTGGTCTTGGCACGAGGCCTTGGCTACGTGGTTATGATAGTCTGGAATTATGCATTCCATCATTATGAAAGTTGTTATTGATATTGCATGTGATTATTCGACCAGTAGAATATCCATGTGAAGAAGTAAATGGCATTGTCTCATTTTACTTTTGCCATTTTATGTTGAAGTTCATGTTTAAAAGGCTTTTGTTTTAGTTATACATTGCCTTAAATGTTAATGTTTATTTATGAATGCTTCCGCATTATTGTTATCCTTACTGAGCATCTGAGCTCACCCCTTTCAATGTTTTAATATTTTCCAGGATGTGAAGAAGTATTTTATGAATGACCTGCAGGGATAGTCAGAAGTGGATATGATTGTGGACTATGGAGACTTCGTTATTGTAGTTTTTCACTTTATGATGTAATGTAACGTTTACGAATGTATCTAGTGTTTCCAAGGCTACTAAACTAATCGGTCTTTCGAGACTTGACCTTTTGTGATCATGCCAATGTTACGAAGTAATGCACCGACTCTGGGTAGCTGGGGTCGGGGTGCTACAGTTGGTATCAGAGGCAGTTTAGTACTAACCATGGAAGCTAGATGTAGATAAACTCTGATTAGAGCACATAGCCCAAAGATAGACATTGAGGATTAGTATAGAAGAACTTCCTAGAAATTTGGTATTATAGAGATGTTATGAGTTTTCCGAGCAATACATCCCTGTCTGGATACGAGCAGGTAGAGGCGGCTCTGGCACAGATGTACCTAGGGGTAAAACCCGAAAACACCGCTTTGAGCTAGACTCGAACGGGAACTGGTGCACGACAATGGGCCTTGCTGCACTCTTGGTTACGACACTCCCGGGGGATATTCTTAGGACAATTCTCATTTTCTTTACAAACCACTATGAACGATTACGAGTATATACTTCCTCAAATAAAACCTTTTTATAATTATGGATTATATCCATAATTAGTTCAATTTATGTTAAGTGTTTTACAAGTATGGAATTATGTATTTTGATTCATGAACTAATCTAGTTTATGCCATTATTAAGAAATGGCGCCTAGTGGAAGGAATGGAAACCGTATCAATACACGCACTCCGTGTAGGGATTGCCCTCCTGCTCAAGATAATTATGGTGGAGCTAGTGATACAACTGGTGCTGATCAGCTTCTCACCGTACTGGGACAACTAAAGCAGGTTATGAATAATAACCTTACTCATATGGAGCACCCTGATCCGCAACGTGGAGGATCGATGCTAGACCGTTTCATGAGGCAACAACCACCAACCTTCAATGGGAGTACAAATCCTATAGTAGCTGAGCAATGGATAAATTCCTTAGAGAAAATATTCCATGCCTTGGAGAGTAGTGAAAGGGAGAAGGTTGTCATGGCAGTTTACCGCCTCACTGGAGATGCCGATCAGTGGTGGTCGCTGATTCAAAACACAAAGGAAGATGATGACGTAACGAATATGGAATGGAGGGAGTTCAAAGAGCTTTTCTTAGAAAAATACTTTCCTCGTGACCATCGAGCAAATATGGAAAGGCAATTTCTGAGTCTGAGGCAGAAGGAGGATGAGAATGTCGCAAAGTATGAGGCTAACTTTACAAGGTTAGCGAGGCATTCTTCCGATTATATACGTAACCCAAGGAGTAAGATTGATCGTTTCTTTAATGGGTTAAAACCATTTCTCCGTCGATCTTTAGTTTCACAAACCTTCTCATCATACGAAGATATTATCTCGTGTGCTATCAAGACAGAAAAGGAATTATCTAAGTCTTATGACAACAAAGTAAAGCAAGAGAAGAAGAGAACGGTGGAACAAGAGACAGATAAAGGGAAAAAGGGAAAGAAGGATTTTCCATTATGTGATAATTGTGGGAAGAATCACCCTGGTACATGCCTAAAAGGAATGGGAGTTTGTTATAAATGTGGAGAAAAGGGTCACCAGGCTCGTGATTGCAAGGGAAAGAAAGAGGCTATCAATGTTGAATGCTACAATTGTAGAGAGATGGGTCATTATGCAAATGAATTTCCTAAGCGTCAGGGAAACTTACCTCAGAAAAGGCCAAGGGATCAAGGACAATCTAATGCAGTTACTACAGTTGAAGCAGAATAACTAATGTAATGGTGCTTTTGGACTCATGGATTATATTCTGGTTATTAGAATAATGTGATATATATATAAGGATTGTACTGCAGTACTTTTTGATTTCAGTAAGGTTTTAATATGATGAAGGTAATCATATTTTTAGTATGTGACAATAAGAGAAAATTTTCTTTGTTTGTGGAATCTGATGTTACAATTGATTTTGGAATTTAGAGACCTTTTAGAGAAAGTCTGGACGGAGGTATTTTGGATAACTATTAAGGTTAGAATGGATTAAGTTGATCTTTGGATAGTATTGTTTAAGGTTAAAGCATTTCAGAAGATTATTTTTGGAATATTATAATACTATAGTTTTAGAAAAAGGACAACCTGCAGGGTGGGGAATAACCCGTCGCGTCGGACAAAGCTGCAGGAATCTAACACACAACCATAGTGCGACAAGCCTTTATTTCCTACCACTAGCCTACAGGAAGTCCCTGGTTATTACAAAATAATTTTACTAATCTAAATTGTATGGAACCTTATAAAATTAGGAAAAGTATAATATTTTAGGGTTCTATTATCTTTTTTGAGTGAAAGGTGAGTTGAAGGTTGAAACTCTAATTGTCAGGCATAAATATATATATACCTATCTATTATTAAATGAATTAATTAATTCTTAAACTTTAGTAAAGGGATAATAAAACAAAAAAAATGCGTTATCCTAATACCTTATGTCTTGTTGAACTGATGATATTTTAAATCAATATAGATTGAAGGCTTTGAGGCCCTCAATTTGACAGTTGATTGTGATTGATGACCTCAATCACTCCCTACGAATATTTACGTTTTTCCTCCAATTATATGTCTCGAATTGCCACCAATGTTCTCCTAATCGAGATCATAATTGGGTGGTGACTTTTTCATTTCCCTTTCCCTCTTATTAAGGCTAAATTTTATTAACCTTATTTCCGATGTGGGTTTTCCACAAAGTTATTTTCTATTTTCAACCTCTTATTTTCAAAGAAAAATATCAAATTGCGAGGATGCAATTTATTGAAGGAGGGGAGAATGTAACACCCCGAGCTTCCACGATACACCTCTCTTTCAATAATGCAATAGCTTGCATTGTACGCAAGTTCGAGTTCTAAAACATCGCGACTAATCAAAGTAGCCGCTATGAAATGTAATAACCACTTTTTAAAATTATAGAAATTTTATATTTCAAAATGGACTTCATTTTTGTATTCGTAATATCGAAATTAGCCTATGTTGAATTTTTAGTATTTTTCTGAGAACTTCTAATTTTTTATGAATTGTGAAAAATACTTAAAACAACTTTTTTAATCAAAATAATTTATAGTGATAAGTTATAATATTGAGTGGTTTTAAAGTATAATAATAATATATTTTTACCATTTTATCCAATGGTGGTCATTATAATTAATTTAACATTGAAATTGGACATAAACAATTGCCAATCTTTTGATGTAAATTATTTCTTAAAAACACGCTATTTGTTGTGACAGCGGGAATTAATTATAAAATTAATTAATGCAACTTATATGTTTCGAATTTTGTAAAATAGACATCATTTTTGAATTCGGAATATCAAATATAGCTTAGGGTGATATTTTGGCCTTGTTCTGAAAAACTTCAATTTTTGATGAATAGTGAAACCACTAAGTGGTAGTTAAATAACTGATTTTTCGTTTAAATAAAATATTACCACTTCTGTGATTTGATTTTCCAAAATCCTACATACATGGTTGTCATTAACAAGTAAAATTTGGTTCAATGAGATTAAAATAATTTTTTGGTGAATAGTAACTTTTAAGTTCTTAATCGCGATTAGAGGTAATTAGTGTAGTTTAAGGTACAAATAATGTTTTAATAATATGAGATGAGCTTGACACTTATCGTAATCCTATTTTATGAGTCATGGACGACCATGACAACCCATGGGTCAACTTGGGGACCCCATGGAACCACTTTAGTTGGAAAATGACATTAATATATATTTATTTAATGTTAAAATTAAATTGACACAAACATGAGTTGTTTTACTAAAACAGTTTTTAAGTGGGGTTACACAAGTCCAAAGTTTGATTATAAATATTCATTAGAAAGCTAAAAAGATTTCCTACATCATAGTATGTTTTTATAATTTTTAGACATTAAATAAATTAAATTATTGATGACATCATGATGATGCAGCGATGACCTCATTATTTAACGATTTAAATAAAATGGGAAGATAATGCAAAATCCAAGGCTTACACTTGTCCAAAGTCAATTGGATGAGGATCCTTCGAACCCTTATCACCTTATCCTCTAATTATATAAGTGTGGGACCTTTAGAATCCGAAAAGCATTGTGTAATAATGTAACATTTCAATCACTCCAAAAGAGCCACTCCTCTCCACTTATAAAAGGCCCCCACCTCTCCCACCTTATTCAAACCTTCAAGCCATTTGGATCGGCCAAACTCTGCCCAAATAATCTCCCAACATCCCTCTATTACTCCTAGAAGCCTCACTTTGGGCATAACACTTCCCAAGGAAGCCTTTGGCTCAAATCAAAAAGAGTTATCCGATTTTGAGGTAATGTCTTCTCTAATGTTGTTTTGTTTTATTTTTCTTCTCCAACCCCCTAAACTCTTTTTATTAATTTATTTTGTAACAACAAAAGTATACTCAATATACTAGGATGTTGTTATAAGATTTATTCTACCTACACTTACACACACCTACATCTAATGGTTAAAGAACATACGGTTTCTGTGGATGGCGAATTTCTGCCTCACGAAATGATGATTGTTCAACACTCATATAACACCTTAAAAGGTGGCCATTAAGATGTCACTATTTTTATATATGATATATAATATGTTTATGTTTTATTTATGCTTATTTATTTCTCATTTATGGCATACTTTATGATTTCCATTATGGGTAAAACGCGATAATTTCATTTTAGGAAGTGCGGACTACCTCCCCCTCAAAGTGATTTGAATCGTTAATGCCATATGTGGGATGTATAAAGGATGGAGTAAATGGTATTATACACTATATTATACTGGAATTATATTATTCATTTATATAATTATGATTTAGTTCCATTAAATATGAAATTGAAATGAAAGTAGCGTTCATGCGTACGTACGGCTTACCGTCTCCATGAACGGTGCATTTCATTTCTTACCTCTAAATGTTACGTAAAATTATGAATGAATGTATATACTGTATATATATGATATATATGATATCTACATCATGAATATAATTTTGGATATAATGGATATTTCACCACATGAACAACTTGTAATTATAAGAAGTTTATTTTTGACTCAAGTACCAAAGATCGACAAAACGACCGTTATTAACTTAAATAATTAAATAATGTTCATAACATGGTAATAAGTGATATAAATGGAATAATGAACATGAAAAAGGTTCTTAAGTAAATATAAATTAACTCTAGTTTATTATTCAGGAGGTTAAAGAACAGTCGAGTCAGGACAAGACGCAAGGTAAGGGAACTTCTTAACCCCACTTCAATTCTTTGGGTTAATCTCCTACTTTCAAATTACTTCATGATATTATTATGTCCTATCTTGTATTTGTACTTTCTTTATGTGTATCTATAGTGAATACACCTAATAGATCTATTTTATTTGTATGGTAATTTCTTAACCCAACTTCCATTCTTTGGGTTAATCTCCTACTTTCAAATTATGTCATGATATTATTATGTCCTATTTTGTATTTTTACTTCCTTTATGTGTACCTATAGTGAATACACATAATAGATCTATTTTATTATAAAAATGATCTTTTTAAGGACTTCTTCTCAATATTCTTTCATTGAGGCATATTTGGTTTTATACACAACTTTCTTTTATACGGTGTATAAACCCCTTTGACTTTTACGTTTATTCAAAAAGGAATCTTTTTTTTACAAAGCGTTTTACTAAACGACAAAAGGAATGTCTTTGTCGTACGTATGCGGCGACAACGACTTCTCCGCCGCCATGACCATTATTTGAGTTTCGGCTTCCTCTACAAGCCATACTTTTTTTTAAAAGAAAAATAAATACCATGTTTTACTTTTCTTTTATTTTGGTATTGAAAATGGTTTTGAAAGTGTTTTTATTATATCAATGTGTTTTATTGATATCTTGTGATTGAAATGTGGAAATGTTATTTTTCCTTTATGCATGTTTTATGTGATACGATTATGTTATGGTTTATGATATGTTTAAAACTATTCATATGAGGAATGCATTGGACTTAATAAGTGACGGGTGGAGCCCGCTATAGGTCCTCGATGCATCGGCAGGTCTCATGAGACAAACTAGTATCTTGCCACGAGGCCTTGACAAAATCTTATTTGTGGTCTTGGCACGAGGCCTTGGCTACGTGGTTATGATAGTCTGGCATTATGCATTCCATCATTATGAAAGTGGTTATTGATATTGCATGTGATTATTCGACCAGTAGAATATCCATGTGAAGAAGTAAATGGCATTGTCTCATTTTACTTTTGCCATATTATGTTGAAGTTCATGTTTAAAAGGCTTTTGTTTTAGTTATACATTGCCTTTAATGTTAATGTTTATTTATGAAAGCATCCGCATTATTGTTATCCTTACTGAGCATCTGAGCTCACCCCTTTCAATGTTTTAATATTTTCCAGGATGTGAAGAAGTATTTTATGAATGACCTGCAGGGATAGTCAGAAGTGGATATGAGTGTGGACTATGGAGACTTCGTTATTATAGTTTTTCACTTTATGATGTAATGTAACGTTTACGAATGTATCTAATGTTTCCAAGGCTACTAAACTAATCGGTCTTTCGAGACTTGATCTTTTGTGATCATGCCAATGTTACGAAGTAGTCCACCGACTCAGGGTAGCTGGGGTCAGGGCGCTACAAAAATGTTCAATTCCAATTATGACTATATCGTGTTGTTGATTTGTATGGTTGTTTTCCTCTTGATATCATCCCATCATAGCTACAATTTTTCCTATATGGAAATCCATTCGGACCTCAGACATATCTTAGACATAGTAACTTGGTAATCCTAAAATTATATATCATTTCAATCTCACCATAAAGAAAAAAAATTATGGATATTAATTTAACAATATCATATCTACTATAGTTATCTAAACCGGCCTATGATACCAACTATAAGGTCCCAAACATAAAGATTACATAATATTAAGTTATGTCATTAATTCACATTGAGGATTTTTTTCAGTTTAGAGTCTTAGAGAATTAGGCCATAACAATTACGTTACATCTCAAATATTATAATGTAGACACTTATACTCAATCAATTTTTTCCACAATAATAAAACTCATTAAATAAAATAATAATTATATTGTTGTTAAAAATCTAGTTGAATTATTCCTCTCTCTCTTACCTTTCCTAATACCTTGTCAAAAACATTTCAAAAACATGGGATGGGAATAAAAAGCTCTGTAAGGGATATAAAATTTGGAATGAAAACATTAGCACATGAATACATAAAATTCAATAAAATCATACTTTTTTACTTATTAAATATAAGCTCTTTAACATAACTAATGGATTAATAAGATTTATTAATAACTCATTATAAATAATAAATCATTAGGTAACTTGTGGCATCTATGATATACTAAAATTGCATCTTTCATAGATACATAGGGAGTAACCTTCATGGTTATGTTTGGAATACCCATAATAGCATAATCCCTAAATATATTAGGAGAAACATTATCATTTAACTATGTCACATTACCCATGGAATTGGAGAGCTATCTCGGGCTCACCAACCCTATTTTTATCATGAAACCACCAATATATATATAAAATGATTAAGAACCATAACCTAATCATAAAACATAAAATAAGCACCAAGGAAAGATAAAATATTCACATTACAATCACAAGATATCATTTAAAGATATTTACAAAATCAATCCATTCTCAAAAACCATTTTCAATACCAAAATACCCTAAAAAGTATTATGGTATTTAATTATCCTTAAAGAAAAATTACGACTTGTAGAAGAATCCAAATATCAAAGAATGGTTACAATGGTAGAGAAGTTGTTGTCGCCACATACATTAAAAACATTCAATTTACCATTTAGTAAACACTTTGTTGAATTTTTTTCCCTTTGAATGAAATTAAAATTTAAAGGGGTTTATTATACACTGTATAAAAGAAGGTCATATATAAATCTAAATATACCTCTATGAAAGGAGATTGAGATGAAATCCATTACATGGACTCCAAATCATCACGTATGTTCCTTGTTCTTCCAGAATAATAAAAATAAGTTAATTTATATTTTTTTCATAACCTTTTTGAATTTTACTATTAACTTTATATCACTTGTTACCTTTTTATAACAATTACATAATTATTTATGTTTATGTTGGTCGTTTAGTCGATATTCGGTACTTGAGTTGAATATTAACTCTTTTGATGCAAACAATCCATGTGGTCAAAATTACATTATATACATAATTATTTTAATGATTTAAATATCATATATATTAAGTAAATTTTTATTTATTATAGTTCATAACATTTGGATATAATAAATGAAAAGAACCGTTAATGGAGACGGTTGGTTATTTGTACACATGATCACAACTTTCATTTCTTTATCATATTAAAGCAATGAAAATTAAATGATACATATGTATGTTATAAATAAAGTATAATATATATGTTATATATGTTACATATGTTCATTAACTTCATTTTTTATATGTTCCATTTATGGTATGAGGGAGTCATTTCTCTTTGAGGGGCAGTAGTCGGCACTTCCTCAAATGAAATTATCGTATTTAAACATTATGGAAAGAATAATGGTATGTTGTAAATAAAAATTCAAAATCATAGATACAATATAAATATAATATATATAATATATAATTATATTTCTATCATAACGGAAACAATGATAGGTGGTAAGAGAATATTGATCAATCATCGTTTCAAGAGGTATTAGTTTGTCATACATAGAAGTAGTATGTTCGAATCCATTAGATGAAGGTGTGTGTAAGTATAGTTCAAATAAATATCATAAAAAAATACTAGTAAAGTTAGGATATTTTTTTATATAATCCTATAATAATAATATCATAGGCAGAAAAGAAATAAAATAAAAGAAAGGAACTTGAGAGAAGACCATACCTCTAAATCGGGTAAATTCATTTGATTTGTGATAAAAGGTTTTCTTAAATTGCATAATGACCAAGGTAATGATTATAAGAAGAATAGGGGGATGTTTAGAACTTATTTTAATAGTGTTTGGGAGATCCAAAGGGCTTGAGAAGTGTGAGTAAGTGGGTAGATCTGGTGTATTTTTATAAGAGGAAGGAGGGGCACATTAAGAATGTCTTGAAATATTATTTTATTATAAAATTATTTTCGATTTATAGTAGTTCAAAAAGTGATCTATTTCTAAGATAAGCTTATAATGGGTCTAAATACTCTTAGAAAATAGGTTTTAGACATGTTTAGTTCATAATGGTAACTTTATATTTTAGCTTTAATCCTTAGTTAAGACATTAAATCTTACCACATCTTCTTGTATTTTCAAAATATGTGGTTACTATAGATACAATAAAATGAAAAGAGACCCACAAGTGGATAATTAATGATTTTTTTTACATTATATATGTATTTTTTATGAATATTATATTTTTATTATTATTATACCATTTAATAAATAAATATTTCTTTTTAAAACTCTTTTATGTCAATTTTGAAACTGTTTAGTATTTGATTTTTGTTAAAGTCATAATTCTTTTTTCATAGAACCAAATCTATTAAATCAAATATAATATTTCATAATCATCCATATAATTCATGTATTGAATTAAAAGTTTCAAAATAAATTTATTTTAACATTTATTATATCATTTATTTAAATCTTTTATTAATTAGGTAATCACTGTATTATTATTATGTCATGAATAAATTTATTTATTTACTGTCAAAAAATTATAAATAAAAAACAATTATGTAAGAAATATTTTTATATTTCTATGGACTATTTATATTCGATGTGATCAATTATATATCACCACTTGAAAATTATTTTAGTATAAAGATACATGTTCATGTTATATTTCTCTTTTCTTTAGATTAATTATTATAACATTTCATTATCACACCAAAGATGTTCCATGGGGTCCTAAAATAGACCCCAGGATTCCCATGGTCGTCCATGACTCATAAAATAGTATTATGACATTTTTAGGGTAGTTTTATATTATTATAATATTATTTTTACCCTTATTTACCTAATTTACCCTTTAACCGTGGTAAATAAAAATAATTACTGAAGTAACTATTCATAATGACAAAAAAAGTACCTATTTATATAATTTAGACCTTATAATTCCAAATATGGAATCCATTTTTTCAAATTCGAATCATAAAAGTTACAGTAATTAATTTAAAAATAATTATTATTGTCAAAAATAGAAAGCAGGTTTTTATGAAGTAAAAAGTATCAAAAGATTGACATGTTTTTATGTTCGATTTAAAAATTAAATTATATAAAATAAACAATATTGGATTAAATTATAATAAAATAATAAAAATAATCAATAAAACCATTTAAATCTATAGATTAATTATATAAATATATTAGGTGAAATGGAAGTGTTGAATTAAAATGTCGTATTGTTTCACAATTCATTAAAATAGGAATTTTATCTAAAAAATACCAGAAATTCATCCAATGTAAATTTTTATATGATGATTCAAAATAAAAAAGTTTTGTATGTCAAATAAAACTTATATAATTGTGAAAAAACTAGATTTAATAAGTGTTCTCCAATAAAAGGTGACAATACTACCTTTTTAAAATATTAGAGTATTTTAGGATTAAAATTTTATTTAATATCATTTTAAGAATCTAAATTTATTTGATAAATGTTAAAAAATTTAATAAACATGTGTAATCATATTATAGTTAGTTCTGTTCATTCCCACTAATACAATGGCTAGGCGTTAAATACCATTTAAAATAGTAATATTATTAATGTATTATTGTTTTCTATATAACAATGTTTTGTGTGTAATGTATGATTTAGGAGTAACCTGTTGTTGCGTGTCGAGTACGATATCAGATATATCATCCCTGTTAAGGTAAAAAAATTATCTAATTCATAAATATTAATAGATATGAAATTTTTTTATTCTATACTTACTTGGGATGTTAAATCCTTACCCTTTTGGTAATTATATCCCCACAATATTATTTAATTATCAAATAAGTGTTGGTATTTTTTCCGCATAGAGTTTTCAGATTCATACATAGAATATTCAACCATATGGTTTTCATAAAACATTTACCCGATGGATGAACTTTTTCTGCAACACTTTTGATCTATGTTTAAGAATCTGGGCCAGTTGTTCCTCTTAAAAAATGATTCACTCCCAACTAAACTACTTCTAGAATCAAAACATTAGATGGATCTAGTATATACATTCTTGACATTAAAACATGAAAATCATTTTGTACCTAAGATAAACTCATAGGTAAAGGCACTCAGTAGGCAGCTTATCCAACATTCTCCAAAATTTCATAAGGTCAAATGAAACATGGAATTAGCTTCCCTTTCATACCAAAACTCATCACACTTTTCCATGGTGAAACTTTGAGAAAGAAATGATCGCCTATCTCAAAAGAAAAATCCTTCCTCTAGTTATCTGCAAAACGTTTCTTCCTACTTTGTGATTTTTTCATGTGATTCTTTATCAACTGAACTTTCTATGTAATCTCTTTTACCACTTGTAGTACCATCAACTTAATTTCACCTACATCATCCCAAAAAGCTGGTGGTCAATACTGCTTCCCATATAATGCCTCAAATGGTTTCATCTGTATACTAGAATGAAAACTACTATTATTAGAAAAATCAACCAATGAAATATGTTGGTCCAAGCTTCCCCAGTAATCCATTGAACAAGCATGTAGTATATACTCTAAGGTATTAAGATATATTGGACTAGTAGATTAAGTCTTCCCATTTTGTGGGGATCCATTTGTCAATTTTCATAGATGGTTTTAAGAGGTGGTATGTGGATGATATGGTAAGGACTAAAAATTTACCAATGACTATAATCTCATATCTGGATCCTCATTATACCTTGTGTGTGGACAGTGTATTATTGGATTGTTTTTTATCCCTATTTCATCATTGCACTACCTTCCTCCAATAGATAGAAGGTCAAATGTACTGGACCCCCTAGATGATGTGGAATATGTTGCAAGAATGTGTCTTAGATTTTTTAGAATCGTAGGTAAGGCACCAAAATCTAGTCATGTTTGGATATAAATATAGTTATCATTCATGCATTGACATGACTCTATTTGAGAATTTTTATGGGCAGTCAATTCATCGCCTTTTGTGATGGACAAAGGTAGGGGATTCAATAGTTTTGGGTTTTAATGTGGTGCATATCATGACCGAGATAATATAGTTAGTCGAGGAGAGGATTTGGGTTATATAGGACCAACAAAATACCTATGATAATCATTGGTGAAACCCCTATATTTTGAGGTCGGAGACCAGAAGTTCTTGATTGTCTCCCACTGGCATGTTAAATGAAGTCTTGATATGGGGAATAATATTTACCCTTAGTTTTTTGGTCCCATTAAGGTATTGGGGGTTTTTGAAAAGGTGGAATATTGTTTTCATTGACACCATGGATGGATATAATCCACATAATCTTCCACTATTCCTAGCACCTTCAGTATCTTAATATTTAATCCCTCATCATTTATTAGGGAGAGTTTAATATTTAATATGATATGAAATTTTTTATATTGGAAAAAAGAGAACAAGGATCATTGAAAGATGGTGTTTTATTGAATATCCATTCAATTGCTTTGAATTTTGGGGGCATATTGGCCTTGTGGTGAGTATATAAGATCAAGAGACCTAGATTCATGCCCAGTACCCAAAGATGATTCATTTTTTCTATGAATTTTTTTTTCATTATGAAGTGATTTCCATATCATTATATTTTATGAGATATATTTTTCCTTGGATATGTGATATTTGATAAAGGTTTTGACATATTGAGGGTAAAATTTATTCCTTATCATGATACATTATACAATGAATTTTTTAAAATTGTGTGGGTGAGTCAGAACCACCCATAAGAGATAATAAATTTTTATTAATGATTTAATACCTCAATTTTTATTTTTAGGGTTCTGTTCGTTGTTAGTTTTGGTTATTTTTGGTTAATGTTTTAATGGGGGTGGGGTGTGCAGAGGTCTAAAAATAATGAGGGAATAAGGTGGTTTTTTGCTGGTCCTATATGATGTGGTGTTGTGTTCCATGACTGATAGTGTTGTGGTTTTGTAGTTTGTTTTGGGGAATTTTTGCTTTATTTGGTGGGTTTGGTTGGTTCCCCTTTATGGATTGTAATGATACCCATGGGTGTTATCTCATAGAGTTGGAATTTAGACCATTATTTTCCATTAAAATGGAATTATGGGTCTTAGATGTATTTTATAAGATTAATGGGGATGTTTTGTTGATGTCGGAGCTATATCTGTACTGTAGTGTGAAATTCACATCATGAATATGGGATTCAATATGTGTGTTGGTGATTTGTTGATTCAGTATATAACTATTCACATCTTGTATTTGGTAGAGGATTAGTCCTAGAAATGTTTTCAATTCATGAAACTAGATTTAATGATTTGAGTGTAATCCAAGAAGAGGAACCATGAAACTAATTTGAATATGAATAAAATGGGAAAATTATATATTAAATCCAACTCATACCTTATATTTCATGATCCCAGTGGAATTAATGTCATGAAAATGGGATTAATGACATGAATCTGTCATGTTTAGGATGTTAAAAACATAATGTCTCATGAAAATTCCCACATACTGCCCTTATTACTCTAATATTGTGTGTGAACCCTAGATTTTTTTGAGTATATTCTAGATTCATTCTCCCATCATGGATCTAGGGGTTCTGGTGGTTTCTTGTTGGAGATTGGAGGTGACTTCATCTCCCTTTTACCATTATAAACCTTTTTATTCTTTTAAGAATTCATTAAATTGTTTTTACTTTATATTGGGTAATGTTTGGGATATTAATTTTATAACCCCTTAGTACATTATACAGTGATATAAGGTTTCCAACTGTGATTGTTGTTTTCATGCTTGTTCTTCTTTTCCCTATAGTTTATAGAAGACCAGAAAACCGTCTTTGAGGCAGGGGATCATTATTTTCACTGTTATATGTTATGTGTGTGGGGATTTCATAATTATTATTTCCAATGTGTGGATAATAATGGTATAAATTGAAAATATAATTAATTTTCGAAACATAGAGTTGATGGGGATGGGGAGTTATCACAAGATTTTCTAGAATTTTTGTTATTATTGATTAGATTAAGTGTTCTTGTTTGCAATACTAAAAATAAAAGTTGTTGGATTCCTTGTTTATGATGTAGACGATATGATGTGATACACATTATTTGTTTTTATATTGATCACACCCAAAATAAAATTATATATATATATATATATTTTAATTCTTTTTTCCATGTAAATATCTTTTGTGTGATAATACCCATTTTAAATAAAAAATTTAAGTAGTGGAAGAAATAGAAAAAAAATTGATTCCAAAATGTGATTTTGTTGTGTGTGGTGGGGCATGTTTTGTATATTTTTTTTATGTTGTACATGGTGACTAGCTATACTGTAAATTAATGGATCTATGGTGTGGGGTGTGATTGGTATGAATGGAAGTGTTGTGGATACAGTGGGTGATGGGGATGTTTTGCGCATTGATGATATTAGGTGGTTATGTGATGTTGTGGTTGAGAGTGGTTATGGTGAGATGGATTGGATATTTTGGATTTGTGATGACAGATGATGTGAGGTTGGGAAGTTGTTCTGTGGTGTGGTTGTTTTCGTTTCTTTTTTAGTCATAGAGTAAATTAAATTCGAAAATAAAATTACATGGGTTGGTAAATGAATAATAATAGGACACGAACTAGTGTATTTTAATTGGAATAAATTGTTTAAATTATAAAAAAATGGGTTTTATAAGTTTAATATAAGTGTCATAAAACATTTGAGTTAATAAGAAAATTTTAAATCTATCAAATTTTGGGGATTTTATCAAAAAAGTGAAATGTTTGTGTTTCATGGTGGTCGATTGGTGAGTTACATATAGTGGTGGAAATGATTGTGATTGTAGATATTTGGTAAAATTTTGTTGGTGTTTTGTATTCTAGTAATGTTATTGTTAATCAGTAGGTTGGGTATTGTATGCGATCTATATATCAAAAATATTTATTTTATTTCATTATTATCTTCATCTGAATTAGTTTAACATACAAATTCGCTATAGTTTTGGGTTCTAGGTGTTTTCCAAAATATTCATGATGGTAATGATATGGATGGCTGTCTACACCCTCTTGCCCACTCTTCCATCAGAAGTAATGGCTTAGTTTTCTTTGAGCGAGATATGGGGTGATTTCCCAGTTGTCTACCAGAATGATACAATGTGATGAGGCTATTACTAAATGTGATATGTAATATGGGTTATTCATGGAAGTAGAAGAGAATGAGGTTGTTTTCTTTCACATTAAAGATACCTTACATCACTAGTTATGTGATATGGAGAGATTAAATGTGATGGCCCATAATCTTTTGATAAGACATGAAGTGATAATTCTAGATGTTATCATTGTATGCTAGGCATTGTGATGGTGGGGTAGCTGGGGTTGTCTCCAGACCCATATTTGAGATTTCTAGAATGTGATTTGATGTTTATGGAAGGGATGAGAGCACACGATATTATATGTCTGGAAATTAGATATGAAAATAAGTTTATATACAACATCATAGTGACTTGAATTTTTATATTCTCAATGTTATAATATTATATTGGATGCATTCTATGGTGACTGACCCATATTGGGGATGGGTTTGGTTAGTTGACCTATATAGGTTATTTTTTGTTCTGTTATTTGTTCAATGGTTCATAAGAATTATCTTTTGATATGTTCTCTTGAGTCCTTGTGTATGATACTACTGAGTATACTTATATTCTCACCCAATATATATCTAAAATTTTCATTAGGTTTCTTAGAGGACATTTGGGATCTAGATGGTTATTTCTTGCTTGGGCTTACAGCTGCAGTTAGGCCTTTCCTACAAAGATAATATTTTGGAACATAAGAGGATATATTTATTATATTTTAGGAAATTATTCATGAAATTTAGGTTGGTTTTTGATTTATCTATATATTTTTCATTAGGTTATTCATGGTGTTTGTTTATATTTCTTCCCAATACTATATCATAATAGAGGATAATTCCTCCCATATGAGATATTTTCATTCCTTTAGCACATGTTTCTAATATAGGTCCAATTAGAAACTTGAATTAGTTGTCATTACCTCTATTCATTCTTTTCTGACCAAAGTGGAATACCATTGGGGGATTTGTTCATTATTGAAGTGTAAATTAAATTCTTATGGAGTTCAGGATCCAGTTTTGTTTCACTATCATAAGATTTATTCATTGTATTTATTTGGAGATCATTTTTAGGTCGGATAGTACATGCATTATGTGATTTGTTATATTATATATTTTAGAGCTGATGGTTAGTTATTTCTCATATTAAATGGATATTTTTGGTAAATCCTTTAGTAAGTATGTTTTATACTCTCAATTATGGTCTCAAACCTATGGCCTTTTATAGGAGGGATTCGAGAATCACACTTGACATCAATAATGTCCCAGGTGATGTTCTAATGGGGGATGGTCATGATAAGGGATCCATGTGATTGGGAAAATTTCATATATAACTGATATATAACCGCATGGCACATGTTGTACCTAATATGTGTCTGATTGAACTATGACAATCAATTCAGTACTACTATTGTTTATAATATTAGTTATTTATTCATATAGATCAATACAAAATTATAGGTTTTTATATTGAAAATTAATAAATTATATTTAATGTTGATAAATTTGGGAATATAAATGATTGAATGTGTAAAGAATAATGGAATTTATGAATAAGATTTATGATATTTTCTATATTAGTTTTTGAGATGGGAAGAGGTTCTCAGATAGTATATGGAATCACGAAAATTATTTAAAAATAAATTATAATAGTATTCTAATTTTTATTCATTTATTATTTTTGTATCCTTTTATTTTGTTCCAATTTTGGATAAATTTTTGTTGTATTATTATAGGAAATGCATTTCATGTCAACAAGGTATATAATATTTTTTATTTCATTGTAATTCAAAAAGAGAACATGAATTGTAATTATTATTTCCTTTTCTCAATTTATTTCATATTCCTAGTTTTGTGTTTATACCCTCAAAAGATTAGAACATAGAGTGTGAACTATTCACATTGAATTTTTTTATTTATAACGTGAGTCATTTATACTTATATTGGAGTTTAATTTATCTAATATATTTTATTATTAATTTTGGATGTGATAAGTCCAATAGTAAATAATAATCTAGTATCATTTAATATCATTAAAAAATATAATCATCTATTATAAAAAGTTGACTTCTACGAATAAAGTAAATAATAAGTAAAAATGGGATACATTTTTTCATTGAATTGTTTTTTAGAATACTATAATAGGGAAGTTACCTATGACCTGAATTAGAGAATACACACAATAAATAGTATTAGTTGGAAGAATGGATATAATATTTCTATAAGGAGTAAAAATCATAGTATCCTACTAAAGATAACCTAAAAACATTTTAAAATATTTTTTAATTGATATTATCCACCTAATTAATAGGTTACCATAAAACCCATAACATTAATAACTCATAAATAATTTTGGGACATGAAAAATCTATGTTATATCAATCATAATGTGTTTTAGTTTGATTATAATATAGGAATTAAAAATGGATGGTTTGAACACTCTATAGGTAACTATGTTTTTCTAGATTGTACCAAAAAGGAAAATATTGTATGTTATCATAAAATCAGCTAGTATTCCAGATATATATGATCAAAGTTTTTTATATTTAATGAAACAATTATCACTAGAATACATAAACAAAATATAAAATAACCTAAATACAATTTCCATGGTGGGTTTCAAGTTTATATATAGATTATTAATTAACCTAAATGATGATCACCATATCCCTAACATGTGGGGAAATTTCTTGAGTGTATTGAGGATTTAATTGGTGCCTCTGAATTTTAGATTACTGTTGGGAAATATTGGACTCAAATTTGGCCTTCCATAAGTACAATGAGGTTTATTTGATGGCCTATGAATCAATAATGGAAAATTATATCCATGAAAATATACCTCAAACATGTTCAAAATTAATAATAATTGAAGATTTTATGAATTAATAATATAGAAAAGTATAGTAAAAGGAATTTTTTAATAATTATTCATTATCCAAAAATGATATTTTATTTATTTTTTTGATAAATCATTAACTTTTTTGATAAAAACATTGGGAGATAAAGATTATATATGAAGGTATAATACTATAGATTAATTAAAAGTATTGAATCAAAAAATTGAAGAATGTAAATATATTTTAAAAGAAAAAAAATCAATAATGAAGAGTTGTAATGTCCTAGACCTTTCTAGTACATTAAATTTCATATTCATTATAATGGAGGTGTCAGGATAAATTTACAGGAATACGATAGATTTCGAGAAGATATTTTAGTGGAGGAAGAGTTTCATGAAATTTAAATTTATGTTTCACCTTAGATGGCTTGGGGAAAGGTACGATGTTTTACAACAAGTTGTGTTGTGGGCTGGGAGGTGTTAGTTTTGTTAATATAATATGTTCATAATGAAAGTTGTAGGGTATGAGAGTTAAAGTTCATGTTATCTTTGGTTGGAAATCTAGTTTTCATTGTTTTTTCCATTGTGTGATGGGATTCAGAAATAATTTTTACAAGTAATGAATCTTACACAACATATAAATAACCAAGCATAAATAGTCATTAATCTTATGAAAGGATAGTTCATATAATAATGGTTCCTGTAATAGTATGAAAGATGTTTTGTGTATTTTTTATATTTCCCACAATTGGTCATAATGGTAAAATAATAGATACCATGGTATTATTCCCTAGGATGTTTATATAAATGTTTTTAAATGTATACTGTCATCACACTATGAAAAATATTTCACATTATGGGTTGGTTCAATGCTGGTATGTAAAGTTTGGGAATTCAGATGCTAATGTGTGGTGATATTTCTCACATTATGACCCCCTTTGACAAATAAATTTAATTGATATTGAACATGAATTGAAATTTGATATATAAGGGAAACATAATGTTATATTCAATAGAGAGTTCGACATAATATCTTTATGGAATGACAAAGATCTGTCATTTCATGATGCCTTGAATTTTCAGGCCTCCAATAAATTCATAAGACAATATAAATTCTCGAGAATTACCTTGTTTCTCACTAAACATAAACGGTTTATGGTATGACCATAGATACCCATGAAGGTCCATTGGTTGTATTTGGACCATGTTTTTAAGGGATATAATATAGTTGATCTTTGTTGAGATTCCTCCTCCTTCATCTTCAGTTCCTTCTTTTCCTATTAGATTTTCATGGGTAGTAGTTGATGTTTAGTATGGGGGATGAGAGGTCCATTATTTATATAGTAATTTCTATGATTTATTATATTTAATATATAACAACATAGTGGTGGAATCTTAGTCATATCCTTTCACTCATTTCTATGAAACAGACGTGAATCCATTTTCAAGGAAGTGGATTTGAGACTTCTCCATATATATTTTTTCTAAATCAATGAACCCCAAAGCAATTTTTTTCATTAGATGAGAGGTACAGAATAACTAAATGAAGAAAATAAATTTTTTTATTCAAAATTATAGGGAATAGGGAGATTATCATGTGTTTTACAGGAATTTTGGATAAATAATTATGAGTGATTGATACTTATTGTGGTTATTGATATTTTTTTACAATTGCGTAATATATGATACCATAATGATTAAATTGTTGGAATCACCTTCCATAAAAGTTTAATATTTTAAAAATGGAAATGGATTGGTTTATTAAAAATCATGAATGTTGGTAATGTTTAATAAGTTCACCATAAATTATTATTTTTAGATAATGATTAAAAAAGGTGGATTTATGTTATTAGTTACTTTTTTATGGTTCATGGTTCTTTTATTATTGGTGTAGTTATATCAGTTGTTAGTTGACGGTTTTTTCTTTTTTATTATAGGTACTAGTGTTTTTTGATGTGAAAAAATGTGTGGGATACTATTTAACATATATGTGGTTTGATAACTTATTGGGTTGAAAGGGATGTGTTTGATAGATATTTTTGTGTTGTTTTCTATATGGTGTTTGGTTGATATAGTAGGGGTAGGTTTTTTGTTATGATAATGTGTTACAGTTTAATGGTGGTATGGAATGTGAAGGGTAATAATTATGTTGTAATGCGTGTGGGATGGAACCAAATATGTTGTGGGAAATTAATGAGTTTTTAATACCTGAAATGAATGGGGAATGTTTGAGATTAATGGGTGAGTGATTAATGAATTGTTTGGAAATAGATATGAAAATTAGTGGAATAATGATAATATTTTAGCTGGTAAATAGTATTCCAGGATACTGATAAATGATATGATTAATTAGAAACTATATATATTTTTTTGGCTATTTTGTGTCCAAAATTATTTTTAGTAAATGTAATATTGATGGAAGATGTTTTTAATAAGGATTAGAAGTGTTTTGTTGGATGATATATGACTTTTTAGTCTCATTTTGGTGTGCACCCCTAGGTTGGGTTTGTGTGTGACTACTATATGATATATGTTCCTAGTTATTTATTACACTCCTCATCTGATTCAGATAACCTTGTCAATGCCTAATGGTTTTTTGAGTTTTCACCAAACACTTATGTTGGTAAGGTAGCATATGGATGACCACCCCCTCTTATGTACTCTCTCATCAAACAATAGAATGACTGTGATGGACTAATTTTATAAAAAATCAATGATATCAAAAGGATACAGTTTGAATAATGTTGCCATGATGATAATGACATGATAATGTTATATATATAACTAGTGTGTGTCATGAATAATAGGTGGAGGGAATATGGTAGTTGACTTTTAAGGTCATGTTACCATACTATGATGTAAATTTAATAATCTATTGCAATGAGGATAAGTCATATATGGTTGTGGATTATTATTCATGGGAATATGACATGTTATGTGTATATAGTTATGATTTTAATGAATGGATGGAATCTCCTATACATTTTCATTTAGGGTATCATATAAATAAACTAGTTTTGGGTTTTTACATGGTTCCTTCTTGAAATAATCTTTTAATATTTTGTTATTAAAAATTGATATGTTATCGGGTGAGTGATTATTAGTGTTGTTGGGTGGAAGTTTACATGATATAGGTGGGAGTTGGTTCTTCAATTTATTAATATTGGAATTTGTATTCCATGTTAAAATTTTAATGATATTCCTTGAGGATGATATTACTATGTATAAATGTATACTAACATATATATATATATATATGCTTATTTACTTTGATTTAGAGTGATTGATCTAGAAATTAATATTTCAATGATTGTAGAACTCATTAAAGTTTATATGGATGAAATTTATGGGTATATTTCATTTTTATAGACTTGTATATATAATATATTGGCATGAATTTTGTAATCATGGTTTTACATTTTGTTTTGGATTTTATTGGTGGTATCATTTTATATTCGTGGTATTTCAAGAGTAGTTCCACCCATATGTGTGGGTTTTTAACATTGATTCTACTTATCTACATTTGACCTATTAGATAAAGGCACCGTGGTTATCACTTATCTTTATTATAGGCTATAAGGTATTCCTAGTTCTCTAGGTGATGATAAATTTTTATCAACGATATATATGAGTGTTTGGATGGATATTAGTCATAATAACAAGTGATAAATGCATTAGTTTAGTAGGTAAAAATTATTAGATGATTATAGTGTGTGATATATCAAGGGTTCATCAATAAAAAAAATTATTAAGGAACAAATTTATTCAAATTAAGAAAAATAAGATTACCCAAAAAACCTATAAAAAATATTTTTTATTTCAATAAATTGAAAAAAGATAGGTACAATTATCATGATAATTCACTTCTATTTTTAATTGGGATTATTTTATAAAATCTAAAAATATTATTAATAGAAGGAAACATAATTAATTCCTTAATTCCCTAATGAGGAGGTTCAATATTTCTTGAATATCTTTTACTATGAAATTTACCTCATCTAGTTCATGTTGGTTACATGTGGTAGGGTGAATTTTTTTACCACTAAAGGGTTGATAAGGCTAAAGAGGTCATGTCATTGAGGGGGATTCTGTGGGAGTTCTAACATCATATATTAGTGAATAATGGGAGACATATCTCAAATTAGATGAAATGAAGATCCCCACAATCATCATTCTTATCAATTTAGATTATTGGGTTGCATAGGATGTTACCCAGATGTGAGGAGAAGAATATTAATTGTGGATTCTATATCATACATAGCATAAATTTTTAGAGGATCCATGGGATGTTTTTTAGTGGTAGATTCATGTTGAGTTCCTATCATAAAATACAAGAGTTCAAAAATATGTATGACTTTATCTCCTTTTAGTTGGGGTGATTGAGAATGTAGGTTCAAATTAATTTTATCAACAACCATATTTTTTTCTCATTATATATTTCTAGATGATGATCAACAAGCATGGTTCTCTAAGGTGACACTAATATCTGGAGAATATTCACTGACTTGAAATTAATTATGTATCTAGAGGAGTATAAGAATAATTTAAGTGATCAACATGATTCATCTCAACAAGGGATTCCCCAAAGATCCTAGTGGAGAAGAGTGGTAGTTAGAGGACACTGAATGTTTGGGAATATGAGATTCCTTATAATATAACGTTTACCATAGTTTTTTACTCCCCATTTATCTAGAGGTAGTAGTTTTTCACATCTATTGGGTATTGTGTTTCATTATGATTTTCCAATATTTTTCATGGTCACAACCAGTTCTAGTTCCATACCATTTCTGGTGGCCATTACAACAAAGGTGGGGAGTTTTCAGTTTACCCAATGTAGCAATTAGATCAGAGGCCATATCAGTACTAGAGAAAAGAGGAATATGTTTAGTTTTGGGTAGATATATAATTAAGAGGAAAGACTTGTTATTTTCCCTATTGTCTAGGTCATAGGCATGAACATGGATGTGGAGGTTGTCATTAGAAACTCCAGTGAGGTCTAGAATTTTGGGTTGGTCAAATTCAGGCCATAAAAATGGCAACTCCAGATGGGTTAAATATTTTTCAAGGAACGATTTATTATATACACGATTATTTTGTTTAATTAATTCAATATAATTACATTAATTAATCACTACCACCATGGACTTCACTATGGGATTTGAGGTAGAGAGGCTTCCAATTCCCCACATTTAACAATACTTTTTACATTTAAGTACAGTATGTATACAAAATTCCATGGTTATAAGAAAATGATTTTGCTACATAAATCATTAGGGGGTTAATTATTGAAATAGAGATGACTACATAATTTTAATCATATCATGGATTAGTTGTATTAGTTTTGTGTTTTAATCAATTTCATTCATAAGACGTTATGATCTAGTATTTGGATGGATATAATGTGAAATTCATTGGCGATCGAGATCATCACATGGGACCTAGTCATTAAGATAATATCCTATCTCATCTAGAGGATTTACCAATTGGTTCATTAGAGATGTAATTCGTTGATTTTTAAATGGATTTCAAGATGTTTTATGATTTTATCTAAATATATGAATTTTCACTACCCCCTGTAAGTGATATCGAGTTTTAGAAATTCATGGAACCAATGGATTCACTAATTTGGATGTATTATTATTAGACACCCCTTTTTTGTTGAAGGATTATAGGATTTTGGTGGATCAAGATTGTCAAGAAGCATTAGTTGGACGAAAAACTCATGATCTCTAAAAAATTAGTAATTAAAAATGGGTTATAATGATTACAAGAGGTGTAATTAGCTTTCACCAATAGAAAAGTCAATGAATTAAAATGCAAGAGATATTATAAAACATTGTTAGAGAAAATGTTTTATAACTACACATTAATAAATTCATCCAAAATTTATGAGTGGATATTGAAATATTGTGTAATAAATTCCCACCATTATAAAAATCATATATGTCTTCATGGAATAACTATAATAAACATGAAAAAGAAACATGGAAACAATGTTTTTCAAAAATTAAAGTGAGAACCATCATAGTAAAGAGATACAAATATACATACCAACCAATAGAAATCATCATCCAAGACTAAATATATGAATAATTTGATATACAATTCTTCTGTAACAGCAAATTCCATGCTCATTCAGATTGATGATTTTAATTAAAAAATTATCCCAATATTATGTTTACCCATGTGTTGATTCAGTGTTATTTACCAAAAAATCAATCGATTGTCTAATGATGGGAATATACTACCAATATTTTAATAATCTATGAGTCATGAAATATTATCCATTCATTAGGATCAATGATTTTCCCAACCAGTTGATTGGCCTTGTTGGTTTTTTATGATTGATCTACGGAATGGATATCATCAGATAAGGGTGAAGGAGAAATATATTTTGAGAATTATATTCTAATTTCATTATGGAAACCTATATTCATGTTTATGTTGTTCATTATAATAACAACCCGTTCTATTTTCATGGGATTCATGAACAATATTTTTTTGAATTCATTTATCTAATCACGGTAGTGGTTATTAGTGTAATTATTATATTGGTAAAGCCATAGTAGGATATTTTTGAGAATCATTGTGATGTTTTACATGTACTTCAATACCCCTATATTTATGTGAAGTGATCCAAGTAATTTTTATGAGGACTGAGTTGTATTTTTTTAGCGATATTGTGTCTCATTAGGGACTGGTAGTCAACCCATTGAGGACTGAGGTAGTAGTTTTATGGTAAATACTGTAATATGATATTGATATTTGTTGTTTAATTTTTTTTATTCCCTACTATTAAAGGTTCATGTATGATTTATCCTGTATTATTTCTCAATTAAAATATAGGATTACGATGAACTAGGATTTTATCTTAACATATCATTGTCATTACGTTTTGACTAACTCAATAAAAATATAATTAAAGTAGTTGTTGTTATTTTAATGGAGGAAGGAGTTAAGTTTTTGGTCTTCATTGTTGTGTATTATATCTATTTAGGTTCCATCATGATCTATTAGAGTGTAGTCAAATCGTATAGGACTAAATGGTTATTTCCATTGGAGACTTACTATGACACTAATAATCATGGGTTGGTGGAAGTAGTATCTTATATTAATGTATGTTGGAATTTCCTCATCAACATATGCTGTGTGGTCTTTAAAATTCACTTGAGGCATATTTATATCATCTCATAATGGTATTTAAATCTATGTTAGTAGATGATGATTGAGTTATTTCAAAAATATGACTTCAGTATATCCTATACAATGAAGAAGTATACTATAGTATCTTGTTAAGTCATCTAGATTAGTAGATATGATGATTCACATTTGCTCAGAGATTCAAGGAAGGTGTTGGAGGAGCATGATTTCATGCATCCTGATTCAAAGTAGGCTGGTGATAAATTTTCATGTACAAGATAATAGAGAAATCATCTCTATTAGAGTAGGTAAAAGAGACATAACAAGATACTCTGTGGTAGAAGTGATGCATGATCTGGTCTTTCATAATGATTCCACTAGTGGATGGCTAAAGGATGATAATCATTAGATTTTGTTTCAAGGTATATTTTTTATTCAACCACTGATGCCCTTTATTGTTCTCTATGAGTATCATAGCTCACCCATTAAATTTAATTCCTATATATGAAATATATAGCATTTATGGAGTATTTAAATCAAGTGGTCTAAGATAATGTGATAATTATTAGAGTTCATATAATGATGTTTTATTCTTGTTTAAGTGTATCAATAGTACAAAATCCATTGTGTTCTATTAAATGCACTAGATTTCCCCATGCTAATGTGGGAGAACATTTGGATAGATTTACTAACCATATTTCCGCAATCATAAGGGTGATTTCATGTTATTTGGGGGATTATAGATCAATTTATGGATTCAACAAATATCTTGTAAATAAATTAATTGAGTGTTGTGGATATTTTATGTGAGGGAGTATATGGATAAAATTTTATAGAATCATGGGGTAGTAAGGATCATCATCATTTATTAGGATCCTCACATAAACTTATAAATATATAGAGGTATTTAGTGTACCATTTTATCTAAAATATTTGTTAGCATAACATTTCATTACTATCTATTTTATGTGGAGGTGTAGAGCATTCAGATGCTCAAAGATATTTTGTGTGTATGTTTCCTAAATTCATAAGGAGCAAGATTAAATCACAAGAATGTAGTTTAATTTTACTATAATAATAGCTAATCCTCATATATTTTCATTACTACATTCAAGGACATATATGGGTGGATTTGGGTTATATATTGTACTTGTCCAAGGTTGGGTAGTCGGTGGTCCATGGACTAGATGTGGTGCAGAACACAACTTACATGCTTAAATAATTAAAGAGAAGACGAAGGTGTTGTAGGACTATCACATTTATTATTTTCTTATGTTGAGGAAACCAATGAAGATCAAATATTTAAATAATATATTTCTATGAGTTTCTCCATGTCATTGGTAACACATATATGTTCATGGAATTTTTATTTATCCTTATTTTTTCAGTCTATTTTGAGGTGTTGGAGAGCATCGATGAGCTAGAGTATTGTTTAATGATTCCTTTTAATTGTGATCTTATCTAAATTTTCTTCCATGTTTCATTGATTCATTAATATCATCAAGATAACTCCAATTCCATTTCATGGGGGGATTTGGATAGATTTAATGATGTGATATTCATGGAGGTTCTAGTCATGGTTCATGATTGTTTGGAGAAGGTGATGTGTGGGAATTTAATCCAATTTCCTTTAATTTTATAGATTCATGGTGGCACAAATGAAAATAAATTGGAATGTGATTTGCAGATGCATGATACTCTTTTGAACATTTTTTTCATCGTGTTGAGATGTTTTATTTAATTATAAATTGATTATGATGTTGATAAAATGTAATTTTTATTGATTTTTTACATTCATTTATAGATTTGTGATTTAGTTGTGGAGTTTTTTATAATTTTGAGGCATCACCAGAGGTGTGTTGTGCTTTTTGGTTTCTATTTTCATCCAGTCTTTCAATTGACAACAAATTAAAAGAAAAATTTATAATTAATATAATCTTATATCCTATAAATTTAATGTTTATTAAATTTGGTATGTTTAAAGATGGAGGTTTCATGATGAAGTTAAAACAGTTATTACGGTGTTAGAGATGAAATATCTACTGGATTAATAGTACCACATAGAATCAATGGATGTTTCACCACAAAAGTCAAGCCGAAATAGGGGTAGTTTTTCATCCATGTGTGTCTTGGTGTTGGGGTATTACTTATGGAGTAGTTTTTGTGTCATTTTTAAACATTTTAGATTATATAGTAAGATTATTTGTTGTCTCATATTGTAAATTTGCGTAAAAATATGATTATTTTGGTCAAAGAGTGAATAGAATGAGTAATATTTTTATAAATTACATAATCTTGTGCTTCATAATTCGACCTATATGTATGGAATCATTACTATTATGTAGTTTTTTTATCATAGATAGAGTTTTTGGCATATAATGAATGATGTTTTGAGGGGATAGATTATTTTTCCCAAGTTCCACCCATTGTTTGGTGATAGATTCCATGGTGTGATTCCATAAGAGGTCAATCTGACAGTTCTACTAATTGATGTGTTTTCTTACTTTGGTGATTTTTTCCCTTCATATCAACTCGGATTATTTTGGATTTTTTTTACTTATGGTAATTGTATTGTATATGACGGTAGTTTAACCTACTTGGACTATTTTCTAGAACATGTAACATATAGCATAATCTTTTGTATGATATAATTTCTGATTATTTATATTATCTGTCTTCCACTGTTTACTTATATTGTATAGAATTACACCTTTCTCTATTGATTTTCTATTATATTACTCTGTGTTACACTCTTATAATGAGGGAATATTCACCCCAATATAACAACTAATCCCTCACTACTTCTTAGTAACTTCTAGCATTTGGGGAGATTCCCTTGAGTCCATGTGGCCAACTGGTCTCGGAACATTATTGTGTAGCATTCGTGTATGAGACATTACAAAGTGTTATCAGGGTAGTCATTTCTTGTTTTCCTTTCTATTTGGATACAATTATAAGAATTATAAATATAATAGGATATGGTGATAAGATATAATTGAAAGTAGATACCCCGGGTACAGGGAAAATCCAAATCGACTCAAATTGAATTGTAATTTTTGAATTTGGAGTTTTTATAGTTGATTCGATTTCACTGTTGAGTGACACACTTTTATTGATCTATTATTGCTAATATAGATATGTGTTTTATTGTTTTGAAACATGATTATATGAGGTTATTCCATCGTATACATCATATAGGAACTCATTAAGAATCACATGTCATGAATTTTTTCTAGGCCACATATAGATAACTACAGATTGCATGTTGTTTTGATAGATGCCAAGATAGATATGGATGTTTCTATGATAGGTATAGTTGGAATATGATATGGTATGTATTTTAGGGACACCAAGCATTGGTACCTGAGGTGTTTAGGCCCTCATGGATTAGAATTGGGTGGATCATGATTCAACCATAAGTGAAATGTGTTATGATATGCTATTGGTGGATGCGAAGCTTTGATTACTAGAGCGTATGTGAACCCACAATTCCGAAAATGGTATACCATTGGTATAGCCTTCTAAAAGAAATGTAAAGAATATTGATGGAATGTAAAAAAAATTTGCTGCAAAATGGATTATGAAAGAAAACATGATCATACCTAACCATAGTAGGGGATTTTAATAGTATCTTTATCTTGTATGATGCCCAAACCTAACCCAAGGTGTTGACAAAGGGGTTAGTTATTAGAGGAAGGTTTTGACCTGTTCCATTATTATATATGTTCTTTTGAGATGTGAACCATGATGGAAATCTTGAACTGAGTCATGTGTTTGAAATCGTAGTGTATTTCTACCCTGAATACATAATGTTACACTCTATGAGGGTGGAAGTGATCATACCAGAAGGTGGTAGGACATGAGCTATCGGTGGAGACTCCAGTCATTCAAATTTTAGCACCATCTAATATTCCGCATGTAGGTGTTGATGCATTGTTCTATTAAGGATTTATGAGGTTTTTAAAAAACTTTCAGGGAGAGACACAACCTGTCATGTCTATGAAAGACCAAGAGTGAGTTTTCCAACAACCGAATCCACCCATGTTTTTAGGGGATGGATGAACATAAGCTAATGTTTCTGGGATGAAGGTCGTGCTTTCAACCTTTTAGGACTTAGAGAAACCTACTCGGTGGAGGGTGAATCTCACAACATATATGCGGCATGACTCTACAAAGGGATGGTGGTATTTTATCACTCAGGTGGAACATCATCGGTTGATGGCGTGGGGATATTTTCAGATAGACTTCTTTGATTACTTTTATCCTAATATGCTAAGGACTAATTTCACCTATGAGTTTATGCATATGGAGTAGGGCGCATTGTTAGTTATGGACTACTCGGTACATTTTATGAGTGCTGGTGAGTTGCACCTATTCTAATGGGTGATGAGGTATCTAATTCTATGTAATATGAGAATGGTCTGATACATGACATCTGATCGCAGATAAATGTCTTAAATTTGAATACAATACCTAACATAATTTATCAGGTTCAGAACAAAGATCGTAACCTAGGGGAATCTAGTGGTGTGAGACAATGTATTTCAATACCTAAATCTAGGACTGTCATGACGAGTAGTATGATGCATCGTATGAATATTCCTCATGGTAATACAACTAACCAGAACTTATCTTTAGGGTAGCCAAGTGAGGTGCTACCAGTGCTGTAGACTGAGGAATATGAGGCCATAGTGGTCAATGGACCCAATTGAGTCCTGATCATGCGGCAAAGTTGGGTCATCATTAGTGCTTCTATAGGATGTGTACACCAGTATCTTGTGAGAAAGGGTCTACACTGACTCCACATTTATGAGAGGGGTCGATACCTTCTCAAATAATAGGTAGTTGGAGTACACCAGGCCATTCATGTCAAGGAGGTGTTTATGGTTGTGGGAGCCAGACCCCAGGATCAAAGAGACAGTAGGGTGGATCAGAAAAGGGTAGCAATGCAGTGTCACAGGGATGTGGTATATGCCTGAATTTTGTAGTGAAACATATATAGTATGAGCTAGATCACATACATTCTACTATGAAAGGTATTATTCTAGGTACCTCTGTTTTAGCTTCTTTACTTTTTGATATAGGGGCTTCATATAGTTTTATATCTATACCATTTTGGAGATCCTTTGTATATGTGTTTTTTCTTTTAAGAATGATATAATGCTAGAAACTCCTCTATGGATGAGAATGGAAGGTGTTCATCTGTGCAGGGAGTTCCCCCTAGATATTGGATGGTGCCACTTCAAATGGGACCTTTACATCCTCAAGGTGACATGATTTGATATCATTATTAGGATAGACTAGTTTTTCCTTTTTGAGCCTTTGTTGATTTTTATCTCCTTAGGGTGAGGTTTACATATCTAGGGGGTCAGAGGTTTCTACACAAAGATGAATGGGATGTCCAGGTGAGCTGAGATAGATCCATGAATAGTGGGTTCGGAGGGATGACAACCCAGAATACGAGTTTATATCTAGAAGATCAAGGGACATGTTAGAAATAAATCCCTCCAATGGTTGATCATTTATGGACTTCCTCCCAGATTACTTTTCATGTCTACAATGGCTGAGAGTGGTAGATTTCTCTATTTATCAAGTGAAAAAAGCTACACTGGTATCCATTCCTCCTAGTAGGATGGCCACAATGGAGTCTCAAGAGCTCAAGAGACATCCAGTGGGTTTGGAGGATAAGGGTTTCATCTGACCCAATTCTTCTCCATTAGGTTATCCAGTCCTTTTTGTGAAAAAGGAACACTCTACCCTTAGGCTATGTGTGGACTATAGGAACTTTAACAAGTTCATGGTTACGAACTAGCATCATTTTCCATAGATAGATTATATCTCTTTCCATCTCTAAGGAGATCAGGTTTTCTCAAAGATTGATTTTAGATCTGATTACCATTTCGTGTGAATTAGATCACCAAACATACCTTGTATAACATTATGAAGTAGGTATGTCCAATATTATTTTTTGGTTATGTCATTTGGTCTCAAGAACACACCAACAATGTTTATAGAACTGATGAATCATGTGTTCCATCTTTATCTTAACTCGTTTGTTATGGTTTTTATGGAGGATATCTTGGGGTATTCTCAAAATCGACATGACCATTCCATGCATATTAAGATCATTTATAAAACACTCAGAGAGCATCATATTTTTTCAACACTCACAAATTTCACTTCTGGATGGATCTGATTCACATCATGGGTCACTTCATCTTAGAGAAAAGATTATTAGGGGACTAAGAAAATTTGAGTGATGTATTTTCTTAGGAGTGTCCCATGAACATATTTTAGGTGTTGAGTTTATTAGGGATGAATGGTTACTATAAAAATTTCATAAAATGATTCTCAAATTTGTTAAAGTTGTTGAAGGGATGAAAAAAATGTATGAAGTTTGTATGGAAGGATTCCAATGAGATATCCTTTCAGGAAATGAATGGGAGATTGACATCATAAAATATACATACTTTTCTAGAGCCATTCATGAGTTACACTGTGTTCTATGATGCATCATTTATTGGGCCTCCAATAGTTCTTTTACAGGGGATCGGGTCATTAAATATAGTTTCTAACAGTTGAGTCCACATATGAGGAACTACCCAAAACACAGTCTTGGGTTTGATGTGGTTGTTCAATATTTGCCCAGTTGGAGACATTACATACTGGGAGATCATTTGGTGGTGTTTATGGACCACAAAAGCCTAAAGTATACATTTACACAATGGGATCTGAATTTGAAACTCTGAGAGAGGGTGTAATAGAATCTTCCTTTGATTTCAACCTTTCCTACATTCCTGGTAAAGGCAATTCATTGACCTGCTTCATTGAGAAAAAAGACTCATATATAGGCAGTGCAACATGCCAGAAGTGAGTGGATGTTTATGGAATTGTTCTCTGAGATACAGAGTGAGGTGAACGAGAGTAAGAAACATATGATTCTTTAATCTTTATCTAATACCTCTACCATAATAGAATGTGTTAGGATGAGGCAAATTTTAGATTATGAGGGCCCAGTTCTACGGTAGGGTGTGGCAGGTAAAGACCCTTCTCTTGGTTGGATTATAGGTGAGGATGAAGTTCTGTGTTTATAAGGTCACATATGGGTTTTAGAAGAGATTAATGAAGAGATGATGAGGGACTTTCATGCCTCTATATGGGATTTCTGTCCTAGTTTCACAAAGTTGTATCAGTATTTACATCTCCAGTATTGGTTGCAATGTATGAAAAGAGATGTAGCTGGGTTTGTCATGAGTTACTCGACCTATCAGCAGATGAAGCTCGAGTACTAGTGACAAACTGGACATTTAATGTAGCTACCCATTCTAGAGTGGAAATAGAATTATGTAATAATTGATTTCATGATTTTTTTACTAAGGTCGCCTCAAGGTAATGATGTTACATGAGTTATTGATGAAAATCTCATGAAGGATTCACATTTCCTACCAATCAAGGAAACATTTGGTGTTGATAAGCTTGGGAGGTTGTAAATTGGTTATATTTTAAAAATGCATGGGGTTCTGTATTCTATTGTTTCCATGAAGGGTTTGAATATTACTTATATTATTTGGTATGGTCTATAGATGGATTTGGGTACGCAATTATTTCTGAGCACTACTTACCACCCCTAGACATATGGAAAATCAAGGTGCATGATTTAGGTGTTGGAGGACTTGTTGTGAGCATGAGTCTGAGATTTAAAGGGCTCTTGGGAAAGTCATATACACATGGTTTAGTTATATTATAATAATATCTTTCTGGATATTATTTAGTTGGTCCCATATGATTCTTTTTACCGCAGGCTATGTCAATTACCCCAGTGTTGGCTACAGGTAGGAGTGGAAGCTATGTTGGGACCATGTCTTGTCCTAGAGACAACAGAATAGATTCAGTTGATTCTGAAGAAGATGGTTAATTGGTAGTCTCATTAGAAATAAAATACTGATTTTCACATATATTCTATGAAGTTCGTGGTCATGGATCAGGTTTTCCTACATGTTTCACCGAGTTTGGGACACAAGATGATCAGGAGACGGTGTAAGCATTCACAAAGATACGTTGAGCTGTTTGAGATTCTATAAAGGGTCAGGATGATTAACTATTGGTTGAAATACCTCATAGGTATCAGGTTATGCACAACATCTTCAATGTTTTGTAGTTGTTATGTTACTATTCTGACCGATCTCATGTCTTTTATCCCAAGGGGTTCAAGTTATATAAAGATAAATTCTTTTAAGATCATGTTATACCAATTATGGATTTAGCATGAAGGTTCTTCGAGGTCATTCAATTACATTAATACATGTTATCTGGAAGCATGGTAGAGTGTAGGATAAAACCTTGGAGATGCCGACAGACTGTCAATCATTGTGGCTGGAGTTGTTTTCATATATTTCATCACTTCCATTAGAAAGGAAATTCAAGGACGAATTTCTTAAAGGGGGGAGGTTTGTAAGAACTCAGTTCTTCATTGAGGTATAGATCTTTTATTTTAAATCAATTAATAGTTTAATTTCATAAATATGGACTAATTTTAAAGATCTCTAGGTTCATAGAAGTGTTTAGGGGGTCCTGGGATGTTCTGAAGCCTGTAACTAGAGTTTTGGATGAAAAGAGGAGGCCACATGGTTAGTGAAAACTATGTGGGCTGGGTAGCATGGTCATGCGACCACATCTATATTTTATAAGAATTTGAAAGATGTTATGAGAAAGGATTATACATGGTGTATAAAACATGTGGGGGGTAACCTTGTAATATTCTCCAAGGTCATATAAAGTGATGCACAATTTTTGCATGGTTATAAAAACTATGCGCCTAAACCGTGCTACCCATATATTTTGGGTAAAATAACATTTTTCCAATTAAAAGTTTATAAATTAAGATTATTCATCCCTTACACATTTCACAATAGGGAAACCATAGTATATTTTCCTCTTTAACCTATTCTGTCTTTTGAGATCCCATCATCCTCTGGTCTTCGATTCGAATGCATTTCTTCTTCTTGGATTTGTAGTGGTAAGACCTCTATTACTTTTTAGTCATTTTAGATTCTTCTAGATATTGATTGCGCTGTTTATATTACGGCTCATATGCCCTAATATCTCGATGTTTTTCAATTATTTATATTTATTTCAAACTAGGATGAATAAGATCTTGATACTGGATGAGCTTTCTAGAATGATACTAAGGTATGTAGTCTCGTGACTTTTGCTGATTATCAGGATATTTATATACGACTGAGTGTTTCACACCCATTTTTAGGGTGTCTCTATTGTTTTTGAAATGAACCATGTTGTTTCCTATTATGGTTCAGGTAAATGGATATGTATTTTGATGTATGAAATATGTTTTATATCTTTATTAAGGGACAGCCCATGGGTGAGTACCCTTAGATGACCTTTTATGACCATTTGGCATAGGATTGAAATGAGGAATTCTTTGGTTACCCTTTCTTTTGTTTTTAAAAATGAAATGGTATTATTAAATGAAATTAAGAGGTTTTTATATTGTAATTGAATTGTATATGGGTATGGGATGGTTGACTTGCCCCTTTACCCTTATAAGCCTATTCTTGATTAAGCATGTTTGAGTTGATTTTCATAATATGTTGACCAACCTATGTGAGTTGAATAAATGTAAATCCATAAAATAGTTTATATTACCTGAGGATATTATTATGGTAAATGTGCCCATGTGAGTAAATTGATTTCCAAGACTTATTATGTTGGTCCATTCATGAATCACCTTTTAGTGGTGAGATATTTTTGATTCTTTTGGATTTTGACCATAGAATGCCTAATGAAATATTTAATTGAGTAATAAATGATTAAATGATAAAAAGAATTGTGTGAATCAGGGATTACATTTAGAATACCATTGATGATCTCATATGACTATTGTACCTTGTACGTTGAGTGAAGTGTGGATTCAGTTTAAAATTCTATGGACTGGCTCAAAGGGTTAAATATAATTTTTCCATTAGTGATACATTGACCCATTAAAGGAAGCCATGGATGGGATCATAGATGGTTTACTTATATATCAAGTGAAAAATGGATTAATTTGTGGATTCCATCAACAGAATCAAGAGGTGTTTAGTTTATATGTCCAGAGTGATACTTAAGGATTATGTATAGGACTTCCAATAATGAGTTCAAGTTAATATGGACTTATACCACTCATGGAGCTATTTTGTGTTCATAATAGGATTTCCATGATAATCTAGTAGGGTGTTGGTGTATTTTAACCTATAGTGATACTTGAATACCATTTTAGGAATGTCAAGTATGAGTTCAGTTTATGAAATGAAATGAATAATGACACGTCTTCCAAGATGAAGAAAAATCTTGGATTCGGTCTTCACCTGTATTTTATTAGACGAAAAGCGGAGGAATTTTTTGTTCCTGAAGTTATATAGGGGATATTGAGATTATGAAATTTCTCAATAATTATGAAGTAAATATAATTTAATGGTTAAATGGTTTATTAAATGAAATGTAAATGGAAATAAGTGTTTATTGGTTGGTTAATTTTGTGTACTTCCTAGATTGCTGCTTTAATTTTTTTTCAGACTACTTTTTATACATAGTCACTGACATATAGGTAGATATGTTGGGTTTTTTGAGGACTAGAATTTAGTTTTACGCCCTATTTTTTTAATGTTTTTAATCAAATATATTATATAAATTTAGGTGTCGATAAGGGAAATTTCCATCCTGCACGTACATGAGATGCTACTTAAGTGCATGGGATCATGGGATCAAGATGAGTCTTACAATGATAATGGGATTCTTTTAGAAATTTTCCACCTATAGTTATTATATTGTATATGACTGTAGGGCAGCCTATTTTGAATGTTTTCTAGAACATGTAACTTAACAAATCATGTTTTTTTGGATATGAATTCTAGTTATTTATATCTTCAAAATTCCACTATTTACTTATATTGTATAGTATTATGCTTCCACTATTTATTTTATACTGTATTACGTTGTGTTACACTCTGCAAATGGGGGCATAGTCTCTCCACTATCACACCTAGTCCCTCGCTTTTAGTCGGTATCCTCTGGCGTTTGTGTAGTTGCACTTGAGGAAATGTGGAAAATCTGTCTAAGAGAACTGTTGGGTGGCATATAGTATCAGGATGTTATGTTTTTTTAAAGAGACAATAAACATTCATAAATATTAGTGGAAACAAAATTAAACAATGTTGGGGGAAGAGAAGATAACCAACAAGTAGCCCTCTAAAATCTTTTTGATGTATCCACAAATTCAGCTTCTTGATTTCCTACTTTCCTAACATAAATGAAACCATAAGAAGAAAATAGTGGAACTAATGATCTAATAGAAACAACAATAGACCTGAATGGCTGGTGGCTGCCATTTTCCACATCCATAGCATTTATGATAATAAGGAATTTGGATTTAGCCATTATTTTCATCCAGACATGAGATGAGGTAAACACCATCCCATTGCAAACAGACATGGAATTATCCATAGGGGGATCCCAACATGCAATAACTTGCGAATGAAGAGAGGTAAAAAGGGATATCATGTTGTCAAAAATGAAAACACCAAGTGCAATAAAACCATATTCTGGAAGCATTGTAGTATGATTACTCTAGAAAACATCAAAAGGTTATGGAATTCATCTAGACTGATGGGTATGAATCAAAAAAGGAGGATGATCCCCCCCGCCTATAACATTCCAATCCACCTTGAAGTACAACACATCATTCATGATATCCAAACCCTATCTTCCAATGAAGTGCACTAAAAAACAAATCCGTTACTGTGAAATCAGAAAATCCACAACCTGATGCATAAACCCAAAATAGTTAGAACAAGAAACAATCTAAACCATTACTTTACGACCTACTAAGTCTCTCCAATGCTTCTCCTGAGTTCCAATTCTTGCTCCACAAATGTCAACCAAATAAAAAACACATTTGGGTAATATAAAATAGTTTTGTACTCAGTTTCCTCATTTTATCCACAAAAAAATGACATAGGGTGATCTTCGAACGGTGTTGGGGGGAAAGCATAAAAAGGTATGAAGGATTCCTCTATAAATTTTCCAATAGAAGAGTTAATCCACTAGAGGGGCCTTCAATAGATAATTTGAATTCTATAATAAATTTATAGAAATGACTCCATGCATTAGATAGGTCAGGTAGCTTGAGGGGACCGAGGAAAAAACTTCAACACTCAGTAGACTAAAAGATCGTATATAGTTATGAACCATACCACACCGGTATTTATAAAATAACCTTTTATGATAACATATGAAACCACAAATTCATCTTCTAAGATTCCCACCAACTAATTATTTTAACCTAAATATCTATCACTAAAACATGTTCATGACCTGGTGTAGGCATAGAAAATGCATTAAAACCATCGAGACACAAAACCATGTGTCATTCCAAATATTAACCATAGCAATGAAAGATTTTCTCCAATATAGAATGTTGTTCAAAACAAATTTAGATCCACTAAAACACCTCCATAAGAATATTGATTGAGGTATTATACTAGAATAAAAAAGTGAACATGAGGGTAATACATGGTATTAAGAATTTTAGCTCCCAAAATATTCATATTCTGCAATAAGCGCCATCCTTGTTTAGCTAGTAGGGAATTATTAAAGAGATATTGGTCCCTAAACCCCATAACAATACTAGTATTTGGTTTAAATACCTTCCGCCAATAGTCCTGATGTGTGTTTTTTTACCATTACAATAACCACACCAATAATTTTCAAAAGATAAATGGAGCTGATGGATGAAAAAGTCCATGATCTTGAAGAGAGGTATAATGTTGGATGAAATAGAATAGGACATAGCCGTGATAAGGACATAATTTATAGACCATGAATGATTCTTATCATTCAATACTATAATTTTTATATATTTTTTATTTTGGGTGAAATAGAAGACCTCTCTTTTAGAGTGCACGAAGACCCATTGGATTGGCCAAGTACTTATTGTGTTTCTCCACAACCTTGATTCAACACAAGTCAAAAATGGTAGTTCTTGTACCACTCTAAACGTAATTAATAAAATACATATTAGATTTGAAGATTTTGAATCATTGGACTAATGGTCGGTTGAAGGTTTCAATAACAGAATGAACCACCTAGAATCCCCGAGAAGTTACTCTAGAAAAAAAAGAGGCATTCATAAATGTCGAATAAATGAGTGATGGTAATGCTATGATGAAAAAACTTATCCCCATTAATTAAAATACCCAAATATACATTTTATTAGAGATGACAAAACACATAAAAAGTTAGGATAAATAAGTAAGTGGATGGAGGATCACCCTTCCTCACACTACTAGATTGTTTAATGCTTCTTTTAATATAACCACTGGCCTTGATAGTGAAATATTCTATTTTCACACATCTCATGGAAGATCTCATATGTTTTGGTGAAAACCATAATTTCCTCATATATTATTCCATAAAATACCATTCCACTCTATTTTAATCTTTTTTCATATACAATTTTATTTTCAAGATTCCCGTATTAGGGGAAGAGGGAGTTATCATAGAATGGATGATATCATAGGAAAAAATAGAATTATTAGTGGTGAGTCCCTTGGAGGAAAAGGATATCTAATTATAAGAAATAAATAAAGGGAGCACCTTCCCTACGATGCAAGACAGACAATTTGACAAAATATTGTAGACCAAAATGCATAAACTGATAGGCTTGTAATTAAAAAAATCACTAGTCTATAATTTTTTTTATAAAACAAACAGAGTTTCATTGAACTTTGTAATACCAATGGATCTATCCCATATACCCTAAATTAAATAAATAATGTATGAACCCAAAATATTAAAAAACCTCTAAAATGTTAATGTGTGAAAAATATGGACATAGAGTCTTTGATGAGTAAATTGTCTTAAGGGATAAAATGATCTCCTCACCTAAAAATATTCGGCCCAATATATAAAGACATGGCCTTTGAGAAATTTGGTTCCACGTAGCTCAAACAGTCCCCCAATTGTGTGTAACCCTTAGAGAAAAGTAGATAATGGTAGAAGGACCTGGTCAGCACTTGAATAGTGACTCTGTATGATGTAAATCTACCATCCCCTACCTCTAATTTTGAAATAGAATTATTTCTTCCGTTTAATGATGCCTTATGATGGAAAAACATGGTATTTTGGTGTACCTAATTGATGGAGGCCCCCCCTATATTAGGAAAACCAATAACATTATTATTCTCATAGAGCCACGTCTAGATATCTCTAAAGAATGAAAGCATCATCCTTGAATAAATTTTATGTGGGCTCTTGGTAACACCTCATAAGTGATTTTTAATGTTTGGGGATTCTATGATCGAAGCTCTTAAAATATTGTAAAATATAATGTTGTAGATGATCATCCACTTATTTAGTTTTCTTCCATACATGGACCTAAATGGATAACCAAAAATCTTCATCCACTTATTTAAATACATCATTATCGAGAAAAATGAATTCAAGACAAAATCCCCAATAGGCCTTTCACCCTACAAAATGACCAACAACTAGAGGAAGAAAGGAAAATGATCAGACAAGATCATAGGAAGTGGGATACCTCATACAATAATAATTTCATAAACAATTCAGTAAAATCCAAAAACCAATCAATACATTCAGATAATATGGATCCAGGGTCATGTCCACAAAACCAAGAAAATGGGTTCCCGAAACATGTCAGATCGAAGTGTTCTGACTGAACTAGTCAGTCTAGAAAATGATGCATAGAAGTGACATTCCACCTTTCCCCACCTTATTATCATAGTTATAGAAGATCTCATTGAAGTCCTCATGAAATAGAATAGGTCCATAGAGAGAATTCCCAATATATTTAATCATCTCCCAGGATCTCCACTTGTCACTTGCTCTCAGCCAACCATAAAATCTCATGATAGTCCAATCATGTTCTTGAAGTTTTTATATCTAGAAGGAAAAATGGTTTTGAGAGAAACTGAACAACAATGAATCTTGAACCTCTTTTCACAAAAGAGAAGATCCATCATTATGTCTTGTTCAACTGACCAATAAATAATTCTAGAACCAATATTTTTAATAAATCGCTCTCATGTCATTGCTTTCCAATATAGTATTGGATAAAAAGACCATATAGGGGATATAAATAGAGCTCCATTGATCGATCATTCAAATTGATCATCGGTTTCCTATCCCAAAAAACTTTCATAAGAATATTTTCATGGTTCCTTGTAGGAAAGGTCTAATCCAGCCACCACATACTGTACGAAATCTGGTACATACCTCTCTGAACTCTTAGAAAGGATTTCAGTACGAAATATGGACTTTATCCTATGACCCTCAACATATTATATTGTGACTAATTTTTTTTATGTCCATGATATTATAAAGTCTCTTATTCATCAATTTCTAGGTCACTTGATTCCAATGTTCTACCCGTATTGTGTCCAAAGGGGGTTTATCCAAAACTTGATTAAGAATCCTCAATGATGGGATTCCTTATGTAAATTGTTGACCTAAAAGAAAAAGAGCCGAATTTGTCTCTTTATGTGTCCGAATACCATGGGAGAAATATAACTCATTTATTATAGAACTTATGGTTCTAGAGTCATCAACTGTTGATACTTTTTAGGTCCAATTTTTTGGTGAACCAACACAATATTCTTTTTCTAAAATGGTGTAAAGTGGTCAGACATCAATGTGTTCCTTACCTTGGCCTTTTCATTATTCACATTCCGAAATCCATCATTTTTCATCGTAGGGAGAGGAAGATCATCCCCCAATGGAACTAAGGTTCAATTGGCTGTTGATTGAGGAAAATCCAAACTCTTAGAATCTTGAGGGAATGATGGAATCTTGAATGAAAATTTCGAAGCCATTTCTATTGAAAATATTTTAGAATGTAATTTATAATACTTTTCCCTAGATGATTTTTTTCAACCTATGATATGGGTGGACTACCCATGGGTTTTTCCCAGAGCCACAAACCATATTGTAGCAAGATTCTCCCCTAAAGATATATCATTTTCATACCACAATACTTAATATCATGGCCAATAATCATTTAGACAAAATATAAGGATGTGAGTTTTTTTGAATTCATAGGGGATTTATATCTAAGATTTATAGAATTTTAAGAACGAGGCTTGCATAATAGATTTTGTGATATCTAACATCAAATTATATTCTTTTAACCATATCCATTATCATGATGAGATAATTTTTAGAATATGAGGGACATCCATCCAAAACTCATAAATTATTAAATTCCCAGAAAAATTCAAAAATGAGCACACCAAGATCAATTTCACCAATAGTCATTACTCATTCAAACCTCTATTTGGATTAAAAATTATTACTAATGGAGTTATGATTATTGGAAATTTTTATATAAATCTCCCCATCATATGTATTGAAATGATTTTACAGATCCTTGGATCCTCTACATCACTAAAATCATATGCTGATTTCTCTTGATCGGTTTACAAGAATCTCTCCCATCATTTAATAAGGTCATCGACCATATCAAGGAAATAAGGAAACTATATCAAGATAGGAGAGGCCCAAAAAATCCTAATGATATGGAAAAGATGAAGGATTAGAAGAATGATAAAAAAATAGGGGAATAAGCCACACCATAGAGGATGAAATGGAACTTGAGTATGAAGATCAACTCCACCGACACAGGGAGTTCGCTGATCCACCAGATAGGTGGATTAGAGAATCCCATGTCTACTCTAAATATTCCTTATTTGAATGAATAACAGGATCATATAAATGAACTGATGTCAAATTATAGACTAACATTTGAAGGGGAGAAATAATAGATGATAGCCAAAGGGAGCATCACCCTCAAAACAAATATTGACCATGCAAGAACATAGTTATTCCAAAACCCTAGGATAAACTAAAAGAAGATATTGACAAATAAGAGGGTCTAGGTAGAATTTAAATGATAAATGCTAAATCTAATTATACTATGGAAGATTAAATTGGAAAAAAACATGAATTTAATACCCATATGCCAGAAGGATCTTATTTTTTTATAAAAGATAATGAAATGTATAAATATAGTAATCAAATGTGGGGTCATTATTTTAAATTCATTTGAATTATTATAAAACAATAAATATGAAGTCATTATTCATTTTTATGTTCTATATACATTTCAATGTACATTATTCCAATGAGTTAAATTGTAATTATCTTAGATTAAGAAACCATTCATTAATGAAATAAAAAAAATGAATAATCATAAAATGAGTAATCGCATAAAAATATAATTTATCAACAAGATTGAATGATCATAAGAATAATTGTTGAAATTTTCTTAATTACTTTAATAATTTTTTTATTTATAGTTAAATTGATAATTAACTTCCAAACAGTTTACTCAAATAACGGATATAATATCCCAAAAATTGAAATTAAAATGTACATTATTTATTAGATTTATCCCAATAAATTTTCAAAAAGTACCAAAATTTGACAGACAAAAGATGATAGAATTGGTAGAGGCAATATATTATTATAAATTTACTAGAATATGTTCAAATATTACACTGAAGTTTTTTAATAGTTATAATTATTAAACATATTTATCATTAAAAATAAATCATTACATATAAAAAATATATAATAATTTTCAAAAGAAAATTTCAGTCAAAGATGTTTATTATACAACTAAAGATATATTAAGACATAAATGTTAATTTAATTCAATCAAAACATTTTAAATAATATAAAATATTAAAAACATACATAATATATTTCATGTCTAGAATAAATCATTTCAAATATTTATTTATGATTTCAGAACTATGAATGATATCATTTTATAAAAGAAGATGGTGGTCTAAAGAAAGGATGAAGATGATAATGAAGTAAATGAATGAAGAAGGAGAAGAAGATGGAAATGAACATAAATGTGAAGAAGATGTAGAGGATGATGAATGAAAATAACATGTACAACTGAATTAATATACAAGTTAAGAATATGATAAATATGAATTAATAATCATTTTTCATTTAATAGATCTAAATAAATATGCAAAGTCATTTATTTAAAAAAGTATATATGATGAACTATAAAGTAATATTAGTAAACCGAAAAATAATTTTATATGAAAAGGATAATGAAAGAGAAATTCTAATGGTTAATATTCTAGAAAAAAAGATGAAAATTTCATATTATTCCCTCGTCAAAAATAAATTTTTTTTCAAAATATTTGTTAAAACATTTATGCTATTATTATGTTTTTTGAAAACATTTCACAATATAAAAAAACATTTATAATTTAACAATTTTCGTCCCTCAAACATCAATTAAGTTTTAGTGATTCTCTCCAATTTGTTTTCCTTATCTATTGTTCATTGGGCTTGTTCTATGCCGCTAACATATATTTATAACCATTGAACCAGTTAGTTCATATGTTATGTATTAGTGGTAGTTCCCTATTTCAATGTTCAATGTTTCTAGAAATATTTTCATTCAAAATAATTTTTTCAATTAAATGATAAAAAACTAGAGAAAAAAAATAAGGATATAAAAAATATTAATGACTCAGAGAATCTATGTTAACCACATGTACATAACAAGAGGGAATAAAATCCAAAATAGTGAAGATTCTAAGGACTATGGAAGGATCTCCCTATAAATAAAGACTAATAGTTTTTATAATTATTTCACATACACTATTATTATAGGGTTTATATGGATCAAAAATCAGATAAATTATCTTAATGGTGTAAAATATAGTTTATCATGAAGATGTCCAACATGAAAAAAATTTCCAATATCATTGAGTCCATCTCATTAAGAGATAAATATGTATTCTAATTGCTATAAATACAAATCATTAAATATTTTATAAGACATATATTAAAGGGGATTACTAAAACCATGAGTTTTTTGATTACTACAATCATTTATCCTTTTATATTGTGTGTAACACCTTAAAATTTAATATTTTACTTCCATTAAACAACAAAAAAATGTTCTTGATAGCTTGTCTCACATGAAACACAGAACTAAAATTAAACTATCAGATATTGTGATAAAAAATTTAACATTTATTTTTACCATTTAAATTAATCTGTCTAATTAGATAGAATGGATAAAAATAACCAATTTTAGGAATGTTTTATAGAATGAAAATAAATGATACTTTTAATATGAATGAAATTTAATTGGTTTGTCTAAAAAAACTAATATAACCATTTTATACATAGAAAATTCTGTTTCTTTATATTGATTGTCTATGAGATATGCATTTCTATTTGATGAAGCATGTGATCAATAATGATCAAATATTTTGGTTTGAATAATTAGTAAATACTTATGTGACTAAAAAATGATATCAAATATGAATAAAAATGGTTAATATTCAAAAAAAAAATTTTCAAAAGAAAATGATTTTTCATTATATATCACCTTTTTATTTAAACATTAACTTTCTAAAAATTTTATTTTTAATTTTAAAAAATGAAAATCATTTTTTATTAATTGTATAAATATTATATTAATTTCGATTTTTGGGATTCTTATAGATAAAATTTTTAAGGTGAAATACCATTTTGAAAATAACATGACTTATATGAAATTATTAGTATATAAGTATGAATTGGAAATTCACACAAAAATTTATAAGTTAAAATACTTATTTTATATATTCTGTTATAATTTTAAACCTATTTTTTATAATTTATTTACACATATTTGATATTTTATAACATAAATAATGTTTATTAGATTTTTTGTAAATACCTTATACATTTTTCATTTAAAATTTATTTTTTAACGTCATCAATTTAGTCAAAAGAAATTGATTTAAAATTTAAAAGCAGTGGGTTAAAAATATTTATTACGATAACATTATTTTTATGCAAAATCATTAATTTACCTTTGGGAAAAACTAATTACAATTGTTAAAAATAAAATGGAAAAATTACTTATTCATTAAATATGGGGTCTTCGAAAAAAAATAAACATGTCTAATATATAGTGTATAAGGAAGTCATCATGTTCTTCTCTACCCCACTCCATTATTTATCAATTTTGGATCCACTAGGTATGTTTGTCATGTGCTCCATTTTTATTAATTTGAATCATTAACAAAATTTCCTCTATCACTATTAATAAAATAGCATTCTCCCCACCCTTTCAATTAACAACTAAAGTTTATTTTCCCTCTTCAAAACCTGAAGTTTTTTTCTTCGCATTCTATAATCATTCACTCTATTGTTCACTTAGCCACAATATATTTTTCTATTATATCAATTTTGAAGGTATATCCCACACAAATCTCCATGTGCTCAATATGAGTAAATACTTTTTACTTAACTTCCCTCCTTTATATTTTTTATTCTCTTATTCTAATTTTCAAATGAATATGTAATGAAATAATTAGTTTTTTATATATTTAATGTAATTATGATACGTAAATAATCATTAATAGAAATTTCCCTTTTAATGAAAAAAATTGAAATAATAATTTGTTTGTTGTGTAGACTATCACCTCCACGATGCAATTAGATTTTTTTTCTATAAAAACATTAAATTATTTTTATAAAAATGGAATTAAATAATTAATTTTGATATTTATATCATGTTTATGATTCAAAAAAATTAAACCATATTACAATTTTATCAGGTTATATAGAAAATGAAATCATTGAACATTAATACATGTGGACTATTACCTCCATTGAACGATTTATTTTAATTCTGTTTTCTTATATTCCATGGATGGATACTAATGAGGTTGAGATGAATGTAATAATATGATTTGTCTAATATTAATAAGGGTTTTGGGCATATGTTAAAACCTATTAATGAATATATCAACAAACAGTTATTATTAATTCAATCATTTAAAACAAGCGAAGTAAATGGAAAATAATGTACTATTTCTATGTAATGACTTTATATAAAATATTTTAACCTTATAATTATTTATAATTTTGTTATTTCACACTTATAAGAACTAAAATAATCATTATGCTTCTTGTTTATGGTTTTTACAACTTGAACACCTCATAATCACCGATTAATCATGGTAGGTTCAGGTTTGAGTCTATTTAACTTCCAAATTCAACAATATTATGAAATTATATCATTAGTTATTATGAGTAATTATTTAAAATTATAATAAGAAATAAATATGTAAATTATGTTTTTATATGATCTATTAATGTCAAAGAAACATTTACCAAAATAATTAAAGAACACCGTTCATTCATTAAAAATCACCAAAACCTGATCCTCACAGATTTTATCTTTTTCGATTATAACCAAAACAACCATGAAAAGAAATTAATTATTTATAAAAATTATTGGAGAATATACTCTAGTATATTTAGTTATATTTTAATGATTATATTTTAATTAGAATAAATAAAAGAAATTATTTTTTAAAACTAGTTCAGAGAAATAAGGATTATTTACACCCGATGTTGAAAATATATAAAATATTACTAATTTATATATATTCATAAAAATATTACAAATGAGGAGTATAAATTTTAATATCATGTAATAAGGTTATAGAGTATGTATTTAATGAACATCATTTTTTTTATTAAGGATATCACGTAAAATTATAGAATGAATCAGGACAGAGGTAAGGGTATTCATTTCAAATACCTCTCTTTGAGAAATGTTTAATAATATGAACCTAATTTTAAGTATTAAATGTATATAGATACTTTTGGATGTATCATATAAAAAATTTTATTTAAATAATTGTTAATTAAGTTCTATTTAAATCCTTCTATTTCATGGAATTTTATTAAATTCATAATCAAGCTTCTAGGGGTTTCATGGTCTCAATTCTAATTATTTATGACATGTTACATGTTATACCCCATGTTTCCATTTATGGTATTATTTTGATTTACTATCCCATGATTAATCAATTATGAATTTACTCAAAATTAATTGGATAAACTATGTGATATCAAGTTCTTTTCTAACATTTTCATTTTAATCAAGGATTACTTCAGTTTTAAGTGTTAGTGTCATCTATATTTTCATTCACTATGATATTACCATTCACTTGAACTTATTTTATTTAAGTTTGGTAAAATAATCCCTTTTATTTTATTATGTTTTATTCACTTATTTTTTTTATATTTTACTATTTAAAACAATTTTGGAATGATTCATTCATTTTGGAGTATGTTTCTCATAAGGGATAATGATAACTCAGATCTCATTTCCATTATTTATATTTTGTAATCATGATAAATGTCTTTTCCTGATTAGCTTATCCCCACAAAGTATTTTAATATATGGTATTTGATAATCATCTATGGGAAAATATAGTTTTAATACAAATGGATGATATGATACATTTATCACATTGTGAGTTTTAATGAATTGAAATTTGAGGAAAATAAAAATTAGTTTTCCTTTCACTTTCACATGTTTTAACATTATCTTATAATTTCATCAAGAGGAAAATTAAGTATTTTTAAGTATCCATTATTAATGTTAAATTTTACTATAATGTTTTTTCTAAATCTTTAACAAAACCTTTTCAAAATTTAGCATTTAATGTTCCTTGAAAATTTGTTTTTTAATTTCATTTTTAATAATTTCATCTAAAACATCTTCTAAATTTTCACCTCATCTTACCTTATTATTTTTAAAAGTGACTTCCCTAATGGGGTTTATGTTTCACATTTTATATTTTATTATATATATTATTCATTTATGGATTTGAACTTGTGGTATAAAAAATTCAATTCTCAATCCATTCTTTTGTGATAATATATAAAACATTATTTTGCAAGTGTGTTTTTCACTTATGCTAACACCCTCCCATTTCTCTTCTATTGAGCAAGTGATATATTCTTTTACAACCACCCCTGTTCTTTCTCACTACAGGATATGAAAATTTTAAAACTTTTATTGATATTGGGATTGGTATTAGTGTTCTATATGTTGTTATTTCAATAAATAAGATTATGGGCATGATGAATACATATTGTTTTTCTATAAAACATCTTTCTTTGGATGGGTGATAATCATTTAATCCCATTATTTTCCGGGGGAAAACGATTCAAATTATGTATATTCTATTATATTGACACAAATATATTTTTTAGTAAGAGGGACACTAGGAAATTATAATAAAAGTCTTATTCTCTCTTATAGTGAATTTATTTTACATAATAAAGTGATAGGTGGGGCCAATAATTTTTTACCACCTTAATCATTAAACAATCTCATAAGATAAAACATGTTTTTCTGTGTATTAATATACTCATAAAATGATAGTTTCATGGAATAAGGACTTAATTGTATTATTTTAATGAATAAAATTATCTATTATGTTAATATGATATCATTATTATTAATATCTAATTTTTAATTTATTTTAATGTATATAAATTTCTATCAATTTATTGTAGATTATAGATTCATATTTTTCACCTATTCCATCAAAAATATTTCCTCTATGTTTACTAAATTATTATTTCATTTTAATGTTACAACTTACAGAGAATTTTTGTTCTCCCTTTCTAATGATTGCATTTCTCCATGTTACGAACGAATGTAGTAGTTGTGAAATGTTTAGAATGATAGAATGCATGAAAAAATTAATGGTAAATATTGAAGAATTTTCAATATTTATGTGGAATATAATAAATAAATAAAAAATTACATTAGTTGAGAAATACTTGGGCTATTTAGATTATAATGTGTCCTAATTTTCAAATGATATATTCATTAAAATATCCTTGATATGGAGTACATGAAATAATCAGTTTTGATTTTGTGATGATCGATGGTTATATCATGCGTTCGAAAAGTATTATTTAGGAACGTATGAAAACAAAATGTTTATTGAATTATATGTGATAGTGTATGATAAGGATTCCACAATTGTTACCAAAGGAATAGTTTTTACAAAAAAATAGAGTTTTACATGAAATTTATTATAATTTAAGGGTTCATGAGTCATGTTTTATCATAATTTATAAGGTATGTATAATCATTTGGGTTATGATATGTTTGAATGTTTTGTTAATAATTCGTTTTCTATTTTTGGATTATAATGAGATAACATTAGTGAAATTAATTTAAATAAGTGTACATATATAATAAAATCATTAAGTTTAAGTAATGTTATGAGTATGTGGTTTTCTAAGAAATTAAGTCATTTTTAGATGGTAGAATGTGTATATGGCTAATAAATAGATGTATCTATAAGTAATCAACCTAAAAGAGGATATGGGATCATTGAATCTAAATTTAATTTGGTGCAAGGTGAATAGGCCTAAGACTATAGACCAAGATAGAAAATCGGGATGAATATTCTTTGGTCAATCACATTTAGTTTGTCATCCATTTTTGGGGATTTATAAATTTTTAGGATAGATAACGTAATAGAATTTTTACCATGGATAAAATATATGGAATCAAATATATTCATAGTTCATGGTATATATTAATAGATATTTTATTTCCTGATGAAGAGATTAGTAAGATTTTAGGATCATATAATTTGATGATTTTTGGGATTAGAATATTTAATGAATGTTCATGATAATTTGGGATATGAATTTTGGGGATTAGGTTAATATATATGAGGGATAAAAACTCAATGTTTCATAGGTTTAACAAAAAATAATATATGTTAAACTGATGGTGATATAGGTGGAACTGGGTATGATAAATTTTAGTTGTAATAACTATAGGCTAACATGGTTGTTTCATATTCAGAGACATATTGAGGTTAAATTTTCATGTGATTATTTATAATAAATCTATTATAATCATCATTACATATATTAAATCTTTAGGTTCTTATAACTGTTGATTCTGACATTACCCAAGTTAATAATGGATTCCATGAACATTGTATAAATGGCCCCAATGAACAACCTAATGGGATAAGTGAGGAAGTCAAAAATATTAGGATTTTTTCAAACTATAATTAAAGAATTATGATTAAAAAGTAAACATAGTTGAAATCAAATTCACCAAATATAAAAGTTGGATGGAATCTTAAATAAATTCATGAGACCAAGATGTTGAAGGAAATCATATTCAATTTTCAACATGTAAAAAATGTGGGATTGAGTGTGGGGAAATTTCTTTATTAGGACATGTAACTTATATAAGTGTGGAGATAAAGGTCATTAGAATCAAAATTATTAGGGTCATAGAGAATATATAAAAAATTCATTGCATCAATTCAAAGAGAGTTGGGAATTATATGACTCATTCCCCCAATCCAATGGTTAATGGGGGAATAGTCACCGTCAACCATGTGAACAAAGAAATTCCTATGAAACTAAAACTAAGGTAGTGAGTAGTGATTTTTCACTAAATATTTTCTAGTGTACTATTTCATGTAAGCTTCACCAACTACATGATATTGAATTATAAATTAAAACCCATAGATTTGTGATTATCATATAAATTATTTTGACACCTTTTAAGATGTTATTTCACATAGATCTGGATCTTCTCACCATTTTAAAATTTTATGTTAAATTAGTAATGGAAAATATCTCTTTACAAAGTACATAATATTACTATTTCATATATATGTATTTCATTCATAATCCTATATTTAACTAGGATCATCTAGTGGTGTAAGGTTATTTATGAATTTCTTATAGAAATTAATATGTGTCAAATTGAAAGGATAATATTTCTTAAGGGGAGAAAGTAACACCTTGATATGTTAATATATGACTTCTTTTAAATGATCCATACGTGTTCAATTTATGTCTCCACACACATAACTGAACTAAAAGCAATACCTGATATATTTTAATCAAAAAATAAATATTATGTATAACTATTAAAACCTAACCATTTAAATAGGAGGAATTAATAGGAATAACCTCTATATGAAATAGATATAAAATTAATATAAAGGATACTTTTAATATAAATGAAATATAATTTGTATTGGTAAAATCACTTTTAGAAATATTTTTTAAAATGAAATTTATTTTTCTAAATATTTTATTTCAATGTGATATGAATTATTATTTCATGAATCATGTGATTAATGATGAAGAAATATATTAGTCATGAATAACAGGATAATACAAATTTAATTTATAAATTATAGAAAATACCAAAGAGGATGGGAAATATTCATAAAAATTTATTTTCCAATAATTTTGTTCTATATAAGCACATTTAAATTTAAAATCATAATTTCCCAAATTCATAAATTTAATTTGACATGAAAGAAAATATTTTTCTTCCAATATAGTAATATTTCTTCAATGTGAATTTTTTATAATTTTATTAAAAAAATATTTTTAATTGATATATTCCTTTCTAAAATAAAATTATTTTTATGATGTAATTAGTATATATGCATGAATTTTAAATTCAAGAAAAATATTTGAAGTCAAAATATGTATTTTAAATGTGAATTCATAATTTTAAAAATATTGGATTCAATTTAGAAAACCATACATGATAATTTAGATCATATTTAGTATTTTTATTTAAAAAAATTAGTACAAAATATATTATTATATTAAAATTAATTTTCATCACATTAATTTAATTAATATAATAAAATGGAATTAAAATTTCGAATCAATCGGACTAAGTTATATAATTAGGTTGATATTTTTTAAGCATAAGGATTGTGTTACCTTCTGTAAATACTAGTTACTGTAGTAAGATATGAAATTCTAAAAGTAAACATTTAAGGAGTAAATGGGTTGAAACATGAAACAATGTTGTCCAGAATTGAGTATATGAGTTGTGTAAGAACCTTACCTCTTTCAAAATACATTATTTATCAATTTAGGAGCTAGCAGACATGTTTAACTTATGTTCGATTAATATATAAATGAAATATTCACAGAAATGTCATTCTAACCACTTATAAAAAAGGCCACTCAGAACCCCTTCACAATAGTCCAAAAAATAATGATTCCTCTTAAAACCAGACCTATTTCTATCTCCAAAAAATTAACTTCCACTCTATTAAGGTTTTGGTTAATATATATTATCTTATTATATCTATTTATAAGGGATGATCCAATGAAATAATAATGTTTTCAACGTGAGTATTTATTTTTACTTAAATTAATTTTATTATATTTTTGATTTCTAATTATAATTTTGAATAAAATTACATAAAAAAATATTTTATATTATAAATTTTATTTTTCTAAATAAATAATTATTAATTACTTTTTCACTTTTCTATTCATAAATTCTACACTACTATTCGTTCATTGTGAAAACTACCACATCCATATTGAATCACATTTTGTTTTCCTTCAAAATATTACATGAATCGAATAAATGGGGAATTTAGTAAATAATAATGATATTTATATCATGTTTATTATTATGAAACATTAAATAATACTACATATTTCTCTCATTTTATGGAAAAGGATATTTTCAGGCATGCATACATGTAAAATATCACATCAATGTAACTATTGATTTTAATTTTTCTTTCCATTTAAACCTTACATGGTGAGTTATAAGGATAAAATTAAAGAATAAATATTATTTATATGATATCAATAAGGTTCTGTTATGGAAAACTATCAAACCTTTTAATTATATGATTAATAAATGATTTTTGTTAAATAAATTATTTAAATCAAGTGAACTAAGAGGTAAATAATCACTTCATTCAATGTAATAACTATATATAAGTTATTTTACCTTTATATATAATTAATATTCTAATATATGAAATTAATAAAAAATAAATTATATCATTATGATTTTAAAACGACAATATTTTGTCTTCAACAACTCATAATGAACTATTAAACATTGAATATGTATGTTTTCTTTGGTATAACATACCACCTGAAAAATAATATGAATATGCATCATTGATGAATATGAGAAAGTAATAACATGTATAATATGAAATAAATTTAAAATTTATTTTTTATTTTGGTATGGTTATATCATAATTTAATTCATTACTTGAGAAATCACTTTTTTTTGTTAGGAATTACCATAACCCAGTCATCGTTGATTTCATCTTCATTGATCTTAACAAAAATATCCATGAAATGAAATTATTACATTAATCATTTTACTATTAAATTTATTATAGTACCATGAATTATCTTATAATGATGAAATTTATAATATAATGAATACCAACTCCATTTTTATGAAAATAGTTCAAAGCAATACAGATAACTTACACCCACTTTTAAAAAAAAAAAATAACTGACATAAAGGTATATAATGATTATAAATTATGAGTATAAATGTTTATGGTTATGAATAAGGTTATTGGGAATATTATAAATCTTCATATTTATATTATTAAGGATGTCTGGTGTAAGTGTAGATAAATCCACATTGAGGTACAAGTATTCATCTCAAATTAAACTCTTCAAGACATGTTCAATATTATTCAACTAATTTGATTTATACGGTTTATATAATGCCTATTTGAAATATAATATCATAAAATATATTTTATTAGTTATATTTTAAGTCTAATTATGTTGTATATCTTTCATTGTTTTTTATTAATGTGGTAATCAATCAGTAAGGGTTTTCTTTGTCTCAATAATCATTCCTTAAGACATGTTTCATGTTATGAACCATGTTTTATTTTTATTGTGTTATATTGAATTTGTTTCCCATTATTCACCATGAAGTTATTTACATATAATTAATGAGATATACTAATCATTATCAAGTTGTTTTTTAAAATAATTTTTAATCAAGTATTACCAAAATCATAAATGATTTTGTTAACAAAATTTTTATTAATTGATATATTATTGGTCACATGAACTTGTTTCATATAAGTTAGGTTCATTCATCACATTTATTGTACTATGTGATATTATATAATTGTTTACATTTTTAAAACATTATCCCCATTTTAAATTATTCATGATTCATAGATTGTGTTTCTCATATGGGATATTGATAACTCAAATATCCTTTCTTTGAGATTTGCTGATTCATCATGAAATTATTCCTTACATGCTTAGTTTCTCCAAAAATAATATTTAATTATATGATATTTTATAATCATTATTATGAAATTTATTTTTAATACAAATAATTGATTCTGTTACTCTTCTCTCAATGTGAGTTTTAAACAACGGAATTCAAATATAATTAAAAGTGACCTTCCTTTAAATTAACGAGTTTTTTATTTTTATCCTCATTTAGAAAAGATTATAAATATCTTTTCAAGGATCCATTATTTGAGTTTATTTTAGAATTAATTTTTTTTTTAAATCCTTCACATCACCTTTCAAAATATTTTTTTTTGAATGTTACATGTAAATTATTTTTAATGTAAATTTTAAATATTTTTCTAATGTATCTTTTATGTTATCAATTCTATTTCAATTATTAGATTCAAAAAGGGCTACACTAATAGGTTTTATATTTTATGATTTATAATACAATTTATCTTATTCATTTTTGTGATTAAAGTAAGGGTATTAAAAATTAACTCATGAACCCTTATTTTCGGGTGTTCTTCGCACCATTCATGTGTGAAGGTTTTTTTCATTTTTTTCAACAACCTCAAATATTTCATTATTGAATTATATATTTATTCTTTTGAAAATATAAGCATTATTTGTAGATATTTTTTAATGGTTTTTTCAATTTTATTTATAAGTGGAAAAGAATTTACATTATTTATATTGTAATTCCAATACAAAAAATATTATTCATCAAGTTAACTATGAAGTATTGGAACAACCACCTTCTTTTATAAGATAGGTTGTGATCATGTTGCCAAAATATTTTCAAGGGAAAAAGTATTGATATTTTTTATTTTTGATTAATTATAACACAAGTTTATTACGTAATTAAATTCTATATCCCTCAATATATGGATAACCACGTTTTATTTAATAATATATTCCTTAGGGAATGGTAATAAAAGTCACATTTTCCATTATGGTGAATGAATTAGACATGATCATGTGATGGGTGGGCCCAAAATTATAAATCCCAATAATGAATAAAAAGGTATTATGAGAGATAACATGTTGGTTTTTAATGTATTCATATTCCCATTAAAGGATATTATCTTGGAATGAGACCTTGACATGAAGTTTTTTATGTCTAATATTATTTTTTAAATCAGTACGAGATCAATATTATTAATATATATTTTATGATTTTTTTATTATGGATATAGATTGATATTAGTTTCAATTTTATTTTTACATCATGTTGATTACCTATTCTAGTCATTATATTTATTCCATTAATATTCATTGACTTTTTTTGTGGTATATTTTCCCCTACATAGAATCTCATCTTAACTCTACCTATGTTTCCATTTTCTGCAGTTAGGAAGAAAAATAGTTCATATAAATATTTGGGATGGAATTTGTGGATGAATTTAATGTATATGTTGAATAATTAACAATAATTATGTTGTCTCTTATATATAATGAAAAATTATCCATTAAATGAGACATAAATGGAATTTATTAGGTTATGGAATATTTTAATTCAATAAATCTATAAACATAAAATTATCCAAGATATGTAAAAGATAAAATAATAATTTTTTATTTTGTAATTTTAGATAGTTACATCCAAGATTTTACGTCTCGTATGAAAGAGAGACTGTAAAGTATGTGTTTGTGGAACCATATCTAGGAGTGTGGGCCCATGATGACAGATTTTAAATGATTCCCCCTCTTCACATATTCCATTATGAGTAATATCCTTCAATATTCATCTTAAATCCAAATTTATATATTTTTAAGCCAAAATAGTTGCTACATGTATGGTTTGGAGGATGAACCTATCTTTATATTGGTGATAATAATATATTTAACAGGAAGCTATGATTCCTATGTTACTCCATAGTCATGAATATTACTCGGATAGGTGGGAGAGTGCTGAAATTTATATGAGTGTTTTTAGTCATCGATTCATATATTCGAAAATGATTCCAAGCCTCCAAAATCACCTCAATGACTATAAAAAACCATCAATATAGAGAAATATATCATGAAATTTTTTTCTATTACTATGAAGTAAAGCATGAATAAAATTGATGGTTAATTAAAACCTAAAATAAATTTCAAGGTTTCTACTAAGAATTTGTTAGATATATAAAGCATAATAATATTCCTATAATATTTGAACATCCATCTCCAACTGTTTTACTGAGTAATAGAAAGACTTAGAGTCCATGAAAATATACCTCTAATGAATAATTATTTCTATGGTGTTTATAATTATAGTGATATTTGCAAAATTTTAGGTATATCATTACTTCTAGATGAGAGTCTCAATGGATCTCTAAATATTGTTCATTTCTGGTTAAGATTGAATTCAGATGAAACAAATAACATTGAAGACACCTTAACAAAAACAAAAATACAAAGAATTGATCAGGTAAATGTTTTTATAAACCACTATCTTTTAATTGTCCGTCATAATTGATATGAAATACAGGTGAATTGAAACTTCCAAAATGGAAATGTAGGGGATAGTGAGATAGGGAAATAATGGAAAGAGAAGAACGATTATCTTTCCAAAAAATGGTGTCCCCTCCCATAATTTTCAACCATGTATTCTCCACTAAAGATGGAATGGATTCAATGAGATTATGAAAATTCAAGAAGATATTCATTTATTTTTTAAGAATCATGTACATAATTAACTAGTACAATCTCATTATGAGTTAATCAAAATGAGATATATCATCAATTAAATCATAAAAAAAAGATTCATATCCATGTCTTTCCTGTTGTACTTTATTCACTGATTATTTATTCTCCATTCATTTTAATGTATGGATAACATATAATATCTTTACATATGATATTTGATCTTGAGGTGATGATCCCAACTATAGATACAAAGGTTCTTCTCTGCAAATTTAAATGACCATTTTTTAAATCTAAAAACTTATTGGGTTTGAAAGGGGATAGAGGTCTATATATTATTGATTTCCACCAGTCATTCATTGAATTTTGAGAATCTATTCTTCAAATTTATTATATGGAAAAAAATATTTTCCACAATCTTGTAAAAGTTGTTATAGATATTTTTACCATATATATTGAGGTCATAAGGTTTCCTATAGGAAAATTATTCTTGGGAAATAAATGGAAATATTTAGTAGGCTAGCTCACCTACTAATGAATTTTGAGGAATTATAAATGATACTTCATGGAACAAATATTTTTTTCTCACTATTTATATTATTCTATGATATGACCTCACAATTTAATTTTATATATATCCACAAACAATTGATAAAAAACACTCTATAACCCATAAAAATAAGATAGGAAATACATAGTTCCCTACATCATCCTCTAGAATCATTGACCACCACACTCCAATCATCATTCTAGAGGGTATTTATTTAATGAATCTAAGAAAATAATGAAGAGGATTATAGGAAATGGATCTCCTTTCCATAGACCGCAAATCATGTTGAATAAATTGATGAACTTCTATATCATATACATAATAAACTATTGTGATGAGTATAACTAAAATATGAGTTCATATAACCTTTCTATGGTATCATATATTTTTTATGGATCAGGGGTTGAAGTTCCACTCCCTCTCGTAATATTCCATCATTATATCAATAATAACTATAATATTTCTCCCATGAACCATCTTATCCATGTTAGAGACTCTTCCATGCACTAAACAGAAAGAAATATAGATGCTTAAAATTTTAATAAATCCTCATCACACCTCCAAAACCAAGAATTGAAGTAGAGGTGATAGTATATCTATAAGTAACAATGACATAATTTTATAAATAAAATTAAAAATTCTAAGTAGATAAATTTGATGTATGGAAAGAGAGTGGGTATAAATTGGGATAGAATCCATTGATGTAGAACATACCTCTATAGGTAGGGGAAAACTAATAATAAATCAAAGTAAGAATCAATAATTTTCTTTTTTATAACGTCCCATGTTAGTAGGTGATGTTGAAACAATATTGAATTTTTATTTTTTTAATTCGGGAAAGGTTGACTATAAAATTTGGATTAGTATGAGATAGATAAGTGTTTTTACCTATATAAGAGGGGTTTTTCATGTTACTAGAAGTCATGGGGGGATGTATTTGGTGATTTGGAATAACCAAGAATCGGTTGGTGAACTAAATCATAGTTCAATTCACACTAGGAACCTAGAGGATTTGGAACTTTCCCTACAGGTCTTGTATCTTCAACCAAAAACCATTTGGGCTCCACCAGGTAGTTATTGGAGCACCTAGAACCATGTACTAGTAAATTGGGTACCCAACAAGATTTGGTAGACATCTGTTTCTTTAAGAGGTAAAGGTGTATTTTTTATTCCCCTTATAAAACACTCAATTAAGTGTATAATAATTTTTTATAAGAACTATTAATTGGAAATATCCCTGACTCTTTCCACTTTACCCTTTTATCATATTTTCAAATGATAGATTAGTCCTATTATTTCACATCATGTCATGGTAGTATTCTTCCTCCATTTTTCATTATGGTTTCCCCCTCATCTATTCACTGAATGTTAACCACATTATAATATTAACATCCTAGATGTCCCTATAAGATATTTAAATATGATAGATATGATGAGGATTTAGTGTGTGGTGGCATGTGGATATCTAATGAGGTGAATTATTTCTAGTTTCTACATGTTTAATTAGAGGTTTTCCACCATGTAAATTTTCTTATTATTTCCACTAAATTGGATAATACATTGTGAAATATTATGTTTAAAGTATTCGAGATATTATTCAAAAGAATGAAAAAATAATACCATGTGTGGTTATTGTTCCATTGCTCAAGGTTTGATCTTGAGAAGGATAAAAGATAAATATTATATAATTAATCCTCATTATTTTACATTATATAATTAATTATAAATGTTTACAATTATTTATGATTTCATGGGGTGTTATATAGGGTATTTTGATCATGTAGGGGATTTGTCTCAACATTGATGGAAATGTTTGGAATTGTTTGTGGGTGGTAATTTTTTTAAAAGTAGTTTGACACATTAATAATAATCCATTTTTGTTTCTACATATGAATTGAATGAGTGTGCCTCATTTTCCTCTTTATAATAGTATAATTTTTCTAAGTGAGTTAAATACTATTTAATATGCATAGGTTATGAGTTTGAATTGTGACTCATGTGTTTCGTTAATTTTTTTAAGATACAGAGATTGGAAAAATTTATACCTATTTGGGTAGTAATGTCTAGAATTTAATAATCAAAATTGTTTTTTTTTGGTTTCTAAGATGATATTGTTTTGTCATGTAGTAGATTCTAGAGATTAGGGTAAGGAATTTTATTTTATTTTCCATTGAAGAATGAAATTTTTTCTATTTTCCTTATGTGTTACATAGAAAAATATATGGGAATACCCATATAAACATGGAATACCATTGGTGAGTGAAGTGGGAGTTATGAATGTAACTAGGGGTCCATGGAATATAGTTGGCCTTTTTATACACATATTGGTAGAATTTTAAGGTGTATAATCACCCCTTTTCTTTCATAGTGGAACATAGTGATCATGAAGTGATAGAATGGGACTCCCTATGTGTCAGACACCAAATGGAGGATAAGGAGATCATGAGATGAGTATAGTCTATTAGTGTACGTTATTTGAGAATTATCTAGTATTGATAGTGGTATGCTCATTTTGGCCTTGTGAGATGAATATTATGAAAAAATCTAATTTGAAAAGAATTGATTAAATAATTTAATATAACATGAATAAAAGATAAATAAAATAATAATAAACATGAAAGGGGTTATTCAGAAATTAAATAATTAAAGTTAGATTGTTGTAAATAATTATAAACAATGTAAGTGAAAAGTTAGACTCGTGGAAAGGAACAATTTTCTATAAAACCACATATAAAATGTTATAATGATTTTCTCTAAATCACTTTCCTCCATATCCATATTCTAAAAATTAATTTATTGATGAATTTATATTGAAATAAAAAAACAAAAAAACATTATATATATATATATATTACATTATATCAAAAAAATCCAAATGAAACTTTTTTTGTATTGTATAACAAATGCTTTGGCTTTATTTATAATGGTAAAAGGAATGGTCTATTTTAACATATGTGTCTTTACCATTTTTTCCATTTTCATAGATGTTATTTCTTATCAATATTCCTCTAAAATATAACATGAAATCACAATTAATATCATATTCTCTATCATTCATAAATTTTTCATTCTTAGGATTTTTTATATGAAGATAAATTTTCCCATAAAATTATGTGAAAATGGAATTTTCTTTCCTTATTGGATCGAATGAGTATTTAGAAAGACAAATGTTGAAAATTTCAATTCTAAAATTATATGTTTATTATATTATACTTAAGGGTAATATATTATGATGGATCTTCCCAATAGAAATTATATAATATATGAGCATGATATAGATTGTATGACATGTTATCTCAATATAGCTCTACAATTTTTTCGGTAAAGTTCCTTGTCTTCATGGGAAGGGAAGGAGTTATATAAGTTGTTTTCTTATATGGATTTGACTCCAAACATCCTATTTTTCACATGGGTAATCACAATTTATGAATATAAATTTTTATAATACATACAAGGGTTTCTTGGTATGTTATTATAAGGTTTTATTTAAAGAAAAAGTGTTTCAATAGGTTGATATGATTTATTTTATTCGGTTTATGAAAAATGTGAAAAATGTAAAAATAGTATTATTTTCATGTTTTTCAATAGATTAATTGATTTCATTCAATTATATCCTAGGATAATATTTTTATCATCGTATAATTATTTCAAAAGTTTTTCAGAGTGTGTATGGATGAGTAAGATCAAAGAAGAAATCATGTTTAAAGTCATGATGATACATCCTGAAAATAATGTGTGTTTAACTATAAATAATTTATATTGTGGAAAAATTCGATAGTAAGTGGATATTTACACTTTTTAATATATTTGGATTTTATGTAATTATGATTATAAAATTCTATAAATATGTAGACATAGAAAATCATCAGGAATGTAATAAAGGGTATTCCTATCTAGAAACACAAAATATGTAATTTTATGGGGTTTGACAATTACATTTTGTATTAGAGTAATGTTATAGATAACATTAGACATTACTATAATTTTAATATAAATTATTTCAAATATTTAGATTTATTTTTATGTTGAAGTTATATAAAATTTAATGATTAACTTGTTTATTCATCTAATATATGTATTTATAGAATGGTTTTTTAGAGCGAAAATGGAGAATCTATATTAGAAAGATGTAATGGGGAAAATATTTTTCTAATTATTTATCATGGAATGGTTGGAATATGAACTGGGTTGTTTATTACTTGGTGGGAACATTTTATGGAGGCTATAAATGGTTTTGGCATCCATGTTAACGGGGACCCATATTTACTATAGTGGAAAATATTTATAGTTAAGCATTCCAGGAAACACCACCATACAGTATTAAATGGAACCTAACATCTAGCTGTAGCCAAAGGAAGTATGAATGATATGGAAAAGATATTTGATGTCATTGTATATTTAAAATATATAAATTAACTCTTTCAAATTATATTTTTGAATGTGAATATGATCAGTGGTGTTCATTTATTAATATTTCCATATATATAGATGATCATGATTTTATATATTCTTGTACATTTCAGAATCTTTTACATGAAAAATATTCACTTAATTTTGATTATCCCTAAATAGAGAAAAGATTAATGTAATTCCAAAAAAGGGACGATTCAGTAGTTATTTATGAATAATTTTTTTTGAATTGGATATGTGTATACCAAATTTTATTCAAGTCCATGGAAGTAATATTAATAAATTTTACTCTAGATTGAATCAATTTTTATGAATATAATTCATGTAACACCCTGATATATTTTTAATTTATTTTTTTATTTAATTTAATATTTTGATAATTTAACTTCACACAACAGTAAATAGGGATTTTTTTATATAATAGCACTTTGTTTTGTATTATTTTATATGTGACACCAAGGGATTATTTTACTACACGAAACACTGACTTGGCATGTGTTACAAACAACAACGTGTTTCTGAGAAAAATCCCTTTACTATTATAATTATGCAAATAAGATTATGATAACCTATCCATTAATAGTTTAATAATAATATTAATAACCACATTTTAAATTTTAATTATAATGTAGTTGATAATGAAAAATATAATTTTTAGTAAATTCTTTATATGTTTAAAACTACAAGTTTCTCAAAAAGAACTTCTTTCCGTGTCCTATGAAAAATAATAAAATTATTTTAGAAACACATAGAAATTTATTTTGATAAAAAAAAAATATTTTTCATTTTTATATATCAATATTATATTATGGTGATTATTATTTTTATTTTTCTGAAAAGTATCAATTTTTTATGTATATTAAAAAATACTATATTATAGTCGCAAACTGATTTCATAATTTAAATAATTATTTTACATTAAATTTATTTTAAATTCAATATAGATGGATAATATATATATATATATATTAATCCAATTTTGTTCATTGGATTCATTTTTATAATAGAATTAGATATAAAAAATATTGAACTTTTTCTCGTCTCTTTTACCCGTCATCTAGCCACATTTGCGACATTATCATTTAACAAAATTTTACCACATCTGTGAAATAAATTTCTAAATAAATGAAATAAATTATTGTAATTAGTATAAAAATGTGGTCTAATTAGACCAAAATATCTTTTGGTTAATAGTAAATTTTGATTTTGATTTTCATCAATTAAAGATAAATATTGTAATTTTTCACACCCCAAGCTTCCACGGTATGTTTCCCTTTGAATAATGAAATTGCCTTCATTGTACGCAATTTTGAGATTCTAACACACCGTGACCAATCAAACTAGCCATTATGAATATTAATAACCACTTTTAAATTTTATATATTTTATCTTTCAAAATGGACATGGTTTTTGGATTCGGAATATTGAAATTATCCTAGGGTGAAGGTTTGGTATTTTTCTGAAAACTTTAAAATTTTGATGAATAGTGAAAAACACTGAGTTATTGGTTAAAACCAAATTTTGATTTAAATAATTATTTATTTTATTTAGATTTATTTTATGTATAAATAGATACATAATACCTATATAAGTTCAATTTAATTTATTGGAGTCAGTTTATAATAATTTAAGATATATAAGAAATTTATTGAACTTTTCACCGTCTCTTACCCACCTCCTAGGAGAATTTGCAAATTCACATAAAACATAATTTTACAGCTTCTATGAGTGGAATTTAGAAAATACGAGAGACACAGTTAATATCAAGGTGTGGAAGGTGGTTCAATAAGATAACAATAATTTTTGTTAAATAGTATCTTTTTACTTTTATTTACCACGGTAAAAAGTAAATTGGGTAATTAAGGGTAAAAATGAAATTATTATTACCCTAACACATGCCCTAAATTTATTGGGTAAGTATAATTCGACAACAAAAAACCTTAGGAATAAAATATGAACCTATTTGGACCACTTGGATTAGATTAGGACATTTATTATTATTTAATTCAAAGAAGAGTTAAAAGAGTAAAAATCAAAGTTTAATAACGAATGCATTTTTAATATAGGGTTATACATAAGATAAATTTGATTATAAATATAAATTAGAAAGATAAAAATATTTCCTACATAATGGTATTTTATTTATAATTTTGAAACATTAAATAATCTAATTTATATATGACACAATGGTGATGTAGTAATTACTTAATTAATGAAATATTAAAATAACTGATATTATAAATATCCAAATAAATGTAATTTGAGAGATTTTTATGAATTAAAATAATTTTCTAGGATAATATGACATATTATTTTTGGTTATATGTATTTTATTCGATGTAATAATTCTGTTATGAATTTATCAAAAAAAATACCCAGTGGTGTCAAAATTGACTTAAAAGAGTTTTTCAAAACAAATATTATATTATTAATTGAAATTATATTCATAAAAATCGAAGGATCAGTCAAAGGACATATTTAATGATAGGTGTATCATTAATGTACCACTTATGGTTCTCTTGGACGTATATAGTAAGTTTATTAACAATATAATATAAAAATACAAAGAGACATGGTAAATGTCAAACTATTTAACTTAGTGTTAAATCTAAAAGATACAGTTACTATAGTGACCCAAACCTGTCTAAAATTTATTTTTTGAGTGTTTTTCGACCCATCCCCATCTTAGAATTTTAATAATCCACTTTGGAGCCATTATAAGCCTAATATGAATTTATTATAAATTAATACTTTAAGTCTTTCCAAAATATCCCCCCCCCCCCACTTATAAAAGGACACCACTTCTAACCAATTCCTCACACCTTTCAAGCCTTTTGGCTCGTCCAAACTCAGACCCATTAAGCATAATACATCCCTATCCTCCTTCTAGAAGCCTTACCTAAGGAATGAGGCACTTCAAGAGTTTTTTTGGTTCAAACCAAAGGGAGTTACCCAAATTAAAGGTAACAATTTCTCTTAGCTTCTTTTCTTTTATTTTACTTCTCCAACCCCTAAAATCTTATTATTATTTTATTTTTTAACAGAAAAAGTATCCTAAATATACTAGGATATTGTTTTGAGAATTATTTGAACTACACATACACACACATCCATCTAATGGGTGAAGAACATAATGATTCTGTGGACAACAACCAAACGCCTCACAAAACGATGATTGTTCAATTATCTCCTACCACCTCTCATGGTGGACATTATGATGTCTCTATAATTAAATGTGATATTAATTAAATTTATTTTATATATAATCTTTATTAATTACATTTTATATCAAACCATTATTCATTTCATGTTATATATATATACAATAATTTCTTTTGAGGAAGTGCGGACTATCACCCCCTCAAAGTGATATGACTCGTTCATACCATACATGGAACGTATAAAAGATGGTGTTAATGAACTTAAGTAAAAAATACAAGATATTATATTATAATGGAATAATAATATACCTATTTATCATTTGCTTTTTATTTCTTTTAAAATGATAAATGAAATGAAAGTAGTGTTCATGCGTACGTAAGGATTACCGTCTCCACGAACGTGATGTGATTCATTTACCCATCATATCCATTCAAGAATAATTCTTGTTTGATGATTAAAATCAATATTTTATGACTTGATATCATTCTATATATTAATTAGATACAAACTATCCCTAACAAACACGGCTTACGTAACGAATCATATAATGGAAAACGAATCAGTTAACACCTGAAACAATGATAACACTATAATATTATTAACAATGAAATATTAAAAGATCATATATGTTATCATATTTATGTATATGATTCTTGTATAATTTAATAACAATTATTTAACTATTATACATAAGGTTAGCCAACACACTATCAATGAAAAGTACAAGGTAAGGTTTTATTTCACAATCTCTTCATTATTCGAGGTGTGTATATGTAATTATCAACTTGTTCATCTTTATCATCCACATACATGTTTCTTTAAAATGTATTTCAAAAAAATCTTACTATTTTATAGAATATTGTTTAAAGTCATTTATACCCTTGTTTTAAATTTTATTTGACATTTTTAAAGTAATCGTTACGTCATTTTCCAAACAAGGATCTTTTTAACCTTTTCGACAAATTAAGGTATGAATGTCTTTTTTTAACTTATACGGTGGGTGCAGCTATTTTCCACCATTGTAAAATCTTAAAAGCCTCCCTTACAAGATTATAAGAATATTTTCAAAGTCAATGTTTTATTTTATAATTATGTGACTTTTAAATGATTTTAAAAAAATAGATATTTCTTTCAAATAGTTTTGGTTTCATCTATGTCAACATCCTTTGATGGATTTTAAGCTTATTTAAATTTGATTTATTATGATACAAAACATCCATATTGTATTGATGGATTTTTGATATGTTTGACTGTGGATGTTTTATTTTTATACCATTCTTGGTTTATGGAGAAAGTATTTACATTTCATATTCTAGTTTAAATCAGAATGTTGTTGTTATGTTTAAACCTGTTCATATGAGGAATGCATTGGACATAGTAAGTGTTGGTTGGAGCCCGCTATAGCTCCTCGATGCATCGATAGGTCTCATGAGACAAAATAGTGTCATGGAACGTGGCATTGACAAAATTTTATTTGTAGTCTTGGCAAGAGGCCTTGGATATGTTGTTATGATAGTTTGGAATTATGCATTCCATCGTTATGAAAGTGGTTATTGATATTTAATGTGATTATTTGACTAGTAGAATATCCCTGTGAATAAGTAAATGGAATTATTTCATTTTATTTTTTCCATATTAGGCTGAAGTTCAAGTTTAAAAAGAATTTTTTTAACTATATATTGCCTTAAATTTTTATGTTTTTTTATGAAAGTTTCCACTATATTGTTATCCTTATTGAGCATCTAAGCTCACCCCTTTTATGTTTTATTTTTTCTAGGATGTGAAGAAATATTTTATGACTGACTTGAAGGGATAGTCTGAAGGGGATATGAGTGTGGAATATGGAGAGTATTTTATTGTAGTTGTCACTTTGTGATGTAATGTAATATTTATGAATTATCTAGTGTTTCCGAGGCTACTAAACTAATCTGTCTTTCAAGATTTGAACTTTTGTGATCATGACAATGTTATGTAATAATGTACCGACTCTGGGTAACTGGGGCCAGGGCAGTACAGTTGGAATCGTAGGAAGTTTAGTTAAACATTGGAAGATATATTTAGATAAACTTTGATTAGGTCACATTGACCTAAGATGGACTTTGAGGATTAATATAGAAGAAATTCTTATAATTTTGGTATTGTAGAGATATTGTGAGTTTTCCGAGCAATACATCCCTGTATGGATACAAGCAGGTAGAGGAAGCTCTGGCACCGATGTACCTAGGGGTAAAACCCGAAAACACTCCTTTGTGCTAGACTCGAACGAGAACTGGTGCACGATAATGGGCCTTGCTGCACTCTTGGTTAGGACACTCCTGGGGGATATGCTTAGGATTATTATCATTTTCATTACAAATCATTATGAAGGGTTTATGAGTATATAATTCCTCAATTAAAACATCTTTATGATTATGGATTCTATCCATAAACCATTCAATTTACATTTGGTATTTTACAATTTTGGAATTATTCCTTGCAATTCATAAACTGGCCTTGTTTATGCTATTGTATAGAAATGGAGCCCAATAGAAGGAATGGGAACTCCAACAATACGTATGATCCAAAGAGTAAGAAGGATTATATATTTTACAGTATTAAGCCTATATTAATAAGGGAAATAGTCTCCCATGTATTGTCAACATATGAAGAAATAGTATCATGTGATAATAAGATAAGTAAAGAATTCTCCGAGTCCTATGGCTTTGAAGGAAATCAAGAGAAGAAAAGAATGGAAGGGAGAATGATGGATAAAGGGAAGAGGGAAAAGAAGAATTTTCCCATATGGGATAATTTTGGGAAGAAACACCTTGGAAAATTCCTGAAGGGAATGGGAGTTTGTTATAAGTGTGGAGAAAAAGGACACCAAGTATGGGACTGCGAGGGTAAGAAAAAGGTTTCAAATGAACAATGCTTTATCTGCAAGGAGTTGGGACACTACGCGAACAGATGTCCAAATCATCAGAGTATTCCCCAAATGATGCTATTGGATAATAATCAAGTTATGATACTACCGCAGATGACGATGAATGACTAGAGTTCTTATGTTGTTATTAAGTAATTATGACATTTGAGTGTTGTATCAACAATGTACTGGTTATAATAATTATGGAGTATATAAGGATTTTACTACAGTACTATTTCATTAAGGACATGGGATTGTGTGGAACCGAGAAAAGTGACTCAATAGCAGGTTAAATGTTTGGAAAATATATGGTTGAGAGAAAGATAAACCATAATATTGTTCTGATTTCGAGGTAGTGATTATGGAATAATACATGATTGATTTGGATAAATTATATTGGATATTCCTGATTACATTGAAACTGATTAATGATTTGTATATTCCAATATTGTTGGAGTTTACAACATTTTTGGATAGAAAGAGTATATCAATTATTCTATAAGGAATAAGGGATCATGAATACAATCAATAAGTTTTTATGGTAATTCAGGTTGTTGCAGTGTTTTAAAAGAATACATGATGAAGGTATTCACATTTTATTATGTGGAAAAAAGGATCTTCATTGTGTTTACCTTCCTTATAGATTTTGGACTGTGAGTTTGGACAGAAGTATTTTGGAAAATTCTAGTTTGAGATTATTTTTGGATTTCCATAAAAGGATAACCCGGAGGTCGGGCAACAACCTGTCGCCTCCGGCAAGGCCACGAGACTTGAACCCACAACCGAAGGGTGACAAGGGTGTATCACCTACCATTGGTCCACATGATTTCCTGGATTAAATAATGTAGTCTTTTAAAAAAAAATCGGGTAGATGAATTATAAATTCATTTTTTTAACCCTATATGAATATGATAAATAGAATATTATTTTTAAGTTCCATTATCTTTTAGAGTGAAAGATGAGGCTGAGGTATAAATTAGTTAAAGGATGGGACTCTACTTGTCAAGTATATATTTCTCTTCTTCTAATATTCTATGGAGAAATTAATTCTTATACTTTAGTGATGGTATCTTAAAACAAAATTTTTTTTTATCTTAATACCATATGTTTTTTTTAACCGATGGTATTTTAAATCATCAGAGATTGATGAATTTAAGGCCCTCAATTTTACACTTGTTTCTGATTGATGACCTCAATCACAACCTATAAATATTTACATTTTTCCTCCAATTATATGTCTCTAATTTCCACCAATGTTCTCTTAATCAAGATCATAATTTTGCGGTGACCCTTTCATTTCCCTTTTCCTCTTATTAAGACTAAATTATATTAACCTAATTTCAGATGTGGGTTTTCCCAAAGGTATTTTATATTTTCAACCTTTTATTTTCGAAAAATAATTTCAAATTATGGGGATGCAATTTATTGAAGGTGGGAAGAATGTAACACCCCAAGCTTCCACTTTACGTTTCCCTTTGAATAATACAATAGCTTCCATTTTACGTAATTTCGAGATTCTAACACACCGTGACCAATCACACTATCCGTTATGAATAGTAATACCCACTTTTCTAAAATTTTATAAATTTTATCATTCAAAATGGACTTTATTTTTTGATTCGGAATATCGAAATTAGCCTAGGGTGAATTTTTGGTATTTTTCTGAAAACTTTAAATTTTTGATGAATAGTGAAAAAAACTGACTTATTGGTTAAAACCGACTTTTTATTTAAATAATTAGTTATTTTATTTAAATTTATTTTTTGTCAAAATAGATACATAATACCTTTATAAGTTCAATTTAATTCATTGGAGTTAGTTTATAATAATTATATATATATAAATATTTTATTGAACTTTTCACCATTTTTTACCCACCTCCTAAGAGAATTTTCATATTCACATAAAACATAATTTTACCGATTCTGTGAGTGGAATTTCAAAAATCTGAGAGACATGGTTAATATCAAGGATTAAAATGTGGTTCAATAAGATACAAATATTTTTTGGTAAACAGTAACTTTTTAATTTTATTTACAACGGTAAAAATTAAATAGGGTAATTAAGGGTAAAAATGAAATTTCTATTACCCTAACACATGTCCTAATTCTATTGGATAAGTATAATTAGACCAAAAAAAACCTTAGGAATATAATATGAACCTCTTTCGTCCACTTGGATTAGATTAGGACATTTATTATTATTTAATTCAAAGAGGAGTTAAAACAGTTAAAATCAAAGTTTAATAACTAAAACATTTTTAATATAGGGTTATACATAAGATAAATTAGATTATATATATTAATTATAAGTCTAAAAATATTTCCTACATAATGGTATTTTATTTATAATTTTTAGACATTAAATAATTTAATTTATATATGACACAATGGTGATGCAGTAATTACTTAATTAATGAAATATTAAAATAATTGATATTAAAAATATCCAAATAAATTTAATTTGAGAGTTTTTTATGAATTAAAATAATTTTATAGGATAATATGACATATTATTATTTGTTATATGTATTTTATTTTATGTAATAATGCTATTATGAATTTATCAAAAACAAAATACCCAATAGTGTCAAAATTGACATAAAAGATTTTTTTAAAACAAATAGTATATTATTAATCGATATTATATTTATAAAAATCTAAGGTTGGCCAATAAACTTATTTAATGATATTATTATCATTAGTGTACCACTTGGGGTTCTCTTGGATGTATATAATATTTTTATTAAGTATATAATATAAAAATACAAAGAGACGTGGTAAATGTCAAACTATTTAAATTAAAGTTGAATCTAAAAGATAATGTTACTATACTGACCCAAACCTATCTAAAATCTATTGGTTGAGTGTTTTTCGACCCATCCCAACCTTAGACTTTGAATAATCCACTCTGGATCCATTATAAACCTAATATAAATTTATTATAAATTAATACTTCGAGTTTTTTATAAAGAGCCCCTCCTCCCCCTTATAAAAGGACACCACTTTTAACCAATTCCTCACTCCTTTCAAGACTTTTGGATCGTCCAAACTCTACCCAATTAAGATACCTACATCACTCTCCTATTTATATAAGCCTTAACTTAGGTAGAAAGCACTTCAAGAGTATTTTTTGGTTCAAACCAATGGGAGTTACCCAAATTGAAGGTAAAGATTTCTCTTAGCTTCTTTTCTTTTATTTTACATCTCCAACCCCTAAACTCTTCTTATTATTTTATTTTGTAACAAAAAAGTATCCTTAATATAATAGTATATTTTTATGAGAAGTATTATAACTAAACATACACACACCTCCATCTAATGGGTGAAGAACATAATGTTTCTGTGGATGGAAACCAAACGCCTCACGAAATGATGATTGTTCAGTTATCTCCTACCACCTCTCATGGTGGCCATTATGATGGAACTATAATTAATTATGATATTAATGTTATTTGTTTTATATATACGCTTATGTAATTATATTTTATATCATACAATTATTGTTTTCATGTTGTATATATATATATGATAATTTCATTTGAGGAAGTGCGGACTACCACCCCCTCAAAGTGATACGACTCATTCATAAAATACATGGAACGTATAAAGGATGGTGTTTATGAACATAAGTAAAAAATATAATATATTATATAATACTGTAATAATAATATACCTATGTATCATTTTGTTTTTATTCCTTTTAAAATGAAAAATGAAATAGAAGTAGCGTTCGTGCGTACGTACGGATTACCGTCTCCACGAACGCGATGAGATTCATTTCCCCATCATATCCATTCAAGAATAATTATCGTATGATGATTAAAAGAAATGTTTAAGGACTTTATATCATTCTAGATATGAATAATATACAACCTATCCATAAAAAACATGGCTTACGTAACAAAGCAGATAAAGGAAAATGAATAAGTTAACACCCAAAATGACGATAATACAAAAATATTATTAACAAAGCAATATTAAAAGATCATATATGATAACATATTTATGTATATGATTCTTGTATAATTCAATAAAAATTATTTATCTATTATACAGTAGATTAACCTACACTCTATCAAGGAAAAGTACAAGGTAAGGTTTTATTTCACAATCTCTTTATTATCTGAGGTTGTTTATATGTAATTATCTACCGGGACCTCTTTATCATCCACATCCATGTTTCTTAAAAATGTATTTCAAAACATTATTACTATTTTACAGAATATGGATTAATGTTATTTATACCCTTGATTGACACTTTATAGGAAGTTTATAAATGAATCTTTACATCATTTTCCAAACAAGGACCTTTTTAAACATTTCGACAAATTATGGTAAGAATGTATTTTTTTTAAATTATACAGAAGATGTGGCTATTTTCCACCATTGTAAAATCTTCAAAGCTTCCCTTAAAATCATATAAGAATATTTTAAAAATAAATTTTTTATTTTATAACTATGTGACTTTTAGATGATTTAAAAAAGATATATTTCTATCAAATTGTTTTGATTTCATCTATGTCAACAACCTATAATGGATTTTAAGCTTATTTAAAGTTGATTTATTATGATACAAAACTTTCATACTGTATTGAAGGTTTTGTGCTATTTTTGACGATGGATGTGTTAATTTTATACCATTCGTGGTTTATGGAGAAAGTATTTACATTTCTTATAATAGTTTTAATTTGATTGTTTATGTTATATTTAAACATGTTCATATGAGGAATGCATTGGACTTAGTAAGTGATGGGAGGAGCCCACTATAGCTCTTAGATGCATCAGTAGGTCTCATGAGAAAAATTAGTGCGTTGGCACGAGGCCTTGAAAAAATATTATTTGTAGTCTTGTCATGAGGCCTTGGTTATGTGGTTATGATAGTCTGGCATTATGCATTCCATCATTATAAAAGTGGTTATTGATATTTCAGGTGATTATTCAACTAGTATAATATCCATGTGAATAAGTACATGGCATTATATAATTTTATTTTTTCCATATTAGGCTGAATTTCAAGTTTAAAAGGAATTTTTTAGTTATACATTGCCTTAAATGTTTATGTTTATTTATGAAAGTTTCTACTGTATAGTTATCCTTACTAATCATCTGAGCTCACCCCTTTCTATATTTTATTTTTCCCAGGATGTGAAAAATATTTTATGGCTGACCTGCAGGGATAGTCTGAAGGGGATATGAGTGTGGAATATGGAGACTATGTTATTTTAGTTTTTTACTTTATGATGTAATGTAACATTTATGAATTTATCTAGTGTTTTTAAGGCTATTAAACTAACCGGTCTTTCGAGATTTGATCTTTTGTGATCATGCCAATGTTATGAATAATACACCGACTCTTGGTAACTGGGGTAGGGGAGTTACATAATTAGTGATAAAAATAATAAAAGTTGCCCTAAATCTTGTCTTAATTTCATTGGATAAGTGTTTTTTGACTCCAATAAACCTTATGTATAAAATATGATCCTTTTTAAGTCAATTCGTTTATATTATTACATTTTTTTATTATATGTAAATAAGAGTTAAAAAATACATATTCAAATATTAATAAATATATAATTTTCAAGCGACGGTAATAAAAAAGAAAAGTCCAACTATAAGTATTCATTATATAGATAATAAATTTATATATATCATGATAATTTATTTATAATTATTATATATTAAATAATAAAATTTAATTCTGACACAATAATGATGTAGTAATTGATTTATTAAAGTAAGAATCAAATAAATGATATTAATAATAATAAAATAAATATCAATAGAGATATATCATGATATAAACGAATTTATTTTATGACTATGAAATATTTAGTATGAGTTAATATATTTTTTTAAGTAATGAGGTGGTCAGGATTTTATAAAAATTAAAATAATAAATTTTATCAAAATTTACATAAATGATACATTAAAATAAATATTTTTTTTTATAGGTAAAAAATTCATAAAAATCTATAATTTGTCCAAATGACTAGAATAATGTCACATATATTGTGAATGATCCAATTGGGGATTATTTGAAAAATTATAGTATCTATATTAACGATATAGTGTAAATGGACAAGTCATTATAGAAAGAGTTAAATAATTTAACTAACTGTAAAATCCAAAAGACAAGGTTAATTTTGTTGACTAAACATGTCTAAAATTAATCTATTGAGAGTATTTTCAGACATACTCTTATCAATGTCTAAATAAATCACTTTTTAAATATTTTATATCGATAATCAATTTATAATAGCTTATTAATTTTGGAGTTTCCTAAAATTCACATCCTACCTCCTTTAAAAGGGCACCTCTCTATCTCTTTTATTCACACCTATAAAGCCTTTTGGATAAGCCCAAACCTACCAATTTATCCTCCAACATTCCCTAAAATAATTTTAGAGGCCATATATTGGGCATAAATCAAAACTATGGAGTCCATTTGTGAAAATGAAAAGGTGATGCTCGAAGTCGAGGTAATTGTTTAACCAACTTTCTAAATTATTTTCCTTTTCCAATTCCTTTTCAAAAGATATTTCCATATGAAAGTAGTAACTATATAATATAATATATTATAAGAATTTGTTATATTTATTGGACAACCATATTCATACTTTTACCCATACTACAGAAAACAATATCACTATGTGTTCATACGTAACACTTACCATCTCCATGTCGTGGTGTAAACTGCTTTGATCTATACATTGTATCGATGAATATAAAGAAATTAAATAATGAAAATGACAAGATAATGATTTTTTATTATTAATATTTCATCCAATTACATAACATTTATCCATTAATTAATGGATACAATCTATGGTGTGTACGTATGGGTTACCATCTCCATGATACGATGACATTCATTCTCCGTGATAACCAATCAAGAGTGATTATAATGTATATATAATAAATTAGAATGAAATATTTGAAATAAAAATTCTAATGTAATAATATATATATATATATATATACTAAATATATATGATATATAAATCATGTTTTTTACATTATGTAATTAAATCTTGATCTATGTAATTATATATAGAATAATAAGGCAATAAACCTAAGATAAACAAAGCGATTAATACCCCAAATGTAGCTTTATCATGTAATTGAAAAATGAAAATGTTATATAATGTAATAAAATAATCATATATAAAATCATAAATATCATTATGGTTCTCTTACAAGTAAATAATGTGATTAAAACCACAATACATGATATTCATACACATATGAAAGAAATCAAACCCAAGGTAAGGAATAATTTTTTAGTCTCATTGTTATCTGAGATTGTTTATGTGTAAGTATTTACTAGGATATACTTTTCATCCATGTCTATGTTTTCTAAAAATGTTTCCATAAAATATGTAATACTCTTCTATGGTTATTTAAATTCATTTTTACCCATTTTTTTATTTTTACTGTATAGTTTGAAAAGAATATTTCTCTTTTTTTCCAAATGATGCACTTTTTTTTATTTTCTACTAAGAGTATGAGAATAAAGTTTTATTTTAACTTATACGGTATGAATGGTTTTTTAATCTATCATACACCTTATTTACTTGAATATTACATTATAAATTTTCAATTAAATTTTCAAATAAAATTTTTCCTTCTAAAATTGTGTGGAGTTTAATGAAAAGATAATGTTTTTTTGAAGAAGAAAAAAAAATTTACTAAAGAATTAATTTCTGGTGTTTTATCAAAATTATTTTCCATCCATGATGAAATTATTTAATAAGGATATTATTAATGTATACTATCCATATTATTCCTATGGTTCAATTTTTTTTATTATATTTATAAAATCCATTTCTTTCCCTGCATTATGTTATGATGGAATGATTTTAAGAATCCTAATTATTTCCTTTGGTCATGTATATTATAAATGTTTTGTTTTTTTTGTGCAACATTTAAGAATCAATTGATTATGAGTTGGGTGGGACCTATATCTGCCTTTAATATATTGGGTAAAAATTTATATCTCATTAGATAGACATGAAGGACCTTGTCCACCATGATGGTGATGAGACTGATCCATGAATACCATGATGATTATGGGAGTGAACCATGACTATCAAGATTGCTGTGGGAGTGAACCATAAAAAGAAAGATTTGTTTGGGAGTGAAAATATTTATGCTATCATTCATGATTATGCCTTTGATATGCAGTTAATGGTATTATATTTTCATGATCATGTTCTCACACACTTATGTTGATGATTATGTTTTCATATCTCCATTGTTTTACCTTACTGAGCATATGAGGTCGCCCTTATTCTTATGTTTTCTTTTCCCATGGTTATAAATAAAGGTTTTTAGTTAGGGTTACTAAATGGTACAATATTTATGAGATATTTTGAATATCTATCACAAAATTAATATAATATGTTCCATGTTCCTAAGGCACTAAACTAATATGGAAATTAAGAGTTTGTTTGTGAATGTTTTATGTTTTCTAAAAAAATAATTTAATTTCAATGTAGGTCAATATGGGTTTTTACGGTTAGTATCATATAAAAATTTCAGTTAACCATAAGAAACTAGGATGAGAAAACGTAATTAAGATACCATAGTATATTTTTCAGGATATTTCTATGGATTCATACAAGGGTAAGTATAAGGATGAGTCATTGTTTAGGAACATTTCATAGAAATATGGTCAAGGATAGAGTGAGATATTTTCTAGAATTAAATTATTATTTGGATACTACATGTGGATGTAACTTTGTAATAGATGTACCTAGGAGTAATAACTCTGAGTAATAACTTTGAAAAGGTACATCAACCTTGACTCGATTGTAACCTCGTACACAACAACATGCCTTCTACACAACTGGTTTGAAAGTCTTAGGGATATGCTGTAGAAATTCCAAAACTCTACATGAAACATTATGAAGGATCTAAATATAATTTTTCTATGAATAACTAATGGGGAACCTAATATTTCATAGATTAAAGAAGGTGTCATATGTTAGACATATTATAAGTGACTCTTCATGATCATCGTGTTCTTATTTAATATAATTTTTTCTTACTCTATGCATTCAGATTTAGTCAATGCCTCGAACCCAAAAGATTGTCCTAAATGGTAATTCTGAAAGATAACACAATGATTGTTTTCATAGAAACCTAATTTTATGGGAGTTGGAATGAAAAATATCAGTGTTATGCTTACCCAGCTTTCTCAAGCTCTAAATCATGCTGAACTTCTAAATGATCAATGGAGTGAACAAAAAATTACTGAATCCATTATGAGGAAACATCCACCATCTATTAATTTTTCATCTAATCCACATGTTTTTTAACAATGGATCAATACCAATTGAAATATATTCTTTGTTCTCTAGTGTTTATAATATGAGAAATTCATTATGGATGTTTATCGGTTAGAAGGAGAAGTGGATCAGTGGTGACTCTAATTAAGAATACGAGGTGGAGAGATGAAATTTAATCCATGGACTGGGATGAGTTCAAGAACATATTCTTTAAAAATTAATTTTCTTTTATTATACAAAAGAAAATAAAAAATGATTATATTGAGTTAAAGGAATAGAATGATGAATCCATTTGTACCTATGATGCCAATTTCACAAGACTTGTGAGGTATGCTTCAGGAATTATCATCCAGCCTAAAATTAAAGTTTTTCGGTTCTTTAGTGGATTAATGTAAAGTCACCTATGAGAATTATCTAAAATATAATATAGTGTATATGAATAAATTTTGTGTTGTACAATAATGGTTGAAATGAAGGTTAGAGTCAGGTAACAATCTCATGGTTTGGAAAAGAAGAGGAAGATAGAGTATAAAGGGAAGTCTGAAAACCAAGAAGGGAAAAAGTGGAGCCTTGAATTATTTTATAAGTGTGGAAAAATTATGAATGAAATTTTATTAAGGGGTCTATTAATGATTTATATATGTAAACGACAGTAATTAGGAATTTTAGTGAAGAAGTTATGGGAAGATGTTAGTAAACAATACGAATAGAGAGAATGCTGCACAGAATGCACCTCCCCCACATCAGTGCTACAAGTGTAAGGATAATGTGCATTATGCTTATGAGTGTCCTCATCCAATGTTTGTCGATGATGATCAACTTCAGCAACCTCGAATGAATAAGGGAAAAAGTAAAATCTCATGAGATCACTATTGGAGATGTGGAGTATGATAATGAAGATGTGGAATGATTGAGTGTTTATGAATTGGAATTCAAGAATAATTCTATAGAAGTCATTTTTATGGTTTTATGGGATAATGAAAAATCTATGTATTGTTCCACTATAGTTTTTACTTAAGGATTTATGAAAAAAATTTGAATGGAACTGGTAACCCTGAAATGAGATTGAGGTAATAAGGTGATATTTTTTTTGGAAAACACATGATTAAGGTAAGGATAGCCCTTAATATGAGCATGATGTTGAGATAATGATAATTGGATAAAGATATATGGGATATGAATAAACAAATTGGATGGTACTAGTTTTCTGGGGAATGATTAAGGATCTGTTAACATGTTGGTTATGCTATCATGGATAAAGTTTACAACTCCTTAGATTTAATAATATGGAAACATGCATATTTTAAATAAATATGTATGATAATTCCAGTTATTAAAATGTTTCAAGAGAATAAATGATTAATTTATTAACATGTTTGGAATTTCAGAACCATGAAATACCATAAGATATATGGGAGATAAATGTTAAGCCAATTCTGTGGACTTCCTTCTAATGTTTTAAATTTTGGGATTTCGGAAGGATATTGGGCTATCCATTTATGTAATGATTATGTTAAACATTAAATGAGATTGTGATATTAATATATTATCTCAGAATAGGTAGATGTATAACAATTTTATAAATTCTGCTATCCTTTTTGATGAATATGGTTAAAATTACCTGTCATCTATCTCGGTATTTTCTAATGACTCAAGAAAGAAAAATTAAACTTCATTTCTTAGAATAAGAGATAAAGTGGGAATTCATCATGGAAGAACATATGGTGAAGTTATATTGAAATCAAGTAAGTATATCATCTCATAAAAACTCTTCAGCATTAGTAAAAGGGATTGTGATGTAGAAGGTTGTCATGTTGTCATCATTTTTATTATATCAATGTCCTATTTCAAGTTTCTTTAGTTTATGGTTTTGCGATATTTATCATTCTTTGGATCACCCACTATATTGTGATTAGTTATCTCCATCAATCTCAATGATTATTTATGATTTTCCTCCACTCCCAAATCATCACCAATATTCTCCTATGAGGAAACCTAGTTATGATTTACTTTTGGTAAATGTTATTGTAAAACCGTAACTTTTTAAAAGGATGTTTTATAATAAATTTATATAATGTGTAATTCTATGAATGTAACACTCAAATATTAAAGCGTTTATAACCCAAAAAAACTTTGAGGGACAAATTCATTTTAAGGGGGGTAGAATGTAACACCTAGATATTTTGTGAATTTATTTTTTATTTTTTATTTTAATATTTTGATATTTTCAATTTAGAAAATAATGAATTTAGAATTTTTATTATATAATATCACTAAAATTGGGATTATGTTATAAACAACACCTAGGGAAGCTTGAACTACACACAACACCAACTTGGATAGTGTTACTTGTAACATCAAGTTTCTATGAAATAACACTTTACTATTATAATAATTTATATAATATAGTCATACCCTAGTCGTTAAACATGAAATATGAAAAGAAATATCTACTTTTTAAAAATTTGTTATACTGGTTCTAATAATAAAAAAATATAATTTTTGGTTAAGTCTTTATATGTTTAAAACTATTATTTTCTTAAATGAACTACTTTTCATGTCCATCTATGAAAAATAATAAAATTTATTTTATAAACTTATATAAATTTTTTTGATAAAATAAAAATTATTTTGGAATTCCGCATATCAAAATTATCTTAGGGTTGATTTTTGGTATTTTTTTGAAAAGTTTCAATTTTTGATGAATAGTTAAAAATAATGTATTTTAGTAAAAACATGACTTTTTTGAATGAAGAAAAATTTTAATTCAAATTTATTTTAATGTCACAATAGATAAATAATTAATATATTAATCCAGCCTTAAAAAATTTAATATTATTAATAATAAAATAAAATATTATAATTTATTGAACTTCTGATCGTCTCTTTTACCTTCCTTCTAGCCACTTTTTCGAGATTAGAATTAAACATAATTTTACCCTTTCTATGAATTCAATTTCAAAAAATGGAAAAAATGGTTTCAATTAGTATGAAAAATGTGGTATACTCGGACAAATTAATTTTTGTTGACTAGTGTCTTTTAAATTTTATTTATCGTGGTTAAAGACAAATAATGTAAGTAATGGTAAAAATAATATTATAATATTATAAAATTACCCCAAAATTTGTCCTTGGATAATTTTTTTTGTACCAAATAAAATTTTTGTCAAAATATGATCCTTTTTAATCTATCTATTTTAGATTTGGACATATATTATTTTTTATTTAAAAAAGAGAGAAAACGTTTTTATTCAAATTTTAATAACTACTTAATTTTTAATAGAGGGTTATACGTAATCAGAAAATTGACTATATATATTCATTATAAATATAATACATTTATATACATCATAAAAATTTATTAATAATTTTTAGATATTAAATACATAAATTTAATTGTGACACAATGATGATGTAGTAATATATTTATTAAAGGATGAATCAAATTAATGATATTAATAATATAAAAATAAAAATCATATGAGATATTTTAGGCCATAAACGAATATTTTGTATGAATAGAAAATGTTATAGATGAGTTAATTTAGTTTTTTTTTGAAGTAATATTGTTCTTAGTATTTTATAAATATGAAAATAATAAATAGTATCGAAATTGACATAAATGATACTTTAAAATAAATAATATTTTAATAAATTTTATAAATTTTACAAATTATAGAATTCATAAAAAGTACTATTAAAATATTAAATATATCATAAATGAATCAATTGGGGTTCTTTTGAAATTTTATAATATCTATATTATCCATATACTGTGAAAAAGACAAGTTGTCACGTTTAGAGTTAAATTTTTTAATAAAGGGTTAATGACAAAATAAAAGGATTATTTTGGACCTAAAAATATATAAAATTAATTTTTTGGGATGATGTAGACCCATACTCGTATAAAATATAAAATCAAACATATTTTATCTATGAAAATAAAAAAACAATCTATAATAAATTAATTGTTTTGTCATTTCCTAAAAAGCCCCTCGTCCATCTTTTAAAGGAAAACCTCTCCTTCTATTTTATTAAAATCTATAAAGCCATTTGGTTCTGCCAAAAACATTACGGTTATCCTCATAAATTAACTCACTTCATTTTAGAGGATTTACATTGGGTATAAATTCAACCTATGTAGTTATTTTGTGAAATTCAAACGGAGAGACTCAAAAAATGAGATAATTGTTTTACCAACAATTTCAATGTTCATTTATTATTATAATTTATTTTATTAAATTTTTTCCATAATGAATTTATAAATAAAGAATATAATATATTATAATATTTTTTATGGTTATGTTATAACCGTTTTCATCCTCTTACCCATCCTATGGAAAATAATAGCACCATGTGTGCGTACATACAACTTACTGTCTTGACACTGTGGTGTAAACTGTTTTTCATCTATACTTTATTTAGATGAATATAAAAGATGTAAAAATGAATATGGAATGATAATGAATATATATGATTAAAATTTCATCCTATTCCATACCATTTAACCATTAATGGAATGATACCATCGCTCATGCATACGTACGACTTGTCGTCTCCAAGACGTGATGAGATTCCTTCTCTACCTTAACCACTCAAGAATGATTATAGAGTGTGTATAATAAATAAGAATAAATTATAATAAATAATAATTCTACTATAATATATATATATATGTCATTAACTTTCTTCCACTAAATAAAATAATAAAATGGAAACAGTGTTCATGCATACGTACGACATACTGTCTCCCTGAACAGTGTATTCTATTTCATTTATCAATCTATTATATATATATATAATAAATATATATGATATATAAATCATGTATTACATTCTAAAAGTAAGTAAATCAGGATCTATGTGATAATATATAGGATAAAAATTCAAAACATGTACGATAAACAAAGTAATTTTTACCCAGAACATTTATTTAACATAGAATTATTAAATGAACCGGTAATATAACGTTATAAATGAATATTATATGATATCATAAATATTATCATGGTTATGTTACAATTAAATAATATGTTTGTAACCACTATACAAGAGTTTTAGACACATATGGAAGAAATTAAACCTAATATAATAGATACTTTTGTAATCACATTATTATCTGATATTGTTTATACGTAAGTATTTAATAGTGTATATTTTTCATCCATGACCATGTTTTCAAAAAAATATTTTCAAAAAAATATTACGATTCTCTTATAGATGTTTAATGTCATATTTACCTATTTTTTAATTTTTATTACATGGTTTGAAAGGAATCTTTCTTTAATTTTCCAAACAATGTTCTTTTTGACGTTTCTAGAAAAAGTACGAGAAGAATTTTTTATTTTAACTTATACATCGTGAATGGATTTTTATGATTTTATAATTTATTATTTCATTTAATATTTACTTACAAGTTTCAATTTTATTTTCAAATATAATTTTTTCTTTAAAAATTTTGCATCATTTTAAGAAATGAAAATTTTTTTTGAATAAGAAAGGATATTTTTATCTAGAATTAATTTCAAGTGTTTTATAAAACAAATTCTTATAAGATGAAATTATTTATTAAGGATATGTTTTATGTATAAAATAACTTTTATTCCTGTGGTTTTATTATGTTTATGATATTTATGACATCATTTTTTCATGGATTATGTTATAATGGAATGATGTTTAAGAAACCCATTTTATTCTATAGGTTATATTTATGATTAATGTTTTATTTTTTTGTGGAAAATGTAAGAATTATTTCATTATAAGATGTGTAGGACCTATATCTCTCTCCAATGAATTGGGTAAAAACTTATATCTCCTGAGATATACATGAAGGACCTTTTCCTCCATGATGGTCATGTGAGTGAAGAATGGCTACCAATATGGTTATGGGAGTGAACCACAACTACCGAGAGAGTTATGGGAGTGAACCCAGACTACCAAGATGGTTTATGGGAGTGAACCATGACTACCAAGATGGTCATGGGAGGTACCCATGACTACCAATATGGTTATGGGGGAAAACTCTGATTACCAAGATGGTATGGGATGTGAAGCCATACTACCAATATGGCCTTGGAAGCAATGCCTTAACCACTATAGAAATAATTATTATATGATTATGTGTTTTCCAAAATTTCATGTTTTTCTCCAAATTTAATCTTCCATGACTCATGTTTTTCATTTACCCATGATTAATGTTTTATGAACTACCAATATTTTTTCCATGATCAATTTTTATGATCTTTGATATCAAGGGTATGATCTTCTGTTTTCATGATCATCTTTTCATTACCTTATGCTCATGATTATGTTTACATGTCTCCATTATTTACCTTTTATAAGTGACTGATATCACCCTTTTTCTTATGTTTTCTTTTTTTGGTTGTAAATAATAGTTTTAGTTATGACTACTAAAGGGTAATATATTTATGGGAGATGTTTATGAACTTTCACCAATCAAGAATAATGTGTTCCATGTTTCCAAATTCAGTAAACTAATATGGTCTTTGGGCATCTATTTTTATAATGTATTAATTATTCTAAAAAAGTTATGTATTATAAATTTAGGACAATCATAGGTCTAAAAAATTGGTATCCAAATAATTTAAATTTTATGAGAATTTTTTCCATTTTTAATGAAGTTGAAATGGATTTTACTGAAACATATTTTCTAGGTGTTGACTTGAGTAAGATGCAGTTAAGGTGCAATGAAATTGAGAAGTCGTATAATAATAAATCTTGATGAAATACCCACATTAGATTACAAGTTTACTAAATGGTATTTTGATAATTTTTTAATATGATTTGGAAATTTTAATTGGTGTCGTATACTTGAAAACATGTCTAATGAATGTAAATAAAAGATTTATAATAAATTTGAGAATGGGTTAATATGTAGTCATACGAAAAAGGGTAGTTTTAATTAAAATTATTTCTGGAATTATGATAATATATATCCAAGGATTTATACTTTCTGTCTAAATCAATCAAATTTAAAGACAAAAAATGTGTGGAAAATCGTTTTCAACTTATATGGTTGATGTTGGGTCATCTAATGAACTAGTGACAGGTACGTTACTTTTTTATTAGAATTATAATGAGGAATTATTTAACACTACATCTTCACATTCCATCATTTCAGAGAAATTTTGATATGCATTTAGAATAACACCATATAAAAAAATATATAAATTCTTTTAGAAACTTAGGGGAATGAATTATAGAAACCAATATTAATTTGAATCATCCGCTTATTATAAATAATATTTTTTTTCTTAAAAACATGTTAATAATAAAATAATAGAGTCTAATGTTATTTTAATTATTGATTGGATTTTATTTTATCATGTTATGATGGATTTAAGAGCTAAAGAACATTCATTCAATTACTGTATCAATTTGATGATATATTATCCATACATCCAATTTAAAGAATTTTATAAATGAAACTATGGGACCAAAAAGTATAGGGAGGCCAAATGTAATTTAATTTCAGGTAATCATCTAAAAAATACCAATATACTTAGGATGGGGGATCCCAAGCTAGAAAAGATCATAGAAGGTTTATCTTGGGTGACCAATGAATCCATATAGTCAGCAACTATGTTCCCATCAATCTATTTGTGGAGAAAGCATTCATTTTGTGTGTGTCTCATTTCCCATAGAATGTAGTATTCGATGTAATAATGGATGGTTATATTTTCTTTGATAGAATAGAGGACAACTAATGATCCTATTTAAATCATAGGTAGTGTGAAATTTTAGAAAGGGAAAACCTCAATACCATTGAGAATGGCAGTAGCCTCTATAAGGAGTGAATCACCTCAAACATATTATATACTAAAGGAAACCACAATCATTCATTTTGAGTTTCAAAAAAACTACCTTCCAATATTAATGAGTCCAAGATTACAATATCCATCAACCATGAGTTTTAAGATCCTACTATAAGGGTCATGGTGTACCCATTATCCTTAGATATGTGTCATTGGAGTTGAAAGAAATGATATCTTATTGTCCATGACCATCCTCAAGGTGAAATAATTCTACCATTATTTCAATATTGATCCTAGTTTCACCACTAAAAATATGGATCATACAATTATGGATAGTCATGAGCTGGGTATTCCTTTAGGACATGCTTTATTCCAATCATTCCGTTTGCAGAAATATCTATCTTCTAATAGGATCTCTCTCACCATTCTACTTCATATTTCCCCCAACCCCATGGAATGTGAAATTTAAATAATGATCACTGATGTTCTCATGAGTTTAGATCCCAATGAGAGCACCAAATCTAGCCCACATAGTATCTTCCCAAGATCTTGTATAGAAAAGGTGATAAAAAATTTCCCCCATGGAACTCCTACATTATAGAAATTTCAATTCAAGTTTAATCTCATTCCATCTTGTTGTTTTTTGGGATAAGATTTCCTCATTCCATATACACCAATTATGAAATTTATATTTATCAGGTTTTTCTATTCACTTGAGAGTGCCCCCATTTACCTATTTGTATTTTTTCATATAGATTATTATGGCATGATGTGGTCTAGAGGGATCCCACTAAGGATCCCATAAATATGAATTTTTAATGGTTGGATGATATCTTAATTTTTTAGAAGATCCCTTGTTTCTTTTGATCCAAGGTGAACTAAATGAGATTTAGGTACTTGATTTCTATAAAAATTTGATGTCCATAGATTGGAATCCCAATGATCCATGAGGATTACCTTCTATGATATGGTTAAAATTTTTGATCTGCATATATCCAATGACCCACTACGAATGGAATTATAGCTCTAGTATGTTACCCCAAAACATCTTATATAAGAATGATATTTTATATTTTGTGCTTTAATTTATGTCCAAAATTTCGCCATTATTAATTTTACTTAGATAGAAATACCATCCAAATAATATCAATCCAATGTCTCTTGATGACACTTAATGGAACCCATCACTCTCCTATGGTTGACACCTATTTTATATGATGGTTTCACTAGTATGATCCTAGAATATTAGTGTCACCTTCCTTCCATTGGGGAATACCATATAAATGAGTTCATGATAATCTATATATTCCTTGTAACTTTTCTTGGAACCCATATAAAGGACAGAATGTTCATAGGTGTTGAAGTGAGGATGCAATTGAAAATGTGGAACAAGTCCCCAAAAGATAGGAAATGATTCTCCCAATGGTCAATAAGGTTATAAATTTTGTCAACCACCCCCATATATGGATGAATATACTATCTAATAGATGATATCAGAGATCTAAGGAACTATATGGGAAATTGTCTTATGTGAATTCCACAGAGTTACACTATTATTTATCATAATCTACCAAAATAATATTTTTATGTAATCACTTCGTTTCTCATGATTGATTCTTTTCCCATTCCACCTATAATAATCCATAATAATTATATTAGGGATGCGATTAGATTTACTATAGACATTGATAAATAAAACCATGTCATTTATGAAGAGGGGGTGTGAAACACCATTGATGTGACTTCGGAACCAAAAGGGGTGGATGTTACCATTGAAAATGTCCCTTTAAAGGAACCAACTAACAGAGTCTTGGGATTGAATCTTGCGACCCCATCCCCACTATCCAATAGTTTTTTATAATTTTTTATATTGGTATATGGTACAAGGAATCACATCCTGAAGGACCAAATAGTCTTGTAATCTTGATATACTTGATAAATACAATTTTTTTTACTAAAATTGGAATTATAAATTACACAATGTATTTTATTTGAAAATATAATTAGTCATCATAGAATATCCCTATATGTCAATAAAAAAACACACCCTAGTATCCTGGGGAAAATATAACATATAAAAAGGGTAAACTCAGTTTTTTAATAAGTATAAGAAAACAATTGAAGTTATGTATTAATGAAGCATAATAAATATTGAAAGGTAAATAATAGAAACAAATTTCATTTAATCAATTACATGAGCTTAATATGGAAGGAAAATTGATGATCAAATAATGCCATATAAAAAATTACATGAGCTGAAAAAAATAAACATGATTATTCTAAATAATTGAATAAGAAAAGGATGATAAATTACTGAATTAATAATGATGTCATGTATAATTATTGAAATCTAAAATAAACTATCAATGCGTTGTTCCAAGACGTATAAATAAATGGTTAAGGCCTCAACCAAAACCCAATATAGTTTGTCTCAAGATACCTACTAATGCATCAAGGGGATATAGAGAAAACCTCCCATTAATACTTAGTCAAAATCATAACTCATTTGAAAGTGGTGAACATTAATCAATATAAACATTCATATTAAGAAACTAACAGGGGGAATGTCAATAAATACTTTAATAAATAGGCTTAATTATATACCATCCTGAGTAAAATTGGTGAATTGTAAAACAATTACATCCCCTATTGAATTGGTCATAATCCATCCGAAAAAATACTAATATTTCTTTAAATAAGACATATCCTTAGTAGATAATATGTAAAATATAGGAATGATGCAATATTTGGATAGAAATAAAATGAAAATAACCTTAAAACATTTTAAATAAAAATATCCATTTCATTTAGAAAAAAACCTTTTAAAACAAAATTTTTATAAAACATATTTAATTTAATATTATTTGTAACTAACTTTTAAAAACATGTAAAATAAGAAATATAACTTTTATTGGTCATAATGGTGTAAATTCCAATTCATGTCGTACAAGTGAAAACAAATATTCCATTCACATTTTTTTTAAAATCCCATTGGAAATTGTATTGAAAACAACATTAAGACTCCTTTAAAAAATTACTAAACAGTAATAATGGGTAAAAATTAATTTAATAAATCCATAATTAAATGATGATTTTTGTTAAATCATATTTAGAAAAAAAATATGACTTCAATGAAAAATTATTTATGACCCAAGACATTAATAAAGTTGGTTCTCCTTAAACATTGTTTCTCTATTATTTTAAATTCTAAATAGTTAAAAATGGTACAATTACTATAAAATGAACATGAATAACCTTTAAAAATGTAATATATTTATTTTAAGATATGAATATCCAATAATTCCCCCACGTGATATGTAAACATAATCAATATCAAATATTGATGAGATAATGAAATAAACCCCTACCACTATTGAAACTTCTAACTCATAATCCCCATAAAAAAATGAAATAAAATGAAACATTAAATACCATGAATATAAATAGATTCATGATATAAAATATAATCAAGGTATTATATTAGGAACACAAATGAAATATTTTTTTAAAATTGTATGTGTCCTAAGGGAGTAAAAGTGAGATTACAAACACTTACCACTTGTTCGACTTCCTTTATTTGTGTCTGAACCTCTATTATAATAAATATAGGTAAATTAAAAATACCTTATAGAACCACAATAATATATCTCATACCATATATGGTTTACTTATAGTCTTTTATAACTCAATAATTATTAATTCTTTGTTAAAATCACTGTTTCGTATTTTAATTTAATAATTTTTCATGTATATTTTGGTTTGGTAATTTTGGTCCTTATAATTTGATCACTATTAAATAAAATATAGAACTTTTCCCATGATATAAATATAATTATCATTAATTATATTAATTTTTATAGTAATATATAAAATTTATTGATTAAAAATGGATTACACCATTCATGGAGACAAAAGGTCGTACGTACACAAGAACGTTGTTTACATTTTTTTTGATAGATGGAAAGGAATTAAAATAAATATTAACTAACAATTATATAATAAATATTAAGATATATATATATTTATGAATATATATAATCAATCATAATTATTATCCATGTAAAAATACGATAAAAAATCACATCGCTACATGGAGGTAGTAGCCTACATGTACGTGTGAGCGATGTTATCATATCCCTCGCGAAATAGAATTTGAGAAGCCATATGGGATATAATAATAATATATGTATTATAATTTCATAATTATAATTTAAATATGTTAAATACATATTTAGATCCATCCTTGAATGGTAGTGATGGAAAACGAATATCATCAGTTCGTGATATAGTAATCCACCATACAGATGAATGATGATTTCATAACACATTTGATGGGTAAGAAAATGGATATATGTCTATAATATAAAATAATAAAATTTATTTATATTATATATACTATTAATATTATATCACCAAGTTTTAATAATAATTTTTGGATTTGAAGAAGAAATAAAATAAAATTCTCGGTTAGGGACATTACATCTTGTTTGGAGGACTTATTTTGGTTTTCCCTAAAAGCCATCCTAAGTTTGATTAATGAACAAAATAAGGGTTATTGGATGATATAAGGGTTTTAAAGAATTTATTTGGATATTTATTGGTTTTAAAAATGGTTTTGGGATGTGTGGAGAGGAGAGGATATGGGGTGGCCTTTTATAAGTGAGGTGAGTGGACAATTGTAATTTTTTAAATGTAAATGGTGTATCCATAATTTTAAAATTCCAAAAGGATAAATAATGAAAACATGTATATCCTTGAAGAGTTAATGTATAAAAATGGACATAAAATTAGTTTTGTACATGTTTTGAGACATTTTTATTCATCATTATTTTAGTTTGACTCCCACGTAAACCCAATTTTACATTAACCGTAGAAAAATAATTTGTACTATTTTTACAATTCATTATGGTAAAAAATTAACATGAAATTATTATAAAATATTAATTATGGTTATTAAAAATATGTAATACATTTTTTAAAATTCTATTCAAATAATTGAAATTTTTAATTTCAAATTTACCGTGTAGATGCGATGAGAAATCAGTTTTTCAAAGTGAAAATGTTCAAAAGTTTACAAATTCTCATATCAAAATTCAACATGAAAATGATTCCAAAGACCTTAAATGGATTAATAGATATATAATAGAACTAATTTTACTTTTAAAATCATCATAATTTTTTTTATCTTTTTAGAGGCATTAAAATAATGATCATTCTTTAAAAAACTAGTATTTTTCACTATTCAGTAAAAATTTTACATTTTCAGAAAATAATAAACAATTAACCAAAAAATAAATTTGAAATGAATATTTCAAAAACAAAAATTATTTTTTCAAAATAATTTTCTATAATTATTAATATTTAATTATAAATTATACATTTGAATAGAGACTAAACCACTTTTTTGAAAAATAATGTTCTTAAAAAACATTTATTTTACATTAAAATGATTCTTATTTGATTTATAATCAATAGATTAACACTAAATTAATGTTTTAAATGTTTAAACCATAAAATATTCAAAATTTAGTGAGTAATAATCATAATTTTCTAATTAATTGATAGGTTATAATGTTTATGTTTAAATAATAATATTTTAATTTAGTATCATGTTTTGTTTAAACCTAGTTTTCATGCATTACAAGATATCAAATAGATTTAATTTATTTAGAATAAAATATATCATAAATTCTTGTGGATTTAAATTATAATATTTTATTGGTGTTTTGTATCATATATTTTATTGAATATGATGTTCATCTATTAAAATATCTTGGTCTTACATTAACCCCCCTTAATTAATTTACTTCCCAAAAATTTAATAATGCTCTCAATAATCAAGGGTTTCACATATGAAAGTTTATTAATGAAATAACACATCATAATAAGAGTTTAAAAAAATCCAATTAATAAGAGATAAAGGGAAGTAAAAAGATCATATGAAATAATATATATCAAGGTTTTTATATAGGATAACATTGGTGTAATGTAATGATATGGACATCGAAAAAGTGTAAATTATTATTGAGTGATATAGGTCATTGATGATAAGAAATGGGATGATAAATGTAATGTTAAGGTCCTATAACCCAAAAATATATGATGAATTAAATGATGATAGGATAAACATATATGAATTTATTACAATGAAATTTTGTTTCAATATTATTTTCCTGTATTAGAGGAATTAAATAACTAGGTAAAGTGAGAAAATATGAAAATATACTTACATTACATCATTCTATTTTATATGATCAAATTAATCTTTTTATTTTCATTCTACCATTTTTAAAATAATTTTATATTAAATTAAATTAATATCCATGGTAAATTTTTTTATGTTTGAATCACTAAAATTAACTTTTATGATATCATGAGATCCATAAAATAGTGACAATTTCTGTCTATTTACAAATATCTTTCAAAAACAAAATTCATATCATAAGTTACCCAATATAATACATTAATCTTTAAACCTGAATAATAACAAAAATGGTTAAACATTTATATTTATCCATTAAATCATTTAACTAAAAATAATGACATGTTAACCAAGAAATCATGTTGGTTAGTGGCACGTGAGCCTCAGTGTAGTTGGTGAGGACTCCTTAAGTGCCTCTAGATAATTTGGGATCAAATCCAGGTGAAGGATAATTTCCGAGTTGCTATAGTAGCATTTTTGCAGTATTGTAGAAGAGACTGTGCAGTACTGTAGCAGGTACTATGCATTACTATAGCATAAACTGTTGTAGGCACTATTTGGAAGTGTAGAAACCAAGAATATTCCCCAATTTTGGCCATCAGGCCACCGATTTGGTCCCCAAGTCCTTAAAGGCCTTCGGGCCACCCAGTCCTTCAGGTCAGTAAGGACTTTGGGCCACTTTAAGGACTTTGTTCCACCTTAAGTGCAGATGAAAACCAGACAACCTACAAGGAAAAACTTTCAGAAGGAGGATGAGCAAGGAGCATTCACCAGTAAAAAAGCTAAACGGATTGCAAGAATGAGAGGGTATGACATCTACCATCAGTAAAAGCCTGTGCATGCACGGGAAAGCCTAGCTAAATAGCCATGAAAAGGTGGAGTTCTGATTTCATGATGAAGATTCTGGGGAGGAGCAGTTCCCAGTAGTTAGTCTGGGTTGTATGTAATGTTTGAAGCTTTTGGGCAACGAATTCCCCTAAGGCCTAGGTTCCATGTAATAATTATGCCTACAGGACTTGTAAGGGTTCTACCTCACCCCTTGATAGGTGGATTATTGAAAATCAATAAAACATTAAGGCTTTCAGGCCATTGTATATAGGTCATTGGTTGGTGCTAAACCATTATTCTAATTCAGTTATGGGTTCAAGCCCCACAAAAATTGATAGATGTGTCATGTATTCACCTGATATGTGGGCTTTCCTTCTTTTAAATACATATAAATAAAATTACTATAATGTTACCAAATTTAAATAGCAAATAATTAGCTCATTCTCAAAGATTGGATAAACCATAAATGTTACCAATTACTTCACAAACTCATTTTTTCTTTCATATCTCAATATTAGCCACATATTAAGAGTTATCACCTATCAATATTGTGTTTTCAAATATTATCAACATTCCCCTGAATACCTTTTCCCAGTACCATTCAAAACCTTACTTTAAATCCTTCAGGAAATAATACTTCTATATAATCCATATATATTTCAAAATTCCAATTACTATTTTATCATTGAGTAAAATACTCCTTTATAAAAAATATTAAATACAAAAAAAAAGAACATTATTAATTCCACATAATCTGTAATAACAACATAATCTTGACATTGATACCTAATCATATTTTTAGGTATATAGCCTTGAAACATGGGAAATTCATTTTCATAGTGCCCCATATCCTTACAGTGGAAGCATTTCACACTATATAATTATTTTTTTCCATTAAAATCATTAGGATGGTTGTCTTTTTCTCCATACATGAAGAAAAATAATTTTATATTTATGCATGTACCAATGTGTTTCCTTCCACAGGTAACACATGTTGTAAAATCCTTCCTTCAATTCTTCATTTTATATGTATTTTAATTTATCATCTTCTTCTTCTCTAAATTCCTATCAATGTCATAAGGCATAAATAATTTATTCTCTGTATTTATATCACATGATACTATATCCTCATATGAAAAAAAATTAGTTCACTAGATCCCTTTTGAGGATTATCTTAATGCCATCAAATAAATGGTCTATCTTTCTATTTGTATTGTTTATGTAGTCTAAATCATGCATTACTAAACATGTAATATTGGATTTAATATTAGAAACATTTTTCTCTTCCATATTTATTAGATTCAAGAATTATCTTTTGATATCCACTCGTTTATTAGGAGGAAAATAGATTACTATGAAGAGTGCATATAAATACTTCCACTCCATGTTTTCTATTACTAACTCACAATTGAATTAATGACCAACATTGATCTGAATCTCCAAAGAGATGATAAAAATCAATGAATTTTTTCCCATTCACTAATTTCTAGATATAGAAATATCTTCTCAAAAGAAATTATCATTTTCTCTCATAAAAATGGATTTATAGTATCATTGGATAATGGAGGTTTCTAAACAATGAAGTGCTCTAAAATATTTAAATTTTGTGGTGTAATTGTAGTATTATCTATATAGGAATGTTTATTATACATAACCTGATACAAATATCCCAAAAAGGTTATAATTTGATCATTTCCATCACTGGATCCATCTCTAGATTCATTATCTTATACATAGGAAATCCCTACATTTGGTACATACATTAATATAGTTACCATACATTCCATTATTATCCATTTTTAAGAAAATGGAAAACACTATATTAGATGATAAAATTATGGAACATAATATATAATACCAAAAATAGTGAAATAATTAACATAAATGGAAAATTTTTCACATAGATAATATAATAATCATAATTTTTTTGGATATCATTATTTTCAAACATATCATAATGCGTTTTAATTAAAATGTGATTTTTCCTTAATATATCCCTTGGTAGTGTCACACCATGTGCGCATTATGGCCAATTTTCATGAAATATGAGATGATCAGGTCAAGCCCAACATTCCATTTTTAGGTATATTAACCTAAGGTAAATCTATACTAGAACCAAATACACATGTATCATCTTGATAGAGAGGTATTTTCTATGAAATATCATCTAATCTCTTCTATACCAAAATATTAGGATGTTATTATATACATATCCTCAAAGAATATCATAGGATTATATTCCATAATCAATGTTTTCCTAATTCTTGTTCTCAAGGATTTTACTAAACTTGCTCTGATACCAACTCTATCAATCCTTACCATAGTAGTAGAGTGCCGAGATCTACTTAATTACATAGTAATAAAATATATGGAAACTCATACTAAATAAACAAATATTTTATTTTATAATATAGATAAATACATAAAATTCCTATTACAATTGTAAAACATAAAATAAACGATGTATTTTCTTTGAGAACTCTATTTTTCCTCAAAGTGTATCATAATATATCAATCACAAAACACTTCCTCTTGTCATAGGGAAAATTAAAAATAATAATGGTGTGACCTAAGGTGCTCATTAATAGAATTTTTAAAATAGAATCTATAAATAAAAATGTTATAATCAATATATAAATGTAAATAATTTAAAGGCATTACATTTAATCACTAACATTGGCATAATATGGAAGGATTAATTGATTATGAAATAATTTTATATAATTAATGAGATGATCATGAAAACATAATGATAAAAAATTATAAAAATTATATTATTAAATGGAATATAAATAGCTGAATTCATAATTATGGTATTCATAATGGCTATCAAATAAAATATATCATTGAGGCCTTGTACGTAGACATCGAAATAAATGGGTAAGACCTCATCAAAAACCCAATATTGTTTGTCTAATGAAACCTACCAATGCATCGACGGGATCTAGAGGGCCCCATTCATGAAATACTATTTTCAATTCATTCTTAACATGTATGCTATCAAACAAGACCAGCATAAAAATTCATATTGAAAAGGTGAGATATTTGTTTTTAATATGTTACCCAATTAATAAATAAAATCATAAAACATAATGATTAAAATCTAGAATCATAATATAATTTCATTTCCCCAGTCAAACTGATTTTAAACCATTTGTATATATAATAAGGATTGTACCATCACAACATATCCTCAATGGATCAAAAATAATATAGAGGGTTGATGGTGTTGAGAAGTAGAAATATAATGAAAATATATTTTAAAACTAATATCTATAAAAGGATAAATTACATTTTTAAAATAAAATTTAAAAAAAAAATCACAAAAAAAATTGAAACTAAATTTAATTCAATGATTTTTAAAATAATAATTAAATCATTCATTTTTCAGGATGCTGGAAAATTATGTTCATGTCATACATGTTGAAACAATGATTCTTTTCTCAATTTCAGTAAAATAAATCCACTATTTATATTGAAAATTAAATTATGAACCCCAAAATAACATTTTTTAAGAATTAAAAATGTGTAAAAATTACATTAGGAAATCCTTTTTAAAAGGTTAATAACATTTTGGAATACATTTTAAAAATCATGTGTTTTAATGAAAAAGGTTTTATGAATGAAGTGAGAAATAATTTAATATATTTTGTAAACATTCTCAATCATTTTATGTAATAAAATTTGAATTTAAAGACCTAGAATTCAAAGAATGTGGTTTCCCTTATTTTATTTATTTTATATATTATAAATTCCATAAAATCACATAGAGAAGACAATAAAAACTTTATAAATAATGAATGGATAAAATTTTATCTATTTTTTTAAGTTAATGAACCCATAAAGATTAAATATTTACATGACCATAAGAATAGTAATACGAACCAAATGAATAGTAAACTTGCCAAATTACTTATAACCCCACCAATGAAATTTTAAATAAAATTTCGATATATGATTAGTGAAATAATGATATAATTATATCATTGTATAAGTAATTTAATATTTTCAAAATTAATTGTTAAGTGTTATTATTTTTTCATGTCATAAATATTTAATAAAATTATTATAATTAATAAAATTATTTTTTAAAAAAATTATAAAATTTATTCATAAATACATTATTTTATGTTTTATGCTTTTATGATAATTTAACAAGACCATACTTAATTTTTAGAGTGTTATAAAATTATTTATAAATTTAAAATCTGTATTTTTTTAGTAAATGTTGATTTTAATTAAAAATAAAATTTATTATATTTCAAAAATTATTTTCAGAAAATGGAGTAAATTTATGAATTATATACAAAAACAATAGTTAGGCTGAATTTTCTTAATTTTTATAAACTAGTTGAATTTTTAGTGAATAGTGAAATACGACAATTTATAGAATTTAAAATATAATCCAAATACATGAATGAAAAACATAATTCAACATGTAAAAAAAATCAAGAAATATCCATCATTTTTTAAAATATTTAGTGATAGTTATCAAACTATTCATATTCATGAGAAACAATAATGATCAAATGAATAAAATCCTCAAGAAACACCCCTCCCATCTACTACAATTACCACCCCTAACAACCCCTTCTCCTAACACTATAGAATATTTAAGACTTCTAAAATTTCTACCAAATATAATTTCCTATCCCCTAACCCGTGTCTAGGCGCTCTTGGTATAATAAAAACACCAAAACCAATCACCATAAAGATGTTATCAAGAAGGATAATTAAAAATTTTAAAATCAACATTATTTAATTTTATCTTATTTTCAATTTCTTTTATCCTCTTATCCTTCCCTCACCTACCCTATCCAAATAGACCTGACAAACCCAATATAATTTTTTTACTAGAATTATATCATGTTAATGGATCATCCATCAACAAAATTTTCTCTCTCTCTCTCTCTCATTTTCTATTAACGCCTTCAAGGCTGGTCAGAAAACCATTACTATAGTCCAAAAACATTTTATAATAGATATTATAAGTTATTTAGTATTTTGAATCTTGTATATATATGGTTACACCCAAATTTACCCTACAGGTATGCGCTCGTTGTGGTACACATAGGGGTCGAATCCAGAGGGATCGAAGATGAAACCTAGAGACAATCTGAATTTGGAGAGATTTGGCTATAGAGTGGAAAACTATTTGGATTGATTTTATTTGAAACTAGTGATTTAATTTAATGAAAAAAACATACAATTACTTAGTCTAAAACAATTAATGGATATGAGTTGATCCTAAGTTGTTACTAGGGTTAGATTAGATGTATTTATTTTCTTATAATGTTTCAATTCACTATTTCAAGATGTATCCGAAAAATGATATAATTCCTCAAAATAATTCAAAAATTTAACCCTTATACAATTCCAAGGATAATAACCAATGCACTTAGAGGATAAATTTAATGATCAATCCAAGGAATTGGAACGTACTAGCACTAAAAATGTTTCATTGTTAAAGTTGGCGAAGATGAATAATAAAATAATCATCAAATTGAAATCATAAATTAATGAAATTATTACAGAATTTTAGATCATAAAATAATATCCAATGTTCCCCATGGAACTCCCTAGGACCAAACCATAAATAAAGAAGAAAAATACAATAAACGATCACTCCACCGTTGTGTGAATAAATTCACAAGTGTTGATATGAATAAGATCACACCTTGGGGAAAGGGTATGAATCAGAAAAGAAGAATAAAAGAAAAGGAGTAAATGAAGAACTTTTATAAATAACTAATGTAATTAAAACAACATACATGAGAATGAAGAACGATTACAACATCAAATTGATAGCACAAAATTACAAGAAAAAAAGCACCAAAGGTCCCTAAATCATCCACCACTACTGCCTTCAATAGGAAAAAATGAATCCTTGGGTCGAGCCACCACTCCCCAAGTCCCTTTAATTAATTGTGGGAGGCCAAAGTGGGTGGAAATTTAATGTAGAAGATACTTTTCAACTTTTGCCTTGAAGTGGTAGCCATCTTGCATCCACTGAACAAAAGTGCCTAAATCACCTTCTCGAATGCTGAATTGGAGTGGGCCATAAGATCCTTAAATGAATCCCTTGATTCCCCATAATATCCTATAAAATTTCAGACCAAAATATTGTGTGGTTGGCAAGATATGATTTAAATGGTACGATTTTTTTCTAGGCCGTGGAATCTAGTCCAGAATTGCATCTTCAACTTCGGCCACCTGGAACGCCATTAAAACATTCTAATTAGCTTGGGACACTATTTAATTAAATGTTCCCCATTATGTCTTCTATCTCCAGTTAAATTTTGAGACTCTTTAGACTTGAATCATGACCGCTAAAGTATGTTTATTGGTATGTTATCCATCTCACTTTGCCCAGAATGTGGTTGGTTCAAATCCCACTTTGGTAGTCTTCCAAATTAAATATCCAAGTGCTCCAAAAGAATGAATTGTTCCTTATAGCATTGGATACATGAAAATAAAATATGAAAACAAAATCAAGACCAGTTGGTGTTTTATTAATGTTCAAGAATGTACCATGTAGTAGTACATTTTAGAAAAGAATTTCAATCATGATGTGAAATGATGTTCAAAGTGTAAAATGCAAAAAAATGGTATTTATGAATAAAAAATCACATGAAAAATATATAAATTAACAATGAATTATCCTCTTCTAGTGTCTGATCACACCACCCAACAAGAGTTTTTCTAGTCCTGAGCAAAATATATCTCACAAACCTGAAATTCGAATGACCTCTTCCAAAACAAATTTAATACATATTGCTCACCCAAAGACCTTATACCAAAAAATTATGAAACCCATAAAAAACAATTAAAACAAGCTATGTCCAAAGGCATAACCCAATCCCAAGCCCATTCCTTTGTTCAAATTAATGTCCATATTTCATCCAATTTCAATTAAGTGTGATGATGTGTTGTGCGTCACAATAGACAAGGGGGTTCATTTTCATTCGAGGGAGAAAAGATGGATGTTAAAGGAGAAATCAAATTTTAATATTAAGATGAGTACTCATTTTTTATTTTATTTTTGTCTGTTTTTTTTTTCAATTTTTCCATGGTAATTGAAATTGAACTCAATCGAGTCAACCCATGTAGAAAGACTTTGCTGATGACTCCCAGGATAAAATACCATAGGACACCAAGTGAATCTCACATACTCGGGCATCATCTTGAGTTAAATTAATAAAAAAAATTCAAATTACCATAAATAGAGATAAAATTCCCAACTCCGGGGTAGACAACTATGGAGCCACGATCCCGAGGTGTCGAAATCCACACATTAGTTCAATCATTTTCTCTATGAGCAAATTGATTTTTTTGAATACAAATGTTAAAATTAAAATGATCACCAACCCTATGCCATTTATTATAGACCCCAAGAACTAAAACGAGTACCCCACAGTCTAAAAGATCTGCATTGTTTTTTTAAATAAATTGATGAAAATATAAATAGTGAAAAATCACATCAGACAACCGCACATTCCAAAATCTATGCACATGAACATAAACATGAATTAAAATTAGAATCAAGGCATTCAAAATTATTTGATATCCAATTTTATAGTTTTCAATTGTCATTATCATTTTCAAGGTTAATTAAAATTTTCTTTCCACACATTTTTTATGCACACAATATCAATTTTTTTATTTCATCTCCCCACAACATAAAATAAAACTATCCCCAGTGTATAATGAAATTAATGATTAGAAGGGTTAGAGGTATATGAGAGGTGTTCTAAATGGAATTTTAAACAATAAACATGTAAAAAATTCACCTGGTTTTTAAAGTTGAAGTTCATGATGCTCTAGATTACCGCTTTGATCTCTTCAAAGATGTAGGAACCTCCTTGATCGAATATGTATCACCCAAAATAGTCCCAAAACCATAGAAAGAAGAACAAACCAGACAAAACAAACAAACAAAAATTTATTTAATACCAAGTATCAACATTTTTATGGTTTTCCTTTTTTTAAAATTTTAAAAATCAAACTGATGATACATTGTCTTCATTATATTTTCTGGGTAAGGTAGTACTCAGGGATCACACCGTGTGTCATAGATGAATACGGTGCTCCCCTTTCATACCCATCATTACTCATGAAAGAATAACAGTTCAACAGTCTAAATTTTTTTAACCTATAAAAACATAAATAAAATAAAATAAACTGATGATACATTGTCTTCTTTTAAATTTCTGTGTAAGGTATTACTCAGTGATCAAACTGGGTGACACAGATGAATACTATGTTCCCCTTTCATACCCATCCTTACTCATATAAGAAGAAAAGGTCAATAGTCTAAGGTAGAATAAAATTATATCAAAATGATCCACTAATCCTATTTGAAATATAAATTTGATTAAAACAACAAAATGATTGGAAACTTGAAAACCACAGGTTGCCTCCCGTGTAGTGCTTAATTTAATGTCTTTAGCTCAACTTGAACCCCTCAACTTATCCAATTCCAAATTTAAAAATTTTAATGACCTCATATTTCTCCACTGCAACATGATTGAGAATTCGTATCCCTTTAGGTTGGTAAGAAGATTTTGGATTTGATTCATGAACAATCCTATTTTCTATAATGAATGGGGAATGACAAGGAATATCAGAAATGGTTGATCTTTTTTCTTCTGTAGTCTTTCCTAATAAATCAAAGATCAACCCCCTTTTTGGGTTTCATGAGATGAATGAATGAAAATCCCAAGCTCTTACTTAACACAAATGATGAGATACTTGAGTGGGGAAGTAAGGACAATGATTTTGAGTTTGTGTTGATTGAATTTTCTTAAATCAGATTGGCAATTTGAATCAAAATCAGTTTCTTCTACAAAATTTTTAGAATGAATAGGTTCCTTATAAAAATATTATTAATCCCGAAAAGTGTCCATTTAAATTCTTGTACTGGGTATAAGCTCAATGTTTTGTATTTCTTCCAATGGTTCATAGACCGGTGGTCCAAAAAATTCACTAATGGATCCATGTTCAGGAAACTCAATCCATGATGTCAAGATATTATATTCTGAATTAAAAAAATTCAATTTCCTCTTAATTTAAAAACTCTTCATATTGACTTTCAACATTATCTGACCAATTCAATTAATTAACTAAATCTTAATTCCCAAATTCTAAATTGAGTTCTTCACATGTTTTGATGTTTTGTAGTTCTAAACTCAAAGATGATACCTCAGAATTCATTATCTCCATTTTATTAAACAAATGTTCAAGAAAGGATTGAGGAACTGATAGTATGGGATGTTGAACATTATGTACTTCACTAAGATTGGAATCTTCAATCATCCTTGAGAGGGCAGGAAATTTGTCATTTAAACATTCATTATCCCATTGATTGTACGTCTCATCGGGTGTGGGGTAATCATTCAAGGGTTGATCAAAGTAATTACCTATGTTTTTTTATTCCCAAAATTGATTTTCAATTTGATTCAATCCTGGTTTTATGTTGGGGTATTGATTAAGATAATCCATTGGATTATAGAGAGATTTTGATTTTAGATTTTTAGGACACAGAAAAATAAAATGAAGAAGAGAGAAGAGAAATGGAGGTGAAGAAAGAGAATTTGGGGTGAGAAAAGAAATTGTGTATCTAGGGTGACTTACTTGGATCCCTAAAAATGGCACCAAAATTTGGTTGTTCCCAAATTTACCCAACAGGTATGTGGTCGTTGTAGCACAGGTAGGGGTCGAATCCACAGTGACTGAAGAAGAAACCTAGAGACACTCTGAATTTAAGGAGATTTGGCTATAGAGTGTCCAACTATTTAGATTGATTTGATTTGAAACTTATGATTTAATTTAAAAAATAAAATAAAAAAACATTCAATTATTATGTCTAAATCAATTAATAGTGATGATTTGATCCTAATTTGTTACTAGGGTTAGATTGGATGTATTTATTTTCTTACAACGTTTCAGTTCACTAATTCAAGACATATCCGCAAAATAATATAATTCCTCAAAATAATTCAAAAATTTAATCCTTACACAATTCCAGGGCTAATAACCAATTCACTTAGAGAATCAATTTAATGATCACTCCAATGAATTGGACCGTACTAGCACTCGAAATGTGTCATTGTTAAAGATGGAAACGATGAAGAAGAAAATAATCATCAAATTGAAATCTAAAATTCATAAAATTATTAAAGAATTTTAGATCATAAAATAACATCCAATATTCCTCAAGAAACTCCCTAGGACCAACTCATAAGGTTTTATCCCTTCATTGATACTATGATCAAAAAGGACGCGTAAAGTATACTCATAGGGGCATAATTGAAGAAGAAAAATAAAACAATGAAACGATCACTCCACCATTGTGTGAATAAATTCACAAGTGTTGATGTGAATAAGATCACACCATGGGGAAACGGTATCAATGTGAAAATAAGAATAAAATAAAAGGAGTAAATGAAGAACTTTTATAAAGAACTAATGTAATTAAAACCACATACATGAGAATGAAGAATGATAAAAACATCAAATTGAAAGCATAACATTATAATGAAACAAAGCACCAAAGATCCCTAAATCCGCCACCACTACTGCCTTAAATAAGAAAAAATAAATTCTTTGGTCGATCCACCACTCCCCATGTCTCTTTAATAAATTGTGGGAGGCCAATGTGGGTGGACATTTAATGTAGAAGAGACTTTTCAACTCTTGCCTTGAAGTGGGAGCGAGCATGCATCCACCGAACTGAAGCATTGCAATCACCTTCTATGAGGCATAATTTTAGTGGGCCATAAAATACTTAAATTAATACCTTGATGCCCTCTAATATCATGTAAAATTTCAACCCAAAATAATTTTTTGTTTGCGTGATTTGATTTAAATGGTGGGCTGTTTTTCTGGACCACAGAATCTGGCCCAGAATTGCATCTTCCACTTGGGCCGCCGGTAAATCCATTAAAAAATTAGAATTAGCTTCGGACATTATTTAATGAAATGTTCCCCATTATGTCTTCTATCTCCAGTTAAATTGTGAGACACTTTAGTATTGATTCATGACCGATACAATATGTTTATTGGGCTGTTGTCCAGCTCAATTCGCCCCGAATGTGGTTGGTTCAAAGCCCACTTTGGTGGTCTTTCAAATTGAATATCCAACTTCTCCAAAATAATGAATTGTTCCTTATATCATGGGAGACATGAAAATAAAATATTAAAATAAAACCAAGACCATTTGGTGTTTTATGAGATATTCAAGAATGTAACATGTAATAGTGTATTTTAGGAAAGAATTGCAATCATGATGTGAAATGATGTTCACGGTGTAAAATGCACTAAAATGTTATTTATGAATATCAAATCATATGAAAACTATATAAATGAACAATTAATATTATACTCTTCTAGTGGATAATAAATATACCTCATATTAATGAATAAGAAAAATTTATTTTTTTCCAATTGAAAGACCGTTAAATTGATCTAAATGACTACTATTAAAGTTCGATCTATCGAATAATCCCCATTTATGGGGGGAAATAAAAAACACCAATTACACATATGGATTTAATTAATAACAATTAATTAAAATTCTTGAAAATTATATTAATTTGATAAGAACTTCATTACTTATATACAAGCAAGTCGATCTTGAAAAACAAGAAAACCAATTCTCCTGAACGATGAAATTAAAATCTATAACTTATCAGTAAGGGAAAAAATGAACTTATTAAAAAAATAAAAAATAAATTACCTATAGAAAAGGTAATAAATTCATTAATTAATAGATTAATTTTATTATATATGACATTAAGGTCATGTGTAGAACACATTTGGACATTAGTAATGGGTTTCTTATGAACCTCTATTTTTCATTTGGGTTACATTATCTCTCTATTTATTGCAATGTAAGTATAAATGTTTTTATATAATTTTTCTATATTCAATGTAAATTTTTTATCCTCATATATCCATATCAGTTCATCTTTATTTGGTTGGATATTACATGTTTAATAAATTTCCCTTCACAACTCTTCTCGATAAGAAAGCCCTATCTAAGAGAACTTCCCAGTTTCCTACCCATTTTCATATACCATTCATAATATTTTTTAAAATGCCTTTATTTTCATAAAATCAAAATTTTTCCCTAAAAACTATATTTTTTCATTTGGGTTTTTATACCAAATAATATGTAAAATTAAAATTATTTTTCTAAAAGAACTCTTCATTATAATGTAAAAGGGGATTTACTCCCAGAATTTCTCAATGGTTTTAATAGAGTATTATCATTTATTTTAAAACCTCTATTTAATTTATTGTTTTTTGATATTTATCTCTTATGATTATCATCTACCATATATTTGTAAATAGATTATGATAAGTTTGATTGTGTATGTGTTATCTTGACTCCATTCACCATATTATGTATAATGGTTAGTGATTATGTTTACCTTTTAGGGATAGTTATTTACATTTCATATGAATATGATGTCAATTTTTTTATCCATTCATATACGGAATGAATTGGAATTGGTATTTGAAGGGTGTGGACTATTCTAGCCTCTGTATTCTTCTGTAGGTCTCATTAGACAAAACAGAAATGGATTTTTCTTGAGGCCCTACCCATTTATTTTCAGATGTATTGGATGAGATCTTGATGATATTTTTTAGATGACATGTTTTATTAATTTCTTTCTTATAATATTATAATTTGAAAAATCAGGTGATTATTCAACTATTATAATACCCATGGTTTAGTTTTATGTTATTATTTTATGTAATTATTTATTCTGATTTTATTCAGGCCATATTAGGGTCTATATTATGATTTATTTGCACAGGTCCTTTTAGTTATTCACCATGTCATATTATATATGCATCATCTATAATACATACCCTTAATAAAAATCTGAGATGACCCCTTTATTATGATTTATTTTTCCCTTGGATGAGATGATGAATATTATTAATAACATATAGGGATAATCTAGGAGTTATGGATGTTTCCAATAGAATTTATATGTAGTATTTCCTTTCAAGTTGTAATGTAAAATTTCTATTTGTATTCGGATTTCTAGAACTACTAAACTATTTGTTCCTTCAGGGTGTGACTTCCTTTTGTTTTATACTAATGTATGTATGTAAGTCACCAGCTAAGTGAAAAAAGAGTTGGGGTCTTTATAGTTGTTATTTGAGATAGTTAGTAGAATTGTTGGAAACTATATTTTGAAAACATAGATTAGAGAACAAAACCCTATGATAGTCTCTAAGGTTAAACATAGAGTAACATCCTAGAATTTTGTTAATGTATAGATTATTTGGTCCTCTTTGGAATTCTTCCCAGTCTGGAAAATAATAGTTGACATGGTTTTGGCACAAATATTCCTTGGGTTAATAACACTGACATGGTTTTCTGAGCATTACTCGGGGTAACCTGGTACACAAAAATGGGCCATACTACTCACTAGTTTTGGAAATCCTCGGGGATATTCTAGGATAATTCAGATTTAAATTTCAAACCATTATGAATTATTTTAATGGTAATATGTCTCCAAAAAACAATGTTTATGATAATGAAATTAGCTAGGAATAATATTTCAGTTTATGTTAATTGTTTTGATAGTTATTTATTATGAAATATGATTCATAGCGTAATTTAATGTCTTCTATTATTTCAAAATAGAACCTACTGTATGGAATTTAAACCAAATCAACACATGTAATCCTTTTAGGTATTTCCACCTATACAAGATAATGATGTCGATTCTTGAGCATCAATTGGTGATGAGAAACATATAACTATATTAGGTTAACTGAATTGAATTATGAACAATAAACGTACCCGTATGAAGTATTCTAATCCAAAATGAAGAGGAGAAATGTTATACAACATTATTTTCCAACATACCCCATAATTAAGTGGGACTATAAACCCATTTTTAGTCTAAAAGTGGATTAGTTCCTTATAGATGGAATTTCATTTTTTGGGATGAAATTAAAGGGAAAAGGTTATCCCGTTAGTTTATCATCACCCTTGAGATGTAGATTAGTTATGGTCATTAATTCTAAACACGAAGGAGGATACAGAAATAAAGGACATGGAATGGAAATATTTTAATGAAATATTCATAGAAAACTATTTTTTGTTGTGTATAGTGAATGGATATAGAGAGTTAATTAATGAGTCAAAAAATGAGGATGCAAAACTATGAAGTATGAATCAAATTTAAAATTTTTATCAACTCATTACATGGATTATGTATGTAATCCAAGGAGACAGATTGATCAATTCCTTATTGGCTTAAAACCATTCTTATGAAGCGAACTGGTCTCCCAAACTTTATCATTATACAAAGATATAGTTTCATGTGCTATAAAGAAAGAGAAATAATTATCTTAGTCTTATGAGATTTCGGGAAAATGTGGGAAGAAGAGAATAATGGTGGAAATAATTGATAAAAGGAAGAATAAAAAGGTAGTTTTTTTATAAATGATGGAAGAAGCACCTTAGTACTTGCTTGAAGGGAATGGTAGTTTGTTACTAATGTGGAGAAAAAGGCCAACATGCCCACGATTTCACGGGAAAGAAAGAAGTTACCAAATATCAAAGAATCAATTGTAATGAGATGGGTTATTATGAAAATTATTGTACTAAGAATCATGGAAAATTCTATAGAAAAGGCCTAGAGAGATGGGATAAGCTTATGCATTCACAACTGTTAAGTTTGTAGTACCTAATAATATGATGGAAGTTACATTAATCCTTTCATCAAACCTAGCCAACACTTTTTTTATTCTCTATTATCACATTCGTTAATATATTCCTAGTTTTCCAAGAAAATTATTCATTTCCCTTTTGATTTAATAAAGTATTTATTAGTCAAAACTCCCAGGTAAAGTATTATTGTAAAAAAGAGGTTTCGGTCAGTCGCCTTTATGAAACATAAACATGATTTAGTTGTAAACCTTTTATTCATACATATGATCGAATGTGATATAATCATTTTCATGGATTGTATTTCAAAATACGATGATAAAATTTATTGTAAGAAGAAGATAGTCAAAATTTGTGAGGAAAATATATAATTCCATATCATTAAAGGATAAACATAATCATCTAGTTCTTATCTAGATCTAACATTAGTTTCTCTTCTAAATTAAATTATTAGAGAAGAAAATAAATGTATTCTATAAATCCAAAAATTGAATATAAAAAAGTTTTGAAATAATATATAGATGTATCTCTAGAGGATTTACCTTGGGATCCTCGACAAAGAGAAGGTGATTTGTCTATTGATTTAATTTTTGGTGCAGGTCCTATATCAAAGCATCCTTATAGAATTTCCGCTGTTGAATTAGTAGAGTTGAAGAAACAAAAAATGGAATTTACTGATAAATAATTTATTCACCCTAGTATGTCTCCATAGGGATCCCATGTTCTCTTTTTCAAGAAAAAAGGTGGATCTGTGGGGTTGTGCATTCACTATAGGGAAATAAATTCTATTACAATAAAGAACATATATCACCTACCGCACATTGGTGATTTATTTGATACACTTCATGAATATCAATAATTATTTATGATTGAACTTAGATCTGGATATCATCACATTCGTGTGAGGAATAGTGATATTCTAAAGACATCAATCAAAAATAGGTATGGAAATTATGAGTTTATAGTAATTCCATTTGGACTAACTAATTCAACATCTATTTTTATGGATATAATTAATATAGTATTCCAGGAATATATTGGCGAATTTTTTGTGTTATTTCTTGATGATATCTTGATAAATTACAAAATCTATTTGGACTATGAAATCCTCTTACGGGCTGTTATGGAGTCTCTTAGAAGAAAAAATATATATGGGATGTTTACCAAGTTTGAATTCTAGCTTTAAATAGTATCTTTTCTTATATATATTGTCTGAAATGATGGAGTATCAATTGATCCTGTGAAGACAAATAAGGTTTTGGAATGGATTGTACCAATGAACAAAATATAAGAACACCATTTTATTGGTTTAGCATGTCGTTATCAGCGTTTTGTTTAGAACATTGATTGAATAACTAACTTGTTAACCACGATTACTCGTAAAGAGGATATGTTTTTTTGATAATGGAGTGTGATGAATTATTTGATTAATTAAAGAAGATATTAGTTTATGTTCGGATCTTGAGACAACCACTGGGACATGGGGGGTTTTGATTTATAGTGACACACCAATGAAATGACTTAGTTGTGTCCTTATGAATTTTTTTTGAGTTATTTCATATTAATCAATACAGTTATGAACTATTATACAAAACTATCCACCTTAGGATCATGAGTTAGCACCTATACTCAATTATATGAAAATATTGAGACAATATCTATATATTGAATGATGAGAGATATATACAAATCATAAGATCATAAAATATATTTCTAACAGACATAACTCAACATGAGTAAAGGTAAATGTCTCAAGCTACATAATGATTATTATTTTTTAATAAACTATCACCCATTAAAGGAAAATAAGGTAGTTGATTCCTTGAGCAGAAAAGATCTTGATGTTATAAACAAAATAAGGATTGAAAGGGATACATCATTCATGGATATATTAAATATGGATATTGGAATTATAAAATAAGGTGAAACATTAATATTATATCAATTGGTTTCCAAACCGTATTTATTAGAGAGAATTAAATGTTTTTTGTTTGATGATGTGTGTCTTCAAAAGAAAATTAAACATCTACATGATGGGAAGTCACCAGACTTTGTGTATAAGGATGGAATTATGAAATTTGTGTGGATTCTATGTGTTCACTATTCACCAAAGATAAAAAAGGGAGTTATTGGATGTTCCCCATAGCTCAAATTTCTCGATACAACCTGTTATAACTAAGATGTATAGAGATTTGAAGGATAATTTCTGGTGGGATAATACTCTCTAGAAAATTGTTGATTATGTGTTAAGATGCTTATTCTATCAATTGGTGAAGTATGAAAGACAACATCCTAGAGGAGTCATTCTACTTCATCATATTCATACATGGTAATTGGATGACATAAATATGGATTTTTTCACTATATTACTATAAACTAAAATAAATAATGATGTAATATGGGTAATTGATGATCAACTTACCAATCTGCACATTTTATTTCTATAAGGGAGGATTTTACACCAAATCTCCTTACACGACTCTATATTAAAGAATTTATAATACTTTATGGAGAACCTCTCGCAACTATGTATGATCATGATCTATGCTTTACATATATATTCTATCAAAGTATTCAGAATTATTTGGATACTGAGATTCATTTGAGTACTACTTATCAACCTCAAACTGACGGGTAGTCATAATAGACGATCCAAACATTAGAATACATGTTGAGATCATTCTCACTTGATTTTAAAGGTATGTGAGACCAGAATTTACCTTTGGGAGTGTTTTACTAAAAAAATTGTTTCTATTAATGTATTCAAATGGCACCATATGATGAATTACCTGGAAAGATATGTCGTAAACTAACTTTTTGGGATGATGTTGGTGAAATAATGGGTTTAGACACAAATTATGTAGAGGAAATTATGTAAAAAGGTAAATATAATTAAAACAAATAAAATAGAATCCCATAGTAGGTAAAAGAGTTATGCTGATAATCAATGAATTTGAATTTCAGTTGGGAGATTAGGTTTTCTTGAAATAATCTCTAGGGAAGGTTGTTATAATATTTGGGAAAAAGGGAAACTCAGCCCCATGTACAGTAGTCCTTTTGAAATTATAGAGAGAATTGGATATATATCTTGTCATTTAGCTAAGATAACTGGACTTTCTATTGTACAAAATGTGTTCAAGATATCTTTTCTAAGAATGTACATTCCAAACCCATCACATATCCACACTTCTAAATAAATGGAACTAAAACCTGAATTATCTAATTTTGAAGAGGCTTTCTATATTTGGGACTCTAAAGAATTGTTGTGGAGAAATAAAACTACTCGGAAGGTAATGTTACTTTGTAAAAATAATAATATTTAATAGGTGATGTAGTATCCCAAGGAACTAATGATGAAAAACAACCCAAATCATTTTATTAGGTTAGATTTTGGAAATTTTGAGGAAGAAATTTTTAAGGAGGGGAGAATCTAACAACATATAATTCTATCAATGTGATTTCCCTTATTTTTTTTATTTTATATAGTTTAAATAACATCAAATCACATAGGTAAAACAATAAAAATTTAATAGTGGTGTTTAGTAGTTTGATGGATGAAATGATGCACCTATAAGGGGATCCTTTCCAGGGCTTGAGTTTTTCCTATCATCACATTTCCACTCTCAATCATTTATGGCTCCACCCCTTAGGTCTCGGCGAGTTTGTGGCATGCTCCTCATATTTTGGAAATGTTGTGGTTTAATTACAGTTTTCAATGTCATTGAGGTTCATGTTTGTTGTTTCATGGGTTTGCAGGTACTCTGGCGGCTTTGTGGGTGGTTTTCAACAACAGACCTCTGTGGTGTCGAAGACTCATGATCTTTGGTGGGCTTATCATCCATGGAGACACGGTGAACTTTGTGGTTGAGTTCCAATCTGCTTTAGTTTGAGGTTGATGTCGTGCGTCTATCATGTATGATTTTGGTTGATATGTGGTCTCTTTGAGTGTGTGTGGTGAGATACATTTTCTTAGCTCGTATGTGGTGGGCGTGTTCCGAAGTGGATGTCTATGTATGCGGTTGTGGAGATAGTGACTAGATCTACAGCTTCATCCAGTGAGATCTGAAATTCTGGAGGTTGATTTTTGGTGATTCCCTTTGGGTTTGTTCCCTTGAATGCATTTTATGTCTTGTTGTTTGGATGATTTGGATTATTTTATGTTGGATGGCCATTCATCTCGCAGTGTTAATGTCATCGTGTGGTCTGCCCTGGTTCTACTAGTTTCCCTATGAATGGTGGATTGAGGGTCCGGTGCGGCGTGGTTTCCAGCTTGGTTCTGGATTCCTAGAGTTTTTGATGATTTTTTTTCGTTTCTTTTTTTTTTATGTTTTTGTGATTTTGGTTTTGGTCTCTTTTGTCTATGGTTCAAGGATCTGAATTTATTTCATCTCCAATAGGCTACTCCATATGAGGTTTAGGGCACCAAGTTTCCATGTTTACACAGATTTTTGGAATTGGATGTATGAGAGGTTATAGAGTTAGAAATCAGTTCCATGCCCATGCAATTTTTCATGGGTCATCATGTCGAGCAGCGATGTGAATTTGGAAGCTGGGATGAATTTTTTTTGATTACGGGGGGAGATATTCTTTTTTAGTTTGGATTAGTTTTTATCTTAGACTATTGGACCTTTGAAACCAAATTTTTATCTATGTCTTTGATGTTTTTTTGGGTTCCCCTCCTCCCTTAAAAGGAGGCCTATTTTAATAAAAAATAAATTTCATTCATAAAATAGAAATTTATAAATGATGAAAGTTAAAATAAAAAGTGTTTCTAGAAGTTAAAAAACCTATACTGATGAAGTAAAAACGTGATGATAAGAACAATAATATGACATTTATGAATAGTATACCGACCAATTGAGTAGTAACCTCACCCATGAATGTATAAATAATATTTAGGCATCTCATAAGTGAATTTATGATATAATTATATCATATTATAAGTAAGTGAATAATTTAAAAACTAATAATTATATTTTGGTATTTTTATAAGTCATAGATATTTAATTTCAATTTAATAATTAATAACATGATTTAAAAGAAAATTTATTTTAAAAAAAATATATTTAAAAATGAATATTTTGGTGTATTATGATTATATTATAATTTAAGGAACCCTTAGTTAATATTTTAGATTGTTTTAAAATAAGTTATAAATATAAAATCAGTATTTTTCAGTAAATGACGATTTAGATTAAAATTAAATCTTTCATATTTAAATAAATTATTTAAATAAAATGGAGTTAATTTTCTAATTATAAAAATTAAAAAAATTATTGTGAATTTATGGTATTTTTTAAAATAATTGTCTTTTTTTAATAGTGATATATGATAATTTACGGTAATTAAATTATAATCCAAATACATGAATTGAAAACAGCATGCATGATTTAATAACCTGAATTTAGAAAAAATCATCATTTTAATTTATATATAGTGATATATATCAAACTATTCATAGTATTATGCAAAAATAATAAACAAATTAATACAATATTTAAAAAACCCCCCTATCCTCTACTATAAATAACACCCCTCACCACCCCTTATCCTTACACCATCCAAGCATTGGTCCTGGTAAAATATATTCCCAAACAACTCTCCAATCCCCTTGACAATTTCCATGATCTCTTTTTCTCATCAAAAGACCAAAAAAATCCCCTTAAGAAGGTTCTCAAGGAGAACAATACAAGAGGTAAAAATCCTCTTTATTTTCTTTTATTTTCATTTCAATTGATTTTAACCTCTTATCCTTCCCTCACCTACCCTATCAAAAGAGACATGTTAAATCCATTATTATTTATATATTGGATTGATATCATGATAACATAATATAAATCATCAAACTCCATTCTATATCTATTGTATTCTATATATGAAACCATCACCCGTGATGTGTCAATTTACCGACATTATGGATGATGCATTTTCATTTTACATTAACGCCTTCAAGGTTGGTCATAAAACCATAATTATTGTAAAACCATATTTCATTTTACACATTATAAATTATTTAGTTTTTTGTAACTAATATATATATATATATATGATATTAACTAGTAAGACAAAAATATTTTCTATCGATAAAAAGACCACCAAAATGATTTAAATGATTATCATTGAAGTTTTATCTAATGAATCATCCACATTCCTAAGAAAAAAATATTAGAATAATTTAAATTATGTATGGTCATTAATAACATGAAATTCCAATTTTAATGAGTTATACTCATTCCAAAAAAACTTCATTACTTATAAAAAAGGGAATTGACCATGAAAACCAAGAAAACAATGCTCCCAAACAATGAAATGAAGCTCTATAACTATTCGATATAGTCATAAATAAATTAATAAAACTCTAATGAATCAAATAAATAAATAAAAGTTTAGAAATTAGTTATCTAATTAATTTTATTTGATTATCCAAGACGTTAACATCTAGTGTAGAACACATTCATACATAAGGTAATAGTTTCTTCTTGAACCTCCATTTTTAATTCAGGTTACACAATCAATATCTTTATTAAGAACCCGTGTTTTTAGAATGGGTCAAAATCATGACCCTATTTGAATTTTTTACTTGTTTCTAAAGAAACTGAAGAAAATGGGAAGTTTTTGGAAATTTCAGACTATAAGTCATGTACATTAAGTACACTTCGTGTATCTGTTAAGCAATTGGCCGTGTGCTCTCCGAGTACATGCTATGTGATGACCATGTATAAATTTCATACTACAAGACATGTAGTTTTAGACACACCGTGTACCCGTGACTGTGTGGAGGCCATACATGGTGTGTAGGCCTGTTGGTCGTGTAGATTTGTTTAACCAAGTACACAATGTGCCCCTCCTAGACACACCGTGTAGTCTGGCTGTGTATGAAAGAAATACATGGAGTGTGAGTAAGTCGGTGAGGAAGGGAAGAAAAAAAAGTACACATTGTGTACCCCTAGGTACACGCCATGTACTCCTGTCGGTGGTTTTTGGAAAGTAAGTCTGCAGAATTTCAGCCACCAAATGAACAGTTAAATGATATACATGGCGTGTAGTCAAAAGTACACACCATGCAATTTATTTTTTTCACTAAAACAGACAGTAGCATCGTTTTTGAGGCAGAACACACCTTTTGTCACTAGTTTCGTGAACCAAGCCAGCCAGAGCTTCAATCTCTTCCTGGTTCTTCATCTGATGTCGGTTTTGAACACCAATTGATGCATTGGAACCCCGTTGGTAAGGCCTCAATTAATTTTGAGATGTTTTGTTTGATTTTTTTTCTAGAAAAAGTAATATGGGTTTGAATGTTTTTGACACTTTTGTAGATATACTGTGTTTTAGATCGAATTGGAGGCTATTACCAGAGGAGTATCATTGTATTAGTCTCAGGTAGGTGGTGCATACCTCATTTTGTGTTTTCGTGGTCATTTGGGTGGCACAGCCTTCGGTGTGTTTTAGGGTATTTTTAGCAGGACCTATTTTATCTTTTGTTTCATGTTGAATTTATTATTGGACCTATGGGATGCCTTTGGGTATGCCATGTTACTAGTTTTGCTTGAGCGGGGCCGAGCGAGGGGTCATCGCTCATTGGGGCATTTTGGTCATGGGATAACAAAATGGTTATATTTGATTTATATTGTTATAAACTATTGAGTTTAATTTATTAAGTCTGATATAAATTTTTAGAGGCATTCAAGACCTCAGTGTTGTTGATTGTTAACCGTTGGGTTAGGGAAATTCAATTTTTTAGAATTTTTTGCCTGTTTATTCTTTTCTATTTAAATATGTTATATATTCAATTATTGAATTGCATCTGCTAGACCATTTGGGCGGGGTTGGGCATGACCTAGATATTGTTGAGTGATGCTGATCATTGGTTAGAATTTTCCAGGGTTACTTTGGGTGGTTTTGACCATGAGATTGGGCATTATGGAAGTCGGCTTGAGGCAGTACGACTGTAAGATTGGGAATGGCCTGTGTTACTTGGATGGTGAGGCCATTAGACTTGAGCGGCGTGGTCGTAGGGAAATGGGGTGTCAGATGTGTGGTGGCTTAGGTATTATTTTGGTGATTACCACTCACCCAGAACATTGAGTAGTGTGCACACAAAGATACTTTGTGATGAGGTGATTTTGACCAGTCATGTGGGTAGAGTCCCACATAGATGTGATTTAGGTACTTTGGTTTGGGGTTATTTCCATAGAAAGCCAAGTGGGAGGTGATGAGACTTCAGGGGATAACAATGAGGCTATTGGGTAGGGGGATGAGGCTCACCATTATTTGAGGTCAGATATCGTTGTCCCTCTATGTAAATTTTTTGGGGGTAGACATCACTGACGCACAAGATATTTATTTGAGGGCTTTGGGGACAGGCATCGTTGTTCCTCTGGGTTTCTTCCTGGGTGTGCCTTTGAGAAAGTCGGTACTTGAGGCACGAGGTGTCATGAGGCACAAGGTGTCGGAATAATATTCTTGGGAATGCCTTTGGGACGTCGGTACATGAGACATGTGGTGTTAGGTGGTACATGGTGTCGGGTTACAAGACATGGATTCTGGAATTGGCTGAAGCAGGTGACACTCTATGGTGGCTGCTGAGCACCAGTGGAGTTAGTGTTTATTTGTGCATTGTTCTGTTTACTACTTTCCTTATAAATGAATGCCTGCATAAACACTTATATTAGGTACCCACCGTTGGGTGGTATCCTATAGATATTTGTCTCACATCCTGCACGGGACCTTCGGGATGCGTGCAAACTTTATGGATTTACATGCATGAAAGAGGCCCGCTTGAGGATCTAGGTTGCGTTAGTTTTTTCATGGAGATGGTATGGACTTTGAAGTCATACCTAACAGGAGTTACTATGTTTCGTTTCCTTTTCTATATCAGCATTCTTATTTGTTGTAGCTACAGTTGGTTATCCATTGGCGCCTTTTTATATTCAGATATGTATGAACTACTTTGGATGCCTGAGTTATTGTTCAGTAGTAGTTACATGTTATCAGTAGGCTGTAGTGTTTATTTCTTTTAGTGTTTTTATATTTATTGCTTCTGGTATTTATTTATATTGAATATGCTTCCACTCTAAGGGTCTGGTTCGAGTCTACTGAGTCATTTATTCCGCTGCATCATTACTGTTATATTTGGACTAGTACCATTATTATTATCTTCTGAGAGGGCATAGCCTTTCCAATATTCCTATCATTCTCTCACTGCTATTCAGAGGCCTCTGGTGTTCGGGGAGGTTTTCTTAAGGTAGTATCACAAGACCCTTTTAGAACTGTTTGTGTGGTTGTTCGGGTCCGGTTCGTTACCAAGTGGTATCAGAGGAGTTCTTGACTAGGATTTAGTAGTAGCGTTTTACTGGATACTAATGAGATTGAGACTTATCCTTTATTCATGATGGTTTACTATTTGGGATATGGTTGACTGGAGATAGGTTGTTACTAGAACTGTGTTTCTAGCTTGTTCTTGGGTGCCTGTATCCCCAGGTATGAGGGATTGACCAAGTTTCCATGGGTGGTAATTGTTGTTTGCTTTTACTCAGATTACAATTTATATGATTTCCACCTCAGTGGGTCACTTGGTTTGTGATGTTATTTATTATGATATGTGACCTTTGACTTAGTGTGGTAAGGGATAACTAAACCTTTCCCTAGTATGGCAAGGCTCATTTTCTTGGATTTTGATGGGAACATTTTTAGGGTATTTCGATTTCATTTCTCCATGTATGCTTTGTGAAGTGATAATACCATGTGAATAAAAATAAATTTCCTTGCTTTATATGCTTTGAAATATAAAATTTGTGAAATTTGTGATATAATTCCTTATTTTTGAAATGTGTTATGCCTTGTTTTATATTTTTTGTAGAATTTCATGTGGATGGATATTTGGGTCTGGATCTTATGAGAGCACGCATGTAATTAGTTGAATTGATTTTGATCACCATGATTGGGTGACTCAGTCGTCAGTTTGAGGCAACGTTAGTTTTCAGGATCGACGTGGCCCGAGCTACATTTGATACTTGGCTCGGATAGGGGTGGGTAAGGAGGCCATGAGGTCGGGATGCCGTGGGGCATGGGTCGCAGTGGGGGAGAGTAAGTGTAGTAGTTATGCACTAACTTTTATTTCTTTCTTATCTGCATTGAATATATATTGTTATATATATATATATATGGGTTGTATGAACATTTATGGTATTCAACGGGTTCCATTTTGGGTGACTCAGATGGAGCGTCAGACAAGAGATCGTATAGTGTCACAGGTGCAGGATCAGGATCATGATCTGGTACAAGAAGAGAATGAGTTGCGGGTACATGCTCAAGGACAAGATCTGGTTTAGGATCTAGGTTAGGCAGGGCAGCAGTCGGGTTTGTAAGCATTCAGGCCAGGGCTCGACGAGCAGCTCCAAGCTATCCTAGTGTGTGTCTTGCAGGGGATCAATAGAGGAGCGCAAGGTACAGATCCATCTATGGAATATCTGACGCGAGAGTTTTAGTCGCATTACCCGCCAGTTTTTCAGGGTGAGGGTGGTCCGTAAGAGGCTGAGAACTAGATAGAGAGTATGCAGATGATATTCGAGCAGCTCGAGACGCCTCTGAGGTATAGAGTCAAGCTGGCGACCTACATGATGCAAGGACTGATGATGCATTGGTGGGATGTACTGGTTCAGGATCGTAGGAACGAGAGACTGGCATGGAAGGACATTGAGGACAGGTTCTTTGAGCACTTATACCCAGAGACACAGAGAGAAGAGAGAGATCGGGAGTTCTTGAGTCTTCAGTAGGGAGACATGTCCGTAATGGGCTATGCAGCTACCTTCACATAGTGGTCTCTCTTTGCACCTGGTATGGTAAGCGATGACGGGGCTAGGGTGAGGCACTTCGTGGATGGATTAAGACATGCCATTCAGATCCAGGTGAATATTTTCAGGCTGGGATATTTTTCAGAGGCGGTGAATCAGGTTCACATAGTAGAGGGAAACCAAATAGATAAGCCTTAGGTTGGTCAGAAGACAGCTTCAGGTGATGTTTCAGACAGTAGGATGTGAGGAAGAGATGTGTTCTAGCAGGGCAGTTAGGCCAAGGACTCATCTCGACCACCTCATAGCTGTTCTATAGTGGTTTTCTTCCAGTGTGGACAGCCAGGGAATTTTGACAACCATCATGAAGGTACCAGGGAAGACGGTGGAATATGGATTTGGATCAGGATTGGTACCAGGAGAGGGTAGACGAGGTTTAGCTGTACGTGGAGGACGTGACGGAGACAACCGGATCCAGCTGAGGGGTCTGTAGATGGTGGCTGGAGCAGCAGCATAGGGAGTTCAGGCATCAAGCAGTCGTACTTCAGGCCAGGTGCACGCTGTGGAGCTGTCAGAGGCTAATCATGCTGGTGAGCCGATGATGGATAGAGGTACACCGCGGTGTGGTCGTTATTTCCATATTTACTTTTTGGCAGGACATGTAGAGGCATGTCCATTTTGAGAGCATTGGGTTCACAAGATATACGTGGACTTACTAGATTCTAGTTAGAGGGATTGGCACCATATTAGGTGCATGATATATATATATATATATATATGTATGTATGATGTGTGTAGCATCAGGGGAATCGAGGAAGTGGGTTACTTAAGGTGTCATTGGCATCAGGGCATTGTGGATGAAGGTTACTTGAGGTGTCATGGGAATCAGGGCATTGAGGATGTAGGTTACTTGAGGTGCTTTGGGCATCAGGGCATTGAGGATACTGGTTACTTGGGGTGCTAGGCGCCATGACTTCTTAGAGGCGGACACTAATGTGGTGCAAGATACATTGGGTTTTGGGAACAAAACTGGAGCACCAATGAGGTACAGGGGTGAAAATTCATCACAGAAGGACTATACGTCCCAAAAATAGCATAGTAAACCTTGTTGTCTTTTGATGAATTGAGACTGGGTTAGGTGATTCCTAGGGTGGGGAGCCCCTTGAAGAATTTAGCCAGGACCTTTGAGACTAGGGAAGTCCGGGATACATTGATCTAGATGGTATGTTTGGTTCCATCTCTGGGCTTCGTTTCATAGCTCGAGGATGAGCTATGTTAAGGTGGGAGATTGTAAGAACACAGGTTTTTAGAACGGGTCAAAATCCCGACATTGTTTGAATTTTTGACTTGTTTCTGAGGAAACTAGAGAAAATGGGCAGTTATTTGAAATTTCAAGACTAAACACCATGTACATTAAGTACGCACCGTGTATATGTTAAGCGAGTACTAGCCGTGTGATTGCTGATTACATGTCTTGTTATGACCGTGTAGAAATTTCTTACTACATGGAGTGTAGTTTTATACGCGTCGTGTACCCATGACCGTGTGGAGGCCATACAGGGTGTGTAGGCCTTTTGGCTGAGTGGATTTTTTTAACCAAGTACATGTCGTGCCCCTCCTAGACATGCCGTGTAGACTGGCTATGTATGAAATAAATACACGGAGTGTGAATAATTGAGTGAGGAAGGGAAGAAAAACCATGTACACGCCATGTACCCCTAGTTATATGCCGTGTACTCATGTCTGTAGGTTCTGGAATGTAAGTCGGCGGAATTACAGCTTCCAAATGAACAGGTAAATGATATACACGGCGTGTAGTCAAAAGTGCATGCCGTGTACTTTATTTTTTTTACAAAAACATGATGTAGCCTTGTTTTTGAGGTAGAACACACCTTGTGTCTCTAGTTTCGCCAACCAAGATGACCGGAGTTTCAATCTCTTCCTGGTTCTTCGTCCGATGAGAGTTTCGAACACCGATTGATGCATTAGAACCCCCTTTGTAAGGCATCGATTCCACTTGAGCTGTTTTGTTTGATTTCTGTTCTTGAACGAGTTATAGGGGTTTTTAGAGGTTTTGATTATTTTGTAGATCTACCGTATTTTAGACCAAATTGGAGGAAATTACCGGAGGAGTAGCATCATACACGTCTTAGGTGTGTGGTTTATACCTCATTTTGTGTTTTTGAGGTCATTTGGGTGGTGCGGCCTTCAACACATTTTTGGGTATTTTGAGCGTGACTCGTTTTATCTTTTGTTTCATATTGAATTTATTATTTGACTTATGGGATGCCTTTGGAAATGACCTGTTACCATTTTTTCTTGAGCGGTGCTAGGCAAGGGGTCGTATCTCATCGAGGCATTTAGGTCGGGGGAAGCCAAAATGGTTAGATTTTATTTATATTTTTATAAACTATTGATTTTAATTTATTAATCATGATATAAATTGTTAGAGGAATTCAAGACCTCAGTGCTTTTGATTGTTAAACATTGGGTTAGGGTAATTCAACTGTTTAGAATGTTTTTCATGTTTATGATTTTCTTTTTAAATATTTTATATATGCAATAGATGAATTGTATATGATGGACCCTTTGGGGGGTGTTGGGCATGTCCCGGATATTGTTCAATGATGCTGATCACAGGTTGGGCTTCGACCGGGTTACTTTTGGTGGTTTTGACCATGGGATTATGTGTCATGGATATCATCTTGAGGCGGTACGACTGTTAGGTTAGGCATGACCCATGTTACTTGGATGTCGAGGCCATCAGACATGAGCAGAATGGTCATAGGGACATGAGGTGCCAGATGTGTGATGTCTTAGGTATTATTTTGGTGATTACCACACACCTGGAACATTGAGTAGGGTGCACATAGAGATAATTTTTGATAAGGTGGTTTTGACAACTCGTGTGGGTAGAGGCCCTCTTAGATGTGGTTTATGTACTTTGGTTAGAGGTTATTGCCATAGAAAGCCACGTGGGAGGTGAGGAGACTTCAGGGGATAACATTGAGGCTATCAAGTTGGGGGCTGGGCCTTGCCATTATTTGAGGGATGATATTACTATACCTCAGTGTGCTTTATTTGAGGGCAGACATCGCTGATCCTCACACTATTTATTTGAGGGTAGATATCACATTCCATTCGGTTATTTATTTGAGGACAGGAATCACTGTTCCTCTGTGTTACTTCTTGGGCGTGACTTCAGGATGTCGGTACATGAGGCATATGGTTTTAGGAGGCAAAAGGTGTCGGGTTACTATTCCTTGGCATGCCTTTGGGATGTCGGTACTTGAGACACGCAGTGTTAGAGGGTACATGGTGGCGGGTTACATGACAGAGATTTCAGCATTGTCTGAAGCAAGTGACACTCCATGGTGGCTGCCAGGCACCAGTGAAGTTTGTTTTTATTTGTGCATTGTTATTTTTACTACTTTCCTTATAAATGCATGTCTTCTTAAACACTTATATTAGGTATGCACCGTTGGGTGGTATCCTACTAAGATTTGTCTCACACCCTGCACAAGCCTTCCAGGACACGTGCAAACCTTATGGATTTACGTGCAGTAATGGGGCTAGCTTCATGAGCTAGGCTGCGTTGGTTGTTGCATAGAGATGGTATGGACTTTGAGGTCTTACCTAGCTGGAGTTACTCTATTTTGTTTCCTTTTCTGTATCAGCATGATTACTTGTTATAGCAATAATTGGTTATCGATTGGCGCATTTTTATATTCAGATATGTATGATCTTCTTTGGATGCATGTGTTATTGTTCAATAGAATTTAAATGTTATCAGCATGCTGTTGTGTTTATTTTCGCTACTGTTGTTATATTTATTGTTTCTGCTGTTTATTGATATTGAATGTGCTTCCGCTCTGCGGGTCTGTTCAAGTCTGCTGAGTCAATTATTCCACTGCATCTTTACAGTTATACATGGACTAGTACCGTTATTATTATCCTATGAGAGGGTATATCCTCCCCACTATACCTATCAGACCCTCGCTAATAGTTGGCATCCTTTGGCATTCAGGGAGGTGCGCCTTAGGTAGTAGCACCTGACCTGTTTAGCACTATTCGGGTGGTTGTTCGGGTCCGGGTCGTTACATCTTTACGCAAATGTAAGACTTAATTATTTTTATATAATTCTTATAAATTATTTGTATATGTTACAAACTCATATATCCATATCATTTATTATTTATTTTATGGGATAATACATGTTTTATAAGGTTACCTTCTCAATTCTTCACGGTAACCACACCTGATTTAAGGGAACATCCAAATTTCCAACCCATTTTTAGGTACCATTAATAATCCATTTCAAAACAGGACATTTTATAAACTAAATTTTTTTTTCAATAAAAACTATATTTTGATCTTGTTTTTTTATACAAACAACTATTACAATTTTGAATAATTTTTTAAAGAACTCTTTATTGTAATATAAAAGGGTTATTACTCTAATGAATTTATCAATGAATTTTTTGAGTATTATAATCGATTGTAACACCTATATTTAATCTATGATTCTTTGTAATTGATATCTTATTATTATCATCTACTATATTTTCTAATGGGTTTATGATCATTTTGATTATGTATGGTCTATCTTGATACCATTCACTGTTTTACTCAGAATTGTTAGTGACTAGGTTTATAGATTGAGGATTGTTATTTACATTTCAAATTTATATAATGTTTAATTTAACCACATTCATACGAAAAATGAATTGGACTTATCAAGTGATGGTTGGGGCCCAATAAATCTCTTCGATGCATTGGTAGGTCTTATGAGACAAAACAGAAAAAGATTTTTCTGAGGCCTTAACCAATTATTCTTAGATGTCTTGGTGGTGAAATTATAAATATGTTTCTGATGTCTTTCATTATTTATTACCTCGTTTTCATAATAGTATTTGATAAATAATGTAATTATTCAACTAGTATAATATCTATGGTAAAGTTTCATGTGATTATCTATGTGAAATTATTTATCTCTATTTTATTCCTTCCATATTTTTCTCAATATTTTTTAATGTCATGTGTTCTTTTCATTATTCACCATTCCATATTTTATAGGGTTACTCTATATTACATACCCTTACTGCGAATTTGAGATCACCCATTTCTTATGTATTTATTTTTCCCAGTATGTAATGATGAATATTATGAATTACTTTTAGATATAATCTAGAAGTTATGGATGTTTCCAAAGTAATTTCTATATTGTATTTCCATTCAAGTTGTACTGTAAAATTTATATTGCTATCTGGTTTTCTAAAACTACTATACTATTTAGTCATTATGGATTATACTTACTTGTTTATTATATCAATTTAATGAATTAAGTGATGTGAGGTTGTTTGTTCATAAATCCTCATTCAAAGAATCTATCCCTTAGAAAAATGCAATACAATAATGCAAGAGTTGTCTCTCGAGGAGGTTGCAATTTGAGTTGAAAACTATCACTTTTGATTTTTTTGCTTTCCCCATAAAGAGAAATTTGGGGATTCAATTAAATGTTTCAAAAAATAATATAATATAATGTTAAAGAAAATAGAATTTAATTATAGAATCATAACAATAAATTAAGTAGGTTTAATGTCATCATTAAAATAGTGGTCGTAGACAAGCTTCAATCTTTCAGACACTTCCCACTTCCACGTTTAAAATGATCTCACCATTGAAATTATATATACACCACAAGGACCCCCATTTGATAATTGAAATTTTGATTTAAATCATATTAAGAACTAAATATCATAGTTGTCTTACCTATAGAAGTGACTCAATTACATAATTACTTCTATGTAATTGAATCTAATTGAAATCGTTATAGTCAAGAGTAAGACATCATCGAAGTATTTTAAATAATGATGTCAATTAATTTAAATAATAGTTGGAAGAACCATCCAAAAACACAGTTTGTATATATATATTAACAAGAAAACAACCGAATTTATTCAAATATATAAGTTAAATAGACATTCAAACTAAGATTTCATAATAATAGCATTACCAAGAAAAGATTTTAAGTCGGGCTTTGCTATCTGCAACCACTTGAGGATTATTCGGGAATCTCTTGAGCAGCCTCCATAATTTCTATGATCGAGTTGATGGAAGGGAACCTCTAAATATATATATCTCCAACCCACACTTTAATAAGAATGGTAGAGCCCATCCATTTTTATTTCACTTCTCTCTCACATCCTGGAGCATATTCAAAGGGTGGATGAGTGTGGTATTTATAGGCCAAATCAGTCGAAACTCATGGTTTCAATGTCTTTATTTTAAATTGAGTGACCATCATCACGATGTGAAATGGATTTTAAAATATTGAAATACCTCCGAGTTGTCCTCTGAATTCTAGAATCTCATGCAATTATAGTATGGAAAATTTCCTCCATTCAAGACATGAAATCCTGACTCATGACTTATATGTTTCTTTTATAGTGTGGACTGTCTTTAGGAAACATCCAGTACATCAATTTCATTTTGAACATATAATGACATATAATACCATTACATGACATGTAATAATTTATTTCAAGCTTTCCAACTCCTCTCTCTCACAATTCATTGTTGTGCTACATCGCATCACTCGCGGTGCAAAGTGTCCTTTAGTTGAAATCCTGGAATATATAATCCAATTAAAGAAATATAAAAGTATAGAGTTGCAATATTTTTACAATTTAGCTCAATAAATTTAATTATTCAAAAAACTATGAAATTATTCTAACATTACACTTTGGTGGTGGTTAAATCATTAAAATATATATGAAAACAGTGGAAATATTAGCTCTATCAGTAAGGCCCCGACTTCAACCAACTAGGGTCGGGTATCTATAGGGAAAAATGTTCTATTACATGAAATTGTTATTGAATATATAGAGGTTATTTGTTTTGTTTATTTTAAGATAAAATATTATATATTTTACCCAAGGGAGGCATATATAAAATTAATCATGATTAATTCTTTGATTTTGAAAAAAACCTTAACCGCATTGGTAACTTCTAAATTTTTAGACCCATAAAAGAAAAGAAATTAAATTAAATTCTAAATAACATGAAGATAATTTAATTTATAATATTACATATCAATGGGATAGTGTATATACCTCATAATAGAAATAAGTGGTGAAAATGGAATATGTATCAAGGATGTAAAAAATGAGATGACAAACCCTTACCACTTGTTTGACTTCCTTATTATATGTCTTATCCTCTGGTATAATTAATATTTATTAACTAAAAATACATTAAATAACCATATTTATATATTTAATAACATATATTATTTACATATAGTATTTTCAGACTCATTTATTATAAATACATTGATACAATCCATGTTTCATTTGACAATTATTTTAATTTTCATGAATGTTTTGGTTTAGTATTTTAGGGCCCTTTAATTTTATAATGGTATCATAGTATATATAATTTTAACCATGATATTATTAACATATATATTCATTATATATTTATTTTGTGTAATCTATAAATTTTAGAGATAAAATGGATTACGCCCTTCGTGAAAATGGTTTGTCATACATTTGCATAAACATTGTTTCCATTCTTCTCCATAGATGAAATGAAAGGAAAAAAAAGTTAATTAACAATTAAATAATAAATATTACATTATATATCATTTATATTAATAAAATAATTCATTTTTATTATCTGTATAAAAATAAAATGAAAATTGAATCACATCTCTACGTGGAGGTGGTAGTCCACACCTATGCACGAGCGACATTATCATATCTCTCATAAAATGTAAAGTATGAAGGTATATGTGAAATGATAATTCCATAAGTATACTAATATAATAAATACCATATAGATATGTCAAATACATAATTAAATATTTCCTTTAATGCTAGTGATAGAAAAAAAATATCATCTGTCCGCCCGATTATAGTCCTCCATACACATGAATGATGATTTGTTAATCCATTTTATGAATTATGGGATGATTATAAGTCATTAACTTAACATAAAATCATCTTATTGTATGAAATATACTCATTATATTATAAAATCATAATTTAATAAGAACTTATATAGTTTTAGGATGATAAAAATAAAATTCTCTGTTTGGGGCATTACCTCTTTTTTAGACAACATATTTTGGTTCTCACCAAAATCTATCATAGGTTTGATTTATAATAAAAATAAGGATTCAAGTATCAGAATAGGGAGATAAGTAATTTATTTTTGAATAAATTATCTAAAATAATGATTTTTTAATTGTGTTTTTAAAAGGAGAGAGGGTCCTTTTATAAGTGAGGTGAGGGGCACACTTGTAATTTTCAACAAAAAATGGTTTACCCAGGTTTTTTACTTGTTAAAATGCTCAAAATGGGTCATTATTGACAATATAAGATATATGATCAAAATATGGCCATAAAAGTGGTGTTGGAATGATTTATGTCATTTTTAACCCTTATCATTCTTGTTTTACCACGGGTAAATCTCATTTATACCTAAACCATGGAAAATAAGTTTTACTATTTTTATAATTTATTATGGTCAATAAATAATTTTACCATATTATGTAATATATATTATTATTATTCCAAATATCTAATACATTTTTTTCATATTTAATTCATATATTGGGAAATATTTAATTTAACATAAATATAGCATATGCGATAAGAAAAAAAGTTTTCAAAGGGAAAATTTTCAAATGATTACAAATTTATATATCAAAATAAAATATAAATTCATTAAAATAACCTAAAATGGATTAATAAATATATTATTGATTTAATTATTCTATAAAATCCACTTTATAATATTTTTTATTTTTTTATAGGCTTTAATAGAAATTACAATTCTTAATAAAAACAAGTATTTTTAAATATTCATTGAAAATATTATCTTTTAAAAAAATTCTAATAATTTCTACCGAATTTATTTTTTGAAATTATAAAATAAAAATTTATTTTATATTAGTTAAATAATTTTTCAAAAGGTGGTAAAAAATTAAATTAAATTCTATGTGAAAAGCGCAACTACAAAATATTTTTAAAAAATACTCTTTTTTGGAAAACATTTCTTTTGCATTATAATTAATCATTTTTAATTTATTGTAAATATATAATCATTTATTTTATCTGAAACATGTGTACGACATAGAATTTAATTAATTTATTTAGTATTATTCATATCATCCAACTTAACGACTATGTTATAATGGAAATGTTTAATTTAATATATTTCAATAGAGTACCATGAATCATTTAAACCCAGTTTAGTGTGCATTGGAAGCTATTAAATTGATTAATTTTATCTAAAATTAATAATTTTATAATATATTGCGGTGTTAAATTATCTTATTTTATTGGTTTTTAATTTCATATACCCTATCAAGTAAGATGTTCCCCTTTTAAAATAATGGGTTGTTACATAGAATAAACACCCTGAGGGATTTTCCAGGGGTTATTCTTACTCTAAATGTTTTCATTACTATTGACTTAGTTAATAATGGTAATCCTATTTCAAAAACCTCTTATTGAATGTCTTAATTATAATGTATTTAATTTAAAATAATTATAGTAATTTTTTGGTAAATGATTCATTTTTCCTAGCACTTCCTCTTGGGGTGATAAAATTTTATATATTAAAAATAATTATAGTTTAATTATGTGATTAATTGATTATAAATACATGAATAACATCATAGGTATGTACAAGTTTCTATTACCTCATATCAATGATTTGATTGAATTTCTCCATGGGGAAAATTAATTTTCAAATATTAATACTAGGAAAGGGTACAATTAGTTGATGGTGACGGAGGAAAATATTTCTAAGAGTGAATTTGGTAATAGATATTTTTTTATGAGTTTTTGGTTATGCAATTTGGGTAGTTTAATACTTCAACTAGTATCCAAGATCTTATTAATTGAAATTTCCATTAAAAATTGGATATGATTTTTATTTTTTTTATTGATGATATTTTGGAATAATCATAAATTGATAAGGATTATAAAAGAAAACTAATTATTGTTTTCTATACCCTTAACATAAATAAGTTATATGGAAAATTTAGTTAATATAAATTTTGGTTGAAACAGATTTTATTACATGGGAAAATTGTTTCTAAAGATGGAAAAATGGTTGATCCTATTAAAACTAATGTTGTTGAAGATTTTAGAGGACCTCAAAATGTCCCAAAGATTCAAAGATTTCATGGATTAGATTGTGACTACATGTAGTTTGTTGAGAACATTTCAGGATTTTATATCCCATCAAATAAGATTTCTTTTAAAGTAGTAAAATTCAGTAGGATTATATTGTGTGATTGATGTTTCCTAGAACAAAAAATAATATTTTTGAATTTTGCATTTTTTATCATTCACATAAGAAATAATAAATTTTTCTTTAATAGTGATGCATATTTGATGGTGATTGGATGGGTTGTGATGTTAAATGATCAAACAGTATCTTGTGATTTCTATTAATTGAAACCTCAGGAGATAAAATTTCCTACAAATGGTCTGGAACATGATAGTTTTGTTTCCTTATTAAAATCTAATCACATATTTTATATACAGTAAAATGTAAAATATTTACTCAACATAAATGTTTGTAATATATATATATTTGAACTAAAAGAGGTGAACACGAGGAAAAACATGTCTTCAACTAAAAAAGGATTATTATTACATAATTACTTACCATCCATGAAAATAATATAATGTCTCATATGATTTGAGTCATAATGTTAATTCATCATTACCCAAAATACATTTATAATATAATCCATTTTTAAATTATATGATAAATTATGGACTTAAAATTGTGCATTCTCAGACTTCCACTATATTGTTTCAAGTGTAACTAGAGTCATCATTTTCATTTGTAAATAATAATCGTTGAAAAAAAGTCTATGATTTGCAATAGAATGTGAAACTGGTAAAGAAAGGTATGTTTCCAAAACATAACATTTATATGGATGGTTTTTTAATATTTTTTTAAAAATTATGACTTCTAGATATCTCTATGTTATAAATACATTTGATGGGTGATGCTCAAAAATTTCCCTCTTCTGTTCATCTCGGTAGGACTATGATGTTCAAATAATATTGGGAGTTTTACTAGTGGGATTAAGTGAAGAAATATATAAATGAATTTACGATGAAAATTTTTACATTTAAATATTTTAATGTCAACTAAATACCATTGAAAGGGATACTATAGCCCTTTCATGTTTTGGAGTAAAAATCGGAAAAAATTTCAATGAATGTTATGGTTTTGTTGAAAAATTGATCTATAATAATCTGATTTGGGTTATTATAGATCAATAAACTAAATTAGTACATTTAAAACTTATTTGAGATACAACGTCATTAAATATACTTTTTAGAATCTCCCTCAAATATAAAATGATATTATATGGATTTTCTATCTCCATTGTATTTATTAATGATACCAGGTTTACAAATAATTTGTGGAATGTAATCCAGAAGTAGTTGAGTACTAAATTAAATATCAATAAATAATTTCATCCTCAATCTGATGGATATTCATTGTAAATAATTCATACTATAGGAGAAATTCTTCGAGTTTTTTTAGTGGATTACTATGAAAGATGTGTTCAAAATTTTTCATTAGTATTATTTCCTTTTAATAATATTTTTCATTGCATTATACAGACAGATCATTTTAATAAATTATATATAAATAATTATTGTACTCTATGTTTTGGCGATTTAGTTGGTGAAAGGATGATTTTGGAACCATAGTTGAAAGGGGATATCGTTTTGATTGTAGGTATGGTTCAACATCACATGGTATAAACCTAATATTATGCATGATTTTTATGTATATAACTAGAGGAAATATCATTCATTCAAGGTATGAGATCTTTTCACCTAAAATTACCACCATGGAAATGTTTTATACATTATCATAAAATTTAAGGGTTTTTCCATGGTTCATTACAAACTATAAAATTATTGAGAATATTGCATCAGTTACATATCGAGTAGCCTTTCTTTTTATTTTATCTGAGGTACATGATGTGTTTCATCTTTCACTATAAAAGAAATATTTTTAAGATTCATCTCCTATTTCGAGACTTTAAGTAGTGTATTAAGAATAGAATCACACATATGAGGAACACAAGATTTAGATTCTTGATTGTAGAATAATTTTTTTTAAATAAGGTGATTCATCATGTAATGTTTTTTATAAAACCCACAAGTTTAAGAATAAATGGGGGAATTAGAAAATGCTAAGAATGAAAAATATCCCCAATTTTTGATGTGATGAAAAAGAATATGGATGAAATTTTCAAAAGGGGTGAAGAATTTAAAAAAAAATATTATGTGAATATAAAATCAATTTCATTCCTCATTTATATTCATGAACATAATTTTATTTATTTATATTAATTATAAATATAAAAATTATTTTTTCAATAAAAAATCAAACAATTTTTTTCTTATTAAATAGATTTCATATATTATATGATTTCATATTGAAGCCTAAATTAAAAAAATTAGTTTTCCTAATTTAAAAAATGATATTGTTTTTCGAATAATTATTACAAAATTATATTAGAGTGAATTTTTGTGTATTTTCTAAAAAGTGAATTTTTGGTGAATAAAAAAAAGTAAAAAAATAATTTCATTGATGTATTTAATAAATCAAATTAGACATTGTAATTATTTGAAAATATTATTGTATTTGTATTATTAAATATAATATATTAAATTTCATAAGAGTAAACATTACACTTTATTTTTTTGTAAAAATATTTTGAAACATAAGAATTCAATTTCTTGAAAATATTGTTGCATCTAGTCATGAGGATTTATTTTTAAAATAAATTTATTTCATTGGTCAGAATTGAATTTGATAAAATAGAAACTATATTTGATTTAAAAAATTAAAATTATTAAATTATTTTACTTTTATTTTTGTTCATTATTAAGAGTAACAGTGGTAAAAAAACTCAGTTACCATGATAAGAGTCAACAAAGTTAAAAGGGTGTTATGTTTAATCATTATTATTAAAATGAAGTAAAAACATGTCTAAATAATATTATTAAATATAATATAATCAATTTCATAAGACTAAACATGTCTTATAAATCACTAGGAAATTGTCCCTCCCCCCCTATTCTCTTATTTTCACTTCAAGAGCCTTATAGATCATAATATACCAACCCCAATAACTATATAAAATCTCCCTATATTTTCTATAGGTATGTTTTTATTCAAAATATATTCTATGAATTCTTTACCCTTAAACCAAATGTCGTTTTCTCTATAGGAGGAATAGATGTTAACTATGGGTTTTTATTAATTTCTTCTTTTATCTCTTAAAATAAACTAATATTAATTGTGATATAATAACATAATTGTCTCCCATATAAATAAATTTTATTATGGAAATGTTATATACCATATTCATTCTCTTATTTATCAAATTGAAAATGAAAACATCATTCAGGCATACATGCCATGTACCGCCACCCTAAGACGATGTATTCAGTTTTCCATTACCAACATTTATATCTGGTAATTATAATTGATACAAATGAAAAAAAATCATATATATGGGATATAAAATTTATTATTAATTTTTAACAAAATATTCTTTTTCTTTCATTAGTATTAAATGAAAAATAAAAACATATGTGTACGTGCGAACTACCTCCTCATAAACTAATGTATTTTATTTTTAGTCACCACCACAGAAGGTTTGTATACATAAGTGGGTTTAGATAAATAATATTATATTTATGATATAATAATAATTATTTGATGATAAAATATACATACTCTTTCTCTATCTTTTCCATTGAATATGTAAATGTTACTCATTGGTTTTTAAAAACTATCGTTTATATGTTATAACATAATTTATTTTTCAAAACCACCGTTTATAATTTTTTATAAAAGTAAAATTAATGTAAAAAATGATAGATATATCATTATTAAGATAATAGAAATTATATATTAACTAACCAATTGACCATTTTTATATGATCCTAATTTCTTCAAAACACTTGACATGAACTTCATTGATAATGTAATTTACTACTTCATGGTTTAAATTATAATATAAGAAATAATAAACATAAAAAAGTTATTCATAATTAAAATAAATAACATAAGTTAATTATTTCTGAATATAAATAATATATTTGACTATTTTTATTCATATTACGAGACACTTTACAATAAAACAACATTTTAAATATTTTAAATATTTATCGTGTAAATCATTTTCCTACTAGTCTATTTATTTAAAATTATTTTATGGATGTATATATATTTACATAAATAAATTATAATAGAAATTTTATGCATTATTTTATTTTATTTTCGAGGTTATCAAAATAAACCATTTGATATATTTTATACATAACATTTTGTTTTTATTTGGTAATTAAAAAAACAATTTTTTGTTTTAACATATATAGTTTGAACATTTTCTCTTACATCATATAAATTATTCCTTAAAAATGTTACTCTATATTTATTTTATTAAAATTTTTCTATTCCCTCTATTTTAAGTCGTTTTAATTCTTATGTGTTTTCAAAAGGAATACGTATTTCTATACACATTGGAAAATGGAAAGTTCAGTATTACCCTTTCAAATGCATTTTTAATGTGTTTAATGAAAAATGGAAAATCATAAAAAATGATTTTTCATCATATAGAACATGATAATTACAGGCTATGATGGTTGAATCTAATACAACATAAACGATGGGTGTGCCTAATACCATTTATATGATGGGTGAGTTTGATATAGATCTATAATGAATTGTATAACGATCCTCTTAATCTGGGGAAATATGAAGAAAATTAACTGGGGAGGTATCTTTGATGTATTTAACTCGGATCTATTTATTTCTAACATAAATAAAAATATGTTAGGAATAAAATATTCTAAGATGAAAACAATGTTTTCTATTCCCGTGCAATAGGTTTTAATGGTTCTATTTGAGAAAAAAGTGTTTTCCACATGGGGATATGATTTATTATATTAAATCAACGAATAATGTGAAATTTTTAAACAATTTATAGGTTTTAATTAGTTTCACTAGAATAATATATTTATCTTTTTTATCCCCTACTCAACTTTTTGAGCACATCAAATATTTTCAAACACTTTATGGATGAGTAAGAATAATTATGAAACAAATTTGAAATTTATATATATCTTTCCTGGAAAGACAACAAGTTTCATTATATATGTTGTATATAGTTTAAAAAATATATTCATAGTGGAAGTTTCTACAATGTAATATATGGGTTTGTTATTAATTGTGATGATGTAATTTCTTACAACAGTAATACTAAAAGATTTTCGGTAAGGTAAAAAATTTGAATTCTAGTATAAAAATGGAAGAATATATAATGTATTAATGGATTTTCCATAGCTGTCTCTTAGGAAATAATCAGATGAGGTGGTCACAATGTCTTCTAAATACCCTTAAAAGATATTTATTTTTTATTTTATAATTTTACTTCTATGGAATTTGATTTTTTTCATTATCCCTTGCAGTATTGAACATTTTATTTCTCATTTCCACCTTATTCAAAGTATAAATAGTACACATTTCTATATATCCTAGTTTTGGAAATTTTTCAAATTCTTGGTTTATATAATAAGAAACATTTTTTAGGTAAACTACATGAATTAAAATGCTATACTAAACCAATAATTATCAACTATATTGTGAACTGTATTATCTGTAGCAATCATTAAAAATGAAATTATTTAAAATAAAATATGGATTTACCATTGAAATGTCTTTATTATTTCTTATATGTATATTTTAATACATATAAATTTAGATCAATATAAGTCATTATAATGTAATATTTAGGAACATCAAATTAATTGTTAGAAAAAATTATTGATCCTTCTTTTTTAGATGTATGTTATCAAACATTTACATCACTTTGGCCTCATCAAGGGGGAAATTTAGGTCTTCCTTATCCTTTAGAAATAATAGGCTGTTATTTCAGATTATTCACAAAAAAAAGTTTTTGATATCAACAATTAAATTTTGTAACTATAATACACCTCAGATATGAGTCATCTTTAGTCTATCTTCCTGAATTTTGTGCTCTTCATTAGTTATTTTCCCTTATTATTGTCTACATGAATATAAAATATATATAAGATCCTATAAATGAATCTACAATAGTCCGAAACTTTATTATATATCCATTTCTATGAGTTATTTGAATAAATTCATTTAAAATAAATAAAAAATATATTGATATTATTATTTAAACACATAAAATTTTAGAGGTACATATGTTTTTAAAAAAATTTCTTATAGTCATCTAATTAAAGTATAACTATATGTTGTATAAACAAGTAAATAATTTTATCTTGATTTTTAAGATTAACCAACCACACCCTTTCAAATATATAAAATTTAATTAAAACCTTCATAATATGCATACATAAAAATAATGTTTAACTAGAAAATAAAATTAAAATTTCACTCAAATACAAATCATATTTCATGATAACCATAATGGATATTTTTATAAGTTAGATAAGTATTCAGATAATTAACTCTAGAGGGAATGTTGTCAGTATCTCTATTTTCATGATCATTTGGATTTTATATAATTCACTAGATTCTATAAAAAATAGAAACACATTATAAATAGAATGAAATATCCCAATATAGTTTTGAAACACTAAAAACTATATCATAATAACTATTAAATCACATAATAAATTCATGGTCCATCAAATAGTTCAATATGATGGTTTATTGTCTCTTTACTTAGTAAAAAAAATTGACTGACAGATACATTGTATTGTTCTAATGGGGTTGATGATTGGTTACCAATATTGAATTTAGTATTTTTTTTTATGTTAAATAATACTTCCCATTTCCCATACTAATCATTAAATTTGGATGATTCATATCTAGAGTATCATCAAATTACAAGATCTCAATATAATTTTCTCTACATGCTGTTATTGAAAAACAAAATAAAAATCATAATGTAAAAAAATCAACTAATAATATCCTATATAAAATCACTATTAATATTTAGAAAATAAAACTGAGGATAATAATTCCAACAAAAATCTTGATTTAATATAGTTCAATAAGGATGAATAAAATTAAAAAGTGATTTAAAAAATATTGAGAAAATAAAAAAAATAACCTCTTTTAATGATTAAAGGATTTTCAGAAAATTAGAGGTCATAGAGTAATCCATGAACATTATTTTGAAAATCTTATAAAATTATTTATTCATTGTAATATTTAATTCACTAACATCCCACACATTGTAATAATGATATATTGTTTCACAACATGGATCCACCTAGTATTCATGATCTAACAAAATCAATATTCTCTCATCATAATGCATTCGTAACCGGATAATAATTATGAAATTTTATCATCTTACATTAAATATTTGTAATTATACATTTTTCAGAGAGAGTTATATTATGTAAGGAACTATTGTGAAGGAATTTAGTAAAGTTAACATAAGTACTGATAGAAATGGTGTCACTTCCTTGTTATTTTATGCATATATCGTTATAGCAATTTATTGGTATACAAGATTATATACAAAAAATTGGCCAATATCATCATTTAAATGATTCATTCACACAACCTAAAAATTATGTCACCATATAAAGATCACATACAAACAACATTAACTGTTGTTAAAAAAAATTGACAATTGGGATACCCACCAATAAACAATATCACTATATTAGGTTGAAATAAACACAAAAGTATTTAGATTTTACCTTATGAAGATACAACATATGAAACATTTTTGTTTTTAATTCCATGAAATACAATAATACTCTAATTCCTTAAAATATTTAAATCTCAATCCTTTTAATTCGAAATTGAATTTCCATCATATACACAACATGTAATATTTTACATATATATTATAAAATTTTCTTACGTACAGTGTATTCGTAAATGGGTATTGAAACTAATTCCAAAAGTAAAAGAAATCTAAATTATTACCACCCCTGTGAACATGATCCATGAGAAAAGTGTTTTCTCAGATTTATAAATATTGTCTATGAATGAAGAAATTTTTTCCATGAAATAGAATGCACTGATAAATTTTCAAAAATAAAAGAAATATTATCATGAAAAAATTTAAAATTCATTTTTTATACAATATCCATATAGTCGAAGCATAAATTCTTATTGTAGGATTAAACATGGATTCTACAATACAAAATGAAACATAATCATGATTCTTTGAATATTATGAAACTGAACTCTTTCCATGAATGTAACACATTCCAAATATACTCTTACTGTAAAATATTATACATAAAATATATTTTCATGTATATTAATAATTAAAAAAATCATGGTAAAACAATCCATGGATAATATTTTAATGACACATTTGATGATCTCAGTAATAGCTATCATGTATACCCCTTGAAGATTATTTATATTCATACACATTGGTACACATAAAATAATAATTAATTTTTTATTGATTTAAAGTATAAGAGACCCTCATTAATTCCATGTTAATTATTTTTATAAAATAATCTTTCTATTATAACTTCAATCAGAAATTATAGTGATTCTCATACTTTTGGTTAAATATAAACAATATCACATCAGAAGATCCCCAGTCTTCCAAAACTATTTTAAAAGATGTTATAATACCTTTTTAATATCAAAATTCATGGAATGAATTTGAGTTTTACCAATGGGATAATATCATACTCATTTTATCTTTGTAAATAAAATTCATTAATGTGGGAATTAATAACTTGTACAATGATTATATCTTCTTCAAATATTTCCAATATTGTAATATAAATTTAATATCTCTTAAAATAAAATAAGTTTATATTATAAATTTCATAATGTGGCTATAAAATAAAATCAATGAAAACCATTATTACCCTTACTAAAAATATTTCATTATTAAATATAAAAAATTGATTTCTTAAACATATAATGGGGATTCTAACCATGCTAAAAATGAGTTTCATATATTAAAAAGACACTATCATAAATAAAACAATTCATGAATGTTCTATTCTAATATAAATATGACATCATTAGTAATAGGTAAGATATATATTAATAAAATCCAATTTTCATCAAAACACAAAATATGTGAACAATTATCACTATAGTTGATTCCTTCACCCTCTTTGTATCTGTTATATTATAATCATTTCTTATTTAGAACAATATTTCCAAAATTATCTAAATTTTTCTGAAAAATGTGCCTTTTATCAATGAATTATTGGCCATTATGTGGACATATAGTTTCCTATACCATATTTAATCTAATCTAATTTAATTCATTTTTGATGGACTAACCCAAAATATTGTTTATTCAAGAATTAAAGGATAGTTTGGTAAAATCTATGAAATGAATATATATTTCGTTGATAAAATTGTTAATATAATTTAAAGTTTTGATGTTGGAATTTATGTCTCTATTCATTTTCTATATATGTTGTTATATTTTAGTCCTATATACCTTAGTATTATAAATCTCATGTAACTTCAAAAAACTATCATTTCTCCCATTCACCATTTCAACTGAATTAGAGTTATATAAATTCAATTCTTCAACATCATTATTAATCTATTAATTTTTTTTGAATATTTTCTAATGGATTCTTCTCACCAATTTTGAAATTAAATTCCCATATACTAATGATTTCCACATTTTATTTTAATTTATAGAATTTAAAATTCATAATGTATCCCAAAAACACGCCATTATAGATTTTTTTATCAATCCTTTACATGTTATTTTTAGTGTTGTAAATAATGATTTTATGAACAAGGAATTCAAAATGACTTTCTATAAGCTACCTTCACATCCAAAAATCATAGGGTAAAATCTCATGAATAGGACTTTATTGGATTCAATTAATAACATATTATATATTTTTAAATACTTCTACCTCGACATACCATGGGATATTATACCCCTTGAAATTTTTTTATACTATCTCTTAAAAGGGATTGTTTTTATAACTGTAAATCTATTACAGTATAACATTACTTGAATAGGGAATATGCCAACCCAAACATGAAATACATAAATTTTTCCTAAATTACCATAAATAAAAAATCTATTAGATAAAATAAAACACACTCAAAAAACACAAAGGTTGAATGTAATTAGAGTTAATTACAAAAAAATATAATTGAAAAATAATGATACAATATGTACCTTAAAATTTTAAAAATGTATATCACCTAGAAATTTTTTTATATAATTTATTAGGGGAATTGGGAAACATATTTAAAGAGTTATCTAAAATGATCAATAATGGAAAACATATCGATGATTGATAGATGAATAGATCATAAACATGTGACGAAACCTGAACATGCATGAAAAACCCTAATTAATGGTATATGATAATATAAACATAAGGAGTTATCATAAGGATTGATAAAATAATTTAAAATACCCATGCCCGAGCAATCGGACTCAGCCCTTACAAATGTGGTGTAATTTTTGTTATAATGATACTTGAATCAATACACAACATTAAATAAAATAGAGTATCTTTTCCAGCCTAGGTTTTGAAGAAATAGAATTCCAATAATACATTAAGATAAAAAGGTAAAAATTTTAGTAAACATCAGTAAATGTAACATCAAATAAATGGTTACGTATTGGAAATTCATTATAGAACTTACACTAAACTAGTAAGAATAACTAGAATACATTTGGTGTTGATAAGATGACCAATAAGAGGTTTTCAAAAAAAGACATATTCCTTAAAAATTTCATGAAAATTTTATAAACATACTTAAGAACAAACCTTTACAAATACAAGAATGTATATAGAGAAAATATATTTTGCAAAATAATTATACGTGAAAATAAATTGGGGGTACTTTATTGAAAATATTAATTTGTCTGTGCTACATTATCGATACCCGGAAGACCATCCCAAAAATATATACATAATTCCACATGTCATAGAATAGAATTATGGGTTTACTCCCCATAATATCACTTAATTCACCACTGCCAAATTTTGAAAACATTTTCTCCTGAAGCTGATTTTCTCATCTCTATCCAAAAACATTTCAAAAGTACTTATATAGTTTTAATTCCTTCAATAGTGTGTTACTTATATATTCAAAAAAGTTTCTAAAATCATTTACGGAGAGTCCCATGCTTGAAAACTCTTTTATTAATTATGACCCATAATTTCTAGAAACATGCATTAAATGTGTGCAAGTATACATAATATTGGTAATGTCTTGGATGAACTAGATGATAGCCATACCTATTCATGTATGACATGGAAGCTGATACAGAATCAAGTATGCACACAAAATGATAACTTATTTTGTAGTTACATATAATATGATAAGTTATTTCCTATGAAATTTAATAAATCTATGTGTCTATAGGATGTTAAAAACAAAAACCACCAATTTGGAGGTTATAAAACACCATAACATTCAAATAAATGAGAAGGGTTAACTAATATTAAGTTTTTTATACCTAAATGAGTATATGTGTATAAATATATACCACTACATATAAATATATACTTATATATGTATATATAAAAAACATTTAAAATCATGATAATTTCAAATAAACATAGGTTCTTGAAAATATGTTTCATGTCAAAAGAACCCATATCAAGTTAATATGTACAAAAATAATAAAAATATTGGACTATACATGTGTGTATATAGGTATTTATATATACACATACAATTCCTTGCTTATAAATCCATACTTGATAATCAATAACATACCCTTGCAACTATAAGTTTTTAGGGGAAAATTATTTAAAACATGCCAACTTATCAAATGTCTAATTCTAACTAGGAATATATAGTTTTACACAAATATATACACACACAGATATATATAGATATACATCATGTAAATACATATATTATTTCAAAATCAAATGAATATAATAAAATTCCCTTGATTCAAATCAGGAGAGGGTTGTGGGTTTCTGGAACTGTGAGAGAGAGAAAGGGCTTGGAAGAGGGAAATTTAGGTAGAAAATGGGAGCACAGAGTGGGGTTTATCTTGGGACATGTCACCATGGAGGAAGGGTTATCAAAACTTATAAAAAAATCCAGGTATAGTAAACTTATGATAGATACCAAGTTATTGAAAAAATAGAACTAAACAATGGCCCAAAAATCCACAGGTCAATAGTTATATTTTCTCTTTTCTTTGTTATTTGGCACACCACATTCAGATAATATATATTATTATCAACCATTTTTTAAATTTTTTTATTTAAAAATTTATCAACTCAAATTTTTCTGTTCCTTCATCAAACACATTTCTCTCCCCACCCATTTTACTTTTTTAGTCAACACACTGTTATAACAATATATTATTTATTTTTTAATTCAATCATTTCATTTTTTTAAACCATTTAATGTAATTTTTTATAAAACAAGTATGCGAATTTTTTTCAATATCATTAAAGAAATTTTGAATAATATATATATATATATATATATAATGTATATATTTAGAAACATATATATATATAAATTAAAAATTATAATTATTTTTAAACATAAACATTAAATTATATATAATTTATATTAAAATGTAATACATACCATCCAACAGAATGAAGACCTTCAATTTTTATTATTATATTAAAAATCCCCTTTTGAGGGAAGAAGTGGTAAAACTGAACAGACATCAAAGAAATAGGAAAAATCACACCCAAAGGATAAAAGGAGTAAAACCAGACCAACAACAAAAAGGTGACCTCTCCAGCATTTGATCATGATGGAGTGCTTCACTACTACAAGGTTTTTTGGCTAGCAAATGTCCTGCTTCAAAGCACAATCCCGATCTGATGGCTGACGTCATACCCTCTCAAACAACCAAATTCAAATAGCACTCTAAGGATGAGCCACCAACTCTGAATCCTCTTAGTGCATGTTCCATGTTTCCAAAACCTGTTTCACAGACTTTGCACCTCAGAAACAAACCAAACAAAGCCTTCCACCATGACAAAATTGAATTCATTCAAAAACTCCACCATTCGTGATTCAAAACTACAACACAATCCATACCATCACCACAACTAGAACACCAAAAATGCAAGAAATATAATCACAGAAGAATTCAAAAACACGATACATAATATCCAAGATCCAATAATTCACTGCAAGATCGGCCTCCAGAAATCCAGTAACGCCAAAAGAAGGACGCCCCAAATTGAACCGACCCAAAACTAGATCTTGTCGCCACCAGCAAACCAGTTGAAGAAGACCCCTTCGAACCTTTGAAGCACCAAATCCACTATATAACAACCCCTTGAATATGGAAAAAATCATCATATGATGCCACGCTGCCAAGAATTGTGAACCCAAGAACACTATGAAGAGAACGTTGGTGAAAAAAGTGACCATTGCAAGTCAGTCATACGGACAGAGATCACGATCCGACAGCGTTATAGAGCCCATAACAGTGTTGTCACAGCAAGAGGGGTGAGCCACAAACATGATAGGAGATCGTCGGAAGAATCCTCGACAGATCCACCACGAGGGAGAGGTCGGAGACGATGAGGGGAAACCTAGCACCCCAAGCCCCTTACGAGCTCATCTCTTTGCGCTGAAATAAAACATAAACATAATATAAATTCATATATATATTAACATAAAAATATATGTTTTCTTAGAAATTTGTTTTCCACTCATTCTTATTTTTATTATTTTTAAATTTTTTCTAAAAAATAATTAAATAAATTATTATAAACAAAATAGAGAATTAGTAATTAAATGTCCTTTATCACTAATATTTTCTCTCTTCAAAAACGTTTTTATTATTTTATATTTATTTTCACTATATCATATATTTGTATACTATATTTTTTCAATGTCATCATTATTATCACTATTATAGATTATTATCATTTTTTAAATCATTGTTTTACTAGTTGTCACACCATATAAATTATTTTATATATCGTTTTCATTTTTTAAATCATTTTTGTTTTCCTTTTATCTTGTAATCATTTAAATTTTTCTCTTTCTTTTTTTTCTAAATCAGTACCCATTTTGCCTATCACATCACCTTTTTTTTCATTCCATGATTGGCATAAAAACATATTTTATTAATCAATTTTTTTATTTGATTTAACAATTTAATAAAAACATCATGTTTTTTATATTAAAATCAAATAACCCCTTTTTTTAAAACTTGTAAAGTTTTTATTCTTGAATAAATTCATTTTTTAATATATATACATATATATTTCAAATATTTTATTTTTTTATAGAGAGGAAGAAATTTGTGTTTTTATAATATATATATTTTTAATTTCAAAAATATCATAAATAAATCATTAATATAATTTAATATTTTAATAAAATATATTATCTTAATAATAATAGTATTTTTTATAAAAAATGTTCACTTAATTATTATTACGACTATTATAAATAATATAAAAATATTTAAACAAAATTAAATTATTATCATAAATATTAGATATTTATATATTTTGATATTTTATCATTTTAAATTTTTTTCAAACGATTTTAGTTTTTTTGATATTTTTCTTTTACAAATATAATCAACTAAATATAGATATATTTAAATAATATTTTAAATAAATTAATACCAAATTCAGAACATTAAATATAAAAAAATACTAAAGATTATATTTTATGACATTTAAAAAGATATTTATTTACAGAAATAAGATTCTTTGAAAAGTTGTATTTTATAAAAATATTTTAGTTTTATAAAAAAAAATTTAAACACTTTCTTCATTTGTCTTAAAATATAAAAAAATTATTCTATAAACACTTACTTAATATTTAAATTTATTGAGTTTTTTCATTCTCCCCCCTTTAATTGAATTATTTCCCCACAATTCGTTCATAAATATAGGAAAAAGAATGTTTCACAAGTGACATGTATACTTTTTTTCCCTTTTTTCTATTTATTATTAATTTACAAAATTAACTAGAACCTCCATCTGGTACCAATTAAAAAAAACCCAAGACCGAGCATCCATACTCAGCCCTTACAAATATTGTGTAATTTTGTTTTATAAAAAATACTTGAATATATACAGATCATTAAAAAAACATAGGATCTTTTATAGGCCTAGGTTTTAGAGAATTAGAATTCCAGTAACAAATTCAAATACAAATGTACAAAATTTAGTAAACATCACTAAAAGTAGCATCAGAGAAATGCTTTCACATTAGGACTTCTTCATAGCACATCCACTCAAACAATAAGAATAATTTAAATATATAGGGTGAAATTTTTATAAACATACTTAGGAATATATTTTCAAAAAATTCTTGAATATATGTAGATAAAAATATTTAATAAAATAATTATACTTAAACAGATGTTGGGGATTCTCTATTAAAAATATTAATTTGTCTATGGTACATTAACAATACCCAATATACCATATCTAAAATCCTTAAATAAGGCCATAGGTCTTAGTTTATACTTACTTGTTTACTCCCCATAATGTCACTTAATTAAAGAGTTCCAATTTTCAAAAACATATTATCATGAACTAGCCATTATCATCTCTATTCTAAATCATTTCCAAAATAATTACATTGTTTTGATTCTTTCAAGAGAGTGTAATTGGCATATTCATGAAAGTTTCTAAAATCATTTACATATAATATCATTTTTGAAAAGTATTGTATTAATTAAGACCTATATTTTCTAGAAACATGGATTAAATGTATTCATGTACACATAATGTTGGTAATTTGATGGATAAATTATATTAGGACATACTTATTCATGTTTGACATGAGAAATTATGAATATAAAAGTATGCACATGAAATTATAACTTGTTCAATTTGTTCAGATAAAATGATAATTTTCTCCATAAAATTTAATAAATCAATGTGTCTATAAGATTTTAAAAACATTATGCATGAATTTTGAGGTTATCAAACACTATAACATTCAAATAAATGAGTGGGGTTAACTAAAATTAAGTTATTTATACCTAAATGCATATATATACCAATATATATAAATATATACATATAATGTATATATAATAAACATTGTATATCATGATAATTTTAAATAAACATATGTTCTTAAAAATATTATTCATGTCAAAAGAACCCATATCTAGTTAATATTTATAAAAATAGTAAAAATATTGGACTTTACATGTGGTTATATATGTGTATATATACACACATATAAAATTCCTTTTTTAAAAATCCATACTTGATAAAAAAACATAACCTTTAAAATATAATTTTTTAGGGAAAAAATATTTAAAACAAGTAGACTTATCATATGTATAATTTGGACTAGGAAGATATAGTTTTACACAAATATATAAAGACACACACACACATGCCCATATATATACATCATATATATACATACATGTTTTCAAAATCAAATGAAAATAATTAAATCCCTTTACATGATTCAGATGAGGATAGGGATGTGGGTTTCTAGAACCATAAGAGAAAGAGAGGGACTAGAAGAGATAAATTCGGATATCAATTAGGCGTGCAAAGTGGGGTTTATCTGTTGAATTCTCACCATGGAGGAAGGTTTCTCCAAATTTATAAAAAAAATCCATGAGTGGAATTCTTATGAGAAAATCTTATTCATTTAATAAAAATTAAAAATTAAAAAAATACATAACTTAACCATGACCCACAAATCCATAGATCAATAGTTGTTTCTCTTCTTTGATTTGTTATTTAACACACCACTTTCATGATAATATATACTATTATCATATAATTTAAAAAAAATTATTCCATCTTTTTAATCTCAAATTTTTATTTGTTTTTAAATTAAACATTTTTCTTTCTCTATTCATTTCACTTTTTTTAGTTACACATTAGTCACAACCCATCCTCGGGGCTCGTGCTGTGACTACCCCAAGACCGCCTTCCATAGGCCAGGGGCTGGCGACTAGCACCAAAGGTGTAAATCCCTATAGAGGGAAGGAATTTCTTTTATAAAAGTTAACAAACACAACAAAGTACGCAACTCATGTAATAACAAAGTAAAACAGTATACAAAAGTAAGTGCTGAAAGGAAAGGGCCGGAAATACATGCCCAATAGTAAGTATAGTACAACTGAAAAGCTAGTACAATTGCAGCAAAGTAGAACAGCAACTACTGAGTTGTCCTCCAGGAATCCCACCTGAAGGGTGGGTTCAGATGGTCCCCTCAGCACCTCGGGTCCATTCATCTGCTACGTGTACGTCTTGCCAAGTGGTCCACCTCTAGTACCATCTAGCTCTATAAGTCTCTACCACGATCAGTGATGTCCGTTGTCTACATCCAACACAACGTAGTGCGGGTATAGCCCATGCAGGGGTGAGTATACGATACTCAGCAGGGACCCTAAGACCCCCAATGGTCTCCCAGAATCCACAAAGGATAAACCACAGAAGAAAGATACGATGACAAAGTATCAAACAACTCTACTTAGGTATATGTCCATACATATACCGAATTAATACATCACAGTTCGACTCCAACTCTCAAGCCCAAGCACAACCCAGTCCACATTCAGATGAATTCAATCACATCGATGATAATGATTGAAAGTCAAGACTTAGCTCACACTGGTAAGCATCTTTCATATAGCGATAGAGATGACAAGATGTAGTTAATGATTCATCTATGTTGTCAGACCCACATAGAAACTAGACCAGCTAAGCTGTCAGACCAACTCAGGATAAAAGACCAGCTACTCTATCATACCCACTCTAGATATAAGTATAGAAGTCATTGTTGTTGAACCCATAGAAGATCCCAGTATAGAAGTCATCACCGTCAAACTCACGGAGGATTCCAGTATGGAAGACATCGTCGTCGAACCCATGGAGGATCCTAATACGGTAGTCTTCGTCGTCGAACCCACGGAGAATCCTAGTACATAAGTCCTCATTGTCGAACCCAAGTAGGATCCTAGTACATAATTTATTTTATCCGAACCCACGGAGGGTCCTAGTACGGAAGTCATCTTTGTCGAACCCACGGAGGATCCTAGTACGTAATTCATCGCCGTCGAAGCGAGCTCTAGGGTTCCAGCACACAGGACGCTCGATTTCGGAAGATTATACTACTCGAGCCAAGGGGTCGATACATAAAATATTAAAAAGTCTGGTGTTGATGTATCCAAAAGTTTTTTCTCGTCAAAAGAAACACAACACGAGAGACAATGAGTAAATCAGACGCTTGGTCTGAGTGTTATTGGATTTTCTGTTCCAGGGGCCCGGTTGGAATTACGCTTGTTCCAAACCCACCCATTTTCCGAAGTCATCCATAACTCACTTAGAGTATCGCAAAAGTATTGCTTCGCCGTGAGGGTCTCATTACCGTAGATGGCACGTCGATCGGACGCGCGGTCTTTATGTTATTCATTTTTTAGTGAAACGGGCCCGACCCGTCAAGCCTGGTGCGCAACCAGGTTAGCCCGACCTGGTTCGGCGGGTCCGACCCATCTGGGGGTCTGCCCGGCCGGATGGGGCACGGATCGGCCTGGTGGGGCGCGTCCCGGCCCGGTGGTGCATGGCCCGGCCCGGTGGGGCGCGACCCGACCCTGTGGCAGGTGGTTGGGCCCGTGCAAGGGCGCGGTCCGACCCAACGGTAGGTGGCCCCGCCCACGGCTGGCCGCGGCTCGGCCAGCTGGCCGAGAGGTGCCACCCCTCTTGTCCGGCCGGCCGAAGCTGGCAGGTCTTCCCTCTGTGAGCGGCCCGCACAGCGGGCCGCTGTCCTCCCACGTGGCACCTGTGGGTGTCGCGTATGACAACCCTGCTTTTATTATAAATTTAAACATGATTTATTACATAAAACTTCACTTGATACAACAAGAACATCGAGAGGTTTAGTTATTTGAGGCTTAGTATCATTACATAAAAACTAAAAACATGAAATATAACATCTATATTGAAAACTTCCTTTTCATGTCCACTACATTCCTTCGTACTTAGCATTGTATGGGATAACCTGAGGACATTCATAAGAAAAGGGTGAGCTATAAAGCCAAGTAAGGGAGTACAAATGGAATAACATGAGGAGTAAAATACATGTTAGAAAATAGTCATATCAATAGCGCATAAGAAAAACATGAACATAAAGGCATGAAAAAGCATTGTAATCATAACATGGTTATGTGGAAACAACACTTAACATGGAATTAGCATGAGCCAAGGCCCATTGTACATGGAGCATTAGTAAATCCTCATTGCACATAAAGCACGAGTAAACCCTCATTGAACTTGAATTAGAATGATTCAACACTCATTGCACATGACGTATCATGATACTACACTTTACCCAATGAATTGGAGCGCTATAAGGGCGCACCCTTCTTAAACATTTCATTTCATGCATAAGTGTGCCACATGGATCATAAAACATGGATTCATAAAACATAATAATTTATTCCACAATAAAGTAATGTAGAATTCATATATGAAACTTTATAATCAATAATTAAATGTTCATAAAGGTGAATACCCTTGATGGAGAAATGGGCATGGTGTTCACTACACAATGACATTGGCTTAGAAAATCGGTACAATTTCGGCAGCGTAACGGCATGACATAAGAATTCATAAAAGTGGTTGATGAGAGATAAAGGGGTTCTTCATCATATTTACATATAATGGAAAGTAAGGAGGTCATATAGATAAATGTCCCATCAATTTAAATGGAATTTAGATTCATGTTACAAAAGTATTGCTTGAATTTAAAAGAGGATAGAGAAGTTTCTTTCGGAATTTCGGCATAGTAACGGGTGTACATCAGAGGCATTTAATGAGAGAGAAAGGGTATCCCAACATTCAAACATAAAGAGAGAATTATTAGGGGGGGGGTGAAACCATACCCCAACATTTATAATTGAAATTAAAAGGTCAAAACAACTTAAAGCAAAATGGACAAAAATGAGAAAGGAAGAAAAAAACCCTTACTTGGAAGTGTGCTTCTAAAGGCTAGAGAGAGGCTTGTGAGAGGATTCTTGGGAGATTGGGGAACCTTGGGAGGATTTTAGAGAGAGTAGGGCAGAGTTTGGATGAACTACAAAGGTTTTTAGTGAGGAGGAAGTGGGAGCTCATGTGGGTTTATATAGGAAAGGTGAGAGAATTCTTTATTATTTAGGTTAGGGACCCCTTATATTAAATTAATCCAAAACAAAAACAATAACATGGTTTTTTAAAATGTTTTTTGGCCAAGGGAAGTGAAAAACAATATTTTATAAGGCCAATGTCCGAACTTCTTAAAATATTAGGGTTTCTTATGTGGAGGGGAGTATCACTCCCATGGAAACTAATTTAAAAAGGCAAGGTGTTGAATAAGTCTTGAGGGGTCCATTAAGGTTTTGAAAAGTAAGTCAAACAAACCCAAAATCAAATTAATTTAATGTTAAAACATATATTGGCCGAACAGAAAGATCATAGTATTTTATTACATCACTATTGGGTCATTATGATGTCATAAAACACATTATATATTTAAACGGTATTTAATTTTTACCCAAAAAGTTGACTGTCTCAAAAAATTATGAAAAATTCACCGTTGGATAATTTCGACATCATGATTCTAGAATAACATTTATTTTATCTAAATAATTTTCTAAATATGTGAATTTTCACTTTTAAAATAAAAACCGACATTTATCGAAAATTCACGGGTTTTGACAGAAATGGCTTTCAAACCATAATAAAAATTTTAATTGCATTCATAAAAATATGTGATCATTTATACTTAATAATAATTAATTTAATAATATTATTATTATTTTATTAATATATTATTTAATTAAAAAATCCCTTAATTTAAAAAATAGATTTCTTAATTAAATAATAACTAAAAACACCATTTGTAAATTAAAAACTATTTACAATGTATCAAAAATGACTAGAAATTATATTCATTATTATATACAAAAAATAATGTACCTGAAAATAGTTCTACTTATTTGTTACATAACCCCTTAAAAAAGCCACATAAGACCTAAGGGTAAGGTGTGCGATGGTGACAGACTCTTGGGGTGGCTCGGATAACATCGCTCGAGTGGTAATTTCAATCAACTTCTACTTTTCCCGTAGACGGTCACGTTCGAGATTGACAAGATGAAGCTCAGCTCGGTCTTGTTCAAGGGCGAAGCCCAAAGACGCCACCTCTTTTCTACGCTCCAACAAATGGGGTTCGTATGGTGCAATTATACTGGATGAGTCCATTGCTTCTTTCTGAGTAAATTGGATTTGTTAAAGTCCTATATTTATACTAATCATGTGATTACAGTTCAACAGCTGTATTAGCAACGGTCAGAATTCATAACATAAAACCAAAGAAGTTGACATTTTATAAAAAAATTATATAAAGAGACATTTAATAAGATCAAGAGGGATTTTCCATTAATTAAACTTTGGGTCGTTACAATATTCCCCCCTTAAGAAATTTTGCCCTAAAAATTTTCCTTTTCCCACACTAAAACAAATGTGGGTAACTCAGCTTCATCATATCTTCCGACTCCCAAGTCGCTTCTTCAATCTTTTGGTTTCTCCACAACACCTTGATGAGGGGCATTGACTTATTTTGTAAAACTTTTTCTCTACGATCTACGATCTGCATTTTTTTCTCCTCATAAGAAAGATAATCTTCCAATTGTACCACCTCAAAAGAGAGTACATGTGAAGGGTCCGGTATGTACTTTCTTAAGAAAGGTACATGAAAGACATCATGTACTTTAGCCATAGTAGGTGGAAGTGCTAGTCGATAGGCCACAGCCCCGACATGATCAAGAATCTCGAAGGGGCCGATGTACCTTGGACTTAACTTCCCTTTCTTTCCAAACCTCATGACCTTCTTCCACGGAGATGTGCATAGAAACAACATGTCTCCAACTTTAAACTCAAGGTCTCATCGACGATTATCAGCATAAATCTTCTGTCGACTCTGGGCTGCCTTGATATGCTGCTGAATGGTTTTCACCTTCTCCACCATTTCTTCGACCATTTCTGGTCCAAGAAGCTTCCGTTCACCTACCTCATCCCAACAAGCCGGTGTTCTTCCCCTTTTCCCATACAGGGCTTGATATGGTTCCATTTGGATTCTCGAGTGGAAACTGTTTTTATAAGAGAACTCGACCAGAGGAAGATGTTGATCTCATACTCCTTTAAAGTCCATTAAGCACGTTTTCAACATATCCTCATGTGTTTGGATAGTCCACTCGGATTGGCCATCAGTTTGAGGATGATTGGTCGTACTGAAGTTCAGTTCTGTATTCAGAGCATGTTGAAGACTCTTCCAAAACATAGAGGCGAATCTTGGATCTCGGTCAGACACAATAGATAGTGGTACTCCATGCAAACTTACCACTTCCCTGATATATATCAGTTTCAGTTTATCCAATGATAAATCCTCCTGAATATCAATGAAGTATGTAGTATTTGTAAGATGATCCACAACAACCCATATTGCATTATTGCCTTTGGATGTCCTTGGATGTCTGGTGACAAAGTCCATGGTGATGTTCTCTCATTTCCATTCCGGTATGGGCAATGGTTGCATCATCCCCTTAGACTTTTTCCTCTCTGCCTTCAATTGCTGACACACTAGGCACTTTGATGTATATTCATCGATCTCTTCTTTATGATTACCACTCCCATCTTTATCAAGTCTAAGAAGATTGGATCCTTCTCAATTCTCATCCTTGATAGAATTGCTGGGTCCTTTCTACTTAGGGCATCTACCACCTTGTTCTCTTTCCCAGGGTTGTAAAGTATTGAATAGTCATAATCCTTAATGAGCTCTATCCATCTTCTTCGGCGCATATTAATCTCTTTCTGTGTGAATATATATTTAAGACTCCTGTGGTCAGTATATATCTCACATTTCTCTCCATGGAGATAATGCCGCTAGATTTTCAAGGCAAAGATCACCGCCGCCAACTCTAGATCATGTGTTGGATAGTTTCGCTCATGGATTATCAACTGCCTTAAGGAATAAGATATCACTTTATCATTCTGCATCAACACACATGTTAAGCCCTTCTTTGAAGCATCACTGAATACCACAAAAAGCACCCCACTTGTGGGTAAAGTGGGCATGGGTGCAGTGATAAGCCTCATTTTCAACTCCTTGAATCTTTCTTCACATTCATCAATCCATGCAATCTTTACTCCCTTTCGTGTTAGCTTGGTAAGAGGGTTGTACAGTCATGAGAAATTTCTCACAAATCGTCGATAATATCCAGCTAACCCAAAGAAGCTACGGATATCCGTTACCAATGATGGCCTCGTCCATCCCTCAATTGCCTCTATTTTAGAGGGGTCCATAGATATCTCATTGCTTGTGATGATATGGCCCAAGAATGAGACCTCCTTCAACCAGAACTCACACTTTCTGTACTTTTCATAGAGCTTCTCTTTACGCAAAGTCTCTAGTACAGTTTTTAAATGATCCTCATGATCCTCCTTGGTTTTGGAGTATATTAGAATATAATCTATAAAGAGTACCACAAATTTGTCAAGGTAATATCTAAAGACTCTATTCATCAAGTCCATTAATATTGCTAGAGCATTTGTGAGTCTTAAAGGCATTACTATGAATTCATAGTGCCCGTATCTTGTATGAATAGCAGTATTGGGGACATCTTCCTTCTTCACCCTTACTTGATAATATCCCGACCGCAAATCCACATTGGATAAGTATTGTTCTCCATGTAGCTAATCAAACAAGTCATAGATTCATGGGACAGGATACATTCTCTTTATCGTGATTTTGTTAAGTTCATGATAATTGATGAAAAGCCTCCTTGACCCATCCTTCTTCTTGATGAAGAGGACTGGTGCACCCAATGGTGAAGCACTTGGGCATATAAACCCTTTATCCAGATTCTCCTGTAGTTGTTTCTTCATCTCTTCAAGCTCTACAATAGCCATTCTATATGGAGTCTTGGATATTGGTAGCGCCCTAGGTATAAGTTCAATTGAGAACTCAACATCTCTTCTTGGAGGAAGACCAGGAAGTTCCTTGGGAAACACATCAGTGAATTCCCTCACAATAGGCATTTCTTCAAGGATGGTTTCTTCCATGGACTCAATCATCTGATCCAGATACACATGATCATAAGGCAGTAATATCCATTCTTGAGATGATGAAGCTAAAATAGATTCATCTTCCTCCTGACACTTGTAAAGAATCGGGGGTCAATTCTCCATATGGAGTGTGATTTCCCTCTCCCGACAATTTATGTTGGCTCTATATAAGGAAAGCCAATCCATGCCAAGAATTGCATCAAATTCTACCAGAGGGAGTATGGTGAGGTTCTCCAGGAAATTTAATCCATAGATTATAACAAGGGAGGACATATATTCATGGGATGTAATGATTGCCCCATTTGCCATACTCACCGACATCTTTACATCAATGATTTGTGGTGGTGCTGGGATTCTTCTACTAAACTTTTGAGATATAAAAGAATGCATAGAACCTGAATCAAAAAGTAAGTTTTCTATTCTTGAATGAATAACTAGTGTACTTATAACCACTTCGTTGTCGGGGTTAATTTCGATAGAAGTTATGGCAAAATCTCTTCCTTGCTGTCTTAGAGGTTGTTGGTTGTCTCCGAAAACCCTTGGATTAGGGCACTGATTTGCAAAATGACCCGGTTCTTTGCATTTGTAGCATTGAACAACGCATTGAGGTTTAAACAGAGCGTTCCTCTCCTCTATCGCTGATGTGGGTCTTTCTTGCCAACAGTTAACAACTATGTTTCCTTCTCTTACACACATGAAGCATTTTCTCTTCCCCATAAGGCAATTTCCAGGGTGCTTCTTTCCGCACTTTTGGAAAGTGGTGTGCTGGATCTTCTTAGCACCGTTGGATTTATCCATCATGCCACCAGCATTGAAGTCCACATTACGCTTCTTGTCCCCATGATACCCATGTGATTCCCAGATCTTTATTTCGACCTTGAGGGCACATCAGAAAATTTCCTCATAGCTGTCGATGTCACGGATCGATAATGATTTCCGAAAACTAGGCTTCAGCCCACCAAAGAAGCGGTCAACATTGCATTATGGGGTAACGACAAAGCCAGAAGAATATCGTGCATGATTTGTGAAGTTTTCCTTATACGCTCAAATAGATTCTTCATCTTTTTGCTTGAGGGAAAGGAAGTCCCTTTCCATCTTAAGCCGGAGGGTGCGAGGAAAATATTTATCGAAAAACATCTTCTGGAAATCCTTCTGTTCCAATGCCTCGATATCCTCCTCAGGCTTCGTATTTTTGATCAACGTCCACCATTGATCAACTTCACCCTCCATACGATAAGCCTCCACGAGAACCTTCTCTTGTTTAGAACATTGAAGGATGGAGAAGATATTTTCGATGGAGTTGATCCATTATTCAGCGATTGTGGGATCGGATGATCCACTAAAAGTAGGAGGCCTTTGTCTCATGAAGCTCTCGATAGCGACTTGTTCTTTCTTAGGGGGGGGGGGGGTTGAACGTTCCTCTTGTCCCGTGTTTCTATTCAATAATTGAGTTAGCTGAGAGAGAATCATGACAATGTTTGTGATTCCTGATCCCATTGGATTTGGCATCTCATTAGTACAGTCATCACACTGATCATCACAACGGTTGTTAGCCCGAGTCCTCCTATTACTGGCCATTGGATGGAATAAAAGGAAAGTTAGGGGTAACACATAAAGGGTAATCCAAAGACAAAAGTTGATGACTTATAAATAAACATTTATTTCCTTAACTCATGAGTCTATGGGCTTCAATCTAGGCTTTTCATGATCTACTTTCTAACATATATTCTTAGGGAAATTTTTTTAATTCCCTTAATAAGGGTTCATAATAAGCTTGTGAATTTATCAAAACATATCTCCCAGGAGTGACGTAACCAAGAGTGTAGCAAGGTCCTTTGTCGTGCACCAGTTCCAGTTCGATTCTAGCTCAAAGCGGTGTTTTCGGGTTTTACCACTAGGATACATCTGTGCCAGAGCCACCGCTACCTGCTCATATCTAGATATGGATGTATTTGTTTGATAAACCACTTACTCAGTACTTACCAAAACTTATGGATGTTTTTATTATACTTAGTCCTGTATCTAAGGATTTACTAGGGTTTCCTAATCCCAAAAATAACTAAATCCATCCTCTGATACCAACTATGACATCCCTGCTTTTATTATAAACATAAACATGATTTATTACATAAAACTTCACTTGATACAACAAGAAGATAGAGAGGTTTAGTGTCTTTGGGGCTTAGGATCATTACATAAAAACATAAAACATGAAATACAACATCATTATTGAAAACTTCCTTTTCATGACCACTACATTCCTTTGTACTTAGCATTGCATGGGATAACCCGATGACTTGCATAAGAAAAGGGTGAGCTATAAAGCCCAGTAAGAGAGTACACATGGAATAACATGAGGAGTACAATACATGTTAGACAATAGGCATATCAATAGAGCATAAGAAAAACATGAACATAAAGTCATGATAAATCATGATAATCATAACATGGAAATTTGGCAACAACACTTAACATGGAATTAGCATGAGCCAAGGCCCATTGCACATGGAGCATGAGTAAATCCTCATTGAACATAAAGCACACGTAAACCCTCGTTTCACTTGAATTAGAATTATTCAACACTCATTGCACATGACATATCATGATACTACACTTTCCCCAATGCATTGGAGCGCTATAAGGGCACACCCTTCTTAAACATTTCATTTCATGCATAAGTGTGCCACATGGATCATAAAACATGGATTCATAAAACATAATCATTTATTCCATGATAAAGGAATGTGTAATTCATACATGAAACATTATAATAAATAATTAAATTTTCATAAAGGTGAATACCCTGATGGAGAAATGGGCATGGTGTTCACTACACAATGGCATTGGCTTAGAAAATCGGTGCAATTTCAGTAGCATAACGACGTGACATAAGAATTCATAAAAGCGGTTGATGAGAAAAAAAGGGGTTCCTCATCATATTTTCATGTATTGTACAGTAATGAGGTCAGATAGATACATGTCACAACAATTTATATGGAATTTAGATTCATGATACAAAAGTATTGCTTGAATGTAAAAGAGGAGAGAGAAGTTCCTTTCCGAATTTCCGCATAGTAACGGGTGTACATGGGAGGACTTTAATGAGAGAGAAAGGGTCTCCCATCATTCAAACATAAAGAGGGAATTATGAGGGAGGTTAGAAACCATACCCCAACATTTATAAATGAAATTAAAAGGGCAAAACAACTTAAAGAAAATTGCACAAAATGAGAAAGAAAAACCCCTTACATTGAAGTGTGCTTCCAAAGGCTAGAGAGAGGCTTGTGAGAGGCTTCTTGGGATCTTGGGGCACCATGGGAGGATTATAGAGAGTGTAGGGCAGTGTTTGGATGAACTACAAAGGTTTTGAGTTAGGAGGAAGTGGGATCTTGGGTTGGTTTATATAGGATAGGTGAGAGAATTCTTTATTATTTATGTTTAGGACCGCTTATATTAAATTAATCCAAACCACAAAAAATCCCATGGTTTTTGCCCATGGTTTTTGGAAAAGGGAAGAGGAAAAAAATATTTTATAAGGCCAAAGTCCGAACTTTGTAAAATATTAGGGTTGCTTATGTGGAGGTGAGTCACACTCCAATGGAAATTAATTAAAAAAGGCAAGGTGTTGAATAAGTCTTGAGGGGTCCATTAATGCTTTGAAAAGTAAGTCAAACAAACCCAAAATCACATTATTTTAATTTTAAAACATATATTTGCCGAAAATAAAGATCATATTACTTTATTACTCACTATTGAGTCATTATGATGTCATAAAACACATTATATATTTAAACGGTGTTTAATTTTTACCCAAAAATTTGACTATCTCAGAAAATTATGAAAAATTCATCGTTGGATAATTTCTACGTCCTGATTCCAAAAATAACATTTATTTTATCAAAATAATTTTCTAAATATGTGAATTTTTACTTTTAAAATAAAAACCTACATTTATCGAAAATTCAAGGGTTTTGACAGAAATGGCTTTCAAACCTGAATAAAACTATTAATTTCATTCATAAAATTATAAGATCATTTATATTTAATAAAAATTATTTTAATAATATTATTATTATTTTACTAAAATATTATTTATTTCAAAAATCCGTAATTTAATAAAATATATTTCTTAATTAAATAATAACTAAAAACACCTTTTGTACTTTAAAAACTATTTACAATGTATCAAATAATGAATAGAAATTATATTAATTATTATATACAAAAAAAATGTACATGAAAATAGTACTACTTATTTGTTACATAACCCCTTAAAACAGCCGCATAAGACCTAAGGGTAAGGTGTGCGCTGGTGACAGACTCTTGGGGTGGCTCGGATAACATCGATCGAGTAGTAATTTCAATCAAATTCCACTTTTCCCATAGACGGTCACGTTCGAGCTTGAAAAGATGAAGCTTAGCTTGGGAATGGTCAAGGGGGAAGCCCAAATACACAACCTCTTTTCTGAGCTCCGAAAAATGGGCTTCGTATGGTGCAATTCTACTGGATGAGTCCATCGCTTCCTTCTGAGTAAATTGGATTAGTTAAAGTCCTATATTTATACTAATCATGTGATTACTGTTCAACAACTATATTAGAAACGGTCAAAATTCTTAACATAAAACCAAAGAAGTTGACATTTTATCAAAACATTTTATATAAAGAGACATTAAATAAGATCAAGAGAGATTTTCCATTAATGAAACTTTGGGTCGTTACATCGTGGCCTCCTTCAACTTGGACGGCAGGCGGCCGACCAGTTCGCCCGCCGAAGAGGCCTGCAGAACTAGGGCCGCGATCTTCCCATAGTGCGGCCCCAAGTTGGCACTGTGGTCCTCTAGCCCGGCCGGCTTCAGCCGGCCCGTTCTTCCATCCCGACCGATCATGGGACCGGTCGGTTTTTCTTCGGCCAAGCGGACTGTGGTCCTCTTTGGGCTAGCGCGCGACCGACATTGCCGCCACCACCTTCGGTCGTCCCCGCCCCCAATCATCGGAAACTCCGGTCTCCACCACATCTTTCAACACTGTCTCCATCACAAATAAAAAAAAGTAACAACATAGGGACTTCGGGCCATGTTCGTTCATCCCGCGCCCTCCGCATTAGGCAGTTACAAATGGCCATAGACGATCACTTTCTTTCAACAATAATGATGGTATAATTTATTGAATTTAAATTATACAAACCCCCTACCTCGTTTTCAAGAGTGTTTCATGTCGACGAGCCGTGGAAGACGAATGTTACGGAGGTTGGGCATCATGGAAAATGGTGTCATCCCATCAACGTCGAAGGAAAATAATTTGTAGATGACGTTGATTCATGGACGTCTGGGTGCGTCCGAGGAAGAAGCTTACTCGACGTTCCTCATGGGAAGCACCTCATCTTGTGGTGTGGATGAAGATCGAATATGGTCTCGTCGTTCTTCGTTGGATAGAAAGGACCTTTTTCGTGTTCTTCGAGGAAGAACGCTCTATCCCTATTTCTCCAAAAGTTCCACCACCAAAAGTTTTCCAAGCCCATTATAATAAAAGGCTCCCCAATATTATAATGTTTACAAGAATTTCAAATTAATTCAAAATGAAATGTTAAAACCACAAATTAATTAATAAAGGCATTAATTAATCTTGTTTTGGCAACATTAATGGTATGGAGGTGGATGTGAAGGGTTTAACCACATCAATGGGGGGTTCATGGGAGTTTAAGGGAGTTGAGGAGAGGTGAAAGGGTTTGGGTTCATGTGGGCCCAACCACACATTATCCTCTCATGAGAGGTTATGTGGGGGCGGGCCCCACTACCAACCTCCCTTTGGATATTATAACCACCCAAAAAATAAATTAAATAAAATTCTGTACACTTAAAGTAACACAACAATTTTATTTTAATTTGTTAAGAATCTCCAAATTAAAACATCAACCCTCGACCAAATGAAAACGTGGTAAGGGTCTCCTTAAGAGAATACCAGCACTCCGAGTTCATCGGTGTCCTCACATTTAAATTCCAAGCACCGGTTCAAAAGATATAAAATCTAAAACGTACGTTTACTGAACGTTCCCGAAAAAAAGTTCAGAAAATTATTAACAGCCACCCTAGACCCACTGCGGTCGAGGTTAGGCTCTGCCTAAGTGAAACAAGGACCAATGAACTCCACGGTACCCTTTTATTTTATATCCGAGTTACTGTTTAAATGTTATGAATTTTAAAATAAAATAATTATCACTTAATTATTTTATTTACGGCCAAATACTAAATTTCTCTAGTGGCTCTCGCCGAACCGTGTTAGTATCTACTTAAAGAAAGCATACCCTCATGAGTTCAGCGGTGGTCTCAGATTTTTAATCCGAGTTACTATTTGTGAGTTATAAGAATTTGAAAAATAAAATAACATTGTTTAATTATTTTATTTACGGTTATGCCATTTTTGGGTTTTCTCACAGGAGGCTCGTGCCGACTAAAAATATGTCACGCCTAGGGTAAACCCGCCATCCTAAGCCCAATGGTGGCCTCAGATTTCTGATCTGAGTAATTTTTTAAGAGTTATTCCACTTTTTCAGGAAAACTGCTTTCACGGATTAATTTATGCTTTAAAAAACTTCGACGGATAATTCCGGGCACTCCGGGCCTTAGAATCGTGCGCCGTCAGAAACTAAGAACTCATAAAAATCCAAATAATTTAAGAAAAAATTCTCCATGAAATTTCAGGATCTTTACATTACACCCACATCAGAGATTTAAGTCCCCGTAAAGCTACAACATACACTAGGGAAACAAATATTGGTATTAATCACGTATCTGGGCCTCTCGCTCCCATGTGCTCTCCAAGAGGTTCCCGTACTGCCAGTGAACGCACACTAGAGGAATTGAGAATCCACATAGGACTTGCTCCTGTCGATCCTCGATCTCCACCGGGACCTCCATGAATGTAGCCCCATCATCAATGTCCTTCTCCCCATGGTCGATGATGTGGTATGGGTTGTGAACATATCTCCTCAACTGAGATATGTGAAAGACGTCGTGCACCCGGTGCAACTATGGTGAAAGTGCCAGGAGGTAATCCACCTCTCCTACTCTGCTGAGAACTGGAATGGACTGATAAAGTGCAGAGATAACATTCCGCCTCGGCCAAATCTCTGTAGATCCTGTCGAGGTGAGACCTGTAAGAAGACGTGGTCACCATCCTCGAACTCCAATGGTCTCGGTCTCTTATCAGCATAGAACGTTTTTCGGCTTTGTGCAGTCTTCATCCACTCCTGGATGATCTGCACCTTCTCCATCATAGCCTGAAGATGGGCACATTAGTCAACCTCTTCCTCACCTCCTGAAATATCTACTGGCATCTATCTGAACAAATGAAAGGTTGCCCCTTCTTCGTCAAGATGATAGTGGTGCGACAACTCTAGAGATGTATGGCACAAATGTAAGTCTGGCCTACTCCTGAGTGATCAACTACACCCTCTTACGCAAGATTCCATTATGTGTTTCCTGGGTTTTCCTTTTCGTTGACAACATAAAACTTCATCCCAACGTTGAAGATAAAGTGCAACCTTTTTGCCTAATAAAGTCAATCTGTGTATGAACTGTGGTTGCCCAGTCCATACCCAAATTAACATCGTAAGGGCTCGACGCTGCCACCAAGAGGTTCCAACTGAAACTTTCACCTCAAGGGTCTGATCACACCATCGGCATAAGTGTGATTATCGAGTCTCCTCCCAAAGTTATCTCTAGATGTGAGGGTCAATTCAACGGCTTAACCGGAAACTCTATGTCTGGGATAAGATTCGTGGAAGGAAGGAATGATTGATACCTATGTCAAGTGATACGATAGCTAGTATTAGACATGTTCCTCAAATAAATTTTAGATCCCTTGGGTCACACACCTTGACCGCATACAGCAAATATCATTTCCTGCCCTCTAGCTCCATGAACATAGCGGGGACTACAAAGGCGGGTGGATGTAACATGTCGAAATGTTCACCACCTCATGCTGCTCTCTTAGCTTTTCTTCCACATCTGATGCCTTGCTGATTCATCTGTCCTTAACACTTCCTTTTCACAAAATATTTTACACACTCAAGTCACTAAGACTGACATCAGTTTCATGCTTTCCAACTATTTACATTCACTGGCTATATCCACTCGGTCAATGAAAATTCAACCACAAAGGTTCTCTCTAGCACCCTAACACAAGTAGGAATGAATAGAGGAAAAAGTGTTGGCTGAGATATCCTTAAAAACACCTCACTTAGAGGTTTGAGATCTGAATCACTGATCGAATCATATTCATTGAGTACCAGGAAAGATTGACATACCTCGATGAATAATCAGCTACCGGCACGCCATCCTACCAAAGCTGTATAAGCTCTAGAAAACTCTCAGACACCTCCTTAAGCTAGTCCTTAGCCGCCTGTGGGTCGGGCTCGCCTTGGAACTTGAGGGATATCTGGTGCTGAAACACATGTAAGGCACTAAGCCTAAAAGTGTCCTCTACCGGTACTGCGAGTAGTGTCTGTTGACCAACAGGCAGTGATATAGTTGGCACACTGCCTGAAGATACCATCTTGGAAAATGGTCAAAGTACCGAAACATCGTCATTATGTGGACCATCTGCATGGTCACCCACTAAAAAAGACTAGTAGCTAGGATCAACATCTGCTTTAATAGTGGTTCAACTAGGAAGAAAACTCCAGTAATCACCCTAATCCAGTCCTCTGCTGCTGGAACTCGTGCAACGTGCTCTGTCAGCGTGCACCGTCTTCTAGTGCGGCTGGTGGAATCTGCTACCCAATGGGAGGTGGTGCTACTGGTACACCACCTGAAGGTGCCAACATAGTAAGAGGGCCCTGCACCAGAGCCTCGTCTCTCAGTGGGCCGTCATCGTGTACTCTCTCTCAGGAACCCTAGTTTGCAGTCTTCGTAGTGGCATCCTAATAAGGAACATGTGTGCCACGATCAATATGATTTACCTGGTGAGTTGTCTCAAAAGAGACCACAAATTAAACTCTTAAAAGGAAACACACATGCAATCAGTGTTTCCGTGCACTGTGTCGGAAATCAGAGGTCAGGGTCCTGGTGTATGGATACGTCGGCCGCTGCTCCAAAACTGGACTCCCTGGACTGAAAACCACACTCAATACTCTTAACAATATTGCTTCACACAAATAATGATCAGTGTCCTGAGTTCTACGGTAGAACCGACTCCTCTAATACCAATTTTCCACGACCCGACCTCAGGGCCCATGCCGTGAATACCCCAAGCCTGCCTTCCATGGGCCAGGGGATAGCGACTAGCACCAAAGGCATAAATACTTATACTGGGAAGGAATGTCCTTTATAAAATTAAAAAAACACAACAAAGTACACAAATGAAGAATGCACTAAGTAAAACTGTATACAAAAGTAAGTGCTGAAAGGAATGGACCGAAAATACAAGCCCAACAGTAAGTACAATACAACTGAAAAGCTAGTACAACTTCAGTATAGTAAAACAACAACTGCTGAGTCATCCTCCATGAATCCCACCTGAAGGGTGGGTATAGATGGTATCCTCATCACCTCAGGTCCATCTGTCTTCTCCATGTACGTCTCACCAAGTGGTCCACCTCCAGGTACTGTCTAGCTCTTCAAGTCTCTACCACGTTCAGTGATGTCTGTCGTCTGCATCCAACACAACGTAGGGCAGGCATAGCCCATGAAAGGGTGAGTATACGATACTCATTAGGGACCCCAAGACCCCTGAAGGTCTCCCAGAATCCATGAAGGATAAACCACAGAATATAGATACCATCATGAAGTATCAACCAACTCTATATAGGTATATGCCCATACATATACCTAAGTCATCAATCACAGTTTGGCTCCAACTCTCGAGCCCAAGCACAACCCGGTCCACACAAGAAAGAATTCAATCACATATATTATAATGATTGAAAGTCAGGACTCAGCTCACATAGGTATACATCTTTCGTATAGTGATAGAGATGATCAGATCTAGTTACTGATTCATCAAAGCTGTTGGACCCACATAGTATACCAGACTGGCTATGCTGTCGGACGCACTCAGGATACAAGACCAGCTAATTTGTCATAACCAAATCTGGATACAAGTACATAAGTCATTGTTGTCGAACCCATGGAGGATCTTAGTATAGAAGTCATCTCCATCAAACCCGCGAATGATTCCAATATGGAAGACGTCATCGTCAAACCCATGGAGGATCCTAGTACGATAGTCGTCATCGTCGAACCCATAAAGGATCCTAGTACGGAAGTCCTCATCGTCGAACCCACTGACGATCCTAGTACATAAGTCATCTTCGTCGAACCCATGAAGGATCCTAGTATGGAAGTCATCGTCGTCGAACCCACAGAGGATCCTAGTACAGAAGTCATCATCGTCGAAGCAAGATCTAGGGTTCCCGCACACATCACGATCCATTCCGGGAGGGTCCGATCCTGGAGCCAAGGGGTCGATACATCAACTATCATGAAGTCCAAATTTTATGTATCCCAAAGTTCCATCTCATCAAAAGAAACCCAATGCGATAGATAGCGCGTCAATCGGATGCCCAGTCTGAGAGTTATTGGCTTTTCCGTTCCAGGGGCCTGGTTGGAATTACACTCGTTCCAAACCCAACCATTTTCCAAATTCATCCAAAACTCACTTGGATTATCGAAAAAGTATTTATTCATCGCTAGGGTCCCATTGCAGCAGACAGTGCATCGATCAGACGCGCGGTCTTTAAGTTATTCACGTTTAAGTGAAACGGGCCCAGACCATCAAGCCCGGTGGGCTGGCGGGTCTGCCCGACCTGGTTTGGTGGATTTGACTTAGCTGGGGGTCAGCCCAGCCCGATGGAGCATTTCCCGGCCCGACCCAGTGGGGTATGGCCCTTCTCGGTGGCAGGCGGCCCGACCAATCCCGGCGAGGCGCGGCCCGGCCCAGCGGCAGGTGGCCTAGCCCGCGCAAGGCGGCCCGGCCCTCGGCAGGCCAAGCCAGTGTGCCCCCCATTTCTCGAATCGGAGACGCTGAGCGGCACCGCCCCTCGTATCTGGTAGGTCTTCTAGGCGCGAGCGGCCCCTTGTCCTCCCGTGCGGAACCTACGGGTGCTGCGGCCTCCTTCAACCCAACTGGCAGGTGGCCGACCGGTTCGCCCGCCGAAGCGGCCCGCAGAATTTGGGTTGCGGTCCTCCAGCTCGGCCAGTTCTTCTTTGGCCAAGAAGCCCGTGGTTGCGGGCCGTGGTCTCCCTTCCGCACGGCACCCGGTGTCGCGGTCCTTGTTGGGCTGGCGCGCTGCCGCTGTTTCCACCGCCGCCTAAAGTCGTCACCGCCCCCGATCGTCGCCAACTCCGGTCGCCGCCACCTCTTCCAATACTGTCTCTATCGAGAATAAAAACAAGTATCAATGGAGGGTCGTCGGGCCATGTTCGTTCGGCCCATTCCCTCCACGTTAGGCGGTAACAAATTTCCATAGACGATCACTTAATTTCAGCAAGAAAAAAGGTATAATTTATTCAATTTAAATTATACAAACCCCCTACATCGTTTTCAAGAGCATTGCACATCGACGAGCCGTGGAAGACGAACATCGCGGAGGTCAGGCGTCGTAGAAAACAGTGTCGTCCCGTCAACGTTGAAGGAAAAGAATTCGTATACGATGTTTATTCCTTGACGTTGGTGTGTGTCCGAATAAGAAGTGTAGTCGACAATCCTCACGGGTGGCTCCTCCTCTTGTGGCTTTGATGAAGATCAACGATGGTCTCGTAGTTCTTCATTGGAGAGAAATGACCTTCTTCGTGTTCTTAGGGGAAGAACACTCTCTCCCTAATTCTCCGAAAGTTCCACCACCAAAAGTTTTCCAAGCCCATTATAATAAAAGGATCCCCAATATTATAATGTTTCCAAGCATTTCAAATTAATTCAAAATGAAATGTTGACACCAAAAATTAATTAATAAAGGCATTAATTAATCATGTGTTGGCAACATTAATGGGAGGGAGGTGCAATGTGAAGGGTTTAACCACATCAATGGGGGGTTCATGGGAGTTTAAGGGAGTGTAGGGGATGTGAAAGGGTTTGGGTTCATGTAGGCCCCACCACACATTGTCCTCTAATGAGAGGTTATGTGGGGGAGGGGCCCACTACCAACCTCCCTTTGGAGATTATAACCACCCACCAAAAAAATTAAATAAAATTGTGTACACTTAAAGTAACACAACAATTTTATTTTAATTTGTTTCGAATCCCCAAATTAAAACATCAACACTCGACCAAATGCAACCATTGTAAAGGTCTCCTTAAGAGAATATCGGCGGTGAGAGTTCATTGGTGTCCTCGTATTTCAATTCCGAGCACCAGTTCAAATGAAATAAAATCCCAAACGTATGTATCATGAACGGACCCGAAAAAAAGTTCGGAAAATTATTAACAGCCACCCTAGACCCATTGCGGTCGAGGTTAGGCTCTTCCTAGGTGAAACACGGCCCAACGAACCCAACGGTACCCTCAGACATCCAATCCGAGTTACCGTTTAAAAGTTATGAATTTTACAATAAAATAATTGTCACCTAATTATTTTATTTGCGGCCAAAAACCAACTTTCTCTGGTGGCCCTCACCGACCCAAGTTAGTATCTTCTTAAAAAATATTACCCTTATGAGTTCAGCGGTGGTCTCAAATTTTTAATCTGAGTTACCGTTCATGAGTTATAAGCATTTGAAAAATAAAATAACTTTATTTAATTATTTTATTTACGATTATTCCATTTTTTGGTTTTCTCACAGGAGGCTCGCACCGACTAAACCTATGTCACGCCTAGGGTAAACCCACCATCTTGAGCGCAACGGTGGCCTCAGATTTCTTATTCGAGTAAGCGTTTAATAGTTATTCCACTTTTTCAGGAAACCTGCATACGTGAGTTAATTTAAGTGTCACAAAACATCGATGGATCATTCCAGGCACTCCGGGCCTTGAAATCACGCGCCGTCAGAAACTGTGGACTCATAAAATACCAAAGAATTTATGAAAAAAGTTTTCTTGAAATTTCCGAGTCTTTACAACATAAATAAAAAATATATTATTTATTTATTAATCCAATCATTTTAATTTTTTAACAGACTTTAACGTAATTTTTTACAAAACAAATATGTGAATTTTTTTCAAAATAAAAAAAAAATTGAAAAAATATATATAAACTTTATATATTTAGAAACACAAACATATATAAAATGATAATTACAAGTACTTATAAAACTATACTTTAAAATACATATAGTTTATATAAAAATTAAAACATAAACATAATATAAATTCATATATATATTAACTTAAAAATCATAATTATAATGAAAATATGTTTTTCCCTAATTATTGTTTTTATTATTATCAAATTTATTTAAAAAATTTAATTAAATAATATTTTATAGAAAAAATTGAAAATTGCTACTTAAATTTATTTTATCATCATTTTTGGTTTTGAACAAATTCACATCACCAGTTTTTTCTCTTCAAAAATGTTTTTATTATTTTAATTTTATTTTCACTATTTAATATATTTGTATACTTTATTTTTTCAATGTGATCATTATTATCATCATTATAGATTATTATCATATTTTTAAATCATTTTATTTTATCTTGTTATTTTTCAAGCCATATACATTATTTTATATATCATTTTCATTTTTTAAAATTGTTTTATGTTTTACCTTTTATGTTGTAATAATTTTAATTTTTCAATTTATTTTTTTCCAAATCATTACTAATTTTTCCTATCAGTCCTCCTTTTATTTAATTCCATAATTGACTTAAAAGCATATTTTTATAAGTATTTTGATTATTAGATTTGCCGTTTTAAAAAACACATCAACTTTTTATATTCAAATAAAATAAACCATTTTTTAAAAATGTGTAATGTTTAAATTCATGAATAAATTCATTTTTATAATACATATATAATATATATAATTTAAATCTTGAATTTTTTTATATATAGGTATAAATTATTTTTTTATATTATAATTTTTTTTAATTATGAAATATCATAAAACAAAATGATTAATATAATTTAATATTTTTTTAAATTTTATTATATTAATTATAATTATAATTATCATAAAAAATTAGACTGAATTATTATTATTATTATTATTATTATTATTAAAATATTCAAAAAAATTATTATAATAAATATTAGATATTTATGTATTTATACATTTATAATTTTTATCATTTTATTTTTTTCTCAAACCATTTTACTTATTTAATATTTTATTTTTCAAATATAATCAACTAAATATATTTATTTTCAAATAATTTTTTAAATAAATTAATATCACATTAAAAAAATTAAAAATACTAATTAATATATTTTAAGATATTTAAAAATACATTTGTTTAAAGAAAATATAATTCCTTGAAAATTAGTATTTTATAAAAATAATTTAGTTTTATAAATTCTTTTATTAAAAACATTCTTTATTTATATTAAAATATAAACAAATTATTCTATAAACACTTCATTTACATTTAAATTTATTGGTGTGTTACTATAAACATAGACAACATCATAAAACTTTTAAATACCAAGGGATAATCCATAACAAATGGCATATTACATTCCAAAAGAATGTAAAAACATAATATTATAAGCATGAGTTGTGGATGAATAATAATGGAATGATGATCAAGAATAATAAAAGAAAATAATTATATTGTCAACATAGATTGATTAATCATTTCCACACATAATGTGTGTGATATATCTAACCTCATCATATCAATGTATAAATTTTAATCATAGCTCACTTCATTAAATGCATGAATAAAATGTGAGTTAACCACCTCATGTTTTGCCAATTAATATTTTCTCATGAGATATAAAGCAATTACCATTTCATTGGAGGGATATATAATTCTTATAACACCCATCACACCATGATAAACTATATATATCTTTCATACATGAAATCAATCATACCAAAAATCATGATTTTCTTATAGAATAGAAAATGGGTCACAAAACATTTTAATTGGGTATAATATAAGAAGAATCATAAATTATATTTATGTAAACCCAAACATAAATAAATTAAATGAAACGTATCCTAAGATTAATAGAAAATTGATAAAAATATATAATTATAAATATGGTGGATCTTTTTTAGATAGAGTCCAAAATATAAGAAAAATAGTGAAAATAGTTTTATTTAATTTTTTGTTATGTTGTCATAAATTTATTGTCTAATCACATTCAAAATAATTTTCAAATGTCTAATAAAGACATTAAAAAAACTATTTTAAAAATAATTTCCCAAAAATTGCGAATTAAAAATTAGTGGATTTAATAAAATATATTAGTAGATAAAATGGTAAAAATATATATTGAAGTGGAAATAAATACAATTTTAAGATGTTTAATTTTTCAAAAGACACACAAATTGATTAAAAACAATCATAAAATAATTTCGCAAAAAATAATGATAAATAGAAAAGGTAGAGAGAAAATACCTCTGTATGATTACAATTGATAAATGAATGTTTTTTGGTAAGAAATATTATGTATATGGTAAAGAAGTTACCAATATAGTTTGTGGGAATAATTTTTAATAAGAATGTATTTTTTCGGTAAGGAAAAAAATAAGAGTAATATTTTGATATAAAAATTTGTTTACTCATAGTAGAATATAAAATAAGATAGATCATAAATAAAAGGTCGAATATATGAAAAAATTGAAGAATTTTATCTATGAATAAATATTTTAAACCATTAAAATATATATTGAGTCAGCGAAACACTTACAAATTCTGTAATAAATGAATCAAAAGATTTTGAAAAATTTATAGTAAAATAAAAATTTAAATATCATGAATTAAAAGTTAATTATGATAAAATAATTTAATTTGGAATATACAATACGATATAAAAGAATATTTAATGTAAAATATGAAACATGGATTAGGTAATTGAAATTGGAAGAAATAACCCCTCCTATGGAATCACTCTTTATTAGAAATTCTCTCACTCTATGTATAATAAATTTAAGACCACCATAAATCCATTAAAGAACATTGTCTTTATTATTTCCCTTACACCCATCAATTTATTAAATTATGTTATTGTTTTTTAGTAGTTCATTGTTAAAATTAATTTCCATGTCTTCATTTTTTTGTTTTTTCTATAATGTTTTGAGTACATAGGTTTCTATCATCAATTTATATTTCTAGGTCCATCAATACCATATTGGTAATGGTATTTGAATCCTAATTTTATAATTATTTATAAATTTTTAGGTTCATTTATTGTAATATTAAAACGTGTTATGTAAGATTTGAATTCACAAGGCACATGTATTGATTAACATTAAAAATAACAATATGATACTTTATAATGAACATTGAACATAGTTTATATATTTAAACCCCATTAGAACAACTTAATTTACTATGCAATAGAATATATTACAATTATTAATGTTTTTACGCTCATTAGTGATGTAAATATTTAATATAGTATATCATAATTCGATTTTGTGGTTGAACTGACCAAGATAAGAACATGTTATTCTATGAAATGTATAAGAGAGTTAATTTAAATAATTATATTGTTATTTTTAATGAATAATAGTGATATAAAAACAAATAATTTGGGTAGTTGATATAATTTATGAATAGTGTAGATAATTATTTAAATGAATGAGATGTTTAATTACTAGTTATATAATTTTATTATATCACTCATTATCACAATTGCTTCCTCTAAAATTAGGGGCGAAGGAATCTTTATTTTGAGATAGGATATCGAAAATGAGATTGGGATATAGTGGAGTGAATTTGAGAAGGGATTGAATTGAATAGTAAATTATAGAATGGGTTTAGATTGGGGGATGAGAGGCCACTTTTATATGAAAATGAGGGGAATTTATTTGTAATCTTATGTTATTTGATGGTAAGGATGGAATCACAGGGGATTTAATGAGTTTTGTATGAAATTTCTGGTTGGAATCACAAGGACTACTCACACAGAAAAATGAGTTATAAATTGTGAAAAATATTAAATTTTTTATTCAAAATTAATTTCTTATAAATTTACCCACTTTTACCTCATATTTCATTAATTATTTTTACCACAATAACTATATTTTTCCTAAAAATATAAAATGTACCCAATTATGTAATTTCAAAATTATTAATCAAAAATTCCACTTCATTTAATAAATTCCAATAACTATATATGTTAAAATAATCTCTTAAATAAAAAAATATAATATAATGAAAAGAATTAATAAAAATTATAATATTTAAATATTAAATGTTCTTATTATAATATCATACCAATTACTAATCATTCCATTTGTGTTGACATCTTTTTATAAACCTATAAATTTCATTTTATGATAATTATCATTAATTTTTTAAAATAAAAAATTCATAACACTAATAATTAATTGTTAGATTTTTATATTTTTATACATTAAATGATTTTATATTATTTTTAACCAGTTATTATTAAAAATATGGTTTATAATTCATTATTAATATAAATATATAAATATATAAATATATATATATATATATTAATTTTAGAAAAAGGAAAATTAAACTATGATAGATTTATTACATAAAAACTATTAGTTCAAAAATTTCCCTTTTAACATTGATTGATTTTATTAATATTTATTTATGTTTATTTATTTATTCATTAACTGAATCTATCCAATTTTAATTGAATTAACATTTGAATATTAACATCATTACTTAATATTAATTAATATGAAAAATATAAGTGAAAATAATAATAGTATAAATACTTTTATTTTTCAACAATCATTTATTAGACTAATAACTGAATTTTTATATTTTCTCAAATTGTAGTTACAAAAAACCTTAAGATACTACAAAATCAAAAAGTGTGAGATAAGAAATTGGAATAGTCGTAGGTGGTGGTTTAAATAACATGGATCTCATAGTGATTTCCTTAAGCTTGTATGTTAGAAAATTCCCCCACTAGAACCTCTCATGATTCGTTAGTGAACAAGGGAGTGACCCATGAATTCCCATTCAAGAGGTCGTGGGTTAGAGACTAATGATTGTGGTATAAAGAACACGTAATAGAGTTTATTACCCTCATAAATCCTAGGGGAATGAAAAATAATGAAACAATCATCACCATAAGATATAAAATAAAATTAATATGAAAAAATGAATCTTAATGTATTGCATAAAATTAGCCATAAGAAATTCAAACAACATCTCCTATATAAGTAACCCACAAACCCCAGTCCAAAAATCCATGTTCTAGTAATGTTTAAACCAATCACCATCTCCCTCATGAAAATATGAAATATATAAATATATACACACACACAAAGGTGTGGCCATACATTTATATTTAGTATTATGATCCCCAAAACCTATTATGAAAATGTTTATGATGAATATTAAGGCCTTATAAAAAATAGTTGAACTAAATCATCAACATTACTAAAATGACCCGTGTCATAATGAGTATTGAATTTTTTTGGGTGTTATAATTTTTCATCTGGTGGATTGATCATTCGGTGTTCCATGTGTCAAAATGAGGTGTTTCTTTTTTGTATACCTTTAGGGGTGTATTTATTGAATCAACCTGGGAAAACATCATACGTTACCCGATCTAGCTCTACACTTCAATTTAAGGTTGTTATCGATCACCATTGGTTAGTGACATGAACCTGGGTATCAACATATAAAACCATGGGAATGATTTTTCCCTGAAAGATAACAAAAAATTTCTCATGCATAAAAAAATAAGAAAACAAATAAGAGGAAAATGTGGATGGAATGTACATATTCTTGAGATAATACATGGAAAAGTTAAAAAGGAAGATCCTAAATTAAAAAAACAAACAAGCTTAAGACCAAGTCTCCATGTGACTATTTTTCAAAATCATTCTGAAGCATTATAATAATAAGAAAAAAATATATAATTCTTTATGACATATGAAACCATTCCCTCTATATGTATCCTACAAAAATGAGGCTAAAAAACCATTGGAAAAAGTTGGGTGTGACCACTAAATCTCAGTATGATACAACCGTGTAACCATTAGTTTGTGAATTACACAAAAATTGTTGTATAAGAAAATTTCCATATGAAAACCATTTTTTCAATCTTAATTTTTATTTCATTCAAAAAAATTATATATTAAAACCATGAGAATAAAAATATAAATAATAATATAAAATAGTGTCCAGTAACTGTATCATCTATATGACATAAAATAATAGGATGAGAAAATAAAACATGGTACAAAATTTTTACAAGGAAAATATAATTTGGTCTAATAGTGTGCTTTCCACGGGCCCACGACAACAAAATAATCATATAAGTATATAAAACATGATACAAAATTTAAACCATCCAGCAAAAAACAAAATTGTTATCTATCCTATGGAATAAATTTTGCAGATAAGAAAAATAAAACTAAATATGATATTTATTCCCATGATATCATGAACTACCACAGTCTGTCAATGTCAACCTTTTGTCCACACCCATGGTTCTGAAATTTTCCAATGTGCCATTTTTTTTGCAAAAAATAAAAAATTATACTCAAATGTTTTCTATACATTCTCAAAATTAACGTATCACTACTCCCAAGCATTTAAAACATATTTAAAAAACATTCATTGATGAATTTTATAAACCACAATAAATGGAAAAAAATATATTTTAAATAAAAGTACTTTTATTTTAAAAGGAAAAATAAATCAATTATTTTACTAAATAGAAAAAATAAATTATAATGAATATCTAGTATTTAATGGTTTTTCATTAATGAACAATGACCCCTACCATAGACAGTGTTGGAGGTTATTTGACATAAAATCAATGATAGATTGTCAATGAATTATTATTCAAAGAAAAACAACCTCTATTCAATCCTATTGGTTCTCCATTAGTGAAGAATGAAAAATGATGTCCAGTAACTAGATCTTCTTCTATTGTAGCATAATGCCTAGAAATCCACTTATGAGCATAATGGAAAGTATAATTCAGTAGAATTATTGGTATTTTAAAATATATAAACTATTCATATAACCATTAAAAGACTGAAATTAATAATATTAAATAATATTCTATTTCAATCAAATTTTGGGTGAATAAGGTTAATTTTTTTTATAAATTCTATTTACAACAATTAGTAATATAAAAATACTAAAATACCCTGATTTTTAAACTTTAAAACCTCTAAATGTTGTTTTATGGTTTCTCATGAGGAGAGGAAATGAAAAACATGTTTTTACTTATTGTTCTCTCAAAAGGAGTGTTGTGTAAGGGTAACTAGTTTTTACCTTTGGGCATCTCTTAGGTGTTGAATAACGTTATTGGGTTCCCTTTGCATAAGATCACTATGTAAGGGGTATGGTTTTTTAGCCTTTAACACATCATAGGTTTCACATAGGGGTATTGGGTTACCCTTACACATCTTTTTTTAATATAATAACTACTCTTATACATCTCGTGAAAAGAAGGATTTACCCTTATGCAACCGCAAAGAACAACCTACATAACGGTAGAAGGTATATACACTTATGTAGACTCTATAAAAAGTGTAATGGAAAAAATTAAGTTTAAATGTAGTTAATTAACATTAAATGTACATATTAATTAATGTAAAAATGGAACAAATTTCATTTAAATAAATTGAAAATACATATTATATTTAACACTTATGAAAACAAAAGAAAACATCCCAAACCAAACTGAATTAAAAAGAAATGTTCAAGGTGTTACAGTTCTTCAGAACTTAATGATTTTCTCAATGAAATAATTCATGATTTTCAATATATAAATGGAGAATGTATGTTCCTCATAAATAATGATTTATGTTCCCACTGTAATCTCTCAGAATTTCAATGTAAATATTTTAAAATTATATAGAATTTTTTTGAGACTACACTCTATGACGGCACGTGACGTCGAGTCCTGGTGAGTCTGTAACGTAATTTTGTACCTTTTTTTAATGTACATTCAGTAAACATGCATGAAGTTTTTTTCTATCTTTTTAACTAGTTCCATGATCAATAATTTGATGTCACCGTTGAACTCAGAAAGATGGGATTCACCTAGAAAAGACATGACATTAACCAGTAAGGACATAACAGAGAATTTAATTTTTGTACTTTTCAAGAAAGAAAATAAATTACCATAAAAAGATATTTTATTTATTTTCTCATCAACGGGTAACGACACAAAAATGTTGTAGTGCAGCAACGAGAGTGTGATGAGACTCATTAATAGAGCTCATTAATGGCTCGTTAATACATAGCGTAATGATGATTTATTGACGTGTAACATCAATGTTGTTTCATAAATGAAATAGCTTAACGACGCGATGTTGAAACATAATTAAAATGTTGCGACATGTTTTTTTAATAGTTTCATATGTTGGTGGAATGAAGATTAAACAATGAGGATTCTCTCACAAACCTCCAATGGATTTCATCCCCAATGAAGAACGACGAACACCCGAAGAAGTCATCTACTTTGACATACCTTGATGAACGACGAACTCCATCATCCTCTTGGATGCTCAAGGATGAGGAATTATGGAAATGAAAGTCAATGAGGTAGGTGTTTTATTTTTATTTTATGACTTCCCTATTCTTTTTCTAAATAACGAACATATATTTACCAACAAACAAGTTTATCTCTGGATCGTGAAATCTTGCAAGAGAGTTTATGTTTTGGGTTTTTTATTTGGGATTGATTTTTGTTGTTGATAGAATGGATCCATTGACCATTCCCTATTTTAAACTTCCAATGTGGCAGGCGCGAGCCAACACAAACAAGTCTTGGGTCCCTCATCACAATTTTTCTTCATGGTCGTATCCTCTAATCAATGAAAATATTAATCTGAAGCTAATTTACGAATGATGGAAACATGAGAGGCCCGTAGGCGTAGGAGATCGAGAAACAGACCACTAGAGCATCTACAGTGGAAAATAGAAGGAACCGTCGGTGAGCTGGCGCTGGTGGTGTCCGAGGGCATGGGGAGGTGATGCGCCCATTGTTGTGCCATAGCGGCACAGGGGAGCGACATCTGTTAGAATTGAGTGGATGCGACGGCCCACATCCAGGCCACCTAGGTGACCTGGGAAGCCACAAGCACTCGATTGTGGCAGAGGGGAGGACACGACCCTTCAGTCGCGGGATGCGCTGGATGCGTCGCCAGGAGGGCGCCATGTGGAAGGGGTGGCCTGCTCCTTGCGAGTTGCGTTCAAATAAAGAGGGGATGTGGCAGCACCTGCCATGTCCGGGCTGCACACCACCAGTCTACCCCAGGCAGATGGGGCTCTAGCTGGAAGGTTGTGCCCCCAGATTGCGGGTCAGGACGATGAGGCTGGGTTACTGGGCAACATGGCAGACTAGACCCCTGGCCAAACTAGGTGTGCCCAATGAGAACCATTGCTTCTTGCCAACATTCTAGGCCAGAACAAACCTACCCGACCCGAACTAGGTCAGGTTGGGCCAGTCAAATTAAATCGGGGTATGTGGTACCCCCAGGCTGGGTTGGTCGGGTTGGTCTGACTGAGTCTGACAAGGCCAAGATATAACTAGTCCAGAGTTACTAAAATGCTAATAACATGGAAACTGGGCATCCGATTAATGAAAATTTTGCAGCGTTTGGAACCTCTTGACGAGGCAGATATTTAGGTATAATCTAAGGAGACTTAAAAAGAATTTGAATTTCAATGTGTTGCTTGGGGGAGAAATTCACCCGGGATAAAGCGCGCAATGAGCAGCAGCCATGTGGACCTCAGTGGCCAGTCAGATGAGAATCCATGTAGACCTTAGTGGCCTGGAAGAGGTATTTGGACCCAAGTGGTCCGATAGATGAGGAAAATACATGTGGACCTCAGTGGCCGGAAAGACTTTAGCAACTCGTTATGGATGAGTCCTTCAATTGTACAAAATGTTTTCACTATAAATGATGAACCTTTCCTACTCTAGAATATACCTGGTTTGAGTTTTCCATTATTTGTGGATTTTCATTGTGGTTGATTTGTGGTGTATCTCCTTAGTGTATTGAGGTCCACTACTGATAACTATGTTACTCACCTTTGCACAAGCTTCACCCGCACATGCTGTTTCATGTTCAGATGACAGAAGTTTCGAAAGAGGAATTGGTGTCCAAAGAGTAAGTGGGACCCATTTGGATGAGGCTTACAAGACGTACTACTTTATATTCTAGTAGCTAAATTCCTCTTACCATCTTCTAGGGTATTTATTGTATGGATAACCGAGTCCCTTTGTACCTTGTTATTTTCAACTCCTGTTGTTGGGTTTGTATTCTGCCTGACATGTTTTTGTTTTACTTTTAATCAATGCCTATTTCAGTATACATGTTTTCCCCTCTCAGTTTTTGGGACGTTTCTGGGAATGTGTGTGCGTACAGGTACCCAAGAAATTGCCTCTGACGTGCAGGTTGACGCATTCATCGCTAGTCTCCAACCCCTGGCCTTCAGGAGGTGGGTTGGGGGTATGTCACGACACAGGCCCAACGGGATGGGTCATAAAAAAGTATTATCAGAGGTGCTCGGTTCAACCTTAGAGACCGAAATTTAGTTGTTTTTGTTATGTAGAAATACTATTAAATTTTGTGATTCCAATTTCAGATTCTAGGAGTCCATTTTTGTTGTGGCGACCGACGTATCCACACACCAGGACCATTAATTATTCTTTTTGGATCAATGCATAACAAAATTGGTTGAAAAAGTGTTTTCTTATGTTATATTATATAATATTCTTCTCCCCATGTTTAATCTATTGAATGTGGCCCATCTTGATATATTTTAAGATGCCTCCCTGCTGGCAACTAGCTAGGATTCTGATACATGTTCGGGAGTACAACCTACCTAGTGATAAGGCATCCATTCAGGGTCCTGTTCTTTAGATAGCCCCACTATATTTTTCACCAGTGCTACAACCACCCATTGGTCAGCATCTACTATCAGCGGTACCAGTAGAAGATGTGCACCAGCATAGTGTCCAACATGAGTTTTAGAGATAAATACCTTCTAGGTTTAGGGTAGAGACAGATCCCAAAGTCGCTGATGATTTCTTGGAGGCAGTGAAGTGGATATTACACTTAGTGAGGACATTGCTTGACCAGATAGATATCATAACTGTAATCCTTATTCAAGACTCAACAAGAATATGGTGGAGTCTGACAATTCAGACTCCTCATGAGGTTACCCTCTCTTGGCCTGACTCTGAGAAGCTTTTCTGGGAGGATTTTTCCCTATGACTTTGCACTTTGTGTGCATTCAGGAGCTGCTTCACAATTAGTATGTCAGCTTGTCCATGGATGACTACTCTTTGAGGTTTATAGACCTCTCTCTGTACTCCACAGATATGGTGTGGGACCCTTATTTTAGGGACCATCCCATTGAGCAGGTACTCAGGTGGGAGATCAGGGCATCGATGGTGTCTCTCAACTTCCCTACCCAGGACGGGGTGCTGGAGTGATCCCTTATTGTGGAGATCTTCCTCAAAAAGTAAGCACTGTCAATGGGTTCCACCACCGAAAGATAGGCAGCCGATCCATCCATGGCAAGTAGCCTATAATGGGAGCAACAGTCCAAACGAGGGAGATCATCTAGTGGAAAACTGCAAGACTCATGCTCGGTGGTGCGAGGCCGCCATGAAAGTGGGAGATAGTAGAGGTGTAGGGTGTGCTACTCTTGTGGTGGGCATTGACACATGGCACATGATTACCCAACCCATCATAGAGATGACCAGAAGATGGTGAAGGGATCCCTGAGAGAGAGGCAGTGGTTCGAGTGAGGAGGGTCGTAGGGTAGAGAACATGGAAGGGGAGCATGTCAATCAATAGGCGGTGGGTGATGGTTCGTGGTTCTACCTCCACCTAATCCAGGTGGTCCACCCCGACCTCAGATAGTAGGCAGACATGGATGATCTCAGCTTCATGCCGCATAGGCTTATGATCATGGTACTCTAGAGTTGATTCGAGGTATGACTGGTGTCTTCTCCACCCTATTTGTTGTTCTTATTAACACAGGTGGCAGTCACTCATTCTTTTCCATGGATCTCGTTCCGAACTCAGAGATTCTTGTAGAGCCATTGGATCAATACATTTGGATAGAGACTCTTATAAGAGGGGATTCGATGATTACACACTAATGCTAGTAGTGTGATCTTATTCTAGGTGGTGAGAGCTTCATCTGGGATCTCCTAGTAGCAGTTTTGAGGCCTTATGATGTCATATTGGCTATAGACCGGTTATCCATATTTCTTGATTAGATAGAATATTTAAGGAATACATTATGGTGTGTCAATGGAGATGGGACCAGGTTTTCTTTCACTGGAAGGAAGAATACCCTTTCCACACAAGACATACCTTCTCAAAGGAGTGTGCATCAGTTCACTCACCAGTTGGCTAGCCTCACCCTCAGTGATGTATATGAGAGGATTCCATGCTTTATTGTAGCGGTGTAAGAGTAAGAGGATGATTTTCTTGAGAATGTTACGGGACTACATTATCGCATATAGGTAGACTATTTCATCAACTTGTAACCCAGGACGACACCAATATCCACACCAGAATAACGGATGGATCCTGTGGAGCTTCGTTAGATGAGGTTACAACTAGAGTATTTATAGGATAAGGGGTTAATAAGGCCTAGAGTTTCCCTATGGGAAGCCTTAGTATTGTTTTCAATGAAGGAAGATGAGATCTTGAGGATATGAGTGAACTTATGGCGCCTGAACCAGGTGACCGTGAAGAATATGTATCCACTCCCTTTGATTAATGACATATTCGATCAGCTGAAGGGAGAAAGTTGATTCTCGAAGGATGAACTCAAATCAGGCGATCACCAGCTTTGGGTATGGGATGTGAACATATAGAGGACAACCTTCAGGTGATGGTATAAACACTATGAGTTCATGGGGATTCCTTTCAGCAAGACCAAATCCCCAACAGTGTTCATGGGCCGCATGAACCTAATTTTTCTACGTTACCTTGGCTGATTTGTAGTTGTATTCATTGAATACATCTTGGTGTACTCTGAGTCGCATGAGGAGCACACTACACACCTATGGATAGACCTGGATACACAATGAGTGAACATGATTTAGGGTATTCACTTGAAGTGACAGTTATGGATTTAATAGGTCCACTCTCTATGATACATCATCTTGGATTATGGAGTTGTAGTGGTTCCAGAGAATATTGAGGCAGTTCTAACTTGAGAGATACTCATGAGCACTACAAAGGTGTGAGGCTTTTTGGGGTTGGTCAGTTGCTATTGTATGTTTGTGCAAGTCTTTTTCTGAAAAAGAAGGGACAACCCTTCATGAGGATGGAGAAATTCCTGAATAGTTTCTAGGAGCTGAGGTGGATACTGATTAGTTCCCCCATATTGTAACTATGAGATGAGGGAGTTTAGAATGTAGTTTTTCATGATGGATCAGGGATAAGTATAGGTTTTTTCCAGATGTAGGAGAAATCATTGATTTCCTATGACTCTTGGATGATGAGGCAAGATGATCAGAACTAAGTGACTCATGACCTGGAGATAGCATTAGTTGTATTTTCCTTGAAGATTTGGCAGAACTACTTGACGGGTGAATGGTTTACAATTTACATCAACCAAAAGAGTCTCATGTATATACTATCCCAAAAAGAACCGAACCTGAGACAATTAAAATGACTATAGTTCATCCAGTCTAATGACTTTGAGATATTCTATAGTCTTGGGACACATAATGTGGTATTAGATGCACTTAGGAGGAGGACCGGTTTTTAGCTGTTGAGTGTGGTGACAGAGAAGCTAGCCGTTATAGAGATATACTTTGTGGATGATGATAGAGAAGGTTACCTTCAGTTGATGACTATTACTACACCACTTATATAGTGAGTCAGGGAGGCATAGCTAGTGGATGTTGACCGCCAGGCCCGGGGTGCTCAATTATCCTTAGGAAATACTCTTGATGGGTTTTCTATAGGGGGATAATGTCATTCTTTTCAGATGGTGCACCATAGTACTAGAGGAATTGCGGGAGGAGGTTTTGAGAGAGTTCCATAAATCACCTTTGAAAATTCATCCTGGAGTGGTGAAGATGTACCAGGACCTCTAACATCAGTACTGTTGTCCATCAATGAAAAACTCAGTGGTTGAGTTCGTCTCACAATGCCTAGCTTGTTAGGAAGTGAAGGTTGAGGATCAGGTTACAGCAGGACTGGATCGGCCGCTTGAGGTACAATAGTGGAAATGGGATGGTATCTTGATGAACATCATGATAGGGATACCACATACATCTAGAGGACGTGATTCTATCTAGGTTATCATTGATTTACTCACCAAGTCTTCTCACTTGCTACCCATCTGAGAGCAGGGACCGGTAGAGGGATTGGGATGCCTCTATGTCCCGGAGATAGTGCAGCTTTATGGGGTGCCTCTAGTGATCACCTTCTATCAATATTCATAACTTACATCCCAGTTTTGGAAGGCAGTACAAGAGGAATTGTGGACTTAGTTGCACTTGATCGCAGCTTTTATTCAACAGAATAGTGGTCAGACAGAGCAGACCATAAAAACCATGGAAGACATGCTTTGTTCATGTGTCCTATATTTTGGTCGTAGATGCTATGAAGACCTACCACTAGTGGAGTTTTAATACAACAACAATTATCACTCCACCATTGGAATGACACCATTCTTGGATTTTTATGAGTATCCTCTAAGATATTATCAATGTTGGACAGACCCAAAGGAGTCAGCACTCGTGGGTCTATAGTTGGTATAGTGTACCACTGAGAATGTGTCGATCATCTAGGATAGGGTGAGGACTACATAGAGAAGGACGAAGTCTCACACTAACAAGAGTTGGATACCCTTTTAGATTGGGGTGGGAGACCATGTGTTCCTTTGGGTCCCACACCAATGAGGATTGCAAAGGTTTCACTGGGAACAACATATCTATGAGGTTCATCGAACCATTTCTGATCCTGAGTGGAGTTGGTGAGGTGGCATACCACCTAGATATTCCCACACAGATGCACCAGGTGCATGATGTTTTCTTAATGTTGCAGCTGAGAAGATGTGTGTGTGATCCATCGCATGTCATCGATTGGGGTGAGCTTGACATTAAGGATGGGGAATCATTTTCGGAGTTCCCAATGGAGATAGTGGATTGATGGGAGTGGGTCCTACATGGGTGGTCAATTCTTCTAGTGTGCGTTTAATGGCTACATTAGAATTTCTATGAGGCCACATTGGAGCGGGAGGCTCATATTCATGCTCAGTACCCCCATTTGTCTGATTAGCCCTTGTTTTGGCATTTGGGGATGTCAATACCTATGGTGGGAATAATGTAATGTCACTGAATTTCTATGTAACTTTTTTAATTATATGGAAGTATTTCAAGAAAAGATGCATTAACGACATGTGATTCCTTATCCCGGTGTTCCTATAAGGGAATTTTGAAAATTTCTAAGGTCCATTCAGTAAATATGTGTGTGAGTTTTTCTAATTCTTGAACCAGTTCTCGGATTAAAAATTTGAGGGCACCGTTGAACTCAGAATGATGGGATTTTCCTTGAAAGGACTTAACATCAGCTGGCAATGGCTGAAAAAAAAGTTAATTTATGTAATTTTTTAGAAAAATAATAAAATAAAGTAAAAAAGTTATTTTACTTCTTTTCTCACCAATGATAAATTACATGGTGATGATATGGTGAAAAAGCGATGTAGTGACAATACACATTAATGGATCTTGTTGATGGCTCATTAACACATAGTTATATGATGCATAAATGATGCATAACATCTTAACGATGTGACATCGTATCATAAGAGAAACGATGAAACATGTTTTCTTTTTAATAGATTGACGCCTTGGTTGAACGAAGATTAAATTCTCAAGATTCTCTGATGAACCTCCGAATAATTTCCTCCCCAACAAAGAATGCTTGAGGACATCATTTCTTCAACATACCACGATGAATGAAAAAAGACATCGACCTCTTGGACCCTCGAGTATGAAGCACTATGGTAACGAACATCAATGAGGTTGGGGTTTGATTTTGGTTCTATGATTTATCTATTCTTTTCTAAATCAAGAATGCAGATTAACCCACGAATAGGTTAATTTGTGGATCGTGTGTTCTTGCAGGAGGGTTCCATTCTGGGGTTCTCTATTAGGGATTGATTTTTATTATTGATAGAATAGATCCCCATACCTTCCTCTATTTTAAACCTCTAACATGAAGGGTGCATGCTGATATGAATAAGTATCTGGTATCTCCGCATGTTCGTTCTTTGTGGAAGTATCCGCAAATCGACGTTAAGATGAATCTGGGGCCAAGGAAGGGATGGCAGTGACCCGAGAGGCATAGAGGCACAGACAAATTGAGAAATGGACCCCTAGAGAAACTCTGATGGCCCGTATAAGGAACCTCCAGTGCACCAACGGTGCCCTACGGGGGTGTCCACCGGCGAAAGGAGGTGGGTCCCACCTCGGTGCATCATGGAGGCAGGAGGTTATGGTTGGAGGGCCACCGTGGCATAGAGGAGCGGTGCTGACAAGCACCATGCGAAGGCAACGACCCATGTTGGTGCTACTCGGGCGACCTAGCGAACTGAGGTCACTCAACCACATCATAGGGGAGGCATTGGCCCATCGACTGCGGTATGATATAGATGTGAAATTAGCTGGTAATCGCATGGGAGGAGCACCACACTCCATGATGTATGTGTTCGCACTGTGAGGGGACGTGGCAGTGGCTACCGCATCCCGTGCACACACCACTGGTCCTCCCCTAGCAGACTGACATTCAGCTGGTGGGCCACGGGCTAGCGGAGGGTGGAGGGAGGTATACTAGTGGTGGGCAGAGGGAGGAATTCATGTGTCAGCGTAGGCTGCTGTGGGCGGAGGGAGGCGGTGTGCCCATCGGCATGCCCCAACAGCATGGAGGAGTAGAGCTGGTCGGTGGCGCATGGAGGTGGCGCCCCATATCCAAGACTCCTAGGAGACCTGGAAATCCATGACCACTCGATCATGGCTGAGGGGGGAATATGTATTTTCATCCACGAATGGAACTGGAAGCGGCACCTGGCTGGTGCCACGTGGGAGGAGCGACATGCTCCTTGTGTGTCGTATTCGGACGGGGGGAGGGGGGGACGGGGTGGAAACTACCACATCTTGGGTGCACACCACCGGTCTGCCCCTAGCTGATAGGGATCTATCTGCTAGGTCGGGCCCCCAGTTTTTTGGTCGGGCCTGACGAAGTCATGTATCCGGATGTCCCGACGGGCTAGACCCATGGCCAAGCTAGGATAGGCCCAGCATGACCCATTGGGTTTGGCCCATTGGCCTTGCAAAACTATACCATCCCTAACCCGAACCACTCCTGTTAACTCCCCCTAGCTCACTGCCTTTGGTGAAGTCCCACTCATTTTACAGACATGAAGGTCTCTTCATCATCGCTAATGGATACATCCTCTTTTGTATGAAGATGCTCTGTTGAAGTACAACATACACCTGTAGACTAAACTCACTTTGCACCAAAGGTATCGGGAAAACTTCCAGCTTTCGTGCAGCCCCATCAAGACTGGCGAGCTTCAATCCACACTTGGCACGCTTCTCTATGACGGCGTGCATGTTCACCTCTACTACTTGCACGGCACTTGCTTTTTCAACATCAAACTTGGACGACTCACACTCTTTTCCACCCAAACTGGTTTTGGTGTGCAATTTTCAACTGTCAGGCTTCTTCAAATCCTGGAGTGCAGGTGTCACCAAACCACCTGCGTGGAACTTCCTTCGCTAACTCCAAAATTGGTCGACTCACCCTTTCTCTCCCAAACCACCTTGGATGCACACCAAACAACTGTCATGCAACTTCTACATGCACGACCCACAACCACTTGTGCGACCACTACACCGGCGCGATAAGAGATTTTATTTTCTCTAAGTCTGAACTTCGTTTTGAATGAGGAGGGGTTGACCTCTATTTACAGGTATTTGGATACCCTACGCGATGGCGCACAAGTCTTCCATTGGCATGTATGTTTCGGCACGCAAGTCTCTGCCGCGTATGTCACTTGCGTGACTAAACATAAAACTTGGGCTCCCTTGTCCCTTTTCCATATTTTCATGTTATGATCTTGAAAAACATATGGCGCGCAAGTTTCTTCTCCTTCAAGACAATGGCGTGCAAGTCTCTTTTCCAAAACCACTTTGCTCCATTTGTCGATTTTCAGGCCCAAAAATTTGGCAAACACTAGAAAATGGTGCCCCCTTCAATTATTTTATCTGCTTGTTCAGTATGATCACTTTGTGGGAACACATTATGAACTTCCACTGATGATTGACAACAAACACAAACCATACTTCAATTCATGCAATGAATGACAACAGTTCCAACAATCTCCCCCTTTGGGTTTTTTGGCAATCATTAAATAAATTTAATGGAGCACCATCGATTGGAAAACTAAAATACGCAAGAATCAACTCACCCAACACTCTAAGTCTATATTTGAAATTCTTGATGTAGAAAACAAGAGGGGAAGCATGAATTGGGTTCCCGTGTTTTGGAATTCTCAATGATGCTCAAGAAATTCTCTTAAAGTGTCACAGATGAATTACATGTCCAATGTATTCCTTCTCATCCTTATCTCCGACACTGAATTCTCAATGTTTCAAAGATGAAAATGTGTCACAGAAGCATTACATTCCCAATGTATTCCTTCTAATACTTATAACTGACACTGAATTCTCAATGTGACACAGAAGAAAATGTTTCACATAAGAATTACATGCCTGAATTTATTCCTTTATCCCCCATTGGCAATAAACCAAAAGATCGGTAATTGTTCATTGTTCAGCTCAAACCAGACTCCCCCTAGATGGTATCTCCCCCAAAAACCTACATCACATCCATAAAAAAATAAAAAACAATTAATGTAACTGGGTAGAGGTTTATTGCGTAACCTCCTTATGCACTGGGAGATGGCTGAAGTTCGAGGTTCAACTGATGCTTCTCAAACACACCCGCTAACAGTGGCTTAGTCAGGATATAATCCACTTTCTCATCAGTTCCCACATGATCCATTCTAATCACGCCTTGCTCAACGTTATATTTGATATAGTGATACATGATTTAAATATGTTTTGTACAATAATTCTGAACAGGATTATTCATAAGATCAATTGTGCTCTTGTTATCACAGTAAATTACTGTTGGATGCATCACCTCATCACTAATATATGTTAGTTGTTACTTCATCCATAGCAGTTGAGTGCATGCCTTTGTGGAAAAGATATACTCAGCTTCAGCAGTACTAAGAGAAGTACTTTCTTATTTCTTGCTCAACCATCCAACACATTTATTCCCTATATAGAATGCTCCACCACTAGTGGACTTTCTATCCACTACATCGCCAGCACAGTCAGCATCAAAAAATGCTGAAAATTCACTGTCTCTTCCTCCAGAAAAGTATGAGCTACAATTATGAGTACCTTGAATATACTTCATGATTCTTTTTACTCCTTTCATATGTCCCTCCTTTAGATTACTCTAAAAGCGGGACACTAGACAGGTTGCAAAGACAACATCTGGTCATGTTTCTGTTAGGTACAGTGGGCTCCCAATTATCCTCATGTACATAGTGGGGTCTACAGATTCCCCATCCTCATGCTTTCCAAGTATGGTTCCAATTGCAATTAGAGTTGATATTGGTTTGGAGTCTTGCATATTAATCTTCTACAGCAGCTCTCTTGCATACTTTTCATGAGAAATGAATGTGTAATCCTGCCTTTGAATCACCTTTAGCCCCAAAAAATATGTGAGCTCCCCAATCATAGACATATCAAATTTCAATTTCATGTGATTGGGAAATTCATCCACTGATTTCTGTCTGCTGCCACCAAATATAATATCCTCAACATAGACTAGGACCATGAACTGATATTTTGGTTAATTCTTCACATATAGATTGTGGTATACACCTCCTCTTTTGAACTCCAGCTTCTTGAGATATGAGTCCAGTCGGAAATACCATTCTCATGGTGCCTGCTTCAAACCATACAGAGCTTTCTTCAGTTTTCAGACCTTTGTTTCATCAGTACCAAGAAAAAACCCCACTAGTTGTTCAATGTAGAATTCCTCTTTGAGTATACCATTCATGAATGCTATCTTGACATCCATTTTATTTACTTTATATCCTCTTTGGAGTGTCATGGAAAGGAAAATCCTGATTTTCTCCAGTCTAGCCATTGGATCAATGGTATCTTCAACTTCAACGCCTTCAATCTGGGAGAATCCTTTACATACCAGTCATTCCATTATTATAATAACACTTCCATGCTCATAAAAATTGTTCTTGAAGATCCATTTTGTAACAATCACACTGTGACCTTCGGGTCTCTAGACAAGATCCCATGTCTGATTTCCTTCTTTATTTCAGATGAAGCATTTAGTTCCAAAAAACTGAAGGTATTTTGAAGTGGGTTTCCTTCCATGACAATATTTATATGGTGTCTTCGTATCACCCATATAATATTCTGTTCGATTTTAAATATATACTGCAGCCTCTTTCCAGTAATGTTGTGGAATATGACTCTCAATCAACATAGTTCGTGCCATTTTGTTCACCTGTTGATTCCTACGTTCAACAACTCCATTTTGTTGTGGAGTTCTCACAGTAGCTAACTCATGGTGTATCCCATGCTTCTCTAGGTAATTTTCAAATTCAATGGTCATGTATTCCCCTCCATTGTCAGATCGCAACACTTTGATTGTTCATACATTATCATTCTCGGCGATTCACCGATATGTTTTCATGTAGTCAAGCACTTGTCATTTTTGGTGAATTACCATTACACATGCCATTCAACTGTAATCATCTATGAAAAGGGAAAATTACTTTTATCCATGAGTTCCGACAAATTTTTTTTGCCCACATACATCTGTATGAATTATAGCAAGAAGATGGGATGCCCTTTTCTTCTTTGGCCGATATGAACTTCAGACCAGCTTCCCACGAATGCAAGCCTCACAAGACTTTTCAGACTCACGCTTCAGGTTGGGAATGTCCATGACAATCCTCAATATTGATATTTTCTCCATGTCTTCTTGATTGTTGTGTCCCAGTCTCCCGATGCCACAAATTGTTTTCTTCTTCAACAGTCATGTAACAATCATTTTCTTTACTATCAACCTGATTCAAGTTGCCTTCTCTTATGAATCCCTTGATAAGTGAATTTCTTGTCATTCCATTGATAGTGAAACCTTTCTGATTAAAAGTAACTATATGTCCTGAGTCACAGAGTTGACTCACTCTAAGTAGATTATAATGTAGCCATCTACATAAAATACTTCATTCTTATTTAGCTCTCCATTCGCTAATTTAGTACTTCCACTGCCTTTGATTTTCAGAGCTCTGTCATTACCAAATCATATTGTGCCATCAACCTTACTTTTGATATTCATTAATAGGACGGAATTACCATTCATATGATATGAACAACCACTATCCAAAATCCAGGTATTGTTGCTTTTGGTAGCTTTGAGGGCCACCTCTGCATGTTTGGATTTCTCAATTTTTCCTTTCATTCCATGAGAAATTGTATTGAGTATAGAGAACTGATGGCCTTTCAATTATCTCTTCTTTGTACCTAGGCTCCTCATAGTCAAAATATTTTTTGAGAGGAGAAAATTTTTTTGATAGAGAAACACCATCTTGCTGATGAGACTTGACTTGTCTCGATCTTCAGTATGAGGTGTCCATGTTCCTTCTCTGCCTGTAATTAACAACCTTATGACCAATGTTAGAACAATGAAAACAATATCCATATATATTATTTCTTCTATAAGAATTAGGATATTAATTTTATCTCATCTTTTGAAATCCTATATCTTATCCATTCAGATAGCTTCTTGCCTCTTCGCAATAAGAATGGTGTGGCCCAAATATCCCCAGAACTGACACTTCATGAGAGAAAATGTTTTCTCACTTCTATTTATCCTCATTTCTTCTTCTGTGGGATAATAGTATGGGGGATCCTTTTTCCACGAGGCTCGAGGATAGTCTTCTTTTCTTCTTTCAGATTGAATTTGGGGTTTTTGTTTCATCACATAAGAAGACTTTCCCACATCACCCACTTTCAGCTTGCCTTTATTTTGGTCACCTTTATTTGCATCATTTGATGATTATGCCTCACAACCAATTCCACTATTTCCCATGCAGGCAGGTCTTTGATCATTTAAAATCTTTTCAACTCCATTAGAGCCACTTCTTTCTCTCTCCAACAGCTCAACATCTAGGAACCTTCCAAACAGTATTTTCTTTCTTGATTCTTTTGAAATTGATTCAGTCTCAAGTTTACTCCTAAGAGTAACAACTTCCTCTTTAAGACCCTCACCAGCCTTGTTCTTTTCTTCCAGTCTGGATGTGAGATCATTGATTTCCTTTCCCTACTATTCAATTCTCAAATTCATATCCACTACATCATCATTTAATTCAAGGATTTTATACTATACATTCACAAATTCTTCCAGTCATTCAATTTCAGCTTCAAGATGATCAACATATTCAGTTGATTCCTCTACAATTGATTTCCACTTATTTCAACTATTACATTTCATCTTTAGATTTCTAACATCATCCTTAAGTTGCAACTCGGGATTGAAACTAGATTGTAACTGATTGTCTCCACCACTATCTTCTGATTTTTCAATAGTGGTCATCATGGAAACATGGTTTCCAATTTTAAACTCTGGTTCTTCTTCTTCAAAGAATTCATTATTATCATCTTCCTATTCATAGACCAAACTCTTCTTCAGAACATTCTATATATATTTGACGTCTCCTTTCTTGAAAATCATTTTCTAAGGCTTATCAATGTTTTCACCATTGTTATCATCATCATCGATTGTTCTTAAGCACTGAGAAGAAATGTGCACGACTTTTCCACAACAAAAGAAAGGTAGAGGTAACTTCCCTTAGAATTTCCATTTTCCCTTCTGGATCTTATTGGAAATTAGAGAATGAAATTATTTTTCCTCATCATCTTCACCACTACTATATTTTAAAATTTTCAGTTTCTCCATGGATTTGAATTCCATTTCCTTGCATACTCGTGTAGTATAATCTTCTTGTTTAACTCTCATTTCATATGCCACTAGGATGATCAACAGATCATCCAATGAATGTTTGGAATGATTTCATTCCTCAAGGGATAAAACCTTTGCATTGTAAAGGGGTGGAAGTCTTCTTAATATTTACTTTACAATGTCAAAGTCTTTGATTTCTTCACCTAGACCCGGAATTTCTCCAACCACTTCAGTAATTCGATTGAAGAAGGAATCTACATTCACATCAGGATGCATCTTCAGATCATCAAACCTGTTGTGTAGTGCTTGTATATTTGCCTCCTTCAATTTTCTATATCCTTCATAAATATTTTCAATTTTATCCCACATGGACTTATCTGAGGTGTGACTCATCACCTTTAGATAGATTTTATCAGAAATGGCTGTGGTGAGAGCATTCTGCGCTTTAGCATCAGCATCATAAATTTTCCTATCGGCATCCGATATAGCAAGCCCTGTTGGATTAGTAACATGTATACCTTGGAAAGTGTAAAATAGGACGTCCATTCCAAGGGATCTTAGATGAGATCTCATTCTATTCTTCCAGATCTGGAAATTACTTCCATCGAAGAGAGGGAATCCCCTAACATTGGCTGAATTATCTATAACGGTATATTGACAGATCAAACACCAATTAACCTGCCTCTGATACCACTTGAAGGACCCTAGGACACCCTGAGAGGGGAGGGGAAAATCAGGGTGTCATATTTTTCCTTTAAACTGACAGATGTTGTTCCCACGTTGGTAGAAACTATCTTAACCTGTATGACTGATATGAGAACAAATAAAACATTCACATGAAAAAATATTACACATCACTTTTTACTTGGTTCACCACTAAGGGCTACGTCCAAGGAGCATACACCGATAGGTTGTCAGTCATACCAAATTCAACTATTCTTCACTCGTTGGGGATTACCAAGGTTTGGGAATAGTCACTTTCTCCCAAGCTCACTCCCTTTATAACTGTTCATGGATAGCCTACTGCGTCCCTCGGGTCACTCCCATTGACTCCCCCCTGGCTAACTGCCTTTGGTGAAGTCACCCTCAGTTTATAGATGTGAAGGTCTCTTCATCGTCACTAATGAATACATCCTCTTTTGTATGTAAATGCTCTATTGAAGTCCAACTTCCACCTGTAGAATAAACTCACTTTTCACCAAAGGAATCAGGCAAACTTCTAGCTTTTGTGTATCCCCAAAAAGACTAGAGAGCTTTAATCCACACCTAGAGCACTTCTCCAAGCCAGTGCGCAAGTTTTAATGATGGAGAGCAAGTTCACCTCTACTACTTGCGTGACACGTTTTTTTCAACCTCAAACTTGCGCGACTCACGCTCTTTTCCACCCAAACTAGTTTTCACACGCAATTGTCAACTGTCATGCTTCTTCAAATACAGATGCGCAAGTGTCACCAAACCATCTGTGCAACACCTCCTTCTCCAACTCCATACTTGGGTGACTGACGCCCTTTATCGCCCAAACCAAATTAGACGCGCAGCAAACAACTGTCGCGCAACTTCAACTTGCGCGACCCTTAACCACTTGAGGGACCACTACATCTGCGTGATGGGAGATCTGATTTTTTCTAAGTATGATCATCGTTCATAATGAGTAGAGTTCAACCTCTATTTATAGTCATTGGATACCCTATGTTACGACACACAAGTCTTCCCTTAGCATGCAAGTTTTGGTGCACAAGTCTCTATCGTGCATGTCACTTGCGTGGCCAAACATACCACTTTGGAACCCTTCTTCCTTTGCCATATTTTCATGTTTTGTTCTTGAAAAACATATGGCATACAAGTTTCTTCTCCTTCAAGGAAATTCCATGCAAGTCTGTTTTCCAAAACCACTTTTCTCTATTTGTCAATTTTCAGGCCAAAAAAATTGGAAAACAATAGAAAACGGTGCCACCTTCAATTCTATTATCTGCTTATTCTGTATGATCACATTACTGGCACACATTCTGAACTTCCACTATGTATTAACAACAAACACAAACCATACTCTAATTCATTCAAAGAATGACCATGGTTCCAACACTAGGTCAGGTTCGGCCAGTCCAATTAAAGTAGCGTATGTGGGACCCCCGAGATGGGTTGGTCGAGTCAGTCTTACTGGGTCCGATGAGGCCAAGATGCAGCCATCCCCTAGTTACTAAAACTCTAATAAAATGAAAACCAGGCATCTTATTGATGATTTGTTTTAGTTTTTGGGACACTCTTTACAAGGAGGATATTTTTCAATGATTTAAGGAGACTTAAAAGGATGTTCAATTTCAAAATGTGGTTTAGTGGAGCGGTTCTCCCTGGATTAAGCATGCAACGAGCAGCAGTCGTGTAGACCATAATGACCTGGAAAACAAGAAGACATGTATACATTAGTAGCCTAGAAGACAAGAAGTTGTGTGGACCTTAGTGGCCCAGTAGAGCTATGTGGACCAAAGTGTCCTCATAGACGAGAAGAAGTCGTGTGGACCTAAGTGGCCCGACAGACTTCAACGACTCATTAGGGATGATTCCTTCAACAGATACCACAGAAAATGTCTCCCACTTGCAGTTTGATGAATTTGGTGCTAGTGTCCAACCCCTGGCCTTTGGGAGGCGGGCATGGGGTATGCCACGAAAAGGTCCCCAGGGGATGGGTCATGACACCCACATCATGTGTAAATCCCATTTACACTTCTTGAGAACATGGTGTAAAGATATTATTTTATAGGGGAATTTTTTTGGATATATTTAAATAGAACTAGCTACAAAAAATGTGATTTCAGGTTTAAGTCAATATATTACCATTTAATCTTAATGATTGGTTTGGGTTGATACCTTTCGAATACATTCAATGATCTTGAAAAGGAAAAAAAATCTTTCTTCCATATTATACTACTCACTCAAATATGACTTCCCAAAAGAAATAAGATTCAGTGAGACTAGACTAATCAATCATGTTATCAACCAAAGGATAGTGATGGCAGTTTATATAACATATTAGGTGACTCATAATCACAAAAAACCATTATTTAGGGAACAATACCATCCATGACTCCTTGAAACAAGACTCGGTCCAACCAGTGACCATTCGACTACCCCTTACAAACATCAGAAAGATTAATAATGCCACTCACAAGATAATTTTGAGTTAATATAGTTATTAAAATATTAGGTAAAATAAAAATAACAAAAAAAATAAAAAATCTACAACCCTAATATCTATCCTCCAAAATTGGTGAATTTGGAAATTCCATCCATCAATCCGAATATTGAATTACATGCTCTCTTTGACTGACAAACAGTTGATTTCAGTAATCCCATTAAAAAAAATCAGAATAAAAGAATGATTATATACTAGACACATAATTTCCATCACACCTATAACACCCCGAGATTTTATAAGATATATATTCTTTTTAATTTCTTTCATATCTTCTGTTGTATGCTACAACAATATTATCTTGTGCTATATGCAACACTGTATTAGCTTGCATTATACGCAACACTATTCTTGGATTGTGTTACACACAATTTCAAGTTTGTTTTATAGTTGTTATTCTACGCAACATTGATTTTATATATATATATATATATATATTCAATGTATAAATGAGAAATGGTTGTATTTTGTTATACGCAACAACAAAGGAGTCTTGCACTACACACAACCCTGACTTGTCTTGCATTAAACACAATCGCGACCTTCCTCGATAGCGTGTGTTGTACGCAATACCGGGTTTCACTAAACAACAATATATGGTTATAATATTATTATAAACTTTCCGTTATGAATATTATTAACTAAATTTTGAATTTTATAACATTATTATTCATATTAAACATTTTCTAGAACATGGTATGTGAACAAAATAAATTTTTTCGGGTAAAATAAATATTTTTAAAATAATACAGTTTTGCTACCTTTTGAGGGTGCACCGATTTTAAATATAATTTTTGAAAAGTTTATAAGATAAAATTTTCAAAATAAACTTCTTATTTGGAATCAGGATATAAAAATTTACGTTGAATAGAGTTTTTATATTTTTTTCATAACTTTCACATTTTAATGAATAGTAAAAACATGCTATATTTTAATTAAAAACAACTTTTTTCATCATAATAATTTATATGGTTAAATTATAAAATTTAATGGTTTTAAAGTATAAATATATTATTTTTTTACCATTTAATATAATTTATTTAATTATCATTAATTTTACATTGAATTCGTTGGTTAAATCAATTCAATCTTTTGCAATGTTTTAAACAAAAATTTGTTTTCATTCGACAACGAGATTAATTTTAATTTAATTTCTGAAACTTCTATGTATTGAATTTGAAAAAATAGATTCCATATTTTGAATTGGTGGGTCCAAATTATGTTAATAGGCTACTTTTTTATTTTTGGGAATTATGAATAGTAACTACGGTAAATTTTATTTACCATAGTTAAATGTAAATCGGGTAATTAAGGGTAAATATAATATTATAAAATTTCCCTAACACATGAAAAAATTCTATTTAATGGATAAAATTAGACCCATATCACCTAAGGGCCATATTAGATTCATTTTATTTACTTTTGACCATGAAAATAATTTAATTATTATTAAAACCAAAGAAAGTGACAACATGTCACTCTCTTAAAATCTTATAAGTATAATAATTTTAATTTAGTGATAAAATTCATAAAACTTCAAAAATGAATAGTCTCCAGAAATATAATAAAATTATCTACATCATGATAATTTATTTATAATTTTTGGGGATTATATAATTGTCATTAATGGTGATACATTGATGATGGAGAAATTATTTATTAAGTGAAAAATCAGTAATATAGTTTCTATTGAAATACTAATACCCATTAAAAGGCCCATAAACCTGAACAAAACTTATTGGTAGTGTATAGATACACCATAATCGTCCAATGACCTAATACATAACCGTTTGGAGACTTATAAAAGTGATTATGACACTTATATTATTTTATTTTAAATAATGTCAAAGTTGTTACCTTCGTAATTTAAAAAATATAACATTTTAGAAGTTGGGTATTTTAGAATCTAAATCTGACTAAATGTATTATTATTAAATATATAAGATTTATCTTCATCCTAGTATTTTATTTTAATTTTTTATGCAACAAATATGTATATTTAATAATTATACAAAAATATTGTTGTAATTATTTTATTAAGAGAAATATCAAATAAATGGTTTTACAAATAGTAAAATAAATATTATATGAACTATTTAATGTTCTACACAAATTTTCTAGATTACTATGACATGTTGGAAACATATTAACTATTTTATTTTGAATACATCCTCTGTTTGGATTTTATTTAAATTCAAATAAATGAATAGTGTCAAAATTGACACTATCGTTATTTTATAAAAATAACATATTATTAAAATGCATAAAAATCACAAAAATATTTAAAAATTATAAATTTAAATTTATATAGTATAAAATTTTATTAATTATCTAATTATGGGTAATTCAGAGCACATAAGTTATTATTTATAACAATCTAAAATTTAGAATCTTATTACCACAAATAAAATTTAATAAATTAAATAAGGATAAATAAAGTTGATAATGTTTAAAATAAAATATCTACATGTCTAAATTTTATTGGATGATGAGATTAAAACACTATCTCATCTAATCATCGAATATGAGTCATTTTTGAATGTTTTTAAGCGGGGTTAGATTTATTATAAATTAATATTTTTGAGATTTCCAAATGTGCCCCTCTCCTCCATTATAAAAAGGGAACCCCTTCCCACTTCTCTTCACACCATTTTGAGACTTGAATCTTGGAAAACCCTGAAAATTTAACTTCTCCACTTCCCTAGAAACATTCTGGAGGATCTGGGATTCTCAAAAGACAAACAATACTTCCTTGAGAGAAGGCTTAAAGGAGGTGCGTCGAGGAAGAGGTAATCTCTCCTTCCGATTCTCTCAAGTTTCTTTCTTCTTCTACTTATTCTTATTTACTTGTCTCATTATAAAGTAATAATATAAGTATTAATTATATAATGATATGTTATTATAAATATGAAACAACCCTATTTCACCTTCTATCCATCCTACGGAAAACGAAATCACCGTGCGTACGTACGTACGGAATACTGTCTCCACGTCCTGGTGTAATCTGTTTTCGACCACCACCTTACTTAGATGGGTATAATGATGTAAATAAATAACTATATATGATTATTTTAAAGTTATATTGATTTTTAAATATTATACATACACTTCAATACAATTCCACGATTATTGGAATGATATCATCTCTCGTGCGTACGTAAGGATTATCGTCTCCCCGACGTGATGAGATTCATTATCCATATTAACCATTCATGAATGATTATAAAGTATATATAATGAATAATAATGAGATATATGACAAAATAATGATACATTATTTATTTATATATATATGTATATCATCTACTTAATTCCATTCAATTCAATAAGGAAACGAAAACAGTGTTCATGCATACATACGGCCTACCATGTCCATGAACGGTGTATTTCATTCCATTTATCAATCTATCATATATATGTATATTATTAATGTTTATAAATCATGTTTTACATTATGAAATTATTTAAATCAGGATGTAAGTAATAAATCAAGAACAACAAGTTGAAACATGTATGATAAATGAAACAATCTTACCCAAAACGCTGCTTTAACATGGATTTACAAAAGAACAGGTAATATAAAGTCATCAGTGAACCATATATGATATCATAACAATGAATATGATTCTGTAATAAGTCAATGAAATTATTTAAATCATTATACAGGAGGTTCAGATACATACGAAGCATATCTGACCTAAGGTAAGGTATAATTTATCAATATCATTTTTATCTGAGATTGTTTATTCGTAAGTGTTTACTGGGGTTATCTTTATCATCCAATCCCATGTTTTCAAAAAATGTTTTCATTTATGATTAAAGTCGTTTTTACCCATTTTTTACTTTTACTACATGTTATGTAAGGAATATTTTTTTACCATACGAGGTACTTTTTGACTTTTTCAACAAAAGTACGAGGATATTGTTATTTTTAACTTATACGGCGTGAATGGATTTTTAAGGTTTTATAACGCATTATTTTCATGAAGCTTAATCCACAAAATTTCATGATTATTTTGAAAAAAATAATTTTCTTCTAAAATTTCATGGATTTTTTTGAAAATAAAATGATTTTTAAGAAGAAAGGATATTTTCCTCAAGAATTCATTTCAAGTGTTTTATCGAAACCATTTTCAATCTACGATGAAATTATTTCCTATGTGTTTGTTTCATGTATAATGTCTCTAGGATTTACATGGTTTCACTTTTCTTATGATGAAATGATATCCATTTGTTTTATATGGATTATGTGATGATGGGATGATGTTTATGAAACCCATTTTATTATTTGGGTTATGATGAATGATTTATGTTTATTTTGTGGCACATGTAAGAATGATTTCATTATGAGATGGGTGGGACCTATATCTCCCTCCAATGCATTGGGTAAAAATTTATATCTCATGAGATAGACATGGATGGAATGGTAAGTTAATCCAGTTTAGTAATACTGGACTGGAACGAGGAGAGAACTCGATTCAGAAAGGGACTTTGTCCACTAAAATGGTCTTGGAAGAAATGTCAGGGCTAATATGGAAATCATATCGTGTGATTAATGGTTTCCAAAATCACATGTTTTATTTCCATGCTATTTTATCATGATTGATGTTCTTTTATGATATACTCCTTACATACATCCAATATTTATTTCATTGCTCAACATTTTGATGTTTAGATTTTATGTTCAAGTTCTTGCATTCAAATGATTATGGATTGTTAAATGTTATCTATGTTTACCCTTACTGAGCATTTGAGCTCACTATTTTTATGTTTTCTTTTCCCCATGATATAAAGAAAGGTTTTAGATAATAAAACAAAATGGGAGGATCTTTATGGGAGATGTTGAAGATCTTTCACCATGATTAGAAGATTATGTTCCGAGTTTCCAAAGACACTAAACTATTACTGTCCTTGAGTGTTGGTTTTTGTTATGTATTAAGTATTCCAAAAAAGTAATATAATGTCCATGTACGTCATGCTTTGGGTATCTATAACACCAATATCATTAAATGTAGTTTGAATATAATGTTTCATAACTTTAACAATAACTATCTTCTTGGTGGAAGAAATGAGTTAATTTGTTGAGTTAATTTATTATTACCCAATTTTTATCTCATTCCACACTAGAAGTATGATATGATCCAATTAAAATGTTCATGGATTCGTTTATCTAGATCTGATAATAGAATGGATAAGGATACAACACATTGTTAGATACATATTGTTCTACAGTACTTTTTAAACAGACATGAAATCCGGATACAATACATTGTTAGATACATATTGTTCTACAGTACTTTTTAAACAGACATGAAATCCTGACATAATGTGTTGATTGAACATCTTTCTCTTCTTGATATCATTGATTTCTACAATCATGGGACATCATAATTAACCTAGAGTAAGCAAAAATATTATACCTATGTTCAAAAACCATAATATACTATCACAAATAAACTATCATAATAAAATTCCATTGAAGACACAAGACACCATCAAGATATTGAAGCCAGAAACTTATGGTCTCCCCACCAAAAAAGATTACATTACAACGCTATCAACCAGAATATGCTACTTTGTTGAGCCAAATCATAGCATGAAAGTAAGGGTAAATTTATCCCCATATGATAAAAAAAATAATATCTGATCCACTAACCTAATTATAGGAATGTATTCATAAACGTATTATAGATTTGAAAGAAATTAACCAAGCATTTATAGAATTGGAACATATTCCTTTATGTAAAAATGTGAATCTAGATTCTAGGATCCTAATATATCAAAAGAATCTACATGAAGTGGTATATTCACCATGTTATGATTCCATGTATAACCATACTCATCTGAAGGTCACAATAAGATAGATTCCTTCATTGAGGGCTTAATTGGATGAAGTCTTAATCCAACCTCATTTAATATACTAACTCCATTCCCACAGATTCATAGTGATATAAGAAAACCCAAATTTTCTTAGAATGAAACAACATTGAATATTAAATTAACCTAACTTTGGTCCATTAAAATACTTTTAGATTATATATTATCCATAATGTGGGTTAATGAAATATAGAGACCAATAATAGGACTCCCCATTATTTAGGTGAAACCTAAAATTTTGAAAAAAAATGAAACAACATCGAAAAAAGGGAGAATTTACAATTTAGATGAGGTTACACTATCAATATAAATAAAACTCTTGGACCACTTTACCTATCTAAATCCAACATTGTTTTAGTAGATATAACCAAAAAATGAGAACTAGATTAATCATATGAAAAGTATTATCACCAATAAATATCCACAATATAAACCTCATGTATCATTAGGAAGTCATAAGAAAAATCATTATATCAACCACATCTTAGTTAACAAGGATATAGTTCAAACACATACATGCTGTAATAATAAATAGCATAGCTCTAGTAGTGTTTGATGAAAATGTATCTATGGTAACTCGGGTATAGAAAACACAACTAGGTGTTCCGTACTATCATAATGATCATAAAAATTCACCGATGGTTCTCCCATCCAAAACGGTCATAGAAATACGTCCTATTACCCATGATCATACCTAAGGTTCACCATGTTTATGGAACCAAAAATAAATTGATAGATTATATTCACCACAAATCTATCCCAGGGAGTAATGTTAATAGTTCTAACATAATAATGATGCATGAAGAAACTTATGATGATAAATGAACTCGATTAGGCATCCTAGTGAATATATCAATGATCTCACCTAAAATTTTAAATCCCAAAGAACATAAGAAAACTAAGAAATATAGTCTCAATTACTAATCTACCAAAAAAATATATAATTTCCTATGGTTGTGCCATAAAAGTAAATTGTGTTTATTTCTCACTAGAACATCCATCATTAGAACATTGATAGTGAAGAAAATGATTTACACTATATTCAGAGTCTGGGAAAGTCTAAAAAGGTAACATAAATGCATAACCATTGACGAAATCATCACACTCTGAATCAATATATCTGCATCATTCACACTCAAACCATATATGAAGGTAATATACATCTGATTGTGTTCTTTGGAGAACATCTGATAAACAATTCTCAGAATAAATGGCTTAGAAAAATAGATAGGTTATAAAGGTAAGTAATCACATTCAAATAGAATTCAATACAAAACCACTCTATATGAAGAAACCTCTTTCAATGACAAGCTATTTTGAAAATATCCTAAAAACAAAAATAAATTTTAAAAACATTAGGTTTTGTAAGTAAACATATTTTATTAACATATACATGTATTAAAAAATACAAAAAAATTATATCATCCCAATTAAAAGATAAATCATTTCCCTTTTTAACACAAAAAATTAATTATATTACATTTTTTCTATAATAAAATTTTACATGATTTAATTATTTTGAATGTAACCCCTATTAAAATTAAAAAAACTAGTTTTTCATTAAAATTGGTAACCTTCCTTTAATATAAAATTCTACATTCAAAGAAAATTTACTCTTATAGATTAATAGGTTAAAAATCCCTATGTTTTTCTATGTAACCAAAAACCCACATATTACAACTACATGGTTAACAACTATTTCTTTATAAAAAATTAAATCCTTGTAAAAATATTATTCAATATTGTGGAATTATTTCAGTAAAAATCATTAATTGTTTTGTACAAAACCAATATCCATGTTTTTATTTATAAAAACCGTTTATAAAAACATGATCCATAAACCATGTATCACTTCTTAAGAATTCAATGAATTATTTTCATGAATTCCATTTTTACCCAATACACTTATTATTCCATCCATTCACAACAAGAACCTATTATAACTATTAGTCAAACTCATTCATAAAATCCATGTATCATAAGAACCACAATGATTCTATTACTTTAAATTATATTCACTAAATTAATCAAAGATTCAATGATTCATGCCTTTTAAATAATAAAAAATTGGATGTGGATTAATGCTCGACATACTAACATGGTTTATTTCTATGTGAAAAATTCCACAGCTCCTTTAACTCTTTTAAATTTATGTTCATAGTAACTAAATATTTTTTTTCAATCCAACCTAATTGGATTGAAAAAATGAATCATGTTTTGGTTTCTAACCCAAATCAATGATGAACCCTATATAATACAAAACATTCTAATGGAGATAAAAAGTTAATAGACAAAACTATAGAACATGGGAAATATCAAAAATAATTCTAACTACCTATGGTAACTCAAGATGCATTATTAATGGTAGTGATAAAGAACCAACTCTCCATGTACACAATTAACTATTAAAATTCATTGTAATATTCTAAAATATTCCCTAAACCAATCCCTACATGTGTCAAAAACATATTTTTTTGGCATTCCTATGATAAATATTTGAGAACAAATAATCCCAAATCAGTCAAACATTCCACCAGAGTGTGCTTGACAGAAGTCCAAATGAACGTTCCCAATCACCACGGGCTGGTGACAACCACCTGGATATCAACATGTAAAACTATATGAATTATTTTACATTGAAACATAAATGATATTGTGTTCGATGTACCAAAAATATGATAAATAATTAGAGTATAATTATGAAAAAGGTCTATAACCATGAGATATATCTGGAAAATAGAAAACGTTTGAACATTAAACAAATACAAACAAGTGCATGACCAAGTCTCCATGTATGTATATGTCACCATCATAATGATGAACTATTAGAATGAGAAAAAAAATAGAATCCATTAGCTATATGAAATACTTCAATTTAACTATAACCTACAATAATAGGGTTATATCTGCCCAGATGGAAATGTAGGGTCTGAGAAGTAAATATTTGTAGGCTACCACCAAAGATTATATAAAATTTATAACATCACATAAACATTAGTTCAATATGTAAAACCAAATATGTCTAAAAACAAATCTCTATTTCAAAACCATTTTGCAAAACAACCTTGGGTTTTATTTCAAAATATTCCCCATTAAATACATGAGAATTTAAATATAAGTGAGAATTAAAAAAACAATGAAGAAACCCTTAAAACCATATCCTAGAAGATAAAATGGTGAGAATATAAATCATGGTACATAAAAGAAAGAAAGAATATAAAATTTGGTCTAGGAGTTCCCTGTACAAAGGAAAAAACCATAAAATAATCATGTATGTATGTAAAAAAGATACACAAGTGAAAGAATTTTTTTTTGAAATTTCGTTATAATATATCCTATTTAATATGATCTAGAATAATGAAAATAAAACTAAGATGAAAATTTACTCCTATAATATTTATCCTTTTCTGATGTATGTCACTGATAATATTTCGATGATATCAGTGGTTACCAAATATTTCCATGTTCCATGATTTCAAAAAAACACATAAATTATACTTACATTTTTACTAAAAAAATTTCAAATGAGATGTATCACCTCTCCCATTCTTTGAAAATATATTTTAGAAAAATTTAACTCTCATTAAGATAACTCATAATACATAAGAAAATGTGAACTTTTTTCCAAATGAAAACCCCTTTAAAAATTCATTTTTATGAAAAAGTTCAAATAAAAAAATTAATTACTATAGACCAAAAATGGAATTATAAATAACATCATGTATTTTATGGGATAAAACAAATGTACAGATACAACCTCATAATATAGGGATGATGGTTACTTGACACAAACCCACTAATTGAATGTCTTGGCCTGAATATTCCAAGGAAAAAACCTATATTTGATCCCTTGGATTCACTGGTGGAGAAAAATGAAAAATTAGAAAAGGAACTATATCTTCTTATATAGCAGATGAATGATTAGAAAACTACCCAAAATCATTTCATAAAATCATGAGTAGTGAAAGATTATATATTTTTAAATAAATACACTAAGTGTAAGATCATTAAAACACTAAAATTATGAATGAAAAGTAATTATCTATTTCACTCAAATAATGTGTACATAAGGTATAATTTTTTTAAAAATTTGATTCAAATTCATTAACGAGAAAAAATAATTAAAATAATAATCTTTTTAGAACTAAAAATGGATAAAAGGTGTTACAAGGTCGTTCCAGAGAAGAAGAAACAAAAAATGTTTTTTATTTTTCTCCCAAGAAGAGTGATGTGTAAGTGTGACATAGTTTTACCCTAACACATTTCATAAGAGTCACATAAGGGTATATGGTTACCATTATGGATGATTTATGTCTAGGGAAAATGAGGGTTTAATCTAACATAACTATTAGGTGTCATTTAGGTGTACAATGTTACCATTTCACATCATTTAAAATTGAGGAACTACCCTCATATAGCCCATTTTACCATTAAAAGACATCCGAGATTCCTTTCCATAACATTTTTAAAAGAGGGTTTACCCTTACATAACCCAACCTATTTGGAAACAATACCTTTTGAACCCTTATATTTTCCATTCAATCTCTATTATACCCTTATGAATCTCATAAAAATAGGGATTAAACCTTATGCAGCTCATAAAAACAACCCTACATACTTGTAGGATGAACTTATCTCAAACATCAATGACTCATGTGAAAATCACAAATTCTATTGTTAATGTGGTATCAAATTTACTATTTTAATATCCCTAACCAAATTGTGTTCTTTAATATATGCATGAGAAATGTTGGATGAATCAATGGAGAAGGGTGGTGGGTTGACAGCTATGAATAATCTAGATTCTATAAAGAAACATGGTTAATGTTGCTATGGTAGGCCACTAATGAATTTATTTTTGGATAAACCTTACAAAGAAAACCATACATGATTGGAATGAATCCTTAAAGTATTTTAATCCAAATGTTTCTTGTGTTGAAATGTTTCTATGGTGGAAGATGTCTTTGGAATTAGACTATTGTACCAGTGTTTGGTTTACCAGAGTTAGATATCATAGAATAATAATTAGTTAAAATTTGTGAGGTTCTTGATGGGATGACACCCACATAGTTTATATTTCATATCCCTAATTTGGGATACTATATAATTTCATACACTCCATTAATGTAATTTTGGATATAGTGGACTATGTTCTGAGAAATCCTTGTTTTCATAGTGAGTGGTGTTTTTCATATAAATTGTATGAATAGATATTCACTCCTAGAATTCATGTGTCATGATGGGATAATCATGATTCATGTTTATATATTAATAAATTATATGGATACTATGTGTATACACCAATGGCGGGTTGTATCAACCTGGTTGTGTGTGTAATTGAATCCCTTGTGATAAGGGTTGTGTTCTATGAAATATTTATTATTGGATGATCATGGAGACTCATTAGGATAAATGTGTTGTTGAACCAAGATTTTATAATTTTTTTATGAATGTTTGATGTTTTATTTAGATTTAGTGCTGGATAGAGAACAAATAAATGGTTTAGATATAGAAGGAAAATCAATGTGAGTCATGAAGGAGTTGGATCACTGGTGTGTTAATGAACTGTTGGGAGCCTTGTGGCATGTGAAATCTATTGATGGGCCATCCAAGGAATTTTTTTCGATGTAGGACTGAACTTCGATGTTGATGTTGAATCACTTTAATGAATCCTGTAATGAATAAGGTATTTGGATGAGTATATTTGTGGAATGTTTTTTTGGATGGTTACCTTTGTTGAAAGATGGATGTCAAAATAATGACTACTATATCTATATAAACTAGAATGAATTGGCATAAAACTGCATCATTTTCATTATATTGGGTATGATTAAGGGGTTTAAAAAATAGGTCATGAAATTTCATTGAAGGATTTATTTTTTTAAGCTACTTTGTTCATTGGAATTTTTTTTGTTAGATATGGAACTAAGAATGAGGTTTGGGTACAAAAAATTAACTCATATCTTTTGTTGATCATGAATGATGGAACTGAACCAAATTGGTTGTGAAGTTGGAATAATGGAATTTTGTTTTGTATTGTGATTCTTATGGTGGGATTCACCATCATTTTTTAAAGGAATCAGTTTAAAACAATATGGGGGCCCAATTTAATGATTATTGTGATCATTGTATTGGTGCTGGTGGACCATGAGTATTTATATATTATTCCAGTGACCATTATTTGAGTTCCTAAAAAATAAAATAATGGCCATTTTTGAATGATAATATCATTGAGGTAGTTGATTATGTTTTATTATGGAACATAGAGAACTCTTTTTAAGTAGAAATTGAGGTAGATCAGATATGTGATTCTTCTTACAACACAAATTCTCGAGGATGAGAAGTGATATGGTGGGGAGGTTGTGATGAACCTAATAATTGTTATTTTTTAATTTTAGAGAGAATTTGATCTTTTGATCTGGTTGATAGCTCATTTATATAACAAGTTTGAAAAGTAAAATGATTTTTTGATCAAATTTAATTGGTGTTTTGGGACATGAATGTTGGCCTAAGAGAAGACACTAACACCAGGTTCTATGTAAGATCTTGGATCATTCCTTAAGGTGTGTTTTTTTACTCTTAAGTTTAAGTAACTTATTTTGGATTAAATATGTGATTCCCTAGACCATGGGAAGGCTTAGGGTGTTCTGTGGGTTCAGGGCATGAAAGAGGAAGAATGAGGTTTTTTAGGCATGTTTCAGGGTTTCTGCACTATTAGTTCAAACCATGAGGAGCATCTCAGGTTATAATACAACATTGGACATAGGCTTACGCATAGTTGTCACATGGTTAAGATAACTGTGAAGAGCTTCCCATGAAACCATGTGACCTCACCCCCTTAGGCAGTATCTTCCACATGATTTGCACCCAGTTTGGAAAACTGTGTGGGTAAACCGTGTAGCCTTGTAAAGTTGAAAATCATACAAAATTTAAATTATGGGATTTTAAACCCTAACTCAAGTTTCACCTTCATTTCTATCCTTTGAATCATAGTGATGATCTAGAGCTCCCAAGATCTTTGAAGTGTGATTCTCCATCATCCCTAGGATGTTTGGAGCACCACCGGTTGTAGATTGAAGATATACATAGGGATAATCCATCTCTAGGATCTCTTTTTCGTTTATGATTTTTATTCCTCTCTTATATCCTATTGAAGCTCTAAAACTTTTCTTTTTTGGTGAGATATAGATTGAGGATTAAAAGGGTGTCTGAATAAGTATATAAGGCTTCAGTTGAGAGTGTGTTCACTAATTGATTTGAGGTAGTTTGTCTAAAAGTTATATCCCTTAGTTTTTAAAAATATTTGAGCATCTGGGGTTATGTTATTTCTATCCTTTTATTATTGCATTGATCCATTTTGAAATAAATTTTATAATATTTGTATAAATAACCAATTGAGCCCCTCACGAACCTTGTGGGAAGCATGAAGGATTACATTACTGATTGAGGGCCACCCATGGGGTTTCGAACCCTCTCGAATGGGTATAATAGAAATGTAATGTGTGAAATTGACTTATGATGATGTAGATCTCTTGACGAATGTGATAATTGGTTAATGTAATGATTTTTAATTGATTATGGGTATACATGTCTTTTTGTGTGTAATGTATAAGGTATTGTGTAATGTCTCTTATTTTTTGTGTATTATTTTTCAATATAATAAGAAATTATTTCGAGACCAGGCATGTTGGTGGTGTGCGATTCCGAGTCTAGGTGTTCTTGGAATAAATTTTTTAAATAAAATAAACATTTAAATATCAAGCATATGTGGTGTTCTTGAAAATGTAAAATGACATCTAAACAGGTTCCCCGATCAAACATGTGAGGGAACTATTGCATTCAGAGCAACTAGTTTTCCATAGAAGAGGCCTAACATTGGCCAGTGTGGGTCGAATGCGGAAGTTAATTTTGGACGTTTTAAGATTAAAATAATTTTATGAGTTATTTTATTTTAAACCATACAATGAAACATAGAAATGTTACATTGCGATGTGGAGACACTACAACATGAGACAAAAACCCTGAAAATATGTGTTCTTATTAAGTAGAGGTAGGTACCCAGGGGTTACTCAAAACCATGGATAATTACCAAGAGATCTGAAGAGAACCTAAAGACTTCTCCCAACAACGATGCACGATGACACATGGATTGTTGCGAAGAAATATCGGACCTCATCGATGATTTCATCTTATCTAATCTTCATCGATGATTGAGTTAGGGGTTGTTTTTTGTGTTTTTTGTCCAACATTCATTGATTAAATGATGAACACGAATCAACCCATGAACATCTTGACTTGTAGAACGTTCGTTCTTATAGGAGGGTCAAGATTATGGATTTTATTTTTGGGATTGATATCATAATTTTTATTCATTCTTCTTGATCCTTCTAATGGGAGTGGATCAATTCCATAATAAATATTGGCAATGGTTCATTCCTCGGTTTGGTTATATTATTTCTTCTTCCCCTTTTTGACCCCGTGTTTTTGCATTCTTCATGGTGTTATGAGCAACTAATCATTATGTGTTCATTTCACAATGTAAAAATCCCAAATTAATGATCTGTCATTGTGAAAAACCATTTGATGTGACAAGATAATGGCATATGATGAATCGACACCAATCGGGATAAATTTCTCTTCTATCATTCTTCACACGGAGGATCAAAACATGTTTTTGGAGCTGATTGAAGGAATGAATCATATCGTTTCAGTTTTTTGAAAATGGTATGAATACATATCATAACTTTTGATGTGATTAGATGGCTAAATTGATGATTGGAGTATCACCCACTGTGTGCTGGAAAAGAATAGGGATTCTAGAAATTCACGAAGAACACGACATATTCTATGAAGAACAAGGTGTGTAAGGATGGAATAGTGGTGGATAGGGTTTCACGATATAGGAATAAATGGCATAGTGTGTGAAAACTATCACACAAAATGTAAATATATACACATTCATAGGTGGGTGTATCGGATGATACCTAGACATAGGGTGGAGTACACAACACGTACTCTACTTCATGGCCAAACCAGGATAGATATGCAGTTTACCCCATGAATTGGTACACGATTTAGGGAACATTAGTTGAAGTTGTGTATGAGAACATGGTCAGCGTACACGGAGCGGACCCTAGTTGATATGACATGTCATTTCAGTCTCTTACACACTATGTATAACTTCTTCTACACAACATTGTCTTTGACAATGTTCATGGTACATTGGCAGTACATATGGTCAGAGGACATTGCATGTTTCCCTTCTACATGTCTTGTACATACATTTTTACATGACATGTTCTCTAGACATGGGTCATTGCACACAGGAAATACTCTAAGTTATGAGACATGTCACATGACCCCTAATACACAATATGTAATCCCTTCTACATGGATTGATCTCCTTTACCACCATTCCTTTTACATTTTTTTTAGGTTAGTTCCCATTTAATTTTTCCCCTGAAGGCCAGCGGTATTGTTTCCTTTCCATAAGAGTACGACCCCCCTTCAGTAAGTCTTTATTGGATAGAGTCAGAGTCCCTATAAAAGATCTAGAGTGAAATCATCAATCCTTTATCATACCCTAAGTAGATTTAGGATATCAACGCAAATAATCCTACCAGACATCAATCCTCTACTTAGAAGGTGAATTTAGATGAGTATCGGTATTATCCCAATGTCCACAGAAGGGATCCTCATACATGTGTCATGATATTTCCCCACTCAGGAGTGTGTTCTATCAGGGTGAGTGTATATTATCTCTTTTTAGATCTATTAACACATCTATTTCTCGCGTGACTTTTCCTGATGAACAGTAATTCTCAGACGGACGTCATCAGAGCTATCAGACTCATGGAGCGAGTTCTCCTGGACGATTTCCTTATGGAATCTTCAAACTGAATCCTTAGTTGTTTGTTTCAGTTGTTATATTCTACATCTAGACTTAGGGTCTGTGTTTTGATTATATCTATATATTTCACTTGTTATATGATTTGTGGACATATATAGTGTAGAGATGACTATGCCTTTACTTAGTGTATCTACTTTGTGAATTTCAGGGTCTCCTACGGAGTATTGTTATACTCACCCATGCATGGGGCTTTTCCTACACGTCTCGTTTCTTATGCAGATGAGAGGATATTTGATGGAGTCTAGGGATGAATTAGTACATAATGATATTTTTTTGTTTCCCTATAGGCTGAGGCATTCCATAGGCATCAAGAAGATGGCCTAGTATCTTTTCTTGTTTACAGGTTGTACTTTTAGTTTGAAGACTCTTTCCTTTGATGGGATTGTATTTTGGCCCTGTTTACTTTACAATAATTTAGTTTCTTTTTTTTCTCTATTAGGTTATCTATAGTATATGCTTGCATTTTTTTATTAGTGGGTTTTACATTCCCAGCAATGGGGTCTTGGATATTTGTATGTGTCTATAGATACATAGGCAATGCCTCCCATGTTAGTGATATGCCTACTCAGTGCTAGTCACGAGCCCCTGACCTCTTAGAGGCGAGTAAGGGGATTAATTGTGTGGGCCCCACTAGGATGGGTCATGACATTGTGGTATCAGATGTGGTTGGTTCTACCTTAGTAATGAGAGTCTGTGAGGTTGGTTTGGGGCAACTGTGTTAAGTGGTTCGAGTTTAGCTTTCAGGTCAGGGACTCCAGTGTTGGTGAGGGCAGCCAACGTAGCCATACACCGGGACCTTAGTAACCTGATTTTAGAGTCAGTACATGAGAATAGTGGTTGCATGTAAAATAATAGAACATGTGTCATATAGAAATGGGTAGTGGTTTCAATGTCCTTTGGAGTTAACTCCCCAGATATACTCATTGACAGTGGTGTGAAGAATTTTCTTACAAGATACATATGAGATGCATATCTACTAGTATTTAGAAGCATGATAAAGAGATAAAACCCTCAATGAAGAGGCCTAGATTCAAAGTCCAGGCTCCCAGGCATTACCTCTAGGTGGTGCACCCGTCATTCCACCACCAGATGAGTAGAGCATGGTACCACCAGTACCGGCAAATGAGGAGCATAGACTGAGCATTCTCCATGAGATCCAGAGACAGAGACCCCAAAGGTTCTGAGTCTAGCCCTACCCTTAGGTATATGGGGACTGTCATGAGGTGGTAACTAGATTTTTTCATCTGTTGAGGACACCAACAGATTATATGGTGATCTACGGAGTGAGACTTCTTCAAGGTTTTGTAGGTCAGTGGTGTATTTTGACTATGTTGACAAGGAAACTGTATCATGGATGGAGTTCAAGTGATACTTACGAGATGAGTTTTCCCCAGTTATGCTGATATCTATATGTATCCAAGAGCATCTTCATCCCGAGTAGGGATGAAAGGCAATTGCGGATTCTTCATCACGGTTCACCAACCTCTCCAGGTACTCGATGGATATGGTTTGGGAATATTACTTCAGATCATGGACCATTGAGAAAGGTTTATGATGTGAAATATGATCTATGTTCATGCTTCTATTCATTTAGAACTATTCTAGAGTGATCGAGAAAGCCTTAGAGATCGAGAGATTCTTGATTGAGCAAAGACAACCAGTGGCAGTCAGCAGCAGGAAGACATGTTCAAAGTCATCTCTAGTAGGGAGTTGATGTCAGTCATAGGGATCAGGACATGGGGGAATTGTCAAGAGGTTACATAATAAGGGATATGTAGTCCATGGATTCTAGGATGGATCCATCTATCCTTGAGATAGGTAATTCTTCTCATGCAATGGTAGAGGACATATCGCTTGTGTTTATAAGACCCATCGAGCTACTGACAGAGAAATTGTGGATGGACCACTGAGGTAGTGGTAAACAATAGAGGAGGAAGGCCTACTAAGTAGTGTACATTATAGAGAAGAAAGGAGAGTTATGGGATATGGTAGATGCTTTGACGTAATTCCACCACCACCCCTTGTTAGTCCACATCAGGCTATAGGATCTTGGGGATAAGGGTATAGGAAACTACATGTGGTTGAGGCATAAAACCCAGGGACTCCAAGGATTATTCGAGGTATAATCTATGTATACTATACCTTACCTACAATACTTATAGACATAGGTATCGATCATTCATTTTTCTCCACAGTCCATTAGTGAAATCTTGAGATTCTGGTAGAGGCGTTGACTCAACCCTTGGAGACACCTATATAACGAGAATCAATGATTAAAAATCTTTCCCATCAGTTTGATATTACCCATGGAGGTGAGAGTTTTGGTTGTAACCTCTTGTTGGAATTATCGAGGTCTTACGATGTCATTCTTGGTATGGATTGGTTATATTCCGTCCATTCCATGATCGACTGCATTAAGAGAAGGATGTGGTGTGTCCATAGTGATGGGATGAGGTTTTCCTTTGTTGGGTAAAAGGAGACCCATGTAGTATAGGAAGGGATCATACACAGTAGGATGCAACCAATCACTACTGCATTTTATAACCATACCATTAGAGCAGCTTATGTTATGAGAATTCATTTCCCCACAGTAGTGGTGGATTTTGTGTATGTCTTTCCAAAATAAGTTACATGATTACCACCCTGCTAGGAGATTGACTTCCTCATTAAATTGAATCCAGTGACGACACTGATATCTTCATGAGAAAATTAGATGGATCCCATAGAGTAGTGAAATTTGAGGGTGTAGCAGGATGATTTGAAGAGGAAGGGTTTTGTGATACCTAGTGTATCACCATGGGTGACCCTAGAGTTGTCTTCCAAGAAGGAATAAGGGAGGTTGAGGTTGTGCATGGATTACTCATGCCTAGACCAGGTGATGGTAAAGAACAAGTATGAAATTCCAAGGAACAATGAACACTTTTATTAGTTTAAAGGGGCATGGTGGTTCATAAATATTGATCTTATATTGGCTTATCACCATCTACATGTACAAGACGAGGATATACTGAAGATGGCTTTCAGATGCTACTACGATAACTAAGAGTACTTGGTAATTCCCTTCATCATGGATAATTCCCATGCAGTGTCTATGGGACTCGTGAATCAAATCTTTTTGCTATTCATAGACTAGTTTGTAATGGTCTTCATCAACGACATTTTGGTGTACTCAGCATCAGAGGAGGAGCATGCGAGGCACCAATGGATGCTCCTAGATGTAGTCTGACAACACCATATTTATGGGAAGAACTCAAAGTGACAGTTCTAGATTTAGGTTGGTCACTTACTGGGACATTTCATCTTAGATGATGGAGTATATTTTGACCCATCCAAGGTGGAGGTAGTGTTAGCATGGGAGCCACCTTTCAACATGATAGAGGTGTAGAGCATTCTTGGGTTAGTATGATATTATAAGAGATTCATTCCAAATTTTTTCAGAATATCTGCACTGTTGATAGATTTGAACCAGAATAGGCAGCCCTTCATATTGATGGAGAAGTGCCAGTGGGATTTTCAGTAGTTGAGGTAGAGTATAATGAGCCCCCCGATATTGATATTTTTGGAGGAGGGTGTTGAGTGCTTTGTTTTATGTGATGCATTGGGGACCAGGATTTGATGTGTCCTAATGCAGGGACAAGTAGTGATTGCCTATAGTTTTCTCCAACTATGACCACATGGGAAGAACTATGTCACTCATGATCTGGAGTTGGCAGTGGTAGTCTTCCTGTTGAAGACATGGATACTATACCTTATGGTGGAGCGGTGTATCATCTACTATGTCAAAAATTACCTCAAGTACATATTCTTGCCGAAGGATCATAATTTGAGGTAGAATTAATGGATTAAGTTCCTCCAAGACTATGAAATAAAGATCGTGTATTCTCTTGGAAAAGGGAACAAGGTGGCAGATTATCTTATCAAGAGATTGAGTTTGTAGCTGTTGAATGAGAGAACAGATCATTTGGCTACGTTATAGTTATCCTTCATGGATATAGAGGATGTAGCTTACATTCAGTCAAAGGTTTTCACCCTTCCACTCTTACAATGAGTCAGTGAGGCACATCTTGGTGACGTCGACTGTAATTCTTTACATGCTTTGTTATCAACATGACATGCTCCGGATAGATATTCTCAAGGTGGGGAAATGTAATTCTTTCCAGAGGATGCATGATTATAATTGTGGATTTGTGGGAGGAGGTTCTAAGAGAGTTCCATACCTCACCCTTGGAGGTATACAATAGAGTGGGGGAAATGCACTAGGACCTCTGATGTAAGTTCTGGTGGGATGGAATGAAGACTTATGTAGTAAATTTCGTTTCTCAATGCCTTACTTGACAATAAGAAAAGGCTGATCACGAGGTTCTAGTAGGGTTAGCTTACCCCCAAGAGGTGTTTCAGTGGAAGTGGGATGGGATATTGATGGACTTTGTTATTATTGCACCACGAGATTATTTGGGAAAAAATGCCATCTGGGTGATCGATGACCAACTCATCATGTCAGCCCACTTCTTAGCCATAAAGGAGCAGAGTTCAGTGGAGAACCAACGATGCCTATATATGCAAGTGGTGGTTCAACTTCATGGTGTCCCATATGAAATAGTCTTATATCATGATGCCCATTTCATTTCCCAGTTTTCGAATGGATTGTAAGAGGCTTTTGGGACTCAGTTTCTCTTGAGCCCAACGTTCCATCCCCAGACAGATGATCAGACTGAGAGGACCATTCATGTTTTGGAAGATAATGTGTGTGAATATACCTTGGTCTTTGGTCACATTTTTTTGGACCACAAACCACCGGTATAGTTTGTGTACAATGATAGCTACCACTCAACCATTTTTATGACACCATTCAAGGCATTTAATGGGGGACCCTTCCGGTCACCACATTACTGGAAAAACCCAGGAGAGTCATCACATATGGGTCTATTGATGTTGCGAGCTACCATAGAGAAGGTGTAGATCATAATTAAGTAGATTAAGACTACATTAATCTAGTAGAAGTCCTATGCGTAAAGATGGTGGAGACCAATGGAGGTTGAGAAGGGAGACCATATATTCGGTCGGGTCTCACATCGATGAGGGTTATTGGGATTTGGTTGGGGAATCATGCAATATCCTAGTCTCATTATATCTTTCCACATATTAAATAGATATGGAGAGGTGTTGTACTACTTTTATATACCGCTACAGTTGCATCGGGTACACGATGTCTTCCATGTTTCGCAGCTGAGGAGGTACGTGCACGACCCATCACAAGTTATTGATTGGGGCGAGATGGTCATTGGTGAGGGAGTGACCATTGTATAGTACCCAATAGAGATCAAGGATCAGTAGGATAGGATCCTTTTTGGGAAAGTGATTCCCTTGGTGTGTGTCCAGTGGTAGCACTGGAACCTTCAAGAGATCATATGGGAGAGGGAGGCTCAGATTCGTGCCTAGTACCCACATCTCTTTGAGTGGCTTTTGTTTTTTCTTTTCTGGGATGCAAATCCATTAGGTGGGGAGAATGTAATGTCTCAAAGTTTCTATGTATTATTTTTAAATATTATATGGAAGTATTTCAATAATAGTATTATTAATGGTGTGTGATTCAAGGTCATGGGGTTTCCAAAATAAATAATTGAGGAAAATTAAACTTTTAATTGGAACACATATGTAGCTTTCGTGAAAAGTAGAATAACTTCAAAATGTGTTCCTTTATCAAAAATATGAGGGCATTGTTTCATTCAAAATAGTGGTTTTACCTTAGGTGAGGCATAACAACGACTAGTGTAGATCAGCATCGAAAGTAGATTTTTTGACCTTTTATGAAGAAAATAATTTTTATAATTGTTTTATTTTAAATGTTACAAAGCAATGTGGTGATGTAACGCTATGATGAGGTGACACTACAACATGAGACGATGACGTTGCAGAACACTTTTTATTTTATTAAGCAGAGGTAGGGACCTAGGGGTTACTCACAACCTTAGATAATTCCCTAGATATCTGAAGAGAACTTGAATACGTATCCAAATGACGACACACGACGACACATGGATCGCATTGCAGTAAAATCATACCTCATTGATGATAGCATCTGATCCAATACTCATTAAAGATCGAGTTATGGGTTGTTGTTTTATTTTAATTTCCCCATTCTTTGATTAAACGATGAACATGAATTAACCCACCAACATGTTGACTCACGGATTGTATGTTCTTGCGGGAGGGTTAAGATTTTGGATTTTATTTTGGGGATTGATTATATAATTCTTATTCATTTTACTAGGTCCTTTAAATGGTAGTGGATCAATGCCATCATGAACAACAATGGAGGTTTGTTCCTTGAATTTTTTTTTATGATTTATCCTTTCTGGTTTTTGACCCCACGTTCTTTATAATGTTTTGAACAACATATCTTTTCACATCCATTTCGAAATGCAATGATCCCAAATTATAGATCTGACATCATCATGACCTAGAAGAAGTGTGATGATGATGGTTGATGATGAATCGAAACATATCAAATGAAATCACTCTTTGAACATTCTTCACAAGGAGGATCAAAACAAGTTTTAGGATCTGATAAAATGCCTAAAACCTACCATTTTGGTGTATCATGACAGAACACCCTCAGATCTTCACTATCAAGGAGATCATGAGACTGGATCAATTATTGGATTATCACCTGAAGATCACTAGTAATGAACAAGATTTTTGGAAATTTCTGAAGAACACGAGATGTTCTTCGAAGAACAAGTCTTGGGTGGCCAGCTCAGTGGTGGCTAGGGTTTCACATTTTAGGAAGTGATGGCATGGAATGTGACAACTATCATATGGTGTGTTGGTATTTATGCAGGACTAGGTTTTTATCATGGAGGATACACATACATGGGGTGGAGTGCACTTCATAAAATCCACCACATGTATAGACCATGCCAGATACACAGTTTACCCCATGTTCCAGTACACATCATGGAAAAAACTGGTTGAATCTTTGTACGAGAACATGGAAAGTCTACATGGAGCATACACTGGTTGATAAAAGATGGCATGTCACACTCTTACACACCTTGAATAACATTTTCTACATGAAATTCTATTTGACACGGGCCATGGTACATGGAAAGTACCCAGGGTCAGAGGACATGTGGTGTTTCCCTTCTACACATCATGTACATACATTTATACAATTCATGTTCACTACACTCACTCCATTTCCCATGGTAAGTACTCTGAGTCAAGATCCATGGTGTGTGACCACTTCTACATTGAATTTACTCCCTTCTACATGGATTTATCTCCTTGTCCATCGTTCATTGGACAAGCTTCATTTGTGTTAGCACCCCATTACTTGTTCACCAAAATGCCAGAAATTTTTTTTATATCCATAGCTGTATGGACCCCCTTATGTAGGATTTTCTTGGAGAGAGTTGGAGTCCCTCTGAGAGCCCCAAAGTGAGATCCCCTCTCCCTCCTTGTACCCTATGTAGATTCAGTTTATCAATGTGAACAATGATATCAAACATTGGTCCTCTACTAAGAAGGTGAAATCCGAATGTGTCGTGGAATCACCCCAATGGCCCTATAAATGATCCTCGTCCATTTTTCATGATAGTTTCCCCACATAGAATTGTGTTCTATTTGAATGAGTGTATCTGATCTCTCTTCAAATCTATCAGCGCATCTATGTGTCTCGTGACTTTTCATAATGAATAATTCTTCATGTATGGACATCATCAGATCTATCAAACTCATGGAGTGAGTTCTCCTAGATGAGTGCTTAGTGGAATATACAAACTAAATCCATAGAAGTGGTCTTCAGTAATTGTGCATTACCTCTAGACTATGGGTTTGATCTTTGAGTACATCTTTATATTTAACATGTAATTTTTTTTGGTGACATATACTGTGTAGTATTTATGGTACCTTTACATTGTGAATCTACATTTTGGTTTTAGAGGTATTTTAAGGATTATTGTTATAATCACCCCTACACGGGCTTTTCCAGCACTTGTTGTGCCTTGTGAAGATGAGCGGCCATTTGATGTAGTCTAGGGTAGACCTGGACTGGACTGAGCTTTGTGAGTTTACCTAAAGTCTAAGGTGTTCTGTCGGTGTCAAGAACCAGTACCAATACCTTTTATTGATTATAGTTTGTAAATTTTGTTTGAATTCTCTTTGTATGGGTGGGCTAGTATTCTGGACCAGTTTACATTACAGTACTGTACTTTTTGTTGTAATCTGTTGGCTGGTATATAGCGTATTCATACATTTTTTTCATAGTGGATTTTACATTATCATCACTTTGGTTTTGGAGAAGTGTGCATGTTTGTAGGTACTTATCCAATGCCTCCCATGTTATTGATATGGATACTTGGTACTTGTCACCATTCCATAGCCTATTGGAAGTGGGCTTTGGGAGTTATGTTGTGGGCCCCACTATGATGGTAGTGACAGATTGGTTGGTTGGTAGGTAAACGGGTTAAATAAGATAAATGGGGATATGTTATTGATTTATTTTTATAATTGAATACACTTAGTGTTTTTGGCATGGGAAATTAGAATTGGGCTAAATGGTTGTGTGATATAAATGAGAAAGGTATTTATGGAATGTGGAATAATATTAATTCCCATTTTAGTTGTTATTGTTCTAATATTACTTATGATATTTGATAGAGAAAATATTTTCAATTAAATTTACATGTAATTTCATTGTTTTAAACCCAAAAAATCAGTACTCTATTATGAATTCTTTCATTTTTATGATATTGGTGTTATTTTGAGTTTAACAGTACAAATGGGCCATTTCAGTTTTTTAGCAGTTTTAAATTATTTCTATAGATTGGCCATAACATTATCTAAACTAATACAAATTGAAATATTCTTTTTTTTACAGATTCTACACATCCCGGGCGTCAATTTCTATTTTTGTACCAAAAGAAGAATCGACCATATGGAAGCTCAAAATCTCACAAGTTGTCTAATGAAAACTGTTTACAGTTCTGCCAATTTTTGGTGTGGGGTCCATAAATAATTCTTTGTGCGGCCCATTTTTGTGATAATCGGTGGGTGGATGATAAAGGATCTTTAGAACATCTTTCATGAAGGGAAGGCCAAGGGAATGGGCCATTTTACGTGTCATTAAAGCATCCTAATCCGGATGTTTGCGATTTTGCGAGTCTGACTAGACAGAATAACTTATCAGAGTAAAACGATCATAACTCTCGGAATACATTTCCAAATCTGCTGATATTTTTAGGGGAAACTCTCAAGAAAATTATGAACAACATTTAAGAAGGGGATAAGGCGTGAAGATGTCATTTAATGGGGATAAAATGCGTCAACATCCAGGGTACAAATTCCTCCTATAAAAGAAGGGGAGCTCCACCCTCTCAAAGCATCTCATTCTTCATCTCATTTCTTCCAGGACACCAAGAAGGAGAACTTTTCAGATTTTTATTTTGTTTATTTTATTTTACATTATTTTTTAATTCCTTCTTCCTCCCATTTCAACTCTATTACCCTTTACATAGAGGGGTAAAACTTTTGAGTGATCGGGGAAGGGGGAGTTTCACTTTTGTAATGTCGTCGTTTTGTGATTAAATATAAAATCATCTTTTTCTTTTGAATGAATTATATTGTCACTATTTTTCAATTATCTTTATACGATCATGTTTTTAGTTTGGTGTATTCATTTTTAATATATTTGGTTAAAGACTTTTAATCTCCATCCGCCTAGTGCAATTTGTCTTGATCGAGCAGATTGTGTTAGGTGGTGATTGTCTAGAAATCGTTAGCAAGTGTGTGAAACTATTAAACTTTATCTAGATTTATATGGAGAAAAAATTCCCGATAGGGACGTTCATTAGTTTTTAGGGATTGTTTATTTACTTGCACGCACATAGGAGTGAGTCTCATTTGTTTCTTTAACCAAGGGTGATTAATAACTCAATTGAGGAGTTATTCATTTGTTATTTGAAAGGAAGAGGGGAAATATGATCTTTATTACTATGATGAAACTGAAAAATTGAACCCTACCCTTACCCCATCAATCTCTTCATCCATTAGTGTTCAACCTTTCTTTTTATTGCTTGCTTTATTTTTCAACCCAAACTATTTCAAAAACAACATTTTCTTCTTTCTTAAATTTAAGAGACAAACATAATTATTGTGGACACCTCTCTGGAGACATATTAGGTTAACCAATCTACTAAATTTTAACATAGATATTATTTGTTTTTGTCAGACCCCATGAGAGGCATGTGTTAAAACTTGGGGAAGCGGGAGTTTCACTTTTGTAATGTCGGAGTTTTGTGCTTAAATATAAAATCCTCTTTTTCTTTTGAATGACTTCTATTATCACTGTTTCCCAATTATCGTAATGTTATCATGTTTTGAGTTTGGTGTATTCATTATTAATATATTTCCTTAAAGACTTTTAATCTCCCTCCGCCTAGTGAAATTTGTCTCCATCGAGCAGATTGTGTTAGGTGGTGACTGTATAGCGATCGTTGGCACGCGTGTGAAACTATTAAACTTTTTTCGAGTTCTAAGGAGAAACAATTCACAATAAGTACTTGACATAGTTGTTTAGGGATTTTTTATGAACTTCCACGCACATAAGAGTGAGTCTCATTTGTTTCTTTATCCAAGGGTGATTAATAACTCGATTGAGGAGTTTTTCATTTGTTATTCGAAAGGAAGAGAGAGAATATGATATTTATTACTATGATCACATTGTAAAAGTGAATCCTACCCTGACCCCATCACTCTCTTAATCCATTAGTGTTCAACCTTTCTTTTTATTTCTTTGTTTATTTTTCAACACAAACAATTTCAAAAACAACCTTTTCTTCTCTCTTAAATTTAATTTACAAACATAATTGTTGTGCAATTCTCTCTGGAGACATCTTAGGTTTACCACACTACTACATTTTATCTTAGAAATTATTTGTTTTTGTCACACCCCATGACAGGAATGTGTCAAAATTTGGTGCTGTTCTCGATGAGACTATGACAACAATCCATTTGTAAATAGTTTACTTTTTTTAAAAAAAATTAAAAAAATCTAATTTTTTTCCCATGACGTTCTCAAATGATTTTTTCTTTAATTCATGGAAAAATTTTCCACAAGTGAATTAAACTATTATTGACTCTCCTTGGTCTATAGAGGATATAGTTTCTTTTTTTATAAACAAATCAGGGGAGCTTGAATCCAAATCAACGAGGATGAATTCAAGGATCTCATTTAAGACCATAATGAAAACCTTGATTACCCAGTGTTGGAGTGATTTCCCAGTGAATTAATTAAACTCCAAGAGTATTTTCCTTAATTTTTTTCAGGATATGGTCGAGGTGAAACAAGATGAGGATGTTCAAACAAAAAATCAATTGCATGGAATTCAAGAAGAAATACAGGACCTGGAGAGAAAAATGGAATGGATAATTGAATACATTCACACACCCCAAAAGAATCCTGACCTAAAATTGATCCATTAGTGGAAGTAGATTCCCCCCTCACACTTGTGTTGAAGAACCTGGGGAGGCCATGATGGAATTAATGGAATATCCACTTGTACCTTCTCAACCATTTTTTGAGGAATATTGATGAAGAATATGTGCCTTATGAAGTATGTATGAGAGATGAACAAGATCTGGATGAGTTCTAGAAGGAGTGTGAGGAACTACTTGATCCCCATGTTCCTTATAATGTAGAAGATATGACATCATTTAAGGAAGACACCACCAATGTTGTGGAATTTTAAGAGAATATTGAGGAGCCTAACTACCTGCCTCTATCTACTACCACTCTACTCGAAGGGGCACTTCCCATTGAAGAACCAATTAATGCCGAGAAAAATCAGGGAGATGATATTTTCATGAACTCATTGTCTTCTTATTTTATTGAAGTTGAATTGAGTATCACCTCCCCTTGCGTTAAATTTTCATATTCGTACAACTCATGTACTGTCTTGGAAGACGAGGAAGAAAAGGAAGATGTGCTTAAAGAGGAACATATAGATCTCCCCGAACATGTTTCTTGTTTATTGGGGGGATTTCAAGAGGATATTAACATGGATTTTCCTGAAGAAAAAGATACAGAAGATTATTACATTGAAAGAGAAGAATTTGATATTGATTTTCTTGCTTTAATTTTGTTCAAATTGAATTACACATTAAGTTTCCCTTTGATTTTTTCCAATGACACAACATACCTTCAACAAAAACTGGAGAATAAAGGGGAGGCTATAAAATTAGAAACCAAGAAAGATGAGGACTCATTCATTGTTCTACCCCCACCAAGAAAGTTGTATTTTATTTTCCTAGGGGTGCATTTGGTGTACTGTACTCATGGTGTCCTCAACCAAAATAATGAATCACATGATGTAAATAAGAAGTTTTATTAGTTCATCACAAGGAAACTCAACCCACCATCAGGATGGGGATAACCAATTGAAACTGCCCATCTAGTGGCAGTCAAAACCCGGGGCCCACTTGGGGGATTAAACCAACATCTATCCTTCTTTTCTCATCCTATTTCTATTTTCATTTCTTTCAATAAATATATTATTTTTTCTTTTGTTATTTTTCTTATAGGTTATTAGTGTGCAACACTTAAGAGCTTAACTCAATGTTTCACTAACAATAAATCAGGTCATACCTCTCCTCTACACTTTCTTGTTTGTTGTGAATCAATCATAAATCTACTTACATGATAAATCCACTTGAATGAATTGAGGACACTACATCATTTAAGTGTGGGGGAGGGAACCATTTTTGATTAGTATTTTTGTTTTTTTTTTCAGAAAATAAAAAAAAATTGTGTGTTTTCATATTATTGTGTGTTTATTTTTCAATTTTTTGTGTGTTTCTGAAAATTTTGAGCTGAAATGATTATCATTACCATTTTTAAACACATGTCAATGATTGAACCAATCTATTCCTTAAAACTGAGCATAAATGAATGCAGAAATGACTTTGTTTCGAGTTCAAATTTTTTGGAATTTCATGAGAAGTACACAGATTTTTGAATCCCATGACATATTTCACTGTCTATGTCATTGAAATCACTTTCATGTGAGGCTTATAAATTTTTTTTGTCATATTCTTTTCATTCGGCTCATTTCTTGAGAGAACCACACCATTCTTTCTTAAACAATAATTTGATTTATTCTTTTCAAAACTTGAGGGTTTGCGGTACGTGTGTTTTAAATCATTGAGGCATTTATTTGGTTTTAAGCCCCATTTTAAAAATAATCTTTTTCATTATGTCCCACCTTTACATTTATCCTTCATTGTACCCCCTAGTAGCTAGGAATATCCTGTTAGGTTAGCCACATTACAAGCCTGTTTTTTCTATCCAACCTGCTCTTGAAGTGAAATTGCATGATCTAGTTGAACTTAAGTGTGGGGGAAGATGAATTGTGATGTACTACCTCATTTGGTGATACGTTTGGTGGAATATAAAATGTTGAAGAGCTGATGAATATCTCATTTTGTTAAAATTTGTTCTTTTTCTGGAGCTTTGATGATAAGAGAAGTTGTGCTTTTCGAGAGCTTTCTATGTAAAAAAGAAAGCTATTCATATTTGAAGCTTTTAAGAAAAATCAAGTTTGAAAATATTGATTTTTTACTGAGCTGATTGATTGATGATGGAGCTTATTTTCTACAAAGTTGTAGAGAAGGAGACAATATTTGAGTTAAAATTAGAATCTTGCAATTTTTCTTCTAAAAGAGCCAAGCCCTCCTTTTCGGCCTCATATGTTTTAACATCTAAATACTACCAACTGGAAGCCACAGAACAACCCTGGAAAGTCCTCATGAAAAACACATGTCCTTGACTCATATCAGGTGGAGAAGTATGAATTTATCAAACCTGTGGTGACTCTTGTGTGAGTTTGGATGTGAAAAGCCTTGTTCAACATTTACATTTGTTAGATGAGAGAAAATTCATGTGGGGTAGGTTTTTGTGTGTGCATGGGATAAGAAATGATGTGGAAGTATATTGAAATCTAAAATGGAGAAATTGAAAAAATTATATTTGATGAGGCATGATATCTTTTTGTTTCTTAGTATGGATTTGGTATATCTTATTGATATGTGTTCTGTTTTTGATTTTATTTGATTTTTACTTGTCCAGGAGTCCAAGTGCTAAGTGTGGGGGAGTATTCTCTATGCTTGGTTCAGATGTTTTTATGTAATGAAAATGAATAAATAAACACGTTCACATTGCTTGGTAGTGTGTGGTATATACATGAGGTTCTATGCCCATGGCTATAGTTGGACCAAGGTTCTAAGCTCCACCCCTCAAATCATGGGTTTGGGAAGGGGATAGAGTTCAATTCCTATATTAGTTTCATTCCACCTTTATTGAGTCTTTGAGGTGAGGATAAGGAGGTTGTTTTTGTGTTTTTTCTTATGGAGTTAGGAGATTATTTATTTCCATATTCTTTAGGAATATTGAACAAGATTAATCCATTGAACTCATGAAAAGGGTGAACTAGGAACATTGTCTTTAAAAGTATTGAATATGAATTTTATAATGTAATAACTTCAAGAAAAAACTTTTATTAATGGGTACATTAATTATATTTTATTTTATTGTCATTATTTATTTCCATCATGCACTATCTATTGATTTGCATATTTAGTGGACATAGTTGGTGGTGTCCTAATGAGTTGTACTCACACCCTTCATAGTCTTTCATTGGGAACCTGAGAAGACATCATGGTTGTATGTTAGGAAAGGTGAATGTGCCATGTGCTATAGTGTTGAATTTGGCATGGGACATGAACAGATGATGTACCAGTCTTGGAGTTAGGGATGTTTTGGGGATTCCATTATTTTTATTTTTTTTATGTTTTGTTCACTATAGAATTTTTTAACATAACCAGTTAAATTTATAATTGGATATTATTTGTACCCAGTGTGAGAGGTGGGAATTTATGCAAGTTCCTTGGGTTTTATTATATTATTATTCTATTTTATATGTTTTTTGTTGTGTCTTACTCTGATAAATAGGTTAATGTTTCCCCACTTGACTATTATACCCTTGCTTCTAGTTGGTAACCTTTGGTGTATGGGGAGGTTCACTTGAGGTCATGTTTCATTAAATTTGATGATATTTCACCATTAGGAAATGCACATATCATGTGGGGTGAAAATTTTATGCTGTTTTTATTACGACTGGAATGGATTGAAGTTAGACATTAAATCACCATTTTAGTCACCTTTCCATATGAGTTTCATGCACCATGGTAGGAACATACACAGTCATAAACATAGGATCAGTATGTGGGACACAATGGGATGGGTGCATTTGATTTCTTGAGAATGAAAAAAATTAGGTCAAATAAAATAATACAAATAGTTGAAAAGGGAACGTAAATGTAGATTAATAACTAATGGAGGGTTCTTGATAGGGGTAGTATGTGGATTGTGTGATCAAGTATGTTGTGATATTTAAATAGTTTTGAAATGGTGTGGAAGGTAAGGATTGTAATTGTTGGAGTTAGTTACCCCATGTTATCCATGGCCTCGTTAGGGATGGTTGAGAGTAGTGTTTTAGATAAGATGAGGATATTTGTGTGGAATTAGAGAAATGTATTTTCTCTAGTTTTTGATGAACTTTTATGTATTCTTGTGAAATTATATTGATTTTATTTCCAAAAATCATGATTGGAAGTATGGAAAAATTTTCCACCATGAAGATGTGACCCGATCTAGAGACATGAGAATGTATCAAAGAACACTCCTCCCATAGTAAAGTAATAGAATGTGATGATTTTGGAAAATAGAGATTATTAGTTCCGTGAGAAATTTTCTCATTTTATGTAGAATATGGATAGAGACCTAGGGTAGGTGTCATCGAGTATGTTCAAGTTGACCAGGGAATTCAAGCTGTAGCACCCTCCGACCATTACCAGAGAGGGTGGGCCAGAGGTAAAAAAAGTATATGATAGAGTCTATACTGAATATTATTTATCATCTATATACTACTATCAATAATTGATTCATATTGGTGGCCAATATACTGAGAGGTTAGCTAAAGCATTGGTGGCACATCATAGTTCAAATGGAGTAGACCAAATGAATGATGTGGAATTATTTCTAGGAGAAGTTTCTCTAACACGTCTATCCAGAAACCTTGATCTAGGATAATGATTTTGATTTTATGAGATTTATCCAAGGTACAATATTTTTAATATACTATTCGTGTCATTTCACCTATTTTTGATGCTTAGTTCCGACGTTTCCAGGATACAAGGAAGTTGTGGCAAAGCATTTCTCGGATGGGCTGAGACACGAGAGTAGGTCTCATGTGAATGTCATTCATTTGAATTTTTTTTCAGAGGGAGTGGATTAAGAGCTTATTTTAGAGGGGAACATGAAGGTTTCTTTGGGTAGTGAACTTGTGATTCCAGGTGTGCAGGTCATTGACACAGATTCCGAATGGAATAAGCTATATTTTGGAAATTTCCATCAGGGGAAAATTCATAGAGAAGTCAGAAGAGAGTGTTAGACTTTCATGGGGGAAACCAAATATTTTTTTAATAGTGTGGAAAGTCATGAAACATGTGTGAGCAGTGTCCATGACCACCAATTGAGTATTGATCATGTGGAAGGCGGGGACATGTACATCTGTTTTGTAGGAACCCATGATAATTATAAAATGATGGAGGAAAGTGATAGATTCACAGTGTAGTCAAGGGGTCAGTGACTCCATGTTAGGAAAGAAGTTGGAGTTCCACTGGTCATATCGGTTGGGGTGGTGAACGTGGAACTCTAGGGTGGGAAAATTAACACCAAATAGTCAGTGTAGTGTAGGGTGCTCAGGTTGGGGCCCATGGTATAGGGTCAAGTCATCTTTATGAAACTAACACTACACCTAAAGGTGGAGATGCATGACCATCTACCAATCAATGTATGATTGTTCTAGCTTCCACACTTTCCAGTGATTTATTTGATATGTGTGTTACACATGATGTCATTTATTCTAGGTTTTTATTGTGTTGGGATTAATATTGGAAGATTCTTGTGGAGAAATTTTTCTTGATACGCTGTTAGGGGTGCAAGTTGAGGATATGAAGTTGTGTGAGGACTGTGCATTAGAGGGGGGTGGATATTATTTTATGTGTAACTAATTTTTCAATGAGATGTCAGGTTTTGACCTGATTCTAGGAATGGATTGGTCAGTGTTGAATGAATCCCATATCGACTGTTACAAGAATAGGGTGGTGTTTAAGTATCTAGTGGGAAACCCTTATGTCTTACATGGTTGGTGGGATGTTTGAGCTGGCTGTGCTGGACTGATTTGTTAATATTTGGGAGAAATCACCACCCAAGTAGCATGAATTATGTTAGATAATGGTGAAAAATAATATCCATTCTTCCCTCTCACTGGGAACTAATTTCAGGAAGTGTTTTTGGAGGAATTCATGGGGTTACAACCTGAGCGAGATGTTGAGTTTACGATTGAACTGTTACTGGGGGCGGAGCTAGTTTTCATTCCACCATACCATATAGTATCTATTTAACTCCAACAACATAATGTTCAGCTAGAGGAGTCATATATTAATGAGTTTATCCATCCTAGTACATCACCATAGGTATTTACAATAATCTTTTCCAAGAAAGAAGATGGGTCGTTGAGGCTATGTGTTGACTATAAAAAGATGAACTAAATGACACTTAAGAATTGATACCTGCTTCCATGAATATATGATCTATTTGATCAAATAAGGGGTTCCATAGTGTTATCTAATATCAATATAATATCGGGATACCATCATTTGATGATGAGACCATCTGACATACCATATATAGATGGAACCAGGGCTGTTCTAAGAAAGAATTGGAGTATGTTTTGTGTTTGTTGTCAATCCTCATCAGAAGTTCATAATTTTTCCCAGTAAAGTGATCATATAGTTCAGTCAAACAATAGTATTGTAGGTAGAACCATTTCCCAATTTTTGACAAATTTTTGGGCCTAAAAACTGGAAAATGAAGTCACGGTATGTTGGAAAAAGGAGGTGTGTGCAAAGAGTACATGGTGCGCGAAATAAGTGAGGTTGTCATGAAATCGGTGGGTTGTGCTTGAAAAATAGCATGGTGTGCATAATAGTGGATCGAGGTTTTTTGTGCTGGAAGTTTTTCAGAATCAGAACATCGAAAAATGGAAAAGGCGTGAGTAGCTTGAAAAAATGGATATGTGCGCATAAAACGGTTCCTATGAGAAATGTATTGCGTGCCGAATAAGAGTTTTTCGCACCACGATGGGTCTTGCATGTGGGAGTCGGAGATTCCTATAAATAATAGGTGACCTCCCTCATTTCGTAAAGCTGATGACTTAGAGAAGATCTGAGTGGTGATGGGCGTAAAAGGTTCACAAAAAGTTAGTTGTGTGAAAAATTCCGAGTTTCACGAAAAAAGAGAGGGTGTGCGAAAAATTAGAAGGTACGCGAAAATAGAGAAGTTGCGCATAAAACATGAGGTTGCACATAAAATTTGATGTTGGGAAAAAAGGTGGAGTTGCGCATAAAATTTGTGGTTGCGTGTAAAATGTTTAGTTGTGTGAAAAGGGTGCTATTGCAAAAAATATTTTTCCGGGCGAAGAGAAAATATTGCACACAAAAGAGAGGTCTTGCGCGCAACGGGTAGGTTGTGCATGCAATTGTCAATGAAACTTGTTTTCATGCTCTGATTATCTGGTTCAGTGGTTCAGTGCATTCAAGTGTACCAATTCTTGACTTCGATGAAAGTAGAGTTTCGTGATAAGAAGAGGAAAAGACTTCAATGCGAATCTATTGAAGAGACCTTCACGTCTATAAACTGATTGGGACTTCACCAAAGGTAGTGATCCAAGGGGAGTCAATGGGAGTGATCCAAGGGACACAGTGTGTTATCCTTAAACTTTTTTAAAGGCATTGAGCCTGGCATAGAGTGACAGTGACCAAAACATTTAATCTATAAACTATTGAAGATTAGTGGATTTTTGTATGACCGACACACTGTTGGCGTATGCTCCATGGACGTAGCCCTTTGCGATGAACCAAGTAAAAGTGCTGGGTCAACATCCAGATTTCATGTTTTTGATAGATCTAACGAGTTCCTACCAATGTGATAATAAGACCCACAACATTAAAAATAAAACGTTGACACCCTGATTCACCCCTCCCCTCTCAGGGTGTTCCGAGGTCCTTCATAGAACTCTTTCATGAGCAGGTATGTGTTTTTTGAGTTTGTGGTGATTCGGTTCGGGTTGACCAGTGAACCAAATAAGTTCATGGCTATAAAGAACCATATATTTCACCCATATCTAGATCAGTTGATAATTATATTCACTGATTAAATATTGGTGTACTTCAAAACTCACGATGATCATTCCAAACACCTTGATGTCATCCAGAGTACACTAAGAGGGAATAACCTATATTTCATGCTATCAGAATGTCTTTTTTGGATTGTTAAGGTTTATTTCATGGGTCATACAAATATTGAATTGGTTGTGTTGGTGGATCTAGAAAGAGTGAAGGTTGTGGTCTCTTGGGATCAGCCCCAGAATGTTTCTGATGTTCAATGCTTTCAGGGTTTGGCCAGTTATTACCAAAGGTTCATTATGGGTTTTTCTAATTTTGCAGTGCCACTCTCTAGTATAACCTAGAAGGGGGTTATTTTTGAATGGCCAGATTTTTCATAGAATTATTTTAAAGAGTTGAAGAATTCGTTGAATGCCGTACCAATTCTGATCATACTCGTACAAGTTAAGTGGTACATCTTGTTTTGTGATTTATCTTGTGTTAGACATGGGGAAATGTTGATGCAGGATGAATGGGTTGTAGCTTATGGGTCAAGAAAATCAATACACTATTAAATAAATTACATACTCATGATTTTTAGTTGGATTATGTGGTTTATGCATTAATATTTTGGTTTCATTAATTTTTGGGAGAATAATTCACTATGTTTACCAATCAGAAAATCCTTAAACACATATTTTCAAAATGGGATTTGAATCTTTAGCAACTAAGGTCGGTTGAGTAGTTGCAATCCTTTTATTTTGAGAGGATTTATACACCTAGAAAAGGGAATAGTGTTTTGGATTCTCTTATCTAGAAAACTCGAAATCAAGTGGTTCTAGAATCCATCATAGAGTGGACATTGAATGCATTGTTTGTTGATACACACTAATAGGTACATGATTTGAATAGGAATATGATGCTTGAATCTAAAACAATGGAGTCTGCACTACTAATCCAGGTCAAGGAGAGTCCGCTGGGGGACCCAGAGTGTTTGGATGTAAATGAAACTCATAAATGTGGGCAGTCACCTTTTATTTAGGATATTAGTGATGATAGAACTATCAAATGTTTGTGTCCTTGTGGTTTTACCAAGGTCTATACAGAAAGGGTTAATGGAAAAGTTCCACGAATCAAATGGACAAGTGCACCCTATTTTGACTAAGATGAACTGCGATCTTCAGAGATCCTATTGAAGGCTGATAATGAAGAAATAGGTTGAATTTTTTGTAGCATGATGCCTCCGATATCAATAGGTGAATGCCAAATGTCATCTCCCAGGTGGGTTGTAACAGTAATTTCTTATTCTGAAGTGGAAGTGGAATGAAGTAATGATAGATATCGTAGCATTTATTCCATGGATTCCTTGAAAAATGATGAAATCTAGGTTGTTGTGTATCAACTGACTAAAGTTGCTCAATTCTTGTTGATCTAGGATACTTATAAAGTTGATTAGTTGGGTGAGCTATATGTTTGATAGATAGTGTGATTCCGTGGTGTACCTAGAACCATAGATTCAGATCGTGATCATAATTCTGTATCACACTTTTGATAGTGATTATATAAGGATCTTTGTATCATGGTATTTTTGAGTATGACCTATCACCCATAGATAGAGGAGTAGTCAGAACATACTATTAAATTTTTACAAGACATGTTGATAAATTATGTTCTGGATTTTCAGTGGTTTGTGGGAAAAGAACATGTCATTTCATGAGTTTTAATACAACAAAATTTTTCAGTATATAATTATAATGAATTATTATGAGGAACTCTAGGAGAGACTATGTACAGCTATGTTGCACTGTTTAGAGATTGGGGAGTCTCAGCTGTTTGGACTGAGTCTTTTGTAGGAGACGTCAGAGAAGGTTTGATTGTTTCTGAAACGTATGGAAACATCTCAGAGTAGGAAAAATTCATATGAATACCATATTTATCGACCAATTTAATTCATGGTGGGTGATAGTGTGTTTCTTTGGGTGTATATATGGTTGGCTCACCATTAAATATAGAAACAGGTAAATTTTTCACATAGGTATATGGGGTTATTTGAGATTCTGGATAGGATTGGACTGGTGGCTTACTGATTTTCTCTCCCATAGAGGTATAGTGGGATTCATAATGAGAAGGTCTGATGGGGTAAGGTTGTGACTTTAGTTCATATTATATGGTAGCATTGAATTGTTCATGAAGAATCTTGGGATGAGGAATTGGATATGTGAGTCCAATTGGCTGATCTCTTTCTTTTTGATACTCAATGAAACTCGGGAATAGAGGCTTGAGGATGATCCATCATAAGAAGGGGTGGTTTTAAGATCCAGATTCTTCCGTAAGTTATTTTTTAGGTATAATTTTAAGTCTCATATTTTGAATTAAATATGTGTTTCCCAAGACCATGGGAAGGCTCGTGGTTGTTCTGGGGGTTTATGGCATGAAGGAGAAGGAATAATAACTTTGTAGTCTCATTTCACGGTTTGCACACGGTTAGTGAAAACCATGCAGAGCATCCTATGTAACCATGCAGTGTTGGAAAGTGGATTATTCATGGTTGGAACTATAATGCCCCAGCCTTAAACATCACTTAATCTTGAGTTATTTCAAGAATACACATTGAGTATCTTTTTAGGTTTAGAATTTTAGAGATTTAGATCATAAATCATGCATTACATTCCTCATTTAAACAAGGTGGTTACATCAAAGACAATATTATTTCATCAAAGGAAACATATTTAAAATAAATCATGGATTCATTCTTGACACTTCATAGACACTATCATCACATCATGCACCTTTCCCGTGACCTGTGAAAAACATTTCAAAAACATGGGATGAACATAAAAAGCTCAGTAAGGGATATAAAAATGAGGAAAGAAAACCTTAGTCCAAGTATACATAAAAATAATTAAAAACATAAATTACTCATAAACATAATCACTTTAACATACCTCATGAAATCATATGGTTTATGAATAACTCATAGAAATTATAATACATAAAGGTAAATGAGGCATTCATAACTTTCTTACGTAGGGAGTAACTCTCATGGTTATGTTTGGAATACCCATTACAGTATATTCCCTAAATCTATTTGGAGAAAATGTAGCGTTTAACTCCATCGCATTACCTAATTCATTAGAGAGATATCACGGGCTCATCTGCCCTTATTTTATCAGGGAACCACCCGTATTCATAAACAATGCCCAAGAACCATAATATTATCATATCAAATAAAACATGCATAAAGGAAACCTAACTTTTCCACATTTTAATCACAAGATATCAAAAACACATTGATCTAATAAAAACATTATAAAAACCATGTTCAATACCAAAATAAAATAAAATTAAAACATGGTATTTATTTTTCATTTAAAAAAATGTTATGGCTAGTAGAGGAAGCCGAAACTCAAATAATGGTCACGGCGGTGGAGAAGTCATTATGACCATATACGTAAGACAAAAACATTCCATTTTGTTGTTTAGTAAAACGCTTGGTATAAAAAGATTTCTTTTGAATAAAATTAAAATTCAAAGGGGTTTATACACCATACAAAAGAAATTTGTGTATAAAACAAATTATGCCTCAATGAAAGGAGATTGTGACTAAGTTCCTTACCTCGTGTCCGACATGACTCGATCGTTCTTTAATCTCCTGAATAATAAACTAGAGTTAATTTCTACTTGGTTAAGAACCTTTTTCCAGTTAATTATTCCTTTTATATCACTTATTACCATGTTATGAAAATTATGTAATTATTTATGTTAATAACGGTCGTTTTGTCGATCTTTGGTACTTCAGTCAAAAATAAACTTCTTATAATTACATGTTGTTCGTTTGGTAAAATATCCATTATATCTAGAATTATATTCATGACGTAGATATCATATATAAAATATATATCAATTATATACATTCATTTATAATATTACATAACATTTAGAGGTAAGAAATGAAATGCACCGTTCATGGAGACGATAGAATGTACATACACATGAACGCTACTTTTATTTATATTTCATATTTAATGGAATGAAGTCATAATGATATTAAGGTATATTATAATTTCAGTATAATATCATATATAATATCATTAACTCCATCCTTTATACATCCCATATATGACATTAACGAATCAAATCACTTTGAGGGGGCGGTAGTCTGCACTTCCTAAAATGAAGATATCGCGTTTACCCATAATGGAAACCATATAGGTATTACCTAAATAAAAAATAAAGAAGAATAAGAAAAACAGAAACATAATATATATCATATATAAATAGAGTGACTTATTAATGGCCACTATGAAAGGTGTTAAAAAAATATTGAACAATCATCATTTCGTGAGGCATTAATTCACCACTCACAGAAACAGTATGTTGTTTAACAATTAGGCGAAGGTGTGTGTAAGTGTAAATAAAATACTTCTCATAATAAAATCCTAGTATATTTAATATACTGGTGTTGTTAAAAAATACAGGAACAAAAATATTTTAGGGGGTTTGGGAAGCAAAATAAAACAAAAGAACATAAGATAAGACATTTCCTTAAAATCGAGTAACTCCCCTTGTGTTGAACCAAAAGTGTTTCTTGAAGATATTTCTACCTAAGGTAAGTCTTCGAGGATGAAGAGAGGGATGTGGAGAGATAAAATGAAAAGTTTCTAGCTGAGCCAATGGATTGAGAGGTGTGGGTAAGTGGGTAGAGGTGGGGGCCTTTTATAAGAGGGAGGAGGGGCACTATTTGAAAGTCATGAAATGTTACTTTATCATAAAATGAGTTTCGGATTTTAAAGGTCCCACAATGATTTATTTCAAGGATAAGGTGATAAGGGTTAGAAATCCACTCATACAATATGTTTTTGACAAATGTAAGTCTTATATTTTACATTATATTTTCATTTTATATAAATAGTTCATTAATGAGGTAATCATTACATCATCATGGTGTCATAAACACCCCATGACATCAAAAATCTTCTCTAGAGCTTTAATCCACCATTCAGCTTGAACAGGGTCAGATGATCCTCTAAATGATGGGGGACGTTGCCTCATGAAATGTTCCACCACTGACATGTTCCTCTACGGTTTATCTGACTGATCTCGTGCATGGATACCACCACCATTTATTGTTTAAGTCAATTGTGCCATTACTGAAAAAAACTATTCAGTTCCAATTCCGACCATCTCCAAATGCTGATTTTGAAGGTCATTTCCTTTTGTAAGCCTTCCTAACACTGCTTCTCTATTTCCTCTGTGGAAAACCATTATAAACAAACATGTCTTAGATGAAGCAACATGGTAATTTTTAAATGCTATATCATTTCAATTTAACCATAAAAAGATATTTTTGGATAATCATTTAATAGAATTTTAACTACTAAAGTTATCTAAACTGACCTTTGACACCAAATATAAGTTCCCAGCCTTAAACATCACTTAATCTTGAGTTATTTCAAGAATACACATTGAGGATATTTTCAGGTTTAGAGTTTTAGAGAATTAGATCATAAATCATGCATTACATTCCACATTTAAACAAGGTTGTTACATCAAAGAAAATATTTTTTCATCAAAGGGATAATATTTAAAATAAAAAATGGATTATTTCTTGACACTTCATCGACACTATAATCACATCATGTAGGTTTCCATTGACCTATGAAAAACAATTCAAAAACTTTGGATGTGCATAAAAAACTCAGTAAGTGATATGAAAATACGGAAAGAAAACCATAGTCCATGTATACATAAGAATCATTGAAAACATAATTTTCTCATAAACATAATAACTTTAACATACCTCATTAAATCATAAGGATTATGAATAACTCATAGAAATCATAAGACATAAAGGTAACTTGAGGCATTCATAACATTCTTATGTAGGGAGTAACCCTCATGGTAACATTTGGAATACCCATTACATTATATTTCCTAAATCACATTAGAGAAACCATAGAGTTTAACTCTTTTGTGTTACCCAATAAATTATAGAGCTATCATGGGATCACCCGCCCTTAGTTTATCATGAATCCACCCATCTTCATAAACAATTCCCAATAACCATAACATAATCATATCAAATAAAACATGCATAAAGGAAACATAACATTTCCACATTTCAATCACAATATATCATAAACACATTGATATAATCAAAAAATTATAATAACCATTTTCAAAACCAAAATAAGTGAAAATTAAAACATGGTATTTATTTTTCATTTAAAAAATTGTTATGGCTTGTAGAGGAATCCAAAACTCAAATAATGGTCACGGTGGGAGAGAAGTTGTTGTCGCCGCATACGTAAGACAAAAACATTCCCATTTTTTGTTTAGTAAAACACTTTGTATAAAAATATTAATTTTGAATAATATTAAAAGTAAAAGGGGTTTATACACCGTATAAAGTAAAGTTGTGTATAAAACAAAATATGTCTCAATGAAAGGAGATTGAGATGAAGTTCCTTACCCTGTGTTCGACTTGACTCGATCATTCTTTAATCTCATGGATAATAAAATAGAGTTAATTTATACTTTCTTGAGAACATTTTTCAAGTTCATAATTACATTTATATCACTTATTACTTTGTTATGAACATTATGTAATTATTTATGTTAATAATGGTTTTTTTTTCGATCTTTGGTACGTGAGTCAAAAATAAACTTATCATAATTACAAGTTGATCGTGTGCTAAAATATCCATTATATACAGAATTATATTCATGATGTAGATATCATATATATCATATATATCCATTATATACATGCATTTATAATATTACATAACATTTAGATGTATGAAATGAAATACACCGTAAATGGAGACGGTAAGTCGTACGTGCGTATGAACACTAATTTCATTTCTATTTCATATTTAATGGAATAAAATCATAATGATATAAATGTATATTATAATTCCAGTATAATATCATATATAATATCATTAACTCCATATTTTATATGTCCCACATATTCCATTAACGAATCAAATCACTTTGAGGGGGCAGTAGTCCGCACTTCTTAAAATGAAGATATCGCATTTACCCATAATGGAAACCATAAAGGTATGCCATAAATGAAAAATAAAGAAGCATAAGGAAAACATAAACATAATATATATAATATATAAATAGAGTTAAATCTTAATGGCCACCATTAACGGTGTTAAAAGAAGATTTAACAATCATCGTTTTGTGAGGTAGTAATTCGCCACTCACAGAAACAATATGTTCATTAACCATTAGACGAAGGTGTGTGTAATTGTAAATAAAATACTTATCAAAACAAAATCCTATTATATTTAATATACTAGTTCTGTTACAAATAGTGAAAAAAAGAGTTTAGGGTTTTTGGGAATCAAAATAAAACGAAATAACATAAGATAAGACATTACCTTAAAATCGGGTAACTCCTTTTCGTTTGAACCAAAAGGGTTTCTTGAAGAGATTTATACCTATGTTAAGGCTTCTAGGATGAAGAGAGGGATGTGGAGGTATAAAATAAGTAGGTTTTGGCCGAGCCAATGGCTTGAGAGGTGTGGGTAAGGGGGTAGAGGTGTCGGCCTTTTATAAGAGGGAGGAGGGGAACTCTTGGAAAGTTATGAAATGTTACTTTATCATAAAATGAGTTTTGGAATTTAAAGGTCCCACAATGACTTATTTCGAGGATAAGGTTATAAGGGTTCAAAATCCACCCATCCAATAGGTTTTTGACAACTATATGTCTTAGATTTTACATTATCGGTTCATCTTATTTAAATCGTTCATTAATGTGGTAATCACTACATCATCATGGTGTCATAAATAAATTTATTTATTTAATGTCTAAAAATTATAAAAAAATTCCATGATTTAGGAAATATTTTTATATTTCCAATGACTATTTATAGTCTAAGATATCATTTATGTAGACAAAATTAAAATTTTTTTTCTTAGGTGTTACATACTTTTGTTATATTTAACTTTCTTTAAAAATAAAAAGATAAAGTGTCACTATCACACAAAAGTGATTCCATGGGGTCTCAAAGTTGGAAAAAGGAATTCCATGGTCGGCCATGACACAACCAGTAGCATTAGGACACATTTTGGGGTCATTTTATATTATTATGATATTATTTTATTACCCATAACTACCTGATTACTAATTAATCACGATAATTAAAGATAATTTCCATCGTTACTATTCATAATGTCCAAAAACAAAAGAGTCTTAATTACATAAATTTTAACTTTTTATTCAAAATACGTAATCTATTTTAAAAAGTTCTAAAGACAGAAATTTTACTAATTGTTTTAAAAATAATTCTCGTTGTCCAAACAAATAGTGTGTTTTTTAGAAACAATATCTATCAAAAGTTTGACACTTTTTTATGCCCAATTCCAAAGTAAAATTAATTAAAATGACCAATATTGGATTAAATGGTAAAAATATATTCTAATTAAACTTTAAAAACAATTAAAAGAGAAATATATCCATATAATTAAATTATATGAAAAAGAAGTTTTGAAGTAAAATGTAGTATTTTTCACTACTCATTAAAAAATGGACATTGTCAGAAAAATACCATAAATTTATCCAAAGTAAATTTTTATGTCCCGACTCTAAATAAGAAGTTTATTTTGACAAATATATCTTTTAAAATTTTCAAAAGATAGATTTAAAAATGGTTAGCCATTAAAAGGTGGTAAAACAATTTTTAAAAAAATATTAGAGTATTCTATGCTTAAGATTTGATTTATTCTCATTTTAAGCCTCTGAAACACTATATAATTCCTAAATATACATAGATATGAAAATAAATAATTTTTTACTTACATGGGATGTTACAGGAACATGGTTAAGCTAACAATGCAGAGCATCATAGGAAACCATGTGACCTCACCCCCTTAGGAAGTAGCTTCTGCACGGTTGGTTCACAATTTAGAAAACACTGCAAGTAATATTTTTTTTCCCTGTAATGTGGAGAAATTTACGAATATTCCATTATGTAATTTTAAACCCTCGCCTGATTTTCACCCTTATTTCACCACTTTTAACCCTAGTGACTAAAAAGTGATCCCAATAGCTTACAAGGGTGATTATCTTTTATCCCTTGGTCGTTTGGATCTACATCGGCTGTGGATTGAAGATCTGGGTATGGATAATACCTCTATTGGTTCTATTTTTGGTTTAGGTTTTTCCTTATTATCTTATCTCCTTCCAAAGATATAATATGCTTCTTTTCCCATGATATATAGATTGAGGCATTAAATGGTTTTTGAATCAGTATATAAGGCTTCAATTAGATGTGTGTTCACTAATGGATTTGAGGTAAGTGGTCTACAAGTTATATCCTTTGGTTTTTTCATATATTTATAAATTTGGGGTTATGTTATTGCCCTCCTTTTATTATTCCCTTGGATTTTTTCATGAGTTGATATAATGGATGTCTAAGTAACCAATTGAACCCCACATAATCCCAATAGGATACATAGAAGATGACTTGACTAATTTAGGGACACCCATGGGGTTCTACAACCCTTTCAAATGGGGATAACCTAAATATAATGTGTCAAATTTACTTATAATTACGTAGATCCCTAGTTGAATGTGATAATCAGTTAGTATAATGATGTAGAATGGATTATGGCAGATGTGACTATTTGTGGGTAATGGCCAAGAGATTGTTTGGTTGAAATGTAAATGGGTTGAAGGGAAAATTTGGAATATGTAAAGGAATCATTTTTATACTTGAATATTCTTAGTTAGTTAGGCATGTGGAATGGGAATTGGGAGAAATTGTTGTGTGATATAAATGATAAATGTATTAATGTATTGTGGAATAATATTGATTCCCAATTTAGTTTTTATTATAATGATATTTCTAATAATAATGGATATTCTTGGTTGTAATGTGGTTAGGTGTAGTGAACGAATAAATATTCATGTGATCATGTCTTGGTATAGAGGGGAATAAACATGAGGTTATACACCCATAGTTCTAGTTCCAACGAGGCTCTAATCTCCAACCCTCAATGCCTGGGTTAGGTAAGGGGACCATGTTCAATTCCCATAATAGTTGAATTCCACCCAGATTGAGGATTTGAGGTGAGGATAATGAGATTTTCATGACGTATTGTCTTAAAGAGGTATAACATGACTTATTTCCATATGCCCTGTGATTACTGAACATGCCTAATCCATTTAATGCTCGAAAATGGTGAACTAGACACATATTCTATATAAGTATTGAATTTGAATATTATAGTGGATTAACTTAAGGAAAACACTATTACTAATAAATACATGAATTTTATATTATTTAATTTTAATAATTTAATTCTTTCATGCATTATCTACTGAACTATATATTTTTTATACACCGTTGGTGGTGGTTTACTGAGTTGTACTCACACCCTACATGTTCCACCATTGGGTACCCAAGAAGACTTCATAGTTGTAGGTTAGGACAAGGGAAATAGACTTATCCTAGGGAGTTTATTTGGGAATGGGACATTCATGGATGAGGCAACAGGATTGGAGTCAAGACCTTTTTCGGGATTTGTTTTTCTATCTTCATTTTTGGGTATTGTTGACTATATTATTATCTAGAATTACAAGACATATTTACTATTGGATGTATTGTTTACCCAGTTTCATATGTGGTTATTAATGCATGTTCATCAAGTTGTCTTATCTGCTTCTTTTATGTTATACTTTTTGTATTGTGGCTTACTCTAATAAGAGGGATTAGTCTAAACATTTGACTCTTAGACCCTCCCTAAAAGTCAAAACGCTCTTGCATATGGAGAGGTTTGTTTGAGGTCACATGGAAATCCATTTTGGGGAACCAATCTAGTGGAACATGGGTCAGGGATGTTACATTATATTTGATAATACAAGTTTATTTGGGAAACTATAGTAGTGCATGCTAACCGGTATCCCCATTAGTTAATTGGAAGGGTTGGTTAAATCCCTTCTACATAGCATGTCTCTCCTACCATTCAGATATCTTGCAATGACTCACTAGTGAGTCTTGTCCTGAGCCTAATAACCAAAATGACTCACTGGCTACCTGATGATCCATCACCGGGTAGCCAATGGGGAGATGTGATGGGCCTATATTGTCTTAACAATACTCTATAAATCTTTTTTATATTTATTCTCACAAATAGCATTGTTTATTTTACTAATAATATATATACTATATGTATTTTAGGGAATTAATGTTGAATATAATATTTATTATGGAATTATATTCAAGATTATATTAACAAGGAATATTTGTTGACATATTCGGAATGCATTTTAGTGCTTTCTGAAAACACTGTCCATACCCTACGCTCTTAATGTCACGAAATGAATAAACCCCAAACATGGAACAATGAATATGGATCTTGAACCTTATATTTGTATTCAACTTACATTCTAAGAAGGGATGTATGGATCTTTAGTCCTATTCCAGAAGGAACATATAGATAATGATCCGTACATATTAATGGAACCTTACATTTGTAAAGAAAAGATAATATGGTTAAAGAATACTACGTATGTAAGAAACCCTACATTTGAGGACACAAATGTATGGTTCATCAACCATACATTTATGATCAACATTTTATTATCACCCTTACATTAATAGAATGAACTCTATGTAGTTTAACCCTCCATTTGATAATTTTTTGTTTTATGAAGGAACCATAAATTTCAGTTTTCTTCATCAGTGATTTAATTTCTTGATTTTATCTATGATTTCTACAAAGGCCTTTGAAAAAATTCTTGTTGTTTTCAAACTTGTTTTCAAACGATTAAAAGCTCATTATGTTTGACTCAAGTGTCCATTTTTAGTGGAGAAAATCACTCATATTATAAATGGAAGTTATGAATCCTCTACACTATTTAGAATTTGAATAATCAAGATTTTTCAAGAAACTTTGTTGGACCAGGAATTCCGAAAAAGGATTTATACTCTATATATTCTACAAATTAATTTTTTTGAGATACGGTATATAAAAGTCATAAATTTTTATATATAGTTACATTCTTGAGAAAAAAATTTATAGTGCTACTACAATGAACGATCTACCTTAAAATAGGCTACACTTTGGGGACATACATGCTATGATTTGGATTTCAATAAGATTGCTGATGATATTTTTTTGCTACTTTTATTTGAAGTTCATTTGAAATAGGGATCACTTTAGGACTATTCTGTCCACAATAATTTCATTTCATAAGAATAATATTCATCTATTGTCAAATTCGACAACTATAATTGTAAAGATAAACCTAAATTATCATCAAATCAATCTCTTATGATCTATGGGAGTTTCAACTACTCATACACAATTGTTATGGAGTATCAGATTCTTGATTTAAGATATGCATATGTGGTTCTCTATTAAAGAACCATAAGGCTCTTTTTTATCCTTGTTTAAAAGGTGTCAACAACCTCTACTCAGTTGTGGTATTCTGGTCATGGGATAATAAGACCATTCTAGTGAAATTCACAAAGCACACAGAAAGAGTTATTAGTGGAGTGGAAAAGGGAATCCTTTTACCTAGAACCACTATATATTTATTATATTCTTTCTTTTTGTATATCCACTACTCATATTTATAACATAAGAAAACATTGTACATCTGTATTTATCACAATGGTATTTGAAAGCCATAGTTGAAGAATTTTATCAAAAAGACACAATTCATCCACCTCCTATGTTAATTTTTATTATTCCAACCTAACAATTGGTATCAAATGAGTGATTTTGTGATAAAACTATACAAGCTAAAAAAATATAAGTTCTATACAAAGAAGGTGGTGGTGGATGACCCAAGATAAATAATGACTACGGATTATACTTCATATGTAATGGTGAAAATAATGGATGGTACAAATCCTGAATGATTTTATATTTATATAATATTGGCTTCAATTTCTATTAAAAAAATAATGACACTTCATAAAATTACTATGAAACCAAAGACATAGAATGCAAAAATAGAAGATGAATATGATATCAGTTCAAATGAAATGAATGATGTTATCTGTGTACATGGACCAGATGAGTTTAATTAGGATTCACAGTGTCATATGACATATTATATGTAGAAAACAGTTGTCCTTGACTATAAAGAAAATGACAATATAAGATAGATGTGGTATGATACATCAAATAAAAAATTTGACTCCTTTAGAATGCTTGATGCTGAAATCATCATGTAGATGAATGGTAGGCTGAAAGAGGTCCTCAATAATATTACTAACTTTGGAGAACCCATCAAAAAATCTGATCAAGATCTAAATGTGATCAGAGTTCGACCCCCAAAAATGGAATGGTATATGTGATGTTATTCATCAATCGGCACCTATCAACTGTATAACTATGAAAAAATTAATTTGGAACACTAATTATGTATGAAGAAAAAATGAAATCTAATGTTTAAGAACATAATATTGTAGTAAAAAAGGAAAATACTACTCTCAAAGTGACATCTCAAAATCATAGTAAATAAACAAGAATATAAAATAGTGAAAAATTCAAATTCCTCAGATTTTGAAATAGAGCTCGCTCAGCTAGCCATAACATTTAGTAAATTCAACAAGTAGAAAAGTGGCTTCGTAAATTCTTTTAAGAAGGATGAGAATAACCTAGAGAAGTTCAATTCTATGAATTAAAAAAATTCGGTCACATTAGACCTGATTTCCCTCAATTGAACGATGAATGGAAAATGATAGAAAAGAGATATCAAATGATTGTTGATTATGAACACAAAGGATAAAAGATAAAATAAATCTTCATGGCATGTATCTGAAGACTATAGTAATTCCGAATAATATAATTCAAATATGTATCCATCAAATCAAAAATCCAATAGGTGATTTTTGACTTTGGTAGATGAATAAGAGGTACAACCCTATTACTCTTCTAATTATGGTACTAGTAGTTTTCCAAATAATAAATTAGCCACTTCCTATTATATGTTAAAAATAAATACAATTATTTTTTGTAGATGAATAGACCATTTAAAAATATTTATAAAACTATTTTAATTCAAAGAGAAACTCAACAAAAATATCATAAAAATATGTTGAAAAATTCAACTCATTAACAACATATTGCATTGATCAGGAAAAGGATTCAAGAACTATAGGATAATTTAGAATATTATAATATTATTGAAATTTCATTTACCAGGGGATAAAATGGTTTAAATGAAATTTTTAGAAAAAGTTTTATTAAAATGGAATGATTTAGAAAAGGAAAAAGGGTCAATGAACCAAATTATATAAGAATTATTCATATCCAAACTTAATAAAATGATACCTCTTATTAATATGGAATAAAATGTAATTTAAATAATAAATATTATTTGAAAAACCTTAAAATTTTTGGTATCAAAAGAACCATTATTTATAAATATTTTTCTAAATCAAGTGATATATATTATTGAAAAATTATGATAATATGGATTCCCAGATCACCGCTTTCCAACACTTCTGGACCCAAGAAAATATGGGTAAATAAACTAACACATGTTTAATTTCTTTACCAGAATATATGACATAGGAACATAATTATTATATGGTATATGGAAAGTGGTTGTTATAGGAACATGAGTGGAGAGTCAAAAAATTTCATACATTAAATCAAATGTATGGAGGACCAGTCCAATTTGGTGACAATTCAAAATGAAAGATCATTGGAGTTGGAACTATTGTAGAAAAAAATACTATCTAAATCCACAAAAAACTATATGTGTAGGGGATAAAGAACAATATGATAAGTATTTTTCAATATTGTGATGATGTTTTTTATGTGATTTTCTAATAATTCATTCCATATCCTTAAATATAATCTACTTAAATTTAGATCACCTAGAAATAATAATGTTTATACATTGAATTTTATTTCCTTGTGTCATCAAAAATTAAATTGTTTAAATACTAAAACAAATGATTCTTGGATCTAGCATATGAGACTATTTCATTGTAATATATATGCTTTACATAAATTATATAAGAAGGAGTTAGTTTCTGATTTACCATGTTTTAAATTTGATAATGATAGATTCTATAAGGCATGCTAAATTAAAACGCATCCAAAATATTCTTTAAAATATATTAACAAAATTGTTACATATAAACCTTTAGAACATATGAATATGGATTTTTTTGGACCATCTAGAGTAGCAGGTTTGAGTGGTAAATTATTTTTCTATGTTTTAGTTAATGATTATTCTCAATTTACATGGGTGTATGTAATAAAACTCAAAAGTAAAGATTTCTCTATTTTTGAATGATTTTTCAAAATTTATCTAAATTAAAAAGCATTTAAAATAATTTCATTGAGTACTGGTCCTGGTAAATAATTCTAGAATCATGAATATTTTTTTTTCTGAAATATTGGTATTATACAAACTTTCTAAGAACCAAGAACACCTCAAAAAATTGAATTGTTGAACAAAAAATTGAACTATTCAAGAAATGTAAAAGGCATTGCTGAATGAATATTGAATTCCTTCTTATTTTTTGGGCAGAAGTTGTAATCACAACCTTCTATATTATTATTAGAGCTTTAATAATTCATATTTTCAAAAGGACACCCTATGAAAATTATAATAAGATAAAACCTAAAGTGATGTACTTTAATGTTTTTTGAATGTAAGGTTTCTATCTTGAATACCAAGGATAATCTTGTAATATTCAATCCAAAAGATCATGAAAGAATACTTTTTACAATTTCTACTACCTCTAAATCCTGTAGAATATTCAATAAAAAGTCAAGGATTTTTGAATAACTAGTTCATTTTAATTTTGATGACAGCGAACTTTTATTATAAAGAAAGATAAAACTAATGAAATTATTGATTATTTTAATAAAATGATACTCAAAACCCATAAATATTATTTCGAAAATGATATTAATTTTTTTTGTCTAGTTGAAAACAACATGATACCGAAGAACCAATAATTTTTCACCCTAGATAGTTGAAAAGCCTATGAAACCATCATCTAGATTCAATTATAGGAGACCTAGATACATTAATTAGAACCAGAAGAAATATAGGAAAGTTAGATGAATTCTATAACATTCTATCTTAGTTAGAACGTATTTCTATATTTGATGCCATAGAAGATGATAGTTGGATGTTATTAAGGTAGAAAGAACTAAACCAATTCAGAAGGTATAAAGATACGGAATTTATAGAAAGACTAACAAATTATCCAATTATTGGAACTAATTGGGACTTTAGAAATAAACAAGATGATCATGGGATCATAAAAAAGTATATTAGTATAAAATGGATATAATCATAAATATTTATAGATTATTATGGGACAGTTTCCCCTATATCTAGATTAGAATCTTCAATAATCCTTTTAACTTATGCATCTAATATTAATTTTAAATTATTTATTATGGAAGTAAAATATATCTTTTTAAATAGTTATTTAATGCTGGATGTTTATGTTGGGAAACCTCCTGTTTTAGAAAATCCTCAAAACCAAAATTCTATTTTTAAACATACTAAATCACAATATTGAATTTATCATACACCATGATCTTGGAATTAAATATTAATTTCTTCTCTTTTGAAAAATGTATTTAATGTTGGATTGTGATATCCTACAGTTCTTTAGAAAAATATTTTGTTCTAATATTTTATTTGTAAAAATTTATGTTGATGATGTCATTATTGATCATCTAATAAAAATCATTTAATGATTTTTCAAAGCTAATGAAAAACATAATTTGAAATGAGTACGATGGGATAATTGATTTTTTTTAGGATTTATAATTTTTCAAAAACAGAATGGAAAAGTTTTAAATCAGAGTAAATATATAATTGATCTTTTGAAAAAGTTTATATTAGGAAGCAACAACACATATAAAACTCCGATGTGTACTAATATAAAATATTATTTTGATAAATCTTTAAAAATAGTTCAAAACAAGTTATATAGTGATATGATTGGTAGTTTATTATATCTTACTTCTAGTACACCATACATTATGTTTTATATATGTTTATGTGCTATATTTCAAAAAAATTAAAAATAATCCCCTATTATTGTTGTTAAAAAAATTATATATTTAAAAGGAACTATTTTTAAACCTATTCATTTCCCCATAACTTTCAATTTTAATTTAATTTCATATTCAGATGCTGATTTTGGAGGTTATATATTATATAGAAAAAGTACATCAGAAACCTATCACTTTTCATGAATATATTTTATATCATGGTCAAGTAAGAAACATCACTTAGTTTCCCAATCAACAATTGAGGTAGAATGTATTTTTTTTAGTCGTTGTGTGAATAAGTATTGTTGATGAAAAACATTCTACTAGACTATAGGAAATATTTTATTAATATACCTGTTTTATTTGGTAATAAAAATTCTATAAAATTCTCAAAAGATCCTATAAGTCATTCTAAGACTATGAATATTTATATAAGGCATCATTTTCTGATAGATCATGTTCTAGAAAATTATATATCATTAGAAATTGTTAATACAAAATATCAATTAACTGATATTTTCACAAAATAACTTCTTACAACACTTTTTTATTTTATTAAGGGAGAGTTTAGTATATTTAAATTTAAATAAATATTTATTTTAATTAATGTGTTTGTAGTTTTAATTAGATTAAATTTAATTATGTTAAATTTTTTTTGGTTTTAATGTATTATTCTCGTTTTTATGTGTTTAAATATATTTTGGTCTGTATTTGAATTTTATTTAAAACCTCATGTTTTTTTAAATTAAAATTTAAATTAATACACAAACACGAGAAACCAGATCATGTCATCATCCATCAGAAACCCCTCAACTTATCTTAACCATTAGCATTCAAACCATTTCTCCTACTAGAACCCTCACCATTCCTCTAAACCCTAGAAATAAAAAAACCTCAACCCTCATATTATCAAAAATGACAAAGAAAAAGTGAACTGATAAAGGTGAACCTAGTCATCTGAAGCATTAGTGTGTTCCCTCAAGAATGATTTTTCAAGGGAATATTATAGACTTCATAAGGTTGTATCATAGGAACCTTTTACACATTTAAATCCTTGAATTAGAATGATTGGAATTCCTTTTTAATGAGTAGAATATATATTTTAGTTACAATGTAGAACTGGAGCATTTTTAAATCAACATTTAGTTTATTTTTTGTGAATCATAATATACAATATCCTCTAAAATAGAAGATAAGGAATAATCAATTTATTAAGTTGAGATAGCTTAAAATTTGAAATTCTCTCAAGAAGGAGTATTCCACTTTCATCGTAGATTAATTATAAATCACGATCACAAGTCTAAAGATAACATATCTTTTCTCCTTTATTCAAAAAATCATTAAGAAAATGTTTATTAAATATTTTGAGGCAGATCATAATGTTTATGTTAGGTTTATTCAAACTATAATTCCTATAAGTGTTTTTGAGATAGAGAAAATTTTATATCCCAACATGTATATCATGTTTTTATTCATCAGGGACATCAGTTTATATTTCACCAGATATATGTTGTGATATATGAGTTATTACTGCCATTCATGGGCATCGATGTCATTATATCCTTATGGAAGGTTTCTCTCTCTAATTATTTAGGAAATATTTGTTCATTCTTTTTGATAACAGATTGAACTTACATCAAAACAATTTTTTGAAAGATTTTACTCAGAAGAAATTTAGTTTCTTCTAGAGTACTATGATTGGGAATTTTTTCCTATGGGTGTGGATGAACCAAAAAAAATTGGATCATTTTCTAAGGGGGAGAAAATTTCTTATGAAATGAAGGAGTTGGAGAATCTAGAAAAAAAGAAATTGCTATTTCTACCAAGACAAAACTAAGATATGATGATATTGAAAACCCTGCTGAAGAAGAGGGAGAAGAAGAAGAAGATGACGAGGAACTTATTTTGAAAACAAGGAACAAAAAAGAACCACATATTGAAGAATTAGTGTTTGGATCTAGAGAATAAACTCATTTAGTTAATTTGGATAATCCATATAAATATTAGGATCAACAAGATGAGAACCAAGATCAGAATCTTTAGGTTTTTCCTCAACCAATTAATAAGGAAGAAATTGCTCGAAGAGTTCAATAAGCCATAGAGATTATTGAAAATCAAGCTATCTTAACCACTGATCATTCAATAGAGAGGCCTTTATCTGGTTTTGTAGAAATTTTATAAGTCCTTGATAATATATCATGATCCAGTTATCAGCCTTTTGAAAAATCCTCTATTAATCCCCTAGTTATTGTGGATGTTGTTGATGAGTTAAAGAATCGAGATGTGGGGACATCTGATTCACTGAAAAATAATGGTGAAGACCATGAGATTATGTTTGACAAGGTTCATGAGGATAAATATAATATTGGATAGGAGCTGGATGAAATAATAAAATCATATGTTGATTTTAAAAAATCATCTTCTCCAAGAATATAATTAGATTTTGATCATATTCAGCTTTAGAAGGTGAGAAATAATTCTATGTCAAACATATATTTATATGGTTTTAAAAAAGATATGTCGGATAGTATTAGAAAGCTCAAATTAGAATCTATTTGTAAAATATTATATCCAGATCTGAAAGGCTACTTGGGGATTTAATTTCAGTCAATTATGGTATGTTTAAATCATGGCAGTACTTCTACCCCATCCTCTCCAACCTTTCCAAATTTTATTAGAAGGTTTTAAGCTATCACATGTTTTATGGAATGTAATAATGAGAGGATGCAGAATTATAAGTGAAATAGTAATTTTTTATCAATTTTTTTGGATAATCAATACTATATTTTTGAGAAACTATCTTTTTGTGAACTAGTTTTTAGGATACAATTCAATTATATCAGGGATGAGTTAGCTCGGTTTTTGTAGAAAGAGAATATTTTGTGGCACTTTTTAAAAGTCAATTTCATTTAAAATATTCAAGTCAATAAACATTCATGAATTTTGAGAAGGAATTTGGGAGACAATCTTGTAAATAAGCTATAGGTTGAGATAGAAGAATTTAATGAGTTTTTTCAAGAGGCTCAGGCTCTTACATAACCAGCACAAAAATCTACCCCCGACCAAACCCCTTCACCTTCCACGAGACTTACTATCTAACTCTTTTACTTTAGGAAAAACTTCTATTGTATTTTTATAGTTTTTATATTAAAAATACATTGGGTTTTTATATTTTGTGATTTCTTTCCAGTTGTTTCATATGTTTTTATCTCCTTTACCTGGATCAATGTGTTATTTATCTAAATAGTACATTATAAACATTAATTTTTAATTTGGTTCATTTTTTATACTTTTTTTATCACAAAAAGGGGGAGAAGATTGGGTATACACAAAATTTAATTTTAAATATTTTGTTTATTGAAATAGTGTTGTGAAATCAAAATAATAATTTCAATTTTCCTTTAATATGTCTACAAAATTATACATTTTGTTAATTATTTTCCTTGGATTTGTAATCATAAAAAGGGGGATATTGTTGGGAATGTGTTTTTTATCAATACTCTATAAATATTATTGGTTTTTTTTCTCACAAAAACCCTTTTTTGTTTTACTAATAATATTACCTTTAGTGTATTTAAGGGATTAATATTCATTAAAATATTTTTTATAGAATTATATTAATGATTTTAATTCATAAGGAATATTTGTTAGAGTGTTCATAATACATTTTAGTGTATTGTGGAAACACTATTATACCCTATCTTTAGAACGTAATGTAAAGAATAAAACATACACATGGAACAGTGCATAAGGATCATGAACCATACTTTTCGATTAAAACATATATTTAAAGAAGGTATATAAGATTATTCAACCCTATATTGAGATGAATGTATGGATAAATAACCTTACATTTGGTTGGAACCTTACATTTTAAAATAGAACAAAGTATGTTTAATGAATCCAACATAAGTGAGGAATCATATGTTTATAGACACAAACACATGGTTCATCATCCTTACTGATTTGATAAACATTACATTATCAACATTGTGTTCCAAGAATTAATGTGACATAATTGAACACTATGTTTGGTATTTTATTCATTTTATGAAAGAACCCAACATGTGACTTCTTAACATTGGATATTTAATTTCATGATCTTATTCGAGGTCTCTATACTGGCCATTACAAAATTGGAGGAATTTTTAAATCTTGTTTTCAACTTATTCAAAGATTGAGATTTTTTATTCAATGATATATATTCAATGGATAAAATCACTCATATTCTTAAGGGAAGTTATGAATCTCTTTTACTATTTTGAATTTTAATAATAATGATTTTCAGGAAACATTCTTGGATATGAAATTCTGAAGCATGCCTTATTCTTTATATATTCTTTGGGTCTATAATTTTATGATATAGGATATACAATACATATATTTTTATATTAAATTGAATTCCAGTGAAACTCTTTAATAGTGATGCTGCAATGAATGATCGACCTTAAAAGAGGCTACACGTTGGAGACATACATGTTGTACCTCGTATTGATGTAAGACTGATTTTGTTATTTTTTTACTTTTTTATGATCATTTATAACCGAGATCACATCAATACTATTCCATCCTAAAATTTTTCCTTTCTAATTAAGAAGATCTTACTACTATCATTTTTTGTTGTTTCAATTTTATAGATCAACAAGAATTATTATCAAATCAATATCTTTTGATTTTTTGAATTTTCAACCCCTTGTACATAGTTTTAGTAGAGTATCATCATATTGATAAAAAATATAGATATCGGGCTCCCTATTAAAGAACTGTATTGGTTTATTTATGTCTTTGTGTAATGTTTTCAACTATCTGTTCTCTGTTGTAGTTTTTTGGTCTTTTGATACAGGGAACATTCAATTGAATTTCACTAATCTCATAGAGATAACAATTGGTGGTACAGACTAATGGATCTTTGTACCCAAAACCCCTATAATTTTTTGTGTTATTTCATTTTATTTATCCATTTCTCATATTAATTGTAGACCAAAACAATACATATCAATATTTATCAAAAAGGGATTCAAAATCCAGAATTTTAGAATTTTATTGAAAAGACAAAACTCACCACCTTCTTGTGTTACTTTGTATTATTTTGACCTAACACTCTCTTGGAATGGATTAATTAATGTACTTTTATTCCCTTTTCCCAATGTATCCCCATAATTTTTATCACCACTTACTCAAAAAAATACAATTTCTTCCTCTCCTCTTTCACCCCCTCTATGAACTTTTTTTGGTCCCAGGTGGATCTTGATGCAATCATATGGTGAATCTGGGCTAGACGCTTTGATCTTATTTAATTGTTTCCTCTTTCATCTTCTTATGGTGGTGAGTCATGTTTTCATTCGTTATGGAAAAACTCTTACAATAAGTATAAATCTTTGCAATCCTTTTTTTCCTTCATTCACACTAGATCATTCCCTAATTGAATTCCTTGTTTCATAAATGATCAATTCCTTGCATCCAAATAGAGAACCAAAAGACAATTGATTCAGATCTTGATGGAATTGTCTTAAATAATTGGTGTTTTGGGTCAGCATGGGAATAGGATGTTTGTATCAATGTATGTGTACTATTTATGGTTATTTTAATGAAAGAAAAGTCCCATGATAAATAATGATATGGTTTCTAGTTAATTTATATCATATTTTCCTTTGAAATTTAGAATTGATCTGGGGATTTTTCACATCATTTAATTGGGACTATGTCAAGATTAGCATGAACTTCATTAGTCAATTCCCTGGTTAAGGTACATAATTTTTCTGGTTTCTTTTAAAAAGGACCAAATTTAGTTAAACTAAATTGGAATTTTTTTATTGTCACATGATTTTAATTATTACGAAAATAAAATAGGAATTTCTAGATGGACTTACCTGGATTATTGGTCATGCTTCCGAGTAGGTAGTGATTTCATTTTCCTTTTAGAATGAGTTACATCACCTAATAATGTCAGTTATTTTAATGTTTACATTAATTATAATTTAGTTAAAAATAGTTCTTATGAATTCCTTGTATTGAGAAGAACCTTGTTTCTATCGTTTATCACTAAATGTACAGAGAAAACTCGAAAAAAATTTTTAGGATTTACAAGTCTTGGAGTTGAGTCCTTTTTAGGTTGGTGGTCCATGTACTATACTCTATAACATTATACATATTTTTTATCATGCATTATAAGGTTTACACCTTAGGAATTGACTGATAAATTAATGATGTGGTATGAATTAAAAGTAATTCCTAATTATTTAATAATATTTGAGACTTAATTAATTAAATGTATTGTATTAAATATAGTTGGAAAATTACAAAGGGACACAACAGACCCTTGGAAACAAGCTTGATACCATCCGTCGATGTTTGTGGATTTATCACTGATGATATCATTAAACTATGTTGACATCGTTGGGTCATTTTTTTGTGTTACATGAGGCCTTGATACTGTATAACCATGTTTTAAATTTGATCATATGTTTATAATCAAGGACTCGTGATGTTCTTCCAAGAACTATTTATGTGTTTACTTTTGTGGTCTTGATGTGATACCTGTTTTGAAATTGATTGTTTTCCTTGTTCAATTGTGGTAGCATGTGGGTTCGTGTGTATCCCATAAGAACCTTTATGATGATTGATTCAATGATTTTGTTTATATAGGATTTTAATACCATTTTTTTATTAATTATTACATGTAATTTTTTTCTAGTTATTAATTATGATGACTTTCTATACTGTAATTATAATTTTCATCTACTATACTATATATGATGGCCATAAATTTTGAGGTATTTCATCTATCACTAGAATAGGTTGACAATCATGGTAGGGTTATTCCATTTAAGGGGGCTAACCATGGATTCTAAAGTTGATAATGATGGACCTAAACACATAGAAGGAGAATGAAATATTTATGGCCTAGAATGAAACATGATGCCTTGTAGATACCAAGTAACATGAAAATAAACAATGACTTTTGGATATCGAGTAACATGCCAACAATCGATGACATGAGGATATATAGTAATATGAAGATACTTGAGGCCTTCTGTAAAACGTGTACATGATCTCTAGTCATACATGTGGCCCAACCATTAACTTATTTCCCATTAATTATTGGGGAACACATTTTCTTAATGCAATGATGTAACAGAATGACATTATGTATCATTAACTGATAGACTAGACTTGTGTCATGATCATGATTACTCCCCATATACATTTTTACTATCCTTATGGAAATGATAAAATCAAGGCATGGTTGGGGTTCTTGTTTTCTTGGTACGTGCATGATTGTTGGAAACATGGTTTGTTATTTATTATGTGTGGTTGGTAATATTATGCTATGTATTGTATTTATGTATTTCATATTTTATTTTTTTAGAGATTATCACATGAATGTACTTGGTATTTTACCTTTTGGGTAATCGACCACTTTGGGGTGTCCTACTTAGTTTTATTCTCACCCAGCTTGGGTGGCCATGAAACTAGTGTACCAGAGTATCCCTCACTTATTATAGGTACATGTTAGGTTGAGACCTATATTTGAACATTCATGAAGACATCTCATTATGTAACTTCAGACCAGGGTGAGGCATAGCTCAGAGTGGGAGTAGATAATCTTGTAATTTTACTCTTCACTACCGTGTACATGATAAGTATAGTGGAAAATTAGTGGCATATATTTCTTAGTGATAGTTGGGTCTGTTGTTTCCACATTCATCTATAAATTTAGCATGTAATTATTTTTTTCTTTCTCTAATTGTATATTGTTTACATTTTGGGTTAATTATTTTTTTTTCTCTGATTTGCGGTAGATTATCCTCATGGTTCTACTCGATACCCTTAATGTTAGATCAAAACCTCTTCCATATGGGTAGGGGTGATTAAGGTCATGTGGAATTACAACACAAACCTAGAGATTTGGGTCACGGTGGTAAATTTACCAAGCCAACTACCACCCATCCTTAACAATTATCACATGGAAAATAATTTATCTAAGTGCAATAACATAGTAAGAAATAATATATTTTTGGAACCTACCCAACAACTACATCTACATAATTCATGTAACTCTCACAATCCAAAAACATATGTCATGTGATTTAATTTCATTCTTATATAGCTAACCATTTAACAAATAAAAACATACCAACATATCCACCACCATATACCACATCACAACTGGACACCACATCCTAATCATAGTAGGTAAATGTGAACATGAAGAACATAAACCTTATGTCATCATATTTCAATGCTCATCCCCCCTGATGAATCAATATCACAACTAAAATACATGTGATCTATTATACATATACTATAACCTCCAAAAATTATTTAACTTTTCTATATTAATGAAACCTCAACACATTATAGAACAATATACATCAGAAGGGAGAGAGGGGAAGCGGTATTAATTAACCATTTGTTCACTATATTACCCATATATTATAAAATGATAAAAAAATTATCATATAAGTTTTGGTATGATTATCTAATTTGTGTAGTGGTGCATAAACTATATCGAGAAATAAAAATGATGTAATAATACTGACAATATTATTCCTAATGGTCAACTCATAGAGTAGAACCCTTAATTACTACCATTAATAAAGATAAATTTTTCACAACTAGAGTACTACAAAAACCCCTCCATAACTACTAAAAACCCAAAAGAAATCATAGAATATAACCACACAATAAATAAACACCTTCCCAGTTCATCACAACACTCTTAAAGTCTATAATTACAACTACCATATATATTACATTATCAATCAATTCAAAGAGAAATTATTAACTTTAAATGTTTGTAATTATCTATAAGTAATGTCAAACTATTCATTAATCATTAGCCTCATTTATCCCAACCATCGTATTTCTTTAAATGAAGCGTTGTTTATCAATTCATTGAACATTACTAATTACCAATTTCATTAATTCTCACCATATTCTATGCCAATAGTCATATATAACATATTCATTCAAACCCCTCATATTATAATGTAATGCTCCAAACTATCTTATTCTGATATCCACAATAGACATATCATCACAACCATAATAACAAACAAAACACCCCAACCCATTTCCACACAAACCAAGGAATCCAATTCTATAATAACACAAGATCATACCATCCTCCACTATCCAAACAATATCCTTTAGAAACCCCTTCATCTATAAAAATAATAACATCACATATAAAAAAATAAAATTTTAAAAATATCATAAAATAAAAATGAACAACCCCTTATAATTCATTATTCGATATTGAATAAAATTTTACTCCAGCAACATGAACATCACAATTCTTGACTTCCAGGATAAAATTTCATTACATGGTTTAATTGGTTATTATTTTATATAAATTGACTAAATTAAATAAAATTTTGTTAAAATTATTATCATAGTATCAAATAAATAAGAAAAAAAAATATGATAAATTGTACAAAACCTACTAAAACATATTGTAAACATACCTTATTCACATCCAATACATTAATATCATCCAATGTCTTCTTATGGTTAATTCTAACCATACACCAAATGAATGAAATGGAATTATAATTACGTAATAACATAAATAAATCAGAAGAAGTCTTGAATCTCATACCTAATATGAAAATCTAATAATTTAGTACAAGAAATTTAGAAATCCAAAGATCAGACGCCTACAAACATGAAGGGAATCATCATAGGACCTAGTCAAAACATTATTCTATAAATATCCCATGAATCCAAAACCTAACACTAATAGAACACACTTCCAATCACCATATATTTATAAATAATAATATTTAGAAAAAAATTTGAAGAGAAACTACAATGTGGGAAGGACATATACCTTATATCGTTGAAGGGACTCACTACTCGAATCATAGATTTGGGATCTATAAGAGGACAAAGATTGAGCACCAAATGAGATCCTAGATCTAGTTATGGATCAAGGTTGAGAAAATTCTTAAAAAATATTATGTTTTAGATCTTAATTTAATAAGGAAACCCTAAGGACCCTCTCAATTCATTAATGATCAGTAAAAAAATTATACTAACCAGAGATATATCTAGAAATAGGAAAAATTATAACAATTTATATCCTTTTTACCAATGATTTTTTTCCATTTCACCTATTTAGTTGAAAAAAAAAGGTGTAGGTGGAATAAAAATGATTATATCAACCTAAAACCCCAAAAATGATTGATGGGCCACCATAGAATAGAGAAACCACCCTCACCATATTAAACATTCTCTAAAACTTACCACACCAAATATCAGTCAATACCACAGTGTATCAACTCTAAATCTTTTTAAATAGGAATTACTGTATCTCCAAATTTTATATAGGGATTAAAAGATAAATCCTAGAACAGAATTCATTATGAAACATCATTCACTATAGCATAGAGAACCACCATGACATGTATAGTCCCAATGAAATTATTTCAATACTAGTCTCCACAAACTAATCAAAATGACCAACTCACCATGCCCCAAGAATGATCAGGGAATTATAAATTTTTGTATCCCTTCTAAAATTGGTTATTTTTATTATATTAAAACACAACATATACTCTTTGAATCAACTAAAAATAACACCTTGATACCTCAATTTATATGAAACTTAATGAAAAGATCTCATAATTAAATTTCCATTAAATTAGATACCAGCAAAATGATTTTCATCCTAAAGAATATAAAGAAAAAAATGGAAAATATGAGAAACATGGAACCCAAAACCCATATGATTATACCTTAGAATCAAAAACCTCACCACCATTGAAATATAACAACAATAATTTACAGTTTAAACCTCAAACATATTAGATTAAAATCATGAATCTAAATTTTAATAAAATATTTTAGAATATAATTAGATACTGAGAATGGATTTTCCAATCTTTCTACCACGTAAAATCCCTTAAAAAGTCTACTATAATGAAATAAACCAAATTATTGACACATCCATGAATCACCTTCTCCTAGGGATCATGAAACCCAATAAGATGCTCCATAAAAATCACATCAACCTAAACATCAATCTTTTCAAATGTATGATGTGAAGTTCATTATACAAATATCAATGGAGTTATAATTCATTGAATACATAATTAACCATATATATTAGTTTAGAAATAGATAAATGATACACCACCTAACTAATATGCTCAACCACATCACAATGATTGATAAACCAGGTATATATATTTGTACCTCAACCAAATCTTTACATTTTATATGGGATGGGTACCTTTAAAAACTAATTTTTATTAACCTATTACTCCATAGGTATCATTCTATTATTAGTGTTATTCTTTTAATAGTCTTGAGTATTCATCATCTTCTAATGAATCATTTAAAACATCTTAGCTTAGATAGACACTATATCCAGCCAAATGACTACTGACTATCATTCCATGGTAAGACAAAATGGATGTATAGAGGTTCACCAATATGATTCCTAAAATAGAGTCATGTGAATTGAATAGTTATGGAAAATGTTATATAAAAATATAACCAATGGTACGTGATTCATCCATGAACCACCAAAATCTAGGACACATGCCTTTAATATATCCTCCAAAATCTAAAATGACCACTTTGCCTTATTTACAGTTTAGAGAGAAAAAGTATTTACAAGATATATTTGAGAAAGAGAAGCATAATGGATACCTCCCAACACTGATATAGTAAAATGAGGATGTATATTAGATATGATGGAACTCAGCATCTCATGAAGCTTCACTATCTCAATTATAAATAGTACACCAACAAAACTCTTCCACTGAGTCCATCATAAATGGATAGTATAATTGACTTTATAATGAATGATATATCATTATCACAATGGTATTCCTATCTAAGGATTATCTATAGAACTCATAAAAACTATCACACTTCTTCTATTGACCAAAAACCATATTTCAATACAATACACTATGATATTAATACTTTAACCCTCCTTCCAGAGAAATTACACAAATGATTTGATACCACCAAACCACTATACGATGATCTAAAAACTATGATTACTCTACTTGATTTATTATTAATAAATATAACAACATTTAATACAAACAACTGCTATCATTGGCTTCATTTATAACATGATACAATTATAAAAATTCCACTGTCAATCACCATTCATATTAAGGAATTCGAATAGAATAACCATGAAACTTCGTTCATATAATATCAGTAACCAAATACCATTTCTCCATTTTATAAGATTTCAAAATTTCATGATCCTTCATTAAATTCATCCAATTCCATTTATTTATATTCAAATTACATTGAGAGAAGACATATCTTAGGCTAATGTGACCATATAAAACTATAATGTTCTCATCAATGACATAATGCTAAAATTTCTTTATAAAAAACCCGATTGTCACTAACTTGGGAAAATGGGCTACATATCTAAAATCACAGGGTTGTAACAATTTAGAACTATATGAGATAAAAACCATATATTTATAAAATATATAGTGAAATGTGAGACATGAAGTCTCAAAAAAAAACAAATAATATGTATCCTTACTCTAGAAACATAAAGGTACAAATAACATGACCGACTTCTCATTTAGGTTGTAAAAATATTCCAAACAATAATCAATCTATAAAATTGTTAGGTCTTCCTTGTAAATTTTTTCAATGGGTACGTAATCTGAACTAATTTTGATAAAATCCTTCGATAACATCTATTAAGACCAAGGAAATTTCTGAGATGTAAAAATGATGGTGTTCACCCATGAAATAACTACATTAATCCACAATGGATCCACTATTAAACCTGGATGAGACAACACATTCCCAATGAAATATACCTCACTGATCCAAAACATCCACTTAGACAGCTCCATATATATATGATGATAAAGATTAATTGTAAAAATATATATTAGATACTCACAATTATCATATTATGACCTCAATTAGGTTACAATATCATCAACTAATATTACAATGAACTTATTTAAGAACTCTAAAAAATGTTACAGGAGTATTCAAAAAATATTTGGGTCATTCATTAAAACTAATGGTGTAGCATGATCTTAAAGTGTTTATAATGACATTAGAAGAAATTCCTAAAGATTTATTCTTCCTTCACCCACAACTGATTATATTAATAATAATGATTGATAATTATGAACCATCTACCTTCCTTTAATTGATCAAATAGATAAAATATTGGTTGGATGGGATAATGATTCTTATTAGGTGGTATGTTAAATTTTGAGTAGTTTGTGCACAACCTCAATTTACATAACAATATATTGAAAAAAATGGATCACACCAAGGATACAAATTATTTTGGATGAAACCCATCTATATTAGTCCATTTATCCATGTCATCAAATCATGTAACTAAAAATGATTCATTCCATAAGGATCCATCAAAAATGGGAAAAATGGGTTGTACATATATCCGAAAATTTCTTTCATATATAGGGGTAACTCTATATGCTCTTCATGAATTTCATCTAGAAACTCCTCAATAACTCATAGGAATATATATCCATGAACCACAATAGAGAACAACATTAATTGTTCCAACTAAGAAGAATGGGCCCCAAGATAACTATAGACCATGTAATAATCTCTCGTTCCAATGATAACAATGCACTTACCTTCCATATCAATGTTAATAAACATCATATATAAATAATTAGTGACGACATGCATATATTATAACCAATAACTTTGTATAATTGCATCTTATATTTTTATTTCTAGCAAGAAGAAACACCTAGATCACAAAATCCTTCCCCCATCATCAGTTCATAGCCCTAGGACATCTCGAGTGAATAGGAAGGACCTTCAACTAGTCTAGTAAACACCAATGGAATATATATCATATCTACCATTAGTAATATACCCCAATATAATGCAGGTTATATTATGGATTATGAATCTTCTATATCAAACAACACATAAGTAAAGGGATAAGAAAATAACATTATACTTTAGATGAGCTCTACCTTTTCTAGCTCTGACATCTAGTTAATATGAAACTAACCATGCACTCTACATTTTCCACTCTAACCCTGCTATGAACCAACTACATGAAAATGCTCAGCCTTATACCATAGTGGATTAGGGTAATCACAAGTTTGTCTTATAGTTGTTTTATGTCTCCTCTATTTATGATAATTCTAATAATGTTATTGGTGATGTTGATAAGTCCTTAAAAGTAAATTTTATAGAGGATGTCCTTGAAATTGACATCGTGTACAATTAATCAATTAAGAAAGATCATGGTACTAAATAATCTAATAGTAATTACCCCCATAAGTGAAACTTATTGGGAAAAAAATTTCAATAAAGGAGTAAAATGTTCTAACTCCAGAGGACTGTAAATAAAACTGAGCCCATCTCCTTATTTTTTGAAACATGAACTACAATAACATCATAGAACCTCCATCTACATCTCTACACTATTGGGTGTTTTAATTACTCCCTTCATTATATGAAATAACCCATGAACTTAGCTTCTAAAAAACCTCTAACATATCTAGATCCTATAGATATATAGGTAATGTAAATGGACTTACATGATACTAAATAATAGAATGTAACAGGTCCAAAAATATCATTTTATGGATTCCTTATCACAGACTTGGTAATGGGAAAATAGAATAAGATTCTTGAGCAAATGTCATGTATCCCACACACCCAAGATCCCCTATGAAAAATAGATAGGAACTCATGTTTCCTATATACCTTCAACATTTAAGAGGGAAAAAATACATGAAACTAATTATAGAAATCATCCCATAATAACTTAAAGTCCTCATGGTCACTAGAAAAAAGAAACCACAGAAAATGATGAGAACCAAATATATAAATAACAGCCAAAAGGTTCTCGTTCTCTTTCTTTGTGTGTGTTAGAAAAAACAATATCCAGATATCCAATATCAAAAAAACTATCTCATAATAATTTACTATGAAAAAATTCAGATCCCAAAAAACTAATTCCATAAAGATTCATCCTCCAATGTAGTGTTAACCCTCTTAATTTCAACAGATGAATCATATTGTAATTTTCCAGCAAGAACAACATGATGATAATTCCAAAGATACATCTCTACAACAATGAATATGGATCCTCTAAGAAGATAAACCTAGAGATTATTTATGGAAATTTAATTATATTAGTTTTAAATTCCATGAAATTTAACCTAATTGAGAAAAATGATTAGTTTCTTGAATCTCTCCATGAAATCTACCCCAAAATAAACATCATCTAACCTTGTATTCCAAGTAAGAATATGGTCTTAATGTCAAATCATAGGGGTCCCAAAAATCAATTTTTCTAGACATTATCCCATGGTATTGAACATGATAATTTCAATGTGCTTCCCTACCAAAACCATAAATCCAACACCAATTCCATACTCTAAACTCTACCCTAAATATGATCCATGGATCTAATACAGCTATACCAATACTATACCCTACTAGAAAAACACCCATATTAGCAGTGAAGATGAGATTGACCCCCAAAGATCACCAACAATAGTTCATGGGTTACATATATTCACTAATGGAATGAAATATACCTTATTTTGGGAAGTACCATCATAAATTCAATGAATATTATGAGTAAACAAACAATTATTATTATTCCATATAAAACATTAACAATATCCCTTAATTTGTTTATGTTACCAACATTAACGATATTCCAAAATAATATACCGATTATAACTCATATAGAAAGAGACCATTAATGATAGCCACAAAATCTGATAGCTAGTAATTTCTAACTAGGACAACAACTCCCATCTAGAAATATGGAAAATAAATTTGAATAAAATGGGGTGAGAATACACTTTGAAATAACAGGATCATAAAAAACTGACCATTTGAATTTAAAATAAGCATACCATTTCCTAGGTAAATAAAAACAAGATTGAAATCAACAATTATAAATGTTAAACTACTACATATTCTTTTTATGAGTCACTCATTTGATGAAATAAACACGTGTTGTAGAATATTATCAAAAGAATATATATCTAGATTTTACCCCCAAAACACTTCCACACTAATCTACTTTATCCCGCACACCACCAGTATTCATCATGCACTTCAATCCATTCCATATCCAGAGAACTTCATTAATAAAATCCACATGACACCCATAAAATCATATCAACTACCACATACAACATCATAAATTCACATAACATCCTTATCATATTAGGATAAAAGGATCATGAATAACATTAACCACGTGGACACATTTTACAATACACATCCACCCCACCATTTATCATCATCATGAAAACAAATCCTTGTGAGATAGTATATATATTCTATAAATTCAACCCATTAACAATATAAATATATCTAAAATATTAACCATTTTAACTAGTACTAATTATAAAGGGATAAAAGGAATGTGGGATATGTTAGACATCTATTCCCTTTACGACCAAGATGTTGTGTAAAAAAAACGGAACACATGTACACATATGGTCATCCTAATGATTTCCTCACAAGATTTATGGTGCATATAAATAAATGGGATATAATAATGACCTATTAAGCCACATAAGAACAATCATATGTGTCAACTTACAATCTAGAACACATAAGTACTAAATCCAAAATATATCACTCTATCTTAACTGCTACACATAAAAAGATAGAACCAAAAATACTAAATAACCACACCCATCCACACTAACCAGTTATACAATATAAAAAAACATCATATTTTATCATGATATTATTAAATTATATATTCACCATTATTAGTTAAATTATGTTTCAAAAACATTAATTTAGACACTATTCACTTTCAATCATTTCATATATCCATATTTAATGTCAATAGATTTATTTATCGTTATCCATCTTTATCTTAACCATAACAGGTCAAAAAATAGTCCACCATTTGTCTATTTATAACATGTAAACTATTACCAATTATAGTAATTAAATACATATTCCTTTCCACTATGAAACCATAATAAAAACATATTGACCCCACATATATTGTAATGAGACACACTATTCCAAAACAATATCTATTATAACCGTACCATCACTACTACAACAATATCTACAAAAATTATTCTGATATTTCCAAAAAACAGTGATGCCTCATTATAAAAACCATGAAAAAACCTATACTCAACTATTGTAACAACATAGAAAAAACAAGACTCTAACCACAATATTATAAACCCCACATATAGTAGTAAATAATGGAAAATATCTTAGAAACAGAAATTTAAAACCCAATAATTAATCAGCCTTTTATATTAGATCATAATTTCATATATAAACATAAGTTCCAAAATTCGTTATTTCTGGGATGTAATTTCATTTTCTCCATTATGTGGTTAATGAATAATATAAGGTGATTCATTCATTCAAAAAATCAATTTTTTAAAACATATGAATATTGAAATTTGAAAAATTAATTCATAAATAATAGTATAGATTCCCATTAAACAGAAGTGATTCAACCAATATTATCTTTCAAATCATTAATCTTGTTCTTTATCATATTTAGGATAACATATCCATCATCAAAATGAATATAATGTCTTAATAATTCTATAATTACAATGAAGAACAAATGTGTCCAAAACTAATGTAGAATTTTCATATAACCAAATTACAATAATCTTCTATAAAAAATAGGTAAAATACTACCCACAATCAATATGATCCACTACATATTCCAAAAATAAATAATAACAAGAACTGAAACATTGGATGAGAAATGAGAAATAGGAAATTAAATGAAACATTGAACAATGAATAAATTCACCACATGAATAAATGGGTTGTAATCCCCAAAGGGAAAACTAATGAGATCCTAATGAAAATATATTATAGGATATGTCTCTAGAAAATGAAATAAAATTAAGTCCTAATAATGATTTCGACTCCTATTAGGATATAAAATCCAAATTGAACTCACTATGAAATGGTGAACTCCAAACCAGTGTTTCGGACTCAATCAAGGAAAGATTTTAATAATCAAATATTCAAAATGTTATATCCACCCATTTATGAAGTATAATTTGTTCATTGTAAAAACTAATTTTATTGTCACTATGGTGTAGTGTCCATTAATATAGACATATTGACTTCAAGCAACAACTCTAATCAGAGAACTAGTATGGGGTATTAGAACTAGTATTGGCACTTTAGACTCACCCAACAACTGAACATGTTTGATACCACATAATTACAAGATGTTAAACCTCTTAGTCCAAAAATATTGCCATTAAAACCTCTCCTCATTTTACACATGGATTCAAAAAATAATCCATAGAAATATTACATAATAAAAAATCATCCACTATGGAATGATGTACCAACATTATAATAACCCAATAAAATGACAATTTCAAACCCTTTAAGAACTAAATACTCTTAATGGACCAATCATCACTCATGGAATAGAAAAACAACCTCCAAAATTGTGTGGCCACTTAAAAAATTGGTGTTTTTTCGTTTATAATGCAAAAACTCAACTTCTACTCTATAGATATAATCTTAAAATCCCCTACACACCTCCAACCCTAGAAAAGACATTTTATATATTTATAATGTTCCATTCAATTACATTGATCATCGTTATGTGGTGATTCTATTAATTCTATATGTTTATCATTTTTTGTTGTCATGGTCAAGCTAGAGTGATTCTACTTCCTTTCCAAATTTAGAAAAAGTTTCCTTGAAATGATACTTCTTCATGATACCATTCTTGCGCCACTTCAACATAAGTTTTATAATTATCTTAATTCTATTTAGACCCATGAATTAAATTCCTACATAAGAACAACATCCATATATTCCAAATAACCATATAATCTCAATGGAAAATATTTTAAATGAATATATAATAAACACATTCCCTTTTTAATTCCTAATAAATTACATAAATTATTCTTTACAGTAATTGATCCAAATAAATTATTGCTCTAATCAATATTTTTTCAAACTTGTAAATTTTTTATTGGTTTTATAGTTACTATCCGTTTTATGATCATTATTTATGATTGAGATGAATAATATATCAATATTATTCTACATTTTTTACCTTCAGTAATATTATTTTTAAATTGTAGATTTTTTTCATTAATTTATCTTGAGATGTATTTCATTTTAGACAGTAATATAATATCGTAAATGAAATCAGTAATTTTTTACCTTAGTTAAATATTGTGTCTTCAATAAGATTTCATACAAATTGGATTTAATAACTATAATTTAAAACTAAAAATATGGGGTGTTACATTATCCACATATTAAAAAAATTACCCTTGAAATTTTGATTCACATTTATTAAGAGAAGAGTTTATTTTTCCTCATTAAATCTTTAGAAACCACATCATTTCTTAAAAAATTATAATTTTCTAATATACTATAATGAAGTGTGTGATATTTTTTAGATGTAATTTATCTCTAAGATATATGAAACCCACTGGTTATTCCTTAGGAGATAGATCATACTCTAATTTCCCTATCACTGAGTTTTTTACATGTGTTGTTTCATCTGTGTACATCCTCAAAATATATACATTGATATTATCATGCACTTGGAAGACATTTTGTGGAATAAAAAGTGATAATATATAATCGCCATGTGATGAAGAATCCTAAATGAAGTTATTTGTGTAGGGATTAGATTTCCCAACATCTTAAATCCCATATCCCTATTATATGGTCATATTAGAAGGATTAATTTTTCCTTAACATTGTACTCCAAATGTTATAGAATATTATCATCATTGGTATTTAGTGTAATTTTGGATCAATTTATATATTGTTTAATGTATAAAACCAACTCTATAATTTCTAGGAGATTATTATGTTCCAACAACTTCTCATTTTTGACTTCATCTAAGCATGTTGTATTTTTCAACTCTTCTCATAAAAATCCTCATAAGAAAAAAAATTAATGGAAGAGAATAATTTTTTTATATGATATCAATAAAAAATAATTATTTTGATCTCAAATTTTCATGAAATAAATTTATTAAGGTCTTACCATATCATTCAATGTCTAAAGGGGTCTTTTAGATTTTAAATTAGTGTGAGGTTTATAAGTCATTTCAAAGTTAAATTTTGTATCCAATTATCATTAAAAATGTCTCCAAACCTATGATTTCAACCCTGAATCATTATAAAATATAGTTAAAAATTTTAATCCTTCCATCCTTATGACATAAATTTGGTATGTATTATTATTCTGATCGAGTGAAAAAAATCCACTAGAATTGAATTAAAAATGTGGAAATTTGTTGATGTGGCATGGTAATATTGTAAATACCTATATTGATGTCAATTGTTATGTTATCCCATTTCCTTATGTGTATGGTTAATGTTTTCATCATCCACACAGAATTCTAAATTTCATCCTTGACATGTAGGTTGATAATCTATTTAGATATATTCTCTGAAATATCCCCCTTTATGTTCCCCTAATAAAATTTCTCCAAAAGATCATTATAAATCCGTTTGAATTCTAGGTTAATAGAGAAATATGATCTGTTTGAAACATCTAAAATATCTTTTTTAGTTCTAGATTTTTTGTGGAAATATATTCATGATTCAGCTATTATTTCTTAACAAATTTCTAGTACAAACTACATAATAATTCCCACCTTATTCTATAGAATCATATAATAATCATTAACCTCCTTCATATTTATATGGATATATTTTTACAAAATAAATGAATATTTATATTAGTTATCCCTACCTTAATATATTGAGGTCTATAATTTTTGAAACCATGAGTATTGGGTATTTTAAGACCTCATCCTAGATAACAATGAAAGGTCATTCCTTCTTAGTTAATTAAATTACATGATTTCCTTTCCAATATGGTAAAATATTGACCAATCCTTGTCTATTTTTAACTATAACAAACTCCTTCATCACATGTTATAATCCTTCCATGTGAATATATAAATCAAGAGCTTTTACTATCATATATTTCATTCTTTAATCATTATAGATATCACCTCAATATTTTTTTTTCAAAAAATATACCACCAATTACTCAAGATCATCCATCAAGTAATTTTTCTCATGGGTCATTATTTTAAATGATTCATAATCTATCATAATTATATTTTTAATAAGTAAACATCCCTTACCATTTTTTTTGTATTTCTATATTTCAAAATCATTTTTAAGGTAATATGTGTATAGGTGTAGTAACAAGACTATTATTTTTAACATAGAATTTGTCTTCATATGCTTCAATTTTGATGAAATTTTATCCCTTTCATGTTAACTTGTGTAACCCACTCATTTTTCTACATAATGATGTATATTTTTTGTAATAGTGAGTATGGTTCTGGCGTGGTTGTGGTCTAACTATTAAAGAGAGAGATTAAATGGTTAAATATATTTTTACAAAGGTACAATGTGATTCATTGACTAAAGTATGTAGGAAAGATTATAGAATTTAGGAGGTTCTTCAAAATTATGGGTCACAATGTCATGAAATAGTGGATTCAATGCAATGTACTTATGATATTTTATAGGATAAATTATAGGAATAGTTGTTGAATCGTGGTCCCTTCCACGATTTATAGGTTCCTAATATTCACCCTAGTATAGATTTTATACATCCTTTGGACTAAACACCACTATGGAGTGGTGAAATACTTTACATCATAGTACTATAATTTTTGTCGAAAATTATTATATATACCTATATTATACACCACAGAAAATTATTTTATAAAATTTATATAAATTCAAGAGACCTCTTGAACTCAGCCTTCTCTCATCTTTTCCTCTTAGACATATAAAATATCTAGAAATTCATAAAGAGATATTTAGTCACCCATACCCTTGTCTGTATTCCAGATTATGGAGGATCAACTATTGGTGATTTTATGTGTTTTTTACACCTTTTATTTATTGATTTTATCACTTTTATTTTTATGAATATGACATATAAAAATATTCCAAAATCCCCTACTAGAATCTTGTTATATACCCTATTTTATGATGATTTGTGGGGGGGGTTCTAATGGTTCTTTTAATTTGATCAATATCATGTTGGTGTGAGAAAATTAATAGTTTTTTGATCTTATAAAATCATTATGTTGGTTTAAAAAACATTGACGAAGGAATTTCCTTACTATCGGGGCACCTTGTGTACACTTGTTTCGTGATATAATTCATGTTATAGCTGAGATTCCTTAACCATGGTTGATAGTGATCACTTTACTATGTATGTGACTTTCAGTGGGAACCATATGTGATGTTAATTACATATGATTTCCAATCTATCTTGTTATCCATGATTGATTTGATCACATATACTTTTATGATGCTACTAATTTATCTTGATGGCAAGTCTTTAGTTATTGTAATAATATTTTGTTGTAACCATGGTCATTCATTGCATGAATTGGGGTATGGTTTATGTTTGTTGTCAATCATCAGTGGAAGATCAGAATGTGTTCCAAAAAAGTGATCATACAGAACAAGCAGATAACAGTATTGAAGGTGGCACCGTTTTCCAGTGTTTGCAAACTTTTAGGTCTTGAAAATAAAAAAAGGAGAAAAGTGGTTTTTGGAAAAGAGACTTTCACGCCGTTGACTTTAAGGAGAGGAAACATGCACACCTTTTATTTTTCATGATCAGAACATGAAAATATGGAAAAGGGAGAAGGGCACCCAAGTTATATGTTTGGTCACGCAAGTGACTTGGGCGGAAGAGACTTGCGCACTGAAATATGTGCGCCAATAGAAGGCTTGTACACCGTCATGAAGGGTATCCAAATGCCTATAAATAGAGGTAGAACCCTCCTCATTCGGCACGATGTTCAAACTTAGATAAATTCAGTGCTCCCATCACGCACGTTTTGTCGTCAGGCAAGTGGTGGTGGGTCGTGCAAGTTGAAGTCACGCGACTGTTGTTTTCTCCGCGTCCAATGTGTTTTGGGCGAGAAAGGGGTTGAGTCTCCCATGTTTGGAGTTTGAGAAGGAGGTGTCGCGCAGGTGGTTTGGTGACACTTGTGTGCCAGGATTTGAAGATGTGTGACATTTTATTGTTGCATGCCAAAATCGGTTTGGGTATAAAAGGATGTGAGTCGCACAAGTTTGAAGTTGAATAAGTGAGTGTCACGCAATTGGGAGAGGTGAACTTGCGTTCTGTCTTGATACTTGTGCAATGGGATTAGAAAAGCATGCCAGGTGTGGTTGAATTACTCCAGTCTTTCTGGGGCTGCGTGAATGTTGAATGTTTGTCCGATAGCATTGGTATAAAGTGAGATTAGTCTACAGGTGGAAGTTGGACTTTAATAGAGCATCTAAATAAAACATAGGATATATTCATTAGCGATGATGAAGAGACCTTCACGTCTATAAACTCAGTGGGACTTCACCAAAGGTAGTGATCCAGGGGGGGTCAACGAGAGTGACTCTAGGGATGCAGTAGGCTATCCCTAAACAGTTGTAAAGGCAGTGATCCTGGGATAGAGTGACTGTTCCCAAACCATTGTAATCCACAACGAGTGAAGAATAGTTGAATTTGGTACGACCGACAACCTGTCGGCGTATGCTCCTTGGACGTAGCCCTTAGTGTTGAACCAAGTAAAAAAGGGATGTGTCATTTATTTTCATGTGAATGTTTTATTTATTCTCAAATCCATCATATAGTTTAAACTAGTTTCTACCAATGTGGGAACAAGATCCGTCAATTTAAAAGAAAAATTTGACACCCTGATTCATCCCCCCCCCCTCTAACGGTGTCTCGGGGTCCTTCATATTTTTCATATTCTATGTGTTACCCTTCACTTGGAAGCACTATTTTGATTAAATGAATAGTGTACCATCATTATTTGATTATACTTTATGGTGGGAGTTAACATGAATTTTGATGATGGAAACGTTGTCTACTCGATGACATCTTGTCATCATAACCTATGGAAAATGAGTGACCTTTTTTAGGTTTTATTATTGTATAACTTTTTACATTGTAGAAACAATATCGGTTGTGTGGAACACATGTAGGGGAGTATCCATGTGTTTAGAAATATCAAGTTGAATTGACATACATGTAACCATTGATGTGATTTTGTTACATTTTAATGGGATTATGGTGTGGTCATGAATCATGATTTGGAACATAGGATCACATTCCATATATATATACATATTGTGTGAAATATACCAGTTAGTTAATTTATTAACATAATTTTTTATATATATTTTTGATATAATTTTATTCTCTATTGAGTGAAATATTTTTATTTTCCTAGCTATTTTGATATATGATTTGACCTTTATTTTTTGAACATGATCATAATGTTCTTTTTTGTGCGTATATGTGACTCTGACTAACTATCAGGGTAGTGGAATTAGTAAGTGCTGGGAGGGATATACCATGGGAAGTTTTTATCCTACTAGAAGATCCTATGTGGGATCCCATAAAATAGTTTGGAACTATATTAAACAAATAGCTTAATACTTTTCTTATATTACATACAGGAATCAGAATATGTTTCCTCAATGTAGAATGATTGTACAACCATATAATGTGAGATAGGATACTCTGGGTTAGAAGAATGCATATGTTCCGCCACCCACTATAAAATAGTGTCGAGCAGATAACCCTCCTATACCGACTGTTGTTTTGTTGGATGTATCACCACCTCATCTTGTAACATGGTGATATTTTATGATTTTTTTGACTAAATTTAGTTTTTCTATATCTTGTGTTTCTTGTAACACCATGTTTTAATGAACCGTGACTACTATTAATATTTATATTTAAACACAAAAAAATATTATAAATCTTATAAACATATAATACGAAATATATATAAATAGATTTTAAATATTAATTATAATGATCTTATATAAACAGAATATATCTGAAAAGGTGCATAAGTTTTGTTAATGTCTTTATATGATTCAAAAATAATATATTATAAAAAAATTTATTTATTTTTTTAAAAAATAATAATATTAATATTTTAAACTTTTAGGAAATAAATTTGTTAAAATAAAGCTATTTATTTTAAATCATCATGTCAAAAATATCTTAGGGTGATTTTTTGGGATTTTTATAAATATATTATTTTTTGATGAATAGTGGAAAATACTAGTTTTTATTTAAAATGGTTTTTTTATTTATAGAATTTATAAGGTCCCTTTTTTATAATGGGTTTGAAAGTAAAATTAGTAAAATTATATATTTATTAATATAATATGTGTAATTTGAACCATTTTCATATTGAAATATGCTATAAAATATTTTTAATCTTTTGAACATTTTCTCTTTAGAAAATGGATTTCTCATCATGCTTGCCAAATTAATTTTAAATTAAATTATTAGAATAATAAAATTTGAATTTAGAAAAATTGATTAAATATTTTAAATCTTCATAATTTATATTATATAACAAGTACAACTTATTTTTTGACCATAATGAATAGAAAAAATATAAAAAATAATTTATCACGGTTGAGGTAAAAATTTGATTATTATGAGGTTAAACTAAAAATATATGTTTTTAGAATGATAGAAAACATGTCCAAAACATATAATATAGAAATATTTAGACCTTATAATATATAAATAACTATAGTGTTCCATTTTGGATCCTTTTTAAATATGAACAATGTGGGTACATATTTTTGTTTTAAAAAAACATTACATGTGTACCCCTCACCTCACTTATAAATTGCCACCACTTCTCTTCTCCTTTTAAAACATACAAAACACATTGTTTTGGAATCTCCTAGCCCAAATATCTTCTTTAATTCAGTCCTCTCATATTATAATTATTTATCTATACATGGTTTGATTTTTTTGAAAACAAAAAGATGTTTTTCAAAGAAGAGGTTACGTGCGTATCTGAGAATTTTATTTTTTTTCCTCTACATAAATAAATTATTATTAAAACCTGATGATATAATTACCAAAACGTATTAAATAAACTAATATTTTGTTATTTTATGTTCATTACCTAGAATTATCCCCACTTTGTCAAATGGGATACAAAATCATCGTTGGTGTGTACAGAGGACTACCGCCTCACAAACCGATGTTATTCATTTTATATCACCACTTCTAAAAGATGTAAATAATGATGTGTGAAATAATTATATATGAAATTTATGATATTATTATATTTATTAAATTATTATATCACATATACCTTCTTACTTTCCATTCTATTGGAATAAGATAATGTCATTCATGTGTGTATTAAGAAAATGCCTGATGAAGTGATGTGATTCGCTCACACGTTACATGGAAGGGAATGATTATGGTTTTAATAATAATATGTGATATTTACAAAAGAAAAATTATTCAATAGTAGTAATATATTATTTATGATTATTTCATTCAATCTATAGAGAAAATGGAAACAAGATTCATGCATATGTATGACCTACTGTCTCCATTAAAGGCGTATTTCTTTTTGAATATCAATAATTTAGGGATTAATATAAATAAAAATATATACTATATATATTATATTTATATCATAGTAATTGTTTGAATATGACAGATCCATGATCAGTTTCACATGACAAAAAACTAACAAATGAAAAATAAAGTAATTATTGCCCAAAACATGAATCTAATATTGAATTGCTAAAAATGGTTAATAAAAATCCACAAGTAAATGAAATATGGAATGATGTATATATTAATGGTTCAGTAATATAGGTATGATAAAATTATATTAATATATATGAGGATCAAACATGTTTGACAGAGGTAATGAATTAAGACAATTGATTGTTGTCTTATATTTTACTTTTCTTATACACATGAAATATTTACCAGCTATTTCATTTATGTTATGTATATACATCACAAGAATTTATTATATGACTTTTAATCGAAAAATTATATATATTTACATTTCAAATTTATGATATCTCTTTTGTAGGGTTTGCGGTTCTAATGTTACCAAAGTTGTAAAATATTTTTTTTCTCAAATTGATTTCATTAGAACATAAGTTGTGTTATAAACACATCTTCATTTAGGTGGTATATTTAATTATCATTCACATTTTATATCGTGAATATAATTAAATTCATGATATTTAATGTTTCAATTTTTTAATCATTAATGGTTCTTATGACTCACAAGATATAAAAGTGGAAAATAATCAATGTTACAATCTCATGGTTTATGGATATTGTTTTTTATTATGTTTTTGATGATGAAATATTATGATCCATTACTTAATAAAATATTGACTTTTTATCCGTTATTTATGTCATGAAAAAACATTTTTGCCATTAATTTTCCTCTCTTGTTTTACTCAGGATTTGAAAATAATATTTTGATGAAAATATAATTTATTTTTCTCTATGGAGGAAATATATTATTATTCTAGATCCATGTTTTCTAAAAACATTTTTAAAATTGTTTTAAAATTTCAAAAATGATTTATTAATGATTTTTACCCATTACTAACATTGTAAAAAGTGTTTTAGAAGGGATATTTATGTCTTTTTAAAAATAAGGCCCATTTAGATTTTATCTAAAATGTAAAAGTAATATATTTTTTAACATATATGTTGTGAAAAAAAATTTCCATCACCATGATAATTAAAATAATTGATTCTTACTTTATATTTTTTCAATTTAATTTTCAAACATAATTATTTACAAAATTTTTTGTGAATTTTTTGTTTTGAAAAGTGATTTTCAATGAAAAGGTATCTCACATTGGAAATATTCAAAGTAATCTTTCAAAATCATTTCCATATATGATGAAAAAATTTCATATTTCTTTTGATTTACTATTGAAATTATCCAAGAATAAAATTATTATTCTTTCTCTGAATGGTTTATGTAACGACCTTGATTTCTATCAATAGAAATTCCATTCTTATAATTATTTCTTATAGTATAATCACATAATATTATTTATAAAACACAATAAAAACATTATCAATGTAGAATGAGGAAATGAATGGAATTTATAAATGTTAAGAAACATATACTAAAGTATAGTAATAGGCCCATTAGAATAGTAATATGACCATTATGAATAGTAATCTCAGAAATTGAATAGTAATGTCACCAATGAAAGTATTTAAAAAATTTAACCATATTATTAGTGAAAATATGATATAGTTTTATCACAGTATAAGTAAATAAACATTTTAAAAATTATTAAATATGTGTTGGTATTTTTTTAATACATATATATTTCAAAAAAATTATTAATAATTTAATAATTTTAAAAAATATCATTAAATTTATCAATTAATTTTAATTTTGATGTCTTATGATTATAAGATAATTTTATGAGACCTTGGTTAATTTATCAAAGTGTTATAAAAATAGTTATAATTAAAGAATTATTATTTTTTAAGTAATTTATGATTATATATATTGTATTTAAATAATTATTTTCATAAAATGGAGTTCATTTTTCAATTATACATGTCGAAAAATAGTTATGGTGAATTTTTTGGATTTTTCTAAAATACATGAATTTTTGGTGAATCGTAAAATACTGTAATTTGTACTATATACACATTATAAGTTAAATATACTATTTATTATGTCATGTATCATGTAAGCACAATTGGTTTGAACTATCATGATCCAATTACTATATTTAGAATCACAAATCATCACTATTTCTTATCTTGAGAAAAATAAAAATCTAATGGGTTAAATATTGAAAAAACAACCCTCTCCCCCACTAGGAATACCACCCCTCACCACCTCATCTCCTCGAAACTCTAAAGCCTTGTTTTTTGTAAAAATTATGTTCAAATTGCTTCCCAATCCCCTCCACCATGGATTGAATCTCTTGGTCTCATTAAAAGGCCAAAACCTCCTCCCTATGGAGGATCTGAAGGATGATAAATTCAAGAGGTAAATTCCTCATTACATTTCATTTATTTTCTTTTCAAGATCATTATTTTCCTTTTCTATCCTCACCTCACCTCATCCAAATAGTTTTCTAAATATAATACCTTAAATATAATTTAATTTAGTTATTATAATGGAATAGTTCTTGATCATATCTCTTTCCCCTACATTTATACTAACAACGAAAATACAGTCTGAGATGTGATAATTCATCACATTCAAGGAGAATGGGTTTCCAATTTCTATTACCATATTCAAGCAAGTTCATGAAACCATTATTATGGTTTAATAAATTTATATATTTTTATTACATTTAATTTAATTTTTTACAATAATTTTATATTCATGATATTAATTTATTAAACAAAATGAGTTCATTATGATAAAAAATATCCAATTAATCCAAATAGTTATCATCAAAGTTTTATCTCATGATTTGTCCTCTATAAAAATAAACAATTAAATTTATAACCCTATAATCTTTTAAATTTTCACTAATAACATATTACTTCAACTATGGACAACCATCCTCATCACATATGATTATCCATACATGTATATAAGTAAACCGATCATGAAAACCATTGAAACCAATACTCCCAAAAAATGAAATTGAATCTCTTAACACATCAAAAAGACCATAACTGAACAAAATAATGTTATAATAAATTTAATAAATGTATTTTTTTTAAATTATTAATTAATTATTGAAATTTTATTATCTAGGACATTAAGATTATGTTAAGAACACCTTCAGACATATATAATGGGGTTCTACCAAAACCTACATTATCCCATTGGATTATTCATTATCTCTTTTTAAACAAAATTAAATACTCTTTTATTTTTAAGTAAATATTTTTAATTTAATTAATATGTTCCAAAATCATGTATCAATATCCAATCATCCTTCATTTTTTGGGGTTAGAAATGTTATTAATATGTTTTTTCAAAATTCTTCCAGTTAAACTAGCTCAATTTAAGGGAACTTCTCGAATACTGTAACGCCCCGACCCCAGCTACCCAGAGTCGGTGCATTACTTCGTAACATTGGCCTGATCACAAAAGATCAAGTCTCAAAAGAACGATTAGTTTAGTAGCCTTGGAAACACTAGATACATTCATAAGTCTTTCATTACATCAAAAGTAAACAAACTACAATAACATGGTCTTCATAGTCCACACTCATATCTTCACTGAATATTCTCGCAAGTCAGTCATAAAACACTTCTTCACTTCCTGGAAAATATTTAAACATTGAAAGGGGTGAGCTCAGATGCTCAGTAAGGATAACAATATTGCGGAAGCTTTTATAAGAAAACATAATCATTTAAGGAAATGTATAACTAAAACAAAAGCCTTATTGAACTTGAACTTCAGCATAATATGGCAAAAGTAAAATAAAATAATGCCATTACTTACTCACAAGGATATTCTACTAGACGAATAATCACATTAAATATCAATAACCACTTTCATAATGTTGGAATGCATAATGCCAGATTATCATAACCACATAGCCAAGGCCTCGTGCCAAGACTACAAATAAGATTTTGGCAAGGCCTTGTGCCAAGACACTAGTTTGTCTCATGAGACCTACCAATGCATCGAGGAGCTATAGCGGGCTCCACCCGTCACATATTAAGTCCAATGCATTCCCATATGAAAAGGTTTAAACATAACATAAACATTCGTATTAAAACTAGCATACGAAATGTCAATAATTTCATCATAAACTATGAATGGTATAAAATAGCACATCCACAGTCAAACATATCACAAAACCTTCAATACAATATTGATGTTTTGTATTATAATAAATCAACTTCAAATAAGCGTAAAATCCATCAAAGGATGTTGACATAGATGAAATCAAAACACTTTTTAGAGAAATATCTCTTTCTATTTTTGAAATCATTTAAGAGCCATATAAAATGAAACATTTTCCTGAAAATATTCTTATAAGCTTGTAAGAAAAGCATTGAAGATTTTATAACGGCGGAAAATAACCACACCCACCGTATAAGTTAAAAAATACATTCTTACCTCAATTTTGTCGAAAAGGTTAAAAAGGACCTTGTTTTGAAAACGACGGAAATATTCCTCTTATAAAAAGTCAAAAAGGGTATAAATGACATTAACCCATATTCTTGTAAATAATAAAAATGTTTTGAAATACATTTTGAAGAAACATGGATGTGGATGATAACGAGGTCCCAGTAGATAATTATGTATAAACAACCTTGGATAATGAAGAGGTTGTGAAGTAAACCCTTACCTTGTACTTTTCCTTGGTTGGGGTAGGTTAACCTCATGTATAATGGTGAAATAATTGTTATTAAATTATACAAGAATCATATACATTCATATGATATCATATATGATCTTTTAACATTGCTTTGTTAACAATATCTTAGATTTATCGTTGTTTCGGGTGTTAACTTACTCGTTTTCTTATATGTTTTGTTACGCAAGTCATGTTTTTCATGGATAGGTTGTATCTTATTCATATCCAGAATGATATCATGTCCTTAAACATTATTTTTAAGTCATCAAATGATAATTATACTTGAATGGATACGGCGGAGAATGAATCTCATCGCGTTCGTGGAGACGGTAGTCCGTACGTACGCACGAGCGACAATATCATTATTTTGATATTAAAATAATATATAATTGGATAGTATATCATATATAAAGAATCATTATCATGTAATATTTATTATTTATGTGAATTACATATCATTATTATACCCATCTAAATAATAATATATTGAATAACAATTACACCACGACGTGGAGACGGTAAGCCGTACGTACGCACGTATGGTGACATGTCATTCAAATGATGGGTAGAATACTGAATATGGTTGTTCCATATTTATAATAACATCACAGTATATAGAAGATACGGGAGTTATAATTTTATAATTGAAATAATAAACAAAGAGGGAGTGGAAGAAGGAAGAAACATGAAAGAGGGTGATGAAAATGTTACCTCTTCTTCGGGTTCTTCCTTTTGATTTGATCAGAAGGACTCCTTAGGATGTCTTTCTGACAGAAGTAAAGCTTCTAGGATGAAGGTAGAGAAGTTGGGAGAGTATTCAGGAAGAGGTTGGCCGAACCAAAAGGCTTGAAAGTGTTAATAAGGTGGTAGAGGTGGGGGCCTTTTATAAGAGGAGAGGAGGGGCTCTTTTGGAAAGATTGAAATGTTACATTATTATACAATGCTTTTCGGATTCTAAAGGTCCCACACTTATATAATTCGTGGATAAGGTGATAAGGGTTCGAAATACCTTCATCCAATAGGCTTTGGACAAGTGTAAGCTTTGTATTTTGCATTATCTTCTCATTTTATCTAAATCGTTAAATAATGAGGTCATCGCCACATCATAATGATGTCATAAATAATTTAATTTATTTAATGTCTAAAAATTATAAAAACAAATACAATGATGTAGGAAATATTTTTAGCTTTCTAATGAATATTTATAATCAAAATTTGGACTTGTGTAACCCCATGTAAAAATTGTTTTAGTAAAACATTTTATGTTTGTGTCATTTTTTACTTTAACATTAAATAAAAGGTGTTTATGTCATTTTCTAACTAAAGTGGCTCCATGGGGTCCCCAAGTTGACCCATGGGTTGTATTGGTCGGCCATGAATCATCCAATAGGAGTAGGACAAGTGTCATGCTCATCTCATATTATAAAAACATTATTTGTACCTTAAACTACACTAATTACCTCTAATCGCGATTAAGAACTGAAAAGTTACTATTCACCAAAAATTTATTTTAATCTCATTGAACCACATTTTACTTCTTAATGACAACCATGTATGTCAGATTTTTGAAAATTAAATCGCAGAAGTGGTAATATTTCATTTAAATGAAAAATCAGTTATTTAACTACCACTTAGTGGTTTCACTATTCATCAAAAATTGAAGTTTTTCAGAACAAAGCCAAAATTTCACCCTAAGCTATAATTGATATTCCGAATTCAAAAATGATATCTATTTTACAAAATTCCAAACATATACGTTGCATTAATTAATTTTATAATTAATTCCCGCTGGTACAAAAAATGGCGTGTTTCTAAGAAACAATTTATATCAAAAGATTGACAATTGTTTATGTCTGATTTCAATGTTAAATTAATTCTAATGACCACCATTGGATAAAATGGTAAAAATATATTCTAATTATACTTTAAAACCAATAAATAGTATAATTTTTCACTATAAATTATTTTGATTTAAAAAAGTTGTTTTTAAGTATTTTTCACTATTCATAAAAATTAGAAGTTCTCAGAAAAATACCAAAAATTCAACATAGGATAATTTCAATATTACAAATCCAAAGATGAAGTATATTTTGATAAATAAAATTTATAAAATTTCAAAAAGTAGGTATTACTATTCACAATGGCTAGTTTAATTAGTTGTGGTGTGTGTTAGAGCTCGAGGTTGCGTATAACACACGCTATTGCATTATTCGAAAGGAAACGTACTGTGGAAGCTTGGGGTGTTACATTCTCCTCTCCTTCAAATAATTGCGTCCTCTCAATTTCTAGGGTATTACTGCATAAAAAGACTCGGGTGGTTCTTCATCATAAGTTCCTCAGGTTCCCACGTTGCCTCTTCCATTTTATGATTTCTCCACAATACCTTTACCAGACGAGTCGTCCGGTTTCTCAGCACCTGCTCCCTCACATCAAGAATCCTGACGGGCTCTTCACAATAGGAAAGATCGGGTTCCAGTTCTAATTCCTCATAGGTGAGTACATTCATTGGGTTAGGCATGTATTTCCTCAACAGAGATACGTGGAAAACATCGTGAACTTTGGAGAGATTTTGCGGCATCGCCAAACGATAAGCTACAGCCCCAATACGATCTAGAATTTCGAAAGGTCCGATGTACCTGGGACTCAACTTACCCTTCTTACCAAAATTTATAACTCCCTTCCATGGAAATACCTTTAGGAAAACATGATCACCCACCTGAAATTCCAAAACCTTTCTTCTGTTATCGGCATAGCTCTTCTGCCTACTTTGAGCTGATTTGATGTGGTTTTGGATTACCTTCACCTTTTCCATTGTTTTATCCACCAGTTCTGGTCCCACAAGTTTTCTTTCACCAATGTCATCCCAACAGGTTGGTGTACGACATCTCTTTCGGTATAACGCTTCATAAGGTGCCATCTGAATGCTTGAATGGAAGCTATTGTTATAGGAAAATTCTACTAGTGGTAAGTATTGATCCCACATACCCTGAATGTCAAGAGAGCATGATCCCAACATGTCTTCTAAGGTTTGAATAGTCCGTTCTGATTGTCCATCTATTTGAGGGTGATAGGAAGTGCTCAAACAAAGTTCAGTATCCAAGGCCTTTTGAAGACTTTTCCAGAATCTTGATGTAAAACGAGGATCATGATCAGAAACAATCGATAGGGGAACTCCATGCAGTCTTACAACTTCATTAATATATAATCTTGCTAGACGTTCAAGTGGTAGATCCTCCTGTATAGCCAGAAAATGTGCTGACGTAGTAAGACGATCAACAATGACCCATATTGCATCATTCCTTCTAGGAGTCTTTGGTAGTCCCATGACAAAATCCATCTTAATGTTATCCCATTTCCACTCAGGTATGGGAAGAGGTTGTAATACTCCACCCGGATGTTGCCTTCCAGCTTTCACTTGTTGACAGACCATACACCTCGACACAAAATCAGAAATCTCCCTCTTCATATTGTCCCACCAAAAATGTTCTTTCAAATCATTATACATTTTGGTGCTCCTAGGGTGTATAATGAAATTGGAACTATGAGCATCATCCAACAATTCCCTTTTTAGATCAGTTATATCGGGAACACAAAGTCTCTTCCTGTATTTCAAAATTCCATCCTTATACACAAAGTCCCTCAATCTTCCATCATTCACATCTTTAATCTTCTTCTGAAATTCTTCATCATTGGTCTGAGAACTCTTAATCCTTTCTAGTAATGATGGTTTGGAAACCATTTGAAAAAGCATTGATGTTTCACCTTCCCTAGTTATTCCCATGTCCATCTTCACTAGATCCATGAAAATTGGATCCCTTTCAATTCTCATCACATTCAAAACTCCATGGTCTTTTCTACTCAATGCATCTGCCACCTTGTCTGCCTTCCCCGGGTGGTATTGTATCGTGCAATCGTAATCCTTGAGTAGTTCAAGCCATCGCCTTTGCCTCATGTTGAGTTCTTTTTGTGTGAAAATATACTTCAAACTCTTGTGATCAGTATAAATCTCACATTTTTCACCATAGAGGTAATGTATTCATATCTTTAAAGCAAAGATCACAGCTGCTAACTCAAGATCATGAGTAGGATAGTTTTGCTCATGAATTTTTAGCTGTCGTGATGCATAGGCAATGACCTTATCATTTTGCATAAGGACACAACCAAGTCCTTTCTTCGATGCATCACTATAAATAACAAACCCATCATTCCCCAATGGTAGAGTCAATACAGGGGCATTGACTAATCTTCTCTTTATTTCTTAAAAACATTCTCCACACTCTTTTTTCCAGACAAATTTAATCCCTTTACGTGTGAGCTTTGTCAATGGGTTAGCCAATCTGGAAAAATTCTGGACGAAACGTCGATAATAACCTGCTAAACCAATAAAACTGCGTACCTCAGTTATACTTGTCGGTGCTGGCCATCCTTGGATTGCCTTGGTTTCAGAAGGATCAATGGAAATTCCATCCTTAGAGACAATATGGCCAAGAAAAGAAATCTCATGAATCCAGAATTCACACTTGCTAAATTTCCCATATAATTCATGTCTTCTAAGAGTCTTCAGGATTATGCGTAAGTGATTTTCATGCTCTTCGTGGCTTTTGGAGTATACCAAGATATCATCAATAAATACAACTACAAAGTCATCAAGATATTCCTTGAAAACTCTATTCATTAGATCCATGAAAACAGAGGGTGCATTAGTCAATCCAAAAGGCATTACTGTAAACTCGTAATGCCCGTACTTTGTTCGAAATGCTGTCTTTGGAACGTCTTCCTTATTCACACACAAATGATGGTATCCAGACCGAAGGTCAATCTTTGAAAAGTATTGAGCTCAATGCATTTGGTCAAACAAATCATCAATGCGAGGTAGGGGATACTTTTTCTTTATTGTTATAGCATTGATCTGCCTATAGTCAATGCACAACCTCATAGATCCATCTTTATTCTTAACAAAAAGAACATGGGCTCCCCAAGGAGAAACACTATTGAGAGTAAATCCTTTATTACTCAATTCCTATAGTTGTTTCTTTAGTTCAACTAATTCCACAGTGGCCATTCTATAAGGGGTCTTCGATATGGGCCTTGATCCAGGAATTAAATCAATGGAAAACTCAACTTCTCGTTCTGGATGATGTCCAGGTAAATCTTCCGGAAACACATCAACATAATTTCTCACAATAGGTACATCCTCTATTTGAATCTTCCTTTCCTCACCCTTGGTAATTTCCTTCTCTTCCTCCCCAATAATTTAATTTAGTTGAGCTACTGGGGGTGGATCTAGATAAGAACTATGTGGCGACGATTCGGCTCTAAAGATAAGGTGTTCCTTATCATCATCATCAAGAATCGTAACCTCTTTCCTCTTACAATAAATTTTTGCATCATGGTCCGAAAGCCAATCCATACCGAGGATTATATCAAATTCAATCATGGGTATGATGATGAGATCAGCAAGTAAAGAACATTTAGGTGCTCTAATGGGAACTAATCGACAAAACTTTGTTGCGATAATACTTCCCTTAGGGGTTTTGACCGACAACTCCCTTGTTAAATCAAATTGGAAATATCTAATTTTCTTAGCAAACTGGGAGGATATGAAACAATGCGATGATCCAAAATCAAATAATGCATTTTCTAAACTTGAGGAAACCATTAAATTACCTGCCACCACGTATTTCGGAGCTTCTACCTCAGCAGTAGTGATAGCATAAGCCTAGCCTTGATCCCTTGGCCTTTTCTGAGGTAAGTTCTCCTGACGCTTAGGACATTCATTTGCATAATGCCCAATCTCCCTGCAATTGTAGCACCGAACGTTGGTGGCTTCCTTCTTCCCCTTGCAATCATGAGCTTGGTGGCCTTTTTCACCACACTGGTAACAGACTCCCATTCCCTTCAAGCAAGTACCAGGATGTTTCTTCCCGCATTTACCACAAGATGGATATTCAACCTTTCCCTTCTTCCCTTTATTTCCATTCCCAGATTGATCAGCAGGTCTCTTCTTCTCTTGCTTTGCTTTAAAGTCATAAGACATAGAGAATTCCTTTTCCGTCTTGATAGCGCACGAGACAATACCTTCGTATGAAGAGAAGGTTTGTGATACTAAAGCTCGATGGAGAAATGGTTTCAACCCATCAAAGAAACGATCAGTCTTACTTCTTGGGTTACATATGTAATCTGCAGCATACCTTCCTAACCTTGTAATGTTAGCCTCATACTTTGCGACATTCTCATCCTCCTTCTGCCTGAGACTCAGAAATTGCCTTCCCATATCCGCTCGATGGTCTCGAGGAAAGTATTTTTCTAAGAACAGCTCTTTGAACTCCTGCCATTCCATGTTTGTTAATTCATCATCTTCCGTTGTGTTTTGAATTAGTGACCACCATTGATCGGCATCTCCAGTGAGGCGGTAAACTGCCATGATAACTGTTTCCCTTTCACTGCTCCCCAAATCCTGAAATATTTTAACTAGGGAATTTATCCATTGCTCGGCTACTAAGGGATTTGTACTCCCATTGAACGTTGGTGGTTGTTGCCTCATGAATCGATCTAACATTGATCCTCCACGCTGTGGATCAGGGTGCTCCATACGGGTAAGGTTATTATTCATAACCTGAGTAAGTTGTCCCAGTATGGTGATTAGCTGATCGGCACCAGTTGCATCACCAGCCCCACTATAATTATCTTGAGCAGGAGGGCAATCCCTACATGGAGTGCGTGCATTGATACGGTTTCCATTTCTTCCACTAGGCGCCATTTCTAAACAATGGCATAAACTAGATCAGTTTATGAATAAAAATACATAATCACATACTTATAAAACACTTAACATAAATTGAACTATTTATGGATATAATCCATAATCATAAAAATGTTTTCTTTGAGGAAGTATATACTCATAAACCCTTCATAATGATTTGTAAATAAAATGAGAGTTATCCTAAGCATATCCCCCGGGAGTGTCGTAACCAAGAGTGCAGCAAGGCCCGTTGTCGTGCACCAGTTCCCGTTCGAGTCTAGCTCAAAGCAGTGTTTTCGGGTTTTACCCCTAGGTACATCTGTGCCAGAGCCGCCTCTACCTGCTCGTATCCAGACAGGGATGTATTTCTCGGAAAACTCACAACATCTTTACAATACTAAAATTCTAGGAAGTTCTTCTATACCAATCCTCAAAGTTCATCTTAGGTCTATGCGCTCTAATCAGAGTTTATCTAAATCTAGCTTCCAAGGTTTGTACTAAACTTCCTCTGATACCAACTGTAACGCCCCGACCCCAGCTACCCAGAGTCGGTGCATTACTTCGTAACATTGGCATGATCACAAAAGATCAAGTCTCGAAAGACCTATTAGTTTAGTAGCCTTGGAAACACTAGATACAATCATAAGTCTTTCATTACATCAAAAGTAAACAAACTACAATAACATGGTCTTCATAGTCCACACTCATATCTTCACTGACTATTCTTGCAAGTCAGTCATAAAACACTTCTTCACATCCTGGAAAATATTTAAACATTGAATGGGGTGAGCTCAGATGCTCAGTAAGGATAACAATATTGCGGAAGCTTTTATAAGAAAACATAATCATTTAAGGCAATGTATAACTAAAACAAAATCCTTATTGAATTTGAACTTCAGCATAATATGGAAAAAGTAAAATAAAATAATTCCATTACATACTCACATGGATATTCTACTAGACGAATAATCACATGAAATATCAATAACCACTTTCATAATGTTGGAATGCATAATGCCAGACTATCATAACCACATAGCCAAGGCCTCGTGCCAAGACTACAAATAAGATTTTGTCAAGGCCTTGTGTCAAGACACTAGTATGTCTCATGAGACCTACCGATGCATCGAGGAGCTATAGCAGGCTCCACCCGTCACATATTAAGTCCAATGCATTCCCATATGAAAAGGTTTAAACATAACATAAACATTCGTATTAAAACTAGCATACGAAATGTCAATAATTTCACCATAAACTATGAATGGTATAAAATAGCACATCCACAGTCAAACATATCACAAAACCTTCAATACAATATAGAAGTTTTGTATTATAATAAATCAACTTCAAATAAGCGTAAAATCCATCAAAGGATGTTGATATAGATGAAATCAAAACACTTTTTAGAGAAATATCTCTTTCTATTTTTGAAATCATTTAAGAGCCATATAAAATGAAACATTTTCTTGAAAATATAATTATAAGCTTGTAAGCAAAGCTTTGAAGATTTTATAACGACGGAAAATAACCGCACCCACCATATAAGTTAAAAAAGACATTCTTACCTCAATTTTGTCGAAAAGGTTAAAAAGGACCTTGTTTTGAAAACGACGGAAAGATTCCTCTTATAAAAATTCAAAAAGGGTATAAATTACTTTAACCCATATTCTTGTAAATAATAAAAATGTTTTGAAATACATTTTTAAGAAACATGGATGTGGATGATAACGAGGTCCCAGTAGATAATTATGTATAAACAACCTTGGATAATGAAGAGGTTGTGAAGTAAACCCTTACCTTGTACTTTTCCTTGGTTGGGGTAGGTTAACCTCCTGTATAATGGTGAAATAATTGTTATTAAATTATACAAGAATCATATACATTCATATGATATCATATATGATCTTTTAACATTGCTTTGTTAACAATATCTTAGATTTATCGTTGTTTCGGGTGTTAACTTACTCGTTTTCTTATATGTTTTGTTATGTAAGTCATGTTTTTCATGGATAGGTTGTATCTTATTCATATCCAGAATTATATCATGTCCTTAAACATTATTTTCAAATCATAAAATGATAATTATACTTGAATCGATACGGCGGAGAATGAATCTCATCGCGTTCGTGGAGACGGTAGTCCGTACGTATGCACGAGAGACAATATCATTTTTTTGATATTAAAATAATATATAATTGGATAGTATATCATATATAAAGAATCATTATCATGTTATATTTATTATTTACATGAATTACATATCATTATTATACCCATCTAAATAATAATATATTGAATAACAATTACACCACGACGTGGAGACGGTAAGCCGTACGTACGCACGTATGGTGACATGTCATTCAAATGATGGGTAGAATACTGAATATGGTTGTTCCATATTTATAATAACATCACAGTATATAGAAGATACAAAAGTTATAATTTTAGAATTGAAATAATAAACAAAGAGGGAGTGGAAGAAGGAAGAAACATGAAAGAGGGTGATGAAAATGTTACCTCTTCTTCGGGTTCTTCCTTTTGATTTCATCAAAAGGACTCCTTAGGATGGCTTTCTGACTAAAGTAAAGCTTCTAGGATGAAGGGAGAGAAGTTGGGAGAGTATTTGGGCAGAGTTGGGCCTAACAAAAAGGCTTGAAAGTGTGAATAAGGTGGTAGAGGTGGGGGCCTTTTATAAGAGGAGAGGAGGGGCTCTTTTGGAAAGATTGAAATGTTACATTATTATACAATGCTTTTCGGATTATAAAGGTCCCACACTTATATAATTCGTGGCTAAGGTGATAAGGGTTCTAAATCCCTTAATCCAATAGGCTTTGGACAAGTGTATGCCTTGGAATTTGCATTATCTTCTCATTTTATCTAAATCGTTAAATAATGAAGTCATCGCCACATCATAATGATGTCATAAATAATTTACTTTATTTAATTTCTAAAAATTATAAAAAAAATACTATGATTTAGGAAATATTTGTATCTTTCTAAGGAATATTTAGAATCAAAATTTGTACTTGTGTAACCCCATGTAAAAATTGTTTTAGTAAAACATTTTATGTTTGTGTCATTTTTTACTTTAACATTAAATAAAAGGTGTTTATGTCATTTTCTAACTAAAGTGGCTCCATGGGGTCCCCAAGTTGACCCATTGGTTGTCTTGGTCGGCGAGGACTCATCCAATAGGAGTAGGACAAGTGTCATGCTCATCTCATATTATAAAAACATTATTTGTACCTTAAACTACACTAATTACCTCTAATCGCGATTAAGAACTTAAAAGTTACTATTCACCAAAAATTTATTTTAATATCATTGAACCACATTTTACTTATTAATGACAACCATGTATGTCGGATTTTTTAAAATCAAATCGCAGAAGTGGTAAGATTTCATTTAAATGAAAAATCAGTTATTTAACTACCACTTAGTGGTTTCACTATTCATAAAAAATTGAAGTTTTTCATAACAAAGCCAAATTTTCACCCTAAGATATAATTGATATTCCGAATTCAAAAATGATATCTATTTTAAAAAATTCCAAACATATAATTTTCATTAATTAATTTTATAATTAATTCCCGCTGTTACAAAAAATGGCGTGTTTCTAAGAAACAATTTATATCAAAAGATTGACAATTGTTTATGTCTGATTTCAATGTTAAATTAATTCTAATGACCACCATTGGATAAAATGGTAAAAATATATTCTAATTATACTTTAAAACCACTAAATAGTATAATTTTTTACTATAAATTATTTTGATGTAAAAAAGTTGTTTTTAAGTATTTTTCACTATTCATAAAAATTAGAAGTTCTCAGAAAAATACCAAAAATTTAACATAGGATAATTTCGATATTCCAAATCCAAAGATGAAGTCTATTTTGATAAATAAAATTTATAAAATTTCAAAAATTAGGTATTACTATTCACAACGGCTAGTTTAATTAGTTGTGGTGTGTGTTAGAGCTCGAGGTTGCGTACAACACACGCTATTGCATTATTCGAAAGGAAACGTATCGTGGAAGCTTGGGGTGTTACAAATAATAAAACATTTCAAGTTAACTCCATAATATATTTTAATCCAACACTATATTTATAAAAACAATAATTTTATTAAGATAAATTTTTTGGTTCACTTGTTATTTTATATAAAAGTTTGCACATCCTTTTGTTTGAAACTATCTTAGATATTTTCCATAAACTACACTAAAATATTTTAATTCTAAAATATCTTAAATACTATTTTTACAATTTGTCACTTCAATTTGACATTAATTATAATGATATATTAGTATTCCACTTGATTATTGTACATTAATGATTTAATTCCTTTCTTTTATGGAAACATTTATGCTACACCCATTTATTATGCTTTATAACTTGATTATGATACCTGATTATTTCAAAGGGTAACCATTATGTTTATGTTTGATTACATATATATGATTATTAATGTGGAAAAAATATTCAAGAATAGGTTATTATGGGTTCTCCTAGATATAACTCTAATTAATTGGGAAACATTTAGTCTCATGAAAGGTTATCTGCAATGTTCTTGGTGGTTAGCATTGATTTCGACTTCATGTGCAACAGTTTTCGCGGTTAGACTTGAACTATGATCATCTGTATGCAATGATAATTAACATGTGCTAAATTAATTTTTTATGTTTCTAGAACATTTCTATGATTCCATTAATATATAATTCAATGTTTTATATGATATTATTCTATATATTTAATCGCATCCTATTACTTTTCATATCATTATGTAATGTCTTCTAACCAATGTGATAGGCTTTACTCCCATATTTATTCTCATACTATGATATTATCTCATCTGTTTTTTCATTTTATCCTTAATTTATCCAATAAATATGGAAAGAATCAATGGAATTTAGGATCTCATATTGAATGATTAATAAAGAAATGTTTTATTTAGTCACATGTTTTAGGGTTGATGTATCTAGTCTTCCAGAGATAATATACTTTAAAATACTTGGATTTTAATTATATTATTAATTAGGATAAAAACCATGTAATGATATGTGTAAAATTCTATGGTATCTATATTCGAAATTATTGGGTTGGTAAAGTTATTTTTTTAGATTTGGAATAGATAAATTTAGTAAGAACCCTAGGGATAATGCATTGTCTAATAATACCTCCCAATTTTTTTCTAAGTATGGAGAATGTGGGTATTCATGATAATACATCTATATATATATATACAACAGAGGGTGTGGTTCTAGAATATATTTACATAGAAATAACAACTCTGAAAAGGTGTTTTGGGCCTGACATAGGGTAACCTGTTCCATGGAAATGATCCTTACTATGCACCTGTCTTGTCACTCTAGGGGGATATTATTTGGTAAGTTAATTGGATCATTATGAAAAATTAATGAAGAAAAAAACTCCAATAAGAAAATATATGTTAGAAAAAATATCATGGATAATTGATATTGAAACATAGGTAATCACAAGTTAGGATATAATTTTTTTTTACAAGTTTATCCTTTTGTGATTAATTTTACCTTTTACATGTTTATTAGATAAGTATGAAAGCCCTATAATTTAACTTTATCTTTTTAGTTAATAGAGGTAAATTAAAGAACATGTGGAAAAAATAAATGTGATATGAAATGTGATTATTTCCCCAATGAAGTTCCAAATAAGATGGGAGTGGGTGCTTAAAAATTTATGAAAGTATTACCTCAGCTAGATCAAGTTATGACTAATAACATGAATCATGTGGGAGGCCCTACTTCTATAAGGAAATTCCAAGTAACCATCTAATCCTTTATGTGGAAAATTCCTCAAATTTTTAGTGGTTCTTCTAATCATTTCCTTGAGGAAAAGTGGATTATGTCTATTGAAAATATATTATCTATCCTCTAATGCTCAGAAGAAGAGAATGTTGTGATATCTATCTATTGTTTATATGGGGAAGCTGATCAGTGGTGGATACTGATGAAAAATACAATGTCTTAGAATGAAATTTATTCCTTGGATTGGGAGTAATTAAAGATAATGTTTTTCAATAAATATTTTCCCCGAACACTCCATATCAATATGGAAAGAGAGGTCCTTAGACTTAAGTATAAGTATGAGTAGTATATTAGGGTATATGAACCAAACATTATATGAAATGCAAGATATACATACAACCTTTTCATGAAAATTGAATTTTAGGTGGATCACTTCTTTAGCCTACTAAAATGAGTCTCCAAAATCATTCAAAATTCAAGACTTTGACAGTTTTGAGAAGTTTTCTCGTTGTTCCCTCAATGTTGAAAAAAATATCAGAGACTCTCATTGGTCACATGTTCATATTGAAACAAAGTGTAAAATGGAGTCTAATATGGGTGGATTAGCCAATAAATCCCATTATTGAAAGATGAACGAATTTCCCATGTGTCAAAATTGTTGGAATAAAGATCCTGGGAACTATCTAAAAGGAAATAGGAAATGATTCAATTATAGAATAATGGGGCATTTAGCTAAGAACTACCGAAGGGATATAAAGAATCTCATAAATGTGGAAGATGAATGGAAGGTTTATATCAACACTCAACCAGTAGAGAAATGTTTCTAATTCAAGGATCAAGTGAGTTTTTCAAATCAAGTACCAAAGCCCAGGTTTATTGTAGGAAATAAACCAAAACCTCCAAAGAAACGAGGAATGTCATATACTCTCCTGATTGCAGAGGTGGCATGGGGAAATGATGTGGTGATAGGTACTCTATTTATTCATTCAATAATAGAAATGGTACTATTTTATTCTGGTTATATGCATTCATTTATATATTTCATGTGTAGTACAAATATTCAATCACCACTTCAAAATATGGAGGTTGAGTTATCTACAAGCACAACTAATTGAGAAATTATTGCATCAACTGTTTATTAAACCTCTTCAAGAATTTTTGTGGACTGAATCTTCCACTAACTCTGTCCATTATCCCTTTGTTAGACTTAGATGCCATTTTGGGCATGTATTGGCTGTGTTTATATAAATTCATCATCAAATTTTTGGATAGGGATATCACTCTTTACATCCTAGAGCACTCTCCAATATTGTAAAAGTGTAATAAGGAAGATGAATCTCTTTCAGAATCATTATCTCAAGTGTGGATATTTCTTCCTTATGAGAAATAATATCTTTCTCAAAAGACTGAGACAAAGGATGGAATGTTTCTCGAAGATATTACCATTCCAAGGGACTACAATGATGTATTCCCAGAAGAATTGCATGGTCTTCCTCTTGATTGAGAGTTTGAGCTCTCAATTGACCTTATTATTGGATCTCTAACTATATCAAATAAACCTTATTAAATCTCCACTGTTGAGATAGAATAGCAGAAGTATAAGTTAAAGGAATATTAAGAGAAGGGTTCTATAATCCCAAGTGCTTCACTGTGGGGTGAACTGGTCCTATTCATTAAGAAGAATAATAGATAAATGATCATATTCATTGATTATCAGGAGCCTAATAAAATCATTAAAAACACCAATTATCCACTACCACCAATAGAAGACAAGTTTGATCAGCTATTTGGATCTAGTTATTTCTCTAATGTGGAATTTTAGTCAGGATATCACCAATTAATGGAAATGAAAAAAGATATTCCCAATGATACGTTTCGAATGAGGTATGGAAATTATGACTTCATAGATATTCCCATAGGACTCACTAATTCTCTATGAATGTTCATGGTTTTAATAAACAGATAATTTAGATATTACCTTGACAAATTAGTGGTAGTATTTATTGAAAATATTATGATATACTCCAAGAGTAAGGAGGAACATGAGGATTATTTAAATATACTGATGAAGTATTTTATAAGGGAGAAATATATGAATGTATAGTAAATGTGTGATCTGGATGGAGAATTTATCATTCTTAGGGCATGTTGTCCCCAATAAAGGAATATATATATAGACACTCATAAGGTAGAGTCAATCAATGAGTGGACGAGGATAACATCTGTAATAGAGATCTGTATTATCCTTCTCCTAGATGGGTATTACCAATGATTTTTAGAGAACTTCTCATGATTTTCAAACTCAATGACCAATATGGTGTGGAAGGGAGTGATGTTTCTTTGGACTCATGAATGTGAGCAAACCATTTTAGAGCTCAAAAAGAGTCTTCTCCCAACACTAGTACTCACACTCCAAAAAATTGGGGATGTCTTTATGGTGTAAAACGATGAATCAATGGAGGGATTAGGTTGTGTAATGATGTAAAATTATAAGTGTTAGAATATGCCTCAAAGAAGTAAGGAATATATGATAAAAACTATCTCACATGTTATCAGGAGTTCGAAACTATGATATTTGCATTGAAAATATTTCAACATTATCCTTATGGGGAGAAGTGTGAGATATTTACTAATCATAATAGTTTCAAATATATATTCACATAGATGGAGAATAATCTACCCAATGAATATGGTTGTATATCATCAAATATTATTATTTCTCAATCCACTACCATCCTTGTAATGAAAATAAGGTGGCAGATGTTCTAGGTTGAAAGGATCTTGCATCATTATCAATGATGATAATTGAGAATGATCCAATATTCATAGACTTTCAGAAGATAGAAAAGGGAATAATTAATGAAGTAAAATCATCAATACTTTCTCAAAATATTTTTCCACCTTCCCTCATGGTAAAAAAATGGATGCTCAAATAAATGATGTGGAAATTTATAAAAGGGTGGAAGCAACTATCAATAGGAAATCCTCAGAGTTCCATATGGATGAGGAAGATTTTGTAATATTTGGGGCACAATTATGTGTACTATATTATCTAGATATAATTAAGGATTTTCTATGTAATTTGGATATCTCAACCTTCTCAATTCACCCAGGGAGAAAAAAGATATATTGACAACTATGAGAGTACTAATGGTGGGAAAATATGAAGAAAGAGATTACTGAATATACATCAATGTTCCTAGAATGTCATAAATTGAATGCTAAAAGGAATAAGTATAAAGTGTTGATGTAGCTATTAACCATACTAAAATAAAAATGGGAAAACATCAACATGGAATTATTTTCAAGACTTCTAAGGATATCTAAATGAAACAATGCTATATGAGACAATTTGGATCATCTTAAAAAGATATGTCACTTTACCCCAATTCGAGATAACTTATAATTGGATCAAATAGCATGAATATATGTCAGATATGTGGTAAGGATTCAAGGAGTACCACTATTTATTTTATCCAATCGAGATCATAGATTCACGTTAATGTTCTGGAAAAGTCTACAATATGCTCTTAGCACTGAGTTGAACATTTTTATGGCCTATGACCCTCTAAATGATGGCCAATTTGAGTGAAAAATTCATACTTTTTAAGATATGTTGAAAGAATTTTCTATGGAATTCAAAGAAGGATGAGACCAACATTTTCCTCTCATTGAGTTCTAATATAATTATAGTTTCCACTCGAGCATTTGAATCGCTCTATATGAATCCTTTTATGGGAAAAGGTGAAAAACACCAGCATGTTTGGATGATGTCAGTGAATGTAAGATTCCAGGACATGAAATGGTCAATGGAATGGTGGAGAAGGTGAATCCCATTTAGTAGCGCATCAATATAATGACCTATACATTACATAAATTATTATTACTTTAAAATTGAAGCACACTTATTACAACAAATAACAAAACCATGAAAGGAACGTATAGGTATAGTGTATTTAGAAACTAGGAAACACAAACAACTGGTTCATCAATCATCTACACTATCTCCCTTTTGTTTTATCATATCTGGAGTCTTGTTTGGCATATCTTACTTAATACCCTTCTTCCCGACCTGGGGAAAAGAAAACATACAAAAGGGTGACCTCAAATTCTCAGTAAGGGTAGAAAAAGTAAATATATATCATATCATATTCATAAGAACATAACATTTTCAAAATCTTAACCTGCAAAAGAGATCATAATATCATAACATGGGATATGAAATGTAATCCCAATAATCATAACATGATAATTTGTGTAATAAACACATAATCATATAGAATCATTTATTATTAGTCAATACTCTTTTATAAGACTATCTTAGCGGACAATGTCCATATCTGAACCGAGTTCACTCCTCGTTTCAGTCCTGTTTCATTGAACTGGATTAACCTACCGTTCTAGACATGTCTATCTCATGAGATATAAATATTTACCCAATTCATTGTAGGGAGATATAGGTCTCACCCATCTCATAATGATACCATTCTTATGTGTTCCACAAGATCAAAAATCATACGCCATAGCATAACCCATGTAATATAATGGGATTCTTAAACGTCATGCCATCATAACATAATCCATATAAGATAAAAGGAAATCATAAAAATAATTACATCATAACATAAACAAATCAAATTAAAAATAGGGATAGAAACAGAAACCCATATTATCTTAGATGGAAAATTATTTTGATAAAACACTTGAACTCCATTCTTGAGGAAAATACCATTTCTACTTCAAATCCATTTTTCATTTCATAAAATGGCAAAAAAAATTAAGCTAAAATAATTTGATAAAAAATAAACATGAAAACTTGTAAAGGAAGATTCATGGAAATAATATTCTAAAAATCCATTCAGGTCGTATAAGTTTAAAAAAACATTCTTCACGTACTTTGGCCAGAAAAGTCAAAAAGTGCCTCGTACTAAAAATGAAAAAAGATTCATTTCATATCTTTTACTAAAAACTCACCAATGGGTAAAATTGTATTTAAAAAGTTGTAGGAGGATAGAAATAATATTACATATTGACGATACATGGATGTGGATGATAAATATTCCCCAATAATTACCGAAGTATAAACAATCTCAAATAAAAAATTAGACTGCCATATTTTCCTATACATTAGGTCTGATATGCTCTGTACGTGTTTGAATATAGCATCCCGCCTCTTTTTGTCACATAAAATTTCATTACATTTTACAAAACCGAGGATCTTTAAGGTTTAGTGTCTTGGAAACCAGGAACTTTAAACATGAAAACATAAAACATTATTCTAAAACACTTGAAAGGATTCTCCTCATGTTCATACTAGGTTTATTACTGCATCACTTAACCTGGGAGCATACATCAAAAGAAAGGGTGAGCAAAAAGCCCAGTAAGGGAATCAAGAGAAACATTTTACATGTGAACTTGAGATACTTCAATAAGGTCATGAAAAGAACTTTAAGACATGAGAATGAAATCATGAGGCATATCATAATAAAAATAACATTTTTATAACTTGAAGATGTGGCTACAACATTTAATATTGACAATTGTTTCGTTTCACCAAGGTTCATCCCCAAGGTGTCGTTAAAAATTACCAAGGTTATTCACCAACGCGTCGTTAAAAATGGTCATATCTAGAGATTAAGTCTTTACCCAATGCATTGAAGCGCTATCAGGGCGCACCCATAAATTTTCCTTTATTATCATGTGAGCCACATATATCATCATCAAACATTTCATAAATAACCCATATAGCATAATATAAATAGGTTTCATTTCATAATCATAACGCTTTAAAAACTGCTTTAAAGACATGATCTTTACATCACATTAAACCCACGGAAGGGGAGAGCAGGTTTCATGTATGTAAATCCCAGAATTTAAAATAGAAAATTTTGGTATATATTTGAATACCCATATAGTAGAGAGAGCTTTGAGTATTCACTTAATAAAATCAAGGAACTTTAGAAAAAGAGAGAGACATTTTGAGACGAAAATTCTGTAGCATAACGGCTATGTTACAGGGTTTTAGAAAACGTTGAAAAGAGAGGGGACATGGGTCAAACAATGATAAATGACCCATAAAACAGTAGAGGGACATAATATAAGGGATTTAAGAACATGGTAATGAAATTGGAAAATATACCATATGAAATGACGAACATGAAAGGAAGACAAAAATAAGATTTCTCTTATGAAAATTCGGCAGCCTAACAACGTTACATAAAATTCAACCAAAAATTAATTGATGATGTCAAATAGGTTCTCTCATCATATGAACATAAAAGATCAGTATGATTGATATAGAGATCATACCCCAACATAATATAAAGGAACTTGCAGTACTTGACATGGAATTAGAACTTTGAAAAAGAGAAGGGTGGAAGAATCCCTTAAAATTTGACAGCTTAACTGCGTCACATAAACTTCAACAAAAATGAATTGATGAGATCAAATAGGGTAACTCATCATATGAAAATAAGAGTACAGTATGATAGATATAGAGATCATAACCCAACATAACAAAAAGGAACGTGAAAGAATTGACATGAAAGTAGAACTTCAAAACGAGAAGGGTGAAGAACCACTTAAAAATTCGGCAGCCTAACGGCGCCACTTAAAACTTCAAAAAACTGAATTGAAGAGATCAAATAGGGTATCTCATCATATAAACATAAGATTCCAGTATGATAGATATAGATATCATAACCCAACATAACAAAAAGTAACTTGAATGAATTGACATGAAAGTAGAACATCAAAACGAGAAAGGTGAAGAACCACTAAAAAATTCGGCAGCCTAATAGCGCCACTTAAAATATCAAAATACTGAATTGAAGAGATAAAATGGAGTCTCTCGTCATATGGTCATAAAAGATCAGTATTATAAATTTAGAGATCATACCTCAACATAATAAAAACAAACTTGAAATACTTTACATGAAAATAGATCTTGAAAAATGAGAAGGGAAAAAGAATCTGTTACAAAAATTTCGGCAGCCTAACGGCGCCACTTAAAACATCATAAAACTAAATAATGAGAGTAAGAGGGGATCTCTCATTATGTTAACATGAAAAGGGAAGTAATAGGAGTATAAAATAACACCCTTTAACATAAGAACATGGAGAATAAAAGAAATTACATAAAAGCGATTTTGTTGAAAAGAAAGAGAGAGATCAGATCCCTTACCTTAAAACATAACTCTTAAAACTCAAAGGTTGGGACCTTGAGGGCTTGGGGGCACCATGGGAGGACTCCTTGGGAGGTAATGAGAATAGAACTTCGTTGGGGGAGAGTGGGGAGTCTAATGGATGAGAGGATGGCTTGGTATTTATATGGAAAGTGAGGGGACAAGGCATTAATGGCAAAGGGACGCCTCATTAGTGGTTTTGGAAAAACCATGGGATTTCCCATGGTATTTGCCCATCATATTGGCCACTTGGGACACCTCATACCTTATATCACTATTCATAATTTGAACATATTGATGACAAACTTAATTCATCATTTGATGATGTCATTAAACACCCGTAACTTAAAAACTGTATTTTCACTATTCATCGAAAATTCAACTTTCACAGAATAATCCCAAAATTTCACCTTAACCAGATATCAACGCTCTGATTACAAATATGAACTCCATTTTATAAAAATAATTTTCTAAATATTTCTAATTTAATTTTTAAATAAAAACACTATTCACCGAAAATTCATTTTTTCAGAAAAAAACCCCAAAAATTACCATAGCATAATATCGGTGCTCTGAGTTCAAAAAAAAAATAATTTTCTAAATATTTGTAATTAAATTTTTAATTAAAAAACACTATTCACCCGAAAAAACTAATACTTGAATAATAATTTATGAAACTGTTATTTAACCATTTTTTTGAATCACATTACTTAATCAAGGTGCCTTGATTATATTAATACTTTCTTTATGTGAGATTACTAATCCATTTGGACACATTATTAATCCTAATCATAAAATCACTATTAATAATTTACTATTCATAAAAAATTAAGTTGATCTTATTAGACTCTAAATTTCGTACTGAACATAATTGTAGAAGACCATATTTTGAAAATCATTACACATTTTTAATTATTTTAGGTTTACACAACCATTTTTAAAATATCCTTTTTCTAAAATTCATCAAAAATATGCATACTATATTTATCCGGTCATTTGAAAATTCATAAACTTCATCATAAGAAGAAATACCAATTTTTATTTAAAACAAAGGAATACACAAGGCAGTTATGGTCTCCTTACATAGCCCCTTATCACACCAGCATATGACCTAAGTGTAAGGTGTGCTAAGGTGAGAGAATTTGAGGGAGGCTCGGCTAACATCGCACGAGTAGTAATTTCTATTAGTTTGAACTTCTCGCAAAGGCGATTCCGTTCTAGCTTCACACGATGAAGTTCGGTTTGGGTTTGGTCCAGAGCAAAGCCCAGTGGTGCTACCTCCTTCCCAAGTTCTGTTAGATGGGATTCGATCGGTCCAAGACTACTGGGTGAGGCCATCGAATCTTCTTTCTATATTAATTAACCAAGATTGCTTGTATTTAGAGACAATAGTCAAAACGTTTAGTTTCCAGCGATCATATTGACCAATGGTCAAATAACAGTCAAAACCCAACAGTCTCATTTTAATTATTCTCATGTTATCAAATGAAACATTTTTGTTGAGTATAAAAATAAAATAAAATAACACATAAAATTAGGAAACATGATTTATTTAAAATTTTGGGTTGTTACAATCTTACCCCCTTAAGAAATTGCATCCTCGCAATTTTTAAAATTGGGTTTTGAAATTTCCTTGAAAGTCCCACATCAGAAAAGGAGTCAGTAAAACTATTACTTTAAAAGAAATAAATGGAAGTACAAAGGTCACCCGAGCTAACCCACACTAGGATTCCATGTAGGAAAACATGGACATGGAGGAGAAAAAAAAGGGTCACGTTCTAAAGGAGAGTGATAGAAAATATGATTAGGTGAAATTTAACCATAAGAAAATCCCAAACTTATGATGTGTGCAAATGATCTTTGATTACCTAGTAGGAAACGTAAACCAACAACGTTTTTGTTTTACGTTCCTTTTCATAATTTTGAGGAATTAATTTACAACATAGAACAAAAACATAAGGAAATATATCTACCTTCTTGTAGAGTTTCACCCTTTAATAAGTTTCTACCAAAACTAATCTTTTCTCCCAAACGATGAGCATTCAAAACTACTTGGTCTCATCAAAACACAAGAATCATCTTCTAGGGAATCACATAATCCACAAAATATTAACTATATATTTCTTCTATCTTTAAACATTATCCCAAAAATAGAAAGGGTAAGGTTAAAGAACTCTTCAAAAAGGAATAATCCCATAGGAATGGAAACTAATTTTAAATCTTCAATGTTCCATGGTAATACCAAAAGTTCATCATAGACCATCCCATAAATAAGGGTCCTTAAAATTCCTCAAAATAAACCAAACTAAGATTGAAACCCAAATACAAGAAGGATTTGATAACATAGTCTTCCAAAATAAACTTCATTGTCCATATCCAAACAACATCATCCACTACTAACATCTTATGACAAAATTATCTAAACTAAACATATTTTAACTGAGATAGGTTAATCATTCCCATAAGTAACCTAAATTAAAATAAGTCCACCATAAATTCACCGATTCTTCAAAATATAAGTCAACCTTACTCCTCAATGAAAATACCATAGTAATCTATTTACCTCGATCATATAGGGTCCCCAAAATAGTGAACATATTCCAAAATAATAATCATATTTTAATCCCCTAATCATCTCTGTCATATTAATACGGATATCATCGCATTTCCTATCCCATTGGTTGTTGGGACATGTTCTTCGATTTCCCACCATTAACTAAGAAGATAAAGTATAATTACGGGCTTAAATACTTCTCCAATAATCATGAAAAGGAAACTTTAAGCACAAAAGGATAAACTTTTAGAATAAAAGTATATCCTAAATTGTGATCCCCTAGGTTCCAATCTAGGTTTTCCATGATCCTATATTCTTATGTGAATATTTATTTTATTTTATCTTTGTACCTTTAATAATGGTTCATACTAAGCTTATGAATATACCAAAGCATATCCCCCGGGAGTGTCGTAACCAAGAGTGCAGCAAGGCCCGTTGTTGTGTACCAGTTCCCGTTCGAGTGTAGCTCAAAGCGGTGTTTTAGGGTTTTACCCCTATGTACATATGTGCCAGAGCCACCTCTACCTGCTCGTATCCAGACAGGGATGTGTTTGCTTGGAAACCCCTTACTCAATACTCACCAAAATACCAGGAAGATTTCCTATATTTAAACTTTTATATAGGGTTCTTCCAATAATTTTCATATCCAAATTTCAACAAATAACTAAACCATCCTTTGATACCACCTATAGCATCCCGCCTCTTTTTGTCACATAAAATTTCATTACATTTTACAAAACCGAGGATCTTTAAGGTTTAGTGTCTTGGAAACCAGGATCTTTAAACATGAAAACATAAAACATTCTTCTAAAACACTTGAAAGGATTCTCCTCATGTTCATACTAGGTTTATTAAAGAATCAAATAACCTGGGAGCATACATCAAAAGAAAGGGTGAGAAAAAATCCCAGTAAGCGAAACAAGAGAAACATTTTACATGTGAACTTGAGATACTTCAATAAAGTCATGAAAAGAACTTTAAGGAATGAGAATGAAATCATGAGGAATATCACAATAAAAATAACATTTTCATAACATGAATATGTGGCTACAAAATTTAATATTGACAATCGTTTCATTTCACCAAGGTCCAACCCCAAGGTGTCGTTAAAAATTACCAAGGTTATTCACCAAGGCGTCGTTAAAAATGGTTATCTCTAGAGATTAAGTCTTTACCCAATGCGTTGGAGCGCTATCAGGGCGTACCCTTAAATTTTACTTTATTATCATGTGAGACACATATATCAGCATCAAAAATTTCATAAATAACCCATATAGCATAATATAAATAGGTTTCATTTCGTAATCATAACGTTTTAAAAACTGTTTTAAAGACATGATCTTTACGTCACTTTAAACCCACGGAAGGTGAGAGAGGGTTTCATGTATGTAAATCCCAGAATTTAAAATAGAAAATTTTGTTATATATGTGAATACCCATATATAAGAGAGAGCTTTGAGTATTCACTTAATAAAATAAAGGAACTTTAGTAAAAGAGAGAGTCATTTTGAGACGAAAATTCTGCAGCATAACAGCTATGTTACAGGGTTTTAGAAAACGTTGAAAAGAGAGGGGAAATGGGTCAAACAATGATAAATGACCCATAAAATAGTATAGGGATAGAATATAAGGGATTTAAGAACATGGTAATGAAATTTCAAAATATACCATATGAAATGACGAACATGAAAGGAAGACAAAAATAAGATTTCTCTTATGAAAATTCGGCAGCCTAACAACGTTACATAAACTTCAACCAAAAATGAATTGATGATGTCAAATAGGGTATCTCATAATATGAACATAAAATATCAGTATGATAGATATAGAGATCATACCCTAACATAATATAAAGGAACTTGCAGGACTTGACATGGAATTAGAACTTTGAAAAGGAGAAGGGTGAAAGAATCCCTTAAAATTTGACAGCTTAACGGCGTCACTTAAACTACAACAAAAATGAATTGATGAGATCAAATAGGTTCTTTAATCATATGAAAATAAGATTCCAGTATGATAGATATAGAGATCATAACCCAACATAACAAAAATGAACTTGAAAGAATTGTCATGAAAGTAGAACTTCAAAACGAGAAGGGTGAAGAACCACTTAAAAATTCGGCAGCCTAACGGCGCCACATAAAACTTCAAAAAAACTGAATTGAAGAGATAAAATAGGGTCTCCCATCATATGAACATAAGAGTCCAGTATGATAGATATAGAGATCATCCCCCAACATAACAAAAAGTAACTTGAATGAATTGACATGAAAGTAGAACATCAAAACGAGAACGGTGAAGAACCACTAAAAAATTCGGCAGCCTAACGACGCCACTTAAAAATTCAAAATACTGAATTGAAGAGATCAAATGGGGTCTCTCATCATATGGTCATAAAAGATCAGTATGATAAATTTAGAGATCATACCCCAACATAATAAAAAGAAACTTTAAATACTTTACATGAAAATAGATCTTGAAAAATGAGAAAGGAGAAAGAATCCGTTACAAAAATTTCGGCAGCATAACGACGCCACTTAAAACATCATAAAATGAAATAATGAGAGTAAGAGGGGATCTCTCATTATGTGAACATTAAAAGGGCAGTAATAGGAGTATAAAATAACACCCTTTAACACAAGAACATGGAGCATGAAATAAATTACATAAAAGCGATTTTGTTGAAAAGAAAGAGAGAGATCAGATCCCTTACCTTAAAACATAACTCTTAAAACTCAAAGGTTGGGACCTTGAGGGCTTGGTTGCACCATGGGAGGACTCCTTGGGAGGTAATGAGACCAGAACTTCGTTGGGGGAGTGTGGGGAGTCGAATGGATGAGAGGATGGCTTGGTATTTATAGGGAAAGTGAGGGGACAAGGCATTAATGGCAAAGGGACACCTCATTAGTGGTTTTGGCAAAACCATGGGCTTTCCCATGGTATTTGCCCATTGTATTGGCCACTTGAGACACCTCATACCTTATCTCACTATTCATAATTCGATCATATTGATTACAAACTTAATTCATCATTTGATGATGTCATTAAACACTCGTAACTTAAAAAATGTATTTTCACTATTCATCGAATATTCAACTTTCTCAGAATAATCCCAAAATTTCACCTTAACCAAATAACAACGCTCTGATTAAAAATATGAACTCCATTTTATAAAAATAATTTTCTAAATATTTTTAATTTTATTTTTCAACAAAAACACTATTCACCGAAAATTCATTTTTTTCAGAAAAAACCCCAAAAATTACCATAGCATAATATCAGTGCTCTGATTTCAAAAAAAAATAATTTTCTAAATATTTTTAATTAAATTTTTAATTAAAAAACACTATTCACCCGAAAAAACTAATACTTGAATAATAGTTTATGAAACTGATATTTAACCATTTTATTAAATCACATTACTTAATCAAGGTGCCTTGATTATATTAATACATTCTTTTAGTGAGATTATTATCCATTTGGACACATTACTAATCCTAATCATAAAATCACTATTCATAATTTACTATTCATCAAAAATTAAGTTGATCTTATTAGACTCTAAATTTCGTACTAAACATAATTGTAGAAGACCATTTTTTGAAAATCATTACACATTTTTAATTATTTAAGGTTTACACAACCATTTTTAAAATATCCTTTTTCTAAAATTCATCAAAAATATGCATACTATATTTATCCGGTCATTTGAAAATTCATAAACTTCATCATAAGAAGAAATCCCAATTTTTATTTAAAACAAAGGATTACACAAGGCAGTTATGGTCTCCTTACATAGCCCCTTATCACACCAGCATATGACCTAAGTGTAAGGTGTGCTAAGGTGAGAGAATCTGAGGGAGGCTCGACTAACATCGCACGAGTAGTAATTTCTATTAGTTTGAACTTCTCGCAATGACGATTCCGTTCTAGCTTCAAACGATGAAGTTCATCTTGGGTTTGGTCCAGAGCAAAGCCCAGTGGTGCTACCTCCTTCCCAAGTTCTGTTAGATGGGCTTCGATCGGTCCAAGATTACTGGGTAAGGCCATCGAATCTTCTTTCAATATTAATTAACCAAGATTGCTTGTATTTAGAGACAATAGTCAAAACGTTTAGTTTCCAGCGGTCATATTGACCAATGGTCAAATAATAGTCGAAACCCAACAGTATAATTTAAATTATACTCATGTTATCTAATGAAACATTTTTGTAGAGTATAAAAATAAAATAAAATAACACATAAAATTAGGAAACAAGATTTATTTAAAATTTCGGGTAATTACATTGAACCTCTTGTATATTGATTTAAATAATTTCATTGACTTATTATAGAATCATATTCATTATTATGATATCATATATGGTCATATTCTAATCTTCTTATTAGTAATATTTGATTGCTACTTGTTATTCGGGTGTTCATTACTTTATGTTCATATGCATGTCTTGTCGAATAAAATATTATTCTTGTTTTTAGGTTATAGATACCTCATTTAAATAATTGTATTAGTGTAAAATATATCATATTTATTCATTCAATACATTTATATAATCATTATTCAATGAATATCATGTAGAACGAGTCGCATCACATCGTGGAGACGGTAGTCCGTACGTACGCACGAGCGATGATATCGTTCTCATGATCGTGGAATTTTATTGAAGTGTATGTATACTATTTCATAATAATTATAACTTTACAATAATCATATATATTTATTTTTTACACCATTATACTCAACCAAGTAAGGTGGTGGTGGAAAACAGATTACATCATGGCGTGGAGATGGTATTCCATGTGTACGCACGCGGGGTGATTTCATTTTCCGTAGGATGGATAGAAGGTGAAATAGGGTTGTTTCATATTTATAATAACATATTAGTATATGAGTGATACTGATGTTATTAATTCATAATGAAACAACTAAATAAGAGGAAGTAGAAGAAGAAATAAATTTGAAAGAATCGGTAATGGACATTACCTCTTCTTTGAAGCGCCTCTTCTTAACCTCCTCTTATTTCAATAAAGATGGTATTTTAAGAAGACTAGGACCTCTAGGATGTTTCTAGGGAAGTGGATAAGAGAAATTGGAAGGTGTTGGTCGAGCTTGAATGCTCAAAGTGGTGCGAGGAGGAGAGGGAGGAGGTTCCCTTTTATAAGGGAGGAGAGGGGCACCTTAGGACAAACTTAAAATATTATTTTATTATAAAGACATATTTGATTTTTAATAGCTCAAAATTGATTTATTTAGAATCTAAGGTGGGTATGGGTTTAAAATAATCTCAACCAATAGATTTTAGACAAGTTTAGGTTACTATTTTAACCTAATCATTTATATTTATCTCTAAGTTAAATAATTCTACTTTTATCGTGTCTTCTTGTTTTATTACAGTATATGGTTAATAAACTTACTATAACAATCCATAATAACCCGAAGTTGTTCATTATTAATATATATAACCATATCTAAGTCATTAGGCAGAACCTTATATTTTTAAGAGTAAAATAACAATTAATAATATAATATTTGTTTTAAAAACTATTTTATGTCAATTTTGACAGTATTTGGTAATTGATTTTTGTGAAAATTATAACAGAATTATTGGTTCTAAATAAGTTCCTTATATCAATACTAACATGTTATATTTACCTATAAAATTACTTTAATTCATAAAAACTATCAAATTACATTTATTTGGGTATTTATAATATCAATTATGTTAATATTTCACTAATAAGGGAATTACTACATCATCATTGTGTCATAACTAAATTCAATTATTTAATGTCTAAAAATTATAAATAAAATACCATTATGTAGGAAATCTTTTTATATTTCTAATTAATATTTATAGTCGAATTTATCTTATGTATAACCCAATATTATAAATGTTTTAGTTATTAAACATTGTTTTTAACTCTTTTAACTCTTCTTTAAATAAAATAATAAAAAATGTCCTAATCTAATCCAAGTGGACCTAAATGGTCATATTTTATTCCAAAGGTTGATTTTTTCCGAATTAAACTTGTCCAATATAATTAGGACATGTTTTAGGGTAATAATAAGATCATTATTACCCTTAATTACCATATTTACTTTTAATTGTGGTAAATAAAAGTAAAAAGTTACTATTCACCAAAAAATATTTTTATCTTTTTGAACCAAATTTTACTCATTGATATTAATCGTGTCTATCAGATTTTCGAAATTACACTAGCAAAAGTGGTAAAATTACGTTTTCTGTAAATTTTAAAATTCCCCTAGTAGGTGGGTAGAAGACGGTGAAAAGTTGAATAAAATTTTTATATATATAAAATTATTATAAAATGACTCCAATGAATTAGATTTAAATTATGTAGTTATTATGTATCAATTTTGACCTAAAATAAATTTAAATAATTATTTAAATAAAAGTTGGTTTTTTAATAGTAACCCAGTGTTTTCATTATTCATCAAAAATTGAAAGTTTTCAGAAAAATACCAAAAAATCACCCTAGGCTAATTTCGATATTAAGAATCCAAAAATGATGTCCATTTTGAATGATAAAATTTCAAAAATTTGGTATTACTATTCATAACGGCCAGTTTATATAATATTTTAATAACATATCGTTGTTTAGTGAAACATGGTATTGCGTACAACACAAGCTATCAAGGAACATTTCTCTTGCGTGTAATGCAAGCCAAGATAGTCTTGTGTGTAGTGAAAGATTCCTTTAATGTTTCATTTAACATAAGGCATAAAAAATATACTTCTCATAAAATATCAGGGTGTTACATTCTTCCCCCCTTAAAATGAATTTTGCCCTCAAAATTCATCACTTTGTAACAAACAAATGAGGATACCTCTCCATCATCATATCCTCAGGTTACCATGTAGCTTCTTCTAATTGGTGCTTCCTCTATAAAACTTTCACCAAGCGAGTGGTCTTGTTTTGTAGGACCTTTTCACTACGATCTGGAATCTCTATTGGTTGTTCATCATAAGAAAGATCTTGCTCAAGCGGTACAACTTCTGAGCTGAGTACATGTGAAGGATCGGGTATGTACTTTCTCAAGAGAGATACATGGAACACATCGTGAACTTGAGAGAGATTTGGTGGAAGCGCCAATCGATAAGCTACCTTCCCAACACGATCCAATATTTCAAAAGGACCAATATACCTAGGGCTCAGCTTTCCCTTCTTTCCAAATCTCATTACTCTCTTCCAAGGAGATATTCGTTGGAACACTTTATCAGCCACTTAAAACTCTAGGTCTTTTCTTCGGTTGTCGGAATAACTTTTTTCTCTACTCTGAGCTTCTCTTATGTGTTGTTGGATAGATCGGACCTTTTCTTCCATCTCATCAACAAGATCAGGTCCTAATAGCTTTCTTTCCCCAACGTCATCCGAACAAGTTGGATTTCGGCATTTCTTTCCATAGAGAGATTTATAAGGAGCCATCTGAATACTGGAGTGAAAGCTATTATTATATTAAAATTCCACCACAGGTAGGTGTTGATCCCAACCACCTTTGAAATCCATAGAGAAAGAACTTAACATATCTTCTAGAGTTTTAATAGTTCTCTCAGACTAACCGTCTGTATGAGGATGATAAGCAGTGCTGAAAATGAACTATGTATCTAAAGTATGCTGAATAATTCACCAGAACTTCGAGGTAAACCTCGGATCCCAATTAGATATAATGGAATTTGGTACTCCATGCAATCTTACAACTTCCTTTACATATATCCTGGAAAGCTGATCAAGAGAGAAATCTTCTCTAAAAGCAATTAAGTGTGCCGACTTCGTAAGACAATCAACTATAACCCCGATAGCATTATTGTATTTGGATGTTTTAGGAAGATCAGTGACAATGTCCATAGTGATGTTTTCCCATTTCCATTCTGGTATGGGTAATGGTTGTAACATCCCCTTAGACTTATGTCTCTCAGCTTTAACTTACTGACAAACCAAGTATCTAGAGATATATTCAGCAACATCTCTATTCATACCATCCCACCAGAAGTACTCTTTCAAGTCCCTATACATGTTTGTGCTTCTAGGATGAATAGAGAATTAATAAATATGAGCCTCATCTAGTAGCTCATTCTTTAATTTTTGGATGGGAGGAACACAAACCCGATTCCTGAAACTAATTATTTCATCACAATCAAAGTGAAATTCAGGAACATTTCTCACCTTATTTTGTAACTCTACATATTCTTTCTATGCCTCTTTAATCTTCGTATGTATAGATGGTTGAACATTCATTTGAGAAAGATAAGATTTTTCCCATTCCATTATAATTCCATGATCCAACCTTTGTAAATCCATAAATATTGGTTCTTTGGTGATCCTCATCATAGTTAAGCTATCATGGTCTTGTCGACTTAATGCATCTTCCACCTTTTTTTCTTTCCCAGGGTGATAATGAATTGAGAAGTCGTAGTCCTTAATCAACACCTACAATCTAATTTGGTGCATATTTAGCTCCTTTTGTGTGAAAATATACTTAAAATTTTATGATCAATATAAATATCACACCTTTCATCATAAAGGTAATGCCTCCAAATATTTAATACAAAGATTACCGTAGCTTACTCCAAATCATGAGTTGGGTAATTTTTCTCATGAATTTTCAACTATCGTGAGGCATAAGCTATCACCATATCATTTTGCATGAGAACACACCCCAATCCCTTATTGGATGCATCACTATAGATCACAAAACTTTCTCCACTACAAGGCAGTGTGAGCACAGGTTTACTAGATAACCTTCTTTTTAACTCCTTGAAATTCTCTTCACACTCCTCTGTCCAAACGAACATAAATCCTTTTCGAGTCAACCTAGTGAGTGGATTAGATAGTCGTCAAAAATCTTTCACAAAACGTCGATAATATCTAGCCAAACCAAGAAAAATTCGGATCTCAATTACTGTTGTCGGTATCGATCACCTTTCGATAACCTCTATTTCTGCTAGATCCACATATATCCCCTCTTTTGAGATTATGTGACCCAAAAATGCAACTTTTTGAAGCCAAAATTCACACATGGTAAATTTGGAATAAAGATTATACTTTCTTTGGATCTTCAATACAATTATCAATTGATCTTTATGTTCTTCCTTGCTCTTTGAATAGACAAGAATATCGTCTATAAAGACTACCACAAACTGATCAAGATAGTCTCTAAAGACTCTATTCATTATATCCATGAAGATATTAGGGGCAATAGTAAGACCAAATGGCATCACTATAAATTCATAGTGTCCATACTTTGTACATAATGTCATCATTGGTATATCCTACCTTTTTACCTTTAATTGATGATACCCTGAATGAACATAAATCATGGAAAAGTATTGAGCTCCACGTAGTTGGTCAAATAAGTCATCAATACGTGGGAGAGTATATTTTTTCTTGATAGTGATCTTTTTTAGTTCTCGATAATAAATGCAGACTCTCATTGATCCATATTTCTTCATAACAAATAGAACAGGTGCTCCCCATGGTGATGCACAAGGGGTTATGAATCCCTTATCAAAATTCTCTTGGATTTTCTTCTTCAATTCCCACAACTCAATTGGGGCCATTCTATAAGGTGTCTTTGAAATAGGCAAAGCACACAGTACGAGTTCTGTTGAAAACTCAACTTCATGATTTGGTGGAAGACCCTGAAATTCCTCACGAATATACATCATCAAACTCCCGTAAAATGGGCATATTCTTAATCCTGAGTTTCTCTCCAACCATTTGAGATAAATAACCTTCATTTAGTGGAATCAAGGCCCATAAGATGGAAGAAATTTCCACTGGAAGGTTATGTTCATCCTTGCATCGATAGACGACCATAGATAGATCTGGAATATGAAATGTGACTTCCCTTATTTGGAAATTGATATGAGATCCATATAAAAAAAGCCAATCCATTCCAAGAATCGCATCAAATTACACTATAGGAAGGATCACAAGATTTGCAGGAAGCACTTTTCCACAAACTTCAATCGGAGAAGAATTATAAACTTTTGATGCGACTGTTGTGCCATTATGGGTTGTCACAACTAACTAAGCATCTAATTATTGAGGTAATACGATGATACCCTTAAGAAATTATTCATAAATAATAGGTAGGGTAGATCTAGAATCAAATAAAACATTTTCTACTTTAGGGTGGATGGTAAATGTACCGTTCACCACTTTGTTATCATACTCCATATCGCTGATAGAAATTTCATGTGACTTTACTTTTTCTTTAGCCATAAGAGTTTTTTAAAGTCGATCATCATCAACAACCCTTGGATTAGGGAATTGATTAGCATAATGCCCCATTTCCTTGCACATGTAACATTGAAGTGTAAGAGGTGCACTATGTGTAGACTTTTCTTTGTTCTCATCACTAGACATCTTCTTCCCAAAATTGCAGCATTTAAATGCCCGATGACCTTCTTTTCCACATTTGAAACATTTACTTGTCCTTTTAAGACAACTCCATCCATGTTTCTTTCCACACTTTGAGCACAAGGAAAAACTCATCTTCTTTTCAGTGTGCTCTTTAGATTTTCCTTTGAATTCAATTTTACTCTTCTTATCAAACGCATATGACTGATGGGTTACTCCAATCTCCATCTCAACCTTGAGAGCACATCGAACGATTTCCTCGTAGCTATTGAAGTCCCTTATGGCTAATTCCCTTCGAAGACTTGGTTTTAATCCACTAATGAATCGATCGATCTTACTCTCAGGTTGGATAATAATTCCAAAAGTATACCTTGCAAGTCTTGTAAAATTTTCTTCATAGATACCAACTGATTCATCATCCATTTTCATTAGTTCAAGAAACTCCTTATCCATCTTTGTTCGAAGAATATGAGGGATGTTCTTATTGTAATATATGTTCTTGAACTCATCCCATTCCATGGACTCAATTTCATCCCTTTTCCTCATATTCTTAATAAGATTCCACCATTGATCAGCTTGACCTTCCAAACGATATACTGCTAAGATGAATTTATCATGTTCAGAACATTGAAGAACAGAAAATATCTTTTTAGTAGTACTGATCCATTGTTAATCAACTAATGGATTAGTAGACCCGCTGAATGCAGGTGGGCGCTGCCTCATGAAGGGTTCAACAGAATGTTTCTACTTCCTTTGCTTGTTTGGAAGTCCTACATGATTCATAGCTTGATAAAGTTGTGTGAGCATGGCTACATGATTTTTCATTCCATCTCCCATAACGTTTGGTTGTTGGGGGGACAATCATTGCATTGCCCATCGCATTCAGCATTAACACGGTTTTTTTGGGTTCTGACCATTGACTAAAACAAATAAGCATAGTGTGAGAAACACTAATCATAATAGGAAAACCACATAATCAAGAATAAAATTTCACACATAAGGTCTTATCATAGGTTATTCATGGCCATTTTTAAAACACTAAGACGGTGTTCTATGCTTAGACTTATCCTTAGGGTTCTTACTATGGCTTTCACAGCCTAGTTTCCAAAGGTTGGGTATACACTCACACTAATAACAACAATAACTACCCATAAATTACATAAATTGTTATTACTTCAAAATTGAAGCACACATATTACAATATATTACAAAACCATGAATGGACCGTATAGTTATAGTGTCTTTATAAACTGGGAAACATAAACAACTGGTTCATAAATCATCTACATTGTCTCCCTTTTATTTTATCATATCTTGAGTCCCTTTTGGCATATCATACTTAATACCCTTATTCATATCCTGGAGAAAAGAAAACATACAAAAGGGTGAGCTCAAATGCTTAGTAACGGTAAACAAAGTAAATATCAATCATATCATATTCATAAGAACATAACATTTTTAAAATCTTAACCTGCAAAAGAGATCATAATATCAAAACATGGGATAAATCATGGTAGTGAAATGTAATACCAATAATCGTAACATAAAACTTTGTGTCCTACATGCATAATCATAGAGAATCATTTCTTAGTAGTCATGAATCATTGCCAAGACAATCTTAGTGGACAAAGTCCATTTCTGATCTAAGTTCACTCCTCGTTTCAGTCCCGTTTCACTGAACCAGATTAACCTATCATTCTAGCCATGTCTATCTCATGAGATATAAATCTTTATCCAATGCATTGGAGGGAGATATAGGTCCCATCCATCTCATAATGATACCACTCTTATGTGTGCCACAAGATCATAAATCATACATCATAGCATAACCCAGGTAATAAAAATGGGATTCTTAAGCATCATGCCATCATAACATAATCCATATAAGATAAAAGGACATCATAAAAATAATTCCATCATAACATAAACAAAATAATGTAAAAATAGGGATAGAAATAGAACCCCATATTATCTTAGATGTAAATGAATTTTGATAAAACACTTGAACTCCATTCTTGAGGAAAATATCTTTTCTACTTCAAAACCATTTTTCCATTCTTAAAATGTCATACAATTTTAAAATAAAATAATTTGATTAAAAATAAACTTGAAAACATGTAATGGAATATTCATGGAAATAATGTTCTAAAACTCAATTCAGGGAGTATAATATTGAAAATAACATTCTTCTTGTACTTTGGCCGGAAAATTCAAAAAGTACCTCGTACTAAAAACGACAGAATATTCCTTTCATATATTTTACTAAAAACTCACCAATGAGTTAAATTGGATTTAAACAATTGTAGGCGGATAGAAATAACATTAAATATTGAAGAAACATGTATGTGGATGATAAATATGCACCAATAATTACCGAAGTATAAACAATCTCGTATAAAAAATGAGATTGCGAGATTTTCCATTACCTTAGGTATGATATGATTTGTATGTGTCTGAACCACCAGTATAATTATTTAAATAATGTAATCTACTTATTACAGATTCATATTCATTGTTATGATATCATATATTCTCATATTTCTATCTTCTTATTAGTAATATTTGATTGCTACTTGTTATCCGGGTGTTCATTGCTTTATGTTCTTATGCATATCTTGTCGAATAAATTCTTATTATTCTTTTTAGGTTATAGATACCACCTTTACAGAATGGTATTAGTGTAAAATATATCATATTTATCGATTCAATCAGTTTTTATAATCATTATTGAAGGAAAATCATGTAGAATGAGTCGCACCACATCGTGGAGACGGTAGGCCGTACGTACGCACGAGCGATGATATCGTTCCCATGATCATGGAATTGTATTTAAGTGTATGTATAATATTTCAGAATCAATATCAATTTAAAATAATCATATATAGTTATTATTTACACCATTATACCCATCCATGTAAGGTGGTAGTGGAAAACAGATTACACCACGACGTGGAGACGGTATTCCATACATACGCACGTGCGGTGATTTCGTTTTCCGTAGGATGGATTAAAGGTGAAATAGGGTTGTTTCATATTTATAATAACATATCAGTATATGATTGATACTGATGTTATTACTTCATAATGAAACAACTAAATAAGAGTAAGTATAAGAAGAAATAAATTTGAAAGAATCGATCAGGGACATTACCCCTTCTTTGAAGCGCCTCTTCTTATCCTCTTATTAGGGGACTAAATATGGTCTTTGAAGTAAACCAGGACATCTAGGATGTTTCAAGGGAAGTGTGGAATAAAAATTTTCAAGGGTTGGCCGAGAATGGAGGCTCAATGTGGTGTGAGGAGGAGAGGGATGAGGTTCCCTTTTATAAGGGAGGAGAGGGGCACCTTAGGAAAAACTTAAAATATTATTTTATTATAAAGTCATATTATATTTTTAATAGCTCAAAATTTATTTATTTTGAATCTAGGGTTGGGATAAGTCTAAATCCTCTCATAAAATAGATTTTAGAAAAGTTTTTGTTACTATTTTAACCGTATTATTTAGATTTAACTCTATGTTAAATAATTTTACTTTTACCGTGTCTTCTTGTTTTCATACACTATATGGTTAATAAACAAACTATAACAAGACAAAAGAACCCCAAGATGTTAATAATTAATATATATAACCTTATCTATGTAATATTTCTGAATCTTATATTTTTAGGCATAAAATAACAATTAATAATATAATATTAGTTTTAAAAACTATTTAATGTCAATTTGGACACTATTTGGTAATTGATTTTTTTGAAAATCATAACAGAATGATTAATTCAACAAAAGTTAATTAATTCAATACTAACTTTTCATATTAACCTATAAAATTATTTTAATTCATAAAAAGTCTCAAATTACATTTATTTGGTTATTTATAATATCAATTATGGTAATATTTCACTAATAAGGTAATTACTGCATCATTATTGTGTCATAAATAAATTAAATTATTTAATGCCTAAAAATTATATATATAATACCATTGTGTATAAAATATGTTTATCTTTATAATGAATATTTATAGTCGAATTTATCTTATTTATAACCCTATATTAAAAATGTTTTAGTTATTAAACTTTGTTTTTAACTCTTTTAACTCTTATTTAAATAAAATAACAATAAATTTCCTAATCTAATCCAAGTGGACCTAAATGGTCATATTTTATTCCTAAGGTAGTTTTTGGTATAATTAAACTTATCTAATAGAATTAGGACATGTGTTAGGGTAATAATAATATCATTTTTACCCTTAATTACCATATTTTATGTTAACCGTGGTAAATAAAAGTTAAAAGTTATTATTCACCAAATATTATTTTTATATTATTGAACCACATTATAGTATTTGATATTAACTGTGTCTCTCATATTTTTAAAATTCCACCCATAGAAGCTGTAAATTTATGTTTTATGTAAATTTTCAAATTCTCCTAGGAGGTGGGTAAAAGACGGTGAGAAGTTCAATAAAAATTTTGTATATCTAAAAGTATTATAAAATGACTCCAATGAATTACATTGAAATTATATAGGTATTATGTATCAATTTTGACCTAAAATAAATTTAAATAATTATTTAAATAATAGTCGGTTTTTAAATAGTAACCCAGTGTTTTCACTATTAATCAAAAATTGAATGTTTTCAGAAAAATAAAGATATTCACCCTAGGCTAATTTCGATATTCCGAATCAAAAAATGAAGTCCATTTATAAAGGTAAAATTTAAAAAATTGGGTATTACTATTCATAATGGCTAGTTTATATAATATTTTAATAACATATCGTTGTTTAGTGAAACTCAGTATTGCGTACAATGCCATCTATTGAGGAAGGTTGCTATTGCGTGTAATGCAAGCCAAGACAGTGTTGTGTGTAGTGAAAGATTCCTTTAATGTTTTGTATAACAAGAGACAAAAAAATATACTTCTCATTAAATATCAGGTTGTTACAATCAATGAAGGCCAAATTTGATAGAATAGTTGTACAGACATTCATCGATGAGACCATGAGTTCAAAGTTGGAGACATGGTATTTCTCCACATATCTCCATGGAATAATTTCATGAGAATTGGGAAGAAATGAAAGCTATGTACCATGTACATTGGCCACTTAGAGATTCTTGATTGTTTTAGAGTTGTGACTTGTCAACAATCACTTCCATCTACCATTTCTAAAATAAATGATGTATTCATTTTATCCCTCTTAAAGAATTAAATACTATATCCTTCAAATGTACTGAATTCTAAGGAGGTATAGTTGGAGAATGATCATTCTTATGAGTATCATCCAGTGAAGATCTTGGATTATAGTGAAAATTTTCTATGCAAAAAGAATACACACGTGGTCAAATTACAATGGCAGAACTATAAGTATGAAGAGGCAACACGGGAACTAAAGGAAGTAATGAAGGAAAAGTAAACACACCTGTTATCAACATAGAATGTAAAATGAAATTTCAAGGGTAAAATTTAACAAGGGGGAAAGAATTTAACAACCTTGATTTCTATCAATGGAAATTCCATTCATATAATTATGTTTTATTTTGTAATCACATTATATTATAGGTAGAATGCAATAAAAACTTTATAAATGAAGAATGAGGGAAATAAAATACATTTCTAGAAGTTAAGGTACATATAACAAATGAATATTAACTTTACCTTTGGAATATTAATGTGACCCTTATAAATAATAAATTTTCAAATAGAATTGTAACCTCACAAATGAAAGTATTAATTTTTTTTACCATTCTTAAAAGTGAAAATATGATATAATTATATCATAGTATAAGTAAATAAATATATTAAAAATTAGTAATTAAGTGATGGTATTTTTATAATTAATAAATATTTAATTAAATTTTTATGAATAATTAAATAATTTAAAAGAAAATTTATTTTCTTAAATTATATTCATAAAATATAATTTTTGTGTCTTATGTCTATAAGATAATTTTATGAGCCATGGTTTATTTTTTAATGTGTTATAAAATTAGTATTAATTTTAAAATGAGTATTTTTCAAGTAAATTATGATTAAATTTACCATATATAGAAAATTATATTCATAATATGGATTTATTATTTGAATTATATACATCAGAAAATGGTTATGAAATCTTTTTTTGTATTTTTTAAATACTTGAATTTTTTGTGAATATTAAAATAAGGTAAATTGGGGTATAAATACATTATAAGTTAAATATACTATTAATTGAGTCATGGATAATGTAATAACCATTAGTTTGAACTCACATGATCAAAATATTATATTTAATCACAAAAATCATCACAATTTTTTGTCTTGAGCAATTTAATAAACTAATGAATTAAATATTGAGAAAACACCCCTCTCCTCCACTATAAATATCACCCTCTCCACCTCTTCTCCCCACAAATATCAAGCCTTGTGAATTGTCCAAATTCTTCTCAAATATCTTCTGAATCCCCTACCCCATTTCCTTGATCTCTTGTTGTCATCAAAATCCCAAAGCCTCTTCTCTAATAAGGCTCCTAAGTAGGATAAATTCTAGTGGTAAATCCCCCTTTCCATTTATTTTATTTTCATTTCAAGATCTTTATTTTCTTTTTACTCGCATCACCTCTTCTCATACAAATGGGTTGTTAACTCTATTACAAAACATTTACTTTAACATTTTAAGGCTAATGGAATAATTTCTCATCATCTCTCTTTCCCCTTCCTTTAATAATAAAAATGAACCACCATCCGAGATGTGTTAATTTGTCACATTCAAGGATGAAGGGGTTTCACATTCTATTACCTTATTAAAGGATAGTTGTGTAACCATTTTTTTGGTTGAACTGGATTATATTTACTTAATTTATCTTATTTAATGTTCTAGAATCATTTTGTACACACTATATTAATTTATAAAACAAAATGACATCGTTGTGATCAAAACAACACCAATTAATCCAAATAGTTATCAGAAAAGTTGGATCTCAGGGTTCAACCTCACTCCAAATAACCAAATTAATTTTGTATCCATATAATCATATGAATGTTCACTAATAATATATAACTTCATCTCTATAAAACCATCTTGATCTTACATGATTATTTGTACGAGTATATAATAAACCGATCATGAAAACCAAAGAATCCAACGCTCCCAAACAATGAAATTTGAATCTCTTAACCCATCAAAAAATCTATAAAAGAACTTAATAAGGTTATAATAAACCTAATAAATTTATTAAGTGTTCTTAAATTTATTAATTAATAATTCTAATTTTAATATATAGGACATTAATTTCATGTGAATAAAACCTTTGGACATAAGGTAAGGGATTCTACTCGAACCTCCATTATTCCTTTGAGGTATTATTTCTCTATTTTTACCCAAATTATATTTTCTTTTATTTTTATTTAAATATTATAAATTCAGTTTATATGTACAAAAATCATGTATCATGATCCACACATCCTTGTTTTTTGGGATATACATGTTTTTAAAAGTTTTCCTTCTAAATTCTTCCCAATAAGAATGCCTGAATTAAGGGAACATCCAAAATTCATAACTATTATGAAGTGAAATCTATATACTATTTTAAGCCACCATTATATTTATAAAATCTCTAATTTAATAAAGAAAATATTCTTGGTTCACTTCCAATTTTATATAAAATCCTATGCTATTTTCTATTTTAAATGATCATTGATATTTTTTGTAAACCATACTAAAATGTTTTGATTATAATGATTCCTAAATAATAATTTTAAATGGTATAACAGAAATTTAAAATCAATTATCATGATATATTCCTAATTTATTTTATGATTGTCCATTTATGATTTAATTCATTTCTTTCATGGACACTTTTATGATACACCAATTTATCATTCTTTATTATAGATTATAATACATACTTTTTTCCTTGGATAACCCTTATGATTATATTTTATTGATTATATAATATTATTTATGTGGAAAAATATTCATGAACATATTATAATGTATGCACCCTGATATCTCTCCAATTCCTTGGGTGAAGATTAATCTCATGAGAAATAATTTTCATTGGTCTTGGTGGTCACCCTTAACTCATAATCCATGTGCAACTATCTTGGTGGTTATCCATGACTTGTGATCCTCTATTTGCAATGAGATTTAACTCATTATTAATTAATATTTCATGCTTCTACCACATTTCTTTGATTCCATGACTATATGCTGCATATTTTATATGTTATGATTCCTAATATTTAATAATGTTCCTTGAATTTTCATATCTTTATGTTATTCCTACTGACCCATGTGCTAATCTATATATTTGTGTTTATTCCATTACTGAGCTTTTAGCTCATACCTTTTTTCATGGTAACCCCATGTTATCCTATGTATATGTAAGAGATCAAAGAAAGTTAGTTTTTCTTATTTTAGGATAAAAAAATAAGTGTTTAATTTTTTCCTATTTTTTATGTTTTTTGTACCTAATATTAAAAATATAAAAGAATTTACAATCCCCGGCTTGTAATTTGATGATTAATTATAATTAAAATCATGTAATGATGTGTGTAAAAGGATAGGGTCTCTATATTTTATGTTCATGATTATAATATTTTGAAGAAACTCAAATCTCTTCCATGGGTTATACCATGAAAAAATTCTTATGAAACCCACTAATTTTTTATTGGTTATGCTTGTGGGAATGATGAAATGATTATGAAACTTGTTTCTTATCCACAGGTTATGTTATGATGAAATGTTTCTATAATGAATTTCTTTTCATGGGTTTTAATATAATTAAAATTTTATGATCTTTTGGCACATTCATATATGAGTTTATTTTTTTTATGGGTGGGAAAAATATATCCTTCAAATTAATTTGGTAAATATTTATATATCATGAGATAATTATGAATGGAATTGTGAGAGGACTCAATTCAGTAAGGGAATATACCCACTAGGATAGTCTTAGAAGTTATCCATGACTACTAGGATGGTTTTAGGAGGGAGCACATTCCACAATGATAATTTTGAAAATGAGCCATTAATACTAAGGAAATGAACTTTTATTCCTATGTGGGTGGTAAAAATCTTTGTCTTATTCTAAAGTTATGTTCTCGAGGCTTGTGTTCTTTAAATCTTTTATTATTCATGTAATATGTACTACCAATATTTATTCCTTGACTCGAGTTCGTGATATATGATATCCATGGTATTGTTTTCATTTTTTAGTCTCATTTTTTCATACACCTATTCTCATGAGATTCATAAGTGAACATTGACATCTAACTTTTTTACCATTATTGATCATCTAATCTCACCATTTAATTTTTTTATGTCCCCCAGTATAAGATGAAAGGTATTATATATGATATATCTAAAAAGGGTTCTAATTATGGAGAACTTTTTAGGAGTTTTCATAGATCACTTATGTTCCAGTTGTTTACATGTCCATATTTACAAGGGAAATATATCAAAATTATTTATTCATGGATAGTAATGTTATGTAATGAATATTGACATTTTAATATTTAATATTTTTGTATGAGTATTTTCAGGTCATATAGTTGGTATTAGATAATGGTTTACTAAACCATTAGAAACTAGGGTGTGAAAAGAGTAATGAGATCCCGTGGTATATTCAAATAGATATATCCGGGGATACATATAATGATAATTATAATGATGAATTAATGTTTAGGAAAATGTAATTTGATACTTATAAATTAGATAGTGAGAGGTATCTATGAAATTTCATTCCTATCTGGATACTAGTACTAGATGTGGATCAATCATTGAGGTACCTAGGGGTAATAACTCAGAAATGGTTGTATTGAACTCCACCCAATCATCACATGGAGAATAACTATGAGCTTTGTTGCACACACAGTTTGACACTCTCTAGGGATATTCTTTATAAATAGAAAACCACATTATGAACCACATTAAAGGATTTAAATAATAATTATTAATTTCATTGTTTAAGCATAATTTGTCATATACTGAAAATATGGGGTCATGATTGGGACATATAATAAGTTATTTTTTAGGATTATTTGGTTTTTCCATAATAAATACCATTATAAAATTGTGTTCAAAGTTTTTTGTTAATTTGATGCATCCAAAATGAATCATGTTAACATTAAATCAAATGGAAAATTCGGTGACTATTAATGAACCAATTTGATGATGACTAAAGATATTGATATTGTGATTATGGATAACTTGTTATCAGGATATATAATTAATAATGTGAACATCAATCAGATTCTTAAATCAAAAAATAAAAGGAAGATGAATTTTTTATGAATGTTCATGTGTAAATAAATTGATATGAATGAATATTCATCTTCCTACTTGTCAACAAGGTGCGATGAATCACTAAGATGAATACCTAAAATGGAGGGTAATGTGTTATTTTTGTGAAAATAATTTTATATATTGATGATTTTTTAGGATTTCATTGTCTTAAATATGGGGAACATGGACATTATCCAAGTCAATTCCCCAACCCAATGATTAACTTCTATACCAAGGAAGGAACTATTACATGTCAATTAATGAAGTAGAAGGATCACAATATTTATGTATTGATATTCAATGAATATGTTGATGAATTTTGTTTTCAAATGGAATCTGGGATATACGAATCAAGAACCATCTAAGGATTGTTTTACTTTTGGATGAATATATTTCACCATGTAGGATTAAAATAACTGTTACTAAAACCATATTTGGTTTATGGGTTATTGTTTAATCTTAAGATAAAAGTAATAGGAACATTTATTTGGTATCATGTGATGGTATTTTATTATGATTAAGGAATTTTTGGGATGAAACTATAAAAAACCATGATTTATTGTACTTGTTTTAGTGGGAAAAAATTATTTGAGGAGGAATACCTTTACATTTTGCGGGAATATGATAGATGGTATTTGTATGATTTAGGGATTTTCTTATCATTGAGGTTAAGGTATTTCTGAGATATTGAAATTTCATAATGTTTTATAAACTATGTTAATAATGTTTTCAAACAAGAATAACCTATATGTTGGTCAAAAACCTATTGCATCCTAAAAATCTATAGGTCTTAACCCACATCTAAAGGAATAAAAGTGTAAAGTGACTACCACTGACCTACATGAAATAGTTTTTATCGTGGGAAAATAAGAATAGATATACTATTGATTGTATATCTTGGTTGTTTTTATTTTCAATAGTTATGCCTGAGAGCAAAAATTCAAGAGTATTTTTCACACATCATCTATACAAGAATGGAAATAGAAAATCTATGCCGTGTATTTTTCTATTTGAATTCCCAAAACATATAAAGGGAACAATGATATACAGGTTGTAGTTTATTTACTTAAAATGTCTAAAAACTTCATCACTATCAGAGAAGACTTATCTCTATATCAACATTCAATGATATATATTAAGGATTTTGTAAAGTTATATGGAGTACCACATTAAATTGTTTTTTATTGGGATATGAGGATTATCTCAATGTTTTGGTAAAGTCTTTATAAAATATTGATATTGTGTTTATTTTTAGCACATTGTATAATCCATAGATAGATAGTCATTCAGATATAACAATTCAACCCCTAGGGGATATTTTTAGGTCCTGTTATCTATATTGTAATTTAGGTTGGGATAAACACATTCCTATAGTTTAGTTTTCATATAATAATTGCATTCACTCGAGAATTTAGATGGATCCTTTTGATTCCCTCCTGGGAAGAAAATGCTCAGATTTAAACTGATGGAATGAATATAATAAATTAATTCTATTGGGACCAAATATAGATAATTAAGTGATAGAAAATGTTAAATCTACTCAGTACTACATAATGGTGGAATAATACAACATAAAAGTAATGATGAAAATATGTGATGTGATCTAGAAGTTGATATTGGTGATAAGGGTAAAACTAATCCCAACATCTATCAGTCCTTTTGAAATTCATGATCATATTAGGATTGTAACCTATCATTCAATACTTCCACCAATCTTTTATTTGGTTCATGATATATTCCATTTATATATCTTGATGAAGTGCATAAATGATCCTTCACATATACTATAATAAATGGTCATGACACTATAGAAAAATATTTATTATGAGGAATAGATGATGGAGATTCTAGATCACATATTTAATGTTCTATGAAAGAATACAACTAACCTAGACAAAATGTTTTGGTGAAACCACATGTTTGACGATGTTATGTGATAATCTAGGTTATGAAAGGTTGAAATTATCCACATATTTTTGTATAAAAGTGATGAATTTCAATGGAAAAATTCATTTTAATTGGGGTATAATGTTACACCCCTTGATATTATGATTTTTTTAAATAAATTTTATTTTTTTTATAGCTAGCATGACATGAAACACTAAGTTTTAATGAAAAATGAAAAACTATCAATATTATTATTTAAACACAACCATTTTTACCTAGCTATTAGAATATGAGTAACGAATGGATATAAAAAAATTTACCTTTTATTTATAATTTTCATATAAAAAGAAACAATATTCATACCAAAGTACATATTTTTTGTAAAATATTTATATGTTTCAAAAAATAATTATTCAATAAAAAGGGTTTTTTGCATATTATTGTGGAAAATAAAAGTGTTAATTTTTAAAAAGTGTTGAAAATAAATTTCATAAAAAAAAATTCAGTTTTAAAATCATAATATCAAAATTATGTTAGAGTTATTTTTTGGTATTTTTCTAACAAGATTAATTTTTTTGATGAATAGTGAAAATAATGGATTTAATTGAAACCATACATTTAATTTAAATAATTTATAGGGTGAATTTTTTATTTTAATTTGGTTGAATATATTAATTAGTTAAATTATACAAATATTAATTCATTTTATTGTATAGAAATTACTTTTATATTTAACATTGATATAAACACTTCTTAATCTTTTGAACATTTTGTCTTTCAAAACCCGCTTTCTCATCACTCCTGTGGGTTTAATTTTCAAATAAATTTTCCAATTAAAAGAGTTTGAATAGGTAAAATTTATTACATATTTTTAATCATTATTATTTATCTTTTATAATAAGTAAAGAATCATTTTTGAACATAATTAATTGAAAAACCCGTAAAAAGTATTTACCATGATTAAGGTAAAAATCAGTTTACCTTGGGTGAATCTACAAATATAGGGATTAAAAATGACCCAAAACAAGTACATAACTAATTTTATGTACATAATTTGATATTATTATCTCTAATACTCTTTAATGGTCTATTTTTGAGCCCAGTGACATGTGAAAAACAAGGGTACACCATTTTATTTTCAAACAAATTTATGTGTGCCACTCCCCATACTGATAAAAGGAAACCCCTTCTCCTATATTCCTAACACTTTAAAAAAACACATACTGGAAAACATAATTCACTCATCTCATTGTAGAAGACTTATTTTTGTCATAAATTCTACCTAGGAAGTCTTTTTTTAATCCAAAATTAGTTTTCCTTAGAAGATGTAACATCCCTAACAGAGCATTAATTCTATTTCTTCCTCCACCTATTTCAATTATTATTAAACCATGGTGATATAAAAACAACAATATATTATATATAATGAGATTTTGATATTTTTTAATGATTTAAAATAATATCCACTTCCATCAAATGAGATACAAAGTCATCATTCGTGTGTTTGGCGGACTACAGCCTCATGAACTGATGTTATTTTATTTCCATCACTGCCCCTGATTGATGAATATAATGATGGGTTTAATATATATATTAAATATTTATGATATTATTTTACTTATGAAATTTCTATATCACATATACCTTTTTCACTTTCCATTATTTGGGAATACAACAACATCACTAATGTTTATGGCAGACTACCACCTCGTGTAGTGATTTGATTCGTTCAAGCATTAGATGAAAAGTTAATTTTATTATTTTAATGAATATATGAGATATATATTAATAGAAAATGTAGATTTTTTTAATATATTATTAAAATTTATTTCCTTCAATCCAGCGAGAAAATGGATATGGCGTCCAAGCATACGTCCAACCGACAGTCTCTATGAATGATGTATTTCATTTTCTATATCTAAATTTTATAAAATACTATAAATAAATTTGAACTGAATATATATAATATTTATATAATTTAAAAAATTATAGATATTAGGTCTCCATTATTAAATTAATAGTACCAAAATATAAAATCCTATTTTTACATGAAAAACAAAGCATTTGTTGCCTAAAAATTAAATTTATCATGGATTTCATTATAAATGGGTAATGAATAGTCATAAGTAAAAAATATGAGGTTATATATGTAATTATGGTTATGTAATATATTTATAATAAACATATTTTAAAAATAAAATAGGTTTAAATGTTAATGAAATAATTTGAGCCTTATGGAAAATAATTTCTATATCACTTTATACTTTTGTGTGACACATGCCATATTCAACACCTATTTATTTTGATATGGTGTATATATTGAACATGAATATATTTAATTATTATTCACCTAAAAAATATTTGTATTTACTTATAAATTTTATTATCTCTCTTTTTTGGGGATTATAGTTCAAAAGGTACCAAAGTTGTAAGGAATTTTTGTCTCAAATTGTTTTATTTGGGACATAAAATATTTCATGTACCTATATTAATTTTCTGATGTATATATATTAAAATTTGACATGTTATATCATGGATATACAGATTTTAATTTTATTTATTGTTTCAGTGGATTTAAATATTTAATCTTTCTTACCATTCAATCTACACCCAATTGGTTATGCTTTTATGTTAAAATGACATCGTTTATCGAGATTGTTTATGATTAGGTTTCTAATGATAAAATATTATGATCCATCCCTCAAGACACACATGAATGTTCTTATACCATGTTTATTTCATGAGAATAAATTTTTTCCCATTATTTTTATCCCTATATGAACTCAATAGTTGAAAATAATATTTTTATGAAATAATGTATTTATTTTTCTTTACATTGAAACCCTATTTTATTCCTTATCCATGTATGGGCAAAATGTTTTAAATTTTTTTTATCATTACCCAAATAATTTATTAAATATTTAACCCATTTTTGACTTTTTAGAATTTTATTAAAAGGAATATTCATTTATTTTGACAAAAAAAGATCAATTTGGATTTTAAAAAAATGTGAAAAGAATCATTATTTTAACATGCATGACAAGAACTGAATTTCCCACCTTCATGACCATTATTTTAATTAATTATTATAATTTATTTTTAAAATGTGTTTCTCAAAAAAATTATTTCTAAGATATAATATGAATTTTAGTTTTAAAAATTGATATTAAATGAATATTTTATTTCCACAAGAAATAATACATGTGATCATTAAAAATGATTTTTAATCTTGGATGGAATCCTTTTATGTTACATATAATGTACTAGGGATATTATCCAAGGACAACATTATTATTCACTATCTGGATAATTTATGTGTAGGATGTCAATATTTTAATGAAACCCATTTCTTTTCCACTAGTTAAACCATGATAAAATTCATATGAAACCCATATTTTTTACCTAGTATTACGAATTGATGAAATAAAGAAATGATCATGACATAATCTTATTTAAAATTGGATATGATATGAATAAATGTTTATGAAACACATTTCTTTTCATTTTGAATGCTATAATAAATGTTTCATGATCTTCTGGCACATATATATGTGATTTTCATTATGTGGGGGTGGGCCATATATCTACCTATAATAAATTCGGTAGATATTGATATATCATGAGATAATCATGACATGAATTTGGAGTGAACAATATTAAATAAGGGATTTTATCAACTATGAAGGTCTGGGGTGGTGACATCGACTACTCTGTTGGTTTGGGGAGTGAACCCAATCTATTAAGTATTTTTTTAATTGAGAATTTTCTTCTAATTAAATGACCTTTTATGCTTACCTGTATCCAAAAAATATTTTTCCACTTCCAATACTGTGTTCTCATGGCTCATATTCATTGCTTCCAGTTTCATGTATGTCTTATAAAATTATAATATTTATTACAAGAATCTGTTTATTGTCTATGATTTCTAGGGTGTGGTTTTAAAATGTTAATATCATGTTCTATTATTTTTATGGTAATGTAATTGTCATGAGATCATTAATATCTCCCTGTATTACTTTTTATGATAACATGAGGTCACCCTTTCTTATGTTTAATTTCCATAAGATATAAAGAATGGTCTTATGTTTTCCATAACCTGACCGGATGAGGCTGAAGATAAATCCACCCCATGCATGCATCCATAAGCTAGGGACTAGAGAAATGTTTCTAAAGGCATAACTAATATAGTAGGACATGGGATAAGTTAATTTAAACACAAACACACACACATAATCATATTCAAACAAAATTATAGAGGAATAAAATTAATTACCATAAGATCTCTTGTAAAAATCATGAATGTAATAAACTCTAGGTAATAAAAGATTATGATATCATTATATGAAAAGAAAATATAGAAACAGTAGAAGCCAAACTAAAAAAATTTCTCATGCTGGAAAAAAATTAAAATTAAATATCGAGAGATATTGGCTCCAAATTCCCATTCCATGACCATTATACATATTCAAATGAAATTAGTATCTCTATTATCTTCTATAATGACTACATTCATGTATGTTATATAAATAAGACAATACACATTTGTGAAAATCCTATTCAGGGGAGATTATAAACGTACCAATTATAATGCCTTAAAATTTAAAGGAGCAGTGTTAAGATAATAGATATAAGTACAAATCTCAAACAATAAAAAAAGAGAAATAATAACCAATCAATACGTATATATTCATAAAAAGAGACCCAAAAAAGTGACAATAAGGATATCCATATCACACAAAAGCCTAGGAAAAGAGACCAACATCAATTTTATGAGGTCCATCAATGATTCCCAATATATCATGTGTCCTTTCATAGGACTGACCATGTACAGTTCCCACACTACTCCACCATGTCGCATAGTCGACAGGGAACAATCTATAAGTAGAGGACCCTCACCCTAGTCCATCAGGGGGGTTACACTTAGTGTATGGGGGATTCACACCCACATGTGATAGAGGGTAAAAATCAATTGACATAAGAACCAAACCATATTATAAATGGGGGTAACACTTAGTAGATTAAGGATTTATGCCCTATTATTTTATTGGGAACCACTTAGTAGAATGTGGACCCATTATGAAGTATGATCGAGAGCACCACTAATTAGATATAGGACTTTCACCTAAGTATGTTAGGGGTATCACTAAAAATACAGAGTAACCACACCCTTTTCAAATAGGTTGGTACCACTAAGTATACATATAAACCATTCATATGTCCATTAGGGTTTACCACTCCTTATATAGAGAAAAAGTCCCCTAGTCTGGCATGGGGGGTACCACATTATTGATCCTCCCCAATCAATTTAATCATCGATCATCAAATAAATATGTTCCACACTCATAAAATCACACACCTTATCTCAAATTATATTATTATTTCCACAATCACGTTCTACTCTAAAAATAGTCAGGATAGGCTAATGAAATGCCAAAACATGAGTCCAGAATAAGGATATATGAGTGGTAAATGTTTTATTAAAAAGATGTTTGGGTTCACATCGAGCAAGGGTCCCACACGACATGTGATCCTTCTCTTCTACAAATACATGTCATATTAATTACATATATCTCTACCCATGTGGCACTAAATAGAGTTTAGGTGGAATAAATGATGTGTCTTAGCCACCCGGGGTTGATCCATGTTAACATGTCCATGCCTATGTTGTTTAGTCTATGTCCATGTACATTGGTTGTCTAACTAGCTGTACCTATGTTCTTTTACTCATAGATTACATGTTGGTTTAGTAGCACTGGGTCACATGGCTTATGGGGGCCCAAATGGAGTGTGATACTTGTCATATCATATACACCATAGAATCAAATATTTCATAGGAACTATAAATTTGTTCTATGAATCTATATGGAGTGTAGTCGTGATTTTTCCAAAAATTTAGATCTATTTTGGGTGTTTCTGATACCTTCCCTCCTTTCCAAATGACACTTATAGGATATCATAAATCAAATTATATGGGATTTGTTCATTATTTCAAGCCCTCTATTAGTTCAAAAAATAGTATTTTTCTATTCATAGTGGTTTATCGCAGCCCATGTGTGCCTTTCGTCTATGCTGATCGGTCCCAGATCATATATCCATGAGATTGATCAATTGTATCCTATATCGTATCATGTTATGTCCGAAAATCATGAATCTATTAATCATATGTGAATCCATCATGAATCCAATGGTTTTATTGTTCTTAAACCCACTAGGAATAGTCAAATCATGACCCTATGGTGCAATGATAAAGATGGAGAGGAATGGGTGGGGAAAAAGAACATAGTCCAATGGGTACAACAATAACTATCCAAGGGTTCTTGGAAAAAACATTGAATTGGGGATAACCAATGATTGAAAACATGGAACATGGGATAAATCAAATAAATAACATAAATTCAATCCATGGGTGCATGCAAAGGATACAATCAGATACAAATCAAATACATATACTCGATTATGCTTAATATTTTTAACATAATAAAGAAAATACAAAAAATCATCAGTGAAATCTCGATTTTAATTGATTATTGGTGAGGAATGAAGTCCAAAAAGGTAGAAGATCATTCACATTTGTTGCACCTCAATTCTATATGATCTTGGTGATCATCATCATCCAATCTTAATCCACCAAAATAGAACAATATATTCTCTTCTCAATTGTCCTACGGTTATGTGGCTATCCCTAGAGATTCATCATAATATGATACTTATAGAGGATATATATTTTATGTCTTAGGATGAATTAGTTAAATATATAAATAATTAATTCCATTAACACACCTATCAATAGCCATTTTACCTAATTTTACCAGAACGACACATTTTATTTATGAAACCATGTGCATCTAATATAAAATATATTTAATATTTTTATAAAATTAATTTCGAGAACCCCAAGCTTCATAATCACATGCCACCTCATCACCTTACTCTAAATATATTACTTGATATATTTTAATGACTTATAGTGAAAAAACATGGTATCTACATTATTTCCTCATTCTAGTATTTTGTCACTAAAAAGAAAACACTAAACAAATTATTAGGATATTGAGCCTGCATATATCCCTCCCATTCCCAGGAGCTCTCATGCACCATCTTCATCCCAACAAGATATTCCTCATAGAACTATGTCCATCATAAGGGTGACCTTCAAGGTATCCCAGAAAAGGTCTTGAAAGTTTCCACACTGATAGCCGAGTATTATATATTATTACAATAGAACTATATCAGTGGAAAGTGGTCCCCATAGCTAAAACCAAATAAAAACATGAAATCCCTAAACATATCCTAAATAACATGTTTTTTATGATCAATCATTCAATATATCTAGTGGTTAAAGGACATACTAATCCTCAAAAAGGACTTTATCGACTCATACAGACATATCCTCAATCATTATGTACACCATGCATCATGGATGAAGACAATCATTGAGGGTGCATGATGAATGTTAATGATTTCCCACATATACATCTAAGCATAACACTCCAACAAAATTTTCTCCCTGATAGTAAGGTAGTCTTAGAAATTTATATGTTGTTCAACTATAACTGAGAGATAATCATGGAATCTCACTTTTAGCTGAAGCCCTCTCTTGAATTGTATTGATATGTTTGTACATTTCCAGTCTGTGATCTCAAGAGGCTACAAAAAATGTCTAGAAGCTATTGATCATCCATAACATGCTAATAAGTGATCCACCGAGAGTGAAACTCATCCACGCTATTCCTTATTCTAGCCGACCAAAACTACCATAAGATGTCTATGTACATCTTTCCCACACTAGGATATTCATTTAAAGAAGAAGTGTGAAACTCTCTCATTATCTCCTCCCACATTGTGACTAGGACCACAGTCATTCCCTATAAAAGTATGACATGATTCTCTCCATTATAAAATTCATAAAGTGAATATAATGAGGTTATCTGGTCTTATAATACCTCACAATAAATTTCCTCCAACTAGAAATCTCTCACATACAAGAGGAGCAGAGGATTCAACACCTTCGACTGATGAATATTTTAACCCTCCTCCTCTACTAGGACCAGCTTCCAAGATGCCAACAACTCTGATTCCACAAGTACAAAACGATATTGGGACATCCTACTAAGGGAATTATCCACCAAATTTCATTTTCTAGGATTATAGACAATCTCTATGTCATAGTCATGTAGCAACTCCCACCAACTCATCTGTCTCATGTTCATGTCTATTTATGTGAGGACATACATGAGCCTCTGTTTTCCTATGTAAACAATAAATCACTCTTCCAAAAGGAAGTGGATTTACATCCTCATAGTAAGTACTACCACTTTTTTCACACAAATGGAGACATGAATTGGTCGCCCAATTCATGTTCCAAAAATATATTAAATCAAAAGGAGTAAAATAGAATCTCGAGGTGTAATGAATTTACACCAACCCAAAAGCGAGAGCAAAACAAGGTGATATACCAAAGAAGTTCAAACACATCAAGAAACAAGTGCATCAACTCCAAGCAGGCTGCATGAAGTAATGGACTGTGCTGGAAAGGTCGTGACATAAGAGAAGAGGTCTGTGACATGTGAGAACAGAAGCATTGATCCATGATGATTAGTTATATTGATTATAATCCTTCACCAGCCTCTTATTGAATAGTTGGCGTTTGAAATCATGATAAGCCTCCATAGAAATTTTACCATTTTTAAGACGTTGATAATCCAATTCTTCTCTTTTCACCAATCAAGATTGGAAATTCTCATGCACCACCTCATCACCCCGGTTCGCATACTTCAACACTAGGTCCAAGACTTCTTTCAGTTTAACGTTTGGAGGTGTAATAGGATGAGAAACCTCAAGTTATGAAGGAGCATCTGTATCCATTGATCTGAAGGCCCCAAAGGTGTTCGTACTCCAGTCAACTATGTTCATCGAGGTTGTAGTTGCAGTGCCCTCTTTTTTAAGAGTATCAAGAGACCTCGTGACAATTCTTCATTCTAGTTGAGAGTAGTCCAAATGTTTCCTTGTTTTGTTTGGGATTGGGAATAATGAATCCATCCGCATCCAATATTTGTTTTTTTCCTTTTCGAGAGCTTGATTTGCGAAAGTCTTCCTCAATTTGGTCACCTTTCTTGTCAGCCTCCAGCAAGGAAGTGGTTTGTGCTGAGCATGTGTCCAGATAATATTGAGTAGGTGCATTCTTATCTTCCTTTGTAGTAGGGTCATTCTGAGCCTGATCATTACCAGTATTTTCAACATCTTTCATTTTCTCACTAAAGGGGGCCTTAGTTACAGAGGTTCTAGCAATCACCAATTCTATAAATTCTACCACTACCAACTCTAGGTCATGATTTATGTAGTTCTACTTACGGGGTCTCTACTTCCTTGAACCATATGTGATAATTACCTATCTCTGCATCATTACACATCTAATCCAAGATCCATAGGCATTATAATATACTATGTGCTCCACACCCTCCTTTGGTAGTCTCAAAATAATATCAATTTTCAACCTTAGCCTTAACTCCTATATGGATATATGAGGCTATATAGTATAGGTAAACAGTTTCCCTTTCTATACCAGATATTCAAGTTGCTACAATCCTGAAGAAGTCTTCCAAAAACCTTCTCTATTACCCTAGAAAGAGGAGAAAACATTGTACCTCCCACACACTCTTGGGTGGATCCAATGAATTTACTACATCGATAATCACTGAATATATAGTTAAAACATGATCAGAAATTAAATTCCCTAGAAATTTATCCTCATGGATATAGAATTTACACTCCATGAGTTTACCATTATGCATCAACTCCTTAAGAAAGTCTATGATCATTTTTAAGTGCTGTGAGTGATTCTCTACAAATGTAGAGTATATGAGTAAGTATTCGATGAAGATAAAAACAAACTCGTCAAAAAATTTTGTTTGAAGATATAGGTTAAAAAATCCATAAATATAGATAGGTATTCATTACACTGAAGGGAATCACCAAAAACTCATAGTCTCTTCATTGACACTATAATGCTACCATCGTAATATCGACATCATGAACTCTCAACTGGTTGTAGCCATACCGGAGATCGATCTTCGAGAACAATCTAATACCTCAATGATTATCAAATAGGTATTCAATCCTTGGATTGAGGTACTAATTATCTATCATGAAATTTTTGGGCTGAAAATAATTTACATAATGTAAACAAATCCCATTAACCATTTTCATGAACAACACTGATGCAACCGTGAGAGACAGACTGGGCCTAACAAAACCCTTCTCCTGATGGTCCTCCAGCTACAACCGCAACAACCCATGCATGAAAGAGTTCATATGTTATTCCAAAAAAGATATTAAAGTCTTCCTAGGGTGAAATTTGATGAAAACATCCATCTACATTCTCAAATGTTGTCCCATAACATCCTCTGGATGGACTTCGATATAATACTTCTTGACTGAAAGAATACAAATGACTGTAGATCCCGCTGCACTAAGTCATGAACTCACAAACTAATTGGTGATGGGTTATAGGATCCTATGTGCAAAACCAACTGAATTTTCCCGGATATCACCTTGACCCATAAAGAAGAATATTTCCCCCTCAGTCTGAAGGAATCTCACTAATCTTTTGTGAGAGTCAATTTGGGATGGAATTGTGGAAAATCATTCCACGCCTAAGATGAGGACATAAGGTTTCATAGTGAACCCAATAGGACCCAAGAATAAATATATCCGCCAATCGTACCATAACCCAATATTAATTTACATTGACATTATATCATTTTGGAAGAACATTTCATACATTACTCAAACACACACCCAAATACCATATTAGTTTAATGCCTTTTTAAATGATGAAAAATAAAAAAACTGGTTCATGAAACATATAATTATTCTCCAACCTATTAATTAAAAACTATAACCCTTTTTAGAAATCAAAATTCATCCAATTATTCATATCCTAGGGAAAAGAAATTGTTCAGATGCTCAAAAAGTGTAAATAAGGGAGAGATCAATCAGAACATAATCATAAAGAATATGTACATAAAAAACATTTGAAAATCATATCCAATATATCAAAGATCCTAATATCATTCACACAATAATGTGAGTAAATAATCAAATAACATATTCAATTTGAGAATAACATAAGACATGTAATTATAGAAAAAAAATATAAAATGATTTCCATAGTAGTCAAAGCATCACTTCCAAGGATATATTAGTAGTATGAGTTCATACCCCAAACCATATTGGTAGTCATGGTCCACATCCATGAAGATCGTAGTATTCCAAGTTCACTCCCAAGACTATCTTAACAGACAATGTACATTACTAAAATGAGTTCACTCCCCAATTCAGCCATATCTATCTCATGAGATATAAATATTTACCCAATATATTTTAGTGATATATTGGTCACACCAGTCACAGAATGAAAAAATACATATGTGTTCTACTAGAACAAATATCATTCATTATATCAAAACCAATGGAATAAAATAGGTTTCATAAACATCATTCAATCATAACATAAGCATATAAATGAAATGGGTTTTATAAATATCATTACATCATAAACATAAAACATGTATAGAAATAGTAGAAATGAAATAATTAAATAATATCTCCATTGAAACATACATAACATCAAATAATTTTACCATATATAGAAAATAATATCTAGAGATCAATTGATATCAATTCTTAATAAAAATATCTTTTCTGGTTTGAAGATATTTTATTTTCATAAATATCCATGTAATTTTAAAATAAATAATTTTCTTTGAAAATAACCTTGTATTATTTGAAGGTATTATTAATATCCTTATGTCATAATGATGGTGAAAAAAACTCACTTCCTATGATAAATTTCAAGAAACAATCATTTTGTACTTTTTCTGGAAAATTCAAAAAGTACCTCATTGGGAAAATGATAAAAATATTTAATTAAAACCATCTAGTAAAAATAAAAAATGGGTAAAACTGACTTTAAACATCTATATAATGGTAGTAAAAAAGTTTTTAAAAAATTTTAATATACACATGGACATGAAACATAAATATTCACAAATTGAGATTTAAAATGAAACAATCACAAATATTGATGAGATTGTGATAAAACCTCATCACTTTATAATCATTAGCATCATATTCACCATGAAAGTAAAAAAAACTATATGGATATGGAAATATAAGAAACTTTTGGATAATATGAATAAAATATATACATGTTCGGTATATAAACCACGTAGAGGAAATAAGTTGTGTATATGGAATTTTCCCCATAGAAATAAAAGCGAGACATGAATCACTTACTACAAGAGTATCATTATAATTTTGGACCATGAAAAAGAATAATATCAATTAAAACATTTAATATAATTAAATAAATTAAATTAATGAAATAATATGTCATAGGTTAGTATATACACCTAACAAAATTATCAAGTGATCAATATGGCTTGTATCTCAGAGAAATAACAATTGAGATGAAATTATCTTACATTATGTCTTGACTCTCATTGTACTCCCAATAAAATAATGTGTAATAAATATAAAATTATTTTTATTCAACTGAAATATCATATTTAGGTATAGCATACCATATATGATTCCGTAATTAATTTTTATTACCCAGTTATTTACCGTTCTATGTTAATGAAATGTTTCAAGTAATAACCATTCGTTTATCATACATATTATGACATGTTATTCTTGTTCATGTTACATATATCATGATTCAATTATTTATATAATATAAAAAGTTATTACTATATAATATATATTATTAATATAAATTTGTATAAAATATATATAAATGAAATGGAATACACTGTTCTTAGAGATGATAGTCTATACGTACAAATGAACGTTTTTCTATTTTCGTATCTTATTGAAAGAAAGAAATAAAATGATATATATATATTACTACAATCATTATTTTGTTATATATTTGTTAAATTTTTACTAAACCAAACCTTAATAAATTCCATGAAAAGTGTGGGTGAATCATTTTGGTTTGGGGAGGCAGTAGTCCACACCCCCACAAACGAAGTTATTATATTTACAAAAAATGGAAAGCATGAAGGTATGTTATTTATTATAATTATATATGACTAGATACATCATATATATAATATATATCATATAAAAACAAAATTTACATCATAATTACCACCATTAATGATGTTAATGGAAAAACAAAAAACAATCATTTCGGAAGGTGGTAGTATGTCGTACACACGAATGATAAGTTTGTTACACATTATATGGAAGTGTGTGAATGTGGAGGTCTAAAACATAATATAACATTATATAAATATATTTAGAATACTGAGGGTATTATACAAGAATGAAGTTAAAATAATTTAGGTGGTTCAAGGAATAAATAAAACAAAAATGTTCATTTATGAACACTACATCTTCTTTTGGTATATCCTTTTAATTTTCAAAAAAGAACATCATTGGTTGGATTTATTTCAAAACTAAGGATTCTAGTATGATGGTAAGAATTTTTTTAGCATTATTGGTAGAGTTTGTCAGATCCAATAGTTTTACTGGTGTGATGAAAATAGAATAAGTGGTGTACTTTTATAATATATAAGAGGGGCACTTTTGGATACTCTAAAAATATTATTTGTTAATAAATTAAATTTCAATGAAAACACCCCCATAAGAAAATTTATTCGAATACAATAAGAGATAAATCTGTTATCTCATCAACCAATATATATTAGATAAGTTTCAGAATTATTTTATACCTTATCATTATGATTATCCCTTAGTTAAGACATTATAATTTTAATTATGTTAACAATGTTTTTTATATTAAAAATATGTAATTCTTACATATAAAGTTTAAATTAGTATGTAAATAGAATATTTTAGATATTTCAGACCATTTTTAATCCACTTGACCTTATTTAATATTTTTATTATTTTTAAAATAACTTAATAACATATTAGTTTCATTAAATATCAAAAGTGTCAATTTTAACACTATTCATATCATTGGTTTTAAAAAAAATATCCTAAAATATTACTTAAAAAATCATTTAATACACCTATAATATATCATATTACTATTAATAAATTGGTGGATAACCATAATTATGAAAAATTATATTTATTTTAATATTTATCATAAAATTTAAAAGGCCAATTCATTAATTGAGTAATTACTGTATCATCATTCTGTAATTATTTATTAAAATTATTTTTTCAATAACAATTATATATAAATTTCTATTATATAGATAATCCTTTTATCATTCAGAATAATATAAATAGTTAATCATATCTTATATTTATTCCCATATTAAAAATATAATACTTATTAGAAGTACTCTTTGTTTTTAATAATATCTATATCATTTCCATGGAATAGAATCCATTAAATACTTCAATTTAGATCCTTATGTAATAAATTTAGAATTTAATTCATCCATAAACAATTTTTAATATGTTGTGGTTGTTTTCAAATATTCATAATATTATTTTTACCCTTAATTACCATATATAAACTTAACTATGGTAAAAAAAATTACAAAAGTTTCTATTCATATTATCAAAAAATAAAAGGGACCCATTTATTAAATTTATAATTTATGATTCCAAATATGTAATCCATTTTTCATAATTTAAAATGGAATATTTTTAGAAATTAATTAAAAATTAATCCCATTGACCGATCGAGATAGTGGTGTTTAAATGTAAAAAACATCCAAAAGATTGACATGTTTTTATATCCAAAGAAAATTTGTAATGATTACAATGAATTATGTTGGATTAAATGATAAAAACATGATCTAAATATAATTTAAACCAAAATATATATATAATTATTTAATATAAATTATTTAAATGTAAAATATATTTTCAATTAAATTTTATTATTTTTCTATATTCAGGAAAACATGGAACTTATAAAAACAATTATTAAATATTTAAACAAAGTAAATATTGGTATCCATATTTCAAATAAAATTTTATATTTTTTCATATAAAAATAATAAAAGTATCAATAATTAGATTCAAAATGGGTTCTCCATTAAAATTTTTATAAACTAACTTTATAGAAAGTACCACTTTTATGTATAAAATTAGATTAGTTTTTTTATAATGTATATAAAACACAAAAATGAATGTTAAAAATGAAATTGAATATATATATATATATGTCACATTAATATTATCGAATAAGATTTATTTGATTATTTATTGGTATAAAACACACTTGTGCATATTTAAAAATAATAATAAATAATTCCTTTTATTTTTTAAAAAACGTTTTACATTCATTAAAAATTTATATGTAAACAATAATTTCATAATTTATTTAATCCTATTTATACATTCCATTCTATTTTATAGGTTATAATTCCCTTGTTTAAATAAGTTTAGAAATAAAATAATGTTTCAAAGAAACTCAATGTTTTGTGTAACATAAGCTAAGTCGATGTTGTATATCATGCATGACATCAATGAAATAAAATTATTTTAAAAAATATATCTCATAAGAATCTTAGGGTGTTTCATTATGATTTATGAAACTACCAGAATATAATGGATATCAAGGAAAGAATTAACCATAAGAACCTCTTGGAATAGTTTTTTGGCTATATCCACAACTGGGAGCCCCATCTCTCACACCAGGAGTAAAGAGATAAAGGAATGACTCACACATATGTCTAATATTTATGAATCCAGATTCTAATAAACATATACGGTACCTCTAATCATATTTTTTCATGTTGGGTTATATACCTCCATAGACTTCATCTACCCACAACCCAACCCACCATCTTCCTGAACCTGATGTGGGCCACCAGATGGTTGTGGTTGAAGGATCTCATAACATCATCAACCACCTATAGCTCCAACTCTCGGATCCCCGCAAACTCCTCCTCTAGCTTCACCTCCCTAGAGACCACCCTAACCTTGCATAATAGATCTATGATCATATATATTCCTCTACTATAGTGGTCCATCATCTATATTTTCTTCCTTTCTTAGCATTTCGGTTCTTGAAATTACATTCCATGTGACCTTTCTAGTCACATGCATATAACTACCCCACATAGGGATACCTTGGTCCCCTGCACGGTCCCTATTGCATATGACCGTGTGTCGGAGTATGGTCACGGGGAAGTCTCATACACCAAGATCCCACTATATGACACATGTTATCTAATGCAAATGATGTATCCCCTTGATTCATATAGCTAGATCTGACTACATGGTGTCCCTCTAATAAGAACCTCTCCCTCACCAATATCCACTACAACAGTCCAATATATGTTTAAATTCATATGGGTACCACAGTAGCATGGATATAACATCATAAAAACTACTCAATATTATGGTATTTTAAGTATCCATCACCAATTATATTGAGGGAGTGCCCTTTAAGGTCGGTGGACATCATAACATACTCAGCAATTGAAATCCCTCCATGATACAACACTAGAATATATTGAATCAGAATTAAGTGAAATCAACAGGGGAAATACTTCTCATGAAATAGATATTGGATGTATATCCATGAGAGTGTTGACTCCTCATAAATCCACATAACTATGCTCCACTAGTGTTTAGATATTCCATAGAAAATAATGGCTGCTAGCACAACCAACAGATCAGTCAATTGGTGGATAAGCCTAAAAACATCAATCAATGACTCTATCCAATCCTCCATTTTCAAGATATATGGATCACTATGGAACATTTAATCATGTAGTACATAAATCCTATGTGCATCCTCAACTTGATCCTCTTGTATTATATTATTTTCAATAGGTGGTGGTATTTCTACCTATCCACCATGAAGAAGGACCTTGTGGGATGGACCTTAAACTGAGGATTTGTCACTCATCAGATCATCGTCAAATCCTAAATTGGTAGCTTTATTGGATATATTTTTGGAGACATATTGATATTTATTCAATATGTACAATGGTCATATGTGCATATATATAAGTGGATATGAATCAAGAAGGATAGTCATCGACTCAATCCTATATAATTCAAGTACCAATGTTATATGTATCAAATTTCTTACTATAATGAGTCAACAAGAATGTGGTCAATGTAAAAATATATTGATATGTTGGCCACCCAACCAACAGTGAGTTCTTTACCCTAAGAGCTGTACTTTAGACACTTTGAATATGTTTCACTAAGTCTTAAAAAATACTTATAAATGGAAAAATAAAAACACCATCCCATGGAATGAGCCACCTCTGATACCAATCTATAATGACAAGACCCCATGGGGATCGAGATACAACTTACCCAAGCCTGCATCCCAAGGATAGGGGTTGGAGACAAGTGCCTAATGAGATAACTAATTTGGGAGTCCTTTCCATAATTACATATATTCATAGACACAACCATCTCCATACAGAAGAAGATATGAATAAAAGAAAATAAAATATCATCTGGAGTAATAGTCATGCATGTCACAACCTCTAGATAATATAAGTGTATTAAATCATAATTTAAAATACAAAAAGTTGAAAAAAATAGATTCCCAACAAAAAAAGGTCTCAAACAAACAATAAGTGGAAAAGTAATCCCATCTCTAGATCTACAAGTCCAAACCACCACATGCAGTCAAATGCACCCGGTATCCCTATGATCCTCTATAATTTCCTTTGACCTATCCATCTTCTTTATAACAAATGACATTTGATGTAAAAGCTCATACATGGGTGAGTATATACATGCTGAGTAGGATTCTTAGAATGCTTAAGTTAAAGCAGTAAGAGACATAAAAGAAGTAGAAAACTCAATACATAACAAGAGATAAACTACAACCAGTCAATACAGATATGTTCTCATAAAAGAAACCCATATGAGAGGGAAATGGGATCTAAATCTCATATCCAATATTAGGAAATGATTCTTCCATTAGTCCCAACATGCCAATCAATGATTCCCATCATCCCATGTGTTTGTAGATTAGACTAAATGTGTGGACGACTCACACCTCGACACCATGACTCATAATTAAGGGGGGAAATATCTTAGTAGAGGAACACACTATATTCCATTAGGAGGTACCACTTTGGGTAATAAGTACCCACTCTCTAGTTTGGTAGGGGTACCACTCAGAAGATAGTGTACTCACTTCTTAGTGTGATAAGGGGTACCACTCAATAGATAGGGTAACCATTCCCTAATAAATTAGGGGGTACCACTAAGATGATAGTTGAACCACACTATAGTGTGATAGGGTGACTCTTAGAAGATAGAGTACCCACACCCTTTTCCATCAGGGGGATACCACATAGTAGATAGAGGATAGGAACCCTAGTATGTTAGGGCATACTACTCAATAGATAGAGGACCGACACCCTAGTCCTTCAGGGGTACTACTCAATATATAAGGTAAATATATCCTAATATATCAGGGTTACCAATAACTAGATAGTGGACCCAAACTATAGTTCGATAGGGTGGTACCTCTCTAATAATCATTAACAATCACTTCAATCATTGAGCACTAAATAAATAATAATCTCACTCAAAACAACTTTTATCATATCTCAAAATCCACCATGAATGAAACCATTGTCTTCTACATGGAAAACCACTCACTATGGGATAATAAAATGATCAAATGTGATCCCAAACAGACGATATAAAATAGTTTTATGTTTCCTAAAAAATTTGGTAAGGGTACACGACGTGCAAGGGACCGACACAACATGTAGTCCCGCAATGATGCTTGGGGGTGTCTTATATAGTACATGGATCTCTTCCCATGTGTATATAAATTGATTGTATATGGACTACATAATTTTTCTGAGACAATTGGGACCATGCCATGTTCTCGGTCCCATGCATGTTTCATTTAGGCCAGGTCTATGTACACTGGTAATGTTCATGGCCGTTCCCATGCAAGTGTACTCCAGGAGTTCACATTAGGTTTGTCACAATGAGTCACATTGTGTATGGAATTACCACATAGTGTTGGAAACATATTAATCTCTTGTAAACCCTCACACCATAGATTTTCAAGGAACACTCCATGTGTTTATTCAAAAAACATGATGTGTAGTAATGATTTTTCTTGAAAATCAGATCTATTCCACATGTCTCTATTCCATGATTTCTACATCGAATCATAAATACATGTTACCAAAAATCAAAGTGGAATTATTCTATTCATTCATTCTTTCCATCTGGTGGCTAGAAATCACTCTCCCATGATCCATGGTGGTTTTTCTCTCACCCAGCATGCCTCTAATCCGTTCCAATTAGTCAAGGATCACAAATTCACAAGATTCATCAACCGTATCCTCCAAAGTATCATGTTACATCCCCAAATCATCAATCAATTCATATCATGAGAATATATCGTGAATATGGGGGTTCGATCATTTTCAAACCTACTAGATAATTTTTGAATTGCGACATCATGTACTAATGATGAAGAAGGTGGAGAATGAGAGGGGAAAAGAAAAAAAACCAAGGTGAAAAATCACTGGAAATGCATTATTTTCCAATGAATTAAATTACTGATAGATGGGCTGAGAGAAAATTTTTCACTGGGTAAATCAGTTAAATAACATAAATCGTATACTTGGGAACATTAAATGGATACCACTAAACTCAGATCAAAGAAATAGATTTTATTTTTCTCAATCATTTAATCATAATTGTTAAATTCACAAATGAAGATCTTTTTCATTTGTTGTGCCTCAATTCTCCTCAATCTGGGAGTTTTTGATTGTCATATCTATATCTTCCATCATAGAATGGTGTATTCTCCCCTATTGTTTCTGGGGTTATGTTGTAATCCCTAGAAATTGTCCAAAATTTTCTTCTTATATATGATTTAGATCATAGCTTATTTAATGAATTAATTAAATAATTTATTCATTCATTCAATGAATGTAACCACGAATAAGCGTTTTATTGTAACATCTGACACTGACCCATTTTCTTTAAAAAACTTTCCACATGAAATGTAAAATATATTTAATATTTCTATAAAATTAATTCTGGGCACTCCGAGCCTTGAAATCGCACATCATCTAAGCTCTAGGATCCCAAAAATATTCCTTGATATATTTCGATGTCTTACACGGAAAAAATAAAGTCTCTTTTATTTATGAAATATAATAGAAACGTGATAGTTATGGAAAGATTAGTGGGAGATTTCATATCTCACTTATCACTACTTATTTATGTGTCTATGTTTTCAAATATAGATGACCTAAATGATTATGATGTGTATAATTATATTAGTTTATAATACATTTTTATACATTATTTTTCTATTATATGTTTTGGGAATTTACACACCTTGTAGTCCATTCTCTTGTACCTTCCCACGGTGGAGGTGCACTAAGGTCCTTGTGAATCTTTTGTAGATACATTTAGCTCCATATCCACTAGACATTCAGAACACTAGAGGTTTGCAAGATGGGGGGACTAAATAGATACCATTGATGTTTAAATTCACCTCATTGACCAACACGAATATAGGATGGTGAATTTGGAAGTTCTCATGCTATAGGAACCCTTCTGGTGATTGTTTGGTGTGTTAATACAAGCTATAAGATTTATGGGTCTCACCTAAGAGGCCATCGAGGATCTTTTATAAAGGTAATTACATCCTAGTACACTGAATATAGACCAATCACAGTAGTTCACGAAGCTATTGTGTGGATCCCTAATTGTATTTTCATTGTCTGATCATGTCATTGAATTATTTCACTTTTCACATCTATTGGATGGAAATTAGGATCAAAATGACAGGATGATAGCGATCAGACATTGCCACCATATTAGGTGGTATTTCATAAATATGAACCTAATAACATACCTAGAGGTTCTATGTGACGTATTAACTATTTGTGAGCATATATATAAGGATCATGCAATTGATATTCTCCAACATCTTAGTACTCATGTTGGTGGACCTCAAACTGTTTTGATGTGTTTCACTATTAACAGAAATAAGAGAAAGACCATGGATGTGTAGCCGAGTACTGGTAAAAAATATGACCATAATATGGACTCTTTATATGCCTCAATTGTATTTCCCAACATATTTAACTATAGTAATGTTAGATATTATCGAAAGAAATTCAGCGCCTCAAATAAAGTTTTAAAATTGTGGCAATATTGGTAATCTCAGATAAGTCTTCTCCAGTGCTTTGAGGCAGATTTTTGATGGTGTACTTGATATATATAAGTTTAAACCTCGGTTTTTTCCAATTTCAATAATTATAAGATTATATAATGTTGAATTGGGAAAGTCATGAACCATAGGGTAAGGTTCATGGACCTATGGAAGGTTGTGTTTATGTGGTGGATCATACTCTAGCATATGGGGTTGAAGGGCTGTCTACTTTTCATGGTATGGTATGGATTACTTTCTAGTTTTCCATAGAACTATTTAACAATAATGCTTAAAATTATTTCATATCTACCCAAAATATTATTGGAAAAGACATATTTTTTGATTTATCTTCTAATTTTCATTCCATCGATACATTTTTTGGAATGAACGTAGAACATCATCATAAATTCCAATAGTGACATATAGTTATGTATAGTTTTAGAAATTTATTGGACATAACGATTACTAATATGATAATATTAGATTTTTTTTTTGGAATTGACTATTTGTATAGATTTTGATCTCACTTTAACTACAATTGAAGAAGGGTATCATTTACATATCGAAAGGGAATGAATATCATGATGGCTAGTGAGTGGGAGATGGGAGAAGGTATTGGGAATCTAGAAATCATCCGACTTGGAACTAATATAGAAAATATTTTAGTATTGGATATTTCATTAGGATCTATAGTAGCCCATTCATTTTCATCTCATTATGGATCTCCTTTTGGATATCTTCCCAGATGTATTGATAAAGACTCTTCTTAATAAAAGTGTTGAGTTCAATATAGAACTCAGTCTAAGTGTGAAAAATATATTGATACCCCTTTATCATATGGAATTAATCTATTTAAAGGATATCATGGAACATAATGGGGACTTTTATGAAAATGGATTTATTATGATGAATACTTCATTGTGGGGTGCACCTATGTTGTTTTCCAAGATGGTGGATAATAGTATTTTACACTGCATTGACTACTAGAACATAAATTAGGTGATAGTGAAAAATATATATACTTTACCTATGATAAATGATATATTTTTTTAGTGATAGGGATTGTTGTGGTTATCTATGGTTAATCTTCCATTGGGATATCACCAGTTTCAGGATAGAGTGGATGAAAACCTTAGTAGATATGAGATATATTACAACTGTATAATACGTTTTAGAATCATGAAAAATCCATAACTATTCATGTCTCTCACGAAGAATATGTTCCTACAATAACTTCACTGATTCATTATTGGCATTATTTAAACCAATCAAAGAGTATATTTTTAATTAAAAATGTTTAATGCTTTAGAAATGTGGTTTCTACGACCAGTATGTCAGTGAAACCAGATAATGCTTAGGTTGTTATGTGCTAAACATGTCCTCAGAATGTGTTTTGAGAGTAGATGTTTTATATGTTTTTCTGGATAATAGTGGTATTTTATTTAGAATTTTTCCATTTATCAATGCCCATTAAATTTTTTAAAAAATAATGTTGTGATGTTTTAGTGGTCAGACCAGTGAAAAGTGGATTTTGATGAGCTCAAGTAAAGGTTTATTTTATATACTATGTTGGTTCTCCCCAATCAAGGGATTGGTTATTCCATATACTGTGATGCATCAGGATTTGGATTTGGGAAAGTATTAATGCTAAGGAAGTGTGAAGTAGCTTATGTATTACTTCAACTATGACCCCATGAGCTAAACTGACATACCTATTACATGGAGCTAGATGTTATGGTACATTAGTTGAATTGTTACTATAAATATCTATTCAATGAATGGTTTCTTGTCTACATGGACCACAATATCCTCTATTGTATATTCACACATCGGGACCCAATTTTGGGGTAGAATCACATGGAAGAGAATCTGTAGATGATTGACATGGAGATAGTCTATGAACCTGGTAACTATAGAGGTTTTCATGAACAAACCTAAAAATACATGTACATTGATACTCAAGATGAATTTTACATGACCCAAATGGTGTTCCTAAACCCCATGGTTTGGTGAATAGCACAAGGTTATCAATAAATGGCCAATGGTAAGGATTTTAACCAAGAATAAATAATCAATATAAATGAAAATGGATGATAAATCAATTAACTATTAGTATTCCAAACACTAATCAAGGAAAAAAATACACACAAATCTCGATAAAGATCAAAAAGTAAAACATCATCCAAAAGAAAGCACTAAATCCATCCAATAATCCTTTATTGTAATGTTAACAATGTATTATTAAACCAATGAACATATTTATGAGCAATAATAATGATTATGTTAACCAAATATTTTAATGTGTAAAATTATTGACATTTTTTTTATTGTTGAATTATAATGCATGATGAATATGTATTGAAATTCTACATCTATCATTAAAAGGATTACCATATTTTATTCATTACAAGTTTCCTTATATAATTTACAGAAATTACTTGTTTACTATTTTGATGAATGCATTGGACTTTACCAAGTGATGTGTGGGGAAAAAATATAATTCCCTTTGAGGAATCCACATGTCTAATTAGATGCAACATGTTGGATTTTAATTTAAGCATATTATTATAATAAGATAATGTATTATCAAACGTCCTTGAAAGGAGGTTTTTGAAGTCTGACACATTGTGTTCCATCAATATGAGTTTAGTATTATTGATATCAATGTAATAATTTATTATCATGGATATAAAATGATCTCAGTTTCAAGATGATTATGGGATCATGTTTATAACATATTCCTTTAATCATATCTATTCCATGAATATTCTATGATTACTTTAGTGGTATACTTTCCCTTATTAAGAATTTGAGCTCCCCACGAGTTATGATTCCATTTTCCCAGGGAATATAGAAAAATAAAATTGAATATAGAACATGTGGATGAATATTTGGGAGATGTGGATTAATTTTCAAAAATTAAGTAGTTGTATATATATAATGAAAAAGTTTCCATTAGATGAGAAACACTTGGGATTTAATATTATGTATTTTTTCTAAATTCACTAATTTACTAATCCAAAAATGATTCTTGAGATGTAAGAGTTGAAATAATATTTTTTTCATTTAGTGATATTGGATGGTTATATCTTGGATTTTATATGTGTTTTGAATGTCAGTTAGTAAATTATGTGTATTTGGATTGAGATCCTGGAGAGCGGGTCTGAGATGTCACATTGTGGATTATCCCACCTCATAAAATATTCCCATTTGAGTTGGATCCATATATATTCATCTTAAAGTCAACTTTCACCATGGTCAACCCAACCTAGTGGACATCTAGAGGGATAAAAGAAACGATATATCTTTCCCTTTGTAATTTTCATAGATTTAAGAGGTACCAATGATTCCTTTGGAACTCCATATTTAGGAATATATCATTGATTAGTGGGAGAGTGATCAACTAAATATGAGAGTTTTTAGTAATCAAATTATTTTTCCCATTGTGATTTTAAGCCTCCTAATTCACCATAAAGACCCTTAAAGACCAATCTCCATAGAGCCCAACTTCAGGAAAACTATAGCTGGGATTATGAAATAAATCATCAATAATAGTGACAGGTGATTAAACCCTAGAAGGAATTCAAGGTTTCTACAAACAATATGATATATATACTATGGATAGTCATTTTCAAGGAATACATGATCCTTCATCCCCACCTTGTTCACTATGCAATAGAAACACATAGAGGCTAAAAAAATGTCACCCCACTGAATCATTTTATGCATGGGTATATACTTATTATGAACTCGTCAGAAATGTATGTATATAATCACACATATAAAAGTGTCATACCGGATCTCTACCCATTGTTCAATGCTAGTTAAAAGTACCTTCAAATGAGAAAATATTTTATATCGAATAAAACAATTAAAGACACAACAATCTATATCATTGATCATGTTAATGTTTTTATAAATCTCTATATTTTCATTATCTATAATAATCAATGATAATGAGTGGTGAATTAAAACCAATTTTATGGAAATGAAATAGATTACTAGAAAATGAAATAATGGAAATATCCATCTTAGTTTTCTTTCTATAAAATGGTTTCCCTTCCCCCAATGATCCACCATGTATTGTCCAAGAATGATTGAAAAAATTCAATGATATTATAGAAATAAAAGTATCCAGTGATTTTGTTATTAAAAATCATGTAAATAGGTAACCCATAACTTCTATTGGTAATGTGAGCCTGAACAGAGTTACCCTTAATGAAATCCTAATCATACTTCATCTTCATGTAATTTTTGTTATTCATTTTTCAATGGATGTTAATTCATCATTATTTTCAATGTTTGGAAATCATCCTCTATGTTTCCCAGTCAAATTTATTCTCTAGGTGATCACACCAATGATACCTAGGAAGGATCCATTCACTGTATTTTATTGTTCATTTGGGATTGATAAATCTAATATTTTGAAATGGGTTTGTGGTCTAGATATTGTTTAATTCCAAAAATCTTCAATTCAATGTCCAAAATCTATTATTCTAATAGAGGATATGACCAAAAATATTGTGAAAAAACATGTCAAATCTGTTCATAGAGATTTTCCCATTATAGATTGAGGCCTCAAGGTGGTCTAGTGGAAATTACATCATGGAAAATCAATGAAAATGTTTAATAGTTTTTCCCACATACACAATAATTTTGAGGAATTATAAATGAATTTTTTTTGGAACAACTATATTTTATGTCTTTATATACTATACTTGAAAAGTTATTCACTCTATGATTTTATTGACATATACCTAATATTGATAAAGATAATTTATTATCAATAAACATAAGATGAGAGATACATGGTTTCCTTTGTCGAACTATAAAATCATTGACCTCCCCACTCTGAACATCATTTAGAAGATCATTAAATAATCAATCCTAGTTAATAATGAAAAATATAAAATACAGAGATCCATCATTCCTATGAATTTACATAAACTTATAGAAACTAAATTGGTTACCTATCATAGCTAAAAATAAACTAGATTGATGAGTAACACTATAATTTTGAGTTCGTAGAACCAGTAATAAGTCTTACTATTGTATGGATCATAGGGTGAAGTTACACTCCAATTTGACATATGATGTCTCTATATCAATATTCATAAATATATTTATTCCATGTACATTATTATATATTTTAGAGACACTTTAATGGGACAAAAAACTAAAAACAAAGATTTAAATCATTTTAATTAATCCATGTTGTACCTATAAAACAAATACTGGATGTATGGGTGATAGTCTCTCCATCGGTAACATTTAATGAATTTTATACATAAAATAACACTATATAATTCTATTAAAATGATGAAAATAAAGAGGGAGGGTACCTTTTTGTATAGGATCCAATAAATTAGAATATACCTTAATAGGTAGGGATCAATCACTAAATAAATCATACTAAGAATAAATGATTTCCTTCATTGTAATGACCCACATTGTTAAGGGTTGTTGATTCTAGATAGTTTTTTCATTTGTTCTGAAGTATGGGGTGATTAGAATATTTGGATTAATATTAGATAACTAAGTTTTTTTACATCTATATGAGTTGTATTTTAACGTGACTAGATGGTCTGGGAGTTCTATTAAGGCATTTTACCATGGATTGATCATGTTTTGAATTGAAACAGTGACACAATTCACAATAGAATCTAGAGCCTTGTGAAATATCCCAATAGATCATGCACCCCCATCAACCATCCATTGGGGGTGCAGTAGGAGGCCATTGGAGCACCTAGAAATATCTATATGTTAACTAGGTACCCAATAGACTTAGGTAGAGAATTTTTCATTATAGAGTAATGGGATATTTTCCATACCCCTAATATCACCCTCACTCAGGTGTATTAAACATTTTCAAGACAAATCAGTAATGGTAGATACCATCAACCATCTCCACTTCCCCAATTAATCCTATGTGCTGATGAAATAATGATATCCTTTCATCACTCCAAGATAGGGTAGTTTTATTACTGATTATTCATTTAAATTTTCTCACTCTTGTATCCATTAAATTTTGGTGACCTAACGATATGTTCTTCTTATATATCAGTAAATCATGGAGAAATATGAAAAATACAGTGAGGATTGGTTTTGTGGTTTTCTATGGATATAGAAAAAGGGGTCTTATTTTCAATTTCAATCTATTTCATTAAAGGAATTACTCTATGTGAATTGTCTTAGGTATTACACTGAATTTCCATAGAAATTATGATAGATTAGGTATTATTTATTGAATATATTTTTCATAAGAATGAAAAAATCCTTCCAAGGGTCATTAGTGTTTGACTTATCAAGGCTCCATCTAGGATGTATACATGATGATTATTCTATGGTTACACCTCACTGGATAAAGTTTAATAATTTTCTATAAATGTTTATAATTAATTTATGATGTCATGGAATGTGGGATAGAGGATTTCAGTGATAGTGGGGTTGGGTAGGAACTTTTATTGAAATTTTGGAAAATGTTTATGGATTGTAATTTCCCTTGAGGTATATAAAACCTTTAATAATAAAAAGAATTGTGTGTCTACATGTTAATTTAATGAGTGTCCCTCATTCTAGTACTAATTGTTTTTAAAACTGGTCATGTGTGTTAAAAAATAATCGATATGTTTTGGTTATGCCATTGAATAGTGACTTGAGTGTCTAATGCATGAGTTAGAGATTGATATATTCCAATTATTTATGCCTCCAAATGAAAAAATCTAAAGAATTTTAGAAGACACATTGATGTTTTCTTATCCTTGATGATGTGTTTTTTTCAGCATGTCAGTGATACCTTGAGAGTTACTGTGGGAAATTTTATGTGGTTATCCCTTGAGGAATGTAATAGAGTCTATTGTCTTTGGGAGTTACATGGAAAAATCTATATGAGTGTATACATATATTATAACATTTTGGGTGAAGTAAGTGGGATGATTATAATGGAACTAGTGGGTCCGGTTATGCACCTTGTCATACATCAAACATATTATTCGGATGTAAAGGTATATAATAACCCATGGAAATTCATAATGGACCTTAGTGATTTTGACGTGGGTGAATGGGATACCCGACATGTCGGACTCCCTAGTAGGGGAACTAGTTCATGAGATGATCATTGGGGTTTGATGGAATTCATGTGTGGATTTCCTAGTATTGAGAGAGGTATGATCATTTGGTATTTATGAGATTAATATGATATAAACATGTAACATGAATAGAATTAATTATGTAATTGAAGATGACATGGGTACAAGTGAAATAATAGGAATATTAAACATGAAAAAATTTATTGTGAAATTAAATAATTAACAAAATACATTATTAATAAAGATAAACATTTTACATGACAAGTTGGATTCATTCTAAGGGCCCCATTACCATAAAACATCGTAAAAAATATTTTAGAGATTTGTTTTCAAAATAATTTTCTTCAATGAAAATTTTATTAAAATTATTTTATGTATAAATTTAATTTCAAATAAATAAATAATTAATAACATATTAGGTAATTTTTTTATATTTTTATTATAATTTTTCAGAAGAAATGTTTTTATGTATTTCATATGAAATATTTTGACTTTCCTTACAAAGGTTAATGGAATGTTCTATTTTAAGAGATATGTCTTGAAAAAAAATCCCACAGTTTTTGTATTATTTGTTATGAATATTCATATACAAGACAACATGATTTTAAAATTAATATCATAGTCCCTCTAATCATTAAATATTTCATTTTTCAGAATATATTAAATGAAGATAATTTTCGAAAAAAATAACGAAGAATGTGCTTTGATTTGAGGTTTAAATTAGTATATAAAAAGTTTAATAATTAAAATTTCAAGAATAAAAATATATCAATCATTATATATTACTTGAAATTTATAGATGATTATGGGTGAGATTGATATAGCTGATAAGATGGGTGATCTTGATATATTTTGTATTAAGGGTGATCTCGATAAATCCCTGCAATGGTTTGAGTAATGGTCATTTTCATCATGGGAAATAAAAAGGGAGTTAACGAGTCAGTTTTCTCAAATGGATTTCACTCGGCTCTAGTTATTTATCACAAGATTAAACCCAAATTATGAATATAATTCTCTGTAATTAATAATAGTCTTTAAGTTTTTTCATTAAGGGTCTAAAAGGTTCTCTTCAATCAATAATTATTTCTAAAAGATGGTATTATTTATTATATTCACTCAGTGAATAATGTGAATGGGTCCAATGTTTTTTGAATTTTCAAGTTTTTTAAAAGAATAATTGATATCATTTAATTATATCATTATATGATCTTTCTATACTCATCCCATGTTTTCTAAATTTTTTCATAGGGTATAAGGATGATTAGGAAAAATGATGAAATCTTGTTGATAGTCGTGAATATATTCCATGAAAATAAAATGTGTATTATTTTAAAAAATTTATAATGTGGGAAAAATGGATACTAAGTTGAATTTCCCCTATTGTAATATGTGGGTTTTATATATAGTTATGATGATATTATTGTCTAAAAATATAAACAATAAAATTCATCAGGAATGTAAGAATGTGAATTATTTTTTAAAAACTAAATAATATGTAATATTTTAAAACTAGGTCCTTATATTTAAATCATATAAAAATTTTAGATGACATTAAATATTAGTATAATGTTAATAGAATATGTTTGATAGATTATAATTTATTTTTAAGTTGTATGATATATAATTCAATTATTACAATCTTTCTTCATCTAATAAATGTCAATTTAAAATGGTTTTTTAGGAGTGGATATTGGTAAAATGAAGTAGAAAGATATCATGAGGAAAATATCCATCCAAATTAGTACTCTGGAATGGTTTGAATTATAAATAAGCAATTTGTTAAAATAATGGCATAGTTTAAGGAAGATATAAACAGTGGTGGATTCTATATAAGAGAGAACCAAGATTTATCAATGAGGCACAAGTTGATTGTTATGAATTACATGAAACATCTACTGCCATATTTCTACGGAACATCAGATCCATTGGTCGATTAAGGATAGATCACTACTCTGGAAATGATATTTGAATTCATATGATTTATTGAACATAATAATGTAACTATTTTTAATTACTAATTTGAAGTAGAATAATACTAGTGGTGGTCATTTATTATGAATCCCACCAAGAGAGATGAACTTAATTCCATGGAATTAGATAAATTTAAGAATATTTTCTTAGAGAAAGACTTCCATGAGGTTTTTGACCTAGAATAGAAAAAATATTCTTCTAATTGAGGAAAGAGATGGTCTATTGAGTATCCATTTATGAATAAATATTTCTAATATTAGATATTTATGGGATGAGTTTTATTCAAGGTTTTGAAATTAAAATACACATTTTTTTCTGAGGATTGATATAGTGTTTATGAACATAATTGGCCTCCTAAAAATTTAAATTTTATTGGACAATTTTTCATTATTTTGAGAATTTTGAAATGTCTTTATCTGAAAATTATGTTCCTCATGATGAAATTTGTAAGAAGTGGTCAGGGTGGAAAGCAATGTAGAAGACGAAGATTATAAAATTTTGGGTAAGACTCAAATATCAAGCAACTGTATTAAAATAAATTATGTGGAATGTTTGATAGGATTTGAAAATATTTATTAGTGTTGAATGTTTGGATATATGGCTCATGAATATAGATTAAAGAGTCATAATAACTCCATGAATATAATAATAGATAGCCATCCATCAATGAGAAGCTTTAATTATAGTGATTTTGGGAATTATGGTAAAATATTTCCAATGTTAGATACTAATGGTGGAAAATATTCAAATTGAAAAAAAAATGTGTGGAAAATTCATGTTTTACTACTACAGTTGATGATGGTTTTTCTAATGAACTGGTGATAGGTATATTACTTGTTTATTTGAAATATTCTATTGATTTTTTGACTCTATATCATTATATTCTATAATTTTAATGAAATTTTAATGTAAAATGGAAATATCACCTTATAAAAATATGATAGAAATTTTTGTAGAAAGTCTTTATAGAATTATTAAAGCAACCCATATTTTTTGGAATATTCATGTTATTATCCTTGGAATCGTATTTCTTAAAACCCCATTTTGAATATCCCTTACAAGAGTTTAATGTTATTCTAGGTATGTATTGGATTTTATTTTATAATTCTTTGATTTTTTAATGATATAAAACATATATTCAATGATTTAAAAAATTTGATAACATATTTTCCATCCTTATTATGTTAAAAAAATTATTAATGAAACTAACAGTTCAACATATTTAGTATGTGATAATGTAATGAAATCTCTGGGAATCATCTCCAACATTAAAAACACATTTAAGGGGATCCCAATTTTGAAAATATTATAAAAGTGCTATCTTAGGTTCCCTTTGAAGCCATACAGTCTATAACTTTATTACCCTCATGCCATGTGTAAAGAAACTAAACTTGTATATTATGGCTCTTTTACCTTTGGATGTAGTAGGAAATGGACAATGGGATGGTTATATTTTTATGGAGGGAATTTTGGATAAACTAAGAATTTTTTTAATCATGGAAATTGTGAAATTTTAGTTAATGATTTTCCCAATCCCATTGAGAATAGAAGTGTCCCCTCCATGAGTGAATCACCATGATCATATAATCTATTGATGGAATCCACATCCAAACATTTATATTTTTTCAAAAAACCTCCACTATCAAAACTTTAATTCATTTGAGATTAAAAAAATCCATCATAGTTGAGTTTGGGCTACTTCTAGGATGGTAATAGCATGATTATCATCCCTAGAAATGCATCCTACGAGTTGATGGAAAGGATCACCTGAAAAGAATAACCATGTTCAAGGTGGGTTCATTATCTAATTTCATTATGAGTTAACCCAGGTCCACCACTAAACGTATGAAGAAGACCTACATTGATAGTATTGAGATGGGGATTCCATTAAAGTGGAAATTTTTAGAGTTTTTTTATATGAGGAAACATCCAGCAGCCAAAAGGATCAGCCACACCTTCCGCTCTAGGATATTTCTTCCCAAGCCATAGAATGAGTAATTTAAAAAAATTATATCTAATTTTCTCCTATGTAATTTTCTTAGTGAGATCACAAAATATGATCCCCACAACATCAACTAACTCTCTATCAAAAAAAACATGATCAGACATTTCCTCCTTGGAACATCAACTACATAATCATTTTATTAAATGTTTAATCCCCTTATTCCTACTAAATTTTTCCATTGAGATATAATCATTCTATATAATACAAATAACAAATTAATTTTTATAAGGTTCTTTATTAAATTATATATATCCTCTTGATTTATCATATTCTAGGTTTTCATATAGGTTGTTTTGATAATCCTTAGAAGAGAAGGATCCCACTAAGGATCTCATGAAGATTCATTTTTCTTGGTTAGATGATATATTATTGTCATTGAGGATATCCAATTGAGGAAGATATATGATGTCCTGAATAGAAATTAGGAACATTCATTCCTTAGAAAACAAGAATTCAATTGATGGATATCCAAATAATTAAATAGGAAAACCTTATTGGTTATAGTTCTAAAATTTAATCTTCATTATCAAATTAATAACTAGGAATGGTGTTGGATATCATATATGTGACCATGTAGAATCCTTCATAAGAATGATATTTTTCCATGTATCACTTATCGGTATGTACCATATTTACCAATTATGAATTTTACCTAGATATATATACCATCCCAAACCTACCAATCCAACACTGTTTAATGACACTGCATGGTATCCATCACGCGTATAAGGTTAGAGCCTCCAGCATCCATTGGTTTTACAAGTCTGATCATTTATTCTAATGGAACATTTCTTCATTGTTATCATACAATATATAGGATGTCATGATATTCTCAATTTTTCTCAAAAATGTTTTTTTAACCCTGATAATGGATAGAATGTACATAAGGGTGCATTTGAGGAAGCATTTGAAAAGGTTCATTCGACCCCCAAAATCGATGAATTATTTCTAGAAAAGGTTAATGTAGATAGAAATTTATTCAACAACCCCTTGTAAGGATGAATATTTAATCTAACTAATGTGATTATAGCTCCTTGGTACTCTGTGGGAAACTATCTTCTATGAATACCTTGAAGTTTGACAATTCATTTTCCTTTTCCATCCAAATAAGATTTTGAAATATACACACATATTTTCTCATGATTGATTATTTTCCTACATTAAATACTATATTAATCCACTATTATATTATGGATGCAATTGGATCTACAACATCCATTAGTAAATAAGACAATTTATTTCTTGAAGATGAGGTTACAAACACCAATGATGTAAAATTTTCATGAGAATGGTTGTGTGGTACCTCTACAAAGGATCCTTGCAAGGGTCCTATTGATGGATTCTTATGCTAGAATGAAAAAAATCACTGATTTTCCATGTTTTATTCCTACCTCGGAGGTTCTCATTACATTGGACTTAGTTTCTGATACTGAGACTGTTTCAAAACCATCGTATCAAATATCTCGAGTAAAACATTAATAATTTAAAAATATTCATTATAAATTTCATTAAAAATAATACATTCATCCTAGAACATCATCTTTGGGTGATATAATTTTATTTTTAAAAAATAAATATTTTTTAATGAGAATTTTTATTGATTATAAATCCTTTGATAATATCACTGTTATGAATAAGTATCCATTTCCTCATATCAATGATTTTTTTAACCATATCAAGAGAGCATAGTATCTTCCAAATATTAACCATTGGAAAGGGTACTATAAATTGAAGGAAAATGAGGAATATATCGATAAGAGGTAATTTTAGACTAGATATAGAACTTATGAGTTTTTGGTTACTCCCTTTGGGTGGTCTAATGATCCAAATATAATCATGGGTCTTATGAATAGTGTCTTCCATGACAACATGGATATTTTTGTGGATTATTAAAAAAGTAATATGTTTCATGAAATAAACTTAATTATTGTTTTCCAAACCAAGAATTAAAATATGTTATATGGGAAATTTAGTAAATATATATATTTATTTATAAATATTTTGTTACATTTGAAAATTGATTCAAAATATGATATAACGATTGACCCTAATAAAATTAATGTGGTTGAGGAATGGGAAATACCTAATTATTTCACAAATATTCATAGTTTTCATGGATTATCAGGTTAATACCTACATTTTTTTATAACATTTCTATGTAGTCTACCATCCAACTATGTTAACTTGAAAGGAGTTAAATTCATCAAGATTAAAGAGGGTGGTGAAAGCTCTTTAGAACCAAAAATAATATTGGTAAATGAAGCCATTTTGGCCCATATATCTAGAAATTTAGAATTTTTAATCTATATTGATGAATCATTTATTATAATTGGTTGTATTTTAATGTAGAATTATCAGGTAGTTGTTTATGCTTCAAATAAATCGAATCCACATGAGATAAATTACCAAACATATGATCTAGAACTGGTTATTGTGGTCGTTTTCTATAAAAAACTAAATGCATTATTTCTAAGGTTTAAAATGTGAAATATTTATAGATCCTAAAATTATTATATATATATTATCATACAAAGAGCTACGAATTTGGAAAATAAGTTGGGTTAAACAAATTAAAAATTATGATTTCATAATTCTTTACCATCAAGGAAAATAAAACAACATAGCTGATGGTTTGAGTAATAAAGATAATGAATCATTAACCATGATATGTTTAGAAAATAATATGTTGTTTAATGATATAATGGCCCTATTCTCCCATGGATCGCTCCCTTGAGCGCGCCCTGCTTCTGCCTAGGGCTTCCTTACGATGACATGACTCTTCCGGACATTTCCTTTCTTCTTCGTTCCTTTTATCTTGCCATAATTCTCTCATCTCCTTGCATCTGAGATCTCATTTTGGTTCTTTTATTTTTCATGGTGTTTCTATCGAAGGTGGTTTGTTGTGGAAGCCTCAGGCCACTTCAGCCTTCATGGATCTCGTGTTCCACAATTCCTCTCTGGGTCGGATCTGGAGAAATGGTTCATCTTGGTTTTAGGTTTTTTGGATCAGTGGTCAACGGTTTTCAGGTGCCCTCCAGAGTCTGATCATACTCTTCCTTTTATCTTGTCTTAGAATTATTGATATGTCATCGTTTGGATCCCTAATCCATTAAAACCTCTTCCCTGACTTCACGTCCCTCGACTTCTATCCTGGTCGAATCTAGTGCGATGGCTTCTCAGATGTTTTGGGAGGGGAATTTTGATGGCCTACAGTTCCCCCCATGTGATCTTCTCTGGTTTTCTTCTCCCTTGATGTTTAGGTTTCGACATCATCCATTGTATGTCCCAGCCTTTTCAGTTCTATATATATTTGAAAATTTGGTTCTTCTATGATGTTATGTTTGTTTGGTGTTGAACCTTTTTATTGTTTGTGGAGTGGTTTCATTTATGGTTGGTTTTAATGGTCAATAGAACCGAAATCAGTACTAGGGTTTGGGTGTTTTTTATAGTTTTATGGGGGATGGTCCGATTGACATCGGCATTTTGGTGTGAATTTTGATGACATTTTTGATGGACATTGTTGTGTTAGGTTACCAACGCTACTCGTCTTGAATACACTAATGACATTACGAGTTTTTGTTATCAAAGTTTGTTCGCATGGTGTTGTTTCTGAAGGAGGAGATCGTGGTTTGATGCTTCGTTAGGACACTTTCCAGCAAGAGTTCGATGACCAGTGTTATGAATAGAGAATTCAAATACAGTGTTGGATGCTGGTGAAGTGGACGACGTTGACAGGATGGTGATAATAGTGAAGTACGATGGAGACAGCGGTAATCCTGACGTATCTTCTCAATACATGCGATATTATGGACCATTGGGTGGTCAAGTTTTTAAATTTGAATTTGGTTCTAATGGTTTTGGTTTTGAAATTAATATTTTAAATTTTGTAATGTTATCTTTGTATTTGAGTTTTGAAAGTTTTCGGTTCCCACTAACCCATAAAGTGGATTTAGAAAATTTCAAAGAATGATATTTGGATAGATGGTTAATGACATGATTAATTTTTCATTAAAAATTATATATACTGCAAAATACTCTATATTTATTGATTTATTAGAAAAATCATCATTGTATGATATAATTAACCAGGATTTGAAGGAATATCATGATTTTTAGGAAAATGTGGAACTGATAAAGAAAGGTATATTCCCAGAATACAACATTTATAAGGATGGATTTTTAAGGTTATACAAATGTTTATGATTGTAAGATATCTCATAGATATGAAAATAATTGATTGGTGAAGCTCATATCTCTCTCTCTTTTATTCATCACAGCTGTAATATGAAGTATAGAGACCCTTGGGAGTATGATTAGTGTAATTGAATTTAAAATACATTTATGTGTCTACTATGATTTTTTTTAAATTTAAATAGGATAATGTTGAATGAAAACCAATGAATGGGATTTTTTAGGCTTTTTTTGTGTCAGAGTATAAATCGGAAAATTTTTCAATGGTTTTATGGGTTTTATTTCAAAATAAATCTCACATTAATATTTTGATTTGGGATATTATTAATTGACTTTATAAATATGTACCTTTCTATCTTAATCAAGATTCTATGACATTATATCATCTATATCGTCTATATAATATTGTGATTGTGATGTTACAAAAATTTATTCCCTCCATTTTATTTTACTATAATCCTAGATGTTTTTAAAAATTTTTGAAAGGTCTTCATAATTTTTTGGGTAATAAAGGAAATTTCACAATTAATTTGCATCATAAATCTGGTTGAAAGTTAGAGAAACAAATTTATTTGATGGAAAACATGATTTGAGTTTATTAAATTGATTACTAGAGATATTGGAATAAACATATTAAATTATTATACCATTCATTTAAAAATATATTTCATTTGAGTATATAGATGGATTATTTTGTTTCATTATATGAAAAGCAGTTTTAAACTCCATGTCGTTAGGAAGAAGTCGCTGGAAAAAATGTTGGGACCAGAGTTGATATAGCAGATGGTTGATATAGTAAAAATGATTCCACATTCCATGATAGAATACTTATATTAGGCATAATATTTTAGTACATAACTAATGGAAATATCAATCATTTGAGGTAGCCAATATTGTTTTCTTTAAGGTTCCTCCATGGAAGATTTTTATTCACTATGAAAAATGGGAAAGTTAAGGCTATTGTTCCCTGAAACCTATTAAATTCTAATGAATGTTGGATCAATTTATTAAAGAGTGGCCTTGACTTTGAGTTTGACCTAGGTACATTATTTTCTTAAAATTTCTTTATTAATGAAATAAATTCTAGATACATTTGATATTTTGAGACCTGATGTTGTACTGTGGGAATAGAATCACTCATATGAGGAACAACATATTAAGATACATGACTTTATAGAGAATTTGTTGCAGAATGAGGTAATTCATCAAGTAAATTTTTTGTAAAAAACTCATAGGTTTAAGATGAAATGTGTGAATTAGAAAATTCTACTAATGAAAAATATCCCCACTTTTTTATTGAATAAAATAGTAAGGATTAAAATTAAAAATGTGAGGAAGAATGTAAAGAAATATTTTATGTTGATATAATATTAATGTCATTTCACATAAATATTCCTGAACTAAATTTTATAGAGTGACATTCATTATAATATTATTGAGTAATTTTTCAATAAAGATGTAAATAGTTTAAAAGTATTCATTTAAATCATGTATTTTCAATGTAAAATTCTTTTTATAATTGTCTTAAAATATAATTATTTTTATTTTATTAAATAATATTTAATAAATACAATTGTTATATACATTGTGATTTATTTTTTTCATAATAATATTTTTAAACATAAAAATTCATTATCTCGATAACAGTTTTTATCATATTTTGAGGGTTTATTTTAAAAATCAATATCCACCACAAATTGCAATTGAATTTGATAAAGTATATTCTATATTTGGATTTTCTATTTAAAAATTATTTAATGAGGTCACGTTAATTTTTCTTCATTATAAAGAATAACATTGCTAAAACAGCTGAGATACCATGGAAATATTAAAAACAAGTTAAAAGTGATAAAAAAATAATAATAATGATTAAAATTTATTAAAACCTTATCTAAATCCAATTTAGTGGTTATAATGAAACCATTTATCATTTAATTTTATAATTCATTTCATTTTGGAACCATTTTTTTTCATAATGACATTAATATATTATAATCTATTGGATGATATCAAGTGTGTCATCTCACTCACTTGTAAAAGGATACTCCCTCTCCTCTCTTATATATAGTTCATGAGCCTCATACCTCAGTCAATACGTACCAAAATACCTTCCTAACAAACCCAAAATGACCTTGTTGTAATTTTTGGATAATAATACTATCCTAGGAAGGCCTTAGCTAGAAACCTGAGGATGTTTTTTGTAGAAGTGGCATAGTTCTAAACCAAGTGTTTTCTTTCAATTTATTATTTTACCTATTGTAATCCACTTCTAATATTGTTGATATAATAAAATTGGTTTCTAAAATATAAATAAATTTTATTATTCATATGGTATAACCCTTATTCATCTTCTTATCCCTAAAATATAGTATGAAAGAGACATTCGTGCATACATGTAGAGTACCACCACACAAAGATAATGTGTTTCATTTTTCATCACTGACCATTATTTTCTCTCATAATAATGGATATAAATTAATTAATAATATATATATGAAATAAATCCCATTTTATATTTATAAAAAATATTCTAATTATTTCTTTAACATTCAATGACAAATCATCTGTTTATGCACGAACTGCCACCTCAGAAAGAAATGTATTTGTTTTTTATCGCCCCATAATATGGATGGTATACATATTTGTATTTAAAGAGATAAAATTATATTTATAATATGGTCATAAATTGGGAAATATAGAGTTATAGTTACATTTTTCCTTCGTGTTTGTTGGAATATGGAAATGTAAATCATGTGTACGCATGAACTACCATATCCATGTTGTAATATAATTTATTTTTCAAAACCAAATATCATAATTGTTTATAAAAGTATAATTAATGTAAGTAAATGATAATTATATCTTTATTAGACACTATATATGATATAATGATGATGAATTTTTCTATTTTCATCCTATAAAATGAATTTTGGATATGTGATCTAAATATCCTCAAAATGTTCGACATGAAATTAATTGATTATGTAATTGATTTTGAATTTTTTATATTTTTTATATAAGGAATAATAATCCTGAATATAGTTTTTATTAATTTAAATAATTAATATAATTTTATTATTGGGTAAGATAAAGAATGTACTTGACTAGTCTTACTGATGGTAAGGGACTATTTTCCAAAAAACCTCATTTTGAATGTTTTAACAATTTATTTTTTAAATCATTTCCCCCCATTTCAATTTTGATAAAATTGTTTTATAGATGTATTTATATTTACATAAATGAATTATAAAGGAAATTTTATGGATCCTTTGAATTTGTTTCTGATGATTTCAAAATAATCATTTTTTAAATTTTTATAAAGAATATATTGAGTTTCATTACTAAGGAAAAGGGAATGTTCTATTTTAATGTACATATTTTTTATGTTTTCCCCACCATCATAGTGAATATTCATTTCCAATATTTATATATTGCTTAAAAATGTTTTTTTATAGAATATCACATTCCCTCTCTTCTTATATTTTTTTATTTATATCTGTTTTTTAAAATGAAGATTTATTTCTCTGGTATTCATAGTAAATACGGAATGATCTTTCACTACACAAAATCTAGAAATTAATAGTGATTTAATAATCCATTACAAATAAAATTGAGAAAATTTAATTTCAGTTTTTATATAACTATTGATAAAAAATTTATTTTTTTAACAAATGAAACTTCTTCAACAACACCCTCACAAAACCCCATAGACTCCCCCCCCATCTCCCCCCAAGCCCCTAAAACGTTTTCCCTCTCCGTCAACCCCTTCTCCCCCAATCCATCCCCACCAGAACCCTTGTCCCCCTACTCCCCCAAATTACATCCCTCATATTTGTAGCCCATTCTCCCTAGAGCCACACTGAACAAAAGCCCTGAATTACATCAACTCTCTCCCCGAAACCCTCACTACCACTTCTCCCCCCATCATCACCCCACCACTTCTCTCCCTCATCACCAACCCTTCCCCCTCATTTCCACCCTTCCCCATCAATCATATATCATCAACCAATCTCCCTATAAGAAGAATAAAAATATAAGAAGTAAGTATCTTTAGTGGGTATTGAATTTGTATCCAATATTATCTATATTCTATTTCCATTAATTTTTAGGTATCTATTAATTATGTCGAAATTAACGAATTCTTGAAGGTCATTTGGCTATACAGAACTGATGTGTCCCTGGTATTTGTTTTTGCATTAAATATTTCTTGTATTCATGCATTGTGTTTGTTTATTACTATCATAAGGTTTTCATTAACATTATTTTTTTGCCAGATTGGGATGCTTGGTGGATTGGGTCAAATGTTGTTTAGTATGTATTGGTTTTAAACCACCACTATTGTTTTCTTCAAATATGGAACCTATGGCCAATTATCAGTAGAATAAATGTTAGGATTTAAAAAAACTAATGATTTCAAAAATAATTTCATTTATATGTATTCGTTAAATTGATAATTTGAAAGTTTTAATTATTTATGTTTCCAAATATTTCAATCCATATTTTTTGGGGGGCATGCATGTTTAATTTTCAAATTTATTATGTGTTATGGCCCGTGATTTTGTTATATTTTTCCTATTCATATATTTTAGTATTGGAACACGAGTCAAATAATGGAAGTTAATGATGGAACATGTTAAAAGTTGGCTATTATTGTCTTTAATTGGATTTAATATAGGGAATTTGATTGCGATTATGACTCAATATTAAGAGTACATCTATTGAGGATTTTGTAAAGAATTAAAAAATATTGGTTTTATATTAATTAGAACATCATATTTTATCTCTGAAGTTTATTATAATTTTATTTTTTAAAAAAGTTAAAATTATATTATAGTTATGATGAAACACATCCTAATTTAATGAGTACATTTAAATAAGTATTACCTTAGTATAAATGTCAACGTAAATTAGGTCATAATGAAAAGTTATATTTCGAAATTTTGAAGTGTTTTATAACATACTATATATATTATGGCTTTGTTATTCTATGATTTGAGTTAAATTTAATTTTGAAATAAATAATTCAGGGTATTAGACAGTCTATATGAGGTTATCATGTATCCATTTGTTGTAATTTTATTGAAACACATAACCACGTCATGGTTTTAGTGATTTCGACATAATAAACAAATCATATTTACTTACCCATATTTTTAAGATATTTTTTTAAAATAATTTTATTCATATATCATTCTATTTTCTATATTTTATTTTTTAGGTTAAACATTACTTTGTTTATAACAATATTTAATTGTTTTTTATATCATTTTACAATTTATGTATTTAAATAATTCTTGATTATAAAAAGATTTGGTGATTTATTAGATATTTAAATTGATAATTCACTAAACCAGAATTAGCTATTAGCTATAGTTTTATTTGATTAAATGGTAGGAATAGAAAGGAGGAATCATTTCACTGATACCAGTTGACTCTTAGTTGACATTCTTTTATCAACACTGAAAAATGATGATCCATCAGTCTCCCTACCTACAGCATCTGAGACACTCTACGTACACCCCCCTTTTTTATCTCACACACTCTTAATCCCATCAGTATATGGAACACCCTCTATTAGTGTCCCACCAGTATCTGAGATAGTGACTCTCCATTCTACTACTTGAGTAGTGAGGAAACCTGATGTCTCACAAGGATATTTGAGGGTGAATGTTATTGGTATAAATTTTAATGTGAATAAATATTGTAACAACCCAATTTTTTTCAATGTATTTCCCTTATTATGATTATTTATTATAGTATAATCACATAATATTTCATATAAAACAATATAGAAACTGAGTAAATGAATAATAAGTGAAATAAAAGGAATTTCTAAAAGTTAAAGAACATATACCAAAAGAATAGTAACATGACCATCAGAATAATAATACGACCCTTATAAATAGTAAATTATCCAATTGAATAGAAACCTCACCAATGGAAGTATAAAAAAATTGATCCATCTTATAAGTTAAAATATTGTATAATTATATCATAGTATAAGTAAATAAATATTTTAAATATTATTAATTAATTGTTGGTAGTATTGAATTTCATGCATATTTAATTACAATTTTATTATTAATTTAAAAAATTGAAAGCAAATTTATTTTCATAAAATGTTTCAATAAAATAATATTTTGATGTATTATGATTATAAGATAAATTTATGAGACCTAAATTAATTTTTCAATGTGTTAGAAAAGCAGTTTTCATATTAATTTTTTGTATTTTTTGAGACAATTATCATTTAAATTAAGATTAAAATTTATCTTTTTTAAAAAATTACTTTCATAAAATAGAATACATTTCTGTATTCTACGCGTCTAAAAATGGTAAGGGTGAATTTTTGGGATATTTGTGAAATACATGAATTTTTTATGAATAGTAAAATACAATAATTTACAGTATTGATACACTGTAAGATTAATACACAGTTCCATAATTCATGGATAATGTAAGAACCATTTTTTCGAAATCAAATGATGTAATTTATGTTTTTAGTCTCAATAATCAGTACTATTTCTTTTCTTGAGAAAAATAATAATCTAATGAATTAAATATTAAAAAAACACCCCCCTCACCCAATATAAATGCAACCCCTCACCGCCTCTTCTCACACCTCTCAAGACTTTTTTTATTGAAAAAATTCTTCTCAGATCTCTCCGTAATCTCCTCTCCAAAGTCCATAAGCTCTTAGTCTCATCAAAATACTTAAACCTCTCTGGTATACTGGTTCTCAAGAGGAAGAAATCAAGAGGTAACACCCTCATCCATTTTCTTTCAAATTATTTTCATGTTCTGTTGTTTTCATTTATATCCTTGCATATCCTAATACAAATGGCTTAATTAATCCATTAATTTACATGTACAAGAGTTTTGTAATTATAATGTAATAATTCATAATAATCTTTTCATTTCGTTCGTTTGTATACTAGAAAGGAAAACACTATTTGAGTTGTGTTAGTTTATTGCACTCAAGTAATACAAGTTTTCATGTTTTATTACCGTTGTAAATTATGGTCATGAAACCATTTTCATGTTGAAATAAAATATAAGGTATGAAATATGTCCTATTAAATTTTCTGGAATCATTTTTTACAAATGGTATTAATTTATAAAACAAGATGAGTTTGTTGTGATCGAAAAATCACCCAATTAATCGTAGCGATTATCATTAATTTTTTTTAATGAATCATCGTCATCCAAAATAAAAAATTGACTTATATAAAAATAAATCCTTATATATTATCATTAATAAATCATAACTTCAACTATAGATTTCATTTTTAGTTTTACATGCACTTCCATTCTATTATATAATCATGCTGATCATGAGAACTAAGAAAATAAGCACTCCATAATAATGAAATTGAACCCCTTAACCCATCAGAAGGACATAAATGATCTTAGTAAGGATATAGTAATTAAATTAAATGTATAAGTGGTAATATAATTATCAATTAGTGAATCTAATTTTATTTTCCGGGAAATTAAGATCAAGTGAAGAACAATATAGGACTTATGGTAAGGAACTCTACTCGAACATCCATTATTTGTTCGGGTTACTCATTCTCTCTTTATACTGATATGATATTTTACATTATATTTATTTATATCTTATTAATTACGTTTATATGTTCCAAACTCATATACCAAGATCTTTTTATCCTTTTTTTAGGATATACATGTTCTTAATAGGTTTCAATCTCAATCCTTTATGATAAGCAAGCCAGATTTAAGGGAACATTCTGAATTATTACACATTTCCAAGTGTGCTCAATAATATGTATTATTCCATGATTATTTTTATAATCCTGAATATTTATTATTAAATCATTCATGGTAAACTTCTTGTTTTTTAAATGAGGTTATTCCCTATTCTTTTTTAAATGATCTTTGATATTTTTCTTAAACCACACAAAAAATTTTAATTATAAAGTTTATTAAATACTATTTTTACATGTTATAACTTCAATTTGAAATCACTTATCATGATATATGGATATTATACATTATTATTGTCCATTAATGATCTAATTATTTTCTTTCATTGAAAATTTTAGGATACACACATTTGTTATGAATTATGACATGATTATGATAGAAAAGTTTTTCTATGGGTAACCCTTATGTTTCTGTATGATTGATTAGGTACTATTATATATGTGGAAAGAATATTCATAAAATTTTTCTGATGGGTTCACCTAGATAGTTCTCCAATAAATTGGGTAAATTTTTTTCTCATGAGATGTTATGTACAATAGTCTTGGAAGTTATACATGACTCATGCTCCATGTGAAACAAACTTGGTGGTTAGCCTTAACTCATGCTTCTCTATGTTCAATGATCCATGAATCATTCCAAATTCGTGTTTCACATTGATTCCACAATACAATGATTTTATTTTTATATTATTTTTTGTTATATGTGTTACGATTCTATATGTTCAATCATGTTCCATGCCTTTTTATATCATTATTTCAGGTCGTATAACCCATGTGATAAAGCATTATTTTTATTTTTATTCCCTTAATGGGATTTTATCTCATCCCTTTTTTATGTAATCCCTAGGATATCCTATACATATTTAAGGGATCAAATAATGTTATGATCTCATAATTAATGATAAATAAAGAATTTCTTTTAGTCCCATGTTTTTTAATTTACCATGTCTTCCAAGGCACTAGACTATAAAATCCTTGGAATGTAGTTGCAATTTAAATTATGCTTAAAATTATGTATTGATATGTTTAAAAGGTTGGGTTCACTATAGTTGGTATCAGAGAAAGGTCTAGTTTATTTTTGATATTGGGAATAGATAACATTACTAATAACCTTAGGGATAACACTAAATATAAGAAAACATCCCTAAATTTTGGTAAGTATAGAGTAAGTGGTTTATCCATAAAATACATGTATGTCTAGATATACCAAGTTGTTGATAACCAAAGCATGAAGTACATGGACATTACATTACTTTTGCGGAAAACTTATTACATATCAAAAATAGACACACAAGGACCGTAATATTTTAGTGTCTTTGGAAACTCGAAATATAATCTTCTAATCGTGGTGAAAGATCTTCAACATCTCCCATAAAGATCTTCCCCATTTTTCTTACTTAAAAACTTTCTTTATATCATGGGGAAAAGAAAACATAAAAGGGGTGAGCTCAAATTCTCAGTAAGGGTAAATATAGAGAACGTAAAACAATCCATAAACATTGGAATGCAAAAACTTGAACATAAAATCTAAACATCATAATCTTGAGCAAAGACATGTATCTTGGATGTACGTGAGGCATATATCATAAGGTAAAATCAATCATGATAAAATATCATGGGAATAAAACATTTAATTGTGGAAACCATTAAGCACATGATATGATTTCCATAGTAGCCAAGGCATTGCTTCCAAGACCATATTAGTGGACAAAGTCCCTTTCTGAATCGAGTTCGCTCCTCGTTCCAGTACTGTAACACTGAACCAGATTAACTTACTGTTCCAGCCATGTCTATCTCATGAGATATAAATCTTTACCCAATTAATTGGAGGGAGATATAGGTCCCACACATCTATTAATGAAATCATTATTTCGTGTGCCACAAAATCATAAATCATACATCATAGCATAACCCATGCAATAGAATGAGATTCTTAAACATCATGCCATCATAACATAATCCATATAAAAAATGGATATCATTTCATCATAAGAAGAATAAAAACATGTAAATTATGGATAAATTATACATTAAACATAAAAATATTAAATAATGTCATTTTATATGGAAAATAGTTTTGATAAAACTCTTGAAATGAATTCTTGAGTAAAATATCCTTTCTTATTCAAAATCAATTTCATTTCACAAAACATCATGAAATTTTAAAAGAAAAACATTTTGTTGAAAATAGTCATGAAATCATTTGGAGGAAGCTTAATGAAAATAAGGATTTATAAAACCGTAAAAACCCGTTCATGCCATATAAGTTAAAAATAACATTATTCTCGTTCTTTTGTCGGAAAAGTCAAAAATGTACCTAATATGGTAACCAAAAGAAAGATTCCATCCATAAAATGTGGTAAGAAGTCAATAAAGGGTAAAAATGACTTTAAAAATACATGGAATAATAGTAAACATTTTACGAAAACATTTTTAGAAAACATGGTCATGGATGATAAACGTAACCCCAGTAAATACTTACGTATAAGCAATCTCAGATAAAAATGAGATTGAAATTTATCCCTTACCTTAGGTCTGATATGCTTCGTATGTTTCTGAACCTCCTATATAATGATTTAAATAATTTCATTGAATTATTAATGAATAATATTCATTGTTATGATATCATATATGGTTAACTTATGACTTTATATTACTCGTTCTTTAGTAAATTCCTTGTAAAAGCATCATTTTGGGTAAAATCGTTGCATTTATCGTACATGTTTAGACTTTTTGTTCTTGATATTACTAATTATAAAATGACTTAAATAAATCCATAATGTAAAACATGATTTATATATAACATATATTCATCATATAAAAATATATATGATAGATCGATAAATGGAATGAAATACACCGTTCGTGGAGACGGTAGGACGTACGTACGCATGAATGCTGTTTTTGTTTCCTTATTGAATTGAATGGAATTAAGTAAATGATATAAATATATATATACATAAATACAGTGTCATTATTATGTCATTTATTTCATTATTATTCATTATATATATTTTATAATCATTCATGAATGGTTAATAAGGAGAATGAATCTCATCGCGTCGTGGAGACGGTAGTCCGTACGTACGCACGAGCGATGATATCATTCCCATGATCGTGGAATTATATTGAAGTGTATGTATAATATTTAAAAATAAATATCACTTTACAATAATCACATATAGTTATTTATGTACACCATTATACCCATCCAGGTAAGGTGGTGGTCGAAAACAGATTACACCACGTCATGGAGATGATATTCCGTACGTACGCACGCGCGGTGATTTCGTTTTCCATAGGATGGATAAATGGTGAAAAAGGGTTGTTTCATACTTATAGTAACATATCCGTATATTAGTGATACTGATGTTATAACTTCATAATGAAACAACTAAAGAAGAAGAAGTGGAAGAAGAAATAATGTTGAAAGAATCGGTAACAGACATAACTTCTTCTTTGAAGCGCCTCTTCTTAACCTCCTATTAGGCCACTAAAGATGGTATTTTAAGAAGACCAGAACCTCTAGGATGTTTCTACGGAAGTGTAGAAGAGAAATTTTCAGGGGTTGTCCGAGCATCAAGGCTCAAAATGGTGTGAAGAGAAGAGGTAAGGGGTGACCTTTTATAAGGGAGGAGAGGGGCACCTTGGGAAAAACTGAAAATATTATTTTATTATAATGTCATATTCGGTTTTTAATAGCTCCAAATTTATTTATTTCTAAGCTAATGTGAGGATGGGTCTAAATACTTTCTTCAAATATAATTTAGACAAGTTTAGGTTTCTATTTTAACCTTATCATTTAGATTTAACTTTAAGTTAAATAAGTTTACTTTTACCGTGTCTTCTTGTTTTCTTACACTATAAGGTTAATAATATTACTATAACAAGACAAAAGATCACCAAGCTTTTTATTATTAATATATATAACATTATCTATGTCATTTGGCCGAGCCTTATATTTTTAGGAGTAAAATAACAATTAATAATATAATATTTGTTTTAAAAACTATTTTATGTCAATTTTGACAATATTTGGTAATTGATTTTTGTAAAAATCATAAAAAAATGATTAGTTCATATAAATTTAGTTAAATAAATATTAACATGCCATAGTAACCTATAAAATTAGTTGAATTCATAAAAAGTCTCAAATTACATTTATTTGGGTATTTATAACATCAATTAGTTTAATATTTCATTAATAAGATAATTGTTGCATCATCATTGTGTCATAAATAAATTAAACTATTTAATGTCTAAAAAATATAAATAAGATACCATTGTGTAGGAAATATTTTTATCTTTCTAATGAATATTTATAGTCGAATTTATCTTATGTATAACCCTATATTAAAAATGAATTAGTTATTAAACATTGATTTTAACTATTTTAACCCTTCTTTTAATAAATTAATAATAAATGTCCTAATCTAAACCTAGTGGTCCTAAATTGTCATATTATATTCTTAAGGTTGGTTTTGTACTAATTAATCTTATCCAATAGAATTAGGACATGTGTTAGAGTAATAATAATATCATTTGTACCCTTAATTACCCTATTTACTTTTAACCGTGGTAAAAAAAGTAAAAAGTTACTATTCACCAAAAATTATTTTCGTCTCATTGAACCACATTTTAGTCCTTGATATTAACCGTGTCTCTCAGATTTTCGAAATTCCACTCACAGAAGCGGTAAAATTATGTTTTATTTGAATTTACAAATTCTCCTAGGAGGTGGGTAAATGACGGTGAAATGATCAATAAAATTATTATAAAATGACTTCAATGAATTACATTGAACTTATATAGGTAGTATGTATCAATTTTGACATAAAAATAATTTAAATAAAATAAATAATTATTTAAATAAAAAGTCGGTTTTTAAATAGTAACCCATTGTTTTCACTATTCATCAAAAATTTAAAGTTTTCACAAAAATACCAAAATTTCACCATAGGCTAATTTTGATATTCCGAATCCAAAAATGAAGTCCCCTTTTAAAGATAAAATTTATAAATTTTAAAAAAGTGGGTATTACTATTCATAACGGCTAGTTTATATAACACATCGTTTTTAGCGAAACTCAGTATTGCGTACAACACACGCTATCGTTGAAGGTCGCGATTGCGTGTAATGAAAGCCAAGTCAGGGATGCGTGTTGTGAAAGCTCCTTTTTGTGTAGCGTAAAACACAAGAAATCAATGAAATTAAAAAGAATAATTCTCATAAAATCTCGAGTTGTTATATTCTACCCCCCCTTAAAATGAATTTCTCCCTCGAAATTCGTCGGGGTTATAAATGGTTTAATACTTGAATGTTTCATTAATAGAAACCCACATTGTAAAAAGGGAATACCAAAACCTATCTTTAAAAACTAATGTATGAAATGTAATGGTTACCCAAACTAGCTAATCATTGGGTTTCCACATATGAGAACATAGGTGAAAATATGGATATGGATGAAAAATCTAACCATCATGTTCTGATGGAGAGTGGTAGAGAATATGGCTTTGAAAAATCCATCAATCACAAAGCCATAAATTTGTGATGATCTAAGGTACCATCTAATTCATCAGATATAAGAGCACTAGGACAACATTTTTTGTTTTCAATATCATTTCCCTAAATATGAAAATTTTTAATTAGAAGAAATACTTGCTTTATTTTGGTACAATCTCACTGTTGTTCGTGCATTGAACAATTTACACTTCATCTCTTAAATAAATGAAGTTGAATTTGTTATTTGTGAAGTGTTAACAGATCATGTGATATAAGGATGGGTCATTCCATCTTTCTCAAAGAAAAGGATAGAAAAAGTTATCGAATATATAAGTCCATGTGTGGTGAGGTTAATCTGATATGATTCAAAAAATGGACTTATACTTCATCTATCATAACTCTTAATAAAATAATCCTAGTTTCTACTAATCGGGGACTTCCTGTAGTCCAGTGGTAGGTGATGAAATCCTGGTGCACTTCGGTTGTGGGATCGATTCACACAGCCTTGTCCGACGCGATGGGTTGTCGCCCATCCCGTAGGTTTTCCTTTTTCTAAAACTACATTACTATAACATCCCATCAATAATATCGAAAAAAGTACTATCCTTAAACAATACTTACTTATGTCCAACCTAATCTATTCCAGTATTTAGGCATATCTAAAATACTTCGGTCCAAGCTCATAGTATAAAGAAAATGATTACTTGAAATGTCACATAACAATCATGTGAATTCCATCATTTATCACCCATATATCATAATATATATCTTGTTGGTCAAATTACAAACATGTGAATACCTTAATCATGTATTCTCTTGAAGAATGAGTACCCATTGAACCTTAGTGAAAACATGAATGTTGTTAAATTTTAGCACTTTCCACATACCAAAATCCAAAAAATTCTATATACTCAAACCATAATATCAGATAGTCTTTATATTATTCATGAGCTCATCAATACAATCAAACACCTCATTATCTTCTTATCCCTTCATTATGTGCATATCATCTACTTTCCAAAAATACATGAATAACCTTTCATGGTTACCAGTACCATTCATCATACACTTTCAAAACATAAGGAAAGACAACAGTGTAACAATCCTTTGATGTCTCCTTATTCCATAGTACCATGAGATTACATATACAACATTACTCTTGATAAACATGTAATCATTCCACTACCTTCTTAAAACATTGACTGAGCTTGAACAATTCTTTCACATCACATATCATTTGTAGTCTCTTCATCATCATCCACATAAATACTACCCATATAACTATATTGATTCTCTTTAATGGGATTTTCCCTTAGGTAATTGGTTTTCATAATTCCTGTACATTCCACATTTAAAATAGTTAACCATTGTTGATGTCTTAGCAATACCATTATCTTTTTCCATGGTGTTGACTCAAACTTTTACTTTACAATTACTAGCTTTGTGTCCTTATTTTCCACACCCAAAGCATCTTCCTGTTCCTTTGACACATTCTCCCTCATTCCTCTTCCCACATGATTTACATGAGGGGAATTGAACTTTCTTTCCTCTATGATCATCATGAAACTGCATCTTTCTCTTATTAGCTGAGTCAGGAAACTTACCAATGTTGAGATTATTGACCATATTATGAGATTGCTGATTAGGAATAATAACGACATGTGGACCTCCAGATCCAATTTCTTTTGGTTTCTCATGATTAATATCATTCCATTATCCATCATATCCTCCATTATCGTGAATCTTCATGTTTCCAGCCATTTTATAAAACCCAAAAAGAATAGTGTGAGATGAAAAAATAATGCTAGGAAAACAACAAATTAAAGGGGAAGTACCTTCAATATCTAACATCTTAGGTTTAATTCTAATATCTTTACCACAATTCTAGGACTATAACCAATACATATACTTAACCTTAGGGACATCCCTAGACATACCATGGAGATATCTCTAGAGATCATACTAAAGTTTTCACATCCTAGTTTCCAAAGTTTAACTAAACCTTTCCTCTAATACCAACTGTAGAGACCCAAAGCTTGACGTACATGGTCATTACATTAATTTTGTGGAAAACTTAGTACATAACAAAAAAAGACACACAAGGACTGTAATAGTTTAGTGTCTTTGGAAACTCGGAATATAATCTTCTAATCGTGGTGAAAGATCTTCAACATCTCCCATAAAGATCTTTCCCTTTTTTTACTTAAAACCTTTCTTTATATCCTGGGGAAAATAAAACATAAAAGGGGTGAGCTCAAATTCCCAGTAAGGGTAAACATAGAGAACATAAAACAATCCATAAACATTGGAATTCAAAAACTTGAACATAAAATCTAAACATCAAAATCTTGAGCAAAGACATGATTCTTGGAAGTACGTGAGGCATATATCATAAGGGAACATCAATCATGATAAAATATCATGGGAATAAAACATGTAATTGTGGAACCCATTAAGAACATGATATGATTTTTATAGAAGCCAAGGCATTTTTGCCAAGACCATCTTAGTGGACAAAGTCCCTTTCTGAATCGAGTTCACTCCTCGTTCCAGTCGTATAACACTGAACCGGATTAACTTACCATTCCAGCCATGTATATCTCATGAGATATAAATATTTACCCAATACATTGGAGGGAGATATAGGTCCCACCCATCTCATTATGAAATCATTCTTTTGTGTTCCACAAAATCATAAATCATACATCATAGCATAACTCATACAATAGAATGGGATTCGTAATCATCATGCCATCATAACATATCCATATAAAAAAAGGATATCATTTCATCATAAGAAGAATAAAACCATGTAAATAATGGGTAAATTATACTTGAAACATAAACATATTAAATAATTTCATTTTAGATGGAAAATAGTTTTGATAAAATGCTTGAAATGATTTATTGATGAAAATATCCTTTCTTATTCAAAATCAATTTATTTTCACAAAACATCATGAAATTTTAAAAGAAAAAGATTTTGTTGAAAATAGTCATGAAGTAATTTGGAGGAATCTTAATGAAAATAAGGATTTATAAAACCGTAAAAATATGTTCAATCCGTATAAGCTAAAAATAATATTCTTCTCGTACTTTTGTCGGAAAAGTCAAAAAGTACCTTATAGGGTAACCAAAGGAAAGATTCCATCCATAAAATGTGGTAAAAAGGCAATAAAGGGTAAAAATGACTTTAAAAATACATGGGATAATAGTAAACATTTTATGAAAACATTTTTAGAAAACATGTTCATGGATGATAAACGTAAACCCAGTAAATACTTACGTATAAGCAATCATGGATAAAAATGAGATTGAAAATTTATCCATTACCTTAGGTCCGATATTCTTCGTACGTTTCTGAAACTCCTATATAATGATTTAAATAATGTAATTGACTTATTGTAGAATCATATTCATTGTTATGATATCATATATGGTTCACTTATGACTTTATATTACCCGTTTAGTAAATTCCTTGTTAAAGCATCATTTTGGGTAAAATCGTTTCATTTATCGTACGTGTTTTGACTTGTTGTTCTTGATATTATTAATTATGTACTGATTTACATAATTCCAGAATGTAAAACATGATTTATATATAACATATATTCATCATATACAAATATATATGATAAATCGATAAATGGAATGAAATACACCGTTCATGGAGACGGTAGGCCGTACGTAAGCATGAACTCTGTTTTCTTTTCCTTATTGAATTCAATGGAATTATGTAAAATACATACATATTTATATATATACATAAATCCAGTATCATTATTATGTCATATATTTCATTATTTTTCATTATATATACTTTATAATCATTCATGAATGGTTAACATGGAGAATGAATCTCATCGTGTCGTGGAGACGGTAGTCCGTACGTATGCACAAGAGATAATATCATTCCCATGATCATGGAATTGTATTGAATTGTATGTATAATATTTCAGAATAAATATCACTTTACAATAAACACATATAGTTATTTATTTACACCATTATACCCATCCAAGTAAGGTGGTGGTCGAAAACAGATTACACCACAGTGTGGAGACGGTATTCCATACGTACGCACGCGCGATGATTTTGTTTTCCATAGGATTGATAGATGGTGAAAAAGGGTTGTTTAATACTTATAAAAACATATCCATATATGAGTGATACTGATTTTATTACTTCATAATGAAACAACTAAATAAGACGACGTAGAAGAAGAAATAAAGTTGAAAGAATTGGTAACAGACATTACCTCTTCTTTGAAGCGCCTCTTATTAACCTCTTCTTAGGGCACTAAAGTTGTTTTTTTAAGAATACCAGAACCTCTAGGATGTTTCTAGGGAAGTGGATAAGAGAAATTTTCAGGGGTTGTCCGAGCATCAATGCTCAAAATGGTGTGACGAGAAGAGGTAAGTGGTGCCCTTTTATAATGGAGGAGAGGGTCACCTTTGGAAAAACTAAAAATATTATTTTATTATAACGTCTTATTCTATTATTAATAGCTCCAAATTGATTTATTTCGATGCTAATATGGGTATGGGTCGCAATTCTCTCTTCCAATAGAATTTAGACAAGTTTAGGTTTCTATTTTAACCTTATCATTTATATTTAAATGTAAGTTAAATAAGTTTACTTCTACAGTGTCTTCTTGTTTTCTTACACTACAGGGTTAATAAACATACTATAACAAGCCAAAAGAACCTCAAGTTGTTTATTAATAATATATATAACCTTATCTATGTAATTTGGAAAATTAGTAGATTTTTAGGAATAACATAACAATTAATAATATAATATTTGTTTTAAAAACTATTTTATGTCAATTTTGAGACCTTTGGGTAATTGATTTTTCTGAAAATCATAACAGAATTATTAGTTCGAAAAAAGTTAATTAAATAAATAATAACATGTCATGTTAACCTATAAAATTAGTGTAATTCATAAAAAGTCTCAAATTTGATTTATTTGGTTATTTATAACATCACTTATGTCAATATTTCATTAATATGATAATTACTGCATCATCATTGTGTCATAAATAAATTAAATTATTTAACGTCTAAAAATTATAAATTAAATACCATTATCTAGGAAATCGTTTTAGCTTTCTAATTAATATTTATAGTCGAATTTATCTTATGTATAACCCTATATTAAAAATGATTTAGTTATTAAACATTGATTTTAACTATATCAACCCTTCTTTAAATAAATTAATAATAAATGTCATAATCTAAACCAAGTGGGCCTAAATGATCATATTTTATTCCTAAGGTTATTTTTGGTCGAATTACACTTATCCAATAGAATTAGGAAATGTTTTAGGGTAATAATAATATCATTTTTACCCTTAATTACCCTATTTACTTTTAACCGTGGTAAAAAAAGTAAAAAGTTACTATTAACCAAAAATTATTTTCATCTCATTGAACCACTTTTTAGTCCTTGATATTAACCGTGTCTCTCGGATTTTCGAAATTCCACTCACAGAAGTGGTAAAATTATGTTTTATGTTAATTTTCAAATTCTCCTAGGGGGTGGGTAAAAGACGGTGAAAAGTTCAATAAAATTATTATAAAATGACTCCAATGAATTAATTTGAACTTATATAGATAGTATGTATCAATTTTGACCTAAAATAAATTTAAATAAAATAAATAATTATTTAAATAAAAAGTCGGTTTTTAAATAGTAACCTAGTGTTTTCAGTATTCATCAAAAATTGAATGTTTTCAGAAAAATACCGAAATTTCACCCTAGGGTAATTTAGATATTCCAAATCCAAAAATGAAGTCCATTTTGAATGATAAAATTTTTAAAATTTCAAAATGTGGGTATTGCTATTCATAACGGCTAGTTTATATAACATATCGTTGTTTAGGAAAACTTGGTATTGCGTACAACACACACTATCGTGGAAGGTCATGATTGCGTGTAATGCAAGACAAGTCAGGGATGCATGTTGTGCAAGCTCTTTTTGGTGTAGAGTACAAAAAAAGACATCAATGAAATTAAAAAGAATAATTCTCATAAAATATTGGGTTGTTACATTCTACCCCCCTTAAAATTGAATTTCTTTCTCGAAATTCATTGGGGTTATAAATGGTTTAATACATGAAATTTTCTTTAATAGAAACCCACATCGTAAAAAGGGAATACCAAAACTTATCTTTAAAAACTAATGTATGAAATGTAACTGTTACCCAAATTAACAAATCACTAGGTTTACACATAGGAGAACATAGGTGAAAATATGGATATGGATGAAAAATCTAACCATCATGATATGATAGAGAGTGGTAGAGAACATGGCTATGGAAAAGCCATAAATCACAAAGCCATAAATTTGTGATGATCTAAGGTACCATCTGATTCATCTGATATAAGAGCACTAGGACAAATTTTTTTGATTTCAATATAATTTCCCTAAAGTTGAAAATTTTTAATTAGAAGAAATACTTTCTTGACTTTGGTACAATCTCACTATTGTTTGTGCATTGAAAAATTCCCACTTTATCTCTTAATGAAATGATGTTGAATTTGTTATTCGTGAAGTGTTAACAGATCATGTGATAGAATAATGGGTCATTCCATCTATCTCAAAGAAAAGTTTAGAAAACGTTGTCGAATACATATGTCCATGTATGGTGAGATTAATCAGATATGATTCCAAAAATGGACTTATACTTCATTTATCATACCTCTATATAAAATAAAACTAGTTTATACTAACCAGAGACTTCCTGTAGGCCAGTGGTAGGCGATGAAGGCCTGGCGCACTTCGGTTGTGGGGTCGATTCCCACAGCCTTGTCCGACGCGATGGGATGTCGCCCGTCCCACTGGTTGTCCTATTTCTAAAACTACATTAGTATAAAATCCCATCAATAATATCAAAAAAAGTTCTATCATTACAAAACACTAACTTATGTCAAACATAATCCATTCCAATCTTTAGGCATATCTAAAATACTTCGGTCCAATCTCAGAGTATAAAAAAAATGATTACTTGAAATGTCACATAACAATCACGTGAATTCCATCATTTATCACCCATATATCATAAGATATATCTTGTTGGTCAAATTACAAACATGTGAATACCTTAATCATGTTTTCTCTTGAAGAATGAGTACCCATTGAACCTTAGTGAAAACATGAATGTTGTTAAATTTTAACACTTACCACATACCAAAATCCCAAAAATTTATATACTCAAACCATAATATCACTTAGTCCTTATATTATTAATGATATCAAGAATATAATCAAACATATCATTATCTTATTATCCCTTCATTATGCGCATATCATCTACTTTCAAAAAATATCTGAATGAACTTTCATGGTTACCGGTACCATTCATCATACACTTTCAAAACTTAAGGAAAGACAACAGTGTAACAATCCTTGATGTCTCTTTATTCCATAGTACCATGAGATTAAATATACAACATTACTCTTGATAAACATGTCATCATTCCACTACCTTATTAAAACATTGACCAAGAATGAACAATTCTTTTACTTCACATATCATTTGTAGTCTCTTCATCATCATCCACATAAATACTACCCATATGACCATGCTGATTCTCTTTATGAGATTTTCCCTTAGGGAATTGGTTTGCATAATGCCCGTACATTCCACATTTAAAACACTTAACCATTGTTGATGTCTTAGAAATACCATTATCTTTTTCCATGGTGTTAACTGAAACTTTTCCTTTACAATTACTATCTTTGTGTCCTTCTTTTCCACACCCAAAGCATCTTCATGTTCATTTGAAACATTCTCCCTGATTCCTCTTCCCACATGATTTACATGAGGGGAATTGAACTTTCATTCCTCTATGATCATCATGAAACTCCATCTTTCTCTTATTAGCTTAGTCAAGAAACTTACCAAAGTTGAGATTATTGATCATATTATGAGATTGTTGATTAGGAGTAATAACGATATGTGGACCTCGAGATCCAATATCATTTGGTTTCTCATGAATAATATCATTCCATTTTCCATCATATCCTCCATTATCGTGAATCTTCCTGTTTACAGCCATTTTCTGAAACCCAATAATATAGTGTGAGAGGAAAAAATCATGCTAGGAAAACAATATAATAAAGGGGAAGTACCTTCAATATCTAACATCTTAGGATTAATTATGAGATCTTTAGCGAAATTCTAGGACTATAACCTATACGTATACTTAACCTTAGGGACATCCCTAGACATACCTTAGAAATATCTCTAGAGATCTAACTAAAGTTTTCACATCCTAGTTTCCAAAGGTTAACTAAACCTTTACTCTGATACCAACTTTAGAGACCCAAATCATCACGTAGATGTACATTAAATTACATTTGTGGAAAACATAGAACGTAACAAAAATAGACACACAAGGACCGTAATAGTTAAGTGTCTTTGGAAACTCAGAATATAATCTTCTAATCATGGTGAAAGATCTTCAACATCTCCCATAAAGATCTTCCCCTTTTTTTATTACTTAAAACCTTTCTTTATATCCTGGGGAAAAGAAAACATAAAATGGGCGAGCTCAAATGCCCAGTAAGGGTAACCATAGAGAACATAAAACAATCCATAAACATTGGAATTCAAAAACTTGAACATAAAATCTAAACATCAAAATCATAAGCAAAGACATGAATCTTGGAAGTACGTGAGCCATATATCATAAGAAAACATCAATCATGATAATATATCATGGGAATAAAACATATAATTGTGAAAACCATTAAGAACATGATATGATTTCCATAGTAACCAAGGCATTGCTACCAAGACCATCTTAGTGGACAAATTCCCTTTCTGAATCGAGTTCACTCCTCGTTCCAGTCCTGTAACACTGAACCAGATTAACACACTGTTCCAGCCATGTAAATCTCATGAGATATAATTCTTTACCCAATGCATTGGAGGGAGATATATGTCCCACCCATCTCATAATGAAATAATTCTTTTGTGTGCCACAAAATCATAAATCATACATCATATCATAACCCATACAATAGAATGGGATTCTAAAACTTCATTCCATCATAACATAATCGATATAAAAAAATGGATATCATTTCATCATAAGAGGAATAAAACCATTTAAATAATGAATAAATTACACTTGGAACATAAAAATATTAATTAATGTCATTTTAGATGGAAAATAGTTTTGATAAAACGCATGAAATGAATTCTTAAGGAAAGTATCCTTTCTTATTAAAAATCAATTTCTTTTCACAAAACATCAAGCAATTTTAAAAGAAAAAGATTTTGTTGAAAATAGTCATTAAGTAATTTGGAGGAACCATAATGAAAATAATGCTTTATAAAACCTTAAAAATCCGTTCATGCTGTATAAGTTAAAAATAACATTCTTTTCTTATTTTTGTCAGAAAAGTCAAAAAGTACCTTATATGGTAACCAAAGGAAATATTCCATCCATAAAATGTGGTAAAAATTAAATAAAGGGTAAAAATGACTTTAAACATACATGGAATAATAGTAAACATTTTACAAAAACATTTTTAGAAAACATGGTCATGGATGATAAATGTAACCTCAGTAAATACTTACGTATAAGTAGTCTCAGATAAAAATGAGATCGAATATTTATCCCTTACCTTAGGTCCGATATGCTTCGTATGTTTCCGAACCTCCTATATAATGATTTAAATAATGTCCTTGACTTATTAAAAAATCATATTCATTGTTATGATATCATAAATGGTTCACTTATGACTTTATATTACTCGTTCTTTAGTAAATTACTTGTTAAAACATCATTTTGGGTAAAATCGTTTCGTTTATCGTGCATTTTTCGACTTATTGTTCTTGATATTATTAATTATATACTGATTTACATAATTCCAGAATGTAAAAAATGATTTATATATAACATATATTCATCATATAAAAATAAATATGATAGATCGATAAATGTAATGAAATACACCGTTCATAGAGACGGTAGGCCGTACGTACGCATGAACGTTGTTTTCGTTTCCTTATTGAATTGAATGGAATTAAGTAAATGACATACATATATATATACATAAATAAAGTATAATTATTATGTACTATATTTCATTATTATTCATTATATATACTTTATAATCATTCATGAATGGTTAACATTGAAATGAATCTCATCGCGTCGTGGAGACGGTATTCCGTACGTACGCACGAGCAGTGATATCACTACCATGATCATGGAATTGTTTTGAAGTGTATGTATAATATTTCCGAATCAATATCAATTTAAAATAATCACATATAGTTATTTATTTACACAATTATACCAATCCAAGTAAGGTGGTGGTCGAAAACAGATTACACCACAGCGTGGAGACGGTATTCCGTACGCACGCACGCGTGGTGATTGCGTTTTCCATAGGATGGATAGATGATGAAAAAGGGTTGTTTCATACATATAATAACATATCCGTATATTAGTGATACTTATGTTATTACTTCATAATGAAACATGTAAAGAATAATAAGTAGAAGAAGAAATAAAGTTGAAAGAATCAGTAACGGACATTACCTCTTCTTTGAAGCGCCTCTTCTTAACCTCCTCTTGGGGCACTAAAGATGGTATTTTAAGAAGACCAGAACCTCTAGGATGTTTCTAGGGAAGTGGAGAAGAGAAATTGGTAGGGGTTTGCCAATCATCAACGCTCAAAATCGTGTGAAGAGAAGAGGTAAGGGGTGCCCTTTTATAAGAGAGGATAGGGGCACCTTTGGAAAAACTAAAAATATTATTTTATTATAAAGTCATATTCGGATTTTAATAGCTCCAAATTGATTTATTTCGAAGCTAATGTGGGTATGGGTCGAAATAATCTCTTCCAATAGAATTTAGACAATTTTAGGTTTATATTTTAACCTTATCATTTAGATTTAACTTTAAGTTAAATAAGTTTACTTTTACAGTGTCTTCTTTTTTTCTTACACTATAAGGTTAATAAACTAACTATAACAAGAAAAACGAACCCCAAGTTGTTTATTATTAATATATAAAATATTATCTATGTAATTTGGCCGAACGTTATATTTTTAGGAATAAAATAACAATTAATAATATAATATTTAGTTTAAAAACTATTTTATGTCAATTTTGACACTATTTGTTAATTGATTTTTGTGAAAATCGTAACGGAATGATTAATTAAAATAAATGTTAATTAAATAAATAATAACATGTAATATTATCCTATAAAATTATTTTAATTCAGTAAAAGTCTCAAATTACATTTATTTGGGTATTTATAACATCAATTATGTCAATATTTCATTAATAAGATAATTACTGCATCATCATTGTTTCATAAATAAATTTAATTATTTATTGTCTAAAAATTATAAATAAAATATCATTGTGTAGAAAATCTTTTTATCTTTCTAAATAATATTTATAGATGAATTTATCTTATGTAAAACCCTATATTAAAAATGATTTAGTTATTAAACTTTGATTTTAACTATTTTAACCCTTCTTTAAACAAATTAATAATAAATGTCCTAATCTAAACCAAGTGGGCCTAAATGGTCATATTTTATTCCTAAGGTTGTTTGTGGTCGAATTACACTTATCCAGTAGAATTTGTACATGTTTTAGGGTAATAATAATATCATTTTACCCTTAATTATCCTATTTACTTTTAACCGTGGTAAAAAAAAGTAAAAAGTTACTATTCACGAAAAATTGTTTTCATCTCATTGAACCACATGTTATTCCTTAATATTAATCTTGTCTCTCGAATTTTAGAAATTACGCTCATAGAAGTGGTAAAATTATGTTTTATGTGAATTTGAAAATTTTCCTAGGAGGTGGGTAAAAGACGGTGAAAAGTTCAATAAAATTATTATAAAATGACTCCAATGAATTAATTTGAACTTATATAGGTAGTACGTATCAATTTTGACCGAAAATAAAATTAAATAAAATAATTAATTATTTAAATAAATTGTCGGTTTTTAAATAGTAACCCAGTGTTTTCACTATTCATCATAAATTGAATGTTTTCAAAAAAATACCAAAAGTTCACCCTAGGCTAATTTTGATATTACGAATCCAAAAATGAAGTCCATTTTGAATGATAAAATTTATAAAATTTCACAAAGTGGGTATTACTATTCATAACGGCTAGTTTATATAGCATATCGTTGTTTAGCGAACCTCGGTATTGCGTACAACACACACTGTCGTGGAAGGTCGTGATTGCGTGTAATGCAATCCAAGTCAGGGATGCGTGTTGTGCAAGTTCCTTTTGGTGTAGCTTACAACCCAAGACATCAATGAAATTAAAAATAATAATTCTCATAAAATCTCGGGTTGTTACACAAGTGTTCATGGTTTGTAAATAGATATACCTAGGAATAACAACTCTAACAAGGTGTTCTAGGCCTGACTCAGGGTAACATGGTACAAAACAACAAGCCTTAATACACACCTGTTTGGACACTCTCAGGGGATATTCTTTGGTATATTCATAATATCATTATGAAATATAATTAAAGGATGAAAAAAATACATGAGAATATATGTTAGGAACCATATCATAGATTACCTAGATTGAATCCTATGGAATCACATGTTATAATATACTTTTCCTTTAATATTTTATCCTCTAATGTTTAATTTTTTTCTTTTAACTCTTATTAACTAAGTATTCAAGCCCCATAATCACGCTTTCTTTTTCATATTTAATAAAGGGAACTATAATTACATGTGTCATCAATCAATGTGATGGGAAATGTGATAATTTCTTTAATAATTTTCCAGATATGATGGGAACAGGTGCTCAAAAATTTATAGTAGTTTTTTCATAGTTGGATAATGTTATTAAAAATAACTAGAATCGTGTGGAACTCCCATCACCTCCCAAAAAAATAAATTATCTTTCGAATACTTCATATAGAAAATGCCTCCCATTATTAGTGGAAATTTTAATCCCAACCTCATGGAATAGTGGAATAACTATATTGAAAAGATCTTTTATTCCCTCTAGTGATCATAAGAAGTGAAATTCATTCTAGCAGTCTACAGTTTTGATGGGGAATCTGATCAGTGCTGGACACTGATCAAGAATATGATGTCTATAGAAGAAATTGATTACATGTAAGGATTTAATTCAGGAAATTTTTTTCCAATAAATATTTTCCCCAAATCCTTCATCTCAAGATGTAAAGAGTGTTCCTCATACTCAAGAAGAAGGAAGTTGATTCTATCAGGTCTAATGAATAAAACATTACAAGGGTTGCGATATATTCCATTCTCTTTGTCATGAACATCGAAGGGAAGGTGGATCTTTTCTTTAATAGACTAAATATGAGTCTATGAAAATCATTGTAGATTCATGAATTAATAATTAATGAAGAGATTTTCTATTGTTCCCTCAATGTTGAAATGGAGATCAGAGACTCTAAATGGTCTCATGGGTATGGTGATAAAAACATAAAAAAATTAGTCTAATATGGGTGGTTTAGGAAATAAATCCCATCATGGAAATATGATCAAACATCCCATGTGTAAAAATTATGGGAAGAAGAATCCTAGGAACTGTCTAAATGGAACCAGGAATTGCATCAAATTTGGAATAATGGGACATATTCCAATGAAAATTTAAAGGGATATGAATAAACCTACTAATGTGGAAGAAGAAATTAAGGTTCATATCAATACTTATATTATAGTGTAGTGTTACAACTGAAAAGAACGTGGCCAATATGCCAAAAACTTCCCTAAGCTAAGGGTTTTTGAAGTAAATCAACAACACCTTCCAAGGAAACACAGAAGATCTTATTCTATCACTACTATAGTGGTAGATGTGGAAAAAATGTGGTGATAGGTACACCAGTTATTCATTCAAGAATAGAGAATGTTATATTGGATTCTGGATCTATGTATTCTTTGATATCATGAATGTTTAGTAGCAATATTCAAGAACGACCATAAAATTTGGAGGTTTATTTATCTATGATTATACCTAATTGGATAAATATTGAATCCAAGGACTATAACTCTTACATGGTATATTTTTTGGGACTGAACCTATCAGATAAACATTTAATAGTCCCTTAGGTGGAGGTTGATGCTATTAAGGGCATGGATTGGATATATTTATATAAAAATAACATCATCTGTCATTAAATGGAGATCACACTTCATATCCCAAAAGAATCCTTGAAACCTATATATGTTTAAGGAGGAAGATGAATCTCCTTCCAAATCACCTCTCAAGTGTGGTTATTATTTCCTTATGAGAATGAATATAATGATGAAATGATTGAGACAAAGGAGAGAATCATGTTCAAAAACATTCCCATAGAGAGGGATTACACTGTTGTATTATCTGAAGAGTTTCCTAATATTCCTCTTAATCGAGTGGTTCATTTCTCTATTGAAATTATTCATGCATCCCTACCTATATCAAAGACACCTTATAGAATAGCCATTGAAAATTTGGATGAGCTTAAGAATCACTTTTAAGAGAATCTAGATAAGGGTTTTATATGCCCGAGTGCTTCACTGTGGGGGTGCACCAGCCCAATTCGTTAAAAAGAAAGATGGATCAATGCAACTCGGCATTGATTATTGTGAGATCAATAAAATCATGATAAAGAAAAAGTATCCCCTTCCTAGTATAGATGACATGTTCAATCATCTATGTGGGACCTATTATTTTCCTATGGTGGACCATCAGTCAGGATATCACCTATTAAAATTGAGGAAGGAATACATTACCAAGACTACCTTTTGAACGAGGTTTGGAAACTATGAGTTCACAGTGATTCCATTTGGAATGACTAATGCTCCACCAATTTTCATGGATTTAATGAATAGAGTCTTTAGATATTACCTTGACAAATTAGTGGTAGTCTATATCGATGACATTCTAATATACTTCCAGAGTATGGAGGAACATGAGGAGAACATGAGTATTATTCTAATGATTTTGTGAAGGGAGAAACTATAGGAAATGATTAGTAATCGTGAGTTCTGGATGGAGGAATTATCATTCATGGGGCATGTAATCACCTTAAAAGGGATATATATGGACCCTTGAAAGACATATGCAATCAAAGAGTGTCTCAGGACAACATCTTCAATGGATATCAATAGTATCCTTGGTCGAGATTGGTGTTATCAACAAATTTTGAAGAGCTTATTAGGATTTATAAACCTAATGACCAAGCATAAATGGAATAGAGTGATGTTTTTCTAAACTCAAGAATATGATGAAATCATTAAGGATCTCAAAAAGGTTTTATCACTATGCCAGTTCTCACACTCCCAACAAGTGGAGAACACTTTTTCATGTACATATATGATTCAAAGAAAGCATTAGGCTGTGTATAAATGAACAATTATAAATGGATAGCCTATTCCTCAAGGAAGTTGAAAATTCATGAGAAAAACTATCACACACTTGATCTATAGATGTTAGCACTGATCTTTATGTTGAAAATATGGTGGCATTATCTCTATGTGGATAAGTATTAGATTTATATTTATCTTCAGTGTAATGACCCAGAGCCTCATGACCCCGTCCTTTTCGATTGATTGGCCCTACCGATCGGTGAGACCGATCGGCGAGACCGATCGTTGTCACCCAGCCTTGGCGGGTTTTTCTCCTGCAGGCTCCCCCGTAACCCCACTTTTAGGCCCTTTTTAATTTTTAATCATTTCAAGGGCGTATTTTAAGACATAATTAATATCTAAAAAAACCAGATAAGCCTACCTATTAAATAACAATTAATCCAGTCATGTGTAACCACCCAACCACGTGGGATAACCACGGTCCGACTTCAGAGGCATTCAAATTTATTATTCTGTAACAACGGGGCTTTATCTATATATCACAGAAGAAGTTCCTCTTCCCCCTTATTCCAATCTTGGCTGACTTCTCTCTTCTTCCTTGTGCATTTGAAGTCCTTTGTTACTGAGGAAAGTTGTGCACCTGTTCCGGAGACCTGCAAGTCGCACATCCCCTGTTCCTAGGGCGTGGAGAAAAACTTTCATCGTTGATCAATCAAGTAGGGTTTCACCTTCGTCTCTCCTTTCTGTGTATCACGTGGGGTTGGTATTCTTTGTTTTTTTATAGAATTGGATGAACCAAACTTTATTGAAGTTAATAAATGGATTCTAAAGAATGAAGGGGAGGGGTGTGATCGATGATGCTTTGTTTGATGATTTATGAATTGTGTGGGCTTACGCCCACTGAAAATCAAGGTCGTTGGTGGTCTTTGTGTATACACTAATGAACACTTACCTCTGGTAATGTTTAAATTGATTGTATCATGATTGTGAACCACTTCTGTGTAAATGAATTTTATTAATTACGTATATTCGGCTGAATAAATTTAAAGCACCACGATCAACCATTTCTGTGATAACCCTGACTAAACTACACCGAAATTGAAATCATGGAGTGTGTTAAATAATTTAAATCTGAAAATACTGGCATGGGCTGCTTCGTGTTGGTGTTAGTGGTTTTGTTGGTTCCTTTCATGGGATGATTTTTGGGTGGGGTAGGTGGGGATGGGATCCCATGTGGTTATGCTTTCAGTTGTGAATTTAAGGTCAGATGGTTACTTTGATTATATCACGATTTGGGGTGGTATCCTCTGTTGTTGAGAAACTGTCGGCTCCTGGAAATTGGGGGACACGGGGCAGTGTCTCGGGGTTTCCTTTGCTTTCATTACTACGAGGGATCTCACTATCCCCCCTTTGGTTGCAGAAGGTGTAGATATATCTTGGGGTTTTCCTTGGTTCAATTACATTGAGGGACCCTTATCCCTCTTTTTGTTGTGACTTTACAAGAGAACATGTTGTGAATGTTTAAGTTGATGTTTGACCATACTCTTCCCTTGGCTTGTGATTATGATTCCTAGTTTCCCAAGTAGGTGCATAAACCAATTTAAACATTATTACTTAACATTTAAACAAGGATGTGACAAATGGGTTTTGGTTTGGTGTGAGTTGTGACTTGGACATGGTACTTTTTGTGTTCTTTAGGTTGGCTGAAGAAAAACCTAAATTGGGTGAGTGCTTGATAATAATACATATACTTGTAGTTTTTGTGTTTCTTATTCACGCCCCACCCATGTTGGTCACTTAGTGCCGAACACCCCCATTTCATGGGGGAGGGTGGTTTTCCCAACACTTATATTAGTGGCTAGTTATTAGCTCTTTTCTGCTCCCTTTCTCGGATAGCCCATCTATCTTTGGGTAGGCTTTGATGGCCTGAAGTCCATTATTAGCCCATGAACCTTCGGGCAGGGTGGTGTGGTGGTTGGCCTAGGTGTGTGTGGGCAGGTGGTTTCCCATGTGTCTTCGGGATGAGTATTAGGTGTCTTCGGGCATGGCAGTAGATATTCTAGCCTAGGTGTCTTCATGTGTGGTGGTGGTTTTCCTAGCCTAGGTGTTTGCAGGCATGGTTACGTGTGACAGTTGTGGCCCAGGTGTTTGCGGGCAGGGATTGGTAGTGGGATTGAGTGAGGAGATGGCCCAGGTGTGTGCGGGCGGGTATGGCAGTGGGACTGTGGTGAGAATGGAGGTATTGGTTTGATGCGTAGGATGACTTCAATAACCTATGGGAAAGTGGCGTGGGGTACCCAAACATCGATTTGCTTTTATTATAGTTTACTTTCTTGCGTTATTAGGTGAGTGTGGCTGGTGAGTGGGATGGATGAACTCCTTGATAGTTTTGGTTGTCTTTTCTCATGGGACTTTAGTATGTCTCCCCACATTTGCAAGAGATTCTTTGGTTTTTCCCTACTAAGTATACTTGTATGCTCACCCTTCGTACATAAAACTGCTTTCAGGTTTCCATAAGGAGTTCGGGGATCGCACGGGACCTTACTAGCGTGGAATTTTGGGACAGTTGTTGTTGTCGCTTTTCTTTTCTTGGTATTCTTTTTTTCCTTTGGGGTTTTGTGACTTGTATCTTTTAACTTTGAACATGCCTGTGGGAATGGTTTACATCCAGATGTACTTGTACTTTTAGTTTTGGTGTTGTGGGATTTTTTATCTTATCTCTTGATCATATTAAAATAAAAAGGGTAATTCCTTCCATTTAGTGTATGATTCTATACCCTTGGCACTGGTCACCACTCTGGGACCTATTGAAGGCGGGTTTCAGGGGTCATTATCTCTCCTTCATCTTAAAGAAGGAAGGGCCTGGAAATCTGCTGACCCTTCCTTACATTTGGTGAAGGCGGGTCATGATAGAATGGTATCAAAGGCTTAGGTTGATAGATAGGATGTATTCTAGAGTTAGGAACAATGAGGATTTCATGGGATGGTAGGGCGACCGTGTTGGGTGGACTTGGTGCGTAAATAGGCCATGGAAGATCAACTAGGACACGAGATTTTAAGGCCCCCTGTGATCCGATGCAAGGCTCTGGACCTACCGAACGACCAAGAGAAGCCACACTGATTGCACGGTAGAGACCCTAGGAAAGGAAAATGCATCATACTAACTTGTGTTCTCGTGTTTCATGGGTGGTTTGCTAATTGGAATCAGTAAGATGTTTATGAAATTTTATGAATAATATTCGGCACTACTGGGGCTTAGGCATTCCTAGTATACCTTACAGCTATGGCACCTGGGAGACGACCAATTGTGGTGCGGGTGATCGAGGCCCAGGAGACTACCTTGGATGATCTGCAGAGAGCTGGTCGAGAAGAGGATGATGACTAGTGGTAGAAGACACTTCAGGCCTTCCAGTGATAGGCCCTCGAGAATTATGAGGGAATCACTTCTGACATGAAGATGGTAAGATGGCTAGAGGAGATGGTGATAGCCTTCATTCTGATTCGGGCCACGACTGAGTAGTGGTTTCATCTAGCCATCAGCCAGTTGTGGGGAGCGGTGCGTCAGTGGTGGACGCTTTCCCTGTGGGAGAGGAGAGAGGCTGAGGTGGCATGGGCTGATTTCGAGAAGGAGTTCTGAGCGGAATTCCTCACTTATACAATGAAAGCGGAGAACAGACAGGAGATACTTTCCCTCCAATAAGGGATTATGTTAATAAGGGGGCTACGGATCAAGTTCAAGGACCTCCTAAGATTTTCTCCGGACCTCTTTCCAAACGAGGAGTCTCGGGCAAGATGTTTAGAGGAGGCGCTCCGACCCTCCCTCCAGTACGTTGTTACCCCCTTCACCTTTCTGACAGACTTGGATGTCCAGAAGAAGGTAGAGGGGGTAGAGAGGATGCACATGGTGGGTGGTGTGTCGCGGTAGGGGATTCTGATAGGCCCGTCAAAGGGAAAGGCTGTCAGCACCAGACCTCCAGCATCGGGACCCTCTAGGTTCCGACCAGTAGGGAGAAGGCTGCAGTAGTTCCAGTTCTGGTCCCCTGGTTCTCTCCCTTTTCCTTCAGGCCCAGAACCGAGGTGCTTTGTCTATGGGATCCATGTAAATCTCTGGAATCAGTGCCCATACCGATTTCAGTATGGCAGTGGTAGACAGGCCCAGTACCAGCCCCATCAGTAGTTTCCAACTAGGCCCTTCTAGCAGCCGTAGTAGGGTCAGTGAGCTCCCGCTCCTCCGAGGGAAGACGATGCAGGAGGAGGCTGACCTCGGAGAGCTCCTCAAGTACATTGACCAGGGCGTGGTCGGGGAGGCGGCCGACAGCCGAGGGGAAGAGGAGCTGGGCGTGGACAGTTTCACGCCCCGAAGGCAGCAGTTCTAGTGGGGCCGGAGGTTCTTCAAGGTAGGATCAGTTTGTTTAGCACCCTTGCTTATGCATTTTTCGATACCAGAGCATCACACTCCTTTGTTGCACCCAGTCTAGACCATGCCTTGGGTTTAGATGCCGAGATACTTCCAGTGCCCCTGGTGGTGAGCACACCAGTCGGGGGTCAGACCGACTTGTTATACGTTTGTCGAGGATGCAGACTAATGATAGGGCCACATCAGTCGGTCAAGGATTTACTACTGCTACAGATATAGCCATACGATGTCATCCAAGGCATTGACTGGCTGTTTTCTACATGTGTCGTCATCGACTGCTTCTGAGGAAGGGTTGTGTTCTCGTACCTGGGTGGCTGGCGTGTTACTTTCACCAGTGAGCGGAGTAGTCAGAGTGGAAGCAGGAGAGAGGAACCCCTCCTCTCCTCATTAGCTGAGATGTCAGTAGAGTCAGTAGATACTTAGAATGTGGAGGATCCAGGAATCATTATATAGTTTATGGACATCTTTCTTGAGGAGGTAACGGCTCTACCCCATCGACGTGATATCGAATTTGGGATAGAATTTCAGCCTGTTGCTCGTCCGATTTTGATGGCTCCTTACCGAATGGCACCTTTGGAGCTACGGGAGTTGTGGATTCAGATTGACGATCTGCTGAAGAGGGGGTATGCTCGACCAAGTGCATCATTGTGGTGTGCTCCAGTCTTGTTCACATAGAAGGAATATGGTGGTCTCAGGTTGTTCATAGACTACAGGAGGCTGAATCAGGTGATGATCAATAATTGCTACCCTCTTCTGAGGATAGAATATCTTTTCGACAACCTGAAAGGCGCGGGATGGTTCTCAAAGATCGACCTATGTTCTGGATATCACCAGTTGAGGTTGAAGGAGGGAGACATCTTGAAGATGTCCTTCAGGTGTAGATATGGGCACTTCGAGTTTGTAGTCATGCCATTCTGCATTACGAACTCCCCGACTGTGTTCATGGGGCTTATGAACTCCATCTTCCGGGAGTATCTGGATCGGTTCGTAGTCATGTTCGTCGACGACATCCTGATCTATTCAAGATTAGAGGAGGACCATGTAGAGCATCTGAGGACGGTTTTAGGGGTCCTCCAATAGCACCAGCTCTATGAGAAGTTTTCGAAATGAATGTTCTGGATGTGGGAAGTACACTGCCTTGGGCACGAAGTGTCCGAGCAGGGGGTAGTGGTAGGCCCATCAAAGGTTGAGGCGGTTTTTTCTTGGGGAGAACCCAAGAATGTGGTAGAGGTTCGTAGTTTTCTTGGGCTAGCAGGTTACTATCGAAGGTTTGCACCCAACTTCTCTCGAGTTGCAGCACCTTTGACAGCCTTGACCAAGAAGGACCAGGTTTTCGTGTGGAGCGAGCAGTGCGAGACATCCTTCAGTTATTTGAAGGAGAAGCTGGTTAGTGCCCCAGTGCCGAGACTACCCGAAGAAGGTACGGCGTATGAGGTGTTCTGTGATGCATCAGGGCAGGGCCTCAGATGTGTGTTAATTCAGTGACAAGAGGTGATTTATTATGGGACTAGACAGTTACGCCCTCATGAGCGTAATTACGCCACCCACGATCTGGAGCTTGCAGCGGCCATGTTCGCTCTAAAGTTGTGGTGGCATTCCCTCATCAGAGAATGCTTTGTGGTCTTCCTGGATCCCAAAAGCTTGAGGTATATCTTCTCCCAGTGGGACATAAACATACTGCAGCGAAGGTGGATGGAGTTCCTCTAGGATTAAGATTTTGAGATTTCCTACACCTGAGGTAAAGGAAAGGTGGTGGCTGATGCCTTGAGCAGGAAGTCGTAGAGGGATGCGGTCCAAGAGTTGGCGGACAATTGGAGGGCGATGGCGGAGTTGGTTTCCCTTCAACTGGATGCAAGGATGGATGGTAGTAGAGGTTGCCTGTATCAGATGACAGTGCAGTATTATCTTTTTCGGCAAGTTGATGAGTCTCAGTGGGGAGACCCAGAGTGCGAAGTGATGCGTGACTGAGTTGACCAGGGCAATGATCCGGAAGGGTGGATGGAGGATGGTCAGAACTAGATTCTTTTTTGAGAAAAGTTGTTTCTCTCAGAGGTGATGTGCGGCCAAGTCCTTAGTGAGTTCCACAACTCACCCCTAGCAGTACACTCAAGAGTTTCCAAGATGTACCAGGGTCTGAAGAGACAGTTCTGGTATCATGGATTAAATCGAGCAATAGCAGGGTTTGTGGCCAAGTGCCTAGTGTGTTAGTAGGTGAAAGCTGAACACTATGTTCTAGGTGGGTTGTTGCAACCTTTAGATGTCCCCGAGTGGAAGTGGGATGACATATCGATGGATTTCATCACGGGACTACCCAAAGTGCAAGGAGGATGTGACGCCATCTGGGTAGTAGTGGACCAGTTGACGAAGTCAACTAACTTCCTAGAGATTAAGGAGTCGAGTACAGTGGATGCTTTAGAATGATGGTACATGGATGAGGTGGTGTGGTTTCATGGAGTTCTGAAGTCTATAGTCTCAGATAGGGATGCACGATTTACCTCACGGGTCTGTAGAGGATTGCATCATGTTTTTGGCACCCAGCTACATCTTAGCACTGTTTTCCATCAGCAGATAGATGGACAGACAGAGCGCACCATCCATACCTTGGAGGATATGCTACGGGAATGTGTTCTGGACTCAGGAGGATCATGGGTGCGACACTTGACTTTGGTAGATTTTTCATACAATAATAGCCATCACTCTACTATTGGCATGGATCTATACGAAGCACTGTATAGAAGGACATGTCACTCACCCATGTGCTAGTCTGAGGTTGGGGAAGCAGGTGTTCTTGGCCCATAATGGTGCAGAGCATGACAGAGAAGGTTTAGGTTATACGAGAGAGGATGAAGGCGGATCAGGACCGGTAGAAGTCATATGCCGATAATAAGAGGGGACATGTGGAGTTCGAGGTCGGGGACCACGTATTCTTGAAGGTATCCCCTCGGTGGGGACAGCAGAGGATTGGCAGAGGAAATAAGCTTCCTCCTAGGTTCATCGGGCCCTTCGAAGTGTTTCGATGGGTCGGTGAAGTGTCTTATCATCTAGCGCTACTACCACCGCTACTGAGGATACACGATATATTCAATGTTTCCCAACTCCGACGATATATGCATGACTATTGACACGACCTCAACTGGGGTGCACTAGATATCAAAGACGATGCATCCTTCATAGAACGACTGATCAAGATTGAGGATTGTAAGGAGAATGTACTTTGTGGGTGAACCATTCCCTTGGTTTGTGTGTTATGGAGACACGGTGGGCTTGAGGAAAGTACCTGGGAGAGGGAAGCACAGATGCGTTCCCAGTACCCAGAGTTGTTTTATGTTTTGAAATATTCTATTTATAGTTGTTAGGGTGGAGCGTTTTTCCTTTTTGGATATGAAATATGTGGTTTTTACTTCCTCTGAATGTGTGTGAAAAGTCCTGGCTATGGGAAGGGGAGGACCCGACCCCTAATCAAGACGCATTATGGTGGATGTGATTAAACTCGTGCAGGAGAGTCAGTGACCCCCAAAGTGGATAGTATCATGAAATGGGGGAAGAGACTCCCCAACCCACATGAATGGGTAGTTTGACATGGTATGTTTCTTGGTTCTTTAGAGGGAGGTGTTTTAAGTTAACAATGAGGTTCTCTCTTGAGAGGTATCTTTTGAGGTGGTTGTTTGGACCCTCTATTCCCTTATGGGTTTTGATTCTCGAGGATGAGAATGGTCTGAGAGGTATCTGATGTAATGTCCCAAACCCTCAAGACCCCATCCTTTTCCAATTATCGGCATGACTGATGGGTGAGACCGATCGGCGTGACCGATTAGCGCGACCGATCGTGGAGACCGATCGGTGAGACCGATCGGCGCGACTGATCGGCACGACCGATCGGGGAGACCGATCGGCGCGACCGATCGGCGAGACCAATCGCTGTCACCCAGCCTTGGCGGGTTTTTCTCCTGCATCCTCCCCCGTAACCCCACTTTTAGGCCCTTTTTACTTTTGAACCGTTTCAAAGCAATTTTTTATTCCATAATTAATATCTAACAAAAATCCAGAGAAGCCTCCCTATTAAATAACAATTAATCCAGTCGTGTGTAACCACCCAACCATATGGGACAACCACAGTCTGACTTCCAAGGCATTCAAATTTCTTATTCTGTAACAACGGGATTTTATCCATATATCGCAGAAGAAGTTCTTCATCCCCCCTTCATCCCTTCATGGCCGAATTCTCTCTTCTTCCATGTGTGTTTGAAGTCCTTTGTTACCAAGGAAAGTGGTGCACCTGTGCCGAAGCCCAACAAGTCACACATCCCCTATTCCTAGGGCTTGTAGAAAAACATCAATCTTTGATCAATCAAGTAGGGTTTCACCTTTGTCTCTCATTTCTGTCTATCATGCAGGGTGGGTATTCTTTGGTTTTTGTAGAATTGGACGAACCAAACTTTAATGAAGATAATAAACGGATTGTAAAGAATGAAGGGGGGATGTGATTGATGATTCATTATTAGATGATTTTTGAATTGTACAGGCTTACGCCAACTTAAAATCATGGCTGTTGGAGGTCTTTGTATATGCACTAATGGACCCTTACCTTTATTAACGTTTAAATGGCTTGTATCATGATTGTGAACCTCTACTATGCAAATTAATTTTGTTAATTACGTATATTCAGCTGAATAAATTTAAAGCACCATGATCAACCCTATCTGTGATAACCCCGGCTAAAGCACGCCGATATTGAAATCATGGTGTGTGTTAAATCTTTTAAATCTGAAAATACCGGCATGGGACTACTTTGTGTTAGTGGTAGTGGTTTGGTTATTTGCTTTCACGGGACGATTGCTGGTTGAGGTGGGTGGGGATGGGATCCCCTGTGGTTATTCATTCAGTTGTGAATTTATGTTCTGGTGGTTACTTTGATTATATCATGAATTGGGGTGGGATCCCTTGTTGTTGAGAAACCGTTGGCTCCTGGAAATTGGGGGACACAGGGCAGTGTCTCGGGGTTTCCTTTGCATCCATTAGTTCGAGGGATCTCACTATCCCCCCCCCCTTTGTTCATAGAAGGTGTAGGTATATCTTGGGGTTTTCCTTGGTTCCAGTACATTGAGGGACCCTTATCCCTCTTGTTGTTGTGACTTTACAAGAGAATCGGGTGTGAATGTTTAAGTTGATTTTTGACCATAATCTTCCCTTGGCTTGTGTTTATGCTTGCTAGTTTCTGAAGTAGGCACAGAAACTTATTTAAACATTATTACTAAACATGTAAACAAAGATTGGACAAATGGGTTTTGGTTTGGTGTGATTTGTGACTTGGACATGGTATTGTTTGTGTTCTTTAGGCTGGCTGAAGAAACACAAAAACTGGGTGAGTGCTTGCTACTTATACATATATATGTAGTTTTTGTGTTTCTTATTCGCGCCCCACCCAAGTTGAGCACTTAGTACCGAACACCCCCATTTCATGGGGGATGGTTTTTTTCAAACACTTCTATTATTGGCTGGTTATTAGCTCTTTTCTTCTCCCTTTCATGGATAGCCCAAGTATCTTAGGGTAGACTGTGATGGCCTGAAGTCCATTATTAGCCCAAGAACCTCCAGGAAGGGTGGTGTGGTGGTTGGAACAGGTGTGTGTGGGCAGGTGGTTTCCCAAGTGTCTTTGGGATGAGGCCCAGGTGTCTTCGGGCATGGGAGTAGATCTTCTAGCCTAGGTGTCTTTGGGCGTGGCGATGGTTGTCTGGGCCTAGGTGTTTGTAGGCGTGGTTACATGTGACAGTTGTGGCTTAGGTGTTTGTGGGTGGGGTTTGGAAGTGGGACTACGTGAAGAGATGGCCCAGGTGTGTGCGGGAGGGTGTGGTAGTGGGGCTGCAGTGAGAATGGCGGGATTGGTCTGAGGCATAGGATGACTTCAATAACTAGTGAGAAAGTGGAACGGGGTACCCAATCATCGATGTGATTTTATTATACATTACTTTCTTGAGTTTTGGTGAGTGTGTCCGGTTAGTGGGATGGATGAACTCATTGATAGTGTTGGTTGTCTGCTTCTCACGGGACTTTACTACGTCTCCCCACTTATGCACGAGAGTCTTTGGTTTTTCCCTACTGAGTATACTTGTATGCTGACCCTACGTACATAAAACTGATTTCAGGTTTCCAGGAGGACTTCGGGGATCGCACGAGACCTTACTAGCTTGGACTTTTGGGACAGTTGTTGTTGTTTCTTTTCTTTTCTTGGTATTCTTTTTTTCTTTTGGGGTTTTGTGACTTGTATCTTTTACCATTGAACATGCATGTGGGAATGGTTTACTTCCAGCCGTACTTGTACTTTTAGTTTTGGTGTTGTGGGATTTTCTATCTTACCTCTCGATCCTCTTAAAAGAAAAATGGTAATGCCTTCCATTTAGTGTGTGATTCTATACCCTTGGCACTGGTTGCCACTCTGGGACCTATTGAAGGTGGGTTTCAGGGGTCATTATCTCTCCTTAAACTTAATGAAGGAAGGGCCTAGAAATCTGCTGACCCTTCCCTCCTATTGGTTAAGGCGGGTCGTGACATTTAGAGTCTCAAATATATATTCACATAGAAGGAGATTAATATGAACCAATTAAGATGGTAAGACCTCATCTAAGATTATGATTATTCAATCCACTACCATACCGATAATGAAAATAAGGTAGCAAATTCTCTAAGTATAATAGATCATGAATCATTATAAATGACAAGAATTGAGAAGGATCCAATCATATAATAGTTTTAATGAATGAAAATGTAAATCATTAATGGGAGAACATCATTAATTATTTCTCAAATGACTGTTCAGCCAACCCTCAGGGTAAAAATAAATGATGCTCAATGATGGGAGGTGGAAAGTCAGAAGAAGTTGGTATCCATGAGAAAAGGAAAATTCTTAGAGTTAAATATGGATAAAGAAGGATTCATAAGGTTTTGGTCACAAATATGTGTATCGTATGATCCAGATATAAAGAAAGATCTTCTAAATGATGCACATGGATCTAATTTCCCAATTCACCAATGGAGCATGGATATGTATAAGATCTCTGGGAGAACTATTTATGGGATAATATAAAAAATAGATTGCTAAAAAACATCAAGGTGCCTATTATGTCAGAAAAATATGTTTAATGTGAAAAAGTCTAAGGGGATGATGAAAACATTGTCCATACCAACATGTAAGTGGAAGAACATCAACATGGAATTTGGCATTGTACATCCAATGACATCTAGTGGAGACAATGCTCTTTGGGTTATTATGGATCATCATACAAAGACATATCACTTTATAAAAATTAAAGACGACTTCTAATTTGAACAACATTCACTGATATATATTAAGGATGGGGTAAGGATGCATGGAGTTACACTATCAATTGTATCCTAGTTAAAAATATGATTCAACATAAAGATAATAAAAAGTCTTCATAATGTTATATGCACTGATCTTAACTTTATTACGTCTTATCATCCTCAAACTATTGGACAATATTATCAAACTATTCAAACACTTGAAGACATGTTGAGAGCATGTTCAATGAATATTAAGGGAGGACGAGACCAACATCTTCCACTAGTCATATTCTTATACAACAATAGTTACCACTCTAGAATCCAGATGGCACCATATGAATCCCTTTGTGGTAAAATGTGTAGAACACTAGAATATTGGGATAAAGGCAGTGAGCGTAATCTACTGGGACCTTAAATGGTCAAAGAAGTGGTGGAGAATGTTAAATCCATTTACTAGCACATCATGTTATCCGGAGGTAGATAGAATAGTTATGTAGAGAATAGTAGACAGGACCTTGAGTTCAATATAGAAGACATTGTATTCCTCCTTCTATCTCAATGGAAGAAGGTCATGAGATTTGGGAAGAAAGGAAAGCTATGTATCTGGTACATAATCCCCTTTGAGATTCAGGATCATTCCAGAGTTGTGGCCTATCGACTAGCACTTACACCTATTATTTCAATTTTGCATGATATATTCCATATATCCCTCTAAAGTATGCACATTCCAGACCCTTCACATATACTAACTTTAGATGTGGTACAGTTGCAGAATTATCTTTCTTATAAGGAACATCCAATAAAGATCTTGTATTTTAGAGATAAAGTTAAACTCAACCCGACTACTCAACTGGTCATGGTAATATTGAAGAACCATAAGTAAGGAGAGGAAACATGGTAACTAGATGAAGCGATTAAGAAAATATACCCACATGTATTTTCAAATTAGAATGTAAAACAAAGTTTTGAGGGTGAAATTTAATTAGGGGGAAGAATTTAATGACCAAATGTCTTATCAATAGAAATCAGATCTAATAGTTTTTATTATAGTATCATCACATAATATTATATATATAACACTATAAAAACTTTATAAATAAATAATGAGTGAAAAAAATGCATTTCTAGAAGTTAAGGGACATATACCAAATGAATAGAATGTTGACCTTCAGAATAGTAATGTGACCCTTATGAATAGTAAATCAGAAAATTAAATTGTAACCTCACAAATTAATATTTAAATATTTTTTATCTATATTACATGTAACAATATGGTATAATTATAACATAGTATAAGTATATAAATATTTGAAAATATTAAAATTATCTGTTTGTATTTTTGTATATCATGTATATTTAATTACAATTTTATGGTTAATTTAAGAAATTATAAGAAAATATATTTTCACAAAATTTATTAATACAATAATATATTTTTTCTTTCTTATTATTATAAGATAATTTTTTAGGCCTTAATTAATTTTTCAATGTGTTAGAAAAACAGTTTTAATTTTAAAATTTGTATTTTTTGATAAAATAATGATTTTAATTAAAAATTAAATTTCTCATATATAGGAAATTATTTACATAAAATGGTGTTAGTTTCTAGAGTATAAACGTTGAAAAATTATTATGGAAACGTTTTGGGATTTTTTTGAAATACATGAATTTTTTATGAATAGTAAAATATGGTAATTTACGGTATATATACATTATGAGTATAATGCACTATTAATTGAGTTAGGGATAATTTAAACACCATTCTCTCTAAATAAAATTATCTAATTACTATTTTTAATATCATGAATCATCCCTATTTCTTGTATTGGGAAAAATAATAAACAAAGGAATTAAATATTGAGAGAACTCCCCCTACTTCACTATAAACACCACCCCTCACCACCTCTTCTCCGTGCACCACTCAAGCCATGTTCATTGTCCAAATTCTTCTCAAATCTCTTTCCCATCCCATTTACCACGTATCTAATATTTTTGTCTCATCAAAAAACCAAAACCTCTTCCCTACGGATGTTTTCAAGAGGAAGGAATCAAGAGTTAAACCCCTCTTCTATTTTATTTCAATTTCATTTCGAGTTTCATTGTTCTCTTTTCTATCCTCACCTCTCCACATCAAAATGGTATGATCACTCTAGTATAGAAAATTTAGAGGAATTTTTTATGATAATGAAATAATTCATCATCATCTCTCTTTTCCTATCCTTTATATACTAGAAATGAGAACACTAATCGAGATGTGTTAATTTATCACATTCAAGGATAAAAAGTTTTCAATTTCTATTATTGTCTTCAAATATGGTCAGGAAAGCATTTTTATGGTTCAAAAAATTTATTATGTATGATATGTATCCTATAAATTGTTCTAGAAATATCGTTTATATATTTTATTAATTTATAAAACAAAAGGAGTTTGTTGTGATCGAAAAATCATTAAATTATTCCACGGGATTATCATTAAAGTATTATCTAATGAATCATCCTCACCAAAAATTACAAAATAAATTATATGATAATTTATGATTTTGTATTATCTTTAATAAATCATGAATTTAATTTTTTTAATTCATTTTCTATTTTACATGAACTTTGAAACTATTATATAAGCGAGCTGATCATGAGAACTAAGAAAATGAGCACTCCCAAATGAGGAAATTTAACATCTTAACCCACCAAAAGGCCATAAATTAAATTAATAAGGTTATACTAAATCAATTACATGTATAAGAGGTTCTTTAAATATTAATTAATGAACCTAATTTGATTATCGACATTGAGATAATGTGAAGAACAGCTTCAGACTTATGGTAATGGACTCTACCAAAACCTCCATTATGAATTCAGTTATTTTTCTCACGTTATACCCATATGATATTCCATTTTAATTTTATTTACATATTATAAATTATTTTTATATGCTCCATACTCATTTATTAGGATCCTTCAATCCATTTCTTTTGGGGATATATAAGTTTTTAAAAGGTTTCCTTCTAAATTATTCTCGATAGGGAAACCTGATTTAAGGGAAGTTACCGAATTATTACTAATTTTCTTGTGTGCTACATAATATGTTTAAATCCACCAATATATTTAAAAAAACACTTTTTGTTATGAATACCTTCTTGGTCCAATTATGTTTTTATAATAAATATTATTCCATTTTATGGTTTGAATGATCTTTGAAAATTTCCTTAAACCGCACTAAAATATTTTAATTCGAATGTTTCTTAAATACACTTCATAAATGTTATAAATAGATTTTGACATAACTTATAATTATATATGACTATTATAACCTATTACTTTCCATGCATGATTGAATGTCATTCCTTCATAGAAACTTTCATGATATTCCCATTTCCTATACTTTATGGCATGACTGTGATACCAAATTCATTCCATGGGTAACCCTTATATTGATGTCTGATTTATTATGTTTGATTATATATGTTGAAATAATATTCCTAAACATTTTATGATGGGTGTTCCCATATAGTGATCCAATTCATTGGGTAATGTTTATTCTCATGAAAATTTTTTGTTCAATAGTCTTGGCGGTTAGCCTTGAATCATGCTCCATGTGAAATAGTCTTGGTCGTTAGCCTTGACTCATTATCATCTATGGGTAACGAGCTGTGAATTATGATAAAGTGTCTTTTTATATGTATAACACATTAATATGATTCCATGCTTATATGATCACATGTTTTTTATGTTAGGATTCAATATTTTCAATCATCTTCCAAACATTTTTTTATAATTTTTCAAGCCTTCTAACCCATGTGTTAACTATTTTTTCTTATGCTTATTCCCTTATTGGGATTTTTATTCTTCACTTTTTCCATGTTATCACCATGTTATACAATATAGATATTAGGTATCAAAGGATGTTAGGAGATTATAATGGATAATATATAATGAATTTTTTTAGTCCCATGTTTTCAGTTTTACGTACCTAGTCTTCCAATACAAGTGAGTTTACGATCCTTGGATTGTCATTTGAACTTTATTTATGCTTAAAATAATGTAATGTTATGTGTAAAAGAGTAGAGAGGATATAAATTTGTTTCTATTTTTTATACTACTGATTTTTTCATAAATTATTCAAACATTGTTACTATGGAGATAAATATTAACAGTATAGATGTAAGGACTTTGAATGACATGAAGACTATTGTTCCATTAGACTAATATGGGGTCCCCATTGATGATGTCGTGGAATTGTTTGGAAAGATTCAATTCCTGCTAGAGGTGGAGTTGTTTACCCTTCTGATTACCTATTCATATTGAAGGCATATGCCTCATACTTGATTAAATGATATTTTTTTTATTCACAGGTAAAGATAATTTTAAAACATTATGGTGTAATTGAATGTAATTATATTATTAAATTCTAATATTTTAAAACTAAATCAATTTGTATAGATGATTTTTAATTTTATTTTTCCAGATCTCATCACATGAAAGTGGATATATAATAATTCAGGTAATAAATGGTCGGATTTTAAATAGATATTATGGAATAAATTCAATAATACATTGATGAGTAGTCAATAACTGTATGATAAGGTACCCAAATGGGTACCTAGAGAGAAGTGGAAGGTTTTTGTTGTAACCCATTGTTATTATAAGCACATGGTATTTAAATATATGTTATTATATTAAACCCATTTTACAAAAATACATGTATAATAAAAGGAGATGGCATTTCCTACATTACTATTAAATAGCAAGTTATTTATTTAAAGATCTTTAAAGGAAAAATGCATCTTCAAAGATTTTTTCTAGAAACATATAGACTCTAGTAATATTTTCATTAGTTTAAATATTGATAAGACAATTTTATATATTCATTATATTAAATTTTTTATTTGTATTTTTTTTAATGTAGTCAAATAATTTAAGGTACAATGTCTTCGAATAGAAATATGGTTGGATGTTTTTACAAAATCAGAAGGGAGTTATGTTAATGAGACAAACAATAATGTTTTGGTGTGAATTTAATTTTCATTAAATATATCTCATTTTTAGTTGTAACTATGTTAATATATATTTCTTCAAATATGATTGATATTTTATTTATAAGTAAAAATAAAAGGATTGTGGGATGTTAATCTCACGCTATCATTCTCAGTCTCCCAGGATGACCCAATTGGCCATGTCCTTTGGAATGAGCATCATAGTCAAGTGCGCAGAATGGGTTTGGGACCATTACCATTTGTGGTATTTGGCAGGCCATCGGGGATTGAAGCTACATCTATTCATCATTATAGTGACTCCCTACCTCTATATGGACAGATGGAATTTGATGCAATGAAAAACACAAATTAAGAATAAGGGGATCATATAAATATGGAAGATGAAAAGGTGAAATATCAATATAAATTGTTGATTGAATTATATCAGAAGGTGATCGATTCTATTCCTGCTGATATTGCATTGATATCTGGAAGTGAGGAACTAAATCAGACAACATAAAAATCAATTTTTACTCAATTTTTTTCATTTTATGATTAAATTTATATATACATCATTGTTTAATTTTCAACATAGTTGTAATGTAGGTTCTAGAAGTAATAAGTAGAGATGGAGATGGAAATGGTGTTAATAAAAGTTCTTTATGAAGTTATTAGGGAACAATTTGGATTTAGAGAGGATTTTTAACTAAATATGTTATGTTTTCATGACAAATTTCCCCGATAGGACATATTTTTTTGCCTAAATAGCTTGTGGTAAAAAAATAAGTCTCAATAGAATTTTAGTAAACTAAAAATAACATTTGGATTATGTTGAATTTATAGGTCATAATAATTTAAAATAAGCATTCATTCATGAATGATTCATTTTCTTCTATAATAAATCAATTTAATTCTTCAATGATTTACCCAACATGAAAAATCCTAGAATGTTTCCCAAAAAATTGCTAGATACTATTGGGATATATCTAATATTTCTTTGGAAAATATACACTCCAAGGTAAGATTTATAAAAGATGGGAATTTGATATTATAATATTCATCCCTTTTTATTCCAAAATAATTTTATCACAAATAAAAAATCTTCCTATAATATCAATCCATGTTAATGTTAGATCAATTGCTATTTGGATACATTAGGACATTCTGCTTTTGTTGAACCATTTAGATAACATAAACACACTCATAGTGTGTCTAACACTAATAGAAAATTAGCAATAAAACACTATATTTGAGAACCATTTACATATAGGTATGAAGGTCTATAGAGACTCTTATAGGACTCTGAAATAATTTTTTTCTTACTATCCCCCAACACCCCAACATAAGAATCCACATTTTTTATCATAATCAATATATCCCAATTCTCTCCCTCAAGATTATAAATCCGTATGTTATTCTCCACTATTTGGCCCTCAAAATTCTCAAATTGATAATTCATTTCACTATATAAATACTTCATCCATTCATTGTACCATTATTTATTAGTAGTCAAGGATTCTTTTGGGTTTTTATAATTTTCGGTTCTTATATTAATTTCATGAATAAGATAATTAATAATATAACTTTTTCCATTCATTTTCATGTAAATTTTATTGATATATTCTAATAAATATGTAATGATATCACAACTTCTTCCACCATTGACCATTAATAAAATCCCTTCATTTTTCATAGTTTGATTCTCATCATGCTGAGTTCACCATTAATTTCAACATTTACCACATGAGACATGACCTATTGGCTCTAATACAATATATTTTAGTCAAATTTTCGTGGGTTTTAATATATTTATTTTTGAGTGGTTTTTAATGATTTTATACAGTGATTGATAAAATTTAATAATTTAAAAACTAGTTTCAAAGGATATAGGCTTATTTCAATTGTTTTCTAAAAATGAAAAATGGATTTTTTTGTTGATTAAGATTTTTTAATAGGTGTTTTAGATTTCAAATTATCTCTTGTAATAGTGTTAAGGTATTGTGTTTTTGTTTGATTTGGTGTCTTATTTTATGTGGACTTTTGGTGATGTATCTTATTAAATACCTTAGTTTTGACAAGTTCCTTAATATGTATTCAATAATTCTCTCTTCGTAAATTCGGATATATGTTAATATATTTATAGTTTAATTATTCTAAATATGGTTTGTTTTGGACTTTTAAAACTGCTTTTTTGGATATGTTGATTGAAATTGATTATGAAATTGTATAATTTTTTGAAAAGAAATATACACTGGTGGATTAAAATGACACTATATATGGAAAATTAAGGTTTATTAGTGATTTAAACTGCCTCAATATTTGGTTTATATTTTTTTACCAGTGAGGTTTTCAGTTGTAGAGATGGTTTCTGCTCTCACAAAATGATGAGGTGAGAGGATAGGTTATAACAACTCATATACACTGGACAATTTTTGGAGCAAATACCACTACTAAATCTCAAAAAAAACCACAAGAAAATTTTCTAAAACAGTTTATTAAAACCACAGCTAGATGTATGGAAGCGACCAAGGTTTGATGACAATGAAAACTTTAGATATATCATTTAGAAATCATCACAGAACCATATGGTGATGGATTAAAAAATTTCCAAAAAATACTACCTATATCAATCAATTATGTTGTAGTGTTTTCTTAGGGGTTCAAATGATTTTTAATGTGTTTAATGAAAAATGTAAAATCATACAAAAAATTATGATATGGTAGTTGATCATAATATATTATGAAGGGTGAACCAAATACAATGTATATTATAGTTGATACCAGTACATATTATATGAAGTGTGAGATCCATATATATGTTTGATACATTTGGTAATATTTTATGTTTTCTGTGGAAAGAAGTAAAGACTTAAATAATGACGTATCACATATGTTTTTAAGGGAGATATATTTATTTTAGAAACATGCAGAAATATGTTGTGAATATAATTCTCTATGATACATAAATGTTATTGTATCTTCGTACTATGTGTTTTGAGGTTAACTTTTTGAATTTCTTTCTCCAAGTGGAAATGATTTATTTCATTCTCTCAAAGAATAATGTAAAAGGGTAAAAAAAATTATGGGTTTTCCTAATTTTCATTGGAATAGAATATTTCATTATTTTATATAACAAAATGAGCTTTTTATGCACCTCCCATATTTTCAAATTCATATCACACAGATTGTGGATGTGTAAAAACAAATAAGAAACCATGGTGAATGTAAACTAATTTTTTTTATAAAAATAAACCATGTTTCATTTTAATGTTTTTACACCATTAAAGAAACATAGTTTGATTGGATGTTCCCACCATGTAATATATGTGTTTGTTATATAATTTTTATCATCTTACTATCTAAAACACTAATCTTTAAAGAGACCTATAAATGTTATAATTTGAATTATTATCTAAAAATGGAAAAATTTATGATATTTTAATGATCTTTTCCTATATTATCGTTCATGTAGAATTCATTTTATGTGGTTCTAATGTGTTTAAATATAATTTATAGATCCTTATTCCTTATTTTATAATTTCCTTCCTTGTATTTGGATTTTTAATCATTAGACAATGTATGTTTAGAGGTTAGATTTCTCATTTCAACTTAAATCAATGGGGAAATATTACAATTTTAGTCCATCTTATTTTTCTGAAATTATTAATTTACCTTTTGTATAATTACAATCTTCTTTTTGGAATATTATATGAATTATAATGCTATATTAAATAAAATATTATCTATTTTATGGTGGAAATTCTTCTAAGAATCAATTTTTAAGTATTTTATTCTTTAAAATGACATATTAGATTTATCATTGATCTATCATAGTTATTTCTTATATGTATCATTGAATAAATATAATTTTATATAAAAATAAAAAAATCATGAAATATTGAGGAAACTCCACTTTTTTATAATACATTATTTATCATTCCCCTTTAGGTCTATGTAATTAAACAATTTAATTCTTTTTTTCCTACCTAGGGGGAACGTTAGGTCTTATTTCTCCCTTAGAAATAGTGCATTGCTCCTATAGATTATGAACTCAAAAATTCTCATATAAAACATCAATTTAATTTTACAACTATATATCCCATGAGATATGATTCATCCTGAGTCCTTCATCATCAATGTAGTGTATCCTCCTTAAAAAAATTACCTTATTATTTTCTAATGTAATATCTCTTATGTGTATGATCCTATAAATTAATCTATCATATATTGATTCTATATTTTATATCCACATATAGGAGGTAATTGAATAAATAATTTGAAATATCATTCATAATAGATTTAATGGTTTTTTCAAAATCATAAACTTTAACAATAAACATATTTTTTAAAAAAATATCATTGTCACCCAATAAATGTACAACTATAATCCATAAAAAGGCATATAATCCTATATTTATTATATTTATTGAACAAAAACACTCTTTTAAATCATTATTTACTAATTAAAAAAATTTAATATACATATGTACTTGTTAATTATCAATAGTAAAAACCATTAAACATGGACAAAAATTAAAATCAATATACCATATTAATCAAATTTGACAATTTTATAGAAATTTCTCAGTATCTAGAAAATTGAATCAATAGGTCAGGATGTTGGTATCACCTTAATCATGGTCATAATGTTTTCAAATAATTCATTAAATTTTATTACAAACACCAACTCACTATTAATAAATAAAAATATCAAAATATATTTTTGAAACAATAAAACCTCTATTATAATAAGCATTCAATCACATTATCAATTCATAGTCCAACAACTATGTCAATTTGATTTATTTTTCGATTTTAATTTTAATATTTTTGTGTGATATATACATTTTATTATTCTAATGGGGTCGATGATTGATTCCCTTTTTAAAATTTTCTTTTTTGATAAAGTAAATTCATCCTTATCATTTTCTATTCAATCTTTAATGTTGGTTGATCCCTATCTATATTATCATTAATACATTTGATCTTGAATTTTTTTCTCTATATCATTGTATTGAAAAAAATGAAATTATAAAAAATAAGGACCAACTAATGATCTCATGTATAACATCTTGATTAATTTTTAGAAGCTCAAACCATTGACAATAATTTGTATAATGAACTTTTTTTAATATAGTTCTATATTGATAAATAATTTTCAAAATATATTCACAAAAGATTAAAATAATAAAAATAAAAAACATACCATTCAAATAAAGATTGAATGATTTATTGGAAATTCAATGTGATTGAGTAATCCATGAACCATGTTTTTATTAGATTATAAAAATATTTTGGAATTTAAATTACTTAGTCACTAACACCTAACATAGTGTAACAATAAAAGCTTATTTTTCATCATGGATCCATCTTCTGTTATTGATAAAAAAAAGACAATATCTTTTATCATACAATATTCACAATTTGATAGTATCCATGAAATTTACTCAATTAATATTATGAAGTGTATAAAATAATTTATTAAGAGACCATTCCACTTTATACGGAATTTTTGTGTTCAAATTTATACTAGTCATCATTGGGACTAATATAAAAGGCATCACATCCATATAATTTGATCTAAACAATTATATTATAATTAATTAGTCTATATGCTAATATAAAAAACTTTTTGAGACTTATAAATTCTATTACCATATAAAGATATAATTATTAAAATATTTACCATTATTAACAATATGTAGAATTGGTATAGACAACATTAACATAAATAAATTTATCAATATATAGTGAATAAAAAATTCTTTAGATTTTACCATATGAACACCCAATATATGAAACATTGTTTTTTAAATTTCATGAAATACATGAACACTAAAAAATAGATAAAAAATTGACATCTATACCTTTTTAGTCTTAAATTGAATATCCTTCATATCTTAATCATTAAAAAAATTTACAAAGATAATATAAAATTTTCTTACATAGAGTAGATTCTTAAATATGTACTGAAATTAATTTCCCATATGTAAAAATTATAGATTTATATAACCCTTTTTGAAAAAGATACATGAAAAATGTGATGCTTAACTTTAATAAGGATGGTCCTTGATCACAGTAATGTGTTTCTTGAAATAGAAATAACTAATGAATATTCAAAAATAGTATAGATATTATCATTAAAGTTTCCAATTTAACTGGATTTATACCATATACATATTGTCTGAGAAAGAAATAATTGTAGCACCATCAAACATGGATTTTAAAATAGAAAATGATACAAAATGTTTCTTATTTTCCACCAATGAAACGAAACACTTTCATATAATGTTATACCTTCTTAATATACTCTTCCTGTCAATTATAGGCCAAAAAAAATATATTTTTGTATTTAAATAATTTTAATTTTTTTGCAAGGGTTAAATAATCGATGGATAATTATTTCAATGACATATTTGTTGATACTATTAATAACATTCATGTGTACCCCATTATGTTAGATTAAATTCTTGCACACAGAAACACATAGAACAATAAGTCATGTTTTCTTTCCATCAAGTATAATATACTCTAAATCATTCATAGATAAGTCTGTTAATCAACTAAATTCCCCATTATAACATCAATTATTACATAAAGTGGTTCTAATTTTTTTTGATTTATGTCTAAAAAATAACACATTATATGTTCCTTATAGTTCTTAAACTATATTAAATGATTTTATAACCCCTTTTGAATATCACAATTCATCTAATAAATTTTATTTTTCCTTTGGGGGTTATTTAACAATCATGGGATATTAATTAATAAAAGTCAATGTAGTGGGAATGAATGCATTAAATAAAGATTATTTCATCGATATATATTTTCAATATCATAAAATATATTATATATATCTAAATGAATAAAGTATTTTCCCTTATACATTTTAAATTGTGTTATTCAATAAAAATAATGACAATATTTGTTACCTTTCTGGAAATGATTTTTTATTCCACAGAAATACTTTATTAGCATAAACATAGAATACTGATTCGATTCCTAAAAATGAGGTGTCTATCTCAAATAGACATTCTCATAATAAAAACAATATAGGATTAAATCTTCCCATAAAATTAATAATTATTCAATCTTAGATTCAAATTTCATCAAAACATGAAATAGGTGAAAAATATCACTATAGTTGATTCTGTTGTCTTGTTTTTGTCCTATATATTATTAAATTTTCGTATTTATAACATTTTTTCTAAAATTTGCATACATTTTCATAAAAATATACCATCTATTGATGGATTATTGACTATCCTGAGGGCATAATGGTCCAATAACTTATTCATTATATACTAATATTATTAATTTTCAAGGAAAATCCATTTATAGTCCATTAATTCACTAAAACATATCACGGTATAATACATGAAATGAATGTGGAGTTATCGAATAAAATTTCTCAGTGAATTTATGGTTTGGATCTAGGAATATTCAACTCTTTAAATTTCAATATAGGGTGACATATTTTATTCCTCTACACATTATGTTCATATGTGTCAGGTAAAGTATAAAAAAGCATTGTTTCATTCAATCATCCTATATCTGGCATACAGTTATTTAAATTTAGTTGGTCATCATATTTATCAATATATTCAAGGATTTTTATAATTACACTACATTTATCAAAGGTGAGGATCATTTTGTTTCGATTTTAATTTCATTATATGGACCTTAAAATGTTATATAATGGATTTATTGAGGTTAAAAGGGTGTATGGGGATTGTTTCAATCTCGAAACCCCTGGTTTTGGGGAAGTAGATTATTTTTCATGGTTAGGAGAGATCGTGTAGCCCATCCCACAAAATATCCCTAATAGTGTGGGGGTGTGGAGATATGAGATCTGGGGTCCGCATGATTTCCTTTAATTATTTGATCCCAGGTACATGACCATGGGGATTTTAGACCTTGTGTAATAGATCCATAGATAATTGATTGTGAATGGTTAGAAAAACCTTCTACCAAGCCCGTATGGGGTCCACCCTCTGATAGAACCTTGTGAATGGTTGGGGAACGGTCTAGGAAACATTGTAGGCAAACCGTGCACTCCTGTCTATGTGGGTGAAATTCCAATTTTTACTAAAATGAATGAAATGTTTTAAAACAAATTTTTTCTCCTACTTCTCTAGTTGATTTACACTTCCCTTACTCTTCGTATTTCTCTTCTTCTTAATTATTTATATTGAAATTGATGATACATCCAGACTCTGAATCATGTTCTATTGGAATTGTTCGATAACTAAAGTTATGCTCTCAAAATCCTATTGCTTATTTTCTCTGTTTCTCTTCTGTTATCTTTCATTATTATAGTGAGAGATCATTCTCCCTATTTACTAGGTGTTGACCCATTTTTTCTATTTCGTCCGATGTACGTCGAATATGAAATGGATATTGTATGAGTAGTGATATATGACATTAAGGAATGTGTTCATGTTTTTTTCCTTAAGAAGAAAGATTCTCTCATAGTTCTATCATTGTACCTAATCCGGGTCATTGTCTTACATTTCTTAAAAATGTGTTCTTCCCCTAAACATTGATATTTACATATTGTAACATTCGTGAGGATTTTATTTAAGTATGTATAGGTTGAAAACATTTATCATAGCCACCCATTGGCTGTTCCATCTTGAAATTCTCATTGTAAATTAATTTATTAAACGGAAAAAACTACTTCTTAGCATTCATCTTGTAAATTAAGTGGAATTTTACATTGGTTATATAAATATTTATAGAACTAACGAAGATCCCAATTTCGTGTATTGACTTATTAATGGATATACCAATTTAGGTAATTGCCTAATTGATAATGGAACATTCTATGTTCCACTTTGAGTAATATATATTAGTTTCCATGATTTGAATAATTTAAGTGATTGAATATGTTAAATGGATTGCTTCATGACTTTTTTCTTTGACAAAATAAATTAAATGAAAAAATTGAATAATTTCTAATGGATTGAAAGGCCATAATAATTGACTCATTCTTATTATATTGATTATATGAAATTATAAACCCTTCTTAAATATGGGGGTTTGATTTTTAAAATTCATGGGAGGTGATTCTTAATGCATGTCATTATTATTATGATTATTCCATTGATATTGGACATGGAATGATTATTAATGGAATTATTGAGCGTGACAATTCACTGTCACTTAAATCTTGTGTTGATCACGACGTCTCACTCCATTTACACTAAATAGATAGTTGGAATGACACATCGCATACCGTACTTTTGGTGATGACATGAATACTGACACACCGTATTGAGAGATAAGAACAATTTCTGAAATTCATTATGAGATATAGGGATTATAACATTGCTTGAGATTATAGGCTCAGTTAGACTAGTTATGGATGATTGAGTTACCCCTGGTCTATCCAGCACCATGTATCTAGGTATATGACTACATACATCCTCATGTACAAATAACATATAAGAGGATATGATATATGACCATAAAATATATATGTAAAAGTTAGTAATATATATATAGCCTTTGATCAGACATCCATTCCAACTTAGGACAAATCATGTAGAGCTGCCACGTGTCCAATAGGACCCTGATCTGGGTGGTCATTATTTATTCATCATTGTTTATCATTCCATATACCTAAAAACCACAATTCTTATGTAAAGTACATGGATTTGTCATAGACATTGTCAGTGTTGGCCTACAAGTATTCTATATCACACCCTACTCATGCCTCCTTTGGCACCTTAGTAGATTACATGTCTATAGGTATGGATAAGAAAAATCCCCCTACTACAAATATTTGAGATGTTTTACAAATATTATAGAGAAAGAGAGAGTAGTTATGAGCATATTTTTAAGATACTAGTAGAGGAGTCTTTTGTATTATTTCATGTTTGTTAGAACATGTTGTATAAATATATCCCCTGATTCCCATTTTTTTCATCAACATGCCATGATATTATTATATATGACTCAGTGTTTTCGGATTTTGATTATTATTATTTTTTTTCAATTACACTTATGTAGTTATTTATATATTATATCTGTCTATATGTGCTTCTATATGGAGGGTCACCGGTCCAATGTTTCTAGTGTCTATTTTTATTTTTCTATCTTTTAAATTATGACTGCTCTATTTCCTGTTGCTTAATTATATCCATTGTTCCTCATTCGATATGATGGTATGGTCTCCCCACCACACCATCGCAGAACCTTGCTATTATTTAGAAACCTCTAGCATATGAGGAGGTGAGATTGAGGCCATCTGAACCACCGACTGAAGGCCCATGTAAGTAGACGATAGGTTGGGATGTTATAAAGTGATATTAGAGATTATTTTTCCATTGTCTTGCTATTTTCATATTAGACCAGAGACGAGGAATTAATGGGGTTTGGAGACAATCTTGTTCCTGAGATTAGTTGGCCCACATATTAGGGAGGCCCTAATTACATGTGATGTGTTTTTTCTAGTCTTTATTTGTCCAATTATTATTGATACGACTTCACATTTGGGAGACATACATGTAAAATTGTGTTATTATTTATGATGATTATTGAAATAAAATTTCTTTTACTTTCCCATATGAGATGATAGAATCTAATTACATTCTTCATCATAGGCCTAATATGACTGATATTCCATGCATTTTTCCATGCCACATCTATTTTTTCATGATTTTACCTATTTCATATAGTTCATTCATGTATTTGGTATATTTATTAAAATGTGCTGACATATATTGTTGGTGAAATATAAATGGATATGTTTGTTAATTAAAGTGATAGTGTCAATATAAATGGATTTTCTCTCATATAGATTGGTAATGACACCATTATTTTCCTATTATTCCATATTGTGGGTTTTGTACTTACTATTTTTTTACTGAGATATGTGTATATATTTATATCATATTATGAATAAGAATGAAATTAAATCTCAAAACAAGAATATGGTTACCACTAAATGGGATGAAAATTGTAATGTAAATGGTGTTTTCCTCTATACCTTGAAACTCAAATTCCATATACTGAAACCACTATTGACTAATGTTAGACTGATGCTGATCTTGGACTTAGTAGTCTATGTATTGGGGGTGTCTTATGTTCTTGGGGCGAGATATGGTCTTTTAAACCACCTAGGCCAGGATTTTAGAGTAGGTAGAGATGTGTGATATGTTTATAAGAATTCATTGTACATGTCCATGTTATATATTTTTAATTATTTAAAATGATAAGAATATCTTCAGTGACACACATTTTCCATTGTATCATGATGCCTTCATGAATTACTATAGTCGTATTCTCTGAAGGAAGTGATGAACATGCACTTGAGCTGGTGGTACTTGATCTGCTATGGATCCCTCCTATAGTGGAACATATAGAACCACTCCCTTTTCTGATATGGGAACTGAAACCTAGTTTTAAGTGCATTTATTTCATATAATACAAAATATTCATGGTGTCACCCGACCTGCATAGACTATGGTAGAGTTTACATGGGATTTCCCTAAGTAGAATCCTCCATCCTTTTAGAGGAATGGTCAACATCACACTTCAGAGTCATGTTTGGATGTTATGCTTTCAATTTTTGATCATTTAGAAATTTTTCTAGATTGAAGGGTCAATATTGCATCTTATATAATTTGTGATTCATCCAAGTGATAGTTGGATGTTATTACCCATGTAGATCATCATAGAGATATGGCTTGGGTAGACTTCTAGAAAATCCTTTATGATTATTCTGTTTTATAGACTATAAGGGTTGACCAAGAAAGAGGGTTTATAAACCTACAGTAAAGATATATGTCTATCATAGAGTATTCATCTTGCTTTATATATCTAAAAAAATTTTCCCCGACATATATATTGATGATCTTATGACTACGAGCTGATTTAAGGAAGGGATAGTATATTCAATCAGATCACATATCAATGTTTTTCATATGAAAACTATTTCAAATAATGACAACCAATCCATCATTACTGAGAGGAATATGATGGATGATAATGGTGAAATTCAAGGTGGTTTGGATCCTAGGACTATCAGTTTTTCTTTTAGTTTATGAAAATGAAATTTTTAGGGTTATCTCTGGGGTATCAACATCCGTCCATCTTGTACTGATAGCATTCATAACTATCACCAATGTGGGAAGTCAGTACATATGAAACCCATGTGTTTACATGATTATATAGAATTCATAAATTGTACCGGGATGGGAAATATCCATTACTTATACATGAATTTTACATCAGTTTTTAGAGAGAAGGGAACTACACCAACATCACGTTTAGGAGCAGGGCTAATAGTACCTCTTTAGGTAGGAAGCTACAATTCAAATGACCAATATTTTTGTGGAATTCATCAAGTCATAGGTAATCTGACTCATGAATATGAATCCTAGAAAAGCATGCTTGATCAGGGTAGTTAGGTTGTGACTTGGGGTTATGGTACATGCTAGTTACATGCCCTATAGCCTATACTAGAGGAGTAAAGTTTTGGACCTTCTACTATTCATGGTGCTATTCTAGAAGCCTCCAGTTTATTTTCTAAAATATTTTTCACAATAATTTCTCAATCGTTTATATCTAAGATGATTATTTAGACTATGGTCCTTGTGATCTAACACTTTGGTGGTGTGGCGATGCTCGATACCTTGTTCGGTATCAGATCTAAGATTGTTCTCCAATGAATGGAATGTCCCCTTGATATAGGCAGATATCATTACCGATAAAATATTTATATCCTCAACATGACATGATTTTACATAATCTTTATGATAGACCGGTTAGTTCTCTATCGAGCCCTTATTGACTTTTATCATCGATGTGTGATGTTTTCCTCACTAGTAGTAGGTTGGAACATGCATAATAGATAATGGGATGGTCATGTGACTATATATAGAACCGAGAAAAATAGGGGGTTATTTAAATAGATCAGATCACCAATATTTTTCTATATTACCAAGGGTTACGACAAATTATTTTCCCTACATTAGTAGATGATTTTAGTGATGTGTTCCCTGGTGAATTTTTTAGCAACCTTCAGTCACAGAGGTTTAGTTTAATATTGATCTAGTTTCAAGAGAATCCCTAGTAACCATTCCATTTTATAGGTTTGAATATATGAATATTCAAAATATCCATAAAATGTTTATTTAGAGGATAATGTCTTAATACACCCCAAATCTTCTCAATGGGGTTCACTGGTGCTTCATTCCAATTAATTAGGTGATATTTTCATTCTTTTTGTGAATTGGAGTCTATTGAACTAGCTAACATTGATGATCTGGTTTACATTTCCTAGAATAGATGACCTATTTGTTTAGATCTAAGGTGAGAGTGTGTTTTTAGAGATTTTTTAGAGGTTGGGGTGCAATCATTTTTGTTTCAATTCATTATACATACCTCACACACCATTTAGAAGTAGTTATGGTCTTTATGATTAATTTTTCATAATGTTATGTCTCTTGAATGGACCTTTGGTTTTCATGGATCAAATGGATTGGGTTATCCACTTTTATCTGGATTCATTTTTTTTAGTCTTTGAGGATGAAATCTTAGTTTATTTTCACTATTCACATGACCATTCAAATCAACTTCATATCCTAAGGAATACACTAAGAGAGAAAGAGATTTATTTTAAGATAAGTAAATGAAACTTTTGGATCAACCAAGTCTACATCCTAAGCCATATCATCTAAACATTATGACTTTAAGTAGGCCTAGAGAAAGTAAGAGATTTTTTTTATTTGGATTTGACCAATAATTTATTTAATATAAGACTCTTCATGGGGATTTATGGATATTAAAGATACTTAATTTATTATTTCTCATGACTTGCAACACCGCTTACGATCTTCAAAAATAAGTCTATGAAATTTTGTTGGTCAAAATATTGTGAATAATCCTTTTAGAAGCTAAGGGGAAGGTTTACTTTTTATCTTATTTTAATTATACAAGATATATGAAGAAGATATATATTCTACTATAATTTCTAACATATTGATCTTGGAGCTATCCTGATGCTGGAAGAGCGAGTTAGCACATGCGGGTCTCGATAGTTGATGCCTCATGTGAAAAATAACCACATAAAAGTCCTTGAGATAGATATTGTAGTTCATTATTTATTTTATTAGATAAACATTTTGATTGGAGAGAATTTTTATTTATTCATTTATCAAGAAATACTCAAGTACGTATTTAGATAGTGACTTTTGAATATCAAGAAGTGCAGGTGGGTTGAATACTTATAGTCATTTGATTTTCATCATTCCTACATACCCATGAAAAGTAATGTAGTAGAGAATTTTCTAATCCAAAATACATATATTCATGAAGTCTATGAGTCTAGTGGTGATTGGAAACTCATGGGATTATTTTCGTAAATGGATGTTAAGGTTTGACAGGATCATGGTAAGTCTATCCCCATGAACATAGTAGTGACCTATACCCTTCACAATGGATGAGAATAAGTTAACTATTATATCCTGATGGACTTATATTAAAGGAAATTACCTCCAATAAAGATTCAAAATTTGGTTAAACACTGAATTAGGATGAGACAATATATTTCAATGGTTGTGTTTGGGTCCCAGAAGACATCATAGAGGATTTGATGCAGAAATTTCATGCCTCAGTTTAGGAAGTTCATCATGGTGTCACCAGGATATATTGAAATATACATTGTTAGTATTTGTGTAATTCTATGAAATATGAATTTTACATCTTTATCACTCGATGTTCTACCTCTTAGTAGTTGAAGGCGGAGCATCATCAAACATAATACATTTTACATACATTTTCTATTACTGATATTCAATGGGGTGATTTTTCTATGAAATTTGTGATGAGATTTCCCATATCACATCATGGAAATGTTATAGTTTGGGTTTTAATTTTTTTGACAATAGTCTTACACTAATTACCAATTTGAGGCACCTTTTTGAAAAATAGGCATAAGAGGATATATGTCAAGGAGGTTGTACATCATCATGGATCACCAAAATCTATCGTATCTGACAGAGACACATGAGTAACAACATAGTTCTAGAAGGAGTTTTAGAAGGGTTTATGTACATAGGTCCTTCTAGGTATGTAATATGTCCCTCAAACTAATAGATTGAGAGAGAATTCAATCCAGGTGTTAGGGGACATTCTCTATGCATGTGTCATTGATTTGGGGGGTTCTATGTAGAATCGCATTCCCTTTGTTGAGATTTCATTTAATAATATCTTTCTCGAAACATTAAGATTGATTATTATATTTCCTCATAAATTATCCATTGTGGTTTACCCCTATTCTAGCTAGAGATATGGGAGTAAGGTTTGCTTGGACCACATCTCCCTTAGGAGAATACGAAGACAATCCAATGGATTAAAAAGTAAACGTTGATAGCTCTATCCCAGAAGTAGTCATATTCCATATGAAAACAATGAACACTTACGTTCGATCATAGAGATTTTATTTTCTTGATATTTTCATCCAGTTTTGTCCATTAGTATATTCATAATTAGAGTAATCTTTCATTGAGATTTGTTGGATGCTTTGTGGTTTTGAACCAGAACAGACCACTGGCTTACTAGATATAACAACCTCAAAGATAATTTTCTATTATTGATGTATTTTACATATATAAAGATCACTAATATTATCCAGATCCATAAAATTACTTTTATCTTGATGAGGTTAATCTTGATATGGATGTTTCCTTCGAAGAATATGTTGTATGAATTTTTTAATAGAGCATTGAGACTTTTTGAGGAAGGTCGGTTTCATTGATACAATTGATATGGTATCATGGATGAGTACATGATGAGACCTAGGAGGAGGAACTCATATATGATCTTGGTGGTTGGTTCTTTTCTTATAGGTTACCACTATACCCTTAGAAGGAAAACTACAGGAAAAGTGGATTTAAAGAGGAGAGGTTATAACAACCTGACTTTTATAAAAGGTACATATCAATTTTTTAGACTTTAATTTCTTAATAAAAACTTTATATTGAAATATAATGGAGTCACAAAGGTTATGAGAGTGTTTGGGGTTTTTTTGGAGCCTGGAAGCATTGTTTTTGGAGAAGTATACTAGGACGCATGGTTAAGAAAAATTATGTGGCGTGGACCGCATGGCCACCCTAACTATGTGTTGGTTTGGATAGAGGAGAGAATGATGCTAAATTGTTTTCTGAAACCATAAAACCCATGGATCACACCTGTGCAGATTTCAATCCTTGGGTGATTGAGACATAGAACACATGTTGTGAATGGTTAGACAAGCCTTGTGTCTAGCCTATGCATGGTCCACCCTTATATAGAACCTGTAACATAGAAGGCACACTATTTGGCCAACCCTGTGGAAAAACTATGAATCCATATCAATGTGGGTAAAATTAATATTTTTTAATTTATGAATCAAGTTTTTCATGAAAATTTTTTCCTCCTTCTACATCATATGAGCTTTGGCCTTTCTTCCATGAGCTCTCTTCTTCTTCCTTCTAGGTTATGAGATAACCCAAACTTCTGACCTCTAAATCATATTCTATCAGATGCCTTGGACTCCTAGAGGTATGTTCACAAATCCTCCTGTCTTTTTTCTTGGTTTCTCTACAAATATCTGGATCAATTTGTCTGTGATCTCATATTCCCTATATTTAGTGTACTAGACCTTTGATTTATTAAAATTTACTATGAACCTTAATTTTTTTGGCCATTGTCGTGAATTTCATAAAAATTTATTCTTTCTCTTTAAATTTATATTCTTATATTATTATTCTCTCATGTATTGTTGATAATTATATACCAAATATCATACTTGGTCATAGCCACACCTTTTTTGTGCCAACTAGAAATTACAGTATTAAATTTATTGAATAAATGCCTGGAATTCCTTCTAAGCATTTGGCTTGGATTGTAAATTGAATATCCCTTTGTTAAATTTTTTTATTGAACCAACCACTTTAGTTCATGGATTGACATGTAAATTAAGATACTCTTTTAGGTAATTACTTATTGGATTAAGGGAACTTCTAAGTGCATATTTTAACATTGAAAATTAATTTACATCTATTGAATAATTATATGGTTTGTATATGAATGAGTAGATTCATTATGGTTCTTAAAGACCAAGTGAATTGAATGGACTAATTGAATAATTTCAAATGGGTGTTATGGAAACAAAATTTGAATGATTCTTATTTTATTGATTATTTTTAATTAGACACCCTTCTTATATATGGGTGAATGATTATTAAAATGAATGAGATGCGATGCCTCATGGATATTATTATTATTATTATGCCATTGATATTGGTCATAGGAATATGGTTTGGGGAATTGTTGATCATGATGATTCACTCTCCCATACATCTGGTGTTGACTGGGTCATCTTACATAATAGAAACTATTTGGATGGGGAGCATAATTCACCATGTTATTTTCTTTGGATGTTGACATGAGGAATCACCCACTATCATAGAACATAAAATCTAGTTGTCACCCTCTAGTGTACGAGGAGGCATGCTTGAGTCTATGTGACCCACTAGTTTTTGGCCAAGTAACATGGATGTAGGGTCAAGACATTAAAATTTAAAGATTTTATAATTGATGAATATTATTAATATTGACCTAAAATGGACCATTAATAACCAATTTACACTTTTTTATGACTTTATGGAACTCTCTAGAAATATAGTATTAAAAAAACACACAGTTATTATATTTTATTATCAAAAATTTACAACTTATTTTTAGTATTGAGAAGAAACATATGACGACCTATGAATTGAAAACCACTGACCATAATCTACTATCTTTTCCATAAACCCTAGAGTATCATCCAATGAATAGGCCTATGAAAGATGTAATTAATCACATATCCTATTATTTCAACTACATATTCCAATAATTACCATTAAATACTATACTGATTAAATATTATTTGTATTGACTATTAAAAAGTCAATTTCTACCAACTAATATACTATAATATACTGTTATTTTAATAGAAAATGAGCCAAAATGATACCAAAATAAATAAATTATACATAAACTTCCATAAATAAAAATAAAATCCCAGGAAATAAAACACACTCCATGAACCCAAATGTCTAGTACAATGGGAGATTAGTTACATAATAATCTGTTTAAAAAATAATGTTTCAACATATACCTAAAAATTTTCAAACCCTATATCCCTTATATTTTACTTTATATAATTTTCTTGTAAAATTGGAAATAATGTGAATTTACTGAGCCTATATGATCAATAAAGGAAATACATATCAATGAATCATATATGATCATATCATAATCATGTGAGAAAACATAAACAAGGGTGATATACATGATTAATTTAATATGTCAATGAATCCTAATAAGTGATCAAAACGAATGAAAAAATAATCATAGAGAACAATATAGAATTTTTAAACAAGAAATTATAATATTTAAATAATAACATATACAATGTAATTGGAATGGAAAAACATGAGATAATAACCATGAGTCATAGAGGCAAAACACAAGGATGGGGAAATCTTAAAACGAGAAAATTATAACATTGTCGACATAGATAACTACATCATGTCAACGTATAATGATGTGATCATAGATGACCACATCATATTAAATTATAATATTTTTATCATATCTAACATCTTTATATTCATGCATAAAATGTGAACAGATCTGACCACATCATGTTTATGCCTTTTGTTAGTATCTCATGGGATATAAACCATTACCCAATGCATTAGAGGGATATATATTTCCTATAAAACCCATCACATCATGATAAATTATACATAGGTTTCCCACATGAAATCAATAATATAAAAATTTATGATTAACATATGAAAATGTAAATGGGACATATAATATTTTGATGGGATGTCGCATTATAAGAATCAGAAATTAGATTAATAGATACCAAAACATAAATCACCCAAAAGAAACATATCATTATAGTACTTAAACTATGATACTTGAAATATAATTATGTAAATGACAGATCTTTTATTGATAGATAGTGAAATGTAAGAGATTTAACGAATCAATTTTTCTTTACTTTTTACTGATGTTGACAGAAAAGTAACCTCATGTAACATTTAAAATAATTTTCAATTGGTTAATAAAAAATTAGATAAATTATTTCAAAATTAACATCCCAAAAATGGTACATCGAAAACTATTAAAGGTAATGATGAATAAAAATAGAGAGAATGATAAAAATATATATGCAATTGTAATGAAATCTTAACTAAATATTTTTCAATATTAATAGAGAAACACCAATTGATAAAAATATTCATAATTTTTTTTTTAAAATATTAATATAATGGGTATAGAAATGAATTAATATTAATCATTAAAAATTATAAAATTGTATCGGGTATGAAATAATATTCACATGGGGGATATGTAGCCAATATAGAAAATTGGAATTATTTTTAATAAACTATCATTTTTATAATGTAAGAAAAAAATAAAAGAGGAATATGATGATATGAATATATATTTTCCCCAAATTAGAAAATAGAATAAAATATAACATAGAAAAAAGGTAAAATATATCCAATATTTAATAATAAATTCAAGGATGAATGTGTATAACCCCTTAAAATGGAGAATGATTCAAGAAAAAATTTATGAATTTGGTAATGAATTAATAAAAATAATATGATAGAGGGATAGAAAAATAGAAATAGAAATATCAAGAATTTTAATTTAATAATGATAAAATAATTTAGATAAAAAATTAATATACAATATAAATGAAAACATGGTCTAAAATAAGAATCATGGCTCAAGGAAATGAAATTTGGAGAAATAAACCTTACTAAAGATTCCTACTTTGTTTAACATAATCTAAATCCATTAATAATCAATCTAAATCATTATAAATTACTTAAAAAACCTTATTTGTATTTATTTCACATAATACCATAATTTTATTATTTTATATACATTTATTATTTTTCATTAATTGTCAAACATAATTTTCATTTATTCAGTATTTTGATTATTTTCCACTTTCTTTGGTACACAGGTTTCTATCATTAATGAATATTACTAGGTTTATCACTCCCTTATTATTCATGGTATTTTAATTATAGTTTTTTAATGATTTTAAACAAGCATGTTCATTTGATGGAAGATAAAAACCTTAAATGCAATATTGGAATTCACAAGGCACATGTTTTGTGTTACTTTACCAATAAAAAAGTGATAATTTTTAATGAAAATTAATTTTAGTTTAACTTTAAAAAAACCCTTATTCATAACATAAATTATAAACAAATAGAACATATTAAAATTATTCATGTTTATATACTCAATAATTATGAAAAAAAACTGATAGTATGGAATCATTCTATTTAGAGGTTGAACCAACCAAAAAAACATATTATAAAAATAATGTTTAAAATAATGAATTTATATCACTATAAATTTAATTTTATTGAATAATAATTATCTAATAAATAAATAATTTTATTAGTGGATATAAGTTAATACTATTTTTGGTCAAAATTTAAATGAAATATATGATCCTGAAATTGTTTTATAATTTGATGGAATCACTCAGTCTCGCAACACTTTCCTCTAAAATTAAGGTCCATAGACTCCATATTGTGAGAAAGGATACCGAAAATAATATAGGTATATAAGAGAGTGAATTTTGGATAATAAAAAATTGAAAACTGAATTTTTGAAGTGGTTTTGAGTAAGGGGTGATAGGTAATTTTTCATGAAAATGGTGGCCATTTATTTATAAATATATGGTAGGTGAAGGGTATGGATTGAATCACAAGGGGGTTTAATGATTTTGGTATAATAATTACTAAAAATAATGTCTTATATAGTGTCTAAATATCAAATATATTACTCAATTATTTTCCCATGCCAATTTACCTCCATTTTACATCATCTTATTTTATTTATTTAGTTACTGCATTCCTTATATTTTTTGAAAAAATAAAAAATGTACCCTATTACTTAATTTAAAAATTATGGTTCAAAATTTACACCCAATTCATTAAAAATAAAATTCTAAATTTGAGAGCATATACACTTAAATAAATATATATCAGGTTTAAAAAACATTGTTAATAGAAAATATAACATTAAACATTAATTGTTCTCATTTTAATATCATATTAATTACCAATAATTTCATGAGTGTTTATTTTTCATTATACATATAGAATTTTTATTTTGTGATTTGTTTACATTATTTAATCAAATTGAAAAATTCATAACCCATAGAAAACGATTTTTTATAATTGTTTTTTTTAAGAAATAAATTATTTGATATTTTTTTGTAACCAATTAATAATCACTATAAAATTCATAATTTAATTTTTAATATATAGAAAAATAAAATTTATAGGAAAAATAAATATTACTAATGGTATATTCCTTAAAAATAAAAAATTTGGTGAGAAATAATAATCTGTAACATTAAATTAATTCATTATTATTTATTTATCAATTCATTAAATAAATATAATTGTACAATAATTTTTTATTGTAAATTTTAATCATTACATAAATTTAATAAATAAGAGAAATGTATGAAAAAATATTAGTATTAGAAATATATATTTTTAAAATATCATTTATTATACTAAAAAGTAAATGTTTATATAATAATAAATTTTACTTATAGAACCACTTAAGACCAATACATAATCTCTAAGGGTGAGATATGAAATTAGAAATTTCATAGGTGATGATTAAACTATAATGAAACTTGTTGTAATTATAATTATATTGTGGGTCCTAAATTTCGTCCACTAAAAAATCTCTTGAGTCATAAGTGTTCATGAGAGTGACCCCGGAAGCACCCTGTCAAGAGGCCACCAGTTAGAGATTAATGATGGGGGTATAAAACACATATAATGTTTGTTATTACACCAATAAATCAAATAATACTGAACAATAAATCAAGAATCAACATCGTATCACATAAAATAAAACTAATATCTCATTATTTGTAACACCCCAAGCTTCCACAGTACGTTTCTCTTTAAATAATACAATAGTGTGTGATGTACGTAACACCGAGTTCAAGCGCACCATAACCTATCAATCTAGGTGTTTAAAAAGCGGTTATGAATAGTAATAACCATATTTTAAATTTTATATACACACCATATAATTTTGAAATTAATATTTTGTGTTTCTTAGACATAATATATGGACAAATTAATTTTTTTAGATAAAAGAAGTATTTTTTAAAAAAATGCAGTTTTACCGCCTTTTAATGGAGAACCCTTTTTAAATATAATATTTGACACTTTTATATATTAAATTTTTCAAAGAAAACTTTTTATTTATAATTTAGACATAAAAATTTAGTTTTGATAAATTTTTGGGGTTTTTCTGATAACATTCATATTTGGGTGAATAGTGAAAAATACTAAGTATTAATTGAAAAAAACTTTTTTAATAAAAACAATTTATAGTGTTAGATTATAAATTTTAATGGATTGGATGTATAATTAGTTTTTATTTTTTCTATTTTATCTAATATTGGTCATGGGAATTAATTTCACTTTAAAATTATACATAAACAAGTGTCAATCTTTTGATAATTATTGTTTCTTAAAAATAGGCTATTTTTTACAATGAAATTTAATTTTAAATTAACTAATGCAAATTCTATGTCTTTTATTTGGTAAAATAGATATCATTTCTAAATTCAGGATATCAAATATAGCTTGATCTGAATTTTTGGTATTTTTCTGAAAAACATCAATTTTTGATGAATAGTAAAACAACTTAGTAGTAGTCAAAAAACTAACTTTTTCATTGAAATAAAATTTTACCGCTTCTTTGAATTGAATGTAGAAAATTTGAAAAACATGGTTGTTATTAATAAGTAAAACTGGGTTCAATAAGAAGACAATTATTTTTGGTGAATAGTAACGTTTGACTTTTATTTACCACGGTGAATGGTAAATTGGGTAATTCAAGATAAAAAGAATATTATAATAATAAAACATTACCTTAAAACTTTTACTAACCTTTTTGGATGAGTAATGGCTGACCATGGACATCCTTGGGTTGATTTTGGGACCCCATGGATCCACTTAAGAGTGATAATGACACTTTATTTTAATTAACTTAAAGACAAAATTGACATTAACAAATATCTTTTACTTTAAAAATTATTACATTGAGTTATATAAGTCATATTTCCAACTATAAATATTTATTGTAAATATAAAAATATTTCCTTCATTATTTTATTTTTTTATAAATTTTAGACATCAAATAAATTAAATTATTTATGACACAATAATGATGCAGTATTCACCTCATTATCAAATGATTTAAATAAACATGATTATTAATATTAAAACAATATCTAAAATGGTCCCATTATTATTTTATGATTTTATTTCTAACATTAGTCATCTTATATTCGACTTTAATGAGTTTTGGATCTTTTGAAACTAAAGATAAGTTTATAATAAAATAAAATTTTCAAACATTCCTAAAGAGCCCCTCCACTCCCTTATAAAAGGACACCACATCTAACACATTCCTCACACATCTAAATCCCCTTGTCTCATCCAAACCCTGCCCAAATAAGCTCTCATGATACCTCTCTTCCACCTATAAGACTTAAATTAGGCATAAGTCACTTCAAGAAGTCCTTTTTTTCAAACCAAAGAGAGTTACCCAAATTTAAGGTAATTGTTTCTCTTAACTTCTTTTTTTGTTTTACTTCCCCCACCCATAATCTCTTTTTATTCATTTATTTTATAAAAAACCAATATCCTCAATATACCTGGATTATTTTATGAGAAGTATTCAATCTACATTTACATACACCTCCACCTAATGTGTAAAGAACACATTGTTTCTGTGGATGGAAAACTAACGCCTCACGAAACGATGATTGTTCAATTATCTCTTACTGCCTCTCATGGTGGACAATAAGATGGAAATGTATTTATATATGATATATATTATGGTTATTTTTTCTTTATTCTTACGTATTTTCCATTTATATCATACTTTTATGGATTCTATTATGGGTAAACGTGATAATTTCATTTGAGGAAGTGCGGACTACCACCCCAACAAAGTGATATGACTCATTAATGCCTTAAGTGGGACATATAAAGGATGGAGTTAATTATATTATATATGATATTATACTATAATTATAATATACATTGGTATCATAATTATTTAATTCCATTAAAATAAAAAATAGAAATGAAAGTAGCATTCATGCGTACATACGGCAAACCACCTCCATGAATGGTGCATTTCATTTCTTATCTCAAAATGTTATGTATTGTTATAAATAAATATATATAATGGATATTTAAGATATATATGATATCTAAATCGTGAATATCATTCTGTATATAAATTACTTTTGACCACATGGACAATATGTAATTTTAAGAAGTTTACTTTTGACTCATGTACCAAATATCAACAAAATGACCATTATTAACTTAAATGATTTCGTATTGTTTATAACCTACTAATAAGTGATATAAAAGGAATAATAAATTTGAAAAGTGTTGTGAAGCAAGTATAAATTAACATTATTTTATTATTTAGGATATTAAAGAATGAACGGGTCAAGTCGGACACGAGGTAAGGGTTAAATTCACAATCACTTTATTATCCGAGGTTGTTTTTACGTAAGTATCTACCAGGACCTCTTTATCATCCACATCGATGTTTCTTAAAAGTGTATTTTAAAAAAAATTATTATTTACAAGACTATGGGTTAATTTAATTTATACTCCTATTTTACTTTATATAAAATGGCCTGAAGGAAATCATTCTGTCGTTTTCCAAACAAGGTACATTATGACATTTTTGAAAAAATTATGGTAAGAATGTTTTTTAATTTATACGGTGGTTGTAGCTATTTTCCACCATTATAAAATCGTCGAATCATCCCTTAAAATCTTATTAGAATATTTTCAAAATAAATGATTTCTTCAAAAATTATGTTACTTTTAAATGAATTCATAATAGAAAGAGATACTTATCTCAAGTAGTTTTGATTTCATCTAGGTCAACATCCTATGATGAATTTTACACTTGTTTGAAAGTAGATTTGTTATAATACAATATTCCATATTGTATTGAATGAGTTATGATATTTTTTACTATGAATGTGTTATTTTTATACAATTCATGGTTTATGGTTAATGTGTTGACATTTTGTATGCTAGTTTTAATATGAATGTTTATGTTATGTTTCAACCTTTTTATATGAGGAATGTATTGGACTTAATTAGTGATGAGAGGAGCCTACTATAGAACCTCAATACATCTGTAGGTCACATGAGACAATTAGATGTGGAATTGGTTGAGTCCTTTCCCAATTTGATATATAGTTCTGGATGAGGCCTAAATCATTTTTAGAAGTCTTGGCCAAGGCCTTTACAAGATGTTTCAGAATGTCCGAAATTATACATTCCCACATTTTGAAAATAATATTGATGGTTCATGTGGTTATTCTACTAGAAGAGTACCCATGAATATGTTTTATTATGGAATTATTTACTCATCTCATATTTCTACCATAAAGTTTTCATGTTTATTGTTTGTAAATGCATGTGTTTTCAATTAATCACCATGCCTAATGTTTATATTATCTTCCATTGTATTGCTTACCCTTACTGAGAATTTAAGCTCACCCCTTTCTTATGTTTCATTTTCCCAGGATATTAAGAAGTTATTTATGAGTAACTTTCTGGAATAATCTAAGAGGCTTGGATTATTCTAATGGAATAAATTAGTGTGGTTTTTCTTTTCATGTTATACTGTTGAACTTATGTATGTATCCTGTTTCCAAGGATAGAAAATTTATCGGTCTTTTGGGATTTGATCCCTTCTGATCATGCAAATATTATTTAATAATTCACAAACTCTAAGTAACTACGATCTAGGCGTTATAGTTGGTATTAGAGGATGTTTAGTACAACCCATGGAAACTAGATTTAGATAATCTCTGATAAGAGCACATTACCCTAAGATAGACTTTAAGGATTAGTATAGAAGAACTTCCTAGAATTTTGATAATGTGGTGATTTTGTTTATTTTTTGATAAATACATCCCTATATAGATATGAGTGGGTAGAGGCAGCTCTGGAATAGATGTACCTAGGAGTTAAAACTCTGATAAAGAGTTTCAGGCTTGACCCAGGGTATCCTGATACACGACAATTGGCCTTGCTGTACTCTTGGTTATGACACTCCTGGTTGATATGCTTAGGATAATTCACATTTTCATTAAAAACCATTATGAAGGATTTATGAGTATATACATCCTCAATGAAAAAAAAGTATTATTATGGATTATATCCATAAACTGTTCAATTTATTTTAAGTGTTTTACAAGTTGGGAATTACGTATTTCGATTCATAAACTAATCTAGTGTATGCCATTGTTTAGAAATGGCTCCTAGTTGAAGGATTGGAAACCTTATCAATACACATAAAATATGTAGTTATTTCCCTCCTACTCAAGATAATTATAGTAGAGCTAGTGATGCAACTGGTGTTGGTCATCTTGTCACCATATTGGGACAACTCACTCAGTTTATGAATAATAACCTTACTTGTATGGAGCACCTTGATCCACAATGTGGAGGATCAATGTTAGACCGATTCGTGAGGAAAAACCACCATCATTAAATGGGAATAAAAATCCACTTGTAGCTGAGCAATGGATAAGTTCATTAGATAAAGTATTTCATGCTTTTGGGAGTAGAAAAAGGGAAAAAGTTGTCATGGAAGTTTATCGCCTCGCGGGAGATACAGATAAATGGTGGTCATTAATTCAAAACAAAAATGAGGATGAAGAAGTATCATGTATGGAATAGAGTAATTTTAAAGATCCTTCTTGGAAAAATAATTTCCTCGTGACCATTGAGCGGATATGGAATGGAAATTTCTGAGTCTGAGGCAAAAAGAGGATGATAATGTCACCATGTATGAAGCTAACTTTACAAGGTTAGCAAGACATGCGGCAGATTATATACATAACCCAAGGAGTAATATTGATCGATTCTTTAATGGGGTAAAACCATTTCTTCATTGATCATTAGTCTCACAATCCTTTTCATCATATGAAGAAATTGATTCATGTGAAATCAAGACAGAAAATAAATTCTCTATGTCTTATACCTTTAAAGAAAAGAAAGAGAAGAAGAGATCTGTTGAACACTCTGGGAAAGGAAATAATGAAACAATGAAGAAGGGAAGAGTTGATTTTCCACCATGTTATAATTGTGGAAGGCTTCAACCTGGAACCTATCTAAAATAAAAAGGAGTATGCTATAAATGTGGATAAAAAGGACATCTTGCTCGTGAATGTAAGGGAATGAAATAGGTTGTCAATGTTGAATGCTACAATTGTAGAGAAATGGGTCATTATGCAAATGAATGTCCTAAGCGCCTAGGAATCTTACCTCAGAAAAGGCCAATGGAGTAAGGCCATGCTTATGTTGTTACTATAGTTGGAGTTGAATAATTAATGTATTTGTGTTTTTGGATTCATGAAATATTTTCTGGTTATTAAAAGAATGTGATATATATAAGTATTTTACTACAGTACTTTTTGTTTTCATTAAAGTTTTAATATGATAAAGTTAATCATATTTTTAGTATGTGATAATAAGAGAATAATTATGTTGTTTGGGAAATCTGATGTTACAATTGATTTTGGAATTTTGAGACCTTTTAGAGAGAATTTAGACAGAAGTATTTTGGATAGCTATAAAGGTTAGAATGGATTAAGTTTAACTTTGGGTAGTATTTATTAATATTATTTTTGGAATATTATAATACTATAGTTTTAGAAAAAGGAAATCCTACAGGTCGGGTGATAACTCGTTGTGTTGGACAAAGCTACAGGAATCGAACCCATAACCAAAGTGCGACATCGTTTTATGACCTACCACTAGCCTATAGAAAGTCCCTGGTTATTATAAATTAGTTTTCGTCATGGTATATGTTTGTAACCTTATAAAATTAAGATAAATATAATATTTTTGAGTTCTATTATCTTTTGGTGTGAAAGATAAGTTTGTGGTAGAAATTAGAACAAAGTTGTAACTCTACTTGTCAAAAATATTTTTTTTATCTCTTATTATATGTAGAAATTAATTATTAAACAATATGTAAGGGATCTTAAAACCAAAAATGTGTTATCCTAATACCTTATGTTTAGTTAAATTTATGAAATTTTAAATTGTCATAGATTGATAGATTTGAGGCCCTGAATTTTACACTTGTTTATGATTGATGAACTCAATCACTCCCTATAAATATTTATGTTTTTCCTCCAATTATGTGTCTCTAATTTTCACCAATGTTCTCTTAATTGATATCATAATTTGGTGGTGAATTTTTAATTTCCCTTTCCCTCTTATTAAGACTAAATATTATTAACCCTATTCCCGATGTAGGTTTTTCAAAAAGTTATTTTATATTTTTAACCTTGTATTTTCGAAGAAACATTTCAACTTGCGATGATGCAATTTATTAAAGGGGGGAAGAATGTAAAACCTTGAGCATACACTGTACATTTATCATTAAATAACACAATAGTGTGCGATGTACGCAACACCAAGTTTGAGCTCACCACGTCCTATTAAAATAGCCTTTTAAAAAGCGGTTATGAATAGTAATAAATAAATTTATTATTTTATATATATCCCATATAATTTTATCATTCATATTTTGTGTTTCTCTTACATAATATAAGGACAAATTAATTTTTTTAGATAAAAGAAGTATTTTTTTAAAAATGCAGTTTTACCACCTTTTAATGGAGAACCCTTATTAAATCCAATATTTGACACTTTTATATATTAAATTTGACCAAATAAACTTCTTATTTAAAATTTTGACATAAAAATTTAGTTTTTGATAAATTTTTGATTTTTTTTTGATAACTTTCATATTTGGGAGAATAGTGAAATAAAATAAATATTAATTGAAAACAAACTTTTTAATCAAAATAATTTATAGTGTTAGATTATAAATTTAAATGGTTTGTAAGTATAATTAGACTATTTTTTTTATCATTTAATCTAATATTTTTTATTTAAATTAATTTCACTTTAAAAGTTTACATAAACAAGCGTCAATCTTTTGATAGTTAGTGTTTCTTAAAAACACGCTATTTGTTTAGAAAAAATGAATTAATTTTAAATTAATTAATACAACTTCTATGTTTTGAATTTGGTAAAATATAAAAAAAATTGAATGAGGAATATCAAATATATCATAGGCTGAAATTTTGGAATTTTTCTGAAAAACATCAATTTTTGATGAATTGCAAAACCCCGAAGTAGTAGTTAAAAACTTACTTTTTCATTCAAATTAAATTTTGCGACTCTTGTGAATTGAATTTAAAAAATCCTACATACATGCTTGTTATTAGTAAGTAAAATTTGGTTCAATAAGATGAAAATAATTTTTTTTGAATTGTAACTTTTGACTTTTATTTACCACGGTTAATGGTAAATAGGGTAATTCAAGATAAAAAAAGAATACTATAATAATAAAAAATTACCATAACCCATTTACTAGCCTTATTGGATGATTCATGGTCGACCATGGGCATCCTTTGGGTCAATTTTGGGACCCCATGCATTAACTTAAAAGTGATAATGACACTTTATTATAATTAACATAAAGTAAAGACAAAAATGACATTAACAAATATATTTTAGTATATCAAATTTTAAATAGGGTTATATAAGTCATATTTTAGACTATAAATATTCATTGGAAATCTAAAAAAATATTTCCAATATTATGGTATTTTTTTATAATTTTTTTGACATCAACTATCTTTAAATTATTCATTTGACAATAATGATGCAGTATTCACCTCATTAATAAATAATTTAAATAATAAGATTATTAATATTAAAAAACTATCGAAAACTAGTACAATTCTTATTGGATGATTTTATCTAGAACATTATTCATCTTATCTTCGATTGTAATGAGTTTTGTAACTTTTTAAACTGAAGATAAGTTTAAAATAAAATAACATTTTCGAATATTACTAAAGAGACCCTCCTCTAACTTATAAAAGGACACCACTTTTAACACATTCCTCACAGATCTCAAGCCCCTCGGCTCATCCAAAACCTGCCCAAATGAGCTCACAATATCCCTATCTTCCTCCAAGAAGCCTTAACTTAGTCAGAAGTCACATCAAGAAGTCTTTTTGGTTCAAACCAAAGGGAGTTACCAAAATTTAAGGTAATGGTTTCTCTTAACTTATTTTCATTTATTTTACTTCTCCCACCCCTAAACTCTTTTTATTCATTTCTTTTATAACAACACCAGTATCCTAAATATACTTGGATTTTTTTATGAGAATGATTCAAACTAAACATACACACACCTCTATTTAATGGGTAAATAACCTTGTTTCTATCGATGGAAAACTAACGCCTCACGAAACGATGATTGTTCGGTTATCTCCTACCACCTATCATGGTGGCCATTAAGATGGAACTGTAATTATATATGATATATATTATATTTATGTTTTATTTATGCTTCTGTATTTTCCATTTATATCATACCTTTATGGTTTCCATTATAAATAAATGCGATAATTTAATTTGAGAAAGTGCGGACTACCACCCTCTCAAAGTTATATGACTCATTAATGCCTTATGTAGGATGTATAAAGGATGGAGTTAATTATATTATATATGATATTATACTGGAATTATAATATACCTATGTATCATTATGTTTTAATTCCATTAAAATACCAAATAGAAATGAAATTAGCGTTCATGTGTACGTACGGCTTACCATCTCCATGAAAGATGCATTTAATTTCTTATCTCCAAATTTTATGTATTGTAATAAATAAATATATATACTGGATATATAAGATATATATGAAATATAAATCATTAATATAATTCTGGATATAAATTACTTTTGATCACATGGACAACATGTAATTATAAGAAGTTTAATTTTGACTGAAGTACCAAATATCAACAAAACGACAATTATTAACTTAAATGATTTAGTAAGGTTTATAACGTACTAATAAGTGATATAAAAGGAATAATAAATTTGAATAAGGTTTTAATGCAAGTATAAATTAACTTTATTTTATTATTCAGGAGATTAATGAATGAACAGGTCAAGTCGGACACGAGGAAAGGGTTAATTTCACAATCTCTTTATTATCTGAGGTTGTTTTTACGTAAGTATCCACTGGGGCCTCTTTATCATCCACATCCATGTTTCTTAAAAGCGCATTTCAAAATATTTTTACTATTTACTATACTATGTGTTAAATCTATTTATATCCTTGTTTTAGTTTTTATAAAATGGTTTGAATGGAATATTTTCGTCATTTTCCAATCAAGGTACTTTTTGTCCTTTTTGACATAATTAAGGTAAGAATGTCTTTAAACTTATACGGAGAGTGCGGATATTTTCCACCATTATAACATTGTTGAAGCATCCCTTACAAGATTATAATAATATTTTCAAAATAAATGTTTTCTTCTAAAATTATGTTACTTTTAAATGTCTTCAAAATAGAAATAGATATTTCTATAAAGTAGTTTGGATTTCATCTATGTCAACTTACTTTTATGGATTTTACACTTGTTTGAAAGTTTATTTGTTACAATACAATCTTCCATATTTTATTGAATGAGTTATAATATGTTTGACTGTGGATGTGTTATTTTTATACCATTCATGGTTTATGGTTAATGTATTGACATTTCATATGCTAGTTTTACTATGAATGTTTATGTTATATTTAAACCTTTTCATATGAGGAATCTATTGGACATAGTATGTGATGGGTGGAGCCCACTATAGCTCCCCAATGCATCGGTAGGTATCACGAGACAATTATACGTGGAATTTTCCAAGGCCTTTCGTAATTTGATATATGGTTCTTGCTAAGGCCTAAATCATTTTTAGATTTCTTGGCTGAGGCCTTGACAAGAAGTTTCAGAATTTCCAGCATTATACATTGTCTCATTATAGAAATAATATTGATGGTTCATGTGGTTATTCAGCTAGTAGAATACCCATAACTATGTTTTATTATGGAATTATTTACTCAGCTCATATTTCTTCCCTAAAGTGTTCATTTTTATTATTTGTAAAGGCACGTGTTTTCAATTATTCACCATGTCTAATGTTATGTTATCTTTTGCTGTGATACTTACTCTTAATGAGTGTTTGAGATCACCCCTTTCTTATGTTTCATTTTTCTAGGATGTGATGAAGTTAGTTATGTGTTACTTTCAGGCATAATCTAGGAGGCTTGGATGTTTCTAGTGGAATAAATTAGTGTTGTATTTTGTTTCAAGTTGTAATTTTGAACTTATGTATATATCTTGTTTCCAAGGATACTAAAATGATATGTCTTTCGAGATTTCATCCCTTGTGATCATGCCAATATTATGTAATAATACACCGACTTTGGGTAACTAGAACTAGAGAGTTACATTATTCATCTAATTTTTATACATAAAATTAACAATAAAAATTTCCAACAATAACTCAAACAATAGTAACCCATAAATCACAACCACAAACTCTTTTTTCTAGTAATGTTTTCCCTAATCACCAACTCCCTCCACCAAAAATGAAATATATACATACATAAGTTTGTGGCCTTATGTGTATACTCAATATGATCATCCAAAAAAACCACTTTTAAAAATATTGATGGATAATATCAGGGACTTTGAAAAAAATATTAAACCAAACTCATATTCTTTAACATAACAACCCTTATCATTAGGAGGTTTTAATTTTGGGGGTAATTTGAAATTTTCATCAAGTTGACAACTCATTCAGAGAACCTACTATCGAAATAAGGTGATTCTACTTTTAGAATACTTAAGCAGTAATTTTTAACAAAAAAACTACATAAACATGACATGTCATCTGATCTGGAAACACCCAAGACCTGAAGCATGTTCTTGATCACCATTGGATAATTATATGTTCCTAGGTATCATCATGTAAAACCACGGGATTTATTTTACCATGAATGATAATAAACCAATTTTCATGTATAAAAAAATAAGATAAACAATTACTTTACATTGTGAAAGAAAAGTACACAACCATGAGACATATAAGGACAAGAAAAAAAGGTTGAACCTGAATGGAAAAGTAAATAAGAAAAAGAAAATGTCACTATGAAACTATTGATCACCATCATTCTGATGTACTATGAGAAAAATAAAAACCAAGGGAAGTTTCCATGTGACATGACACACATCCAATTATATGTAAACCACAAAAACAAGGCTATAATTTATGATAAGAAAAAAAATTGGGTGTGATCAATAACTCATGGTAGGATACCACCATGTGATGGTTAGATTATGCATTAAAAATAGTTTATAAATAATTATGCATATGAAGTTTTTTTGTGAAATATAATTATGATATCAATCAAAAAATTCCACATTCATATCCATGATAATGTGAATGTAAATAATAATGTCCAAAATAGGGTAGAAACCATAACAACCATATCCCAGAAGATAGAAATGTGAGTTAATAGAAGATGGTACAGGAAATTTAACAAAGATAATATAATCAGTTCAAGTAAGGCCATGTCCATGGGACCAAAACTATAAAATAATCATGAAAGTATATAAAAAAATTTACAAAATGAAACTGTCATGAAGATAACATAATTGGGAACCAACCTATGTAAGAAATTCTTGGTCAAGTAAAATGAATCTAAGAATTAATTTGAGTCCTACAATGTCATTTTTTTCAAAAATATATTTATGAAAAACTCATTTCAACACCCAAGGATCCCTAATGTTCCATTGTTTCATGTTTTTAGAAAAAAAATTAAACAAATAATTTTTCTATAAATTTTAAAATTTATTGATTCTCCACTTCCATGATTTGAAAATATATTTTGAAAACAAATATTTCATTAATGAGTTTCATTAATAACATTAAATTAATAAAATAAGTTTTAAAATAAATGAAATTTTATAAAAAACATGAAACCAACCATTTTTTTGGTTACAAACGAAATAATTTTTTAAAAATAGTAACAATTTTAAGGGTTAGAACCAATATATTGAGACACTAATGTTGGAATGTTTGATGATTTCTTGAAACAATACCATTGATGGAGTTTCGAGGATTTTACATTCAATTAAAAACAACCCCTCTACCCACCCATTGATTCCTAAGTAGAGAAGAATTAAAAATGATCCAAATAAGATAGATCTTCTTCTATGTTATTATAATGCTAAAAAATCATCTCGAGAGGATACAAATAAATTGATAGTAGTAATTGTTTGGGTATTATTATATAAATACACTGGGTGTAGAAAAATTAAATCCACAAAATTATGAGTTATTATTACTTTTCAACATCCCTAGATTATCGAGTGTAGAAAGGTAAAATAATTTTCAAATTAGAGTTCCAAAAATAAATTATATAAAAGGCATTAGTTACCATGGTTTATGTCATTTAAAATTTCAAAATGTATTTTCTCGGTTTCTAGGATAAAATGAAATTGAAACCATGTTTTTATTTTATTTTCTTTTTTATAGGACTGTTTTGTTAGTGTAATAATTTTTTTCCATTATGTATCATTTAGGTGTTTTGTATGGTTACAAGGTTACCCTTTTACAAGAGAAATACAAAAGGGAAACATTGTTTTACCCGTAAACAAATATTATATTTTAAATAGGGGTAAAATGATATCTATAATAATCCTTTGATACAGAGTAACTACCCATAGGAATATCATTCTACCCTTACACAATATCCAAGTCAGCCTTACATAACCATTAGATAAGAGAGGTTACCTTGAAATAGTTTATCATACATTTTTCTTTATTCTATAAGTATAGTTAAAAATCCTATATAATCACCATCCAACCCTTAAATGAAAAAGGAAAATAAAGAGTTACCTTTATGGAACCCCTAAAAACTGGACTTCCAAAAAATTGGAGGCACTTACCCATACATAGACAATATACCATGCATGAGGTTAAAAATTAATTTAAAAATTATTTAATTTCCATTAAAATTTCATATAAATTAATACCATCAAGGGATATTAATATCATTTAAATACTAGTGAATATAAAAAAATATTATCTAACACTTATAAAACCAAAATAAAATATCACAATAAAAATAATGTAATAGAAGGAAAATTTTACGGTGTTATAGTTCTACCTCTAATAATTATTTTTTTCCCAAATATGTCATCATGATTTTGAACTATTATATAGACATGGTCACTTATATACAAAGAATTATTTATGTTCCCACATTATATATAGATACCATCAGCACTACTATAAAACATAGACTAAATAGATTTATTTTATAATGTGGTTCCATTTTCTAGTGATATATAAACTAAAATGGCTAAAAAACATTGAGGTTCCAAGATTATGGTCCAAATCTTCTTATTTAAACAAAAGTATAGGGTATGGTTAGTACCTTTCTAATATGTTCAATATTATAAAAAAGGAACAACATGCCATGGTGCCACATACCATGCTCACTCAAAAATGATATCACAAAAAATGAGACTCAGTGGGAGAGACCTGATCACTCACCTCAGCCTCCAAATGAGACAAATGGTTGTTTACATAAAATCATAGGTGGGCCAAATAGATATCCAACATTTATGGAGATAACCACTCCATCCTCATTTCCCTTGAACAAGACTCAGTCCTATTAGATATCATTCAACTACCCTTTCTACACTTCAAGATGATTCATATGGCTACCTATAAGACACTTAAGTGTGAATCTATTAAATCATAGAGTAGATAAGATACAATAACCAATATCTAATGAAAAATGAAATATACATCATCGATATACCCTCCATAATTAGATGTTTTTTTCTAGTCGAACATTATATCGGAAGATAGAATGATATGATCTCATTGATTGAGTACCCATTAGATTTAGTAATCCCAATAAAAACAAAGAATAAAATCATAATTACCTAATGGAAATATATTCTAGGATACACCATGGAGCATCATAATCATTTGAACACAATATTAAATCATTTCTATCATAACTATCTCATTGGTGGGATATACTTTAGCTAATTTCATGAGCCAATTTATAATTAAATAAATTGTATATCCACACCACATTGATCCTATAGTAGTATAATTGTAGATTCAAATGATTATTTTTTGAAAATACCATAAATTTATCGATAAGGTATATAATATTAGGTAGTTCGTTGGAGTTCCACATCAATTTTCTAACAAGCAATGAATCATGGCATAAACTCTCCAATTGACCAGATTTCTCTTCCCATTATCATTGTTTTTAAAAATTATGAGACACCATGATTACCCCAGAGTACATAGAAAAACTAAACCAAATCTTGTGAACAATGATATCATATCACAAATTATCCAAAACAAATTACTACCTCAAAAGAAACAAGGAACCACCGATTGACTAAAGCTAGAAACTCGAGGTCTCTCCACCATGAATGGTTATATTACACTGATGTCAACTGATTTCTACGGATTTCCTTAGCCAAATATTATTATTCAAGGAAGAATCACGTTTATAAATATCTAATAACACTAGAATACCCTATCCTCAAACACAACCATGTTCATCCCTACAAAAAAAGATAAAACCCCTGAAATCAACTAACCCATCATTTCTATCAGAGTTTAATATTCCACTATGTAAAAATATACATCAAGATTCAATTATAATAAGATATCATAAAATTTTATCTGTGGTGGTATCTCACCATGTTATGAAGGAATGTACCACTATTATCAACTCAAGTTAATAATGAGATAAATTATTTCTATGATAGAATAATTGTTGAAGGTATCAATACATCCTTAATAAATAACCCAACCCCATGATTGTAGCTTCATAGTGACATAAAAAAATCCCAACTAGGTTTTGAATAAAGAAACAATGGGGTAAAAAATAACATGACTTCCAACCATTCAAAGGAGTTATAGGTTATGGATTATCCACCATATAGATTTATGGAAAATAGAGACCTAACATTGGTCTATCCACAATTATGATTCATACTAATATAAAAAAACAACAAAATAACATTGATATAATATATAAAAAAAATAGATAAATTTCCACATTCAATTTAGATAAATCCCCAATATCCCTTTCCCCAACTACGGGAATCCAAAATGATTTCACTAGATTCATGAAAATAGTAGGCAACAATATTAATCCTATAAAAAGGAACCACCCCCAATAAATATATAAAATGTGAACCTCTATGATCATTATGAAGGCCCAAGCTAGGTCATCATAAAATAAAAATATCACGTAATAAAGAGATAGTAAAACAAATGGCATGCCTTAGTGAGGAAGAACATGGATCTTGATTTGTGTTATGAAATTTAATCTATGTTAACTGAGGTTTACAAATATTTTCCATGTGGCGACAACTATCTTACCTACAATAACATATCAACAATGTATATCTAGGATTGACCAACCATGAAACTAAATACTATTACCCATTCACATAACTATGGTTTATCATGTTTATGGAACCAATCCTAAACCCATGGAATATCATTCAGCACAAAATATATCCCGTGGGAAATTTTCATGTAATTAAATCAACATTGAAGCATAAGTAAACACAGGATGACTATTTCTCATAATGAAGCAGTTTAAAAAATATATCAAAGATCTAACCTAAAATTTGATATCCCAAAGTACACAAGAAAACGAATATAATTGGTCATAGATAACCCTCTACCATACAAAATATATAATGTCCAATAGGTTGGCCACAAACAAAATATATCTTTATTTACTTCTAGATATTCCATTATTAGAATATATAGCAAGAATAAAACACTTTCCACATCATTTGGAGTATGGGAATGAATAAAGAGATGATTAAAAGGGACAGATATTGAGAAGATATTAACACTCAAACACAAGAAATATCTAGAAGAAACATTCAAACTACATGGAAAGCGATTCTCTATTTGTTCATGTACTTTGGACCACATCTGATAAAACCTACACACAAGAAATGGAAATGTCAAATATATAGCACACCAATGTATGTAAACACTTTTAGAGTGGTTTCAAAACAAACCCACTCAAATCTTAGTAACTAATTTATGAAATAAAATATTTTTAAATATACAAACACCACGTGAAACTCAGTTATACAAGTATTGGGTTTTATATGTAAACATATTTCATTATATTATAAAATTATTCAAAAATATGATCATTTGAAAACTCCACAATTACATGATAAATCCTTACACATTTTCAAGGCACAACATTGAACAAGATTCATTTTTAACCAGATTTTCCATGATTAATGTACATTAGATATAAATCACCATTGAAATTATGAAAAATAAATTTTTTTAATCAGGATTATAATTTTATTTTATCATTCCATATTTAGAAACCATTTAATCTACTTTATTATTAGTTCAAAAAAACCATAGTATTTTCCTTAAACTTGAAAACCCACCCTTTACAATTTCAGGGTAAAAATATATCATTATAAACATTTAAATATTATATAAAATATTTTTCATGGGTGTGGAATTATTTCATGAAAAATATTATTCCATATTATAAATAAAAATAGTTTCTATGAGTTTTATATAAACAGCAAATTCTAAAAACATGAAATAGATACCATCAATAAATTCACATGAATGAAAAAAATGAATTTTTATGAATTCCATTTTGACAAAATAAACCATTTATTCTGTCCCAGCAAAAAAATATTCCATAAATATTAGTTAAACTCGTTTGTCGCATCCACATTTACCATGTACTACCTTGATTATTTTTCTGTCAATTAGAGTCACTCATGAAATCAAAGAATATTGCCTTATAAATAACAAAAACATGGGATGCCGAGTCATGCATAACCTAGAGATGTGGTTGATGTCCATGTCCCTAGCTTTCCACAACTCATTTACCTTAATCAAAACCATTGGCCTAGTTGGGGAATGGTTTCCCATGACATCCTGATATAATTTACAACAGGATTAGTCTTTATTCACAACCCAAATCTAGGATAATATCCATGGAAACCTACACATGACAATAAGTATTATAAGTCACTAAACCGAACCATACCACATAGAAAACATAAAATAAACAAAAAACTTGTCTTCACATGGTAACTCATGTGGCATCATGAAATTTGGTGATAAAGCACCTACTCCCCATGTATAGATTGACCCCCAAAATTTCTTAACTCTAGTCTAACATAAACCATAATACAAATCCAGGAAGTGTAAAAACAATTCCTACTTCACATTCCACTAATACTATTTTATAAAAAACCAACTCATTTTAACCTGAAATGTCACCAGAGTGGGATTGAAACATAACACGAAGCCCTTCTCAATCACGACGGAATGGGGAAAAGAACCTAGGTAAGATCATGTAAGACCCATGAAATTATTTTACCTTAAAATATGACACAACTTGTATTAGTTATAAAAAAATAAGATAAAAAATATTTTACATCATGAATGAATACGACATAGCCAAGATACATACAAGGACCATGCAAAAAGATTGAAATGAAATAAAAAACATAATAATTTCAAGATCAATTCTTCAGGTTACTATATGTCACATTGATTCCAAATTAATATGAGAATAAGGACAACCAAAATAATAAATCATTTTTGATGACATACATACACTTACATACATCGTAAAAAATTAAGTTTACATACACCAAATGAAAAAATTAGGGTCTGATAAATAAAGGCCGTTCGTGTACATCCAAATATTATATATATTGTTTAAAATCATGTCAACATTAGTTCATTTAAAAAAAACATGTATATAAATAAATATCAGTTGGAAAACAATAATTTAAAACAACCTTTGGTTTCCTTTTAAACTATTCCCTACTCAAATCCATGTGAATCTGAATAAAAAAGGAACATAGAGGGAAGAAATGATAAAAACAATATCTTAAAAGGTAACATGCTGAGAAAATAAATCATGTTACTCAATGGAAATAAAAATAAATAATCAAGTCTAGGATACCCATGTACACCTACCAAAAACCATAAAATAATCATGTATGTATATACAACATGATACACATATGAAAATATAATTCATGATGAGTAACTGGGATCTATCCTAGGGAATATGTTCTTGGATAAATAAAAAAACACAAATCTTGAAAGTGAATTCTATGATATCGAGTCATTACATAGTCTATCGACAATAACCTTTTATTACTATGAATTATTCCCAAATTTCCCCATGATTTGGAAATATATTTTTGAAAAAAAGTCTCACATTAATGAATTTTTTAAAATACAAGAAATAAAGAAATATTTTTTAAACCAAACCCACTCTAAAATCCCATTACTTTGAAATATATGAAATCCAACAATTGATTTCATATGTTGTACCAATGATATTATAAAGGACATCACATATTTTTTGGGAATGATCTAATGTACAAGGAATCCTACCTTAGAAATGGACAATAATTTCTTAAAAAACAAAGTATCTATGTGAGTTTTAATGATTTAACATTTTAATAAAAGAAAAAAAATTGAACACCAGGTGAATACCTAGAATACATCCCAATACATTTATTTCATAGGGGTAAATAATGGAAAAAAAATTGAACTATATATTGTTCTACAGTTGATGAATACCTAGAATACATCTCAAAAGGATACAAGAAAATAAATAGTAGTGAGGGTTTTATATTTAAAAAAACACCAGGTGTAACAACATTAAAAATATAAAATTAATAATGAGAGTTATATTTCCCTTTCACATGGATTTTGAGTAAAAAGGGTAAAATTTATTTTAAATTTGGAGTTATCACCTTTAATGAGATAAAAAATTAAATTTCCAAGTATTACTCACATTAAAATAGCTATATTTTTACAAGGTAATTATAGAGAAGAGTAAACATAAAATAATTAAATTTTTATCCAAAAAGGAGTATAGTATAAGGGTAACATGATTATACTATATTTAAGTTCATATGTGTCACATAAGGGTACCCAGTTACCCTAATGCAATAGTTATGTATACGGGTAACATGGTTTTAACCTTTCATATCTCATAGGTGTAATTTATGGGTATAATATTACTATTTAGCATCATATGAAACCAAGGAACCAACCTTACGTATCTCATTATACAATTACTTGGAATCCAATTTAAAATTACGTAACATTTTGAAAAGCGTTCTTACTCGTACACAACCCACCTTATGTTGATTCTGTGACTTTTTCACCATTACATAGTTCATAGTATCTATATCATACACTTATTAAACACTTGAATATAATGAGTTAACCATACAAAACTTCTAAAAACTCCTTGAATAAAATTACGAATAAATTACCATAATTTATACCTTATACCATGTGAAAGTGTAAAAAGTAAGTTAAAAATTATTTACTCACCATTCAAATGACTTATAAATAAAAACCAAAAAGGGTTATAAAGAACATTTAAAAAATAAATGAAAATATAGAATATAACTAACATAATAAATGAAAATAAAACACAATAAAACTAAAAAATATACCTGGTGATGGGTGTTTTCAGACACATTACCATAATTAATAATTTCCCCGTAAAAATGTATCGTAATAGTGACCATGTGGTTGTATCGTGAAGAGTTTTTGTGCTATATTGTCAAAATTTCACATTGTAAATTTATTTTTGTAAAAGTAAGTGTCAAAACATAAAGTGGGTATTTTTAAAAAAAATTAAATAACCAAAAATAGTATATTATAATAACTGTACATTATTTATAAGAAATAAAATGTAAACCAAGAACTAAAAGGACAAAAAAACCTAGCAGTAGTGGAAAAAAATTATTCTTTAGGAACTCCATTTATATTTTATTTATGAATTATCAAATTATATTTGTCACAGTGTACATAAATAGCTCAACGGATACACATAAATTACCCAGAAACCATATTGAGACATTAAATAGGGGTGGTGTTCCCCTTATCAAAGTGATCCAAATACAAGATGACCTCTGAGAACTTGAAATAGATTAAAAACATCGTGCTCAAAGCGAAGTCATCACCGAATAAATTTAAAAATTTAAACTAACCAATTTAATAAATTTTTTTATAAAAAATTCCATAATAATTTAGAATAATGTTAATTCAAGAATGGAAATTACACTTTTTATTCAAGAAAAATATTTACCATATAAATACAAAAGGGAAAAAAGAAAATCAAAAACTCAAAAAGGAGTCCTAGAATCTCAACTTCCCACCACCATGTGGACTTTAGCCCTTCAAAGATTGATCATTTCATAGAGTACACCTATACTATAGAATATATTATCTGTTACTTGTAACCACAAAATATCCCTAAAATTCAAAAAATTGAAATTCATATAATATTGTTAAATTTGTGGGGTTTGAATAATAGAAATTCACATGGAAGATAATGGAAATTTTATCTCTAATTATCCCTTCATACATAGCATTTGGAAACCTGGACAAGTGAGTATCAAAATCAAATAAATTCCAATTCAAAACACATAGACATCTGGTTCACCAATTTATCACCAAGAGATAAAACATATCATGCCTTCTATCAAAATAAATATTTCACGTTATCCATTCAGCCCAATTAATAAATTTCCACTTATTTCCTCTTCCCATGCACACAACACACTTTTCTCTTATTAATTTTCTATCAACACAAAAATATGAATTTTCAATGAGGATTTTATCATTAAAACTCATAAAAGAATCAACATATTCTTTATAAAATTATACATCTCCACCTTATGTAAACCAAGAACATGTAATTATCATTATTACTTCTTATGTTTTCTCTATGGATATTGGATGATAGGTTTTATATATCAAGATTTATTGGGGAAAATAAGGGGTGTATTTCCCTTCTTGATGGAAAAAATGCATGGTTCTAAAATTCACTCAATAATAGTCTCTTCCTCACCCCCATGGAATGAAAATCAGATCTAATAATCTTTGAAAATAACTTTTCCTTCAAACATCTTCAATATTTCAGTATTTAAAATGCCATTTCCTTTGTATTTGTTCATGAAAGCTACATAAAGGAACATAATTATTTATTTGGAGGCTCAAAAAAGACACAAATCCCTTTTCCTTGAACGCTCCAGAAAGACAAAACTTTCTTTAATGTAAATTTTTTAATATTAAAAACACCACTATAAATTTTTATTTTACACCCAATGTATCAACAAATGATGTCGCACACTACAAGTCAGCTTCCTCATACTCTTGTGTTTAACAGGATCATGCATTTTCACTTTTATATTAAGTTGGAAAGGGAATCGTTTCTTATAATGTGGCTGACCTAAAAAGATGTACATGGATGCAAAGGGGTGACCATTATAAAATTTACATGAAATTCCAAATTAAAAAAGGATTCTCTTGAAAAGGTGGGTTTTAAATAAAAAATATTACCTATATATTTTAAAACACAAGTACCTCAACCTTTAGGTATTGACAGAAATAAATCTAGTTCTAGTGAATGAATTAATGGAATGGTTCTCTAATGAAATGATGTGAATTTAATGAATTTCTCAAAAAGTGTTCATAAACATCATGGTATAGGGATTTGAATGATAATGAAACAATAAGGTGTCATAGTATTCAAAATCATCACTGCTTTTATTTAATTTCCAATGTCTTCAAGATGTAACAAAGTCAATTTTAGCATTTATTTACATTCAGTTTCAAGAGATAAATAATTTAATTCATTAATATGAGTTTAGAAAAATAAAAATATAATCATTTCAGCTCAAAAGTTTCAAAAACAAAAAAAAATAAAAAAAAATTAATTGAAACACACCAAAAATGGAAACAAAATCATAGGAAAAAAACTGAATGGATTGCCCACAAAATTCTAATCTACCCGACATGTTCCTCCTGCTGCACTTATTTCAATACATGTCCCCATCTTGAATAGTTTATATCGTATTTAAAAATCAAGAATATAAATCATGAAAAAGAAACCAGTTGTGTGCAATGACACAACATGGTTTTAGTTAAGTAGAACCAAACTTGATTTATCCTTCTAAAAACAAATACATGGGAACCTACAATAGAAAAAAATTGCATTATTTATTTTAAAGAAACTAAATAAAAATAATAATAGAGAAAAGAGCCTTGGTTTGAACCCCTTTGTAGGAGTTAGGATTTCACTACCCCTTGTTAGGCAGTCCTGGCTAGCCATCCCCAATCTAAAGGTGGGTTTGGTTTCATCCTTATAAACAATAAAAAATGAATTTTCTCAAACTCTCATGAGCTCTAATCACCTTTTTGATGATCCTAAAAATTTATTCCATCATCTTCCCTTCCATGAGTTTTATGTTCTGATTAAATAATTAATGAGGGTAAAAAATATAATGTCCCAATAGTTTATCTTCAAAAATAACATCCACTAGTTCATGAAATTTATATCCATTATATGTTTTATCTTCATTTAAATCATCAAAATTAATTTCTTATTTGAAAATAATATTGGTACCTCCATCCCTATGAAAACTAGCGTAATATTTAATCGATCACACCATAATTTATTCAATATCACCATTGAACACTTATTCATTTAAACAATTATCCCACTTAAAATCTATAGGAACTAGATTTTCATAGAGAGAAATAGTGGATAATTTATTATCAAAACAAAATAGAAAAGGTGGATCTAGTAATGGGAATTCTCTTTTTGTTTTATTAAGCCCTAGCTCATGTTCACACAAAATTTTCCTTCTTTCACGATTTGAAATAATTTTCATGAGATTAGTGTCAATGTCATCAAAAATTATTATAAATCAGTTTTAGTATTTAAAAAATTAAACATTTCACTGATCAATTTCCTTAGGCAATATCTTAGGTTCCCCAAAATTATCTTCTAAAATGAATTAATCATTTTTTCTATTCCCTTTATTCGAAAATCTACAGAAAGGTTCTATTTTTTCATTTTCAAACAAGTAATTTCATTTTCCCCAATTTTATACCAATAATTTTCTACAGACATGATTTTTAAAGAAAAATCAATTAATAAATTATTAATAATTTCTAACTTTAAAATTTAAAAATGTGATTATAATTCATTTGAAAACATGAATTTTTTTATAGAATATAGAATGTAATTGGGAGATTATTTTCCAATTCTTTATTAAATTTTTTAACTTTTAATTCTCTTAAAGTAGTGTAAATATTTACAATTTTTTTTCACTTCTTGAATCAGAACCTCATTTTGTTAAAGAACCAAAAAAAATTATATTATGAAAGAATTTTCTTGGAGTATAAATTTTAAAAATTATTCCTAGCTATCATATTCATATTTTTGATAATAAATACAATCATAAGAGTACTATCTATAAAATCCGTTATTTTTTTAATTACTCTAAATTACTTGTTAAAATAGTATAAATTAGAAATAAATATAAAACAAATTACGAAACCTCCACAGAAATGGTTCTGAATTGATTTTAGGAGTTCTCAATCTCATTACACCGATTAATAATATTCCCTTGAGAATTATAGTATACTTATGACCATGGGGTTGTCTCGTGAAGATATTTAGGTATATGTTTTCAAACTTTTACATAGCTATTTTGTTCTTTTAAATGTTAGTGTTAAAACTAAATGCTGGGATTTAAAAATAACTAATGAAATTTTAATGATACAAAATCATATTATTACACAAAATATACATTAGTGATTGGAAATGTAGGGAAAAATATCTTAACGTAACATTGAAGCATTTTTTGTTAGATTGTGTTTGTTGCCAAAGTGGGTTTTTATGATAAGTTATTGAGTTCTAGAGATATTTTAGACAATATATGTTGAAAAAGATCCATGAAAATTGAATTGATGTTCTAGAGGTGGTAAAAAATATATAAATTGAAATAATCTTGTTGAATATTCGAATTTTTGTGGAATATGATTTTTTAAGAAAGTGGGTTACACACCCAAAGCGATGTGAATTTGGGTTTTCCATCCTCAGGAGAATGATTCAAACAAGGAATTAATTAAGAAAGAATATTTCATGTAGGTTCAGCAATGCCTATTAATAAGTGTTTTCTCCATCATTTTAGTAGATCATCCCTTAGAGAAATTTGAGGCTCTGAATTGATTAAGAATTGAATGAAAAGGGAGTTGCGTGTAAGAAGGTAGTTATGAATAAGCAGGGAGTTACAAGAAAGAGAATTTATTTTGAAAAATCCTAAGTGTTTTGTGAAAGGAATTAAAGATTCACACAAGGCACAAAAATATTGTAAAAATATTAAAGTTTCCTAGTAATAATGTGGTAAATAGGTATTTATCAGTGGATGAAAGTTGGATTTCAACAGAGCATCTACATAGTGTGGAGGACTCACTCATTAGTGATAGTGAAGGGGCTTACATGTCCATAAACTATTAATGGGTCCTTTATAAGAATAACGAGGAAAATAAGAGGAAGACAGTGATCCCTTCTACCAAAAGTTATCTAGAGAATGAGATTCAGGGAGTGACCCTTGAGAAAGTAGTGAGTTGACCCTAAACCTTGTTAAGGTAGGGAGAATGTGCATTGAATTCATCTTTCCCAAACAATATTTTGGTAGCAAGCCTTAGTGAATTTGGTTCATTATAACATTATCACTGTATTATCCATAGATGTATCCGAGTGTGGGTGAAAAAAGTAAAATCTTTTTATCCTTGTGCTTTTTTTCTTATTTTACCTTCAGTGCAACATCATCGGATAAAGAAGGAAAGAATATGATCCATGTAAACACATAAGAACATATAAATTGACCCTCTTATAATTGTTCCAAGATCAAGTGGAGTTGGAATAATTTATTAATATGATCCATATCCTCATTCACCCCTAATCATTGTATCTATGACCCTTTTGGACCTAATAGGAAATAAGAAATAATTGAGATTAACAAATGACAAACTATAGGTAGCAGTAGTGGACACACATTGATCTTCAGACACACCCATTGTAATTTTCTAAAAGAATTATCCAATTATATATCTGATTTTATATCTAAATACCTTATGGGATAAAATTAAATTACCCAATGAAAATATTGTGACCCCAAATATTGGTTTTGATCCCCATATCAATGTGATCTGATGACCCAATGACTGTTGAGAAAACGAAACAGATTAAACTCTTCGTTCTTGAATAAAATACCACACCAATGAAATTTAAACAAATAAAATAACCAATTTAATTTAATTAGATAAATTCTAGTATATAATAATTTATATTAAATTGAGTACAAGAATTAAAAGGACCCTTTTCATTATAAAATAGTTTATAATGATATAAAAATTCAAATTAAGAAAAGAACAAGCTCAAAATGGAAGAGTCCTCAGATCTATACTTCCCACCAGCACTTGGAGTTTATCCATTAATGGCTTGATTAATTCCTAGAATATGGATCTTATATAGAATATTTTCTCCAACATATCCTACATATTAAATCAATCCATACTTTGAAATGAATAAAATATTATAATATAAATGAAAGGAGTGGTGGAGAAATGTTATGTCTCATTTATTTTCACCAAATTTTGGCTCTATTTTGTACATCATCCCTGATGAATATTGGAAAGGTTCTTTATTAATTATTTGTAGAATGAAAATTGTAATCCTAAATAAAATATTTCAGGATATTTTTACACATGGTTATGATTTCATAAGAATATTAATTATGTGAACCATTTCATTCATAAGTGTATCTTAAACTTCCTCCTCTTGCATATTCTACATGTTCATCTCAATGAATGTAGTTAAACTTTATATTTAATGGAGAGATAAAACATTGAGTCCAAATTATTTTTTATCTTGATTCACTTTTTTTGGACATTGGGGGTCCATATTCTATATTAATTAATTATGTTTGGTCAATTTTGTCCGTGAAAACAATTTTCCACAATGACTGATTAATTTTCACCTCATGAAATTTGAATCAACAATTTCCCAGTTTACAAAATAGTATACCATGAAGGTATGAAATTTAAAAAAAAATCATTATTCATTTTTAATAAATATTTTAATATTTATACACAAAATATAGATGTTATTGAAATTAGTTAAAATTCCATAATTGAGAAATTTTCACTTTTATCCTCAATAATTCATTAATATCCAAAAAAACTCAATTCAGCTCAAATTGTAAAATTTTTGGGGTATAATTATTTTAAATAAACAATAAAAATAATGAAAAATGTTAGCTCTATCAGTACCTAAATGAAATGTTAGGGTTGTTACATTTTTGGGATTGAATAAAGGTTCAGATGTTGAAATGAACCTTGGGATCCAATAGATAATTCTATAATATGTGTGATACTATAGTACCAATGTCTACTCAGTATCCCCTAGTAGAAATATTATTGGGTGTGAAGAAACCCTACTACCCAAAATCTCTCACAGGATAGATGTAAATCTTTTATCATCTCACCAGTGTGGAAAGTAGTGTTTCTTTACCCAAGTAGGACTCACTAGTTAGTCAGGGAGCCTACACAATGCATTCAATATGCCATAAGCTAGCCATTGGTCCCAAAATGGTTAGATAGTGTGGTGAATTAGGCATGATATAATGAAGGACCTTTTAGGGAAATTTTCTCTTTGAATACCCATTTATATTATCAACCATAGATCTTATTTTTTATGGAATTTAAATCATATTATCCTATTTTTACCCATCTATGAACTCCTCTTGTTCCATGGTAGATCATGATTTGATCCTATAGAAAATCCATACTAGTTCATTCAATTTTCATCCATCATGGGATTTTCCTTCCTCCTATGGTGGTGGACCATGAGGTTGTTCCTATTTTATAAACTCTTAGCATTATTGTAAACCATTATGATCATTGTATTACCAAATTATCATTAGATCAATTCCTCTCAATCATCTTACTTGTGTAATGATTATTGGAATGCTTCTAAATAGAGAATAAGATGACAATTCAATCAGATCTTGATAGAATTTTCCAATATTGTTGAAGTTTTGGATCTTCATGGCTAGAGGATGTCTGTAATGATGAACACATACCGTTGATAGAATTTTCAACAAAGGAATGTCCCAAGATAAAACATTCTATGGTTATTTGTTAATTTAAATAAAATTGTAAATTTAAAAATTATTTTTATCTGGAGGATTTTATAATCGTATTATATAGAGTATTCTTGGAGAGGATCAAACCTTGTTAGACAACGTCAAGGGTATCTTACATTATTTGGTTGGTTTCTTTTAAAAGATTCCAATTTAATTATATTAAATTTGAGTTTTGGTGTCTCTATATAAGAGGGCCTTTTTAAGGAGTAATTTTGGAATTTCTAGAAAGACCTTCTAGTTAAGGTTGTTCATGTTTCCAAATCAGCGAAGATCTCTGAAATGAAAGTTTGAAGATGTTCCTTCTCCTTCAAATATGATTTATTTCAATCCATTAATTATTTATAATTTATTTATAATTATTTAAATTTAATTTTATATATTTATATTTGAATTAGAGAGAATGATGATGGAAAAATGGACATGGATGTATAAAAAAACTTGTGGTGATTTTCAAGTTGTGGATTTGACTCTATTTGAGGTAGGTAGTTTGTGTAATATACCCTATAGCATTATGAATGGTTTATTTCCATTTGGTATGATGTTTTCAACCTTCGTCCAACGAAATGAAAATTCATGATGTGTTATGAATAATAATAAATGATTAATTATTTATAGATTATTGAGACGTAATTAATTATAAGAACATTTCATAATGTATTTGTATGAAGTTACAAGGGCCATGATAAAACATTATGCCCTAGCTTAATACCAATCACCAATGGTAGAGGCTTGATAACTAATTAGTTCCTTAATCTATATGAACTCAATGGGATTTGTTCTTTTCTACATGGGACCTAGGGTACATAAGACCATGTTTGATGTTTGATCACATGTGTAGCTACTATGACCCATAATGTCATTCCATGCTATGTTTTTGTGTTCAATTTGGTTTCATTGATGTTATTCCTCTTTTTCATAGAATATTTACATGATTGATTGTGCTAGAATATGAGTGTGTGTAGCTAATAAGACACATTATAATTATTGATTACAAGAGTGTGATTATATATCATATAACACATGGTTTCATTTACAATAACATGTTCTTTTTTCCTATTAATTTCTCATGATATCATGTTTTTCTCTACCTATATTTGTGTTATTCCCTACTATATATTTTGTCTATACCATTGGAGGTATTGTTTCTATATCAATAATAGGTGGACTATCATGGTATGACTATTACATTGAAGGTGAGTATTCATATCATTTTATATTGGAGATGATAGACCATACAACAATGTAGGATCATGATTGCCTCAGGGCCTAGCATGGAAATAAATGCCTTGTGGACACTGAGTATAATGTTGGTACCCAATGCCTTCTAGATACTAAGTAAAATGATGATACATTATGCCTTGTGGATATTTTGTAACTTGTCAATATATACTACCATGGGGATACAGAGTACATTCACACTAATTGGATATGTGTCCCAACTATGGGCTTCCCACCCAATAGATATTAAGTTAAATATTCCCATGATTTCTTGAGGACATTGATGGGTATGATGTCTCATTGAACAATGGACTATCCTTGTGATTTTATCTTCATTTTACATGACATTAATTTTGACTATCCTTATGATATAAATGGAGTTTTTGGAGGACTGGTAAGTGCATGACCCCTCAACACATTTTTTTATTTAAATATTGTTATTATTGACTCAAAGCTATATTCTATAGTAATATATTTTCTATTTACTTTTTTTAAAAGCTTATCACACGGATTTACAATAAATTTTACTAGTTGGATACTAGAATATGTTGGTTGTGCCCTATTGATTTATACCCACACTCTTATAAGGTGACCATGGAATTTGGATACTCAAGTATCCCTCACTTATTACAGTTACATGTTTGGTTGAAACTCGAGTTTGAATATCTATAGGGATTTCCTAATGTCTTTGAAAATTGGGATGAAATTTCACTCAAAGTGAAACAAGAGACTCTTTTATATTTATTCATTACATTCATCTATGTGTTATCAATGATAGAAAATAAGTAAATTATTTCCATTTGTGACTATTGAGCCTATTATTTCTTCATTCATCTGAAAATTTGGCATCTAGTTCTTTTTTTAATATGAAATTATTTTTTTTAACCTTTGGTTATTTATTGATATTTTTTACTCTAATCAAGGGAATTGTCTCCATGAAATTCCACATGAGACCCACACTAAAAGTTGATAGCCCCCAGTATATAGGGAGGCACACTTAAGGCCATATGGAATTTCAAATCAGAACCATTCATTCATATTGAGATGTTACAATATTGAAACAATGCATATGATTAGCTATTTTTTGAATTTACGAGATAGAAATCATATGAATGTGTTATATCTTGTGTGGAATCATGGTCTATTGTGTCATGAACACCATATCCATGTGATGTATCAGTTTCCAGGTCATGGTATTCATATTCATATATTTTAATGTTGCGATAATAATATTTCACATCATGTGATACACATGGATTTTGATGACAAGATTTCATACGGAAATGAATCTTTGCTTTATCAACAAGTTTCATCTCTTGTATCACATTTAGGGTGTAGGTTTCTCATTAAATATATTATACTTTTATGAGACTGTAATGATGATGGTGGACTTATATGATTTAGTGTTATAAACATTGTTTCACACACATGTTACATTAGTGAAAGATACCATGAGAGGAGGGGGTGAATCAGTGTGCTAAAATAATTCATTTTCCTTATGTACTCATGAAACTATCACTATTCTAACTGATCTTAACCACACTCATTAGTAGGGTAAATATTGTTTTCACATGTTAATGTAATGATCTGCTGAACTTTTTTTCTTATCTTGGACTTATTTAGATAAAATCAATGATTAATCAATTAACATGCACTAATTTTCATTATGTAGATTAATATTAAAGAAAGAAAAAAAGACACAATAATTAAACATAGTTCAACCACTCTGGGATACATTCAAGGAGCATGCACTATTATTGCATATATGGGCCAAAATACCCTAATATTTTCCAATACTAGGGATACAATTATTTGGATATGGTCAATTTAAAGCACAATCACTTAGTTTATGAGATTTAGGATCTAGATCACATCCACCCAAGGGTCAAAACATTTTCCTCTCACATTTTTCACTATTTCATGAGGGAATTTCTTTTATACCACAAGAAAACACATGTCCTTACTATCTGATAATTGATAAATGGATAAGTTCCCATTCATCTTCACTCCACACTTCCACATTTTAGTTGTAAACTTCACTAATGTAGTAGCTTCTCCTTCGTTTTTGATACAATTTTCATGTAATAAAAACATCATTTGTAAATCCATAAAGATGTTCTAATAACATTCTATGTCATGAAACATATAACATTCATGTAACCCTTCCACCACATTCGTGAAAATTTCTTCATGTTCATGAAACATCATCCTTTCAGAAAACTCATTGCCTCTCATCAAATTTTAAACCATTTGTAATGAATTCAAAACCCTCATAAAACCCCTTGTCTAGATTAAAAGAAGTAAATTTTTTCATGGAACATATTTTAATAGTAATCCTTATCATAAGAAAAACAATTAAGGAATTCCTTCAAAAATTTAGATCCATTGGATCATAAGAAAAATTTGGCTACATCAAATAATTAGGTTAGTCACCAATTTATAGATGTTTCCTGCCCTTTGGAACACATTGAATATTTTCACAGCCTTTTCATTAAAATATTATTTTGTACACTTAAAGCTTTCTAAATATACCTAATCAAAAAATTTACCAAGAACATACCAAACTAACCATTTCATGATTTACCACTATCAAGGTAGTCCTTTTTCATTGATATACTCAACCAATCATTCAGTATTATCATGTTGGACATTCTAGACTCACAAATTTTTTCAGAAACCTCTCCATGTTCCCTATATTTAGAATGAAACCAATTCATACAATTATTAACATGGTGAACTAAAAATTAAATTTTATTTAATAGACCATGTTAATGGAAATACTGTATCCAAGACACTAACTCACCATGGTTGATAAATATATGGTTGAAAAAAAATCCAACACACAATACATCAAAAAACCAATTCTCATCAGTGTCCAAAAAACATGTATTGTCTTTTCACATAAAATTTATTTATGAAATAATATTAATATAGACCCCATTTAATGTCTAATTCTAATAAAAATTTATCTAAGACTACGGTGTGGTTCACCAGGTCAACAACAGTGATAATGAGAAAATTAATGGAAATGATGATGATGATGATGATGTAGTCTCTATATGTACATAATGTGAAGTAAGAATGTTGGGTCATTTTTAGGAATTAATTTCCTTAGTAAAAAAATTTTGTTTGTGTGTCTAATGGATATGTCCATTGTATAGAGGTTCCCACTATAGTCTATGTGGAGTGGTTCATATAGAACCTAGAGGAATTACATTAAACAAAAAAATATTTATATGTTCCAAAACATGGTTGGTTTGTGTGTGAAGACATCATAGAACATCTTTATATATGTATCTAAATGTTGTTCTATGGGTTTTTCCCTATAGAGAATCATTTTTTTGGTTTTGGAATTATCTTTTGGCTATAAATATGACTCTACATAGTATAAAATATGTGCCTTAAACTACATCAATGTCACCCAAATGCGGATATTCTTTTTAAAGTGATAGTAATTGTAAATAACATTGGGTGGTCTTCATTAAGATAGGTTCCCTCTGTTTGAAAATAATATTTTGAAGGCACGAAGGATGTTATTTCATGTTTTACTGAAACTCAGACATATAATGAACTATGACTATAAGTAATCAAAATTCATGGTTGTGTTATAGAGTATGGTGGATACACAAAAGCATGAGTTGAAACCCCTGTGGTTAGTTGTTTATGGTGAAACATGGTATCATCGAGTTTCATTTTATGAAGTATAGCAAAATGAGTTCTTGGTTTGGTGGATCTAGCACATTGTTGTGTGGACAACATAATATGTGTGTGAGTTTGGGAGTAAAGTTCCATAACTCAGGGGAAAATAACTCTTTCTAGAGATGAAGTGGTGTCAATGTGCCTCATTGTATATCCTTAACGCATGAGTTTTCATTTATATAGAATCTTGTAATGTTGGTCAAATCAATGGAGAAGGGTAGTAATTTTACAATTTATAATAATCCATGTTTTATTATATAAATTGGATAATGTATTTGTGGTAGGCCACTGATTAATTTGGTTTATTGAATCCCTTGAAAAGACCGACAATCTAATTTGGAATGAATCTTGTAGGGATTGGCATCAAGATGTTTCTTATCTTGAAATGTCTCTATGGTGGATGATGCATTAAGAAATACACCATAGTAAAATTTTATATTCTAACTTAGTTAGGTGTCGATGAAGATTTTGTTGTCTGAATTAGCATTCCGCGTGATGAGATGAGACCCTTTCTGGTTGTATTTTATTAACCCATATCTAGGATCCTATAGGACATCATTTAAACTATTAATAGTCTATTTATTATAGTGGAATACATCCTGAGAAATCCTTTTTTTCAGAGTGCATGAGGTTATTTTAAAAATCAATTGTATAGAAAATCACACATAGTATTCATTCTCTATGATAATCTATTCATGAGCTTATAAAACTATTTAATGAATTGTGTGTTGACTATATAGATACTACTATAGTGGAAATAATCATTCTAGTTGTGTGTGTAATGAAATCTCTTTTGATAAGGGTCTTGTTCAATGATAGACTAATTTTTTTGATGATCATGGAGACTCATGATGACTAAGGTATTCTGGACTATTTATTTTCACATTCTATGTTGAATTTATGATGTTTTAACTGTATGTAGCACCATATAAGGAATAGATATGGGATTTGAACTCTATATAGAAATGGTGTGAGTCCTGGAAGAGTTTAATCATTGAATTATTGATACATAGTTTAGATCGTGACAGAAGGTACATGTGGTTTTGTGAACCAACTAGGGACATCACATTATAGTTGACATGTACATAGATAAAGAAGTTGGATCAATTTAATAATGCATCTAAGGTTTAATTTATATTTATTGGTGAATTTTTGGGGAGTAAATTGTTTTGGAAGGTTACCTTTGTAGATAGATGTCTATAATTGTCTTGACTATTGTTTCTTTGTGAAGACAAATATAGTGGGTTTGAATTGTATCAAGATCATCATATTGTGTATGAATAAGGGGTTAAAAAAATTGTTTTGGGGATTTTATGAATGATTGGATTGTTCATATTTCATTATTTAGTATAGAATTGTTTTTTCTACATGGAACTAAGAACAAGGTTTGGGTATCAATAGTTAACTCATGTCTTATGTTGATCATGGATTTTGGAACTTAACCACATTGGGTGTGTTATTGAACCAATAGAATCTAGTTCTATATGAATATTCTTATGATGGGCAGAACCATTATGTTTTTATAGAAATAGGTGGAAACATTAGCGGTTTCGAGATTAGTGATTTTGGTTATCGTAGTCTTGATGTTTGTTGACCATGAATATTTATCTCATATTATGTGGACCATATTTGGAGTCACACATCAATAGTGTGATGGTCGTTTATGATTGATTACAACATTGAGGTGGTTTTCGATGTTGAAGGAGAGAACATAGAGAACTACTTCTAATGGGAATTTGAGGTAGATCTGATGTTATATTCTTTTCACATCCAAAATTCATGAAGATAAGAAGTGATATAGTAGGGAGGTTTTAACGACCCTCAATATTTTGTGTTTTTAATTTTTGAGATAATATGATCTTTTTTTGTTTACAGGTCATTCAAATAATCATGTTTCAAACTAAGGTGGTTATTGTTTGCACATACTTAAGGGGTATTTTCAGACATTAATGGAGGATCCAGAGAAGAAAATAACCTCATTGTCTAGCATAGAAGTATAGGATAGTCATGTTGTTGTTTCTATTCCAACTAACTAGTAACACCCATTGGTTAGTCGATGTCATGGAAAGAAGCCCTTCTTCCCAGTAGGTCTCACCATCCATCCAGTTAGCCTACACTAGCTCATTGGTGAGGTCGATCATGAGCATTCTACCACAAAGGACTAAGATAACAGTAGATGAGCCTATACTATATAGATAGTGCATCATTCATGGAAAAGTTTAATGAATTTATGTTTAGTCGATTTTCCATCAAAACCCCCCTTGGTTTTATCAAACTCGGATAAATTTTTTGAGAAAATTTCAATACTACTCTCTTCTTTTCTCTCCTCTATGAAAACCTCTAGACCCAAGGTCAATCTTCATATGAACCTATATCGAATTCGAGAAAGCGCATTAAATATTCATCAATATTTACCAATGTCTTCCTCCGAAAATAGTGGATCATGTTGTCATTCATCATGGATGAACCCTTATAGTACATATAAAAGATTTCCATAATTTGAAGACTTATGAAGTTTTTATCCTTTCCATCTTTATTACCTTGCTTCATGATTGATCGATGACTTGTAAAAAAATTTATAATCCGATGACAATTCCATCAGATATTAATGGAATTTTATGATATAATTGGTGATTCAGATCGACAAAAATATAGGTGTATCTAATAATTAACCATTACCCTTGATGGTTTTTTATTTAGAAATGTCCTAGTATAAATTATTCTATTATATTTGGATAATTTATGTCAAACTTTTCATTGAAATATGAAACTAATTTGAGGATTTTTCTCATTATAGAGCCAGGACCATGTCAGGAGTGTCTTGAGCTTTATTAGATGTTGTCATGGATAAGGTACATTATTTGGAGTCATTCATTAGAAACATTCCAATTTAATTATTCTAAATTGAAATTGTTGTGTTTTTTCGTGAATGGAATTTTTTCTAGTAAGAAGATGGATTTTCTAGATAGACCTTCCATGGATGGTTGCTCGTGGTTAAGGAAAGGTGGTGATATCTGATATGTCTTTCAAAATGTGTTCCTTATCCTTATTATGTGAGTTATTTTAATATCTTCATTAATTATAATAAATTAACGGGATTTTATTGGCATGAGAAGAATCGGGTGGTAAATGTTAGTAGATGAATTTACTTAAATGACCCAAATGAATCTGTTTGGATTTTCATGGATTGGAGTTGTCTCCTTTTGAGGAATGTGGTCCATGTAATCTACTTAATGGTACTAATTAAGGATAATTTTCATGCAGCATGCAGTTTTTCACCTTAGGAAAAGGACACATAAATTCATGATGTGTTAAGATTAACAAGAAATTATTAATTAATTAATTATTATTGATACATAATTAATTAGAGGAACTATGCCTAAAGTAGTTAGTCAAAGTGGTAATGGAAATAATAAACCATTGTTCACTAGCTTCATAACATCTACTGATGGCTATGTATGGATAACTAATGAGTTACTCAGACAACATAGAAATCATGGGATATGTTGTTGTACTACATCAGACATAGATCCTATAATACCATGTTTTATTCTTAACCACATGTGTAGAATCTATGATCTAGTATTTTATTCCATATTCTGTTTTTGTGTGAAATGTAGTTTCGTTGATGTGATAAATATTTTTATTTATCATTTTTACAATATTTAATTCTCAGAGAATGTGTGTGTGTGTCTCGTGATACCCTTTATGAATAATTATTCAACATATGTGATTATGTATATTTTAATACAATGTTTAATTAACGATCACATGCTAATTTTTATACTAATTTATCATGATTAAATGTTGTGATATGATTATATCTATTATATTCCCTTATATATATGATTGACATTCATTTAAGGGTATTCCTTTGTCTCTAGAAAATGTTGCCCATCATGGCATGGTTATTACAATAAAGGTGAGTACATATGGCTTGTGTTAATGAGTAATGTACCAGTATTTTGTGACTTGTGGATACATAGTGTCATGAAGATTCTCAGGGTCTTATGGATACTAAGTAACCTGATGATCCTAGATTACTTTTAGATATTTTTTTCATGTTAACTAGTCAACCTTGTGGCCCATCCCTAAACATATTTCCTATTGGATATTAGAAAACATGTTACCTCAATTCCGTAAGGATACTAAGGGATATGATGTATCAATAACTGGTGAACCATGCCTGTGGAATGCTCTATATTTTTTCAATAATGTTTTCAAAAATACTTCTAGCATAATAGGTGTGGTCAGTGTTCTTGGAGGCTTGGTATGTGAATTAATTAAAACTACGTGGTTGTTTATTTATTCTATGTGCTTGGTGATATTATACTATGTTGTGAAGTTTTGTAATCCTACACATTTTATTTTTCTTATCACATGCATGTAAAATATATTTCAATGGTGGGTACTAGAAAATCATGGTGGTGTTCTATTGAGTTTTACTCACACCCAGATCAGGTTCCCAGGACACCATAGTACCTAAACATCCCTCACATCTTATAGGTACAGGTTGGGTTGAGACCTGGGTTTGAACAAGAACCGAGATAGCTCATTATGAATCTCAAGACTGGGATGAGATATATATTACAGTGGGAGTAGATCCTATTGTATATTTATTCCTCACTACCATGTATTTTATTAACCTATTGAGTTATCAATGACTTTTCATTTTTTAGGGTTAGATTTCTTGTTTCCACATTCATCTATAATGTTGGTATATAGTTGTTTTCCACTTACTCTAATTTTATATTGTTTATGTATTTATTAATTTGTGGTTATTTTTTATCCTGATTGAGGGTATATCCTTCACATGGTTCTCCTTAGGACCCTAACTACTTGTCATAAACCTCTGGTATAAGGGAAGGCATGCTTGAGGTAATGTGGAATTTCATATCAGACATTTTGATTTCGGTCAGCATATTATATTTACCAATGAAACTACCATAAAACCTCATTATTTATCACTTGGATAATAATTTCATCTTGTTTAGTATCATTATAAAAATATAATATATTTCATTGAGGTAAACTAGAACCAATTACCCACTGATCTTTTAACCCTCACACTCTATAGATATATGTCTTATGATTCCATCCCTCCAATATCCACATAACCACATACAACATCACAACAGTAACAACATATACCCCACCAAATATGATGAAAAAACTACATTAACATCTTTATAATAGTAAGGTAACAAGAACATGAATGACATCAACTTTATTATATGATCCTTCAATGATTGTCCATCTTGATGTATCCATATCAAAACTAAAAAACCTTGTGATCCATTATACATATACTAAAAACTCAAGACATTATCTCTCTTATATATATAATTAAAACATTGATCCATTACATACCATAATACATATGAAGGTAGATTGGGAAAGATGGATTAGTTAAACCTTTGATCCCTATACAAAAAAAATATTAGGAATGACAACCACAACCAACATTCACATATAGGTTTTGGTATGGTCACCCGACATGGGTGGTGGTACACAAACAATAGTGAGAAATATAAATAATGTAATAAGATAAAAAAAATATCAATCCTAATGGTCAATACACAAACTAAAAACATAATTACTACTACCAAATGTGATCACGTCATCACAAACACTTCACAAAATCAACCACATCCATAACTACTAGAAACCCACAAAAAAATCGTTAACATAACCGCGAAAAATAGAAAAACCTTACCATTTAATCACAACACAATTAAAGTCAAAAATTAACAATGTATTCTATATTAAATTATCATCCTATTCAAATATCCACTATTAACATTCAATATATTGATTTATCCACATTTAATTTTAACCTATTCATTTTTCATTAGACTTATTTACCCAAACCATAAAAATTAATAAAATGAACCAGTGTGTATCAATTTACAATCCATTACCCATTATGAATTATATTAATTCTATACAAATTAAATGCCACCAGAAAAATATATCATATTCATACCAACCTCTAATAATAACTTTGAAACAACTATCTTATATTATTCATGTATCCACTATAACCATATCATTTCTTCCATAATAATCTCAACAACACCCCAACAATTTCAACATAATCAAAACATGCCCCATTATAATAAGTTTCCATCATCCCATCCCACACTATCACAATAATATATAGTCAATAAACCTATTAAAATAAAAATATTTACCCACATAGAATAAAATAATGTAAATATATCCAAAAATAAAAAACAATAAGCTTTTATAATTCATTATTCCACATTAAATTACAATTCTTATAATAACAGTATCATCCCTGTTCTATATTTCTATGAAGAAAAATATCATTACGAGGTTTCAGTGGTAAAATATTTTTGGAAAGTTATTAAATCATCTGAAAATTAATAAAATGGAATATCATTGTATCACATGTTAAATTAAAAACAAAAAATAAGATAAAAAAAAATATCCCAATAAAATTTATGTGAAACTAACCTTATTCCCATTCAATTCATTAATAACTGATATAGCAAATTTATGTGCATATTTTTAATTCAATAATGATGAATTGATAATGTTTTTAAATGATAAAACCCATGTATTTAATTGTTTTATATAAATATTTGGTAATTTAAATTTTAGAATGAAACTGGTATAAATTGTGTTTAGTGCTTAATTATGGATTTTTGAAAGATTTTTACATCAAGGGTAGTTTGGTCATTTCAGGAAAAATAAAAATAAAAATTGAAGAATTACTATTTTTTAGAATACTTATTTTATTTCCTTAATTTTTTTCTTATGGACTAGGGGTTGAATCGATCATTTAGAAGCCTTAAAAATCAATAAAGTTGAAGATTGTTTCTGGGCAGACAACATGGACCCCACCACCATAACTAATATCCATATTGGCCTACACGCCTCCAATTGGTGTGATTCCACCTGTGATATCACGACAACACATAGGAGTGGATTTATAATTAATTTGAGGGAGTTTTAAAGTAATTAATATTTTTATTGGTGGTTATCCCGTTAGTGGAAGATTCCTGGAACCTTCATCCAGAAATAGAAACCACCAATAAAAAAACGTAACTCTTACAAATGATGGAAAAGTGAGGTGCAATTAGGAGGGTGAACAAACAATACATTTTTAAAAATAATTTAATAAAGAGGTCCATGCATGAATTGTCCAATTATTTGGTCAAACACACAAAAACATTCAGAGGACATAAATCTTCTTATAAAAGGAGAGAAGCTCCTACCTCACAAATCATTCAAATCCTTCCCAACAACATATGGGCCACCAAAGATAGGAGGCCAGGATCCATTTAGGAATATTATTTCTTTGTTTTCTTTTTATTTTTATTTTTCATTTACATTGTAATGAATTAATCTTTTTTATATTAAATTGTTCCCCTTTCTTCTTCCACACATTTTCTCTTCCAACTCTAATTCTAATTCCCTCTATTCCATATTTCCATCGTGACATCTCTGCACTTAGAAATGGCAAGTGACTAACTCGAGGCTTGGACCCGGGGGAGGTTTGAGAGTGTTATTTATAATTATGCTTCAACTAGAAATGTTTTTATTCTATTTTTAGTGGAGGTAGGAATATTGCACGGGTGCAACGGTCTTCCAAAACAACACTCTTTCCAAATACATTTTTTACATTGATTCATTCATTTTCTATCACTTATCTTAGGAAAACCCTTTATATGGTAGATTTGGGGATTTCATAAGGGATGAAACGGCATACGGTGGAGCCAGGTATTTTAGGAATAACATTCTCGGTTGAGGTGTGTAACGTCCCGGTTCCGGAAGCCACCCAAAGGTGCCCCTTACCCTGTTGGTCACATGTCCTAAGGTGCATTTCCCCTAACTCTAGATGATTCCAACTAGTAGTGAGGGTCTTGGTTGTGATCGTGGAGAAACTATGCCCTCATTGGCAGAGTAACACAGCAGAAGAGGAACAAATAACAACAGCGGAAGTAGTAATAATGGCATACAACAGTAAATAAGGGAAGACTGAAAGTAATAAGTAGCTGGAGCACATATATAATTATGCATGATACAGATGTCTAGGAAATTATCCAAAAACATCACAATGCTGAAATACAGTACTAAACCAAAGTACAAAAGAAAACAATAAACAACTCCTCAACATCACAATAATTAGCTTGGTCTCATGCTCTCCAACTCTAAAGAAATCAAGTTCTGGAATTAGAAGGGTGCTTTACCTTATCTATACCTACATCAATATAATTTGTTTGGGCCCAAAAGCATAACCCAAACAGGGTGTGAGTGTGACACCCCGAGATTTTATGAGAAATATTCTTTTTAATTTCTTTGATGTCTTCTGCTGTTTGCTACACCAATATTAGCTTATTCTATACGCAATACTGTATTATCTTGTAGTATAAGAAAACACAATTCTTGGCTTTTGTTACACACTAGAGAGACCTTCCTCAACAGTGTGTGTTGTACGCAATACTGAGTTTTACTAAAAAATGATATATTGTTATAATATTTTTATGAACTAGCTGTTATGAATAGTATTAACCCCATTTTGAATTTTATAACATTATAATTCATCTTACACATTTTCTAGAATGAGGTATGAGAACAAAATAAATTTTTCGGATAAAAGAAGTATTTTTCAAAAAAATGCAGTTTTGCTGCCTTTTGATGGTGCACCCATTTGAAATATAATTTTGGAAAAGTTTATAAGTTCAATTTTACAAAATAAAATTCTTCTTTTGAATCAGGATATAAAAATTTACATTGGATAATGTTTTGATATTTTTCTGACAATGTTCTTATTTTGATGAATAGTAAAAACATGCTAAATTTTACTAAAAACAACTTTTTTATCGACATAATTTATATGGTTAAATTATAATAGTAAATTGTTTTAAAGTATAAATATAATATATTTTTACCATTTAATAAAATTTATGTCATTAACATTATGTTTATATTGAATTCGTAGGAAAAATCAATTCAATCTTTTACAATGTTTTACACAAAAACCCGACAACATGATTAATTTTAAATTAATTACTCCAACCTATATGTGTTGAATTTGGAAAAATGGATTCCATATTTGGAATCATTAGGTCTAAATTATGTTAATAGGCTACTTTTTATTTTTTTTCATTATTAATAGTAACTACGGTAAAATTTATTTACCATAAGTAAAGGTAAATTAAGTAATTAAGGGTAAAAATAATATTATAAAATTATCATAACACTTATCTTAATATAATTGAATGATTATATTTCGTTATAAAATATATTTGGGTCGAAATGGTGTATATTAGAACCCACTTGTATGTGATTAAGACCTTTAATTTATTTTATTTAAATGAAATTGAAATATGTCTCACACAAACATTAATAATTAAATTATTTTTAATATAAGGTTATACAGAATATAAATTCAGTTATAAATACTCATTTGAAATCCGAAATGTTTTCCCTTATAAAATTAATTTATTTTTAATTTTTAAAAAATATATAATTACCTTAACAGCTTATACATTAATGAGGTAGAAATTATTTATTTAGTGAAAATTAAATAATATAGTTTTTATTACACTAATAAAACCCATTAAAAGGACAAAAAACCTGACCAAAATTTATTGGTCATGTACATATAAACAATAATCATCCAAATGTCTAATTTTGGACCATTTGGAGCCTTATAAAAGCGATTATGACACTTATATTATTTTATTTTAAATGATGTCAAAGTTGTCACCTTAATAATTTAATAAACATAACATTTTGAAAGTAGGGTGTTTTAGAATATAAATTCGACTAAAAGTACTCTTATGAAATAGATTATATTTAAATTCATTATAGTATTTTATTTTTAGTTTTTATGAAACAAATAAGAATATTAAATAAATATACAAAAATGTAGTTGTAATTATTTTATTAAGAGAAATATCAAGTAAATGGTTTTAAAAATATTAAAATAAAAATTATATGAACTAATTAATATGACCCACAAATTTCATAGAATAATATGACATGTTATAAACCTATTAAATATTTTGTTTCGAACATATTATTTGTGTGTATTTTATTTATATTCAAATAAATGAATCGTGTCAAAATTTAAACTATTTGTATTTTATAAAAATATCCCATCATTAATTTATTTAAAAATCACAAAAATATTTAAAAATTACAAATTGAAAATTATATGGTCTAAAAGGTTATAAAGTATGCAATTATGGAAAATTTACAACATATAAGTATGTATTTATAACAACTTAAAATTTAGAATATTATTACCAGAAATTAAATTAAATAGATTAAATAAGGATAAATCAAAACTATAAGGTTTAAAATAAACATAAAACATGTCAAACTGTTATTTGTTTATAATATTACAACCCTATATCATATAATCTTAGAATTTAGTCGTTTCTTGAGGTTTTTAAGTGGGTTTTGAATTTATTATAAATTAATATTTTCTATGTTTCCAATGGTGCCCCTCTCCTCCTTTTTAAAAGGGCACCTCCTCCCTCTCCACTTCAAACCCATTTTGATCTTTAAAATTCGTCAAAACCATACCCATTTCACTTATCCACTTCCATAAAAACATACTAGAGGTCTTGGTCTTCTTATAAGACCAACTTTAGTTCCCTAAGAGGTGGTTACGAGGAGGTGCATCGAAGAAGAGGTAATATCCTTTACCGATTCATTCAAACTTATTTCTTCTCCTACTTACTCTATATGAGTTGTTTAATTATTAAGTAATAACTCCAGTATCACTTGTATACTAATATTTTATTATGAATATGAAACAACCATATTTTATCTTCTATCCATCCTATGAAAAAATGAAATAACCACATGTTCGTCCGTACGGTTTACCATCTCCATGTTGTGGTGTAATATTTTATTTCATCACTAACATACTTGGATGGGTATAAGGATGGATGAAATAACTATATATGATTATGGTAAAGTGATATTGATTCTGAAATATTATACACCATACACTTCAATACAATTCCACAATCATTGGAATCATATCATCGCTCGTGCGTACGTACGACCTACCGTCTCCACGATGTGATGTGACTCGTTCTACATGATCTTCATTGAATAATTATTATATAAATTAATTGAATGAATAAATATGATATATATTATTCTAATAACATTCTATAAATTATGTATCTATGACCTATGAATAGAAATAAGAATTTATTCGACAAAACAAGCATAAGAACATAAAGCAATGAACACATGAATAACAAATAGCAATGAAATATTACTAATAAAAAGATAAGAATATGACCATATATGATATCATAACAATGAATATGATTCTATAATAATTCAATGAAATTATTTAAATCATTTTACAATAGTTTCGTATATGTACAAAGCATATTGGACCTATGGTGAGGGATAATTATTCCAATATCATTCATATCTGAGATTGTTTATTTGTAAATATTTACTGGGGTTATATTTATCATCAATGTCCATGTTTTCATAAAATGTTTCCATAAAATTTTTATTATTCTTCCATGTTTTTTTAATGTCATGTTTAACCCTTTTTTTCTTTTACTACGATTAAATGTAAGGAATCTTTCTTTTGTTTACCATACGATGTGCTTTTTGACTTTTCTGGAAAAAAGTATGAGGATAATGTTTCTTTAACTTATATGGAATGAATGAATTTTTTCTGTTTCATAACACTTTATTTTCATTAATATTCTTGTATAGTATTTCTTGATTATTTTCATCAAAATCATTTTCTTTTAGAATTTCATGGAATTTTGAGGAAAAGAAAATGATTTTTAAGAATAAAATATATTTTCATCAAGAATTCATTTCACGTTTTTTATCAAAATTATTTTCTATCTAAGATGACATTATTTAATATTTTTATGTTTCAAGTATATTGTCTCTATTATTTACATAGTTTGATTTTTCTTATGATGAAATGATATCCATTTTTTATATAGATCTTGTTATGATGGGTTGATGTTTATGAAACCCATTTTATTCTTTGGGTTATGATGAATGATTTATATTTATTTTGTCGCACACGAAACAATGATTTCATTATGAGATGGGTGGGTCCTATACCTGTCTCCAACACATTGGGTAAATATTTATATCTCATGATATAGACATGGCTGGAACACAAAGAAATATCTTGTTCAGTAATACAGGGCTGGAATGGGAAGTAAACCCAATTCAGTAATGGACTCTGCCAACTATGATGGTTTTGGCAACAATGCCTTGGAAACTATGGAAATCATAAAATGTGCTTAATGGTTTTCCCTAATTACATGTTTTATTCCCATGCTATTTTATCATGATTAATGTTCCTTTATGATTTACGCCTTATGTACTACCAAGATTTATGTCATTACTCATGATTTTGATGTTTTATGTTCATGTTTTTACGTTCAAATGTTTATGGATTGTTTTATGTTCTCCATGTTTACCCTTACTAAGCATTTGAGCTAACCCTTTTTATGTTTTCCCCAAATATATAAATAAAGGTTTTAGGTAAGAAAACAAAATGGGAATATCTTTATGGGAGATGTTGAAGATCCTTCACCATGATTAAGAGATTATGTTCTAAGTTTCCAAAGACACTAAACTATTACAGTCATTGGGTGTCTATTTTTGTTATGTATTATGTATTCTGCAAAAGTAATGTAATTTCTATGTACATCAAGCATTGGGTCTCTATAGTTGGTATCAGAGGGACAGTTTAGTTAACCTTTGGAAACTAGGATGCTAAAACTTTAGTGAGATCTCTAGAGATATCTCTAAGGTATGTCTAGGGATGTCTCTAAGGGTGAGTATAATTATAGGTTATAGTCCTAGAATTATGGTAATGATAATAGAATTTAAGCTAATATCTTAGATATTTATGTTACTCCCCCTTTATTATGTTTTTTTCCTAGAATGATTTTTTCCTCTCTCAATATACTTTTTGGGTTTCAGACGATGGCTAAAACCTGAAGGAACTGTGTTGATCAATGTAATGGACAATGCAATGGTGTTACTCTTGAGCAACCAAATGTTATGGGAAATGAAGTGCAAAATCTTATTGATATACTTACACAATCTATGAATTATTCTAGGCTTCCAAATGAGCAGAGAAGGGAACAATATTCTATTGAGTCCTTCATGTGGCAACGTCCACCTTCTTTCAATGGGACGTCTGATCCACTTGTTGCTGAACAATGGATCAGTACCATTGAAAATATATTTCCATACATTGATGTTCAGAGCATGAAAAAGTCATTTTAAATCTTTACTAATTAGAAGGTGAAGCAGACCAGTGGTGGACTCTAACTAAGAATACAAGGCCCCAAGATAAAATTGAATCCATGGAATGTGACAAGTTCAATAACTTGTTTTTCAATAAGTACTTCCCTTGTATTATTCGAAAAAATACGAAAAAGTAGTTCCATGAGCTTATGAAAAAGGATGATAAACATGTTGGTATATACGAGGAAAATATTAAAAGGCTTTCAAGGTATGCATCTGGCTTTATCATCAAACCTAAAGTAAAGTTGATTGATTTTTCAGTGGCTTAAAACCAAGTCTTTGAAGGGAATTAGCTATAAGGTACTTCAGTAGATATGAAGAAATTGTGTGTTGTGCTATCATGGTAGAACTGGAAGTTAGTGTTACATATCCATCTCACGGTTTTGATAAGAAACGAAAGATGGTGTTCAAGGAAAAATCTAAAAAAATAGTGAAAAGAAGAGGAATGTTTCTTTATTCTCAAAGTGTGGAAAGAAGGATGGTCAAGATTGTCTTAAAGTGACGAGAAAATGTTTTAAGTGTGGAAAAGATGGACGTCGAGCAGTTCAGTGTCGAAGTAATGGGAAAAAGGTAGCTAATGATGTGAATAGAGAAAAGACCATGGAGAACACAACACCAACACTTCAGTGCTATAAGTGCAAGGAAATGGGGCATTATTCTATCCAATGCCCTAATCCAAGGGTTAATGATGATCAAAATCAACAACCTCTTAAGGAAAATGAAAAAGGGAAGTCACATGCGGTCACTATTGGCGATGTTGAGTATGAAAATGATATGGTGGAATGATTTAAGTTTTTATGTAATGAGAATACAAAATAATGTTGTGGAATCTCATTTATAGTATTGTGGAATATTGGAATATCTATGTATTGGTTTATTGTGGTTTTCAATAATAATATGGTACCGATAACCATGAAAAGTGATTGAAATATTTTTGGAAAGAAGATGATATTCACATAATGAAGGGATAAGGATAAAATAATATGTTTGATAGTATTAATTAGCTCATGACTGATATGAGGACAAAGTGATATCATGGTTTGAGTATATAGAAATTTTGGGATTTTTGTATGTGGAAATAGTTAACTTTTGACATCATTCATGTTTTCACTAAGGATCAATGGGTATTTATTTTTCAAGATAATATATGATTAAGGTATTGACATGTTTGGAATGTGACCAAAAACAAGATATATCTTATGATATATGGGGGATAAATGATGGTATTCACATGCTTGGTAGATGACCTTTCTAGTAATCGTTTTCTTTATATTATGATATTGGAGAGAAGTATTTTTGATAAGCCTAAAGGTTGTAATAAATTAATTTAGACATTAGATAGTATTGCTTAAGGCTATAACTTTTTGATTTTATTTCTGAAATGTTATAATAGTATTGTTTTAGAAAAATGAAAACAAGCAGGATGGGTGACAACCCATCACGTCAGATAGGGATATCAAACTCAAACCCACATATGAAGTGCGAAAAGACTTTATCACCTACCACTGGCCTACATGAAGTCCCTGGTTTGTAGAAATTATTTTTATGGTATGATATATGAATTATAAGTCCATTTTTGGAACCATATATGATTAATCTCACCATAGATGGACTTATGTATATTTAATATCTTGTGCTAACCATTTTGGGATAGAGACAGATGGAATGACCTATTATTCTATCACATGATCTGCTAATATTTCTTGAATGAAAAATTCAACTCCATTTCATTAAATACAAGATGATGTGGAAATTTTTCATGGAATGACCAACGGAGATATTACACTAAAATCAAGTAAGTATTTATCCTTATGAAAAAATTAATAAACTTTAGGGAAATAATCTTAAAATCCAAAAATGTTGACCTAGTACCCTCATATCTGATGAATTAGGTGATTCCTTAGATCATCACAAATTTATGGCTTTGTGATTGATGGATTTTTCATAGCCATGTCCTCTACCACTCTTCATCAGAAGTTGATGGTTCGATTTCTCTTCCATATCTGTCACGACCTGTCCTCAGGGCCCGTGTCATGACTACCCCAAGCCCGCCTTACATAGGCTAGGGGCTGGCGACTAGAACCTGAGGGTAAATACCGTTAACTGGGAAGACATTTCCTTTATAAATCATAAACACATTCAACCAGAGTACAAGAGGAAGTAGTACACTAAGTACAAAAGAAAGAGCTGAAAGTTAAAAGAGACAGAATACAAACCCTACTGAAAAGTACAGCTACAACTGAATGAAAGTACAACATAAAATACAAACAGCTGGAAGATAAAAGCATGTCCTAGGTCATCCACCTCGAATCCTACCTGAAGGGTAGGTACAGATAGCCTCCTCAGCGCCCTCATCCGTCAACCCCCTCCTGGTACCGACTCATCGTGAAGTCCACCTCCGGGTACTGACTCGTCGTGAGGTCCACCTCCGGGTACCGTCCAGTCCTAGTACTCTCGATCTCTGACAGCGATGTCTGTCGTCTGCATCCAACAAAATGAGGTGCAGGCATATCCCGTGTAGGGGTGAGTATAACGATACTCAGTAGGGACCCCAAGCCCCTCAGGTTCTCACTAATCCAACAAGAATAACCACAAAGAAGAGTCTCAACAGATAACCCTTACTTAGGTATAAGCCCATACTTATACCTAAGTTATAAAATAACCCATCTCAATCATGAGGTATCACACAGATATAAAATCAATGGTTAAACAATACTTAGGTATATTCCCAAACATATACCTACGTTATCAAGTAACCCATCTCAATCAAGAGGTAAATACAAAGTTCATTGACTCAGCTCAGACCATGATTTTTATTCACGATATCGAAACCACAACTACTGGAGAAATCCTCCTCTGTCGAGTACAGTAACCCTGTCATGACTCCAAGGCACTACTCAGTAACCTTAGACTGTTGAGGTACTCCTCCTGTTGAGTACCATGGGTCTTCCATCTCACAAAGTAGTGCTCCACACCATGGGTCTGCAAACTCACACAGTAGTGCCCCCCCTCATAGCCTATAGAGGTACTCCTCCTGTCGAGTACCACGGGTCTTCCACCTCACAAAGTAGGTCTATTCCTCCATGGGTCTGCCACCTCACAAAGTAGTACTCCCCACAAGGCAAACAAGTTACTCCGAATCGAATCGGACAAGCAGTTATCAAGTCTCAGCCAGCTACTAGGTCACCGTACTCCGTATGCTTGTCTCCGGGAGGATCTGCGCCACGAGCTACTAGTCGACACTCCACGTGTCATGGAGTCCCACTATATAGTATCTCAAAGAACCGCCTCGTCATAGGGTTCTCAACGCAACAAACGGCGTGTCAATCAGACGCCCGATCTGTGAGTTATTAGAGTTTTCACACCGGGGGCACGGTTGGTTTCATGTATGAACCAACCCGAACAAATCATAACTATACCCTAAACTCTCATAGGTTATACTCAAAGGGACCATTTCTCAATGATATTACCAACACCGCTGACGGTTCGTCAAACATACGTCCGGTCTGAAAGTTATTGGCTTTTCCGTTCCAGGGGCCCGGTTGGATATCGGGTACAAACCAACCCGGCTATACTCTAAATGTGTCAAAACCTTAGGTGAAGTATACCAAAAGTACCTTCTCTCTAAAAGGAAACCAACAAAGTCAACGTCAGGTCAATCAGACGTTCAGAGCTCAAGTTATAACCGTTTCCGCTCTGAGGGCCCGGTTGGTTTCGGGTTCGAACCAACCCGGCCTTACCCAAACATTGCTGAAAGCTTGGTGTAATATTCCAAAACGACCATCTCGATACAAGGAACCCTACGCAACTGACGATGCATTGATCGTAGGACCATTGCCCATGATATGGGCGTTTGAACGAACCTAGTCCGAAAATAGGGGGTTCGTGCCCGGTCCGACCCGACCCAATACCCCCTGGGTCGGCCCCAGCCTGGCTGGCGTGTCCTGGCCCGGCTGGTGCAGCCTGGCCCGGTGCAGGAGGCCCGGCCCGGCGCCGGCAGCCCGGCCCGGCGCTGGCGGCCCGGCCTTGCCGACGTGGTCTGGTCCACGTGACCCACACGGTTGACCGCATGGGTGGACGACATGGCGGGGTGGCGGCGCCTAGTGGGGCCCGCCCTAGCCACTGGTCTGGGGGGTTACGCCCCACTGTTTCTTCAAAAACGGCCGGCCCTTGGATAACCACGGGACCCCTTCGGGTCCCCCATCCTGGTGGCACCGGCGGCTGGCTCTACTGGCCGCCTCTTGAGACCCTCCACACGATGGCGCCGCGCCCCTCCACCGCAGCCCACTACGGCCACAATCCTCTTCGTCCCCACGCGGTGCAACGGCACCGTGCTGCCATTGCCTCAATCATCAACGAAGAACAACAAGAAAAAGGGGAGGATAATCGGTCATGTTTTTGTGGTCCAGTCACCTCCCGTTACGAGGATAAAATTTGGCCAAACTTTTAAACAACGAAGGTCGATGATAAAACCTGAACAATAGAATAAACCCTTACCTTATGACATGATCACTCGATGGATCAATGGAGAGGTAGGGTCGTTCGTTGACGTCGAAAGGTGACATCATCGTTTGTGAATTCCTCACGGTGGTGTCTCCTCCCTTGATGGAGAACCAGGGATCATTCGTTGTCGAGGAGGATGGTTTCCCTTCGTCGGAGGAAGAAGTTCTTCAAAACCCTAGAGCTCCCTCTCCAAAAGATTTTTCCCAACACAAGTGACAACCCTATTAAAATAAGCATCCACCTTATTTTAATTGAATTTGTCAAGCCATTCCAATTTTGAAATCAAATCCCCTTAATTAATTAAATGTTGAGTTATTTAATTAATTAAGAGGTAGTTTGGAAAATTAATAATGAAGTGGAAGAGTTACATAATAAAAGGTGGGAGTTTATGATAGTTAAAGTGAGTTATGTGAATGTGAAATGTTGGGGCTCGTGTGGGCCCCACATCACATTTATCCTCACATTTATCCTCACATTTATCCTCACATGAGTAGTTAGGTCCCACCCCAACTCCCCCATGTAGGAAAAAACAACCTTAGAATTAAAAATAAAATAGTTTCACAATTTTATTCATTCCTCATTTAATCCACAATTTTTAACTTCTCCACCCGCACTAACGCAATTGCGATAATGGTCCCCTTAAGCAATTACCGGTGTTGCGAGTTCACTAGTGCCATCAGTTTTCAATTCTGAGCACCAATGCAAATGATAGAAAATCCAGCTTGTTCGTTTACTAAACGCACCCAAGATGAACTTCAGAAATTGATTCTGGGCACACCGGTCCTCAGAATCAGGTGCCGTCAAGAACTGCACACTCATAAACATACAATGAAATTAAGAAAAAAAATTCCTTGAAATTTTTGAGTCTTTACATTACTCCCACCTTAGGGTTTACGTCCTCATAAAGCTACAACACAAACTAGGTAAACTAAAGGAGGTACTGAGCAAGAATATGAGCCTCCAGCTCCCTTGTGCTCTACTATAGGTTCTCGTGCTACCAACAAAAGCGCACAAGAGGAATCGACCATCCCCATAGGACCCGCTCATGTAGATCCTTAACCTCTACTGGAACCTCATGAAAGACTACCCATCATAGATGTCCATATCTCTGTGGTCGATGATGAAGGATAGGTCGTGCACACATCTCTTCAGCTGAGATACATGAATGACGTCGTGCACCCGGTGCATCTAATGTGGAAAGACTAGGCGGTAAGCCACCTTGCCTACTCTGCTGGGGACCTGGAAGGTCCGTTGAACCTCGGAGATTACTTTCCACCTTGGCCACATCTCTGAAGACCCCGTCGAGGTGAGACCCATCTGAAGACGTGGTCGTCACCCTCGAACTCCAGTGGTCTTGTCTCCTCTCATCATATGACTTCAGTCTACTCCGTGCAATCTTTATCCACTCCTGGATGATCCACACCTTCTCCATCGTATCCTGAACCATTTATGGTTCCATACATGCTGACTCCATCACTATCCAAAAAGGATATCTGAAACGCGACCAGCTGTTGTCTCGCTACTCCTAACAGTTGAATGCCCGATCTCCGACTAAGTGCATCTGCTACAACGTTCCCATCCCCAAGACTATAAAATATCTCTAATCCATAATCCTGGAGGAATTCAAGCCATCACTGCTACCTCAGGTTCAATTCCTTCTGAGAGTAGATACACCTGAGAATATTTGAGATGGAGAGAACTATAAACCGATCGGTCAACGAACAATGGGTGAGACTAGAGAATTATAAGAACTCATCTCCACCCTTCATTGTTTACATTCTTCAAGAGCTGCTGAGATTTCTCCTCTACCAAAAATAGAAATCTGGTCTCATCAAATGGATGAACCATGTTCTTTGCCTAATATAGTCAATCCTAACATGAATGGTACTATTTCAGGCCATGGACGATGTCGTAAGGCCTCGATGCTACTACCAAGAGATCCAACCGTTACTCTCACATCCAAGGGTCGAGTCGCACTATCGGCAACTGTGTGTGGTCACTGGGTCTCCTTCAGTAGGTATCTCGAAAGTGAGGATCAAGTCAACGGTTTTAAACTGTAACTTCTTAGTATCAACCAAATAGAGAGGACAAGAAAGTAAACATCACAAAGAAAGGTGTCTTTTATTACTACAACTCATAGTACAAGACACAACGAGAACAAAACAGCGACAACATGGAAACTAAAAACTGCAAGAACAAGGGTCTCCATGCCTAGTTCCGCTCTTATCCACATGCTTCCAGAGCTTCGTAGTCATATGCTTCAGCTGCCTGAACCTCAGCTCTCCCATATCCACCCATTCCATGTGGTCGGGGTGGTCCTTCGGGTGGCGGTGGCAGAAACACCTTGAAACGTCGTCCACCTCCATCTACACGGCCAGCTCCTCTTCCTATACCTCCGGATCCTTGCGGTTCATCATGATTGAACCTCTGCCTCTGCTTGGGAGGTCTTTCATCTATCTGCTGATCGTCCGAGTGGTAGGTCAGACAATTACAAGCCATGTGACACTGTCTGCCGCATGTGTAACACAGCAGGGCAGGTCTGGCTCTGTCTCTATCCTTGGTGCCTCTCACTACCGATCTCGAGTTGTGTGGTCGACCACATGTAGGTCTGGCCCCCCTGGACCTCTACGTTGTCTGTCTACTGCCAGCTGCATAAGACTGCGTTAAAAGTCGACTAATGGTGGGTCCCTCTGGTGGAGTCTGCTGAGCAAGGAAACTCTCCACTAAGAGGGCCCGCTCCAACACCCCTGCCTGAGTTGGGATGCTGAAGGGGATCGTCGAAGCTTTGATCTCGTGCCTCAGTCCCTTCTCGAAGGTCCGGGCCCTGAGGAATGGGTCCCGTACCATGTCTGTAGAGTATCACGAGAGGTCTGTGAACCTTGATGAGTACTGAGATACACTCATGCTACCCTGCTCCAGATGAAGTAGCTCCTATATCCGCACCGCTCGAAGGGTGGCTGGTACAAACTCTGCCCGGAATAGGCTCTCGAAGTCTTCCCATATAAGTGAGGTCTCGTCATGCATCTGAAGCATTAGGCTCCACCATCTACCTGCTACTGCCTGAAGGAGGCTGGCAGAAATTATCACTATGAAGTCTACTGGTGTACCTACTAGCCTGAAGATTCTCACCATAGCCTCCATCCAATCCTCAGCCGCCTGTGGGTCCGTCTCTCCCTTGAACCTGGGTGGCCTCTGGCTCTGGAACCCGTGCAGCGCACTCAAGTGGCGTGCATCGCCTGCTGATTGGGCTGGTGGCATCGGTGTCCCAAGGGGTGGAAGTACCACTGATGCCTCCGCTGGTGCCTCAACTGGATGAGAGCCCTATACTGAGGCCTCATCGCTCGACGGCCTGTCAGTACGTACAACTCTCGGGGCTCTAGCCGGTCGTCTGCAGGGAGGCATCCTAAAAGAACAGATGCGACACGATCAAACAATTAAACCTCGTGAACTGACCTAGTTTGAGATGACATAAAAGAAACTTTTTTAAAACACACACACAATCAGTGTTTTCGTGCACTGAGTCGGAAATCATAAGTCAAGGTCCTGGTGTATGGATACATTGGCCGCCCACACCAACACTAGACTCCCTAAACTGAAGACCACACTTAGTACCCTTAACACTATTGCTTCACTGAAAAGAAATATCAGTGTCCTAACTTCTACGGCAGAACCGACGTCCCCTGATACCAATTTATCATGACCTGTCCCTGGGGCTCATGTCGTGACTACCCCAAGCCCACCTTTCATAGGACAGGGGCTGGAGACTAGCACCTAAGGCGTAAATCCCATTAACTGGGAAGGCATTGACTTTATAAATCATAAACACATCCAACCATAGTACAAGAGGAAGTAGTACACTAAGTACAAAAGAATGTGATGAAAGGTAAAAGGGCCAAAATACAAACCCAACTGAAAAGTACAGCTACAACTGAACGAAAGTACAATAGAAAAGACAAATAGCTGGAAGATAGAAGTAGCTCTTGGGTCGTCCACCTCGAATCCTACCTGATGGGTAGGTACAGATAGCCTCGTCAGCGCCCTCGTCCGTCAACCCTATAGAGACCCAAAGCTTGAAGTAGATGGAAATTAAATTACTTTTGTGGAATACTTAATACATAATGAAAATAGACACACAAGGACCGTAATAGTTTAGTGTCTTTGTAAACTCGGAAAATAATCCTCTAATCGTGGTGAATGATCTTCAATATCTCCCATAAAGATCTTCCCATTTTTGTTTTCTTACCTAAAACAGTTCTCTAAATCCTGGGGAAAAGAAAAAATATAAAGGGTGAGATCAAATTCTAAGTAAGGGTAAGCATATAGAACATAAAACAATCCATAAACATTTGAATGCAAAAACTTGAACATAAAATCTAAACATCAAAATCATGAGCAACGACATAAATCTTGGAAGTACACAAATCATATATCATAAAGGATCATTAGTCATGATAAACTAGCATGGTAATAAAACATGTAATTGTGGAATCCATTAAGCACATGTTATTATTTCCATAGTAGCCAAGGGATTGCTTCCAAGACCATCTTAGTGGACAAAGTCCTATTGTGAATCAAGTTCACTCCTCATTCCAGTCCAGTAACACTGAACCAGATTAACTTACCTTTCCAGCCATGTATATCTCAGGAGATATAAATCTTTACCCAATGCATTGGAGGGAGGTATAGGTCCCAACCATCTCATAATTAAATCATTCTTACTTCTTCCACAAAATAAACTTAAAACATTCATCATAACTCAAAGAATAAAATGGGTTTCATAAACATCATCCCATAACCACATAATTCATATCAAACAAATGGATATTCCATCATAAGAAAAGTGAAACCATGTAAATCATAGAGACATTATACATGAAACATACACATATGAAATAATGTCATCTTAGATGGAAAATGGTTTCGATAAAACACTTGAAATTAATTCTTGAGGAAAATATCCTTTCTTCTTCAAAATCATTTTCTTTTCATGAAATTCCATTCAATTTTAAATGAAAATTATTCTGTTGAAAATATTCATAATATCATGTAGAGTAAGCTTCATGAAAATGAGGCGTTATGAAACCGTAAAAATCCTTTCACGCCGTATAAGTTAAAAATAACATTCTTCTCATACTTTTGTTGGAAAAGTCAAATAGTACCTCGTATGGTAAACAAACGAAATGTTCCTTCCATACGATGTGGTAAAAGTTAAAAAAAAGGTAAGAATGACTTTAAACATACATGGATGAAAAGTAAACATTTTATGAAAACATTTTTAGAACATATGGACATGGATAATAAACATAACCCCAATAAATACTTACGAATAAACAATCTCGGATAAGAATGAGGTTGGAATAATTATCCCTTACCTTATGTCTGATATGCTTCGTATGTATCTGAACCTCTGGAATAATTATTTAAATAATGTCATTGACTTATTACAGAATCATATTAATTTTTATTATATCATATATTGTTCACATAGGTATTTATATTACCCGTTCATTTGTCAATTCCATGTTAAAGTAGCGTTTTGGGTAAAATTGTTTCATTTATCGTACGTGTTTGGACTTGTTGTTATTGATATTATTATTACTTATATCATGATTTACTTACTTAAAGAATGTAAAACATGATTTATATATCATATATATTAATTATATATTTATAATAGATAGATAAATTAAATGAAACACACCGTTCATGGAGACGGTAGGCCGTACGTACGCATGAACGTTGTTTTCCTTTCTTTATTGACTTGAATGGAAGTAAGTAGATGAAATATATATATATATACAAATAAATACAGTAGATTAATTATTTCATATATTTCATTATTATTCATTATATATACTTTATAATCATTTTTGAATGGTTAACATGGAGAATGAATCTCATCGCGTCATGGAGACGGTAGTCCGTACGTACGCACGAGCAATGATATCATTCCCATTATCTTGGAATTGTATTGAAGTGTATGTATAATATTTCAGAATCAATATCACTTTACAATAATCATATAAGGTTATTTATTTACACCATTATACCCATCTAAGTAAGGTGGTGGTCGAAAACAGATTACACCACTGCGTGGAGACGGTATTCCGTACATACGCATGCGCGGTGATTTTGTTTTCTATAGGATGGATAGAAGGTAAAATAGGGTTGTTTCATATTTATAATAACATATTAGTTTATAATTAATACTTGTGTAATTACTTTATAATGATACTACTAAAGAAGAAGAAGTAGAAGAAGAAAGAAACTTGAAAAAATCGGAAGAAGATATTACCTCTTCTTCGACGCACCTCCTTTAAGATTCCTCTTATGTAAGTAGAGTTGGTCTTTTGAGGAGACCAGAACCTCCATAATTTTCCTAGGAAAGTGGAGAAGAGAAATGTGAAGGGTTTTTCCGAGCATCAAGGATCAAAATGGTGTGAAGAGAAGAGGTAAGGGGTACCCTTTTTATAAGGGAGGAGAGGGGCACCTTTGGAAAAACATAAAATATTATTTTATAATAAAGTCATATTCGGTTTATAATAGCTCCAAATTGATTCATTTAAAAGATAAAGTAAATATGGGTATAAATAATCTCAAAAAAATAGATTTTAGACAAGTTTAGGATAAAAATTTAACCTTATTATTAAGATTTAACTCCAAGTTAAATAATTTATCTTTTACTGTGTCTTCTTGTTTTCTTACACTATATGATTAATAAACATACTATAACAATCCAAAAGAACCCCGAGTGGTTTATTATTAATATATATATCCTTATCTAAGTCATTCAGCAGAACCTTATATTTTTAGGAATAAAGTAACAATTAATAATATAATATTTGTTTTAAAAACTATTTTATGTCTATTTTGACAGTATTTGGTAATTGATTTTTGTGAAAATCATAACAGCATTATTAGTTATAATAAAGTTAATTAAATAAATACTAACATGTCATATTAACCTATAAAATTAGTGGAATTCATAAAAAGTCTCAAATTACATTTATTTTGGTATTTATAATATCAATTATTTTAAGATTTCGTTATTTAGGTAATTACTGCATCACCATTGTGTCATAAATAACTTGAATTAATTAAAGTCTAAAAATTATAAATAAAATACCATTAGGTATGAGATTGTTTTATAATTATAATTAATATTTATAGTGGAATTTATTTTATGTATAACCCTATATTAAAAATGAATTAGTTATTAAACTCTAATTTTAGCTATTTTAACCCTTCATTAAATAATTTAATAATAAATGTCCTAATCTAATCCAAGTTGACATAAATGGTCATATGTTATTACTAAGGTTGTTTTTAGTCGAATTACACTTATCCAATAGAATTAGGACATGTGTTAGGGTAATAATAATATCATTTTTACCCTTAATTACCCTATTTACTTTTAACCGTGGTAAATAAAGTAAACAGTTACTATTCACCAAAAATTATTTTCATCTCATTGAACCACATTCTAGTCATTGATAATAAGTGTGTCTCTCGGATTTTTTAAATTCCACTCCCAGAAGTTATAAAATTATGTTTTTTGTGAATTTCCAAATTCTCATAGGAGGTGGGTAAAATATGGTTAAAAGTTCAATAAATTTTTTATATATGTAAATTTATTATAAAATGACTCCAATGAATTAAATTGAACTTATATAGGTATTATGATTCAATTTTGACCTAAAATAAATTTAAATAAAATAAATAATTATTTAAACAAAATTTCGTTTTTTAAATAGTAACCTAGTGTTTTCACTATTCATCAAAAATTGAAAGTTTTCAAAAAAATACCAAAAATTCACCCTAGGCTAATTTCGATATTCCGAATCCAAAAATGAAGTCCATTTCGAATGATTAAATTTATAAAATTTTAAAAAGTGGTTATTTCTATTCATAACGGCTAGTTTATATAACATATCGTTGTTTAGTGAAACTCAGTATTGCGTACAACACACGCTATCATGGAAGGTCATGATTGCATGTAATGAAAGCCAAGTCAGGGATGCGTGTAGTGCATAGTCCTTTTGGTGTAGAGTATAACATAATTAAAACATATTTAATTTATACATTAAACAAAATCTATATTTAATGTTGCGTAGAATAATTTCACAAAACGAACTTGAAATTGTGTGTAACACAAGACAAGAATAGTTTTGTGTATACTACAAGCTAATACAGTTTTGCGTATAGTACAAGATAAACTTGGTGTAGTTTATAATAGAATACGTAAATGAAATTAAAATAATATTTTTCATAAAATCTCAGGGTGTTACATTCTACCCCCCTTAAAATGAATTTCACCCTCGAAATTCGTCGGGGTTATAAATGGGTTACTACTTGAAAGTTTCATTAATAGAAACCCACATCATAAAAAGGAATAACAAAACATGACTTTAAAAACTAAAGTATGAAACGTAACGGTTACCCAAATTAACTAATCATTGGGTTTCCACATAGAAGAACATAGGTGAAAATATGAATATGGAAGAGAAATCTAACCATCATGTTCTGATGGAGAGTGGTAGAGAACATGGCTATGAAAAATCCAACAATCACAAAGCCATAGATTTGTGATGATCTAAGGTACCATCTAATTCATCGGATATAAGGGCACTAGGAAAATATTTTTTGTTTTCAATATCGTTTCCCTAAAGTTGAAGAAATTGGAATTAGAAGAAATACTTTCTTGATTTTGGTACAGTCTCACCATTGGTCATTCCTTGGACAATTTCCACTTCATCTCTTAAATAAATGAAGTTGAATTTTTCATTCGTGAAGTGTTATCAGATCATGTGATAGAATGATGGTTCATTCCATCTCTCTGAAACAAAAGGTTAGAAAAATTTATCAAAAATACATAAGTCCATCTATAGTGAGATTAATCATATATGGTTCCTAAAATGGACTTATACTTTATATATCATAATGCTTAATATAATAAAACTGGTTTCTACTAAACAGTGACTTCCTGTAGGCCAGTGGTAGGTGATAAAGGCCTATCACACTTCAGTTGTGGGTTTGATTCCCACAGCCTTGTTCGACGAGATGGGTTGTCACCCATCCTGTAGGTTGTCCTTTTTCTAAAACTATATTATTATAAAATTTTATAAATAATATAAAAAAAATCTAGCCTCAAACAATTCTACCTGATGTCCAACTTAATCCATTCCAACCTTTATGCTTATCGGAAATAATTCTGTCCAATCTCATTGTGTAAAGAAAATGATTACTTGAGAGGTCACATAACAAGTATGTGAATACCATCATTTATCCCCATATATCATACGATATATCTTGTTGGTCACATTCCAAACATTCGAAGTCTGTAATCATGTTTTTCTTGAAAAATTAATACCCATTGAACCTTAGTGAAAACATGAATGTAGTTAAAAGTTAACACTTTCCACATACCAAAATCCCCAAAATTCTATAAACTCAAACAATGATATCACTTAGTCCTTATATCAATCATGAGTTCATGAATACTATCAAATAATTTATTTTCTCCTTATCCCTTCATTATGCACATATCATCTTCTTTCCTGAATATTTGAATCACTTTTCATGGTTACTGGTACCAAATTGTTATAGAAAAACACAATGGACCAAAACACAGATTTTTCAAAATTCCACGATACTATAAATGAGATTTCATGATACTATTTTGAAATCCCATTACATAAACACTTAATCATTACACCACATCATTGTCATACTCAACATCACAAATAGTGATCGCATGTGACTTCCCTTTATCCTTTTCCTTAAGAGGTTGCTCATATTGATCATCATTAACCCTTGGATTAGGGCATTGAATAGCATAATGCCCCATTTCCTTGCACTTGAAGCATTGAAGTGTTGGTGGTGCGTTCTCTCCAGTCTTTTCTTTATTCACATCATTAGCAAACCTTTTCCATTACTTCGACACTCAGCTACTCGATAACCTTCTTTTCCACACTTAAAACATTTTTTATTCCCTTTAAGAAAATCTCCACCATGCATCTTTCCACACTTTGAGCATAAATAACCATTCATCTTCTTTTCACCATTATTCTGAGATTCTCTTTGAACTCCATCTTTGATTTATTGTACAAACCATGAGATGGATATGTTACACCAACTTCCAGTTCTTCCATGATAGCACAACGCACAATTTATTCATAGATACTTCAGTCTCTTATATCTAATTCCCTTCAAATACTTTGTTTAAAGCCACTGAAAAATCGATCAACTTTACTTTCAGGTTAGATGATAAACCCAGATGCATACCTTGCAAGTCTTGTAAAATTCTATTTGTATATACCAACAGATTATTCATCCTTCTGCTTAAACTCAAGAAACTCCTTTTCCATCATTGTTCTAAGAATATGAGGGAAGTACTTACTTAAAAACAAGTTCTTGAACTCGTCCCATTCCATGGATTCAATTTCATCTTGGGGCCTTGTATTCTTAATTAGAGTCCACCACTGGTCTGCTTCACCTTCTAAATGGTAAACAACTAAAATGACTTTTTCATGTTCTGAACAGAAAAGTATGGAAAATATCTTTTCAATGGTACTGATCCATTGTTTAACAACAAGTGGATCAGAAAACCCATTGAAAGATGGTGGACGTTGCCTTATGAAGGACTCAATAGAATATTTTTATCTTCTCTAATCATTTAGAAATACATAATGATTCATAGCTTGTGTAAGTATAACAATACGATTTTTCACTCTATCTCCCACCACATTTGGTTTCTTGGGAGGACAATCATTGCATTTTCCATTACATTGATCAACACGGTTCCTTCGGGTTCCATCCATTGTTTAAAACCCAAAAAGAACATTGTGAGAGGCAAAAATCATGCTTGGAAAACAACATAATAAAGGGGATGTACCTTCAATATCTAACAACGTAGGTCTAATTCTAATATCATTACCATAATTCTAAGACTATAACCTATACTTATACTTAACCTTAGGGACATCCCTAGACATACCTTAGAAATATCTCTAGGGATATCACTAAAATTTTCGCATCCTAGATTCCAAAGGTTAACTAAACCTTTCCTCTAATACCAACTGTAGAGACCCAAAGCTTGAAGTACCTGGACATTACATTACTTTTTCGGAATAATTAATACATAATTAAAACAGACACACAAGGACCGTAATAGTTTAGTGTCTTTGGAAACTCGGAAAATAATCCTCTAATCGTGGTGAAAGATCTTCAACATCTCCCATAAAGATCTTCCCCTTTTTTTTACCTAAGACATTTCTTTAAATCCTGGGGAAAAGAAAACATATAAAGGGTGAGATAAAATGCTCAGTAAGGGTATGCATAGAGAACATAAAACAATCCATAAGAATTTGAATGCAAAAACTTGAACATAAAATCTAAACATCAAAATCTTGAGCAACGACATAAATCTTGGAAGTACACAAAGCATAGATCATAAAGGACCATTAGTCATGATAAAGTATCATGTTAATAAAACATGTAATTGTGGCATCCATTAAAACATGTTATGATTTCCATAGTATCCCAGGCATTTCATCAAAGACCATCTTAGTGGACACGATCCCATTCTTAATCATGTTCACTCCTCGTTCCAGTCCTGTAACACTGAACCGGATTAACTTCCTACTCCATCCATGTCTATCTCATGAGATATAAATCATTACCCAATTCATTGTAGGGAGATATAGGTCCCACCCATCTCATAATGAAATCATTCTTACTTGTGCCACAAAATAAACTTAAAACATTCATCATAACCCAAAGAATAAAATGGGTTTCATAAACATCATCCCATCATCACATAATCCATATAAAACAAATGGATATTTCATCATAAAATAAGTGAAACCATGTAAATCATAGAGACATTATACATGAAACATACACATATGAAATAATGTCATCTAAGATAGAAAATGGCATTGATAAAACACTTTAAATGAATTATTGAAGAAAATATCCTTTCTTCTTCAAAATTATTTTCTTTTCACAAAATTCCATGAAATTTTAAAAGAAAAGTATTTTGTTGAAAATAGTCATAAAATATTGTAGATTATGCTTCATGAAAATGAGGTGTTATGAAACCGTAAAAATCCGTTCACGCCGTATAAGTTAAAAATAACATTATTCTCGTACTTTTGTTGGAAAAGTCAAAAAGTACCTCGTATGGTAATCAAAAGGAAGATTCCTTCCATACGATGTGGTAAAAGGTAAAAAAATGGTAAGAATGACTTTAAACATACATGGAAGAAATGTAAAAATTTTATGAAAACATTTTGAGAACATATGGACATGGATAATAAACATAACCCCAGTAAATACTTAAGAATAAACAATCTCGGATAACAATGAGATTGGAATAATTATCCCTTACCTTATGTCCAATATGCTTCGTATGTATCTGAACCACCTGTATAATGATTTAAATAATTCCATTGACTTATTAAAGAATCATATTCATTGTTATTATATCAAATATGGTTCACATAGGTATTTATATTACCTGTTCATTTGTCAATTCCATGTTAAAGTAGCGTTTTGGGTAAAATTGTTTCATTTATCGTACGTGTTTGGACTTGTTGTTCTTGATATTATAATTACTTATATCATGATTTAAATACTTCAAGAATGTAAAACATGATTTATATATCATATATATTCAGTATATATTTATGTATATATAATAGATAGATAAATGAAATGAAACACACCGTTCATGGAGACGGTAGGCCGTATGTACGTTTCAACGTTGTTTTCCTTTCTTTATTGACATGAATGGAAGTAAGTAGATGACATATATATATATATATATAAATAAATAAATTAGCTTCATTATGTCATATATTTCATTATTATTCCTTATATATACTTTATAATAATTTTTGAATGGTTAACATGGAGAATGAATCTCATCGCGTCGTGGAGACGGTAGTCCATACGTATGCACAAGCGATGGTATCATTCCCATGATGGTGGAATTGTATTGAAGTGTATGTATAATATTTTATAATCAATATCACTTTACAATAATCAAATATGGTAATTTTTTTACACCATTATACCCATCTAAGTAAGGTCGTGGTCGAAAACAGATTACACCACGGCGTGGAGACGGTATTCCGTACGTACGCACGCGCAGTGATTTTGTTTTCCGTATGATGGATAGAAGGTGAAATAGGGTTGTTTCATAATTATAATAACATATCAGTATATAAGTAATACTTATGTTATTAATTTATAATGATACAACTAAAGAAGAATAATTATAAGAAGAAAGAATCTTGAAAGAATCAGAAGAAGAGATTACATCTTCTTCGACGCACCTCTTTTAATCTTCCTCTTAAGGAAGTAGAGTTGGTCTTTTGAGAATACTAGAACCTCCAAAATGATTCTAGGGAAGTGTAGAAGAGAAATGGTCAGGGTTTGGACTAACTTCATGGCTCAAAAGGGTGTGAAGAGAAGAGGAAAGGGGTTCCCTTTTTATAAGGGAGGAGAGGGCACCTTTGGAAAAACTTAAAATATTATTTTATAATAAAGTCATATTTGATATATAATAGCTCCAAATTTATTTTTTTCGAAGATAAAGTTGGGATGGGTAGAAATACTCTCAACCAATAGATTTTAGAAAAGTTTAGGTTATAATTTTAACCTTATAATTTAGATTTAACTCTATGTTAAATAATTTAACTTTTACCGTGTCTTCTTGTTTTCTTACACTATATGGTTAATAAACATACTATAACAAGCCAAATGAACCCCAAGTTGTTTATTATTAATACATATATCCTTATCTAATTAATTTTTCCGAACCATAGATTTTTATAAATAAAATAACAATTAATAATATAAAATATGTTTTAAAAACTATTTTATGTCAATTTTGACACTATTTGGTTATTTATTTTTGTAAATACCATAACAACATTATTAGTTCGCAAAAAGTTAATTAAATCAATAATAACATGTAATATTAACTTAGAAAATAAGTGGAATTCATAAAAAGTATCAAATTACATTTATTTGGGTATTTATAATATCAATTATTTTAATATTTCATTATTTAGGTAATTACTCCATCACCATTGTGTCATAAATAACTTGAATTAATTAATGTCTAAAAATTATAAATAAAATAACATTAGCTAGGAAATCGTTTTTTATTTCTAATTAATATTTATAGTCTAATTTATCTTATGCATTACCCTATATTAAAAATGAATTAGTTATTAAACATTGATTTTAACTATTTTAACCCCTTTTTAAATAAATTAATAATAAATGTCCTAATCTAATCCAAGTGGACCTAAATGGTAATATTTTATTCCTAAGGTTGTTTTTGGTCAAATTACTTTTATCCAATAGAATTAGGACATGTGTTAGGGTAATAATAAAATCATTTTTACCCTTAATTACCGTATTTACTTTTAACCGTGGTAAATAAAAGTAAAAAGTTACTATTCACCAAAAATTATTTAATCTCATTGAACCACATTTTATTCCTTGATATTAAGCGTGTCTCTCGGATTTTCGAAATTCCACTCACAGAATTGGTAAAATTATGTTTTATGTGAATTTCCAAATTCTCCTAGGAGGTGGGTAAAAGGCGATGAAAAGTTCAATACAATTTTTATATATGTAAAATTATTATAAAATGCCTCCAATGAATTACATTGAACTTATATAGGTATTTTTTTATCAATTTTGAGATAAAATAAATTTAAATAAAATAAATAATTATTTAAATAAAAATTCGATTTTTAAATAGTAACCCAGTGTTTTCACTATTCATCAAAAAATTGAACGTTTTCAAAAAAATACCACAAATTCACCCTAGGCTAATTTCGATATTCCAAATCCAAAAATGATGTCCCTTTAGAAAGGTAAAATTTTTATAATTTAAAAAAGTGGGTATTACTATTCGTAATGACTAGTTTATATAACATATTGTTGTTTACTGAAACTCGATATTGCATACAACACACGCTATTGTGGAAGGTCACGATTGCGTGTAATGAAATCCAAATCAGGTATACGTGTAGTGCATGCTACTTTTGGTGTAGCGTATAACATAATCAAAACATATTTCATTTATACATTAAACAAAATCTATACTTAATGTTGCATAGAATAATTTCACAAAACGAACTTGAAATTGTGTGTAACACGAGCCAATAATAGTGTTGCGTATACTGCAAGCTAATACAGTGATGCGTATAGTACAAGATAAACTTGGTGTAGTGTATAATAGAAGACATCAATGAAATTAAAAGAATATTTTTCATAAAATCTCGGGGTGTTACAAACCCCCTCCGGGTACCGACTCGTCATGAAGTCCACCTCTGGGTACTGACTCGTCGTGAGGTCCATCTCCGGGTACCGTCGAGCCCTAGTACTCTCTATCTCTGACAGTGCTTTCTGTCGTCTGCATCCAACACAATGAGGTGCGGGCATATCCTGTGCGTGGGTGAGTATAACGATACTCATTAAGGACCTCGAGACCCTCAGGGTCTCACTAATGCAACAAGAATAACCCCAAAGAAGAGTCTCAATAGATATCCCTTACTTAGGTATAAGCCCATACTTATACCTAAGTTATCAAGTAACCCATCTAAATCATGAGGTGTCACATAGATATAAAATCAACGGTTAACCACTACATAGGTATATTCCCATAAATATACCTATGTTATCAAGTAAACCATCTAAATCAAGATGTAAACACAAAGTTCATTGACTCAGCTCAAACCTGGATTTTTATTCACAATATCAAAACCAAAACTACTAGATAACTCCTCCTCTTTCAAGTATAGTAGCCATGTCACGACTCTGAGGCACTACTCACTAATCTTAGACTGCTGAGATACTCCTCCTATCGAGAACCGCGGGTCTGCCACCTCACAAAGTAGTGCTCCCCTACATGGGTCTGCCACCTCACACAGTAGTGCTCCCCCTCATAACCTACAGAGGTACTCCTCCTATCAAGTACCACGGGTCTTACACCTCACAAAGTAGTTCTCTTCCGCCATGGGTTTTCGACCTCACAATGTAGTGCTCCCCACTGGGCTAAACAAGTCACTCCGAATCAAATCAGACAAACAGTCATCAGGTCTCATCCAGCTACTAGATCACCGTACTCCGTATGCTCGTCTCTGAGAGGATCCACTCCACGAGCTACTGGTCGACACTCCAAGGGTCAGGAAGTCCCACGAAGTAGTATCTCATAGAACCGCCTCGTCATAGGGGTCTCAATGCAACAGATGGCGCGTTAATCGGATGCCCGGTCTGTGAGTTATTAGCCTTTTCATCCAGGGGGCCCGGTTGGTTTTGTGTACGAACCAACCCGACTGTATCTCAACTGTACCCCGAACTCTCATAGGGTATACTCAAATGGCCCGTTTCTCAAATATATTACCAACGGCACTGACAATTTGTCAAATGTACTTCTGGTCTGAATGTTATTGGCTTTTCCGTTCTAGGGGCGCGGTTGGATTTCAGCTACAAACCAACCCGGCCATACTCCAACTGCGTCCAAACCTCAGTGAAGTATACCAAAAGTACCGTCTCACTAAAAGGAAACCAAAAAAGTTGACTTAACGTCAATCAAACATCCAGATCTCAAGTTATAACTGTTTCCGCTCAGAGGGCCCGGTTGGTTTCGGGTTCGAACCAACCCGGCCTTACCCAATCTTTGTTGAAAGGTTGAGTGTAATATACCGAAATGATCGTCTCGATCTAAGGGTCCCTACGCAAATATTGGTGCTTCTATCGGAGGTTTGTATTCCACATTACCCATGCGTTTGATCGTGTGGGTGGGCAACCTGGCAGGGCGGCGGCACCCAGAGGGGCCCACCCTAGCCGCAGGTCCGGGGGGTTACTCCCCACGGCTTCTTCGAAAATAGCTGGCCATAATGTCCGTCCCTTGGTGAACCGCGACACCCCTTTGGGTCCCTCCTCCTTGTGGCACTGGAGGGCGGCTCTTCCGGCCCCCTCTTGAGACCCGTCGCAGCTTACTTCCACCGGCGCGGTGCAACGGCGCCGCACCCCGCCACCCGAAGTCACCGACGGCCGGCTCGGCCGACCGCCCTATTGGACCGCCACGGCCTTAGGCCACAGCTCGTCTCACCGGCGTCGTGCCCCTCCGCCGCGGTCCACTCCAGCTGAGGCCAACCTCCACTTCTCCGGTGCCGCACGACAGCACCGCACACCACCACTGTGGCCCGCTTTAGGTGCGGTCCTATTCATCCCCGCGCAGTGCAACGTCACCGCACCGCCTTTGCCTGAATCATCAACCAAGAACACTAAGAAAAAGGGGAAGAGAATTAGCCATGTTTGTGCAGTCCGGTCTCCTCCCGTTACGACGATAAAATTAGGCCAAAATTTTAAACAACGAAGGTTGATGATAAAAAATGAACAATAGAATTAACCCCTACCTCGTGACGTGATCACTCGACAGATCTACAGAGAGGTAGGGTCGTTCGTTGACGTCGGAAGGTGACGTCGTCGTTCACGAATTCCTCTCAGCGGTGTCTCCTCCCTTGATGGAGAACTGGGGTGTGTTCTTTGTCGAGGAGGATGGTTGCTCTTCGTCAGAGGAAGAAGTTCTTCAAAACCCTAGAGCTCCCTCTCCAAAAGATTTTTCCCAACACAAGTGCCAAACCAATTAAAATAAGCTTCCAAATTATTTTAATTGACCTTCTCAATCCATTCCAATTTTGAAATCAAATCCCCTTAATTAATTAATTGTTAAGTTGTTTAATTAATTAAGAGGTACGTTAGAAAATTAATAAGGAAGTGGAAGAGTTACATAATTAAAGGTGGGAGTTTAGGAGAGTTAAAGTGAGTTATGTGAATGTGAAAGGTTGGGGCTCATGGGGGCCCCACATCACATTTATCCTCACATTTATCCTCACATGGGTAGTTAGGTGCCACCCCAACTCCCCCATGTAGGAAAAAACAACCTTGCACTTAAAAATAAAATTGTTTCACAATTTTATTCATTCCTCATTTAATCCACAATTTTTAACTTCTCCACCCGCACTAACACAATTGTGGTAAAGGTCACCTTAAGTAATTATCGACGTTGTGAGTTCATCGGTGCCCTCAGTTTTCAATTCCGAGAACCGGTTCAAGAGATAGAAAATCCCGCTCGTTTGTTTACTGAACGTACCCGAGTTAAACTTCAGAAATTGATTTCGGGCACACCGGGCCTCAGAATCAGGTTCTGTCAAAAACTGCGCACTCATAAAATTTCATTGAAATTAATAAAAATATTTCCTTGAAATTTTCAAGTCTTTACAATATCCATGTTTTCACCTATATTCTCCTATGTAGAAACCCAGTGATGAGTTAATTTGGGTAACCATTACATTTCTTACATTACATTTAAAATTAAGTTTCAGTATTCCTTTTTACGATGTGGGTTTCTATGAAAGAAAATTACAAGTAGTAAATGATTTATAACCCCAAAGAATTTCAAGGGCGAAATTAATTTTAAGGGGGGTAGAATGTAACACCCCGATATTTTATGGGAATTATTATTTTTAATTTCTTTGATGTCTGGTGTTTTATGCTACACGAAGATTAGATTGCACTATACACAACACCGTATTATCTTATAGTATACACAAACACTATTCTTGTTTTGTTTTGCACGCAAGAGTGACCTTCCTCAATAGCGTGTGTTGTACGCAATACCAATTTTCACTAAAAAATGATATATTGTAATAATATTATTATGAACTAGCCGTTATGAATAGTATTAACCAAATTTTGAATTTTATAATATTATAATACATCTTACACATTTTCTAGAATGAGGTATGAGAAAAAAATCAATTTTTCAGATAAAAGAAGTATTTTTAAAAAAATGCAGTTTTGTCGCCTTTTGATGGAGCACCCATTTTAGATCTAATTGTTGACAAGTTTATAAGTTAAATTTTAAAAAATAAAGTTATTCTTTTGAATCAGGATATAAAATTTTACATTGGATAATTTTTTGACTTTTGTCTGAAAATGTTCAAATTTTGATGAATAGTAAAAACACTGTAAATTTTACTTAAAAACAACTTTTTTTATCTAGATAATTTATATTGTTAAATTATAATAGTAATTGTTTTAAAGTATAAATAGAATATATTTTTACCATTTAATATATTTTATGTCCTTATCATTAATTTTACATTGAATTCGTAGGAAAAATCAAATCAATCTTTTGACATATTTTAAACAAAAAACTTGTTTTTTTCGACAACGGGATTAAATTTAAATGAATTACTACAAATTATATGTTTTGAATTTAGAAAAATTGATTCCATATTTGGAATCAGTAGGTTCAAATTATGTTAATAGGATAGTTTTTATTATTTGGCGTTATGAATAGTAACTACGGGGAATTTTATTTTCCATAGTTAAAGGTAAATTAGGTAATTAAGGGTAAGAATAATATTATAAAATTATCTTAACACTTGTCTTAATATAATAGGATGATTATATTTAATTCTAAAATATAATTTGGTCTAAATGGTATCTATTATAACCCACTTATATGTGACTAAGTCCTTTAATTTAATTTATTTAAATGAAAGTGAAATATGTCTCACTCAAACATTAATAATTAAATTATTTTTAATATAAGGTTATACAGAATTTATGTTATGTTATAAATACTCATTTGAAAGATAAAATGTTTTTATTTAACATGGTAATTTATTTGTAATTTTTAACAAATATATAATTACCTTAATAGCATATACATTAATGATGCAGAAATTATTTATTTAGTGAAAAATCAATAATATAGATTTCATTAAACTAATAATACCCATTAAAGGCCCAAAAAACCTGACCAAAACATATTTGTAGTGTAAATATAAACCATAATCATAAAAATGTATAATTATTGACCATATGGAGCCTTATAAAAACGATTATGATACTTATATTATTTTATTTTAAATGATGTCAATGTTGTCACCTTCATAATTTAATAAACATAACATTTTAAAAGTAGGTTGTTTTAGAAGATAAATTCGACTAAAAGTATTCTTATGAAATATATAAGATTTATATTCATCATTGTATTTTATTTTTAATTTTTATGCAACAATTAAGTATATTAAATAATTATACAAAAAATGTTGTAGTAATTATTTTATTAAGTGAAATATCAAATAAATGGTTTTCAAAATATTAAAATAAATATTATATGAACTAATTAATATGCCCCACGAATTTTATAGAAGAATTTGACATGTTAATAACCTATTAAATTTTTTTTTCGAATATATTCTCTCTGTTTATTTTATTTAAAATCAAATAAATGAATAGTGTCAGAATTTACACTACTAGTATTTTATAAAAATAACAGATTATTAAATTATTTAAAAATCACAATAATATATAAGAATTACAAATTAATAATTATATGGTCTAAAAGGTTATAAAGTATCCATGTATGGGAAATTTACAACATATAAGTATGTATTTATAATAATTTAAAATTTAGAATATTAATACCACAAATAAAATTAAATAGATTAAATAAGGATAAATAAAAATGATAAGGTTTAAAATAAACATAAAACAAGTCATAATGTTATTGGTTTATGAGATTAAAACCCTATCTCATCTCATATTTTAATCGAGTCATTTTTGGAGGTTTTTATGTGGGTTTTGAATTTATTATAAATTAATATTTTTAGGTATCCAAAGGTGCCCCTCTCCTCCCTTATAAACGGGAACCTCCTCCCTCTCCACTTCACACAAAATTTGAGCTTTAAAATTCGTCCAAACCCTACCCATTACACTTTTCCTCTTCCCTAGAAACCTACTATAGGTCCTGTTATTCTTCAAAGACCAACTTTAGTGCCCTAGGACGAGGTTAAGAAGAGGTGCATCGAATAAGTTGTAATATCCTTTACCGATTCATTCAAACATATTTCTTCTCTTACTTCCTCTATATGAGTTGTTTAATTATTAAGTAATAACTCTAGTATCACTTGTATACTTATATGATATTATGAATATGAAACAACCATATTCTATCTTCTATCCATCCTATGAAAAAAATGAAATCACCACGCGTGCGTACGTACGGCTTACCATATCCACGTTGTGCTGTAATCTTTTATTTCATCACTAACATACTTGGATGGGTATAATGATGGAAGAAATACCTATATATGATTATTGTAAAGTGATATTTATTCAGAAATATTTTACACCATACACTTCAATACAATTCCACAATCATAGGAATGATATCATCGCTCATGCGTACGTACAGCCTACCGTCTCCACGATGTGATGCAACTCATTCTACAAGATCTTCATTGAATAATGTTTATATAAATTAATTAAGTGATTTAATATAATATAATATACAATAATACCATTTTTTAAATGATGTATCTAAAACCTAAAAATAGGAATAAGAATTTATTCAACAAAACACGCGTAAGAACATAATGAAATGAACACCCGAATAACAAGTAGAAATGAAATATTACAAATAAGAAGATAAGAATATCACCATATATGATATCATAACAATAAATATGATTCTATAATAATTCAATGACATTATTTGAATCATTATAAAGGAGGTTTAGATACATACAAACCACATCGAACCTAAGGTAAGGGATAATTATTCAAATCTCATTCTTATCCGAGATTGTTTATTTGTAATTACTTATAGGGGTTATATTTGTCATCAATGTCCATGTTTTCAAAAAAATCATAAAATGTTTAATATTATTCCATGTTTATTTAAATTCATGTTTACTCCTTTTTGACTTTTACTACGATGAATGTACGGAAGCTTTCTTTTGTTTACAATAAGATGCACTTTTTGACTTTTCCAACAAAAGTACGAGGAGAATGTTTTTTAACTTATACGGCATGAATGGATTTTTATAGTTTCATAATTCCTTGTTTTAATGAAGCTTCCTATAAATATTTCCTAATTATTTTCAACAAAATCCTTTTCTTTTAAAATTTGATTGCATTTTGAGAAAAGAAAATGATTTCTAAGAAGAAAGGATATTTTCATCAAGAATTCATTTTAGGTGTTTTATCAAAATTATTTTCCATCTATGATGACATTATATAATATGTTTATTTTTCAAGTATAATGTCTCTATTATTAACATGGTTTTATTTTTCTTATGATGAAATTATATCCATTTGTTTTATATGGATCATGATATGATGGGACGATGTTTATGAAACCCATTTTATTCTTTGGGTTACGATGAATGATTTATGTTTATTTTGTGGCGCACAAAAGAATGATTTAATTATGAGATGGGTGGGACTTATATATCTCTATAATGAATTGAGTAAAGATTTATATCTCCTGAGATAGACATGGATGGAACAGCATGTAAAATCTGGTTCAGTAATACCGGGTTGGAACAGCAAGTAAACACGGTTCATTAATGGACTTTGTCCACTATGATGGTCTTGGCAGAAATGCCTTTCCTACTGTGGAAATAATAACATTTGATTAATGGTTTTCCAAAAATAAATGTTTTATTCCTATATATTTTATCATGATTAATGTTCCTTTATGATCTATGCCTTATGTACTTCCATGATTTATGTCATTAATTATGATATTGATGTTTTATGTTCAAGTTTTTACATTCAAATGTTTCTGGGTTGTTTTATGTACTCCATGTTTACCCTTACGAGAATTTGAGCTCACCCTTTTTATGTTTTCTTTTCCCCAGGAAATAAAGAAGGTTTTATGTAAGAAAACAAAAGGGGATGATCTTTATGGGAGATGTTGAAGATCTTTCACCATGATTTGAAGATTATGTTCCATGTTTTCAAAGACACTAAACTATTACGGTCCTTGGGGTTCTGTTTTTGTTATGTATTATGTATTACGCAAAAGTAATGCAATGTCAATGTAAATCAGTCTTTGGGTCTCTACAGTGAGATGAAATCCTAGTAGATAACCACCAAGAGATCTATTCCTAACAGTTAGTGAATATATATATGGTAGGCAATAAGCAAAAGAAGTAGGAAACAAGAAAGTACTCAATGGTAAACATTCCTATAGTTTCAAATCATTCAAACACCACATATCAAGTAAGCATATAATCACAAACCGGTAACCCTCTGGGTTATTCTCATAGCCTAATCCCCTATGGTCATACCATGAAAACATAATCAACCCTCTGGAAAGTACACATAGTATAACCCCTATGGTTCAACTTTAGTACAGACTCATTGAGGAAGCCTTCACCGTCATTTCCCCATATAGTCTCACATCGGTAACTAAAAGGCAGCCTGTGGAAATCAATTATGTCTCATTCCCCTGTGATCCACATCGAGGAACTATAGACACTCTGAGGAAGCACTTACATCAATTCCCTCTATAGACTCACTTCGTAAAACTAAAAACCAACCCTTAGGAGAAGCCCTCGCATTCATTCCCCCTATGGTCTACTACACAAGGTTCTCACAGCCCTGTGTAAGTCAACGAAGAACAGAAATACATGGAAGCCAAAGTAAACCTCAAGAAATACTTGGCTAAATAATCTATATCATAACACCATGTCAGATAAAACACTCCATCCTAACAATACAAGGTATGGAAAACAAAGTACCAGACTAACAGGAAAAACAAGACCAAACGGTCAAAACAAAAATAACATGGGAAAACCCTCCATGGCATGGAAATATCAACCCTATTCACAACATATAACCTTTTACCAAACAACCAAGGCATATCAGACAATCATTAGGGCTAAAAACATAAACACGCTTGTTAGGTCCACTAGGCTGAATACCCTGAGAGGGGGGGTGAATCAGGGTATAACTAATTAAAAATTAATGTCCATTCTGATCTTGTTTCGCTGTTAAGCAAAACACTCTTCTCTCTCTTTCCTGCAACACAATATAAACAGAAAGTAAAGAAAGAGCAGGACACAAAAAAATTTCTTGGTTCACCGCTAAGGGCTACATCCAAGGAGCATACGCCGACAGGTTGTCGGTCGTACCAAATTCCACTAATCTTCACTAGATGTGGATTACAAGGTTCGGGCTAGATCACTTCTATGCCCAGGCTCACTGCCTTTACAAGTTTAGGGTCAGCTCACTACTTTCCCAAGGGTCACTCCCTATTTCTCTCTCTCTGGCTCACTGCCGGTGGAGAGGATCACCTTCTTCCTCTTCCTAAACTCACTGCTCTTGGAAGGAATCCACTCACAGTTTATAGACCTGTAGGTCTCTTCATTTGCATGAATGAATGCATCTTCCTCTGTGTGTAGATGCTCTGTTGAAGTACAACTTTCACCCATAGATGAATATCTCTTTGCACCAAAGGTATCGGTCAAACTTCCAGCTTCCACGCAGTCCGAAAACACTGCTGGAACAAACCTTACTTGGCGCGCAAGTCAACCTCGACGCGCAAGTATCGGCGCGCAAGTCACAATGGGCGTGCAAGTCATTCTCAGACACTTGCGCGACTCAAGATTCCTCAACTCCAAACATGCTTGACTCTATTCCTTTTACTCCCCAACCAGTATTGGCGTGCAACTGCCAACCGGTGCGCAACTTCTAACACCGACACACAACTTCAACCACTGGCGCGCAAGTCCCACCTGCGTGACCACACACACCACTTGCGCGACCACCACACCTGCGCGATGGGAGCTCTGAGTTGAACTCTGGTATAAAATGAGGAGGGGTGGTCCAGTATTTATAGGCAATCTGATGACCCTGCGCGACGGCGCGCAAGTCACCTGCGCGACCCAATCTCGGCGCGCAAGTCTTCTCTCCTTTTAGACACTTGCACGACCAACTCCCAAACTTGCGCGAACCTATTTCCTTAGCCATATTTTGATCTTATGATCTTGAAAAACATATGGCACGCAAGTTTCCTATACTCCAAGTCCACGGCGCGCAAGTCCCTTTTCCAAAAACACTTTTCATCATTTGCCGATTTTCAGGCCCAAAAATTTGGCAAACACTGGAAAACGGCGCCACCTTGTATCTGATATTTTGTACCGCCTCCAGATCATCCATTACTTTTATCGACGTTCTTGAATCAAACATGGATCGTTGAACTCAGCTCTTGAACTCGACATTCCACCATGAAATCCTCTTTGTCAACAAATTTGTATATCATTTTTTTGCTTTGTCAACAATAACAACTCAGATGTCCACTTTTTCAACAAACACAATCACCTCAAAAATGCTTTAATGATACCTTGAGGGATTTTTGACCAACAACGCAATACCCCATTCACGAGTATTGGGATCTTTTGAACATATTACTCAATGAATAACTACATAAAGGCACAAACCACTTACCTCGGTGTTGCAGGATCATTATAAGTGAACCTCAATCCTTGAATCACCCAATAACCCCATAGATCTACAAAAACTTCTAAAACCTTTAATCGAATATAAATCTTGAATGAGGATGAATTAGAAAATGAAGCTCTAGAAGAAGGAAGACCTTACTATGGCTACCCCAACGCAATTGACGGTGGTCGAATCAATGAATGGATACTCAATCGGGGGATCGGGAATGAATTTCAGTCGTATGGATGCTCCTAGACAAACTAAGTTGAGAAGAGGTGTGTTTTGTCCATCATATGTGACCCTGGTCCATTTAATGAAAAAAAACATGTACACGACATGTAATTTATAAGTACACGGTGTATACTTGCCTTCACTACCCCCGCATTAGGTATTATATAGGTCACCTCACACAGCTGTGTGCACATCTGTTACATGGCCAACACCCAGGTACTTGCGGTAACTGAGTACACGTCGTGTAATCATAAAGTACACGGTGTGTAGTTAAGAAATTTCCAAAAACACCACTTTTCCTAAAAAACACCAGAAAAGGAAAAACATACCTGAAAAAAAGATTTGGGTTCATAAAAAATTCCCCCCTTAAATAAATTTTTCCTTGAATTTTCCTAGCAAGGAGGCATATAGGAAGATTCCTCAAAAAGCTTCGTCCACTGAGATAGTACATCGGCCTCCATCTCCCTGGTCTCATCCAATACTCATTCGTGCGGCCATAACACTTGTACTAGAGGAACATACCTTCCACGAAGAACCTCTGCACTTCGATCAACAATCCGGATAGGATGATCCTCAAATGACGTGTCAACCTCTAAACCAACCTACCCGGGTTGAAAAACATGAGATGGGTCTAAGAAGTAACGTCGAAGAAAAGAAACATGGAGGATATCATGCATAGCCCAGTACCTTTGAGGTAACTAGAACTGATAGGAAATAGGACCAAATCTCTCCAACACCTCAAATGGCCCAAAATACCTTGGTTAATGCTTTCCCTATCTCCTAATCCTTAGGTGTCCCAACCTTGGTGTGAATCATAGAAAAACCTGATCGTTGACATCGAACTCCAGAGGTCATCTCTTTTGATCATCATAAGACTTCTATCGTGACGGTGCAGTATCCATCCTCTTCCAAATCATCTTTATCTTCTCTGTGGTGCCATGCCCGTAATTTTTATACTACTTATTTTACTATATTTATTGGGCATCAGATAGTTCGGGTTGAGACCCGAACTTAAAATTTCTGAGTTTTATTCTAAAATGCAATTTTTGGCCTTTTCGGCGTTTAGTGCACTGCTGTCGAAGTCGCGCGACCTCGCTTGGGTCGCCATGCGCCTGCTTGATGTGCAACCAATTAAATAAAGAAGTTAATAATAAAGAAATAAATTTTAAGGGAGATAAAATGAAAATAAAATCTAATAAGAAATGTGATAAATATTTAATGGTATGTTTTAATATTTGGGGGATGTTAATATTATTATTATTGTTATTATTATTAGTATTATTATTTTATTTGATATAACTTTTTATTTGGTTTTATTATTATCAACTTGGTTTTATTATTTTAATTAATATTAACATCATTATTCATGTTCTAGTTTTACTATTATTATTATTATTATTAGTTATTTTAATTTTTAGTTTTATGTTTTTTTATTTATTTATTATCATTTTTTGGTAGGGTTTTCTTCCTCGTTTTTTTTATTTTTGGTGTGCACCGTGACCTGGTCTCCCCTTACACCGCACCACCAGGTCTTCTCCTCAGCAGGTGCACCATCGACCTCCTCCTTTTCTCCCCGTCGCGGCACACCCCTTTCCCCTTGGTATCCTCGCGCCACCCATCTCCCTCGGCCTGCCTTGGACAGTCGTCGCACCCAGAATCCTTCCCCTCTCTTCCTGCTGCGCCACTGGAACCCCTCGCCATCGCCCAATCTGGGCCAACCCGATCCCTCTCCCGGCTTGCACCGCACCCACGAGCTCCCCTCTTCCGCGCCGTCCTACGGAACCCCGCCTATAAGGACCCAGCCTTAAACCTTACTTAATCTTGAGTTATTACAAGATTACACATTAGGGATCTATTCAGGTTTAGAGTTTTAGAGAATTAGATCATGAAACATTCATTACATTCCAAATTTAAACAAAGTGGTTACATAAAAGACAATATTCATTCTTCCCATCAACGGAAATATATTGAAAATAAAACATGGATTCTTTCTTGACACGTCCTTGACACTATCATGACATCATGTATCTTTCCCTTGAACTGTGAAAAACATTTCAAAAACTTGGGATGAGCATAAAAATCTCAGTAAGGGTCATAAAAATATGGAAAGGAAACATGAGTTCATATATACATAAGAATGAAATCATACTTTACCCATAAAACATAGGCACTTTAACATACCTCATAAAATCATGAACAAATCATAGAAATAATAAGACATAATGGTAACTTTAGGCATTCATAACATTCTTACATAGGGACTAACCCTCTTGGTTATGTTTGGAATACCCATCACAGTATATTCCCTAAATCTCTTCGGAGAAACCTTAACGTTTCACTCCTTCGCGTTACCCAATGCATTGGAGAGCTATATCGGGCTCACCCGCCCTTAGTTTATCACGGAACAACCCATTTTCATAACATTGCCTAAGAACCATAACATAAATGTATCACATAAAACATGCATAAAGGAAATATAACATTTCCACATTTCAATCACTATATAACATTTTAGGATATTGAAATAATGAATCCATTAAAAAACCCATTTTCAAAACCATTTAAAACATTTAATAAAGAGATCTTTGAAAAAAAGTGTCCCATACCACCTTGAAGCTTTTAAAATTTTAAACCATTAATATCCATATAAATAAATCCTTAAAACCATTTTGAAAACATGGATATTAATAAGAACAAATCATTAAAACATTTAAAGTGATATTTTGGTAAAAGGGGTTTTACCAAAATTAGAGACACTTGAATACAATAATTGAGGAATAACATTTAATCAGAACATTATAATATCATGAGAATAAATGGATTCATGATATAAAATTCCAAAGTACAGTATATACACCATATAAGAGTGAATTGGTGCCTAACAACAATGAAGTCTCAATAGAGATGTAAAATGTGATGAAATCCCTTATAAAGAAGGTATCATTAAATTAAGGATAAATAAATCTCAAAATTATTGGTGACAAATATAAATACACCCAATATAATTGGATATTAAGTGTAAAACAATAAAAGTTCATTCACACATATTCAAAGGATGACATATTCAATAACTACATGTTGAACCCAAAGAAATCGAAATTGGGTTAAGAAGATCCCTTGACAGCCTAACGGCGTCACATCAAAATGAGTTGATGAGAGATAAAAAAAGGTTATCTCATCACTTGGACATAAAATTAAATCAATAAGGATATATTAGAACATATCCCAACATAAAAATATGTAAATTAAAAGACCCAACAAAAGAAGTCTTTTAAAAAGAGGAGGGTTAAAGGTTCCCTTACCGACTTGGGTAACTTTCGAAAAGTACACCCCATTGAAGAAGTGTCATACAATGAATATGTAAATACCCATAAATGGAATTATATTACAAAATTAGGGTAATAATGGGTAGTACATAAACCACTAAAAGGAAATTGTGGCAAATGTAGCATAAATATCACGAGAATAAAAGTGAGATGAAAAATATCTTACGAAAACTCGGCAGCCTAACGGCGCCACTTAACACATCCAAAATGGATTGATGAGAGATAATAGGGTCTCTCATAATATAAAAATTACAGTAATAGTAATATAAAAGAACATCCCAATAACAATAAAGTTGAGCTTTAAAAGGAATGACATAAAAGAGCCTACTTAAAAAGAAAGAGAGGTGTAGGATCCCTTACCTCGGGTCAGACATGACTTCATCGTTCTTTAACGTCCTGAATAATAAACTTGAGTTAATCTCTACTTGCTTAAGAACCTTTTTTCGATTTCATTATTCCTTTTATACCATGTTATGAACATCATGTAATCATTTAAGTTAATAATGTTCATTTTGTCGGTATTTGGTTCTTAAGTCAAAAATAGACTTCTTACACTTACATGTTGTTAATTTGGTCAAAGGTTCATTATATCCAGAATGATATTAATGATTTGGATAACATATATATCATATATATTCATCATATACTTGTATTTATAATATTACATCACATTTAGAGATAAGAAATGAAATGCACCATTCATGGAGACGGTAAGTCGTACGTACGCATTAACGCTACTTCCATTTCTATTTCGTATTTTCTAGAATGGAATCATAATTATATAAGAGTATATTATAATTCCAGCATAATAACATATATAATATTATTAACTTTATCCTTTACGCATCCCACATATGGTATTAACGAATCAAATCACTTTCAGGGGGCGGTAGTCCGCACATCCTAAAATGAAGATATCGTGTTTACCCATAATGGAAACAATAATGGTATGCCATAAATGAAAAATACAGAAGCTTAAGGAAAGAATAAACATATTATATATCATATATAAAAACAGTGACATCATAATGGCCACCATTGAAGGTGTTAAATGAGTATTGAACAATCATCGTTTCGGGAGGCAGAATTTCGCCATCCACGGAAACTGTATGTTCTTTAACCATTTGATGTAGTTGTGTGAGAGTGTAGCTAGAATAAATCTTATAAAAACATCCTAGTATATTGAAGATACTGTTTTTGTTACAAAAGAAGTAAATAAAAATATTTTAGTGGGTTGGAGAAGAAAAATAAAACAAATGAACATGAGAGAATGAATTACCTTTAAAAGTGTAACTCCTTTTGATTTGAGCCTAAAGGCTTCCTTTGAAAGGATTCTGCCCAAAGGTAATCCTCTAGGATGAGTAGAGGGATTTGGAGAGAGTAAATGGGCAGGGTATGGCCGAGCCAAAGGCTTGAGGAGTGTGTGAAATGAGGTAGAGATGGGGGCCTTTTATAAGAGGAGAGGGGGGGCACTTTTGGAAAGTAAGAAATATTACTTTATTTGAACATGTGTATCGGTTTTAAAGGGTCCCAAATTGATATAATTCGTGTATAAGTTGATAAGGGTTCTAAATTCACCAATACAATAAGTTTTGGACATGTGTAGGTCATAGAGTTTACATTATCTTCTCATTTTATTTAAATCGTCAGATAATGATGTCATCGCTGCATCATTATGATGTCATAAATAATTTAATTTATTTATTGTCTAAAAATTATAAACAAATTACTATGATGCATGAAATCTTTTTATCTTTCCAATGAATATTTATAATTAAAAATCTGACTTTTATAACCCCACTTAAAAATTGTTTTAGTAAAACATATCATGTTTCTGTCATTTTTACTTTTACATTAAATAAAAAGTTATTTATGTCATTTCCCAACCAAAGTGGCTCCATGGGGTCCCCAAGTTGACCCATGGCTTGTCTTGGTCGGCCGTCACACATCCAATGAGGTTAGGACATGTGTCTTGTTCATTTCATATTATTAAAACATTATTTTTACCTTAAACAACACTAATTACCTCTAATCGCGATTAAAAACATAATAAGTTACTATTCACCAAAAAATTATTTTTATCCCATTGAACCACATTTTACTTCTTAATGAAAACCATGTATGTCAGATTTTTGAAATTCAAAACACAAATATGGAAAAATTTCATTTAAACGGAAAAATCAGTTTTTATAAGTACCACTTAGTGGTGTCACTATTCATCAAAAATTGATGTTTTTCAGAAAAATCCCAAAAAATCACCCTAAGCTATATTTGATATTCCAAATTCAAAAAATGAAGTATATTTTACAAAATAAAAATCATATATGTCACATTAATTAATTTAATAATTAATTCCCGCTGTCAGAGCAAATAGCGTGTTTTTATGAAACAATAAGTATCAAAAGATTGATACTAGTTTAAGTCTGATTTCAAAGTGAAATTAATTCCAACGACCACTATTGGATTTAATGGTAAATATATATTCTAATTTCACTTTAAAACCAATTGAAATGATAATATAATCATATTAATAAATTAGATTAAAAAGAGGTTTTGAATTAAAATACAACATTTTGCACTATTCATTAAAAAAATGAACTTTACCAGAAAGATACCAAAAATTTACACAAAGTAAATTTTGATGTCCCAATTATTAAGAAGAGTTTTATTTGGTCCAAAAGTATGTATAAGAGTTAACAAAACTATATTTAATGACAGTTCTCCATCAAAAGGCGATAAGTGAACCTTTAGTGAAAACTAGGGCATATACGCCAAAAATTGAATTCTTTCCGTATTTTATGCCTTTATCTTTTATTGGATAAATGTAAAAACATTTAAAAACATATATAATCATATTTTAGTTATTTATATCCATTCTCGCCAATGCAACAACTACAAGTTAACTACCATTTAAAATAATATTATTTTATTATTAGAGTGCAACGTAAGATTCCCAAGAAACTCATTGTTGCGTGTTGGGTACGCCATCGAGCATAGAATCCCCTTTAAAGTCATATTAATGTTTTATTAACAAATATGGATAAATATGAAAATTTCATATTCTTTATTTACCTGGGGTGTTACATCCTTCCCCCCTTTTGGGAATTGCGTCCTCGCAATTTTAAAATTGCGCTTGGAAACATCCTTGAAAGTCCCACATCGGAACAAGAGTCGGTAAAACAATCACATTAAAATAAAGAAAGATAAGTAAAAAGGTCACCCAAGTTAACCCATACTAGGATTCCAAGTATGAAAATATGGACATGGAGGAAAAAACAAAGGGTCATGTTCTGATGGAGAGTGATAGAAAACATGTTTAGGAGAGAGTTAACCACGAGAAAATCAAAAACTTGTGATGGATTAAACGGTATTCGATTCCACAGTATGAAAAGTTAATAGACAGCATTTTTGTTTTAAGTTAATTTTTATTGAGGAATTTATTCATAAGGAAACATAATCACTTGTCATGTTGACTTTCAACTTTTACTAGATTCCTTAATCAAACTCATATTTTTTTCCAAAAGACGAGTATTTGGGGGGACTTGTTCGCATTAAGAGTACTATAATCAACTTCTAGAGAATCACCTAATCCACAAAAGAGAACTATATACATCCCATGTCTTTAGGCTTTAACCAAAACCAAAACCAAAAAGGTTAGTACAAGGTCAGATAATCCAGAAAAGGATAACCCTTTATAAAAAGAAAATCTATTCTTAATCTCCAAAATTTGTCCAACAAAACCCAAAGTTCAACGAAGACCATTCGATAAACAATTTGTCCATAAAATTATTCAAAGTAAACCAATATAAGATTGAAACCCAAATATTTAAAGGATTTAGTCACATAGTATTCCAAGTTAAATCGTAACATTTATCTCTAAACAACATCAGTTACTCCTAAAGTCTCGTATTGAAAAGTAATTAACCTAATCACATATCCTCTATGATAGGTTAATAATTTTCATAAATAACCCAAAATCAACTTACTCTTAATTCATAAAATCATATAACTAAAAAAAATCATTCAAAATAACCAGGGACTTCACGTATTCCAGTGGTAGGCGATAAATACCAGTCGTACTTTGGTTGTGGGTTCGATTCCCGCAGCTTTGTCCGACGTGACGGGTAGTCACACGGTCTTCGTGTTGCCCTTTTTCCAAAACTATATAATTCTCAAATCATTCCCCAAAAAGGGATAAAATCATCAAAAATAACAATAACATAATTTAACCTCAATTTTATCTCATGCCTTTCACTTTAATCATAACATATAGTAACCCATAATTACCTCAAAATTAAGGAACATATAAACCCAAATGGTTCTTTATAACTATGTCCACAAAAGAAAAGATAACTAATCCTTGAATAAAATTTGCCTATATTAAACATCATGGTTACACATAATATGAAAAGTCTCCTAATGTAAACCCATCATCAAAAGAGACTTAATACTCTTAAGAATTTCACCATAACTCTTGAAGCCCTTATATGTTGACATCTTACTCATTCAACATTCTCCATGATCCATTAACCATTCCTTTCTAACTTATCCTGAAATACCTCTTTCCTACAAACAAAATCATGAATCATATCCTAAGATTCTAAAATAGGAAAACAATAGTCATGAAATAATACATACCTTTGATTGGTCATTGTCAGTTTCTTCATCCTCAATCGGAATGGCATTAGGTAGTGGTAAACGAACATTTGTACGCTCTTGGTGACCCCATTCATGAAACTTCTTCATAGGACATGTGTTTGCATAATGACCATGCACACCACATTTAAAACATTCAATTGATCCCTCAGAAAGAACATCTTTCCCTTTCCTCGAGTCAACACGATGCTTCCTTTTTCCATGGCAGGTTCTTGCTTTATGACCTTCATTTCCACATCTATAGCATATTTCTGTCCCTTTGAAACATTTTCCTAGGTGTTTCTTTCCACATCTTTTACACATATGTTTTTGAACACACATACCTTTATGTTTATTACCTGTACTTCCACATGGATTGGTCATCTCGTACATGATGCATTAAAGATCATACCAAGGATCAAGTGGTTGATCATGACTCCTTGATAGTTGGTTTAGAACAACCACGAGTTTCCTCATTGAATCCCCCATTTTATCCAGTATCTTAATCATAGAACCACCACAGTTTCCTTCAAAACTGTTGTCACTTTGGTTCCTAATAGATCCATCCATTCACTAAAAACAGAAATGTCAGTGTGAGTATATCAACACAACCATCATGTACTAATTAGGAAGGTAAACAATAAGATATACTTACTCATTCACTTTATTTAAAACTAGGACTCTATCTGAAATCCTAACCATTATGGTAATGTCACTTATGCTTAAAGAATACCCTAACCTCTAAAGTTATCTAAACAGACCTCTTATACCAATTATAAGGCCCCAGCCTTATACCTTACTTAATCTTGAGTTATTACAAGATTACTCATTGAGGATATTTTCAGGTTTAGAGTTTTAGATAATTAGATCATGAAACATGCATTATATTCCAAATTTAAGCAAAGTGGTCACATAAAAGACAATATTCATTCTTCCCATCAACGGAAATATATTGAAAATAAAACATGGATTCTTTCTTGACACATCCTTGACACTATCATCACATCATGTACCTTTCCCTTGACCTGTGAAAAACATTTCAAAAACTTGGGATGAGCATAAAGAGAACAGTAAGGGTTATAAAAATATGGAAAGGAAACATGAGTTCATATATACATAAGAATGAAATCATACTTTACCCATAAAACATAGGCACTTTAACATAGCTCATAAAATCATGAACAAATAATAGAAATCATAAGACATAAAGTTAACTTGAGGCATTCATAACATTCTTACGTAGGGAGTAACCCTCTTGGTTACGTTTGGAATACCCATCATAGTATATTCCCTAAATCTCTTCAGAGAAACCTTAACGTTTCACTCCTTCTCGTTACCCAATGCATTGGAGAGCTATATCGGGCTCACCCGCCCTTAGTTTATCACGGAACCACCCGTTTTCATAACAATTCCCAAGAACCATAACATAAATGTATCACAAAAAACATGCATAAAGGAAATATAACATTTCGACATTTCAATCACAATATAACATTTTAGGATTTTGAAATAATGAATCCATTAAAAAACCCATTTTCAAAACCATTTAAAACATTTAATAAAGAGATCTTTGAATCAAAGTGTCCCATACCAACTTGAAGCTTTTAACATTTTAAACCATGAATATCCATATAAATAAATCCTTAAAACCATTTTGAAAACATGGATATTAATAAGAACAAATCATTAAAACATTTAAAGTGATATTTTGGTTTAAGGGTTTTTACCGAAATTAGAGACACTTGAATACAATAATTGAGGAATAACATTTAATCAGAACGTTATAAAATCATGAGAATAAATGGATTCATGATATAATATTCCAAAGGACAGTATATACACCATATAAGAGTGAATTGGTGCATAACAACAATGAAGTCTCAATAGAGATGTAAAATGTGATGAAATCCCTTATAAAGAAGGTATCATTAAATTAAGGATAAATCAATCTCAAAATTATGTGTGAAAAATATAAATACACCCAATATAATTGGATATTAATTGTAAAACAATAAAAGGTCATTCACACATATTCAAAGGATGTCATATTCAATAACTACATGTTGAACCCAAAGAAATCAAAATTGGGTTAAGAATTTCCCTTGACAGCCTAACGGCATCACATCAAAATGAGTTGATGAGAGATAAAAAAGGGTATCTCATCACTTGGACATAAAATTTACATCAATAAGGATATATTATAACATATCCCAACATAACAATATGTAAATTAAAAGACCCAACAAGAGAAGTCTTTTAAAAAGAGGATGGTGAAAGGTTCCCTTACCGACTTGGGTTACTTTCGAAAAGTACACCCCATTGAAGAAGTTTCATACAATGAATCTGTAAATACCCATAAATGGAATTATATTACATAATTAGTCTAATAATGGGTAGTACATAAACCACTCAATGGAAATTGTGGCAAATGTAGCATAAATCTCACGGGAATAAAAGTGAGATGAAAAATCTCTTACGAAAACTCGGCAGCCTAACGGCGCCACATAAAATTTCCAAAATGGATTGATGAGAGAGAATAGGGTCTCTCATAATATAAATATTACAGTAAGATTAATATAAAATAACATCCCAATAAAAATAAAGTTGATCTTTAAAAGGAATGACATAAAAGAGCGTACTTAAAAAGAAAGAGAGGTGTAGGATCCCTTACCTCGGGTCCGACTTGACTCGATCGTTCTTTAACATCTTGAATAATAATCTTGAGTTAATATCTAATTGCTTAAGAACCTTTTTCAAGTTCATTGTTCCTTTTATATCATGTTATGAACATCATGTAATCATTTAAGTTAATAATGTTCATTTTGTCGGTATTTGGTTCTTAAGTCAAAAAGAGACTTCTTACACTTACATGTTGTTAATTTGGTCCACAGTTCATTATATCCAGAATGATATTAATGATTTGGATATCATATATATCATATATATTCATAATATACATGTATTTATAATATTACATCACATTTAGCGGTAAGAAATGAAATGCACCGTTCATGGAGACGGTAAGCCATACGTACGCATGAACGCTACTTCCATTTCTATTTCATATTTTCTGGAATGGAATCATAATGATATAAGAGTATATTATAATTCCAGTATAATAACATATATAATATTATTAAATTTATCCTTTACAAATCCTACATATGGTATTAACGAATCAAATCACTTTCAGGGGGTGGTAGTCCACACTTCCTAAAATGAAGATATCGTGTTTACCCATAATGGAAACAATAATGGTATGCCATAAATGAAAAATAAAGAAGATTAAAAAAAGAATAAACATATTATATATCATATATAAAAATAGTGACATCATAATTGCCACCTTTGAATGTGTTAAATGAGTATTGAACAATCATCATTTCGGGAGGCAGAAGTTCGCCATCCACGGAAACAGTATGTTCTTTAACCATTTGATGTAGTTGTGTGAGAGTGTAGCTCGAATAAATCTTATAACAACATCCTAGTATATTGAATATACTTGTTTTGTTACAAAATAAGTAAATAAAAAGAGTTTAGGGGGTTGGAGAAGCAAAATAAAACAAATGAACATGAGAGAATGAATTACCTTTAAAAGTGTAACTTCTTTTGATTTGAGCCTAAATGCTTCCTTTGAAAGGATTATTCCCAAAGAAAATCCTCTAGGATGAGGAGAGGTATGTGGAGAGAGTAAATGGGCAGGGGATGGCCGAGCCAAAGGCTTGAGGAGTGTGTGAAATGAGGTAGAGGTTGGGGCCTTTTATAAGAGTAGAGGAGGGGCACTTTTGGAAAGTAAGCAATATTACTTTATTTGAACATGTGTTTCGGTTTTAAAAGGTCCCACACTGTTATAATTCGTGGATAAGGTGATAAGGGTTCTAAATCCACCCATCAAATATGTTTTTGACATGTGTAGGTCATATAGTTTACATTATCTTCTCATTTTATTTAAATCGTCAGATAATGATGTCATCGCTGCATCATTATAATGTCATAAATAATTTAATTTATTTAATGTCAAAAAATTATAAACAAATTACTATGATGTAGGAAATCTTTTTATATTTCCAATGACTATTTATAATAAAGAATATTACTTGTATAACCCCACTTAAAAATTGTTTTAGTAAAACATATCATGTTTGTGTCATTTTTACTTTTACATTAAATAAAAAGTTATTTATGTCATTTCCCAACCAAAGTGGCTCCATGGGGTCCCCAAGTTGACCCATGTCTTGTCTTGGTCGGCCATCACCCATCCAATGAGATTAGAACTTGTGTCAAGTTCATTTCATATTATTAAAACATTATTTTTACCTTAAACTACACTAATTACCTCCAATCGCGATTAAAAACTTAATAAATTACTATTCACCAAAAAAATTATTTTTATCCCATTGAACCACATTTTACTTCTTAATGAAAACCATGCATGTCTGATTTTTGAAATTCAAAACACAAAGATGGCAACATTTTATTTAAATGGAAAAATCAGTTTTTATAAGTACCACTTAGTGGTGTCACTATTCATCAAAAATTGATGTTTTTCAGAAAAATCCCAAAAATTCACCCTAAGATATATTTGATATTACAAATTCAAAAATAAAGTCTATTTTAAAAAATACAAACCATATAAGTCACATTAATTAATTTAATAATTAATTCCCGTTGTTAGAGCAAATAGCGTGTTTTTATGAAGCAATAAGTATCAAAAGATTGATACTAGTTTAAGTCCGATTTCAAAGTGAAATTGATTCCAACGACCACTATTGGATTTAATGGTAAAAATATATTCTAATTTCACTTTAAAACCAATTCAAAAGATAATCTAATCATATTAACAAATTAGATTAAAAAGAGGTTTTGAATTAAAATACAACATTTTTCACTATTCAATAAAAAAATGAACTTTATTAGAAAGATACCAAAAATTTACACAAAGTAAATTTTTATGTCCCAATTCCTAAGAAGAGTTTTATTTAGTCCAAAAGGATGTATACGAGTTAACAAAACTATATTTAATGAAGGTTCTCCATCAAAAGGCGATAAGTGAACCTTTAGTGAAAACTAGGGCATATATGCCAAAAATTGAATTCTTTCCATATTTTATGCCTTTATCTTTTATTGGATAAATGTAAAAACATTTAAAAACATATATAATCATATTTTAGTTATTTCTATCCATTCCCGCCAATACAACGGCTACATGTTAACTACCATTTAAAATAGTATTATTTTATTATTAGAGTGAAACGTAAGATTCCCAAGAAACTAGTTGTTGCATGTTGGGTACGCCATCGAGCATAGCGTCCCCTTTAATGTCATATTAATGTTTTATTCACAAATATGGATAAATATGAAAATGTCATATTCTTTATTTACCTGGGGTGTTACACCGCCGGACCTCCCCTCCGGTGCCCCCTCCTGTGACTGCCGCTGCCCTGCTTCCTCTCCCATCCAGAACCGCCTTCACACCACACCGTCTTGCCACCTTCTCCCGGCTCGGAACCCTGCCAACCCCCCCACTCCCATCCGACCTTCCTCCCTCCGGTTGGTTATTTTTTTCTATTCTCTTGAGTTCGTGGCCACTCGGCGGGTTGAGGTATCTTTAGTGGTAGATTTTTAATCCTTTTCTTGTTCGAATTCTTGTTTTAGGGTATAAATTGAGTTGGTTGTGATGCGAATTGGTTGCAATCAGTGTTTCTCACCCAAGCATGGATATCTCTGCGTCAAAGGATGGTGATTTCACATTTAACCATGTTTTGATGAATTAATTTTCTTCTTAAATTAATTTAGCATATTATTTAATTAGTTTATTTGATGAGAAAAATGTCTGTAGTTGCAGTTGATATGTGCATGCAATATATGTGTGTTTTATGTGAAAAATTGATATTGAACTATTTATTTGTAGTTTATAAATTATACAAATTGTGCTCTGGTTTAGCGTCAGTTTGCGTTGAGTCAAAAAGGAATGTTTGACTGATTTTATTGTATTTTCGAGTCTTGCGGAACAACTTGGAGTTTGTTTCCTAATTTTTAGAGGTTATCAGGTTAGATTTTTAGGGTTAAGTTGGTTTACTTTTGATGCAATTGTCGATACTTGTTTCTAAGGTTATTTTTCTTTTTTTTTGGTGCATTGGATGAGAAATTGGAGCTACGCCCTAAATGTTGTGGAGTCTCTAACACCTCAGGTAGGTGGTTCCATGCGTTGACATCATCTGGATAATTTAATTTGGTTGTTTAGTTAATTTAATATGTTATATGATTTAATTTCATGATGTGATATATGTTTAAATGGTTTGGCATGCTCGTTTGATTATATCTAATTTCCAAAATAGTATGGTCTTGTTGTTTATATGTTTTTGTTTTATAAATGGTGGGTCGTGCTTTGCAGGTTGTGCGAAATGCATAAAAATAAAAAATTTGACATGTATGCTTTTGAAAATTTCTCTTTCATTAGAAATGATCATGTTTTGCATTTTGACCTTATTGGGGTAAATCCTAAAATTGTTTGATCAATAGTTATATGGTGCAAGTGAGGTTTTAGAATAGTTGAGTGTGAAATTGATTTTAAAATGGCCTTTGCACGTAAAAATCTGTGTTGTTTTGGTGCAATGTTTTCAAGTTGGGTTCTAGGTGGAGATGGTCCAGATAATTGTGTAGTTGGTGTGAAACTAGTTTTAAGGATAATTTATTAAGAAAGTGTTTTGAATGACTCTCTTGTTTGTAATTGGGTGTGTTTATTTGTGTCGACCATTGTTGTGTTCTTTAAATAATGCTTTCTAAGTTGTGCAAAATTTTTATGTTCATTGAGTGTTGCCAAATGGGGATTTGTGAAATGATTACGTAATGATAGATATATTTTTGAAAAGGTATTTTGGTATGCATGAGTTTTTGAAATGTTGTTTGGGTATGAAAATGGTGACTTTTGTGTGCAATATCTTATTTGAAATATACTACGTGAATGAGAAACTTGTTTGAGCACAAGGTAAAACCCTGGGTATCTAGGTGGGCAGACTAGAACTAGTGCGCTAGTGAACCGGATGGGTATCGTCCCTGTTTCACTATGCTGGATTGACGATTGCAACACTAACTAAACATATGATATCTGAGGGCTGTGGCCTTCTAATCCATGTTTTCTGAGAGTCGTGGCCTTCTAAGAAATGTTTCACCAAGACACGAGTTTCTAGGGTCCCACTCGAGCTAGATGATCCTTAGGGGATTTACCCATAGTGCTCTACCATCGATGGCGTGGTTCCTTCCGTCGGCATATGGAGGACCACTTGTGTGTGTGTGTGTGTGTGTGCGTGTATGTGTCTGTGTGTGTTTATGTGTGTGAGTGTGAGTATTTGTGTGTGTGTGTGCCCATAATGAACCTTCCTCTTCCTCTTTAAAATCGTGTTTGTGAAATGAGTTCTTTTTAGTGTTTTCCTTTAGCCTTTGGATTGTAAATGTTTTCTTTAAAAGCATTTCTAAAGTATAACATGAATAAGCACATTAAAATTTCCTTTTGATGTTGTGTCATGGAACCTTTTTATTGAGTGACGTCCTACTGGGCTCTTTTATCACACCCTACATACACCTTTAGGTGTATGAAGACCTTGTTCTCTGTGTATTCCAGGTTGAGGCGTCGTGCTCAGTGATGGTGGTTGGTCGTTGGTGGTCTTCTCGTGCAGGTTAACGTTTGTGATGTGTGGATGTCGCACCTCTCCTGTTTCATTGAGGTTTGAGTAAGAGTTTTAGTTTCTGCTGTCATCTTTTCTTTTTTAGTTATTGGTTGGAGTTGTAGACTTTAAGCCTGTTCATAGTTTAAAGGCGTGTTCGGTTGTCTATTTCTAGTTTCAGTTATTTATCTGGTTAGTTATTTTTCTGTCTTTTATTTCGTGTAAAATCGTTCCCATGTTTCAGTTTTGACACCTGGGCACTTGTGCCAGCCCGTGGGGATCGGGAATGCCCTTCGGGCCATGTCGCGGATCGGGTCAGGCACCGAGTCGGATGGCGACCCGGCCTAGTTCATGAAAAAATGGTATCAGAGGGCAAGGTTTGCTCTCCTGGGTCGTTTTCTTTTGAGACAGAGTCACGATATACTTGAGTTAAGGTTCTCAGGACTTGATGTCCTAGCTACGAGTAAGGTTCCTGGCTAGCACACCTCGTGGCGGGACTCATATTACCAAAGTTTGTTGATGTTTGTGTGAGTGTTTGGTCCCTGTGGATAATCTTGTCTAAGGGAAATAAAAAGGGGTAAGGTCAGTGGTCCTAGTGAGCTCGGAGGGTCTGGAAAGCCATGTGGAGTTAGGTACACTGTCCTAAAATACCCTTTGTGGCAGTGGCGTGATTGGTGTATGGCTGCCAACCATATTCTCGAATCACCCGCTGACACTAGCTTCCTCCTACATTGTTTCTCACCTCTCTATTTTGGATTCGTGGAAATTTGGATTTTATGTAAAAATGATTTGGTAATGGAAAATGTTTTCAAATGAAGCGCTTTAAAAATGAAATGGCGAGTGAGGTTTGAAAAGTGTGGGTTGGATGTCTTGATTTTAAAAAATGGAAATCTTTGGTTTTGACCCATGGGGTTCTCATGGGCAACCACATGCATGAGTGTATATGGGAAAAAGAAATGGTTAATGGCATGAGTGGATGAGTGCCTGGATGGACATGAGGTGGGTTCCGGTGCATCACGAGAACATGAATGTGTTTGGCCCATGGGACACCATTGGTCTTTGTGCAACCCACCAACTTTTCATATTTTCAAAAAGTTTTGTTAAATGAAAAATTTGTTTTTTTAGTAACCGGTGTTTGTGTGACATGTCCTTGTGTTTTGGAAATGCCGGATGTGAGGCGTTTTGAACCGAGGATCCTTTCAAAATGTTTTGGGTCCTGAGATTGAGTCCTTATTTGTAAGTTGGTATGCAAGCATGTGGTTAGTAAATTCCTTTGAAGAGTACATCGGGGAGCCCTTACAGTGGTTTCCCCTGTACTTTTGGAGTTTTCATGTGGTATGTCTTGACCGTTGGACCAGTTTGGTTGAGGCCATAGTTTTCTTTCTTGACTAGTGTATGCCCCCCCATAAAGCATTGACATGTGATTGAAGTATGACTACGGGGAATTCCCCATTGGCCAACACTCCAGTTGATCGAAGGACTCTATTTTTGAATTCTAGAATTGAACCCACCTCTCCTTTTTACAACTAAGTGGATACTCTCGCAGTGGGATGACAGATGCGAGGGGAGTTGAACAGAGTATTGGTTTCTTTGAGTTGTCTGAGTCGTCGAGTATGAAATTTGACATCGTTGCGCTTGAAGGTTTCCCCTGGAAATGACGAAAGGAAATCCAGCGGGGAAGGGTGAAGGCGGTTTAGAATTTTCAGTGTTGACCAGTGTATGAAGGGATTTGTAGTCTTTTCATCGGTTGCAAGGGTGTTGTTCGGCGACTTCTTGTAGTGTAAGTTCTCTTTTATTATGAAGGGTGATGTTTGACGTCATTAATTTGAAAGTTATGTTTGGAAATGGTGAAGGAGATTCTAGTGGGGAGAGGTGGAAGCAGCCTAGAGTGGTCGGTGCATACCACTATTCTAAATGACCTTTGGTCCTTTGTTGGTTTCATTTAAGAAAGGGTCTACGTTAGGCCACTAGTGTGGCAGACCCAGTCACATGGGGATGCTACGGTCAACTGTAGGAATCACGTGTTGTTTAAGACTCAATTTGAAGTCCCTCTCCGTATAATGTTCCTCTCAACAAAAATGATCATGTTCAGGTGACGATTCGTGGTGTCGTGTTCTCATCCAGTGTGACAAAGGGTAATGCGCATGCACCATTAAAGCTATTGTGTTGGTGAATGTTCAATGTACGATCAGTTGGATGTCGTAATGGGTTGTGGTTGCTGGTGTTTCCTTAGTTGTAGTGTGGTTTCATGTGACACCAAAAGGAGAAGCTCCGTTCTGGAGTCTTCAATTCCTGACTGCGAGGCAGTAGTTGCTTCAAACATCATGGCTCCAGCCATAGGCCTTGGAGTGAAGCTGGCGCATGGTCAAGAACCCTGAGATTGTACAAAACCCCGATTTCATTTCTGTTATTGGTGTTGAATGTGAAAGTAGCTTAAATTTTTTTCTAGAGTTGTTCTGTTCGAATGAGCCGTCTGGTTGCATAAGGTTTTTGTGACCATGTGGAGGAGTGTTCGTCTCGTGCATTAAAGTCTTGGGGGTTGCGTTCCACTGGATGTAATCGCTTTAGTGGCCTTATGGGGGTTGTTGAGTAAATCTGTCTCAAATCTGAATAATTCTCATCTAGGAATGTGGAAATGCTAGTTTGTCTTGGGTCATGCTTTTGACGCCCCGGTAGTCGGGCCCCTCCCTCCCCGCCCCTTATGGTGGGGTGTTTGGTAACCATCGAGAATCTTTTTCTAAAGTTTTGTACCTACTGTTAGTTCTAATGGTGGGGAGACCCACATTGGATCTCGAACATATATCTCTGGAATGAATCGATGTTGGACTCTTCTTTAATGGTGGGGAGTCTGTTCGGACCTCCCGATGTCTATTTCCCAAACCCATCTTGGGCGATAGTAGGTTCCTAATGGTGGGGAGTCCGCCCGGGCCTCCTCGTGTCGATTTTCTAGTCTCATCTCGAGCATCGGAAAGTTTTTAATAGTGGAGAGCCCCATCGGGATTTCCCATGGTGGTCTATTCAGTTTTGTTCATAGAGATGGTTTAGTGGTAGGTTATTGAAGTATTCTTTGGATGTGGGTTGGTATTGTATCTTCATTACAGTAAAATGGTGTGCTTTTCGTTCAATGATGATTGAGGTGTTTTGGTTGTGAGGTTGGTTTTCGCAGGTGCGAGAGTTGCTTTCCTGGATCAGTCAACTAGAGGCGTTCTAGCTCTTTGGGGTGGGAAACACATATCAGGAAGCCTTTCTACATGCTTCTTGAGGTTGTCATTTGAGTCACTTTTTCTGAGCAAGTTTTTTTTGCTGCTTTTCACTTGTTGGTTGTGGAGATCCTCTTTGAACATTAGTGGGGTATCCGTTTCTTCTTTGTGCCCCAACCCTAGCTATGGATTTCCAAGGATGGAAAGCTTTATGGTGTGGAGAATTTTCATGCCCGTACGTTTTATATTACTTATTTTATTATTTTTATTGGGCATCATATAGTTCGGGTCAAGACCTGAACTTAAAATTTCTGAGTTTTATTCTGAAACGGTTTTTTTGGCATTTTCGGCATTCAGCGCGCCGCTGTCGAAGCCGCGTGACCTCGCTTGGGTCGCCGCGCGCCTTCTTGACATGCAACCAATTAAATAAAGAAGTTAATAATAAAGAAATAAATTTTAAGGGAGATAAAATGAAAATAAAATTAAATAAGAAATGTGATAAATATTTAATGGTTTGTTTTAATATTGGGGGGATATTAATATTAATATTATTATTATTATTATTATTATTATTATTTTAATTGATATAAATTTTTATTTGGTTTTATTATTATCAACTTATTTTTATTATTTTAATTAATATTAACATCATTATTCATGTTATAGTTTTATTATTATTATTATTATTATTATAATTAGTTATTTTAATTATTAGTTTTATGTTTTTTTTATTTATTATCTTTTTTGGTAGGGTTTTCTTCCTCGTTTTTTTTCTTTTTGGTGTGCGCCATGACCTGGTCTCCCCTTACGCCGCACCGATAGGTCTTCTCCTCAGTAGGCGCACCGTCGGCCACCTCCTATTCTCCCCGTCACGGCACCCCCCTTTCCCCTTGGTCTCCTCGCGCCGCCCATCTACCTCGGCCTTCCTTGGACCACCGTCGCACCCAGGCCCCTTCCCCTCTCTTCTTTCTGCACCGCTAGAACCCTTCGCCGTCGCCCAATCTTGGCCGGCGTGCTCCCTCTCCCGGCTTGCACCGCAGCCACAAGCTCCGCTCGCCCGTGCCGTCCGACAGAACCCCGCCGGACCTCCCCTCCGGTGCCCCCTCCTGTGACCGCCACTGCCCTCCTTCCTCTCCCATCCAGAACTGCCCTCGCACCGCACCGTCTTGCCACCTGCTCCTGGCTCAGAACCCCGCCCACCCCCCCCCCACTCTCATCCGACCTTCCTCCCTCCAGTTGGTTATTTTTTTTCTTTTCTCTTGAGTTCATGGCCACTCAGCAGGTTGATGTATCTTTATTGGTATATTTTTAATCCTTTTCTTGTTCGAATTCTTGTTTTAGGGTATAAATTGAGTTGTTTGTGATGTGAATTGGTTGCAATCGGTGTTTCGCACCCATGCTTGGATATCTCTGTGTCAAAGGTAGGTGATTTCTCATTTAACCATGTTTTGACGAATTAATTTTCCTCTTAAATTAATTTAACATATTTTTTAATTATTTTATTTGGTGCGAATATTGTTTTTAGTTTCAGTTGATATGTGCATGCGATATAAGTGTGTTTTATGTGAAAAAATGACGTTGAACTAGTTATTTGTAGTTTATAAATTATACAAATTGTGCTCTGGTTTAGCGTCAGTTTGTGTTGAGTCACAAAGGAATGTTTGACTGCATTTTTAGTATTTTCAAGTCTTGTGGAACACCTTCGAGTGTGTTTCTTAATTTTTAGAGGTTTTCGGGTTAGATTTCTAGGGTGAAGTTGGTTTAATTTTGATGTATTTTTTGATACTTGTTTCTAAGGGTTCTTTTTCATTTGTTGTGGTGCTTTGGATGAGCAATTGGAGCCGCGCCATAAATGTTGTGGAGTCTCCAACACCTGAGTAAGGTGGTTCCATGCCTTGACATCCTTAAGATAATTTAATTTGGTTGTTTATTTAATTTAATATGTTATATGATTTAATTGCGTGTTGTGATCTATGTTTAAAATGGTTTGGAATGCTCGTCTGATGAAATCAAATTTCCAAAATAGTTTGGTCTTTTTGTTTATATGTTTGTTTTTGTATAAATGGTTGGCTGTGCTTTGCAGGTTGTGTGAAATGCGTAAGAAAAAAAATATTTGACATGTATTCTTTTGAAAATTTCTCTTTCCTTAGAAATGATCATGTTTTGAATATCGACCATATTGGGGTAAATCCTAAAATTGTTTAATCAATCGTTATATGGTGCAAGTGAGGTTTAGAATAGTTGAATGTGCAATTGATTTTAAAATGGACTTTGCCCGTAAAAATCTGTGTTGTTTTGGTGCAATGTTTTCAAGTTGGGTTCTAGGTGCAGATGGTCCAGATAATTGTGTAGTTGGTGTGAAACTAGTTTTTAGGATAATTTATTAAGCAAGTGGTTTGAACGACTCTATTGCTTGCAATTGGGTGTGTTTATTTGTTTCGACCCTTGTTTTGTTCTTTAAATAATTCTTTCTAAGTTGTGCGAATTGCTTATGTTTTTTGTGTGTTTCCAAATGGGGATTTGTGAAATGATTACGTAATGAAAAATGTATTTTTGAAAAGGTATTTTGGTGTGCGTGAGTTTTTGAAATGTTGTTTGGGTATGCAAATGATGACATTTGTGTGCAATATCTTGTTTGAAATATACTATGTGATTGAGAAACTTGTTTGAGCACAAGGTAAACCCTGGGTATCTAGGTGGGCGGACTAGAACTAGTGCGCTAGTGAACCATATGGGTATGGTCCCTGTTTCACTTAGCTGGATTGATGATTCCAACACTAACTAAACATATCATATCTGAGGGTCGTTGCCTTCTAAGCCACGTTTTCTGAGGTTCGTGGCCTTCTAATCCACGTTTCACCGAGACACGAGGTTCTAGGGTCCCACTCGAGCTAGATGATCCTTCAGGGATTTACCCATAGTGCTCTACCATCGATGGCATGGTGCATTCCGTCGGCATGTGGAGGACCACTTGTGTGTGTGTGTGTGTGTGTGCATGTATCTCTGTGTGTGTGTGTGTGTGTGTATGTGTGTGTGAGTGTGAGTATGTGTGTGTGTGTGTGTGCCCATAATGGACCTTCCTCTTCCTCTTTAAAATCGTGTTTGTGAAATGAGTTCCTTTTAGTGTTTTCCATTAGCATTTGGTTTGTAAATGTTTTCTTTAAAATCATTTCAAAAGTATAACATGAATAATCACATTAAATTGTCCTTTTGATGTTGTGGCATGGAACCTTTTCATTGGGTGACATCCTACTGGGCTCTTTTCTCACACCCTACATTCACCTTTGGGTGTGTGTAGGCCTTGTTCTCTGTGTATTCCAGGTTGAGGCACCATGCTCAGTGATGGTGGTTGGTCGTTGGTGGTCTTCTCGTGCAGGTTAACGTTTCTGACGTGTGGATGTCGCACCTCTCCTGTTGCTTTGAGGTTTGAGTAAGAGTTTTAGTTTCCGTTGTCATCTTTTCTTTTTAGTTATTGGTTGTAGTTGTAGACTTTAAACATGTTCATAGATTAAAGATGTGTTTGGTTGTCTATTTCTAGTTTTAGTTATTTATCTGTTTAGTTGTTTTTCTGTCTTTTATTTCAGGTAAAATCGTTCCCATGTGTTAGTTTTGATACCCGGGCACTTTTTCCAGCCCGTGGGGATCGAGAACGCCCTTCGGGCCATGTCGCGGACCGGGTCGGGAACCGGGTCGGATGGAGACCCGGCCTAGTTCGTGATAGTGGTCTTCTGGAAAAGAAGGGGTCCTTGCATAATTGTCTCTCCTACCATCAGCCAATATAAGGGTGATCGGCATGGCCTACCGTACAAAACCTCATAAGTTTCCATCTGAATAGTTGATTGAAAACTATTATTGTAGGAAAACTCTATAAGAGGTTCGAGATTCTTCCACAAACCACAAAAATCCATGGTTCATCCTCGAAGCATGTCCTCAAGCACCTGAATTTTATGCTCGGACTGACCATCTGTCCGGGGATGGTAAGTTGTACTCAAAAGTACTTGTATACCCAAAGCCCTATGGAGTCCCTTACAGAACTGAGAAGTAAAACGAGCATCCTTGTCTGAAACAATGAAGTGTGGAACCACATGTAGATGAACAATCTCTTTGATGTACAACTTTCCCAACTCAACAACAATGAATGTATCCATAATAGGAAAAAAGTGACCACCCTTCATGAGTCTGTCAATGACAACCCGAATTGCATCATTCCCTCGAGGCTATCTCAGGAAACGTATCACGAAGTCCATCGTGACATCATTCCATTTCCACTCAAGAATGGTTAACTGCTGCAAAAGCCATGATAGTCATTGATGCTCCGAATTTACCTTCTGACAGGTGGAACACCTCACGATGAAACGAAAAACATCTATATTCATACCTGGACACCAAAACTGATAGTGTAGATCAAGATACATCTTGGTGACACTAGGATGAACTGCCCAAATAGAGAAATGAAAGTCCTGCATCAGCTCCTTGCATATTTCTGCGGACACCCATAAGCACCCATGGAAACATAAGATCTCATCCTCACCTATGGTCCATCTAGGAATAGGGTCCTCTCTTAACACACGTTCCCATAGGAATAGGACTTCAAAAAATGATAGCTACCTCATTCTCACTCGATCAAGAATATTAGAGGTAACATCTACATAATAAAGGAATGTTTTCACCTATCTGTCATGCACCTCCAAATGCATCTCGAAGAACAGATCCATAAGATTCCACTCACTGTTGGCCTCTTGAACTTACTGTTTCTGAGTCCTCCTGCTCAACACATCAGCTAATTCGTTTCTTTTCCCAGGAATGTAGGCAATATCAAAGTCAAAAGACTAGAGGTACTCAACCCACCTTCGCTGTCTCAAATTCAAGTCACACTGAGTGAAGATATACTTGAGAATTATTTGGTCCGTGAAAACAAAAAAAAATCTCCCAACAGATAATGTATTCAAAAATGTAATGCATGAACAGCTAGAGCCAACTCAAGATCATGTGTCGGGTAATTTCTCTCATGTGGCCTCAACTGCCGAGACCCATACACAATGACTCCTTCCACCTGCATAAGAACAACTTAAAGACCGATACATGATGCATCATAGTACACAGTATAGCTCTTGCCTGGCTCTAGAAAAACTAATATCGGTGCTGAAGTCAACCTCCCTTTCTACTCCTGAAAGGCTAACTCACAAGAATCTGACAACAATAATTTTTCACCCTTATTATTTAGGACCATTAGTGGTGCTACTAAGCATGAAAAGTTCTGTATGAAATGTCTATAGTTTCCAGCCAACCTTATAAAACTCTGAACCTCAAAGACATTCTTTGTCTGCTCCTAGGAAACTACTGATCTCACTTTCTATGGGTCTAATGATATGCATGTACCTGTGACAACATGACCCAAGAAGTGAATCTGATCCATCCAATAGTTTCATTTTGAGAGCATAGCATATAACTAGTGCTCTCTTAGTGTACTCATAATGATCTCAAGATGGGTATTATGGTCATGTTGAGTGTGTGAGTACACCAAGATATCATCCATGACGACTACCATGAAATAATCCAAGTATGCATAGAACACTCTATTCATCAGTGCCATGAAAATTGCAGGCAAGTTCGTGATAATGAATGGCATAACCACATACTCGTATAGACTATAACTATGCAGGAAGGCTGTAAGGGTTATATCATATGGTCTAATGCATAACAGATGGTAACCGGATCTCAAGTCAATCTTTGAGAACACTTGGGCTCCTCGTAGTTGATCAAAGAGATCATCAATCCACAGGAAGGGATATTTGTTCTTGACCATCAACTGGTTCAACTTCCGATAATCCACACAAAGTCTGAGGGTACCATGCACCTTCTTCAAAAAAAAAATAGGAAAACCCCAAAGATATGTGTTGGTCCAGATAAAACCCTTTGCCTGCAACTCCACCAACTGCTTCTTGAGCTCCTGCAACTCTGGTGGAACCATCCTATAAGGAGAAATGGACAGTAGTGTCGTTCGTAGAACAATCCCAATAGAAAATTCCACCTCTTACTCTAGAAGAAAACTTGAAAACTCTTCTAGAAAGACATCCCTGAAAAAATCTACCACTAGAGGAAAATCGATATGATAAGTTCCATAGTCATCCAAAAAAAGACTAGAAATCTGGGCTATAACTCCTCCCAACCCATGATGATCAGGTACTGATCTGCTCACCTATACATCCCATTCCCCCTTATGAATAAACGATATCCACTTTGTTGATGTGAAACTCACCCTATGGCGATAGCAATCGACAACTTTCTGGAAGAGAACAAACCAGTCCATTCCAAGAATGACATCATAGCTTGTCATCTGTATGACATAATGGTCCCAAAAGAAGTGACACCCAACAACCTCAATAGGGCACTCCTTCATTGATGTACACTAGACATTATTTTCCCCAACGGTGTGTCTAGCGTCAAGACATCAACCTAAGTAAAGATACAGAGCCCAAGGATCTCCACAATTGCAATAGATATAAAGCTATGGGAAGCCCCTATATCGAAAATAGAATAAACTAAAACTGAGGAAACTAGGATCATACCTCGAACTGTAGAGGGTTCAGGATCCTTCTCTTGCTGGGTCTGCTCCACCAAAAATTTATGACATGCACCGTAGACCTATGACCCTGCCTAACCACTCTAAGCTGATACACCATGTTGTCATTGATAGCCTGGTGACTGAGTGCCATAGGCGCGACCTCCACCTCAGCCTGAATGGCTGGAAGAACTCCAGTTCTCAGACTGATGAGAAAGTAGTGGTAATTATCATGAATGTAGTGTCATAGAAGAATCCTTGTCACCAGCTGCTAGTGAGAATATCTAATATAAATGCTTAATATGACTCATCTTTCAACAAGATCAGAAATCCACTGGGTCTCTCGGGCAATGTGGCCTCGTATTCCCGCTCTTCCCGCACTGGTAGCACACCACCTGGCTACCAGAAGAAGTGAATCGTCTCCATGGATCACCACACGAAGACCCCCTGTGGTGCTTACTACTGTTAGTCGGAGGGATACTAACTCCAGATGTCGAACCGTCCAGGATCACAAATTCATAATTTCTCAAATTTCACTATGTGATCAGCACCTAGTTGACAATAGAAGTGATGAAATTAAACCTGAATATGTTCACCTACAATCATATTTAATGCCTCATACCATCCTCAAACTTCCTTTTTAGGAATAACCTATCACCTCATAGAATAGGCGTGAAGCGCTGCAACTCAGTGAAGTGAGAATAATACTCCATGACGAAAAGAGTACCCTACTCCAAACTCATGAACTCTCGGGCTCGATCGGCTCTCATGGTCTCCCGATAGAAGTAGTCATAAAAAGAATTCTGGAAGTCATCCCAATTCATAACCTACATTTGTCATGCATGTGAGATCACATCCCACCATCTCTTGGGGGAATCATTAAGCACGTATGTATTGAGCTTGACCCTCCTCTTGGGAGTCATCTTCATATGCATGAAGATAGAAATAATGGATTCTAACAATGAATCTACAGCCTAAGGCCCTCCTTCCCTAGTGAAAGTGGGATGATGTTGTTTCTAGAAAACCCATGTCAACTCTACCATAAAAGGGGTAGGATGCAGTACTCAACAGAAGGTCTGCATGAACCTCATGAACCCCTCTTAGAATTGTGCATCAACACCTGTGTTTGGAATGACAGTCGGTGCCAATACTGGCACTACTGGAGGATCTTCTTGTAGTCCCTAACCATCTGTGTCCAATGTCTGATCATCACCTTGCAACTGGCGTACAACCAGAGGAAGTCTTGGTGGCATGACTCTGCAAATTCAAGTGCACACCATAGATCAAAATTAACAAGGACTGAAACATAGAAGTGTAAGAAAGAAACAATAGAAAGAAATAATTCATGTTATTCAAAACATGGATAATGGCATGTATAATGCCTACATAGAGTGTCACATTAAGCCTTAACATGCGCATGTACATCTGCCAACTCAAGTTGTGTAACACCCATTACACAAGGCATGTTGCCTTTACACAAGGCGTGTACTTGAATCCTCTTCCCCTATCTGATTTCTTCTGCATGGATAATCTACATGGTTCTCCTAAAACAAGACTACATGGCGTGTTAGTGCCAGCCACGAAATGTACTAGACGAACTTCACCAACCCATGTTGTTTGTGAGAAGGACGGATACACGGCTCGCACTACATAGCATGTTCCATATTGACACGGCGTGTACTAGGAATATTTTTCTGACCCATGATCTTAGTGACATAGCTGGTTACACGGTTCTACAACACAGTGTGTACATCCGGTACATGGTGTGTCCTACCAAAGACTTCAAACCCCGTGTCCCTGCCCACATAGTCTAAGACACGGTTAGAGAATACACGACGTGTACATACAGTACACGATGTGTAGTTAATAAAAACATTTTCTTCCCTAATAGAAGAACACATGGTGTGTATTCATCATTACACGACATGTATTATGCTTTTTTTCCAGTCAGTAAGCCTAAAAAACTACTCGGAATCCCAGAAAAACAATGAAACGAACATTAATGTGCCAAATTCCGATCCGTGAGGGCTCATAATCCCTACGAATCAAAGCATGGCATATTATACATGTCATAAACAAGGATAACAATGCAATGATCCACCAAATTCCAGTTCGTGAGGGCCCATAACACCTCAAGAACCAAATTTTGGCATTCATTCAACCAAAACATTCAAAATATGATGCTCTATCAAAAGGGAGAATTATTTAAATTCATATATCACAATAGTATGTATATATTCCACAACATCTATCACAACCACATGCAATTTCTAATGAACCCTAAATGGTTTGGCAAGAATGCATGACATGTGATTTCTAGAAAGTGCCTATATGATGTATGAGATGGCATACCCTCATCTCATCAAGTTGCAACATAAATCGGACCTCAATAACATCAAAAATAAGAACACAAAACATGTGAATCATCAAATGGTGAAAATCAAATCAACTATAAAATTGCAAAACCAAAAAATTTGAAATAAATGAGTTAGATTGGATTTTTCCTTTTACACAGGTTAGATACTCCCAGGAAAAGCTTATTAACAAGTACCAATTTTGTCTTATCCCAGACTATAGGCTCCAACAGTAAGTCAAGAAGAAAATAACCCCTTTGATACCACTTGGTAACATCCCGGTTCTAGAAGCCGACCAGAGGTGCCCCGTCCCAGTTAGTCACATGGCCTCAAGCGCATTTTCCCTAATGTTAGAGGCATCTGACTAGCAGTGAAGGCCTTGGGTGTGATATTGCAGAAACTATTCCCTCATGGGTAGAGTAATATAGGGGAAGAGAAACAGATAACAAAAGAGGAAGTAGTATAATTTCATACAACAGTAAAGAGCGGAAGACTGAAAGTAATTAGTATCTGGAGCAAATATATAATGATGCATGATATATATTCCTAGGAAATAAGTCAAACACATCACAATGTTGAAATATAGTACTAAACCAAAGTATGAAAGAAACCAGTAAACCACTCCTCAGTATCACAAGACTCAGCTTGGTCCCATGCTCTCCAGCTCCAAAGCAGTCATGTTCCTGAAAAAGAAGGGTGCTTTCCCTTATCCATACCTGCAGAAATATAATCTATTTGGTCCCAAAAGCATCACCCAAAAACGGTATGAGACTAAATCCCAGTAGGTAACCACCAAGAGATCTATGCCAAACAGTCAGTGAATATATATATATATGGCAGGAAATAAGCGTAACAAGTAGTAAACAAGGAAGTACTCAACGGTAATCCTTCTTACAGTTTCAAAGCATTCAAACACCACATATAAAGTAAGAAGATAATAACAAACCAGTAACCCTATATGATGTTCTCATAGCCTAATCCCCTATGTTCCTTCATAGAATACACATGAAACCCTCTAGAAAGTACACACATTCTTACCCCTCTAGTTCAGCATTAGCACAAACTCTCTGAGGAAGCACTCACCATCAATTCCCCCTATAGTCATGTATCAGTAACTAAAAGGCACTCTGTGGAAATAACATACGTCTAATTCCCCATGTGTCCCACGTATAAGAACTACAGTCACTTTGAGGAAGCACTTACGAGAATTCCCCCTATGGTATCACATCTTAATAGTAAAAACAGACCCATTGGATAAGCCCTCAGGTCCATTCTCCCTATGGTATACTACACTAGGTTCTCACGACCCTATGTAAGTCAAACAAGAATATCAAAACAAGGAAGCCAGTGTAAAACACATGAACTACTTGGCTAAATAGTTTATAGCATAACAACATGTTAGATAAAATACTCCATCCTAAAAATACTAGGTAGCTAAAAAAAAGTAGCAACCTAACCTGAAAAACTTGACCAGCTGGTCAAATCAAAAAAACATGGGAAAAATCTCCATAGAATGGAAAAAAACTCTATTCACAACATATAACCTCTATCCAAAAAAACCAAGTCCTAGAAGGAAAACATTAGGGCTAAAAACATAAACACGTAATACCATATTCAAGTGTATTGGTCACTTTTACACATATAACTCAAAGACTAACTACGGAAAGGAACAAACCACATATCTTGGTGTTGAAGGATCATTATACATTAACCTCAAGCCTTGAATAGCCCAAGAACACCGTAGATACACAAAAATGTATAGAATGTTTAACCAAAGATAAACCTTTAAAGAGGAAGAATACGAAAATGATGATCTTGAAGAAGGAATAGCTTATCATGGAGATCCCAACGCAATCGACGGCGGTCGAATCGAAGAATGGATGATCGATTAGGGGTTTGGGAAAGAATCACGGTGGTACGGACGCTCCTGTATGAACTAGGTCGAGAAGAGGTGTGTTCTGTCCGTTAGACGTGACCCCGGTCCGTTTAATGAAAAAAAAGTACATGGTGTTTACTTTATAAGTACATGGTGTGTACTTGCCTTCACCATCCCCCACATTAGGTGGTCTCCAGGTCACCTCACACAGTCGTGTGCACGGATGTTACACGGCCAGCACCCGACTACCCACGGTAACCGAGTACATGGCATTTACTCATAAACAACATGGCGTGTACTTTTGAAATTTCAAGGAAATCCTCTTTTCCTCAAAATTACCATAAAAAGGAAAACATACCTGAAAATAAGATTGGTGTTCTTACAAGGCGTTACCCTACTTGACTACTGTAGGAGGTGTAGTTTTGTGTGTCGGACACATGTTAAACTCATGCACTCATTAAATAAAAGGAAAATAATTAATTAATGAGGTTTCACTAAATGGAATATCAAATTGAATTTAAACAGTAAATAAATGAGAAATGAACCCATGTTATCAAACCCTATGCCCAAGACACTTCTTCTATAATTTTATTCTTTCTGGATCAGCATCATCATTTATATTTCAACACTACATTGCATTATTTTAATTACATGTTTTCAAAAACTAAAACCATTATTTCAGTAAATATTAAATAAATAATCAAAAAGAATTAGATTAGGTGAACTATAATAAGTGATTTCACCGTCTGCAACGCTTCTCATTTGAGATGACCCTGGTCAGCCACTATGCGGTATTAGAAAAATAAATTTGCTTTTCCACACCCTACAACAGGTGTGCATCAATAACATTCAATATCCTGTTAATGTTAATTTTAACCACCCACAAAATGACAGAAATAGAATTATAATACCATAATTATATAATTAAATTACGAGTAATATTGAATACCCGACCATATAGTAAAATATAACAATGAACTGCTAGAATGATAAAGAACCAGACAGTAGAGGCCAGAAAACTAGAAGGGAAACATCATATGACCAAGTAATAAAAAAACCATTATCAAAACCCTAACCAAGAACCACTTTTCAATAATTAAACCAATTTTGATAACCACAAATAATGAAAATGATATATAAGTAATGAAATATCGAATGAGAAAGAATAAAGAGGTGGTGAAATGAACCTCGGATAGGTAAAGGTAATCGCTACTCATATCATTGATTTGGGATCCACAAGAGGAAAAGTAAGGATAACCAAATGAGATCCTAGAGTTAGCCACAGATCAGGGGAGGGAAATAATGGAAATCTAAATGAAGGGTTATAATATTTTTTAAATAGGAAACCCTAAGGTATCTCTTAATGGTTTACTGATCATAAATCAAGAATTTTTTACTCAATCACCAATATATCTAAAAATATAAGAAATTAAAATAGTATATCTCTCTTCTCGAATTGGTTCCTTATTCTATTTTAACACATGAGTTGAAAAACACCAGGGTGTTGAAGAAATAAAAATGATTATATCAACCTAAACCCCCCAACTCCAATTGAAGGACCACCATAATTTTGGGAAACCAATGTCACAATATTTAACATAAACCAAAACTGACCACACTTACGATCTGTAAAACCAATTGTTTATCACCTCTAAAAAGAAAAAATAGGAATTATAGCATCTTATAATTATAGATACGGATTTCCCTAGAAATTGTAATACGACATACAAAAATAATAATAAATTTAGTATGGAGATTAAATTTGAAAATTATAGTCACAATAAAAAACATTAAAACCAATGCTCTACCAAGTCATCAAATTTACCAACTCACCACACCAAAATCATGATCATGGACTTCTAAATGGTTTGACCTCTTCTATAATGTGTGATTTCTCCCAAAATTAACATACAACTTTGAATCTTTAAATCACCTTGAAACAACCCCATGATACCTCCAAAGCATAAAAAAATGTTGTATAAATCTAATAACGTCTTGTATATTACATTAAAAGTGAATTAGTGCATAATAACAAATAAGAACAGTATATACACTATATAAAAGTGAATTAGTGTATTTATATTTTTCCCACATAATTAGGTCATTAATTTATCCTTAATCTAAGGATAATGTCTTTATAAGTGATTCATGATATAATATGTCAATGTAAATTATATACACCATATAAAAGTGAATTTTTTCATAACAACAAAGAAGTCTTAATGAAATGTAAATTGAGACGAAATCACTTATAAAGATAGTATCTTTAGATTAAGGAAAATTAAATGACATAATTATGTGTGAAAAATATAAATACACTAAATATTATTGGATATTTAGTTTAAATAAATCACATTGCATTCACATATATTCTTATAAAAACTAAACCAATGACTTGGAGGTTTAACTCAATGAATCGAAATTGAGTTATGATTACCCTTATCATGTTCATATCAATTACTTGAGAATTTATCAATGGAGTTATTATGTGTATGAAAAGCATATCCACAAAAAGGGGACTATAAATTTCTACATAAATAAATAAATAGGGATTCCACACATAATCTTGGAGTAAAATAATCAATTAAGTATGCATAAAACCCAATGAGTGGAAATTGAAATTACAAACTCCCTTACCAATTTGGTAACTTATGAAACATACACCCCAAGAAAGAAGTATCATACAATTAATATTTAAATTCACATAAATTAAATTATATTATGCAAATAATATAATAATGTTTAGTACATACACCACAGAAAGGATGCTGTGCAAAATATATCATGAATATCACGAGAATAAAAAGCGAGATGAAAACCACTTACCTGGTACTTTTCCATAGATTATGGTATGTTAACCACCTGTATAATGGTGAAATAATTGTTATTCAATTATACAAGAACCGCATATAAAAATATGATATCATATATTATCTTCTAATCTTTCTTTGTTAATGGTATTTTAGTAGTGTCGTTATTATGGGTGTTAACTAATTTATTTTCCTTTATATGTTTTTTTACGTAAGTCATTTATATTATGGATATGATATATTTTATTCATAACCAAAATGATATTATGTTTTTAAAAGATATTTTTAATAATCAAATAAATATTATTCTTGAATGGTTGTGGTGGGGAACAAAATCTCATTGTGTCGTGAAAACGGTAAGTCGTACGTACGCACGAGCGATAAGAACATTATATTATTGATGAAATAGTATGTAATTGGATGGTATATTATATATAAATAATAATTAACATTTTATATTTATTATTTACATCAGTTACACTCATTATTATACCCATCCAAATAATGAAGTCCTGAATAACAAACTACACCACGACATGGAGACGGTAATTCGTACTTACGCATCTATGGTGACTTTGTCAGTCATAGGTTAGATAGAATAATGAATATAGTTATAAAATATTTATAATGAAATGTTAGTATTTATAGGTTCTTGGATTTATTATTTTTCGATGGAAACAACAGAGAACAATGAAGTGGAAGAAGAAAAGAACATTGAAAGTGGTGATGATGTAATTACCTCTTCTTCAGGTTTTTCGTTTTGATTTGAACAGAAGGGATCCTTAGGTTGGATTTCTGATCAAATTAAGGACTGTAGGTTTAAGTGGGGGTATTTAGGAGAATATTTTAGTAGGGTTTGGCTAATCCAAAAGGATTTGGAGGTGTAAAATTGAGAGAAGGGAAAGTACCCTTTTATATGAGAGGTGAGGGTCACTTTATGAAAAGCTTGAAATATTATTTTGTTATAAAACCATTTTCAGTTTCTAATGTCTCCAAATGGATTAATTTAGAGAATAATATGTTTATGGGTCAAAAAAATCTTAAAATATTTGTTTTAGACAAGTTTATGTCACCATATTAAATTTATATTTTAGATTTAACACTTAGTTAAACAGTTTAACTTTTACCATGTATTCCTGTATTATTATAATACATGGTTAATAAAATTACAATAAAATTAAAAGATAAGCTCATGTGGTTAATTAATAACATATATATCAAAATATAAGTTCTTTTTTAGATCATTATATTTTTATTACTATTATATAATTTAATAAAATAGTATTTGGTTCAAAAACTCATTTATGCCAATTTTGAAACTATTTAGTTTATAGTTTTTAAGAAAGTAATAAAAATCTGATTTCTTAGAAAAAAATAAATTTAATAAACTATAAAATTTAATATTAACAAATTAATTTTTTTATGGAATCCAAAGGTTCGATTTAATTTTTTTTTTATATTTATAACATCAATTGTTTTAGTCATTCATTAATAAGGTAGTTACTGCATCATCATTGTGTCATTAATAAATTTAATTATTTAATGTCTAAAATTTATAAATAAAATACCATGATATAGGAAATTGTTTTAGATTTCTAAATAATATTTATAGTTTAATTTAACTTATGTATAACACTGTATTAAAAATGGTTTGGTGATTAAAATTTGAATTTAACACTTTTAACTCTTCTTTAAATAAAATATAATAAATGTCATAATCTAATCCTAGTGGATAAAAAAGGATCATATTTTTTCCAAATATTGATTTTAGTCTAAATACACTTATCCAATAGAATTATTACATGTGTTAGGGTAATTATAATATCAGTTTTACCTTTAATTACCATATTTACTTTTAATCATGGTAAATTAAAATCAAAAGTAACTATTCACCAAAAAAATCATCATATTGAACCAAATTTTGCTTACTGATGTTTACCGTGTCTCTAGAATATTTGAAGTTCAATTCACATAAGTGGAAAAATTATGTTTTATACAAATTTTCAAATCTTCTTAGATGGTGAGTAAAAGATGGTATAAATTTAAATAAAAGTTTATATATCTAATATTATTATAAAATGACTAAAATGAATTAAATTGGACTAATATAGGTATTATATATCTATTTTTTACATTGATATGAATTTAAATTAAAAAATTATTTAAATAAAAATTTGGCTTTAAACAATAACGTGATGTTTTTCATTATTTATCAAAAATTGAAAGTTTTTTGAAAAATACCAAAAAATAACCCAAAGATAATTTAGATATTAAAAATTAAAAAATGATTTCTATTTTACAAAATTCAAAACATAGAAGTTGTATTAATTAATTTAAACAATATTCTCGTTGTCAAAACCAGAGAGCGGGTTTTTGAGAAGTAAAAACTTTCAAAAGATTGATATGTGTTTATTCTAATTTAAATGAAAACTTTTTTCCTATGACCAAAATTGTATTAAATGATAAAAATATAATCTAATTTTAGTTAAAAACCATTCATATTTATAATTTAATACTATAAATTATTTGGATTAAAAAGGTTGTTTTCAATTAATATATAGTATTTCTCACTATTCATCAAAATAAGAAAGTTATTAGAAAAGCACCAAAAATTTATTCACACTAAATTTTTATGTTCTTATAATGAAGAAAAAGATTATTTTTTCAAATTGAATTTAAAAAAGTGTAAAATAATGGATGTAAAAAATTTCTCAATAAAAAGGTGGTAAAATTGCATTTTTTGAAAAAATTTTCTTTTATCTGAGAATTTTGATTTATTCTTATATTATGTCTAAGAAACAGATAATATATATGTTAAAATTATATGGAGTATATAAAATTAAAAATGTAGTTATTCTATTTATAACCACTTTTTGAACGGCTAGTTTGGTAAGTCGTGGTGCGCTTGAACTCGGTGTTGCATATAGTGAAAGATATTGAATTACTTTAAAAAAATAACATAATATTAAATCGTGTGGGTGTTAAATGCTTCCATTATTTTGGAAATTTTGTCCTCAAAATTCTAAAATTGGAATTTGGAACTTCATTTAAAGTCCCACAATGGAAAAAGAGTCAATAAATCTATCTCTTTAAAAGAAAGAAAGATAAGTACGAAGGTCACTCGAGATAACCTATACTAGGATTCCGTGTAGAAAAACATGGATATGAATGATAAACTAAGTTTCATGTTATGAGGGAGAGTGATATAAATCATGATCAAGAGAAAGCTAACAATAAGAAAACCAAAAACTTGTGATGGGTTAAATGGTCATTAGTTTCCCAGTAGGAAAGTAACCAGACAACATTTTTTCTTTTAAGTTCCATTTCATAAATTTGAGGAAATTATTTATGATAATGACTAAGAATATAAATAGATACACTTAATTTTCAAGTAAAGTTTCATTTTTAATAAATTTATACCCCTAAATCATGTTTTCCCCAAACGATGAGTATTCAAGATGACTTGGTCACACCTGAAGCGCTAGAATCAACTTCTAGAGAATCTCATAATCCACAAAGGATGAACTTTATATTTTCCTTGTCTCTATAGATTAACAAAAATAAGGTTTAGTACTTGATAAAATGATCCCCAATATGGATAATCCATTATAGAAAGAAATACTAATCTTAATTTTCAAAATTAAACAAACAATACCTAAAGTTCAATAAAGACCATTCAATAAACAATTGTCCTTAAAATCCTTCATTATAATCCAAACTACGATTGAAACCCAAAACATAGAATAATTTAATCACATAGCCTTTTATACTAAATCTTAACATTTATCTCCAACTAATATCAACTACTCTTAACGTCTTATAATAATGTTTAACTATTCTCTGTGATAGGTTAATCATATTCATTAATAAACTTAATCTATATAAAAACATAGACTCTTGAAAAATAAAAATAAACCAGTACTCCTCAAATTAAATCTGATAGTATTCTATTTTCCTTAGGCATATAGTGTTCCAAACAGAGAAAACATCATCCAAAATAGAATTTATCACTTAATCACCAAATTGGTTTCCTATACTAAGGATATACATTTGATAAAACATAAGATCCCAAAGCAACAAATTATTTATCTATAAAATCATTTATCTAAAAATAATTAGTCACACTAACCATTGACATTACATAGTCCAGTGGTAGGCAATAAATCCCAATCGCACTTTGGTTGTGGGTTCGATTCTCTTAGCTTTGTCTGATATGACGGGTTGTCACACGGTGTGCGTGTTGTCATTTTTCAAAAACAACATTTTATAACATTCCCAAAATAAGATAAATTCATCAAAATAACCATAACTTAATTTAACCAAAAATTTTATCTCATACCTCACATTTTAATCCAAAAAATTAATAACCTATAATTTCCTCAAATTCAAGGATCATATAAACACAAATAGTTCTTTATAACTATATCTAGAAAAGAAAAGATAATTCTTCCTCAAATAGAATTTTCACATAACAAACTACGGAGTTACACCCACAAGTGAAAATTCTTCCAAAGTAATCCCATTAACAAAGATAATTAATACTTTTAAACATTTATCAATCCATTTATTTCCACGTAGGATATTACTTAACCTAGTTGTTATCCTATAGAATATGTCATTGACTCGGGTAATGCCCAGGTCCCCTAAATTTATATAAAATTACTATAAATGGATTATTATGATCTTTTTTATTTTATTCCATAGTAATCTTAATTTTTCCTTGTAAATTATTTACATTATGTCCTTTTTCCCACACATAAAGCACTTCTTTGTTCCATTGATACATTTTCATGGGTGTATCATTCCACGCTTCCTGCATGATGAATATTGAACTTTCTTTTCTCCATAGTCTCTACTATTGGAGCTCTTATCATTATTTTCATTTATCTTATTTTCTGGTTTTTGGAGTTGGTTAATGTATATGTTGTTGATCATATTTTTGGAAACTTTATTTAGAATAAACATTATATATTTGACAGAAATCAACATTCCATTTTGTTTCTTATTTCCACCATTATTCCCACCTTGTAAATCATGTTCAATGGTACTAAGACTTCCTTGGAATCTAGATATTGACTAAAACCAAAAATCATTGTGTGAGTAACAATAGTCATAAAATCATTTAGAAAATATCATGTTACCATATTTTAAATCTAAAACACCATAGGATTAACCAATGTTATTTATTCTCAACTTATATTAAAATCCTTCAAATAGGTTTGTAATGAAAATGTGAATTAGCCTAAGCATACCCCTCAGGAGTGTTGTAACCAAGAGTGCAACAATTCCCATTTTCGTTCACTAGTTATCATTCAAGCCTAGCTCAAAGTGGTATTTTTGGGTTTTACCCCTAGATACATTTGTTCCAAATCCGCCTCTACCTGGTCGTATCTAAAAATAAATGTATTTCTTGGAAAATTCATAAAATCTCTACATTACCAAAATTATAATAAGTTTTTCTATTTTAATCTTCAAATTTTATCTTAGGGTAATGTTCTCTAAATAGAGTTTCTCTAAATCTAGTTTCCACAGTTTGTACTAAACTTTCTCTGATACCAACTGTAATTCCCCGACCCTTGTTACCAAAAGTAGGTGCATTATTATGTAACATTGGAATGATCACAAGAGATAAAGTCTCGAATGACCAATTAGTATAGTAGAGTTGGAGTTACTAGATACATACATATGTTTTACATAACATTATGAAATAGAAAATTTACTACATTGTGTCTCCTTTGAAGACAATCATAACCCTTAGCCTGTTCTTATAGGACAATCATAATATACTTCTTCATATCCTAATAAAAATAAAACATAAGAAAGGTTTGAGCTTAGATGCATAGTAAGGATAACAAAATAGCAGAAACTATCAAAATAAAACATAAACCTTTAAGGCAATGTATAAGACTATAACACAAGTCATTTAAACTTAAACTTCAACATAATATGGTGAAGATAAATAAAAGAATTCCATTTACTTATTCACATAGATATTATACTATTTGAATAATCAAATGTAATATCAAAAACTAATTTCATATTGATGGAATACATGATTTCAGACATCATAACCACATAGTCAAGACCTCATCCCAATACTACAAATATTAATTTTGTTAAGACCTTGAGCCAAGACACTAGTTTATCTCATGAGACCTACGGATGCATCAAGAGGATATAGATGGCTCTTCCCATCATGTACTAAGTCCAATGCATTCCTACTATGAAAAGGGTTCAACATAATCTAAGCATTCATATTAAATTTAACATACGAAATGTCAATAAATGAAAAAAAATCCATGAATGGTATAAAAATAGAACATGCACATTAAAACATAACTCATTAAATAAAATATGGATGATTTTATTATGATAAATAAACATTTATCAGGAATAAAATACAATAAATTATATTTACATAAATAAAAATAATTATTAAAACTATTTGAGAGAAATAAACCCTTCTTCTTGGAAACATTTAAGAGTCCCACTTTTTATAAAAGAATTCATTTAAAAGATATTTTTGAATCAACGTGTCCCATAAAACATTGAAACTTTTCAAAGTAAATTTTAATTTTAAAATATTCATTCCCATATAAATAAATCCTTAAAACCATTTTTAAAACATGGACATTATTGAGAATTATTTAGTAGAATAAATCTTTGAAATAATATTTTCATTAAGGAGATCCTATCCAAATGAGAGACGCTTTAGTACAAATTATTGAGGAACAAAATTTAATCAAAACATTACAATATCATGAGAATAAATATATTCATGGTATAATATATCAAAAGAAAATATATAAACTATATAAAAAGGAATTGACTTATATCAAAAAAGAAGTCTCAATTGAATGTAAATTGAGACAAAATCCCTTATAAATACCGTATCCTTAAATAAAGGATAAATCAATGACAAAATTATGTGTGAAAAATATAAATTCACTCAATATGACTGGATATTTAGTGTAAATCAATCAGAGTTCATTCACACATATTCCTGTAAAAACTAAACCAATGACTTGGATGTTTAACTCGATGAATAAAAATCGAGTTAAGATTACCCTTAACAAGTTCATATCAATGACTTCAGAATTTATCAAATGAGTTATTATGTGTATTAAAAGTATATCCACATAAATGGGAGTGTAAATTTCTACATAAAGAAATAAATAGTGATTCCACACATAATATTGGAGTAAAATAATGAATGGATTGTCCATAAAACCCAATGAGTAGAAATTGAAAGTGTGAATTCCCTTACCGATTTGGTATCTTATGAAACATAAACCCCATGAAAAAATGATCATACAGTGATTATTTAAATTACCATAAATAAAAGTGTATTTCACAAAGAATACAATCATGTGCAGTATATACACCACACAAAAGGAAGTGGTTTCAAGTATAGCATGAATCTCACAGGAATAAAAAGTGAGACAAAAACCCCTTAATTTGTAATTTTCCTTAGTCGAGGGTACCTTAAAATCCTGTATAATGGTGAAATAATTGTTATTAAATTATACAAGAACCACGTACATACATATTTTATCATATATGATCTTTTAATAATGTTTTTTAATGATATTTTAGTAATATCATTGTTTTGGGTGTTAACTAATTCGTTTTCCTTTATATTTTTTGTTACGTTAAGTCATTTTTGTTATGGATAGGATGTATTTGATTTATATACAGAATTATATTAAGTTATTAAACATTATATTTAGTCATCAAATGAAAATTATTATTGAATGGTTACGACAGGGAATGAAATCTCAATGTGTCATAGATACGGAATTTCGTATGTACACATGAGTGACAATATCATTATATTAGTGGTGAAATAATATGTAATTGGATGGTATAATATATATAAATAATCATTAAAATATTTAATTTATTAATTAAATTAGTTATACTCATTATTATACCCATCAAAATAATGAAGTATTGAATAAAAAACTACAACACGATGAGGAGACAGTAAGTCGTACATACGCACATATGGAGAATTTTTAATTCATAGGATGGATAGAATAATGAATATGGATTTTCCATATTTATAATAACATATCATTATTTAGAAGGTATTGGAGTTACTATTTTAGTATGGAAACAACAAAGAACAAGGAAGTAAAATAAGAAAAGAACTTTGAAGGTGGTGATGAAGTAATTACCTCTTCTTCAGGTTCTTCCTTTTGATTTGAACAAAAGGGATACTTATGTTGGATTTATGATAAAATTAAGGACTCTAGGTTGAATTGAGGGTAGTTTTGAGGATACTTGAGTAGGTTTCGGCTGAAGCAAAAGGATTTGGAGGTTTGAAATTTAGAGATGGTGAAGTACCTTTTTATAAGGGAGGTGAGGGTCACATTTGTATAAGCTTGAAATATTATTTTATTATAAAATAATTTTTGGGTTATAATGTTTATAAATTGGTTTATTTTAAGGATAAGGTGGATATGGGTCGAAAACCTCTCAAACAATAGTTTTTATAAATGTTTAGATCACCATATTAACCTTATCTTTTAGAGTTATATCTTAGTTAAATAGTTTAACCTTTACCATGTATTCTTATATTATTAGAATAAATTGTTAATAAACTTACTATAAAATTAAAATATAACCTCAAGTGGTTCATTAATGATATATAAATCATTATATAAGTCCTTTAGTAGAACCTTATATTTTTAGGACTATTATATAATTAAATAAAATAGTATTTGTTTTAAAAACACATTTATGTCGATATGGACACTATTTAGTATTTGTTTTTTGTAAAAGTCATAACAATATGATATCATCGATCAAAAAACATTGAATCAAGTATAACATGTCCTATTATCCTATAAATTCATGGATGGAATAAGAAATTTCAATTTACATTTTTGATAATATTTATAACATCAATTATTTTATTCTGTAATTAATAAGGTAGTTATTGCCTCATCATTGTGTCATAAATAAATTTAATTATTTAATTTCTAAAAATTATAAATAAAATTCCATGATGTATGAAATATATTTACCTTTATAATTAATATTTATAGTCGAATTTATCTTCTGTATAAAGTCATAATAAAAAAAAGTTATTTATTAAGCTTTGAATTTAACACTTTTAACTCTTCTTTTAATAAAATATAATAAATGTCCTAATCAGATCCAAGTGGATCAAAAGGGGTCAGATTTTTTTCTTAAGGTTTCTTTGGATTTATGTACACTGATCAAATAGAATTAGTACATGTGTTAGGGTAATTATAATATCATTTATACATTTAATTACCCTATTTACTTTTAACCGTGGTAAATAAAATTCATACGTTACCATTTACCAAAAATTATTTTCATCCAATTGAACCATATTTTAAATAATGATGTCAACTGTGTATCTTGGATTTTAAAATTTCAATTCACAGAAATGGAAGAATTATTTTTTATGAAAATTTGCAAATGTCCATAGAAGGTGAGTAGAAGAAGGTAAAAAGTTCAACAAAATTATACATATATAATCTTATTATAACATGAATTTAATGAATTACATTGTATAAATATTGGTATTATCTGACTATTTTTACTTTAAAATAAATTTATATTAAAACTAATTATTTAAAAAAAATGGATTTAAATAATAACGTAGTATTTTTCATTATTAATCAAAAATTAAAAGTTTTTAGAAAAATACCAAAAATTCACCCAAATATAATTTTGATATTCCAAAATTCAAAAATGATGTATATTTTACCAAATTAAAAACATAGAAGTTGTATTAATTAATTTAAAAAATATTCTCATTGTCAGAACCAGAAAGCGGGTTTTTGAGAAATAAAAACTATCAAAAGATTGATATGTGTTTATGCCTAATTTAAATGTAAAATTAATTCAAATTACCAAAATTTGATTAAATGATTAAAATATAATATAATTACCCTTCAAAACCATTCAAATTTATAATTTAACACTATAAATTATTTGGATTAAAAACATTGATTTCAATTAAAAATTAGTATTTTTTACTATTAATCAAAATATGAAAGTCATCATAAAAGCACCAAAAAATTTTCCAAACTAAATTTTTATATAACAATTCTAAATAAGATGTTTATTTATTCAAATTTAATATAAACAAGTGTCAAATTTTTTATTTAAAAATTGTTATCCGTTAAAAGACGGTAAAAATGCATTTTTTCAAAAATAATTATTTTCTCTAAAAAATTTGAATTTGTTCTTATATTATGTCTAAGAAACACATAATGTAGATCTTAAAATTATATGGAGTATATAAAATTCATAATTCAGTTAATACTATTCATAACTGCTTTTTGAATAGTTAGTTTGGTAAGTCGTGATGCGCTCGAACTCGGTGATGTGTGTAGTGCAATCTATTGAAGTACTTTAAAGATAATAAGTTACTATGAAATGATGGGGTGTTAAAACACATCTCATATAATATTATCATAAAAGTTATATGGTCTAATTTTTGATACTTTCATAAATCCTTTAATATATAGAACCATATTTTTCATTTATTGAAAAAGATAAACTTCCAAAAACATAATCTCTCTAACATCATCATTGAATGTTGAATTTTTGTATCTCTTATCATAAAAAGCCTCATATTATTCTATTTGAATATAAGAGAAGAAATTATTATTATATTATTACTTTACTAGATAATGGTATTGATCAAATATTCCTTTAAAATCCATTAATTTAGATCATGTCATATAATTCAAGGTTTGAATGTCTCTTTCAGATTCAAAATTAAATTTGGGATGATACCTCATGACAAAGTTTGATTTTTTATCCAATGATTGTAAAAAATTTATCCAAAACTATTATTTCAACATTGAATCATGATCAAATATAGTCAAAAAATTTAATCCATACATCCTCAACACTTTAATTATGTATATATTAGCAAGTTGATTGAGTGAAAAGTCTTCTAGAATAACATTTAAATGTGGAAACTATTTTTTTATCACCTATCAGAATTGGACCTTTTGAATTACCATTATAGAGAAGGTAGCATGGTTTGTCCTTATATATACATTAACTAACATGTTTTCCTTCACATTATTTTGTCATATTATTCAATTATAGTCCATTTTTAACTATAACCATCTCCTTCAAGACATATTATAGTCCTTACATGTGAATATATATGTGAATATATATTTTCCCTTGAATATATTATGATTTTATTTATAGATAGATCACATTCATTTTATTTGGAAAAAGTTTCCAATATTAATTCCAATCCTGCATCTAGTATTTTTCTTGGGTCATTAATGGAAATGAGGCATAGGTTATCACCATATTATTTTTCATAAGGAAACATCTTTATCTCTTCATTGGTGTATCACCATATATCAAAAATCCTTTTTTACAATTATGTAATATATGTATAGATGTATTAAAGACCTATTATTATATTCATTGAAGTTGACTTTATATTCTTGAATTTGGATGATCTTTTCCCCCTTATATGATAACTTCTGTAACACCATAGGGTTTTCTAGGGAAAAGTGTACATTTTACATTATGGTGGATATAGTTTTGGTGTTCTGTGGGTAATTTGTTGTATAATACTTCTCTAGGGATTCAGGATATTTTTTCTACGATGTGGGTTGGAGCATTGACTATTACATGGAGGAAGGATGTTTTAATATAGGAGGTTTTTTCAAATTTAGGATCATTATTTAATGAAGAAGGGGATGGAGTGTAGTGTCAATATGAGGTAACGTGGGATTTGTTTTACTAATTGATATTATTCAAGGGTCATTTCCATGGTTTATATGATCTCATTGTTCACTATGTCCAATATTATAGACACAATTTTGACTGAACATGCCTATAGATTTTACAATTGCATTGTGTCATAGTCCATGATGTTTTGGGAAACATTATGGTATAGCCATATTTATTTCACTATAACACCATAATTTATAGAATGTGTATAAATTAATGAGTCCCCTTGACCCCATCCATATCTTCGATTTTTCTCTGAGATCTATGATGAATACATGGCTTCTTTAAGATATATTATATCCCCTATCCCCTTGTCTAAAATACTATTGGTGGTGAATCTACTATTAGTTATTTTAGGTATATTTTCCCCATGTTCTTCATGGTTTTTCACCATTATCTTTGAATGAATAACGAATCCATCCGTATATCACCGTCTCCTTCAGGAATAATTATCTAGAACCAAATTTTCAATGATTTGGGAGGTTTTTATTTAGATACATGGAATGAATGCCCTAAAATTCTACTAAGAGTGCATGATTAATTATCTCATATTTGAAAATATTGATGTTAGTGTCAAGGACATTGAGGGAAGAAGTTCATTACAATTTATTCCCATTGCATATACTTTTTTCATGATATGATTGTACATATATCTAAGATTCCTTAACCATATTTGATATTAATACAATTATTTTTTTCTATTCATGAGACCCATATGCGATTATTAATTAAATTTTTAAGCCTATCTATCTTTTTAACCTTGTCTAATTGCATCATATGTACTTGTATGATTCCATTAAATTACCATGATTACATGCCTTTAGTTGTCGTTATATTATTTTCTATATTATATCAATTACACTTCCATTGAAGGAATTGTGTTGGTACATGAAATAGTGTACTTTAATTATATTATTACCCCATATAGGTATAGTTCACTTGACTTATTATGATGGGAACTTTGGATACCAAGTGATAAGTTATTTTGATTCCTTAGGGATGTTGAGCTACATGTTCTCCTAATGCCTTGAGGAAGAAATGTGACATGTTCACTTGATGCCAATGTTATATAAAGTGATATGTTCACAAACCATGTGGCTAGATCTAGATCACATCCAACTTATTTAATTTTCATTTAAGCATAAATCCATAACTTGTATTTCTAGGGATCATGGCAGAATGGTTAGAACACTAATGCTTGAGACATGAATGTTTATTATTTATTATTATTTTAATGCCATCATTTAATACAACTGTTATAACTGAGAACACATATTAAATGGACATTGGTTGTTTCCTACCTGGATTTATTACCAAGACACTACAAAGAAATCTCGATGAGCATGTAGATATTTTGTACGTATATCTTGAAAAGGTAATGGGTCTAATAGAAGAGGGTGGAGGTAAGATTAATGAAGATGGTGGTAGTTATGTGATGAACTCTATAGATTTATGTAGTGTTACATATTATTTATCTCCATACACATTATATTATAGTTTTTATTGCCACACTAGGAGCCTATTTTATTTATTATAATACATGTGTTTTATCTGATATTACATTATGATTATTTATCTTCTTCTTTGATTACTCTGAGTTTTATTAAAACTATAATTATATTTGGTGTATAGTTATGATATTTATGGTATAGTATAGACATTAAAAACACTTTGACCCTGAATACATGTCCAAATGTAATATTGTAGGGGTAGGAGTGCATGAGGCCTTGTGACACTATAGATCAGACTCAGTGGTTAAGAATGGGTCATTAAAAAATTTAATCAATGTATTGTCTTCATATTTTCTTTTAGACTTACTTGGGACATGGTACAAAATAGATAGGATGCATGGGACTCAGGTATGGGAGTTTCTATGTACCTATAATTATTATGTTTAATATACCAATGAGTAACCATTAATGATATTTTTGTTACAGTTTTACAGGTTTTGGGAGTGATCAGGTATCATGATTTGGATCATAGGTTCACATTCGATGTATACACATCTTGTGTAAACTATACTAGTTATTTAGTATAATGCCTTATTTTTTTATTTTTTCGATAGACTTATATTCTCTATAAGGTGATATATATCTATTTTTATTTCTATTGTCATATATGTTTTGGAATTTATTATATTAACATGACCATACTGTTATGGTTTGTATATATATATATATATATAAGCATGTGTGAGTGTAACATCCCAGGTAAATAAAGAATAATACATTTTCATATTTTATAATATTTGCGAATTAAATATTAATTTTACTTTAAAGGGGTTCCTATGTTCGATAGCGTACCCGATACGCAACAAAGCGTTTCTTTGAAATCGTATGTTGCACACTAGTAATAAAATAATATTATTTTAAATGTTAGTGAACACGTAGCCATTGTACTGGCAGGAATGGATAGAAATAACTAAAATATGATTATATATGTTTGTTAAATGTTTTTACATTTATCTAATAAAGGATAAAGTCTTAAAATACGAAAAGTATTCAATTTTAGGCTTATATACTCTAATTTTCACGAATTGTCCACTTATCAACATTTGATGGTAACCGTCATTAAATATAGTTTTGGTCACTCTTATACATTCCATTGAACTGAATAAAACTCTTCTTTATAATAGGGACATCAAATATTACTTTGTGTAATTTTTTGGTATTTTTCCGATAAAGTTCATTTTTTATGAATAGTGTAATATGTTGTATTTTAATTCAAAACCTCTTTTTAATATAATTTATTAAGATGATTAGATTATCTTTTGAATTGATTTTAAAGTGAAATTATAATATATTTTTACAATTTAATCCAATGGTTGTCATTGGAATCAATTTCACTTTGAAATTGGACTTAAACTAGTGTCAATCTTTTGATACTTATTGTTTCATAAAAACACGCTATTTGTCATTACAGCGGGAATTAATTATTAAATTAATTAATGTGACTTATATGATTTTAATTTTTTTAAAATAGACACATTTTTGAATTCAGAATATCAAATATAGCTTAGGGAGAAGTTTTTGTTTTTTTTCTGAAAAACTTCAATTTTCGATGAATAGTGAAACCCCAAAGTGGTGGTTACAAAATTTAATTTTTCATTTAAATGGGTCTTTTCCACTTCTGTGTTTTGAATCTCAAAAAAATACAATTTAAATGAATTTCATTATTAAGTAAAATGTGGTTCAATGGGATTGAAATAAATTTTGGTGAAAAGTAACTTTTATGTTTTATTAATCGCGATTAAAGGTAATTCGTGTGATTTAAGGTAAAAAAGATATTATAATAAAAGGAAAATATATTGAAACTTTTCCTAACCCTATTATATGAGTTATTACCGACCAAGACAACCCATGGGTCGATTTTTGGTACCCCATAGAGCCACTTGGGTTTGATAATGACATTGATGACTTTTATTTGAAGTTAAAATAAATATGTCACAAACATGATTTGTTTTACTAAAACTATTTTTTCATGTGGTAATACAAGTAAGATTTTTTACTATAAATATTTATTGGAAAGTTAAAAATATTTCCTACATCATAGTATTTTTTCTATAATTTTTAGACATTAAATAAATTAAATTATTTATGACACCATGATGATGCAGCGATTACCTCATTATTTAACGATTTAAATAAAATGAAAAGATATTGTAAAATCTAAGACCTACACATGTCCAAAACCTATTGGATGGGTATATTTAGATCCCTCATCACCTTATCCTCGAATTATATCAATGTGGGACCTTTTAAATCTGAAACTCATTTTAACAGAATGGAACATTTCTTTACTTTCCAAGAGTGCCCCTCCTCTCCTCTTATAAAAGGCCCCCACCTCTACATCATTACCCACACTTCCAAAGCCTTTGGGTCAACCAACCCCGGCTCATTTTTTCTCTCCACATCCCTCTCTAACTCCTTGAAGCCTCACTTTGGGTAGAAGCCTTCCCAAGGAAGCCTTTGAGCTCAAACCAAAGGGAGTTACCCGGTTATAAGGTAATGTCTTCACTTGAGTCCTTTTGTTTTATTTTCCTTCTCCAACCCCCTAAAATATTTTTATTCATTTCTTTTGTAACAACTCTAGTATATTAAATATACTATGATGTTTTTCTAAGAATGATTCGAGCTACACTTACACACACCTACGTCTAATGGTTAAAGAATATGCTGTTTCCGTGGATGGCGAATTTCTGCCTCACGAAATGATGATTGTTCGGTATTCTTCTAACACCTTCAATGGTGGACATTAAGATGTCACTATATTTATATATGATATATAATATGTTTATGTTTTCCTTAATCTTCTGTATTTTTTATTTTGGTCATACCTGTATGGTTTCTCTTATGGGTAAATGCGATATCTTCAATTAAGGAAGTGCGGACTACCGCCCCCTCAAAGTGATTCGATTCGTTAATGCCATATGTGGGATGTATAAAGGATGGATTTGAAGTTATTATATATGATGTTATACTATAATTATAATATACCTCTATATCATTATTATTTCTTTCCATTAATGTATGAGACATAAATGAAAGTAGCGTTCATGCGTACATACGGCTTACCGTCCCCATGAACGGTGCATTTCATTTCTTATCCCGAAATGTAATGTACTATTATAAGTACATATATATAATGGATATATATATGATGTATGTTACATATAAATGATTAATATAATTCTGGAATTAAAATATACATACCTCTCATTTAGTTTTAATTCAACTAATATGACATAGAAATGAAAGTATCGTTCATGCGTACGTACGGCTTACCGTCTCCATGAACGGTGCATTTCATTTCTTACCTCTAAATGATTATGTAATATTATAAATACATGTATATGCTGGATATATATGATATATATGATATCCAAATCAGAAATGTCATTCTGGATATAAAGAACCTTTGACTACACGAACAACATGTAATTGTAAGAAGTCCACTTTCGACTTAAGGACCAAATATCGACAAAACAAACATTATTAACTTAAATGATTACATAATGTTTATAACATGGAAATCAGTGATATAAAAGGAAAAATGAACTCGAAAAAGGATTTTATTAAAATAAAAATTAACTCAAGTTTATTATTCAGGACGTTAATGAACGGTCGAGTCAAGTCGGACCCGAGGTAAGGGACTTCGTCTCAATCTCCTTTCATTGAGGCATATTTTGGTTTATACACAACTATCTTCTATACGGTGTATAAACCCCTTTGACTTTTCTTTTATACAAAAGGAATCTTTTTCTATGAAGCGTTTTACAAAACGACAGAAAGGAATGTTTCTTTTAATGTACGCGGTGACAACATCCTTTTCCGCTGCCGCGAGTATTATTTGGTCTTTGCCTTCCTCAACAAGCCATAATGTTTTTAGAATAAAATAAATGTCATATAGACTTTTATGTATTTTTGTAATAAAAATGGTTTTGATAAAGGATTCTATTATGTCAATATATTTAAATGATATATTGTGATTGAAATGTGGAAATGTTATCCTTCCTTTATATTGGTTTTATGTTTTATGATTTTATATTGGTACTTGGACATTTTATGGGTGGTTACGTGATAAACCATATAACGGGTGGTGCTGTGAATACCAGGATGGGTGGTTACGTTATAACCTCCAATGCATTGGGTATGGAAGTCAGCTGTATGGCTATTCCATTAAGTATGTATGGAAGTTGGCCGAATGGGTATTCCATTAAGTGATATGTGTGGAAGTCGACCGTGTGATTATTCCAATTAAGTATGTTTATGTCCCAAGTTACCTTTATATTTTAGGTGATCTTTATATGGGTTTTATGTTAATTCTTTGGTTACAAAAGGGTAAGTAATGATATTTTATTTAGTGAAGAGTTTTTACTACTTCATAAAGGTGAAAAGTATTACTTTGATAAAGTATACATGGTTTACTTTTTGTTTTGATAAACTAACAGTTTTAATTATTTGTGTATAACTTACTGAGCATTTTATGCACACCCCAAGTTTGTTTGAAATTTTTTTCACAGGACTTAATGTGGAATATGGTCAAGGATGGGATCAAGGGAATGTCATGCTATATAAAACATGGAACTAGACATGTTTCTTTTTAAGAGATTTTTTTATTCTATGGAAACATAGTAGAAGTGTCTACTTTGTAACCTTTTGAGATGTAATAGATATGTTATAATTCTATAAAACTCTAAACCTGAAAAGATCCTCAATGTGAATTATTTATTTAATTCAATATTAAGTAATCTTTAAGGTCGGGGCCTTATAGTTAGTTTCAAAGGTCGGTTTAGAAAACTTTAGAAGTTAGAAAATTGTTAAATTATAAATTAATTTATGGTATGACTGAAATGATATAGCATTTAAAGATTACCATGTTGCTTCTCCTAAGATATTTCTGTGTTAAGAATGGTTTTTCATAGAGGAAACATAACAGCTTTTCTAGGAAGGCATACAGAGGGAAATGACCTTTCAAATCAGTATCCTGAGATGGTCAGAATCAGAACTAAATAGTTTGTTGAAGTGATGGCTCAGTTGACTCAGGTGAAAAATGTTGGTTGTTTTTATTGATGATATTATGGTGTTTTATAAAAGTAAAGAGGATCATGAAAGTCATTTAAGGGTTATCTTGCAAACCCTAAATGAAAAGAAACTATATGGGAAATTCAGCAAGTGTGAGTTTTGGTTAAAACAAATTCCTTTCCTGGGTCACATTGTTTCAAAAGATGGCATAACTGTTGATCCTACTAAAACAAATGTTGTTGAAGAATGGCCAAGACCCACAAATGTAACTAATATCCGTATTTTTCTTGGTTTGGCAGGTTACTACCGAAGGATTGTTGAAAATTTTTCAGCGTTAGCTAGTCCAATGACTATGCTAACTCGTAAGGGTGTTATGTTCATCTGGACAAAAGAATGTGATGATTGTTTTCAGGAGTTGAAAAGAAGATTGGTGAATGCTCCAGTTTTGGCACTTACTTCCAAGAATGGTGAGTTTGTTATATATAGTGATGCTTCATTGAAGGGACTTGGCTGTGTTCTTATGCAGAATGATCAAGTAATTTCTTGTGCTTCACGTCAGTTGGAAACTCATGAGGTAAATTACCCTACACATGATTTGAAATTAGCTTATGTTGTTATTGCTTTAAAAGTTTTGAGGAATCATTTTTATGGAGTAAAGTGTGAAATATATACTGATCACAAAAGTTTAAAGTATATATTCACTCAGAAAGAATTGAACATGAGACAGAGGAGATGGATGGAATTAATCAAGGATTATGATTGTACAATTCACTACCATCTGGGAAAAGCAAATAAAGTGGCTGATGATTTTAGTCGAAAAAGTAATGCTTCATTAACCATGCTACGTTTGGAACGAGATCCTTTGGTTTTTGATTTGATGAACTTTGGCATAGAAGTTTTTGGTGCAAGATGTTCTTCTGTTTTATTTCAGGTATCAGTGAGATGATCCCTATCAGACAGAATTAAGCAACCACAGAGGGAAGACAGTGAGTTGCATAAAAAGGTAGAGCTAGTTCAGAAGGGTAAGTTTCCTGAATTCAACATTGATAATGATTGTGTTTTGAGATTTGGGAAGAGATTGTGTGTGCCTTGTGATTCACAGTTGAAGAGATAGTTGTTATGTGAGGCTCATAGTTCCCCGTTTTCAGTTCATCCTGGCATTACTATGATTTATAGAGATCTGCGGGAGTATTACTGGTGGGATGGAATGAAAAGAGATATTGCTGATTTTACTGTGAATTGTTTGACTTGTCAGCAGGTTAAAGTAGAGCGGCAGTTACCGAAAGGGATACTTTAGCCTTTACCAGTGCCGAGGTGGAAATGGGAGAATATATCCGTGGAATTCGTTGTGGGATTACCGAGGACATCTCGAGGTAATAATGAAATATGGGTTATTGTTGATCGCTCGACTAAATATGCTCATTTCCTTTCTATACGAGATAATTTTTCCCTAGATCAACTTTCCCATTTGTATCATAAAGAGATAGTCAGGTTACATGGATTTCATCTCTCCATTGTATCTGACCGTGATCCTAGGTTTACTTCTATCTTTTGGAAAGGCCTTCATAAGTCGTTGGGTACTGAATTAAATTTTTGTACAGCTTTTCATCCTTAATCAGATGGGCAGTCAGAACGAACAATTCAGACCTTGGAGGATATGCTACGAGCTTGTTTTATGGATTATCAGGGAATTTGGGACCAACATATTTCTTTGGTTGAATTTTCATATAATAATAGTTCTCATTTCAGTATACAAATGGCACCCTTTAAGGCATTATATGGGAAGCGGTGTCGAACTCCCGCATTTTGGGATAAAGTGGGTGAAAGGAAGCTGATGGGACCAGAATTGGTAGAAGAGATGGCAGAAAAAGTTCAGTTGATTCAGAAACACATGAAAACTACTCAGAGTAGGCAGAAGAGTTATGCAGATAACCGGAGGAAGGATCTATCTTTCGAGGTAGGTGATCATGTTTTTCTCAAGGTTTTTCCATTGAAAAGTGCAATGAGATTAGGTAAGAAATGAAAGATGAGTCCAAGGTTCATTGGACCATGTGAAATTATGGAGAGAGTTGGATCAGTTGCATACAGAGTGGCATTACCTCCGAGAATATCTTAGGTACACAATGTTTTTCATGTTTCGATGTTGAGAAAGTATATGCCAGATCCATCTCATGTTTTGAGTCCAGAGGTAGTTCAGCTGGAAGAGAACCTATATTATGAGGAACAACCAGTCCAGATTCTTGACCATAGGGAGCAAGTGTTATGGAATAAGGTGATTCATCAGGTAAAGGTTTTGTGGGAAAACCATATGATTAATGAGGCAACATGGGAATCTGAAAATGCTATGAGGGATAAATACCCCCACTTATTTTGATAAGTGAATAAAATTGTGAGGACGCAATTCCAAAAAGGGGGGAAAGATGTAACATCCCAGGTAAATAAAGAATAATACATTTTAATTTTTATTAATATTTGCAAATTAAATATTAATTTTACTTTAAATGGGTTGCTATGTTCGATAGCGTACCCGATACGCAACAAAGAGTTTCTTTGAAATCGTATGTTGCACACTAGTAATAAAATAATATTATTTTAAATGTTAGTTAACACGTAGCCATTGTACTGGCAGGAATGGATATAAATAACTAAAATATGATTATATATGTTTGTTAAATCTTTTTACATTTATCTAATAAATGATAAAGGCTTAAAATACGAAAACAATTCAATTTTAGGCTTATATACTCTAATTTTCACGAAAAGTCCACTTATCAACATTTGATGGAAAACCGTCATTAAATATAGTTTTGGTCACTCATATACATTCTATTGGACCAAATAAAACTCTTCTTTAGAATTGGGACATCAAATATTACTTTTTGTAATTTTTTGTATTTTTCCGATAAAGTTCATTTTTTTATGAATAGTGTAAAATGTTGTATTTTAATTCAAAACCTCTTTTTAATATAATTTATTAAGATGATTAGATTATCTTTTTAATTGGTTTTAAAGTTAAATTAGAATATATTTTTACCATTTAATCGAATTTTTGTCATTGGAATCAATTTCACTTTGAAATTGGACTTAAACTAGTGTCAATCTTTTGATACTTATTGTTTCATAAAAACACGCTATTTGTCATTACAGCGTGAATTAATTCTTAAATTAGTTAATGTGACTTATATGATATGAATTTTGTAAAATAGACATCATTTTTGAATTCAGAATATCAAATATAGCTTAGGGAGAAGTTTTGGTTTTTTTTTCTGAAAAACTTCAATTTTCGATGAATAGTGAAACCGCAAAGTGGTGGTTACAAAATTTGATTTTTCGTTTAAATGGTACTTTACCACTTCTGTGTTTTGAATCTCAAAAAAAAAATTAAATTTTTTTCATTATTATGTAAAATGTGGTTCAATGGGATTAAAATAAATTTTGGTGAATAGTAACTTTTATGTTTTATTAATCGCGATTAAAGGTAATTAGTGAGATTTAAGGTAAAAATGATATTATAATAAAATGAAAATATATTGACACTTGTCCTAACCCTATTGTATGAGTTATGACCGACCAAGACAACCCATGGGTCGATTTTGGGTACCCCATGGAGCCACTTGGGTTTGATAATGACATTTATGCCTTTTATTTAAAGTTAAAATAAAAATGTCACAAACATGATTTGTTTTAATAATACTATTTTTACATGTGGTTATAAAAGTAATATTTTTTACTATAAATATTAATTGGAAATATAAAAATATTTCCTACATTATAGTATTTTTTTTATAATTTTTAGACATTAAATAAATTAAATTATTCATGACACCATGATGATGCAACGATTACCTCATTATTTAACGATTTAAATAAAATGGAAAGATAATGTAAAATCTAAGACCTACACATGTCCAAATCCTATTGGATTGGTATATTTCGAACCCTCATCACCTTATACTAGAATTATATCAATGTGGGACTTTTTAAATTCGAAACTCATTTTAAAATAATGTAACATTTCTTTACTTTCCAAGAGTGCCCCTCCTCTCCTCTTATAAAAGGCCCCCAACTCTACCTCATTACCCACACTTCCAAAGCCTTTTTCTCGACCAACCCTATAGATACCCTAAGCCTAACGTACATGGACATTACATTACTTTTGCGCAATACTTAGTACATAACAAAAACACACACACAAGGACCGTAATAGTTTAGTGCCTTTGGAAACTCGGAATATAATCTTCTAATCGTGGTGAAAGATCTTCAACATCTCCCATAAAGATCTTCCTTTTTTTTCTACCCAAAACCTTTCTTTATATCCTAGGGAAAAGAAACCATAAAAGTTTGAGCTCAAATTCTCAGTAAGGGTAAACAAAAGAAATATCAATCACATCATATTCATAAGAACATATCATTTTGGAAATCTTAACCTGCAAAAGAGATCATAATATCATAACATGGGATAAATCATAGTAGTGAAATGTAATCCCAATAATCACAACATAAAACATGACACTTTGTGGATTACACACATAATCATAGATAATCATTTCTTATTAGTCAAGATTCATTTCCAAGACTATCTTAGTGGTCAATGTCCCTTTTTGAACCGAGTTCACTCCTTGTTTCAGTCCTGTTTCACTGAACTGGTATAACCAACCGTTCCAGCCATGTCTATATCATGAGATATAAAATCTTTACCCAATGCATTGGAGGGAGATATAGGTCCCACCCATCTCATGATGATACCATTCTTATGTGTTCCACAAAATAATAAATCATACATCATTTCATAACCCATGTAGTAAAAATGGGAATCTTAAACATCATGACATCATAAAACAACTCATATAAGATAAATGAATTCATAAAAATAATTCCATCACAACATAATCAAATCAATGTAATAATAGGGATAGAAACAGAACCCTTTATTATCAAATATGGAAAATAAATTTGATAAAACACTTGAACTCCATTTTTGAGGAAAATATCCTTTATACTTCAAAAACACATTCCTTTCTTTAACATGTAATAAAATTTTAAACTAAAAGTAGTTGATTAAAAATAACATGAAAAATTTTAATGGAAGATTCTTGTAAATAATGTTTTAAAATTCCATTCATGCCGTATAAGTTAAAAAAACATTCCTTGTACTCTTGTCGGAAAAGTGAAAAATTACCTCATACGAAAAAGGAAAAAAGATTCCTTTCATATATTTTACTAAAAACTCACCAAAGGGTAAAATAGGATTTAAAAAATTTTAGGTGAATGGAAATAATATTACATATTGAGGAAACATGGATGTGGATGATAAAATACAACCCAGTAAATACTTATGAATAAACAATCTCGGATAAAAATGAGATTGTGATATTTCCATTACCTTAGGTCTGATTTGCTTCGTAAGTGTGATAACCTCCTGTATAATGATTTAAATAATGTCATTGACTTATTAAATAATCATATTAATTGTTATTATATCATATATGGTTCACTTATGACTTTATATTACCCGTTCTTTTGTAAATTCATGTTAAAGAAGCGTTTTGGGTAAAATCGTTTCATTTATCGTAGATGTTTGGACTTGTTGTTCTTGACATTATTATTACTTATATCATGATTTACTTACTTACAAAATATAAAACATGATTTATATTCGATATATATTCAGTATATATATATATATATAGTAAATAGATAAATGAAACGAAACACACCGTTCATGGAGACGGTAGTCCGTACGTACGCATGAACGCTGTTTTCCTTTCCTTATTTTCTTGAATGGAAGTAAGTAGATGACATAAATATATATATAAATAAATATAGAAGATTTACCATGTCATATATTTCATTATTTTTCAGTATATATAATTTATAATCATTCTGGATTGGTTAACATGGATAATTAATCTCATCGCGTCGTGGAGACGGTAGTCCGTACGTACGCACGAGCGATGATATCGTTCCCATGGTCGTGGAATTGTGTTGAAGTGTATGTGTACTATTTCAGTATCAATATCACTTTATAATAATCATATATAGTGACTCATTACACCATTATACCCATCCAATTATGGTGGTGGCGGAAAATAGATTACACCACGACGTGGAGACGGTATTCCATACGTACGCACGCGCGGTGATTTCCTTTTTCCGTAGGACAAATAGAAGGTTAATTAGAGTTGTTTTATATTTATAATAACATATAAGTATATAAGAAATACTGATGTTATTACTTTAGCAGGAAACAACTAAAGAAGAAGAAGTTGAAAAGAAAGAAATTGAAAAAGATCGGTAATGTATATTACCTCTTTTTGACGCGCCTTCACTTAACCTCCACTTAAAGAACTAAGGATGGTATTTGAAGAAGACCATGACCTCTAGGATGATACTAGGGAAGTGGAGAAGAGGATTTGGCAGGGGTTGGCCGAACTTGAATGCTCAAATTGGTGTGAGGAGGAGAGGGAGGAGGTGCCCTTTTATAAGGGAGGAGAGGGGCACCTTATGAAAATCTCAAAATATTATTTTATATTAAGGTCAAATTCGGTTTATAATGGTTCCAAAGGGTCTTATTTAGAAGTTAAAGTGGGTATGGGTCTAAATAATCTCATCCAATATGATTTAGACATGTTTAGGTAATTATTTTAACCTTATCAATTAGATTTAACTCTAAGTTATATAATTTAACTTTTACCGTATCTTTTTGTTTTCTTACACTATATGGTTAATAAACATACCATAACAAGCCAAACGAACCCAAAGTTGTTTATTATTAATATATATATCCTTATATAAGTCATTTGGCCGAACCATAGATTTTTAGGAATTAAATAACAATTAATAATATAATATTTGTTTTAAAAACTAATTTATGTCAATTTTGACACTATTTGGTACATGATATTTATGAAATTAAAAACATATTGATAAATTAGAAAAACGTTACTTAAATAAACAATAACATGTCATATTAACCTATAAAATTAGTGTATGTCATGAAATGTCTCATATTACATTTATTTGGGCATTTATAGCATCAATTATGTCAATATTTCATTAATAAGACAATTACTACATCATCTTTGCATCATCATAAATGATAATTATTTAATCCCTAAAAATTCTAAATAAATTCCTATGATGTATATAATTGTATTAGATTTCTGGAGACTATTCATGTTCGACGTTTCATGAAGTTTATCACTAAATTAAAATTATTATACTTATAAGATTTAAGAAAGTGACATGTTGTCACATTCTTTGATTTTTATAATAATTAAATTATTTTCATGGAAAAAAGTCCATAAAATGAATCTAATCCGACCCTTAGGTGATATGAGTAGAAGTTTAGTCATCCAATAGGATTTTGACATGTGTTAGGGTAATTTTATAATATTATATTTACCCTTAATTACCCGATTTACCTTTAACTATGGTAAATAAAATTTACTGTTGTTACTATTCATAATTCCCAAAAATAAAAAGTAGCTTATTAACATAATTTGGATCCACTGATTCCAAATATGGAATTCAATTTTCCAAATTCAATACACAAAATTTGCAGTAATTGAATTAAAATTAATCCCATTGTCGAAAGACAACGAGTTTTTCTTTAAAACATTGGAAAAGATTGAATTGATTTAACCTACAAATTCAAGGTAAAATCAATGCTAAGGACAGAAATTATATTAAATGGTAAAAATATATTCTATTTATATTTTAAAACCACTCAATATTATAATTTAACCACATAAGATATTACGATGAAAAAAGTTTTTTTTAATTAAAATATAGCGTGTTTTTACTATTCATTAAAATATGAAAGTTATCGGAAAAATATCAAAACTTTATCTAATGTAAATTTTTATATCCTGATTGAAAAGAAGAATTTTATTTTGTCAAATTGAACTTATAAACATGTCAAAAACTAGATTTAATGTTGGTGCGCCATCAAAAGGTGGCAAAACTGCATTTTTTGAAAAATACTTATTTTACCCGAAAAATTTATTTTGTTCTTATATGATGTTCTAGAAATGTGTAAGATGAATAATAATGTTATAAAATTTAAAATTTATTTAACACTATTCATAACGGCAAGTTCATAACAATATTATAATAATATATCGTTGTTTAGTAAAACCCGGTATTGCGTACAACACACGCTATCGAGGAAGGTTGCGATTGTGTGTAATGCAAGCCAAGTTAGGGTTCCGTGTAGTGCACAACTCCTTTGTTGTTGCGTATAACAGAATCCAATCATATTTTATTTATACATTGAATATATATATATATATATATATATACACTCAATGTTTTGTAGAATAACTTCTATCAAACGAACTTGAAAATGTGTGTAACAAGAGCCAAGAAAAGTGTTGCGTATATTAGCAAGCTAATACAGTGTTGCGTATAGCGCAAGATAATCTTGGTGTGTCGTACAATAGAAGATATAAATCAAATTAAAAATAATGTATCTTATAAAATCTCAGGTTGTTACAAACCCCAGCTCATTTTTTCTCTGCACATCCCTCTCTAACTCCTTGAATCCTCACTTTGGGTAGAAGTCTTCCCAAGGAAGCCTTTGAGCTCAAACCGAAGGGAGTTACCCGATTATAAGGTAATGTCTTCACTCGAGTCCTTTTTTTTATTTTGCTTCTCCAACCCCCTAAACTATTTTTATTCATTTCTTTTGTAACAACTCCAGTATCTTCCATATACTCGGATGTTTTTATAAGAAGTATTCGAGATACACTTACACACACCTACATCTAATGGTTAAAGAACATACTGTTTCTGTGGATGGCCAATTTCTGCCTCACGAAACGATGAATGTTCGATATTCTTCTAACACCTTCAAAGGTGGCCATTAAGATGTCACTATATTTATATATGATATATAATATGTTTATGTTTTCTTTAAGCTTCTGTATTTTTCATTTTGGGCATACCTTAATGGTTTCCATTATGGGTAAATGTGATATCTTCATTTAAGGAAGTGCGGACTACCACCCCCTCAAAGTGATTTGATTCGTTAATGCCATATGTGGGATGTATAAAGGATGGATTTAAAGTTATTATATATGATGTAATAATGGAATTATAATATACCTCTATATCATTATTATTTCTTTCCATTAATGTATGAGATAGAAATGAAATTAGCATTCATGCGTACGTATGGCTTACCGTCTCCGTGAACAGTGCATTTCATTTCTTATCCCCAAATGTAATTTACTATTATAAGTACATATATATAATGGATATATATGATGTATGTTACATATAAATGATTAATATAATTCTGTAATTAAAATATACATACCTCTCATTTAGTTTTAATTCCATTAATATGACATAGAAATGAATGTAGCGTTCATGCGTAAGCACGGCTTACCGTCTCCATGAACTGTGCATTTCATTTCATACCTCTAAATGATTATGTAATATTATAAATACATTTATATGCTGGATATATATGATATATATGATATCCAAATCAGGAATGTCATTCTGGATATAAAGAACCTTTGACTACACGAACAACATGTAATTGTAAAAAGTCTACTTTCGACTTAAGGACCAAATATCAAAAAAACAAACATTATTAACGTAAATGATTACATAATGTTTATAACATGGAAATAAGTGATATAAAAGGAATAATGAACTTGAAAAAGGTTTTTATGAAAATAAAAATTAACTCAAGTTTATTATTCAGGACGTTAAAGAACGATCGAGTCAAGTCGGACCCGAGGTAAGGGACTTCCTCTCAATCTCCTTTCATTGAGGCATATTTCGTTTTATACACAACAATCTTTTATACGGTGTATAAACCCCTTTGACTGTTACTTTTATACAAAAGGAATCTTTTTCTATGAAGCATTTTACAAAAATACATAAAGGAATGTTTCTTTTAACGTACGCGGTGACAAAGACCTTTTCTGCCGCCGCGTGTATTATTTGGTCTTTGGCTTCCTCAACAAGCCGTAATGTTTTTAAAATAAAATAAATACCATATACTCTTTTATGTATTTTGGTATTGAAAATGGTTTTGATAAAGGATTCTATTATTTCAATATATTTAAATGATATATTGTGATTGAAATTTGGAAATGATATCATACCTTTATATTGGTTTTATGTTTTATGATTTTATATTGGTACTTGGACATTTTACAGGTGGTTACGTGAAAAACCATATGACGGGTGGTGTCATGTATACCAGGATGGGTGGTTACGTTATAACCTCCAATGCATTGGGTATGGAAGTCGGCCGTATAGCTATTCCATTAAATATGTATGGAAGTTGGCCGAATGGCTATTCCATTAAGTGATATGTGTGGAAGTCGACCGTATGGTTATTCCACTTAAGTATGTTTATGTCCCAAGTAAGATTTATATGTTATGTGATCTTTATATGGGATTTATGTTAATCCATTTGTTACAAAAGGGTAAGTAATGATATTTTATTCAGTGAAGAGTTTTTACTACATCATAAAGGTGAAAGGTATTACTTTGATAAAGTATACATGGTTTGCTTTTTGTATTGATAAACTAACAATTTTTATTCTTTGTGTATCCCTTACTGAGCTTTTTATGCTCACCCCATGTTTCCTTGAAATGGTTTTCACAGGACTTGATGTGGAATAGGGTCAAGGATGGGATCAAAGGAATGTCATGCTATATAAAACATGGAACTAGACATGTTTCTTTTTAAGAGTTTTTTTATTATATAGAAACTTTGTATAAGTTTCTACTTTGTAACCTTTTGAGATGTAATATTTATGTTCGAATTCTCTAAAACTCTAAACTTGAAAATATCCTCAATGTGAATTATTCATTTAATTCAATATTAAGTAAGGTTTATGGCCGAGTCCTTATAGTGTGCATGTTTCTTACTTTTACTAACATGTAATGTTGATTGATGTGGATAGTGATAGGAGGGATATACCATGGGTTATGCTTTTTCACCTAGGAGAACCCTTAGGTAATGCCATATACTATTTAGGGTCTATATAGAACTAAAATATTCATACATTCTAATAATACCTTTATACTTATGAAGATTCTACCTAAAAGAATACTGATGGTACCACCCTCTGATGTGAACTAGGATACTCCCTCTAGGGAGAATCCCATTATTCCAACACCTGTTATACAATAGGAAATATAAAATAACCTTCATATACACACTCCAGTGGTGTCAGTTGTAGGATCAAATAAAATGGTAGTCCTCTTACTTGTTCCTTTCAAGGGAGGATGGGAATGGAGGTCCATGTGATACTATTCTTGAGAAATCCATATCTAGTAAACATCATGAATTTAGGACCATTTTGGTATAAAAAATGTATAGGACAAGATAGATACCCTGAAAAATTCCTTTTACCTCATTGAGATGCATGAGGATATTATGTTACTGCTGGGGGGGGCTCATGCCATTGGGACCTGTTAGATGATAGTGAGGAATGATGGGACTGGATAGAATATGTGCAGGTATCACCTGGGAGGCCTTCAAGGACATATTCATTAGGTAAATATTTCCCAATACACTAATCCTAGAATATGTGCAGGATTTTATGGATCTACAGTAAGGGGCCTTAATGATATATTTATACTCTGCTCGTTTAACTGAATTGTTTCAATTTTCTTCTCTCCTAGCCTAAAATGTATACCAAAATTCCTAGATGATCAATATTGGTCTATATATCAATATCATGTTAAAGATTGAAAATTTAAACATAATTACTTACACAAAGGTTTTCCATGTTGGAATTATTATTAAGAATCATCTAGATGAATATTGAGCAGTTGGTCTTCTCCCATCATTTTTTACTCCAGCAGGTGAACCTCAAATTATTATGCTAATTATATCTTTTAGTATTAGGAAGATGAATATTGGGGATGTGATATAGATTTGTGGTAACCATGTTGAGAATTGTATATCTTCTTCATCTCCCTCAAGAGGGTTTCCCTAATTAAATAACTATGGGATGGTCAAAGGTTATTAGAAATTCTACACAACAACTCAATGAATGTATTAGTAGTGTGGTAAGATTTTTCACCTCTAGTAATTATGATTTAGAGCCTTGATTGCAAGTTTCTATATGGGTAAATTATATAATAAAGATAATTCCCAAGTATTTATCCATGTTCCTATGTACTAATCAAAGATAATGATGTATTAGGTTAATAATATACCATAGTTTTAGGTCCATGGATCTGAGGCTGGACAAGTTTATAAAATTTATTAGACTATATTTGATAGTGGTAAAGGCACCTATACTCTTTGGGGTAAAATCCTAACCACTTCTCTATTTTTCACTTCTTTATTTGATATATTTTGTTCCCCTTAATTTATATTTTCACATGTTGTTATTTGACTTGACATACTTTTTATCATATTTTCAATGCCTGATTCCCTGATACACTATTGGAAATGAAATTAGATCGTCATCAGTGATTCAAATAGTGGAATGTATTAATTTATATTTATAAACATCCATGTGAATGTATGAATCTATATATGAAGATCAATAATGTGATTGTAGGAATGGAAAAGTTGACTTGATTTTATGCTCACATTTACTTCTATCCGAGGAGGGTATCGTTTACTTATCTAAAGGGATATAATTTCTTGATGGATATTGAGTGAGGGTTGAGTGTATTATAGGGGGTATATGTCTTATCTATATAGGAATGATTTTAGAATATATTTAAGGATAATATGTTTCAATAGGTTCTATAGTATTTTCTCATTTTTCCTCTAGTTGCGGATCTCTATCATGACGTCTTCACAAATGACTTCACTATGTTTCCACTAAATAGAAGTGTTGGGTTTAAGTTAGAACACATTCCAAGTGCACACACAATTTTGATACCCCCTTATCGTATGGAAGCAAAAGAGTTAAAGGCAATCAAGGTTCATCATGGTGAAATTGAATAGAAGGGATTTATCTAGATGAATGATTCAACAAGGGGTGAACTTGTTTTGTTCTCTAAGAATGAATATGTTTATGTTTGACTCTATGAAGAATATCTGAATATGAGTTAGGCAGTTTTCAATAATAAGAATACATTATACAAGATAAAGGGTATTTTTTGATCATTTTAGGGAACCTAGTTGTTATCTATGATTGGACATTGATTGGGATATCATGAGTTATAGGTTAGAGAAGTGCATATCTCAAAGATTTATCTCTAGAGCATGTATGGGATATATGAGTACTTTGAAATGATGTTCGGACTAATGTATTTTAGATGCAATTACGGAACTCATAAAGAATATATTATACCAATATCTTCATTCATTCATTATAGTGATCATTGAATCCATCATCATATACTCTCCAACCCCAGAGCCACATTCTAGACATCACAAGAAATTTGTGAGTACAATTTGAGCACATTGAATTTAAGTGAAGCTATAAAGTGTACCTTTTGTATTAAACATTGAAATTAATTGGTAATGTGGAGTATATAAATTATTTTAGATAATGTTTAGGTAGTGATTTTATTAACATGTCCTCATAATGTGTTGAATATTATATGTTTTATAGGTTTATCTGGATACCTCCAATATTTTATCCAAATGATTTTCCATTTAGTAGCACTAATTACTTTACTGAAAAAGAAGGGTGTGTTTTTTTGTGGTAATCCAAGTGTATAAAGTATTTTATTAAGCTGAAGTGGATGTTGAATATACCTCCTTTGTTTTTTCTCCCTGATCTTGGGATTGGAAATTGTGTATACTGTGTTTCATCAAGTGTATGCTTAGGTGGAAGTATTAATGTAGAGGGCTAGGGTAGTGGCTTATGGGTCACTTTAGTTTTGACCCCATTAGAAGAATGAACAAACCCATGACATGTTTCTAGAATATTTGGTCCATTAATTAATTTTTTGGAGACAATATCTATTTTCTGAGTGGTTTTTGGTCTACCTATAAAACAATGGAACCCAATATATCATCACAAATCCAGACCAATTTTTTTTATAGGAATACATTTAAGTATATGTAGAAGTTCAGCATTGAGATTTCCTATGAACCAGGTAATGATATTATTTTTCATGAACCAACTGAAATAACCTAGTACACTGATACCCAATATGGACTTGAAATGACCCAAAGGGAATTTGTAATCCCCATGGGTTACTTAATGGATAGCACCATGGAATCAGAAAATATCAACTGAGATTTGTTTTTCCTCGTGATAAAAAATTCTAGATAAAAAACATAAAATAAATCAATGAATTGTAAGTATTATGAACACTCTTCAAGGGGACAAGTAACACAAGGATATAGATTAATATCCCAAAGAAAAACATCATCATAAATAAAGAACAACATCTATCTAGGTGAAAATATAGAATTTCCTTTTAAATAATGGATCACAACTCCACGGGCATGCATCATCACAAAATGTACCATGAATTAAGTGAACCATCGACCTCAAAGTGGTGATTTCACTTTTCATGGACCTGTAATAACATAATCTATGATTTATCAGGGGAAAATGTACATTATTAAATAAATTCCGAGTAGGACTTCCATATATCTTCCATATGTTGATCCAAAAAAAGAAAACCATTTATAATAAAATTTGATGAATGAAATGGTGTAACATCCCATGATGTTTCGAAATATATTCTTTAAAGATAATTTATATCCATTAATAGATAGGTTTACAAGAAATATATAGTTTATCTTTCATCACATAAATCTCCATGTTTAGATTTCATTATAAACAACATTTAGTTTCTTTGATATCTTGTGTACATTCGAGACTATGATTTACCAAAGAATAATATAATATTAATAATATTATTTAATATGGTAGTTATCTACTAGCTGTTATATTGGAGGGTATGAATAGGACTAACTATAGTATGTTTTCACAAGTTAATAAAATATTTTGATATTCATAAAATTTGTTTTATATGCATAAAAAAGAATAAATTCAATTTTTTGCATCAAAATTATTATTTTTCAATTATGATTATTTTCTAACTTTCAATGGAAGAAATTTTTTAAAAATAAATTTTTAAATATTCAAAAAATTTATAGGAAAAAAATTTATTTTTTTAAATCAGAATATAAAAAATTACTTTTGGTGAATTTTTGTTAATTTTTAAAATCTTTCATATTCTGATGAACAGTGAAAAATACTGGATTTTAATTGAAAATTAAATTTTCATATAAATAATTTATAAGGATAAATTATATTTTAAAATTGTTTTAAAATATATTAGATAAATTATACAAATATTAATTAAATTTAGTTCATTGTATTTATGTATTTTGTAAATTTAGATATAAAAACTTAGTGAACTGTTAAACATTTTCACTTTAAAAACCTGCTTTATTGTCACATATGTATGATTAACATTAAAAATAATTTTCCAACATCATTTATTTTAATTCGAAAAAAATTATATATGTATTTTATATCAAAATAATAGTAACATTATAATTTGTATAAATGATCTCCCAACATCCCTACTCTAATCCTAGAATCCTTAATTTTTGTAGAAATAAATCCAAGGAAGTCCTTTGGTGGATGCCAAAATGAATTACAACAAAAAGTGGTTACAAACTTTAACGAGCACTTTTGTTTCATTTATTTCTCCATCCATTAAATATTTTATATCTTGACTATATAATAACCTCAGTATCATGAATATACTAATATATTTTTATGTTAATATTTCTACCTAAACCTATACACACATCCATCAAATGGAAGATGCAATCATCATTCACGTGTACAACGTACTGCCTCCTCATGAACCGGTGTCATTCATTATTCCACTAACACCTTTCAAGGTTGTTAATAATGATGGAATTAATTTATTTATTTGATATGAATGATATTTATAATTTCTTTATGATATTATAAATATTATATATTCTTCTATTTTTTTGTAATACAATAACATAATTTGTGGACTTGTGGAATACCTCCTCCTCCAAGCGATGTGATTCATTCACAATTTACATAGAATGTTTGAAAGATGAATTTAATAAAAATATATGATACAGATGAAATATTTATGATATTAATGACATATTTATATATCGCAATATATAAAATATCATTTTCTTCTTTCTATTTAAAATACTAATAATGTAATAATGTCTTTCATGAACGTGTGGAATAGCACCTCTTCTATGTGATGTGATTTGCCATTTTTTATCACCACATAAAAATAATGATATATATAAGTATATATAATTATATAATTTGTTATTTATGATATAATGGTAATTTTTAAATGATAATCATTAGTTACCTTCTTTATATAATTATCAATCAAAAATAGAAATGTTACTCAAGTGTGCATATGACCTACCATCTCCAGAACTGTAATGTTTGTTCATTTTTCATAAATAACATTCCTCATTGATTTTAAAAGTACTTTTTATGAAATAATTTTATAGTTATTTCATGTTTAATATTCTATATATGGTTAAATAATGACCTCATTGACCATTGTTGACCTATCAAAGTCAGTTATGTCACATAATCAGAATATAGTAAAAACATCTGACTTAGACATTATCGATTCAGTAAATTTATTCAACTTGATTACATGTAAAATAAATTTAATAATAATTAGGTATAAGATTTTTATGTGTTTAAATAATTAAAATGTGTTTATTATTCAGGAATATTGATGGAAATCATGACAAAACAGTCTTAAGGAAATGGATTTTCATATCTTTTTGTTACATCTACGAGAGAAATTTCATATTCACCAATTACATTTTTTTATAGGTTTATCAAGTTAAATTTTGATATATTATACCATGAATTATTCTATATTAATGTTATTTTAATTTTTAATTAGATGATTATTACTTTTTAGGTTTTTAATTAATTTGTTACCATATTTTTAAGGTCATTTCAAGTCTCACATTTATTTTTATGGGACTTATGCTATATTCACCACTTATTTTTATTATGTTGTGTATATAATTCCCATGAATGTATTATATGATTAACATATTTTAATCTATAAGAATTTAAATATCTAGTTGATGATCTTTATTTTTTGGAGTTTACATTTTCAAAGTAACCAAAGCGATAATGGAATTTTTGTCAAACATTTTATTCTTTATTCATTTGTCATGCTATAAAACTATTTTATTTTATGAGGTTTATATAATGTTCACTTAAAATTTTCTAAAATGACTCATTTTATTATTTTGATAATTAAATTTTCATTTTAATTTCATTTTTATCTTAATTATGATTCAAATGTTTCAAATTTGTATGATACACTTTGAATGTTTACGAATTAGCTTCCTCAAAAATTAATTAAATGATTTTTTATGGGAATTTAACAACATCAATTTAAACAACCCTTGTTGCTAATTATCCTTCCCCGAGGATATTTTTTGTTAATAAACGTTTCTTTTTTTATTTGGATGGATTATGATTTTTTCAAGGATAATATTAACAAACATGTTACTATTCAATGAGTTAATATTATTTCAACATTATTTTTTATGGAACCCATTTATTTTTCATGAGGTAATCAGGTTTCAATAATATTTTTCTAGAATCCTTTTTTTGTATATAGTTTAATCATGTTTCAAAGTGTTTTCCGGTGTAAAACACACAAGAGGGAGGTGAATTGAGTTCGTATTAAAATTTCTATTTAAAAACTTATTTGAAAACCCCTAATTTAAAATCAAAACATGCTAATTAATCAATATATAAAATTTATATTAGTTAAATGTTCCATTAATTTCTCAAAAGATTGATTAATTCTCAATTATATAAATTTTCTGAATTTATGAAACGTTTTAGATAATGTAACTAATCCAAAATAGTTATAAATAAAATAAAAGATCAACTATCAAAGTAAAACATAATTTGATAAAATTTGAGAAAAAATGGAGAAAGAGTAAATTTGAAAACACATCAGAATAAACAAGAGGTTTAGTCTTAATTTGAGACTTAATCCTCTCCTTTTGGGGATCACATTCCACCAAGAAGTTTATATAGATAAATTTGATCCACACCTTGGATCTATGTTTCCACAATGGTATACAAGCATGTTCAGGTCACAAGACCTCTACCATAGTTTTACAAGGGATAAATTGGTTAGGTCACACAAGGTCCTCTACCATAGTTCTACGAGGGATAAAACAGGTATAAAAGAATGAGTGGGTGAGGATATCGTGTATCTTCTAGTTTGAAACAGTTGAAAATTTTATTTATACTACATACACACACACACACACACACTACTCAAGAAGTAATAAAAATGAACACAACAGATTATAAAATATGAGATAAGGTATAAAATGATCTAGGTGTTGTGAAAAGAAGCTCTAGACTCTTTAAATATAAAATATGTGAAGTTCTAGTCCTCTTATAGAAACAATATCCCAAAAATAGAGTATCATTGAAGCTCTATGTTCTAGTTTCTATGAAGATGATATATCCTTGAAGGTTGTCCTCTCAAGTTCTTGTTTTCTTAGAGGAATATTTTTGATTTGATACATAGTAATCCTCTATTAGTTCATATCAAGAATGAGAGTTATTCATGTTTTCTTTTTCTTGGTCTCATATATCTACTGGTATACAATTTTTATTCTATCATATATACTTCTTGTGTTCCAAATGTTTCATTTTTATTTCTAGTGTCTTTTATTTTATGACAAGGAGAAGGTGGTCATACCTCCTACCATGTAATATCTACTAGCATAGTCATTAATTTTGTCTAGAAAATCATTAATTTAATTGGTAGAATTAAACCACTCAAATATTGCCATTTTTAATAATTTTGAATTATAGAAATTTTAAACAGTCAGTCGGTGAGTCCTTCTACTAGTGAATCCTAATATTGATGAGTCATACTGTAAGTAGATCCATGAGTTAGTGAATCCTTCTATCGCTGAATCATTTGAACTGTTGGTGTGTCATTTGGTCTATCGGTTAGTCATTTGAACTATTAATGAGCAATTGGAACTGTTCGTGGTTCATTTGAATTTCCAATATCTCAGACCTAACTGTCGGTGAGTCAATCGGTCTGTTGGGGACTCGTTTGTTCTTTCTGTGAATTAGAGTATCGGTGAATTATTTGTTTTTTTGGTGTAATTAACTCATAATTATCCATTTTTTGTATTTAAATATCTTATAACATAAACATCAATAGAATATGTCATAGTTATAAATGATCATAGATAATAAAAATTAATCATATTAAAATTTAACTAAACATGATTTTATATAAATAATAAACACGAGGGAACATGAATGGATATGCTTTGACATGAGTTTTTATTATTAAAACAAAATAGGAGAAAAAAATCACCCCATTTTATTATCATAAATAATGGCATTATAAATTACAATCAGTTGACGATTAATACATAATTCTACATACTACCTCCTCCTTCATAATTTTACTTAAAATAGGTAAAGTAATTTAATTAATAGTAAAGCCTCGTCTTTATCCCCATTATGTATATGAGGTCAAAAAAATTAATAAATCCTTTTCTTTCTCCCCCATTTTGTATTATCAAAAATAGTAAAGAGAGTAAGGGAAAAGAGAATAACATAAAGAGAGATGTGAAAGGAAAATGAAAATCATAATCTCAGTAAAAAAAAGTTAATAGGAATATAAAAATGTTACAAAAACTCATCCCTAACAAAAATAGTTTCAAACTACTTCTTGGAATCCATTTTTTCCTTTTATTTTTCAGAAGGATCAATGGTAGGACAATTAGATGAAGATGTAGTGGTTGGAGGCTCAGAGTGAATTTGAAGTGGAGGAAGAGGTCGTACTTAAAGACTACAGGGTGGAAGTCTGGGTCTGGATGAATCATGTGGTTTGGGATTCTCTTTGATGACTAGAATGATCTAGATTAGAGCTTGAGCAATAGAAATGGACTGTGCCTGAGGAATCACTGGTGTAGTTGGAGATAAAGTCGGTCTGAAAGGTGCATCAACAAGAACAACTGTTTCTATTCTCTAAACATGAAAATATGGCTTCAAGAGATTATTGAAATACTTGATAATCTCACCCACCATATTCTATGGCCTTCCCAAATCATTCTCAGTCTCAATAAACTTTTACAAAGTAGGTGTTAAGACCTTTAATTTCCTAATATCTTCCTTAAAATCCTTAGTAACTAGAGGCCACTTCAGATTCTCCTCAAAATATTTAAAGTGACTTTTATACTATTTTTTGGTATAAATCCTCTTAAAATATGGAATCTAATTTTTGTGTGATCTAAGAATTTTCATCTTCAACATACTTGGAGTATAACAAGACCAAAACATGAACATGTTCACTATTTTCCATAAGCTTTTCAAGTGTATCCTAATCTATTCCACCCAATATAGCTTTCAACTCTACTCTAATTACATGTCTAACTACTTCACTGTCTAAAGACTAAGATGTCAGTGTATAATTAGAAGGGGATGAAGTAAATGAGGTGAGATAATTAAGACTTATGATAATAGTTTCTAAAGATCCTTTAAATTCATTTGTCAGTAGATTGATAGCATAAACAAGTCCATACATTTCATTTTCAACTTTTGTGTTTCTCTTAGAATATTTATTCAACCACCAAAGTCATTCTAGTTTCAACCTGAGATATAACATTTTCTTAGAGCATATTGGAATCTACCTCACTTGAACTGACACCCTGGACTAGGCTAGGAGTAGCTTTCCTATACAGCTTCATCTCTTCTATCAAAGAAATTAGATTCTTCACTTATCACTCAACTATTTGATTTCAATTCTTGCTTCTTAAATCTCATTGAGCATCTGACGTTGAGCTGAAACTCTAACTAAGGAAAATACTTCTTCCATAAACCTTTCAAAATATACCTTAGTTACATGGTCACTTTGAGGAGTCTGATCCACTTATTGTCGTGTAATAGGCACAAATACCTTATCATATAAATCTGTACAGTATCATTCAAGATATACATAACCATTATTCCATTAACATTCATACATAATATGAGCATCTAAAGGGTTGATTGTATCAAGGCTCACTATTCCAGCTTTATGATCCCCCTCAACTTGATATCTCTTCACTAGATTCTCATTTCTCAATGTGATCTCTCCTTATATGAGACCACCTCAATTGGAGTTATCCTTAAGCATAAACCAATTGGAATTAAGAGTTTGTCTGATCTCGCATTACATTAGAAACATGAACTATTTGTTCAAATTATCTATTAGTAGATTCTACCTTACCAAGAGGCTCTACATTTTTTCATTGTTCCATAAGAATACCCAGTTCTATGATTTCATCTTGATCACCACCAGGATAATCAAATCTATTTTCACTTCCACTTCCTTTAATATTATCATCATATCTATGCTCAAATACATCTCTTTGACAGTCACTTATTTAAAATTTTCATCTTCCTCACAACCATAACCACTGCCATTTTCCTCCTCTTATTATTTTTCTACTTCTTCATCCTCACCATAATCCTCATTCGATCCACTTGACTTTCTCATGTACTCGTTACCAGCAGATTCAAATGTTTCCTCTTCATCATAATCACTAAGAATCATTTCTTTTGTTGGAGGGGATAAATGTGGACTAGTTGGACCAAATGATATTCCCCTTGGAACTTCTCTAGTATCATGGTCACTCCTATCATCTATAGGAGACCCTTATTCTCTAGTATGTGTAACTCCCACTTCTTCAGAGTAAACAAAATCATACTATAGTCCTAGACCAGGATCAGATACATCTCTTGGCTGAGATGGATGGTCAACATGATTGAGATTTTTTTAGAGCTTCCCTACATCTCCAACCCATTCCCTGTTCTAGGGATTTTAATGATTTTTAATTCACTTTTATATAACCTTATTCAAAAAGATTCCACTGTATGTAGACACAATTTCTTCATTTTCACCTACACATCCTTTCTCTATTAGCATAGAAAATATCATCCTTGGATAGAACAAGGAATTTTTTATAGTATGGATTTATCAACTCACAGATGTGCACCATCAAGTATCTCCACAGGTTCACTGTGAACCTTTTCTTCATTAAGTATTTCAAGTACACATCTTGGTACTTCAAATATACAATGTCACATTTTCTAGGACATATCCAGTGGTTAATATACAAGAACAGAATTCTACTCTCACCAACCAATTATACAGAAATCATATTTTTGTGCATCAAATTACCAGACAGCTCACATAGAGTTGTCTTATACCAAATCATGTCAGTGGTAGGTGGATCACATCCTTGGTAGTCATCAAAGAATCCATCATGTGTAAATTTTAGTAATTCTTCCCAATTCCTTGTAGAAAAATAAATTATCTTTCCATTCACCATTGATTTGATCCAAAAATCTTCTAATCCTTCCAAAATAAGCTCAACATGCATGTAAAACTTATGCACAAGCTTAGGATAATATGGCATTTCACTATCTAAAAACCAATCCAGCCAATATGGGGGTTGAAACACCTTTAAAAAGATAATTACTTTCTAATATCCAATCTTGGAAAACATCCTTCTCAAGTGTTACTACTTGATTCACTAGATCGTGATTGAGAGTCTTGGTCTTGATCGATTCTCCCTTATTCTTCTTATAAGGTTTCAAATCCTCTCCAGATACATATTCAAGACCACGCTTCACTCCCACCATTGTAGATGTTTTGGTTGAATTTTGGAAGGTGAAATGTCAGAGGGTAAATAGAGAAAGGTAGAAGTGTGTGTATTAAGGTTTGAGAGTAATAAATAGAATGGATCGGCTCAAATTTACCACATAGTGATGTAGAGATTGTAAATCAGTAAACCCTGTATAATTAAAATAGAAAAAGTAAAAATTCATCATTTTGGTTTAAATACATACAGACAATGGGTTCTATTAGTGTTTGGATAGTCTCAGTGTATGCATGGCATTGTCAGTATCACACTATTAGTATTGGCATGACAAAGGTGTCAGTGTGACAACTGTGTTGGTGTCAGCATGACATTGTTTGTGAGACACTATCGACGTCAGCATGAAATTATTTATTTATCCAGATGGTGTGAAAAACACACTCAGTTTTATCAAAGTATTATCTACATTATTTCTTTACAAATTAATCATTCCCAACTCATGTCTGATGCAATTCATTCTTTCAGTGTTCAATGGATTAGTTAATATGTCATCAAGCTGATGTGTAGTGCCAATAAACTCATGTGTTATGTCACCTTTTTGATAATGATCTCTCAAAAGTAATGTATTAAATCAATATTATTTCTACTAGAATGAAAAATAGGATTCTAATATATGTTAATGGAAATTTTATTATAACAAATTATAGGGACATATCTAAACTGATATCCATAATCTAGAAATGTGGGTTTTATCCACAAAATATGAACAAAAACTACCAGAAGCAATGTATTCAACTTCAGCAGTACATACTGCAACAAAATTTTGGATCTTACTACACCATGACACTAGATACTTTCCCAAAAAGTGTCATGTTCATGAGGTTCTCCTTCAATCTATCTTACAATCACTAAAATTAGAACCAGAATAACTAACTAAATCAAAAAAATTTCATCTAGGATAGAATAATCCTAAATTGGTAGTATACACGAGGTATTTGAAAATTATTTTAATAGTAGTTAGATGATAAATTTTTATATTATCTTGAAAACAAGCACAAATATATACACTCAACATAATGTTAGGACTACTAGTATTCAGGTAGGGCTGACTCCTAATCAGTCCTATGTAAGTGGTTTGATCAATAGATATGCCATATTCATCAAGATTCAATTTACAAGTGGTACTCATTGGAGTGTCACTACATTTTTTACTATCAAAGACAAACCATTTTAAATGATATTTAATATATTTACTTTGAATTAAAATAATACAATCTTCATTTTAAAAAAAATTAAAATCCATTAAAATTTTTAATTATTCCATTAAACTCATTTCAAATTCAGTTTTCATAATCTTTGATGAATAAAAACATAACATATTTTCTTACGATCCAAAAATAATATCATATAAATAAATTTTAACTACTAAAACATCTTTATATATTCGTTTTATAAAAAGAGTATGATCATTTATACCATATGAAAAACCTTTTGAAATAAGAAATGTACTTAGCCTCTCATACCAATCTCTTGGAGCTTGTTTTAAGCCACATACAACATTTTTTCATTTAAAAACATGATTTGGAAAATAAGGGTTTGTAAAACCTGGGGTTTTTTTAACAAAAACATATTCAACTATATATCCATTTAGTAAAACACTCTTAACATACATTTGATATAGTTATAAATTTAGATGTTCTACAGATGAAAGAAAGATTCTAATGGATTCAAGTCTAGAAACAGGTGAAATAGTTTCTCCACAGTCAATCCCTTCTTCTTTATTATAACCTAATGAAACCAATATAGCTCTTTTTCATACAATATTACTAGATTTATCTACTTTGTTTCTAAATAACCATTTAGTGCCTATGTTAAACATTTCTTTGGGATTACCCACTAGTTTCCATATATTTTATCTTTAAAACTTATTAAATTGTTCTTAAATATCTATCTCCCGAAATTCATCACTAATTGAATCATTTATGTTCTTAGGATCAAGCTATGAAAAAAACACTTGATGTTCAACCTGGTTCATAAGACAATCTCTAGTCTATGTTCCTTTATCTAGTTCTCCAACTATAGAAACTAGTGTATCATTCCTGAGGGTTCTAACAGATCTAGAAAAAGAAGGTCTAGTAATTTCATCTTCTTCTATAGGTTCAGGTTCACCCTGATAAAGAATCTAAAGAATTTACAAAACTAGAAGATTTAACAGTTTTTTTATGTCCATATTTGACAGATCATCCTCAATATTTTCTAAAGAGTTCATAGATTCAAGGGGTTATATTTCATCAAATTTGACATGTAAATATTCTTATACACATTTAGTACTTTTATTAAAGACTATATAGGATTTACTATAGATTTAGTAACCTTGGAAAATTACTTCTTAATTCTTAGAGGCATATTTGTTTTGAGATTATAATTTCCATTATGTATATAGACATTGAGACAAAAAACTATGAAATAACTAACTTTGGGATTTAAATTGTTCCACAACTAATTGGGAGTTTTCTTAAGGATTGTTCTAATCAGGACTTTGTTAATAATATAGGAAGCTATATTGACATATTCTGCATAAAATTAAATGGGTAGGGCATATTCATTATGCCTTTTTCTAGATATTTATTGTAAGATTATGTTTCTTGTTTCTAGAACACCATTTTTTGGTCGTCCTAGGAGAAGAGAATTTATTACTATAGCCATTTTGTGAGAAAAAAGATTCAAACTCTTGGTTTTCTAAATAAAATCCATGTTCACATCCAAAGACTTAATTCTAAGCCACTTAGTTTTTACACTATTTTATCATACTTAATATAATGAGGACAAGCATCACTTTGTTGATCTTAGAAAAATGTACATGTATATCTAGAATATTTATCTACTAGAACATAGATATAGTGCATCCCACATAGACATGAAACTCTAAATGGTCCAAACAAATCCATGTGAACCAACTCAAGTTGTTGAGAAGTTTAAACTTCATTATTTGGTTTGAAAGATATTTTATGATGTTTACTTTTTTACATGGATTATAAAATTTTTCATTTTGAAACTCAACCTTTGGTTGATCCTTGACTAAACCTTTTCTAGTATGATTTCGAAGGGAAAAAATATTACAATGTCCTAATCTCATATTCCAAATCCTAGACCCCTTATAAAATAAAATTAAGAATGAAATATATTGAGAAACTAACTAATCTATGTTTATAGAAAAAAAAAATTCATTTATAAAAGCATTAAATACAAACTACTTTTTAGAATTAAATACATTGAATGTATCAATTTCAAATTTAACTTTGAAACTTCATCCCACAACAGAGAGATACTAAGAAGGTTGTACATCAATCCGTCAACAAAAGAAAATTTTGAAATTAAAACTAAGTAAGTGTTACCAATCTGGATAAGGGTAATGATTTTTTCTTTTTTATTGTCACCAATGGTGACATGCCCACCATCACTCTTTATCATATTCTTGAAGCATTAATAATCTCCTATCACATGTCTTGAACATACACTATCCAAGTACTATAAGAATCTACATGAGCTCTTAAAATATATTTACAAAAAAAAATCAAACATGAGAAGATTTTGGTTCCCAAATTTGTTTGGGTCTAGTAAGATTAGTAATAAGAGCATTGGTAACCCAGATTTGCTTCATGGGTTTTCTATACATGTTTTATAAAGTATTATATAAATAATCATTATTTGGTCCAGAAAATCCAGAAGAAGTAAATTACTTCTCAATTGTAGAACTAGAATTATATTTTTTTAGTTCTGAGCATGAAAATAGATTTTCTATATTTTGATACAAAATCATTTTTTTATGTTCCTCTGTCCACGTTTTTATCATATACTAGTAGTATACCTTGGATATACTTGTTTACAAATGATTTGTGTAAGATTATTTTTACCATTTTCAAATATCTTTATGTCATTTTTCAATTTCTTGTTTGATAACAGAATATTTTTTATTTAATAATTTGAGAATTCTTTTCCTTTTTTATAGTATGCTAAAATTTAACAGTAAAGGTAAGAGAATGTTGTTTCTTTAAATATTTATAGTTATCTTGTAACACCCCAAGATTTCATAGTGTGTTATTTCTTCAAAATAACTCAATAACATGCACTACACGCAACACTGAGTTCAATCACACCATTAAAAGAGGTCATGAATAGTATTAACTACATTTTGAACTTTATATAATCCTTATAATTTTAGAATCCCTATTATGAGTTTCTTAGTCATAATGCAAGAACAGATTCATTTTCATTATTTCACTTTTATCAACTTCTAATAGTGAAACCTTTTTAAATACAATATTTTAAACTTTTTGACTAAATGGGGACATCAAAAATTTAAAATGAAACACCCCAAGCTTCCACGGTACGTTTCCCTTTGAATAATGTGATAGCGTGTGTTGTACGCAACACCGAGTTCTAACACACCATAACCAATCAAACTAGCCGTTATAAATAGTAATACCTACTTTTTGAAAATATATATATTTTATATTTCAAAATGGACATCATTTTTGGATTCGGAATATCGAATTTAGCCTAAGGTGAAATTTTGGTACTTTTCGGATAACTTTCATATTTTGATGAATAGTGAAAATTACTAAATTTTAATTAAAAACAACTTTTTTAATCAAAATAATTAATAGTGATAAATTATGAATTTCAGTGGTTTTAAAGTATATTTAGAATATATTTTTACAATTTAATATAATGTTGGTCATTAGACATAATTTTACAATTAAACCGAACATAAACAAGTGTCAATCTTTTGATAGTTATTACCTCTTAAAAACAGGCTTTTTGTTTTGACAGCGGGAATTAATTTTAAATTAATTTCTGCCACTTCTGTGATTCGAATTTAGAAAAATGGATTCCATATTTGGAATCAGGATGTTCAAATTGTGTAAATAGGTAACTTTTATTTTTAGACATTTTGAATAATTACCGCGGTAAATATTTTATTTACCATGGTTAAGGGTAAATACGGTAAATAAGGATTAAAAAATAATATTATAATAATACTAAATTACCTTAAAACGTGTCTTAACCCTATTGGTTGATACATAGTCGACCATGGGCATCTTTGGGTCTATTTTGGGACCCCATGGATCCACTTGTAAGTGATAATGACACTTTATTTTAATTAAGTCAAAATGAATACAAAAATGACACAAGCTTACATCTTTTAGAAGAACAATTTTTACATAGGGTTATACATGTTGGCATTTCGATTATAAATATTCATTAGAAAGCTAAAAAGATTTCCTACATAATGATATTTTATTTATAATTTTTAAACATTAAATAATTTATTTAATTTATGACACAATGATGATGCAGTAATTACTATAATAGTGAAAAATTAAAATAATTGATATTATAAATACCCAAATAAATATAATATGAAACTTTTAATGAATTAAACTAATTTTCTAGGATAATATGATATATTAGGATTGATTTAATTGACTTTTTTCGAAGTAATCAATCTGTTATGAGTTTCACAAAAATCAACTATTGAATAGTGTCAAAATTGACATAAAAGAGTTCTTAAAACAAATATTATATTATTAATTGATATTAAATTCCTAAAAATCTAAGGTTAGGCCAAGAGACTTATATCAGGATAGGTTCATCATTAATGGACCACTTGGGGGTCTCTTGGATGTATATAGTATGTTTATTAACCATAATATATAAAATACAAAGAGACATTGTAAAAGTGAAACTAATTAACTTAGAGTTAATACTTAAAGATAAGGTTAATATAAGTACCCAAACCTGTCTAAATTCTATTGGATGAGTTTTTTTCGACCTATCCCCACCTCAGCCTTTGAATAGTCAACTTTGGAGCCTTTAGAAACCGAATATAAATTTATTATAAATTAATATTTCTAGCTTTTCCAAAGGTGCCCCTCACCCCTCTTATAAAAGGGCACTCCTCCTTCTCATTTCTTCACACCTCTAAAGCCTTTTGGTTCGGCCAAACTCTGCCCATATACTCTCCCAACATCCCTCACTAAAACCTAGAGGCCTTAGTTTGATCAGAAAGCCAACCTAAGGAGCCCTTTTGATCAAATCAAAAGGAAGAACCCGAAGAAGAGGTAATGATTTCACCACCCTTTTCTAAATTCATTTCTTCTTCCACTTCTTCTTCCTTTGTTCTTACCATTCTGAAATAATAACTCCAGTATCTCACATATACTGTGATGTTATTATAAATATGGTACAATCATATTCAGTATTCTATCCACCCTTTGAATAACATGTCACCATACGTGCGTACGTACGGCTTACCGTCTCCACGTCGTGGTGTAATTGTTATTCAATATAATATTATTTGGATGGGTATAATAATGATGTGTAACTCATGTAAATAATAAATATAACATGTTAATGATTCTGTATATATGATATACCATCCATTTATATATTATTTTAATATCAAAAGAATGATATTGTCGCTCGTGCGTACGTACGGACTACCGTCTCCACGAACGCGATGAGATTCATTCTCCATCGTATCCATTCAAGTATAATTATCATTTGATGATTTAAAAATGATGTTTAAGGACTGTATATCATTCTGGATATGAATAAGATACAACAACCATGGCTTATGTAACAAAACATATAAAAGAAAATGAGTAAGTTAACTCCCGAAACGACGACAATTCTAAGATATTATTAACAAATCATTGTTAAAAGATCATATATGATATCATATTAATATATATGATTCTTGTATAATTTAATAACAACTCTTTCACCATTATACAGGAGGTTAACCTACCCCAACCAAGGAAAAGTACAATGTATGGGTTATTTCACAATCTCTTCATTATCCGAGGTTGTTTATATGTAATAATCTACTGGGATCTCTTTATCATCCACATCCATGTTTCTTAAAAATGTATTTCAAAACATTTTTACTATTTACAAGAATATGGGTTAAAGTCATTTATACCTTTTTTTGACTTTTTATAAGAGGTTTATAAAGGAATCTTTCCGTCGTTTTCAAAACAAGGTCCTTTTTAACCTTTTCGACAGAATTGAGGTAAGAATGTTTTTTTTTAACTTATACGGCGGGTGCGGTTATTTTACGCCGTTATAAAATCTTCAAAGCTTTCCTTACAAGCTTATAAGAATATTTTCAAAGAAAATGTTTTATTTTATATGGATCTTAAATGATTTCAAAATAAAAGGAGATATTTCTTTAAAAAGAATTTTTATTTCATCTATGTCAACATCCTTTGATGGATTTTAAGATTATTTGAAGTTGATTTATTATGATACAAAACTTCTATATTGTATTGAAGGTTTTGTGATATGTTTGACTGTGGATGTGCTATTTTTATACCATTCATAGTTTATTGTGAAAGTATTGACATTTCGTATGCTAGTTTTAATACGAATGTTTATGTTATGTTTAAACCTTTTCATATGGGAATGCATTGGACTTAATAAGTGACGGGTGGAGCCCGCTATAGCTCCTCGATGCATCGGTAGGTCTCATGAGACAAACTAGTGTCTTGGCACAAGGCCTTGAAAAAATCTTATTTGTAGTCTTGGCACGAGGCCTTGGCTATGTGGTTATGATAGTCTGGCATTATGCATTCCAACATTATGAAAGTGGTTATTGATATTGCATGTGATTATTCGATTAGTAGAATATCCATGTGAATATGTAAATGGCATTATTTCATTTTTATTTTTGCCATACTATGTTGAAGTTCAATTTTAAAAGGCTTTTGTTTTAGTAATTCATTGCCTTAAATGTTTATGCTTATTATGAATGTTCCGCTATATTGTTATCCTTACTGGGCATTTGAGCTCACCCCTTTTCTATGTTTTATTTTTCCCAGGTAGTGAAGAAGTAAATTATGAATGACTTGCAGGGATATTATGAGGGGTTAATAGTGTGGATATGAAGACTTCGTTGTTGTAGTAGTTTTTCACTTTGAAATGTAATGTAAAACTTTATGATTATATCTAGTGTTTCCAAGGCTACTAAACCAATCGGTCTTTCGAGATTTGATCTTTCTTGTGATCATGCCAATGTTACGAAGTAATGCACCGACTCTGGGCAGCTGGGGTCGGGGCGTTACAGTTGGTATCAGAGGAAGTTTAGTACAAACCTTGGAAGCTAGATTTAGATAAACTCTGATTAGAGCACATAGACCTAAGATGAACTTTGAGGATTAGTATAGAAGAACTTCCTAGAATTTTGGTATTGTAGAGACTTTGTGAGTTTTCCGAGCAATACATCCCTGTCTGGATACGAGCAGGTAGAGGCGGCTCTGGCACAGATGTACCTAGGGGTAAAACCCGAAAACACCGCTTTGAGCTAGACTCGAACGGGAACTGGTGCATGACAACGGGCCTTGCTGCACTCTTGGTTACGACACTCCCAGGGGATATGCTTAGGATAACTCTCATTTTCTTTACAAATCATTTTGAAGGGATTATGAGTATATACTTCCTCAAAAAAAACATTCTTATGATTATGGATTATATCCATAAATAGTTCAATTTATGTTAAGTGTTTTATAAGTATGGGATTATGTATTTTGATTCATAAACTGATCTAGTTTATGACATTGTTTAGAAATGGCGCCCAGTAGAAGGAATGAGAACTCCAGAAATGCACATGATCCAAAGAGAAGGAAGGATCATATCTTTCATGGTCTTAAGCTAGAATTTATAAGAGAAATAGTCTCCCATGTATTATCATCATATGAAGAAATAATATCATGTGTTGATAAAATAAGTAAAGAGTTTACTGAGTCCTATGGCTTTGAAGGGAAGCAAGAGAAGAAAAGGATGGAAGAGAGAAAAATGGATAAAGGGAAGAGGGAAAAGAAGAATTTTCCCATATGTGGTAACTGTGGAAAGAAACACCCTGGAAATTGCTTGAAAGGAATGGGAGTTTGTTATAAGTGTGGAGGAAAAGGGCACAAAGTACATGACTGCAAGGGTAAGAAAATGGTTTCAAATGTACAATGCTTCATTTACAAGGAGTTTGGACACTACGCGAACCTATGTCCCTGTCATCAGACTATGCCGCAAATGATGCTATTGGATAATAATAAAGTTATGATACTACCACAGATGAAGAGGAATGATTAGAGTTCTTATGTTGATTATGTCAATTGAGTATTGTATCAACAATGTACTTGTTATAATAATTATGGAGTATATAAGGATTGTACTGCAGTACTATTTCATTAAGGACTTGAGATTGTGTGGAACAAAAAAAAGTGACTCAATAGCATGATAAATTTTTGGAAAATATATGGTTGAGAGAAAGATAAATCATAATATAGTTCTGATACCGAGGTAGTGATTTTGGAATAATACATGATTGTTTTGGACAAATTATATTGGATATTCTTGACTACCATGGAACTGATTAATGATTTATATATTCCATCATTATTGGGGTTTAAAACATTTTTGGATTGAAGAAGTATATCCAGCATTCTATATGGAATAAATGAGCATGAATGTAACCAATAAGTATTATGATAATTTAGGATGTTTCAGTGTTTTAAAAGAATACATGATGAAGGTATTCATATGCTATTACAGGGTAAAAAAGATCTACATTAAGTTTAACTTCCTTATAAATATTGGACAGTGAGTTTGGATAGAAGTATTTTGGATAAATTCTAGTTTGAGATTAATTTTTGATTACCATAAAAGGACAACCCAGAGGTCGGGCGGCAACCCGTCGCGTCCGGCAAGGCTGCGAGACTTGAACCCGCAACCGAAGGGCGACAAGGGTGTATCACCTACCACTGGCCCATGAGATGTCCTGGATTAAATAATGTAGTTTTTATTAAAGGATCATGTAGATGAATTATAAATTCATTTATTTTGGAACCCTATACGAATAGTATAAATAGAATTTTTTTTACGAGTGAAAGATGAGTTTGTGGTAGAAATTTATTAATGGACAAAACTCTAATTATAAAGTATATCTCCATATGATCTTATCCAATCTCATAAATAAATTCCTCAACATTAGGAAAAGGAACTTAGAACAAAAATTTTGTCCTAGATGGTACCTTAAATCATCACTAATTTATGGCTTTGGGATTGTTGGCCTTTTCATAGCCATGTTCTCTACCACTCTCCATCAGATAATTGATGGTTAGATTTTTCTTCCATATCCATATTTTCCTACATGGAACCCTAGTATGTGTTATTTTCGGTAATCTTCATACTTTCGACTCTTTATTTTAAATAGAGGCCTCATTAATTCATTTTTCGATGTGGGATTTCAACTAAGATATTTTGAAACGTCAAAAATGTGTTATCCTAATACCCTATGTTTTGTTGAACCGATGGTATTTCAAATCATCATAGATTGATGAATTTAAGGACCTCAATTTTATACTTGTTTGTGATTGATGACCTCAATCACTACCTATAAATATTTACGTTTTTCCTCCAATTATATGTCTCTAATTTCCACCAATGTTCTCCTAATCGAGATCATAATTTGGTGGTGACCCTTTGATTTCTCTTTTCCTCATATTAAGACTAAATTTTAGTAACCCAATTTCCGATGTGGGTTTTCCCACAAATATATTTTCTACTTTCAACCTTTTATTTTTGAAGAACAATTTCAAATTGCGAGGACGCAATTTATTGAAGGAGGGGAGAATGTAACACCCCAAGATTTCATAGTGTGTTATTTCTTCAAAATAACTCATTAACTTGCACTACACGCAACACTGAGTTCAATCACACCATTAAAAGAGGTCATGAATAGTATTAACTACATTTTGAACTTTATATAATCCTTATAATTTTAGAATCCCTATTATGAGTTTCTTAGTCATAATGCAAGAACAGATTCATTTTCATTATTTCACTTTTATCAACTTCTAATAGTGAAACCTTTTTAAATACAATATTTTAAACTTTTTGACTAAATGGGGACATAAAAAATTTAAAATGAAACACCCCAAGCTTCCACGGTACGTTTCCCTTTGAATAATGTGATAGCGTGTGTTGTACGCAACACCGAGTTCTAACACACCATAACCAATCAAACTAGCCGTTATAAATAGTAATACCTACTTTTTGAAAATATATATATTTTATATTTCAAAATGGACATCATTTTTGGATTCGGAATATCGAATTTAGCCTAAGGTGAAATTTTGGTACTTTTCGGATAACTTTCATATTTTGATGAATAGTGAAAATTACTAAATTTTAATTAAAAACATCTTTTTTAATCAAAATAATTAATAGTGATAAATTATGAATTTCAGTGGTTTTAAAGTATATTTAGAATATGTTTTTACAATTTAATATAATGTTGGTCATTAGACATAATTTACAATTAAACCGAACATAAACAAGTGTCAATCTTTTGATAGTTATTACCTCTTAAAAACACGCTTTTTGTTTTGACAGCGGGAATTAATTTTAAATTAATTTCTGCCACTTCTGTGATTCGAATTTAGAAAAATGGATTCTATATTTGGAATCAGGATGTTCAAATTGTGTAAATAGGTAACTTTTATTTTTAGACATTTTGAATAATTACCGCGGTAAATATTTTATTTACCATGGTTAAGGGTAAATACGGTAAATAAGGGTTAAAAAATAATATTATAATAATACTAAATTACCTTAAAACGTGTCTTAACCCTATTGGTTGATACATAGTCGACCATGGGCATCTTTGGGTCTATTTTGGGACCCCATGGATCCACTTGTAAGTGATAATGACACTTTATTTTAATTAAGTCAAAATGAATACAAAAATGACAAAAGCTTACATCTTTTAGAAGAACAATTTTTACATAGGGTTATACATGTTGGATTTTCGATTATAAATATTCATTAGAAAGCTAAAAAGATTTCCTACATAATGATATTTTATTTATAATTTTTAAACATTAAATAATATATTTAATTTATGACACAATGATGATGCAGTAATTACTATAATAGTGAAAAATTAAAATAATAGATATTATAAATACCCAAATAAATATAATATGAAACTTTAAATGAATTAAACTAATTTTCTAGGATAATATGATATATTAGGATTGATTTAATTGACTTTTTTCGAAGTAATCAATCTGTTATGAGTTTCACAAAAATCAACTATTGAATAGTGTCAAAATTGACATAAAAGAGTTCTTAAAACAAATATTATATTATTAATTGATATTAAATTCCTAAAAATCTAAGGTTCGGCCAAGAGACTTATATCAGGATAGGTTCATCATTAATGGACCACTTGGGGGTCTCTTGGATGTATATAGTAAGTTTATTAACCATAATATATAAAATACAAAGAGACATTGTAAAAGTGAAACTAATTAACTTAGAGTTAATACTTAAAGATAAGGTTAATATAAGTACCCAAACCTGTCTAAATTCTATTGGATGAGTTGTTTTCGACCTATCCCCACCTCAGCCTTTGAATAGTCAACTTTGGAGCCTTTAGAAACCGAATATGAATTTATTATAAATTAATATTTCTAGCTTTTCCAAAGGTGCCCCTCACCCCTCTTATAAAAGGGCACTCCTCCTTCTCATTTCTTCACACCTCTAAAGCCTTTTGGTTCGGCCAAACTCTGCCCATATACTCTCCCAACATCCCTCACTAAAACCTAGAGGCCTTAGTTTGATCAGAAAGCCAACCTAAGGAGCCATTTTGATCAAATCAAAAGGAAGAACCCGAAGAAGAGGTAATGATTTCACCACCCTTTTCTAAGTTCATTTCTTCTTCCACTTCTTCTTACTTTGTTCTTACCATTCTGAAATAATAACTCCAGTATCTCACATATACTGTGATGTTATTATAAATATGGTACAATCATATTCAGTATTCTATCCACCCTTTGAATAACATGTCACCATACGTGCGTACGTACGGCTTACCGTCTCCACGTCGTGGTGTAATTGTTATTCAATATAATATTATTTGGATGGGTATAATAATGATGTGTAACTCATGTAAATAATAAATATAACATGTTAATGATTCTGTATATATGATATACCATCCATTTATATATTATTTTAATATCAAAAGAATGATATTGTCGCTCGTGCGTACGTACGGACTACCGTCTCCACGAACGCGATGAGATTCATTCTCCATCGTATCCATTCAAGTATAATTATCATTTGATGATTTAAAAATGATGTTTAAGGACTGTATATCATTCTGGATATGAATAAGATACAACAACCATGGCTTATGTAACAAAACATATAAAAGAAAATGAGTAAGTTAACTCCCGAAACGACGACAATTCTAAGATATTATTAACAAATCAATGTTAAAAGATCATATATGATATCATATTAATATATATGATTCTTGTATAATTTAATAACAACTCTTTCACCATTATACAGGAGGTTAACCTACCCCAACCAAGGAAAAGTACAAGGTAAGGGTTATTTCACAATCTCTTCATTATCCGAGGTTGTTTATATGTAATAATCTACTGGGATCTCTTTATCATCCACATCCATGTTTCTTAAAAATGTATTTCAAAAATTTTTTACTATTTACAAGAATATGGGTTAAAGTCATTTATACCTTTTTTTGACTTTTTATAAGAGGTTTATAAAGGAATCTTTCCGTCGTTTTCAAAACAAGGTCCTTTTTAACCTTTTCGACAGAATTGAGGTAAGAATGTTTTTTTTTAACTTATACGGCGGGTGCGGTTATTTTACGCCGTTATAAAATCTTCAAAGCTTTCCTTACAAGATTATAAGAATATTTTCAAAGAAAATGTTTTATTTTATATGGATCTTAAATGATTTCAAAATAAAAGGAGATATTTCTTTAAAAAGAATTTTTATTTCATCTATGTCAACATCCTTTGATGGATTTTAAGATTATTTGAAGTTGATTTATTATGATACAAAACTTCTATATTGTATTGAAGGTTTTGTGATATGTTTGACTGTGGATGTGCTATTTTTATACCATTCATAGTTTATTGTGAAAGTATTGACATTTCGTATGCTAGTTTTAATACGAATGTTTATGTTATGTTTAAACCTTTTCATATGGGAATGCATTGGACTTAATAAGTGACGGGTGGAGCCCGCTATAGCTCCTCGATGCATCGGTAGGTCTCATGAGACAAACTAGTGTCTTGGCACAAGGCCTTGACAAAATCTTATTTGTAGTCTTGGCACGAGGCCTTGGCTATGTGGTTATGATAGTCTGGCATTATACATTCCAACATTATGAAAGTGGTTATTGATATTGCATGTGATTATTCGATTAGTAGAATATCCATGTGAATATGTAAATGGCATTATTTCATTTTTATTTTTGCCATACTATGTTGAAGTTCAATTTTAAAAGGCTTTTGTTTTAGTAATTCATTGCCTTAAATGTTTATGCTTATTATGAATGTTCCGCTATATTGTTATCCTTACTGGGCATTTGAGCTCACCCCTTTTCTATGTTTTATTTTTCCCAGGTAGTGAAGAAGTAAATTATGAATGACTTGCAGGGATATTATGAGGGGTTAATAGTGTGGATATGAAGATTTTGTTGTTGTAGTAGTTTTTCACTTTGAAATGTAATGTAAAACTTTATGATTATATCTAGTGTTTCCAAGGCTACTAAACCAATCGGTCTTTCGAGATTTGATCTTTCTTGTGATCATGCCAATGTTACGAAGTAATGCACCGACTCTGGGCAGCTGGGGTCGGGGCGTTACATATCTTTTCATTCATTGCAAGTTTCCTGAAACATTTTACAGTACTCAAACATTTATTCATTGGTCATATTTTCATAATATCCATCATCTCCAGAATAATAAGAATTTTGTACAGGAGTCTCAAGGGTGACCTCAGATGTGTTTGTTATGTAACATGTGTTTTCTATGTCACCATTCTCATCATGTGATGATTCTAACTCACTAAAACTATCCTCAGAATCTCTCTAGGTGGCCTTAATTTCCTTCATGTATATTTCATATTTTTCCTCATATTTCTTATTATATTTTATTTTTTTTAAATAATCCTTTTCATTTCTATTTCTATTGAACTCATAAAATACTATTTAATTAGTATTGTCACTTCTTTTCTAGTCCTTTTTCTAGTCTCCCTTATTTTTTTTCCTTTGTATTTTGGTATCCTAAATAACATCTTCTTTTAATAAAATATATTAAACATTTTATCTAATTGATGCATTTCGTCATTAAAATTTTATAATTAATCTTCATTACTTGTATTTACAGAATTATTTTGTATCCTTTCCTTTTCATTATTTTTGGAAGTAGTGGTTTTAAAATCCTCTGACATTCTCTTTGGCACATCATTCTCTTCCTTGATCACTTTTAATTCTTCCTTGTACATCATAATATTACCTATAATCTCCTTTACTATAAATTTGTTGATCACACATGATTCACTTAATGAAACTAAGGTTCCTCTCCATCATTATGGTAGACATATGAGGATTCAAATGATTTTTTATTTGGTTGTAACATCCTTTCCCAGATAGATCATAGTGCTCAAAATATCATTAAACATGAGATACATGTAAAAAATAGGCTTATCAAGATTTATTTTAAAATTTATATACTTAATAGTGTATGTGTTAAGTCTCATTTCCTTAACACTAGTGTTTCATTCTTGTAAATCATCTAAAGTATCCAAAATTTAAAATGTTGTTTTACATGTAGAAAACTTCTTAAACTTTTTATCTCTAAAAGAATAAAATAAAGAATTCATATCTTTTTGGTTATTTGTATAGGAATCCTTGATTGGTGCATCCCATGTGTTTCTAATAGTAGAAAGAATCATATTTTCATATACAATTGATGACCAAAACTCAAAACTCATACTTTCTAAATGTATTTTCATCTTAATTTCCCATTGGGCATAATCGGTTCAAATAATGTAGGGAGGTAAATTAGTAGAATCTATTATCTATAATAAAACTAAATAATATATAATTAAATAACTTTTAATTCAGAACTAATAGTAATTTAGAGTTATTTGACACACAACTAAAATCACAGTTGAAAATATTTGAATAAGCTTTAAAGGATTTGAAAATAGTAGTTTAAAAACAGCCTTTGATACCAAATGTTGGTCGGAGTAAGACACTAAATAGGGTGGTGAATTGAGTTCCTATTAAAATTTCATTTAACAACATTATTTTAAAAACCGCAATTTAAAATCAAAATAGTGCAGTTAATCATGGTAAAAAATTTATAATAATCTGATTGTTTAATTAATTTCTCAAAAGATTTATTAATGCTCAGCTATAGAAATTAGAAGGATTGATATAAATTTTGAAATTAATTTACTAAACCAAAAGAGTTATGAATACTATCCAAGAGTAACTATAAAATTAAAACAAAGTTTTCTCAAATTTGTGACAAAGAAGAGAATAAATAAATTTGAAAACATATAAAAATAAACAATAGGTTCAATATCATGTTGATACTTAATCCTCTCCACTTGGTGATAAACTACCACTAAGAAGTCTATACTTGGTTATCACTTACCACCAAGAAGTTTATATTGATAAACATGACCACACCCTAGATCTTGGTTTACAAAACAGTACACAAGACTGTTCAGGTCACAAGACCTATAGCATAGTTTTACATGGGATAAAACAGCCAGGTCAAACAAGCATCTCTACCATAGTTCTACATGGGATAAAACAAGTATAAAAGAAGGACTGTGTAAGTATATATTGTATCCTCTAGTTCATAATGGGGGATGGTGTTCATTTATACTACTGACACACACACCACTCAAAATTTTATAAAAACAAACACAATAGAGTTAAAAATATTGGATAAATTTTAGAAAGCTCTAGGTTTTGTGAAATGCATCTCTGCACTATTTGGATGTAGCAGATATGAAGTTTTAGTTCTATTCTGAAAATAGCCACCAATAACAGAGTATCATTGAAGCACTATGTTTTGGTTTCCAATAATATGAGATATCCTTTAAGGTTCTCCTCTCAAGTGCTTGTTTTCTGCTAGTATGCATTTACATTTTATACACATAAATACTTCTTTAGTTAACAGAAGGAATGAGAGTTCATCATGTTCTCTTTTTCATGGTCTAGTATCTCTACTAGTATATTATTTTTATTCTACTATATATGGAGCTCGTGTGCAAAGCTTTCATTTTTATTTATAGTATCTTTTCTTGGCTGACAAGGAGCATGTGGATGTACCTCGAACCTCTTGGTGTCCACTGACATAGACATTAACGATGTTTTTAAAATGTATGAAGTTAATTAGTATCATTAAACCACTCAAATATGACCGTTAGAAATAATTTTTAATTAGAGAAATTTAATATATTCTATCAGGGAGTCATTCTATAAGTGACTCTTATCTGTCAGTCATACTATTGGTAGATCCATGCATTGGTAAAACCTTGAATAGATGACTCATTTGAACAGTTGGTGTGTCAATATTTATGATAATGATTCATTTGAACATTTATTGGGTCATTTAAACTGTTGGTGGTTCAGACCCAACTTTTGAGGAGTCATTTTTTCAATTAGTGACTTGTTTGTTTTGTCGGTGTCAATAACTCATACTTAACTAATTTTTTTGTTTGACTATATTATAACATAAAAATAAACAGAATGTGTTAAAGTTAAAATTGATCATAGATAATTATATTTAATAATATATTAACATAACTAAACATGATTTTACATATATAATAAACATGAGTGATCATGATTGGATGTGATTTGACATGATTTGTGATTATTAAAGCCAAATAGGGGCCCACACAATGGTATTTAAATTAAAACCATTTCTATTCAATGGGTTTATCAGGTTTTATATGAATAATTATTTTTTATTTTAGTTTTATGGTGGATGTGTCATATTCTTGATATTTTACATGAGAATTATATGAAATGGGTGTGTCTGATATAACTTATATAAAGGGTTGATCCCCATTACAGCTCATAGATGATCCCGATATATATTATATGAATTTTTAATCCCCATTATAGCTCATAGGAAATGGCTAATAAAGATATGGATTAAATGAAGTTTGATTCACATTATAGATCTCTGATGTGTTGGGTAAGGATAATGTTAGAATTTAGACATACTGTTATTCTAATTTAAAGAGGGTTGAAATGGTTTTTAAAGGGTATCATGAATGAAATTACCTAAGTTACCAAAAATAGTTTAAATTTATTTTTATGATTTTATATTTTTTCTCGTGATAAATATTTATATCACATGGCACATTATAATTTCTTCTATTGACTTCTTATTCTATTATGTTTTTATATTTTATGATCAATATATTGATTTGTATTAGTTCCATTTTTATTTTCTCATGAACTATGATTATGAAATCATACATTTGTTGTCTGGCAATATACATTGATAAAATTCAATTATTAATTATTTTGTTTAACCTTACCGAGAATTTTATCTCACCCCTATTATGTTTCCTTTTCACAGGTTTTAAATAAATGATGTTGAACAAGTTTTTTCTGGAATAGATTCTATATGGATTTTGATGATGTATTAATGTTATAAAGAAACATTGGTTTAAGCTTGAAAAATGATTACTTAAAATCTTTTGAATTGTCTATATAGAATCATGTCCTAATTCTATAAAAATATTAAACTAAAAGATTATCCATAATGGAGGACACCTATTTATTCATTTTGATCTTGTCATTATTTTATTAAAAAATAGTGTCATAATTATCAACATCATATCTAAATATATAATGGTATGAATTTTATCATAGGATCTGAGAGCGTAGGCTTTGGGCTGTTATAGTTGGAAACAATGTATATTTTAGATAAATTTAAAGATTATGATGTTTTTATATGATGTTTTATTATGATTTATGGATACTTTCATAGGACTATAAGTTTAAGTATGATTGCATGTTCAAATTACTAAGATAGCACACATTATGTTTTCAAGTACTAAATTTTTGGATGTTACCAATTGCCTTCTCAGAGATTTTTATTTATTAAAGTATATTTATAACATTGGTTTAAGGTGATGTATTGCTTTAGTTTTTTGGGAAATACTTTTTACAGTATTTGTAACCTTTATGGTTTATATGATCATGGATATTAAGGTAATTATGGGATCCCGTGTATTATCGTATAGATAACATGATTGAAATGTGATATGGTGATAAAGTGTCTATTGTAACTTCAAAATAAGATTTCCATATTTTAAGATTAAAATCTGGATGATATTAGACAACCCATGAGGTTAATGAACTCTTCATTTATGAGTTTGTTGAGGTTATTTAGGATATAGGGTTATGGAGATATTTTGTTTCATATTTGAGTATGACTTTTAAAGATTCACATATCATAGGAAGTTTTAATCATTTTTGAAATTAAATAATTATTTATTAAAAATTTTGTTCTTCATTAATGCCTAAAGATAGGAGGAATAAATTGAATAAAAATTTTATTATGATGTGGTCTTTTGATTCAGATTTTAGTGCTTCAGGTGTGAAAAATTCACCTTGATTACTCTTTTCATAGAGAAAAGGATGAGATAGTGGTGTAAATTTGTTAAAGGATAAAACTAACTTATCAAGTAAATATATTATATTATGATTTTATTTTATATTCTGAAATAAATCCTTTATCATTAGGAAATGGATGTTGAAATAAAATTTTAATCCTCTAATAATCAAGATGAATTATTAGGGAGAAATTCATTTTAATGGTGGTAGGATGTAAAATCATGGGATTTTACGAAATATGTTTTCTCAATTAAATTTAAATTAATTTATAGTATTCATTACATGAAATAAATAGCTTATATTTTTTCACATGTAACGCCATGATAATATTCTATCACACACAATATTGAGTTTCTTTGATAACTTGTGTGTCATGGAATACTGTGATTTAGAAAATATACTATTAATATTATTATTTAAGATGAAAGTTATTACTAAGTTGTTATATTGAAGGGTATGAATGGGAATAAATATATTATTTTTATACATTTTTATAAATTGTTTTACATTCATCCACTATGTTTTATAGGCAGAAAATTAGAATAAATTTAATTTCAAGCATAAAAAGATGTATATTTCTAAAAGTTAGTTTTTCACCATTTAATGGAAGACGTATTTCAGTTATAAATTTTTACAATTTTATAAAATTTATATGTCCAAATAACATCGTTTTTCAATGTGTAATATCGAAATTTTATATGGGATAATTTTTGGTACTTTTAGGTGATGTATCATATGTTGATGAATGGAGAAAAAATAATGGATTTTAATTAAAGAATTTTTTTTGTTTAAATAATATTTAATTATAATTTATATTTTTAATTTTGTGTAATGTTAAATTATATAAATTATAAATCTATTAATCCAATATAACTCCTTATAATTATTTTTAAATTGAATTTAAATTTAAAGGCATAATGATCTTTTGACCATTTTCATTATAAAAATCTGATTACTCACCACGCCTATGGGATTGAAATATAATTTCATTATACCAATTCTATGATTTTAATTTTTTAAAATGGGTATAAGTATTTGGAATCAGAATAATATTTATATTTGAATAATTTCAACATATTTTTTGACAAAAAATATTAGTGAGAATTTTAATATTGATTAACGTTATTAAGGTTAGAGTAGGGTTTTACTCATTACTTGCATTTTCATTAAAATTAATTTTAAAAATACATTGGACTATTATTTCATGAATTTGAAATAATATACAGAATAATTATTTTTAAATTATCCCATAAATATCTTTTTAATTATATTATTTATAGATAAATTAACTAGGTAAATAAAAATATACAAGTTACCTTAGTAAAAAATATAAAGTTAAAAATTTGTAAAAATAAAATCAAAAGAACAATATGACAAAAAATATTTTATTTTTGTGTGGTTTAATTTTTTATCAGCCATACTTCTCCTAATTCAGTTATTTTATATTTTGGATGAACATGAGGTAAGGGGGACCTCCCAATAATATATATCTTTTTGTATTTACAAGAATTCAACTCCTCCTACTCTACAAAAAAGAACCCACACTCTCCAATTATAAACATTCGTAAAGAACATTGTATCATCCATAACATTCAAAAATATGTTCCCAACAATGATCAATTTATTTTGAAATCAGTACATTGGTTATAAATAAAACCAAGGAATAATTTTGGTGCTAACCAAAAAGAGTAACCTAAAAAAGAGGAAACATTCTTCACTGATGAAATTTGATTTATTTGATTCCCCAGAGCTTTAATTATATTTACATGATGATTATATAATAACCTAAATATATTTAATACACTGAAATTTTTTTATATTTATGTTTTTACCTACACCTACACACACCTTCATCATATGAGATATGTTTTCATCATTCGTGTGTACGGTGGACTACTTCCACCACAAACTGATGTCATTCATTCTTCAATTTCCATCTCTCGAGGTTAAGAATAATTATGGAAATTTTTTCTTGAAATTATATCTATGATATTTATGAGATATTTATTTTTATGGAGCTTTTATATAACTCATTACTTAATTTTATGTTGTGGGAATACAATAACATTGTTTGTGGACATGTGGACTACTCCCTCCTCAAAGCGATGTTATTCATTTGTTATTCAAATAGAATATGTTAAGGAAGAGTTTAAAAAAGTATGATATAAATTAAATATTTATTATATTAATTAAATTGCATTATATCTTTACATATAACATATAATTTTTCCTTTCCATTTCATACAATGAAAAAGTGATAACATCGTTCCTTGATGTGTGGACTACCGCCTCCTCAAAGCAATGCGATTCTTACTTTTTCATTATCACATTACAAGAATGATGTATATAATTATATATAATTAAAAAATAATGGTATTTAAAATATAATGGTAATTTGTGAATGATAAAACCTACCTACATTCTTTTCGTAATGATCATTGAAAAATGGGAACGTTTCTTAAGAATACTTATGGCATACTGTCTCCATGATCGCAACGTTGGTTCATTTTTCAAAACCATATTTCTTATTTGATTTTGAAATTATAATTGGTGTAAACATGATATAATTATTTCTATGTAATTATTTTGGATATGTTTAATTAATTACCACATTGACCATAGTCTACCTATTAGAGTAACTTTTGACACATAAGTTGAATATGGTTAAAACATCCAACATAAAACATCATTGATTAAGTAATTGTATATAAATTGTTTATACGTGAAATAATAGTTATAATAAACTGGTAAAAGGTTATTAAGTATGTAAAATATTAATATAAGTTTATTATTCAGGAATATGGCGGGAAAGAATAAAATATTAGACTCATGTTAAAGGATTGTCATCTCACTTTTTACATAGTTGAGAAAAATGTCATATTCACCGCTTACTAATTTTTTGTGGTTTATATACTAAAATTTTGATAAATTATATCACTAATTATTTTATATTCATGTTAATTAAATGTTACATTTGATGAATATTACTTTTTGGGTATCCAATTCAAATGTTACCATAGTTGTAACGGGATTTATAGTGTCACTTTTATTTCTGTGAGGATTATGCCATATTGACCACTTATTTTTATTATGTGGTTTATATAAGTCCCATGACTTTTTTTAATTATTCATATTCTTTAATTTATTTTTAGTTTCATATCCATTTTAGGATCTCTCTTTCTTGGGGTTTATAGTTTTAAAGTTACCAATGTGGTATTGGAATTTTGTATCCCAATTTTCCATCTTTGAAAGGTTTGTTTTGTTTTACAGGTATATTATTTTTTGGTGTGTATATACTTATTATTTTACAAGTTATATCATGAATATTTTTATTATCATGATATTATAGGTTTAATTTTAATGCTATTTCTTTATGGATGATTATGATTCCCATTTTTCAAGTGGTATTTTACACTTTGAATGATTAAGGATTATTTTCCTCAATAAAGTTTTTAATGATATTTTAATGAAATTTCCAAACATAATCATCAACAACCCTTGTCAATACTTATCCTCCACATGGAATATTTTTTATTGATACAATACTTATTATTTCCTTGGATAGATTATGATTATTTTCAAGACATTGTTAAGGAATCCATTTCTTTTCAATGAGTCAATCTTGTTTCAAAGAGATTTGATATGAAACCCATTTATTTTCTATGATTCAATCATTTTTCATTGAAATTGATATGGAACCCGTTTATTTTTAAGGGTTAATAATGTGTCAAATGGATTGATATTGAACCCATTTCTTTTCAATTGGTTTATCAAGTTATAAATGAATTATGATTGTTTATATGAGTTTTATGATATGAGTGTTTTATTCTTGATGTGTTATATGAGTGTTATATGAAAAAGGTGAGTATAAGAGAGATTATATGAAGGGTTATGCCCCATTATATCTCACATTTAATCCTGCTATAGGTTTTACGAAGGGTTGGGTCCCGTTATAGCTTACATATAATTAGTTATCTAGATATTTCTTATACGAAGGGTGATCTCCATTATAGATCTTGTATTCATTGGGTGATAATAATGTTGGAAGTTTTCCATATGTTAATTCTAATTAAAATGGTTTTGAAATGGTTTTGAAAGGTTTTTAGGAATTTTATGGTCCATGTTACCAAAATGAGTTATAATTTATTGTTATGAGTTTTAAATATTTTTCTTTAGCGAGATTGATATCACATATCGCATGATTGTTGTTTCTATTGATTTTGGAATCTTCTATGTTTCCATATTTAGTAATCGTCATATTGATGAGTATGAGTTACTTTATTATTCTCTCATGTACTTTGATTATGTCATCATACCCTTATTCTATTCTTATACTCAATGATGAAATTAAATTGTTAATGTTTTTTATTACCCTTATAGAGAATTTGTGGGAACCCTTATTATGTTTTATTTTCCCTAGGTTTGAAGGAATTGATGTTTAAAGAGTTGTTTCTAGAAGAGATTTATATGGATGATGATGATTTATTAATAAGATAAGTAAAATATTGGTTAATTGGGAGAAATTCTCATTACAATTATAGTGAGTTTTTTTGTAGGTGTTTTTCCTATTTGTATAAAACTCCAAATCAAAAATTTCTTTCAGAATGTAATTGATCCATGTCTTCCATTTTAGTTTGTATGGTTTTAATAAAAAAAATGTGTTATAATTATCAGCATTGTAACTAGAAATCTAATGTTATAAATGTCGTCTTAGGATTTGGGAGTGTGGGTTTTAGACTTTTATAAAAGGCATGGTTAATCATTTAAAATTATGAATCAAATAATTCTCTCAAAACACATAGATGTAAATGGTATCAAAAAATTTCTTAAATGAATATTTCAACAAAATAATAGGGAATGAGTGAAACAATTATATAAATAGTGGATTTAAATAATAAATTCAAATAAATAACCATCATCATAATCCATTAGGTTTGTTATTTTCTATAAATAATATCCTTTAACTAACTAGTCATATAAACATGGATCATTTTCTGTTTACACTTACCTGAAACTCAGTCCATTATGATAGAATGAATCAATACTCTATAAGGGAAAAATCATGTCAAACGTTTTTTATTCAGAGTTGTCATTATCAATCCAATTTCGAGGGTGGATAGTCCAAGTGTGTTATTTCCAATCTTCCACAAACTATATAAGTTCACATAGGATTTAAATCAATCAATAATATGAACATTTGTTCAATTCAATTCAAATAATCATTCGCAAGTCAATTTTCAAAATTCCATGTTTCAATATGTTGTATCAATTTCGAAAACAAAATCATAGTTTTTTCATAAAATTCAGGATTTTTTAAACAATAATTCATTTAAATACATTTTCATCATAGATTAACATCAAACCAATCCATTAAATCTATTATCCTTTCAATATATATTTTCTGAAAATCAATCAAATCAATCAAATCCTTTAAAAAGGGTTATATTTCAAAAAACCATGCCTCGTTAAAATTAGCAATAAAATAATTGAAAATCAAAATTGAAAATAAATATTGAATAAAAGTATTATATCAAGGTTTAATGTATAGAGAATATCCTAATTGAACTACCTATCATTAATCACATGAGAAAACTATTTATCCCTCGGGTTTGGAATTTCCATCAGAGAATCGAGGGATAGGAAAACCAAAGAGGATTCCCAAGAATTACAATCCATTAAATAAATGTCTAGATCCATCATCAAAATGATGATTCATCACACTTAAAAGATGATCGAAGTTAAGAAAAATGGATTCCAAATAAAATAGATTTTACTTACTTGATGTAGATCAATGGAATCCAACAAAAAAACTATTTTAGAAGAATAGAGGTTGGAGGATCCAATTCACCTTTTGAAAGGCTCAAATGCCATAGAATTAGATTAGGTCTAAGTTGTATGTTTTTAGAAGTTATAAAGTGGGTTTGAGGATGTTAATTAATATTTTAATTAGATTAACAACATATTAGCATGTATTACTGGTTTAAGACACACTGTTTATAGTAATTGTGTGCCCTTAATAGACTTCTATAAATGGTACACTGTTCAAATGCATGGTTAGACTAATCATTAACCAACTATTAAAAACCCCACTATCCATGGCCACATGATTTAAAGGGGAGGACAAACAGTTTCTACTAACCTTGATACATCCTAAAATGTCTCAAAATATGGTCCACTATAAATTATGATGAACCTCGTAGTTTTATATAAATGTGGACCAACCATGAACTGCACCATGGAATTCCTAAGTTATATGAAGAACTCTAGAAATAACCTGAAAAAATGTGATAAAAACAAGGGGTTAGAATTACATGAATATGGGTCATGAGATATCACTCTCTACCCTCTATAAATTCTTTCCTCCCCATTAATGACTATCAATAATACCCCATACCAATGAGATGAAGCCAATGCTCACTCATCTATGCCTTACTCCCCCTTGTATCATATTAATTAGAACCACATATCCAATTCACACATACCAAGGGTATACACTTACCCTAAATGACATTATACTTAGAATAAAAAATATGAAATGGCTACTGAGTCATGGATAAATCAGGTTTTACATCAAGGCCCTATCAACTCAACACATGAGATGGGTTAGATAGGTAACTTTTGATTTGTGACACATGAAATACATTATGAATTTCAGAAAAAATGACGTAAAAATTTAAATTTAAATTCACAACACCAACCTTCTCAAAACCTCAAATGGTTATTCATATCTCAATGTATATTTACCCAACATTCCATGAAACTAGTGACCCATATGAGGCAAAAATAAGGAGAATAACATGTCACAAACTGAAAACACTAATATAAAATAATAAAGATTAGTATATGATTTATATCAACTTTATTCCATTACAATTATATGATAAATCTAATGAATCATTGATGTCGTATCCTAAAATATACTTTTCAAAAAAAGTGAATCTTATCTAATATCTGACCATAATAATGGATACTTACATGGAAATATGAATATGGCCTCAATGGGTGAAGTTCTATTTGAAGACTAGTAAATGTCCTTATAGGAAAATGCAACCATCCTGAAGTGGCTATCCAAATCGCTACTAAATAAAAAAATCAATGAATGAAGAATGTATTACAATATCTATATAGATAATTTTGTATTTAATTTTATCTATGGATGATGTGCTTTGATGAAAACACACATTACCCCATTACGGCTATGAGGACTCTCAAAAAGTGAGATGTAAAACATTGATCTCTATTAGAGCCTATGATAAATGTTACTAAATGAAAAATGATTATACCTTGTACAGATATTCATCCCATGAACTCAACATTAGTTGTATCAAAAATTTGTATAATGTGATCCTACTTGGTCATCTAACTGATCATTTCTATATAACATTCTTCACTAAAGGGGTATGTGGAAATCCAAATATTAATTCTGTTGAAATCTCATCCCATAATCTTATCAAAACCTGATGGCACTTAATACATCCCAATGTTTTGTGTTTTCATCCATGACATATTGGAATGTATCATAATGAGAATAAATTCAGCAATTCAACATCTCATACATGGATATATAGAATCATCTTCACATTTCATAGAACCTATTTCAGGTTCTAGTTTGTACCACCCATATGGAATTATGGAAATTCACCATCATGTATTTTCTCATGGGAGAATGAATGTAACACCCCAATATTTTATAAGATATATTCTTTTTAATTTATTTAATATCTTCTTCTATACTCTACACCAAGATTATCTTGCGCTATACGCAACACCGTATTAGCTTGCAGTATACACAACACTAATCTTGGATCGTGATAAACAGAATTTCATGTTTGTTTGATAGAAGTTATTCTACACAACATTGAGTGTATATATATATATATATATATTCAATCTATAAATAAAATATGGTTGGGTTTTATTATACGCAGCAACAAAGGAGTCTTTCACTACATGTAACCCTGACATGGCTTGCATTAAACGCAATCACGACCTTCTTCGATAGCGTGTGTTGTACGCAATAACGGGTTTCACTAAACAACAATATATGGTTATAATATTATTATGATTTAGCTGTTATGAATAGTATTAACTAAATTTTTAATTTTATAATATTATTATTCATCTTACACATTGTCTAGAATATGGTATGAGAACAAAAAAAAATTCATGTAAAATATGTATTTTTTAAAAAAATGCAGTTTTGCCACCTTTTGATGGTGCACCCAAATTAAATATAGTTTTTGACATGTTTATGAGTTCACGTATTTAAAATAAAATTCTTCTTTGGAATCAGTATATAAAAATTTACTTTGGATAAATTTTTCATATTATTCTGATAATTTTCATATTTAATGAATAGTAAAAACACACTATATTTTAATTAAAAACAACTTTTTTCATCATAATAATTTATGTGGGAAAATTATAATATTTAATGTTTTTAAAATATATATATATAATATATTTTTACCATTTAATATAATTAATGTCATTATCATTGATTTTACATTGAATTCGTAGATTAAATCAATTCAATATTTTGCAATGTTTTAAACAAAAACTCATTTTCTTTAGACAACGGGATTAATTTTAATTTAATTTCTGCAACTTCTGTTTATTGAATTTGGAAAAATGGATTCCATATTTGGAATCTGTGCATCCATATTATATTAATAGACAAATTTTTTTTTGGGCTTTATGAATTGTAACTACGGTAAATTTTATTTACCATAGTAAAAGGTAAATCATGTAATTAAGGGTAAATATATTATTATAAAATTACACTAACACTTGACTTAATAAAATTGGATGATTATATTTCTTCTTCAGTCATATTTTATTCAAAATGAAATCCATTAGGTCCCACTTGGAGGTGATTAAGACCTTTAGTTTATTTTATTTTAAGAAAAGTGAAATATGTCTCAATCAAACATTAAAAATTAAAGTATTTCTAATATAAGGTCATACAGAATATAAATTCTGTTATAAATACTAATTTGAAAGATAAAATGTTTTTCTTTATCATGGTAATTTATTTGTAATTTTTAAGTGTTATTTAATTACCTTATTAGTTTATACATTAATGATGCAGAAATTATTTATTTAGTAAAAAAATCAATAATATTGTTTCTATTGAAATAGTAATACATATTAATGGGCTCAAAAAACTGACCAAAACTTATTGGTAGTGTATATACACACCATAAGCATTAAATTACCTAATATATGACCTTTTGGGGTCTTATAAAAGTGATTATGAAACTTATATTATTTTATTTTATATCATGTCAAAGTTTTCACCTTCATAATTTAATTAATATAACATTTTAAAAATTGGGTGTTTTAGAAGATAAATCCGACTAAATGTATTATTATGAAATATATTTGATTTATCTTCATCCTAGTATTTTATTTGTAATTTTTATGCAAAAAATAAGTATATTTTATAATTATACAAAAATGTTGTAGTAATTATTTTATTAAGATAAATATGAAATAAATGGTTTTATAAATAGGTAAATAAATATTATATGAACTATTTAATGTGCTCCACTAATTTTCTAGATTAATATAACATGTTGGAAACCTATTAAATATTTTAATTTGAATATATCCTCTGTGTGGATTTAATTTAAATTCAAATAAATGAATAGTGTCAAAATTGACAATATTGTTATTTTATAAAAATAACATATTATTAAAATGTTTAAAAATCAAAAAAATATTTAAAAATTATAAATTGAAATATATATAGTCTCAAATGTCATTAATTATATAATTATGGATAATTCACATCACATAAGTAATTATATATAAAAATTTAAAATTTATAATCTTAGTACCACAAATAAAATTTAATAGATTAAATAAGGATAAATCAAGTTGATAATGTTTAAAATAAATTCCCTAAATGTCTAAATTTTATTAGTTGATGCGATTACAACCCTATATCATCTATTATTCGAATATGAGTCATTTTTGGAGGTTTTTAAGTGGGATTAGATTTATTATAAATTAATATTTTATGATTTCCAAAGGTGCCTCTCTCCTTCCTTATAAAAAGGGAACCCCTTCCCACATCTCTTCACACCATTTTTAGCATTTAATCTCGTCCAAACCCTGCCAATTAATCTTCTAAACCTCTATATTTATATCATAGAGGTTCTGGTCTTCTAAAAAGACCAACTCTAGTTCCCTAATAAGAAGTTTAAAGGGGGTACGTCGAAGAAGACATAATCTCTTCTAACAATTCTTTCATGTTTCATTCTTCTTGAACTTCTTCTTATTTAGTTGTTTAATTATAAAGTAATAACATAAGTATTAATTATATAATGATATGATATTATAAATATGAAACAACTCCATTTCACCTTCTATCTATCCTACGGAAAATGAAATCACTGCGCGTGCGTACGTAAGGAATACCCTCTCCACGCCGTGGTGTAATCTGATTTTCAACCACCCCCTTAATTGGATGGGTATAATGGTGTAAAGAATAAATATATATCATTATTATAACATCATACTGATTCTATGATATTATATCATCCACTAAAATTCCATTCAATAAATATGGGATCGATATCATCGCTCGTGCGTACGTACGGATTACCGTCGCCACGACGCGATGAGATTCAATTTCCATGTTAACAATTCAAGAATGGTTATAAATTATATATAATAAGTAATCATGAAACATATGAAATAATAATGCTACATTATTTATGTATATATATATATGTATGTCATCTACTTAATTCCATTCAAGTCAATAAGGAAAGGTAAATACCGTTCATGCGTACGCACGACCTACCGTCTCCATGAATGGTGTACTTCATTCCATTTATCTAACTATCATATATATTTATATACTGAATATATATTATATATAAATAACTTTTTACATTCTGTAATTAAGTAAATCATGATATATGTAATAATATCAAGAACAACATGTCAAAACATATACGATAAATGAAACGATTTTACGCAAAACGCAGCTTTAACATTGATTTTACAAAAGAACGGGTAATATAAAGTCACAAGTGAACTATATATGATATCATAACAATGAATATGATTCTTTAATAAGTCAATTACATTATTTAAATCATTATACAGGAGGTTCGGATACATATGAAGGATATCATACCTAAGGTAAGGGATAACTTTTCCAATCACATTTTTTTATCTGAGTTTGTTTATTCGTAAGTATTTACTGGGGTTATATTTATCATCCATGTCCCTTTTTTCTAAAAACGTTTTCATATATTTTAAATTTCCTTTTTACCCATTTTTGACTTTTACTACATGGTATGTAAGGAATATTTCTTTTACAAGGTACTTTTTGACTTTTCCAGCAAAAGTACGAGAAGAATGTTTTTTAACTTATACGGCATGAAATGATATTTACAGTTTTATAAAGCCTTATTTTCATGAAGCTTCCTCAAAATTATTTCACGACAATTTTCAACAAAATTCTTTTCTTTTAACATTGCATGACATTTTGTGAAAAGAAAATTATTTTGAAGAAGAAAGGATATTTTCCTCAAGAATTCATTTCAATTGTTTTATCAAAACCATTTTCCATCTAAGATGACATTATTTCATATGTGTATGTTACAAGTATAATGTCTCTATGATTTACATGGTTTCAATTTTCTTATTATGAAATGATATCTATTTCTTTTTTATGGATTATGTGATGATGGGATGATGTTTATAAAACCCATTTTATTCGTTGGGTTATTATGAATGATGTATGTTTATTTTGTGGCACAAGTTAGAATGATTTCATTATGAGATGGGTGGGACCTATATCTCCTTTCAATGAATTGGGTAATGATATATATCTCATGAGATCGACATGGGTGGAATGGTAAATTAATCTGGATCAGTGTTATAGGACCAAAACGATGAGTGAACTCAATTCAGAAAGGGACTTTGTCCACTAAGATGGTCTTGGCACCAATGCCTTGGCTACTATGGAAATAATATCATGTGATTAATATTTTTCCACAATTACAGGTTTTATTTCCAAGCTATTTTATCATTATTTATGTTACATTATGATCTATGCCTTTCGCACTACCATGTTTTATGTCATTGCTCAAGATTTCGTTGTTTAAGCATTATGTTAATGTTTTTATGTTCAAATGTATATGGTTTGTTATATTTTCTCCATGATTACCCTTACTGAGCATTTGAGCTCACCCTTTATATGTTTTATTTTCACCAGGATATAAAAAATGGTTTTAGGTAAGAAAACAAAGGGGAAGATATTTATGGGAGATGTTGAAGATCTTTCACCATGATTAGAAGATTATTTTTCCGAGTTTCCAAAGACATTAAACTATTACAGTCCTTGTGTGTTTGTTTTTTTTATGAATTAAGTATTTGGAAAAATTAATGTAATGTCTATGTACGTCAAGCTTCGGGTCACTATAGATGGTATCAGAGGAAAGGATTAGTCATACTTTGGAAACTGGGATGTGAAAACGTTAGTGAAATATCTTGAGATATTTCGAAGGTATGTCTAGGGATGTCCCTAAGGTTATGTATACATATATGTTATAGTCCTAGAATTATGGTAACGATCATAGAATTAAACTTAAGATGTTAGAGATTGAAAGTACTCCCCCTAGATTATGTTGTTTTTATAGTATGTGTTTTTCCTCTCATTCTATTCGTTTTGGGTTTTAAGAAATGGCAGGAAACATGAGGATTCATGTTAATAGAGAATATGATGGGCAATGAAATGATATTATTTATGAGCAACCAAATGAAATGGGATTTGTAAGGTGAAACATCATTATTATGTCTAATCAAAAATCTCAAAATATAATCAATAATCTCAACTTTGGTAAGTTTCCTGACTCAGCTAATAAGAGAAAGATGGAGTTTCATGATGATCATAGATGAAAGAAAGTTCAAATTTCCTCATGTGAATCATGTGGGAAGAGACATCAAGGAGAATGTTTCAAAGGAAGTGGAAGATACTTTGGTTGTGGAAAAGAAGGACACAAAGCCTGTAATTGCAAAGTAAAAGGATTAGTTAACAACATGGACAAGGATAATGGTATTTCTAAGACATCAACAATGGTTAAATGTTTTAAATGTGGAATGTACGGGCATTATGCAAACCAATTGTCTTAGGGAAAGTCTCATGAAGAGAATCGGCATGGATGTATGGGTAGTATTTATGTTAATGATGATGAAGAGACTACAAATGATCTGTGAGATGAAAGAGTTGTTGAAGCTCGTTCAATGGATTAAGATGGTAGTGGAATTATTTGCATTTATCAAGAGTTATGTTGTATAGGTAATGGTAAAATGGAATAAAGACACATATAAGGATTGTTACACTATTGTTTTTTCTAAAGTATTTGAATGTATATGTTGAATGGTACTAGTAACCATGAATGGTTATTAAGATGTTTTTGGAAAGAAGAAGATATGCACATGATGAAAGGATATGGAGAAAATAATATGTTTGATAGTATTCATGAGCTCATGACTGATATAAGGACAAATTGATATCATGGATTGTGTATATAGAATTTTTGGGATTTTGGTATGTGGAAAAATTTTCCTTTTGACGACATTCATGTTTTCACTAAGGTTATATGGTAATTTATTTTTCAATAGAATATATGACTAAGGTATTCATGTGTTTGGAATGTGACAAATAATTTGTATCTTATGATATATGTGGGATAAATGCGTGTATTCACATTCTTGATAGATAACCTTTCTAGTAATTGTTTTCTTTATACTATGAGCATGGACAGAAGTATTTTGGATTAGCCTAAAAATTGGAATGATTTATGTTGGACGTGAGACAGTATTATTTAAGGATAGAACTTTTTTTTCAATATTATTGATGGAATGTTATAATGATTTAGTTTTAGAAAAAAGACAACCTGCAGGACGGGCAACAACCCATCACGTCGGACAAGGTTGCGGGAATCGAACCCACAACCGAAGTGCGACAGGCCTTTATCGCCTACCACTAGCCTACAGGAAGTCCCTGGTTAGTTAAAACTAGTTTTATTTTATTAAGCAGTATGATAGATGAAGTATAAGTTCATTTTTGGAATCATATATGATTAACCTCACCATAGATGGACATATGTATATTTTATAACCTTTGTTAACCTTTTGTTTGAGACATATGGAATGAACCATCATTCTATCGCATGATCTTCCCACACTTCACGAGTAACAAATTCAACTTCATTTCTTTAAGAGATGAAGTGGAAATTGTTCAAGGCATGAACAACAATGAGATTGTACCAAAAATCATGTAATTATTTATTTTAATTCATTAAATTTAGGGAAATGATCTTGAAAACCAAAAATGTAGTCCTAGTGCCCTCATACCCAATGAATCAGATGGTACCTTAGATCATCACAAATATATGGCTTTGTGATTGGTGGAATTTTCATATCCATGTCCTCTACCACTCTTCATCAGAACATGATGTTTAGATTTTTCTTCCATATCCATATTTTCACCTATGTTCTCCTATATGGAAACCCAGTGATTAGTTAATTTGGGTAACCGTAACATTTCCTACTTTAGTTTTTAAAGATATGTTTTGGTATTTCCTTTTACAATGTGGGTTTCTATGAAAAAAACTCTCATGTAATAAACCATTTATAACCCCAACGAATTTCGAGGGAGAAATTCATTTTAAGGGGGGTAAAATGTAACACCTCGAGATTTTATAAGATATATTCTTTTTAATTTATTTCATATCTTCTGATGTACGCTACACTATGATTATCTTTCCCTCTACGCAACACCGTATTAACTTGCAGTATACGCAACACTAATCTTGGATCGTGTTAAAGTCAATTTTAAGTTTGTCTCATAGAAGTTATTCTATGCCACATTGAGTGTATATATATATATATATATTCAATGTATAAATAAAATATAGTTGGATTTTGTTATACACAACAACAATGGAGTCTTTTCCTACACGCAACCCTGACTTGGCTTACATTACACGCAATCGTGACCTTCTTCGATAGTGTGTGTTGTACGCAATACCGGGTTTCACTAAACAATGATATATGGTTATAATATTATTATGAACTTGCCGTTATGAATAGTATTAACTACATTTTGAATTTTATAAAATTATTATTCATCTTACACATTTTCTATAACATGGTATGAGAACAAAATAAATTTTTAATGTAAAATATGTATTTTTTCAAAAAATACAGTTTTGCCGCCTTTTGATGGTGCACCCACATTAAATACATTTTTTGACATTTTTATAAGTTAAATTTGTCAAAAATAAAATTATTCTTAGGTATCAGGATATAAAAATTTACTTTGGATAAATTTTTCATATTATTCTGATAACTTTCATATTCTAATGAATAGTAAAAACACGCTATATTTTAATTAAAAACAACTTTTTTCATCGTAATAATTCATGTGGTCAAATAATAAAATGGAATGGTTTTAAAGTATAAATAGAATATATTTTTACCATTTAATATAATAAGTTTTATTATCATTGATTTTACATTGAATTCGTAGGTTATATCAATTCAATCTTTTGCAATGTTTTAAACAAAAACCTATTTTCATTCGACAACGGGATTAATTTTAATTTAATTTCTGCAACTTCTGTGTATTGAATTTAGAAAAATGGATTCCATATTTGTAATAAGTGGGTTCAAATTATATTAATAGACTACTTTTTATTTTTGGGCATTATGAATAGTAACTACGGTAAATTTTATTTACCATAGTAAAAGGTAAATCTGGTAATTAGGGGTAAATATAATATTATAAAATTACCCTAACACTTGTCTTAATACAATTGGATGATTATATTTCGTCCTAAGTCATATTTAGGTCGAAATGGAATCCATTAGAACCCACTTGGAGGTGATTAAGACCGATAGTTTATTTTATTTAAAGGAAAGGGAAATATGTCTCAACCAAACTTTAATAATTAAAGTATTTTAAATATAAGGTTATACATAATATAAATTCGGTTATAAATACTCATTTGAAATATAAAATGTTTTTATTTATCATGGTAATTTATTTTTAATTTTTACCTGTTATTTAATTACCTTATTAGTTTATACATTAATGATGCATAAATTATTTATTTAGTAAAAAAATAAATAATGTTGTTTTTATTGAAATAGTAATACATATTAAAGGGATCAAAAACCTGAAAAAAACTTATTGGCAGTGTATATATACACCATATTCATTCAATGACCTAATATATGACCGTTTTGAGTCTTATAAAAGTGATTATGAAACTTATATTATTTTATTTTATATGATGTCAAAGTTGTCACCATCATAATTTAATAAATATATCATTTTAAAATATGGGTGTTTTAGAATATAAATCTGACTAAATGTATTATTATGAAATATATAAGATTTATCTTTATACTAGTGTTTTATTTTTAATTTTTATGCAACAAATAAGTATATTAAATAATTATAAAAAATGTTGTAGTAATTATTTTATTAAGATAAATATCAAATAAATGGTTTTACAAATAGTAAAATAAATATCATATAAACTATTTAATGTGCTACACTAATTTTATAGATTACTATGACATGTTAGAAACCTATTAAATATATTAGTTTGAATATTTCCTATGATTGGATTTAATTTAAATTCAAATTAATGAATAGTGTCAAAATTGACACTATTGTTATTTTATAAGCATAACATATTCTTAAATTGTTTAAAAATAACAAAAATACTTAAAAATTCTAAATTTAAATTTATATAGTCGGAAATGTCATAAATTATCTAATTATGGATAATTCACATCACATAAGTAATTATTTATAACAATTTAAAATTTAGAATCTTTTTACCACAAATAAAGTTTAATAGATTAAATATGGATAAATCAAGATGATAATGTTTAAAATAAATTCCCTACATGTTTAAATTTTATTTTTTTATAATATTAAAAACATATAGCATCTAATATTCTATTATGATTCAATTTTGTAGGTTTTTAATTGGGGTTAGATTTATTATAAATTAATATTTTTAGGATATCCAAAGGTGCCCCTCTCCTCCCTTATAAAAAGGGAACCCCTTCCCACTTCTCTTCACACCTTTTGAGTCTTAAATCTCGCCAAACCTTGACAATTCCCCTTTTCAACATCTGTAGTTATATCATAGAGGTTCTGGTATTCTCAAAATACCAACTCTAGTGCCCTAAGAAGAAGTTTAAGGGGGGTGCGTCGAAGAAGAGGTAATCTCTTCTAACGATTCTTTCAAGTATATTTCTTCTTCAACTTCTTATTCTTTAGTTGTTTAATTATAACGTAATAAAATAAGTATTAATTATATACTGATATGATATTATAAATATTAAACAACCCCATTTAACCTTCTATCCATCCTATGGAAAATGAAATCACCGCGCGTGCGTATATACGGAATACCGTCTCCACGCCGTGGTGTAATATGATTTTCCACAACCACTTTACTTGGATGGGTATAATGGTGTAAAGAATAACTATATATGATTATTATAACATCTTACTGATTCTATGACATTATATCATCCACTCCAATTCCATTCAATAAATATGGGAACGATATCATCGCTCGTGCGTATGTACGGATTACCGTCTCCACGACGCGATGAGATTCATTTTCCATGTTAACAATTAAAGAATGATTATAAAGTATATATAATAAGTAATAATGAAACATATGAAATAATAATGCTACTAGATTTATGTATATATATATATATGTATTTCATATACTTAATTCCATTCAAGTCAATAAGGAAAGGAAAACAGCGTTCATGCGTACGCACGACCTACCCTATCCCTGAATGGTGTACTTCATTCCATTTATCGATCTATCATATATATTTATATACTAAATATATATTATATATATATTATTTTTTATATTATGGAATTAATTAAATCAGGATATAAGTGATAATATCAAGAACAACATGTCAAAACATGTACGATAAATGAAACGATTTTACCCAAAACGTTGCTTTAACATGGAATTTACAAAAGAATGGGTAATATAAAGTCATAAGTGAACCATATATTATATCATAACAATGAATATGATCCTAAAATAAGTCAATGACATTTTTTAATTAATTATACAGGAGGTTCAGATATGTACGAAGGATATCGGACCTGAGGAAAGGGATAATTTTTCCAATCTCATTTTTTTATCTGAGATTATTTATTCATAAGTATTTACTAGGGTTATATTTATCATTCATGTCCCTGTTTTCTAAAAAAATTCATTTATGGTTAAAGTCCTTTTTACCCATTTTTTACTTTTACTACATGGTATGTAAGGAATCTTTCTTTTACGAGGTACTTTTTGACTTTTCTGACAAAAGTACGAGAAGAATGTTTTTTTAACTTATAAGGATTTTTACAGTTTTATAATGCCTTATTTTCATGAATCTTCCTCCAAAATATTTCATGACTATTTTCAAAGAAATGCTTTTCTTTTAACATTTCATAACATTTTTTGAAAAGAAAATTATTTTGAAGAAGAAAGGATATTTTCCTCAAGAATTAATTTCAAGTGTTTTATCAAAACCATTTTCAATCTAAGATGACATTATTTTATATGTGTATGTTACATGTATAATGTCTCTATTATTTACATGGTTTAACTTTTCTTAATATGAAATTATACCCATTTCTTTTATATGAATAATGTGATGATGGGATGATGTTTATGAAACCCATTTTCTTCGTTGGGTTATTATGAATGATGCATGTTTATTTTGTGGCACAAATAAGAATGATTTCATTATGAGATTGGTGGGACCTTTATCTCCCTATAATGAATTGGGTAAAGATTTATATCTCATGAGATAGACATGGCTGGAACAGTAAGTTAATCCAGCTCAGTGTTAAGGGACTGAAAAGAAGAGTGAACTCGATTCAGAAAGGGACTTTGTCCACTAAGATGGTCTTGGCAGTAATGCCTTGGCTACCATGGAAATCATATCATATGCTTAATGTTTTCCAAAATTAAAAGTTTTATTTCCAATATATTTTATCATGATTTATGATAAATTATGATTTATTCCTTACGTACTGCCATGTTTTATGTCATTGCTCAAGATTTCTATGTTTAAACATTATGTTTATGTTTTTATGTTCAAATTTATATGGTTTGTTTTATTTTATCAATGATTACCCTTACTGAGAATTTGAGATCACCCTTTATATGTTTTCTTTTCCCCATGATATAAAAGAAAGGTTTTAGGTAAGAAAACAAAGGGGAAGATCTTTATGGGAGATGTTGAAGATCTTTAACCATGAATAGAAGATTATTTTTCCAAGTTTCCAAAGACACTAAACTATTACGGTCCTTGTGTGTTTGTTTTTGTTTTTGTTATGTATTAAGTATTCCTAAAATGTAATGTAATGTCTATGTATGTCAAGCTTTGGGTCTCTATAATGTACAACATGGTAATATCGAAAACATAAGATATCATATGAAGATAATGGTTACTTCCTGATGGTATTCAAACTATTGAGATAGTTACTAATGTTATGAATCTCATAATAGAGTTACTTCTCCCAAATATCCATTATAGTGAGAGAGGAGGTTAACTAAATGATTTAAAAAATAATCTTAAACTCATCCTCCCATACTCTCAACTACATATGATCAAATAGATCCGTGAAATTCCAATTTTGTAATGATTCATTCACAGCTTGTGCCATGAGTTTCCTCCTCAAGGAAAAAATAATGATATTCACCGTATTAGAGGTGTAGTAAATTTTAAAATCAAGATATTGTAGGTACACCACCCATAATCATTGATAGAGGTTAAAACCTTTTTTTTTTGATGATATAACTCAATATTGGTTGGTCTAGATGAGTATTAAACTCTTCTCTAAAAATGTAATGCCTCTTAAACTTAATATAATTCATCACAACATTTAGTTAAACAAAATGAAAAGGTTAGTTATTTTTATGTTTCCAATGATACTAGGATCCGTATGGAACCACATGATCTCTCATCTTGAGAATGCATCCCAAACCAAATCCTAATGGATCACAAAAGACTGCATAAAATTACCAAGATTTTGGAAGATTCAGCATAGGGGAATAATAAACAGGTGCATTAAATCATCCTAATTACTATGATATACCATATTTCAAAGGAAAGTTACTCCTTCCTAAGTTAGAAAAGTCATTTGAGATGAAAACAATGAGAAATATTTTATAAACCTAGGCTAATTAACCACAAAGCCTAAGAAGTTATGAAATTTAAGGACATTGCACGATTGTTCCCATGTCATAATAGCCTTCACCTTTTATGGATAAATTGAAATACCATGTTCTATGAGCACATTTCCCTAGAGCATAACTTCCCAAATACAAAATTAACATTTTAATATCTAATCATATAATTAGTGATGTCTCAATATTTCTAGACCTTGTCTCAAATGAAAAATGTGAACCACCTTGATTTTAATGTAATCCAATTTCTCATCCCAAAATATCACCATGAACGAATTCAGATAATCAAAATATATTATATTATTACATACTAGGAAAACTACAGGATTATTGGTAAGACCAAAAATAATAACAAGATACTATTAATGGTCATACCTTCTACAGATAGCATTATTCTTGATATTCAATTATATTTTTTTTGAACTGGTGGTAATGAAACCAATGTTCAATATTTTAGAAGAACATCACCACATTCAACTAGATAGAAAATTATCAATATGAGGCAATATATACTTTTTTATCTTTAATCATTTTAGTTTCAGAAATCAACCAAAAGTCAATTGTCCCATTAGATTTGTTTTCAAAAATAACAGACACTGCCCATAGTGACATACTCAGTTATGTAAAGACTTTATCCAAAAAAAATCAACCAACTAAATATTTAACTCTTTCATTTAAGTTTGGGACAAAAAATATTTATTGGAATAGCTAGAGGTTGGTTATTGAGTTCCTTGTCAATAGAAAAATCATAAATCACTAAATGGTAGTAGCCCAAAAAATTCAAAAAGAAAAATGTTGGGAAACTCAACAACTACAAAATATATATTACAACTTCTACATTCTCACTCTACGTAAAAATTAATCATAGATATTATACAACCAAACATTATAAGAGGTGGTTTGACTCTACTCAACCTTAGGTCCAATTATCCCTAGAAATAGCAACACACCCCATCAAGCATAATAAAGGAGACCCAGTGGATAAAATAATTTATCTATGGATTATGAGAAATCAACTAATAAATCCTGAATGACATGTAATGGGTGTATGTATTGAACTTGAGAACTCCATGATAGGTCGATATCTGATAAAGAGAAGGGACAAGGATGGAATTAGATACCCAACCATCTATACATTCCATGGGGAGTAATAATATCAATCAAATTAGATATAATATCTATTTAATGTTCTATAATATCCACAATACGAGTATACATAAAAGAATAAGATTCACTTATATCAAATAATTTAGTCACTAACTGTGATGTTATTGTGATGTATCCTCTCACTATGATTGGACCTATATCAGATTTCTCATTATAATCTTCCATTACATAAACAATCTTCATTATATATTCCTAATACTAGAACACATTATTTCAGGAATCATATGATTGAATACACTATAATTTGGTAATTATGATCCTATAACCCTACATGGGAAAGAGAATACATGAATAATATTTTATAGATATCAATAGCAACAACACAATTTGTAGATATTCGATGCCTCAACACAAACTCTCTTTGAATGCACAAGCTTTAAGCATTGAAAATAAATCAAAGGGCCTCCCATATATACAAAAAATTTCTAAATTATAACTCCTGTCATGATTCACCATGAAACACATCCCATATCCTCTACCATTTAGAGGGAAAAAAGGAAAAATACCTCTAGAAGTAAGAAGAACTCTAATAAAAGATGACTTACCAGGTAGGTCATGATCATCCATCAATTATCTATCTATAATGTCTATATAAGAAGAGATATTCAGTGTGAAAACCTATGATTATATATCAGATAGGAGAGACATCTAAAATCACCCGGCCATTATCTTCTCATTCATCACTACCTCAAGAGAAAATTTTTAAATTTAATAAAAAAATTAATTTTACTAATTCAGGGTTTTATAACCTTACCGAGGGATAAGAAACACCATAGAATATTCTAAAACCATCAACTCTAGGAAAAAATAGTCTATCAAAATTTATTTTATTTATTTTGACTCCACTCTTTCATCTTATTTTGTTGAAACCATTGAATCCCACCACATTCTACTAGGTCTTTTAATCTTGAATGTATCGTAATTCACCTTTGTGAAATCCAAAATTTCAATTAAATAAAAAAATACCTTAATCTTTTTCAGCAAGCACTCTACCTCTTGATAATCATTGGGCCTTGTAATGCTAGTGGATTCTATTGAATATAGTCAAATGAACATTATCAAGTTTCATCCCATAAATGATCCACTAAAAAAACATGAACCATAATTGGTATAACTACATTTCCTAGGGTATGGAGCGCACACACCACTAGCTCAAAAAGATTATAATCATTATAAGGGTTTTCATGCAATAGATTATTGGCATATCCCTCCAAGTTTCTATTCAAAAAACATCTAAAGGAATATTATTATACAAAAAACAACATGAAACATAAAAACGTCAACCAATATACACATTTCATTAACACAATCAAGAGATACAATAATAAAAATTTCATCATATTCAATTCTAATATATAAGATTTACAAATTCTTATATCATGTTGGGAAACAAATGAATCAGATCAATTCATTAATCAAATAAAATTTTCACAAATGATAATAGTTACTTAAAGCTCACTATGATAATAAATTTCTAGGAACAAAATAATAACTATTTATTTAGTCTAAAAAATCATACCTCATCTGTACCATGACTTCTTGGACTACATTTTAACATATAGAAAATCATGATAAACCACATTCAAATCCTCTTTTCCCGAACCTACCTTAATACCCTTGTACACAAATTTCTAAGTTGTCCTTAAGAAGACCAAAAGGAATTTCAAGTCAAGACAGGCTAGTGAATAGTTCCATAGAATTTATAAAAAATAAATGGGAACGATTAATCCCAAATAATAAACAATCAATTAGTTAAATTAATAGTCAGTATACCAAAAACTCATCAATGAGAAAAGTACAACAAGAATGTAGATAAATATCCCAATTAAAGCATTATCCAAAAGACAACACAATATCTATGAAAGAGAAAACTCATTATATTTTTGTAATGAATGTATTACAACTCCACCAATCACAACAATCAGTAAAGGTCCCATCGAATAAAAACACATATCACCACTAATTGGAGACTTCCCTTTTCCTGAATGAGACAAAATATAATCTAAAAATACACCAAGGATAAGGTAGGGTGTGATTAAAGATCCTAGTATGACTTCACCAAATGTTCCATATGTATTACCAAAAAAATAAACTATTTATTCTTAACATTAAATAAAGACATGATATAGTAAATCAATTAAAATTTGAATTAATTTATCATTATATAATATGAAGATGAAAATTATAGAAAATATGGACTTAATGAACATTTCAATAAAATAAGACTGATTGTGTAAAATAGTTCAATAAATATTGGCTTGTAATAATGAAATAAAATAATGACCTATGGTTGTAATCCCTAAATAATTTTAGTTTATTTCCCAAGTATCCTCACAATACATTTTCAAGTCAACATGACTCAGTATGTGTTTACACCTACCTAAGGATTAGGACTTCGATATATAATAAATAAACAACACATCATAAGAAAATAGTGTTAAAATTAATTTTGTTAGAGTTATAATCATCATTACAATTAGTAAGGATTTTATATCTTAGTGTCCCTTTACAAATCACACACTAACTACCTAGGAACACATGGTAATTCAATAAATTTATCATGGGTAAATCAGTTGATTTCAATTGAAATCACCAATCTTAGTTCAATTTCCCAAATTCATTTTTCAAAATGTCATTTCGATTTCCAAAAAAAAATCATAATGATTACATAAACTTAATTCCTCTAAAAATATTATTTAATTTAAATCCATTTTTCTTAGGGTTCAACATCAAATAATTTCATCAAATCAATTTTCATTTCAATACATATTTTTAGAAAATTCACCCAATTAATCAACTCCTTCAGAAAAATGGTTTTTTAAAAAATTAGGCTTATTTTAAATCAAACATAAAATCCTTCCAAATCATGAAAATAAATTGAAAATAAATTTAAATTAAAGAATGAATTTAAAATTTCATGTTAATGAAAAACACCTATATAACCACTCCAATTTAATCCCATGGTAACATAGTCATTCATCTACAATGGAAATCTCTAACTAAGAATCAATGGTAAGGAATATTAAAGAGGAATTCCTAGAATCATAAAAATTTAAATTAATATTTAGATCAATCAACAACATGAGGATTCATCACATTGAAATTGAGGGAGAGGGTAAAAAAGGGGAATTAAAAATAAAATATATTTCACTTTTTGATGAATGATGAAACTCATCCAATGAATAATTGATATGAAAATAAGATAAGCTGGATCAGCCAATTAACCTTTTGATATCCAGTAAAATAAAAGGGTTCATATTGGGGTATAATGATAGGTTTTTATAAGTTATAATGTGGGTTTAGTGATTTTAATTACAATTTTTATGGGACTAAAAACATTTCAAATGGTTTACTATGTTTGTTTTCATGGTTAGTATTAATTTTTATCTAAATCATTCGCCATCACTGGGATTTTATAAAGGGTACATGATTTTCCCACATGGTTATAATAACTATGTACCAACCATTGAATACCCCACTATTCAAGGGCATATAGTTTGGAGGCCACAAAGAATTACTTTCACTAACTTTATACCACCCTCCTGTGTTATAAAACAAGGTTCATAGATTTCTGGGTTGAACTGCATGGTTTTTCCTAACTATTTCTAACCATGCATAACCCGTAGTCTTCCTATATTATATAAAACTAATAAAAAATTGAAAAAATATTAATACAAAATTTTATTAGAACAAGGGGATGAATGTACATAAATTTAGTTAATGATATATTTTATTATTGTTTCAAACTCTTTTATATATAAGATGTAGGTAGCTATGCATCTTGATGAATGACCTTTGTATGAACAGTCACACCTAATGAGCTTTTAGTCAATTTATAGGATGGATTATTTTGATGAATATGTATCAGGGATGTGTTCTCCATTAGTGTTAATATATTCTTAAGTATTCTTGGTGAAGGATGGTTAGAAATCAAACTTGGAGTGTGTAATAATTTGGGAGCAACAAGTAGGTTATGAATTGATACCTGGTCTTCCATTGGAAGGTGATGATACTACACTATTACATTGAATATTATATATCAAAGAACCACTATGGATAATGTGATGAGATATTTTCATTCCTACAATTGAATTATACATCTTGCAGTGACATTCATGTAGCATGAATTTTGGAGGTAGTAATTACAGCTAAGGATGAAGAGGGCATTATTAGATTCAAGATTTGCTGCCTTATTGGCTAAAGGATAATGCTCAAGCAATACAGTTCTAGTGTTTTTTCTAACCACATGCAGTCCCCATATTTATTTTTGGGGACATCAACATAGACTTTGTGATAGGTTTACCCATATCCTTGAGGATGCATGATGATGTTGTGGTGATTGTTGATTATTTTAGTTAATTTTTACCTTTCTTACCATTCCATGAGACCCAATCATTAATCAAGTAGAAAAAGTGTAATTTATGTGTTCTTTTATGCTTTTATGGAGATCCATTGAGTGTGTTATCTAATATAGATTCATTTTTTCATCATGGGTTGTGAGGGATTTTATAAGGCCTTATGTACTCTATTGAGATTTGTTATATCCATCCATACCCACAAAGATGGATAATCGAAGTTGAAAATATAAATATTGGTGTATATGATTTAAGATTTCATCCTAAACATCATGGTTGTGTGGGATGATCACTTTTCCTTAGTTGAGTATGCAAAAAAATAGTTTCCATGATTAAATTTTGATGGAAACTTATTCGGATATCTATTTTATGCCGCATACATCACCACATTGTTGGAATAAGGATGGGGAATCATTGGTTTTGTGGCCCAATATGGTAAAGGAGGACACTGATAGAGTAAAACTAGTTTAAAAGAGGATGGTCACATCTAAGAGAAGGAAGATATCTCATAATGATTATTGGATAAGATATTTTGAGTTTGTTGTATGTCATAGTGGTTTTCTGTGAGCCATTCCACGATTAGTCCACTAATGTTTTTGGAACATAGGGAATTTTTATACACATTATATTAGAACCTTCAAGATCCAAAAGTGGGTTGTGATAGTAGAACAATATCTAGATCATCCCCATTCTTACTAAGGTATGCATGATGTGTTTCATGTGTCTCAGTTCCTATGTAACATTATCAACCCCACACATGTTATCAACTATGAGTATGTTGAGTTGGATCATAATTCATCATGCATGGAATTCCTAGTGTAGATTTGTTACCGAAGAGATAATGTCATATAAGAGAATACCACACCACTTTTTATGATCTGATGAAAGCATATGTGAATATTGGAGGAACTGTAAGAGATGGATTATGATTTCTAGAAGCAATATCCTATGAATTCTGAACAAGATTCCTTGAGATAATTCTTGGGGAAAAAAGTCATTAGAGGGGTGGAATTATAACATTTTTACTTGATCGCAGAATTCTGTTTGTTTTGGGTCATTTTAGGTATGGTTGTGGAACATAAATATATTGGTCAGAATTGAGGGTTCTAAATATTTTGACATATATGTTTCATTTATCTTTTAATAGAGCATACAGATTAGAAGTTATAATTTGAGCAGTTATACCAAATTCATGATCATTGTTCAATGAAGTGGTGGTTATGGAGTAGTGTATGTATGTGGGAATGATGTTTGTTGTGTTATAATAACTATTATTTCATGATCCATTACCTATTTTATAAGTTCTTATCATTGACTATAGTAAAAATATATATTCTCAAAGGAACATGTAGGTACATTAAGAGGGGGGGTGAATCAATGTACATATGTTTTAAAAATTTATTTTATTTTACTTTTACCCCTATTAAATTTGAACCACTACACTAGATATGATGAATAGATATTTCTCATAAACAAAAAAACTTATACCCCATTCATGAAGGAATGTAAATGAAGAAAAATAACTATTATTTTTATAATTCACCCCACCAATGTGGATTTCTACAGACCTATTGTCCTTAGGATGATGGAAGATACTAATTCCCCACTATAAATTAACCAACAATTACATGTGGTTCACTTAGGTGTCACCATGAATCCATGATGGGTAAGTATTAACTGTTACCCAAATTACACAGGTATCCCACCAGTGATATTTATAATGTAATCCATTAATTTTTCACAAACACAACAATAAAATAATGATAATTATAAAAAAACATTAATCTATCACTACAACACAAATATAATCTTCCTCTTCAAGCCTTTAAAATAAATTGATTATTCAATTTCTCACATCGACTGAAAGTCTTTGAAATCCCCTCAATGTAACAAACAAAACTGTATGTAAGTTGGCTCAATATACTCTTATGAATAAGTAGAATATATCACTTCCATGTTAGGTCATTATAAAATTATAATAAACAAATAATGATTACTCAACATGCTAAAAGTTTTCTTCTAACTCCATTTACCATAAGACATTACAGCATCCAAAATCAATCACAACACATATAAACATCATGTGTTTTATATTCATGAATAGTGGACATTAAATTTTTTATAAGAATATAATTTTTTTCATAGAATTATCAACATTGGGGAAATATTATACTAACTTTTATTTTGAATATCACTATAATTTCAATGTCACTAAATTTATGAAAACCCACTTGCAATAATATCCATAGTCTTTGCACAATGATGAATACTATATTTTGAGTAATATATTTAGTATCCCTCAGGAATAAACCTTACCATATGCATGGTTCTATTATCTTTAAGAAATACTCAATAATTCAATGATATTCTTCATCTTTTAACAAAACCACTGAACATGTACAATCTCCACACTTTTCTCATGAATTACAAGATTTGTTATTTCATCTTATTTTTATGGAATATAAGAAAAAGCTACTACTTCATTCATGTAACATGATATGTAGTAGAACAATTCATGCATAAGAACTCCCATATATCTTCATGTATGATTTTATACACAGATACTCTGTTAATTGATCACAATAATGTATACGTTGTACAGTTAAATCTCGTGTAACACATTCACTATATCTCATGAATGTATTATATCACATGCATGTAATGATAATTCTGTCACATAATTTCATATATGGGATCTCTACTTCACAAATCATTGACGTTTATGGAATTATTTGGGTACATATGTACATGATTTAAACATGTATCGGCTCATGAAATCAAATCATCATGCCATCATTAATGATTTTGAAAGCACAACACATACACTTGGAAACCACTCCTCGAATACAGAGCACTTCAATACACTATTCTGGATCTTCTATTATCGCTCTCGATGAAGAGTATGTGTATTTTCAAATGTAATTAATGGTGGGTATTTATAAGAAATAATACACCACCATAACTCATATGATATCACATAGATCTCATCAACATACACACATGTGAACACTTCCGAAACATTCACATTTCACAGCTATGAGAAATCTTCGTCGTCACGTCAAAAAATAAATCTTCATTACAATTTACCACCTTAGATAAATTTTTATAAAATCATGAAAACTATTTTTCTTGAAAATTAGATATTATTATAATCATTTGGATGATCAAATGGAACATAAAATATTTAGTTATATCTCCTAGATGTTGCGACATGTAGATTATAGTGAATGAATGTCCTCTGATGAAAGATGGAGTTATACGATGATCGCATCGCTAATCAAATAGTGGAGATCAATAATATTGGATGAACCTGATTTTTTTTATTTTTAATGATAGGTATATAGTAACAAATCAATACTCATCACACATATATTGTTTATACAGTTGATATCTACCATTTATTTCAATGTATGTTTCTCACTCGTCTGAAGTCAGTACATGGGTACGCACCCAAACAGATTCTAGTAATACCATATGATAGCTCCCTTTACCATTTTGGTGCATAAATGGTGGTTTATTATTCTTCTTTTTTACCTCTATGGGTGAAATATCCACACACACTTACATTTTTACATGTTTTGGTTGATTATAGTTCCCACCTAAATTGGATCCCATGGATTGCTGGTTTGAAGGCTATTTTTTAGTAGAGGCCAAAAAAATTGTAATCCAAATATAAAAACAATTTCATATCCAATCCCCCCAAATATATTAATATAAAAATAATCATGAAAAATATTTATATATTTACTCATATTAATTAACTCCAATTCTTCTTTTACATGATGTAGTCAATTTTTTTTCATCAACCCAAGTCTTTAAACATATGACCAGTTAAAAAATAATCACAGTTAATGATTATTTATTTAAATAAACTCTTCAAATTAATAAATTCTTTCCAACTTATGAATAATTAAAAATAAAAATTAAATGGATTAATTTTTATACTTAAATAACATTCACAATGATATTTCATCAATTCAAAATCATCAAAAACAAATATAACCTAATTATCAATTCAAAAAATCTGAGTACTTCAATCTCCCTATTAGGATTTTTTTTCAACATGCATTTAACATTAAATGTGAATTATTACTTCTTCCAAATATTATAAATAAAAATGAATATATAAAGTGTGGGAAAAATAAACTCATCAAATTATGTAACAAATGAAAAATCCTTATTCTCTACATCAATCTCTTAATATGACAAAAGATACCACATAAGATAAAATAAAATTTATCTACATGAGAGAAGGATATCATCACATTTAGTAATGAATCAAGCCTTAAATTAATGAAACTCTAGCTCTACATGGGCTAAGCTAGTATAGAAAAAAATAGTGATCATTATAGCTAATATAGTTCTCAATAATATTTTTATAATGTGATACCAACATTGAATCCTTCTTTCTATGGGTTTTAGAATTATTTTTAACTAATATTCGACATTCATCTAAAAAACATATTAAAAATATTCATGTGAAATAATTTATTTCCCATTTATAAATCCATTTTACATTTTTCATAAAATAATCCTGATAACCCCTCCTAATTTGGATTTATTTTACATATAGAGATAAAAGAACATAGATCCTTAATGACAAGAATCAATTTATAGAATTTGAAATAATTCTTTAATTCCATTGCTATAAAATACAATATTCATGTTATACTAAGTTATATATTCAACTCTTATATTTGTTAAGATTTTATCCCCCTAAAGGGATATTCATTATCCAACATCTTCATCATAGAGGGTTTCTTTATGAATGAAGTCAAACAAATTTTTTTAAAATAAAATAATGTGTAGTCTAGTTACAACATGTCACCAATTGAAATCAATAAATACATTATGTATAGAATCATGGATTATATATAAATTTTCACATCATTCATTTCTTTAAGACACTCCATGAGGAAATGTATCGCTTTTAATTCTATAAATAGAAGAAAGAAACAAAAAATATACACGGTAATATGACGAATCTTCAATGATTTTAAAGTTAGGGTAGCAAGGAATCGATTTATTTATCAATCTAGAAGTCCTTTAAATCCAAATACATATTTATAATAACTCTTAATGTTTGATATTTTTTTTAAATTCTAGATTTCATCATTTAAGGATACAATGGTGTTCTTAATTTCATTATCTTTAATCTTATATGGAATATTCTTCTTCACATTAGAAGGTGGTGAACTATCATTCTTCTGTTATTTCTTTAAATTCTTAGGCAATTCTATCTACTCAATCCAAATGACAATCAATTTTTTGGTACATGATTAGAATTCTTATGTGTTCACTACATGATCATAGTATATTTTTTTTATGTATGAATCCCCTTGTGCCTTTCTTTTTATATTCACTAGTAATATTTTTTGGAATCCACATCTTTAATTTCTGAAGTAAAAATTCCAAAGATTTATACACCATTGAAATAAATCACTTAATTTCATAGGGTTATAATATTTATACAACCTCTAATGAAATTTTAAACATTCATCTTAATTTCCATGCACCAAACCAACCATTTTATTTGTTTAATATATTAATTTCATTTTCTGCTTTAGATTTCTTCCACAGGAATTGGAATTTATGACATGTTTAAAAAGGATCATTATATAGTCTTTTCTTCCATAGTATAATAATATTTTAATTGTTTTGAAATTAATTTCATCATTCATATTGGTTGTATCTTGCTTCATAGTTTTCTAAGCTCTATTATTCTTTTTATACCATAGATAAGACTTTTCAACATTTGTTCTTTCCTCTGGATTTTTTGTGGTATTTTCTTCATATCATCATATTCATATTTCATAGTTGGTACATAACAACACTAATAATACATGTGAACACTTCTCTTTCAATAATAACAGAATTCATTAAGATACTCCAATATATTACGGTTAGATAGGTTCGAATTCATTTGTGAATTATTCAATAATTATTTATGATTTCTATTCTCATCAGATATGCTCCATCTTAATACTAGTTTCCTTTAATTATTATTCATTGAAAATTTATTAAAAAAATCAATGACTTAATGCCCATGTTTCTAATATCACAAAGAAATATGAAAAATATTGATTTCTTATTCTATGATACAATTTGGTGGGCTATGAAATATATTTTTTTAGACAATATGATTCTTCATCTGAGCTTTTTGTAGGGAATAAGAATTGCCATTTTTCCTAAATTGCACATTTAATTGTTTTTTGGGTTTATAATTTGTCTTATTCACTCATGTTCAACTAGAATTTCTTTTGGAACCTTTACTGAAATTTGAAACATTATAGGTTAAAATAGAGACTTCTAAAATAATGGTAACTTATTTGAATGAGCTTTAAACAGATTTATATTTAGATATCTCATGATATTATTAACACTTGAATGAGTCTCCTTAGAAAACTTTTGTTCATAATTAAACATTGAATATTTTATAATCTCATAACTTTATGAAGATTCATCTTGGTCATTCTCATGATATATGAAAATTTATTCTAACTAAATAAAATTTAATTTTATAGATTTTTCTTCTCCTCAGATGATTTCAAAATATCTTTACATTATTTATAAAAAGTCATTAATTGTGTATCTATTAGAATTATTAATTTTATTTCAATTTCAAGAAACTTCATTTTGAGTGAACTTTTTTCATCCTCAGCATCTTTTAGTCTATCATCGCATTTTCTATTCATTTTCTGAGCATGATCATCATGCATTTTATTTGGCTCATTTATATAATTATTAAACTCTTTAGTTATATTTTACATAACCTCTATCTAGGATTTTTTAACATTTAGTGTTGTTATATATAGTTTCTCTAATACACGATTAAATTTGGTATAAAACTGCTCAGTCACATACCTCTCACAAACTATCTTTTCTAATTATTTTTCAACCAAAGTGAATATTTAATAGAAGTGTGATAAAATTTTTTCATTTGACTTTTTATTCAGGAGTAATGTCTTATACATTTCTTTGATTTTAAAATCATTATTCCTATTACTTATGGTAGCATTTTGAGATTATTTAAGTGAATGAATCCTCACTTTAAGAATCTTTTATGCTACTTATTTCTCTCACACATTTCTTTGAATCACTTCTTCAACATACAAGAGATGTTTGTTTTAAATTGAATCAATTTCTACTTTTGATTTAATTTTTTTGAGAAGTTTGAATCTTAAAAAACTATTTTCCAAGGATTTTTAAAATCCTCAACTACCTCTTCAAGCTGTGAATTCTCATCATATAATTCCTTGATAAAAATAAATTTTTAAGTGACAACTTCATTAGGAAATTTCTTCATATAATCATTTATTTTTAAATAAATTAAATTTGTGATTAAATAAATTCTTCCTTGTCAAATCTTGAACAAAAATAATAAAAAGATTCATTGTCAACTAATTTAATTGAATTTGTTGATAGACCACCTCTAAGACTATAATAATTTTATAGTTCATCATATTTCTTCTGCAAACTCTTTCCCAAATTTCGTGATGTTATTTTTTATTTCATGAATTTGTTTACATAAAAAAACTTGTTTTTGTAGATAGAGATAAGAACTAAATGTTATATATGTAACAACTCTATTATTTAATTGAATTAAAACATGCACTTTATATATGTATGATACAAAAAACATGGGCCAATGGGTAAATCCAATTAGATGTGTATCCTTTCCAATTGTACCAATTAAAGTTCCTATTGGATTATGTAGGTATACTAGGAGGGGTGAATTATTGTACAGATGTTTTAAGAATTTCTTGTCATTCACATATATTCCTTTTAAATTTGATCATGCGAACCTCTTAGGATGAATTGATCTTCCCTATAAAAAAGCACAATTATAGAACATGTAAGATAGAAATCAAATGAAGCATATCAAAAATTATATTTCCATGAATCACCCCTAATATGGGTGAATATATCCTTTTATTGAATGGGATGATCCAGGAAAATTATTATCCACTAAAAATTATTCATCAATTATATGTGGATCTCTCAGTTGTCATCATAAACCCATAATAGGTGGGTTTTAAACTTATATGAAATTATAATATAATTCCACCATTTTTCATTATACTAGCATCCCACTAGTGTTATTTATACTATTATCTAAAAAAAATTCACAATCACAATAACAAAACAATGATAATGATCACACAAACTTCATGCAACCACTGCATCATATAATTTATCTACTCCTTTGAGCCTCTGAAATAAACTGATTCTAAACTTTTTAAATTTGAACAAAAGACTACAATTAACACTGAATGTATTCAACAATAATATATGAAATTAATATCATTATAAACATCTAATTTATTAAAATATATCTCTTCCACTTAAAGTCAATGTAATATCAAAATGAAAAACTAAAGAATTCTCAACACACTGCATGTTTCTTTCTTTCTCTCTATGTACGATAGAAAATATATTTTTTTAGAAACATAATTTCATGAATAACATTATCATTATCAGTAAAATTTTAAACTATCTTCCCTTATTCATATCACTACTAGTTAAATGTCATTTTTTTAGGAAAACCTTCTTCAGGTAATATCCATAGTCTTCACAAAACACTAAAAACTGTAATTCACGTATTATATTGACATTTACTCATGGATAAACATTATCATATGAATGTTTCACGTATATTTATCAAATAATCAACAATTACATGACATTATTCTTCTTCAAACAAAACCACCAAACATGTAAAATCTCTAAACAATGATAAAAAATATAGAATGTGGTATTTCTTCTTCTTCTTCGTGCTGGTAAACATGATGTAAAATCCCAGGTAAATAATGAGTAAGATAATATCATATTTATTAATATTTGTGAATTAAATATTAATCTTACATTCAAAGGGATGCAATGATTCGACGGTACACCTGATACAGAACAATAGGTTTCTTTGAAATCTTACATTGCACACAATGCTAAGTCATATTGAAAAATAATAATATAATAATATTATTTTAAATAGTAGTTAATGCCTAGCTATTGTAATTGCGAGAATGAACAGAAATGACTAAAATATGATTATACATGTTTGTTAAATGTTTTTACATTTATCCAATAAATTCTAGTGCCTTAAAATAAGAAAGAATCTAATTTTAAGCATAAATACTTTAATATTCATTAAAAGGTCGATTTACCACTTTTTAATGGAGAACCCTTTATAAATATAGTTTTGGTAACATTTATATGTTCTATTTGACAAAATAAAATTCTTTTTTAGATTCAGGACATCAAAATTTACTTTGGGTAAATTTTTGGTTTTTTTCTAATAAAATTCATTTTTTAATGAATAGTGAAAAATACAGTATTTTAATTCAAAACTTCCTTTTTATATATTTTATTTATATGGTTATATTATCTTTATAATTAGTATTAAAGATTAATAAGATTATATTTTTACCATTTTATCCAATTTTGGTCACTGCAATTAATTTATTTTTGAAGTTGTACAAAAACAAGTCTCAATCTTTTGATAGTTGTTGTTTCTTAAAAACACGCTATTTGTTTTGAAAAGAAGAATTTATTTCAAATTAATTAATAAAAATTTTATGTTTTTATTTTGGTAAAATAGACATTATTTTTGAATTTGGAATATCAAATATAGTTTAGGGTGAATTTTTTGTATTTTTTCTGAAAAACATCAATTTTTGATGAATAGTGAAACCACATAGTAATAGTTAAAACTGACATTTTCATTTACCACTTCTGTGAATTGAATTTTGAAAATCTGACATACATGGTTGTTATTATTAAGTAAAATTTGGTTCAACAAGATGAAAATAATTTTTGGTGAATAGTAACTTTTGACTTTTATTTACCGCGGTTAAAGGTAAATAGGGTAATTTAAGGTAAAAAGAATATTATAATAATACAAAATTACATTAACACTCGTCCCAACCTTATTGAATGAGTCATAGAATACCATGGGCACCCTTGGGTCGATTTTGGGACCCCATGGAGCCACTTAAGTGTTATAATGAAACTTTATTTTAATTAACTTAAAGTAAATACAAAAATGACTTTAACAAACATCTTTTAGTATATAAATTTTTACATGGGGTTATATGAGTAATTATTTTGACTATAAATATTAATTGGAAATATAATATTATTTCCTCAATTATGGTTTTTTTTTTAATTTTTAGAAATCAAATAAATAAAATTATTTATGACACAATAATGATGCACTGTTTACCTCATTAGAAAATGATTTAAATGAATAAGATTATTAATTATAAAAAAAATATTGATAACCTTTCCAATTATTATTTCATGATTTTATTTCAAACATGAGTCATATTATCTTTTACTTTAATGAGGTTTGGACCTTTTGAAACAGAAGATAAGTTTATAATAAAATAACATTTTTAAACATTCCTAAAGAGTCCCTCCACTCTCTTATAAAAGGACACCACTTCTAACCAATTCCACACACCACTGAAGCCCCTTGGAACTTCCAAAACCAGCCCAAATAAGCTCCCAGTATCCCTCTATTCCACCGAGATGCCTTAACTTATGCATAAGGAACTTCAAGAAGTCCTTTTAGTTCAATCATATGGGAGTTACTCGATTTAAAGGTAACGTCTTCTCTTAAGTTATTTTGTTTTATTTTCCTTCCCCAACCCCATAAACTATTTTCATTAATTTATTTTATAACAAAAACAATATCCTAAATATACTAGTATTTTTTTTATAAGAAGTATTTTAACTACAATTACACACACCTCCATCTAATGGTTAAAGAACATACTATTTCTGTGGGTGGAAAACTAACACCTCCTGAAATGATGATTGTTCAATTATCCTCTACTGCCTCTTATGGTGTCCATTAAGATGGAACTGTATTTATATATTATATATATTATGTTTATGTTTTCTTTATTATTCATTATTTTTAATTTATATCATTCTTTTATGGTTTCCATTATGAGTAAACACGATAATTTCTTTTGAGGAAGTGTGGACTACCACCCCCTCAAAGTGATATGACTCGTTCATACCATAAATGGGACATATAAAGGATGGAGTTATTGAAATTATATATGATATTATACAGTAATTATAATATAACTATTTATCATTAATTTTTCATTCAATTAAAATACAAAATAGAAATGAATGTCGCGTTCATGTGTAAATACGGTTTACCGTCTCCATGAACAGTGAATTTCATTTCTTATCTGCAAAAGTTATGTAATATTATAAATACATATATATGCTGGATATATATGATATATATTATATCTAAATAATCAATAACATTATGGATATAATGGACTCTTGACAACATGGACAACATGTAATTATAAGGTGTTCATTTTTTACTCAAGTACCAAATATCAACAAAACGACCATTATTAACCTAAATGATTACATAATATGTATAACATGGTAATAAGTGATATAAAAAGGTTGTTAATAAAGTATAAATTAACTTAATTTTATTATTCAGGAAGAACAAGGAACAAACAAGTCAATTCGGACCCGAGGTAAGAGATTTATTATCTCACGTTTAATTCAGTGAGATTTCCATTGCCCGCCACTTATTTATTGCATGTGGTGTATTGTGTACAACCATTTGATATATACTATCATTATTATCTTTATATTCATGTTATTATATGATTAATTTTGTGGTTATTAACTTTGTCCATATGAATCAATTGAATTACAATGTGGTTAGGGGTTTTCATCTCACTTTTTATTCTCGTGAAATTCATGCTATATTCTCCACAATTTCATTTTGTGTGTCATAGGTACTACCCATGATTGTATTCCATGTGGAATATAATTAAATTTATGGGTATTTACATCTTCATTGTATTATCTTTATTTCATGGGGTGTATGTTTCATAAGTTACCAAATCAGTAAGGGAACTTTTCACCTAATTCTTTTTAAAATACTTCTTTTTTTATGTCTTTTAATTTACATATTATTATGTTGGTATATGTTCTTATATATCCTTATTAATGTAAATTTTATGTCCAAGTGATGAGATACCATTTTTCTTTCTCATCAACTCATTTGATGAATTTTAATGTGACGTCGTTAGGCTTTCGACTTTCTATAAGGGAATTTCTTTACCCAATTTCAATTCTTTGGGTTAAACTTATACATATTCATTAAGTCGTGATATGAATATTTGTGAATAACCTATGATTGTTTTACACTTAATATCCACTTATATTCGGTTTATTTTTATGTTTCACACATAATTATAACATTTATTTATCTTTAATCTAAGGATACCATCTTTATAAGGGATTTTGTCTCAATTTACATTCCATTGAGACTTTAATGTTTTTATGCACCAATTCACTCTTATATGGTATATATAATTTCATTTGGAATATTATATCATGAATCCCTTTATTCTCATGATATTATAAAGTTTTCATTAAATCTTATTCCTCAATTATTTGTATTCAAGCGTCTCTCATTTTATTAAAAACTCTTTAACTAAAATATAATTTTAAATGTTTTAATGATTTATTCTTCTAAATATTTCTCATTAATGTCCATGTTTTAAAAATGGTTTTAAGGATTTATTTATATGGAAATTAATGTTTTCAAATTATAATTTATTTAAATGTTTAATAGTGGCATGGGACACTTTGCTTCAAAAATCTCTATATTAAATGTCTTAAATGGTTTTGAAAATGGTTTGGTAAAGCATTGTTTATTTCAATATCTTTATTTGATATATTGGAATGTGGAAATTTAATATTTCCTTTATACTTGTGTTATTTGTTATTATTATTTTATGGTTATTGGTCATTGTTTATGTATACAGTTGGTTCTGTGATAATCCTATGGTGGGTGATCCTGAGATAGCTCTACAATGAATTGGGTAATGTGACGGAGGTAAACGTGATGTTTCTCCTAAGAGAATTAGAGAATATATTGTGATGGGTATTCCAAGTGTAAGTCCTTATGTAGTAGTGATATACACAATGTATGTTTGATATGGATTCCATAAGTTACCTTTATGATTTATGTTTTATGATTTCTATGTGTTATTCATAAATCTTATGATTTCATGATGTATTTTATGATTGAAAAGTATGGTTTCTTTGATTTGTATTTATTAATGGGATAATGTTTCTTTCCTTATTTTATAACCCTTATGGAGATTTTTATTCTCATCCCATGTTTTTGAAATATTTTTCAGAGGGTATAAGGAAGGGTAAGAGAAAGGAAGTATTCAATAAGATTTATATCTAGAAAAGAACTCTCGTTTTATTTTTGTGAAACATTGGATAGAGTAGAAGTGTCTAAATTGTAATTTTTTGAGATATAATGTAAACGTTATGGCCTAATTATTTAAAACCCTAAACATGAAAAGATCTTCAATGTGAATTCGTGACTTAACTCAAGATTAAGTTGTGTTTATGGTCGGGTCCTTATACATAAACTTATACCTCCTTCACTTAACAATATACCCATCACAGTACATCAAGTAGATAAAATACAATGTATATTCATGTAAGTTTATAAATTCAAATACTCTATTAAATTATCATAGAACTATATTCACAATACATGAATATATAATGAATAATTTTAACTTTATCTCATGCATGTATTATATCACATGAATGTAATTAAAATCCCATCATGTAACGGTATACAAAGGAACTCCACTACACAAAGCATTGAGGCTCATGGAACTTTTCATTTATCTATGTGTGTAATTTACACAAGAACCAGGTCTTATAATCAAAACATCATGTCCTCATGAAATTAATTGAAATCACAACATGATGACATGGAAACCTCATCATGAATATACATATTTTCTCTACACTATTTTGGCTCTCAGATTATCTCCATTAATTAAGAGTAAGTTTATTTTAAAATGGTGATAATGGTGGTTTTTATTGAAAATAATTCACCACCACAAACCAATCACATATATATAACATAAAACTACTTACTCACTCATTCACATTGTCGTAGATCAGGTGTTTCATGTATAAAAGAAATCATTATCACCGCTTCGTAGAAAAAATAAGCTCCACACTATAACACCACAATTTTATCTTATAAAACACATAAAACACGGTTTCATGATAATTTGACAATATTATAATCATAAAGATGATAAAATGGAACTCAAAATCATTGATTTGATCACTCGGACAACATGGCATATAGATCCTAGTGAACGGAATTCCTTTGATAAAGGATGGAGGTAAATGATGATTGTTGAACTATTTGAGTGGTAAATTTTAATCAGATCAGTTGGAAAGGAATATATTCATTTTTTAGTGATGTGGATATAGTATTTGATTCATAACCAACCCACATCAAAGCTTGAATCACATGATCATTCCCTTTTATTAAAATTGGATTTGGTCACTCGGCAAAACTGAGTATAGAGGTCCACTCCTTAATAGTTAATGGCGCTACCCAATATCAGCTTCCTTCACTACCATGAAACCCCACAGGGTATTTTAACAATTATTATTTCCACCTACGTGGGTGCACTATGAACATACACTTTTTCATCAATGTTAGCTACAATAGGGTACAAGATACCTTGAGAGAGGCGATGAATAAGGGAATGGGTATTCTTTTCAAAATTCATCCTTCCCCACAAGATCATGACAGCTTTATTATAAGTGTCACTTTATTCTCTTTACTATTTATATTTTTATTTTACTTTACTTCTTTATCTGATAATGATGCATATAATTTAAATCATGAAAGCAAGCACGAGGAAAAACATATTTTTACCTGTTTAACCCTCCCTAGGATACATCAAAGGATGATACAATGGAAATGTGATGATTTACCAAATTCTTTATGGCTCTTTGCCAATAAATTTTTTTCGCTAGATCAGTTACATGCCCTATCTCACATCCTTTACATTGTTTTAGGATAGCTCACTACATCCCAGGTGTAACTCCCACAATCTTCCTTCTATGGCTAACCATCGGTGGAAAGGATCACATTTTTCCTCTTCCATCACCCACTTATTTAGAATGGATCCATATAAATTGTATGGAAATTTAGGTCCATTAATTATAAATAGTTAATATGTCCTCAATTATAGGTAGTTACCCTGTTTAATCTCTTTCTATGATGCTCCTATAGATCTGTGAAAACACCAGGACGCAACACTTCCACTTTCCAGGTAACGAGAAGAGACATCTCCTTAATATATAAACTTAAATTAACACTTATTTGGAAATATCTTCAAGAGATTCAATTTATTCTTTTGAAATACTTTAATGTAGAAGTAAATACACTCCTCATGCAATTATAGTCTATTGGATAAAATCCACTAACTCCTATTTTTTCTTCTAAATTTACATACGACAATTATATTGTTAATAAAATAATCCTAGAATGTTTCCCCTTACATGAGATCATAAATATAGTTTCACGTTTTTGTGTGCCATGAATTCATATTTTCACATCAGAGTTAAAATAAACATCTTCATGTACTAATTACATTTTAAGGAGTTATTTTGAAAACTGCCTTTTCTCTTTGCAGAAACCTGTTTCTTAGACCACCTTCTTCGAGAACCACCTGCTTTGTGAATCACCTTGCACTACGTAGTACATGTGATTCATAATCCACATATATTTTGTATAAGTACGTTTCTCTATGGTAAAATAACACTTAGAGTATCACCTCTACTTTACAAGATATAGTTCCCTCCAAACAAACATCTTTCATGAACTATTCCTTTGCAAAATCCTCCATACTGAACCGTTTTCCATTTCACAAAATTAATCCATCATGAACCACTTCCTCTTTCATGTAATTCTTCCTTCATGAAAAACATTTTAATTAATAGTGTTATTCCTTTTTGAACCACTTTCTCTTTCAAGGAATTATTTCTTTGTATACAACTTCCTTCACAAACATGTTTTGGACTTAGTCAAATTCTTCTAGAAATCCTCTATGATAAAGTTCTCTATACACGAATAATCTATTTATAGGTCTTTGTATAATAAAATAGATATGAAAACCCCACTAATACTAGGGTTCCACATCACCCCTTGAATGGTGGATTATCAAAAATAAAAAAATGAAGGCCTTTAGGCTATTCCTACTGAAAACAAACTAATCCTAACTACCTAAAACCATGATGTTCTACATCCTTCACTTTGAACTTGCTATACGGTCCACATATTGGATTTAATAGTTTACAGCGGCCCATAAATCATTGCCTTATTCCAAAAATGATAATCCCTTTGTGGTGGAATAAAATCACTGCCATCACCCCCAAATAACGAGCCTCTCATGATATGATTTCACTTTTTGGTTTGTGTATCATCTTTTATCATTTTTATAGTGAAAGAAATTTTGTGTCAGGTTTAATTCTCTAACCTTATCCATACAATGTATGATTCCTTAATGTTTCTAAAAACATCCATTTCGGTCAACATAGTGCAGTTTCACCACTATGTACTCCAACAAATCCATGCTTCCTGGTCAGAAAATTTCGGTCCATGAACATCTTTTTGAAAAACCATCATTATTTATAAAACAAGATCATAATTTTGAGGCCCAAAAAAATGGAAAACACTGGGAAACAATTCCACCTTGTATGTGCAATATTATTTACCACCTATACTATATCCAATAATCTATATTGGATAATTTACAACATATATTTTCAACACTCTATCTTGAACACCACATCCTACCATAGAGTCCTTTATTGTCAATAAATAAAATCAAAAAAAACAAAGCAATGTTACGTTGAGGTATTTTTTTCAAACAATCTCCCCCTTTGGGTTTGTGGACAACACATCACATTTTGATACATCATTAATTATTCTGCCATAATCTTCCACAATTTTTTTATTATGATTCAGATAGTGATCAAGGATTTACTCAATATACACTCTAAGCCCACATGATTCATCCTCTATGTGATAAATAGGTGTAGCATGAAAATCTCATCAATGAATCACTTCATTCTGAAACCACTCCACTACATTCATCACAATCCTCATATTTCATGATATATAATATTTTATTGACCATATTTATAATCCTCGGATTTAAAACTCCCCTACATCAGTACTCTCCACATCAGCTTCCCCCTGCCTTGATTAAAAAAGTGTTTCTCATTTCATTTCCATAGTTTCTCCCCATTTTCCATGACCCCAAAGGACTCATTATTGTGGTATCAAACAAGGTAATGAACATATATCATCTCTTGAAGAAAAAATAAATCATACCTCAGAAATAGGGGGTCCCACCTATATACTCTTTTAGGCGTGGGGAATCGAATGAACATATATATTCAATTGATTATGTTAAAATTATTCTTTGGGTAAGGCCTTTGAATGAACTTATGCACCCAGTTGTTCTATAAGATCATACTCTAACTTCTCAATCCTATACTCCACGTTCTTCTAGATGGAGTGAAATTTTATTTCATTGTTCTTTTTTCTTCAGTGATTGAATTGATTTTGTCTATGGTTTATAGAACATGAATTATCACAATGCATTCCAATCATATATTTCACTTCAATCTCCCCCTTATCATAGAATTAAATGAGGTATTCCATTATTTATTAAATAATTCCCCCATATTCAATGATATACATGTATAATATTTCCAATAATAATAAAAATAATAAGGGTAACATATTATTATTTTGTCTCATGAAATCCAGATAAAGATAAATTACACTCCCTCTTTGTTCATGCACTTCTGCATAGCTCATGAGATAATATCGGTTGACATTAAAACTCCACCAGGATCCAAAAACTGTATTTTATTTCTCCATTGAATACATTTATAGACATGTAATTGAGACTTTTATTCTTGTAGTTTTTTTAAGATCTTAGTCATATTCTTATTTTATAAATGGACACTATTGTAATATTTAAAAAAAATATACTTGCCAATGATTCATTGATAGATCCTCTAAGAATACTGATTAAGAACCCTTTGTAGGAACCAAGTGTTTATTCCAACAAACAACAACGTTTTCCATGTTACTCTCTTAATTCCATAGATTATAGAAACATGACATTCCTCAACTCCTCAGAGAACTCTCTTGACAGATGAGGCTGTACAAACTTGTGATCTAGTCGCCATATCCTTCTGAAAACATTTTTTCTCCCACAGGAAATATTCCCTCATGGAAAAATAACACTATAATATATGTAATGATACCATTGATTTAATATTCAATGATACATGGATCCATAAGACCATTAAATTATTTCTTTCATAGGTCATCAGTTTCACATTAGGCTCTTCATAAAATAATCTCATTTTTCTACAGAGCACAACCATCAGATAAATATTTGAGAAAATAAAGATGTTTTGTAACACCATTATTTGAATTTGATTCCATATGTTCATTTCAAGAGTATAGATTCTTTATGTTTAATATATATTATTCCACTAATGCACTCATTCCCTTTCAGCACACACACCTCAGGGATCATATCTCCTACATATTCATACACAAGTTCTATCATATATATGAGACATTTAACTTATAGGGAGAGGGTGTCTATGTAAACCTCAAGAAGATAATTGTAGTTGATCCTGATGGATCAACCCCTAGATATTATTTTGAAAATCACTATACTAATTTTGTGATTGTTCTAACTACATATCCAACTTCAATTGTTCTATCCATAAAAAAAATTAATTGGTTACCCATAAGTTGAGTATTCATTAGATATTTAGATTCTATAGGTTTGTATTTTATCAAAATTTGTGGTTTAATCCCATTATAAGAAATTTCAATCATTGATGCTCCACCATTATGCCATTTTTTAGGAATCTTTGTTTGAGAAAAAATATTTTCACTTGTCATATTCTCTTGTTTCATCCAATATTGGAGGGATCTTTCTCTCTCTTTTATTTTATTCTATGTGTCATGACATGTGAATCTTCAGGGAATTATTTATTCCTTTTTGTTTTATTTGTTACATGATTCACATCACCATTTATTATTAGGTTCAGTCTTACACAAAATTTAAATCCTTCTTAGTCAAAACTATATCATCTCCACCAAGTTTCTTCGATGCTAATTAACATTCTTTCCAAGAGAGATGTTGTGAATGAAAAAGGGGAAGTGATTGAAAATACTTTCATTGAGAAACTTGTGATTCCACTAAGGATGTAAACCTATTTTTAAACTTAACTTGTTACCTCTAAATATAGTTTCTTTCATTATAAATTTCCAGAGTGGGGAATCTCATTATGGGTTTCTTTTCCTTCACTTCTTTATTCCTACCAAGGGGTATTTCCAAATTCTCATGATTAGCGAATATAAAACATATTCCATTAAATAAAATCCTCATTTCATCATTTTTCATATGATATTTTTATTCATCTAGTGTTCTTATTTTGATATGGATCTCTTATGATTATGGACACATACACATGGTGTGTCTCTATCTCCCAAAATAATATCATTTTTTCTAATTTTTTCTAAGAGACACTTCTTTCTAATTTCTCTAGACATTTCTTCGTATTCTCAGATTTAGAAATACTTTTTCCTTCAAAATATGAAATATATTCCAAATCCTCAATATAGAAGTTATATGTAAGACCATGAATCCCATATAAATATCATATGATTCCACTACATCCTATAAAATCCTATTTAGGTCTGTCTTCTGCACCTATGTGATTTTTCCTAATTCTGTAATTGTTGAAAGCTCTCTTCTTAACATTAATGGGAGAGAGTTTATCATGTCCAAAACTGATTTTTTCCAAACTGTATAGACTATGGTATGATACCATCATTTCATGTCCTTCCTATGAAAGAACATATTTTATTTATATTTCATTATTACCTTTTGAGGGACATTTAAATAATAAATGCAAAGAATCCTTCAATTTTGATTTTTATTGGAATTAAAATTTCTCTACTATATTATTGAATAATTATATCTCTTATCCCAATTTTTAAATCTTTAAATCCCTTGATTCATGTGGATTTTTAGGTTCCATATTTAGTGTCTTACAACCACTCATCTCATCTTCCAATTCTTGTGAGATCTTGTCTACCATCTCACTTTTCTTTATTATTTTAGAAATCATTTGAGTAACTGATTCATTAAATAAATAATTCTATTGTAAAGAAGTAGAATATATAACATCCACATCTAGTCATTATAAAATAATAATAAACAAATAATGATTCCTCAACATACTATAAGTTTTCATCAACCTCTATTTACAAAAAGATATGACTTTAGATCAAATCAATCATCAAACATATGAATATCATATGTTTTATGTTCTTTTTTTATGTCCATTATATTTTTTATAAGAATATCATTTGATTTATGGAATCATCATCATTATGGAAATACTATACTTCTTTTTTAATATCACTACAAGTTCAATGTCACGAAATGTATGAAAACCCTCTTCTAATAATAACCATATTCTTTGCACAAAACTGAATAATATATTTTGACTGATATATTTTGTCTTCCTTATGCATGAACATTATAATATGCGTGGTTATATTATCTTTATAAAATACACAATAATTCAAATATATTATTCATCATTCAAAACTACCACTAAACATGTATAATATACACACATTTCTCATGAAAAAAAATATGTGGTATCCAGTCTTCTTCTTAAGGCATGTAAACAGAAGCTTCTACCTTTTTCATGTAACAAGATACATAGTAGAAAACGTCATTTAGAAGAACTCCCCTATATCATCATGTAAGGTTTTAAACATAGATACTTCATTAAATTATCATAGAACTATATACATGTTACTATAAAATATCAGGTAACACATTCACTCTATCTCATGCATGTATTATATCACATGCATATAATGATAATTCTATAACATAATTGTATATGTGGGATCTTCAATTTGAAAATAATTGAAGTTCATGGAATTATTTTCATATATATGTATGTGATTTAAACAGGCTTTGGTTCATGAAATAAAATATTCATTCCATTATTAAGGCTTTTGAAATCACCACACAAAAATTTGGAAACCTCTTAGAAAATATAGAGCATTTCAATACTTTATTTCAGATCATCAATTATCTATCTCGATACAGTGTAAGTGTATTTTAAAATGTAATGAATAGTGGTTATTTATAGAAAACCCTCCACCACCACAACTCAGGTGCATTAACATAGAGCTCACCAACATACACACATGCACACACTTCCCTAACATTCACATTTCAAAGATACGATAAATCACCATCTTTTCTTCAAAAAACAAATCTGATTTACTACTTACCTACAAGGATAAATTTTCATAAGTTCATAGAAACCGTGTTTCATGATAATTAGATCAAATTAGAATCATTTCAATTATCTAATGGAACATAAAATCTTTAGTTATATCACATAGACGTCGCAACATGTAGATCATAGTGAACATAAGTCCTTTGAATAAGGATTGAGTTATATGATGTTCGCATTGTTAATCAAATGGTTTAGATCAATAATATTGGATGACCAAGATTATTTGTGTATTTTTAATGATGTGGATATAGTAAATAATCCATACAAGTCCAACATCTATTATTTATACACTTGAGTGCTACCATTTATTGGAAGGTATGCTGCTCACTCTGCAAAAGCCAGTACATGTGTATGCACCCAAAAAAACATTGGAACTACCCCGTGAAAGATCCCTCTACCATTGTGGCACATACAGGGTGGTTTATTATTATCATTTGTGCCTATATGGAAGAACTGTCCACACAAACTTCCACTGTTAAATGTTGTGGTTGATTCCAGTTCCCACCTCACATGGATCACATTTCTTGCTGGTTTGAAGGCTATGTTTTAGTAGGGGCCATCAAAAATTGTAATCCCAACATAAAGAAAATTTCATTTCTGATCCACCCAAATATATTATTAAAATATTCATCACGAAAAAAATTTATATATTTCCCCAAATTCATTTACTCCAATTCTTCTTTAATATGATGTAATCAATTTCTACTCATCAACCTACGTCTTAAAACATATGACAGGTTAACCAATCATCATAATTAATGTTTATTTATTTAAATAAACTCTTAAAATAAATAAATTCATTCCAAATTATGAATAATTCTAAACAATAATTTAATGGATGAAGATTTATAGTTTCATTACATTCACATTGATATTTCATCAATTCAAAAACATTACCAACAAATACAACCCAATTATTACTTTAATAAATCTATGTTCTTCAACCTCCCCCTTAGGATTTTTTGTCTACAAACATTTAACATTCAAAGTAAATGTCTAATTCTTAAAAATATTTAAAAAACAAATATATTTTTGTGGGAAAAAATAAAATCATTTAATATAGTAAGAACTGATTTTTTTGTTATCTTCCTCAATCTATACATATCATAAGAGATGCTAGATAAGATAAATTAAAATTGATCTACATGAGATAAGTATATCATCACATTTATTAATGAATCAATTATTCAATTAATCAACTCTAGATCTACATTGGCTAACCTAGTATAAAAAACAATAGTCATTAGTATAGCAAACAAAGTTGTCAATAATATTTTCTGAATGTGATACCAAAAATGAATCCTTATATATAGGGGTTTTCAAATGATTTTTGACTAATATCAAACATTAATCTCAAAAAAAATATTAAAAATAATCATGTGCAATAATTACCTTCCAATTTATCAACCCATTTTAAATTTTTCATCAAATAATATTTTTAAACCCTTCTAATTCTGAGTTATTTTACATATAGTGATAAATGAACATATCTCCATAAGGACAAGAATAAATTTAAATAATTTGAAATCATTATTTATTTACATTAATAGAACATAAAATATTCATGTTATACTAATTTATATATTCATATCTAGTAGTGGTTAAGCATTTCTCCCCCGTAGAGGGATGATCATTATCAGAATTCATTATCATAGAGGATTTCTTTATGAATGAACTCAAACAACAATTTTTAAAATAAAATAATGTTGAGTCTATTTACAACATGTCACAAATATAATTAAATAACACCCTGATTGATGGAATCATGGATTCCATATAAATTTTTACATTATTAATTTCTTCAACACACCCCCAAAAGAAATGTCTCACCTAAATTCCCTATAGAGATGAAAAAATCAAAATATACACTGTAATATGGTGTATCTTTAATCATATGAATGTTAGGGTAATAAGGATGTGATTTATTTCTCATCCTAGAAACTCCGTTTCATCCAGCTTCAGATTTATAAGAACACATCATATTTTCTATTTTTTTTGAATTATAGATTTCATCATTTAGCTGTATAATGGGGTTCTTAATTTAATTATCATTAATCTTAGATGGAATATGTTTCTTCACATTATCAGGTAGTGAACTATCATTCTTCTATTATTTCTCCATCTTCTTATGAAATTATAGCTACTCTAGCCAAATGACTAACAATTTATTAGTATATGATCAAAATTTATATGTGTTGACTCCTTCATCATAATAGCATTTTGAATGTATGAATCTACTAGTGATTTTCCTTTTTTCTTCACTAGTTATTATTTTAGGAATCAATTTTATGAATTTGTGAAAAATATTCCCAGAAATTATACACCATTAACATAAATCTTTTAATATGATAGGGTTATCATTTTTAGACAACCTCTCATGAAATTTTAAATTTTCATCTTAATTTTCACACACCAAAGAAACCATTGAATTTTTTAATATATTAATTTCTTTTTCTACTTTATCATTCTTCTACACACATTGGTGTTTATGACATGTTTACAGAACTCCATTATACAGTCTTTTCTTCTATAGTACAATTTTATTTTAATTGGTTTGAAATTAATTTCATCATTCTTCTTGGGTGTATCATGCTTAGTAATTTTCACAACTATCATCTTATTTTCATACCCCATGTAATAATTTTCATAATTTTTTCTTTTCCTCAACATTTTTTGTGTTATTTTCATTATATCATCATATTCGTATTGATAGTAGGTACATACCAACACTCATCATACATGTGAACACTTATCTTTCAATAACCATAGAAGTGTTTAAGACACTCCAATCTATTATTGGTGATAGTTTCTTATTCATATATAAATTATTCTTTCATTCTTTAGGATTTATCTTCTCATCAGATATAATCCCTCTTAATACTAGATTTCATTAATTATTATGCATTGAAAATTTATGAAAACTAGCAACAACTAGATTCCCATGTTTCCAATATCACAAATAAAGATGAAAAATCATGATTTCCTGATCTATGATACAATTTGGTGGGATTTGAAATCTTTTTATTGGGAAAATATGATTCTTCATCTAGGATTTTTGTATAGAAGAAGAATTACGAGCTTTTCTAAAATCCACCTTTAATGATTTGGTGGGTTTATAATAAGTATTATTCACCGATGTTAAAATAGAATTCTTTTTGGAACCTTTACTAACATTTGAATAATTATAAGTGAAAATAGAGACTTCTAGAACATGTGTTACTCATATTGATGATCTTGAAATAGATTTTTATTTAGATAATATCATACTATTATTTACACATGAATGTGTCTTCTTAGAAGTAATACTCTTTTCATAATTACTCTATGAAGCTTTTATAATCTCATAATTTTGTGAGGATTCATCTTAAGAATTATCAAGATTAATGAACATTTACTCCAACAAAAGAAATTTCATATTTTTAGATTTCATCTACTCTTCAGGTGATTTCAACATATCTTTACATTTTTTCTGGGAAGTATTTAATTGTGCCACTTTTAGAATTATAAATTTTACTTCTATTTCAAGACACTTCATGTTGACTGAATTTTTCTCATCCTCAACATATTTTAGTCTATCATAGCATTTTCTTCTCCTTTTATGAGAACGATCATCATGCATTTGATTTTCCTCACATATAGAATTATTAAAATATTTGTTTTTATTTTGTATAACCTCTATCTATGATTTTTTTAACATTAACTGTTTTTCAATTTAGTGTCTCTAATACATGGTTCAATTCAGTATAAACATTATCACTCACATACATATCACACACTGTCTTTTCTAATTCATTTTCAACCAAAGATATTCTTTAATAGAAGTGTTAGAAAATATTTTCATTTTACTATTCATTCATGAGGAATGTCTGATACATTTCTTTGATTTTATTATCATAGTTCTTATTACTTGTGTTATACTTATAATATTATTTAAGTGTATGGATACACCCTATAAAGAACTTCTATGTTACTTCTTTTTCTAACACATTTCTTTGAAAAACATCTTCATCATAGAATAGATTTTCATTTAAATGTGAATCATTTTCTTCTTTCGATTCAAATTTTTTCATGAGAAGTTCTCATATTTAAAACTTATTTTCCAAGGATTTATTCAAATCCTTAAATACCTCTTCAAGCTGTTAATTATCATAATATAACCCATTGATAAAAATTAATTTTTATGTGGAAAATTTAGTATGAAATTCCTTTAGATAATCCTTGACTTCTAAATAAAAATAAATTTGAGATTTAATAAATTATTCCTTATTACTGCTTAAACCAAAATAATAAAATGGGTCATTGTCAACTTGTTTAATAGATTCTCATTATAGACTACCACTAGGACTATAATAATTTTATAGTTCATCCTATTTATTATTTAAAATCATTCCCATATTTCTTTCTTTTTTATTATTCATTTCTGGAATTTCTTTGTAGAAACAAAATTATCTTCATTAATAGAGATAAGAACTAAATGTTTCTTATGAATCAACGATATTACTTCTTTGAATTAAAATAATAACTTCATATATGTATGGTAGAAAAAACATGGACCATAAAGTAGATCCAATAAGATGTGTATCCTTTCCACTGATACCAATTGATGTTTCAATTAGATTATATAGGTGCACTATAAAGGGGTAAATTTTTGTACACATGTTTTACAAATTTTTTTTCATTCACATTTAACCCTTTTAAATTTGAACATGTGCACCAATAAGAATGAATATATATTCTTTATAAACAAACACAATTATACCACATGTAAGATAGAAAGAAAATGAATCATATCATACATTATCTTTTCATGTCTCACCCCTAATGTGGGTGACTATATCCTTGTTTTGTATGGGATGATCCAAGAAAAATATTATCCACTAAAAATTAGTCAACAATTATATTTGGGTCTCTTAGGTGTCATCATAAATCCATAATAGGTGGGTATTAACATTATATGAAATTATACTGGTATCCCATTGGTGTTCATTATACTAAAATCCCACCAATGTTATTTATACTATTATCTCAACAGTGTTCACTAACACAAGAAAAAAACAATGATAAAGATCACACAAAATTCACACAACCACTACATCATATAATTTTTCTACCCCTTTGATACATTGATATAAACTGATTATACATTTTCTCAATTTGACTAATAGACTTCCACTGCCACTGAATGTATTCAACAACATAGTATGCAATTAAGATAATTATAAACAACTAAATTAGTAGAAGATATCTATTTCACTTTATCTCAACATAATATCATAATGAAAAACTAATGAATCCTTAACACATTGCACGTTTCCTTATTCCTGTCCATGTATGATGGAAAATATTTTCTTTATGAATACAATTTCATGAATAAAATTATCATTATCAGGAAAAAATTTATTATCTTCTCTTTTTCATATCACTACAAGTAAAATGTCATTGTTTTTAGGAAACCACTCTTTAGGTAATATCCATAGTCTTCACAATACGCCAAAAACTATAGTTCAAGTAATATATTGAAATTTTATCATGCATACACATTATCATATGCAGGGTTCTCTTCTATATATCAAATAATCAACAATCCCTTGACATTCTTTTTTCTTTCAATAATGCCACAGAACATGTACAATCTCAACACGTTGATAAAAAAAATGTAGTATGAGATATTTCTTCATATTCTTCATGGAGGTAAACAAAAACATCTACCATTTTTATGTAAAAATATACGCATCACATTACACCATGTTGCTAAACTCCACTATATCATCATGTACGGTTATATACTCAAATACTCAATTAAATGATAATATGACTATATACATAGTAATTTAATATATAATGTATCATTTTAACTCTATCCCATGCATGTATTATAAAACATTAATGTAATTCTAATCCCATCATGCTATGATATGCATAGGAACTCAACTTCATAAAGTATTGAATCTCATGGAATTATTCATGTATCTATGATTGTGATTTACACAAGCACCACATCATATAATAAAAAATCATGTCCTTGTGAAATAGATCGAAAGTACAATATGATGACATGGAAGCCTCAACGTGAATATAGATATTCTCTCTACTCTTGTTCAGCTCTCAAATTATATTCCTTAATTCTGAGTAAGTTTATTTTAAAATGGAGAGCATGGTGGTTATTTATTGACATGACTCCATTACCCTAGACCAATCACACCGACATATCATGAAATGACTTACTCACCCATGCACATTTTCATAGCTTATGTGTTTTGTGAGTACATAAATCACTATCATTGGTTTTTAGAGAAAATTATCTTCACATTGTAACACCTAGATTTAATATTATAAAACTCATAAAACAATGTTTCAGGATAATTTGACCGTATTATAATCATTAGGATGATCAAATGGAACTCAAAATATTCAGTTCAATCACTCAGACATTGTGACATATAAATCCTAGTGAACTGATGTCCTTCGATAAAATCTAGAGGTAAACGATGATTGTGGAACTAATTGAATGGTAAAATTCAATTAGATCATGTGGGAAAGAATATAATTAATTTTTTATTGATGAAGATATAGTATCTGAGTCATACTCAACAAACATCGACTCTTGAAGCACAAGAGAATTCCCTTTTATCAAAAGGGGTTTTGGTCTCTCAACATAACTGAGTACAGAGGTCCACTCCAGAATAGTTAATGGCACTGGCCCATACCAGCTTCCTCCACTACCATGAATCCCACAAGGTATTTTAATGATTCTCATTTTCACCTATGTGGGTGCGATATGCACCCACATTTTCACCTCAATGTTTTCTCCAAGAGGGGCCAAGATACCTTGAGAGAGGGGGTGAATCGGGGAATGGGTGTTCATTTCAAAATTCATTCTTCCCCATAGGATCATGATAACATTATTATAAGCGTCAATTTTTCTTCTTTACTATTTATATTTCTATTATCCTTCTCATATTTATCTAATAATGATGCATATAATGTAAATTAGGAAATCAAGAACAAGGAAACATATATATTTACTTGATTTACCCTACCTATGATACATCTAAGGAGAATACAATAGGAATTTGATGATGTAAGAAATTATATATGGATCTTTCACAATAAATTTTTTGGTATAGATCACTTATATGCCCTGTCTCACTTCATTTATAAATTTTCCTGACAAATAACTACATCCCTAGGGTTACTCCCACAATCTTCTTTTTTGGCTCACCACCAGTGGAAAGGATCCCCTTCTTCCTCTTCCTTCACTCACTTCTTTAGAAAGGATCCAGATAAATTTTATGGATATGTAGGTCCATTTATAAGAAATAGTGAGTATATTCTAAAATATAGGCAGATACTATATTGAATCCCTTTCTAAGATTCTCATGTAGTTCTATGAAAACACCAAGATGCCACACTTCCACTTTCCAAACAACTAGAACAAACATCACTTCATTATGGAAATTTAAATTAACTCTTCTTTGGAAATATCTTCAAGATATTCCATGTTATCCTTTGACATCCATGAATATATAAGTGAATAATCCCCTTCTATAAATATAGTCTAATGGATAAGATCCACTATATTTTCTTTATTTGGTATTCAGATATGACAATGATACACAAGGTAACCACTTAATTTATCCCCTTACGAGAGATCCTAAAGAGAGTTTCACATTTTTTCTACCATGAATTATTGTTTTCACATTACATTTGAAACACACATCTCTATATACTGATTACCTTTCAGTGAGATATTTTGGGAACTACATTTTCTCTTTGTGTAAACCTCCATTGTAGATCACCTTCTCCACGAAAAACCTACTTTGTGAAACACCTTACACTACGTAGTGCATGTGATTCTTGATCCACCTCTGTTTTTTAGATGGATTTTTCTCCATGGTAAAATATCACTTTGAGGATCACCTCCGCTTTATGAGATACAATGCCATGTAAACAAACCTCCTTCATGAAAAATTCCATTGCAGAATCCTCCCTAGTGAACCACTTTCTTTTTCATGGAATTAATTCATCATCAACCAATTTCTATTTTATATAATTATTTCATCATGAACAAATTTCTACATAATAGAATTCTTCCTTAATGAACCAAATTATCTTTCATGGAATTTTTCCATCATGAACAACTTCCTTCCCAGAGAAGTTTTAGATTTAGTCAAATTCTTCGAGAAATCATCTATGATAAAATTCTATTTACACTAATGATATAATTAGAGGTCATTGTATAAGATATAGATACACAAAACCCACTAATATTAATTACCTAAAACAACAATGTGGTACATCCTTCACTATGAACATGATATACGGTCCACATATTGGATTTAATAGTTTTTAGAGACCCGTAAATCATCACCTTCCTCCACAATAAATAACCCATTCTGGTGGAATAAAATCCCCTCCATCACCCATGAATGACGAACCTCTCATGAACTAAGTTCTCTTTTTTGGTTCATGTATCATCCTTCAAGGTTTTCATAGTGCAAAACATTTTACGATAGGCTTAATGAAATGCCATTATCCATTAAGTGTAAAATTCCTTCATGTTTCTAATAACATCTTTTTTGGTCCACATAGTGTAGTGGAACTATTATCTGGGACACCAAATCCATGCTTCATGGTCTGAAAACTACTGTCCATGAACACCTTTGTGAAAACCCATCATTTTTTTAAAAAAATATTAATTTTGAGGCCAAATTTTTTGTAAATGATGTAGGCTGGAGGCCATCACAGCCCTCAAAATTATATTTATTAATCTAAACTAGCACAGTGGTGTAGGTTTGATCAAAAGTAAAGGTAGGGTATTTCTCTATGCTTTATTGAAAACAAACCCCACTATTGTCAGCAGTGGGGGTAAACATTTATTTTTTTTACTTTTTTTACTTTTTACACTTTTTTATATTTTGTTTTTAATATAATGATGATGAATATTCTGAAAATTTTCCATTTACTAAAATGGAAAATTAAACATTAAAAAGTAACCGTGCAAACTAATGATAAAAGGAAAAGTAAATAGGACCGTCGAGAGTTGATCAAAAAGTAATCTCGGGTGAATTGATATCTACTTGTTATAAAAATTATTCTTCATTAGATTGAATTCACACCTTATAAAAAGTGGTTAAATATTCCTTAGAAGAAGACCTAACACTATGTGTTATAGTTCTTGAGTTTCTCCACTTCAAAATCAACATAATGTAAATTGATTAAAAGATAACAATGGAAACGACCTCACCGAAGGTTTCTCTCATTTTTGAATTTAAAATATTTGTTAAAATCATACCAAGATCAATCTCACTGAAAGATCAAGTATTTGAAATTAAACTCACAGAATGTGAAAATTCAATTTAAAAATTTATGTGCAAAATCAATCTCACCGAAAGAATTTGATTCTTATAGAAATAATTAGAATGAAGAAAAAATGAAAATATGAGCTATTTGAAATTCAAAACGCCCAAAGTGAAGAATTTATTCTGAGATCACAATTAATATCATAGAAGTAATACAAATTAAAACATTAAAAATCAGAGGAAGAAGGTTCCTCCCACAATGAATATAATGTACTACTATTTGGTCCTTTTCACACTAGTTCTCTTGCAATGCCCTTTGTGTCTCCTAGGAGTGTATTTGCCCTCGAAAGATGTAGGAATGGAATTTAGATTTAGAGTCCCCCACAAAAATTATGATGTTGTTCATCATTTATACCCACTTTCATCTTCTGTACATCACCGCCAATTTTCACCAACATGGCCTTGTCTTCTGGCCACGCACCGCACACGTGCACTATTTAATCCATAACACGTCGTTTTAACTTTGCCTTTGTAACTAACTCCCGATGAGTTAGTTGAATGCACTTGGACATATTTTAGTCTTCTTCAAGAATCTGTACAACATAAAACATGGAAAAAGTACTAAAAATGAAGAGAAATTAAATGAATATTTATTATTATAGTTATTAATTTATTTTGAATACTTTAATGAAATTATAATGTTTTTAAATAATGTTACTTATTAAGTTATTTTATTACTATTACTAGTAGCTGGTAATTATATTTTAAAATTAGATTATTATAAATTAATATGAATTTAAATAATTATTATTTTATTATTATAGTTAATTTATAATAAATAATTAAACATTAATGTATCATTTAGTTAATAAAGATGGTTAAATGTAAATTAATTTCATTTAACATTTATGTTCAAATTTTTTTATTATTTTTATATTTAATTATTATAACTTTTAGTATTTTAAAAAGTTATTTATTTTAATTTATTAATATTATTAATGTTAATTATAATTATTAAGTAAATTATTATTTTGAATATACATTATTTTATATTTTAAATTAATCAGATTAGTTTATTTTAATTATTATTAAACATTATTAGTATTTTTTTTAATATATTTTATTATTTTTACTCTAATTATTCCATATTCAATGATAAATTATAATTAATGAATTTGTTATAATTTATTAATTTTAATTTTAACATATAAGTTATAATTAATTATTTTAATTTAATAAAGTGTTAATTTAGTTAATTAATTTAATAATTTTGTTTTATTAATATTAATTATCTTATATTTATTTATTATTTATAATTATTATTATTTAATATTTTTGTTTAATTATTGATATTTAAATTAAGTTTTTATTTTACGTTTTTATTTTAATTTAAGTTTTTTTTATATTCATCTCCACCCCCCGTCAATCCATACTGCCCTAGGGGGGGACTGTGGCTTCTTCTCCGCGACGTCAGTGCTGGTGGCACGACTCAAGGTTTCTCTACAAAGCGATGATGTGAGGGTTTCTACATAACAATAAAGGTTTTCCCAGCGGTGCATCCTCCTCAACTTGGCAACAACGACTCGAATCCTTTGGAAGCGGCAGAAGGACTTCAACCACTTCGACATGATGGGTGCGGCGACCGGTGGAGAGTTAGGCTTCATCAGTGGAGAAAACATAATTTCACCACATGATGGTGGAAGAGAAGGGATGTGGGCGCGCTCTTCATGATGATGTGAAGAAGATGCAACTGGGTGGGCTATATATTAGGGATTTATGGCTTGATCTGGTCAGGATTGACAGTTGTGGGAGGAAGTAGAATGCTGGTGCGTGTATAGGAGGAGCTGGTGGCTAGATTTGATGGTGAGAAGTGTGCTGGGAATATGGAAAACATTGAGTCAGGTAACGCATCGACGAGATGATAGAAGCGTTGTTACTGAAATGAGAGACCAATATACAGAGGAACGTCGGTGTTATGTGGGTGAAACCGATGGTCTAGGAAGTAAAGTGATGTGAAGGTGGAGGTGAAGTGCAATCGACATCGGTATGAGGAAACAGTGAAGGAGGGTATTCGGTAGATGGGTGATTGACGGACAGAGACGCGCTAGAAAATGAAAAGGTCGGCATCGACTAAATGCATCGGTGGCAGGAGAGACTGACCAAGTGTTGGGAGCATATAGGTAGGGGATCTCACTCATAGAAGCTGACTATGGGAGGCACCGAAGTGTGTCTGTGAGACAGAGAAAGGTTGTAGGCGATTCAACACATAATCTACAATCATAAAAAAAATAATTAATTAAATGAAAACAAATATAAAGTTACTAATGTAATAAAAATAATCTACTAATTAAACTACTTAAATATTTAACTAAAAACATTAAAAACAAATCAAAGTGATGTGATAAAAGTTTAAATGATGAAAAATTAATTAATACATTTAAAATTGAAAAATTAAAATTATATTGAAATACTAATTAAAATGTAGAAAAAATAAAAAAATTGAAATTTAAATTAGAAATTAAATTAAAAATATTAATTAAAAATATTTAAATTAATAATTCAGTTGATATTCAATTCTTAAATTGATGAATAATGTAGAAACATATTAAAATGACACCGATAGGGTGGAATACAGGTAGTGTTAGTGACTTAAAGAATCACTGAGTCATTGGCATGATTGTGTCGGCAAGATAAATAACAATTTGTAATGTAATGGTTGACTTACTGACACCCATTTGTGACTAAAATCATTTACAACATTCATGAGGTTGAAACATTAAATAATTTAAAATCTAGATTAAAATATAAAATATTAAATTAAAAAATATATTATATTACTGAAAATAATAATGAAAAATTGATTAAATAAAAAACATATTAAATTACTAAAATTTTTACCATATTAATATTACTAAACTGAAAAGTATGATAATATGATTAGAAAAATTAAAAGGACTAAATTAATTATTTAAAAGACTAAAACACATAATTAATTATAAAAAATTATAAATTAATAAATTTGACTATAAAAATAATACAGTATGATTATTTATTAAAAAGTGAAAAAATATTTAATTAAATCATTAATAACTAATTAAAAATATGTGGAAAAATATTAAAAATAAAGGCCACATCATGTTCGCACACTTAAAAAATTTTTGTCCTAAAATAATCTCATGCTTTATTGACTTTGAAAAATAGATTTGTGTTTTATTAGGCATTCTACTCAAAATGTAACATGTCAAAACTTTAAAAATATTGGACTGAACTGAGTTTAGGGTTAAGAAATGAAATGCTCAAAACATATCTTGCCTAGAACAATTACTCAAAGGGTAATCAGGAGAACAAAGAATCATCAATCAATGAATATGTCCCACCTCATATAGGATTCTTCTTAATGACTCATTTCAATCCCCACATAAGTTCTAAGTACAAGAGTGAAAATAGGTACAATAAATGAGTGATTAAAAATGTAACTATAGGAACCTTATACTTTGACTATTTTCTAGGTTCCAATATATATTTTTTTCTAAATCACCTTTTTTATAAAACCTAAATTACCCTCATATAAATCAATTTTCCCCTTATTCATCTAGAATTCATCATTCCTATCACCTTAATGAACTCTTTTTTGACCCTAGACACTTAATTATATTTTCCACAAGCCATGTATCATGTGTTAAGAACTTTTGAAAAGGCATTTATTCAAAGTGTATAGAGGGATTATAGTAAAAAGTGACACACCCAACATCTTGGGTCGACGAGTTTCACCGTGGGATCCCAAATCCCAGACTACTAGAGTTAAAAAATATCTATATGACAACAATTTACATTAGCTCATTAAGACGATTACTTTTAATAATTAAATGAAATGTGGACCCTAATATTAATGTTCAAACATCTATATCCATGGGTTATGACCTCAACTCCAAAAAATTTAACTCATAACACACTCAAAAGTAGTTATTAAACCCAAAATATTCATTAAATCACCAAGTAAATTCACTCAGGAATCACCAACAAACATCAATTTTAGATTCAGATAAGATCTTAATTTTCATCAAGATATCATCCTTAGGCATGACCCATTTGTGTATAGTGTAATGACAAAAATTATGCAAGTTTTTTGAAAAACAATTACCCATTTTTTATGCAAAAAGTTTGAAGTGCCAGTAGGGAATTTATGAGGTTTCAATTAAGCACAATTTATCTTAGTATGAGTTGACCCCTCCCCCACACATAAAACAAAAATTTGTCCCCAAATTTGAATTAAAATGGTAGAAGACATAATTGAAAATTTAAAGATCAAAATAGATTTTCAATTTAGTATACAAATGAAAATTTAAAGGGTCCTAGTGAAGTTTAAATATAAAAGTTTTCCACAATAATATCTTATAGTATGTTCACATGCTAGTACATGAATTTTTTGTTAATTCTAGTTAATAGAATTTTCAATTCAGTTCTAAATAAGCATTTAACTGGTGAGTTCATAATGAATTGGGTGTAAGAATTTTAACGGATTGGGTTCAATTGGATGTTCAATAAAGTAGAAAAAATTCAAGCTATACTCCCTACAGACTAAAGTATATTAAATAAAACACACAATATGTCAACCTGTATCCCCCCACACTTAAAGATCAAACAGTGGAATGCTTTTATCAATGAGACTCAATTTTGAGAAAAGAGGAACACATATAATTTTTGAACAGCATAGTGAAATGTGCATAAATGTTTTTAGTAAAGTGAGATGTAGCAGATTAAACTCTAGAAACATGATTTATTTATAGTAGAAGAAGAATTTTTTTAGAAACATTACACATATATTGCAGACTTTTTTACTGTCTCAATGAAACTTACACCAATGAGTCATTGAAACTCTTGTATCACTGGATCAAGTGCATCGGTGAGTCAAAGACTCTCCATCAATAGTAATCTTATGACTTAGTAGTGATTTTTTATTAATGTGAGTAGGAGTAGAAAAAATTAAGAAATTAAAAGTTGATTAGTTCCTTGAATTAAATTTTATCATTAATTATATAGCATGGGATTTCCACTCCTCTATTGACATAGCAGTAGCATTTTGCAACTAAAATGTCAAGAAGACCAAGACATATATCTCCAGCAAAGACATAGATTAAGGAGGTAACACAATATCAATTTATTAAAAACCAAAGAAGGAATGGAACAAAAGTAAAAACCAAAATAGAAATCATGGGTTGATTCCCATGAATCATTGAGTTTTAAGTATTCAGTTAGACTTTATTTTATTAAAATTTCTTATTAAATTGAAAATAAAGAAAAATCATGGGTTTCCGCCCATGCAGTTCTAGTTTTAAAGTCCCCAGATAGACTCACCTATAACTAACCATATTCACTAGGTGGATGTGGTTTCCTTAATAGGAACCACAACAAGTGCTTGGCCCAAATTTGATTAACAAAACAGTGAAATTTATGGGCACAAAAACTTAAGGAAATTGAATTAAAACTCTCATAGCCTGAAATAACCCATAAGAAACACCCTTTAATAGTTGTGGGCATGGTGCTGTCAACTTCCAAATTCTGATCATATTTATCATGATTTGAATACACATGAATGGATAACAATGAAATAGGTTCATCGAAGGGTACAAACATATTCTACTGGCTATCTCTCTCAACTAAAACAAAAATAAAATAAAAAACATTGTTGCATTTGGGGGTGTTCTGAATAGTAGGTTCAAGAAGGGGATCAATATTGCGATATATAGAACCAGAGAAACTAGAACTTCAGTATGTATCCACTTCTAAACTACTATTAGATTCACAGGATGGTTCAACACCCAACTCAGTTGAGGATTGATATGAAAAATATAGAGGATACTTTTTTTCTCCTAGAAATTCTGGTTTGAAAATATTATAAATCACTTCCAAAAGATCCTAATCAGTTAACAAACACTGAACATCTATTTCTTCTAACAAATCAATTCTAAATCCATCATATAGTGTATGCTTATCCTCTTTTTCATGTTCAAGTTCAAAAGGATCATTTTCTAAAACAATGTTTCTAATGTGTTCCAGAATTTTTATTTTAATTGGAGAAATTTTCAATTCAGCTTCAATAAGGTCATGTTAAAGATTTCTCAAATTCAAACTGTTTTCCCTAGGAATGACAACACTGTTTTCCATTTCAACACACATAATGTCAGAAAAATGATCAATTTTAGGAAATAGAAGTGAAATATCATCATTTAATCTCTATTCAAAGACTATAACCTCATCTACATCCTTAAAAAACATCTCAGTAATTTTTGGGTTCACAGTTTCAAAACATGGAAGAGTGGTTTTCAGTTTAGGTTCAAGAAATTGATATTCTGTGAATTCCGGATTTTTGTTATCTTTTTATATATTCCCCAGTTCAGGTTCAGATTCATTATTCAACATTTCATAAAATTTTGATGAAGAGTTTTTCAAATCAATGTTCTCATTCTCATGTTTCTCTCCAACAAAATAGATTTCATTTTCAAAACTCCTAAAAAAATATTTTTCTCAAAAGTAGTAATTATGAAATGAACTGGGCAATATTTTTCAAAATGTGTCAATTCATCTTCAAAATTTCCAAACTCAACTTCATTGGAGCTCTTAATGGAATATTCAATGTTGTTTTCTATATTCAGTGAGTTGGTTGTCTCCATGGTTTGTTCAACAAAATCAGATTTTTTAAATTAAAAGTGGTGTTTCCCAGTTTCATTATCACTTTCTTCTTCAACAGGATTTTAAAATATTTTATAATCATTATAATTTCCATTTTTTTAAAATTCTTCCCATTCTTTAACCCTTTAGGTAATTTTAAGAGCTTGTTTCCTAGTACTTTGATTTTTTGATCTTTCTCTTCAGAATATCTAAGTTGAATTTCATCTATTTTGTTTAGATGATTATTCCAAACATCCTCCCTAACATCATGTTTTGATAAAATCTGATCACATTTTTCTAGGATGTCTAGACTGGGCTCAAACTTCTGTTCATTTTCTTCAATGTGGTTAAACTATTTTGGCTAGTTATAGACACATTGCCAGGAAGTGTGCCCATAATAGTCACAACAATCACAGTAGGGTCCAATGTAATAATTTGATCCCTCTAGTTAATTTATAAGTTTTATGGAATCATATTGAACACACACACAATTTCAAACAGAACATACATAGGCAGTCCAAGCAGCAAATGTTCACAAATTGGAAGGCAGGTTTTTTTGTTTTTTATGTGTAATTTTTATTTTTTCAACCCTTAGATCACTAAGTGCTCTCCTTCCCTGGAAACAATGTCAAATTTTTATATAGTTTGGAGGTTTTCATGACCCTCAAAATTAAATTTATTAAATAACACTAGAATAGTGGTTCAGGGTCAATCCACAGAGAAGGTAGGTGAGTGCTCTATGGTTTATAGAAAACAACCCCCACTGTTTTGTTAGTAGTGGGGGTAAACATTCATTTTTTTTCATTTAAAATTTGTTTACATTATTTTATCTTGTTTTTAAGAAAGTAATGATTTATTTCCTGAAATTTTACTATTTTCTAAATCAGAAAATGAAACAACAGAAAGTAACAGTTCAAAATAACGATAACAGAAAAACTAAAGAGGAGTGATGAGAGTTCATCAGAAAGTAAGCTCGGGTGAATTTAGATCTAATGGTATAAATATGAGTCTTCATTAGATTGAATTCACACCTCAGAAAAAGCTGCTAAATCTTCCTCGCCAAAAGACTTAACTCTCGGTATTATAGGTCTTGAGGTTTTCCACTTCAAAAACAACATACAAAAAATTGATTAAAATATAACAACAGAAATGACCTCGTCAGAGGATTCTGTCGTTTTTGCACTTGATATATTTTTTAAAATGATTCGAAGATAAATCTATCCAAAAGATCAAGGATTTAAAATTTAACTCACGAAAGGTGAAAACTCAATTAAGAAAACTAAAAATCAAAATCAATCCCACTAAAGGAATTGGATTATTGTAGAAAGAATTTGAATGAATAAGAAAGAAAATATGGACCAGTAGAAATTCAAAATTCCATAAGAGAAGAAGTTATTTTATGATCATATTAAAAAGAAGAGGATGAATGTTCCTCCCTATGACAATGAAGATTATGTAATGTTTATTGCTACTTTGCACTCTATTTCTACTCCTACGCCCTTCGTGTCTATAGGGAGTGTCTCCGCTCTCAAAAGATGTTTGTGTTGAATGTAGAATGAGAGTCCCCTATTAAAATTCTTCCACTGCTCTTCCTTTAATCCCACATTCATCTATTATACATTATCACCAGTTTTCACTAACATAGCCTTATTTTCATGTTTTTCACCGCATACGTGCATTTTTTGCTCCATTACAAGTCGTTTTATCTTTTACCTTATAACTAACTCTCTAGGAGTTAGGTGAATTCACTTAGACATATTTTAGTCTTTTACGTGAACCTACATAGCATAAAACAAGGAAAACAGTTAAAAACACAAATAAAAATTAATCGAATATTTATTATTATAGTTATTAATTTATTATAAAGACTTTAGTGAAATTAAATAGTTTTTAAATAATGTTATTTATTAAGTTATTATATTAGTATTATTAATAACTAGTAATTATATTTTAAAATTAGATTATTATTAACTATGATGAATTATAATTATAATTATTTTATTATAATATTTAAGTTATAATAAATAATTAAACAATAAAGTGTCATTTAGTTAAATAAGGTTATTAAGAGTATATTAATTTTATTTAAAATATATTTTTAAAATGTTTAATTACTTTTATATTTAATTTTATTAATTTTATTATTTTATCAAGTTATTAATTTTTTTTATTAATATTATTAATTCTAATTATAATTATTAACGTCCGTGGGATGTGGGTGAAACCGACAGTTGAGGAAGGAATGTAATCTGTAGGTGGAGGTGATGTGCAATCAGCATTGCTATGATGTAATAGTGAAGTAGGGTTGTCGGTAGATGGGTGAGAGACCGACAGAGATGCGCTGGAAACGGGGGGAAAGGTGGCATCGACTAAATTCATCAGTGGTTAGAGAGACCGACACAGTGTCGGTAGCAGAAAGGTACAAGGGTCTGAATGATAGGAGAAGACTACGAGAGAAAGTAAGGCAATTCCATGAGACATCTCACCAATAGTGTATAGGTGGGATAAGGAACGATTATTGGAGATTCAACACTTAATCTGAAAATATAAAAAAAATAAAAGAATACAATGTTCGAATTAATAATGTAATAAAAACAATCAACTAATTAAACAAGTTAAATATTTAACTAAAAACAAGAAATACAAATCATATTGAAGTGATAAAAGTTAAAACGGTGAAAAATTAACTAATACAATAGAAATTAGTAAACAAAAATTATATTTATAGACTGATTACAATCCATAACAAATGAAAACAATTGAAATTGAAATTATAAATTGAATTAAAACAATTAATTAACAAAATTTAAATTAATAATTATGTTGCGATTCAGTACATAAATTGATGAATAAAGTATAAATATATTAAAATGACACTGATAGGAGGGAATACAGGCAGTTCTAGTACCATAAAGAACCACCGACAAACTGGCATGACTTTGTCAATGAGTTAAAAACATGAAGAAGAAATTGGTAAAGTAATGGTTGGCTTACCCACACCCATTGGTGACTAAAATATTTAACTGCATTCATGAGATTGAAACATTAAATAATTTAAAACCTAATTTAATTAAATAAATAAAAAAATGAAAGCTTATAAATAAAAAACATTTTATTTCATTAAATTAAATCTCAAACTCTTTACTTAATTGATTAACATGACAATTAAACTTAATAATTAATATTGTTAATTTATTTTAATGAATCTAAATTAAAAGATAAGATATTAAATTAAAAACTAAATTTGATAAATGAAAATAAAAATGAACAATTGATTAAATAATAAACATATCAAATTATTAAAATGTTATAGAGATTAAGATTACTAAACTAAAAAGTAAGATAATATGATTAGAAAAATTAAAATGACTAAATTAACTAATTAAAAGACTAAAAACACATAATTAATTATAAAAATTGTTTCTTTAATATATTTAATTAAAAAAATACTGAAGTATTATTATTTAGTAAAAAATGAAAAATTATTTAATTAAATCATTAAAAACTATGTAAAAATATGTGACAAACTATGAAAAATAAATTCTACATCATCAAACACTGGGAAACAATGCCACCTTTTATATGCAATTTTATTTACCACCTATAATACATTATATTATTCTATCATGGATATATACATTTCCAACAATTAAACTATAACTCCACAACATACTATGGAATTCCTTATTTAAAAAAAATCAACACAAAAACACTATAATGTTACATTGAGGGATTTTTTCCCAACAATCTCCCACATTGGGTATGTTGAAAACTCTTCACATTTTTATAGATCATTAATTATTATTCTATATTCTTTCAAAAAAATTATTATGATTTAGATAGTGATCAAATATTAACCCAACATACACTCTAACCCTACATGATCTCTCCTCTTTGTGAGAAATAAGAGTAACATGAAATTTTCATCAATGAATCACATCATTCCAAAACCACTCCACTGATTTAGTCACCATCCTCATATTTTGTGATACATAATCTTTGATCAACCATATTTAGAATCATCAGATTTAAAACTCCCCTTACATCAGTACTCTATCCATCAGCTTCCCCTGTCTCAATTAAGACATTGTTTCTCCTTTTATTTCTACAATTTATCTCCTTTTTCAGTGACCCCAAAGAACAAATTACTGTGGTCTTAAAAAAGGTAATTAATATAGATCATCACTTGAGGGAAAAACAAGTTATACCTCGGGTAGAGGGGGTCACACATACACACTCTTTTAGGTGCGGGAAATTGACTAAACATCAAGATTTAGTCTATGAGGTTCAAATGATTCTCTGGGTAAGGCCTCTGTCAGAATTTCTGTAACCAGTAGTTCAATATGAATATATTCCAAATTCTCAATCCCATACTCCTTGTTCTTATTGATGAAGTGAAATTTGATTTTATTGTGCTATTTTCTTTAGTGATTGAATTTATTTTTTCTAAGGTTTATAGAACATGAATTATCACAATGAATACAAATCATATATTTAACTTTAATCTCCCCCTTCTTATAGAATTCAATGAGGTTATTCCATTATTTATGAAATAAATTACCCATAATAAATGATATACTTGTATCATTTTTTCAATAATCAACAAAATCATAAGGGTCACAAATTATTCTTTTTTCTCCTGAAATCCAAATATAGTGAAATTACTCTCCCTCTTTGTTCATGCACTTCTGCATAAGTCATGAGACAATATAGGTTGAAATTAAAACACCACCAAGATCTAAAAACTGTATGATATATCACCTTTGACTACATTTATAAACATGAAATTGAAACTTTTATTCTTATGGAATTTTTTGTGATCTTAGTCATATTCTTATTTTAGTGTTGTACACTGTTGTAATATTTTCATAAAATAAAATATCTACTTTCCACTAATTCATTAATAGATTCTCATAGACTACCGATTAAGAACACTTTGTATGAAAGAAGAGTCTAATCCAAAAAACAACAATTTTTTCCATTTTAATCACTTACTTCCACATATTCTAGCAACATGACATTCCTCAATTCATCAGATAACTCTCTTGTTAGATGAGTCTATAAAAACTAGTGTTCTTGTCACCATACCATTCTTAAAACATTACTTCTCCCCCAGTAAATATTCCATCATGGAAAAATAACACTTTTATCTATGGATTGATACCATTGATCGAATATTACATGAGACTTCAATCCACTTGAACATTCAAGTATTGCTTTCACAGGTCAACATTTTTACATTAGACTCGTCATCGTATTCACTCATTTTTCTATAAAACACAATCTTCAGATAAATATTTAAAAAAATAGATATGTTGTGTTACAGTAATTGTTGAATTTGATTCCATATGTGAATTTAAAGAGTAAAAATTCTTCATGTTTAATATATCTTATTCCACTAATACACTCATGCCCTTTCAGCACACACACCTTATGGATCATATCTCCCACATAATCCCACAAAACATCTAGCATATATGAGAGACATTTAACATATATAGAGAGGGGTATCTATTGAATTATCAAGAAGATAATTTTAGAAGATCTTGATGGATCAAGCCCTTGATCGTATCTTTCAAATAACTATTCTACCTTTTAGCTTGTTCCAACTGCCCATCCAATATTAATTGTTATGTCTATAAAACTAAAAAAAATTAACCATGTGTTGAGACTTATTTGGATATTTCTATTCTATAGGATTGTTTTTTTCACAATTTTTGGTTTAATTACATTAGTAGAAATTTCCTTCTTGGATTCTACACCAATATTTCATTTTAAGGACACTTTCATTGAGCAGAAATATTTCCACTTGTCTTATACTCTAGCTTCATCCAACATTGGAGAGATCTTTCTCTTTCTTTTATTTCTTTCCATGTGGCATTTCATGTGAATTTTTCAAGGCATTATTTATTAATTTTTCTTTTATCACTTATCTAAGTCACATCACCCATTCTTATTGGATTGAGTCTTATAAAAAATTTAAATTCTTTGTAATAACTACTATATAATCTCCTCCCATTCTATTCTATACTCGTTCACATTCTTTCCAATAGAGTTTTTGTGAAAGAATCATAGGAAGTGATTGATAATCATTTCATTTACAACCATGTGATTCCCCTCATGATGTAAATGTATTTTTCAACTTAACAGGTTCCATTCCAATATAGACTTTTTCATTATACACATACATAGTGGGGAATATACTTTTGGGTTTCTTTTCTTTCCCTTATTTATTCCTACCAGATGGTCTTTCCAAATTCCCATGATAAGCGTATATAAAAAATCTTACATTAAATACATACCTCATTTCATCTTTCCTCATAAGAGATATTGACGTGTCCATAGTTCTTCTTATGACATTGAACCCTTAGGATTATTGATGTATACACATGGTGTATCCCTATCTCTAATAATAATAGAATTTTATTTAAAATTTGTTCTCAGAGACACTTATTTCAGATTTATCTAAACATTTCTGATTATTATCCGATTTAAAATAATTTTTCCTCATAACTGGAAATATATTCCCAATCTTTAACAAAAAAAATTAGATGTAAGGCCATGAACCCCATATAAATAGAATATGTTTCTACAACTTTCTATAAAATCCTTTTTTAGGTCTGTCTTCTGCACCTACATAATTTTTCCAATTTATGGAACTGTTGATAGCTCTCTTCCTATCATGAATGGGAGAGGGTTCATCATGTCTGAAACCAATTTTCCTCAAACTATATATAATTTGGGATGAGACCATAATTTCATTTTTTTTCCTTTGAAACAACATATTTTATTATTACATTTTGAAGGACATTCAAATAATAAATGAAAATATTCCTTCAATTTTAATTTCCATTAGAATTAAATTTCTCTACTCTTTTATTGACTAATTATTCTCTTCTCCAAATTTTTTAATATTTAAATCCCATGATTCATTTTGATCATCTTGTTCTATCTTGACAATTTTCCCACAACTCATCTCATCATCCAATTATTGTGACATCTTGTCCACCATCTCACTTTGTTCCATTATTTTAGAATTCATTTGAGTAGATAAATATTTAAATAAATCATTCTATTATTCTAATATTTTCTTCTCCTAACCAGTACCGATTGGTCTGCAATAATATCTTCATTTTTTTCATCCAAATTCTATATTTCCTATAAGTTTGGATTTTTTCTTTTTTCATCAGCTATGAATCTTTCTAACTCTTTGGAAATATTTTTAAATTAATGATCTTTTGAATAATTTATCTCCCATAGATCAATAGCCACTTCCATATTGTTATTATTAGTAGAAAAAGGGGCCAAGATACCCTGAGAGGTGGGTGAATTAGTTTATAGATATTATTTTTTAAATTTACCTACACCAATGGATCTTGACCTATTTATTATAAGGGTCATTTTTATATTTTTATTTACATTTCCCTTCTACATTAAAACGTTACTTTATGAGGATTCATAGAAATTAAATCAGGAAACCAAGAAAAAGGAAACAAATATTTTTACTTGGTTCACCCACATTGGGAAATAGTCAAGGAGCATACAATGGCAATGTATTGATGTAAAAAATCAACTAAGCCTAACTTCAAATACATGGTTAAGGTTAGATCACTTATATGTCCAAGTTCACTTCCTTTAAAATGTTTAAGAATAGATCAATACATCCTCTGGGTCACTCCCTTAATCTTCCTTCTATGGATCACTTATAGTGTAAAGGGTCCCTTATAGTGTAAAGGATCACCTTCTTACTCTTCCTTCACACACTGATTTAGAAAGTATCAACCCAAATTTTATGGACATGATGGTAAAATAATTAAAAAAAATTATTACATCCTCAATTATATGTAGAGGATTTGTTGAAGCTCTTTTTGGGATACTCCTTCAGTTCTATGAAAACACCTTGATGCATCATTTCCACTTTCCCTATAGTTGGAACCGACTTCTCTTTACTGAAGAAATAAAAATTACCTCTTCTATGGAAAGATATTCAAGAGATTATTTTTCTCCTGTTATTATTCATGAATATAAGAGTTAATTAACTCCTTTTGAATATATATTTTGATGGTGTAGATCATCTATCTTCTTCTTCTTCTTCTTCAGAATTACTCTATGACAATAATATCATTCATCGGGTAATCTGAGTACATATATTCTTATGTGAGACCCTCAAGATAGTTTCAAATGTATGAGTGCCATGAATTCCTATTTTCACCTTGTAGATAAAATACACTTCCCCACATAATGATTTTATTTTCATGATTACTTTCATGAACTACCTATTCCCTTTTCGAAAACATTCCATCATGAACCACATAATTCTCAAACAACTTACCTTGAGAACCACATCGCACCGCATAGTGGATTCTTTTTTGGCACTAAATTAGTAGGCCTTATTTCCATTACCTCTATAATTATTATAATTCCTCATTTCCTTTAAACATTTTCAGGGATGTTTCTTTCCAATTTTATCACATGATGGATGTTACGTGTTTAAATTATCCATTTTCATTACATTACATTTTTCTTGGTGCTTAATCATCCTCTCACTCACATTATATCAATTGAAAATATAAGACCTATGGAATTATTTTTCTTCCATAGTGGAACATGATACCATGTCATCATTCATTGAAAATTATTTTGAATATAATTACCTTCAATTCCTCAACATAATTCCATCAAAGAAACATTAAATGTTACATTACAGATTATGTATTTGGTCAAAAAAATGAATTTCTAATCATATAATGTTAGAATAATATTATGTAACACATTTTTATTCTTTATGATTTAGGTTGAGGAACATTAAAACATTTTCAACTCATAGATCTCAAGGAAAATATATCCCAAATAATATAAGTATAAAATTAATATAATACATTATTTTTATCTCATATACCACCTCATCATTATGAATAAATTATCACTATTGTTCCACATATCCTTTTAAAACAATATAATTTTAAAACAAAATTTTAAAATTCATTTCCCCAAAAAACTAGAAATTTTATTTCCAAGAACATGATCATTTGTTTAGCTACTAATGGATAAGATGTTCCATTAAATTATGGTGCCTTCTTCCACATTAAGCGGTTTGACATTATTTTTCCATGAAAAAATGAACATGTTTCTACTTATTTGAAAGTCTGTTGGTTATAACTTGAGAAAACTACCCAAATATAGTCATAATATATTCACTTACAACACAATCTATATTGACTTTCTTGAGTAGAAAATATCTACATTGATCATTGTTGGTGGTATAATCTTTCTTTCTTTTACTATGATCCATCTCTAAATAATGGAAATCACATAATCAAGTCAAATTAATAATAAGTATTATTCCATGAAATATAAATACCTAGGAAGGTAAAAGTTATCAAATATTGTATATTATTTTCATAACTCTCACACTAGGTAGGCTCTTCTAAATCTATATCCCACATGCCCTACTAAACTATCTTTGATACTAACTATAACAACCCAAACTTTTGTAACCTAGAGTTAGTTTTTATATAATTACATTCATACAAGATACAAGGGATCACACCACCATGGACTAATTTTTAAACCAGTATTTGAAAACTAGATAAATACATGACTTCCTTATTATAAAATAGTAATAAGACATAGCATAAAAAAATTTCTTCTCTCTTTGGAAATCATTAAAAATTCACTTCATTAAATAAAAGGTAAATGAATTTTTCTTTGGTAAATGTGTATTTTAAGAAAACGTGAATAATGAAATCTATTTTGAGTAGATAAGGTGTTAATAATATGGAATAATGAATAATCAATACATATTTCGTTAAATTAATATAATGAGCTCCAAAATGTATCCATAGAATATATAAACATGATAATCACATAGATAATACCATCTAAAACTTATTTGATATAATTTTATAATGTTAGAAGTCATGATCATATGGTCAAGTGTTCATTCTAAGATATCATGAACCTTAATATCAAGATTTCTTCCAAGACTTTTTGATAAATTGGTAGCTATACACAAAACACTCATTTTATTTTTTCTATTCTTTATCTCATGAGACCAGGTGATGCATTATGGGTCTCTATATATAAAAGTCCCAAAAATAACTTACAAATGTCCAATGTGTTCCTCATTTATTGAATCACTATTATAATATATAATAAATACACATTATCAATTGATAGCTATCTGTACTGAATCAATAACATGAAACATTCATATTCCCATCGCAAATTAAATACAATTCCGAATAAGCTTATATCAATTAAAACCACAGTTTTAATTTGTATATCCTCCAGATAATGTTTAATATATCCATGATAATTAAAATATGGAATTGAAATAGAAAAATAACATCCAATGAATAATAGTTTTTGATAATAAACATGATCACAAGAAATTGAATGATCACAAAATAAGGCCAGATCCATATATGAGTAATTGATGATAGAAGGATTTTAATTCATTAGAAATGAATATTTGAAAAAATTCAATATAATGTAGGAAAAATATATGTGAAATATTAAAAATATTGTTCCTTAAATCATATAAAATATTGTTTTAATAATGAAGTAATAAATGATTTCCAAATTTTTTTTAATCATTTTAGAAATTATGACTTCTTAATTAGACATAAAAAAATAAAATTCACACAATAAAGGAAAATATTTATCTATAAAAATTATAGAAATGTATAGATGATTCTAAATAGAAAATAACTATCAGGGATATGGGAAATTATTTTCATGTTTTAGATGTTAAAAAGAACATTCCATTCAATCTTTTGTAAGAAGTAATAAAAATAATATTTGAAAAAAAATTAAAAGAAATTTTTTAAATATTTATAATGAAATTAATAGGAAATACAAAAATATATTTATAAATTATTTAATGATGGTAAAAACTTGAAAAAATAATTTTTATAAACAAGGATGTGGAGAATAATGAATCTTGATAAAAAAATATAAATGTGGTTGGTTTTAACTAAAAACAATAGTCCATCCATTTTCTAAAAAATAGAGGAAAATTGAGAATAAAACTATAGGAACCCCCCAAAAAATTTAATAGATTATATATATATTTTACAAAATAAATACTATATAGTAATTCCAATTTATATTTAATAATTGAAAATCATGAATTAGAGTGTGATTGTAAACTAAACCTATATGAAATTAATAACTTTTGAATCAAAACACATAAAAAGAGAAAAAATGAATTCAAACAATAGATGACATGGATATAGATTAATTCATGATATTAAATGTCAATGTTTTATTATATACACCTTATAATATAAATTGGGTGGACAATATAAAATAGTTCTAAGTAGTGTGGAATTACGATGAAATACCCTTACCATGGATTCCTTCTTAGATGTATGTGATATATCTTCTATAATAATCAATTTAAATTTTTTAAATATTTTCATAAGAACCATTTTCATCTATATTTATGTTTTTATGGTTTTTTATAATAATTTTACATCAATTTATTTTATATTTATTACTTATATCAAATACTTATGATTGTTTGGTACTTTTTTTAAAGATAATTCTATATATTGATCATGGTAAAAATCATTATAAAATGGTTCCTTCATCTTCATAATGTTACTAATTTAATTAATATTAGTTTTATAAATTGTAATTTTTTTTATAAAAAAACATTCAATGTGGTAATCTAAAAAATATATGTCGATTGAGGAGGTGATAGTATACACTTAGTCATGATGATGTTTTCATTTTTATGATGATTATAAAGGAAAGAATGTTTATAATTATTAATATTTGATAATATCATTTACATCATAAATATCATGCATATTAAATAAATTCAACCTTATGACCTGCCATGTAATGCATATATGAATGATGAAAGCTAGTTATTTTTGGATGAGGTAGTCCACTTGTATGCATAAGCGACACTATCATTATCCAATGACTAGAAGGGTAAGAAGGTGGATAAAATATTTATTTACTGAAAAATATTTTTTTCATAAATAAAATATATATACAGATATATATATATATATAATAAATAATTATTACCATCAATGAATTATAGTGATGGAAAAATAAATAATTCTCTTGTTGGAGATGATAGTCTATACGTATGAACAATCACCTTTCATTTCACTATGGATGGTGATGAGGTTGAAAATAGTTTTTTCATCAATATATAAATATTTATTTATTTTAATGATATCTAATTCATTATTTTAGTTTTTATATAATACATTTAAATTATTTATATGAATAAATAAACATAATATAAACCACTTAAGACTTATATAACCTTTTTTAATATCCTTCTTTTGATTAAGATTATGGCAGTTGAAGGAGGGGTTTATGTTCAATCCATGATATTGGGGATGTGGTAAGGGAACTTTTAAGATGAATATTTATAGTTTTTTGAGATAAAAAGGTACTAGATGTTCACTTTCAAATGGTTTATGTGGGCACCATTTTTATGAAAAAAGATGTGACATTAGAACAAATTTTTCAATCCTTAATTATATTGAATGTAAATTTTAAAATATTTAGTGGATAATAAATGAACCATGAATGATAGGATCTAAATATGAACAAAAACTGGCGTTAAAATTGTTTTTTTGTTTTATAATTATTTATAAATAATTATTAATCATTAAATACAATTTTCGATCATTTTTAGAACTATTCACTAAATATGTCCTTTAAAATATTAATACAACAATGTATTTAAAATTTCAAGGCATAAATATCCACATATCATTCATAATTATCTACTAAATATACTTAACACATTGTATCTACTAAATCATTAAAATTTTAATGCCTTTAAAAAAAATTTCTTTGGTTTCTATAAACACACTGTTAGTGTGGCACAATCAATTTTGAATGTTATACTATTTTAAAAAATTTAAAAAAAGTTATAAAAAATAATATAATTTTATTCCATTATTATAGTCATCTAGTTTCATTCAAAATTTATTTTTTCTGTTATCATTACTGTGAAAACATGTAAATGATATTAATATAGGGAAATTGATATTTTTGTAGGTATAATAATATTAATATAAAAAATGAAGTCGTAATCATGTCATTTTGGTACAAAATTGATAAAAATTTACAATGGATAATTTATTGGTCAATAATATATCTTTCAGCCATTTTTATTGATTATTTTTTGATATTATCAATGATTTTTTTACCTTAATTAAACAATTTTACCCTTCCTTCAATCGATAATTTTTTTTACACTCGTTACCATTGATTTTTTCTAAAAAAGAAATTGAAAATACTACTAAATTTAAAAATATAAATTCCATTTACTAAATACATCATTCATGATTAAAATATTTATTACTAGGAGATATTATTTTTATTATAAGAATGAAAAACTCAAAAAAACCCATTTTTAGAAAATGAAACTTTTAAATATAAATATGATTTTAGATCAAATTAATCTATAATATTTGTTCAAATAGAATTAGATGAATTATGTTAAATATAATTTGACATATAAATCACTAAAACAAAAAAATGAATCTAACTTCTAATTACTTAATTTAATGAAATGAAATAAGGGTTATGGAAAAATATGCATTTTTTACTATTCAAAAAAATGTAACTATTTCTCATAAATCCCAAAAATGGAAAATAGATAATTTTTTTAATGTTTATCCTGAAAATGATATCATTTTCATCAAAATAAATTTCTAAAATTTTTAAATTTATCTTTCCAATGAATATTTAAAATATACTGGAAAACTGATTTTATAGAAAAATGAAACGTTTATTCTTTAACTTCTCTAAACCATTAATTGTTATTATTAATAATTGGGTACTTATTTCCACATAATTAATTACTATATTTTCATTGGGAAATATTTTCTATATAAATTTCACAATTTTATTACTCATATTCATACCCTCTAATTGAACTATTAGGTTATAACGATAATATTTTAATAATATTTCAAAAGTATATTATAGTTCATATAATCATGGTATTGGGTTTATAAAAAATATATTACATGGAATTCATAAACTAAAACATATGGGTGTTAAAAAAACCATTATTACCAATAAGGAAATCAATGTAAGAAAAAATATTTTATATTAATGTAGAACTGTGCATAGTTTTGACATATGGTTTAGAAAATCGTGTGGAAAATGTGTCTCAAACATTGAGAACAATTATAGAGCCACCAGCATGGTATCCAAAAAACTTTCACAATCATGAAAACTAATCATGTGACTCTATTTAAATCGGTATTTTAACTCCAAAATTTATTCAATTAGAAAACTACCCATAAAACAACAACATAGATTAAAATAAAATTAATTTAAATCACCATATATAATAAATAGAATAAAATAAAAAACTCCCTTAAATTATTAAATCCAAAAATAATAAAGAATATATAAGTTCAATAATGAATGTTTTTAAACAAAAACCTACTATTGATCTAGATCCAAAATAATTTAAAGAATATTTTTAGTCTACTCGAATCCCCAAAATTTCAAAGGGCGTCTTAATACCATTTTTTCACGAGCATAAATGAGGTCAAACTAACTGGTGACATAGTTCAGCCTGTGATAAGGCTTGAGGAGAATTATGAATCACTAAAGGAAGGGAAAAAGTTTCTATGAAATCAATACATCAATATATGGACTATTTTTAAAAAAAACAAAACAAACATCATATCATTACAATAAAGATGTCACAACCCATACATATGTTGAACATCCATGAAAAGAAAACAAGATGACTCAAATATATACATAAAATAAAAAAATAATAAAAAATGAAAGTATAAAAACCCAAATCAGATAATAAGAAATCAATAAAAAACTTAAGTACAATATTAAAGTCACAAAAAATAAAAAAGATACCAAAGTGGCCCATACATCAACCCTCTAAAACCAACCGTTGAACCCTAGATAACACACAATCATCATCCCTTGGTCCAAGGCCAACTATATACCCAATGATATCAAAAAACAGGAAAAATGATTCACATTATAAACACTATATAATTAACCATGAATCTAAAAAAATATATAATAACTTCATACACACTTGGATGTGTTTGTTGGGTGTGTGCTGTACATGCCCTATAGGATTCCACCAACAAATGATTCTATGAAATTTCTATTATAACCCAACCCATAAATTATTATTTTTTATACATATCATGAATATAATATTTTTATAATTTATAAAACACCATGAAATTTATTCACCATGTTTCCCTTATTTATAAATCAATACCATAATCTGATATAATTCAGATTAGTTTTTGGAGATTTATTTGGAAACTCTTTTATAAAAAATATTTAATGAAATACCTTAATTAAATGAGAGAGTGATAATTGAGTTTTAGACGCAAATAATTACACATTAATTTTTTAGAAAAAATTGTTATTCTAGTTTAATAATAATATATAGAAAGATAAATCAAATACAGTAAGTAAGAATCTCTATCGAATAATTTAAATATTAAAAATATAAATCTACATGACCTGTAGAAAACTATTACATAAATAAGTGTATATCAATTAACAATATAATTGGATCACATAATGAACATTAAATTAAAATCATGTTAAAACAAAATGCACAAGAAAGGAAATCTACTTATAGATACAAATGTTTATTAGTAAAAATAAAAAAATAAACATAAATGGCATAAAACCCAATAAAAAAATAAGGGAACAAAAGGTAAACAAAATCATGGGAGTGGAGAAATAGAAAATAAGGTAATGTAATGCTATGAAAATATACTAACATAATTGTTAAAAATATCATAACCAACTACAACAAAGACACTATAGATAGTAACATCATTCCATAGACGAAAGAGGAAACCCTAAAAAGATGAAATTTAGATATATGATTGCATTTATAGTACGTTTTATGGAGTGTTCCATGTCATGGTATGGTGAAACATTCCTAGCAAAACATTTCCAATAATTAGTTACGAAATCTCATGAGTTACCCAGACTATCCAAATAAAGATGATAAATGTTATCTTGGAAATAAGACCAATCAAAACTGAGTGGAATATATAAATGCATAGAAATCATAGATCAATCCCTCTTCTTACCACCTTACACACTTTCAGAGCCATCAACCCTTTATATATATAATTGTGAAACAATAATAAAAATTTTCTCGAGACATAAAATATCTCATATCAGTCATAATGGAAAATGGATCAAACAAAGGGTGTGGACTTAGATATTAAATCCTTTAATACATGGTTCCAAAAATTCCTTCAATTTTAATCCATCCTTGGAACATACGGAAAAATAACATTGAAGACTAGTTTTTGAATATAAATCACAATTTTCTGAAAGGAAATCTGAAAAACATATTAACATGGAAAAAAAATTTCATAATTAATATCAAATATCAATTTAACCATATACAATTAGATTTAAAATATTTCAACATAATAAAGTGATACAAAAAAACATATCAGTGAAAGTAAATAATCCCAATATAAAATCCTCATCCATAAAATAACCCCTTAACCCTTTTATCCAATTCATTAATTTAATAATTATTTATAAATGATTTTAAATTCTAAAACCTCACTTAAATATTCAATTAATTTTAAAATATACTCCTATCTATTTTATCAATAACGCGACACACAATTAAATTCATTCTAGGTTCATGTAACTTAAAAACATTTGAAAATCCTTTTTTATCTTTCTTTGAAAATATCATCATAAGAATTAAATTAAAATGACATTATCACTTATATTTATAATCAAATTTTAATGTAATGATAGGTTTCAAAAACTAAATAACACCTAGAATGAAAAAAATTCAATTTTACAGAACCACCTACCTTAATCAATTAAATCAAGTTTCCTTCAATTAAAAATGATATATTAGGTCTCAAGAGAAGCTTACCATGACCTAAATATAAAAGTTCACATATTTATTCAACCCGTAGATGTTAGTTTTAACCATCATGGCCATTTTGGAAAGAAATAAGAATAAAAATATAAATAAATGGATGAGGAAGAAGGATATAAGGGGATGAGAAGGAAAGTAAATAAATATTTGTCTTAATGATCTAGGAATAAATCCACCATGGATCAATGGAGAAGGTAGGGAAGCTCTATTTAAGGACCTCCAAACATCATGTTTGAAGAGCATAAGTAAAATGAGAAACCAAAATTAAAATGAAACCAAAAGACCATATTATTATTTCATGAAGAGGTAACATATATTACTAAATAGTCCCAAAACTGTGTGATCTCCACTAGATACAAAGTTATCCAAAACTGCATACTTTTTTACATGGTTTTTAAAACCATTTCAATACTATAAAACCTATTAAAGTTCACAATAATCATTATCTTTTTCTATGAACTCTTCAAGATCTATTGGATCCATTAGAGTGTATGCATATAATCCTAGAAGTGACATTGGTGTGTGAGAATGATAATATCAATTATCATAAAAAACCAGTTAAATTTTTTTTCTAGATTACTCGACCATTTTTACATATAATTGAAATAATCATTAAAATATTATCATTTTTATTAAATTATAGTAATATATTAACTTTAATATTGCATCACTTTTTTGATCTAGGTAGAAGACCTAGATTAATCTAGTTTTATAGTACATAATGAAAAGGCATACTTCATTCCTCTTAGATTGTAATAAATATTAGGTTTATATAAATCAAGATCATTAATTTGTAAAGGTCATATGGTTCTCACTTTATTAATCAATAATAAATATTCCATGTGTTTGTTTCCATTCATTCATATATCAGAGAATAAGTTCCGATCATCATTGAAATTGAGTAGATGTATATCATTATTTTTTACAACTATCATGGTTGGAAATTTGAAATTATTGTTCCTTAAGAATCAATGTCACTACAAATTTGTATCAATAATTAATTAAATCACATGAAAACATTTAGGGTTAACTCATCTATATTTAATGTACAAAAATTATTCTTTCTATAATCAATATAAAGGTCAATAATTATTAAAAAAAATTATGATTTTCAATGATATAGATAAACCAATAAACAATAATGGTGAAATGTTAATACTATTATATATTCAATAAATATCATAAAGATTATTCCTAATAATTGTTCAATCTATGAATCCAACCTCACCATATAAATTCATTCAACCATTTTATTTGTCATTAAATATAATATTGACACCAAATAATTTATTTAAATATTTTAACTCTATAGTTAAATGATCTTGTGTCTATAAGATCCATCCTTGGAACACAATAATGTATTCTCCAGACATCAATGAAATTAATCCTAAAATAGTCAGGAAATATAATTCTTTTACCAATGTAACTTTGGGTCAAAACGGATTGTTAACTATACAATTATCTATAATTAAAATTTTAACTAATGTATTATATGGGGATTATTAATATTTATTTTTTGAAATATGGGATTTCATGGTCCCCAAATATCATGGATTATAAACTAATAAATCATTTAAATTAATCTCCCTCATTCCATAATTAAAACATTTTACTAAAGAGACACTTCATTAAGAGAGTTTAAATAAATAATTTCTATAAATGATAGGAAACTAACCACTAAAAAAATTTCATTTATTTTCATGGTAGTTCTTTATTCGGTAATCAATGTATCCATGTTATCACTTACTTAGGTGAATTTGGATTTTGCATCATTGTTCCATAAAACATAAACATTTGTTTTTTCATATTCATCAACACTTATATATTTACTTATAGATTTGGTATTTATAATATTTTTTATTTATAAAATAAGATTCTAATCAACATAACCCATATTTTTGTTGTATTAATTTAAATTATTATACAAACCAGTTATGTGCTCAACCTTATATTGATGTTTGTCATAAGTATTACTCTATTCTCAAAAAAAAGTTTTTTAAATAAAAATTAGAATTTGAGTAACTATATAATGAATTCCTAGAATTAGACATATGTTTTTTGATTCCATAAAATACTCATATTTTTTATAGAGGAAAATATCACAATAACAACTCCATTATGTTTAAATTCATCACTTTACCATTATTTTGAAAAAAAATTATCTTTCAATCATGAATTTTTGATTTTTTTAGATATCATGTGAACATTCATCTTGTACACATAACATGTAATATTTATTTAATTGGAATTAGATTCAGGATATTTAAATATTAATTTTTTCCTTATATAATATTTCATTCATTATCATATTTCTAATTTTGGAAACCATTCATATTTATCATATGATTATAAACATATGATAGCCCTTTTTCATTCATCTATAATTCAATATCAATGAAATTTGAAGGAAAATTATTATTAGAAATAATGGATACTTTCTTTTATATGTTTCTTTCTTTTTTTACCAAAATCTTCAATACATTCTCTTATTATAGTAATGAAAAAATGACTTCATACATTCAGTATTCTAGGATGTTCATTCTCTCGGCATTTACAACCTTATTTTCATATCATTTACTTGGTACTTATCTCGGTATCCATTACACTAGTATATAATTATTCAAGGATTATCATAAACCACTCATGTCATTAAAAATCTTGGTGAATTATTGAATCATTTATTCAGTATCATGTTTTCAAAAAATTTGAAATTTTTGTGTTAATCTATAAATATTCTAAGCTTAGTTATCAATATTTTTTTCATTCCCATAGTGTGTAATGTGTAAATTTATATAAAAATAATATGATATTAGAGTATGTTCATTGAATGTTATTTTAAAACATACTCAATAACATCATCACTAGTGTGTGTATCTAAAACCAATTTAGTGTGTTTATATGTTTTAAAATACATATCTAATGAAAAATGAAAAAATTATATAAGTACGGTTCTATCAATTTTTTCTAGTATCCATGATCAATCAAATAAAAATTCAGTGGTTGGTGAAGTACCGATCTATCAATAGTTCCATGATATATAATGAAATAAGAATATTTACCTTGTACGGGTTAATGTATGTATGTTTCCTCTGGAATTGGGGATGATCTCATTGATTTAAGATTCCAAAATTCCAAGCAGTTTCAAACGGGTTTGTTCATAGAACCAAAAACATCCAAGGATTCCATATCTATTTCGACCTACTTTCCAATGGTAGGTGCTCATTAGTTGTGAAATGATAATACTTAAGAATTTTCATTGGTCGAGAGGATGGGAGGTCGGACTCATCATACCTTTTTGTGGAGAATTATTGTCTACTACGGAACTCTCTTTATAGGTTTAAGTTATGTTCGTGAATCATTATTACACTACCAAGTATGAAAATGAGCTTTCCTTTAGATCTGACAATCAATGATTAGTATGAATGAGATTTATAGAATCTTTTATATGTATTCTATGTTCTTCATTGATATAGAATCATCTGTATATGTTAGAGATTATTTGTTTATGGTATCATTCGACAAATTATATAAAAAACTCTTGGTTATTATGATAACCATATTTGTTTTAAAGCCACTCAGCAGGGAACTTGAAGTTTATTGTCATTAAGAAGGACATGAATTATTCCATAGTTTGGATCGTACCCATAGATGGGATACCTATGTATCCTTTGTTTTGGAAAAAGAATCAGAACCCACGTAGTTCGACTAAAGAAGTATGAGTTTTATGCATGATTTATGGCTCAAAGAAAGATGTCATAATTACTTTTACACTCTAAGCTCACGTGAGTCACACTCGATATGAGAAATAAGAGGTATTGGTGATACCAGACAATTGTGCCATGAAAGGTGCAATTATATGAAATGAGTTGGGCTTATGTATGTATGACTGCCCAAAATAGATAAATATTAGGATTTAATTCAGGGAAGAAACCCGGGAATAAGGTCCATAAAGTAATATGTGCTTTATGGAGATTTGGATACACTAACTTGGGGATTATTCCTGAGGAGGATGCCCAAATTAGGAAGAGACTTTTTATTGGGTTTTACTCCAGAGAAGGAATCCCAAATAAAAAGTAAATTAAGACTGCTTAAGAGAAATTATGAATGGGACTTATACCAAAGGAGGAAGACCAAGTTAAAAAGGTTTTGAGAACTGGAGATTACTCTTGAAAAGGAAGCTTAGGTTAAGGGAATTATGACTGGGGCTTACTCCTACGGAGGATGCCAATATTTGAGACTGGGGCTTACTCCTGAAAAGGAAGCCTAGGTTAAGAGAATCATGGTTGGGGATTACTCCTGGGGAGGATTCCCAGATTTTGGGAACTTTGAGATTGGGGCTTACTTCTAAAAAGGAAACCCAGATTTGGAAAATTGTGACTAGGGATTACTCCTAAGAAGGATGCTCTGTTTAGGGGACATGGGGATTACTCCTGGAGAGGATGCCCAGTTTAATGAAAATTTAGACTGGGGCTTATTCCTAAAAAGGAGGCCCATGTTAAGGATTCTCTCATCTTAAAGGATGAGGTTGAATGAATGAAATATCTAACCATAGTCACATAAAGATGTGTAAATCAGTAGGTTTTAAGAGATGTTCCAAAGAATTACTTTCAAATAAGGAAGTCAACAAAGGAGAAATTCCATAAATGGCTTTGGAGAGAGGTCTGAAGGCTTAATCTTGAGGAGGATAAGTGGATAGACATAGGAGAGGTGAAATAGGAAGGAGGGGAACCCAAAAAGAGGGTGGCACGCAAGTCCTATGTGGGCATGCAAGTCCTGGTCACGAAAGTATACTTGCATGACACATGGGCACTTGCGCGACAGTAAATCCTTAAGGTAATACTTGGGAAAAACTTGGCTCAAGCCCTTAGTACTATCCCTATAGGCTTCCAAAAGAGAGGCGCGCAAGTTCTGTTGAAGGGGTAAGGCGGCACGCAAGTGTGTCCATTTCCCTTAAGGGATGAACACTTAGGTGCGCAAGTGCTGGATGATTTTCAACACTTAGGCCTTCCCCACCCTCTTTAGATCTTCCGTTCATGGTAATAAATTACCTTAGAAGTGTTCTGAAGCTTCAATAAGAGACTAGGGCGCCGGGAGCTCAAATCTAAGTTTCTAGAATTTTTCCCTCCTGAAATGGGGGGCCCACAGGGGGTATTCATAGTCTAGTGAAGATCCTAGGTGAAAAATCAAGTAGGGCACGCAATTCACCTACACGACCATTTGGCGGTGCGCAAGTATACTTACGCAACCTTGGTGGAACTTGCGCGACCCAAGTGTATTTGAACCTTTATTCATGCCTTTTTCAATTTTTGATGTTTTTTCAAAGGATGAATCACTTTGGGTTCAAGGTAGTTTCCCTTTTGATTTCTTTATAATCTGTGATGCAAGGAAGCATCAACAAAAGTCCCCCCTCAGAATTGGATCCGAAAGAAATGAGGATGCAACTGTGAGGAAAGAAGAAAAACCAAGGAAACTTCTGCGCTCAAGTGTTGAGAGCACAGAGGGAGCCACGCAAGTGCAAGTCACGCTGGCCTCAGCACTGCTGGTTGTGCGCGCTGGCTTTAGGAACGCAGTGTTGAGGCCTAGCGTATATATATGCGGCCATTTCTCGCGCAAATCACCGAATTTTAGAATTTCTAGCTCTCACCGCGCAAGTTCCCCTCACCGCACAAGTTACTCTGTTTTCCTCAATTTTTTCATTGTCGCACTGCTGTCATGGTATTTGGACTTGCGCGGTGATACTTGCGTGCCAAAAAACTTGCGCGACACATCCATACCTACGTGACACATCCATACTTGCGCGCCAAAATTAGACTTCCATGCCTTAATGACTTTGCCATTTTTTTGAATTTCTTCACAAATTTTATAAAAAATCAACCCACTTAAGAGTTAATTTGTTCAACTTTTGTGTAGATTAAATGGCTGTCAAGAGAATCGGAACGGCTGATGAACTATCTAGCAAGAAAATTGATGATATGATGAGCATCATTGGCCATGATTACTATACTGTCTGTGACAACACTATCCTGGATTTGGCCAAGTACCTTAAGAAGTATCATCTTGATTTCCCACAAAGTATCTATCTGCCTTTGTATGGATATGGTCATCTACGAGAAGTCACCATTCTAGAGGCAAAGAACTATCTCCTAATTTCTTGGTTTCAGAATTACACAAATTTTTCTTCAGCAAATATCTCAGGTGTAGGAGTATTTGTAAACACTAGAACAGTGGATAAGGCCTACATAATGCATCACAGCCCATGTACCTCAGATCTGAAACCTCAAAATCCTGAACTGCAACCTCATTATTATCCCTCAATCTACCAAAACTCTCAGATGGATCAATCCAAAGGCTGGAAGAAGAGTTGGGACTTTCGTCCTGGAGGAGGTGTGAATCCAACTTGGATGTGGGCATACTAGGTGCGATAAACCTACGTGGAGTTTGTCGAGGATCAGAAAGTAGCTGCAATATATGAAGCCATCTGGGCTGGTCAAACATATGTTTACAGGAATGATGATTTTGTGCCAGAGATACTCAACCATTGGAGCCCAAAAACCAATTCTTTCTATATGACTCATGGAGAAGTAGGTGTCAGTCTGTGGGATGTCCACAGGATCTCAGTGGCTCCAATTTTGGGTGATATGATTGATGAATTCATTCCTCCTAAGGTGACTTGGAATGATTCGGAGAAGACCCCAGCTTTGGCTCGAGAATTATTGAAAATCTTTCACAAGATCAAGAGTTCAAAGACCTCCTTAACTCATTCTAGAAAGGAAATTCATCTAGAGGAGTGGATCAATATGTTTCTTATCAACAAACAGGAGAAGGAGCCAAATAAAAAGGGGTCCAAGGAGAAGGGATCCAAGGGAAAGGGGCCCAAAGAGAAGGGGCCCAATCGTCCTACCACCTGCCCCAAAACAGAGAAGAGGGGTGCTCTATGGACATTCTGGCCGACCATGGAAGTATGAGAATTTGAGAAGTGGGGATATGAAGTAAATCAGATAATCCCAAAGAAGACTCATCTGGCGGGTTTCATGGCCTTGCGGCTCAGTGTTTATCATTTTCCAGTCAAGGACTCGAAGGGAGGTGTCATACCAGGGACCTTCGTTATTGCAGCCAAGTTGGATGAGGGGAAAATGGTTGGGTTGGCAACCCACATTTTAGAAAAGATTCATAGGAGCTTACTCCATGTTTTCATGGGTAAGTCTCCTTTGAGAATAGTGGGACCATTCCATGTTTTATGGGGATGGATCACCACTCACTTCAGGATGTATAATGTACAGAATGGGGTACAGGTTCCTGGAAGTTCTTTCAGGCCATCAGCGCAGGAATTCTCTGGAATTTCTCCACTATCTCTCAATTCCTATGACATGAAGGTGAGGCTAAGCATGCATAAGGAATTCAATTTATTTCCTTACGAAAATCCGCCAACCGGGCGGTTTGTTGATGCTGGAATAGCCATCCTGAAATTAAGGGCATACATGCTGGCCTGCAGAGATGGTGTGCTGGTCACCGGGATTGACAGAGATATTATATGTGAGGTCTATACATCATATATATTTTCATGTCAATTTAACTATTTGTGGCAGACTTTTGTATCTCCCCCAGTGCATGTCAGGTCAGAGCAACATCTAATGGTTGCGTGACAACTATGGTTGCTGACATCTAGGGAGAAGACCGGGGTAGTATTTGATCTACCAGTTGATAAAGAGACAAATAACTTGACTACATGGTATGCCTAGAACAAGATAGCATCATACCCTAGAGGGGTGCTTAATCTCTTGTTTTATCAACTGGGGAAAAGGAAAAAAACCGTAGAGAATGAAACCCTTCATCTGGAAGGTGATTCTTCTACACCACCCAAAGCTAATTTGTCGAATTCTCAAGATGGGGATGATGAGGTGCAACAAACGGAAAAGCGTCCTCGTGCCCGATATAATCCTCCAGTCAAAATCAAAAGACCCACTCCATCTACTCCTAGTAAGTTACTTCATTGTGGAAATTTAATCACCATTACTTTATAGAGAAACATGTCTTATTTTCTTATTCCCTATAAGTAGTTTCAGGATCTGGGAAGAAACTGAAGTCCAAGATTGTAGGACCTTCCTCACAGCCTTCTGGTATGAATACTGAATATCTATAACCAAAGGTTGTCTAGACATAGCGGGGTTGATACTGCGATGCTGAAACTGCATGGCTGGATTTGTGTGAGGGGATACACATCCCTGGATTAAAGAATCTTCTGTCTTCTAAAGATATCCTTTACAAGGATAACGTAGATGAAGTGTGGGCTTACATTAGAGAGTTGGAAATGCTCATATATGCCACTGACGATTCCATTCCTGTCACCAAGCAGGTGAAAAAAATGATAGATCGTGGCACTGCTAAGGGGACTGATGCTTCTGATGATGAGGAGTGGAACGATTACATGGCTCTTGAAGATGTATGTTTTTCTTATTTTCATTGCAACTTGATTTCATTCAAGGCTTTTTTATTCAAGGAAATTATTTTCTTCCTCCTGCAGCTTACAAAGAAAGGAACTATTGAGGTTCCTTCGCAATAGTATAGCCATGGTGGTACTGCCATCGGGGCTGCTGCTGAATCTCCTCGCGAGTTGGGAAAGATATCTTCAGGACAGCAAGACATGGATGAGGAGTTGAAAATGGCTTTCCATTCTCCAATTCATGTTCCTATAAGGGAGACTGCCGACACTCCCAAAAATCCAAAGAAGCAAAACCATCGAAGGAGGAAGTCCACAACTAAACACTTCATCAGTAGTGGTAAGTCCTTCGGATAATCATGAGTCTTAACCCATGAAAAGGTTTCTCATTTTCCTTGGGATTTCATGTGATTATTCATTTTACCCTTTGAGGGAGAGGACTGAATTTCATCTAAGAACAACGGAGGGTGCTGGTGAACAATCACAAGTTTAGGCTAACTTGGCTACTCCGGGAGAAGAGAAAACATGTGTTCCTAGTATCCCTCCTGTTGCTGTTGCAGGGAGAGAAGAACCTGCTTCTGGTAAGTTAACAACGCTTCATAAAATGTTGAATGAAACATCGATTGATTTCCATTCTGGGATACTTTAGGTTCAACCCCTGCATTAGATCTTTTGGCAGCCATTGCAACTGACGCCACTATTTTATCTGAAGATGCTATTCAGGGTTAGAGACCGCAAGACGAAAGTCTCCAAGAAGACATACCAAATTCTCCCAATGGTGAGATTAACCTGGATTATGAGATTTCATTGGATGAAATGATGGGACTTGGCGCATATTTTGAATATTTTTTAGATCATGTAAACTTACCATGTAATTTAGAAGATTATGGATGTGAGTGTTATCCTTCGTCCTATTAATAATAACATATTATTACATGTCTAATCATTATAGTTTCAAATATACAGATCTGTCTGATCAAGCTGCTGAACTACCAATGCCTAAAGGGGGTACAAAAACCCTACTATTGTAGAGACATTAGCGCAAGTGGAGCTGAACCCCGTAGAGCATCCTCAAACTCACCATGAAAATCTTGTTGAAGCTAGTAAAGATGGGGAGGAGCCTTCTCAAGTTACTTATATACCATTGGGTAAGGGATAACAATATTTTTAACTGTACTTAATTTTCAAGACAACCAATTAACTTTTGTTATCCTTTGAAACTAACCAAAACATTCAATTGATTATATAGGTCCATCAATTTCAGTGGCTAGATCTAGAGGTGAAGCCTCATCCACCACCCATACGGGAATTGAAAGTGAATAAGCACATGTTAGGGGGGAAGTAGCAGAACATGGCACTTCCCTTAGTGCGTTAATCCTAGATTATATTCCCCCCTGTGACAGTGATGCTGAGTCAGATCTAGAAGTACAAAAGGCGCTCCAATTTTCATGACGCAAGGCATGACAAAATATATGGAAAATCATATATGAAGTGCCTCTTGAAGAGTTGTTATCAAATATCCCGTGACTATTATCCCTGTTTGTTATGTTGGGACTTGGAAGTTTTGGATATCAAAAGATCCATGCTGTGGTAAAACAAATCATCTTAAGGAAGGAGCAGGAGCAAAAGTGCCATGACGATCTGACCATGGTGAAGTTGTTAGCCAATATCAGTGAATTTGAGCCTACAGTATCCCAAGATGAGGTTGACTATGCAACCAAGATGAAGGAGATGAAGCATAAGATCAAATATAAAGTCATCTAGTAGACGAACCTTCACCAACAGTTAGATGCTGTTACTGAGGAACTTGACCAGCTTAATAACTAATTGGAGGTAACTCAAGAAATTTGGATGAAAGCCATCGCGGATGCCAATAAAGCACTCCATCAGTCTGAAAAGAGTGAATTTGGTCGAGTGAATGAGCTTCAAGTGGCTGTTAATGAATCTCGAGATGTTTTACATCAAGTGAAGACTTATGTTGACAACCTTTTGTAATTCCTGGAAAAGAGAAGAGAATCCAGTCTGTGGATGTCCTTCTAATTCTTGTGCATCAAATGGAAAAATGCTTTCATTTTAAATCATATGTGCATGCATTTTCCCGCTACCTGCTTTAAATTTTTACCTAAGCCAATGGGACTAGTAAGCATAGTTTGACTTTTCTAAGATTATTATATATAACCCTACAAACTTTGAATCTTTTAATTGCTCAATATTACCTAAAAAATAATAAAAATTGTATGTTTAATGAACTGGGACTTGACTTTTGTTCATATTTCCCTTGTCTTTTGTGGGCAGTTTAAAGACATGCACGTCGGACATAAAAAGGCTAATGTTTAAGGTCGACATAGCTTTGAGAAAATGGATTAAAATTGACTCATTTCCTTGACAACTTATCTAAAAACATATTACCACACTCAAGTATGAAGGAAAACATGTAAACTATGACTTATGAAATTTTTAATCTAAGGATTGACATGAAAAAGGGCTAAAAGGAATTAGAAGAAGTAGTTCCCAAGAATGATGTTTCTAATATTTAACAAACCCTTTAGGGGGTTGAATTATGCAGGGCCACCTAAGGGCATTGGATGCATAGTCAAATAATAGTATCTTTTAGCTAAAAAGTCTGTTATGTAGACTATTTATGCACGGCTGCCTAAGGGCACGTGTTGCATATTCAGGCAAAATAACTTTCAGAAATTTAGTTTTATACTGCTAAAAATCCAGTGAAAGATTATGGGGATTCATATTTTCCAAAGCATAGAGTTTTCTGTATGGAGAGAGGTACTTGAATATGGAAAAGATATTTCTAAACAAGATTGTCTAAGAACTGGATGAAGGTCACCCCTACGAAGGTCTGACCCAAACATAGGGAAGGGAAATATAAACCATAGACTTGAATAATTTCAGATCATGAAAAATAGTATGAGAAAAATATATTAAGGGTGGATACTTTTTCCATATCCCTATATATTGTCTTTAAGACAACAAATGACAAAAGAGGTTTTCTACCTAAGAATTAAGTTACCATTTTTTAACAAACCCATTAGGGGGTTTAATTATGCAGGGCCACCGAAGGGCATTGGATGCTTAGTCAAATAATAGTATCTTTTGGCTGATAGTTCTATTTTGTAGACTACTTATGCAAGGCCACCTAAGGGAACGTGCTGCATAGTCAGGTAAAAGAAATCTCAGAAATTGGACATTTTGTGAACAAAAGTCAAGAAAAGGCTTATGAGGATCTGAAAATAATTAAGGTTAGGATTATGACACATAAAAATGGGTATTTTCCAATGTGTGTAGAGATACACAGATCAATGATAACCATTATCATGTTGTGGCAGGGTCTTAAATTAAAATGTTGGACTTCACTAAGTATCCCATAAGGATGTGAATTAAGCCATATGTAGTTCTTGAAATATAACTTAATGTCATGTGGGACGAAAGTATGAGAGATATTAGTTTAGGGTCATAGATCTTGGACCGTTATAAGAAATACACAGTGTGTGTTTTCACAGGGACTTTTCAATCAGGGGATTGAAAGTGGAATTTGTGGATAGTCCCAAAAGACTTGGGGATGGATTCGAGGGATGCTCGAATGTTCCTACGTATCCCATAAGAATGGGAATAAAGCCCACATAGTTCTAGAAATACCCTATGTACAGATTTGGTTCGTATAAGTGAAGGGTGAATGGGGAATTTAGTGCAATGATGGCTTAACCCAAGATAAAAGGTTTGGGCATTTCCATGTATGCACGTAGTCTTTAGAATATAACATTATTGGAGATCAATATAAAGAATAATTCCCTCTTGGGTAAGGGTATCAAATAATGTTGTAGTTTATTGTCGTACATGACAAAAGTGCTATACAGTTTAATCTCATGTAGCAAGGACAAAGGTGAACCAATGTGAAGATATTGGTTTTGGGATTGAACCTTAGAAGGTTTCCTACATACCCTGCCTAGAAGATAAGGATAAAAGTCTGCCTAGCTCAATTAAATAATGAATTAGTGATCAAGTTGTTCTTGGGGACAACGACCTAAAAAATGGTGTTGTGACTTACACATGGTTAGCGGCCCAGAGAGGGTGTTATGGTTGAAGTTTTCTCTAAGATCATTTGAGTCATACTCGGTGTGAGAAACAAGAGGTAGAAACAAACCTAACGATGCACAATTTAATTTCATGTAGGACATATGAAGGGACTATGTAGTTTAATGTCTTGTAGTGAGGACTATTGGGTCTGCACAGTTTAACGTCATGAAGCAGGGAAAAAATACAGTTTAACGTCTTGTAGGACTAATATAGGGACACCGTTTAATGTCATGTTGGACAATAAGGGTGCTATACAGTTTAGCGTCTTGTATCTAAGACGATGGGGAAAATACAGTTTAACGTCATGTTGGACGAAAGGGGGATTGTGCAGTTTAATGTCATGCAGTAAGGACAAATATGGAGACACAGTTTAATGTCATGTTGGATGTATTAGGGATTTTTTTCATAGTTTAACGTCATGTCGAACGAAAGGTATTCCGATAGTTTAAGATCGTATATATGGACCATTGGTTATGAAGTTTAATATCTTACTGGATGTAAGGGACTTCTGTACAGTTTAGCATCATGTAGTTAGGACGTCACAATTTAACATCAAGTTGGATGTATGTGCCAATAGTTTAAGGTCATATGCATGGACCCTTGGTGATGATGCAGTTTAAAGTCTAGCTGGAAAATATGAAATGCCAATAGTTTAAGGTCGTATGCAATGACTGTTGGTGTATTTTGTGTTTATATAAAATACTTCTTCAGAAATTTGGCATTTGTTGGAGTAGTGATGAGTTTTCCATCCATTGAGATTAATGAATAAGCTCTATTAGAGTAGACCTTATGTATTGAATAAGGTCCTTCCCATTTTGGCTCCAGCATGGGATGGTTCCTTCTTGGTATCATTGGAGTTCTGAGAACTAATACCAATTCTCCTTGAACGAATGAACGAAGGTGAACCTTTTTGTTGAAAGCTCGTGCTATTCGATTCTGATAGACTTCCATGTGGTTCTTGGTGAACAATCATTTCTCATCTAACATTTCCAATTCATCCAATCTCTTGTGAGATTGTTCATCTGTAGATGATTGATCAAAAATGGATACTCTGAGCAAGGGTAATTGAACCTCAATGGGCAAGATGACTTCCGTTCTATATACCGATGAATATGGAAGTTGATAGCGTTGTAGTGTGGGTGGTGGTCTGATAAACCCATAGAGCATGAAAGAGTTTATCAGGCCATGACTTCTTATCTTTATCCACCATCTTTTGTAGTATATATGACAGAGTGTTGTTGAAATCTTCTATCTGTCCATTGGCTACTGCATGATACTGAGATAAATGATTGTATTTGATGTTGTATTCATGATACAACTTCCTAACCTCGGATGAACAGAAGTTGGTGCCATTGTCCGTCAACATGGTATGAGGAACACCAAATCTAGTAATGATGTTAGACTTGATGAATCTAACAATGAATTTATAACTGAATTCCTTGAGAGGTATTGCCACTGCCCATTTGGAAATGAAGTCAGTAGGAGTAAGAATATAATTCAACTCCTTGGATGTAGCTGAAGGATAAGGTCTACTACATCCATTCCCATGTGGAAAATGACCATGAGTATTTAGCTGTATGAAGAAACTATGGGGGTTGATGAATTAAGTCGGCATGTATTGGAAAAAAGGTCACTTCTTTGAGAAATCAACACAATCTGGTATCATTGAAGGCCAAAAGTATCCAAGACTTCGAATTTGATCAGATAGTCTATGTCCAGATTTGTGGGCACCACAGACTCCAGCAAGCAATTCTTTCATGACAACCATTGTCTCTTCACCATCAATACATATGATGAGAACTCCATCAAAACCATGCTTGTACAGAATTTTCTCTAGGTGATCTGAGCTATCAAAATGAGTGAAATTAACCACACATCTCCGGACTTGTTCTTTTCCTGGTCTATCAGGCGGAAGTGTTCCATTTTGAAGGTATTACCTGATAGGTGTCATCAATCCTGTAGTATGACCATATGGTTTAGAGATGGGACTAATTTCATTGATTTCCTCTGTTATGAGTTAAACATAAGGTCAAATTGTACGACAGTGGGAAATACCGACGGTTGTCTCGTCCCGATTTTGATCTGCCAGTGCTGTGGCTATATTAGCCAGTGAATCAGCTTGGGCATTTTGTGATCTCAAGACATAAGAAAATGTAGGTTCCGTAGGCAATTCCGCCATTAACTCTCTGACGTAATCATACAAAGGGATTAGTTCTTCTTTTCTGATTGTATAATCACCATTGACTTGTTTGATTACCAGGTCTAAATGACTTTTCACATTTAAGTGATTCACTTTTTCTTAATGTGCCAACTCTAAGACTGTGATGAGAGCTTCGTATTCTACTTCATTATTTGTACCTCCTCCCTACAATGAAAAAGAATAGGGTAACACTGCCTTTTCTGGAGAAATGAGCACAATTCCTAAGCCAACTTTTCTGAATTTAGGATTTTCCATTTTTCTCCCTGTTGGACTTCTAGAATCACCATCATAGTACATTTCCCATGTTTAAAGACTATCTTGAATAAAGAATACTTCCTCATCAGGAAGTTCAATATCTAAAGGTGTATCTTCTACTGAAGGATGTTCAGCAAGGAAATCATCCAGAGCATGGCCCTTTATTGATATTTAAGACACATACTGAATATCAAATTGCTGCAAAATAACTTCCCACCATGCCAGACGTCCTGTAAGAATTGGACGAATAAGGATGAATTTGAGCGGGTTATTGTGAGATACCAATTGGACCTCGTGATGTTACAGGTAGTGTATCAACTTCTGAACTACAAAGATTTATGCTAGGAATCACTTCACAATATTTGATTATTGGGTTTCTGCTTCAAGCATAGTCCGAATGAGATAGTAAATGCGGTTTTCATTCCCAGAATCATTCTTCTAAGCAAGAAAGGCACCCAATGATCGATATAAAGCTGTCACATAGAGGATAAGTGGTCTTCCTTCAATAGGTGTCATTAACACCGGTGGACTCAATAGATACTTCTTGTGAATATCGGATGCTTCTTGAAATTCTTCAGTCCACTGGTAAGTGACTCCCTTCTTCATCAATTTGGTGAAGGGTAAACATTTTCCTGCCAAATTGGTGATGAAACGCCGAATATAGGCCAAGTGTCCTTGAAGTCCTCTTAATTAATTTAAATTTCGAGGAGGTGACATACCAAGGATTGACTTTGTCTTCTCAGGATTGACCTCAATACCATGATGGCGTATGACGAAGCCGAGAAATTTTCCTGAGATTACCCCAAAATCACATTTTAAGGGGTTCATCTTCAAATTATGTTGCCGAATTTTGTGGAATATGACTTCTAAATTAACCAAGTGATTAGAACGTTGATTGGATTTAACCACCAAATCTTCCATATAACATTAAACAAATTTTCCTAAAAAAGGTTTGAATATACGATGCATGGAACGCTGATATGTTACACGTGCATTCTTTAGGCCAAAGGGCATAACCTGATAGTAAAACACACTCTGAGGGGCTCTGAAGGCTGTAGATTCTTCGTCTTTTGGAGCCATTCGGATTTGATTATTTCCATAATATCCATCCATGAAGGAAAGTGCTTCATATACAGCTGTTGCATCAGTTAAGAGTTCTGTAATTGGTACTGGAAAATCATCCTTAGGAAAATGCCGATTAAGATATCTGAAATCAATGAAAACTCTAAATTTACCCATTCTTCTTTTTCAATGGGACAATATTAGCCAACCATTTGGGATATTGAAATTCTCTGATGAAGTTATATTTGATGAGCTTATCCACTTCAGCTTCAATTTTGGAAGCATAGGTTGGGTGTATTCTTCTAGCGGCTTGTTTGAATCCTCGATGTTCTTCTGGTAAACCCAAGCGATGAGTGGAAAAATCAGGATCAAGCCCTGGCATCTATGTATGGTTTCAAGAATATATATATATAGATTTTGATTTTAAAAAGAAATATACATCTATTTCTCTTCAAGAGTCATGACCACACTAATTAAAGTGGGGCGTGGATCTTCTTTTGTACCCAGATTTATTTCTCTGAGTTCATCCACGGTGGTAGGTATACACCCTTCTAATGCTGGAGGAGCATCCTTGAGATCTTCCTCTTCTTCTTAAACATGTGTTATTTCTTCTATTTCTACTTTCATAGTAGACGATGAAGCAAAATTTCCATCATCAGAAGAGATGTTAAAATTTGAACATCTTGAAGAAGAAGCTTCCATTTCCAACCTGATTGATGATGATGTGTCTTCCTTGGGTAATATAGAGGAGATGATGGATTGAGAATTGATATCATCATTCACCTATGACATTTCTATAACTTCTTCAGATCTAAATGACGAAGTATAGACTTTCTGAATTTCAGCATATGAAATGAAGACATCCCTATTTGAGCTTTCATAATTGCTTGGTGAATCACCAATTTCTCCCATGTTGTCTGGCTTGATTTCCGTAATTGACATTATGGAAGTTTCCATAATAGTATTTTGATTTGGGTATATCCTATCAATTTTACTAATAGACAACACATAATCCATACCCACATATATAACTGGCTTTACTGAAATCTTTTCCAAACCATATGGAGAATTAACTTTGGTAATCTCTGTTGTTGTGGATTTCTCCTTTCCCTTCATGAGATAGAATTCCGCCTCAATGTATTGAGATTCACATGTCTTGAACAGGGATTTATCACCATACAATGTTCCAATTTCACCATCAAAACAATATTTGAGACATTGATGGTATGATGAAGGGATAGATACATGTTGATGTAGCCAGGGTCTTCCAAGCATGATGTTGAAGGATGAGTCCTGATCAAAAACCATGAAATATGAATTGGATACAAGATCTCCAAAATGAGTTCTGAGTGTAATCTCACCCAGTGGTTCTTGTTCATTTTTATCATATCCTTGTAACATCAAAGTAGATGGAGATAAATCAGATTCTGTGAGGCCCAATCGACGAAGTGTACGAATGGGGATGAGGTTGACTCCTGAACCATTATCAATGAAAACTATTTAGACGTCTACACCATTGACCTTTCCAGATAAGTACAAAGGTCTAATATGTCCATGCACAACATCATATTCATCTTTATTTGTGAATGATATCACTAAATGTCATTATGTAAGATTATTCTCTACATGGTAGACTTCATCTACAACAATTTCATTTTCAAACTCTTGAGGACTCAACAATGCCTCGATGAGTGCCTCCCGAAGATCCTTCGATAAATTCAAAGCATCCAGAATTGATAACTTGTCCGGTATTTGGGCCAAGTGTTTCAATACATCATTCTTTTGATCCAAAGGTCTTCGTTTCCCAACATGAACATGTAGTTTCGCAGGTTCCTTATAAGTTGATGCTTTGGAAGAAGATGCATCTTGTACTGGGATAGGATTTGGAAATACTCCTAGATTTTCAAGATTAGACTCATTACGTCTATTTACTTGCGGATAGGAAGAAGATGGAACCTTCAACCGATCTTCAAGAATAATTGTTCCAAGACTGAGTCTGCCTTGTGTGGAAGAACTTTCTTGTTCTTGTTGAGCTCATTGAAGGGATCTATCATGAGTTTCTTCTACATACATAGTTCTAGCAGGGGTTGAATTAGAATTGTGGCCTCTGAAAGATCCACATCTTCCCCTATACCCTAAGCCTCTGGAACTTCCTCTTATTCCTCTATTTGCAATAGGGAACTCATGCTCATCAAAATCCAAACTGTGACTGGCATATGGATCTGTTAATTGAATCATATTAACAGAACCAAAAATCAACTCTTCATCTGATGAAGACTCTTCCTGATTATCCTATTTAGGCTATGCCATTTGGTGGGGCGGTTCCCGTGACTTCGAAGTAGATGACATAAAATCCTCCAGAGTCAAAGACAACTTAGGATTTGACATGATTTCATATCCTTATGATTGTTCCTCTTTCTTTGATTTAGGCTGCCCTTTTGAGGATTTTCCCTCTGATGAAGAGGGTTTTGTTGTTGTATTCCTGGAAGAAGACACAATTCGTTTCTTTAATTGTGTTCGCAAAATGGAATGAGTTCGGTTGATTGTTTTTCTGACCATCAAATCATCATATTTCTGCGCATTTTTGTTCTTGACTTCTTGCCACTCGCCTTCTTCCTCTGGATCTGTAGAAGTAACACATACTACCTGAGCTGAAGAACCTTTCAGTTTGACTTGTCCCAAGTTGACCATTTTTTGCAGGAGATCCTTGAAGACAAAACACTCCTAAATAGGATTCCCCATCAATTGATGAAATGGGAAATAATTGGGACGGTCTTCATCTACTTCCTTGTTTGGCCTCTTGGGCCTTGGAAATTGAACCAAATTATTTTCCAGAGCAGAAATGAAATAACCAAGAACTTGTTAATTTCAAAAAGAGTAAACCTTGCTCTTCAAATCCTCAAATTGTTTTCTTCATTGATCTCTTTGATCATCTGGATGAAACGACCTTTTTTGTTGGTGCTCGGGAGGTGGATCCCTTCGAGAAGATGAAGGCTTTGAAGTAGAAGCAGGTACAGGTGCTTGTATAAGCACAACTATAACAGTTTTTGATTTACCCATTCTCCTTCCTAGAGCTGATGGAATTACACGAGCTTTATCCTTAGTCTTCACAAGAGAATCTTAAATCTGTTGAGTGATTGAAGTAAGGTCTCGAAACCCTCCTGTGTATTTCACAGGGATCAAAGGCGTGCATAATTCATCACGCAGATTTTCCCTACAGATTAGAAACAATTTTTCTTCAGGGAGTGTTAATCTAAAGGAATATGTTAATCCCTTCTAGCGAGTAATGAAATCCAAAACCCTTTAATTTTACCTTTTCTTACAATTTTTAAGATCAAAAACTATTTTCTTTGGCAACGTTGAAATGAATTGAAGAAGGAATCTTTGGCGGAGATCCTCCCATCCGGTAATTGACCGGGATTGCAAGATTGTGTACCAGACAAAGGCAAGCCCTTATAATGACTGTACAAAACACCTGAGCTTAACTAATTCTTGTTGTTGAGGGGTTCCCATCATAGGATCACAATGATAAACAGAATGTGTTATGTGTTGCTCTGGGTCTCCAGAACCATTAAAGATTGGGAATGTGGTACTTGCAAAATTTGATGGGGGAGGAATTGCATCAATCCACTCAGGGTAAGCTCTCTTTTTTGGTTGAATTTGAGCACGCTTTCCTCCCATAGCTTCCAACCAAGCTGTTAATGACTCAATATTAGTTATTATCTTTTGAGAAACATCCAGTTGGGCTTGGACCAGAACAGGTGAAATGACTGGAGCTGGTACAGATGTGGTGGCTGGTGCTGCAACTGATGGTAGCACCGCCAATTGTTGTTGCACATGACCCATATGATTAGATCTGTGATGGTGTACTAGTAGAGGAGGATATTCATGATCCATCTCAGTAGCCGCAATAAATTCCTTTGGATGACTGACTCCAGCACACTTAGGAGGAAGACTACCTTGACGTAATTCTGCATTCAACCTCCTTAATTCCTTCATTTCTTCGTCTTGTTGTGCAAATATTTTCTCTAGTGAGAGCGATTAGAATTCTCCAGAGGAATGTTATGTAACCTTATTCTTTCCTTTCCTCTTGTTGGATCCTTTTCGGAGAGGGGGAAGTGGGTTACTTGAAGGATTACACAAATTCTGGGTATGCCTTTGATTTCAAGTAAACACACCTTCTTCATTTGTGTCCGTGCATACAAATTCTTGAGCAAGAACCTCTTCATTTGATCCCTCTGAGTGAACCTCATCTGGTGGATTAGTAACAACTAAATTAATGACATTACTTTATGCATAATTAATTGAATCTCTTCTATCATCATTTCTGCAATAATTCCTTTTTCCATGTCCCTGATGAAACATTTCCTTTTGTCGATTTGATCCCTCATGAATTTCTTGACAAACCATAATTTGGAGGGAATCACATGATAATTTGGCTCTTCGTTCCTCTTGAGGCTTCTTCCCTAATTTAAAGATGATTGAATTTCTCTGAGGGAGAGATTGAGGATTTGAAAAAGTCCCCAGTCCGGTGGACTGGGGTTGTTCCTGCTCAGCTCCTCGAATCCTATTTGTTGATTCTGATGGCTGGGTTAAAAGAGTCCCCAGTCTAGAAAGCTGGGGTGGTTCTTGACATGATATATCTGAGACCTTCTTGAAATCTATCACGATCTTGCAGACTGTAGTCCATAAATTAGGTGGATGCATCAACCTGCATCCACTTTTATCACCCGACTCAAAAGACCGTTGGATGATTTCTGACACTTCTATCACATGATGATGTGCTTGCTCCAAACAAGAGGCCTGTTCAATATTATCGTTTTCTTGATGCAGGATTAATTCAACAACTTGTTCCCTGTATTCCTGATTTTGGGAAGAACTAATTTAGGCATGTTCTTGAGCAATCCTTTGATTACAAACAAAGATCATTGGCTGTGGGTGGCCATGGGCAATAACATTGCATGAGACCATTTTTGGTGAGCTTTATTTACTGGAGAGTACAGTGAAATGTAGCTCTCCATGAACACCCAATCCCCTAATATGAATACCAGATAAGGCATTGGCAATTAACTGGCGCAATCTTCTTAGTGCGCCAAGGCATGAATGCTGAAGGGATTTCTGCTATTTTTCAGCCTTCAGATATTGAGAAACTGATAGAGATGCTAAATCAATTTTGCATTGTAACCCTTCTATTAGCTTGACATGATTTTCATATTCGTCATAAGATAATATTTTTTTTTCAACTGACAAAGATTTTTCCATATGTTGAGACGAATATCATGAATTCCATCTTCCATCAACATCTCTGGAATGTCAAACTAAGAATCAGCCAAAGGCCAAAACATAACTGTCACTTAACCTTTCTCCAGTTGTTTTCTCATATTCAGTACTTCCTCTTTATCATTCGATAAGGATTCTTCTACCTGATTATACCGGAGATGATGTTTCCTTGCTGATTCATCGAATTCAACAAGATTTGTAGAGAATTCACTGATTAAACTAGAAGATGAATGACCCAGGGGTGGTTAGGAGAATCACCTACACCCCAGGCTGTCTTCTGATTGAGAAAGTATTTCACCTGATAGTGGTAAAGCATCGGACAAGACTGGCTTCACATTTTCAAGTGGCTCAAGATAAGAGGGCTTTATCATCACTACATTGTCCATTGGAGAATTTTCCAAGAAATATGAATCACTACTATAGAGAAGAATATCACAACTAAATTCATCATCATGGGGAGGACCACTATGGTGGGTTAGAGAAAATGATGAAACATTTTGTTCCGTGGTCTTTTCGCCACCCAGAGGGTTCTTGTGGCTCTCATCTGAAGATGAATTATCGAGATCGACCGTGTCTTCATGAAGCAAGCCTTCATGAGGAAGTATCTAATACATACCTTCAGAATTAATTTTCCCACTATTGGGAACTGAAAGAGTAGAATCTTGAGTTGCAATATAGAGTTGTGTGAGTGCATCAAGAACTCCATCATTGAGTAAGGCCTTATTACAGATTGTCTCCTGATTTCTTGACTGTACTAGTAGAGTCTTCTTTTTAGATTCCTTCTTACTCACTTTAGGAACCACTTGTTGATGAAAGTGGTCATTATGGGCAGGTGTATGTGCCTGCTCAGGAGAAATGATCAGGTTAGGAAAATTATCTCTACTCAAATTAGGTCTATGTGCCTAACTTGGACGTCCGTATGATATGGGGGAGTACGCCCCATAACCCTCTTGGACTGGAATAGATGTGTGTGTCTGATCTAGAGTGAACTGTTGATGTGTCACTCCACTGGTAGGGATAGATTTATGTGTCTTTCCCTGAGATGCTGCTGACGCTGTTATAATATCCTGGTAGACATCCAGAGTATGAACAGGGATTTTCTTATGCTCTTTCACCATTGACAAAATGTGCTTGGTGACTTCAGTGGCTGGAATGGTGATATACGTCCATTCCTTACTTGGAGTAGGTGTATGTGCCTTCTCCTGTCCTCCTTTTCCGGTCAGTGAATTCTGATAGTACTACTGTGAGGGGGAAGAGAGTTGAGTCTACCTCCTGTTTGTCCCTGGAGCATTACAACTGAATTCTCTGAATTATACCAAATGAGACTGTTGGTAGGCTTGATCAATAATAGAAGGTGTATGTGCCTACTGATTTAACTCCACCAAATGTGGTTGACGAGCTTCCTTCAATACTGACAGACAAGGCTAGTGTTAGGATTGATGAGTGTAAGAAGATGTATGTACATGTTTACCAGTTGTCAGCACATTGGGTTGGCGAGCTCCTTCACATGTTGTCAGACGAGCATGCTGACTAGCCGATGATTTATAAATAGGTGTATGTTCCTGTCTACAGTACTTTGCTGGAATTTCCTGACAGGATTGGTGTGCTACTACTAGACGAGTCTACTGGACAACAGAATTAAAATGGATGGGTGTGTGTGCCCGCTCATTGCTTGGCACCAAGTTAGGTTGGAGAACATCTACGGATATGACAGAGATGCGAACCTGCTCACTGTTGACCATATTTCGCCTCTGGTAGTTCGTTTTTCATGCTCGGGTTCAAGGAACCTGAGCTGAATGCCTGGAGACGACACCATCATCATGTTGAGGGCACACTGCCGCACGATTCTGGCGGCGATTTTTGGTGGGAGCCCTCTGGAAAGACTTCTATTTCCTTGAATTAAGGCCTTGAGAGGCCTTCTCATCCACCTCCTCAGAATATTGGAGGGAATGGTTGTTGCATTCTTGGGATAAGGACCCAAAACGGTTGGAGATGGTTCTTAGCACCGCCTGCTTCTTGATTGTTGGTCATCTCTATCCGGACGATCAGGGTAAATTATTAACTTGGAGGGCTTGTCTAGCGGCCTCTAGAGTCAGAATAGTACCATTTTGGTGGTACTCCTTAACCAGTGCATGTGATACCTAGCGTTTAAGATGCTGAGTAGGTGATGTCGTCCTCATAGTGGACGACGATCCAGCAGGAGTAGCAGCAGATGCATTCACAGTAGAAGTATTCACAGTATAAGTATTCACAACAGTGAACATAAGAAAAGCCATTCTTGTAATGCATAAGATCTTGGAAAAGAGTGTCTATTTGATATAACAAACATAATCAAGATAAATTCAGCCGCTACATCTTTTGGATGAGCACATACGTTTTTTGACTGCCTTGTTGGCCCTCTCATTAGTTTGAATAGGGGCCTAACAAATAAGTAAAACATCATTTTAACTTGGTTTAGGATTCAAGTCGGGTTCACCATTTTTTTGTTTCCTATAGAATTGGGGATGATCTCATTGATTTTAGATTCAAACATTCCAAGCGGTTTCTAAAGGGTTTGTTCGTAGAACCAGAAACATCCAATGATTCCATATCCATTTGGACCCACTTTCCAAAGGTAGGTTCTAATTAGTTGTGAACTGATGAGACTTAAGAATTTGTATTGTTCAAGATGATGGGAGGTCGGAATCATCAAACCTTTTTGAGGGGAATTATTGTCTACTCCGAGACTCTCTTTATAGATTTAATTTTATGTTCATGAATCCTTATTACATTACCAAGTATGAAAATGAGCTTTCCTTTAGATCTGACAATAAATGATTAGTATGTATGAGATTTAGAGAATCTTTTATATGTATTCGAGGTTCTTAATCAATAGAGAATCATCTGTATTTGTTAGATATTCTTGGTCAATGGTATCCTTCAACACATTATATAGAAATCTCTTGGTTATTATGATAACCATACTGATTTTAAAGCCACTCAGTGGGGAACTTGAAGTTTATTTTCATTCAGAAGGACATGAATTATATCATAGTTGGGATCATACCCACAGATGGGATACCTAAGTATCCTTTGTTTTGGAAAAGGAATCAGAACCCACGTAGTTTGAGTAAAGAAGTATGAGGTTTATCCATGATTGATGGCTCAAAGAAAGATGTCATAATTTCTTTTACACTCTAAGCTCACGTGAGTCATACTCGGTGTAAGAAACAAGAGGTATTGGTGAATCCAGACAATTGTTCCATGAAAGATGAAATTATAAGAAATAAGTGGGGCTTATGTAAGTATAACTACCCAAATAGATAAATATTAGGATTTACTTCAGGGAAGAAACCCGGGAACAAGGTCCATAAAGGTATATGTTCTTTATGGAGATTTGGATACTCTAACTTGGGGCTTATTCCTGAGGAGGATGCCCAAATTAGAAGGAGACTTGTGATTGGGTTTTACTCCAGAGAAGGAAGCCCAAATCAAAAGTAAATTAAGACTGGTTAAGAGAAATTATGATTGGGACTTATTCCTGAGGAGGAGGCCCAAGTTAAAAAGGTTTTAAGAACTGGGGATTACTCTTAAAAAGGAAGCCCAGAGTTAAGGGAATTATGACTGGGGCTTACTCCTAAAGAGGATTCCCATATTTGAGACTAGGGATTACTCCTTAAAAGGAAGCCCAGGTTAAGAGAATCATGGTTGGGGCTTACTCTTGAGGATGATGCCTAGATTTTGGGAACTTTGAGATTGGGGCTTACTCCTGAAAAGGAAACCCAGATTTGGAAAATTATTACTGGGGCTTACTCCTAAGAAGGATGCTCAGTTTAGGAGATTTGGGGCTTACTCTTTAAGAGGATTCCCAGTTTGATGAGAATTTAGACTGGGGATTATTCATGAAAAGGAGGCCCAAGTTAAGGATTCTCTCATCTTAAAGGATGAGTTTGAATGAATGAAATATCTAACCTTAGTCACATAAAGATGTTTAAATCACAAGGTTTTAAGAGATGTTCAACATAATTACTTTCAAATAAGGGATCCAACAAAGGAAACATGCCATAAATGGTTTTTGATAGAGTTCTAAAGGCTTAATCTTGAAGGGTATACGTGGATAGACATAGGAGATGTGAAATAGGCAGAAGGGGCACCAAAGAAGATGGTGGCGCACAAGTCCTGCGTGGGCGCACAAGTCCTGGTCACGCAAGTATACTTGCGCGACACAAGGGTACTTGTGCGAAGGTAAATCCTTAAGGTAATTCTTGGGAGAGACTTGGCTCAAGCCCTTAGTACTATCCGTAGAGGCTTCCAAAAGTGAGGCATGAAAGTTTTGTTGAAGGGGTAAGGCAGTGCGCAAGTGTGGCCATTTCCCTTAAGGGCTGGCCACTTAGGCACGCAAGTGTTGGAAGCGTTTCAAAACTTAGGCCTTCCCCATCCTCTTTATATCTTCCGTTCTAGGTAAGAAATTACCTTAGAAGAGTTCAGAAGCATCAACAATAGACTAGGGCACCAGGAGCTCAAATATGCATTTCTAGAATTTTTCCCTCCCGAAATGGGGGGCCCACAGGGCGTATTTATAGGCTAGTGAAGACCCTGGGCGAAAAATCAAGTAGGGCGCACAAGTCACCTGCGCGACCATTTGGCAGCGGGCAAGCATACTTGCATGTCCTTGGTGGAACTTGCGCGACCCAAGTGTATTTGAACTTTTTTTCATGGATTTTTCAATTTTTGATGTTTCTTAAAAGGATGAATCATTTTGGGTTCAAGGTGGTTTCCCTTTTCATTCATTTAGACTTTGTGACGAAAATGAGATTCAACAATGTAGTTAGATGATTTGATATAATAATATCTAATTGTGAAAAAATAATTGATTCCAATTTTCATCCTATGTTTTATAAAGGTTAATTTTCAATAGGGAGTGAATTGACACCGATTAAAATAAAATAAACAATAAAATGATTAAGTACACATAATTTATATAATGGTTTGGATAAATAGTCATAATCTTCTCTTCATAATACTTCAAAGTCTATAAGATATGTTAATAAGACAATGAAACAGTAACTTTTAAAATTGGATTAAAAAAAATTACAAACTCAATTTTTTATAAAATTTGTATCCTAGTCTTAATATTATTGGTAAGTTAGAAAATGGAATATAATACATTCCTTTAATTAATGTATAAACTATTATAGAAAAACATATTTTATATTTAATGTTATAAACCAAATATTCAATTAAATTAATATTGTAAATATAAAAAATTACAATATAGAACAAATTATCATAATATTAGAATGTGGATCAATCAACATCAACATGATCATAGTGGATTATTACAAACACATGAATGTTTCACCAATATGGTGATAGAAAATCATAATTTAGTTGTTGGTGATTTTACTTTTATTAATAATTATACCATAATGGTTATATATTTTAATTTCCAAAATGTTTTTTTAAAATTAGAATGGAAATGAAGATCATGGTTTCTATATTTTAATTCACCTATTGATGAATTAGGTTGAGTTTTATTGAGGCATCCATTTTTAAAGTGAAATTATAATCCATAAATATCACTCAGATAAATGATAATACTGAATAATAATAGGTCACTATCTATAGTATTTTCTAATAAGGAATTATCTTGTTAACATTGTCTATATTCATTTGTGAACTGCATTATCCTTCCATCACTATTCACCATGGTGATGTCATATATTATAGACCCTTCAATGTTTTCAGCATTATTAATTTCAAAAGAGAGTCAGACTGATAAATCTATCATTAAATGAATCCCAATATAGGTTTTTTATTAATGTCTTACCTTTTAAAATATCAATTCATAATTTATGTGTGTTTATTGTATCTGTCACATTTCAAAAATAGTGTTCAAAGGGTCCACATCATTAGTGAATTTTATTTTCCCATATGGAAGTCATAGATCATTTTTGTACAACCAAAGCACTAAGATTTCATAAAGTGTTTAATGGTAGTTTACCATAGAAAATTACTTCAATTATAATTCTATTGGTGTCACTATTCTTGGGATAAGATATTGACCCTTGGGAAGTAATATATTGAGATTCTAAGATGGAAATATTTTCTAGGATATTTGACATTTATTAAAAAAATATTATATATTCTCTTATAATTTAATGTAGATATCTACTAAATGAAATTTTATTTAGAATCTCTAACATCATGATTGAGTCTAGAAGATGCAGTTTTATAGAAGTTAGGTAAAAACTATTCTTAGGTTCTGGGTCCAAAGTCTGGTGTTTTATTGAGTTATTTTAATTAAATTTGTTGTTTTTATTTAACCATAATCATTTTATCCCCTCATTCATGTGTGAAAAAACATACTTCCCTATCCTTTTTTATTTCACTAAACTAATAGGAAAAGGAGGGAGTATGAGGAGGATATTTGTCCAATGAGGTCGATCAGAGATGGATAGGGGCACAACATCCATTGATCTTGATTTATTTTTTCTCAGACTAGAAGAATACATTATTCTCCTCAAGGAATGGGTATTTATTTTTATTTCAAAATACCAACTTCATTCTATTCATATTCCATCATTGTTTTTGAATTTCAAATTATAATGGTTGATTGATTCTTATAGAGGGGTGATTTGTGGTGATTCATTTTAAATTAGGCTCTTTGTAGGAGTTCATTGTCTAGAAATCTAAATAACAAGGTGTATACTCCATGAACACATACTTTCTAGTTCCTCAATAGGTTTTTTATGATAACAATATCCACATGACATTTTTTCCTATAAAAATGATTCGTAGGACCCTTGTGAGTATGAAATTGAGTGTGGAGAAGTACATAGACATACACCCTATGCGAGGTACGTGAAATGTAAATTATATTCCATTTCCAATTACACAACAATTCTTGATTTGGGGAACATAAATAGTGATCTTATGTAGCCTACAATGCATATATTTCATTGAGGATTGACATGTATTTTTTAAATTCATATCAAGATAGATATAGTTATATGATTATAGTGAGGTTTTGTGTGTACATATCATGTACTCCATGGTATATTTCATGTTCCTTACTCTCATAGGTCATTTTGAATGCTTTTTCATCCATGAGACAAATTATTATTAATAAATAGTTAATTCTGATCATATTTTCACATAGAAAGTGTTTATGGGCTTCTTATCTATATTAGAGTCCATTGGTTAGAACATTTAGGGATAGTTGTTGATCATATCCTTATTTCAATCATGAATATAATCATGTGATGATCTAGAATATGTGTGTGGATGGTGAACCCACCATCCTAGAACTAGAGTTCATAGCCCTCTCATTTATTTAGAGATCAGCATTTTAAGAGAGTTCATCAGTGATTTTGGATCCTCTAAGGATAGGAAGGTCTTGAATAAAATGATTTTGATATAGTCCTTGGTGGTTCTCTATATGAATCATGGTATCTTGAGGGGACATAATAACATATCTGGAGCTCAAGGAGGTTTCCCTCCTTTCTATTTAACATAGATTTAGATATTGTGTAACTTGTTTGAATTAGAGGATGTGGAATTCATCATTATTTACCATTTTGTGTCATAATTAATAGCCTATCTATGTAATAGATGGAATATATATTCTCTCTCCTATGGGTTAGCTGGGGTTTTGGTCATGAGAGATGTTAAATAGTAACTGTGGAAGATTCTAATGGATTCCCATAAAAAACCACTAATTCCAATAATTTCATTGAAAGATAAGTATGGAGATAGCATTTTATTAATTCCATGGGATAGTATCATGCAATGATCTATAGTTCATTACATTCATTGACAGAGTTAGTACTCTACTAGAGATATGTTATGTGAGTCGTCCAAGGTAGGATATTGTATCTTAGGGATTACTAATTGAATAATAGTCTACAAATTTTTTGGCCTTAGATAGTAATCCTCAATATTATTCATAACCTTTTTTTAGGTGTGAGGTCCTCCTTAGGGATGTTATTACCCTAGATAATATAAACACTCCAGCTAGAAATAGGTCCCCTAATAAGTTTTTGATCAATGATGAAATAATTATATAGGCCGAGATAAGGATAGTTCTAGCGGTCAATGTGGTAACTCCCCAGGATTATACCCATACCCCGGTGTTTGTGTGTTCCTCAATTAAGGAAATAAATTATTGGTATTTTATATGGTTGTATCTAAACTATGTGTATTGGTTCCGGTGTGTGTGGACCAATGATGGATAGGATTCACTATGTTTCCCTTCAGTGGGCTTCTCTAGGGGATATGGGCTAAGTGGGTGGGTATTCAAATTAATATTGGTCAAGCACCCCAATTTAGATTTCATGGGTCCCTGAAGATCCCTTGTCCCTAGTGTAGTTTATGAGGAATGTTATATCTCTTAAAATATGGGGAAAGGATCTAACTCATGGAATGGAGTACATTTCACCCATCTATGGTGTTATTGGACCCTCAAACACTGCATCATTATCAACGTGGTAATTATCCACATTGACCAATATAATATTTATGTGATCCGTGTATGGGGTGTTCATATTTGTATCATTTCTTAAAGACACTTTTCTGAAAAAATTAGGCACCATAAGGGTAAACATTTCACCATGTGTGAAGGGATAGTGGTGGTGGTCATATATATTGTGTATCTCATGGATTAAAAACCCCCTTCAGTATGTATATCTTTCAAATTAGATCCCTTGGGATCCATATAATGGTTTGAAAGGAAATTACCTCATATAGTCAAATGAGATTTTATCTTTCTTCATATAAATTAGATGTTTGGTGTTTCATCTATGGTATAGGGTGTATTTTTCACAAATGAGATGAGATATATTTCTCAGTAAGGCATTGGGTTTAAATGTCATAGATGAGATGGGATGTGTCTTCCCATGAGGAATGGTGTATAATTGTGGATTCCCCCATCCATAGAGAAAGTATATGTTTTTTGGTCCTTTTAATCACCATTGATCTTTAGGTTTGGGGGGTTTTGGAACTGAATCCATAGATTCTTCAATGTATTACATTCTCCCCTTTCACCAAGACTTGGGTGGTTATGAATTTCAACCCTTGATTATGAGTTGACCTATACAATGTGGCACTTTATATTTCTAGGACACCATACTTGGTATTATTAAATTCAACCCAAAATGATCATTGTTCCCATAAGGGTTTTTGTTTATATAGATGGAGTAATGGTTGGTGGTGATTTTTCTTGGAATATGACTATATAGAAAATAATTTAGTGGATCTTGGTGGTATTTTATTCTGAAATTTCTAAATAATATAGTTAGTGTGACTTAATTATTCTACTTAATTATTCTCTCACTTGATAATATTTGTCTTGGGATATTGGTCTATTTTTATTCTCCGATTTTTAATAGATTTTATATTTTATGCCTATAGGATGTTTGGAAAATGTATAAATGAATATTTTATTCTTAATTTGATATGTATATTCGACATGGTAATGGGTATTTTATTGGATTATGGTGTGTGTCTGCATTAGGTAAACATTGATAAGGACTATAAAATGAGGTTTGTTCCTCCTTTGTGTTAGTTACTACCCCCTAGCCTATTAGAGACATGCTATCCATTGGACAATTCACTTACCTTCAGCCTAAGTGGTGACAAAGTGGGTTAGATCATGTCATATTTTTTTCATAGAACATTGGGCCTAGTGGTGGAGTTTCAAGATTTTTTTCTAGTGATCTATGGTTCAATATATGTTGTGAGAAAACACTTAATGATTCTTAGGTAATATTATCAGAATATGGATCCCAACTAGGGTGTGGTAGCCAATGCACTCGTATATAAGGATCTTCTAATATGTTGACGACCATGAGATCTTTAGTCATTGGTTACAAGGTAAATTTGGTAGATCTATGAATCATATAGTTGTCAGTGCATTTTTGGTCTCATGATGAAATGTCAAATATTCTAAGGTGGCTCCATGTATTTGGGAAGCTGATGACCTAATGAAAATGATTTAACCAGAGTTTAAGAATGGATCTTCTATAAATGATGAGAAAAATAGGATTACATGTATATGTGTCAGCTTCCCAGATGATGTCATATCAATAATTGTTTTTGGATGGTTTCCTAAAAAGTTTTCTTGGAGTGATCATATCTCTGATGGCTACGTTCTTTGGATTGTTTACCCACTCATTTTTTTTCAATTATATGTTGATAAGTCCCCCCATATGATATTTCATAGTGTGTTACTCCCCCATGTATGTAGGGATATAGAATACAATTCATTTGGAAACGGTACTCCATTTAAGAAAAGATTTTATAATCCTTCTATACTAAATATATGTGGGACCCCAATAATATAGTGGTTTAATTACTCCCCTATTAGATAGGGTGAAGGTCAAATAACTTCAATTATTCATGTTTCTTTTGATCTATGATGTGGTTATTTTTTCCTTATGATATGGTAAAACCCAGTAGTTTCGGATCTAGTATTCCATTTTTAGGAAAATGGATTCATCATTCAGCCATGGGTTGATTACTCCTTTGATCAAGAAAGAATTTGGGTACCCCATAATATTGTGGATTTGACCATCCCCTATCAACATGGATGTGAGTAATCTATATATAGAGGATAAAATTTTATATAGTATAGTGTATTATTATTCTACCCTTAGGGTATGGTAAAAGCTCAATGGTTTTGTGTTAGAGTTCCTCCATTAGTGAGGTTGGTTTGTCTATCAATTTTTTATAATAACAGAGTGAGGTGCATGTCCCTAACTATAGATAATTGATTGATTTTATTTTTTTATCATGATATTTAATATTATGTCATGGTTGAGAATCAAACATTAGGATGAACCAAAATTATTATTTTTGTATCCTATTGAACATAATATATAGAGTATGGTCATTAAAATGAGTCAAATTTTGTTCACGGTATCAATGGATTGATAGTATGTTCCAATATGATGGCGTGAGGCATCATTTGTGTCGATTTCTTGTCTCAACAATTGTAGAAATATGATGAATAGTTATGACCATTATTATTGTATCTACCTTTTATCAGAGGATTTATTTAATAGGTAGTTCCTAACATGTATGTGGTACGGCCTAAAGTCATTTTACCTTTGAACTCATAATAAATTAATATATTTCTTCACCTTTATCCCATATTTCGACAGTTGGGTGGAGTGGAAAAGATCCTGGAAGAATAATTTTACAAACAATTTATGATTGGAGTCTCTAGATTTTGGTACTATGTAACCCTGTATATATCACTAGTTTGAGTTTTATATTGTGGGGGGGGGGGTCATGTAGTTTTACCATCATGGTGTGAGTCCTAGTGATGATAGAATAGGTGATGTATGGTCTCATGTATTCTTATTTTAGGTCTATGACCATCCATGCGGATCATTTTTATTTAACTTGATGACTAATAATATACATTAATTAGAAAGTGATTCCAAGAGGATGATTAGGTCCTACCCATGGAAGATGTAATCTATTAGTCGACAAGTTTGAAATATTACCTTCATATGTCTCAATTGTTTCATATGATCAATCCAATTTTCATAGTGAAAGGGATTTACATTTTCCTTTGAAGTTTTCTTGTTTCATCATGGGTATATGAGTGATGACTTCAAGAGAATGTACAACATTCGGTATTTTTGATGACAAGAAGAAGATATTGAGGACCTCTCATGTTTTTTATGGGATAGAGGATAAATCCACACGAATATTTTTATATGTTATCCTTATTGATGTTCCCATATATATGATAAGGTGGAGGAAGGATAGGAAGTATGATTTTTTTTATCGTTAGTGTCTGGATAGGCAATAGTCATTTATCCCTAGGATGTGGCACCCCAAGTGGCGTAAAATGACTTTCAGTGGGAGATCCTATATGACATGTCAAAATATGTAAATTAATTAGGTTATTCTATAGTGTCAATGATTTAACTATATTAGTTCAGTTAGATGTCAACCCAGGATGCCAAAGTAGACAGATCTGCCTATCTATGGTGGATGAGAAGTTGTATAAATTCGTTAGTATATGAATTCTACCACTACAGTTATTATAATTGAAAGGATAATACTATATATTATATGTCACTTTTGTGATTTGGAATGTGGATATGTATACCCTTTGTCATATGGTGATGATGAATGGTAGAAAAGCCTTTATGGGTGGTATTGTGTTCTTGTTGAGGTGTTTGAGAGTGTCTTTGGTATGATTAAATTGTCTATATGTGAAAATCATTAGTATTTCCATTTTTTATGTTTGGTAAAATGACCCCCATGGTAAATATGTTATTAAATAGACCATATTTGAGTGATATCAATATTTCAAAGAATCACATCATGCTATTATTCATGGAATCACATCATGATTTTGATGAGTATTTTCATTTAAATGGGTTGAATTGGGTTATATATAGGATTTATAAATATAGAAATCTTTATCACTAAGTATGTAGTTCATGATATACTTCATGTAATTCCCTTACACGTTTCTGGTTGATAATTATTTCCACATAGTGATTTGTCTATACGGACACACCATGTATGACCCTTATGATCATGACATGGGGTTTGGAAAAGTAAACATCAAGACACATTTTGTGAGTTATATTCCATGTAGATGTACTTTTTAGTTTATGATACAAGATACAACATGAGTTAGGGTGCACGATTAGAGATATCTTATGGATTACATTCCATGTATTCCTCTAACAATAACCATGTATTTGGGAAATACACTTCAACATAGGAATTGATACATGCTTGAGGTGGGTTGATGGTTTTACATTAATTGTATATGATGGTATATTTCGTTTACCTTCCTCTTAGAGGGGGTTTATGTTCTTTCTCACCCAGTAGAAAAACATGGACAATTAAGTAGTCCATTCTATTTATCTTTCCCTGTATAATATTATGGTGGCGGTTAAATATCCATAAAATAACCTTATAAAGTTTATTCATAGATATTTTTGAATTTTAGCATTGATGTAATAATGATAATATTTAGTGTATAATCTAGTATAGTTTAATGGATAATAAACCCTTTATATCTTTATAAAACAAAGGTGTGGAAACCTCACATGTATTTAGATATTTGTATTCGTAGATATTTCCTCAATGGTTTTTGGATCTATGAAGGATTATAAATTCCTGATCAAAAGGGTTTAAACTATAATTTAGTAGTGAACTATATACAAATGGGTAAACTAGACAGACATAAAATTTGGAATAGAGCATGAGGATATTTTACTCTCTCTTAAGAATATCATATTTAGATTTGGTACTTGTAGTTCATATTATATCATTGGTAAATTCCCATTTGATTTATTTTCGTGATGTCCTTCATGGACATTCTATGTGACTAACTGTATAAATAATAACACTCCCATGCCTCTCCCAAGGTAGTGGCTATGAGAGATAATGATTAAATAGTACAAAATATTATCATTGGAAACATCATTATAGAATAATTTTTTATAATATTAATTTGATAAATCTTTGGAGATTGGATTTTGAAACTTCCATAGCTCATTATCTTACAACATGTTTTAGGACATCCCTTTCATTTTTAGAGTAAAAATCCCATAATGATGTTAGTTTTGGGTCATATAGGCCACACTATAGATTCTCAATGATTACTCATTAATGCATGGAATAACCCATAAATGGATAGAGATGGAAATATCTATGATCATTATTTTCCTTTTGATAAGGCATTTAGTCCCCTATGGGTTCTGTAGTACCTCAGTTGATATATATACAATGGTGAGTCATGGGTTCTATGATAAACTAATGAGGAGTGACATGATGATTATTTTTGTTGAGTAGTGGTGATGGTTTGGGTGGTCATTATGGTATCTCCATTTATAGGTCTATGAACCAAAATGAGGCATGGTATCCATGATTATAGTACTGTATTGGAAAATTAGTGGTGTTTGTAACAATGATTTTTGGATATTTTTCTGGAATGTGGAGATTATAAATACCTTTTATTCTATAGAATTCCCTTCAACGATCCACTATAGTGAAGCAAGGTGAAGTGGGAAAGGATGAACCTCACGGTTTGTTGATTTCCCATTTGAGAATATAGAAATCCCAATACATTCCTTGGTTCTTTTGTAGTTGAGGATACATTTTTTTATCTCTTTCTTCATGAGTGAGGAACCACAGCATAGAATGGGGTGTGAGTTAGCCATAAATGGGGCTAGTGGCCCCTCGTGTTTTTTACTATTCATGAGGTGTTCATTAAAAACGTCAATTAAATTAAGAGTGATGGAATCAAATTATGGTGGTGTTTAGATAGGCCTTCTAGGTTTATAGTGGTGGTTTTAGAAATGGTGGTGCTCTGGAAAGGCTAGAATTTTCACCCAGTGTGATGGGAGGGTGGTGTAGATGAGGTATTCATTATGGTTCATAAACATCCACCACAATTTGATGTGGGGATATTCCTCTTTATAACACATGGGCATAGCATGATTGTTTGGGTGATATTTCCCTTATATGGACTAATGGGTTTTTATATCCCATGAAATTGATCAGGAAGAGATTTATTTCCCTTATGAATGGTGTGTATTGGTCAAATACAAGTAGATAGGTGTTTTCACATAAGGAATTGGGTTTATAAGTCACATAAAAGGCTGAAATTTTGTTCACATGTGGCTTGGGGGTATTTATAGAGTCCTCCATCCATTGGGTAACTATACCTTCAGAGTGTCCTTTAATTCCTTGTGATATTTTGGTCTAGGATCTATTTGGATGTAATGTCTCAACATATTCCATATCATGTGTTCTTCCACATTTCCATACATTAGGTGGATATACCTCTATTATAAGATGACATGCAGCCTATGGCCCTTTATCTTTTTTATATTCCTATTAGATATCTTTATACTCTCCCCAATATAGGCCTTGTTCCAACACATTTTTTTCTATGAAATTAAATCCTAATTTGGGAGTGATTATGGTTAGTGTGGAACTAGTTAGAATGTATCATATGGGATTCAGGTGGGATTTGATATTGGTGGTTCTTTATATTGGAGTTTCAATGACATGGTTATTCCCTTTCTTCAAAGTCACTCGTGGTTAGATATGTTTTGGGTTGTTGGACTTCATAAAACTTTTCCATTTGGAAGTAATATTTCTACTGTATGCCATTGGGTTTTTTATCAGAGATATACAAACATATTTTATTCTAGTTTAGATAAGTTTCTCTTGTAATTTTATTGATATTTTTTATATGGTTATGTGTATCTATATAATATTATAAAGGATAAGGAATTATGTATTTTTTATACCATCTTGATTCTAGTAACTATCCCTTGGCCTGTTGGAGTTGGGTTATGGTGGAACACCTAGCTTACTATAATCTTTGGTGGAGACCTGATGGGTTGATTTGTTATATAATTTTTTTATTTAATTTTAATGATCCAAAATCCATTTGGATGATGAGTGTTATATTTTTTATGACTTTTTTAATATGTATTCAATTATAATTAAATAAAATATGTATGTGAGAAAGATAAAATGAGAATGAAAAAGAATATGGTGTCACCATTGGGTGTTCTATAAGTTATCATTCAGGATATTATTACATCTGAATATGGAACAGAGGTATCTTTAAAACCTACATATAGTAGAGATACACCATATATTTCTAGTTATTTAACCTGGATTATAAAATTGAGGGTGTTTTCATGAAATTATGTGGATTAGATATTTGTGATTATATTTGATTTTTTCATCACGTGAATGTAAAGTGTTAGTGAATTTGAGAAGTATATCCAAAAATAAATTTATAATGATGTTGAATAATATGCTAAATGAAAGATTGTATATCAGAGACTTCTGAAATATTTGGTTTGGTATTTTATAAGAAATTCATAATTATTTTTCATTTATATAAACATTGATTCTAAATGTTGAACTACTCTTAGATGATGTTTTTATAGATGTTATATATTGATCTTTCATTAAATAAATGTTTCACACATTGAAGATAGGTAGTCAAATGATGTGTCATGGTTATGAATCTATAGTATATCCTCTAGAGACGTGATTCAAAATATATAAATTCAAAAGTATTGAGATGATATACTAGATCATGATAAAAAAATAATGAATCCATAGAAGATAAAATTAATACAAAACTACTATTATACAAATGATGATTTCCAAGATGATATGGTTTTCAGAATTCATATGATGAATCATGAAGTATAAGAAGGTGTGATGTCTAGTAGTAGAATGATTTAATTTTGTAGTATTCACTTGTTACTAATGGATAATAAATGTGATGAAGGAGATAATTTAACAAATTATCAGAGAACATTGATAAACAATATAAAAGTTAAACTCCTAAAATATATGTTTCAGGTTCTTAGTTGAATATGGATCGTAAAAAATATTTTTTGATTAATATCATTGGACTAATAGACTGGAGGATGATTTCTAGAAGTTAACTCATATGATATAATTCTATTATTTAAATGGAAAAAACAATATATATATTAAATATCCCATGTGTTCCAAGATATTTTGTGTTAATAAAGGATCAAGCATCACATGTTATGGATTCTCTAGGAGAATAATTTCCCTTAGAGGGAATGATGTGAAGAAGATAAGGATTATAAGACATATCATGATTGTTTATATAATTATATGATTGAAAGTTAAATTATTAAAAACTATGTAAATAGAATCATACCACTATATGTTGATTCAGACAATGATTATGATCATCTTTGATCAATTCTTATAAATAAGAAGTTCATCGAGTTATGTGATAGAAATGTTTTTTTGGTCATCAATGCAAAGGACTAAGTCTATCACTAAGCCATTTTGGCATACAATTTTTTATTTGGGGTCATTAGGAACATTGTTTGTTAGAGTCAAATAATATTTAGGGTCACATATTTATTTTTTGATTAAAAAATATCAATTTTAACCCATGGTTGTATATAAATAAAAATAGGTGTTCAATGAGAAGGATATGTGGTGTACCTTGTGGAATGGAAAAGAGATGAGAAATTAGTTAGTTATTAATTTTAATATGCCTTATTTTCATAATTATCATTGTGTGATTCTCTAATGAGAATATTAAAAGTGAATGGATAGAGTGAGAATCCATCATGTTTGATCCAAATATTTATTGGGTCAAAGGGTTTAGAAGATCATAACATTTAGTTTTTTGATAAAAGTATAATAAATAACATCATGATGAAACTTGATTAATTTAGAGAATCTTGATGATTATAAAGTAATTGGTAAACTCAAGAAATTAATTAAGTATAAACTAATGAACCACAAATTAATGAACTAGAAATTAATCAACCAGATTGTATAGAATCAGATGTTATTGAGAAAGGCAAACATTATTCATCCTGTATAAGGTTCAAAATTTATGAACACTGTAGAGAATAAAAACTCATTACAAAATTATATTATCTAGAATTCATATGATTTTAATGTTTGGATGCATTTTATTTAATCAGATTATATAGTGGTTGTCGAGGACCTATGACTGAGGAACAATATCTTATAGTTGATGTGGAGACATCCTAAGAATTTATTGTTCAATAGTTAATTAAGGAAGACCATGAAAACATGAGGCTACCAACATAATATAATCCAAATATCCTTAAATTGGAATCATATTTTTTAAATAACCTTTCATGAGACTTTATACCTATTCGAAGAAAAAATTGGTTTTTCTAGAGAAACTATGTTGTTTTCACTTTCATTATATAGTGGATATATATTTTTCAGGACAATAACAAAACATTATAAGGATGAAATCACTCACATTAAGGGTGAACTATGTCAAAATAATGTATAAATATTTCACTACCTTATATAACTATTTTTCTATTGGATATTTTTTTAAGTGCATAAAGAGATTAATACATTTTTAAAAAAATGAGGTTTGAACACTAAAATTGTGTCTAATGATTATCTTCCAAAACATTTTCAAAAATTGGTAAAAATTTATTCACCTTAACTTTTAGTATAACTACATGGTCTACTATGATATTTCAATTAGTATTAGGGTGATTGTTTCCACATATTGGATCTATATTTTTAATCATGTTTTTTTACATAAAATCAATGGAGTCTATTTTTTAAGAGATTTTAGAATAACCTCAAATGGAAAATTTTATTTCTATTATGGTTATTATAAATACTGAGGTTTCCACAAAAAAAAATTCATAAACACGAAGAAGAAAAAAGATCCACAATACTTTAATAATAATTCAGATGTGGAAGATGAATCCCCTCACACTAAATGTAATTATAGAAGTAAATGATCAATTGAATTTTCTCATACAATTATTCATATGAATCATGTACTCAATGTTATGAATCTAAATAGCATATACAAAAACACAAACTTAGTAATTTTAATTCCAATGTAAATTATTATCATAAAATTGTCTATACAGAAATTTTCTCATATACACTTACACACATGAAGGGAATATAATATGTAAAATCATGACAAGAATAGAAATATAATAAAATTGAAGACTCATTCTCTAAAAGGATTCCAAAGGGAAACACTCTAACAATACTGGTCAGGGTAATTTAATAGTCTGGCTTACATCACAATGAAAAGGTCACCCAATTTTTATAAAAAGTATAAATAAATGTCTATGAATTATTTATTTAATAATTTATTTATAGAAGTCAAATATGTTAATATAATAGATAAATAAAAATTCATAAAAGTGTTAGAATATTATTTACAAGATTAAAAAAATTCGGTTGAACATATTCAAAATCTAATGAATGAATTAGATGAAATATCTTGATCAATTGAGGATAATAAAGATATCGAAAATTTGAAATTTATTTATTTTGATGTAAAATGAGGAAATAAAAAATCAAAAAATTAGTGACATCCTAAATAGCTGAAATAATAATAGATGTAACAGGTATTTTAGATAAAAACTATACTTTTATAAATATATTTAACAATCCCACCTCATGTAACCTGGATCCGATTACTGCTTTTTTACATTGGTATAAAACATAACGGATCATACCTCTAAGGACCAATCAGTTTAGCAGTCTTAAAAAATAGAAACAGAAATTTCACTAATATTATATTGGAAATTGAAAACATGAAATGAGAAATTTACTTTCATACTTGTAAACCACTAAAATATATCATTTTCATATCATAGGGAATGTAAAATATAATATATGGGTTCCTCATATGCTTAGTAATGGAAATAATACAATGAAATCTATCATGAGTAGAAAAGAAATCAAAAATATAAAAATTTATATAATCAATACATAATACATTTAATGAATCAATTGGGATGGAAAATGTATCCATGTGAAATAGAAACATAAAAATCAAATGTATTATAATATCTAAAATCAAAATGATATAAATTTATAATTTCATCCATCACAATCTTACCTTCAATTACATAAAAAATACATAGCGATCCCTTTCGTAAAGGCTTTGTGCTAAGACTATTTAATGAATTTAAAGAAGTACACCAAATACACAGCTCATTTCAACAACTATTTTTCAAATAAAACTCATCAATGATGCATCGAGGGTTTATTTATTAATGGGAACTATCCAATGCATGAGTATCAGATTCATTACTTTTATATTAAATAAGTAGTGATATTTATATTCAAAATTATTTTTAAATAATCAAGTATCCATGTTAAATAAGGAAAATTGAATATTATCCATTCAATGAAATGACATTTATAATAATCTTATTTAAACTGATATCATATATAGAAATAATATTGTCTTAAGATAACATCCGAGTACTTGAAATCATAAAAATTAAATCAATTTTACTAAAAGTATAGATATGGAGTGGAAATTATTGTCTATTGAATTGTGATCATGAGAGAGTTAGAGACCAAAAAAACCATAAATAAGTAAAGGTTGAAATAAGAACATCAATTTATCATAAATTCATTTTTTTTAATGAATATAGTCAGAAACTAAAAATAAATTGGACTAAAATAATTAGAAATAATTTCCATGTACATTGTGTAAAAAATAAAGTTATAAACAACTGTAAAAGTTATTTTCATTCCTTTATGAAAATAATAACATTCTAGTTTAAATTAAATTTTATGATTAAAATATTATATTTTAAGAACTCCAAATACTTTTAAAGGAATATATTTAGAGAATAATGGTCCTGGAGGTTGAAAAAATATGTTCCCCTCATATACCTTGAAAAGAACACTCATTTCACAGTTGACAAAATTTGACTTGTTTAAAAATATTAAAATGATAACATTTTATATTTTGTAAAAAATATTAAATTCTAGTTGATAAATAACTTCAACAAAAAATTAAATTTCATTAAAAACAAATATAAAATTATTTTAATAATATTGATATTAAAGATAAATATTTCCAACAAAAAAAAGAAATATGGTGATTTTTGTAAAAAAACTATGTTTGAGTACCACGGAGATGAGAACATGGAAGAAAAACAGGAAAAACCTTGATATAATAATAGAATAAAAACTAGATGATGTTTATGAAAGAAATATGATATAATTATTCTAATTTAAATTTAAACACGAATAACCTCAATTGACTGTGAGATTATAGTAGAAACCTTTATGTATTTAATAAAATTTCAATCAAAACCCCTTAAAAGTGAAAAAAACTGAAAAATAAATTTACACGAATAGAGAGGATTTTAGGATATAATATTTCAAGATATATTATACACATAAAAAAAATTAGGTGCATATTATAAATTAAGACTTAATGAAGTCTAATTGAGAAGAAAACACCATACCTTGGATTCATGCTTGGTCAAATTTATTATATTAGCCTGAAAAATAAATTTAAATGTATTATATACTATTATAATAACCTTTGCAATTTCTATTATATTTCTTATGGTCTTTTTATAATTTCATGGAATCCATTATTTTTATAGTTCTAGAACACGTCGACCACTTTATGTTGTTCGGTCAATTTCATCAAAGATACTCTAGTATCTTGGCCATGGTCAAAATAGGTATGAAATGGTTTATATATATATATATAATTTTAATAATTTCATAAATATCATTTTTATTCATTTTATACAATTTTTAGAACCATCCATGAAAATAGATAATATAAAGATGAAATTTGTTGTTCATGGAGGAGGTAGTATGCATGTATGCGTGATGGCGTTTTAATTTTCCGAAGGGTTTGAAATGAAAGAAAATGTATATTGATTAATTATAAAAGAATAATATATATATCTTATATATCATATATATTCATTAAATTAGTTTTTATGAATATCCATGTATAGAATATATGAAAAAAGAATCGCATCTATTCGTGGGAGTGGTTGTCTATACGTACGTGTGAGCAACGCTATCATTTTCCAACATATAGTAGGTTTAGAAGCTAAATAATATATTAATTTTATAGAAAAAATTTTATTTCATAAATATCATGTATATATATATACACCTTAAATATATCGAACTATCCCTAAATTTATGGTTGTGGTGATAAAATAATTCACATTGCTGCATGGAGGCGTTAGTCCACACATGTGCACCAGCATCATTATAATTTTCTAATGGAGGGAATGAAGTAGATAATAGTAGTTCCATTTGTATAATAAAATTTAATTATATTAATAACCATAAAATAATAGTTTTATAATATATAAAATATATTTTAATAAGGTATAAGTAGAAATAAAATGAGAGTAGTTAGTTAAGTTGACTTCCTCAAATTTTGGAGACCACCTTTTTCTAAAACCTCAATCCTTCCTAAGTGGTCTTTTTGGAAGAAAAAAATCTCTATGACATGGGGGTGGGGATTCTATGATGTTATTTGGTCAAGTAGTTTTCATTATATATGGATCATTTTTTGTGAATGAAAGAGGAGAAGAGGTTCACATTTATAAGTGAGGGGTGTTTCATGCTTATAATTATTCAAAGGTTTAAACTAATATAATGTCTTACTTAGAAGAATATATATCCAATATAACTTTTTTAAGGTTATATAATAAAATGTCAATATAAATTCATCCAATTGGATTTAGACATGATTTTGGGTTATTTTAACCCTTATCTATTTTGTTTAACCCCATATTAATCAAGTTAAACCCTAAGGTAGTGGTGAATTTTCACCCTAGTTAATATTTAGTATGCACTAAAATGATTCTATACAAAAATAATGAATAATGAAAACTCACATGGAATTAATTGTATTTTGTATATTAAATTTTTATATTTTTTAAAATAATATAAATTTAAAATAGAAATTAACGCTATAATTTCATAATTAATGAAATGAACCAAAAAATAGTCTTTTATTAGGATAAATCATTACTAAAATTTTAAAAATCTCAAGAATATAATTATAAGTTCAGAATTATCTCTTTAAAATATTTATATTACTTACAATATATATATATATATATCTCATAAAAAGAGTTTCATAAATATTAATGTAATTATTCTATATTGATAATGACATAAAAGTGACATTATTTGATAAATAGATACTTTAAACAGTTCAACTTAAAATTAACAAATTCAAAAAACATACATGATAAGATAATTTTTATTTTTTTTATTAATAAATTAAATAATTTTTCATCATATTAAAATTACAAAATTTTGTAATTTTTATTTTAACCATATTCTACAATAAAGAAATGTGTAGTATGTTATACCTTATAGAGACTAAAATATTTACTTAATATCATTGAAGCTCTGGTTTAACAGTCTTCCCCTACAAAACTTTTGTCCTAAAAATTTCTAAAATTTCACCTCACAATCAAATATCATTAATTATTCATCATAAATTCATTAGGTTCACATGTTTATTCATTAATTTATTATTATCTATAGTATATTCTCCTGTTGAGTCATATAATTATACAAAACATCTTCAATAATGTCAAAATTTTGGATAGGCTATATATAATCATATAAATAAAGATGTAATTTAAATTCTTTATAGGTTATTACATGCATTGAGCATGTAATGTAATTATATAATAATGATAATTGGAACACACCATGAACTATATAGAGTTTGGGTGGCATTTCCAGTTGATAAACTATAAATCCAATTATTTTCAATATCTCAAATGGCCCAATGTACAAGGAAGATAGTTTCCCTTTATTTTGAAACCTATTAATATCCTTCCATGGAGATAGCATCAAGAATATATAATCTCTTATATGAAGATTCATATCCTTACTTCAGTTATCGACATATTTATTTTTCTACTTAGAGATACATTTATATAACCAAAAATAATTTACACTTTCATTGTTGTCTTGAAAACATATTATTGACCTAAAAGCATCCATTAACTGATTTTAACAAAAAAGGCTTCTCTTGGGAAACATTACTAATACAACTATTCATATAGTTCCATTTTAATTCTTGAATAGAAGAAATTATTATAAGAAAATTAAACCAAATATAAATACCAATACAATATACCTACACAGTGAAGTGAACAATACCTCATGAAGTCTTTTAATGATTGAATAGTACTTTTGGACTATTGATATACCTGAGGAGAATACCTAGTACTAAAATGTTTCTCAGTGTCATGATGATTATGAAAAAATTGCAAAATTTTAATTTCAAATATGGATCATGATAAGACACATTTGAAAGAGGTGCACCATGAAGTCTTGTAACAATATTAACAGAGATCCATGCAAGGTTCACATGTGGTAGATCTTACCTTAGAGAAGAGTAATGTGTGGAATTTGTAAGTAAATCCATAATGAAACATATAGAATCATTCTTTTAATCTTATTTGTAAATCTATTGTCAATTTCCATGTAATATTATCCCATATAAACATAGGAAGAATGAGAGCTTGGATCACTCCCTTATGATATTGTCTCTCATCCTTTAAAAATTGAAAATAATATTATTACATAACTAGTAATTTCTTGCTACATATTTCCCCACTAAAAATGTTATAATATGTACCAATACATTTTCCTACAACCATGGTGTTTAGGTAAAATTTATCTATGGGTTTATTAAAATAATTCCATTATGAGATCATGTATTGATGGAACACGTATACTCTTTATAAATTTCATCACAAGATATTCATAAATAATTTATTCTAAATTTCCATAATTTACAAAATTAATTTTATTTTGGAAACACTTATCATAAATCCTGGACATTTCAGTCTTTTCTAGTAAATATTTCTTGGAAATCATTGGGATAAGGAGTGAGTTTTCGCCTTCCATTCTAATATCCTTATCCAAATTTTCTAAATCCCAGAATATAATGTCTTTTTCAATCATAATTTTTTTCAGAAATTCATGATAAATCCTACTTATTACATATGACACATTATTTATATTCCCATGGTATTAGTGTATTTATAAATCATATTCTCTTATAATATATTTCCATATTCTTTTTCCGATAAAGATCTATTTTTGTAAAAATAAGAAATTCAGTCTTTTTTAATGAATATATATATATATAAATATAAATATATCACATTTTCACTATTGAGATAATGCCTATATATGTTCAAGGATTCAATTACTGATACCAACTAAAGATCATGTGTAATATAATTCAATTCATATATCATCATATATAATATACATAGATGATAACTATTTAATTCTTCACAAGGATCCATTGGAGTCATTTGATGTAACACTATATATCTAAAAACAATCCATTCAAAAGGGTAATGTCAATATTGGTCCATTAATAAGTGTTCTCTTTCATTGATCAAAACCTATTATACATCCTTATGTTCAAATAAACAAATACATTTAACATGCCAAATTGTTTAATGTGTCAGATAATAAAAGAAGATTTTGAACAAATTTCCAATAGTAACATGAAAATCAATGGAAGCTATTTTTTATACCTTTTTTTTGTCCGTACAAGACATTAATTAATTTCCTTTGCCCTTAAAAGGTTAAATCATATTCCATACATAATATAAATATGTCCAAAACAATAATAATCCCATAGATATAATTCTCACTTATAAAGTTTTCGATACATCTCCTTTCATATGAGAGTTTCAAGGATGATTCTCAAATAGAATTTTTTGTCTTCAAAACTTTTAGAGTATATAAACACATATTTTGAATATAACAAAATGATATTATCAAGAAAAAATTTCAATATTATTTTAATCATATCCTTACAAACATAAATATCATTAAATAATCCAAAAATAATTAATATAAACTCATATTTTCCATACCTCTTAAAAAATTCCATTTTTTTAATATTTACCATCATTAATCATAATTGATTGTACCTAGAACATAGATCAATATTTTAGAAATATTGATCTCCTTGGAGTGAATGAAACATGTATCAATACATGGTAGAGGTTATTTTTTTATTATTTTAATGGAATTTATTACCCTATAATAGATGCACAACCTCAAATCCCCATGATTATTTTTAACAAAAAGAACACTTCTTACCCATGGTGAAGCACTGGGATGAATACATCTCTTATTACTCATATTTTGTATTTATTTATTATGTATAACAAATTCAACTATCTCTTTTTATCAAGGTGTCCTATATATAGGGGTTTTCTTAGTTATAAGATTAATAAAAAACTAAACTTCACACTTATGTTTATTTCAATGTAACTCTTGAGGAAACACATGAATTTAATCCCACAAAATAGAAAAATCATCTATTATGAAGATACATTTTCTATACATAGGTTTTTTCTTCTTCTTTTATCTTATAAATTCACTATGGTAAGCTATAAGAGGTGGATCTAATCATTATTAATATTATTAATTTGAAGGAGATATTTTCAGAATCTAAAAATACATATATATTTGTGTGATATGTATTGTTTTGTATAAAAATTTATATTATTGTTCATTATAGGTATATAATTTATAGTTCATATGATAATAGTTTTAGTTTGGTTATTGTAATCGCCCACACAACTATCATTTAATATAGTATTTTCATTTTTTAAATGTTTCAGAGTTTATGCATACAATGCATGTATCAACAATAGTATTTATCTGCATGTTAAAAAATGAATAAATAAGGGATCTCAAGGGGAATCCTTTATAAATATGAATTATAATACAATATGATGGTGGTATGCATATAACTACCTCATTATTGGATGATCCTCCTAGAACCAATATATTTTATTCATTTTCGACCATGTCAATGTGAGATGCATGCACATCATGAAGGATAGATGATCTCATCTAAACATTCAATGATTCGGATCCACCTATGGATACCTATAGACATGGTATGTTTATGTTTTCTAATTTTTAGATCTCTCTCAAACATAATGAAAAAATGAGATCAAGAATTGATTCATTGGATCTATAGTGTAATGTACACCAAATATACATCAGGTTCTTCTTTTCAGTTTTTATGATGATTTCATATTATCAATCATGGAGATCCTTAGATATTAATTTTTATTCAATTACACTTGATTAAAAAATGTGGTTTATTCTCTAAAAAAACCCTTTAGTGGTATCATAAGGATCGATGTTTATGTTTTATGAAAATTATTATAAAATTTTGAAGAGAATGAAAACATAGAATAGTTTCTTATCTCCATAACTTGGATTTCATAAAAATTTGTTACAGTCATGTAACTGGGTTATGTAAAGTTGACCAAAACCATACCCTTAAAAAAGAGATATATTTAGGTAACCTAAGAATTACCCCTATGTATATCAGTTTTTATAACGGTCATTAAAGCATAAATTTATGTAAAATTAGGGTTTTGTACTAGTAGGAATGTAATTAAGGGGTTACTTGGGAGAAATTAATGTGATATATTTATGAATATTTTTTGGGTAATGGTATCCAAGGAATAACCTATAAGTAAGTATTAATTATTTTATAATTGAATCCCTTTATTACCCTTACACAAGTATAGAAACTTCAAGATTAACTTTATGTGAAGGGGTCATGTAAAGGTGGTTTGTATAGTAAACTTATAGAAATGGTTGGAATAAGATTATTATATATGTGTATGTATTATATTAAACTTATGAATAAAGGTAATGTAGTATTTTAAAATGCATCTATCAGGGTAAATGGACTCCATGTACATGTATCTAATTTTTTCACCAAGCCTTGTAAAGGTAACCATCCACTTACCGTTACACAAAATATGGCTACATAATGGTATACAATATGTTACCCTTATGTGTAGATCTAGAATTAGATTAACCTTTTTAGAGTGTCTTTGTAAGGTTAGGGAAATCAGACCATCAGAAACGAGTAGGTTCGAGTAATATAGTAAAGGGAAACTTTGATAAAATTTATTTTCAACATAAAAATTGATTTCAATGGATTATAAAATGTTTATAAATCATTATAAAAGGTTTTTTGGGAACATTTAAATTATAAATGGTTTAAAAAATAATTAATTATTTTTAAATGGTTTATAAATTACTAAATTAACTGTGAATAGATTATAATAAATGAAAGAATTGTTTTTGAAATTTTTTTATTCAAATTATTAAATGTTAGTATTAAATACCCATTAAGAAAATTACATGACATAACCTATAATCAATAAATAAATTTATTTATTTAGAAATCATAAGTAATAATTTGTAATGGGTTTTAAATTATGAATTAGCACCATAATATAAATTTTTAATATTTAAATTGTCAATTATTCAAAATTAACTATTTTGAATTGTTCCAAATAAAAAGGTTTATTATTTGGATATTATTTAAATAGAATCAAAACTTTTTTATGATTGATATGGTCGAGTATTAAATAATCAATAAATATATGATATTTATATTATGTAAAATATTTACAAAAAGGAAGATAGGTTATAAATATTTTATTATTCATATAATATCATTTATTTAAAATTAAAATGCCATATAATGAAGAATATTAAAATGAAAATACTAAATTTCAAATAATTTATTCATATTAAGAAATAACTAATGTCTTTAGTGTTAATGTTTTAATTATAAAATGTTTATAATTATATTTGATTAAAAAAAATTCTTAAATGTTTATCTCAAGTTTAAATATTTTTTTAATTTATTAAAAGGTTATTCCCTTTATTATTAATATTTTGTAAATTTTTTATTAAAATTTAATATTTTGAATACTTTAATTTACTTGTTAAATTTATATAAATATATACTTACATTACATACTTGGTATGATAATGAACATAGTTTTTCATCTACCATGACCTCTGTTTATAATTGATGTTATTATATTAAATTATGTTGTTGAATGTAGTTTTTTTTTTGTATATTAAATGTTAGGGTTTTGATGAATTGGATTCTATTTCATGTAATGAATCCCTTTTTAGAGGGACTTGGGATTATACTACCAACCTAAATAGAGCCTTATTCCATATCTAGGATCATAAATGGGGTTTACTATCAATCACTACATCTATACTCTTGTAGATATTTTCAATCACATATAATTATAATCCTTTACATGAAGTGTTCATTCAATTTATAAATATGAATCATCTACATATTTATGGATATATTTGACTAATATTTTTGGTTAAGTGAGAAAATGATTTAGGTTATGTAATGTGTTACACATCAATATAGTTTAAACATATTTATTTAGGGGAGGTAATATGATTTTAATCTAAAATAACAAAAAAGATGAATTCATAATATTGAATAACATGAGATAATAGGGTGAGATTAAAATCCAAATCAAATACTAAGTGTGATATTCCTTCCAAATAAGTAATTATCAACATATTGATCATCCAATCAATACGTTTTACACCATATAGGGCTGCCCCTAAAAAATCTTATGTACTGATAGCATGTAATGAGTGACTCCGAATCATCCTTGGGTAGATTCACTCTATAATAAGGTTCTCATGAATTTTCATATGATTAGATCATTTTCATGTTTTCTTTTTCATACAATTGATATTAATTCCCAAGGGTTAGGTTAGGGAGTAGAGTTTGGCTTATCCATATAGAGGATTGGAAATTTTTTTGTTCTCTAAACTATAAAAGAATCATATTTGACATAATTGGGATAATTCCGAACTTACATAACTATTTATTGGTTTTATTCCATATTGACATCATTTTCATTTGAAATATTAATCTTTGAACAAAAATTGATATGATGAATTTTCAACAGGGTTCATCAATATAGTGGAATCCTATTTAATTATATTCATTTTTAAATTTTCAATAATAAATGATCCACATCTGATAAAAGTATCTTTTATAGATAGTATCAATATCATCGTCGAGCTAAACTTATTATCAAATACATGATGAGGAGAAGCTAAACGTAAGATACCCCTTAGAGTGATAAATCATAAATAGTTCTTAATAATGACTTGTAATCTAAGAAAAATTCTTAATGATTATTCTTTTTTTAAATAATTCCTTCCTCTATAACCAAGTCTTTAAAATATTCAACAAGTGAATCTAGATGAATAAATATTCATTTAGCGACTCATTCAAATATTTGATGACATTAGAATAATGATGGATTTTTGTAGTTTGGAATTTCTAATATTTTAATATTTGGAAATATTCCATCAATATTTACTAATTCATGAAATGATTAAATGATACTCTCAAAGTGTTGAGATTGGATGAACAAGGAATACGATGTTTTGTTTATAGTATTTTATGGACAATACAACTGTGTAAAATCTAAAATGGTAATAAGAAATGTTTGGTGATGATTTCAACAATTTTCCTTAAATAATACAATCATGTTCATTGAAAATAATGGTTTTAATGAATGAAAAATAATAATTCCATATGAAAGGATTATCAGGAATACCTAAAATAGTTTTTCAAACTCAATGAAATGTCTATGTCATGTAAAGATGTTATGGAATGTAATTCCTCTATTTTTAAAGTTATATGAAACCAAATGTTTATTTTTCAAGTGTTTTAATATATATATATAAGTTCAAAATAAAATAAATAATAATATAAGAATTTATTTTAAAATAATGAAAAAAATAGTTTGTAAATATTAATGTAAAGGATTTTGTAAATATATAATGAATCTATGTAAAATATGTGTATCTTAATATATTTTATCTTATGTGATCAGAACATTTGTTTTATTAAAAATAGTCATTATTATATGGTTTGTGATTTATCAATTTCTATAACATTTTTTGGAAATATTATATGGATAAAACCGATAATCCAAATTTTTTTTAAATATTTGGGTATGTGTTCCTACCACCCATAGATGGAATATTTTAATAAAAGATTATTTTGAAACAAAAATGTCCCAAACACTTAAAAACATTATATGATATGGAAACAATATTTCATTTTTTAAATATTCCTAATTGAGGGAAATAAAAGCTATTTCTTAATACGATATTTTATGTGTATCTTATTAGTGTATTCTGAAATGAATATGTCATCTAATAGGCTAGTGGGAGTATTTTTTGACTAAAATAAATTAAAATCTAAATAATAATGAACTACATTAATATAATTTTACAGTTAATTTTTCTTAATATCATAATATAGTTAGCATATATTAGTAAACAATAATATATGTATTCATATTATTTAGATAAAAATTATGATGGAATAGGGTTCCAAGAATGAAGATGATGCACATAGAAAGAGTTCTAAGTAGACAAAAAAATTGTACATTGTAGCAATTGTTGTTGTGAAGCTATAATGGTTCTATATGATCATGAAGTTGTATTTTTTGAAATATTATTCTTATGTTTACCCATAATTAACACTTGTTTACTTATACGGTTCTTTTTATTAAATATTTTAGGGGGAGAGTATTATTAGATGGTCCCATATAGGCATGATGGGATTATATTTGATGTAATATGTTAAAAAAATAAAGTGTAGAAAACATTAGGTAGATCTAGAAGATTATCATATATTATATGATAAATTAGTGCTTATAATTGGGTTTTTATGTGTTCTTAATGAATTTAAGAACCTTAAAATGTATCATATTAAAGGAAACCTTTAATTTGTCATTATTTCGTATTTCAAACATAAATTTGTGTGTGTGTGTATACTTTTTTGGAAGTGTAATGAAAATGGGGATATCAATCTATAACTCTGAGTTTATCCCTCATAAGAGGTCATCACGGAATATTATATGTTGTGAATAAATGTTATATCTTGTGTGTGTAATATTTTTTAATAGAGATGAAAAATAACCTAATGAGAAACAATACAGAGAATTTGATTTTTTGTGAGTGGGATTTCCCACTAAATTATACCACATTAGGTGTTATATGTATATATTTGGTTTTTTTGGGGTAAATAGATCATATTTGATTCTACATTATCTATGGTTGGTGAGATACATTTCATGAGAAGCTTTATACTTTGATACCCTACTTTTATAATTATACATATTGACTTAGATAATATAGGGGTGGTTGGAAATGTTTTTGATCATGTTGTTGGATTGAGCTTAACAAGGATGGGATTTTTCATCTTGAACGATGAGTATGACATCTGGGCCCATGATTGAGACAAACAATTAGTGTATGTTTCTACACTTATGTAATGGTCTCTGTACTCCTAGTTTATTACTTTGTTGGTTTTGGTGTTGGAGATGTTTGGGGGATCATCAAAGAGAAATTGAAGAAGTCTAGTTCTGAAAGGCTGGAAGTAAAGGGATTACACGTCGTGTAATGTGATTACACAATGTGAAAATCCATATATGGCTTGTCTGGAAGGTTTCACATCATGTAACATTTCAGGGTTTGAAAAATAAAATAAATCAAGAGTCGATCTGTTTCTCGGAGGAAACTGATCCCTAGGTACTACATGACATGAATGGGTATCGCATGCCATGTAATACCCTTATCATTTTTTTTATATTTGTTTTTGGTAGAACATTCATCCATTTTCTCTCCTTCCCCTTGTTCTAAAAGAACCCTTAGATCCTTTAAGAATTATTTGGTCCCTCTTCCACCCTCTTCAATCTGTTGATCTCAGTGGTTGTTCGTTGGAAATCCATGGTGATTCAAGGTATTTTCCATTCATTTTCTTTAAATTTCTCTCTAATTTATGTACTTTTATTGGATATACTCATTTCATTCTATGGTTATTTCTTAACTGTATTCCTAAAAGGGTTACCTTTGGTTCTTTTTGGTATTATTGTGCCACTAAATCCTTGGATGGATGAAGATCTTATAGATAAGGTATTCAGAGGTTCATTATATAATCCATTATCATGTAAAGAACGTTGAAAACTCTTCGTGGTAGGATTTCCTTCATTTCAAAATGTTATGCATCATGAGGGAGGCGTTTACCATTTTCTTCCAATATATTATAGTTTTTCTAATTGAACTAATAATAAGAATTGGAAAAATGGAATTAAAATGGGGTAAATTGGATTGATTCGCATTCCTTTAATTCATTTTTGTTATTTGTGATACTATGATATATATATATGGGCTAAATGACCCATAGACAATCATGGAAATTGGGTGTAATTTTTTTCATTCTAAATGGTTTCCATGTTTTTATATTCATTTGAGCACATATATATGGAATTGGTTAACCATGTATATTTTGATAATTAATGGAATCCTGAGGATTGTATAGTTTCTATGATAACCCATCATTTAAAAAGTAGAAATAAATACATGATTTTTTTTCTAATTGGAAATTTTGTTTTGTTTGGTTTTCACTATTGTACGGTTGTGAGAACTATTGGGTGTTGGGAAAGTCATGGGCGGTTGAATGTAATCTCATGTTAAGAGATTTATTGGTTATGGAATGGATGAGATGTTTTGTGCATCAGGGTTGCGACCAGGTTGTGTAGTGATGTTTTTATGGGAATGGGTTTTCATGGTTGGATTTGGAGGAATTACTTTGAATATGGAGGGTGGTGCTTGGTAAATATAATTTACTCAGAGTTTCTCACTGAATGATTTTTTTTTTGTTTCTTATTGTGTGTTGTTCTTAGTAGCTACCAGGGTAGTACTAGAATGAATAAATATTAGTAATGAGGTTAGGAATGGACTGGGTTAGTGTGGGTAATGGAATAGTAGTGGTTAATCAAATTGGGTGGGAATATGAACTAGTTTTATATTTTTTTCTGGTGTTGTGCATTGAGAGGTAGCACCAAAAAAGGTAATGTTGTGACTTGGTTGTCTTTTTGGGAACCCATCGGTTGGACTGAATGTTTATTATAATATATATATATATATACATGTATTTTTCTTGTGATTTATATATGCACCATGAAATTTTTGATCAATATGTGCCCAACAAACCCATAATCATGGGGTAAAGTTTCTTTCCTAATCATCTCATTAGGGAGATGTATGGATTTCCACTTGCTCTTCCCTTATCCTTCATCTAGGTGGTTATAGCCCAAGATTCACCACGCATGTTGTTGTATATAAGGCCCAGGTGTGTGAGGGTGAGTGGTGACTTCCCAAGTCTCTTTATAATGATATGTGTTGTGTTTTCCTAGGTGTCCAAGGGATGAACATGGTTTTTGTCTGAGGTATCTACAAGAATGATGTTATGTGGTTTGTGGAACAGGTTTCTGTGGGATGGATGTGTTGTGGTTTTTTTCCCAGGTGTCTGTGGTAGGATGTGTTATGGTTTGTGGAACAGGTGTCTGCAGGCGGGTTGGGACATTGTATATTCTGAGGAGGTGGTAGTGCCATGACAGTTACCATTAGGTTGTTAGATCATCTAATCAGTGAGAAAGTATTTTGGGGAACCCTATCATCAATGTGATTTATATTATATTATTTTAGTTGGGTTATTTGGTGACTATGACTTGGTGAGGTTAGGGTGGTTAGTATATCTTCATAGGTTCAATTTAGTTATGATGTTTTCTCACATGAGCATTAGTATGATCCCTTCACATGTGGATGATAGACCATGGTTTTCATAATGAGTATATATACATACCAACAATATGTATATAAATTACTTTCAGGTTTCTAGGATGATTTTTTAGACCACGCTGGACCCTACTAGCTCAGATCATGGTAGTTGGTGTGTCACTTCCTAGATTTACATTCGATATTTACTTTAAAGACTTTATTATTTGCATCTGTTTTATATTTTACTTGCATGTGGGATGGATTTTGGATTTATTTTATACATGTATTGGAGATTCTTGTTGGGGATTCACCATATCACTTGATCTTGTTTTCATAAAAATGTAATGCCATTGATATTATGAGTTTTATACACCCTTGGTGATATTCCCCAACCTGGGGCCTACTAGATGCGGGACAAAGGGTTCATTATCTCCATTTCACCTTTGCCAACCTAGGAGGGGTATATTTAGGGAAGGGGACATGATAGAGAGGTGTCAAAGGCAGATGTTTGAGAGATTGGATGGAAATTGGATATATGAATAGTGAGGATTCCATGTGATGGTATGTCAACAGTTCTAATTGAGCTTGGTGCATGAAGAAGGCTAGGGAGACTAGCTAGTTAATGGGATTTTAGGGGCCCTCGTGATCATTTTCATGGACTCGACAATTATCAAATGTCCTTTCAAGATGGACCTTCTTGCAGGGTTGAAATCAAGGAAATGTACATACATCAAAATAACTTGTTTTCTTATTTTAATTGGGTTTTTTGGGAAGGATTAAATAAATAAAATAAATAAAAATAAATTTTTGTAATATTTCATGCTATAAATAATTAATAAGACATTTTTTTAACTTTTATCTATGGATCTTGGTTATCTTATGCATGTTTCTCCAGATATGGAGGTTTATCAGGATGATTCATTTTATTATCTTAGGGTTGATACATTAGAGGAGGATAGTCAGTTGCAGATGTAATTGTGTGATTTCTTATGGAAGGATTTGGGAAAGTACAATGGAAGTGTTTCTGAAATAAATATAGAAGGTTATATAGAGGAGATAGTGATTTATTTGGGTCTAATATAGGCCCCAACAGAGTACATGGTCTCTTTGGCAGTTATTCAGATGCGGGGAGCTGCATGTCAATAGTGTATGCTATTTTTGGGAGAGCGAAAAGAGGAAGATCTGTTGTGGGTAGATATTCAAAGGGAGTTCCTGGTAGTGTTACTTTCACTAACTATGAAGGGTGATAAGTGGAAGGAGCTATTCTACCTTCCGTAGGGGAGTATGTCAATATATGATCTTGGGATCATGTTTAAGGACCTTCTTCCTTTTTCAACAAATCTCTTTCTAGATAGGGAGTCTCATGCAAGACATATTTAAGAGGTGATCTTTCCTTCAACCCAGTATATAGTGACTCCTTTTAAATTTAAATGTATTTGGAGGTTCAACATAAGAAATATGTGGTTGAGAAGATGCACTCAAGATGAGGTCTACCATGATAAGGGATTTATCGTAGTTTTTTGATAGGAAGAGTTTTCACTGGTAGATATCAGACGCCAAGACCTTTAATGTTTTGACTAGAAGGGAGATGACCCCATCAACATCCTTATTGGACTTATAGTGCCGAAGGTCCCCATGCCTTTCATATGGGATTGGGGCTAAAAAAATTCTATCTGGGGTGCATGATCATCTTCAAAATATGTTTCTAATGGCTGTCTGAGCTCAATTTGGTAGAGGTGGATAGGCTCAGCACTGGCCCCAACAACAGTCTGGTGAGAAAGTTTTAGATGCAAGGGTAGTATGAATTTGGTCCAACGATAGGATATGGATTAGGTAGAGGCTATCCTCATGATTTAATACATGCTAAAGTACCATGACCCAATAATGACCATTGAGGTGTTCCTTATCAAAGAGGCAGAGGAACTGGGCATGGTCAATTGTACCTAGTAGAGGTAGGAGTTCCTGTGAATCCAATGTTCATCAGTGGTAAGATTAGTTTGTTCAGTACCCTTTCTTGATATTTGTTTGATTTAGTAGATTCACACTCCTTTATTGAACCCACTCATTCCCATTCTCTAGGACTAGATTTATAGAGGCTTCCCATGACCTTAGTGTTGACTACACCAGTCGGAGGCCATGGCATCTTGTTTGATGTGTGTCAGGGGTATTGACAGAATATGGGACAACATCATTCCTATGGGGAATCACTTCTTACTAGAGATTAAACCATATGATGCATTCCTTGTCATCTAGTTGTTATTCATGAATGTTTTTATAAACAACTTTCGATTGAGAAGTTTGTTTTCAGATGTGGATGGCCATGGTGTAGTTTTTGTTGGTGAGAAGGACCGTGAGGTGGGTAGTCGATGTTTGGAGACCCTTTTCTCCTTATTTGGATGATATTTCAGTAGAATAATTGGAAACAGAAATGGTAGACATTCCCAAATTCATTTTTCATTACCTAGATGTTTTACCCATGTAGGTTGTGACGCTACCCCCTCGATGTGATGTTGAGTTTGGGATAGACTTTTATCATAGTGCTTCTTTGATTTCGATGAATCCTTATCTGATGGACCCTTCTGAGTTGTGGAAGTTTAAGATACATATTGAAGAGTTGATGAAGAAGGTTTTTATCCAGCCCGGTGTGTTGTCATGGGGTGCTCCAGTGCTGTTTACAAAGAAGGCAGATGATGGTCTGAGGTTGTTTATATACTACCAAAGGTTCTATTAGGTTATGTTCAAGAAATTATATCATCTTATAAGAATAGAAGATCTTTTTAGACAACTGAGAGGGGGTATTTGGTTTTATAATATCGATCTGCAGTCTGGATATCACCATTTAAGTGTGAAGGAGGGTGAAGTCCTGAGGAAAACCTTCAGATGCATGTATGGGAACTTTGGGTTTTTATTCATGTCATTCATTGTTACAAACGTTCTTGTCGTGTTCATGGGGTTTATGAAATCCATTTTCCAGGAGTTCCTGGATTGGTTCATCGTCATGTTCATCGATTATATCTTGATCTACTCGATATTGGAAGTTGATAATAAAGAGCACCACAAAACTATCTTGTATGCTCTTTAAAGCAACCAAATATTAGGAATGTTTTCCAATTGTATGGTTTTTACATGATAGGTGTATTTCATTGAGAATGTGGTGTCTTATTAAGGCATGGTAGTAGACTCATTTAAGGGTGAATTTTTTGTTTCTTGGGAAGTACCCAAGAATACGGTAGAAGTTCATAATTTCCTTTGTCTTATAGGCTATTATTGGATGTTTGTACTCAATTTCTCTTAAGTTTAATCCTTTTTGAAATCCCTAACTAGGAAGGACCTTGTTTTTCTGTGTAGTGAGAAGTTCCATGCTTCATTCGGTTACGTGAAGGGGAAGATGGTCAGTGCACCAATGCTCTGGTTTATAGAGGAAGGAGTGATGTTTGAAGTGTTTTGTGAAGCTACCAGTCTCCATTTGGAATTCATGTAGATGCATCAATGGGAAGTGATATCTTATGAGGATATATAGTTACATCCCCATGATCGTAACTATGACACCCATGATATGAGGTTCGTAGCAGCTGTGTTCACACTGATGTTGTGGAGGCATTACCTCATTGGAAAGCACATTTTGGCCTTCACATATCACAATAGTTTGTGGTATATGTTTTCCTAGTGTGATATAAATCTATGATGATGAAGGTGGATGGAGTTTCTTTGGTAATATGATTTTGAGATCTTCTACACCTCATGAAAGTAAAATTTTTTGGCCCATTATTTGAGTAGAATGTCATAGAAGGAGGTTGTTCAGAAATCTGAAGATGCTTGGAAAGAAATGGATGTGTTTTTAGCCTTGAATTTGGATGCAAGAGTGGATATAGGTAAGGGATGTTTGTTTAAAATGATAGTGATGTTTTCTTTGATTCTATAGGTGGATAAGACTCAATTGGGAGACTCAAAGGAAATGGTTTTCTGTGATCATATTGACTATGGTGATTATCTAGAGGGATAGTCAGACGATGATCGTAACATGATACTATTAAATCAAAAGTTTTGTGTTCTAATTTAAATGTGTAGTTAAGTCCTTCATGAATATCATATATCACATTTTTCGGTGATTCTATGTGTTTCCAAGATGTATCGTGGCATAAAAATTTTGTTTTGGTGGCCTAGAATGAAACATGAAGTTGCAAAGTTTGTGCAGAATTTCTTCATTTTCCAATAGGTAAAGGTTTAGAACCATGTTAATGGTGGTTTTTTTGCATCCATTGGATTTCCCATAATATAATTGGTATTACATATCAATGGATTTCTTCACAGGGTTACCCTGATATCAGGGAGGTGGCAATGTTATCTTGGTGATAGTGGATCAGTTAATGACGCTGGACCATTTCTTAATGATCAGGGATTTGGGCATAGTGGATTCCTTGGACACACAAGTACAAATTTTGCCTTTATCCATGGTTCAAAACTATGCCCATAATCTATATCCACGACTTTACTATACGTGGAACCTATTGGCGTGGCTATAGAAAAACTATATATCTACAATTTTAAGAGGATATAGCCACAGTTTTAGAAACCATGGAAATTTCTCACCCAGTTTTTCATCATGTCTATAGGTCTATAGAGATGATTTAAATTTTGTAAATAGGGTCTATTAACATGGTGAAAAATTGTTTCTATATCTCATATAAACCATGGATATAGATTTAGAATAAATAGTGATTGACTAGATTCAATCTCCTTTCCTCCACTATCTAAACATGTCACCTTAACACTACACTACCAATTCCTTTGTGTATAAAAATATATATATTGTTATATGTATTATTAAGATCTGTGGAGATAGCAGGAAGACTATGTCTATATTCCTTCCCTCCATTTTTGGAAGGTTAATTTTTATCATGTGCAAGGGCGGGTGACCTATAGCCAGGATTATGATAAACCATGGATATAAAAAATAAAAGAAACTCTATAGAAATAGTTTAGTAAATCCATGGCTATAGACCTAATAAAAACCCTATATCCACATTAATAAGAGTCTATATCCATTGTTTAAACTGTGTCTATAGGGTCTATTGCTACATTTTTGGACACCGGGGGAATAGCTTCTGTCATGGCTATAGCTAGGGTGGAAAACCATGGCTATAACACATATAACCCATGGTTATTTCCTTATGATAAATACCTATAGCCACATTTTTCAAAATTGTGGCTATATTCCCGTGGTTATATCCTAGTTCTCTAGTAGTGCCAAAAGATATGTGGGTGATGTGGTGGGGTTTCATGGAGTTTTGAGTTCCATAGTCTTATATCGGGAAATGTGTTTTATAACACTGGTCTGGAGGGAATTGAAGCATGCTTTTTTCAACCAATTACACCTCATCACTACTATCCAACCTTAGACATATGGGAAAAAATAATGGACTATCCTGATATTAGAGGTTATTCTGAGGGCGTGTATCTTGGACTTCAGTGGATCTTGGGTACAACACCTTCCCTTGGTGGTGTTCACCTAAAATAATCGATATAATACTTATATTGTTATGGATAAATTTTAGGATATGTATCAGAGTTTGTTTAATTCTTCATTGTGTAGGGTAGAAGTTGTGGAGCGAGCTGTTCTTGGTTCATATGTGGAACAAAGAATGACATATAATGTTCATCTTGTTCACAAAGGACGAAAGAGGCGCAAGATAGATAGATGTATTATCCTGGTAACAAGATTATGCATTTGGATTTAGAGGTTAGAAACCATGTGTTCTTGAAGGTCCCCCTTGATATGGGCAGTGGAGGATTGGATAGGGAGTAATCTTTCTACCAGGTTCATTGGACCCTTTTAGGTGATAGGGAATATTGGAAAGGTGGAATATTTATTGGAGTTTTCACCATGGTTGGAGAGAATCCATGTTGTCTTTCACATATCCCATCTTGATCATTGTTTTCATGATGAATCTAATTTCATTTAACTGAGAGAGATGGAAATCATGGATTACATGATTTTTGAGGAACAACCAGTAGAGATTCAGGATCATCAGAATAAGTTATTGTGTGGGAGGACCATTTCATTTGTTTGTGTGTTGTGGAGACATATTTTCTAGAAGGAGAGTACTTGGGAGTGAGAACCAGAGATTCTTTCCCAGAACCTGGAATTTATTTGAGTTTCTTTTTCTCTTATACTCTTTGTAATGTAATTTTTAAATCTTATTTTATAGTAGATGAGTTATTTTAACTTGGTAGTGTTATGTGAAGTTTGCTATGTGGAGGTTTCTACTATATCTTTCGAACAACATTGGGTGGTTTATCGTTAAACATTTATGTGTTTGGTTGTTAGAGTTGTTTTATGTTCAGAAAGATCCTTGAGAGGTATCTTGTAGGGTGTTTTTTTTCTGACCCCTCTTCTACTGAGTTTTATTTTGGATTCTCAAGGAGAGATTAATTTGAGAGGAATCTGATGTAATGTTCCTTGTCCTTTCAGTCCATTACTTTGCAGGTTTTGGTGGTTGGAGATGGTTAGAGGAGCCTCAGAGGGAGTTGGAAGATTTTCGGTTTCTAATGGAAGGAATTAGGGGGAATTAGACATCGTGTATCATGATTACATGAAGTGAAAATTTGTTACATGGATTTTTTGGAAGGTATCAGAGTGTCTATCATTTCAGGGTTTGAAAAATAAGATTAATCAATATGTGACACACTTTTTTGTGGAAACTGAACCTTAGGTACTACATGATGTGAAAGGGTATCACATGACGTGTAATACCCCATAAAAGTGTTGTTTTAAAAAAAATTTGGTCAAAAATTCTTTCATTTAATAGTTTTTTCTCATTCCCCTCATTCTAGATGAACCTAAGGTCCCCAGAGGAATTCTTCGATCCCTCTTTCTCCACTTCAATCAATTGATCTCAACAGTTTCATGTTGGAAATCTGTGGGGACTCAAGGTGATTACTCCCTTCATTCTCTAAAAATTTCTCTCAGTTTGATATCCTTTCATTCCATAACTTATCATCATACTATTGTGTTTGATTAGTTGTATTCCTATTGGGGTTCCCTTCTATTGTTGTGGATGTGGTGGTGCCACAGAATATTCAAAAGAATATAGATCATGATTTGGAGGTAATCTGAAGTCCGTTACATTATCTATTCTAATTAAAATAACATTGACGCACCTTCGAGGTTGTATTTTCTTCATTTCACCTTATTGTGCATCATTCGAGAGGGGTTTAATACTGTATTTTTGTAGATACTGGTTGTTCCAAATTAACTAAAGATGATAATTATCTAAATGTATGTGAAATGGGGTATAATATTTTTATTCAAATTATATTAAAAACCTGATGTTATTTGTGATGATATGATCTTTATATGGGAAAAATGCCCTACTAAATGTCGTGGTCATTTGGGGTCCTTTTTTCCACACTAAATGGTATTCAGGTTTTTTGGTTTCTTTTAAACACTAATATATGGAATTGGTTCACCACATAAATTTCAATAATTAATAGATGCATCAGGATTTTATAGTTTCTATAATATCCCCAAAATTAGTAAGTGAAATTAATAAGGGGTTTATTTTTCTTAAACAGAAATATATTTTTTTGTGTTGTGGTGCGGTTGTGAGAATGGTTGTGTGTTGTGAGATGGATTGGGTAGCAGAATGGAATATTAGGTAGAGAGATTGATTGATTGCGGAATAGATGATAAGTGTTGTGTAGCAGGTCTACAATTGGGTTTTGTTATGGTGTGTTGATAGAGATGGTTTTGTGTGCTTGGATTTAGAGGGATGACCTTGAAGAAGGATTGTGGTGCTTGGTACAGGTAATTTGGTCATATTTTCTTGATTAATGATTTTTTGTGTTATGCTTTGTGTTTTTTGACCTTAGTATCTACCAGGGTAGTACTGGAATGAATACATGATTTCTAATAAATTTTTGAATGTATTGGGTTGGTGTGGTTAAATGAATGATAGTGGTAAATTAAAATAGTTGGGAATATGAACTCAGTTTGTGGATTATTGTGTGGTGTTGTGCATTTTGTGATAGAAGAAAGGGTGGTACTGTTGTGAATTCGATGTTTGTTTTAGAACCTATAGGTTGGAAGGAGTGTTTGGTATCATTATATATATATACATGTATTTTACCTGTTATTTATATACTCACCCCAGCATTGTTGAGCACTATATGCCAAACACCCCCATATTAAAGGGGGAGGGTGTCTTTCCCAAACATACCGGTGTGACAATGGATGGATGGACATTTTCTCTTCCCTAAGCCTTCCAGGTGGTGAATAACCAAGATTACTCAGGTAGGTTGTGGTTTGTGAGGCCAAGGTGTGTGTGGGTGAGTTGTGATTTCTCTGGTGTCTTTGAGATGAGATGTGTTGTGCTTTCCCAAGTGTCTTTGGGATGAGATGTGGTTTGTAGCCCAGGTGTCTGCCGATGGAATGTGAAATGGTTTTTGGCCAAGGAGTCTGTAGGTGGGATGTGATGTGGTTTGCATCCCAAGTTTCTGTGGGTGGGATATGACGTGGTTTGTGGCCTAGGAATCTTTGGGTGGGTGGTGACCTGGTATATTTCGAAGACGTGGGACCACCATTATGTTTTCCATTAGTGTCTGAGATCAGCTAATCAGTGGGGAAGTGGTGCAGTGTACCTTATCCTCTATGTGTTTTATATTATATTACTTGACTTTCATTATTTAGTGACTATGCATTGATATGGTTTGTGTGGTTAGTATACCTGATTAGGTTATATTTTGCTTCTACAGTATTCTTACAGGAGCATTAGTAAGTTTCATTCACATGTGCATGAAAGACCTTGGTATTCTTACTATGTATATATGTATACTCACCCTACACATATACAATTTCATCAAATTTCTTGGAGGATTTCTCAGACCGTACTAGACCGTACTAGATAGGATCTTGACAGTTGATGTGTCCCAGGTCTTTAATTTTTGTATTTACTTTGGAGAGTTTTTTTGTTAGCATCAATTTTTTTTACATGCATGTGGGAATAATTTTGTCTTTGTTTTATACATGTCTTCATGTTTCTTATGGATGACCCATAATTTATCCCGATCTTGTTTTCTTAAAAAGGGTAATGCCTCCCATATAGTGATATATTTACACCCTTGGTGCTAGTCTCATACCTAGGGCCTACTAGAGGTAGGACTTGAGTATAATTATCTACCTTTCTCTTTTTCCATCCCAGGACAGGTATCATTGGGTAAGGGGGTCGTAAAAACATATATATTATATATATCTAGATAAGGGACATTTGATGTTATTATATGCAAGGATGAATGACACGTGTCATATTCATCGATCATATTTGTAAAAACATATATTATTTGAAAATAATTTTTTTCACAATATGGCAATGACGTGATCCTTTTATTTGGGCCACACAATGTCTTAATCAAAGGGAAAATATGAGAATTTATTTTTAATATGATGAAGACTAATTGACATTTGTATAGAGATACATGTGTTTGATTAAGATCGAACTAGTTCCAATTATATCTTGTGTAGCATAGAATCTACCCCATATGCCTCTCTATGCTTATAATTATGGATCCACAGATTTTTTTATGTTTGCAATACTATAATTTATTATGGGGTCCTACATTATGGTTATGTTAATGATGATTTAGTTTAACTAAGAGTGAAACTAAAAAAATACAGTTTATTCAAAAGTATTTTGGATGGGTATTCTACGGGTATTACATATGATTTAATACAAGGTTATGTTAATGATAAATTTCCCAAAGTGTTTATGATGATATCCAAAAGGAATTTTTTGATATGGTTCCATAGATTATTTTTTAGGATATATATAGACACCAAAAGGTGATCCAGGGTTGAGGAAGGTTCAGGCATGACAAAGTGAAGCCATATTTGGAACTGGAAGTCCATTTCGGTGGTCCCGAAGGGGCGGCGCGAAAAAAATTGTGAGCCACGGGAAAAACTCTGGGATTCACGAGAGTTTTCCACGGGAGCATGGAACTATTTCACACCCCTGCTCCACACGGTTGATCTCTGCACTGCTGACATCGGGGCACACAATGTTTCGCGCTGAAGTGTATTTTACAAGGACCCATGATCCCAAGCGCCTATAAATAGAAGGCCACCACTTCGACTTCAGCCTGAAGAATCTGAACTGTCTCTCCTGTACGAAATTCATCTCTCATGAATGAAACAAAGATGGCTCTCAGGTACTAAATTTTTCACGCCAGGTCACCTGGGGGACCGCCTTTACGCGCGACTATTCAGGTTTGATCCTTGTCCAAGTCCTCTCGAACCCCTTCCCCTGCACGCAATTCTTTCTGATTGCGCACAATTAGGTCTTCGGCGCGGAATTCATTTTCCGCGCCGAACCACTCTATTTTTCACCCAAAAATCAATTTTACGCTGGCTCAGACTTTTTTTTCGCGTGCAATCTCTTTTGTGCACCGACCCGACACCTTTTTCGCGGATTGCCCCCTTTTGCGTGCAAGCCTCCTTCCTTGTTCGACCGTGATGTCCTTCTTCCAGGAATCATTTTCAGGCACCTCCTGCGCCCTCAACACCTTCACCATGTACTCATTTCCCTTACAACCTCTTAGGTTCGCATGAAGTAACATTAAAGATCCATGGATGATACAAACTATTGCATTACTTCGCCTCATTCTTCTTCGCATAGGCATGCTAATGGATATTTATTTTTCACATAGCCACACTAATGTAGAACCCCCAATGGTTCGCTCCATGACACCCCCTGGCCATGGAATTTCTTGTCCTCTCTCTTTACCAAGGAGCAGAGGGTACCAGTTATGTAAGTCCAAGGGGTGTGGAGAAAACCCACCTCTTACGAGATGAAAGACGTTTAGCTGCCACACACCATTGTCCTTAGCACATGACGTTAAACTGTGACATCTCCCCGTGTCGTGCACACAAGGTTCTCCCACCATGGACATTCGTCACGCCCACTGGTCTCCACGAGGATGAGATATTCTCTCATAGGAAATGATGTCCTCCTTATCGGAGTGTCGTTTGTCTGCAAGGAGAGGGAAACCGTTTTGGTGTAATCCCCCTAGCCATCTTTACAGGAGGTAGCATCTCTGCTCCTTCTCTCTTCCTGGGTGCCAAGTACCTCTCCCACTGGGCTTTGTCTCCATCGGGCCTCCATCATGGAGTTTGTCACGAATTCTCGGGCTTCTAACCATGCATAAGCCCATGTTTCCTCTTTAGGACTCTAACTACGTGTAAGACCCACTTCACTTCCCATGGACGCACCTTTCGTGATGTGATCGTTGGGTCTTTTCTATCTATTGTTTCTCACACCGATCATGACTCAAAAAGGCTTAGAAGAAGCACCGACCATGACAAACTCCCTGGGCATCCTAGAGTGTAATCCCCACACACCCGTATCCCGAACTTCGTGGACTTTGATCCAGGCCAAGGAAAGGTACGTAGGAATCCTCCCAGAGGTTCAAGACCAACACCCAGTTGTTCCGACACCCCTTCGGGTTGGTTCAACAACCCCTTTACTACCCGAACTATGTGGTCTATGATCCTTTCTAAGGCAGGGTACATAGAAAGCATCCATGAGGTTAAAGCCCAACACCTATCGTTCCGACCATCTTCACATCAGTTCACTTACTCCATCGGAAGCCTAGAGTGTAACCCCCATTACACCCGAACTACAAGGACTCTGATCCTTGTCAAGGAATGGTACGTGGGAAGCCTCCATGTGGTTCAAGCCCCACAACCATTGGTCCTGACTACCCCCATGTAATTGCAATGAACCCCTTTCTATCTTGAACTATGAGGAATTTGATCCTTGCCAAGGAAATGTACGTAGGAAGCCTCCCTGAGGTTCAATCCCACCATCTACCTGGACCCCAGGTCCTTATTCACATCAGATCACCGAATTCCGCTTTATCCTGGGCAACCTAGACTGTAATCCCCACAAACATGTATCCAAAACTACGTGTAATTTGATCATTTAAAAGGAAAGGTACGTAGGAAGCCTCTTAGAGGTTCAACCCAACTCCCAGTTGTTTCGAAACCCCTTCACATCAGTTCAAAATCCCCTTTACTACCCGAACTACATGGTCTTTGATCTTTGCTAAGGCAGGGTATGTAAGAAGCCTCCACGAGGTTCAAGCCCAACACCAATCGTTCAGACCATCTTCACATCGGTTCACCATCTCCCTGGGCAGCCTATACTGTAACCCCCATCCCACCCAAACTATGAGGACTTTGATCATTGTCAATGCAAGGTACGTAGGAAGCCTCCATGAGGTTCAATCCACACAACCATTGGTCCCGACTACCCCATGATGGTGCACCGAGCCCCTTTCCATCATTAAATACGAGGAATTTGATCTTTTCCAAGGCAAGGTATGTAGGAAGCCTCCCTGAGGTTCAATCCCACCATCTACCTGGACCCCTGGTCCTTATTCACGTCGGTTCATCTACTCCTACTTCATCTTGGGAAGCCTAGAGTGTAATCCCCACACCCAACCATCTGAACTACAAGGACCTTGATCCTTGCAAAGGCAGGGTACGTAGGAAGCCTCTATGAAGTTCAAGCCCAACAGCCATTGGACCCCAGGTCCTCCTTCACGTTGGTTCGACCCTGCCCCGCATGATGCTAAACTTTGGAACTATTGTCAGCAGTAAACCGTTGTCACTCCCATTAGTGGTAAGCCATTGTCACCCCATTGTGCTGTAAGATGTTGTCATTCCATTCATGGGTAAGCCATTATTACCCCATCCAATGGTAAGACATTGTGTCCTAATCCAGGGGTAAGTTGTTGAAACACCGAATCGGCAGTAAGCCGTCATCAGATGAAATATGTGGAATTTGATCCCCTTCCAGGAGGATACATAGGAAGCCTCTTCGAGAGTCAATCTCAACAACTTCTTCAGCCTCGAAATGACCCCATCTCATTCTCCATCCACTTCATGAAACCTTCCATCATCCATCTCTATTCTTACCCGAGCCGCCACATCCCGGTGGAATCATGCCACCCCTTCCCCATTCTGTATAACAGCAATCAAGAAGCCAGCCACACGTTTTCCACAGCATCAGTGTTCCCTATAGGGGGTTCCTCAATCTGATCCACTCTAGCTAGTGTTCTAATAAGTATGATCTGTCTCCACTGAACGTTAAACTTTTGGCATACCCCATTTTAAACATGGGAAGGTGAGGAAAACCTCATATAAGTTACCATGGCATATGAATCCCCACGTTTGATGTGAGATGCCTCGAGTTTTCGCGCCCTTGAAAAACCATATAATAAGGGATAGAAGACAGACACACAAATCCCTAGATCCCATACATGCCAGTGATTCCCAACATGACTACTCCCCTGACCGAAGGTTTCTAACCAGATCGAACCCCTTGGAATGTCCCGACAGAAGCAGTGTAATTAACTGGTGTCCATTAAGATAAGGCCCTAGGAAGAGTTTCATGAACAACGTCTTAAATCTATAATAGAGACCAGGACTAGGTGACGAGTTCTGAGGAGGAATCCACAGAAGGAATAACTGAAATCCTATCATCCCATTTCGATTAAGGAAAAAACATCCCCAAATAAGGGAAGGATGCCACCCACCTTTGGAAAGCGGGAATTTAGGTCAACAAATCCATGCCTTTCGTACTCAAGAAGACAGATGTACATGCCCCAAAAAAAGAATCGAAAATAGAAATGGTGAACCCGACATGAAGTTATTCTACTCAAAATAGAGACTAGTAGTGTTTGAGGTATCTATAGATTTACGTGTCACTAGATCCAGTTATCCAGTGTCGGGTCCTGCTTTGAAAATAGCGGGCCTGACATGAAACTCACCAGAAGTTGGGGTAGTAGAATGTTGGACATTACTATTCTTCAATTTTTTCAGTGTGGATCCCTCTTACTGGACATGGAAGATGGGTTGGTGTTGGGTCATTGGTCATCAATTCCTTTTTCTTTCATCACTGATGAGTTAATCTTCCTACTTTTCAGGAATCAAGTTGTTGCTTCAGGGATGAGATCACCACCTTCCCATCGACGTAGGGGTAGGGGCAGTGCCAACACGACCATTCCATTTAGCTACACCCCTTCCATGACGACCTATACATCTACGACTAGAGGGCGCCCACGCCCCCTCTCCCCGTCCGAGGTCATTCAAAGGAGGGTGATCAACGACCTCGTGTGACGTTATGAAGTAGAGGTCATCATCTATATGTGGGATATGGCCCTCTTGGATCAAGAGGTGTATGCGCCTCATCACCAATGCCATCCCCAAGGACCGTATAGGGATTAATTGCTCCCCACCCCGACATAGAACCGCTTCGGGAGCCTGTCCTCGGAGAGCCTTGACGACTCCCTACCTTACGCTGATGTGGTAGGTGACGTCTGGCCCAGCCTGGTCAGAGTCCCAATACAGGGGCTCCCAGCAAGGGCTCCCACCTGGCCACATCAGCACTGCCACCAGGTCTTGTCTAAATAGGAGAAGGTATGCTACGCGCCTACACCACCAGCCCTAGTTCGTCCAACCCGACGCCAGTGTCGGGCGCAAGCGGAGGACGCCCGCCAAGGGGCATCAATGTCGGCAGCTGCTATGGCCCGAGCCACCATTGATGCATATCATGAGTTCATTACATACACCAAGCAGGTAACATGTATGCCTAACTGAAATCAAGGCCCCAACCACCCCACGGGCAGGCTGGGTCAACTCTCTTGGTCGCAGGTACGAGCAGTGGTCGTCGCGGGCCAACCTGCAGTGATGCCACCCCATACAGAGGTCCTTCCCATTCCAATACCATACAAAGCGTGGGCCTTACACACTTTGAGTCTTGGCATGGAGGTCCACCTTGTGCCAACCCCGATCTGAATGAAGTTCTGCCCCACGACAGTGATACTCAGTACAGAAGCCTCTAACGTGTCCATTACACTAGGTATGGATTCATTCCTCCTGCCCCCAACCACTGATGTAAGGGAATTTCCCATCCGGTCTCTCTCCAATGTAGGGATCCTCCCTATTCCCTCAACACAGCTAGTGAAGTGACTCCTCGCCTCGTCAAACAGAGGGGTGAAGGTCAGTCTCGCTCCACCTGCACCCAGCATGGAGGACCTCGCCATGCTCCTGCCAGGTCCAGCAGAGGTTTTCTCCACTCTAGAGCTATTCATGGAGGTCCTCCCCATGTACCCATCAACACTTGTCCTGGTTCTCCTAGCACCCTAGCTTTCTCAGGTGAAAACCCTCTCCGCCCCAGTACCAATGCGGCCGAAAGACCTCGTGTCAGAAATCATCCATGTCTAAAGGAGACACCCAGGTGTTGGAAGGCGGGTCGTCACCACCACAAGAATAATCCTAGGAAGTCCTGGATGGAGATCAAAATGGTCTGCTTCTCAGAATGTGAAGCAGAGTACGACTCAGCTCGGGAACCCTCCCCTCGCTCATCCGAGTCAAGGGCCAGGGAAAGAAGAAGGCACATCAGCCTATGTAACAACACGATATTTTATGATAAGTATTCTTTTTAATTTATTTCATGTCATGTGTTTTATGAAAGAAAAAAATTATCTTGTGCTATACGCCACACTATATTAGCTTGAAGTATACACAACACTATTCTTAGATTGTGTTACACACAATTTCAAGTTCATTTTATAATAGTCATTCTACGCAACATTGAGTGTATATATATATATATATATATTAAATGTATAAACGAAATATGGTTGGATTCTGTTATACGAAACAATGAAGGATTCTTTCACAACACACAACCCTGACTTGGCTTGTATTACACGCAATCACAACTTTCCTAGATAGCGTGTGTTGTACGCAATATTAGGTTTCACTAAACAATGATATATGGTTATATTATTATTACGAACTAACCTTTATGGATAGTATTAACCAAATTTTGAATGTTATATCATTATTATTTCATCTTACACATTTTCTAGAACATGGTATGTGAACAAAATAAATTTTTCGAGTCAAATAAGAATTTTATAAAAAATGCATTTTTGCCGCCTTTTGATGGCGCACCCACATTAAATCTCGTTTTTGACATGTTTATAAGTTCAATTTTACAAAATAATCTTCTTCTTTTGAATCAGGATATAAAAATTTACATTGGATAAAGTTTTGATTTTTTTCTGATAACTTTCATATTTTAATGAATAGTAAAAACACGGTATATTTTAATTAAAAACAACTTTTTCATCATAATAATTTATATGGTTAAATTATAATATTGAATGGTTTTAAAGTATAAATTGAATATATTTTTACCATTTAATATAATTTTTGTCATTAGCATTTATTTTACCTTGAATTCGTAGGTTAAATCAATTCAATCTTTTGCAATGTTTTAAACAAAAACTTATTTTCTTTCGACAACGGGATTAATTTTAATTTAATTTCTGCAACTTTTTTGTATTGAATTTCAAAAATTGATTCCATATTTTGAATAAGTGGTTACAAATTATGTTAATAGGCATCTTTTTATTTTTGGAAATTATGAATAGTAACTACGGTAAAATTTATTTACCATAGTTAAAGTTAAATCGGGTAATTAAGGGTAAATATAATATTATAAAATTACCCTAACACATGCCAAAATTCTATTGAATGACTAAACGTTGACCCATATCACCTAAGGGTTGGATTGGATTCATTTAATGGACTTTTTTTTATGAAAATAATTTAATTATTATGAAAACCAATGAAAGTGACAACATGACACTCTCTTAAATCGTATAAGTATAATAATTTTAATTTAGTGATAAACTTCATGAAACTTAAAAAATGTGTAGTATCCAGAAATCTGATAAAATTATCTACATCATATGAATTTATTTATAATTTTTAGGGATTAAATAATTATCATTAATTATGACAAAACAGTGATGCAGAAATTGTTTATCTAGTAAAATATCAAGAATATAGTTTTTATTAAACTAATAGTGACCATAAAATGCAAAAAACCCTAACCAAAAATTATTGGTCATGTAAATGTAAACCAGAATCATCCAATGGTAGAATATTGGACCATTTTGAGCCTTATAAAAGCGATTATGACACTTATGTTATTTTATTTTTAATGATGCCAAAGTTGTCACCTTCATAATTTAATAAATATAACAATTTAAATATTGTGATTTGAAGATGATAAATTCGAGTAAAATTATTATTGTGAAATTTAATAGATTTATCTTCATCATAGGATTTTATTTTTAATTTTTATGCAAAAAATAAGTATATTAAATTATTATACACAAATGTTGTAATATTTATTTTATTAAGAGATAAACCAAATAAATGGTTTTAAAAATAATAAAATAAATATTATATGCACTATTTAATGTTCTACACTAATTTTATAGATACATATGACCTTATATTAATCTATTACATATTTTATTTCGAATATATCTTCTATTTAGATTTTATTTAAATTCAAATAAATGAATAGTGTCAAAGTTGACACTATTGTTATTTTATAAAAATAACATATTATTAAATTGTTTAAAAATCACCAAAAAATTTAAAAATTATAAATTGAAATTTATATAGTCTAAAATTTCATAAAGTATACAATTATGTAAAATTAACAACTCATAAGTGATTATTTATAAACATTTATTATTTAGAATTTTATTACCACAAATATACTTAAATAGATTAAATAAGGATATATCAAAATGATATGTTTTAAAATATGATCAAAACATGTCTAAATTTTATTGTTTGATGGGAGTACAACCCTATATCATCTAATCTTAGAATATGAGTCATTTTTGGAGGTTTTTAAGTGGGGTTAGATTTATTATAAATTAATATTTTTAAGAATTCCAATGGTGCCCCTCTCCTCCCTTATAAAAGGGAACCTCCTCCATATCCTCCTCACACCAATTTCAGCCTTCATGCTCGGAAAAACCCTGCCAAATTCTCTTCTACACTTTCCTAGAAACATCCTAGAGGTCATTTTCTTCTCCAAAGACCAATTTTATTGCCTTAAGAGGAGGTATCAAAGAGGCGCTTCAAAGAAGAGGTAATGTCCGTTACCAATTCTTTCAACTTTATTTCTTCTTCAACTTATTCTTATTAGGTTGTTTCATTATAAAGTAATAACTTCAGTATCATTCATATACTGATATGTTATTATAAGTATGAAACAACCCTATTTCACCATCTATCAATCCTACAGAAAACGAAATCACCGCGCGTGCGTACGTACGGAATACTGTCTCCACGCAGTAGTGTAATCTATTTTCCACCACCACCTTAATTGGATCGGTATAATTGTGTAAATAATAACTATATATGATTATTGTAAAGTGATATTGATTATTTAATATTATACATACACTCTAATAAAATTCCACTATCATGGGAACGATATCATCGCTCATGCGTACGTACGGAATACTGTCTCCACAACGCGATGAGATTCATTCTCAATGATAAACCATTCATAAATGATTATAAAGTATATATAATAAGTAATAATGAAATATATGACATAATAATGATACTTTATTTATGTATATATATATATGTATGTCATCCAATTAATTCCATTCAATTCAATGAGGAAATGAAAACAACGTTCATGCGTACGTACGATCTACCATCTCCATGAACGCTGTATTTATTTCCATTTATCAATCTATTATATATATGTATATTCTGAATATATATTATATATAAATCATTTTTTATATTCTGAAATTAAGTAATCATGATCTAGGTATTCATATGAATAATTACAAGTCAAAACACACAAATGAAATGATTTTACCCAAAACACTCTTTAAGATGGAATTTACAAAAGAACGGGTAATATAAAGTCATAATTGAACCATATATGATATCATAACAATTAATATGATTATTTAATAAGTCAATAACATTATTTAAATCATTATACAGGAGGTGCGGACACTTAAAATGCAAATCGGACCTAAGGTAAGGGAAAATATCTCAATCTCATTTTTATCCGAGATTGTTTATACTTTTGTATTTATTGAGGTGTATTTTATCATCCACATCCATGTTCCCTAAATATGTAATATTGTTTCCATCCACCTACAATTGTTTAAATCCAATTTTACCCTTTGGTGAGATTTTAGTAAAGGATATGAAAGGAATCTTTTGTCTTTTTTCATACGAGGTACTTTTTGACTTTTCCAGCAAAAGTACGAGAAGAATGTTTTTTTAACTAAAACGACACGAAAGGATTTTTACAGTTTTATAAAGCTTGATTTTCGTGAAGCTTCCTCAAAAAGGATTTCATGACTATTTTCAAGAAAATCCTTTTCTTTTAAAAATTCATGACATTTTTTGAAAAGAAAATGATTTTTAAGAAGAAAGGATATTTTCCTCAAGAATTTATTTCAAGTGTTTTATCAAAACCATTTTCTATCTAAAATGAAATTATTTCCTATGTGTATGTTTTATGTGTAATGACTCTATGATTTACATGTTTTCAATTTTCTTATTATGAAATTATATCCATTTCTTTTATATGGATTATATTATGATGGGATGATGTTTATGAAAACCATTTTATTCATTGGGTTATTATGAATGATATATGTTTATTTTGAGGCACAAGTAAGAATGATTTCATTAGGAGATGGGTGGGACCTATATCTACCTCCAATGCATTGGGTAAAGATTTATATCTCATGAGATAGATAATGCTGGAATGGTAAGTTAACCCGGTTCAGTATTACAGGATTGGAACGAGGAGTGAACTCAATTCAGAAAGGGACTTTGTCCACTATGATGGTCTTGGCAGCAATGCCTTGGATACTATGGAAATCATTATATGTGCTTAATGGATTCCACAATTACATGTTTTATTCCTATGCTATTTTATCATGATTTATGTTCCATTATGATCTATTCCTCATGTACTTCCATGTTATATGTCGTTGCTCATGATTTTTAATGTTCATGTTTTTTTAAATTCAAATGTATATGGTATGTTTTATTCTATCCATGCTTACACATACTGAGCATTTGAGCTCACCCTTTTTATGTTTTCTTTTCCTCTAGGATTAAAAAAAAAGATATTAGGTAAGGAAACAAAAATGGGAAGATCTTTATGGGAGATGTTGAAGATCTTTCACCACGATTAGTAGATTACGTTCCAAGTTTCCAAAGACACTAAACTATTACAGTCCTTGTGTGTCTGTTTTTGTTATGAACTAAGTATTCTGCAAAAGTAATGTAATGTCTATGTACGTCAATCTTTCTGTCTCTACAGTTGGTATCAGAGGAAGGTTTAGTCAACCTTTGGAAACTAGGATGTGAAAAAATTAGTGAGATCCCTAGAGATATTTCTAAGGTATGTCTAGGGATGTCCCTAAGGATAAGTATACGTATAGGATATAGTCCTAGAACTACAGTAACGATCTTAGAATTTAACCTAAGATGATAGATATTGAGGGTGCTTCCCCGTTACTATGGTGTTTTCCCTAGCATGATTTTTGCCTCTTACACTATTCTTTTTGGGTTTTAGAAAATGGATGGAAATAGGTAGATTCATGATAATGGAGGATATGACAGACAATGGAATGATATTCTTCATGAGAAACCAAATGAAACGGGATATAGAAGTCCAAACATCTTTATTATGCCTAATCAACAATCTCATAATATGATCAATAATCTCATCTTTGGTAAGTTTCCTGACTCATATAATAAGAGAATGATGGAGTTTCGTGATGATCATAGTGGAAAGAAAGTTCAATTTCCCCTATATAAATCATGTGGGAAGAGGCATCAACGAGAATGTTTCAAAGGAACTGGAAGATGCTTTGGGTGTGGAAAAGAAGGACACAAAGCTAGTAAGTTCAATAGAAAAGTTTAAGTTAACACCATGGATGAGGATAATGGTATTGCTATGACATCAACAATGGTTAAATGATTTAAATGTGGAATGTACGGGCATTATGAAAACCAATTCCCTAAGGGAAAGTCTCATGAAGAGAATCAGTACGGTCATATGGGTAGTATTTATGTTGATGAGGATGAAGAGACTACAAATGATATGTGAGATGAAAGAAATGTTGAAGCTCGATCAATGGTTTAAGAAGGTAGTGGAATGATTACATGTTTATCAAGTGTAATGTTGTATAAGTAATCTCATGGTACTATATAATAAAGAGACATCTAAGGATTGTTACTCTGTTGTCTTTCATGATGTTTTCAATGTGTATGATTAATGGTACCAGTAACCATGAAAGGTTATTCAGATATTTTAGGAAAGTAGAAGATATGCGCATAATGAAGGGATAAGGAGAAAATTAAATGTTTGATAGTATTCATGAGCTCATGCCTGATATAAGGAGAAGTTTATATCATGGTGTGAGTATATAGAATTTTTGGATTTTGGTATGTGGAAAGAGTTAACTTTTGACAAAATTCATGTTTTCACTAAGGTTTAATGGTTATTCATTTTTCAAGAGAATACATGATTAAGGTATTCACATGATCGGAATGTGACCAACAAGATATATGGGGGATAAATGATGGTATTCACATGCTTGGTTGATGACATTTCAAGTAATCATTTTCTTTATACTATGAGCTTGGACCGAAGTATTTTAGATAATCCTAAAGATTGGAATGGATTATGTTGGACATAAGTTAGAATTGTTTAAGGATATAACTTTTTTCGATATTATTGATGGGATGTTATAGTAATGTAGTTTTAGAAAAAGGACAAGTTGCAGGACGGGCGACAACCCATCGTGTTGGACAAGGCTGTGGGAATCGAACCCACAACCAAAGTGCGACTGGCCTTTATCACCTACCACTGGCCTACAGGATGTCCCTGTTTAGTAGAAACTAGTTTTATTATATTAAGCAGTATGATATATGAAGTATAAGTCAATTTTAGGAAACATATATGATTAATCTCACCATAGATGGTCTTATGTATAACTTTTTTTAACCTTTTGTTTAAAACCGATGGAATAACCCATCATTCTATCACATGATTTGTTAACACTTCACAAATAACAAATTAAACTTCATTTCTTTAAGAGATGAAGTGGAAATTGTTCAAAGCACGAACAACAGTGATATTGTACCAAAATATAGAAAGTATTTCTTCTAATTCAAAATTTTCAACTTAGGGAAATGATATTGAAAACCAAAAATGTTATCCTAGTGCTCTTATATCCGATTAATCAGATGGTACCTTAGATCATCAAAAAATTTATGGCTTTGTGACTGATGGCTTTTTCATAGCCATGTTCTCTACCACTCTCCATCAGAACATGATGGTTAGTTTTTCTTCCATATCCATATTTTCACCTATGTTCTCCTATATGGAAACCCAGTGATGAGTTACTTTGGGTAATCGTTACGTTTCATACTTTAGTTTTTAAAATTAAGTTTCAGTATTCCTTTTTACGATGTGGGTTTCTATGAAAAGTAAATGATTTATAACCCTGACGAATTTCGAGGGTGAAATTAATTTTAAGGGGGGTAGAATGAAACAACCCAATTTTTTATGATAAGTATTCTCTTTAATTTATTTGATGTAATGTTTTTTATGCTTCAACAAGAATATCTTTTGCTATACGCCACACTGTATTAGCTTGAAGTATACACAACACTATTCTTAGATTGTGTTACACACAATTTCAAGTTCGTTTTATAATAGTCATTCTACGCAAAATTGAGTGTATATATATATATTCGATGTATAAATGATGTATGGTTGGATTATATTATACAAAACAATGAAGGATTCTTTCACAACACACAACCCTGACTTGGCTTGCATTACACGCAATTGCGACTTTCCTCGATAGCGTGTGTTGTACGCAATATCAGGTTTCACTAAACAATGATATATGGTTATAATATTATTACGAAGTAGCCTATATGAATAGTATTAACTAAATTTTGAATGTTATAAAATTATTATTTAATATTACACATTTTCTAGAACATGGTATGTGAACAAAATAAATTTTTTGGGTAAAATAAGTATTTTTCATAAAATGCATTTTTGCCGCCTTTTGATGGAGCACCCATTTTAAATCTAGTTTTTGACATGTTTATAAGTTCAATTTTACAAAATAAGCTTCTTCTTTTGAATTAGGATATAAAAATTTACATTGGATAATGTTTTGATATTTTTCTGATAACTTTCATATTTTAATGAATATTAAAAACACGCTATATTTTAATTAAAAACAACATTTTTCATCGTAATAATTTATGTGGTTAAATTATAATATTGAATGGTTTTAAAGTATAAATAGAATATATTTTTACCATTTAATATAATTTATTTCATTATCATTGATTTTACCTTGAATTCGTAGGTTAAAACATTTTAATCTTTTGCAATGTTTTAAACAAAAACCCGTTTTCTTTCGACAACGGGATTAATTTTAATTTAATTTCTGCAAATTTTTTGTATTGAATTTTAAAAAATGGATTCCATATTTGGAATCAGTGGGTCCAAGTTATGTTAATAGGATACTTTTTATTATTGGAAATTATGAATAGTAACTATGGAAAATTTTATTTACCATAGTTAAAGGTAAATCGGGTAATTAAGGGTAAATATAATATTATAAAATTACCCTAACACATGAAAAAATTCTATTGGATGACTGAAAGTCGACCCATATCACCTAAGGGTAGTATTATATTCATTTAATGGACTTTTGTTAATGAAAATAATTTAATTATTATTAAAACCAAAGAAAGAGACAACATGTCACTCTCTTAAATCTTATAAGTATAATAATTTTAATTTAGTGATAAACTTAATGAAACGTAGAAAATGAGTAGTCTCCAAAAATATAATAAAATTATATACATCATATGAATTTATTTATAATTTTTAGGGATTAAATAATTATCATTAATTATGACAAAATAGTGATGCAGAAATTATTTATCTAGTGAAAATTCAATAATATAGTTTTTACTAAACTAATAGTGACCATAAAATGCACAAAACCCTGACTAAAACTTATTGGTCATGTAAATTTAAACCATAATCATCCAATCATCGAATATTTGACCATTTTAAGCCTTATAAAAGTGATTATGACACTTATATTATTTTATTTTAAATGATGCCAAAGTTGTCACCTTCATAATTTAATAAATATAAAAATTTAAATATTGTGATTTTAAGATGATAAATTCGATTAAATGTATTATTGTTTAAGTTAATGGATTTATCTTCATCATATGATTTTTTTTAATTTATATGCAACAAATATGTATATTAAATAATTATACATAAATGTTGTAGTATTTATTTTATAAAGAGATAAACCAAATAAATGGTTTTAAAAATAATAAATTAAATATTATATGAACTATTCAATCTGATAAACTAATTTAATAGATACATATGACCTTTTATGAATCTATTAAATATTTTACTTCAAATATATCCTCTATTTGTATTTTATTTAAATTCAAAGAAATGAAATGTGTCAAAATTGACACAATTGTTATTTTACAAAAATAATATATTATTAAATTGTTTAAAAATCACAAAAATATTTAAAAATTATAAATTTAAATTCATATAGTAGAAAATGTCATAAAGTATCCAATTATGTAAAATTAAAAACACATAAGTGATTATTTATAACCATTTAAAATTTAGAATTTTATTACCACAAATAAACTTAAATAGATTAAATAAAGATAAATCAAAATTATAAGGTTTAAAATAAGATCAAAACATGTCTAAATTTGATTGGTTGATGATATAACAACCCTATATCATCTAATCTTTGAATATGAGTCATTTTTGGAGGTTTTTGTGTGGGGTTAGATTTATTAAAAATTATTATGTTTTAGAATTCCAAAGGTTCCCCTCTCCTCCCTTATAAAAGGGCACCTCCTCCCTCTCCTCCTCAAACCAATTTGATCCTTCAATCTCGTCCAAAACCTGCCAAATGCTCCTCTAAACATCCATAGAAACATTCTAGAGGTCCTGTTATTCATCAAAGACCAATTTTAGTTCCATAAGAGGAGGTCTCAAAGAGGCGCTTCAAAGAAGAGGTAATGTCCGTTACCGATTCTTTCAACTTTATTTCTTATTCCACTTCTTCTTATTAGGTTGTTTTATTATGAAGTAATAAAATAAGTATCACTCATATACTGATATGTTATTATAAGTATGAAACAACCCTATTTCACCATCTATCCATCATACGGAAAACGAAATCACCGCACGTGTGTACGTACGGAATACCGTCTCCACGCCGTAGTGTAATATATTTTCCACCACCATATTACTTGGATGGGTATAATGGTGTAAATAATAACTACATATTATTATTTTAAAGATATATTGATTCTGTAATAGTATACATACACTCCAATAAAATTCCACGATCATGAGAATGATATCATCGCTCGTGCGTAAGTACGAAATACCATCTCCACGTCGCGATGAGATTCATTCTCAATGAGTAACCATTCATAAATGATTATAAAGTATATATAATAAGTAATTATGAAATAAATGAAAAAAATAATGATACTGGATTTATGTGTATATATATATATATGTATGTCATCCAATTAATTCCAATCAATTCAATGAGGAAACCAAAACAACGTTCATGCGTACGTAAGGCCTACCGTCTCCATGAACGGTGTATTTCATTCCATTTATAGATCTAATATATATATTTATATTCTGAATATATATAATATATAAATAAGGTTTTATATTCTTGAATTAAGTAATCATTATCTATGTAGTCATATGAATAATTACAAGTCAAAACACGGACGACAAATGAAACGATTTTACCCAAAACGCTCTTTAACATAGAATTTACAAAATAACGGGTAATATAAAGTCATAAGTGAACCATATATGATATCATAAAAATTATTATGATTATGTAATAAGTCAATAACATTATTTATATCATTATACAGGAGGTTCGGACACTTACGAAGCAAATCAGTCCTAAGGTAAGGGAAAATATCACAATCTCATTTTTATCCAAGATTGTTTATACTTTGGTATTTACTGCGGTGTATTCTATCATCCACATCCATGTTCCCTAAATTTTTTATATTGTTTCCATCAACCTACAATTGTTTAAATACAATTTTACCCTTTGGTGAATTTTTAGTAAATGATATGAAATGAATCTTTTGTCGTTTTTCGTACGAGGTACTTTTTGACTTTTCCGGAAAAAGTACGAGAATAATGTTTTTTTAACTTATATGGAATGAACAGATTTTTAGGGTTTTATAAATCTTGATTTTCATGAACCTTCCTCAGAAAGGATTTAATGACTATTTTCAAGAGAATCCCTTTCTTTTAAAAATGCATGACATTTTTTGAAAAGAAAATGATTTTAAAGAAGAAAGGATATTTTCCTCAAGAATTCATTTCAAGTGTTTTATCAAAACCATTATCCATCTAAAATGAAATTATTTCCTATGTGTATGTTTTAATTATAATGTATCTATGATTTAGATGTTTTCACTTTTCTTATTATGAAATTATATCCATTTCTTTTATATGGATTATGTTATGATGGGATGATGTTTATGAAACCCATTTTATTCATTGGGTTATTATGAATGATGTATGTTTATTTTGTGGCACAAGTAAGAATGATTTCATTATGAGATGGGCGGGACCTATATCTCCCTCCAATGAATTGGGTAAAGATTTATATCTCATGAGCTAGACATGGCTGGAATGGTAAGTGAATTCGGTTCAGTATTATAGGACTGGAACGAGGAGTGAACTCGATTCAGAAAGAGACATTGTCTACTAAGATGGTCTTGACAGCAATGCCTTGGCTACTATGGAAATCATTACATGTGCTTAATGGATGCCACAATTACATGTTTTATTCCCGTGATATTTTATCATGATTTATGTTCCATTATGATCTATGACTTATGTACTTCCATGTTTTATGTTGTTTCTCATGATTTATAATGTTCATGTTTTTTTTAGTTCAAATGTATATGGTATGTTTTATTTTTTCCATGCTTACCCTTACTGAGAATTTGAGCTCACCCTTTTTTATGTTTTCTTTTCCCCCAGGATTAAATGAAATATTTTAGGTAAGGAAACAAAAATGGGAAGATCTTTATGGGAGATATTGAAGATCTTTCACCACGATTAGAAGATTAAATTCCAAGTTTCCAAAGACACTAAACTATTACGGTCCTTGTGTGTCAGTTTTTGTTATGTACTAAGTATTCCGCAAAAGTAATGTAATTTCTATGTACTTCATTCTTTGAGTCTCTAAATCCTAGTACTATTGGAATGCGAGTTCTATAATATTCCTGCCTCCCTCCACAGGTTTAACAAGGAGGATAAAAATCTAGCGGCCCCGCGGGTTACGGTCGCGCAATCACTACCATCATCACCGGAAGCACTCTCTACCTCCACAAGAGATCATAGAGAGTTGTTCTAGTGACCAATGGAAGGAGAGAAACATCGCGACCTATCATCAGTATCCCTAGCCTCCGATCTAAGAATGATGGTCATCAGCCCATCCTAACGCGATGTAGTGGCCAGGTCGCTACATTCTTCGGAAGAGGGCCCGAGATACGGTGTCTAGTCAGCATGTTCGCCATATTCTCCACCGGCCGACCTTCCATCCCATCGGTCTGCCTTAGTACCACTGCCAGTTCCTCAACCACCTCCAGTTGATGAGTGGGGAAATCAAGGTCCATACCCTGAATCGGAGCCGAGGAGCTTCTGAAACATCCTAACAGTGAACCACATTCCCGAGAAGTTCTGGCCCATGGCAGCATAGAATTTCTGCATACTGGAATCCTTCACCATGGAGGAAGTTGAGTGTTTCCACTACAGCCTCTGGGTGACACATTTCAGTCTTCGTCATCAGTGTGTGGTCTATCCAAGGAGCCAAGCGCATTTCGAAGACATCAGTGAGCAATGCTGTCTGGTCGAGTTGGCCACACTCTTTGTGGTCTAGTGCCCCGAGTCACCAGGTCGCTATGATAGCCTCCAGCAGCAATGCAATCAGAGTATCAAGGTACTCCACAAAATAATAAAGGAGGAAACCCCCATGTAAAAATCCATGTCTGGGGGCAGTATGCTTCCCTCCTCTTTATCCCTATTTAGCTGAAACACGACATGCTATGTGATATCGAGGACATGCCCCCATGAAGGGTCAAGGTCAATTTGGCCGACCAAGTGGATGAGGAGGATGAGTTGGAGCTTCTTGATGGAGACATACCCTCCAAGGGCGTGCCACCCCTACTGGATCCATCGAAAAGGGTTACTTGTCAGCAGAGGAACCTACTTGGTCTCCTGGCACCCACCTAGGCACTGCTACTCAGTAGGAATTATGGTAAGGTCAAAGAGCACGTCTGAGCCGCTAAGCTCTCAAACCCATCTTCCTTAGTGAAGAAGATGGAGGAAGACTCGGAGAAGGCCACGTTGTGCCAACAACATACTAAGAAAAAGAATTTGGTTGACGAACTCCGGGCTGAATTCACTGTAGAGAGACAAGCCGAATACGGAAATCCTAGGTCAGTACAGTAGGGGAAGGAACAATTTCCCTTGGTGAGCTTCCCCCATGCAACCATGATCATGTTGCCCCCACGGACAAGGATGAAGCCAGACCTCATGGTAAGATAGCGCGGTATGTGTCTCCAAACGCTCCTAAATAGCGTGACAATACAAGTAACCACTATTGGGATCCCCCAACTTCCCCACAAGTCACTCCACCAGACGCTCCACGTGCCACTGAGCTTGTTTACCGTGTTGAAGAACCCGAAAATGCACTCATGGTTAGGGATCCCTATCAAGACAGGGACCCCCCTGCCAAGACGATCCAATGGAAGCATTCATAGCCCGCCTTGGGGCATTGAAAACACGACAGGTGGTAATTCTACCAAATGGTAAGCCATACCCAGCATGGGTGGATGATATGCCGACACCTTCGGGTTTCGGGAATCCTACCTTCTCCCACATTAACAGGACGGGGGAGCCGCTGCAGCACCTGGCCCACTTCAACTCAAGGTGTGAGAACATGTTGGGGACATTAGTCCAGTAGGAGGCTGCCAATATCTGATATTTTGTTCAGACGTTGGAGGGGCCGAAATTCGTCTGGTACAGCCAACTCCCCAGGGGATCTATGACTAGCTGGGAGGACCTTCACTGGAAATTCCTCTACCAGTTCAGCTCTACCACCTGGAAATCCAGCATCGCAGACCTCTTTAAGTGAAAACAAAGGCTTCTTGAATGAGTCACGGACTTTATCGCATGGTGGAAGGGGCTCACATACTCTCTTGACATGCCACTGACTCAGGAGAAACTACTGACGATGTGTGTATGGTATGTCAAGACAGAACAGGTTCCTTCTAAGATCACCCAAAACTACCCTGGAGGATTCCGAGTCTTATCCGATAAGGCCCATCACCTAGAGGAAGCCCTACAACGAGCCAGCCAGGCACGTCCGTTGCCCCCTGTAATTCCATCAAGGAGGGTTTCCAGAGCTGAGCCCACCACGGTGGACCAAATAGAAGCCCCCAGATAGCTGGAGTTACTACTAGTGGCACCAGCCCCGCAACCTCGCAGAGGTCCTCCTCCTCAGGCACAGCCTCCAGCTCATTAGCGTCCGCCTCAGAATCGGAAGGTTCTTCCATGGAATGCACTGTCACCACCCAGGCATGACAATTAGGGTCCACCTCCTCGAGAGGCCCCTCAAGATCCTCTCCAGGGCCATGCTCCAAGGGCCCCATTTTCGAAAAAATGAAACCAGACCTACTCATTCAATGAAAATAAGGTCCTTGGTTACATCTAGAGCACCTTAGAGCAGAGGATTGTACGCTTGCCTGAGTGCAGAAGGCCATAAGAGGCGAATCTCACTGATCGCCTCAATTACTGTCTTTATCATCATATTTTTCAGCACAACCTCAAGCAGTGATATGTGTTTAATATCTAGCTTCATGATCAAGTCGATAAAAACATAGTCAGGTTGGGCCTGGCCCCAGCATAAGTGACAGGTGTCATTATAAGGCCAGACAACAGTAGCGAAGGCGAATGCGAGTGGTGGAAGGTTTCTAATAGTGGGTCCCAAAATAATGATGACTGGATGGCTCAAAATATGGTTTCTCGCACCCATGGTATCATTCGGGCATGCCTAAATCAGTCGGAGCCCTCAGAAGCTGCATCCGCTACTTCTGCATCGTCATCTCAGCTGGCTTCTTCCTAGAAGAGCAAGCATTTGTGGCGTAAGAAAAAGCAACGCGCCCCACCAATGCCATAATCATCCCACACTATTGGAAATGCCATGCCTCTAGAGATGAGAATTCCCCCCAGAATCTGCCCAGTAGTGGATGAATCTTCAAGTGATAGTCAATGGTACACTTCGGTTAATACCGTGGAGTTGGTAAACCCCTATATGACTCCCAACAATGGGAAGTGCCAGGAGAACCTACCCCAACATCTCCAGCCGACGCTAATGTTGGTGGAGTCGCACCACATGGGTCGTCGAGGTGCATTAGTCAGCACCTCCAGCCTGACCATGCATGCCACAAAGACCAGACAGTAGGCCCAGCACAGAGCTCGGTATGCGTAGCCTCTTCATCTAATATTGTCAGGACCGCCTCCACTACCATTTTTTCTACTGGATCAGGCAGAACCACTTCAGTCGTGTTGTGACCAGCTTCACCAGGCAACAGTCTGATCTCAGTCATTCGGTCTTTAACTGACAGTTACTCTTCGGGCTTCGACAAGTGAATAGAAAGTAATGCCTAGAACCAGTCAGTCGTCGGCCCATCCGGCAGGGCCCGCCATGCCTCCTATCATAAAATGGCCTCCTTCAGTTGAAGTTTTTTCCTGATGCAAAAGTATGATGTCCTCAAGAACCTTGTCGGTATACCAGTGAGGATATCCAACCTTGAGGCCCATCACCTAACATTAGATATGTGTGAAGCCCTTTCTGAGGCTTTAAGAAGCTCCCTCCACTTTTAGACTGAGGTAGCAGCTGCATAAGCCTTTCGTGCTAAAACAGTCAGGAACATCGAATTTCAGGCCATCATATTGTTCTGTAGAGAGGATGAAGGCTCTCCCATACAGGGGAACATATTCTCACTGTACATCACTGACCAATTTAATGGTGTGGAGTTTCACCGCTGTCTTGTTGACACTAGCTCCGGGATAAACCTTATCCCGACGCGGACACTGCCGATGCTAGGGTTATCCGAGGATGACCTGACTCCCTCCAATTTAAGAATCCAGAGATATGATAGGACAAAGCCGACCCCGGTCGGTAAGATCCATTTGAAGACCTAGTTTGGTGGCCCAGTTTCCAACACCGAGTTTATGGTTGTCTCCCAGGACACCGCGTACTACATGTTGATGGGTAGACCATGGCTCCACCTATACGCGGAGGTCCCCTCATCATATCACCAGTTCCTAAAGTACTCACTAAATGGTCTAGTAGGCGTAATCCAAGGTGATGAATCTCCTTTCGCCTCTTGTAAATCCCGCTAGCTGGTTGCCGACTATTACAAGAGCAAGGATAAGCAGATTCGGGCTAGTGAGGTTGAACCCTTCATGGTCGCAACTGACCCCTAGGCAGGTCTAGATGATGCCTATGTCTTTTCTATCCATCAATTGGAGGACACAACCCCAAACATGGGGCAATGATTTATTGTCTCTAGTACAAGAGTAAAACATATTACCAAGTCCAAGCGATGGCAGAAAATCACCTCGTACTCAGACACAAACCAGGATCAGGTGATCCCAAAACCTCCTACCCCCATATAGTATCGGGATGTCTGCCCCATGGCAACAGAAGTACATCATACGTGTCTATTTCACCAGGCTATAATCAACCGGCTTAAGCCGACTCGCCACTACTACTTTGATATCATCAAGTGTGGCCCCTTGGGTCGAAGACCAGATGGGAACGAATTGACTACCTTCATTGCTATGGTTTCGGCAACACGTGAATCTCCCAATATGTTGTCCACCACTGCCCAGGTTGATGCCATCCTTCCTTCGGGATCCTTTGACCTAGAGAAAGAACCTCCCGCTGGAGATCTCCCCTTGGTAAGTGAAGAAGAGGATCTGGAGGATGCCCTCCTCCATCTTTGAAGAAGGCGTATCCACCACGGTTGATGAACTAGTACAGGTGAACCTTGGTAGTGAGGCAGATCTGAGACCCACATTGATCAGTGCCACCATGTCACTAGAGGAGCAGCATCAGTACATAGACTTCCTAAAACAACATCGTGACGTATCCGCTTGGAGCTACGACGAGATGCTAGGGCTAGATCCTCGGGTAGCTATCCACTACCTCGGTGTTCCTGCAAATAATCGTAGGTTCAATCAGCCTCATAGAAAGATGCACCCTTCTCACGGTGCCACAGTCAAGGCCGAATTTGACAATATTATCAGATCCAACTTCATCAAGGAGGTCAAGTACCCCACGTGGCTAGCCAAAATTGTGCTAGTTATAAAGAAGAATGGACAGATTAGGGTCTGTATCGACTTCCGAGATCTCAACCATCACTGTCCGAAGAATGATTTTCTCCTTCCTGTGATGGAATTGTTGATCGATGCTAAAGCTGGGTTCCAAGCCCTCTCCTTCATAGATGGTTACTCCAGATACAACCAGATCCAAATAGTCCCTGAGGACAAGAATTCCACAAGTTTTAGGGAACCCCAAGGTACATTTGGTTACTAGGTTATGCCCTTCAGCCTGAAGAATATAGGTTCCACCAATCAGAGGGCCATACACCGCATATTCAAGACAATCCTTGGGACATTGGTGGAGTGCTAAGTGGACGATCTGGTGGACAAATCTCGCCAGTGCTTATACCATCTAAAATACCATGAGAAAGAGTTTGGGTTCCTCTTTTCCCGCCACATGAAGATGAACCCATTGAAGTGTGCCTTCGGGGTCACATCTAAGAAGTTTCTCGGCATTATCATCACATACTGGGGCATCGAGATCAACCTAGAGAAGATCAAGGCCATCATCCAGATGCCTCCCCCATGAAATATCCGGGAGCTTTGAGGTTTTCAAGGCCCTTTATCCTATATATGCTGATTCATTGTGAATCTTTCCGGCAAGTGTAAGACATTATCTCGGCTCATGAAGAAAGGATCTACCTATGAGTGGGATGAAGAGTGCCAGACCGTGTTCGATGAAATTAAATCCTACCTACCCCAACCTTCGGTCCTGATGCCACCCATCTCTAGAAAACCACTAATCATGTACATGAATGCCTTGGAATGATACCTTGGTGCCCTTCTCACCTAGAAGAACAATGCAGGGATGGAAAATAGCCTCTACTACCACATTCACATGATCCTAGATATGGAGAATAGAAACTCTCCCATCGAAAAGATATACCTTGCGCTTGTATTCGCAGTATAGAATTTGCGACAATACTTGATGTATCATGAGGTATAAATGGTGTCTCGGGTAGACCCGCTGAAGTATATTCTGAACCACCCCATGCTAACCAGTCGTCTAGAACGATGGGCAGTAATCCTCTAGTAGTTCGTCATCAGGTTTGTACCTTAGAAGGCTATCAAAGGACACACATTGGTAGAATTTCTTTCTGCCCATCCAACCCCCATTGACCAGACTTCGGACATAGATTTTCTTGATGAGGAAATCCTCTCGGTAGATCATTATTCACATGTTGGAAGATGCACTTTAATGGTGCCTCCTAAAGCCCCACCGATAAAAGAGTCAATGATCTGAAACTCAATAGAGTGGGCCTGGGTAATGTATTCATTAACCCATCTCAATTGATTCTGTTGTACTCATTCCTGCTGTCAGAAGGCTGCACCAACAAAAAGGCATAGTATCAGGCTCTTATCACTGGCCTCAAACTAGCTCTCAAGATCAATGTGCCCCATTTTCATGTGAAAGGGGATTCTGAAATAGTCATCAATCAGATCAACGGTGACTACGCCATTAGAAATCCAGAGCTCGTACCGTTGTTGGAGCACACCCTCCAGCCGATGGCTCAGTTTCCATCTCAGCTGGAAGTTACTCATGTCCCTCGATCTTAGAACAGTCGAGCCGATGCCCTGGCCGGCCTGGCTGCATCACTTGCAGAACCTGAGCAGGATGATCTGATTATACATGTGTCACATCATAGAGTCATTGTTCCCATCACCCTGGATGATGACGACGGCCTACAAGTAAGCCATCTTACTTCCATAACCTCTACGTCGGGACCCCTGGGTTCTACACATGTAGTAGTTGAAGTAACTCTTAACTGGGGATCCCCTTTTTTCGAGTATCTCCAAAATGGTTACCTTCAGACTGATCGGGCCGAGCACAAGCGGATCTGACGTCCTACGCTGTAGTTTACCCTCCAGAGTGGTCTCAGTCTTGAGCGGATCCTCTACAAGCGTGGGATTGATGGTGTTCTCCTCCGTTGCATCCATGTAGTCAAGATTTATCTGGCCATGCAGGAGGTTCACGCTGGTTCCTGTGGGTCTCACTAGGCTGGGACAAAGCTATCCCATCAGATTTAGAGACTAGGATACTTATGGCCCTCCATGATACATGACTACATCGAGTTCTCCAAGATATTTCATGCATTAAAAATACATGCTAACTTCATGCATCGGCTTCTAGAAACCCTCCCCTCCACCAAGTACTCTTGGCCATTTGCGGTGTGGGGACTCGATGTCGTGGGACCATACCCACCGGTTACAACTCACCAGTGAAGGTTCATCCTGACCGCCATAGATTTCTTTCCCAAGTGGACAGAATCAATTTCTCTCCAGGTGGACAAGGCCCTTTCTATCATTGATTTCATGAGTTCCAATATCATCTACGGGTTTGGAGTCCCTCACACCGTCCTCCCCGATAACGACCCCAACTTCTGTGCAGCCGAGCTGAAGAAATTGTACGCCAAGTACAACATCCGTTCAAACCATACCTCCCACTATCACATGCTGGAAAATGGATAGATCGAGGCATTCATCAAGACCATCTCTAACATATTGAAAAAATTGGTTGGACAGAACAAGAATAGTTTTCCAAAAAAGCTCCCAAACATCCTCTGGGATTATCAGAAAATGACTCGTAATTACACCCAGGTGACCCCATATTCCCTGGTGTACGGAGCTAAGGCCGTCTTGGCCATCGAGATCTAGATTCCTTTGTTATGCACATCGATCTATGACCAGCAGGTGCCAGATAAGGTAGCCGAAATTCATCTGGATGAGTTGTAAGCACATTACAAGAATAGGAATCATGCCCTGCATAATCTGGAAAGGCACGAGAACAAGAAATCTTGAGCCTTCAACAAGAAGGTTCGCCTCCGCTCTTTCCTACAAGGTGACTTGTTATTGGCCCTCCAGATTCCAATGATCCCTGGCAGGAAACGACCCATGTTGGAGCCCAAATGGGAAGGACCATATATAATTCATACGGTTTACACCAATGGATCACACTCCCTAGTGACCATGGATGGTGAGTGTATAACTCCCCCCATTAATGCCAGGTTCCTCAAGCAAAACATTTCATGAGTATACTGGTCCTGCATGACCTTAAACTGGATGGTCCCGCATGACCCTAAAATACATGATGGTCCTGCATGACCTTAAACTGGATGGTCTTGCATGACCCTAAACTGCATACTGGTCCTGCACGACCTTAAACTGCCAGTCCCGCATAACCCTAAACTGCATGCTGGTCCTGCACGACCTTAAACTGCATGGTCCCACATGACCTTAAACTGCAAAATGGTCTAGAATGACCTTAAACTATCCAGTCCTACAAGACTTTAAACTATGCATCATCCCACAAGACGTTAAACTGATCCCTTAAAACTATTTATGGATTGATTCCCTTATGCATGGGATACGTAGGAATGCTAAAGAATTTCGTCTTGAGCCCTGCCCCTAAATTATTCCCTTTGACTATTTCCCCTGTGTATAGTTCTCTCGATGGATCTTTTCATGATATGGTGTAGGATTCCTTATCCCCACTCATACCAGGATTATAATGGTCACACCATGTGCCCACTCCCCATTATTTAATCCTCCCACGTCCTCACCGTAGGACGTTAAACTACATGGCCATCAAGAAATAGGTATGGCTTGATTACCATCCTCATGGGATACATAGGAATGCATGGAAATTTCGTCTGATGGCCCAGCCCAAATGCCAGAATCTTCCCCTCGGGTCAAGACATATGGTGTGGTGAAGTCTTTTTCCCCAATTCACATCAAGCTAATCATGATATGGGTATACGTCCCGCTCCCTATAGATGTTCACCTCTTTCATAAATGGGTGTAACTATGCTTCGCCCACTCCTTTGATTGGCACTCTATCATCTTTCTCATCCAGAAGGGCCCCCGAATGATATGGATGCTATATCTAAGGTCTCTCTTACCACATTGGGCTAACGCCCACGAGGATGTTGAGTGACACGAAGATAATAGTCCCGCATTGCGAATATGGTCAGCAGTCGATGCTTAATTTTTGTTCCCATTTCAGGTCACTATATGGACGTTGTGTTTCGAACATGGTAAAATGATGTCCTATGTCATTGGGGCCACCCCATGATATCCTAAACCTCGAGTGTAGTGGTTCATTCGCCCACGTTGTATCTCCAAATGACGAACTCCCTTTGGGAAACGCCAGCTTTTTGACCCCCATATGACCGGGGGAGCTGAGGCTGGATCCTTGTTTCCCACACCGAGCACTACTCACGTGGGATTAGGAGCTGTGATGAGGCGGTAACCGTATAAGAGGATGTATGGCCTTATCATCTGAGGCCCTACCTCAGGCCCCTTGTTCTTTTCGGGCCCAGACCCAACTTCCTATTTAGGAGTGGATAGTGTGGAATGGGATTATATCCTCATTCACATCGGGTTACTCGCCATTCCATACACATCCCTAGATGAGGTACCTTATCCTCTCTTCGTCCTCACTACAAGACATTAAACTGCAGACTGGTTGGGCCTTTTCGACTGAGGTCCAGCCTCAGGCCCCTAGGCCTTCTCGGGGCTCAGCCCAAGTTCTTACCCGGAGTGTACGGTGTGGTATGGGATTATGTCCTTATTCACATTGGGTTATTCACCGTGTCATACACCTCCCTTTTTGGGGTAATATAATCCTCTCTTCTTCCTCACTACAAGATGTTAAACTGCAAACTGGTCGGGCATTTCCGACTGAGGCCCAGCCTCAGGCCCCTTGGCCTTTTCGGGCCCCTAGCCCAAGTTCCTATTTATGGTTGTATGGTGTGTTATGGGACTATGTCATCATTCATGTCGGGATACTCACTATGCTGTATACCCCCCTCATCAGGGTATCCTACCCCTATGCACAATTCAAGAAATACGCATGGCTTGATTCCCATTCTAATAGGATACTTAGGACCACCCGAGAATCTCATCTTTGGGTCTAGCCCCATCTTGCCACCTTGGCATACTTTCTTCCATGAAATGGATATATGGTGTGGTACATGATTATGTCCTCATTCACTTCAGGTTTGTAACAACCATGCAATGTACCTCTTTCTCCTGAGAGTTTTCCATCCCTTGGTCCTATCCTCATCTTTTCAAATTAGGCGCTCTCAAGATGAGCCCCTTAGTCCTCTTCGGCAATTCACCAATCTGCCTAAGGGTACTATGGTCTAATACCTGGAATTTCGGACTCTACTCGGACATGATTTCATCTATTTTTCAGAATTCATGTTTTCCCTCATTTGGAATTCCATCACCTTTCACACCCGAAGGGACCCACGAATGACATGGATAATAGAACCAAGGGCTCTCCTACCATCACAGGCTGACGTCCTCGAGGGTTTCAGACAACAAATAAATACAAGTCCCATGTTGTGAATATGGTCAGCGGTTGATGCTGATTTGATTTCCCCCATTTCAGTCTAACACGATATGAATATTGTGTTTCAAACAGGGTCAATAGTCATCCTCCATCGTCACACCAACCCCATTAATCCCAAAATGTTGTTTAAATGATTCACACCCTTCTCCACCTCATCATGTACAAGTAGTACTTCGAAACTCTTGGTACTATTCCTCAGTGCACATCCGCACGTTAGGAGGAAAAAAGCCGCGATAAGGTAATCAAATGGGGCTTCAACGGTCCCCCCATTTTCATGTATTTCACGTAATCCAAATACCTTATCTGCCCTTGATTCCTACTCCGAGTTCAACCCACGTAGGCTTAGGGATTGGGTTATGGTCTTCCATTACTTAGGATAGTCCTACTTCTCCATTGTCTATGTTCTAAGGCCTTAAACTAAAATCATTTCATATTTCCCTTTTGTGAGAACTATTTATAGATTGATTCCAATCAACATGGGATACTTAGGAACACCCGGACATCTCGTTTTCTGGTCCATCTCAATTGGGAGCTAGTTACTCCTACCCCTTACACTCTTACCTCTATTTAGTCCCCTTGTCCATAGGTTCCTTTCTCAGAATTGTGTACAGAGTGTTATTGGATTGTGTCCTCATTCACATCGGGTATGTTTTATTGCACCGTATACATTCACCATTTCGAATCATCTCTACTATATACGTGCTGCATGACGTTAAAATTCACGTATGATCCTATCAAATGACCCTAAACTGTGACACTATCATCCTGGATGCACGACAAAAAACGGCACTACATTGTGATGCCCTCGCTCAAGGGGAAACCATGTTTGGTATCGGTCACGCACCATACCATTTGTTAATGCCTGCATGCGGCTTGATTCATTTAGCGATGTCGGGACAAGATATCCTAGGCCCATCGCTTCATAAAAAACCCATTCACGTTAAAGGACAAACAAGACAAATCAAATACAACTTATTTTGGAGAAAGGGCCATGCCCACACGCCCCTTTTTTCCCTAGCACTGGTACCTTATCGTGCCACCTTTTAGAACTACATACTTCTTGATTCTCATTCTCATGAGATACGTAGGAATTCCCGAGCATTCCTCATGGGCCCAACTTAACTCTTGTTTCCAATCCATTGACCTAAAACCCTCCCAGGGAATGCATGGTAATCTAGACTTCAGGTCCTCATTCACGAAGGGTTTGATAATCACCTTACCATGTGTCCCATGCACTTCTTACTAGTCCATGTTCCGAGCTCTATAACTGTAAACTAAGACCACTCTACGTCCTTTCCGCAAGATATTAAAATGCATGACATCCTCCAGAACAACAAATAGCTTGATTCCCATCCTCATGGGATATGTAGAGACATCCAGGCATCCTGCCTCTGGGTCTAGCCCTAAGGATCATCCATCCTATTCCTTCTCATTTCCGACCCCCTGGCCTGACACCTTTTGGGGAATCATGTAACTGCATCTTTTCCCTGAACAAGTTCGGGATGCCCCACAATGAAATTGGGAAGCAACAGCTCCATTGTAGAGAGGTCCTGTCTAAAAGTAGGAATGATCCATGATTAGATTGATGCACCCATCTAATGTGAATCCACCATGGTGGAGAACATCAAGAGTGTTAGATTCTATTCAAACAAACCATCACTCCATATTCCATGATTTTCATGCCCCTTATTCAGACCCTTGTCCCCTTTCATGTATAAGGGAACCCCTTAACAGTATGGATACTTGGCCTATGGCCTACCTATTGTCCTGGGCCAAAATTTGGGAAGACTAATGGATGACATTCTAAGTCAGGCCCCGCATTTTGATCGTGGTCAGTGGTCGGCCCTCATTTGCTATCCCCATTTCAGGCTAACACAATAAGGCTACTATGTTTCGAATGATGTCAACAATTATTATTCATTTTCATGCCACCCCACAGTGTTCTGAATCCTGGGTATTTTGATTCACACCTTCCATTCCCATGTTCGGATTTATTCAAATGCCCCTAGCGTCACTCCATTTGTGCACAATAGCACATTTGGGAAAACGGTAATTTGGATGTTTCGAGAGCTTCATCCTTCGGTCAGGTGTCTCCCATTTCCTCCCAAAAATCCAGGTCGGTTATTAAAACCCTGGATTCTCGAAGCTTCTTTGACACTCCAACGATCAATAAAAGTAATAGTATGAACGTACCTTGTTTCTCACATTGGGTGTGATCCACGTGAGCTTAGGAATGGATTGCTATCTATTTCATGATTGTGGTTGAATGCATTAAAACAAACAAAAAAGTAAATAAATTCATCCATACATGAAGTTTAGAATAAGAAGTAGTAAGGAAAATTGGTTTTATGATTTCGGTCAAAACATGGCCCTTAAGGGTCAGCTTCTTAGATGGATCATTCCAGCACCGCTACCCTTTTGCTGGTGGCCTCTAGGACTACCTCCCACCCCATGAGGACTCTCTCCTCATTAGTCACTGTAGAACGCAGCTGACCAACCCTAGACCGTTCTTGCGCCTGTTCAGTTTGAAGTGTGGATATTTGATGACCCGCTTCCACCAATTGCTCTTGGGTGTCTACCAGATGGTCCCTAAAATGCCCCACAAGTTTAGAACAGTTCTCAATGAATATCTCCTCTCCTGCACCTGTTCTTCATAGCGTAGGGCCTCTTGTTCTGCCTCTATGAATGCTTGGATACTCCTTGACTCCTCCCAACACTGGGCAACATTAGAGAGGTGGCTGCTCTCACACATCTTCCCGGCCATGTAGTCACGGACCATCGAATGAAGGCACTGAGCATCCACCCCTCCAGCATAGAGAAAGCGCATCCATGTTTGGAGTGTTCCCATCCATTTCAGCCATTCTGTATGGGACTGACAAAGAATGTTCTTGAAGCACATTCAACCTCTGTGTCGCATCATATGGCTCTCCTCGGCCGCCTCCGAGTCTGAATTATCAATTTCCTTGGGGTCTGCAGGCTGATAGTCTGGGAAAGTAGCCAACAGACCAGCATCAGGGTCTTCGTCGGGTGCCCCTCCAAAGAGGTTAGGCTCTTCAATGCTTGGGTGACGGTCCCCCCTCGCCTCATCCTCGTTAGCTCCCTCGCCGACTTCCAGCCCCGCACCGATGTTGGTTCCACTGATGTACACCACTCTCGGCTCACCGAGTGGTAGGGCCGGCTCAGTTTGAGAAGTGTGCCCTAAATGGGACGACATATTCACAGTTGAGTCAATCGCGGATGACCAGGGTTCGGCAGCCTGATAGGCCTTCAAGGCTGTGATTACATCACAAACCATGAATACCCTCATCAACTAATATCTCCACGGTAACTAGCCGGCATTGAAGTAATATATTTTCAAGAGGCCAAAGCATCAGCCTCTATTGTTATAGCCGCTATAGGAGTGTCCCTTATGGGGGATCCCTCAGTACTCATCAGCTCAATAATGGGTGTCTGCTTCCCACCTTGTTCTTCCAGTTCCTCCTCCCCTTTGAATGGAGACCCTTGGTCGGTGCCCATATGCTTCTGAATAGGATGAGGACATCTAATTGATAGTTACAAAGAAAAATGATGAGGGGAAAGGATGGACAAGGGCTGAGACGTACCTCAATTAATTATTTTATATCTATATCAGATTCGATGATTTCGCTGCTCTCCTAGAGACTCCCTTGGTGGGAATCCCCCTAAGATCTTTCACCATTGGGGTCCTCTTCTCCTTCACCCCCTCATTCACCTTCTCCTTATTCCTCCTCCTCTACCTCGGTCCCCTCCGGCTCATCGTCGCTATTGTCATCCTCTGATGGCATCTGTTCCGAATCATGCTCCTGGCCGAGCATAACTTTCACCATGAAATATGGCTCCTCACGTCGACCTCATTGGTGTGCATATATGTCTATGTCCATCAGATACCCATGATGATGATGAAAGTTCACCCTGTCAACAACCTGAATGAGTCCGACCTCAGGAAGTTGGCTTCCGTCTCGCATTATCTTTTTCCAAATAGCTTTGGTACCCATCGACTGTCACAGGGTCATCCAGGATAACCAAAAAGCTGGGAAGATTGCATCACTGGAAGGTTGAAGCAAATATCTTATCTGCTTCCCTGGGAGTTCCCTGGCCGCTACATGAGCCTCTATCCCCCTAGGTGATGAGGGCCTGGCCGAGACCCGCGATGTCCCCACTACTGAAGTTCTAGATTATAAAAGCCCAGTTCCTTGGTGTGCTTCTGAACTCCCCCCCCCCAAAACACACTAAATAATCTCTCACCACCCTGGTTCTACACTGGCTACCTTGAGTTTCTGAACTTTCTTCCGCAAAATCCCCTCAGGGTAGGCTATGGCCCAGTGCTCGACATATTCGGTTGAGAGGCCAACATCAAATCTGGTCGGAGGAAAGGTAATAATGTCGCTGGAGCCTTGGGCTGTGAACATCATCCACATTTAGTAAATAACAATGGGGTGCCTTTCCTTCCGAATATCTGTGTACACCTTCTTCAGTATCCGCTGAAGGCACCCGAACTGCCTGGTGAACCTGGACGGCACGTAGGGCTCACAAAAGATCTTCCCGTCAATACAGACCATGATCACCGCACATTTTATGCTATTGAAGTATTCACTTTCCTCCAGTGAGAATTTCCCATTATCTACCATCTAGCCTGTCGAGGTGGGGAATGGGATGAATGAAAAGTTGACAGGATTTCTGATTCTGATCCTTACTCCCTCCTCGTTAAGTGTCAAAAGCATGACCCTGACGATGTTCAGCAAGGAAGGTCACATGCCATCAATAGGAAGATGAATGGAATTCGGGAAGGTATACCTTCCACAATGGGCAGCGAGCAAACCATAAAAAATCTAAAAGGGCCCACAAACTCTCCTCGGTGACCCTCCTCTAGAGATGTGTCCCAGAATGGCATACAGATGGGCCAACATGGGGACTCCCAGATTAAATCTTTGATTGGAGGCCATGATGCATATAATCACTAGGGTCGCTGGATGAACTCCCATCATTTCGTCCCTCACCGGTAGGAGCCTCCAGCTCAGGAAGGCGGCAAGAAATCTGGCATATTAGACATTCAAGTATTGGATCTCATTTCTGTTGACGCCACATGACTGATATTCCCCTGCCTCCTGGATCCTCCAGTATGATCTGCACTTGCTCCTCTATGCCGCTGTCGGACACATCCTCCCTCGCCTCAACATCTTGACCTCCAGATCTATTTACAGGAAACATCTGAACAATTTCTTGTAAGCGATGTGCTTCAAAAAATCATTGACCTTCAGCCTCTCATTAGACAGCTCCAACAGGTTCCATGACAGCATAAGAGTTAGTGATCCATCACCCCAGGTGTTCCTCGTCGGGAGGAATTCATCGTACTGATACCCATATAGAGGGATTCCCCCAATGTAATGGATGACCCATAGGTTGATGCCGACTTCCCCATGATGAAGGTGGATGGTAATGGTGTCGGGGGACCATCGAGTGAACATATCTAGCCCGTGCTCGGGCTGGAGAGAGAAATGAAACCGTGACGTGTACACACCACCTCAAACAAACCAATGTGCCGTAGTTCAGCCCCAAACTGGTGGCATGTCTGGCGAACCCAATACGCCCAGTCCCATTCACTAGTGAAGTTGCCTCCAGACTGCAAATCCCAATCCGGCAGTCAGCCTTTGGTCTCTTCAGTAAGACTATGACCAAAGGTGCTCGTGTAAAGGGCTGGAGAACTCTCCGCGATAGGGTCACTCCCCGAGATGGTCCTGGTCTTGGGATTCAGGACGTAAACGTCCATGTGTCAAGTTTCTCTAGTAGGATGGACATTTTAGGTGATGTTATTCTAGGGTAGGTCAACTTCATGGGTCACCCATGACCGTGGTGTGTCGACCTCAAACCTTGGAACATGTACCTCCTTCAAGATTCTGAAGTCCCAGATCAGCAAGTTAGAAGACATTTGATACTCCTTCTGTGTTGGGGTCAACATGTTGAAGAGATTATGGTTGTCTGATACAATCCTTCAGGCACCATAAACCTCAGGGTTGGCGACTATCTCAGCCCTTCGAGCAGCAGATGTGGCTTCCCTCTCACCGTCAACTCGATTGGCATCCATCTTCTACTGGCAAGATTTTAAGGATTTAGTGAAAAAAAGAAAGAGTTGGCATGAGAAATCAGGAGTCGATGAAACAAAATCAACATCTAGCACGAAAAATCATCGATGGGCACGGAAAATCCCGAGTTGGTGTGAAAACAAACGAATGATCGCGGGGAATTACGTGCAACCGAAGCATTTTTTGCGCAGGTGGAGGAATTGTTTTTTTCACGCATGAGAGCTCTCGGCTTATCATGTCAGAAAATCTGTATGGAATGAGGGACCCATGGAGCCTTTTATTGGTGCGATGAGCGGTTTTCGTGTTCACATTAAATGTGGAATGCGTGCTCCAGACCTATTTTTCACACTGCCCCGATTTTAAGAGCGTGACGACCCCGACGAGTCCTATTTCTCAATGTTTCCCTCAGAATCAGAACTCTACAGCCACTCGCCAATCCGATTCCAAGGTGGAGAATTTATAAATGCTGAAAAGCGCTCCAGGGCTGAGGAAGGTTCGAGCACGACATAGAGAAGCCATATTTGGAACCGGAAATCAATTCCAGTGGACCCAAAGTGAAGGTGTGAAAGAAATGGAAAGTCATTGGAAAAATATATTCCCCACTCGAAAAACTCCGGGATTCGCTAGTGTTTTCTGTGCTGAAGCGGAACTATTTCGCGCCCCTCTCTATGTGGTTGATCTCTATTCTGCTGGCATCGGGGTGAATTTTTTTTTCATTGAAGTGTTTTTCATGTGGACCCACAATCCCGAGTACCTATAAATAGAAGGACACCACATAGACTTTAGCACAATGAATTTGAACCATCGATCCCACACAAAAATCCTCTCTCTTGCGCACAAAGAAGAAGGATCTCAATTACAAAATATTTCGCGACAGGTCGCCCAGGGGCCCGCCTTTGTGCGTGACTACATGGGCTTGATCCTTGTACAAATCCCCTCGAACCCCTTCCCCCGCGTGCAATTCCTTCCGACTGTGTGCAATTAGGTTTTCGGCGTGCAATTCTTTTTGCGCACTGGACCGCTCTATTTTTCCCCCAGTGCTAAATTGCACGCCGACCCAGACTTTTTTGTGTGTTCAATCCCTTTCACACACCGACCCGTCCCCTTTTTTGTGCAATGACCCCTTTTGCGTGCAAGCCTCATGCCTTGTGCGACCGTGATGTCCTTCTTCCAGGCATCATTTTTGGGTGCCTCCCACACCCACAACACCTCTCCATATATTCATTTCCCACGCAACCTCCTAGGTCACATGAAATAACTTCAAATTCTCATGGATGATACTACCGATTGCGTTACTTTGTCTCATGCTTCTTCACATAGGCATACTGATGGCTATTTTTTATTCGCATATCCATGATAATGTGGACCCCCCAATGGTTCGCTCCACGACACCCCCCAGCTAGGGAATTGCTTGTCGTCTCTCTTCACCAAGGAGCAGAGGGTACCAGTTATGTATGTCCTAGGGGTGCAGAGCTAACCCACATCATCCGAGATACATGATAATAAACTAAAAATCACCATCATCCTTAGCACATGACATTAAACTATGACCTCACCCCGTGCCTCGCAGGTGGGGTGCCCCCACCTTGGAAATTCTGCACACCCACTAGTCTCCACGAGGATACGATCTTCCTCACAGGGGATGATACCCTCCATATCAGAGTGTCATTTGTCCACAGGTAGAGGGAAACCATTCTGGTGTATGCCCCCTAGCCTTCCTTACAGGATGTAGCATCTCTGCTCCTTCTCTCATCCTGGGTGCCAAATCCCTCTCCCGCTGGGCTTCATTGCCATCGGGCCTCCATCCTAGAGTAAGTTCTGACTTCTCAGGCTGCTAAACACACATAATCCCATGTTTCCCCTTTGGGCCCTAACTAAGTGTAATCCACAATCCACTTCCCACGGATGCACCTTTCGCAATGTGATCGTCGGGACTTTGTTGTCTCTTGTTTCCCACACCGAGCATGACTTTCATGGGATTATAGAAAGCACCAACAATGGAAAACTCCCTGGGCATCCTAGAGTGTAAGCCCCACACACCTGTATCCCGAACTATGTGGACTTTAATCCATGCCAAGAAAAGGTACATAGGAAGCCTATCAGAAGTTCAATCCCAACACCCAGTTGTTCCGACACCCCTTTGCGTCATTTCAACAGCCCATTTACTACCCGAACTATGTGGGCATTGATCCTTGCTAAGGCATGGTACGTAGGAAGCCTCCACGAGGTTCAAGCCCAACCCCAGTCTTTCCGACCATCTTCACGTCAGTTTACCAACTCCCTTGGCAGCCTAGAGTGTAACCCCCATCCCAATAGAACTAAGAGTACATTAATATTTGTCAAGGAAAAGTATATAGGATGCCTCCAAGATTTTCAAGGCCCACAACCATTGGTCCCATCTACACCATGTCGGTGCACCAAGACCCTTTCCATCCTGAACTATGAGGACATTGATCCTTACCAAGGCAAGGTACGTAGAAACCCTCCAAGAGGTTCGAGCCCACCATATACCTAGACCATAGGTCCTTATTCACATCGGTTCACCGACTCCTGCTTCATCTTGGGAAGCATAGAGTGTAATCCCCACACACTCGTATCCAAAACTATATGGACTTTGATCTTTTCCAAGGAAAGGTATGTAGGAATCCTCTCAGAGGTTCAAGCCCAACACCCTATTGTTCTGATACCCATTCATGTCAGTTCAATAGCCCCTTTACTACCTGAACTACGTGGTATTTGATCCTTTCTAAGGAAGGGTATGTAGTAAGCCTTCACAGGGTTCAATCCCAACACTTGGCGTTCCGACCATCATCATGTCAATTCACCAACTTCTTAGGTAGCCTAGAATGTAACCCCGTCCCATCCGAACAATGAGGACTTTGATCCTTGTCAAGGCAATGTATGTAGGAAGCCTCCATGAGGTTCAAACCCCACAAACAGTGGTATCGACTACCCCATGTCGATGCACTGAGCCCCTTTCCTTCCTGAACTATGATGACTTTGATCCTTTCCAGGGCACGTTAAGTAGGAATCCTCCCTCAGGTTCAAGCCCACTAAGAACCTGGACCCTAGGTCCTTATTCACGTCGGTTAATAGACTCTTGCTTTATCATGGGAATCCTTGTGTGTAAGCCCCACACCCAACCATCCGAACTTCAAGGACATTGATCAATTCCAAGGTAGGGTATGTAGGAATCCTCCACGAGGTTCAATGTGACAACCCGTCCTCGGGGCCCGTGCTGTGACTACCCCAAGCCCGCCATCCATAGGCCAGGGGCTGGCGACTAGCTCCAAAGGCATAAATCCCAATAACTGGGAATTCATTGCCATTATAAAAGTAAAAAAACACCACAGAGTACAAGAGGAAGTAATACACTAAGTACAAAAGAATGTGCTGAAAAGTAAGTGAGCCAGAATACAAACCCAAATAAAAGTACAACTACAAATGAATGAAAGTACAACAGAAAAGACAAACAGCTGGAAGAATAGAAGCAGCTCCTGGGTCTTCCACCTCGGATCCTACCTGAAGGGTAGGTACAGATTGCGCAGCTCCTGGATCATCCACCACGGATCCTACCTGAAGGGTAGGTACAGATAGCCACCACAAAGCTCTCGCCCGTCAACCTCCTCCTAGTACCGTCTCGTCGTGAAGTCCACCTCTGGATACTGACTCGTCATGAGGTCCACCTCCGGGTACCGTCCAGTCCTCGAAAACTCGGCCTCTATCAGCGTTGACCGTCATCTTCAACCAACACAACGAGGTGCGGGCATAGCCCGTGCATGGGTGAGTATATGATACTCAGTAGGGACCCCGAGACCCTCAAGGACTCTCTAAATCCAACAAGGATAACCACAAAGCAGAATCTCAATAGATAACCCTTAATTATGTATAAGCCCATACATATAAATAAGTTATCAAGTAACCCATCTCAATCATGAGGAAACACAAGGTTATGAAATCAACAGATAACCACTACCCAGGTATATGCCCATACATATACCTAAGTTATCAAGTGACCCATCTCAATCATGAGGAAACACAAGGTTATGAAATCAACGGATAACCACTACCTAGGTATATGCCCATATATATACTTATGTTATCAAGTGACCCATCTCAATCATGAGGTAACACAAAGGTTATAGACTCAGCTCAAACTAGAATTTTATTCATGATGTCGAAACCACGGCTGCTAGAGAACTCCTCATCTGTTGAGTACAGTGGGCATCCCACTACAACCAAGCGCGCCCCACTAACCTTGGACTGCTGAAGTACTCCACCTGTCGAGTACTGTGGGTCTATCGCTGCAACCAAGCACATCCCACCAGGGGTTTGCCGCTACAAGCAAGCGCACCCCCTCATAGACTACAGAGGTACTCCTTCTGTCGAGTACCACGGGTCTGCCGCTACAACCAAGCGCCTCTCCTCCATGGGTCTGCTGCAACAACCAAGCTCAACCCACTGGGATATCTGAATCACTCGAAGATGATCAATCATCCGTCGTCAAGTCTCAGCTAGCTTCTAGGTCTCTGCACTCTACTAGCTCATCACCAGGAGGGTCTGCTCCACGAGCTACTGGTTGATACTCCATGTATCACAAAGTCCCACGAAGAAGTATCTCAACGGACCCCCTCATCATAGGGGTCTCAAAGAAACAGATGGCGCGTCAATCGGATACCCGGTCTGTGAGTTATTAGTCTTTTCAACCTAGGGGCCCGGTTGGTTTCATGTACAAACCAACCTGACCGCATCTCAATTGTACCCCGAAATCTCAAACAGTATACTCATAGGGACCGTTTCTCAACATGATCACCAGCGCCACTGACGGTTCGTCAAACTGACGTCCGGTCTGGAAGTTATTAGCTTTTCTGTTCGAGGGGCCTGGTTGGATTTTGGGTTCAATCCAAACCGGCCTTACTCCATCTATGTCCAAACCTCAGGTGATGTATGAAAAAAGTTACTCCTCATCAAAATGAATCCAAGAAAGTCGACGACACGTCAATCGGACGTCCGGAGCTCATGTTATAAGCGTTTCCGCTCCGAGGGCCCGGTTGGTTTCGGGATCGAACCAACCCGGCCGTACCCAAATTCTCCAAAACCTTGAGTGTAATAAACCAAAACGAATTTCTGGATCCAAGGATGGCTACGCAACTGACGGTGTGTCGATCGGAGGTCTGTAGCGCATGATACAGGCAAAAGACCGGAAGTGGTCTGAAAATGGGGGGTCTGGGCCCGGTCCGACCCGACCCAACCCCCACCCCCCTCGGGTCGGCCCGAACCATGTGGACCCGTACCGGGTCCGGGTCCAGCCCATTAGGGCACGGCCCGGGCCGGTCCGGCCCGGTGTGGCCAGTCCGGTCCTAGGCGGCTCGGCGCTAGCCGAGCGGGGTTAGCTCGGCGTGGGCCGAGCGGCCACGCAAAGGGGGAGGCTGCCCCCTTGATTATCACTGCGGCCCCCATGTGGGGGCTGTTCATTGCTAGCGGACGCGGCCCAGCACCGCGTCCCCTCCTCGGTCTCGCGCGGCCGTGGGACCGGACGTCTGCCGCCGTGGCTTCAGCCGCGGTGGTCCCTCCTGGCGGCGCGCAGGGCGCTGCCGCCGCCGGCGCCGCTGTGCCGGCGACCCGCGCCGCCGGTGAATTCCGCGAGCCACCGGAGTTTCTCCGGTGGTCCGTTTTCGATTCTATCTCTGCCGGAATTCACCTCGGGTCTCATACTTTACTTCGGAATAATCAAACCACCACTGTGGCCCGTTCTGTCAATGCTCGTCGATCCGCCCTCAATTAATCAAACTACAGAGCCTTCGAAACGTCGCGCTTCTTCGCCCGTTCTTCATCATTTCTGTGCGGTACCGTTGCACCAAACCGCCTTTGATCGTGCTGAAAAAAGTACAACCAACAAAGGAGGAGGAGGGTCGGCCATGTTCGTGCGGTCCGACCTCCTTCTGTTATTACCATAACATGTATCCCAATAAGAAGACGATGAACGATAAAGGAGAAGCCATGGGAAAAAACAAATAACCCCTACGTTTTTCCCCGCAATCAAATATTTCTATCCCGCAAACATATTCTTTCGCGGATCAACTTATTATTGAGTTGATCCGCGTTCCTTGTTTTAAAAATATCATCTATGGGAAAAGATATCATTCTCAAATTTATTCCCTACCTTGCTAAGACGTCGCACGTCATCGAGCCGCGGAAAGATACAAGTGTCGCGATGATCGGACGTCGTGGAAGATGAGGGTTGTTGGCATTGCGGTGCATGGTGTCGCATCGTCGATCTCTAAGGAAGGAGTCTCTCACCGTCATCCTTCATCATAGGCTGGCATTCTTCGTTGGCGACGGTGTGTTCTTCGCGTTCTTCAAGGAGGAAGAATGTTCTTCGGAATTTAGAGCTTTCCTCTCCAAATCCTCTCACATAATGAACTAACCTCTCACGAAATAAGACTTAGCCTTATTTAATCAACACACAAGCCAATAATTCATTTGGAATTAAAAATGAATCCATGAATTAATTAATTGAGTAGGTTCAATTAATCAATTAGTGTATGTTTGCAATAGTTGAGAGAGGGGGTTTTCTTTTTGAGAGTTACAAATTAAGAGGGGAAAAGTTATGAATGTTAGGGGAAGGTGAGGGGTTGGGATCGTGTGGGCCCCACCCCACATTAATCCTCTCAAAGGTAGTTAACTACAAGTGGGTCCCACCCCCAACTCCCTTACTTAGGATTTAACCACATAAGAGAGGGGAAGGGTGTTGTGACTCATCACTTAACCACTTAGCAAGAAATAAAAATAAAATTTTAAAACAATTATATTTTTATTCCCCGCATTATTTAAAAAAAAACTCCTCCTGAGTAAATTAAACTCTAGGAATGGTCTTCTTAGGCAATTTTCGGCACTGCGAGTTCATCGGTTCCCTCATATTTCAATTCCGAGCACCGGTTCAAAAGATAGAAAAACCCGCTCGTTCGTTCACTGGACGTACCCGAGCCTATCTTCGGAAATTGATTCCGGGCACACCGGGCCTCAAAATCAGGCACCGTCAGAAACTGCGTTCTTGTAAAATCCCATACATAATTAAAAAAAATTGCCTTGATTTTTACGGGTCTTTACATTACTCCCACATCAGGGCTTTACGTCCTCGTAAAGATTTAATACAAAATAGGGATACAAAATGGGTACTGAGCACGCATCTGAGTCTTCCACTCCCATGTCCTCACTTAGAGGTTCACGTGCTGCCAACGAAAGCGCACAAGAGGAATCGAACGTCCTCATAGGACCCACTCATGTCTATCCGCAACCTCTACTGGAACCCCACAAAAGTCACCCCATCTCCAAAGCCCAACCCCCCCAAATTGCTGACATGCGTCGGGTCGTGCACGTATCTCCTCAGCTGAGATACGTGGAAGACGTCGTGAACCCGTTGCAACTGAGGTGGTAGAGATAGGCGATAAGCCACCTCGCCTATCCTACTGAGAACCTGGAATGGTCTGATGAAGTGTGAAGAAAACTTGCCGCCCCGACCAAATCTCTGTAAACCATGTCGAGGTGAGACACGTAGGAAAACGTGGTCACCATCCTCAAACTCTAGTGGTCTTCACCTCCTATCCGCACAAGAATTTTGTCGGCACGAAGCTATTCTCATCCGCTCTTGGATGACCTGGACCATCTCTGGTCCTACAAGAGCTACAAATATTTCATCTTTTTCGATAATAGAAATCCAGTCTCACCCCAGGATGAACCATGTTCTTTGCCTAATACAGTCAATCCTGACATGGATGATACAAATACATACCAAGGATGATGTCGTAAGGCCTCGACCCTACTACCAAGAGATCCAATCGTTACTCTCACCTCCAAGGGTTGATTCACACTATCGGCATCAGTGTGTGGTCACTAGGTCTCCTCCAGTAGGTATCTCAGAAGTGAGGGTAATGTCAACGGTTTTTAAACCAGAACCTCTTAGTAACAACAAAAAGTGAGGACATGAAAGTAAATGCCACTAAGAAAGGTGTCTTTTATTGCTGAAGCTCAAAGTAAAAAGACACAAAGCATCTATAAACAAAACATCCACAAAGCTAGAATCAAAATGAACAAATGTCTCCATGTATGGAGCTAGTACTGCTCCTGTCCACATGCTTCCAGAGCTCTACTACCTTGTCCACTGCTCTACTGTTTCTCAAGCACCCACCGCTGCTTCTGTCTCGGTGGCTCCTCCAACGCCTACGAATCAACTGTGCTGGGATTCGGACAGTCACGTGACAGGTGACCCTTCCTGCCACATTCATAACACTTCATGGTCCTCGTACGGCTGCCTCTGGTCTTCTTGGACCTCCGTATCTTCTGTATACTTCCCACAGATGACTCGGCTACTGAGGGGAAATCTTGTGGCAAAGGCAGCAGCTCCTGAACACGCTCGGGGTGCAGAGCTACTGGTACAACCTCCACCCTGAAAAAGGTCTCGAATTTTCCCCATGTGAAGGTCATATCATCGCAAAACTGGAAAAAAGTGGCTCCACCATCTCTCAGCTGCTGGCTGAAGGAGGCTGGCAGCAAAGATCACCATGAAGTTTGTCGGCGTCCCCACTAGCCTGAAGGCTCTCACCACAGCCTCCAGCCAATCCTCAGCCGCCTGCGGGTTCGTCTCTCCTCAGAACCTGGGTGGCATCTGGTGCTGGAACACGTGAAGTACGCTCAAGCGGCATTCATCACCTAGTGCTGGAGCAGGTGGCATCAGTGGCCCAACGTATGGTAGTACTGCTGGTGCCTCAACTTCAAGAGGGCCACGTACCGAAGCCTCTTCACTCGGTAGGCTGTCAGTACGTACATCTCTCGGGGCATTAGTTGATCATCCGTGGAAAGGAATCCTGAGAGAAACAATGTGAAACAGACATATGATTATACCTGGTGAGATGACCTGGTTTGAGCTGATTTTTTTAAAAAAACTTCTTGAAACACACACGCAATAAGCGTTTTCATGTATAAAGTCGGAAATCAGTTGTCAGGGTCCTGGTGTATGGATACGTCGGCTGCCCACACCAACACTGGACTCCCTGAACTAAAAACCACACTCGGTACTCATAACACTATCGCCTCACAGAAAAAGAATATCAGAGTTATAAGTTCTGTGGTATAACCGACTCCTCTGATACCAATTTTTCATGACCCATCCCCGAGGCTTATGTCGTGACTACCCCAAGCCCGCCTTCCATAGGCCAGGGGATGGAGACTAGAACCAAAGGAATAAATCAAGATAAATGGGAAGGAATTGCCTTTATAAAAGTAAACAAAACACCACAGAGTACAAGAGGAAGTAATACACTCAGTACAAAAGAATGTGCAGAAAAGTAAGTGAGCCAGAATACAAACCCAACTGAAAGTACAACTACAACTGAATGAAAGTACAATAGAAAAGACAAACAGCTAGAAGAATAGAAGCAGCTCCTGGGTCGTCCACATCGGATCCTACCTAAAGGGTAGTTATAGATAGCGCAACTCTTGGATCATCCACCACGGATCCTACCTGAAGGGTAGGTACAGATAGTCTCCACAACGCTCTCACCTATCAACCTCCTCCGAGTACCGTCTCATCGTGAAGTCCACCTACGAATACTGACTCGTCGTGAGATCCACCTCCGAGTACCATACAGTCCTCGAACACTCGGCCTCTGCTAGCGCATCCCGTTGTCTGCTACCAACATAATGAGGTGTGGGCATAGCCCATGTAGGGGTGAGTATACGATACTTAGTAGGGACCCTGAGACCCTCAAGGTCTCTCTAAATCCAACAAGGATAACCATAAAGCAGAATCTCAATAGATAACCATTACTTAGGTATAAGCCCATACTTATACCTATGTTATCAAGTAACCCATCTCAATCATGAGGAAACACAAGGTTATGAAATCAACAGATAACCACTACGCCGGTATATGCCCATACATATACCTAAGTTATCAAGTGACCCATCTCAATCATGAGGAAACACAAGGTTATGAAATCAATAGATAACCACTACCCCTGTATATACCCATACATATACATATGTTATCAAGTGACCCATCTCAATCATGAGGTTACACAATGGTCATAGACTCAGCTCAAACCAGAATTTTATTCACGATGTCGAAACCACAGCTGCTGGAGAAATCCTCCTCTGTCGAGTAAAGTGGGCCTGCCGCTACAACCAAGTGTTCCCCAAGAACCATGAACTGCTGATGTACTCCACCTATTGAGTACTGTGGGACTGCCGCTGCAACCAAGCGCATCCCACCAGGGGTCTGCCGCTACAACCAAGTGCACCCCCTCACAGCCTACAGAGGTAATCCTTCTGTTGAGTACCGCGGGTCTGCTACTACAACCAAGCGCACCTCCTCTGTGGGTCTGTTGCTACAACCAATCTCACCCCACTGGGCTATCTGAATCACTCCGAGACGGTCGATCAGCAATCGTCAAGTCTCATCCATCTACTACGTCTCTGCACTCTACTAGCTCGTCACTGGGAGGGTCCGCTCCACGAGCTATTGGTCGATACTCCGTGTATCACAAATCCCCACGAAGAAGTATCTCAAAGGATCACCTCATCATAGGGGTATCAAAGAAACAGACGATGCGTCAATCGGATGCCCGGTCTGTGAGTAATTAGCCTTTTCGTCCGAGGAGCCCGGTTGGTTTCGTGTACGAACCAACCCGACCGAATCTCAACTGTACCCCGAACACTCAAAGGGTATACTCATATGGACCGTTTCTCAACGTGATCACCAACACCGCTGACGGTTCGTCAAACGTACGTCTGGTCTGGAAGTTATCAGCTTTCTGTTCCAGGGGCCCGGTTGGATTTTGGGTTTAATACAACCCGTCCTTACTCCATATACGTCCAAACCTCAGGTGAAGTATTCAAAAAGTTCCATCTCATCAATAGAAATCCAACAAAGTCGACGACACGTCAATTGGATGTCCGAAGCTCATGTTATAAGCATTTTCGCACCGAGGGCCCGGTTGGTTTTGGGTTCAAACCAACCTGACCATACCCAAAGTTCTTCGAAACCTTGACTGTAATATACTGAAACAACCACCTCGATCCAAGGATCTCTATGCAACTGACGGTGCATCGATCGAAGGTCAGTAACCCAAGATACGGGCAAAAGACCGGAAGTGGTCTGAAAATGGGGGGTCTAGGCCCGGTCTGACCCAGCCCCCCCCCCCCCCGGGTCGGCCCGAACTGGGTTGACCCTAACCGCGTCCGGGTCTGGCCCATTAGGGCATGGCCCAGCCTAGCCGGGGCTGCCCGGCCCGGCCTGGGCGGCCCGGCCTGGTGCGGCCTGTGCCGCTCGGGGCGGCTCGGCGCTGGCCGAGCGGCCGCGCAAAGGGGGCGGCTTCCCCCTTGATTATCATCACGGCCCCCATGTGGTGGCCGTTCCTTGCCAGTGGACGTGGCCCAGCGCCGCGTCCTCTCCTCGGTCCCGTGTGGCCGCGAGACCAGACTCCTGCCTCCGCGGCTTCAGTCGCGGCGGTCCCTCCTACTGGCGCGCCGGGTGCCGGCAGCCGCCTCTGGCTGCCGACACCGCCGCACTGGCGACCCGCGCCGCCGGTGAATTCCGCGGGCCATTGGAGTTGCTCCGATGGTCCGTTTTTGATTCTGTCTGCACCATCATTCACCTCAGGTCTCTCACATTACTATGGAATCATCAAACCACCTCTGCGGCCCGTTTCGTCAATTCCTGTCGATCCGCCGTCAATTAATCACACCGAGGAGCCTTCGAAACGCCGCAACGGCGCGGCGCGGCGGCGCCTGGCTTCTTCGCCCATTCTTCATCGTTTCCATGCAGTACCATTGCACCACGCCGCCTTTTCTCATGCCGCAATAAGTACAACCAACAAAGGTGGAGGAGGGTCGGCCGTGTTCATGCGGTCCGACCTCCTCCCGTTATTACAATAATAGGAGGCCCAATAAGAAGATGATGAAATAAAAAGGAAAATCCACAGGAAAAAACAAATAACCCCTATGTTTTTTCCCAAAATCAAATATTCCCAACCCGCAAACATATTCTTTCGCAGATCAACTTATTATTGTGTTGATCTGAATTTCTTGTTTTAAAAGGAAACATCCATGGGAAAAGATACCATTCTCAAATTTATTCCCTACCTTGCAAAGATGTCGCACGTTGTCGAGCCGCAGAAAGAGACAAGCGTCGCGATGATCAGACATCGCGGAAGATGAGGGTCATTGGAATCCCGGTACACGGCTTCGCATCGTCGATCTACGAGGAAGGCATCTCTCACCGTCATCCTTCGTCGGAGGTCGGCATTCTTCGTCGACGACGATGCGTTCTTCGCGTATTCCAAGGAGGAAAAACATTCTTCGGAATTTAGAGCTTTCCTCTCCAAATCCTCCTGCACAACGAACTAACCTATCATGAAATATGACTTAGTCTTATTTAATCAACATAGAAGTCAATAATTCATTTAAAATTCAAAATGAATCCAAGAATTAATTAATTGAGTAGGTTCAATAAATCAATTACTGTATGTTGGCAAGAGTTAAGAGATGGGGTTTTCTTTTTGAGGGTTACAAATTAAGAGGGGAAAAGTTATGAACGTTAGGGGAAGGTGAGGGGTTGGGCTCATGTGGGCCCCACCCCACATTAATCCTCTCAAAGGTAGTTAAATACAAGTGGGTTCCCCCCAACTACCTTACTTAGGATATAACCACATAAGAGAGGGGAAGGGTGTTGTGACTCATCACTTAACCACTTAGAAAGAAATAAAAATAAAATTGTAAAACAATTATATTTTTATTCCTCTCCCTTTTTTTAAGCAACTCCTCCCAAGTAAACGCAACTCTAGGAAGGGTAATCTTAAGCAATTAATGGTGCTATGAGTTCATCGGTGCCCTTTGATTTCAATTCCGAGAATCGGTTCAAAATTTAGAAAAACCCGCTTGTTCGTTCACTGAACGTACCCGAGCCTAACTTCGGAAATTGATTCCGGGCACACCGGGCCTCGGAATCAGGAGCCGTCAGAAAATGCGTTCCTGTAAAATCACATAGAAAATTAAGAGAAAATTTTCCTTGAAATTTATGTGTCTTTAAATTCAAGCCCAAAAACCATTGGACCCCAGGTCCTCTTTCACATTGGTTCACCCCTGTCCCACATGATGCTAAACTATGGACCTCCCGTCAGTGGCAATCCATTTTCACTTCCATTAGTGGTAATCCATTGTCACCCCATTCAGTTGTAAGCCATTGTCATTAAATTTAGTGGTAAGCCTTTGTGACCCCATCCAACGGTAAGCCGTTGTGTCCCAATCCAGGGGTAATCCGTTGAAACCTTCAATCGACGGAAAGTCGTCATAAGAAGAAATATGTGGACTTTGATTCCCTACCATGGGGATACGTAGGAAGCCTATTAGAGACTCAATCTCAACATCACCATCTTCCTCAAGATGACCCCATCTCATTCTCCATCCACCTAATGGAACCTTCCATCATCCATCCTGATTCTTACCTGGGCTACCACATCCCGGTGGAATCATTCCACCCCTTTCCAATTCCTTCTAACATCAATCGAGAATCCAGCCACATGTTGGCCCCAACATTGGTATTCCCTCCAGGGGGTTCCTCGATCTAATCCACTCTATCCAGTGTTCTGATCAGTCTGATCGGTTCCAATGGACCTTAAAATTGCTCAATACCACGTGTTAAACATGGGAAGATAAGGAAAACCTTAGATACATGCCCATGGAATATCAATCCCCACATCTGATATGGGATGCCTCGTGTTTTTGCGCCCTCGAGAAGACCTATAATAAGGGACAGAAGACAGACACGCCAATCCCCAGTGCCCAGACATGCCAGTGATGCCCAATGTGAATACTCCCCTCATCGAAGGTTGCTGCCCTGACCGAACCCCTTGGAATATCCCAAGAGAAGCAGTGTAATTAACTGGTGTCCATGAAGATATGGCTCTAGTATGAGTTTCATGAACAAATTCATAAAACTATAATGGAGACCCGGACTAGGTGACGAGATTCGAGGAGGAATCCATGGAAGGAAGAACCAACATCCCATCATCCCATTTTGATCAAGGAGAAAATGTCCCTGAATAAGTGACGGATGCTGCCAACCTTTGGAAAGTGGAAATGTGGGGCAAAAAATCCACTTCTCTCATACTCAAGCAGGCGTAGGCACACGCCTCGAAGAAAGCGTCGAAAAAATATAATATACGGTGAAATGGAACAAAGTCTATTACTCTTTTGTGAACGTGGTAAATTGAAGGCGATATGCCCTAAAATCCATGAATTTGTATATATATTTATATGTAATATATATGTTATATCATTTTCATTAAAATTTTAATATTAATGCGTTATGGTTATATTATTTATAAATCATATGATAATATTTATCATTTGACCAGGTCAATAATCCATAAAAATTCCATTTGAAATAGTGCACTGCATTGATGATATATTTGGGAGAAAATGAATATGATGCATGTATCAACAATGTTATTTATCCATGGGTTTTAATGCATAAATAAATTAGATAGTTCTTGGGCTTCTTTTATTCTTATAAATAATATATACATTTAATGGATGTTTGTGTGTGAGTGTCTTAGGCTTGGTCGAACCTTTCTGTACCCAAAAGCTTTCTTCATAACCCTCCATTGTACTATAAGACACTAGAACATCATGGAATTTTTTGGATCCCATTTTAATTCAACATGACATACATCATACCATTAATACCTATGAATTTGGGATTCTTATGTTTTAAAAATTATAGATATATCTTAGTCTCATTTTATAAAGGATATCAATATTTGTTGCAGTGGATCTTCTGTGTAAGATATTATAGATTTACGTCATGTTATTCATTTAATTTTTTTATTTGTTTGATATTTTATTTCACAGATATCCTTGAACAAGGATGTTTCATCTCTTATGATTCATTAAGTAAATGTTGTTTAATCTCCAGAAAAACCCTTTATATGTCTCCACTCTATATACAATGGATTCCACATCTCCTTATTGAACCATAATATCATTCTATTTGATATAAATGTTCACATTATAACTTGAAATCCAATTAATAACAAGGAATAAATAAAAATCAATCATAGGTATATTAACCCTTTTTGAAAATTGGATATATCTATGTATCACAATGGGGAATGACTAACATATCCTTTATGCAATATTATTTCCACTAGGGGTCTTGACTGACAACTCCCATCATAGGGAGGTAGGGAATGATTTAGTTTTATTTGAAAATTAAGAAGATATAAAAGGTTGTGAAGATCCATAATAAAATAAATAATTATCTTAATTTGAGTTTATGATAAATATAACTTCCCCCATATCTTTATGGGTTTCAAAATAAGTTAGAGTAATCACATAAGCATGTACTTATTTAATATTTCCCTATTTATGTTGATTCCTTTGGTTCTTAGGGAATTGGTTTGTATAATTAAACATATTACTACAGCTGATGATTTGGATAGTAGATCTTTCTTTCTTCAACTTAAATTCATTAGTCATATGTCACTTATCTTCACACTTGTAACAAACTCAAATTCCATTTACATATTTGACAAGATGTTTCATTCCATATTAATTGCATTTTGGAAATCACATCTTCCCTTTATTCTTCTTTAAACCATTTATTGTTCCATGGTGTTCAACTGAAATCTCATTTTTTTGACTCCCCTAAAAAATATAATATTTATACAATAATTTATCTATCTAGGTGAAAAAATATTTTATCAACTCATGATGAATATTTTTTCAAAACTGGTTCCCTTTAGAAACATCACTTCATCTCATCAAATAAATGGTAAATATTGATTTATAGATTATATATATATTGTCGGTTCCATGATGTTCTAATATATTTTAGGTAGAATCATATTCAACCACACCTACCTATTCCTTATACATTAGGTTGAGGAACATTCTCTCTATTTTATCATGTTTTAATGATGAAAATTTTTCTTTATGAAAATCACTTTAATAGTTCCCTATTACACAATTTATAATTCATCGGTTTCTTTAGTATTCTAGATCAATAGAAATTATTGATAAAAATCTCCATTTCAACAATATAGCTCCAGAATAATATTTTTACATCATTTACTTTCCAAATCCATGAACTAATTTTAAAGGGACATGGTCCATTTCCCATTTAAGAATTCAATAGTATATCCATTAATGGATAGATACTTTGATTTCATAAATCCTGAAAACATAGGTGTATCATACTATGGAATAATAGGTATCTCAATACAGTATAGGTAATTTATCATAACAATGGTAATTTTTCCGAATATGGAAAATATCTGTTCATTTCCACTAATTGTTGTACTAAAATTCTTCTAACAGATACCCCTATATTGACAATGACTGTTGGCATGATTTCACTTTATTTTACACGGTGACATATCTAAGAAATGTAACTCATATAATTAACTTATAAAATTGTGATTATTTATACATGGAATAAAAATATATATAAAGATAAAATTTCTCAGATATTTTATGGATTATCATAATTCATGTTCTAGTAATGTCCTTTCGATATTTAGTTCCCATGGGTCCAACTAAATTTTATTTGATACCAAATACAATTTCCCAAAATATAATAACCCTAATTTGGTGTCTATATTATTACATTGGTACAATATTTAACGGATCATGCAACAAATTATCATTCAATTTAGAAGTATTGTAAAACTAGATACACACATGACTTTCATATTACATTGGAAATTATAAACATAACATGAACTTTTTTATTTCATAATTGAAAATCATTAAAAAATTCCATCATTATGTCCTAAAGAAAGGGAAATATAATAAAGGATTAACTTAGATTCATAGTAAGGGATTTCGTATAATAGAATCAATCATAAGTTCATTAGGAATCAACAATATGGAAAAGTGAATAATTACTTAAAATGTTGTTTAATGAAAAAATTGGGATTCAAAATATATATATGGAAAATAAAAAAATAACATGGATAATAAGATCTAAAATATTAATAATGGAAATGAATATTGTCAAACCTCATGATCTTACCATCGTGGCCGCATGTTAATACTTCATGGACCATTTTGTCAAGGAATTATGTTATGACAGTTTAACAAATGGGTAGGTATACACCAAATACACAAATAATTGTCAAAGAAAGTTTCTTTTGATACCTTATCGATGCATAGACGGTCTATCTATAACTAGGCCCTACGTGTCTATTGTTTTTTATTCATTCCTCATATATTGAATGATAATTGCAGTTTATTACCAAAATTATTTATAAATAAGTAATTATCTTTATAGAATCAAGAATATAGAATATTCCCTTCTTGATGAAATATCTTTATTAATTAGTTCCCTAGAAACTCATTCTATATATAGTAATGGTATATTATTAAAAAATCTTAAACTATTAGATATTATACCATATAAAACATGTTACTTTAAATATTGATATTAAGGAGGATATTATATCCTAGGGATACTTATCATGAGAATGTCCGTGAACACATAACCATAAATTAGCATTTAATGAAAGAAAATAAACCAATTAAAAAAATGAATGATTTTCTAACTCATGCTATTCATAAATAGAAAATAAAATTGAACCAAAAATTTTTAAATGAATTTATTTTACATTTATTGAGAATCATGTTATAAATCAATTTCATGATTTTTTAATGTCCTTTTAAAAATAATATATTTTTCTTTTCAATGAAAAATTCATTAAAAAGTATTTTCAATGAAGAAAAAAATATATTAAAGTTTGTTAAATAGAGAATACTTGGTTCCATGGTGGGAAAATCTTTTCACAATGTATATGTTAAAAATAACATTCCTCTTATACATTTTAAAAAAGTAAAAAATTACTTGTTTAAAAACTTTTAAAAAATACCTTTTAAAAATATATAGGGAATGTAAAAGGTAGTATATAATTACTTTAATAATAATTTAAAAGTAGATAATAAAATCAATAAAACATTTTTTATGAATATGGACATAGAATTGAATGTCTCTCGATAGAAAAAAGAGAACAAACATCTATTTTTTTAAATATTCTTTCAGTCATGGAGTAAAAAAGAGAGGAAATGTTTGAAAAAAGTTATGTAAACGACATAAAAAACCAAAAAAGAAATAATAAAATATTAATTTTAATAAATGAGGTGAATATAATTCCTTAAATATAAATATAAACATAAACATTCATGAATTAGTATGATATTATAAAATAAGCATTTATAAGATTAATAAATTTTGAATCAGAGCCCATTAAAAAAGAGAACATGAATTGAAATGTAAAATACCATGAATAGGGAGAAATTCATTATATAATTTTTTAATGGGGTACTATAGAACACAATTTAGAAAAATAAGTTCTTAATATACCATAAGTCTTTTTGATGTTGAATTATGATGAAAAAACGCTTACCTTGGATTTCTTCTTCATCAAACACTTTTTAGGCTCCTGGATAATCAATTTAAATGTATAAAATAAATAATTAAGATAATTATTCGTTAATTTTATATATTTTTTATTTACTTTTTTTGGTAAAAATTCATTCAAGGCATCCTATCAGTATTTTTTAGGTGTGGTTGGGTTTGTTGACGAAGCCAGATGACCGAAAATGAGAATGGTTAGTGTTTTCTAAAGACATGGTTTTAAGGTGGTGTAGTTTCCTAGTATTTTTAAAATTTTGGGGCCTCAAATCGGTAATTTGTGTGAATAATGAAGAATGAAATTAGAAAAGGAAGAGGAATGAGGAGCTTGAGATATAGATTGAGTACCATGTCTGGGAAGGGATCGCGACCACGTACCTGGCAATGGGAACAATACGTGGATGTAGTTCACGAAACCAAAATTGGTTCAAAGTGAATGGGGTTCTGGTAGTCAAATGGTTCGGAATCAGCATAGGAGGTCAACCCCATAGGAGAATAGGTGGTATGCAGAGTGTATAGGAAAATGGTTCGTAGATGGGTTGTGGTTCACAGTGGATGAAGAATAGTTAGTCGGTGGAGGCTGGTTTGAAGATTTGGTAAATCTAAATTCATAAGATTAAGAAGATATCGTTACCTATATAATAATTTCTAATCCCACCGATTACTGTGGAGATGGAACATTATTAGAAAGCATATTTTTTCCCGAAATTCTGCAAAGACCGATGGTAGTTCATGAAGGGAGGATCTCAAAGGCTAAGTGGTTCGCACGGAAGAAATTACACTGAAGGTGTTTGTAGAATTTATTAACCCACAAACTAAGTCTGGTATGCAGAAGGTGTTGTCTCAGTACATAGAGGATGAATCTCCAGTAATTAATAGGGTGAGTTCTTTAAGTAGTGCGTGGAGGGGGAACTTCGATACGTAGAAGAAAAGGCAACATACGATCATAGAATAGTCAGCGGACAAGAGGGTTTTCGTAGAGGTGGTTCGCAAAGTCAGTACGCAGTATTTGTACATGATAATGAAGGCGGACGCAGTCCACAGATAGAGGAGGTTCGCAGAAGAGGAAGTCCATAGATAGAAGAGGTTCACTGAAGAGGTAGTAGTATGCAAAAAAGGTGGTTCGTGTACCAAACCCGGTACTCAGTATGCAGAAGAGACAAAGTGGTTTGTGATTTCAACAGGAAGCTTGTGAAAGCTTCAATTTAGTTTGTGAAAGTATTTTCCAGTACCTAATAGTACTCAGGAAGGTGGAATTCATCTGCGAATGAAAATGGAACTTCCACAGAGCATCTACCTATAGTTTTAGATGTATGAATTCATGCAAATGAAGGGACCTACATGTCCATAAACTGTGTTTGACCTACAAGTTGATAAAATGGGAGTGGATTCCCTTCTAAGAGAAGTGAGTGAAGGAAGAGGAAGATGGTGACCCTTTCCACTAACAGTGATCCAGATAAAGAGGCATAGGAAGTGACCCTTGGGAATGTAGTGAGTAGACCCTAAAAATTATAAGGGCACTGATCTTGGGAATAAAAGATCTAGCCCGAACACTGTACTCATTATTGGAAGTGAGCCTTAGTGAATTTGTTACATCAAAAATTTGTCATTGTATACTCCTTGGATGTAGCTCAGTGAGGGTGAACCAAGTAAAAATAGTTATATCCTATGCATGATTTAATATCTGTTCATATATTTCTATTGGAGGAAGAGAGAATTGAGTTTTTTCTAACAAAAAAAACAAGATCTGAATGGGAGAAAGTTTTAATATACCATACCTAGATTCACCCCCCCTATCAGGGTATTTGACCTAGTGGATATAACAATTTGTATCATAGGGAAAGGTAGAAATTCAGTGTTTCTCTCTTAGAAGAACAAATAGTGGTGTTCAATCATAAAGGAATTCCAATTTTTTATGGAATTAATTTTCAACTATGGAAGAATCGAATGCATCACTACTTCTGATCAGTTGGGATGGATAATCTTTACAGGAGCAATGTGTGGAATATCATCTGACATTAATAGTGGTTCTTTCTCAAAATATGAAAGAAGAGAATTGGATACTGATGCTAAAGTGATCACTGCTTTAGGGGGATCCCTATAAAATGAAATATATAAGAAGGTGATGTCCTGTAAAACATCACATGTAATGTGGAAAAAACTGTTGAACATTTATGTGGGTGAAAAAAAAGTTCAAGAAGCAAAGATGCAAGTTCTATGGAACAAGTATGAGGTTCTCAGAATCAATCCCAATGAGACTGTTGATGCATTATTTTACAGGATAAATATTAAATAATTGAAAACGAGGTTTTATTGACAGGTGAAACTGGGATGCCCACACCTCATCCATGACGGTGATGACCATTGTGCAGGTCCTTCTCCCCCGGTGGGGGAGGGTCCATCGACGTCTAGATAGGGTGTGGGCTCCTCTTTCTCCCCCTTTTCTAACCCTAACCTTCTTCCCCCTTTTACTCATGTATTGTTGTGTCCAAAAGTTCCATATTTGTTAGAATGGTTCTATAATATACCTTTCTCATTTGTAGAGTTTAATGAAGCCTCTGTTCTATTGAATCTCACTATGATTGCTCAGTTCAAGTATCGACGCCCCTCAGTTGATTCTTTTGATAGACATTTATTCATGATGTGGGACTTATAGGATCGAGTGATCGTGGGTTTGATTGACAATAGGCATATTATAATTCATTTTGTGTTGGAGGATGATTTAATTTAATCCGATTCCAACATTTCATGTATCTTAAATGGATCTCGGTTCTACATATTTTGATGGAAATACGACTTCTATATGCAGTTTGCTTCCCCTATAGTGGTGAATTGGGTGAGTTTACCTAATCTCCCTCTATAATTTCCAAATCCCTTGGTTATTAAGATTCTAGGTAATATAGTTGGTATATACTTGTGCTTAGATAGTGGCACTAAGCCTTTATTCTATATAATTAGCTTTCATGTATGTGTGGAAGTTGATGTGTCTAGAGTACCTTTCGATTATGTTTGGATCACAGTGGGTGAAGAGTTTCAGTGAAAACAACATGTGGTTTATGAATCATATTTTGAGTTTTGTTCAGTTTTTAAACGCTTGGGCCATTCGATGGAAACCTGTTATAGGGTGGAAAAAAATATTCTAAGAAGATGTGTGTGATTGAGGATAATGAATCAAAGGATAGAGATGATTCAGAAATGTCTGGTCAGATGGAAGAGGGTGAGGTCTCTGAGTTGAAATTTTCAACTGATGTGAAGGGTGGATCACTGGATTTGAATGTGTTGGTGTCTGCAGTTTTAAGTAGCTTGAGGAATAATATTTGTAAACCTCGCCATATTATGCCTTCTACATTGGGACGAGAGGGTTATGCTGTTGAGGAAAAGGACTTTGGCAGTGGTCTCAACCTGGTGGATGCACAAATAGTGGATGGTGGAGGATCCAAGATACTAGAGGCTGTGTTTTATGCCAAGGAAGTGCACATAGGTACTATTACTAGTGTCAATGGTTATAGAAATTCTTCTAACTTCATCCGGATGATAAAGGAGATGGTTCAACCCCAGCCTCTTGTGCATTATTTGCGAGTGCATATGAGCTCTGATAAGTCGATATCTACTGGTGCATCAGATTATCCTATTGAGGGTCCCCGGGGCATCAGCGAAATTTTTTCAAATGTGGAACCGAAGAAGATAGATGAGGGTGGCCCGAAGACTCCCTCAGATGTCTCATTTTCAACAGGTGGTAAATTTACAGAACAAGTTAAAGGGAGTGGGGTAGTAGTACAGAAGAGTTCTAGGGAAATGGAAGGTATTGCGATGGGTAACCATTTTGATCTCTTTCCATATGATGATCCACTCTAGAATTCTAATAAAGACATGGTTAGAACCTCGGAAGAGGAGAAGGTTCTTGAGAATGGGTCTAGTGATGAATGTTCTAGCCACATTGCTGGGGATACAGAAGATGAGGTTCAGGGTAGAAGGTATCCATGTATGAGGAGGAGTAATACCAGGAGGGGAAACTAGAAAGATAAAATAGATTACTCATATATACCTTTACCAATTTAGACCAGAGCAGCGAGGAAGTCGAATTTTAAATAGAAGGAATATGACCCCCACCACTCCAAGGTGGTCTATTAGTAGCAGAAGATTCCCAAAAATCCATTGGACTTTCTTATGAGTTCGGAAGAGGATATTTTGGAAACGGATCTAAAAATTAATGATCCTGATGAAGAGGCCGAAAGAATGATGAGAAGGGTTCTAAAGGTGTCATCCAATAAAGAGTAGGGAACCCGAATAGATATGAAGGACCTTATCCCTGTAAGAGGGTTCAACAATGAAAAGATCAACTTATAGGAGTACATCCAGACCTGGGACAATATGGAATTAAGGTTTGAAGGTCTTTTGATGATGGATCCAGACACTCTGGTAGACAACATCTCATGAAAACTATTTAGAGAGATTTTATCTGGTAGGCTACAATTTCACTTCAATGGTTTAGTAATATCCTTTGGTACATGAATTTTTTTTCCCACGTTTTTCCATAAATGTGTTTGATAATAAAAAATTAAAATTGAGCGAGTGATAGGATATATATTATTTTAGAAGATATACGGAGTCTTGGAGAAGTCATTGAAGATATACAGATTGTGAAACTTATATTGAGGAAAATTTCACCGCAGTTCATTCCAAAAGTTTTAGTGTTGAAATACAAAGATCTGAAAGATATGACACTAGATAACCTGCATAGTACCCTTGTAGCATATGAAATGAGAAATGATGACAATGATGTAGTGGAAAAGGGTATGTCAAAAGAAGTAGAATTCCTGGCCATGAAGAATCTCTCCATTGAAGATATTTTAGAGGAAGATAATATGGATAATGTCATGTCATTTCTATCCTCTAGTCTGCAAAGAGGAGAAGGAAAGTTCAATGGTAAACGTCCATTTGCATGCTTACGATGTGGAAAGATTTTTAATTTTGTATCAAATTGTCGTAAGAAATTTTATGATGAAAATGATGAAACTGATGAAATTCTCCATAAGAATTATTCATCAAATGAGAAAGGGAGGAGAAGTACTAGAGGAAAGTTATTCAAAAAAAATAATCGGCTTTAAATAGAGGATAAAAGTTCAAAATAATATGATGCAGAAGAGATAGAGGACTGCCTAGATCATAAAGTATATGATTTGGTGGAAATTTATAGAAATTATTTAATGAGAGAAGAAAGAGACAATTAAGAAGGAGAAATTGAAGGAAGAGTTTCTCTTCAGAATGAATTAGAAGCTGCTCTTTAAGACATAGATATTTTGAAATCCAAAATGAAGAAATCTAAAAATGTTGTTCATGATGCCAAACTCTTTATGAAACAGTAGGAAGAAGATAATTCTGAGATGAATGAATAAATTAAAAGGGCGGTTGAGTACAAAGTCAAAATTGAAGAACATTAAATTGAAATTAATAGTTTGACTGAAACAAGAAAAGATGAAATCAAATGTATTGATCATGTAGAAGAAGAGGTCTCAGTCTGTGATATAGAATTGAAGATTAGAAGAAACTGCTAACTCTCATTTCAAAATCAGGAAAAAAGATCATACATGAAACAAATAAGATGGTGTTTGAGGGGAATTGTCCATCAGAACAAAAGAGGATTGATCTAAAACAGGAAGAAGTTTTGGTTCAAGTTAGACCACAAGCACCCACTCCAAGATTGAAGACTGATTTGGGTATGAATCATAATCAGAATATTCAGAGAACCCAAGGCCCAACTAATGGTGCATCATTACCATGCAGGAATGTACCTCACATAAGATGCTATTTTAATGGTAACATAGGAAACTCTCAAAATGTATGTACCCTAAAAAAAAGGTACCAAAGGGAAAAATTCCAACAGAGGTGGTTGTAAAGAGTTAAAAATTACAGGTAATCATTTGATGGTCATTGTTTCAGGTGTAAAGGTCTCGGAAATATGGAAAGATATTTTACATCAACAATGTAGAGGAATATGCTGTGGAAAACTGAATTTGTTCCTAAGAGGCAACCAAAAGTATCTTCAAGTGAGATGAAAATTCGAAATCTATTTGCAGATCTGCAAGTTGAAGTTGAACCATCATATACTGAGGAAGATCAAGATTATCATTCCATGTTTGTTATGAATTCAATTACTTGGGTCAAAAGGAATAGAGATGAGCAGGCTGTGGTTGCATAAATTGTGTTCAGGGCATTAGATCACACATGGATTTGGATAATTTATAGTGGATGCACTTCTCATATGATGGGAAATAATAATCTAGTAACCAAAAAACAGTTTTGATAAAGAAGGTATTGTAATATTCTATAATGATTAGGCTTTGAAAATTATTGGTTTAGGAAAAGCCATGTTTGGAGGAAAAGACATGAGATGATCATATGTGTTGGTTGTTGAGGGGATTATTCACAACTTTCTTGGTATTAGTCAATTGTTTGATTCCAGACATGACTTATGTTTTTCCAAGAAATTATGTATCATCAAGGAAAATGATGGTGATTTTGTGTTGCAAGTAAAGTGTACGAATTGTAATCTCTAACCCGTAAGTGGAGAAGAAGATATGTTCTTTCTATCCAAGGATAAAGAAAAAAAGTTATGTCATAAGCGTATTGGGCACATTTGTCAAGGTTCCTTGTAAGATCTGTTAAAATATGATGCAGCTAGAAATCTCCCTAGATTATCTCATGATCATACTCATACATGTGATTCCTGCCAATAGGGGAAGATCATTCAAAAGACATATAATAAAAAGGAGAAATAGTCAACAAGATTGCATGAGATGGTGCATATTTATGTGTGTGGGCCAATTTCCCCATGTTTTATTGATGGGATGAGATATTATGTTCTTTTAATTGATGACTATAGCAGAATTCCATGGGTTTCAATAATCACCAACAAATCAGAAGTGTTCAGTTCCATTACAAGCTATTGACTGGAATGTGAAAAGATGCATAGATAGAAAACCCAAACGATTCGAATAGATAATGGAATAGAGTTCACAAATATATAAGTATAGGATTATCTTGAAAAAACATGGGATAAGACATAAAGTTTTTGTATTAAAAACTCCACATCAGAATGGAGTAGTTGGGAGAAGAAATCAGATTGTAAACAACATGGCCAGAATAAGTCTCATTGAGAATGACCTTATAAAGAAATTTTGGAACGAAGCAGTGATAACAGTATTATACTCTTCAGATAGAGATTTAATTTTCCCAAAAGAGTAGAAGACTCCATATGAATTATGGTATGGAAAGAAACCACCATTAAAGTACATTTGAATATTCAGAAGTAAATGTTTCATTTTAAATAATGAGAAACATAATAAAATTTAATATCATGGGGATGAAGGGATATTTATTGGATACTAAAAGAAAAGAAAAGCTTATAAATTCTTCAATAGGTGGTTGGGAATGATAGTTGAATGTGATAATGTGACTATAGTATAAAATGAACAGAATATTCAGAAAATACATGATCAGACTGAGGAGGATAGTGATGAAGATATGAGCAGACCAGGAGACACTCCAGCTCTAGAGATTTATTCAGAAGAAGACTCAAATAATGAGATTAAATCAGTGTCTTCTCAGAGACCAGAAAAAAGATCTGAAATTGATAAGCAGAACATAATAGGTGATCAGACAGCACCAGTGCAGAAAAGAAGGATGAAGTCTCTATAGAAAGCACCATACTTATCACAAGTACAACCTATAGAACAACATGTTTAGAAATTTTGACAAAATCCTTACCCAAATAAGAATTTTAAAGGAATTGACTGGCTTTGGGAGTCCAGTCGACTTCCCTTTATTGAATATTGTGGATGTGGGCCCCCCTCTCCCTAAGGTATGATGTTTCATTCCCTAATGTGATGATATTTCATCTTTAACCTATTGCATAAATCCTTTAAGTGACCCTAGAGTCCGTTGTTAAAGGGGGAGAATGTGTGACTTAAAGGGGAGAAAAAATGTAGGAGAAGCTGTTAAGTGGAGTGGTGAGATAGGGGGAGTTGAAGCTGAGATGAATCTGTTTGGAAGAGCACTAAGATAGGGGGAGAATAAAATCTGACAATGATAGAAGTGATCAATCAAAGAATATATATCATTATTTCTATGGATTATGATAAAAGTATAAGAGTGGTGTTGGAATGATGTCAAGAAGGTTTCCAGCACTCAACAATTGGTATAAGTGTTGTATCAAAAATTGGTCTTAGAAATGAAGTATAAGAGTGGTGTTGAATAAATCCTTAATCACTATCTTAATCACATGAAGAGAATAGTGGTTGAAGATGACATGAGCTTTATTAGGATATCAAAATAAAATGATTTATTTTAAGAAGAGTTTTCAACAAACCCAAAGGGGGATATTTTTGGGGAAAAAATCCATCATGTAATACTCAGTATGATTTAGGTGTGTTTGTGTTTTTTGACAAATATAGATGATCACAAATGAGAATGGTTGGTGTTTTCTGAAGATAGGTTATTAAGGTGGAACGATTTCCCTGTGTTTTCCAAATTTTGGGTCCTTAAAATCTGTAATTTTTGTGAATAATGGTGAATGAAATTGGAAAAAGAAGAGGAATGGCGAGCTTGAGACATGGATCGCGTACCATGTCTGGGAAGGGTACAAGACCGCATACTAGGTAGCATGAAAAGTATGTGGACGCGGTTTGAAAAACTGAAAATGGTTCGCAGTGATTGGAAGTGAGGTATGTGGATGGTTTGGTGTCAATGGAGGAGGTAGACCGCGTAGAAGAAAATGCGGTACATAGATCATGTAGAAATATGGTTCGCGGATGGCTTGTGGTTCACGGTGGATGAATAATGGGTAAGCGATGGAGGCTGGTTCAAAGATTTTGTAAATATTGATTCAGCAGATTAAGCGGATATCTTTGCCTATATAATAATTTCTAATCTCACAGATTACTGTTGTGATTGAACATCATTAGAAAGCATATTTTTCTCCTGGAATTTTTCGAAGACCGAATGTAGTTCGCGAATGGAGGATCAGGAAGGTTGAAGTGGTTCATGCAGAAGGAATTCCTCCGAACGTGTTGGCGAGGTTTCTTAACCCACAAAGGTTGTCTGGTATGTGGAAGTAATTATCTCGGTATGCAGGGGAGGAACCTATGGTACGTGAGAGGTATAGTTTGGCATGTAGTACACAAAGGGGGAAATCTAGTACACGGAAGCGAAGGTAGTATATGAAAAAAGAACAGTTTGTAGAGAAGAGGGGTTTCACAAAGGAGGTTCGTGAAGTCGGTATGTGTTAGCTGTACGCAATAGTGAGGGTGGAGATAGTCCATGGACAGAGGAGGTTCGCGGAAGAGGCTGTTTGCGGATAGAGGCAGTTCACGGAAGAGCCAGTAGTAAGCAGAGAAGGTGGTTCATGTACCAAACCCAGTACTCAGTGTGCGGAAGAGACAAGGTGGTTCATGATTTTCACAGGAAGCTTGTGAAATCTTCAATTCAGTTTGTGAAAGTATTTTCTAGTACCTAACATTACTTAGGAATGTATAATTCATCGTTGGGTGAATATGGAACTTCAACAGATCATCTACCTATAGTTGAGAATGTATGAATTCATGAAAAATAAGGGACCTCAATGTCCATAAAATGTGTTTGACCTATATGTTGATAAACTTTTAGTGGATTCCATTACAAGAGAAGTTAGCTAAGGAAGAATAATACAATTACCTTTTCTAATGGTAGTGAGCTAGAGAAAGATTCATAGGGAGTGACCTTTAGTAATGCAGTGAGCAAACCCTAAACATTGTAAAGGCAATGAGCCGTGGAATATAAGATCCATCCTGAACATTGTACTCCTTATTGGTAGTGATCCTTAGTGATTTTTTTAGATTGGCACATTGTTGTTGTATTCTCCATGGACATATCCCAGTGAGGGTGAACCAAGTAAAAATAATTGTGCCCTGTGCATGATGTCATATATGATCATATATTGCTATGGTAAGAAGAGAGAATTGAGTTTTTTCTAAGAACGAAACAAGATCCAAATGGGAGAGATTTTTAATCTATCATACCCTGATTCACCCTCCCTTTCAGGGTATTTGACCTAGTGGATTTAAGAACTTTTATAATTATTTTTCTTCCATTCATTGTACAGTCCTTGTGTACATCTACCGGTTATGGTTATTTGGATATTTTCTCTAAAACTACTTTAGAATATTTATTCTTCTCATGAATATTATGAAATGGTTCCTTCATATCTAAAAATTTAATATTCACAAAAATATAATTTTTTTCCATTTTATTCAATTTTTATAAGCAACCATAGAATGATGTATTAGAAAAAGGAAATACATCATTCACAGATGATGTAGTCATTATATACACATGATTAAGTTTTTGTTTCCATAATTGTATTTATGGAAATATATTATATAGAAATCAAACATTATAGAATCATATTTATATTGTAGATTTGATATATTTATATATTTATATATACATTTAATTCTACTTTATGATCATCCATGTAATGTGGATATGAATTATGAATCACATCACTTAATGTAGGTGGTAGTCCACACGTACTCAAAAGGGAAGTTAGAATTTTCAAAGAGATTGATAGGTAAGGAGGTCTATGATATATTATCTTCATAAAAAAATTATTATATTAAAAATTTTCATTTTATTACTTCAATAAATCACTATAAAAATCCATTTCAGGAATTGAAGGAAAAATTTAATAACATTTCTTCATCGAGGTGGTAGTCTACATGTATGCATGAGAGAGGTTATCATTTTCCACCAGATTAAAATGATTTAGATAATAGTTTTTACATTATAAAAATTACATTGTAGTATATTTATTATAAAAAATTAATTATTATAGGATGGATAAAACATTTTTATGGACTTTGAGGAAGAAATAAATTGAAATAATTCATTTAGAATTATAACATCTCTTTTGGGAAATGTATTCTAGATTATAACATAAGCCTTGTTGAAATGATATTTTGGAAATAATAGAACCTCTAAGACATGGAGAGATATTTTGGGAGAGTATTTGGGTATTGATTTTTATAAATAAATGGATCATTTTATGTAAATAATATTAGGGATGTGGTTCCCTATAATAAGTGAGGGGAGTCACACTCTTTAAATTATTTAATGTTCCAAAATAATATAAAGCCATATCCATGGGAAGGTGGATTGAACATTTATCAATATTAATGGTGGTATAATATATAATTGACCAATATTAAACAAGTAGGATTTACAAATATTTTAAGAATATTTTTACTCATATTTCTTTAGTTCAACCCCCCCAATCATATGAACCCATACTGTAGTAATTTATATTTGCCCAATTTACTGTTCATTATGAATAAAATGAAAATGAATAACATCTTAAAATTTAACCCCATGATTCCAAATATTAAAGAAATTTTAAAATATTCATGTTGTTGAAATAGATGAAAATAATTTCAATATATCAAAAGAAAATGAAATGATAAACCTTTTTCTTGATAAAAGTATTTTTAAGTATAAATTTTATTTTATTAAAAAATAATATATAATGTTGACTCAATTGGATTTATTGAAATTATAAATATAAAAAGGTTATATTTTGTACTTAAAAAAACTAAATATTAATCTGAACTCTTAATTTAATTATTTAACTTAGATAACCAACGGTGGTCTTTTATTATGAAAACACACTACATAAATTTTCAAAATGAAATTCATAGATTTATATGTTCAAAATTAAAATTTTTAATGCATTAAATTACTTCATGAAAATATATTTGGACTATAATAAGGTTTCATAAATTTTAAAGTAATTATTATTTTCTTGATTACACCATAAAAGGGGAATTATTTGTAAATTTTTTATTTTTTACAATTCACCAATAAATCTTGTATTTTAAAACAAAAAAAATTAACCCTTATAGAAATATTACACAATAATTTTAAAAATAAAATTCTTTATATTTAATTAAAATTATAAAAATTTTAAATTGATCATTTAACCAAATTTATGATTTATTTAATGTTCATTGTGTAATAATATTGATTGAATGAAATATTTACTTACTATGGTTGATGATTGGGTGTTATATAATTCATGAAAGTGTAATGAAGATCTTGATAAAATAAATTATCAATTAACTTTTATGTTCATTGAAAAATGTGACACATGTCCCAGAAACTATATTTTGTAACAATGTTGTTTCGAATACTTGTTTAGGTTTAAATTCAAAATTTGAGTAATTATGGGTGATGAAAAATATTAATAAATTCACAAACACATAAATTTTAGATTTTAGAAAGAGTAATAGAAGTGTATCTATATAGAATGCTAAAAAATATATTTCATTCAAAAAAGTGAGATGAAGAAAAATTTAGAAATATTTCAATAAAATTTATAATATTAAGCTTTAAAGCCCACTAATGGTACTTGTGGAGGATTGGTAATAAGGAAATTTAAAGATTTCACAACATTTCCAATTATGGAAATTATATATAGCCCAAATTTAAGGGGTGAAAATATTTATGGAAGATGATTTGGAAAAATAGAACCAAAATTTACAAAAAAAGTGAATTTTCCCAAATAAGAACATATTCAATTATCCTAAAATTTTATCTTAGTAGATATATAGTGGTATTCACAATGATGATGAGAGCTGGTAAAAAAAATAATAAATCTTATTCTATTATTAGAAAAAGATAACAATATATGGAAAAACTGAAGTAAAAAATATAAATGAGTCTTCCTTAAGTAGTATATTGGTGGAAAATTTTTACACAAATAGTACCAAGAATGAATTTTTAAATGATTTAACACCAATATATATCATTTGGTTCTATTATGGTTGAAAACTCTACCTTTTTTAATTGAAAAATAGACCCTGAAAATAAATTCCAAAGAAATTACGCTTCAATAAAAAGGGGTATCAATCCAATAAATAGGAAAGAGGGTTGGTTTTATGGAGGAATTTTGGAAGATGAAATAGTGAGTTTATGTAAAATTAGTAATAAATTTTTTAGAGGAAATCATGTAGAAAAATTGATCTAAAATTTTCATGTTAAAATTTAATGTTTTATAGTTTTCCATGAATAATTATAAATAGATAGGAATGATTAGATGAAATATGTTTTTGGAAATAGAAAATATTACTATGATATTTCCCATGAAGATAAAAAGACAAATTAAATGAAAGGATTCTGAATAATAGTAGAAGGAAAGATCCTAATTTTTTTGTGAGATGAAAGTAGAATGAACACTCTCTGAATAATTTCATTATATGTTTTCCTAGTCAAAAGGAGATATTGAAGAGTGTTGAGGGATCATGGATACATATTATTTATTAATAAAGGTAAATAAACCAATTTCATATGCGTAAAGTTGAAAAAACAATTAATGAAATTGATGATTCGCCAAGAAAAGTAGATATTAAAAATAAAAGATATATAAGAATGGAATTTTATGGAAAATGCAGAGCTTCAATGAAAAGAGTTTTTGAGTAGAACAGAATTCAACTATATATATATATAAATAATGATAAAACCTATAAAAAATTTTTCCCTTTCATATTTTAATTGGTATGGTTTTACAAGTAATTAAAGTTGAATCAATTCATCTGGAGAACTGAAGTAATAATTTATGTCAAAAATTAATAAAATATTAATGTAAATCCATCATGGAGTAATTCACATTATGGGAACCATGGTTCCCCATAAAACCACTTTAATTTTTGTTAAAAACATAATTTTAGAAGCTATATACCATGATAATTAATATGATTAGTGATTACCTCTTAAGGGGGAGTAAATTTGAATAACCGTAATAGATCTATGTATATATATATATATATTTTTTTGATTTCTATTTGAATTGGTGATTCTAGAGAATTAATATATGGATTTTAATTATTCTAAATTATAGTGAAACAAGGAATTGAATTTTATAAACAATAAAGTTCTATTTGATGAAATTATTGATATTGAACATTTATATATTGAATATTCAATCATTTATGTGTTGATTTTCTATACTCTCTTATCAAAAAGTGAAAAAATAAATTCTAATTCTAAATATGATAAAATGAGTATTCGATGTAAAATATAAATTTAACTTGAATTCAGTGAAACCTACTTCTAGATTGAATGTCATTGATTTTTTTAGATTTTTATGGAAAATTAGTTGAAAAATTATTGAATAATTCCAAAGATTGAATTTTCCAGTTGGTTTCACTTGATGTTCTATTTATAGATATATTTGATATCCATGTTAGTCACTCTTATTTTAACATAGAGCATTTATCACATAAACCTATAGATTATTAATCTATTGTTCGTTTCTTTAAGGATACTAGTTTTAATTTTCTCACATGAAAATAATTTTATTCATTAAAAAGAAATATGTATTTGATTGAAAATAAAACATAATTTGTAAATGTATAATGAGATGTATATATCCATTCATAAATATAGATTTTTATAATATAGAGTAGAATGATTATTTGAATTTATTTTCAATAAGGGGGCGATGAATATTACAATTAGAATATAAATTTTAATAGAAATGGGTATTAGTGAAAAAGGTAAAGGGGGGGATTGAATATCAAAAATTGAATATGATGATGAGTGTGGAAATTGATGAAGATAGTTATTAATAAGTATTAAATGATATGTAATATCAATATGTACATAAGGAAGTTAGAATAATAATAATTAAGAATATGATGTTCCCTTAGGGTATTCTAGATGTTATCATTCCAGAAGTTAATAAATTGAATGATGGAATAGAGGCATATAACAATCTTACATTTAGATGATATGAATATAAGTTTTTTAATCATTTAACAAAATAATAAAAGTAATGGTGTTTATAGTTAATGAATTAGATCATAAATATTTTTTATGTTTTTTTCTTTTCCTTAAATGAAAGAGAAGTTGTTGTAATTTTTAGAAGTACTAGATAAATCTATTTTATAGGTAAGCTGAATAGTGGAAAATAGACAAGATTATAGATCTATGAATAATGAGGTATTTGAAAATATAATATATTGGTAATATATCATTTTATTTACATAACATAAGTATTTTATTGAATATTAAACTATATATAGATGAATATTTTCCATAAGTTACTTGATAAACATTTGATGACAATTTAGCAAGAATTTATACTCATAAAAGATGTGTACCGAAAGACATGACATGGTTGTGAAGATGATCTTCTTATACTAGATATATGATCAGAAAGATTATTCTTTCATTCCATATGAGAATTGGAAAATACAAAAGGGAAGAAATATCTGAATATGGGTATTATTTTTACTTCAAAGAAATAGATGATGATATTGGTCAAGATCATGAAGTTCACATAATCCTCCAGAAGACAAGATATCTCATGACCATTGGAAGGTCATCTGAATGATCACACATAGAAAATAACCTATGTGATACAATGGATAACCCATTTTACAAACACTTATTCTCTTGTGAACGTTCCCCGCACAATCAGTGATCATGCAATGGATGCGAAATGAGATCCCCCTAGTCAAATGACTTGTAAATTGGAACACAACTGACAAAGTGGCCAAAAATCATAGAAAATAATGAGGTAAATATCCAAAGGAGGGAGGATATTGTGGTCGTAAAACTCATGAAACATGCCAAGATGGTTCATCAAACATAATGAAATCCATAATGACATATCTTTCCTATTTCACAAGTGTCCACAAACATGTCAACCACAATACACAAATGGAATCCAACAAGTCCAAGAAATCTTGTGCTTCCCCCTTTGGATAAAAATTCAAAAAAAGTATTTTTACTGATAATGCATGAACATCACCAGAAGTCCCATTATTGGGGTGTGATACAACACCATGGGGGAGAGTGGTTTTTTTACAAGACTCTTGCAAAATAGGAAGATCCCAAAGGCTTTAAAAAACAAAATTTGAAAAAAAAATGAAAAATGTGGTAGCATCATGTGTTCCTAAAATTCATGAGACATAATGGGGCACTATTCAAGTCCATGAAAATTCCTTTCTTCTTGATTGTATGACCTTGCAATGTTCATATGGAAGGCCACCTCTATCTCACAAATGATCCTAGAAAATTCACTTCAATCATGACATATCCTTTCAAGAGGGTTCTTAATCTCGTGAAAGACTCTAGAAATGTTGTCCTAACATTAAAAAATCCTCTTGACATATCCAAAAAGTCAAGTGAAAATAATTTTTTTACCCAAATACCAATAAACAAGGAATTAAAAATATAGTATTTCTATCACTAAAAATTATGTGGTGCCCCTATGAATCCCTACAAAAATAAATGTGAAACAAAAGTTCTCAATCGACTACATCCTGGATTTTCGCAATACGCACTATGAAAAGCAATGAATAACTGGGAAGGATATGATTATTAATACCCCACCCTATAATGAAACAATATATCATTGGATCCATACACTGTAAAACTGAGTAATTAGAGAGGATTTCTTGGAGCAGATGATCACATGATCAAAAAGGTTTTATTTCAGGTAAATTTTTGCTAACAATTGAAGCGATTAATTGACTTGAGTAGTCGCTTCATGTGGTCAATTATAGATCGCATGAAGGTCTTCTGGAGGGTTATGTGAAGGACATACCACATACCATATTAGACATGTGATATTTAAAAAAGATAACACTGAACAAATATAAGTCACATATGGGATACAAACTGAGATAAAGACTAAATGATGGGAGGATTATTCAAAGTACACGTACTCTGATCCACATGTGCTCCGCATGATTCATCAATATCGTGTAATTTTACAAGTACTTTTCTAATAGATCATGTGATGTAATTTTATCATAAAAGTTTCATCAGAAGACATCATTTGGACACTGCATGAATGTCATGCAAAACCCTATGGGAATGCCATAAGAGTCTTGTGAATCACTCTTGGATTTCCCTATAGATCTTGCGATGTCCTCTATAATCACTGCCTAAGTAATATGGTGATAAATGTTATTATTAGCTATGTATCTTGAAGCCATCTGGCATCAAAAAATTGATCATGAGAAACCTTCCAAGTATGTCAGCTATGTCTCGCGATGGTATTATGGTAGGTCGACCAGATCTCCAGACATTCTCCTCACAATCCATCTATATCTTGCGATGTCCTCTTGATTTGTTGTCAAGATTTCACAATGATATAATCAAAATTAATCCATGACATTTAGAACCCTCTAGAAATGTCACATTGACTCTCGTGACCCCCTCTAAGCATGTTATCTAGATTTGTTAATGACACCAGGGATATTTAGCAGAATCATATGATGATCTCGAAGAATGTCAGTTGATATCATATGATATCTTCATGGATCAACCAGCCAGGTCTTGCGATGTACTCTATAAAAGTTATGATTTTTCATGGAATGAAATTCACATATGAAATTAAGATTATGTGATTTCCCTTAGATAAGTTATCAAGATCATTTTATTTTCATTGGTTGTGTCATACATGCATCCATCAACATGTCATGTAGACAATATTGGCTTTTTCAGGGGACAATCAACCTATACCAGGCAAAAAAGCAGTCATCTCGGGACTTGATAACCATGCCTCACCTCCATAAGGGGAAACCTCAGTATGTATTCCTCAATCAAATTAGACTATGATGACTCAAAATATTGATAAAAATAGGATACAAAAGATTACTTCGTAAGGCCTGAGCTCCATATTAAACAATTGAAGAGTTTTCTCATTACATAAGTCCCACATTAATATGAAAGTAGGTGGATTACATTTAATTAATTGTTTCTCGCATCTAGAATGGCACACATGGGATTAGAAAGTAGAAATGTTCACGGAATTTTCATTATAATCCTTTACCATGGATGAGGGACCTCAGTGTGATGCCCTAATCAAATTGAATTACAATGACTCTAATTCCATCCATAACTAAGATACATAGGATAAATCTCTAAGGCCTGATCTCAAATAAGAATATACTTCGGTGTGAGTTACCTACATGTCGCTGGAATTTCAAACCCTTGGGACCCAATCTCTCCCATGGGATGATCATTCCCCCTTTATCCACCAAAATATTTATTAGAAAACAAAACTATAATTACATTGATTCCATCAATAACTAAGAAATCTATGATTCCTTTTTATGGATCAGGATCAAATAATATTATTATTCAGTGTGAGTTTCCCACATTTATTTGACATGTTAAACACTTGGAGACCCAATTTATCCCATAGCATGATCATTCCACACTTATCCACTAGCATATTGAGATGCAATAAAAACTAAGAGAACTTTGATTCTGACTATAATCAGGAAAAGTAGGATTCATTCCCATGTCTCGATCTCTATATTAAACCTAAAAGGGGACGTCTTAGTACATAATCCCTACATCCATATGTGGTAATACTGATCACTTTTTATCCCTTGTTTCTCACAATTATCATGGACAATTTTTTATTAAGGATTTATAGTGGTAATGTCATTTCCATCATGAATCTCCAACCGAAATGATGACATTAGCATATAATCCCTCACCAATGCCACAATAGTATATTCCTCAGGGAAAATCACAAGGGTGAGATAGAATTACAATGACTCTGATTCTATATATAACATTGATATGTAGGACACCTCCTCAAGGTCTGATATCAAATAACTGTTTCCTATGTGCCTCAAGATATTGATTTTTTGCATGATGTTAAACTGCACTACTTCAACAAACTACATGGGTTTTGATTTCTGTTATAAAAAAGGATATATAAAAAACCTCATATTGGTTCAATCATATTCTCATGTTATTAACAACCTCATGGGATAAAAAAATAAATTATTGCTGGATATATGGATTCAACATATAAGTAGCTTCCAAATAATGGGAAATGGATAAAGAACCTCGTATAAATACCGATGAATTCACCAATAAAATACTCCTTTCCATATAATGATATTTGAGCTATGATAATCTTGTTAGGGTTACATTTCCCTTATCCATATTATGAAGAGATTCTCAAACATATATTAAATTTTTAGGATAGTCCTAGAGTAGGAAACAATTCCCCATGAAATGGGGTGATGAGCCTGACCACTCATCCTCCAAACCAATGTGACATCCTAAGAGTCTTTAGGACTATAACACCAAAGAAAAAACTACAGTTGAAAAGTTTTACCATACCCAATTATGGATGTGGGTACCATTGTAATTTTATGTTAATGGAAACTATAGAGAATCATGATTAAAATAGTTATATAGCACATTTATCCCCCCCCCCCAGAACCATGTTTTTTGAAAATTACCGTTCTACATTCGTCAAGAAACAATAATGGTGAAACCAACCAAAAATAAATTATCTATGGAATATCCTTCACACTATAAAATGTATAGACTACCCAATTCTCATTGGAACATTTTTTTCATGTCTTATGGATGGTCCCCATGAATATTTTCCTCATTCCTTGAGAAACAAAAATAGTGATCCTAACATGAATGTCTCAATAACAAAATGATTGGTTCATCATGCATCAGTCCATTTATTTTAAAAAACCTAAGTCCAACATGAATATTATAAATTATCATCTATATTTAGGTTTCACTAAAATATTTCCATCCTCTCTTCGAAAATTCCACATGAGATGAATGTCCATATCAGGATTACGAAAGAAAAATTGTGTTACCCATGCATATAGGATTGAGAACGTGTCATGCCTATGACAGTACACTAATTAGTGGCCTTGTTCCTTGGTCTATTCGTGACAATAGATACCACTATCACTACAAACACCTCACCCAATGTAATTTTATCATTCTGCATCCATTCTAAAAAATCAGTAGTGGCTGCACCCCCATGGGTCTCAGAATGAACTCACCTACCTCCTTACTTCAAAATCATGTTGAGAATTAAATTGTATGGGAGTACCATCACCATGGTATGATCCCTACCATTTATTCTACATGTGAGTGTTCCAATATTCTATAGTCAACAAGTGTGCATCATCGAAAGAAAGTTGTAATGAAGACAATGGAACTCATTTCAACATCCAACTTCTTTGAAACATTATCCCTAGATCCCAACAATCACCACCTTTAGTATATGATGAAGCTCACCTATGGAGTCAACTACATATCCCTTTATTTCACGGTCCATTGGGGAGGGATCCTCTCATTCACTGTCATAATGCCATCCTGATAGATCCCACTATTCACTTGTTGAGGGTACCACCAGACACACTACTACCTATGGAACCTATTAATGAGAAACAAGGAAGATACATCGGGCATGAAAGGCTCTGGATAATCATGACTGGGTTCATACCCCAACTCTAGCTGAAGATATCTATTGGAAAATTCCAATAGTGGCCAATGATTGAGCTCATATCCCAACACACTCTGAACAAGTCTTTACGAATATTCATGTAGAAAGCTTGGGGAATGTGCATATTTTTTCCCCATGCATGATGTTCATCATCACATTACTATGGAATAAGGAAAAAAAATGGGCTCATATCCCTTCATTAATTGAAGATATTTGTGAGTACATCATCGAGATATAAAATGTGTAGTCTTATATTCCTGTGAAAACATTTCTAAAGGACCATTAAATCATAGAAATAACTAAATAACTCTACACACATATTCTGGAACTGGTATAGAAATAGGGAGAGGTGCATATTCTGATCTCTATTACCCAGATAGAACCTCACTCTGATCAATAGAAAAAAGTGGTTCCTTCAGAGAAAGTGCATATTCTTGGTTATTTACAGTAGGATTATCTTCATATTCTGTTAAATGATGATGCACTAGTCTGGGATCATATTTTTTTCCTAACTAGGGATCACCAAGTAACGGGGGAAAATTCCTTAGGATGGGATCGTATCCCTATCAAAAAATACTAGAAGAATATTAAAAAGTCGTAAGATTAGGCTCATATCCCCATTATAGTTGGGGATCACCAAGTGGTAGCAGCACATGCCTTGGGATAGGCTGATATTCATATCTAAGAAGACCAATGGTTTACAAAAATTTCTCATGATTGGGATCATATCCCTATTTTGGAAAATTCTCACCATGTTAGAATGGTACATTCCATATGACATACTCATATTTATGTTAGAGAATCTACCCATTGTATTCTAGTAGATCATAAAATTCATACACATATTCATACTCACTTCGATGAATGTCTACATCGACATCATTCTAAGGCCATATAAGAGGAGGCTAATATTATTACTCCGATTCTAATATTTGATCAACATATTCTGATAGGGAATACATATTAGAATTAGGATCATATTCCATCGCTAATTGGGGATCAACATGTGAGTGTGGCACATGCATCTGGATAGGCTCATATTTCTTTTAATAAAAAACAAAAGCATATGCCATGGGCTCAAGATTAGGCTCAGATCCCTATCCTGACTGAGACTCACCATGTGAGAGCAACACATGCCCTAGGACATGTTCATATTCATATTAATAATGAAGAATCTCCTTGGAATATAATAGCAGCTTCCCAGTACCAATCTCATATCCCCACCGCACTAGAATTTTATCAACACATTTTTGTAGTCATCATATAACAAGCACATATACCTACACAATCCCAAAAGCTTTGTCATCATATTTCAGCCATAATTAACAATATGGTGAATATTAAATATTTTCACAATGATAGTGTCTTTAGGGGAATTTGAGATGCATTTAAAACCCCCAAAGACCAATCGAATATTTAATCAATTTAGGAGGCTATCATTATTGTAATTGTCCTCCTAATGGTATTGTGGAGGTGAATCACAATGACTCTAATCCTGAAATCCACTATGGTTAGCTTCCCCATGGTGATATATCTTACAAATAAGTAAATACTCCACTTTTATAGGCACCTCTATATAGAGTGGAATTCCAGAATCAGACAACTTTGCATAGAGAGTTTCTCAAACCTCAAGGTAAACCATATATATTTCCCCATCAACTTCCAACAACACTCTACTCCAGTTAGTAGGCCACCAAAGAAGAAACTACTTTTGTCTGACAATATCGATGTTTGTTATTTGAATATATATGAAGATGAAATTGGCATTTGGAGAGAGTTATCTAGAAATAACCTTCGTAAAATGTTCTTGTCCCTTGTTACTTATGACTTTGAGATCGAGGATAATCTAGAGAAGGATTTCATTCCTCATCTACAAAAATACATGAGGGATACTCATCAGTGACTAGAGGCTAGACACCTCCCTTATTCTAGATATGAGGGTCACCTTTATACCATCAAGATACTCTATTGTCAGCTATACCTAGCCAATATCTACCTGGCATGGGAACCAAAAACTAAGAATAACAGCAGAAATATACAACATGATTTCCTCTATTCAATAACAACACCTCAGTAGCTAATTTTTGAAGCCAATTCATGAATATATATTTGAATATGGGGAACTTATGGGGAGTTCTATTTCATTTCACCCCAGGAACTATAGTAACTCTTAGATATGGAATATTTTAATATAATAGAATACATCAAAATTAGAATCTCAGGTACTGATCGGGATATATGGTCACTAAAATAGAATGAAACGACTTCAATAGTGCCTAGAAAAAAAAATGAAGAAGGATTTCAAATAACTCTTTGAAATGATACCCTAGAAACATTGAGAATGCACTATAAACACATAATATTATGTTGTGATCAACCAAAAAACTTCCCATAATGAATTAATCTCATCATGGGATACCATTGCACCCAGAACCTACGAGAGAATAGCTTTCCCACTACAAGAAGTTTTTTGTAGTAGCTATCATAGTATATACCCACGAGTGAACATGTCACACTGGTTTGGGGGAATTTCTACCAACACCTCCACCCCTATGATCATTAATTCCTTAAAACATTCAGTACATATCAACATATGAAAAAATAGATTCCAACCTGCTAAGCTGGAGGAATTTTAATCTCATTCACTATCACCGTAGTCATAATCCCTCGATATGGTCTTGGAGAAGCCAATGGCATTTCCAAACGAACCCCATCCTTATGGGATGAGGGAATTAATATCTCAATTATCATCTATGAATCATCAAATCCTTGAATAGAAGCATTAGATCTTCAAAAATAGGATTAGAAAATTCTAGTTGTGGAATTAAATAGTCCCCAATCTTCTAGGATATGGGAATTTTCATCATCTAAATCACCACAAAGGGAATCTATGTTCTCAAGTTTGGGAGGTAAATATTGATGGTTGGTATCCCATCATTTACTCTTGTCAAAAGAAAAACCTTTACTATTTAGGGTTCATGTGAGAAACATGATCTGAAAGTCCCTCAAGGTCACTATTTATTGGAAAATATGGGAGGAGTGTATAAAAATGGTGGTCAAAGACTTTTGGGGTTGCTGGGAAAAATTCCCTAATATAGCTAATGGTTCAAGAAATGATCTTAATAAAATCTCTGTCGAGCCATCATGTTCTGTTGAAAGTAATGGAATACATACCATTTCCCAATATACCTTTGTGATTTTATTCAATATCAATATAAATTATTCTGTGGATCACGACACAAATAGAGAGGAATTAAATGTAGAAAATATACCCTGAGAATACGGTGATCTAGATGAACCAACTAAGGTTTCACGCACCTAGAACAAAAGGAGGCTCTGAAACATGGAACCACCAAATATTGAGCCACCACCACTATGGTATAACTCTTCCATTTACAAAGGGAAAGGTGTGAATATATCTCAATCAATACCTAGAAGCATCAAAATTCCATTAATGGTGGAAAAATGGAAGAATATGATAATGAAATCTATAATCATAGAAAACTCAATGAGGAGCTTCTCAGGTACAAAATTTCTATTTTGCATCAACTTCTAACAACGTATAATATTCCTCCCTCGAATCAAGAAACAACTAATTAACCTCCAAGAGTGAAATATGAGTTTTTGACTGGCTCGGGTCTAGAAAACCATTTTAAATAAATAAAGAAGTCAAGAATGATAATGAAATCCCTCCATTATGGAGATATCCTCTCCCTCTATAGGGAAATCATCTAGTTTTTTAGAAGGATTTGAAGGTAGGGACACCTCGTCAATCCCTTCCCTCTATATATAAATGGAATATGGCTAAAGAAGCAGTGCCTATAGAATTGCTCAATGTCTTCGAGTCCCTACTACTCAAATAGAATCCATTGAAGGGAGATGTGCACTCTTTAATCATGATCAGAATCTATATCTCGAATGGGTGGATGAAAAGTCTCCCCTACTCATTTCTGTAAATCCAAACATCTAAAACATTTATGGAATAGGATTCCCGGAACAACATCTCACTAACTTCATATACCAATGTGCTCCGATGATGGGTCCTCAAAATCAGAAGGTGGTAACCAATAAGGTTTTTTTACAAACTCTTGTAGGTCTAGCCTTATTCTAGTACACTAGCCTCCCAGCTGTTTGATTTGTATAATGATAAGACCATGGTCTTCAATTTCATTACAAGTTTATCATTATAACATGTAAAAAACAATTTTTAACCATATGAACTAAATGAAATGTGAAAATGAGAGGATGTCTGAAATCATATCCATATGGAAGTGTATAACCTATTCACTAAGCATTCCTCTACCAGAGAAGAAATTACTATAACTCTATGATAAAAATATTTTGTATGTGCTGCTGACACCTCTAATATCGATGAATTATCCAGGTGGGTTTTCTATGTTTTATGAAATGGAACAATGTATTGAATATTCTATTTAGTGTGCCTGAGCTAAATCATGACTCTTTCCCTCAGACTATAGGAAAAGTCTCAAAATTATATAGACTACTGATTATACCCAAAAACTAGTAACAGTTCCCATTCAAGAACCTAGGTAGATCCCAAATCCCCCATTACCCCTTATGGAGCACTAATAACCACAGTCACCCTCGACTAGAATAAAAGAGTGATCATGATCTCCAATGATATTAGGAATGGATGAATAAAATATACTCCTTACCAAATGAGAAGGACTCATGTTAATTCATTGTAACCATGGAAAATAAAATTCTCTTGTTGACACATCCAAGTAATCCTAATGAGGTTAACCTCACAGATCATCTCGGGTACTACCCTTTTAGTGTAAGGTTGGGCGATACCATATATAATTGCTTCCCCTTTATAGACATCCTCCAAGTACTAGTCAATTCTAGATAGTTGATGTCAGAAACCTCTCTATCACTAGTAGCCTTCATAACAATTTCCCAATTAAGAGAAGAAATTGACTAGTAAAGAGTTTCATCCAGTCATGGAAGAAATATCGACAATTGGATGACTCCAAAGATAGTTGATTGAGATCATGAAACCTTGAGAGCATAGCTTAAAAAACAAAAATATAGCTCTACCAATCAAGGAGGTGATATTATAAATTCCACCCAATGGTATATGGGATCATTTTACAATGGATGATATAGAAGTGGAAGAGTTATATTTTTCTCTAGTGTAAGCTCTTACCATTGCAGATTTCTTCCTTATTACGTCTGAATCATGGGAACCACCCAACCGAATGCAACCCTTATTAAATTTATACTTCATATTTTATTATTTTAATGTGATTCACATAGAATACACATTATATAATGGTGAATATTTCTTAGAATATGAGTTTCCCACACCAAACTAGGGAATATAAGGCCACATGCTCAGGAACCAATGACATAGAATACAATGTGAGAATTATGATTCCAGGTATTTACGTCACATTCCCATAGATAACATATATGTAGTCAAGACCGATAATAAATTACTCCATCAAGAACATCATATACAAATAGGTTCCCAAAATCCATCCAGTCCTCACCCCTTCGTAGTAACCTTACACTATCGCCTTGTAGGGGTGAAAATGTCCAATCATCCAAAAAATTACGGATGGAAAACAAGACCTGGGACACATGGAGATGATTCTCCCTCGACCTATGTAAAAAATGGTCTATCCAACTCAGATTTCTATATTCATAAGACAAATAATAAGAATAAAACCCATATTGGGATGTTCTGACCCGTAGAATAAAATCACATTTTTCTAAATGATATGGAGGTTTTCTTATAAAAATTCTAAATCCTAGATGTGGTATATGATTAAAAATAACTTAGGGAGGCACTCATTTAAGTCCTTCATATCCCACATGAGTTTTAGAATGATGTTTAAATAGTCTAGGTTTATCTATTGGAGACTTTGCCATCATAATTTTATGTGGACATATCATTCACCAAGAAGGACCAGTAAGTGGTCATCCAAGGACACGTCATACCCCCAACATGTTTTTGGATGACTTGATATTTTCAACATCCAAATGGTGATGATTAATAATACATCTGGTATTAAACTCATCCTGATACCGATCCCTTGAAATTTTTGATATAGAATGGATGACCTATCTCAGATGAAGCTAATCATTCAATGGTATGAGAAATGTGAGGAAAACCATCTCATGAAGATCATGATCAATGATCAGTTCGTAGAACATTCATATGATACTATGTTCAGGGTTATCCAGCAAGACATGGAATAAAATTTCCTGTTGTAATTACTTTGGCTCCATAGCCATGTGGTGGTACCATCAACAACCCAGTAATTCATTCAATACCAAATCGATGGAATGTCTTTCATACTATCTGGTGAAAACACTTCCTTCAAGTCTTTTAGAGACGTATATTCTAAGGATGTTTTTTTTCAAATGGGGGGGGGGGACTGATGGTGGATAATGATATACATGTTGAAACCCCTAATATCTTCGGAACATCCCCTGTGAATCCCAAGAGTATGCACGACATTGAATATGTTCTCCTAATAAACCTGATTTAATAAGTAGATGTAATACTAGATGTCTAAGATCCTCCCATACCCAATGATTCAGTAAATTATAGTGATCAACTCTATAATCTTGCTATGATAAATTTGGTAGTTGAGAATGAGAATGTATCTTCCCATGTACTCTCTCATCCCGACAGTGATAGAGAAGACTTCAGACTTCCAAATTATTCTGAAAATTAATTTGTAGACTCGGGTATAGAATAAGAAGAGAATGATATCATTAATTCCCCTCTAACATTTGAGGAAGAAATATCTTCCACCATCAATGGGCTCAAAAATGTAAATATGGGAATATATGAAGACCTTCAACCTACATTGTTTAGTGCTTTCATGAGTCTCAAGGATCAAGTGATGTACATCACATTTATAAAGAAACACTAATATGTGTATTCATATAATTACTTAGAAAACCATGGGATGAATATAGTTGTGGAATTGCCCCATCTCAGCCTACTAGATTACCATCGAGGCTTCAATTAAGAATCTAGGAGGATTCACCACTCTCATTCCACAAATTAAGAGGATGAACATGACAAATTAATCAAATCCTACTTTTTTGGAAAAATAAAATATGAAATATGGATTGAAAACATCATCCATGTATATAAATAATAATGGACATATTAGGTTCTAAATTGATTTCATTGACCATAAACAACATTTTCAAGAGTATGACTTACCATTTTGGATCACATAACTCTTGATCTATGAAAAATTTATTTTCCAAGTCATTTCCTTCAATGCTAGTTATTTAGGTAACAATAAAATAATGATGGACCTTGATGATGAAGAAGCCTCTACCTTCAGAGTACCCTAAGGGATCTTTTTTTAATAGTTCATTCCATTATAATTAAGGAATGTTGGTATAACATATCAATGTTTCATGAATCATATCATTAATCATTTCGTAGTAGGAATTGTAAAATTTTATTCCAATGACCTGGTGGTAAAATACTCATAGTGATGTGATCACTTAATGGATCTTCTAATAGTCCTCAAGTAGTTCTGATAGCATTGTCTGAAGATGAATCCACTAAAATGAGCTTTTAAGGTAACATCATGGATGTTACTTGGATTTTTGGAAGGTCGTTGTGGTATCAAGGTCAACCCAAAAAATACTAGTATTATTCTAGTAATGATACCTCCCTAATATCTCAAATAACTGTGGGGGATCCAAGGTTACCTCATCAACATTTAGAATTTAATAGCCAACCTAGCTGGAATCTCTGTCCTCTTCACCAAGATAATGAAGAAGAAAATAACCTATCAATGGGATGCTAAATTTTGATAATCCTTTGAGAGTCTCAAAAAGTACCTACTATGCCCACCGATCCTAATTCCACAAGTGCAAAGAAAGACACAAATACTATATGTTGGCTCTATGTAATGTTCTCTTGGATCTCTCCTTTCATAGAAAAATTTTACAGGATGTGAGAACAATCTCTAATACCTTATCCAAACAATTATAGGTTCTGAGACCTGATACTCTATTGTGATTAAAAATTCCCTTTAACTGATATTTGTAGTGAAAAAGTTAAGGCATTACATACAGCACCATGAATCCCACCAAGATTCTCATATTGATTCACTCAATTATATCATTGTTCATCATATTTTTACTAGGAGACATGAAAAATGGGTGAAAATTATACAATAATATGACATTCAGTTCTCATCATTGAAGTTCGTGAAAGGAAAAAACCTGGAAGGTTTTTTATGACACATCCCACACAAAAAAGTACACAAGTGTACACCAAACTTATAGATTAATAGGTTTTATATAACCATGAAACTCCCCATACATGGGAGATATATTTTGATGGAACATTGCAAGGTACTATCGACACGATAATGGAAAACTAAAAACCTAATCAGGTTGGATTAGAGGTTGTATTCATCTCTCTAGAAAAAGAAAATCTTCCCTACTCTTTTTCACTATTTAAAGGATACACAAACAATGTGGTAGAATACCAAGCACTCATTGCTAGATGTAACTTTCCCTACAGTTGAAAATAGAACACCTAAATATCAAAATGGACTCGAAGCTAGAGATAAAGAAGGTTAATAGTGATTATTCCATCAAAAAGGAACAATTATCCCATATCTTAGGCTACATAATATGATTAATGAAAATGTTACCTTTTGATTCCACATTTCATCATGTATTATAGTCCCAAAATGATTGTGAAAACTCATTTGATAACACAGTTATGGTTATGGTTGACCCTCACCAAGATGAGGTAACCTTCCACAATACAAACCAGATGATGGTCTCATCAGTCATCATTAGCGACTTGGAAGAAATAAATCATATTAACACCACAAAATCCTGAAGAAATGATATCCATCTGTGGATGGATTAAGATTATAATAGATTAATTATAAAATGGGACTCTCTGGATAGATTGTCCTAGGGGGAATGATTCATCACTGAGAAACAACTTTCACATTTTAGGATAGCCTGAATTAGAAAAAATTCCAATATAAGAGAGTATTTGATGGAATCATCCTCAGATGAATAGAAACAATAGAGGCTCCAACTCTTATGGAATAATTCTGTGGAGGTTTTTGCGATGATCATCAGACTAGGAGAAAACTCTAACTTCAAATTATAAGGATGGGATACTACAAGAAAACCATGATTTAAGACTATAAGGAATTCACTAGGAAATGTAATGCTTAAAAATACTTGAAAATTTCATCCATATGCACCTAGAATTTTAATATATGGATAAATATTCCTATCTATTTTTTGTATCAAGAATGGATGTTTTGGGTCCATATCCCTCATCTACAACTAAAAAGTTCAAGTTTATCAATTTTGATACCAAATTATTTTTTTAATGGGATATGGAAATACCCTTCAATGATTTGGGAAGAATAATATCATTAACTTTGTAATGTACCTTATCATTACCATTTTTGAGATCCTTCACACAATATTGATGTATAATATCACCAACATCAGTTCTATAGAGTTGATGATATTTTATGAGTATAAAAATTCTATCCAATCACTCATCTCTTTATTATGCAGTGGAAAATGGATGTATAATCCTGTAAAAGGATTCAATCAAATATACTCTAGAATATGGAGAATGATGATAAAAAATAAATGCTTGGAAAATCTCCTCCATGATTTATGGGATTACCATACAACCACACATACTGGTATAGAAGAAAAAACAAATTCATCGGTGTATGGAATCGAGGTGGTGTTTCTCATAGATGTCCAGTTTCTTTCACATCAGATATCTATATCAGGGTAACTTTTGGATTACCATAAATCATAATAGGGGATGGATGATCTGGAGTGACTTAATGAAAATTGGTTGCATACATTGCACAACCACAATGTCCATTAGAATTGGATCACACGGGCCTTCAATAAAAAGGTCCTCCATTGTTCGTTCATTCAAGGAGAATTTGTATTGGCCTTTAAAACAAAAATGATACCCATAATGAATCCTCTAATGATGGAACCCAAATAAAAGGGGCCTTATATCATTCATAATTTTTATTAAAATGGTGTATACTCTTTGGAAACAATGGATGGAGAACATGTCACACTACCAATTAAAAAAATATTTCTTAAGAAATACTTTTAATAATTATCATCACAAAGTACATCTTGACCACATGACATTATACTAAATGGATCATGTCCTAACCACATGATTTCCAACTTTAAGGATCATGACCAAACGACATGATTTTTACCCATTTGGATCACATCCTTACCACATAATGTTAAACTGTAAAAATTGCATACAAACTATACTATTTTACACTAAAGATCACATCCTAAACATATAAAGATGAACTGTAAGGATTATGTCCTAACCACATGATGTTAAAAAATACTAATCATGTATAGAACACATGATGTTAAACATTATGAATCATGTCCTAACCACATAATGTTAACCTATATAGATCACATCATGACTACATGACATTAATCAATACAGATTAAATCCTAACCCCTTGACCATAAAATGTATAGATAACATATTGACAAAAGGATGTCAATCTTTATTGATCTCCTCAAAACCACATTATGTAAAACGGTATGGATCACATCATAGCCACATTATGTTAAAAAATATGAATCTTTTATCCTTACAACATGATTTTAAAACTGCCCATAATATGTCCCCACTACATGAAATTAAACAACTCATGAATTATAATCTTACCAATTATTCATCACATGTGATCTAGATCTATGTGAAAGAAATATGATATTACCATTTCCATATGTGAGAGTCATATCCATAGAGGGGATCCATTTTTTCTCAATAACTATGCATGTCTTGATTCCTACCATCATAGGATATGTAGTTATTCCCATACCCCCATTACTGGACCAATATGCAATATTCATTTTTCTGTTGGGTGACCCACATCCTCATAGTAAGATGTAAAATTTCATGGATTATGTCCTCACTACATGACACTAAACTAAATATATGGTTTCTAAAAACTATATGTGGCTTGATTACTATAATCACAGAATATGTAGTGAAACCCAAAACACTAATAATGGTCCTAGCTAGAACATTTTTATCCTTTACATGACAAGTCACCCACATATTAACTACATGATGTTAAACTGAACATTGATGTCCCTACCTTATAACACAAAAATTCACATGTTTATAGAATAATGTATGGCCTTATTCTCATTATAAATTAGATATGTAAAGACACCACAATATTATATCTTTTTTCTCGCCACCACATGCTGTAAATTCTTAATGTCCTCTCCTCTCACCTCTTCATGGTGAGAGTAACCATTTCTATTATATTTTTCTCACAATAAGAATATCTAACTTGAGCTTAAAATATTTGGGTATGATCATAGCTCTATGAATTATGCAAGTAAACTTAAACGTCACACCATGATTTTTACTGCGTGTTATTAAACTACATGTTTGATGTCCCTTTCAAGACATAAAATATTATATCCCAATGGACCTTGCCTGAGAGGATTGTGATTCTTTGTTTTGGACTCCCATCGCACCTCCATTTAATAATTACAAGTGTCTTGATACGTGTTATCATATGATATGTAGTGAATCCCAAATCTCTAATCTTGGGTCAAACTATAACAACCATTAGAAGAAACTCCCCCTATATATATAGATCAAACCAGTGTAGAGAGATCCCCATCATAGATCTATGTGTGACTTGATTAATGTTATAAAATGATACATAGTGACACCAAGATCTCCAACCCTAGGTACAATCACAATAAATAATCATGAAAATTTTCCCCTTCTTGGATACGAGTCAGACCTGTACATGGATATTTTTTCGAACAAATACATGTGTCTTGATTCATTTTACCATGGGATACATATTGATTCCTAGGAATCCATTCTCAAGCCCATATGTAACATTCCCTTTATAGGTCTACGATCCCACAACCTTTACACATAATTTTAAATTGCATGACATCTCAAGAAATATGTGTGACTTGATTTTTTCCAATAATGGATTTGTAATGACACCCAGATCCCCAATTATAGGTCAAGATACAACAATAAACAATAAATAATGATCCCAGAAATGCATAAGGGATGAGTTTCAAAGATAATTTTTCTAACATATGAGCCAGATATGTTTATGACATTCTTATGCATGCAATACATTTATCACATTTTTCACGTCAGTTTTCACACCCTCACCGTATGATGATAAACTGCAAGACTAAAGTCCTTATCAAATAGCGAAAAATTGTACGTCTAACATTCTTACTTGATGACATAAAACTAAAAGGAAATTATAATTTCCATAAAGCCTAAAAAATAAACTACACATCTATTGTTCTTACCGTGTGATAATTAACTGCATGGATAATGTCCTTACCACATGACATTAATTTATAAGGAAATGCTAATGTCCTTACTGCATGATAATAAACTGCATGGCTAGAATTGTTACCCCATGTAGTTAAAATAAAAAGAAATCTTCCTAGCTACATTCCATTAAAATTGCATGATAAATACATTCCTAATAAATGACATTAAATTGTATAGAGCATCATCCATCATCAGCCCATATCAAAGGACCACCATTTCTAGGCCCTGATCAAACAAAGAATGGGGTGATTACACCATCATTTAAGAACCATAATCCCACAAACCACAATTCATGTCTTAAGTGCCTCATGTCACTAAAAACCCATCATAGCCCATGAAAAGGTAAAAGAAATCTCTCTGTTTGACCATGATATTGTGGCATAAAGGGCTATGAACTACCAACTGGAGAAAAATTCTAACTATAAGTATGGAATTCTAATTATTATGAGCCTATAATCAGTGTGGAGGGACCCCAAAAAATGAGTTTGTTCTCGGTCATCACCATAATGATTGTATCATATCACTACTCATGACCTGAGAACCTCAATCCCTGAGTTATAACATTTTAAACTCCATCTAAGAAACATTTTAGAGTAATCTTGACCTTTTGTATCCTAATTGGGTTATTGTGTCAAATTACCATAATAATAGGTCAATATGAATCACAACTTTAAACATCCTACACATTGGTCAAATCTTGATGACCTTAAACTCTAGCCTATGATGATCTAAATCACATGACCCTAATCTTCTAGTAAATGACGCACAATACTTGTCTGGTTAAAAACCCATAATAGGATTCCTAACAAAATTAACGTATCTCCTCTATAATAACTTCATATATAGAGTCTAGGAAGAAAATAAAGTGAAATTAAATAAGTCATAAAGCTCATGAGGCCCACTTCATATCCCTATTAAAATCCAATCTATTCTTTCTGAAGCCCATAGTCTAAGAAAAAGATAGAGTAGTGGTTTGTAAAATCTCATCGCCATGAGAAAATGTTCACTAGTAAGTGAAAAAACATTTAGTGTTCTCAAATCCTTCTTGAATATTATATTATCCATATATTACTCTTCGAGATTTGAGTGCCTTCTGTCGCTGAAAACCTTCAATGGACCTTGAAAAAGAAAATAGATCTCTTTTTTTGGCCTTGTTATTGATGAAAAAGGGAATGCAACTTCAAAATGGAGGCATATTGGCCCAATATAAAGGGATTTCTAATTCCTATGTGCCAAATTTTTCCATGGAAGAACCCCACACCTGAGGATGTATTTGGAAATTTGAAAAACTATTTTCCCATAAAATCCTCATGGCTAGGGATGTTGGACAATAATTTACAATTCCGATAACCATAATAGTCAATTCAATTTGACATCTTCGACACTACAACACGGTATATTATACCCTTCCTCAATGTAAGTATGTGAAACTCTCTTCTCAAACCTCTTAATGGCCCACACCATGTGACTCAAAACCACGAGGAATAGGGAATGAGCTTCACAACTATGAGCTATGTTTCCCAAGGGTTTTCGAACCCTTCTAGGATAGATTTTTATCCACACACTAATTCTTCATATATTTTTTTATGTATTCTCTAATATTCATGACCCTTCAAAAAAGTTGGTGAAACCTCTCTTTGACTTTGAAATCAATTCATAAGGACTTCAAACTACTATCTACTAATGTCTCCTCCTTACAGAAAAGGAACCCTAATCCTAGTCGACCCTAAAAACATCATGGAGGAACCTAGTAAATCGGGGTGTTATGGTTCATTCCCAACATGTATTTCCCATTATATATCCACAGATTCAAAACATTTGGTTTTAACATACATCACCCATGTTACTACTATCTAGGTTGTTCTAGACACACTATCATTTCACTCTCAACCAATATAACCACCATAAATCTTCTATGGACCTTGGAAAAACATGTAGACACATATTTTTTACCTTGATACCAATGAATAGGGGGTTTGATCTACCATCTAGAGGCATATCCTCCTTGAATGAATGGAATTCCAATCCCCGTGATCCCTAGAAACACCATAGCAGAACAGAGAACCATAATGTGTTTTGGGTCGTCCTGTGACTATATGCCCAATATCTCATTTTTCTTGTCCCGAAAGAAAGAATTTAAACTACATATCACCAAAATTTTCCAAGCTAAAACACCCTAAACTATAGTGATAAATTTTCAAATCTAAAAGACCATAAACTACAGTGATATATGTTTCAACATATAAGACCCTAAATAATAGTAATAGATTGTCACCTAAAATACTAAACATCACACAAGTCATCTATTTGAGATGGAACCAATGGTATAAGTGTGAATTTACTTTCCTCATATGTGATACCATGTCAATGATTATTTCTCTCCTAAGGGGTGAATTTTTGGACATCTTCCAAATGAGAATTAGAAAATCCACAAGGAAGAAATAACTAAATATGGGTATTATTTAAAAAAGAAAAGGAATAATAATGTATCAATTATCATGTTTTATGTGTAAACCACTAGAGGATAGTTGATATCATGACCTTTGTAATGTCATGAGATCATTCACGTGTAGCACATAACATGTTGGAGATCACGCAGATCCCCATTTCCACACCCTTCCCTCATTTGATGGTGCACTATACAATTTCTAATCATGCAATGATTGGAAAATGAGATCCCCTAAGTTATGTGACTTGTGAATCAGTGAAGACCATAAAAAACACAAAAAATACCAGAGGATTAAGAGAAATATATCCAAATATTGGATCTTCTCTGGGTCTAAAAATTATCATGCTGCACCAAGATGGTTCTTGAAACACCACAAAATACCTAGTGACATGTCTATATTATTGTGAAATAGTATATAGACATGCAACATGAATTATTTGAAAGGCCTTTTACATGTCCATGTATTATTTTTCTTCCCCCATTTATACTAAAATAAAAAAAGGTTTTGTCATGATAAAGCTCCCACATCACCTGGGGACCCCTTATTTGTCATGCAGTACATCACCTATTGGGTGAGAGGTTGTTTTCAAAAACACTATTTTGAACTTAGAGATACCCAAGACATTGAAAATTTTAGTATTTAAATAAAAACAAAAATTATGGATCCTCTTATGATTATAAACATCATGATACATGCTGGGGAGTGCTGCAAGACCTCACAAAAGACCTTCGACATGACGTCCTGACCTTACAAAAGACTCTTAGAAAGCCACCTCTATCTCATGAAATATACCTAAAAATTTACTTTATATTACATGAAATCCATTAAATATGAATCGTGGTCTTTCTAAATTCTCTAGAAATGTCAGCCTAAAATTTCAATAGCCCCTTGACATTTCTACAATGTTAGAAAAATTACTTTATTTAACCAAATCCCACAAAATGAGGCATTGAGATGATGGTCTTATGATTGCTGAAAATCATGTCACCCCCATGGGAATCCCTATGGTGAAAATTGTGACACAAAATATCTTCAATGATTTTATACTAGTATTGTGATACACAAACCATGAAAAGAGGAAAATAACTAGGGTGGAGAGGCCTATAAATCCCCCACCCCAACATCAAAAAAATGTAACCTTGGATTCTTGCACTGACACACCCATGCATCATAGATGGTTTCATGGTGCAGATGACCTCATGATAGGAAAGTTTATCTGTTATGTAAATCCTATAGAATAACTAAATATGTCACACCACATGCATCAATACTTCATGTGGTCACTTATATTAATTAGTTGAAGGAATCCAAGCTTGTTATGAAAGTGAAATCTCACATACATGATCAGTCATGTGAGACACAAACAAGCTAACACTGAACTAATATAAGGCACATACATGATAAAAAGTGGGATAAATACTAAAATAAGGGATTCTTGTGTTAAGGAAATGTATGATGATCCTCGTGTTCTCCACATGATTCATCTAGATCACGCAGCAACACAATGACTTGCAACCTAGATCATGAAACATCCTTATGAAAACCCATTTAGATTATGATATGTTCAGTAGAGACTATAAGAAAGTCACATGACACCCTTTGGGCATGCCACATAATTCTCATGAATCCCTCAAGACTCGTCATCTAGATCTTATGAATTACTCAACACACATCACTCAAGTTACACGGTGACACCTGTTATTTTCAGCTTAGTCTATAGAATCCCTTTGAGCTCAACAACTAGATCATATAACACCTTATATGAATGTAAGATAAGTCTAATGATGGAATACAGATATTTATATTGTCTCTCATGAGATACTTTGCAAAATCCAACCACATATTGTGACATCCTTTGAACATGTCATTCAGCTTTTTCTCGGACACTCGAGCAGGTCATCCATGACAAGTATCTCCCGCCAGAAATGTAACATTGACTCTCAAAAAACACTCCAATCATGTCATCAATCATTCATTATGACAACAGAGAATGGCATCAATATCATGTGATTTTCTATAAGAATTCAATTCATGATCATTCATATGGATTCTAAAATCAACAATCCAAGTATTTTAATGTCCTCTAGAGAGGTTGTCCTTAGTCATGAGAAAAAATTATGAATTTCCATCCATATTATGTGATTTCTCTAAGAAAAGTCAATTGGATAAAGATATTTTCATTGGACATGTCAGTAATACATCCTCTAACATGTCAAGCATACAATCAAACAATTTTGAGAATATAACCAATGCATGTCAATCAAGCAAGAAGATTAGGTCAAGCGTGCATCCTACGATTTGATAAACATGTACAACCTCTATAAGGGGAATCCTCAACATGTAAGTCTAGATAAAATTGAAAAATGATGACACTGATTCATACTATAAAAAAGATATTTTGGATTCAGTCTTATGTTATGGTCTCCATAGAAAATGCATGCAGGTCGATCTTAGTACAAAAGTTCTACATTCATAAGTAGTGAGTTTGATTACTTTTTTTCCTGGTTTCTTACATAGATCATTGATTACATGGGATTAGGGATTATAAATGATCATGTTATTTCCATAATTATTTTTTTATAATAGAATGGAGGTAGGTGTGTGTTATCCCTAATCAAACAAAACTACAATGACTCTGATTCCTTCCATAACCATGATATGTAGGATGACTTTCAATGGCCTGAGCTCAAATAAGAATCTAATTCTTTTCATGTTTCCTCCATGTATCTAAAATATCAAAATCTTATTACCCAATATCTCTCATAGGTTGATCATTAACCCATCATCCTCCATCAGATTGAGTGGAAAACTAAAAAATGATGACTCTGATTCATCCCATAACCTGGATATATAGGACACCCTTCTAAGGCCCAATATCAAATAAGAATCTACTTCAGAGAGATTATCCTCCATTTCTATAAAATGTTAAACCCTTAAGACCTAATCTCTCCCATTTTTTGATCATTCCACTCTCATCCACCAATGGATTGAGGGACAAACCAAAAGATAAAAACTCTGATTCCAACTATAAACAAGATATGTAGGACCCATTCCTAAGGCCCATGATCCATATTAAACCTATTAAGGGCCAGTCTCACTACATAATACCCATATCCATAAAAAATGATACCGATAACATGTTATCCATTGTTTTTTCACACTAATTATAGATCATGTGGTCTTAGGGAGTTGTAAGGGTTATATCATTTTCATAATGAATATCCACTAGGTAGGGCACCTCAGTATATAAGCACTGGCCAAAGGAATGATAATCTATACCTCATTGCAAGTCTTAGGGGAATAACTAAACTAATATGAATTTGATTCATCCTATAACAAGATTTGTAAGACACCTAATTGAGTTATGAGTTCAAATACCTAATGGCTAGTGCCTCTACATATATCCTTTATGCCTAATGTTAAACTATATTGGTTTAACGAACTATGTGTGTTTTTATTGCAATTCAAAAAAAGGATAAGTAGGATGCCTCATAATGGCTCAATCCCATCAATGATAAATTAACCACCTCCTAGGATAATAAAAAATTCTAGATTTCCTGGTTATATGGCTTCGATACATAAGAATCTACCCACTAATGGGATATGGATAGAGAACGTCCTATACATATATATGAATTCACCAATAAGATGCCCCATTTAGTATAATGATATCTAGCCTACGATTATCCTATTAGGGTAACTGGTCATGTATGAGTATTCAGAATAGATTTGTGATGATATCTTAAATATGTAAGAGAGTCCCGAAGTAAAACAATTTCCACTCAAAAGGGTGTGTTGAGCCCAAACTCCTATCCTATCAAACGATGTGAGTTCTTAAAAGTATTTGGGTATAAAACCCCAAAGTACCACCTCGATTTCGAATGTAGGTCAACACCCAGTTATGGATGGGAGAACCACTTGATGTTTCTCTTAATAACAAATATAGGAAATCTTGGTGCAAGTATTCATGTAGCACATTTAACCACCCTCACAACCAAGGGTCGGGAAAATGACAGACGTGGATTTTTTCAAGAAACAAAAATGGTGAAACCACTATGAAATCTTTTAACTACAACATCTTTTTCATACTAAAAAAGGATATACTTCCAAGTTCTTGTCAGACCATTTTCATCCTGTTATACGGATGGTCCCCATGTACATTTTGTCTCTTCCCTCTTGAAACAAATATACAAATTTAGTTGTAATTTGAAAAATTTCTGGATGATGTTAACCATAATATCAATCATAGAAGATACGAGTGTTATTTAGAAACTAATTATCGAATTACTTTTTCATAGAAGATATGGTTTTTGAATGTTAAAAGATAAATACACATGTAATGGATGGTGTAAAGTCTAGAATTTAAATTATTAGACAATATAAAATTCACCTTTTACTAAATAATGTGAAATGTGGCCAAGGTGATAATTTTCAAAGGGCATGGAGCACCCTATGAAACACTTAAAAATGTTACATTTCTAGAAGATATGTTTTGAATACACAATCATAGTATAATCTAAAGAGAGATGTGTTAATGTATTTCAACCGACCATATAACTAGAAGATGAGTTATAGATGTTTTTAGTTGATTTTATGATTTTCATTAAATGGAATAAAAATTACATTGATTTATGATCAACTGTTTTTCATGATGTATTGAATTCAAGAAAGATAATACACTAGAAGTTATTTTTTTATAGGAGCATCATTTCCATCATAAGAATAAAAGTGATGAATCTATGTAATGTAATGCCAGTTATACATTTATCCAAAAGTATATGATTGAATAATAATTAAATGTAAATTATGATGATAGAAGGATACCACTGAAAATTCATTTGGTTAGAGATGTTGGGGAATTTTTTTATGTAAATCCAAATAAATATAGAATTAAATGTATTATATATTGATCTATGTTATTTGTAATTAAACACGTGAATATAATGAGAAGATTATGAAATTATAATTTTAAAATATAAGGGACACAGAACATGAATCCAAAAGTATAGAAAAGGTTAGACTGGTTAGAAGATATAATGGTTGGGTGTTATGGTGACCAGATACTACATCCTAAAATTGAACAAAAATTAAATTAATTGGATATTATTTATGTTAAAATGTCTAAAAGACACGATTAAAAATAATTACATGATCTAGATGTTTGATTAGGGTGAACAAAATAGTAGTTCTAAGAGTTGAGAGATGCAAAATCAAGATGTGTACTTTGGTGAAGTGGTAGGAATTTTATGCTATGCAAGTTTCACATAACATATTTAATATGAATGAATGGGGTACAATGTATTTCAGATTCATAGATCATTGACTTGATTTCTAGGATTTTTATATTTAAAAATAGTTTAGAGAACCAAATTTTGTAAAATAATGAAACGAGGTGTTAAATGGGTAGCTTATGTGGTGTATTTTTCACTGTCATAAAGAGATAATCACTAAGTCGGTTTTTCATATAAATAAGTCTTTATTGTGTCATTAGTGTTTTCTAATGCATGACTGAGATAATTTATAGTGATTAAAGAGAGGAATAATCCATATTTTATGTGCTATATATTAACAAAAAAGAGTTGAGATGAACAAAACATTAGGTTTTTATAACTATAAGAGTCTTTTAGTAGATAATAAACTAGATGATAGAGGAAAAAAATGTTCAGAAGAAACATTCAAAAGTTCCATAACATTCAACAATCTGAAGAAATTAAGAAAAATATTGAAATTAAATAACTATTAATTATATAAATAGGAATTAATAAATTAGAAATTATATAACAATAAAGTATTGAACTAAAATTTATTAAAAAAGAATAACTTTCCACATCCAACATATGTATCATAAATTATGAAAAAATTATATAAGATGATATAGTTCTCAAGATACATGTTCTAAATTTCTACAAATATTATATTGAATATGATTGTAGTTGGGATAGATTATATAGTGTTAATATAAGGCCCTTGATTAAGGATAGAGAATATAAAGTTGATACAGAGACATCCCAGACCATTATGATGATTTTATTCATTATTTCTATGAAAATTATCATTAAGATAGGAGGATACCAGTAGAATAATAAACCATTCACTATAAACTACTATGATTCAATATAAATAAAAAATAAGTAGATTTCATGTATGGGAAAAAAAATTCAGAGTTCATCCACTGTGTTCATTGTGTGTTGGGGTGTGTGGGATAAGGATGGGGGGATGGTGATGTTATTGGGTAAAATCTCTTTTGAGGATCAATTTTTCAACCTAGAGCAATGGGATGCACTAAGGAGTTTTTTATTTTGGAAAGGATGTAATTTTAATAGCTTCTGGTCTGAGGGTAATAGATTTTATGTCCATGTTAATCTATCAGTTTCTATGAAGAAATATTCATACTTAAGTGTAGTATTGCATCAGAGATATACCATGAGGTGTGGTGATTTCCTTGCACTATGGTGTTTTGGGGTGGATACATTTAGTTATCCTTTTTTTTTCTGGGGGTAGACATGACATGGTAATAGGTTAAACTATAAATCCATGTAGATCATATTTCCATATATCAACTAATCTTGGATAGTTGTGGAATTATTTCCTAGGTTTTTTTATTTCCCTACATAGGATTATAGGATCTATGATAGATACATGAAGATTTTTATATAGAGTCTATAGGAATGTTAAAATAGGACCCTCTATTATGTATCCTCATGTTCAGCATCATGGTTTTGGTGAAAACCCTTGGGGGTGAGGCATGGTTACAGGTGTAGTGACTTGGTTATTTTAAAAATATCCTATATAAGTTTGGGATCCCTCTCAAATATCTCTTAATTCCTTCAATCTATTTTTATCCTTAAGAATACCAAGGAATCCTTTTAGATAATATTAATTCATGTATCATGGCTTCATTACTTTTATTATAGTTATTTATTCCTTAGTGATCCATATATTTTTCATTATCTTTGTAGGTTCTTCTCTCTCGCATTCTCTCAATCATATTATAGTAGTTATGTTCCATCGATTTTCATGGGGTTCTTATTAATGGTTGATGATAGACCCATATTGGATCATGTACTCTATGATTTTGTATTCTTTAAGAGACGTTTGATTAGAATTTGTCACTTGATATTTTTTTTCATTCTCATATAATGTTGAACAATAATGTTGAAGTATTGGATTTATGAATTTCATTAACTCATGTGAATGTATGGGATTATCAAGATTTTTATTATTTTATATTGGTGTGATTTACCTAAAACATAATAAACATAAATATTAATTAATTAAATGAACTTCTTAATTTCTTGTGTGGATGATTTATAGATGAATACTCTTGATATTTTATATATTGTGTTATATCTGATAACTCTAAATATTTTTTTACATGATTGGTGTGCTTAAAATTGGTTGAACTATGTAAATCTTGTAATTGTTGAGTAAAACATATAATATGAATTTGACTTAGATTAACATTCATCCATAAAAACCTTTTTATATGAATGTATTACTTGAATAATTTTTATTCATAATTATTTTATATTGTTTTCTAATGGTATTAGGTTTCTATAAATTGAATCTTATGCATAATTAATATTTTTATTCAAGATGGTATTGAAAATGTTTCATACATGAGATAAAGGGTGTGGTCTCTACAAGCCCATTCTTGTTTTTCAAAGGAATTTATGATTTTGAGTTATGGCCTTAGTTACCCTTTGGGTTTTATATGATAAAAATAAATTGTTTCTATGTTTATGTTTTTTATTTTTATTCCAACTTATAGGAAATTTTTTGAAGCCAGTGTTTCTTGGAAATTAAGTTATGGATGGATAGAAAAAAATTGAGAGATTAGATTTTTTATAAATTACTTATTGAGAAGAATTTTCTATTCAAGTAATCTATAAACGTTTAGAGTTTGAATTTCTAGTTTATGTATTTCAGTTTTTGATTAATGATAAGTTTATTGACACTATTTGAGAGCTAGAATTTCCTATTTTTAAATTTTTGTGTCGGGTATTTGATCATTTGATTCATATGGTATGATATCTAGGATTGGTTATCTTGCCTATTGTTTGATGATTAATATATATGGATGGTTGTTCGATGTTGTTTGTAGTGATTTCCAACTTCCTGTGGTAGTTTTCTAGTGCACTGTAAGTGCATCCTTCTTTGTGGTATTTAATATTGAGTCAAAGATACCTAGGTTATGGAATGGTGAAAATTATTAATAATGAACTCTTAGGATTTAGTCTTGATGATGGATTTAATTATTTATATATTTAATGATAACCATGGGGTTTTTGGATTAAAAATCCTATAGGATATGATAGTAATCAATAAATTGAATGTGAGTTATAAATACAAGATTGTTTGTATTGAAATGAAATATTAAACCAAAAATTATAATGGGAATAATCAATTATATGTATTTTATACCAATAAATGGAAATTATTAACAAGAATGAATTATGATATTGATTTTTTTGTTAATCATTAGCTTTTAGACATTAGCGGTGGTAGTTGGATGTATTTTTGGATTATACCAGCAGTTCGATTCCATTTTCATGAATCTTACACTAGTGTAGTGATGTGTGATATATTTATGTTTTATTAAGTATGAAACTCACCTATATGATTTATTTGGTGTATTCGACATCGATGTGGCCTTGGGTTATAGGTGTTTTCTGAACATCTAGGTTGATGAGGTTTTTAGTTGTATGACTACTCACCTACCTTGATTTCTCCCTTGGATAAAGACATTATGTAGGCTTATCCGAGCTATAATGGATTAAGGTATTGGGTACACTTCTACTAGGCCAGTTATAGTTCAAGGTTTTACAATATGTGAATGTTCATATTGTAGGGGCATGAGTTATAACACATATACATATATTCTGACTATGATAAACATGAATGAAATTGTTGTACATGAATAAGATGTATCATCTAGAGGTATATTAAATGATACACTATTTATGATTTATTTTAACATTCAATTAGGTTATGATAGTTTAGTTTGAGATTTTTGTGATGTTCACAGGATCAAGGATTAGATGATGATTTTTTAAAGAGTGAAACATGATATATAGAGGGGATGGGATGACTAAGACATTATATGTTGGGGTAATAGTGACTAGTATAGAAAAGAAAGTGGATGTGGGGTACCTTTAATAAATTAATGTTTTTATATTATGATTCATGTTCTGTGTGTTTCTTAGTGACAGAGCCTTAGAAAGGATGGGATATTATTTTACCATCTTAGGTAATGAGTTGGTTACATTTTTTATTCACTAGGTTATAATATGATTCACTATCATTACATGAAAGGGTATATGGAAGATCCTACTATGTATTCATTTATAAATAGCCAATATATAATATTTTTTCATGTCAATAGGTGAAATTTGGTGATTGATGTTGTTTTTACAATATTAGTGTTGTTGTTCAACAATTACTATTGTTCATTATTGTTTCAAAGCAGTTTTTATTGGTATACCTACTTGTTTATTTATTGTATGGCATTAAAATCATGTATTATAATTCCTTATTTATTAATTATTTGGAGTTTATTGATGGATCTCATTATATCTATTATCCTTAAAATTATATATTGATATTAATGCATCCTATTTTTATGGGTTACATACCCTTCGTTCAAGTATCATACCCAAGGCCTTTTGGAGGTGGGATTTGGGGTTCAATTCATCTCTTCACTGATAAACTCTGGAGGTGTACTAGTGGTCATGGGTCATGGAATAGTGGAATCAGATATGATGGATGATATATAGGGTAGTGATAATAGAGAATAAATAGTGAGTATTTTATGTTTTGGTCAGGAAACAATATCATCTAGAATTTGTACATGATGTAGGGTATGGGATATCGGCTAGGAAATGGGTATTTATGGCCTATGTGATCTGATGAATGAACATTAGGTTAATTAATTATTTTATGTGATGTTTTATAACATGTGGGGAAGAAACATAGGAGAGGATCAAGGATCACGATCAATTGAGATTGTGTTTTTATTGGGTATACAATGGGAATTTTATTGAATTTGAATTAAATAATTAACATTGAATGTTCCATATTTGAGGTTTAGGATTCCCTATTAGTTTATTGAGTTACATATATAACATCATTTCAATGTCCCCTTTTGGTTCATGTAAAATATGTTTAGTAGGATATTTCATTAGATTTTCATAATGTCTTGGACGAAGAATAAAATAAACTGAGTATGTTTATTAAAGAGTATCATTGTCATGGCTAGTGAAAGTATAAGTTATTTACTTAATATTGAGATATTGAGGATTTATTGGAAAAGGGAGTGATTTCCATTTGTTCAATCCATTCTCAGAAGGAGCATTGAGTTTCATTTTTTCTATATAGATATTTTTTACTCAGCAATTGTGGCTCTTTTTCCCCACGAATCCAAATTAGTTGGTTATTTTATTCGAGGAGTATAGTGATCAGTTTTAGGCCAAGTTTCATTCATAAATAATGAATTTTGGTTATCCATAGATGATTCATACTCTGTTTCATGTGATCTATACTATGTGTGAGTTCATTATTTTTTATAAGAACATCTTATGTAATATATTGAACCTTTCTCTAGATGAGGATTAAATGGAGATTCATTTTATAGAGACTTTTAATATATAGATCATGTGTGAGATTAACCCATTTATGTTTTTAATGTATCTCAAGTTGTTGGTGAAGTAGGAGATTCTTGAGAGGATTCTAGCTAGGTACATATCATCTAAATAGGGTAGTAGTAATAACTATTCATATAGTATAGATCTATCCATAATTTCACAGTTACCCTACTTGATTATTTCATAGATAGTGGGGAGTCAATTTCATCCATCTTCATCCAATTTTAATAGGGATGGTAGTTCTCATACGTCATCTAGTGGATCATGTTTGTATTGTAATACCTAAAGTGTCCATGGAGATCAAAACCAGAGTGGCTGACCTTTCCAATTTGTTATAATGGAGCCAGTTTCCCACTTCATGCTCAACCATTGTAATAGTATCCTTTGAGGTAGTAGTAGCATCAAGGTGCTCCATTTTTTAATCAACATTGGGTATATGGGAAAGGAATATAATATCCCAATGATTCTCCCCATCCTCAAAGAGGAGATAATTACTATATTGGTGTCTCTCATTGTTGATATAGTGGTTATGGATTAGGTCATAGTCATATGCATTCTCGAGTGTTTCATATGATTAAAGATCCAAAAATTGGGTGAGGTATTATATAATTTTATTCTAGTGAGAGATATGGTTTGTTTGATTTGGGTTATAATCAATCCATATTTTAACCTATAAAAAACTATTTTGTGGGAATAATGATGATGATTCTTTTAGTACCCTTGGATTTGACTAGTCCAGTTGGAGGTTAATATATTTTTTATGAATATTGTGTAGATTGTGATATTATTTTGGGGTAGAATCTCCCATAGGTATATTTATTATGTTTTTATATATATCCCTATGTAATTTGTCTCATCATGGACTCGTTTAATTCATTTCATGCTATTTTATATTTCAACATGAGGTGATTTGTATTCCATTTTGTTTTCGGATAGAGTATAGTGTCTATTAGTGATGGCGACCATCAAATGGGTTGGAGTCATGTGTATTACATATCTTCCTCAATGGATGAGTTGATGTGGTGTCCAATGTAGGATAATCCATGTATGTTTCCTAGAACTATTAAAGAATACCTTGATGTATTCCTTGAAGGGGTTTTAACCATACCCACATGACATGAGATCATGTTTGGGATAAATCTGAAACTGGATGTTTCTCTAATATCAATGTTACAAATTAAAATGTTACATTTTTAGCAATGGGAGCTACTAATTCATATTGATGGCCTTATCTGGAGATATTTTATTCAAAACAATGTATCATCATGGGGTGTCACATTTTTCTATAGGAAGAATCATGATATTATTATGAATATGTATATAAAGTACTAATATTTAAATAAAGTTATATTGAATAATAACTAACCTCTTAAATGGAATTCTTACCTATTTGATCAATTCAATGGATATATCTAGTTCTAAAATATTAGATTTTGTTTTAGATATCGTAAGATTCAGGTGATCATTTATGATATTAAGTATACTACATTATGGTGTAATTATAGACATTATGAGTTTATTTTAATGTCATTAGGTGTCATTAATGATTTAAAAATGGTCATGGGACAAATGAATATTGCGTTCCATGAGTTTATTGAACGATTTGATGTGGTTTTAATTAACTTAATATTTGTGAATTTGATATCTGAGGAGGAGAATATTGATAATATATGTGTTTTTTCAGTGTTCTTCAATTTCATCAGCTATATGGGATACTATCGAAGTGTGTGTTATGGGCCTAAGTGGTCTATTTATTATGGAATTTTATGTGACATTTTGAAGTATTTTTGTATCCTATTATGATTGTGACAATTTTCTTGGAAATCCACTATGAATTTTGTGGAGGTTGGGAGTTTCCCTATTCTTGTAGTATATCTTAGGTTATTCATACCTAAATTCTCATAGCTTTAGACTCCTTTGATAGCATTGAGATGAAATTATTGGGTTTTCATATGGAAGGACCCATTCCATGATCTATTTAATTATTTTAAGGATTAACCAATTAATGATCACAATCATCATTTTCTAGACAAAGGTGTTGTATTGTATGTTTATTTGGAATAATTACATCTTGGTTTGTGAGGTGTTCGGATGTAACAAATATAAATTTCTCCTTTGAACGTGGTAGTTACGATCTGTAAAATGTAACTACACTACCTATGATCTTTAGTTTGAATCACATGTGTTTTCCATGAATTATTTGGGCCATTACCTAATAAGTGAACACATTTGCGTCTTAAAATATGATTGATGTTTGTTGAATATCTTCTCTCAGTTTGAACTCAACTTTCATAAATAGTGGTTAATGGAATTATGATTGGATTATATTTTATATATTTTCTATACACTAGAGATATTGAATTTAGTGGCACATACCATGAGTTGGATGTTTTTTTGGAGATTTCATGAATGAATCTTGAGATGATTGATGAGTGATGGAGGATTTTGTTGTGGTATACCTTTATATGAGAGAAATTGATAATATAGGATGTATTAATCAAATGGAGGGGAAATATCTAATGGTTTGGTAGGTGGAGGAGTTCTTACTGGGAAATTATGTGGTGGGGTTTTGGCATTAACATGTTGTTTGTGTTTATTACCCTAAGGTATGGCTAGAGGAAGACAAATATTGGGTGTTATTTTAATGGTGTCTTACCATTCCATCTATGATGCATGATTTAGTTCTTTGAGACTTCAAAATTTAACCATTAGTAAAATATGATATTGTAGAAATGATGTACCCTACCTTGAGAGATTAGTTTTTTTGGTCTAGTTTAAAGATATCAATTTTCTGATTTTGTGTCATGATGTTTAGTTTTCTAGAAGATGAAATCTAAACATCTTATTCCATTTGGTTACATTCTACAACTTGGTATCATCCATTGGAAGTGGTAGGACATCTGGTTAGACTTAAATACATTTTTTCATCGTGGTTAGGGGGGATATGATGTTATGTGGGTGGTCACAGACCATTTAATGAATTAATTTCATTTATAATAGAAAAAAATATTGAGAACAATGAATGAATTTTAATGTTAGTATCTAGAGTTGGTGGTGAAGATTCATTAGGATCTAAATATGGTAATCTCTAATCATTTACCTCATTTCACCTATCTATTATGGAGAGGTCTCTAGTGCTCATTAAATACTAATTAATGAAAAAACACCGCTTTGAATCAATCGATAGATTGTTAGATTGATAATATTATCCAGACCTTGTAAGACATGTTGTGTAATCACATTCTTGATTTTTGGGGATCGTTGGTGAATCACTTACCCATGGTGGAGATTACATATAATACTAGTTATTAATTTAACATTGGTAAAACTATGTATGAATCATTGTCCATCCTACCCTACTAATCAATATTATGATGTATCTGGGTGGGTGAGGAATTTATTCTTCATCACAAGATGATATAGATCAAAGTATATAAGGTGTAGGCGATTCTCATGTGGATAGAAGTGGAACATGATCACCATAAGTCTAATGCTGATTATATGAGGAGGTCTCTAGAGTTTGACATTGTGAATAAACTATTCTTTATGGCATCTACTCACTTCCACTAGTGAAAGTATGGTTTCTAGAAAAATATTTCTCCCCAATTTTAACTACCTTTTGAGGTGTTAGGTTATTTAGGATTTATTTAATATCATTTTTCCTTTTCCCTAAAAATAAATCAGATACATGAAATCTTCCACATATCATAGCTTCTCTGGTATCTTTAGGATAATTCTCATGTCATCTAATGGGGTTATTTGAATGTTAATGACGATGAGACCTTCAAATATAATCATGTTAAGATCAAGGATAATTGGGAGAGGTTGTTTCCTGGGGGAGATATTTCATTGGATCATGACCTTGGGTGATATGAACAATTCATGGATTGTAATTGGGATCATGATTACTGATTTTCACTCAATATCCTAATTAGTTTGATGCTTAATTTTATTAATATTATGTGTATAACCTTTTTTGAATTATGTTATAATGGATGAATCTTCTTGTTTATACATATTTTTCATCATATGATTTAGTTTTGTTCTTATTATTGAAATATATTTGAGTGTTATCTCGTAGAGTTGTCATTCAGTATCTTCTTCTTTCCTCCCTTACTTTTGTTATAAATTATAAAGGACATGTATTATTTGAGAGGTATATAATGAAATAGTTTTTCCTAAGGCCTTATTTTGTATGATTTTGGTGTTGGGTATGTTTTAGAGAAGGATGGTGGAGTGGAAATGTTATCAGTTTTAACTTTTTATTAACAAACCATTCTATGGTATGGATTCCAAGGATTCTCTATGGAGGTTGGTTTTGTGGTGTGTCCCTAGTATCTACGGTGTCTATAACACCATATAACATAAAAAACCCTAATTACATGATTTATAATAAGGATATCACTTTATTAAATTTATATTATATTTTAGTTTTAGTGTGTTATAGAATTTTTAGAAGCATTACATCACGTATGGAAAACTAAAACAAAGTGTCGTTATTTTTTCACAAAAAATTATTCTTAAACTTAATCCCAGTTATAATTCAAAAGTATTATTCCTCATTTATGGTGAGTCACCATAGTGGAAATATTTTACGTTATTTACGATCTAAAAATCGTTCAACACTATAAAAAACATTTTAAAAACATGGGATGATAAAAAATAGCTGGTTAAGGGATATAAAAATAAATGAATCTCTTTAGTCTAGTGAATATCATGAAAACCAATGATAATTTCAACCTTTTTTAGAATAAAACATTTAGATTATAAATGAAACATATATCCATGATAAAAACATTTTTTTCTAGAAGAAACCCTTTAATCCCAATTAGAAATTATAGGAATAACATGTAATAATAATGAGAAATTTTATTTGAAAAACAAACCATTCAAAATTAAAAGTTCAAAAGTGGTCCTTATATTATGAGACCGTAATAATTCCTTAAAACCCATTAGAAATTATAAAAAAAATATCCTGGAGATTCATAATAATGACCTATGTTTCTCTTGTTTTAACCATTTTAGAATAAATAATTCCATTTTATTCAATAGGAGTAACCATCCCAGTTATCTCGCTCCATTTCTGTAATAAAAAAATTTTCCTTTCCTAATGCATTAATGAGAAATATCAAGCTCACCCATTATCATGAGGTATACTAGTTCACCCAAAATCATATATAAGGCTCTTGTATAGTATGATAAATACGAAATTTATAATTTTTAACATTTTTCTTAAAAAAACCTAGATAACACATTTGAACCCACAAGCAATGCAGTTTCAATTTTCATACAAAAATAGGAATAAATATACCTTATTATGAAAACAATTTAAACTAAAATATTCCCCAAAAATACAGAAAATGAATTTAATATATAGAAACATGTAAAAATGAATTTAAATATTTAAAAAATCATAATGATATGAATTTCCTCTCATTTCATATGCGATGAAAATCATTATTTTTACACATTGGTAAAAAGAGTAAAAAATGACACGTACTGAAAATATTAAAAACATCAAAATTTTAATATATTTAAATAATGTAAAATGTAATCAGAAGTTAAATTTAACAACTTTTATGTATAGATAATAAAATTATTGAAGAATTTTAAATACCACGTAAATATAATAATATTATTTGAAATTAATAATTTAAAACGTTGTTTTAAGGAAAAATAACTTCTAGATTTTATAACTTTTGAAACAAAAGGATGTGGAAGAAGAGAACAATAAATGCATCAGTATAACTATTTTTTTATTAAATGAATGACTAATAAAATTCATAATCCATTTAATACACGACACAAATGAAAACATGTTGTGAATATGACATAATTCTAACGAATGTAAATTGATATGAGAAATACCTTACCTCATCTCTCGACATTTCACAATTATTTTTTGAATCATATACAATGAATTCATGTTAATTATTTAATATAAACAAAAATTATTAAGGTTTATTCACTTAGAATATTAAAATTTATTTAATTTATTCCAATCCTGTCTATACTTCCTAAATCATTTGAGTTCATGTCAGATGTTTTGAGGACGTTCAGTTCATAATCACTAAAAACAGTGGTAAGATGAAAAAGGTAAAGGGAATAATAAAATTATCATACCCAAAATATTAATTATGTTATAATTTTCATGTTTCAAAATTTAAAAAATACCTAAAAATACATGAAAGGAGTACATGAAGAAAGAATTACATCATTTTGTGGTGGTGGTATTCTACACGTACAAAAGAACGACAATATCATTTTTAAATGAGACGAATGATAATAAGGTAAGTAATATCCTATATTTCCAAAATAATAATTATTTCATGAATATCATGAGTATTTATTAATTCTATAATTCTAATTTTCCTTATGAGGTGGTGATGAAAAACAAAACTCATCACTTCACAGAGGTGGTAGTCCACACATACGTGCGAGTGATATTTTCATTTCACATAGGATGAAAAAGTTGGTGATAATGGGTCGTTACATTATCATATTAAAATTTCATAGTAGATAAGATATTTATTTAATTATTTAATCATGGTTGGGAAATAATTGATGGAGTTTTAAGAATTATTAAAATTTAAGAACATGATAAAGTGTTATCATTCTCCTTTGTAAATCCTTGTTTTTCTACACCTTAAGCATTTTTGGATTTTCTTTTGGGTAGTACAGAATCTATAGGTAATTCAGTGTGCGGTTGTTAAGGGATTTGGGAAGATATTTATTGATATAAATGGATAAAATTGTGTAAAGAAGATATGATATAGGGTTCCATTTTATATGGAGGGGACTGGTGAAATTTTAAATATTAAGAAATTTAAAATACAATAAACATAATAATCAATAACAGTTTAAAAAAATAGGAATAATTTATAATTTAATACATGATTAATTTTATATCATTCCAAGAAATAATATTTATACATGTTTAAGTTTCATTTTAAACCCAATCATTTTTATTAACAACGTTTTAGACAAATTTTCATCCCAATGTTACTCTTTAATTATTTTTTGATTTTTAATTCAATTTTCAAAATATTTTTATCATAAATTATAAATAATGTCATTCTTTGGAATATTCATTTAATTTCACATCAATAACATCTATACATCAACTTAATTATAATATAAACACAATTAAAATCAATTATAATTTAAAATTACTAAATAATTTAATTGAATACCACAATTAATTCAAAATATATTATATTTTTACTTTTTAAAATAAATTTCCATGATTTTTCATTGCTTCTATAGGTATTGTGTATGCATTATATTAGTGTTTTAGGTAATGATATAATCAATTTAAATTAAAAACAAATATCTATCCTAAACATAATATACAAATATTCACGATAACAATTTCTAATTATTCATCATTTCTTTAAAACACTAGGAAAACATATTAGAAATATTAAAATAATGGGAGTGACATTATGTAATTATCCTTCACATAAAATTATATAAAGATATAATCTATGGGGAATTTCACTTAAAATATAATTTTATAATATATTTTGATAAGGATAAATTTCTTCTAATATAATAATATTTAAGATATGATTTTCTAACATGATCACATAGTTTAACACTATTTAACCAGTTTCACCCTTTAACTTTAGTGACAATTTTTTACCCAATATACTACTCATAATGAAAAAAATAAAATTTAACTTATTATTAATTTTTAAACGCTAAGTTAAATATATTTAATTCGTTTTAAATCATAATTTTTTTAATATGAGTAAATTACTTATTATATTGGAGTACACAATGCAATGAAAAATATTTTTTAAAAAATTTCTAATTTGAAGCCTAAAAATGAACTTATACCAATGAAAAATTTAACATTTATTTTTAAGGAATTATTTATATTATATTTAACCAAATGTAAATTATATAAATTGAAAAGTAAAAATTTCAATTAGAGTTTTAAATATCTTGATTTAGCGAAAAGGGATGACAATTTTAAAAAAAATAAGAATTTTCACTATTCACACAGAAATCAATGTTTTATGAAGAATCCCAAAAACTCTCCCTAATCCTATAATGAAATGATAATTTCAAAAATTATGTGAATTTTTTTAACCTAATATTTCTACAATTATCATAAGTTAATTATAATATTTGCAGAAAAATTCAATAAAAATATTTTTTTGAAAATAATTACTTTTAATGTATAAACAAATCATTATCATTCCTTTCCTAATTTACGTAATTATATGAAATTTAATTCATTAAATAATATATATAATATATTATTTTAATTTTAATCTCCAGTAAAAATTGGTAAATTTAATTAAATTTTATTAAAATACCTTGCACATGTAGAAACATTTTATAAAAAATATATTTTTTCCCTTCAAACGATTTAATCATAATTTATAAAAATGTATGTCAATATATGATTTATTATTAATTTTATGAAAGAAAATAAAATTAAATATATTTTATAATATGTTTATTCCTATTTTTATATGCAAAACTAGTTTCTAGGTCATAACGGTTATATTCAAATAGTAATATTTTACTAGTGTGTTGTAGTTTGTTTTATGCTTCGCATTGGGTATACCAAAATCTATAAATATATGTTTAAATGAAATAAATTCTAAAATATTGATGTGTTATAGATTCAAGTTCATGGGTGGTAGATTTTGGGGCCCTATTGATCCATGGGTGGGTATGAAAACAACATTACAAGAGTGGCATGGTGTGGTTTTAGAGATGGATCTTGTAATGAAAAACGATTTTAATAAATATTTCTCCTTCAATAAATGTTTTTTTTAAATTTATTATATCACATTAAATAGTAATCTAAAACAAAATTATTCTTATTAATAAATTTATTAAATATGACTGTTATAGCATTGTTATGGTATTAGTAGGTATAAATGAAGATAACTGAATTATAAACATATAAAATAGAATTGATAAGTACGATTCTTCCTTATGAAACCCACTTATATAAATATTTAATGTTGTGTCATCAATAGGGTTGGTTCTAAAACAAGATGAGTCTGAACATCAATATGTACAACATTAGAAAACTCATCTGTAGGAGAAGTTCAAGTTTATAGAAATCACTACAAGATCCATTCTGTTTGAACCACCACTGGGGACATCCACTACTAACAATATTACCCTTATATTATGCAAGTATTTACTAAGAGCAATTATATTTTGGAGTTATTATGATTAAAATATGTAATTATTTATGACCTAATTTTTTATTCTTATAATAAATCATTGATTCATTTTATGCATAAAAATATTATTTTAGAAATGTTTTCCCATATATTGTGTTTTTAATAATTTTTATAAGTTTTTGATTTTAAATTAGAAAAATTTAACTAATTTTTAAGTCAAACATATCAATATTTTCTTAAGGTTATATTTTAAAATTTTATAAAAATGATTATTTTTATTGAATAGTAAAATTATGGTTTCAATTATATAATGTATATTTTAATTTAAGATAATTTATATAACCATTTTATATTCAATTAAATATAATTTATTTAAAATTTTTGATTATTATTATCAATATTATATGATAATATCATCTTTATTTTCTGGCCGTAGAAACAAGTTATCATAGTATATATTTTTCACCTTGATAAGGTTTAAATGGGGTACACATTGACAAAAAAAATGGGAAAAGGTGTAAAAATGTCTCAAACTATTTCTTAAATTTTATTTAATGAGTTTATTTTGTCAATAAATATCTATTATTTGATATTAGTTAAATTTGATGCCACTTTACATTAATTATATAATTTATTTTTGTTTTATGTTATGAATATTTTCAATAAACCACTCTTTCTCACGTAACATATTTTCATGATAATGTTATATATATAAATAATTCATGAACCAATGTATATGATTAATTTTGATAAAAATAAACTATATTTATGATCATGATTTAATTTTAATTTTTGGGGATAGTATAATTACATTAAACACTTGTTCATCACAAAGGAAACACATGTGCAAGAAGTCAAAAAATCAATGTAAATAGTTTTCAAGATATATAAATACGATAGTTCTGTATACCCATTTAATGATCCATAATAATATAAGGGTAAATGATGAAGAATAATATATGGATTTTGAGGTCTTCAAAAAAGGTATTCTTTATCATGTATTTTCCACAAACTATACATATGAAATTAAAGAGATAGTTCTTATAGTTAAAACAAAATGAGGATGAATATATTATAATACATGAAGAAAACATCATGATGGTAATTAGGTATGAATATTGTTTTATCTCTAACCCTGATAGTAAAATTAATAATTCCATTAGTTTCTTAAAATAAATTCTTCGAATGGAACAATCCATGAGAGAATCATAAAGCTATGAATAGTTTTTATGATGTGTACTAATAGTTGAGATGGAAATTTGGGACATTAATTACTTTGGAGATAAGAAAATGGAATATATAGTTTCATAGAAACTCAAGTGAAATATATCATAAAGAAATGAAATCATAATGTAACACATTACTAAAATCCAGGATGAATAACCTAGTGAATTTCATGAAAAAAATCTATAAATTTTTTAATTACAAGAGGGGAGTCTATCAAGAACATGTTTATTCATTGGAAAATCTATCATTAAATGCAATAAAAGAAAATATATTCTACGCTAACAAACAACTCAAAATTCAATTATACAGATATATTAAATTTTGTAATGATTTAATTAGATTTCCTAATACAAGGGTTAATAAGGATAATATGACCTAGAAGCTTCCTAAACCATGGGGAAAATGGAGTGCGTATGTAATCAATATCACTAAGTGGGATCACAAAATTAATTTATAAAAGGTATACTCTTTCTATATTAATGATTTTTTAATTCCAAATTTGATTATTCCTCCTTGTATTATTTCACATCTTGCATGTTTTCTATAAATACTAATTAATAAATTCAAAAGTTGGATATTGATATATCTATAAATAAACCTCATTGGACAATGATCACATCATTAATATATAACTCTTATCAAATAGATGTTTTTGGGAATATAAATCTTTTTGGAATAGTTTTCATTACATTTTTTGAATTCGAAATAATATTAGGAATTTATTATCTTTCCCTATATATAGTTCATATCAATTGTTTAGTTAAGGAAATCTCATTACATAACTAGAATCATCATGGTTTCAAATTTAAATATAAGAATTATCATGAACTCTATTAAGAATAAAATTCTATAATATGGGTCCTAATATCCAAAAATAGGGGACTTCATGCTCAAAATACTAGGGAGGAAGTTTTAATGGATGACATGCCTGTTGACTGTGAATATACTAATGTATTTATGGATGAACTATCTGGTATTCCCCCCATGAATGAGTTTTATTTTCTCAATGATCTCATACATAAATTCATATCAATATCAAATATTATTTATATAATTTACATAATTCATTTAGATAATTTTAAAACTAAATCTAGGAGAATATGTATAAGATATTTATTTGACATTTTTCTTGAATATGGGGTACACCCAAACTTTTGTCAAAAAATGGATCTATGATAATTTTTATTCTTTATTGGGATATTGAAAAAAATCATGATCAAGAAAAGGGACCATATACCTCATAGTGATGAACTATTTGATCAACTTATAGGATCAAATCTCCTTTATAAGATTGATCTTCAATACTGATATCATCACTTAAGGGTTTAAAGGGATGAAATTTCCAAGACATCCTTTTTCCTGATGTATGAAAAATATGAATTTATAGTTATTAAATTTTTTATTAAAAATTTTCCTATAATAATTATGGATTTAATAAATTATAACTCTATATAATACCTTGATCAATTTTTTTGTATCCTTTAAAAATCACATTCTAAATTATATCAACAGTAAGGAAGAGAATAAACCTTATTTTCGTATTGTGTTGAAAACCATGATAAATAAGAATATGTTTTCTAAATTTAAAGAATGTGAATTTTTGTTTCATAATAAATCATTCACATATCCTTTAATCATAATTGAGGGAATATCCATATATCCTTCATAAATAATAGTTATTGAACACCAGACTATACCAAATAATTTTACTAAGATCTATAGTTTTCATGGTTTGACAATATATTATTGTTTCTCTATAATAAATTTATCATAGATATCAAATCCAATGACCAAGTTATCTTTGAATGGGGTAATTTTCTGATGGACAGAAGAATGTCATGATAATTTCAAGGAACTAATGTAGTGGTAGTTCACTACACCTATACATACATTAACCAACAGTTGGGTTATATTTTTAAAATATAGTGAACCATGAATGAATAAATGGGATGTTTCATTATGTTTAAGGATAAATATATTTTTTATGATCAAGGAAAATTAAAAAATCATGAGAAAAATTCCCCATTTCATGATTTTAAGTTAGAGGTAGAGATATTTTAATTAATAATTTTTGGAAATTTTCTACATGGTGAAAATTTTGACATATATATACAGATAAAAAAACATTAATTAAATATTTACATAGAAGGATTTAAACATATACCAATAGATATGGTTGGGTTTCATTAAATACTACGTATTCACAACACATTACATCCTAAGGAAGAAAAAAATGGTGGTTGATGTTTAATGTTGGATGATCATTCCATCTTATCAGTGACCTAGATTGAAAAATACTCATTACTCAAGAATTTTTAGAGCATGAATCTTTATGTCATAATGAAAGAGTGGATCCTATATTTCCATAATGAATATACCACTATCCATGTATATAAAGATAAAATTGGCTTATAAATATGATATGGATATATAGAAAAAGTTAACGAATTTTTCACAGTTCCACTTTGATAACGATAGTGTTATATTTTTTTGATACTAGATTTGTGTCTGATTAAAACTAGAACTAAATGGGTAAATTTTGGATTATGCACATATTTCATCCTAATAAATTAATCCAATAATAATGAGGATATATATAGATCTATGGAAGAAATTCTAAAATAATATAAAGAGGGAGATTTCAGAAAACATATCTTGATTATTTCTATGGAATAACGTTAAGGATTATTGGAATAATGCAAAGGGTATGATGTATCCAACACCCATAACATTATGAATATTATAAAACATCACCATTTATTTAATCATAGGACTCCCTCAAACATCTAATTGATATAACACTATTGGTTTGTAGTCAATCACGATACAATTTCATTTTATGATGAATAGTGATTAATACAGAATTTTAATTGAAAATTACTTCTTCATTCAAATAAATTATAATGTTCTATTATATATGGAATTAATTTTATGGTATAATTAGTTAAATAATATATCTATTTATCCAATTTAGGTCATCATAATCAATATCATATTTAATTTATATATAATAACCTTATAAACACTTAATCATTTTTTCTCTAAAATCCCGATCTCCCATCACGTCTGCATTATTAATATAAAAACCAATATTTCCACTTATATAGATTAATTTTAAAGAAAATGGATTTCAAATTTTAAAAAAGAATAATTTATAAGGTATAATAAGTAGAAAATATTTTTTACCAAAATGAATAATGAGAATAGTAAATAATAATTTCTACGGTTAGAGTAAAAAATAGATTTACCATGGGGTTAAACATAGATGTTAAGGTTTAAATTAACCTCCCAATTTATGAAGCACTTAATTGTTGGAAATATTTAGTACCTTATGAATTTATTCTCATGAATTATGACTTTTTTTGAAACATTTCCATGCAAGTGAACGATATGATAAATTTAGTAAAGAAAAAGACAAAAAAAAAATAACCAACCTTGTTTTTAATAACTATAAATCTTTATTAAAGGAAAAAAATAAAAAGGATCAGTTATTTGTATTATTTTGAAATAAAAATTATATTTTATTACCGTAAGATTTTTTATTTAATTTTTAGTGATGAAATAAATATGTAAATTTTTTAAGAAATAGCAACATAGTATATATTTAGTTAAAAAAATAAAATAAAGTAAATGATACTCAAAATATAAATATTGAAGTAAATTCAATAAACTTTTATCATCCAAGAATTTTTTATTTTAAAATAAAATTTTATAGAGGTTTGAAAATAATAGATTCTAATATCAATATTTTATTGATATTTTTTAATTTAAATTAAATAAATAATGTCCTGATAGATATTAAAAATATTTTATTAGAAATGGAATTTTATTAATTGATTTAAAATTAATAAAAATCATATATTCAGCGACATTATTTTTAAATAATTATAAATAAGACAAATAGTCCATCTAGGGACAAATTTTGCTATTATAATGACTACATTGACCATAAATGGTAAAAACTCAGTTAGCTTAGTTACGATTAAAAATAAGTATTTTCATATTATTTGATCTCGTGTTAAAATTAATTAGCACCACGCATAGGATTTATAATTTATAAATTAAATATAACATTTAGAATCATTGGGTCCATATTATCGAATAATTATCCCTCTTATTTATTTTTTGAGGATAAATTACCAAGGTTAGAAAACAAGATAACGTAGTGATACCATAATGGTAAAAATAGGGAAATCTAGAAGTTAAGGAATGAGATGTTTAAATATGGGGTTAATTGTGAGGTGGAGGTGTGTCTTGACCACATAATCCCTAAAAAAATTTAATTATTATTTTTTGTTCCACTTATGTTAATAATGACTACGCAATACAGAATAATTTTGACTATATACAAGAATTGCTCTCTTACTTAACTATTAAAGGGACCTCACTACCCTCACTTATTTACACCTTCAAACTAATTTTGTTAGGAAATTACCTACCCAAATAAATTCTTATATTCCCTTATCTCATATTTGAATCATTATATTGGGAATTAATCCAATCCTAAAAGGATTTGTGCATACCTATAGAGGATACTTGGAGAAGATGTAATGTTTTTCAATAAGCACCTTTATTTTATTCCCATATCCACCTCCATCAATTATTTTAATCCACGATGATATAATAAATTCATCATCTTCCACATATTAGGATGTTTTTATAATAAGGGAATTACTTAAAACCTTCTCCACTTCCCTTAAAGGGGTTTGAAAATTCTCATTCGTGTGTGTGAGGACTACTGCCTTATCAACCAATGTTGTTCACTTTTCCATTACCACCTCTCATAGTTGTTTATGATGATGGATATTATGTATATATATTATAATTATAATATTATTATATCAATGGACCCATTATCACTACTGAAAAAATGGCCTATACCCCCGGTTTTGGGAACCGTGGGCTAGAACGTCGTCGGTATAGGTCCCCACCCTATACCCACGGTTTTTTGAAACCGTGGGTATAGGTGTTCTACCACCGTGTCAAGGAAACATACTCAATTCCCATGAAGTCAAAGGTTTTTCCCCACGGTTTCAAAACCGTGTGTATAAGTCCTAAAATAATGCAGCCGCCGAGTTTCGATCTCGCAAACTCTTCCCTATAAACACCGCGTCTAACCACTACCCTAACATCACCTACATATATATATATAGTTAAATATAGTAATAAAAACCGTGGGTATAGAGGGAAGAACCGTGGGTATAGGGTTTCCGCCAAAAAAAAATTCCTTCCCACGTAAAAAAAAATTTCCCGCGCACACAAAAGTGACCTATACCCATGGTTTTTCATAATCGTGGGTATAGGTATTTTATCCCAGACATATCCCCACGTTTTCCCCAAAATCGTGGGGATAGGTACCCCTATACCCACGGTTTTTGGAAACCGTGGGTATATGCACCTTTCTTGACCTATCCCCACGGTTTCAGAGAACCGTGGGGATAGAACCCCCTATACCCACGGTTTTGGAAAACCATGGGTATAGGTCATGAAAAGTCACCTATACCTACGGTTTTCCAAAACCATGGGTATCGGGGGGGGGGGGGGGGGGGGTTTATCCCCACGGTTTTGCGGAAAACCGTGGGGATAGGTCCATTTTCCAGTAGTGTATACCTACCTTTAAAATTTACATTCCATAGGAGATAAAATAATGTTTCTCGTGTATAAATTAGACTACCTCCACATGAAGCATTATGATTCGTCTTTAACTAATTCTTTACATGGATTGTGATAAGGGTAATGATAGTGGTTATGTTTTATATGCAAGAAATAAGTATTAATTTACTGAAATTTTTATAACTCTGGAAGAATAATATATATATATATATATATTATTTTTATTCCTTCCTTTTCAATTCTCTAATGGTGATAATATCGTTCATGTACCTCTAGACTGCTGCCTTCACGAAGCAATGCGACCATCATTTCATCACCGCACCAAATGGATGATATGTAAGTTTAATTAATGAATTTATATGATAATAATGTCATTATTATTATTCTTGGCATGATATAACTATAGAATATCTGTATGAATCGAAACATTCATGATAAATAATAAATGAGAAAATAAGACCAATTAACACTAGAAACAAAAAATGTATCAAATATTATTAATAAATGGGTGATAAAATGTTATAAGATGATCAAATATGATTCTATAAATAGTAATATGGTTATAGTGTAAGTAAATAACATGTTTTATACCACTATACATGAAGTTAATGAATTTTCTATCCAATGGAAGTGTGCGGTAAGGGATTTTGTAACACTGTTTTTTTCATTGGGTTAATCATCTACTTAATTTATTATGTCCTTCTATGATTAAGTGTATAATTAATTTTTAGTACCTTATGTTGTAATTAAATTTGTTTTATGTAGATTTTAATTTGAAAAAATAATCAATGGACTGGTTAATTATCATTTAAATGTTATGATCATTGTAAAGGATTATTTCACCATCTAATTCATATCAAGATTTTTTATTCTTGAATATGATTAAAAATAAATTACATGACAATTTCATAATTAACCAAATAATTTTTTTCCTATGTTTATTAATGATATTTGAATTTAATATTATCATTTTTCTACTTTTTGGTACATAAATTAATTAAAAAATTATTTTTAATAAAATCAAACTTTATATTTATATTTAGTTGGGAATTTTTTTCTCAAACCCAAGTCTTCTATTTTTTACAAAAAAATAGTTTTTAACCCTTCAGAAACAATTTAATAATGGTCTCTCACCTATTTTTACAGTTTTAAAAAAAGTAAAATTTCCTTTCAAAGAAAAATATTTTTAACATGTTTTTCAAAATGAAAAGTATATTTTCTTGAATAATGTTTTTAAATAAATTTTTATAGTATGTCTATTCATTAATTACATCAACCCTTTATTTTAATTATGATCCACTAGTGATATTTTTTATTGGTATCATAGTTATTATTTCCACGGATTTTTTTGATCAGTCTATATATGGATGTTCTATTTCAATATCATTCACCATATTACATTAGATGGTTTATGATTATGTTTATTTATTGGGAAAAGTATTAATATTTGATAAGTTAGTTTTTCAAGAATAATTATTATGATGTTTATGTTTCTACCTATACATAGGAGGATTGAAATGGAATTATTATATGAAGGGTGGGGCTAGAACATTATAAAGACCAAGGATGAATCGACTGGTCTCATGAGAGAAATTAGAATGAAAAATTACATAGGTTTTCACCAAAATATTTAAACTATCTTGAGGATAGATCTTGATAGTAACTATCTTGAAGATAGATCATTATAGTAACTATCTTGAAGATATATCATTATAGTAACTATGTTAGGGATAGATATTGATAGTTCAGATATCTATAAATATGTAATCCATCATTATGAATAATAATATTAATCTTCGTGGTGGTAATTCAATTAGTTAGAATATCCATGTCTATGTTTTCATGTCCATGTGATTATCTATATTGAATTAAATGACCAAAATTTTTTCAATCCATATTATAACCTAAATTATAAATTGAATGGCATGTGTTTCAATTACATACCTTTATATGCTGAATTTTGTATTGATGCATGATAGTTTTAGCTTTATGTAAACATTACTGAGGATTTGAGCTCACACTTACATTTTTTACTTTCCTTAGGTTATAAAGATGAATCCTTTGAATGCGGTTTCAATGATTCTAGTAGTTAATTTTTATGTATTATGCTTTATTTTTCTATTACTAATGTAAAATGGTTATTCTATATGAATTTAGGGTAAAAAACTACTAATTTTCCTGGTCCTTAGAGATGTGATTCATTATATATCTTCCATTATAATAATGTAAGACATCGAATATGGCCTACTGTGGTTGGGGTCATTATAGTTGGTATCCGAGTATATTTAGTAGAAACATTAGGAACTAGATTTATAAAAATACCATATATTTTGGATCATAACCCAATTATATACGTTGAGGATACATATCTATGAACCTCTTAATGTTTCTGTAATGTATAGATTATACAATTTTTTCTTATAAAAATAACTATATGGATACAATAAGTGGATGTGGTTCTGGAACTTATACACCTAGGTATAGTAACTCTAAAAAGGAACATTTTTCATGACTTGGTCATGACATGCTATATGAAAATAGTTCATATAGTTCACCTATATTCACACTCCAGGTAGATATGATTAGATAATTCACATTTTCATTATAAAAAACTATGAATGATTTTAAAATATTAATATCCAAAAAATTATGGTTATGATTATGAGATTAGATATGAATAAAATTTTCAATTTATGTTAAATTATTCACTAGTTGTGGGATTATACAATATTTTTCATAATGATAAGTTATAATTTAGTGTATTAGTTTAGGTATAAATATTTCCTACAAGGAATAAGGTTATCAATACTCATGGATAATGCATTGATTTCCTAACAGAGGAAGCCAACACAATGTTATTATAACTATGAAAAATATGTCTATTTTTTGGAAGCTTAATCATTTTCTGAAATATAACCCTGTAAAGATGGAGAAACCACTTCCAAAATGAGATTTTTCTATGTTGGACATATTTATGCGGCTGAACCCCAATCATTTGGTGGGATTACTCATCTGGTGGTTAGTGAATAATTAATTAAGTATATGGATATGATATTTATGAAATTGGGTTATGGTGAAAAGGAAAAGGTTACATTTTTAGTATATTATCACAAAGATGATGCTAATCAATGTTTGTTGTTGATCAGTAATACTAATTTCAAAGGGGAAATAGAACTCAAAGAATGGAAAGCATTTTAGGATATATTATTTGGTAAATATTTACATCATTACCAATAAACATAGATAGAGAGAAAGTTCTTTAGCATAAACAAAATAGAAGAATAAATTGTTTTAGTGTATGAAGATATCTTTATAAGGTTATAAAGGTATGCTACTAATTACATACTCAACATGGAGTGAAATATTATCCATTTATTTTATGGGATTAAGAAAAGTAACTAAAGGGATATGTTATCTAAAACTATTTATTCATATGATTAAATATTTTCATTCTCTATCAAGATAGAGAAATAATGATTAATGTTTTACAGATTTGAATAGATGAAAGAGAATAAGAGGATGACAGAGATAAAAATGGATAAATGGATGAAGAGAAATAATAATGTTCCTACATTTGATAATTTAGGAAATAATATTCCTAGGAAATGATTGAAGTGTTTGGATGTTAGTTATAAGTTCAAATATATTAGAAACTAGTCTAAATAATTAAAATGGAAGAAAGAACATGTTTCAATACAGTGCTTCAAATGTGGGGAGATGGGCACTACAAATATAAAAGTCAAAACCATAAAGGGCATATAAATTAGAATAAACTATGAGAATAAGGTAAAATTTATGCTATATTTTAATTGTAATGATTAATTTGATTTTGTATTTGAATCATTATATTTTGTTATAAATGTATTTCATCTTTGATATCCTGATTATAAGAATTATGAAATGAATAATAATTATACTACAATACTTTTTCCTTAATGATTATAACGTGTATGTTGAATGGTACTGATGACCAAGAAATATGATTCAATGGAATATTGAAATTATTGGTAAATAAATATTTGGGGGAAAGATAAATCTTAATTTAATCCTTATACTAAGATAATGATTTTGGGATGAAGTGATGATTGATAAGGTTAAATTGAATTGAATACTATTGACTACCTTGAAACTAATTAATGATTTGTTGACAAAGAGGTTTATTCTTACATTGATGGAGTTAAAAACATTTTTGGATTTAATGAATATATCCAATAATCTATGTATTATTCAAGGAATAAGGATTTATGAATTTTTGTAATAATTATATATGGTATTTTAGGATATTACAATGTTTCAAAAGAATACTTGATTAAGGTATTCAAATGGTCGGTATGTGGTGATTAAGAGCTACATCATGTTGTTTGTGAGAATAATGGTATAACACCCCAATCAGAGAATCAAAGAAATGGTTTTTTATTTTATTAAATTGGCATGATTGTAAGGAATCAAATCAGGAGGGACAAAACATTTTATAATTTTTGGAAAACCAAATTACATATTTGAATTTCGCATTAAAATCTAAAATGTAAAACACATAATGAATTTTCTTCAAGAATTCCATTAATCACATTAGTATAACCCTTTATATTGAACTCAAAACACTTATTCGTATCCTGGAAAAAATAAAATATAAGAAAGGGGTGATATCAAATGCTTAGTATGGGTAAGAATATATCATAATCTATGAGTAAATATAGCATAAAAATAATTCAAGGCAAATAATTGAAACAAATACCCTTTAAAAAATCACATGATCTAGGAAACAGAACGACATATATTGAACTATTATAAAAACAAAAACAAATCAATAAATAATCTCTGAATGATTTAATTCACAATGTTAGAAATTAGAAACAAACATTAAATGCCTTGACCAAGACATATAAAAAATAATTGTTAAGGTCACATCTAAATCCATATCTGAAGATAAATTGGAAAGGTTTGTCAATGTACATGTATGGTTTGTCTCATGAGACCCGTTGAAGAATAATGGGGCTATAGTAGGGATTTCCAATGACTTACTAAGTCCAATTCAATCTTCATATCAAAATAATTAAACCTAAACAATATAAACATTATTATTTAATAACTATCATAAAAAATGTGATTAATTTACCCATAAACCGTGATTGGTATCAAAATATAATATACAAAATCAAACTGATCATAAAAAATTCAATAAAATTGGCTAGATGGTGTCATAAAATATAAAACTCAATAAAACATAATATCAAAAAATTATGTTGACAAAGATGAAAATATTTTAACAATTTCATTTGAAATTACTTGAGATAAATACCCCTTTTACTTTTTGATAAATTATTTAAAGGAATGTCATTCTTAAAAAAAACATTTTCGTTGAAAATATTCTTCTAAAATTTTTAATTAGCTTCAAGACATTAATGTCTCATGATGTAATATAATTCCATTCATTCCATCTAATTAAAAATATCATCCCTTATGTAATTTTTTCCAAAATATGTCATAAAGTAACTATTTTGGAAAATGAAAAAAAATCATTTAAAACCATTTTATAAATTGTCAACCATGGACAAAAACAATTTAAACATTTTTAGGATAATATTACTAATGTTTTGGAATTTTTTTTTTGAATCATGGACATCAATGATAAATATTCCGCAACATATACTTATGTATAAACAAGCCTAAATAATAATGAGATTGTGAAATTAATCCTTACCTAACACATTCCATTAGTAGAATGAGATTTAACATAATTTATAATGGTTTAAATAAAATTTTTAATTAATAATAGAACCATATACATATTTTTGATATCATATTTTGTCTTATTTTATTGTTTAGTTAATAATAATTTTTATTACCTTTGTTTCAGGTGTTAATTGATTCATTTTCCTATGCATGGTTTTTCGTGTATGTGATATTTATTTTTCATAGGATATATTTATTTCATCTCCAAAATTATATTAAGTTCATAGATATAATATTAAATAATTATATAAATCTTTTTATTCTTTCATTAATTTTTAAAATGTAAATTGAAACACATCGTGTTGTGGAGATGTTAGGTTGTATGTATGCATGAGCGACGATATCAAGCCCTTAATGGGAATAATTCAAGGAATTGGATATGTTGTTCATATACACGCGTAGTGTTTCAATTTTTCATAGTATGGATAAATCATGGGATATGGTTGTACCATAATTATAATATCATCTAATAATGTTTATGATACTATATTTATTACTTTATCATATAAAAAAGAATGAAAAGGAAGTACAAGAGTAAATTAACCAAAATAATTTTGGTAAAACAATTACCTCTTCTTCGGTGGACTTCATTTAGATCACCTCTTACGGGATCAACACTTGTTATTTATGGAATACCTATGTAACAACCTAGGCTCCCATGACATGTTTCCCTCTGAATAATGCAATAGCTTGCATTGTACGTAACGTCGAGATTTTAACACACCGCGACCAACCAAAGTAGTCGTTATGAATATTAATACCCACTTTTTGAAATTTTATAAATTTTCTCTCTCAAAATAGTCTTCATTTTTGGATTTTTAATATCAAAATTAGCTTAGTGTGATTGTTTTGGTATTTTTCTAAAAACATTCAATTTTTGATGAATAGTGAACACTGACTTATAGTTTAAAACCGAATTTTTATTTAAATAATTATTTATTTTATTTAAATTTATTTGAGATAAAAATAGATACATAATATCTATATAAGTTTAATTTAATTCATTTTAGGTAGTATAGAATAATTTTAAATATATAAAAAAATTTATTGAAATTTTCACCGTCTTTTACCCACCTCCTAGGAGAATTTGCAAATTCACAAAAAACATAATTTTAACAATTCTGTGAGTGAAATTTAAAAAATCTGAGAGACATGGTTAATATCAAGGAGTAAAATGTGGTTCAATAAGATAAAAATAATTTGTTTTGAATTGTAACTTTTTACTTTTATTTACCACGGTTAAAAGTAAATAGGGTAATTAAAGGTAAAAATGATATTAATATTACCCTAAAATATGTCCTAATTATATTGTACAAGTATATCATGACCAAAAACAACCTTCTGAATAAAATAATATCATTTAGGTCCACTTGGATTATATTAGGACATCAATTATTATTTAATTCAAAGAAGAGTTAAAAGAGTAAAAATCAAGGGTTAATTACTAAAACATTTTTAATATAGGGTTATACATAAGATAAATTCAATTGTAAATAATAATTAGAAACATAAAAATATTACCTATATAATGGTATTTTATTTATAATTTTTAGACAATTAATAAATTAATTTATTTATGACACAATGGTGATGCAGTAATTACCAAATCAATGAAATATTAAAATAACTGATATTATAAATATCCCAATAAATTAAATTTGAGACTTATTATGAATTAAAATAATTTAATATGTTAATATGACATGTTAGTATTGATTTAAGTATTTTATTCGATTTTATCATGCTGTTATGATTTTTAAAAAAATCAAATACGAAATAGTGTCAAAATTGACCTAAAAGTGTTTTTAAAACAAATATTATATTATTAATTGATATTCAATTCCTAAAAATATAAGGTTCGGCCAAAGGACTTATATCATGATATTTTTGTCATTAATGGACAACTTGGGGGTCCTTTAAAAGTTTATACTAAGTTTATTAACCATATAATATAAAAATAAAAAGAGACATGGTAATGTCAAACTATTTAACTAAGAGTTAAATATAAATGATAAGGTTAATATAGTGACCAAAACCTGTCTAAAATATATTGGTTGAAAGGATTTCGACCCATACCCACCTTAAAATTTAAATAATCCACTTTTTAGCCATTATAAACTGAATATGAATTTATTATAAAATAATATATCTACCTTTTCCAAAGGTGCCCCTCACCCCTCTTATAAAAGGGAACTCCACCTTCTCTCAAATTCACACCTTAAATGCCTTTTGGATTGGCCAAACGCTGCCCAAATATCCTCCCAAATTCTCTCACTTCAACCTAGAGGCATTATTTTGATCATAAAGCCAACTTAAGGATCCCTTTTGACCAAATCAAAAAGAAGAACCCGAAGAAGAGGTAATGTTTTCACCACCCCCTTTCAAGTTCCTTCCTTCTTCAACTTCTTCTTTCTTTTTTATTCCAATTATAAAATAATAACTCCAATATCTTCTATAAGCTGTGATGTTATTATAAATATGGTACAACCATATTCAGTATTATATCCACCCTTTTAATGACATGTCACCATAGGTGCGTAGGTACGGCTTACCGTCTCCACGTCGTGGTGTAATTGTCATTCAATAAATTATTATTTTTATGGGTATAATAATTATGTGTAATTCATGTAAATAATAAATATAAAATTATAATTATTCTGTATATATGATATACCATCCAATTATATATTATTTTAGTATCAAAAGAATGATATTTTTGCTCGTGCGTACGTACGGACTATCTTCTCCACGAACACGATGAGATTCATTCCCCGTCGTATCCATTAAAGACTAATTCTCATTTTATGATTAAAAATAATGTTTAAGGACTTTATATCATTCTGGATATGAATAATATAAAACCTATCCATAAAAAGTACAACTTATGTAACAAAATATATAAAATAAAACGAGTAAGTTAACACCCGAAACAACGATGATACTAAAATATTATTAAGAAAGAAATGTTAAAAGATCAAATATAATATCATATTAATTTAAATTATTCTTAAATAATATAAAAACAATTATTTCACAATTATACAGGAGGTCAACCTACCCTCGACCAAAAAAAATTACAAGTTAAGGGTTTATTTCACAATCTTTTCATTATCCAAGGTTGTTTATACGTAATTATCTACTTGGACCTCTTTATCATCCACATCCATGTTTCTTAAAAATGAATTCCAAAATATTTTTACTATTTACTAGACTATGGGTTATAGTCATTAATGCCCTTGTTTGAATTTTATAAAATGATTTGAAAGGAATCTTTCCGTCATTTTCCTTACAATGTCCCTTTTAACCTTTTTGACAAAATTAAGGTAAGAATGTCTTTTTTTAACTTATACGATGGGTGCAGCTATTTTCCACCTTTGTAAAATCTTCGAAGATTCCCTTAAAATATTATGAGAATATTTTCAAAGTAAATGTTTTATTTTATAATTTTGTTTCTTTTAAGTTATTTCAAAAAACGATATATTTCTCTTAAATAGTTTTGATTTCATCTATGTCAACATCTGTTGATGGATTTTCAGCTTATTTGACGTTGATTTTTTATGATACAAAACTTTTTTAATTTATTGAAGGTTTTGTGATATGTTTGACTATGGATGTGTTATTTTTATACCATTCATGGTTTATGGAGAAAGTATTGACATTTAGTATGCTAGTATTAATACGAATGTTTATGTTATGTTTAAACCTTTTTATATGGGAATGTGTTGGACTTAGTAAGTGATGGGTGGAGCCCTCTATAGATGCTCGATGCATCGGTAGGTCTCATGAGACAAATTAGTGTCTTGGAACGAGGCCTCGACAAAATCGTAATTGTAGTCTTAGCATGAGGCCTTGGCTATGTGGTTATGATAGTTTGGCATTATGCATTCCATCATTATGAAAGTGGTTATTGATATTGCATGTGATTATTCGACTAGTAGAATATCCATGTGAACAATTAAAAGGAATTATTTTATTTTATTTCTACCATATTATGTTGATGTTAAAGTTTGAAAGGCTTTTGTTTTAGTTATACATTGCCTTAAAAGTTTATGCTTATTTATGAAATGTTATGCTATATTGTTATCCTTACTTGGAATTTGAGCTTACCCCTTTCTATGTTTTATTTTTCCCAAGATTTTAAGAAGTATTTTATGAATGACCTGCAGGGATAGTATAAGGGGTTATTAGTGTAGAGACAAGATTTTGTTCTAGTTTTCACTTTATGATGTAATGTAAACTTTATAAATGTATCTAGTTATTCCCAGGATACTAAACAAATCGGTCTTTCGAGACTTGATCTTTTGTGATCATGCCAATGTTATGTAATAATGCACCGACTATGGGTAACTGGGGTTGGGGTGTTACAGTTGGTATCATAGGAAGTTTAGTACATACCTTGGAAGCTAGATTTAGATAATCTCTGATTATGGCACATAGACCTAAGATGGACTTTGAGGATTGGTGTAGAATAACTTCCTAGAATTTTGGTATTGTAGAGATTTTTTGAGTTTTGGAGCAATACATCCATGTATGGATATGACCATGTAGAGACGACTCTGGCATAGATGTACCTAGGGGTAAAACCCGAAAACGCCACTTTGTTCTAGACTCGAACGAGAACTGGTGCACGAAAATAGGCCTTGCTGCACTCTTGGTTATGACACTCCCTGGGGATATACTTAAGATAATTCTCATTTTCTATACAAACCATTATGAAGGGTTTATGAGTATATACTTCGTCAAGGAATACATTTTTATAATTATAGATTATATCCATAAACTGTTCAATTTATGATAAGTGTTTTACAAGTTTGGATTTATATATTTCAACTCATAAACTAATATAGTTTATGCCATTGTTTAGAAATGGCGCCTAGTTGAAGAAATGGAAACAGTATCAATGAATGCACTCCATGTAGGGATTTAACTCCTTCTCAAGATAATTATAGTGGTGCTGGTGATGCAACTGGTGCTGATCACCTAATCACCATACTAGGACAACTCACTCAGATTATGAATAATAACCATACCTGTATGGAGCAACCCGATCCGCAGCGTGGAGGATCAATGGTAGATTACTTCATGAGGCAACAACCACCAAAATTCCATGGTGGTAAAAATACACTAGTAGTTGAGCAATGGATAAGTTCCCTAGAGAAAATATTTCAGGCTTTGGGATGTAGTGAAAGGGAAAAAGTTATCATGGCATTTTACCACCTAACTGGAGATGCTGATCAATGATGCTCATTAATTCAAAACACAAAGGACAATGAATATGTATCAAGTGTGGAATGGAGGGAGTTTAAAGAGATTTTCTTATAAAAATACTTTCTTCATGACCATCGAGTAGATATGGAAAGGAAATTTATCACTCTGAGGAAAAATGAGGATGAGAATGTCGCAAAGTATGAAGCTAACATTACAAGGCTAGCAAGGCATGCAGTAGATTATAAACGTAACCCGAGGAGTAATATTGATCATTTATTTTATGGGTTAAAACCATCTCCCCGTTGAGAATTAGTCTCACAATCCTTCTCATCATACGAAGACATTGTCTCATGTGCTATAAAGACAGAAAATGAATTCTCTAAATCTTATGACAATAAAGAAAATCAAGAGAAGAAGAGAACGGTGGAGTAAGAGACAGATTAAGGGAAAAAGGGAAAGAATGATTTCTCATTATGTGATAATTTTGGGAAGAAACACCCTGGTACTTGCCTAAAAGGAATGGGAGTTTGTTACAAATGTGGAGAAAAAGGTCACCAAGCTCGTGATTGCAAGGGAAAGAAAGATGTTGTCAATGTTCAATGCTACAATTGTAGAGAAATGGGGTATTATGAGAATGAATGCCCTAAGCATCTAGGAATCTTACCTTAGAAAAGGCCTAGGGATCAAGTCCAATCTTATGTTGTTACAACAGTTGAAGTGGAATAATTAATGTATTTGTGTTTTTAGACTCAAGGATTATATTCATGGTTATAAGAATAATGTGATATATATAAATAATGTACTGCAGTATGTGTTTTTTTCATTAAGGTTTTAATATGACTAAGGTAATCATATTTTCAGTATGTGACAATAAGATAAACTTTACTTTGTCTAGGAATCTGATGTGACAATTGATTTTGGAATTTAGATACCTTTGACAGAGAGTCTGGACAGAGGTACTTTGGATAACTATAATGTTTGGAGTGGATTAAGTTGAACTTTGTATAGTATTGTTTAAGGTTAAAACAATTATTATGATCAATTTTTGGAATATTATGATATTATAGTTTTAAGAAAAGGACAACCTGCAGGTCGGGTGATAACCCGTCGCGTTAGAAAAAGTTGCAGGAATCGAAGCTACAACCATAATGAGACATGACTTTATTACCTACCACTAGCCTGCAAGAAGTACTTGGTCATTACAAATTATTTTTCTTCATTTTAATAGTATATTTTAATGTTTTGATCCTTATACAATAATGATAAATATAATATTTTTGAGTTCTATTATCTTTTGGAGTGAAAGATGAGTTTGTGGTAGAAATTAGTTGAAGGATGAAACTCTACTTGTCAAGTATATATATATATGTCTATATATTTCTATTATTCTATGAAGAAAATAATTTATAAATATTAGGTAAGGGATCTTAAAACCAAAAATGTGTTATCCTAATAACTTATGTTTTGTTGAACCAATGATATTTTAAATCATCATAGATTGATGGCTTTGAGGCCCTTAATTCTACAATTGTTTATGACTGATGACCTCAATTGCCCATATAAATGTTAATGTTTTTCCTCCAATTATGTTTCTCTAATTGCCCCAAATGTTCTCCAAATCGAGATCATAATTTGGTGGGACCCTTTCATTTCTCTTTTCCTCTTATTAAGACTAAATTTTATTAACCCAATTTCTGATGTGGGTTTTCTACAAAGATATTTTCTATTTTCAACCTTTTATTTTTGAAGAAAAATTTCAAATTGTGAGGATGAAATTTATTGAATGAGGGGAGAATTTCACACCCCAAGCTACCACGGTACATTTTCCTTTGAATAATGCAATAGCTTGTATTGTATGCAACTTCGAGATTCTAACACACTATGACCAATCAAAATAGCCTTTATGAATAGTAATACCTACTTTTTGAAATTTTTTAAATTTTATCTCTCAAAATGGACTTCATTTTTGGATTAAGAATATCGAAATTATCTTAGGGTGAATTTTTGGTATTTTTCTGAAAACATTCAATTTTTGATGAATAATGAAAAAACACTATGTTATAGTTTAAAACTGAATTTTTATTTAAATAATTATTTATTTTATTTCAATTTAATTAAGGTCAAAATAGATACATAATATCTCTACAACTTCAATGTAATTCATTGGAGTTAGTTTAGAATAATTTTAGATATATAAAAAGTTTTATTGAGATTTTCACCATCTTTTACCCACCTCCTAGAAGAATTTTCAAATTCACATAAAACATAATTTTACCACTTCTGTGAGTGGAATTTAAAATATCCAAGATACAAGGTTAATATCAATGAGTAAAATGTGGTTTAATAAGATAAAAATAATTTTTGGTGAATAATAACTTTTTACTTTTTTACCACAGTTAAAAGTAAATAGGGTAATTAAAGGTAAAAATGATATTAATATTACCCTAAAACATGTAATAATCCTATTGTACAAGTATATATCGACCATAAACAACCTTAGGAATAGAATATTATCATTTAGGTCCACTTGGATTAGATTAGGACATTTATTATTATTTAATTCAACAAAGAGTTTAAAGAGTTAAAATTAAGATTTAACTACTAAAACATTATTAATATAGTGTTATACATAAGATAAATTCGATTGTAAATATTCATTAGAAATATAAAAGGCTTTACTACATAATGATATTTTATTTATAATTTTTAGAAAATAAATTATTTAATTTTTTTATGACACAATGGGGATGCAGTAATTACCTAATTAATGAAATATTAAAATAACTGATATTATAAATATCCAAATAAATGTAATTTGAGTCTTTTTATGAATTAAAAATATTTCCTAGATTAATAGGACATGTTAGTATTTATTTAATTATGTCTTTTAGAAGTAATAATGCTGTTATAAATTTCAAAAAAATCTAATACCAAATAGTGTCAAAATTGACATAAAAGTGTTTTTAAAAGAATTATTATATTATTAATTGATATTCAATTCCTAAATATCTAAGGTTCAACAAAATAACTTTTATCATGATTGGTGTGTCATTAATAGACCAATTGGGGTTCTCTTTAATGTTTATAAGAAATTTATTAAATATATAATATTAAAATACAAAGAGACATGGTAAATTTCAAACTATTTAACTAAGAGTTAAATATAAATGATAAGGTTAATATAGTGACCCAAACCTATATAAAATATATTGGTTGAAGGTATTTCGACCCATACCCACATTAACCTATAAATAATACACTTTGGTGCCTTTATAAACCGAATATGAATTTATTATAAAATAATATTTCTTTTTTTTTCAAAGGTGCCCCTCACCCCTCTTTTAAAATGGCACTCCCCCTTCTCTCAAATTCACACCATAAAATCCTTTTGGATCAGAAAAAATCTTCTCACATATCCTCCCAACTTCCGTAACTTCAACTTAGAGGCCTTAGTCTGATCAGAAAGCCAACTTAATGATCCCTTTTGACAAAATAAAAAGGAAGAACCTGAAGAAGAGGTAATGTTTTCACCACCCTCTTTCAAGTTCCTTTCTTCTTCAACTTCTTCTTTCTTTGTTAGTCCCATTATAAAATAATTACTCCCGTATCTTATATATACTATGATGTTATTATAAATATGGTACAACCATATTCAGTATTATATCCATCCTTTTAATGACATGTCACCATATGTGCGTACGTACGGCTTACCGTCTCCATGTCATGGTGTAATTGTTATTCAATAAATTATTATTTGGATGAGTATAATAATGATGTTTAATTCATGTAAATAATAAATATAACATGATAATGGTTCTTTATATATGATATACCATCCAATTATATGTTATTTTAATATCAAAATAATGATATTGTCGCTCGTGCGTACGTACAGACTACCATCTCCACAAACGCGATGAGATTCATTCCCCATCGTATCCATTCAAGACTAATTCTCATTTAATGATTAAAAATAATGTTTATGCACTTGATATCATTCTGGATATGAATAATATACAACATATACCTAAAAAACATGACTTATGTAACAAAACATATAAAAGAAAATGAGTATGTTAACACTCGAAAAAATGATAATACTAAGATATTATTAACAAAGAAATGTTAAAAGATCATATATGATAGCATATTAATTTAAATGATTCAGTTATAATTTAATAAAAATTATTTCACCATTATACAGGAGGTTAACCTACCCTCGACCAAGGAAAATTACAAGGTAATGGTTTATTTCAAAATCTCTTCATTATCCGAGATTGTTTGTACATAATTATCTACTGGGACCTCTTTATCATCCACATCCATGTTTCTTAAAAATGTATTCAAAAATATTTTTATTATTTACTAGACTATGGATTGAAGTCATTTATACTCTTGTTTTAATTTTATAAAATGGTTTGAATGTAATCTTTCTCTCATTTTACAAACAAGTTCCTTTTTAACCTTTTCGACAAAATTAATGTATGAATGTCTTTTTTTAACTTATTGGGCTGGTGCGGCTATTTTCCATCATTGTAAAATATTCGAAGCTTCGCTTACAAGCATATAAGAATATTTTCATGGTAAATTTTTTATTTTATAATTATGTGTCTTTTAAATGATTTCAAAAAAATATATATTTCTCTCAAATAGTTTTGATTTCATCTATGTCAACATCCTTTGATGGATTTTAAGCATATTTGAATTTGATTTATTATGATACAAAACTTTTGTATTGTATTGAAGGTTTATTTATATGTTTGACTGTGGATGTGTTACTTTTATACCATTCATGGTTTATGGATAAAGTATTGACATTTTTTATGCTAGTTTTAATACCAACATTTATGTTATGTTTAAACCATTACATATGGGAATGCATTGGACTTAGTAAGTGACGGGTGGGGCCCGATATATCTCCTAGATGAATTGGTAGGTCTCATGAGACAAACTAGTGTTTTGGCATGAGGCGTTAAAAAAATCTTATTTGTAGTCTTGGCACGAGGCCTTGGCTACGTGGTTATGATAGTCTGGCATTATGCATTCCATTATTATGAAAGTGGTTATTGATATTTCATGTGATTATTCTACTAGTAGAATATCCATGTGAATAAGTAAATGTAATTATTTCATATTATTTCTACCATATTATGCTGAAGTACAAGTTTAAAAGGATTTTGTTTTAGTTATACATTTCCTTACATGTTTATGCTTATTATTAAAGTTTCCGCTATATTGTTATCCTTAGTAGGCATTTGAGCTCACCCCTTTTTATGTTTTTTCCCAGGATTTGAGGAAGTATTTTATGAATGAAATATAAGGATAGTATAAGGGGATATGAGTGTGGAGACAATATGTTGTAGTAGTTTTCACTTTATGATTTAATGTAATCTTTATAAATGTATCTAGTTATTCCAAGGATACTAAACTAATCAGACTTTTGAGAATTGATCTCTTGTGATCATGTTAATTATATATAAAAATGCACTGAATCTAGGTAATTGGGGTCGGGGCATTACAACCTAGAACACTAGAACTTGTATACTGGTCTTATGAGGATATATTGGTAGGTTTGGATGAGATATAAGGGTTAATTTGGTGTGAGGAAATGGGGGAGTATGTTCCCTTTTATAATTGAGGTTAGGGGCACTTTTGGAAACTATCAAAAAATACTAAATTCTAATAAGGCTATTATAGAGACAATGGTTAAAAAATGGGCTATAAATGAATAGGTGAGGAAATTTTAGAACATTTATTATCCCCGTTGAAATTATTTAATATTTTTATTATTTTTATAAAATTTAATTAAATATAAATTCAATACAATATCATTATTGTGAAATTTGATACAATTCATTTAATTTGAATTTAAATGCATTAAGGAAAATTGGGAATTAAAATATAATTCTTTCAAACAACTATAATATGTCTTATAAAACATAAAAAAATTATAATCTTTAACACATCCCAAATATATTGAAATCAATATTTGAAAATTAATTTCGTTATTTTTTTTAATTAAATAAATATTTTTTAGCATCGAAGAAGAATTTAAGTTATTTATATAATTTATAAATATTAAAAATAAATTTCTATAAAATATATAAAATTTTTTGGATGAAAATAGACATTTATTTTCATTTATATCTTTATTTTTTTACTATTTGTACACATTAATAATATTAAATACAAAGAGAGTGAAATTTTGTAACTAGCATTTATTTAAATAATATATAAGTTATTTTAATGAAAAAGTGTCCATTAAATAACCCCAATTTGATATTAAGGATATAAAGGTATAATCATATTAATAAAATAATTTTTAGTCAAGAATATGTCACATTCAGACCGTTATCTTGGGTTTTAACACTTATTTAAACCATCTAAGTGTTACCGTGACAATATCTGTTTTTTTAAATGTTCATATAATTACAATAAAATTCCAAAAAATCATAAATGATTCATGAATGATATTTTAATCTTTTAAAAAATAATTTATATGAATTAAATTTTTTATTAATTTTATATCATTTAATAAAAAACAATTTATATAAAAATATCATTACTGTAATTTTTCACGCTATTCATTACATGACTTTTTAAAAATATCAAAACATCATGATAAAATGAAACTAAAAATTATTAAACATAACTAAAATATTAAATTAGTCTAAAAATTTTGTCTATGACATTAATTTTATAAAATTATATTTATATTAATATTTTAAATATCAATTATTTGATATTTCCATTAATTAAACAATTACTCAATCATCATTATGTCCCAATTTATGGTATTTATTTTTAAATAAAACTTATGAATAAATTATCATGATGTAGATAAACATTTTAATCATCCAAATAATATTTATAGTCAAACACATCCCTTATATTACCCAATGTAAAGAATATTTCTTTTCTTAGAAAAACAAGTTTGACACAATTGACTTTCCTTTGAATATAACATTATAAATGTTATATTCTCATCCAAAAATCCAAAAATGGTCTCATAACTGATCACTTAATTCCTAAAGATATAAAATACTCAGAAAATAAAATTATTAAAAGTGTACGGGTAATTTGTAATATTTATAGTATTTATAATATTATTTTTACACTTAATTAAAAGATTCACCCTTACGTTTGGTAATGAAATATATTACAAAATTAAATATTAATAATTTCCAAAAAACCTATTTAATAAATTTGAACACTCTAATTACAAAAATAGAATCCATTTTTTTATATTCCAAATAGTGAAATTGAAGAAATTAAATAATAATTAACCACGTTGAAGGAACGGGAAAATGAGTTTAAAAAGTAAAAAACTTCAAAATATTGAAATGTTTTTAAATCAAGATGTAATGATAATTTGATTAAAATGAGCTAAATTATTTTTAATGATAATAAATGATCTAATTATACCTTAAAACCAACTAAAAATATAATTTTATTGTATAACTTTTTTTGGTGAAAGATATATTTTCAATTAAAATTTAATAATTTATCACTTTTAATCAAAACATAAATATTATTAGAAAAATACCAAACAATCAAAAAATGTTTATTTTGATACTCATATTTCAAAGAAGAAGTTTATTTTTTAAAATTTAATTTATAAAAGTGTTAAAAAATTGAATAAAATAAAGTCCGCCATTAAGAGGCGGCAGAACTTCCTTTAGGAAAATATAGCCTTTTATGTTTAAAATTGGATTTATTCTTATCTTAATCCTATAAAACATATTGGATGAATTAAAAAACATTTGTTTGAATACATAACATATATATTTAATAATTATATTTCACTAATAGTTACTAATTTATTTTGTTATGATAAAATACCATTGTGCGCATAAAGATAATGTTTTAATAAAAAACATATCATTTATATGAAATTGGTTTTTATTTTAATTTTCTATGAATTCGTTTTATAAACATGGATAAACTATATTTTCATAATTTATTTAATCCTATTCATAATCTCCAACATAAATTCTAGAGTTAAGACAATAATATTTAATTACATATCGTGGTTTGTTTAAGTTCGGTGTTGTGTGAAACTTATACTATCGAAGATATTCTGTTTATTTAAAAAGATACATAATGTAAAATATTTGGGTGGTACAATTTATAAGTTAAAAAAATTAGTTAAAGGACCATTAAATAGTATTTCATACCATTAACATCATTTACGACTATATCAATGATCATTTTCAAGCATATTTGGTTTATTGCTTTGAGGTTGTTAACCTTCTCTAGATCACCCACTTCTTTTTGTTTAGTGTCCTATATGACTCCTCATCAGTATTTGGGTGTATTTTTCTCTTCTATATCCTTATTTTAAATTTCCTTCAATGTTAAGAAACATGTAAAACTAGTTATATGTTATTTCATATGAAAAATCTACTTCACATTCTCTCTTATTAAGAGGATATTTCATTAACCCCTTTTACAATGTGGGTTTTCAAAAAAAGAATTTTCAAATATCACACCGTTAACTAAAAATAACATGTTAGAATTGAAATGATACAATGTAAATAAGTGTGAATAATTTAACACGTAGATAAATTAAAATATCATTATGTTAGAAAAAATTTAATTTCATCAATAGCTTGTAATGAATGAAACACTGGGTTTAAACGAGATACAATTTAATCATGCATAGAGCACTTAATTTAGAATTCATTTTTAACAATTTAAAAATATTTAATCGGAAAAATAAACATCATTTATTTAATTGGATTACCAAAAATATGCCACGACCAAACCCTCGGGGCCCGTGTCACAACTAACCCAAGCCCGCCTCTTATAGGCCAAGGGTTGGTGACTAGCACTAGAAAGGTATATCCCTAAAAAGGGAAGGCATTTCATCAAAACCTGTACACACATAGACAGGTCACACTACACACAAGTATAACACAACGGGAGAAGAAAGGTACAACCACGAATAAAAACCTCAACTGAGTATAAAAGTACGTACTAAAAGTAAAATGGGCCAGAATATAAGCCCAAATGAAATAGAAGTACATGAAAAAGGAAAAACAGCTCTTGAGGTCACCCTCTAAGGATCCCACCAAAAGGGTAGGTACAACTCATCACTACCGCTCTCCATGTCAATCGGTCACCTCCGTACACCATCAAGTCCTCGCTCCCCGAGACTTAGTCAAAGATTTCAGTCATCTAAACAAGACACAACAAGGTGCAGGAGAAGCTCATGTACGAGTGAGTATAACAATACTATTTAGGATCCCAAGACCCCTGAAGGTCTCTCATAATTCCATAAAGTTATAACCAAAAGGAATGATCTCAATCACAAAGAACAAAGAAAAATATAGCTCACACCAGTTATAACTTAAATACATAAGTACAAATGATTAATCATAAAGCTAGATTATCTTCTTCTATCAATAAACTCTGATGTTGATCCACACAAAATCGATAAGCGCTAACCCACACAGTATCATTGAGCTCTAACCCACACAATATCGATAGGCATTAACCCACACAGGATCGATAGTAACTAACCCACATTGGATCACTGAGCATTGACCCACACAAGATCGAAATGCACTGACCCACACATGATCATTGAGCACTGACCCACACAGGATCTGACCCACACATGATCAATATGTACTAACCAACACAGGATCTCCCCTCATTCAACACGTCACAACCAGCCACTGGATTCCCACTCTTAGCACGCTTGATTCTGGGAGGATCCATTCCTCATGACATTGGTCTTATTTCAATTGGAATGAAGTCCCATAAAGAAGAAACCCAATGAACTACCATGTCATAAGGGTTCCAACGCAATAGACGACGAGTCAAACAAACACCCAGTCTATAAGTTATAGGAATTTTAATGCTGGGGTCCCAGTTTGATTCATGTATGATCCAACCTACTAGTAATCCAACATTATCCAAAAACCCATTGGAGTATCTCAAAAGTAACTCCTCTTCCTAATGGTTTTATTTCCGCCTACGGTTCGTCAAACAGACGTCCTATTTAAGAGATATGACAATTTCAGTGAAACTGGGCCTAAAAGGGTCTGGGACTGGTCCGACCCAATCAGACCGACCCGAACTGGCCCACTTGGCTCGGACCTATTTGGATGGGCGCAGTCCGACCTGTGGGTTTGTTCAGACCACCTGACTAGGCGCAACCCACTGGGGCATGTAACTGGCTGACCTGCTCGCCGGAACGGGGGTATGCTCCCTGGCCGAACGGTTTGGTCGTTTGGGGTCTTTAACGAAGCGACACCTGTTTTCACTGCTCCAGCTGGCCGATCCATGTGAACTAGTCAACGGTGGACCCATGGGTGTGGGTCCACCCTCTTTCATGGCTCGGATCTACGGCCCTCCTCCACAGCATGCTGCAGAGGCGCACCGCTGTCGTCAATGCGACTAGCGTTGGGCAGCAACCCTATCTACTACGGCTCCTTCAGGCACCACCTCCTCTTCACGGTCAGTGGGAGTCGGCTATCAATTTCTCTTTTCACCGACGCCTCCATGCTATAGCAGCAACTAAAATCCTCCAATTAAGCTTTAAAGGTCCATTTTCTATTACAACTATGCATATGGGCCACAAGAGATTCTACCATCACTATGCGGCTCCCGGTATGACCTTGCCACATTGTTGCTCAGTTGACCAAGAAGAATGAAACCAAACCAAGAATGGTGAAGGGTCCATGACTTGTTCGGTTTGTCCCATGCCCTCTATGTTAGCGTTATAACAATGTAAGTGTTGAAACGTTTTCAAGAGTGTTGAATTCATAAACTCTGAGATATAAATCAAGACAAACCCCCACCTCAAACGCACTGGAAGATGTTTCAGATTAAGGGGATGAACCCTTGATCTAAGGTGTTCTCCATTTCTCAACGTTTTCCCACCAGAATCACTCATCGGTTACAATGAAATAAATAAAATAACCCATTGAGTTGTTTTATTATTATTTTTGTAAAATCAAAAAAAATTACCTTTTTCATCCAACTTTTTCTGAACAAAGCTAAGCTTCCCTTAAGGGAACACTGGCGCTACAAATTCAATGGCGCCCTTAGATTTTTAATCCGAGCACTGGTTCAAAAGATATAAATTGTCGCTCGCACGTTTACTAAAGGCACCTTAAAAAAGTTCAACATTTTATTCCGGGCTCTCCGGGCTTCAGAATCCCATGCCATTAATTTTCACATACTCATAATAATCCCAAATAATTTAAAAAAATTATATGAAAATTTAGGGTCTTTACATTCTCATAACCATAGGGCTATATGTCCCCAAAACCCAAAAAATGGAAACAAATGGAGGTACTGAGCACATATTTAAGCCTCCTTTCCCCATGTGCTCTCCAAGAGATTCTCGTGCTACCAATGAACTTTCACCAGAGGAATCGACTACCCATGAAAGACCTGCTCGTTTCAATACCCTATATCCACTAAGAACTCTATGAACGTCGCCCCATCGTCAATGGCCATCTCACCCCAATGGATAACTTGAGATGGATCATGCATGTTCCTCCTCATATGCAGAACATGGGAAACATTATACACCTAGTGAATCTATATGGGAAGATCCAAATGGTACACCACCTTGCCTACAATACTAAGGATCTGAAAAGGAATGATGAACCTCAGAGATAGCTTTCCACCTTGGCCAAATATCTGCAAACCACATCAAGGTGAGACCCGTAGGAATACATGGACTCCCTCCTCGAACTTCAAGGGTTTCTGTATCCTGTCCATATAAGACTTCTACTAACTCTATGAATTCTTCATCTGTCTCAGTGGTAGCCCGTACCATCTCTGGACCCATAGTGTTGACTCCCCTAGGTCTTTCCAGCATAGAGGCAATCTTCATGGTCTCCCGTACAAGGCCTCAAAAGGTGTCATGCTAATGGTTGAGTGATAACTATTGTTTTATACAAACTCCACCAGGGGAAGGTGTTCCTCCCAACTGCGGCCAAAATCAAGGACGCAAGAAAGAATAATGTACTCAATCTTTTGTAAGGTCTGCTCCATCTGACCATCTTTCTGATAATGAAAAGCTTTTCCCAAATGTAGTTGAGTCGCAATCGCCTCCTGCAATCCATTCCACAAAAAGGATGCAAAATGAGTGTCACAATATGAGACGATCTTCGATGTCACCCCGTGAATCCGTATAATTTCTTGTACATAGAGTTGTCTGAATCCCTCTACAGATCCCTACTATTGGATAGGTAGGAAGTGGGATGACTTGGTGATTTGATAAACAATCACCCAGATAGAATCATGGCCCCTGTACATACATGGTATCCCTATCACGATGTATATGGAGATGTCATCCCACTTCTACTCTGTCACCTCAAGTGGCTGAGTCAAGCCAGCTGGAACCTAGTGCTCAGCCTTCACATACTGAAAAATGAGACATCGTGAAACGAACTCTGCCACCACTTTCTTCATCCCTGGCCACCAATACTAACGTCAGAGGTCCTAGTACATATTTGTCACAACAGGATTTAATGCTAATGGGTATGTGTGGAACCCTCTCAATACCTCCTCTCGCAGCGTCACTAGTACCATGGTGCGTCCTCTGAAAAGGATGACCTGATCCCCACCTTCAGAAAATCTTTCAGGTGCCTATCTTAAGGATTTCTGAGCATGTCGGGTCTCGCAGTCAACGTCCCCAAGTTGTGGATCCCTAATGTGATGATGTAGTGGAGGAGTAACTATCATGGATTGGAGGTATGCTGCTCTATCACTATCCATGAAGGATAACTGCAACGTGACTAGATGGTCTATCAACTTACTCTACAACTATAAACCAGACCTCATGCTGAGTTCGTCTACCACCACGTTCCCCTTCCTAGGAGAGTAGAATATATCAAATTCATTGTTCTGAAGAAACTGCAGCCATCTTTGTTGTATTAGGTTCATGTTCTTCTATGAGAATACATACCTGATACACTTGTGATTGGAGAAGATAGTAAATTATTTTCCTATCAGGTAGTGTCGCCACATATTCAATGAAAAAACCACTTCTAGTAACTCATGGTCATGATTCACATAGTTCAGCTCATACTTCCTCTGCTTTCATGAGCCATAAGTGATCACCGCTTGCTACTACATAAGGAAACATCCCATTCTGGTCCCTTTTGTGTCGTAGTAGACTGCATAACCAAATCCATCTTCTGGTAGCCTCAAGATAGGGGCACTTGTAAGTCTCCACCTCACCTCCTGGAAAATCTCCTTGCATATCTCTATCCAAAATAAGGTATTTCCCTTCCTCATCAAAGCATACAAGGGTGTTGTTACCTTGGAAAAGTAAGGTACAAATATATAGTAGTACCCAGTCGACCCTAGAAAACTCCACACCTCATCACATTTTTAGGTGGATCCCAAGCAAGCACAGCCTCTATCATATCCGGATACACTACACCTCTAGCCTCGGATATAACGTGCCCTAGGAAGTGGAGTTTCTGTATCCAAAACTGAAATTTTGAGGGATTTACATAAATCTAGTTCTCTTTGAGTGAATCAATAACTATATGCAAATGCGTGGCATGATCATCCTCCATCACGAGGTATACCGGGATATATTCAAAGAAAACTACCATGAAGCAATTGAGGTAAGGTTGTAATATCTTATTCATGAGTTCCATGAAATCTACTAGATTGTTGGTCACATCGAAAGGAATCACCAAGAACTTGTAATGGCCATACCGAAATCTGATGTTTGTCTTTAGTAAGTCCTAATTTGGTTCCCTGAGCTAATGATATCATGATCTGAGGCCTATCTTCAAAAACCACCGTGGTCCCTTCAGCTGGTCGAAGAGGTACTCAATCCTTGGAAGAGGATACATGTTCTTAAAGTTCATCTGGTTCAGGCTCCAAGAGTCCATGCAAAGCCTTATACTCCCATTTTACTTGTTGGTGAACAAAACTAGGGTTGCCTAAGGAGAAATAATGGGCCTTACAAACACCTTCCTCTTCAAGTCTTCAAACTATACCATCAACTCACGAAACTCCATGGGAGCCATATGATATGATGGTGTAGATATCGATGTCGTATCATGGTAGAGTTTGATGTAAAAGTATACATATTTATGAGGAGGTAGTCCCAGAACATCATTAGGGAAGACATCAACATATTGGTGCACGATAATAGGATAGCTCAGACTCCTCTCGGCCACTACTCTGATGGTGAGGATAGCCAATTGAATAGTGACCTCTTCACCCTCCTCCAAGAAAGTCCACCCTATGCTGAATTTTTTTTCTTCTTTCCAGTGAAGGAAAACCTGATCTCATTCTCACAGAAACACTACCCTTTATGCCTAAAATAGTCAATATTAGTATGGAATGTAGATAGATAGTCCATACCCAACATGATGTTGTAAGGCCTTGAAAATTATACTAGGAGATCCCAGCCAAAGCTCTCGCCTCCTAGAGTAATCTCACACCACTTAAACCATTGTTTAATCATTTAATCCTCTCTCGTAGGAGTCTATAAATGTAAGGATCGAGCCAATGTCTACATCGAAATCTCCGTGCTCTGAATGAGTGTCATGGAATTGAAAGAGTGACTAGAACCTATGTCAATACGAACTCCAACTGTGGTGGAATAGACAAATACCGTACGTCAAATCTACTTTGGTGTACCATGGTCATAGGCCTCGGCTTCCTGATGTTGAGCTCACCCATGTCCACCTGCTCCATGTGGTTGTAGTGGACCAATAGGGGGTGCTGGCAGTAGAACCTCAAACTATTACCCACCACCAGCTGCACGACCTTCTCCTCTACCATGTGTGCTTCCATGTGGATCTCCTCGCTTGAACCTTTGTTGCTTCCTCGGTGGTCCCTCGACCGTTTGTTGATCATCAATATTACAGGTCGGGCAGTCGCGATCCACGTGACCCTACCCGCTGCATGAAAAGCACATTCTTCTCCTCTGATGTCCCCCTCTATCTCATGAGCTCCACACTATTGACCCTACGTCCTGGGGTCTCCCTCAAGAAGGTCTGTCTAGCTTGGACCTCTACATCATCTGCCTGCTGCCTGCTGCAGATGACTCGACTACCTACAGTCTGGTGGTGGCTCTCCCTATCGGTGCCTAATCATCTAGATTGATCTCCACCAATAGTGGTTACTCATGCAATGCAGCCTGTGTTGAGATATTGAGTGATATCATCGATGCTCTGATCTCCCATTAGAGACCCTTCTCAAATCTCTGGGCCCAGACGAAAGGGTCTTAAACCATGTTAGTGGAGTAACTAGGGGGGTCAGTGAATCTCGCCGAGTACTGGTCCACTGTCAGTGTAAAATCCTAGGTAAATAAAGTAATAATATATTCTCTTTTTTATTAATATTTTGTGAATTATATATTAATTTTACTTTAAAGGGGTTTCTATGTTCGATGGCGTGCCTAATACACAACAACATGTTTCTTTAAAATCTTACGTTGCACACTAATAATATAATATTACTATTTTAAATGGTAGTAAACTCATATCCATTTTATTGGAAGTAATGAAAAGAAATAACTAAAATACGATTATACATATTTTTTAAATAAAATTTATAGGATTAAAATGTGAATGAATCTAATTTTAAGCATAATTTACTTTAAAAGGTCGATTTACAGGCTTTTAATGAAAAACCCTCTTTAAATATAGTTTTGGTAACTTTTATATGATCTATTTAACAAAATAATATTATTCTTTAGATTTGGGACATCAAAATTGACTTTGGGTATATTTTTGGTAATTTTCTTGTAAAGTTCGTTTTTTATGAATAGTAAAAAATACTTTATTTTTATTCAAAAGTGCATTTTAATATAATTTATTTATATGGTTATATTATCTTTTTAATTTGTTTTAAAGCTTAATTTGATTATATTTTGGCCAATTAATCCAATTTTGGTCATTGGAATTAATTTTACTTTCATACTGGACATAAACAAGTGTCGTTCATTTGATAGTTATTATTTCTTAAAAACACGTTATTTGTTTTTACAATAGGAATTAATTTTAAATTAATTAATGAAACTTCTATGTTTTTAATTTCTTAAAATAGAAATCATTTTTGAATTAAGAATATCAAATATACCTTAGGCTTAATATTTGGTAGTTTTTTGAAAAACATCAATTTTTGATGAATAGTGAAACCACAAAGTAGTAGTTAAAAACTGACATTTTCATTTAAATTAAATTTTACCGCCTCTGTGAATTGAATTTCAAAAATATTATATACATGGTTGTTATTATTCAGTAAACTCTGGTTAAATAAGAGGAAAATAATTTTTGGAGAATAGTTTCTTTTGACTTTTATTTATTGCGGTTAAAGGTAAATAGAGCAATTCATGGTAAAAATAATATTATAATAATATCAAATTACCTTAAAACCTATACTAACATTATTTTTTGAGTAATTTATGACCATGGACAACTTTGTGTCGATTTTGGGACCCCATTAGGCCACTTGGGAGTGATAATGACACTTTGGATTAATTGACTTAAAGTGAAGGCAAAAATGAAAAAAACTAATAAAATTTAGTAAATTAATATTTACAATAAGTTATATGATCTATCATTTAGACTATAAATATTAATTGGAAATCTAAAATTATTTCCAACATCAGGGAATTTTTTTTATAATTTTTAGACATCATATAAATTAAATTATCTATGACACAATAATGATGCAATATTTTTTCTCATTAATAAATGATTCAAATAAATAGGATTATAAATATTAAAACAATATCCAAAACTAGTAAAAGTCTTATTGGATGATTTTATATCGACCATGATTCATCTTATGTTATACTTTAATTAGTTTTTGACCTTTATAAATCTAATATCATTATATAATAAAATAAGACTTCCACACTTTCCTAAAGAGCCCCTCCTCCCCCTTATAAAAATCACTCAGTTCTAACCAATTCCTCACACCTCTAAATCCCCTTGTATCATCCAAAAACTTAACACATAATCTCTCAAGATCCGTATTCTCCTCTTAGAATCCTTCCCTTAAGCATATGGCACTTTAAGAAGTCCTTTTGGTTCAATCCAATGGGAGTTACCCAAACTAAAGGTAACTATTCATCTTAACTTATTTTCTTTTATTTTACTTCTCCAACCCCTAAAATATTTTTATTACATTATTTTATAATAACACCAATATCCTCAATATTCAAGGATGTTATTATGAGAATTATTAGAACTAAACATACACACACCTCCTTCTAATGGGTGAAGAACATATTGTTTCTGTGGATGGAAAACTAACGCCACACGAAACGATGATTGTTCGATTATCTCTTACCGCTTCTCATGGTGTCCATTAAGATAAAACTATATTTATATATGATATATATTTTTTTTATGTTTTATTTATGATTATGTGTTTTTCTTTTATATCATACCTTTATGGTTTCCATTCTGGGTAAACACGATAATTTTATTTGAGAAAGTGCGGACTACCGCCCCCTCAAAGTGATATGACTCGTTAATGCCATATCTGGGATTTATAAAGTATTTATTTAATGATATTATATATATGATATTATACTATAATTATAATATTCTTATGTATCATTATTTTTTAATTCCATTAAAAAAAGAAATAAAAATGAAAGTAGCGTTCATGCGTACATACAACATACCGTCTCCATGAACGGTGCATTTCATTTCTTACCTCAAAATGTTAGCTAATATTATAAATTTATGTATATACTAGATATATATGATATATAAATCATGAATATCATTCTAGATATAATGAACTTTTGACTATGCAAACAACTTGTAATTATAAGATGTCCATTCTTGACTGAAGTATCAAATAACGACAAAACAAATGCTATTAACTTAAATGATTAAATAATGTTTATAACATGGTAATAAGTGAGATAAGAGGAATAATAAACTTGAAAAAGGTTCATAGGAATGAATAAATTAACTTTAGTTTATTATTAAGGATATTAAAGAATGAATGGGTCAAGTCGGACACGAGGTAAGGGACTCCGTCTCTATCTTCTTTCATTGAGGCATATTTTGTTTTAATACATGACTTTATCTTTTAAGATATATAAACTCTTTTGAATTTTCATTTCATTCAATGGGAATCTTGTTCTATGAATCATTTTACTAAATGAAACAAAGGACTGTTTCATTTAATGTAAGCGGTGACAATGACCTTTTCGCCACCGTGAGTATTATTTGATCTTTGGCTTCCTTAACAAGATGTATTGTTTTTAAATGGAAAATAAATACCATATACTCTTTTAAATGTTTTGGTATTGAAAAGGGTTTTGATAATGGATTTGTTTTTTCAATATATTTAAGTGATAAATTTCTATTTAAATTTGGAAATTTTTTCTTTCATTTATATTTCTTGTATGTGTTGTGATTTTATAATGGTACATGGGCATTTGACGGCTGGTTTCGTGATAAACCAAATTATGGGTGGTGCCAAGATAAACCAGGATGGGTGGTTAAATTATAACCTCCAATGCATTGGGTATGGAAGTCAGCCGTATGGCTATTCCATTTAGTGATATGTGTGGAAGTCAACCATATGGTTATTCCATTTAAGTATGTTTATTTACCAAGTTAGCATTAGATGTTATGTTTTATTTATATGGGTTTTATGGTAATATTTTGGTTACAAAAGGGTACTAAATGATCTTTTATTCAGTGAAGAGTATTTAGTACTTCATAAAAGTGAAATGTATTAATTATGGTAAAGTATTCATGGTTTACTTGTTATTTTGAAAAACTAATAGTTTTCCTTATTTGTGTATCCCTTAATAGCATTTTCATGCTCATCCCATGTTTATTAAATGTTTTTCAGTGGGAATAAAGTGAAATAGAGTCAAGGATAAGATCATGGAAATTTCATTCTATCCTAAAACATGGAACTCGACATTACTCTTTTTTTCAAGAGTTATTATTTTATTAAAAAATGGAAACTGAGTAGAAGTGTCTACCTTATAATTTTTGATATGTAATGTAATAGTTACGACCTAATTCTATAAAACTCTAAAATTGAAAATATCCTCAATGTGAATTATTCATTTAATTCAATATTATGTAATTTTTAAGGTTGCCTCATTATAGTTGGTATTAGAGGTTGATTTAGACAACTTTCAAAGTTAGGGTATTGTTAAATTATTATAAATTGGTTAATTTTTGTTAATATTGAAATGATATAGAATTTAAAGATTAATATGTTGCTTCGCTTAAGATATTTTGGTGTTCATAATGGTTTTCTGCAGTGAAAACAGGGCATTTATGTTGGGACGATGTCCAGAGGAAGACAACCTTCCAAATCAGCATCCTATGATGGTTAGAATCAGAACTAAATAGTTTATGTCAGTGATGGAACGGTTGAACCAGGATATAAATGGTGGTGGTATCCATGCATGAGATCAGCCAGATCAACCATAGAGGAACATGTCTGCAGTGGAGCATTTCATGAGACAACATCCCCCATCATTCAGAAGATCATCTGACCATGTGCAATAAGAAGGGTGGATTAATGCACTAAAAAAAAATTTGATGTCATGGGTAGCTCAAAACATCAAATGGTTAGTCTAGTTGTTTACCGTTTTGAAGGTGAAGCTGATTAGTGGTGGTCTATGGTGAAAAATATCAGGGATATTGAATATATTGATGCCCTTTATTGGGATAAATTCAAAGGTATGTTCATGAGAAATATTTTACTATGGTGGATCGTCTTAGGATGGAAAAATAATTCTTGGAATTGAGGTTGGAAGATGACTCAGTGACTGCTTATGAAGAAAAATTCACTCGACTGGCAAGGTCTACTCCAAATTTAATCCGACATCTTGATAGTAAGATTAATCGATTTTACTCAGGACTGATGCTATGTTATCTAAGAGAATTAACCTCTCGTGAGATGAACAATTAAAAAAACTTGTTCGATGTGAGAAGAAGGTGGAAATAGAGTTTTTCGATGACCAGGTGTTCATTGAAAAACAATAGAATAAGAGGTCCATTTGGCAGGTACATGAAAAGAAGTCATCAAAGAAGCCTAGTGGTAAGAAAACTAAATATCCATCTTGTGAGAAGTGTGGTAAAAATCATCCTGGATAATGTTTATCAATGTTTGGAATGTGCTTCCAGTGTGGTATGTCTAGTCATATTGCTTGTAACTATAAGGAAGATGATGAAGAAGGCAATGAAAATCCAGTGGTAAGATGCTTTATGTGCAAGTAAATGGGTCATTATGGAAATGAGTGTCCAATGAAGAACTCAACTGAGGGAAAGCAACCAAACTACAAGAAGAAAGGGGTGGTAAAGTCCATTGCAACTACTTCAGTAGATGATGGGCCATCAAATGAATTTGTATAAGGTACAATGTTTGTTTGTTCAGATTATGCCAATGTGTTATTTGATTCAGGGTCTACACATTCTTTCATTTCTAAGAAGTTTTCTAGTAAATTGGGAATTACATATCATGATATAAATACTGAACTTATGGTAAAAACACCTGGAGGAAATGTTGAGAAAAAAAGAAATTATAAGAACCTTTTTTCCCTTGTGTGAAGAAAGAGTCTACCTGCAATCCTTATAGATTTTCATCTAGTAGAGTTTGATGATATTTTGGGTATGGATTGACTTTCTGTTTATCATGCTACGATTGACTACAGAGATAAAGAGGTTTCTTTTTAAAAAGATTTTCAGTTTGTGTACATGAATGAACCCTTGATTTTGATAACATATCAGGAATCTATGAAAATAGTAAAAGATGGAAATGAATGTTACCTTGCACATATTATTGAAAACAAAGGAAATATTCAGATAAATGATGTGCCAGTTCTAAATGAGTATCTTCATGTTTTTCTAGATGAGTTTCCTGGTATTGTACTTGATCGAGAAGTCAAATTTACTGTTGATTTAGTTCTTTATGCTAAAAAATTTCAAAACCCCCATATTGAATGGATCAAATTGAACTTTTATAGTTAAAGAAGCAATTGACAGAGTTATTAGATAAAGGATTCATTAAACCTAGCACATCACCATTGGGTGATACTATCTTATATGTTAAAAAGAATGATGGCTCAATGATACTTTTCCTTGATTATAGAGCATCGAATAATAGCAATATTAAGAAAAAGTATCATTTTCCTCATATCGATGATTTGTTTGATCAGCTCCAGGGAGATCATTATTTTTTGAAAATTGATTTGAGGTTGGGGTACCATCAGTTGAAAGTAAAGGAAGCATAAATTCCGAGGACTGAATTTTTTACTAGATATGAACATTATGAATTTTTAGTTATTCCTTTTGTTTTAACTAATGAACCTGATGTGTTCAATGATCTTATGAATAGAATTTTCTGTGATTTCATGGATAAGTTTTTGGTTGTGTTCGTTGATGATGTTTTGGTTTATTCCAAAAGTACAGTGGAATATGAAAGTCATTTAAGGGTTTTCTAGCAAACTTTAAAAGAAAAGAAACTCTTTGGAAAAATCAACAAGTGTGATTTTTGGTTACAACCAATTTCTTTCCTTGGTCACATTGTTTCAAAAAATGGCATAACTGTTGATCCTGTTAAAACAATGGTTGTTAAAGAATGGACATGACCCACAAATATAACCAAGATTCGTAGTTTTCTTGGTTTTGTATGTTATTACTAGAGGTTTTTGAGAATATTTCATGGTTATCTAGTCCAATGACTATGTTAACTCAAAAAGGTGTTAAGTTCATTTGGACAAAAGAATGTGATGATTGTTTTCAAGTATTGAAAAAAAGATTGGCAAATGCTCCATTTTTGGCACTTCCTTATAGAAATGGTGAGTTTTTTATTTACAGTGATGCTTCATTGAAAGGACTAGGATGTTTCCTTACACAGAATGGTCAGGTAATTTCTTACGCTTCACGTTATTTGAAACCTCATGAGTTAAATTACCCTACACATGATTTAGAATTAGTTGATGTTGTTTTTTTCTTTAAAAATTTGGATGCATCATTTGTATGGAGTAAAATGTGAAATATATACTGAACACAAAAGTTAGAAGTATATATTCACTCAGAGTGAATTTGAAATGAGATTGAGGATATGGTTGGAATTAATCAAGGATTACGATTTCATGATTCATTACTATCCAGGAAAGGAAAATAAAGTGGTTGATGCTTTGAGTAAAAAATGTAATGCTTCATTAACCATGATATGTTTGGAACGAGAAACTTTGGTTTCAAATTTGATAAACATTGGCATAGAAGTTTTTGGTGCGGGAAATTCTTCTGTTTTGTTTCAGGTGTCAGTGAAATCATCTCTATCAGACAGAATAAAGCAAGAACAGAATGAATACAGTGAGTTACATAAAAAGGAAGAGTTGGTTCAGAATTGTAACTTGTCTGAATTTAACAATGATAATGAATGTGTTTTGAGGTTTGGGAAGAGATTATAGTTGCCTTGTGATTTACATTTGAAGAATGATTTGTTATGTGAAGTGCATAGTTCGTTGTTTTAGTTCATCCCGACAGTATAAAGATGTACATAGATCTTCGGGAATATTACTGGTGTGATAGAATGAAAAGAGATATTGCTGATTTTACTATGAAGTGTTCGACTTGTCAGCAGGTTAAAGCAGAGTGGTAGTTACAGGAAGGGATGATTCAGTCTTTACTAGTTCCAGAGTGGAAATAGGAAAATATAACCACGGAATTCATTGTGGGATTACCAAAGACATCCCAAAGTAATAATGTAATATGGGTTATTGTTGATCTATTGACTAAATCTACTCATTTACTTCATATTTTAGATAATTTTTCTCTAGATCAACTTTTTCAGTTTAATGTTAAAGAGATAGTCAGGTTGCATGGAGTTACCCTCTCCATTTTATCTAATGGTGATCCTAGGTTTACTTCTAACTTTTGGAAAGGCCTGCAGAAGTCGTTTGGTACTAAATTAAATTTTAGTACACCTTTTCATATGCAATCAAATGGACTGTCAGAACGAACAATTCAGACCCTAGAGGATATGATATGTGCTTGTTCACTGGATTACCAGGGAAGTTGGGACCAACATCTTTCATTGGTTGATTTTTTTTTATAATAAAAGTTTTCATTCCAGTATACAGATGGCTCCATTTGAGTAATTATATGAAAAGCATTATCAAAATTCAACATTTTTGGATGAAGTATGTGAAAGGAAGCTGATGGGACAGGAATTGGTAGAAGAGATGGAAAAAAGTTCAGTGGATTCATAAGAACATGAGAACAGCTCCAAGCAGACAGAAAAGTTATGCAGATAACCAGATGAATGATCTTTCTTTTGAGGTAGGTGATCATGTCTTTCTCAAGGTTTCCCTATGGAAAAGTGTGAATCATTTTCCTAAGAAGGGAAAGTTGAGTTTGAGGTTCATTGGACCTTATGAAATCCTGGAGAAAGTTGGATCGGTTTCATATAGAGTGGATTTACCTCCAAGTTTATCCCATGTACACAATGTTTTTCATGTTTCAATGTTTAGAAAGTATATGCCAGATCCATTTCATGTATTGAGTCCAAAGGTAGTTTAGTTGGTGGAGAATCTCTCTTCGGAGGAATAACCAATCCAGATTCTTGATTGTAGGGAGAAATATTTACAGAATAAGGCAATTCACCAAGTAATGGTTTTGTAGAAAAACCAAATGGTTGAGGAGGCAATGTGGGAATCTGAAAATGCTATGAGTGATAAATATCCCCACTTATTTTATAAGTGAATAAAATTGAAAGGATGCAATTTTCAAAAGGGGGGAAGGAAGTAACATCCCGGGTAAATAAAGATATAATACACTCTCTTTTTTATTAATATTTTCTGAATTAAATATTAATTTTACTTTAAAGGGGTTTCTATGTTCGATGGCGTACCCGATACACAACAACGAGTTTCTTTGAAATCATACGTTGCACACATAATTTATTTATAAATAGTGAAAAATACTGTATTTTTATTCAAAAGTGCCTTTTAATATAATTTATTTATAATGTTATATTATATTTTTAATTGGTTTTAAAGTGGAATTAGATTATATTTTTACCAATTAATCCAATGATGGTCATTGGAATTAATTTCACTTTAAAATTTGAAATAAACAAACATCGATCTTTTGATAGTTATAGTTTCTTAAAAACACGTTATTTTTTTGGAAACTGGAATTAATGTTAAATTAATTAATGAAACTTATATGTTTTGAATTAAGAATATAAAATATACCTTAGGTTGAATTTTTGGTAGTTTTCTGAAAAAAACATCAAATTTTGATGAATAGTGAAACCAATAAATAGTAGTTAAAAACTGACATTTTCATTTAAATGAAATTTTACCGATTCTGTGAATTGAATTTTGAAAATATGATATACATGGTTGTTATTATTAATTAAAATGTGGTTGAACAAGATGAAAATAATTTTTGCTGAATAGTAACTTTTTCCTTTTATTTACCTTGGTTATAGTTAAATAGGGTAATACATGGTAAAAATAATATTTTAATAATAAAAAATTACCTTAACACTTGTCCTAACTTGATTGGTTTATTAATTTATGACCATGGGAATCTTTGGGGAGATTTTGGGACCCCATTGAGCCAATTGGCAGTGATAATGACACTTTAGATTAATTAACTTTAAGTAAAGGCAAAAATGACAAAAACAAATATACTTTAGTAAACTAATTTTTACAATGGGTTATATAATATATATTTTCCACTATAAATATTCATAGGAAAGATAAAAAATTTTAAACATCATTGATTTTTTTTTATAATTTTTAGACATCAAATAAATTAAATTATCTATGACACAATAATGATGCAGTATTTACCTCATTAATAAAAGATTTAAATAAATAAAATTATAATTATTAAAAAAATATCAAAAACCTGTCCAATTATTATTGGATGATTTTATGTCGACCATAAGTCATCTTATCTTCTACTTTAATTAGTTTTGGACCTTTAGAAACCGAATATCATTATATAATAAAATAATATTTTCACACTTTCCTAAAGATCCCCTCCTCCCCCTTAAAAATCCATCACTTATAACCAATTCCTCACACCTCTATATCCCTTTGGCTCGTCCAAAACCTACCCCAATAAGCTCTTAAAATACCTCTCATTATCTTAGAATCCTCACCTTAGGCATAGGGCACTTCAAGAAGTCGTTTTGGTTCAAACCAAAGGGAGTTACCCAAATTAAAGGTAACGATTACTCTTAACTTATTTTCTTTTATTTTACTTCTCCAAACCCTAAACTCTTTTTATTCATTTCTTTTTTAACAAAAACAGTATCATAAATATACTATATTGTTGTTATGAGAAGTATTTTTACTACACTTACACACACATCCATCTAATGGGTGAAGAAATATTGTTTCTGTGGATGGAAAACTAACGCCTCACGAAACGATGATTGTTCGATTATCACCTACCGCCTCTTATGGTTTCCATTAAGATGACACTATATTTATATATTATATATATTATGTTTATTTTTTCTGTATTCTTCAGAATATTTCTTTTATATCATACGTTTTTGGTTTCCATTATGGGTAAACACGATAATTTCATTTGAGAAATGCGGACTACCGCCCCCTCAAAGTGATATGACTCGTTAATGCCATATGTGGGACGTATAAAGGATTGTTTTAATGATATTATATATATATATTATATTATAAATAAATTATAATATACCTATGTATCATTATGTTTTAATTACATTAAAATAATAAATAAAAATGAAAGTAGCGTTAATGTGTATGTACAGTCTACCGTCTCAATGAATGGTGAATTTCATTTATTACATCCAAATGTTATGTAATATTATAAGTACATGTATATAATGAATATATATGATATCTAAATCATTAATATCATTATGGATATAATGAAAGTTTTACTACGTGAACAACTTGTAATTATAAGAAGTCCATTCTTGACTCAAGTACCAAATATGAACAAAATGAATGTTATTAACTTAAATGATTAAATAATGTTTATAACAGGGTAATAAGTGATATAAAAGGAGTTATAAACTTGAAAATGGTTTTTATGAAAGTAGATATTAACATTAATTTATTATTCAGGATATTAAAGAATGAACGGGTTAATTCAGACACGAGGTAAGGGACTTCGTCTCAATCTACTTTCATTGAGGCATATTTTTTTAATACATGACATTATATTATAAGATATATAAACTCCTTTTAATATTCATTTCATTAAAAGGGAATCTTTTTATATGAATCGTTTTACTAGGCGACACAAAGGAATGTTTCTTTTAATTTAAGCGGTGACAACGACCTTTTCGCCGTCACGAGTATTATTTGATATTTGGTTTTCTTAATAAGGTGCAATTTTTTTAAAAGGAAAATAAATACCATATACTATTTTAAGTATTTTGGTATTGAAAAATGAATTTATAATGGATATGTTTTTTCAATATATTTAAAATATATATTACTATTGAAATGTGGAAATGTTTTCTTTCCATTATATTATTTGTATGTGTTATGATTTTATAATGGTACTTGGACATTTGACTGGTGGTTACGTGATAAACCAAATGATGGGTGGTGAAGTGATTAAATAGGATGGGTGGTTACATTATAACCTCCAATGCATTGGGAATGGAAGTCAGGCATATGGATATTCCATTTAGTGATATATGTGTAAGTCCACTGTGTGGTTATTCCATTTAAGTATGTTTATATCCCAAGTTGCCATTATATGTTATGTGTTCTTTATATGGGTTTTAGGGTAATATTTTTCTTAAAAAGGGTAATAAATGATATTATATTCAGTTAAGTGTATTTAGTACTTCATAAAAGTGAAATGTATTACTTATGATAATGTATTCATGGTTTACTTGTTGTTTTGGAAAACTAACAGATTTCCTTCTTGGTGTATCCCTTACTTATATTTGTATGCTCATCCCATGTTTTTGAAATGTTTTTCACAGCATATAAATTGGAATAGGGTCAAGGATGGGATCAAGAAAATTTCATGCTATCTAAAACATGGAACTAGACATGACTCTTTTTTTCCAGAGTTTGTATTTTATGAAAAAAATGGAAACTGATTAGAAGGGTCAAACTTATAATTTTTGAGATTTAATGTAATATTTATGGCCTAATTATTTAAAATTATAGACATGAAAAGATACTCAATATGAATTATTAATTTAATTAAAGATTATTTAATGGTTAAGTCCAGGACTTTATAGCCAGGATATCCTACTGTAAGTGTAGCATCTCTTGAATACACACAGTGCATAGAGTCGCTGGTACAAACTCTGCTCGGAAAATGGTCTCAAAGTACAACTGGGAGAGTGTCGCCTCCTTGTGGGTCTGGAGCGGCAGGGTCCACCATCTCCCTATTGTTACCTAAAAGAGGCTTGTCATTAGTATCACCATCTAGTCTATTGGTGTCTCAACTAATCCAAATACCCATACCACGACCTCCAACTAGTCCTCATTTTCCTACGGTTCTATCTCGACTTGAAACCTTAGAGGCCTCTATCTCTGGAACAAATGCAATGTGCTCAGTCGGCATGCACCATGTACTAGTGGGGATGGTGGAAACTGCTTCCCTAAGGGTGGTGGTGCTACTCGTACACCACATGAAGGTTTTTTCACTGTAAGAGTGCCCTGCACTGATGCATAATCGGTCGGTGGGCCATCCTCGTGATCTCTCTCTAGAATCTTGGATGGATGTCTACATAGCAGCTTCCTGAACGAAATAGGTGTTCCATGTTCAATAAGTTGTACCTAGTGATCTGACTCAAAAGTGATGAATAGAAAAACATTTTTAAGACACATGCAACACGTTTTATCATGTACCAAGTCAAAAAACACAATTCAGGGTCTTGGTGTATGGATACGTTTTCCACCACACCAAAATTGGAATCCCATGACTATAATCCAAAATCAAGACACTTAACACTATTTCTCCATTTAAAAGACATGCTCTTAGTTCTCCTAGTAGATTTGACCCTTCTAATACCACTTTTTCACGACCCAACCCTTGGGGCCTATGTCGTGACTACCCCAAACCCACCTTCCATAGGATAGGGTTTGGCAACAAGCACCATAAAGGAATATCCCTTAAAAGGTAAGTAATTTCCTCAAAACGTGTACACACACAGATAGGGAACATTGCACACAAGTATAACATAGTAGAAGAAGAAAGGTACAACCACAACTAAAAACCTCAGCTTAGTGTAAAAGTAAGTACTAAAAGTAAAAGGGGCTAGAATACAAGCCCATATGAAATGGAAGTAAAAAAAAGGAAAAATATCTCTTGAGGTCTCCCCCAAGGATCTTACCGGAAGGATAGGTACAACTCATCACTACGGCTCTCCACGTTAAGTGATCACCTCCTTACATCGTCATGTCCTTGCTCCTGGAGACTTTGTCAAAGTTGCACGTCGTCTGCACAAGACAAAATAAGGTGTGGGAAACTCCCATGAAAGGGTGAGTATAACAATACTCAATAGGGAACCTGAGACCCCCAAATGTCTCTCAGAATTCCACAAAGTAATAACCATAAATCATGATCTCAATCACAAAGCACAATGAAAAATACAACTCACACATATTATTACCTAAGTAAAGAAGTACAGATGATTGGTCGTAAAGCTAGGTAATCTTATTCTATCAAGAGTCTCTGCTTCTGACCCACACAGGACTGTTATGCACTAAACCACACCGGATCGCTGACCGCTGATCCGTATAAGATCGATAGGCGCAGACCGACATAGGATCTAACCCACATAGGATCGATAGGCACTAACCCAAACATGATCAATGAGCTCTAACCCACATAGGATTAGTATACGCTAACCCACACAAGATAACTGAGCACTAACCCACACATGATCTGACCCAGATAGGATTGATAAGTATTAACCCACAAGGGATCACCCTTCATTCTTCATGTCACAACCAACCACGTGATTCTTGTAAATAGCACGCTTGATTCTGTGAGGATCCGCTCCTGAAGATATCAGTCACATTTCAACCACAAATAAGTCCCATGAATAAGTAAACCTATGAACATCCATTTCATAAAGGTTCCAATGCAATAGATTGTGCATCACATGGGCACCCATTCTATAAGTTATAGGCATTTTAGTGTCTGGGGACTGGTTGGATTCAAGTCCGATCCAAAAATGACGTACATAAAATTTCTCCAAAATCTATCTCGAGTATATAAAAAGTACCTCCTCTTCCTAAGGTTTTTGTCTCTATAAATGGTTTGTCAAACAGACGTCTGGTTTAGGAGATATGCCCATTTAATCGAAACTTGGCCTAAAATGTCTGGGTCCTATCTGACCGACCTGACCAGTCCCGCTGGACCTGGCCCGAAGGGGAGGGGATCGTTCTAGTTCGGCTGGGCCCAGTTTGGCTCCTGATCCATGAGTTTGGTCTATCCCACCTGGCTGGGCGCGGCCTGTCGGGCAGCAGAACCGCTCGACTTGCTGGCTGGTGTGAGGGTCTGATCCCCTCCCGAACAAATTGGCTATTTAGGGTCTTCAAATATGTGGTGACAGTTGGCACTAATCTAGATAGAAGATCATTATGGAAGTGTCAATAGAATAACCACGTGTGCAGGTCTACCCTCTATCGTGGCTCAGAGCTGAGAACTTCCTCCACAACATGCCACAGTTGTCAATGCGGAAAGCGTCGGTCGGCCACCCCTGTCCGTCGTGGCACCTTCGGGTGTCGCCTCCTCTTCGCAGTCGGCAGAAGGCAGCTGCTTCCTACTCTATTTGTTGGCTTTTCCACATCGAAAAAGTTTATGTAGGCCTCCGGTAATGCTCTGATGGTCAATTTTCTCTTCCAACTACGCCTACGGGCTACTTGGGACACCACCATCACTGCATGGCTCCCGTTTTGGCCCGATCGCCTTGTTTCTCGGTGACCCATGAAGAACGCAACCAAACCAAAAAGGGAAGAGGGTCTATCCCATGTTCAATTCATCTCGCTCCCTCCGCGATAGAATTATAATAAGGGTGGATTTGAAAAATTACCAAGAGAGATGAATTCATACACTCTTAGAAATAAATAAAGACAAACCCCTACATCGAACATGGTGGGAGACGCTATGGGTGAGGGGGATGAACTCGTGCTCGAAGGTGTTTGTCGTCGCACGACGATTTCCTTTTCCAATCCTCTAATGGTCATAGAATCTCCATTCTATGTTGGTGAAATTCTTCGTTGGCACTTCAGCATAGGTTCCTCTCGTGATTCCCTAAAACTCATGCCCATGATTTTTTAAAATATAAGGATGTGAAGTTTGACTCAACACAGAATTAACATGGTTCATTAATGAATTTTATTAATGAGCCTATTAGTCTCTCGATGGTGGGGTTACACAACCATGTGTAACCAGACATTAAATGATTTTAAAACTCAGTGGTCCTACCACAGTCGCTCATTGGTTACAAAGAATGAAATAAAATAACTCATGAAGTTATTTTTTTATTATTTTTTTAAAGTCAAAAAATTAACTTTTTCATTTGATTTTTTCTGAACAAAGTTAATATTTCCTTAAGTGAATCATGGACCTGCTAATTCAATGGTTCCATCAAATTTTTAATCCAAGAACCTATTTAAAAGATATAAATCGTTTCTCGCATGTTTACTGAACATACCTTAAAAAAGGTCAAAATTTTGTTTCGGGCTGTTCGGGCCTCGTAATCACATGCCGTCAATTTTTGTAGGCTCTTAATATTACAAAATAATTTAAAAATATATATATATATAAATCCCAAGTCTTTAAAAAATATTTTAAGATTAAATATTGAGATTTTTTAGAAGAGTTTTACTTTTGGATGAATTGTAAAAAATATTAAATTTTAATTGAAATCTACTTTTTTGATAAAATAATATAAATATGTAAAAAATATTTGAGTTGGTTTTAATGTAAAATAAGTTAATAAATATATAAATTAATCCAATTTAAGTCATTAGAATCATTTTAATATTGAAATTAGATATAATATTTTTGAATATTCTTGAACATTTTCACTTTGGAAACCCACTTTCTCATCATGACTACAAGATAAATTTTAAATTTAATTTTCCCACTTATGTGGATTGAATTTAAAAAAATTGATTAATCATTTGGAATAAGAATATATTATTGTTTCTAATAAGTTCAACATAATTTTTTACCAAAATTAATAGCGCAAGCTGTAAAATTTAATTACATTTTTTCAAGTAAAAATGAATTTTACATGGGGTTGAACTAAGAAGATAGTGTTATAATAACATAAAAATTTGTAAAATGAATATTTTATATCCATATGTCTACCATTTATATATTATCTACTAAATTTATGAATTTAGGGAAAGCTTTTCAATGAACGTGACCTTTATAATTCGATATTTGATGAAAAAAGGTCAAAAAAGAACCTTCCATGTTTTTAAAAAATATAGAACTTTGGGAGTGGAAAAAACAATTGATTGTTACATATATTATTTTGATATACATATTTTTTAATTTATCATAATATGTCATTTTTATGATTTTATATATGAAATAATTACTTAAAATGCATAATAAACACAAATTCATAAAATATTTAGTTAATAAAAAAATTAAATAATTGATACTAAATTTATGAAAAGTAAAATAAATTGAATGAAATATTGTATTAAATTTATTTTTAAAATTAATATATAATGTAAAATTGTTTTTAAAATAATATATTTGAATTACATTTTTGTAATAATATTTTTGAAATCAATTAAAATGAATAATTTTAAAATTTACATTATTTTAAATTTATGAAAAATGATATTTTATTAATTGATTAAAAATTACTAGAAATAATATCTTCAACCAAGAAATTTTTAAATATTATTAATAATCAAAAAAGTTTCATTTATTCACCAATTGTTTATTATATTGACAATTTTTACTGCTAAATATTATAAATTCGGTTAGCATGGTTAAAGTTCAAACTATGCTATTGCATATTACTTGTGCTTGTGTGAGAATCAATTACCAAAAAACATAAGATTTATATTTTACAAATTATATATCAAATTTATAATCTTTGGGTCCTAATTATATAATATTTATCACTCTAATTTTTCCTTTAGGGACAAATTACCATGGTTAGAAAACTATTTACTGTCATGAAAACACAAAATTATAAATTATTGAATCTTAGAAGTTAATGAATGAAATGGTTAAAAGATGTGTTTAGTTGTGTGGTGTACTGTCTCTAGACCATATAATCACTAAAAACATTTAATTATCGATTTTTTCCACTTTAGGTATGATTGACTACCCAATAGTGAATACTCGCGAATATATACAAGAGTTCCAGTCATCAATAACTATAAAAGTGTACTCAATTACCTTACTTTTTCACACCATAAAACCAATTTTGTTAATCCATTAAATGCCCAAATAAAATCCCTACTTCCCACCTATAATCCTATATTCCTGATCTTGGGCATAATTCCTACCATTTATGGCTTTAGTACAAACCTAAGGATGATACTGGAAAAGAACTAATGTTTTCAGAAACCTATTTCTTTTATTTCCATTCCACATCCTTCAATTATTTAAATCATGATTATATAATAACCTTAGTATATTAACTATAATGTTATGTTTTTATAAAAAGGTAATTACTTACATCCTTCTCCACTTCCATAAAATTTGTTATGAGATTTTCATTCATGTGTACGACAAACTACCATCTCGAGAAGTGATGTCATTATTTTTTCCATTACAACCAATAAAGGTTGGTTATGATGATGGATATAAATTATATATATGATATTTATAATATTATTATTCCTATAATGTAATTATATAATATTTAACTTTCAAATTAACATTTAGTATTATATATGATAACTACGCTCATGTGTACGACAGACTATCACCTCGCAAAGTGATGTGATCCATCTATCACAAATTATTTACATGAAGGGTAATAAGGGTAAATATATTGATTATATGTGAGATATATAATATATTTATTATATTAATGAATTATTTATCATTCGGTAAAGATAATATATATTTCATTTTCTTTCATTCCTTTTTACTCACGTAAAGGTGATAACAACGTTCATGTATGTGTGGACTATGGCCTTCGCAATGTGATGCGACTCAATTTTAATCACCACACAAATTGGATGATATATAAGTATAATTAAATATGTAATATTATAAATATTTCATGACTATAATAATGTATATGATAAAATTATATAATATTTTCATAAATCGGGACATTCATGAAAAGGAACGAATGAGAAAATAAGGAAAATTAATAACAGAAACAATGAAAATAAGTACTCATTATTAATGGGTGGCCTATAAGATGTAAAAATTGGATCACATGTGATATTATAAATATTTATATGTTTATATTTTATTTCAATAATATGTTTTATCTAACTATATAAGAGGTTTAGGACTGTTCAATCAAAATATATATCGAGGTAAGTGATATCTTAACTCAATTTATGTTCATTGGGTTAATCTTCTACTTCATTGATTATGTTAGTCTATGATTTTGTTTATAATGACTTTTTATTAAATTATTTTGTATTAAATATATTTATTAGGATTTAAAATTGAAACACATAATCATTTAATTAATTAATTATTACTTTAACATTATTATTTTTGTAATGTTTTATTTCATAATCTTGTTCTAATCAAAATTGTTTATTCTTGAATATTAGATGAAGGAAAATACATGACCATTTCCAAATAAACCCATTTAATTTAATTTACCTCTCTTTATTCATGATATTTTCATGTAATAATACCATTTCCCACTTTTTTGTAATTAAATTAATTTATTAAATGTTTCTAAGAAAATATGACTTTATTTGTATCTTTATCCCGAAATCTATTTTTTCTAAACCATGTTTTCTAAAGATGTTTCTAATGTAGTTTCTAACATTTTCAAAGTGATTTATTAAAGGAATAATCTCTAATTTACACTCTAAAATGTATTTAAACATATTTTCAATGAAAATGAATTTTGAAATGTTTTCTAAAATGAACAATATATTTTCCTCAAGAATGATTGTAATGGAATTTTTATGGTATTTCAATTCCTTAAGGACATGAACCATTCATTGTACTTATTATCCACTAATGGTATTTTTTTCATTGATATAATTTATATTCTTTCTTTTGATGGATTATGATTAGTTTGACTTTGGTTGTTTTTGTTCACTACCATTATTCATATTACTCTGGAAATTTTAAGGTTATGTGAATTTATTGGGAATAGAATTCACATTTAGTATGCTTGTTCTTAAATAATAATGTTTATGTTTTTTATGTTTATACCATTTAATATGAGTAATTTATTTGAATTATTACATGACTAGAGGGGGCCAGCCTTTATATATCCCCTCGATTCATAAAAAGGTCTCATAAGACAAATTAGTTGGCCAAATTAGATGACTTTCTACCCATGTATTTAAAATGTCTTGAGGATAGTTCTTAATAGTAATTGTATTAAAGATATATCTTGATAGTAACTATGGTGAGGAAAGATCTTGATAGTTTAAACATTTATCATTATGTAGTTCATCATTATTAATTCCATTAGTAATCTTCCATTTGATCATTCTACTAATTATAATATACATGGGTATGTTTAAAGATCATGGGACTATTTAAATGGAATTACTTAATCATAATTGTTTCCTACCATATTATTCACTAAATAATTGAATAAATTGATTTTTTTTCACATAATTTTCTATGATTATTTTACTTAATGACTCATGATATATTATACTATATCAAACCCTTATTGATAATTTCATCTAAAACTATTTTTGTATCCATTCAATATGTAATTTAGATGAATACTTCCAACGAAATATCAAGGATTCTTATCATTTACTTTTTTTATTTATTACGTTTTATTTTTCAATTACCAATATAAAATGGGTATTATGTATGTATCTAGTTTTCCCAAATTTTTAAGTCATTTGATCCATTATGATGAGATTCCAAGAATCTATTAAAATGTAATAAAGAAAGATATTGGCTATAGACTGCTAGTGTTGGGTTCATTAAAATTTTTGTCTCCAGTCCCAAAATAATATTGTGAGTCACTGGTCTATAAAAAAAATTGGGGAAAACCCATTAAATATATTCATAGTTGTAAATGTCACAAATCTAAAATCATTTTCGTGGCTTGGATTTAGACCACTAAAAAAATGTTCTACCATACATTAATTGTTGATGATGATGTTGGAGCCATTACATTAAATCCTTTTGATGTTTAACTCATACACCCGGATAGAATCATCTTATTTTTAACTTCATAATGAGGTAATAAATCTTTATTTTTTGATATGGAGTTCATAGAAAATATTTACAGGAAAATATTTTCATGAATTCATCCGATTATAGGGAATCTGAAGCATTTTTTTGACATTTTATTCTTGATCGGTGTTCACCATGGAAAAGCTTCTCCATCAATGTGATAATAAACCAGCCAAATTTATCTTTATCTATGCATTAAATGATAGATAATTTATTATAAATTGAATTAATCCATATTTATTAAATTACTGGATTATACAATCCATTAATGGTAGGATGCCTTTGTCGCATAAAAAGTGATTGCACAAACTCTTTCATTGGATGTGGAGTGTGTTATAAAAAATGAAATTTATTATTCATAACATGATCTAGTGGAGCTATTACTACCATGAAATTATTATCTCCCACTTCAATATGTTTATTCATGTATTTGGGTTAATCGTCGCATTACCGATCATGTTTTTTGATGGCATGGTTTTTCCAATTTCCCTCTATTAACTAAATTAATTTTAAAAGAAAGATGAAAAATAAATAACATAAAAAATGAAAAATTTTAAAAATAGAATTAATAACTTATAAATGATATGTATATAATATATAATGAGTCTAGTAATTTAAATATTTTATATCCTTTTAAATGTTTCCTATTTGGTTTTCTACCTTATGAATTTCTTCTTGTCTTTCATAATTGTTCTTATTTAGTTTGCAAATATCAAATTCACATCCACAGGGAGTGTCAAACTAGGTGTGAAAAATGGACCATTGTTTGAAACTTGTTTATGATTGATTAAAATCCAAATTCACCCTTTTATTAGTTGTTAAACATAGTTATAACTGTTCAAGAGGGACATCCACATGTAGTATTCATATGGAGATAAAATTTGTTAGATCAAAATCACTGTATATGTCACCAAAATTCTAGGATATTTTCTTATACATAAAATTATCCCTAGTGTTCTCCTAAATTATTTTTTAGAACTAATTACACAAAATAAATAGGACATTATCTGATACCAACTATACCACTCAATCATTTTAACACATACTATTTCATGATTTTAACATAAATAACTAATAATATAATAATATGATCTAAAATCCCTAGTGTATTTGGAATAATATGTTCATAATTCATCAAAAGAATACCAAAACCCGAAATTATTTTTTATTCTCTATAATAATATGAAAAAACCATTGAGAACCAAAAACTGTATAGGATAACATGGGGAATACATAAAATAAATAGGTGGGCTAAAATTACCACTAATTGAATAAACATGGTAAGGAAATATAACAAATGTGTCAAAGGTATAACATGATTTTTTAAAAGAGAATTATTATGGGTAATTATATGGACTTATAAGAAACATGGTAGAATTGGATCATAGAAATATTGGAAATTTTGAATCAATTTATAATATTACATTAATATGGACCAATTCTAAATTTCTTAATAATATCACATTGTTAAAAAAATTCAATAGTATATTAGGTTTTCTCTTTAATCCCATACATAATGTCTCCTAATATTAATGATTTACCAAATTAATTAGAGTGATATATGGGAACACCCATAATAACATGAGAATTATTATTTTTTCTAAATCAATTAAACCAATCACAAGTCGTAAAAATAAGAATTACACATGCAATGAAAATGGGTTTCACAATAATTCCTCATACAATAATCAAAGGAGATTTCAGAATGATTATATTGGATAAATGATCATAATCATTGTATTCCATAATAAAATTAATGGTAAATAATATAGTTTTATATGTTAGAGAATTCTAAATGTATTTTAGATTCATTTGATAACTTCAAATAGATAGAGAAAGTGAGTTAGGGAGATAATGATCATAAACAAAAGCAAATGGTGTTTTAGAGAGATCTCTTACCTTAAGTCTATCTCATCACATGCATTATCTATCTCCATAAATAATAAACATAGGTTAATTATTTAATAAATCATGAAAAAATTAAGGTTTTTATTCCTTTTATTTTATTTTATACCATGAAATATTCAATTAGTAAATCAATTAATTTCGCCTCAGATGTGTTGATGATATTCAGCTCATTTGTCCTAAATAGATACAGTATGTTGACTATGGTCAATGTGGTCATTAGTAAATCATCGATAGAATAATAGTTATTAAATTATTATAATATTTAAAAACCAATTATACTTTTAAAATCAACCATTAAATATGCTTATGAAAAATGAACAACATTATAACAATGGAGATGGTATGTCATATGTACACATGGGTAATGTTTCCATTTTTCAATTATCATGATGAAAATATAGAAATTATTAATTTATATCACTATAATTATAATTGTTTCATAAATATCATATTTTGGTAAATAAACTTATACATACCAATCATGTGATGTGGTAATTAAAAACAAATCAAATTGCTTCGTGGAGGTGGAAATCCAAACATATGCATGAACAATGTTATCATCTATCAATGAGTGGAAACATAAGAAGATAAATAAAACATTAATTATATATAATGTCAATTATTTGATGAATATTTCATATATTAGTTAAATTATCCATCATATACATCCATGGGAATCAATTATGGAAAATGAATTACATCGGTTCGTGAGGCAATAGTTCGTTGTACACACAAATGATTGTTTTGTTTCCCATTCAATGGAAGTGGAGATGAATATATATTATGAAATTAACATAATAATATATAACTATATTGAAGATAATTATTTTATTTTATAAATATGGTTAAATATTTAAGAATAATACCTCTCTTCGGGAAACCCCTTTGGGTTTCAAAAAAAATCCTTTCTTGGAGAGTTTTATAATCTTACCAAGGATTCTAAGAAGTTGAAAGTAAAGTAAGGGAGGAATTTTGTTAATTATTTTATTGAATAAATTTCATATTAATTTTCATGGAAAAGAGAATAGGGGGTGATATTTTATAATGAAGGTGAGTGGAACACTGGTATTTTTACTATGTTTAAAAAAAATGTAAACTAAATTTCATGGGAAAATGATCTGAAATGAATTTTTTTTGAGCCATATACGAGAAAAGGTTAATTTATTTCAATAAAAAAGAAATTATAAAAAAATTATGTCATTTTAACCATTATCACATTACTGTAGCACCACTGTAAACCGGTTTTATCATTAATAGTGGAAACCAATTTTTTCGGTTTTTACTATTCATTATGGCCAAAAATAAAATTTTCATCATTATATAATATTAGTAACTTTGATTAAAAATATGTAATATATTTTATAAAATTAATTTAATAGAATATGAATAAATTAATTTAAAATTAATCCAAGAAAAACTTTACGAAAAAACTATTTTTCTGAAAAATGTGTTTTCTAAGTAATAAATGATCTTATAATGACCTGATGAGTAGAATTAATAATTATATGAATTTAAATTTATATTATTAGATCCCTATTCTATAAATTTCCTTTAAATTTTTACTTAGTATGGTTAACATTTATTAATTAATATGGGTAATCATTATTCAGATAAAAATTCATTGTAGAAAACCGTGTTATTAAGGCTAAAAATAGACAAATAACAAAATAAAAATAATTTATTTAAAAGAAATAAACTATATTATTACAAATAAAATTATTTATATTTCTATTTAAGACTAAATCCAATATATAATGTGTCTTTTAAATTACATTATTTAATGAGAAGAAATGAAGGTATTTGAAAAATGTGTAATTTTCACAATTCACAAAAAAATTAGTCATTTAAAAAATTCCAAAATTATACCTTAAGATAATTATGATATTATTATTTAAAAAATAAATTATATCTTATAACATTAATTTAATTAACTTTCAATAAAATTATTATAATATTTAGTCATAAAAATCACCAAAACTCATTTTTAATGAAAATATATTTTTTTTAACAATAAAATGTCTTCATTAAAAATGAGTTATTTTTTCCAAATAATTTATAAGTATATTTATAATGAGTAAATTATTTTTATCTATTTAATAATAAATTTATTAATAATATTATCTTCCAATTTTGTAGCTGGGTTATAACGGTCATATTTTAATAGGTAATTTAGGCTCATTATTGTGTTCTATTTATGTTGATGAACATAATTTAATTTTTAAAAAACTAGATTCTTACAACCCATATGTATGAATTATGATTGGAGGGGTCCTATAACTCACTATAATGCATTGGTTATGTTTTTATATCTCGTTAGATAATATTCTTAGTTGTGATTCCAATGTAGTTAGTAAGGTTTAAAATAGTGCATAAACCTAAAGAAGTTATCTAGGATTACAATTCTAAGGTTAGACCTATTGTGATTAGCTATTTTCATATGGGTAGGGTTCTTTGTGTTTATTGTTTACAATATTTCTATGTTATATGTGTAAGATTATGCTCAGTGGATCATGTTTAATATCTCATGACTCCAAACTCTTTTCCCATACAATATATTTTATTCTTCGATGATCTTCTATCCTTATGTATGAATATATCATATTATTCCAAAGATTTAATAATTATAGTTTTCTCTTATAAATCAAGTTCTCTAAAAAGTGTTTGATCAAACTCATTTTTAGTCCTTGGTATGTTTCCCTTAATTAGAATTTTATATCACCCATTCTTTATTCCGATACTATAGAAAACCATATGTAGGACTATGGGTCGAATGAATTATTTTGTAAATATCATTATGGATAAATTTCAAGAGATAATTGGTAAGAAAATAATTATTTAACTATTCCCCAATGAAAATAAATATTTGGTTCTTGGGATTGTGAGATCATTTTGAGATATAATTTTTATATTATTAAATTTATATATGATTTTTATATTGATTTTTCAGGTTGTCTCATTCCTTATGTTCTTATGATGGACTTGTAGTGGGGAGTTCTATTATTCTTGATTTTAGTTTTCCCATTATTTTGGTTCTAGTTGTTTTAGTGGTATAGGTTTCATCATGAATCCCTTGGGATTGTATTTCCATGCCTCTTATAATTTGGGGGTGGTGGTGGCGTAGTGTAATTGGTTTCACTATATCATACCAATTGTTTATAATGTCATAGGGTGATACTATAACACCCTAATATTTTATGAAATAAATAATTTTATTAAATTAAATTTCCATAATAGAATTTTCTACATACAACATTGAGTTTTAACAAAATGTGACATAAAATAATAATAGTATTGTATAGTATGGTACTTATCACCTATCCATTTGATGATAGTTTAAGGATAATATTAATTAAATAATGAAGATATATGTTTTAAAGATTTATATAAATATTTTTTGGATGAACCGTTTAATTATAAATGAAAATAAATTAAACCATTTCAAAGATAAAGGATATCTTTTTTGAAAAACTATTTTTATTCTCAAAGAAGATTTTTTATAATAAATTTAAATAAATCACTCTAGGTGAATGATTTCAGTGAAATATATACAATATTTATTCAATAAAAAAATTTATATTTCTATTTCACGTTTTCTAGACATGAGATAAAAATAAATCCGATTTTATAATTACAACTTGTATTTTTCAAAAAATATGTTTTGTTACATTTTGAACACTTAATTTAAAAAATATTTATGAAGAATTTAGAAAACTTATTTTAAAAAATAAAAAAAAATTGAAATAATAATTTCAAAATTAGATTTTAGTTTTTTTTAGATTTTCCTCATAAAAGTTTTTAGGGAGTAGTTCAAAAAACTAGTCTTTATTAAAAACTCTTTTTCCATTCAATGAATTTACAAGATGAATTTTATTTTTATATGGTTTTAAAAGAAAAATTATCTCAATTATATACATATTAATCATATTTTTTTAATCAAAATCAAATTTATTTTTAATTTTGATATAAAAACATTTTTTACTTTTGAACATTTTCTATTTATAAAAATGATTTTTTCATTATGTCTTCAGGTCATGTTTTAAAATAATTTTTTTTTTATTTTGTGAATTGATTTTGGAAAAAGGGATTAAAATTTTGGAATCATCAAAATTTATATTACACAATAAGGTCAAATTATTTTGTGTTCAAATTGAATATTAAAAACAGTAAAAACTAATTACTATTGTGAAGGTTAAAAATAATTTACCAGGGGTTAAACTAATAATATAAGGGGTAAAATGCCATATAAACCTATCCAACACATATTTTATGTCCAAATTTTGACCTCAAATCCTCTATTATTCTAGAATGTAAAATAATTTTGCTGTTCATCAAGTGTAAAATGTGAGTCCACATTATTCTTTTCAAAAATTCTATATGTGTCCTCTCCCCCACTTATAAAAGGCCACCCTGTATCCCCTCTACATCATAGTTCCAAAAAAATTAGATAAAAAATACCTACAAAAATTGATTCATTAAATAAATCCCCACATCTGAGAGGACTTATTTTTATTATTAATTCTTCCCAATAAGGCTTTTGGTGTAAACCTAAGGAGGTTCTTTATTGAAGTGGTATAAACCTTAAACTTCTGTTTTCATTTTTTCCCTTCTAATAACTCCTTAAAAAATGGAAATTTGAAAATATAATAACATGAATATCTCTCATATAATTATATGTTATTATTTTAATTTCAAAACCTATATTTATCTCCTCTTCCAGGGAATGGGAAACTAAATCGTCGATCATGTGTATTGTGACCTACCACCACATGAACTATGTTTGTTCGTTTTCTATCATCATATCTCCTAGATGGATATAATGATGGATTTTATTTTTATATAATATATTAATGATATTATCATATGTATCTTTTTATAATATCACACATTTTTTCTTACCTTACGATCCATTAGAAAATAACAATGTTGCTCGTGTGTACGACAACTTCCGCGTAGTAAACCAATGTGATGTGTTTTTCCATTAACATTTAAATTCTATGGTAATAAGGATAATTTTAATAAATATATATTATAATTTAAAATAATTATATCATTATAAATAAGATTTCCCATAAACCTTATTTTTTCCATTTTATGGGGGGTATGATAACAATGTTGTTAGTATGTCAGACTACACCCATGAAAAAAGATGTTATTCATCTTTCACTTCCAATTTTTATTAATAGTAATAAGTATGATGTTGATGAATAGATTTTATATATGTTACATTATAATTATTTATAAATTATAAATTTTTATATACCTTTTTTTGTCCAATCCATTGAAAAATGGAAACATCATTCATGTATATGTCACTCCTTCCATCTCCATTAACGGTGTATTTCAGTTTATATCTATAAAATTTATGGAAAAATAAAAATAATTATATACATAATATATAGGATATTTATATAATTTTAAAAATTAGTGAGATTATTGAACATTTATAAAATAAAAAGTATCGGAAAAACCAAATCAAAACATATACCAAAAAACAAAGTAAATATTAATCATAACGTGACATTAAAAACAAATTGATAATAAATGGGTAATAAAATGTCATATGTAAATAAAATATTGTATAATAAATATGATTATGGTTCTATAAGATATTTATATTTTACCTATATATACTATACATGAGGTTAAAAAGTGTAAAAAGGAATTAAAGACTTATGGTAAGGATTTTTGTCTCAAATTGTATTCTTTGGGACATTTTTTATCCACATATCATCATTTATGGGGTTTATATATAGACACATTGACAAGTAATATCTGAAAAATATTTATTCTCATTATATTTTATGTTCTATTTAATTTTATTCCATTATGGGTTTACAATTCAAAGTAACCATTGTAGTATGGGTTTTATGATTCATTCTAATCGTTTATAGGGATCGTTTATTTTTATGCTTTTGATAATGAAATATTATGAACTATCTCTCATGAAATGAATTCAATTTATTCTTCTCTAATTGTTTCATAAGAATAAATGTTTCCATTTTACTTTCTTCTCTGTATGTACTCATGGTTAATATGGTATGTGTTTAATGAAATCTGATTTTCTTTCTCACTTTGGAGGAAAATAATTTTTATTCTATATCCATGTTTTCTACAAAATAAATAAATATTTATTTAATGTTCTTATTGGATTTTATACATTAATCTTTACCCTTTTAAAATTGATTAAAACATGTTATAAAATGAATCTTCATGTCATTTTCAAAATAAGGCTCATTTGACTTTTACAAGAAATGGGAATAGAATCATTGTGTTAATGTGTACGGATTTTCCCACCATAAAAAACACTCAATGTATTAATTAATACCATATAATTCTGGAAGTTTATTATCATAGAAACGTACTTTCGAAAATTTCCACAAATTATTTGTTGTAAAATTTTATTTTCAATAAAATTTTATTTTCTTCGATTAATTTTCCTACTGTCTATATAAAATGATTCTCCATATACGATGAAATCCTTGGATTTTAATTATTATTTATTTTGGATATGATCCAATGATACTATTGTTATTATTTTTATGGAAGTTTTATGTTTATGGTGAAATTTTTTATGAAACTAAAATCTTTATCATGGGTAATGTTTTAAAGAAATGTTATAAAACCCATTTCATTTCATTTTTTCTAATATGATGGATGTTTTATGATATAACAGAACAAACTTTTATGGACTATATGGAAAATGGGACCTATATCTCCCTCAAATGGACTGTGTAATGATTAATGTTCTATGAGCTCAAATGGTATATTGGTTGTCATCATATGCCCAAAAAGTGGGTGCACTAGAGGTTATCCAAAGCCCAAAGCATGTACATAGGTGGTTAACTGAATCCATACATGTTATGATTGTATTTGTGGATATCCATTACAAGATGTATTGGGGGTTATTCTTAGGGTGTTTTCATGCATGGGGTTCTCCAATTGGACTCGTGACCTGTTGTTTCACTGCTTGAGCTCAGCATGGATTTCAACTTCATTCATGGGTAAGTATTTCACGCTTTTCAAGGCATGCTGTGGTTTAAGGAAATGGGATCCCCTTTCCCACACTCTCTTCATTTTATCTCAAAATGTTCTTAGTCATCATATAAACAGGGGACTACGCTCGGGTAAAATTCATCCATATCGGGACAGGCATGTCACAATGGGTATTTCACACTTAATGTTTGTGGATGAAATTATTCTTTTTATAAATTGATGCAAGAGGCCGGTGAATGGAATGAATGATCTGATAGGGGTTATTAAAAATGTAGTGGACTGGTGGTGAATAGAAAGAAAAGTAACTATTATACTACCAGGAAAACCTTGGTTAGGAAGACTAGGGATCTTGATGATAGATTGAACATTAAAAGAGGGACTATTACCATGGAGTATCTCAGTGCGGCAGTGATTCCAAGATCCCTTAGTGTTTATTATTTTTATAAGATAGTGGGAAAGATAGCAAGGCACATTTTAAATTGCGAAAAAGGCTTCTCTCATTTAGAGGTCACATAACAGTGGTTTTTTAGTGTCTTAATCTCCATCTCCATACATCTGTTGTACACTATGAAGGTTCCCAAAAGCGTTCCTTCCAACATGGAGAGGATAATGATGCCTTTTATATGGGATGGATAGGGGTAAGGCCGGAATCACTGGGCCTCAGGGAAGTGTCTCACGAGACCATACTTTGAAGGGGGAATCAATTTGAGGAGTGTCATGTTGACCATGAAAGGGATGAATTCCAAGCATGAATGGGAGGCTATGGAAGTATAAAATTTATGGGGCATGATCATGAATGATAAATACGGGTTGAAGGTGGTAGTGAAGAGTCCTTGAGCATCGAGGATTTGGCACTTGATCCGACTGCATATAGAGGCGCTGTGCCCTCAAGCAATGTGGATCATGGGATGAGGTGATGTCAACTTTTGGCTCTAGGATTGGGGGTGGGAGTTTGTGGTTTCTAGGATGCCCCACCCCAAACATGTCACTCAGAGAAGCCAGTGATCACCCGAGATTCATACGGAGCATCCTCGATAAAGAGAAAAGTGATGATTTCAATGAGATTTTTTTCAACTAAGATCATGATAGACTTATCTTCACTGGATCATTGATGGGTGAGATCTCCATTAAGGATTTTAACCATGCAAGAAGGGACCAGAACATAAGAGACCTGTTGGGGGAAACATTGTGGTGCAATAGAATTCCTATGAAGTTCAATTATTTTGTGTGGTGAGTGAGGAATAATTATTTACCCACTGATAAGAATATTCAATGTATGGGCATGAACTGGGCCTCCAGATTCTAGTGCTACAAAAACCCCAAACCCAAATCAGTGGAGCATCTTTTTCTGAGGGTGAATGGGCTCACTGGATTTGGAAGGTTTATGGTACATTTGCAGGTTCTCATGGCCAAGGAGGGATGTATGGTAATTTATACTGTCTATGGTTTAGTGTTTCTGGTGATTAAGGTATCAAGAGGAAAGGTTGTGTAATTATTTTAATGACGGGTTGTTGGACCCTTTAGAATGTAAGGAACTATTCCTACCATAAGAACATCAGTGGCTCTCACACTAGCTTCTGCTTCAAAATGAAGAACATTTTTCTGTACTTGATCAACCTATGTACAAAATGCAAGGGTGCGCCATCAGTAAGACCATTAATTCAAATCATGCATAATCAGAGTTAGATAATGGATTAGGATCAATGGGTTCATTGGTTTCCCCTAAGTAGCGGGATCAATATCAATACGGATGGGTCACTCTTGGAGGGGGATATGAGAGGCAGAGGAGTAATAATGAATTAGAGGGGGTATGTTGTCACAACTTTCTTAGATTATTATGGAATATGTGATGTTATATAGGTTGAGGCCAAGGAAATGGTTATCGGTTTAGAATTATGTGAGTAAAGACAAATAAATCTGATGGTTTTGGAGACTGAATCTTTTCTACTCTTAAAAGTGCTAACAAGCAGTTGTATTTTCCCCTAGAAAAAATCTTGTCTCATTCAGAAGTGTAAAAAGGTTTTGGGTTCTCATAAGAATGTCTATCACACATGGTGATAGGGGAATAATTTTTCGGAATTCTTGGATTCAAAAGCATCATCAAATCAAGATGTTTCCCTATTCCTGAATTTAGGTTCCTTTCCTCATGCTGGCTTAATGTTTGTTATTAATAATGCTTTTGGATTCCACTATTTTAGGCCCCCATGATGTGTTATTTTTTTAGGTTTCCAAAAATTTAATAAAAATGTTTGTGTTTCATTCATGGATAAATTTTTTGATCTTTTATATGAAGGGTGGGTTTTTATAATGATATGCTCAGGTTCTCAAACATTTATGCTCATGTTATATTAACATATTTATCTTGTTTACCCTTACTGAGAATATAATGACACCATTTCATTTTTTAATCCACTATGTTATGATTATTGGTATTATGTGTGATATTTTTAATAAGGGTTATGTTTATGAGAAATTGTGTTAGAGATGATGTAAGACTTATAAATCAGTTTCCTATGTTTCTAGGGTCCCAATGGCGCTATAACTTAATGATCTTCAGGCATGACTTTTTCTAATGTAATGAATATTAAAAAAAATCTATAATATATAGGTCTAAAAATCATGGGTAACTATAGTTGGAATCACATGATATATTTAATTTAGCTATAAAAAATAGGATGAGAAAACCTTAGTAAAATCCCTAGGTATATGTCTAAAGATAAGATTAATGATAATTCTATATATAGGAAAATATCCTATAATATTTATAAAGGTTAGAGTGAGTGGTTTTTAGTAAATATATATATATTTTTGGATACTATTAGTGGATGTGGTTTGGAATAGATTTATATCAGGGAAATAACTCTAAAAATTGAATGTTGGGTTTAACTAGAGAATCGCTTGGTACATAATAATGTGCCTTACTGCACACATTGTCAAACACTATTGGGGGTATTATTTTTAAATTCACAAACACATTAAAAAAATTATGAAGGAATGAAATAATGACAATGAATGAATTAGTTTAAGCCTAAATTTCCATAGATTGTAAAGAGGGTTTCATGATTTAGACATATTATAAGTGATTATTCAAGGTTATGTGGTTTCCCACTATGAGTTTTGCTACTGACACTATGCTTCTAGTTTTATTCATGGGACTGAACCTGATGGAGCCGTGTTAATGTTGAATCCAACATGAAATATTATGATTTTCCAGCAGGGAAACTAAATGTTATTAGAGATAGAATTAAAATTTTCATTATTATTCCCACACAACATTCTTAATCTATGAATCATATTCAAATTACAAATGAGAAAAGGTGAGATGTTCTGAGGAGGCCCTTATGAGGAAACATCTACCATATTTGAGTGGTTTCTTTAATATAATAGTTGATAATTAAACAATAAATACCACTAAAAACATATATTCCATTCTCTGGTGTTTAGAACATGAATATTTCATTTTGGTTGCCCATTTTTTGGAAGGCGAATAGGATCCATAGTGGACTCTCATTAATAAGACACAATAAATTGATAAAATTCACTCCATGGAATGTGATTCATTTTAGAAATTATATTTCAATAATTACTCCCCTCTTGTTTTGTGAATGAAAATGGAGAATGGATTACTTATGATAATGCAGAAGGATGATGAATCTGTTAGTACCTTTGAGGAAAAAAAAATTCAAAACCAGCAATTTATACTTCTAGAATTATCATCCAACCTAAATTTATGGTTGATAGATTCAAGAGAGGAATAAAACAAAGTCTCATGTTGGAGTTAGCTATAAGGAACATTTTTATCTATTAAGAAATCATTCAATGTGATCTTATGGTTGAAATAGAGATTTTTGTTACATATCAACCTAATGGTTTTGATAACAAAAATAAATGTGGAGTTCATATGAAACATGAAGAAAATTATAGAGGAGAATATGATGTTTCCTTCATTCTTGATGGGTGGCCAAAAACATGGATGAAATTGTATTAAGGGGACTTGTTATTTTTTAAGTGTGGAAAGGTAGGTCATAGGGCCATTTTTTTAAAGGTTGGGTCCGAAGCCTCAATTTATTATTTAAAGCATAGACCTCTTTAAACTGGGTAGAGGGAGACGAATTACATATCTCGATGGCCCAATGCCATGTGGCCTGAAGACTAGGCTTGAAAGCCCATTTTGGCTCAAAGAGCCCCTCAGTGAATAGTACTGCTATAGTACCCGGGCTGCTACAGTACCCGCTACAGTAACACCGCTGCTACAGCTCCTACTACAGTGCCTCTGCCGCTATAGTGTCACATCTGCTACAGTCCTTCCACTGTTACAGTACTACTATAGTGCCCCCCTGCTATAGTGCTAATACAGTACCCAGAAAATTAGTCCCTGCCCGGATTTGATCCAGGGTCTTTTGGATGCCAAGAAAGAGCATGTACCACAAGGGTACAAGCTCAAGGTCATCATGCCATTAAATGATGAAATAATGAGAAAGTGTTATGTACAATTCCAAATAGAGAGAAAGGTAAGAAGAATGCACCACCCAGACTCTAGTGCTTCAAGTGTACAGATTTTTTTCATTATGTGAATAAATTCACTAATCTAAGGGATAATGAAGATGATAAGCCACAACAACCTATAAATAAAAAGTACAATGGAAAATATTACGCAATAATAATTGATGATGTGAATCATGATAATTAGAGGACACTTATATTTCACTGCTTTGTTTTGGAATTTCATGTTTTATTTTATATGAATGTGCCATATGAAAATCTGATTATTCATACAATAGTGTAATTTGATATGATGTTGCGATTTATTATCACCATCTATATAGATTCTGGATTAATTAAATGAAATTTGATATTCAATCTATGAAAGCATAAACCAAATCTTATAATAGAAATGTTATTTTATAAGATAAAATCTCATTTATGGAATAAATGGTTGTAGTATTTATGTATTTTGACTTAATAATTAAAATATAGAAGTATTTTACCAATGATATTTTTGTTATAAGAATCATGAAACATCTATGTGTTATGTTGATTTTTTATGTATATATGTATCCACGAATGATTAACTTAATAGTGATGGATACCATCATGGGTTTAAAAGTTTAAGGTTCATCATAATTTCATTGTCTAGAAGACCCCTTTGAAGTTCCACATGGTGTATTTTTATTAATATTATGGATATTTTCGGATAAATTTATTGAAATAAAACCCTTTCATTTGGTACTTGTTTTAGGGGAACTATTATTTAAGAAATATTGGCTTTTATATTATGGGGATAATATTAAAGGTATTGGTATCCTTTTGGGTTTTTCATATCTATTTTGTTGAGGTAAATTTGGATTATTCCAACTTGGTAATTATATTAATATAGTTTTGGAAGATGGATAACCCACATGTCGACCGAGAACTTGTCACATCTGTAAGGTCGTAGGGATTGAACCCACAAGAAAAGGAAAAAATGCTTACATTTCCTAACGCTGGTCTATTTTCAATTTTACATATGGTTGGATAACATGTTGGGAGATATTGATGAATAATTATTACAGTGTTTAGTCTATTATCAAGCTAAGGTCGAGAGTGAAACTTTAAAGTAGATCCTCCAATAATTTTCTATACCATAATGGAAATGGGAAAACATCACCATTGATTTTGTCATCAGAATCCCCAAAACATAAACAGGGAACTATGCTATAAATAAAATCCTTAAACACATGGTCAACATGATAAAACAATAAAAACCCAATAGGTTATTCTAAGATGTTATTAAATGTATTTCTAACGTATTTGCAGCCAACACCTTCTTCAAGTAGAGTTTTCTTTCTATAATATATTCCACTCAAAACATTCAAATGGATCCTTATAAATCCCTATATAGAATGAATTGTAGTGTTATAATTCTATGTAATGAAGTTGAAGAAAAAATATATTAGCACTTGAGACAGCTGAAGAAGTGGTGGATAATGTTAGATCCATTCAGAAACAAATAAGGGCGACATAATGTTAATAGAAAATTAATGGTGATAATCATCAACATGATATATAGTTTTAAATATGCGAGGGGTTTTTTTTATGAATTTCTCCATATAATAAATAAAGAAAAATTATTCCCTTGACATATTGGTTCATTTGAAATTCACAATTTTATATTTCTGTTAGCATTTCATTTGTTTCTCCAGCTGAACCTATCTCAGGTTCATGATGTGATCCATGTATCTATCCTAATGAAGTACATACATGATCCATAAATTGTGATAAATTCAAAGTTTATACCACTATAAAAATATATTTTATACAAAAAACAATTGATAGAGACTCTATATCATATAGAGAATTTTTTTTGAAACAAGACCACTCACTTGGTCAATGTTTTGTGGGAAAACCTATAGCTTGTGGAGGCATAGTGGGAACATGATAATTTAATAAGGTATAAGTAACCTTAGTTTTGTGTGTGAAGGAAATGGAATTTTCCACACAAAATTCATCTTAAGGGGGTTAGAATGTAACTCCACAATAGTTTATCAAAAAAATGATAACATTTAATTTCATTGATAGCTTATGCTATACTCAACACCGTTTTTTAACGAAATTTAATATACAATTTAAATATTATTATTTAATATGATAGTTATCACCTAGAAAGTGTAATGGTGTGTATAAATAGAATTAACTAAATTATGAAAATATATGGTTTAAATTTTTTTATAAAATTAATCCTTTGGGGACCCATATAATTAGTAACAAAAATAATGAAAATTGTATTAAGATATATTAAATCATTTTCAAAAAAAAATTTAATGCACAAATACATGTATTATATCAATAAATTAAATAAATAAATTTTGATGAATGATTTTAAAGTAATTTATATATTATTTATTAAATTAAATATTTTACATTCATCTTATGTGTTTTCTAGAAATTAGATAACAATATATCCAATTTTATTATTAAGAATGTATTTCTCAAAAAATCGGCTTTGTCCTATTTTTTATAGGTAATAAAAAATTAATTTTTGAAACATTAGGAATATTTATTGGATGAAAAAGAATATTCTTTGAAATAATAATATAAAATTTATCTTGTAGTTACTTTTTGAGAATTTTCTAGAAAGATATATTTTTAATGAATAATGGATAATATAGGTTTTTACTAAAACCTATCTTTTCATTCAAAAAATTTACAATATAAATTTTATATTAATATGGTTTTAAAAGTAATATTATTAAAATTATATATCTATTAATCCAATTTAGTTCATTGGGATCAATTTTATATTCAATTTTTTTATAATTTTTTTTAACTTTTTGTCATTTTCTCTTTAGAAAAATTGCTTTCTCCTCACGTCTATAGGTTGAAATTAAAATTAAAATATTCAACGTAAATTAATGGAATTTTTCATAATGTATTCCAGATTTTTAATAATAATTATTTATATGACATAATAATTTAAACATTATTTTTTGTCAAAATGAGTATTAAAAATAGTAAAAATTTATAACCTCATTTAAGGTTAAAATGAGTTATTAGGGATTAAACCTAAAATAGAAGGGGTAATATGACCTAGAAACATGAACACAATCTTTTAGATGAAAATAATTTAACATTATCACTAATATGGTTTTATAGTTGATGATTTTTGAGCATTTTCTAATGTGAAAATTCTGGATTAATTGTTTTCTTTTAAAATATTAATTGTGTATTCTCTCCCACACTTATGAAAGGACACACATCCTCATTTCCTCTTCATAGTATCAAAAACATTTATTTCAGAAATTATTCTACCCCCAAGATACATCTATACTTACATCCACACATTATAGAGGCATTACTTTTTTAGGAATCCCTCATATGAAGGCCTTATATGTAAACCTATATAGGTTCTCCAAAGATGATGTATAGTCCTTAAACAATAATTTTCATTTTATTTCTTCCACTAAATACTTAAAATATTCTTGAAATATGAATGTATAATAATATTAGTATCTACCAAATATTAAATTACATTTAGTTAATGGCATAACCTATTTCCATAAACTCTTCTATCAAATAGGAAATGAAACCATCAATCATGTGCACGGAGGACTACTGCCTTATAAACCAATGTTAAAAACTTTCTATCATAAAATATCATGTATAGAGAAAATGAGGTTTCTAATGTTTATATATGAATTTTATGACACTAAAATACAAAAAAATTAATATCACCGAAAACTTCTAACCTGCTAATCCTTTTGAAAATAATAATGTCACAAGTGTGTATTACGGACTACTGCCTCGCAAACCGATGTGATGTGTTTTTCCCATTTCAATTTTACTTGGATGGTAATGAGGATATGGTTGATAAATATATTTGATATTTTTATCATAATAATACCTCTTTAATTAATATATAACTTAAATATTCTTATTTTCCCTTCTATGGTGGAGACGATAACGTCACTCATGTGTATAGAGAACTACAACCACACAAAGCAATGTGAATCTTTTTTTACTAAATATTTTCATATAATGTAATAAAAACAATTTTAATAAATATATGTGTTATATATGAAATTTTTAATTATTATTTAAATTTGATTTTATATTTTCCTTTATTTTTTCATCACATTAAAATGGAAACATCTTTCATGCGTACCTATAGCTCACTGTCTCCATGAATGGTGTATTTCATTTTATATCTATAACATTCATGGATTACTCTAAATACATATATAGTGAATATATATTATATTTATATCTGGGTTGATTTTTTTTTTATAATTAAAACATGATCAATTTAAATGGATTGAAAATATAAAATCATAACATACACAAAAAACATTATAGTTATTCCCCAAAACATTATTTTAACATGGAATTTTTAACAAATGTGTAATGAAACATCATAAGTAAATAATATATAGTATCATTACTTTGATTATAGTACCTTATTAGATGTACTGTAAACCTATATTTACTATAAATGTGGTTTTAACAAGTATAATGAAATTCACAGCTTAAGGTACGGGATATTTGTCTCAATCTTCTTACTTTGGAACAAATGTTATGTAACAAACCTATCACATTTTATGAGGTATTCATACTACTACTTTGACATGTTATATCAAAAATTTAATTATTATCATGATATTTTATTTTATTTTAATTTAATTCTTTCATGGGGCTTATGATTCCATGTTACTAAATCGGTAAGGGTTTTATTATACAATCACATTATTTATCGAGATTGTTTATATTTATGCTTCTAATGATGAAATATTATAGAATATATCTCATCAAACTCTATAAGTTTACAATCTAGTGTTTTTCATTAATAATTCATGTTTAACCTTAATTTTCCTGTCTTTAAGTACCCATGATTCCAAATAAATGTTTTTAAAGAAAATCAAATTTATTTTTCTGTTTGATTAAAAACCGTTTTTTCTATCATAACTATGTTTTTGGAAAATTATTTAAAATATTTTTTAAAGTGCCTAAGGGATTTTAAAATAAATGTTTTATTTTTTATCTTTTTAATAAAATATATTAAATTTAATTATAATTACGTTTTTAAAATAATTTGTGTCATAATTTTGTTGAAAATTTGCAAGGAATGTTTTTTTAACGTGTATGAAATTTTCCACCACCATGACCACTCAAATTTTTAAATATTCCTTCATATGATTCAATGTTTATTTTAAACGAAATGGATTTCCAAAAAAATTATGAATTTTTATTTTTAAAAATTTATTTCCAAATAAATCAATTTTTTATTAATAAATGTTTATAATTTGGTTTTTTTAAACTTGAATTCACATCATTTCATGTTGATTATTATTTAATGGGGATATGATCAAATAATACCATTATAAGTCTTATCAATATGTTATATGGTTATGAAGAAAAATATTTGTGAACCACCTTTCTTTTCCATTGGATATTATATGATGAAATGTTTATGAAAACAATTAGATTTCATGGATTCTAATATGATTAATTTTTTACAATGGTATGGAACAAAAATGTATGGATTATATGATATTCCAGACCTATATCCCTTCCCAATGTATTTGTTAATGATTATTGTTTAAGGAGAAGATAAGTTACATGGGATGTTTCATAAAGCCCGAAAAGTGGATACATAGATGGTTCTACCAAGCCCAAAAATGTAAATTGGTGGCTTGAACAAGACTAACATGTTATGATGATTTTGTGGGTATCCTTGAAATAAGGTTTTATATTATTATTAGTATGAAAAAATTATTATCTTATGTAAATATTATACTCTCAAGGATTGGGTTCCTTTATTTCCTTATGATCCATATCTTATGAACTACCAAATTGTATTCCATGAATCAATATTTTGATCATTGATATGCAGGTAATGTTTTCATATGTTCTATTCATTTTCTCATACCATTATACATAGATTATGTTAGTTTGTTTTCCTTTTTTACCCTTACTAAGAATCTGAGTTCAGTCTTTGTTAGGTTTCATTTCACCTGGTTATGATGATAGGTATTACATTTCATAGGTCTCATAAGGGTAGTAGTTATGAGTAACTAAGTAAGAGATTATGTAAAACACTTATTAAAATTTTTTTATGTTTCAATTATTCCAAATGAATTATACCATTATGTGCACAGGCATGTTTTTGGGTATTGTAATGAATATTCATTTAAAAATATGTAAACTTTATCTATGAAAAAACTAGGTCACTATAGACAAAGTGATTTCACTTTATATTAATAAGGTAGGTTGGACCAAGAACCCTTGAAATATAGATAATTATTATATATATTTTTGGTGTAATCCCAAGGGTATGTGTCATGTTCCATAAGGTTTCATCGTGGCCAATTAAAAATACTTCATGTATATATATTTTTGGTCGATCTCAAATTTCTCTCAATACACAATAATCTTAGGAAACCTGGGATATAGAAGTATCCCTTACAAATATATTTGACTTATATCTCATAGATTCAACCCTTGATCTTTAGATAATTATTACAAGGTGATATAAGGTGATTTTTCTTCTTCCATATTGGTTCATCACACTCATTTTCTATCATCCAATGCTGTAGTTATTTTTCATTCATCAATTTTCATGTGTTTATTATAGATGGTTGATGCTGGGATCATAGTGTATGGTTTCCTCAAGAATTTTATATTCATCATGGGAGGAGTATTCAAATATTTTTTATATTTATTCAATCATTTATAATATAATGTTGAAAGTTCTTGTTGAGGTAGAAGATTCATGAATTCTATTTACTTATGTGAAAGTGTGGGATTATCAACATTTAGTTTCATTGGATAGATGTGGATTTGACATAAAGGATGGTAATAATGATAATTAGGAATAAATTGGAAGGATTTTATGATCGCATGTGGTGATTTTATACTGGTGATTCTTATAGATAATTTTGCTATAGCATGTTATCTGATTGATGTGATTATTATAGTTGTATTTCATGTCTTGTATGGTTGATGTTATTACTGTAATGTAAATCTAGTAAATATTTAATGAATAATTAAATAGGAATTTTTTTATTTCTTGTTCATTCATAAAAATTGATGTATGATGCAGTATTACATGAATCATGTTTACAGTAGATTCTTAGCTGTTGTCAGCTGATGATGTTAGGTTACCTATTTCCAAAACCTATGAAAAATGATTCATATAATTCATGATGATAATGAAATTAACGTTTTTTAGAGATAAATCTATGTGGTTATATGATCCCATCATTTTTTTAATCCTTGTACACCTTGGAGTTATGGACCTGGTTAACCCATCGATTTTCAATACTGAAAACACCTTACTTCAATGAATGTGTTTTAAATTTTGCGAATACATTATATGAATTATAGTGATCCAAGTGTGCTTAGGGTATCACAAAAGGTATGTATGGAATAAGTTTATAGATTGGATTCATTGTTTATTATTCCTTGATATGTGGTTAGTTTTGGGAAAGATGGAATAGGATACTGTTTAAATGTTGTCTTGTGTTGTTGACAGGTTGATTTTTTCATGTTCATATATGATCATGAATATTGAAATTTAGTTTTATTAGGTTGATGATTAGTTGATTGATATGTGTTTAGAGTAGGTATTACCTATAATTATTGTTGTTTGTTGGGTTTTTATGGATGGTAGTTTGACTTTAGTTTTTTTGATTCCAAACTGCCTACTGTAGTTAGCCTATTCACTAGATCTACATCCTTACTTGTGATATTTTATGTTGAGTTTTAGAGTACCAAGATTACATAATGGTGAATTAAATTAATAATAAACTTATTAGATTGTGAGTTTTTTATGGATGTAATGATTTATATATTAAATGAGTATCATTATATGGTTTGATTAATACTCTCCGATTTTGTGATGGAAATCATGAAATTGAATGTTAATTATAATAGTCTGATTCTTCTTAATGAAATTAAATGATTAAACATAAATTTGTAAATGTATAAAATAATTATGGGTATTTATAAGTACCAAATCCGAATTATTAATTATTATGAACTTTTTTGGGGTGCATTTTTAATTATTGGTATTTTAATTTTTTTTTGTTACGAGAATGATGTCTTTTGGGTTGGTGGTTATAGTTTTAGTCTATGGACATGTATTTTCCCATTGTGTGGTGTAGTATGATATCTTTATGTTCAATTTTCATTATGCTCCACCATCGAAGTTGATAGAGGTAGAATACAACCATATGGACTTCGTTTCTTGGTATTTTTTCGAACAATTTGGTTATCAAGGTTTTCAAATGACTTAATTCACACCTGACCCACAATCTATTATAAATGTAGATAATTTGAAGGTTTATACAATATATTATGGATAATGTTATAGGGTACATGTACTCATGGGATATGATGGATCGTGATTTCTCTAATCGTGTATATGTGGGATTTTTTGGCATGAGGTACAACAGAAACATGTATTCCAACTATGTTTATTTTTGTCTCTGTAATTGTAAAAGTAGGGGTTATAAAATCATAAGCTATAGGGAATGATACCCAAGACATCAAGAATTATTTTACTTATTAAATAGTCATGATATGTGATGAAACTTTAATGGTGACCATTATGGGATGACCTGTAATAAACCATCCCATGCTAACCAAATATGTCACCTTTCGCAGTCCCCAACTAGTCATGAAGGGTGTTACCAATCCACATGGGCTTGAAAAAACTTATTGTACATAAAATAAATTTCACATGGTAACGGTTTCACCGACAAATAATAAATAAAAAATCACATTGGACCATGTTTAATATCATAGTACATCCATATATTGGAATAAAATTCATATTGAGTATAAAAAATATAATAAATAACCCTATCCAATAATGAATAACTAATTTTATCTCTAATTTTATGATATAAATAACCAATACATAATACAAAGAAAAATCATACATGATATAGAAAAGGGAACATAAATGCATCATTTCAAACTAGAAAATACAACAAAACCCAAAATAAACAAAGCATGAATGAAACTTCTGGCCCACCTCTATGTAAACCACTGTTTTTTAACAAACTAGGGCTCTACATTAGATATAAATGGAATAAATCCATTATGATAATGAAATACATGACATATATAAAATATAAGGGTTTCATACACACACATGTATACATGGTGTATACTAAAAATTCCATTAGTATCTCACATGGGATTCTACACAATTACATTAATTTAGAAGTTTTGAAATACTTGTTTGACAATCCATTAGATAGTAGAGTTTTTTATTGTTGAAATACCTAAATTATGTCAAGTATAATGTATTATCCATTTGTAATTAAAACACCATTAAAATATTCTAATAATGAACTTTAAAATTTTATAGGAACCAAGTAAAAACAATTTTTCTATATCCCATAACTATCCATAAAACCCATTTTATAAAATGAAATGTTATCCTTTTTTTCCAAAACAATTTTCTAAAACACTCCATTAAAAAAATTCCTCATGGAATAAATCCAACCCTAAAAATATAATTCATATTAAATAATGACCATTGTATCAATAAATATAATAAAAATCAATAATAATGGTACCGTAAGCATACATACCACTACCAATCAAGAATAATGTTTCATGGGACATACCCTATGACCTAATATGAGATGAACCAAAGAACATCATACAAAGGGACGAAAATTCATCAAATTTTATATTCTAAACAAATACATGAGCCACTCGGCATACCTAAAGAGGTCTCATTTGGAGAACATCCATTTCCAAGTTAATTTAAATAAACCATGGGAAACAAGACAATGTGTGAAATAACAAGTGTATTATGAAATAGATTCTGACACATAGATTCTTGAGTTCCCATTACAAACAATATGGAGGCGAGTGAATTAATAGGTCAAGATCAACAAATATAGAATAATAAATGAACCTCCCGCACCTCCAACACATACATACATAGAAACCCATTTTCACATCATATAGACACAATCCCAAACCCTCATTGGTTAGAGAATAAAAAATAGAATTGATGAGGTTATAAGTAGCACGGAACAATTCACCTTTATGAGGTAAAAATTTACCTTTAACTAAAATATTACTATGAAGGCCATGCTTATTTTCTTGAAACAATAACATCTAATACCACTTGATAATGGAATTAAGAAAATACACATCATTTAATCCAAATCATCCATTACAGCATTTCAAATTTCCTAAAAAATCCAAATAGGGATAAATCCCAATGATTTACATCCAACCCATTTAATGAATTACCCTTAAGAAATTTCAAATATTCAAGGCATCTAAAACAATATAAATTCTAAAAAACCATTACGATCGATAAACCCCCATTTTTTATATTCATGGATTTCTTAGAAAACCAATTTTTAATTTCATATTTTCCATCATATATAATAGTAATCTCAATATAATGAATCTTTTAATCATATAAATCTCATGAATTTCATAACCAATGAAGAAAATATAACCACCTACCTCAAATAAAATGTTGATAGAGCCAAAAGTTGTCTATATTGATAAAGAACACCCAAACAACAATGAAGAGACATGTAACAAGACCTAACACCTAGAAACACAAGTTTAAAACATCCCTAAAACAAAATACCATCCAAACTACCTCACTAAGATTCAAGGAGGAAAATCCATGGAATCGAAAAAATGAATTTGGAAAAAATAGAGGTAAGCGAATAAAATTAATAAACCACAAGAAAAATGGGGTAAAAAATGTAAATTCAATCAATAATGATTGGGGAAACTCCCTTGTAGGGATCCCTAGTTACTTTAGAATGACAGGTGAGTGAATGGAGTGTATAAAATTTTAAAACCTAGTAGGGTTATAATGGTAAATTCACTTTCATGAATCTATAATACTGCATAGTTGAGGTACAAATTTTATTAATCATTGTGAAAATAATGTAAATTGCATTGGAAGATACATGAAAACATCAATGGTTTGCTTGTACAGTTTTTCATAATTGTGTTCTAACTATGAAAGTAACCTCATAGATTTTAATATGCTACATTATATGCAGAAGAGATCATATGGTTAAACTGACCATATGCCAAAAGCAAAAAATAGCACTGTTAAAAATTGAAGTGTAGTCACATAGTTACCAAATTATTACTACTAAATGTGTAAAAATTGCATGATAACTAGAAACTTCCCAAATTTTAAAATTAACGACTAAAAAATTAATAGTTTTTAGAATACCTCTAAATAATTAAAAATAGTATAAATTAATCAACTACGGTTACATGGGGGTGTTACCATACTAATTTATACCCATGGAATTTTCATTCTCAAATTGTATGAAATTAAAATCAACTCAAAAAAGTACATATTCAACAATAAAAATGTGAAATCCTTAACTAATGAAATCTAAATTCCACATATCCATGCACATATAAATTCCAACAATACATCATGGAGTCCTAAGAGAAAAGGAGACAGATAATTTTTCTCCCCAAAATTTATATTTCATCATATATAATGAAAAAAACAAATATATCCTTAACAATAGACAATTATCTATGAAATACATCATCATAATCATTAGAACCCAAAAATGACATCCCCCACAAATCAAAATCAATATCCAGAAAAGAAAATAAAAAAAATATGAAATGTTAATCCCAACCACTGGAAATATTTGTATATCATCTTGATGATCCCACCACCCATCAAGTTATTAATTAAAATATCTCAAATATAAATCTAAAAAGTTGAATTACCCAAATAAACCTTCACTAAGAGTGACATGGGTCTGACCTTCATCAAAAAGACCTGAGTAACCAGGGACATCAATCATAGAAAACCCACTAAAGGTTACCCACCTAGGTCAAAACAAGACAGTTGGCTGGGTATGATATTAATAAGTGAAGCTCATACCCCTCTTTCCAAATCTTGAATCCTTTTAATTTCCTATGTCTACCCATCCACAATAAAATCACATCATTTTAATATTATTTATGAAATCAATTTAATGAAAAAAATATAAACACAACCTCAAAATATACAATATCCTAGAAGATCTACCTTACATGATTTACCCAAATCCAAACCCAAAAATGAATACCACAAAAAAATACATGCACCCCAAACAAAATAACACTTGTAACTTTTTTCAAGGATTCATCATTAAAAAATTATAAAGATGTCCAAAACATCAACAACAAAGGATTGTAATTTAATATTTTTGATAAGAGGTATTAGATTTCCCATGGAGACCACGTTAAATGAACACAATATGTCTCTTATTACCCAGACCAAGGACATGAGAAGGGTCAATACCAATTGAAATCACCTCCAACACATGATCATATGTGTTACACTTCAAATTCAATAGGGTTTCTTCATTTAAAATTTATGGAACTATGTTTTATACCATCACTAACTTCCTATACTAATCAATTTACACAAGGAGGGACTCCTAGATCATCTATTTAAATTTTATAAATCCAGAACACATCATAACTGATATAATCTACTATAAAAGAACCTTACAGTGAAATGATCTTTAATAGAGACATTTTGACAGATCTGAAGAGAATACCATCATATATGAAAAATAAATGACAAGCTCTTTGAATAGTGGTTTCGACTAGATCTATAAAGAATACCATCGTTTTTGAAGAATTTTCTATAATAAATAATAGGACACACATTAATTATTATCCTCGAAAACAATCCTTCTGCATCATTTCCTATCATTTTGAAAATAAATTTTCTAAATAAAAAAAGAAAATAACTTCATTAATAAAGGTATCAAATTTTGATTAGAAATTGGCACATCATCAACCATAGGAATAATAAAACAATTTCAATGATAAAATATGATACAAATGATAGGAACATCATAAAATTTATTTCCGTAAAATATCAACTCCATAAAATGTATTTCAAACCCATTTTACTAGGGTATATATTTAGAAAACCCACTACAGATAGCCCAAACATGGTAAAAAACACAACGTCATTCCAAAACTAAATGAAATCTACCATCTTCAACAAAATAAAATAATCAAACAAGCAATTTTTAGTAATATCACTCATGAAAAAAAAATTCCACCACAACTACAAAATTAGATGCACATAACAATTTTTAACCAAAATCACAACTCACTCATTTAAACATATCATATGATCCTTCTTGACCATTTTCCCATTATAAATATGAGATTATTCAAATATTTAAGAATCCTAGATGAAAAAAATGAGATTAGAAACCATTTTTGGATTGGTTGTATGATTTTATCTTCTTTATGTCAATTATAAAATAGTTCATATAATGTTTTTAAAATAATGAGCTAGGCCGATTCAAGGGTTTTCAATACATTCATTGAAACCAAAAATATATGATTAATTTCTATTTCTTTTACGATGCTTAAAATAAAAAAACCATAATGCAACTCATATCATTCCAACGACAATCAAATATAATTATCTTAAACCTAAAACTATATAATGAATCAAAAATGATTCCAAATCTAAATATCCAATGTTAAATCAAGGCTTTAAATTAGATGGTGAAATCTAGGCTTTTACCACACCTACCTCTTGAGTATTTACATTCCAATTCCCCTATTTATTGTCTTCCCAAATAATAATATAGATATCCAAAACCTAGGCCCATCTTTATACCTAGGATCTCATACCATTTGTAAAAAATTAGACTAAGAAACCCCAACATATCACCTGACCCATCCCACAACTAATCTTAAAGGGTATTCCTGATCTACATGGGCAAGTAAAAAGTTATTGGTATTTGTGGAAAAAGTTATTGGGAATGATCTTTCTATATAATAATAAATAAACAATCCCATGGGATCTTTCTTAGTATATATCATGGTATATATATATTTATATTTATATATATTAGACTAACATTCCTATAATGTAAATAAAATATGATAAAGTACCTAACCAAACATGGAATATCTAATTAAAAATTATAAATTCATCACATAAATAAATAATTGTTACAAAGTACAGAAAAAATTATATAATATAGAAAAAATGGGGCATAAATATATTATAATGAGCTGGATGATGTTACAATAAACAAAATAAAAAACACCGGAAACAAACTACTAAACCACCTCCCTGAAACCCATGGTTTATAATAATATTATGACACACCATCAACATCTGAAGGAAGAAATCTATTAATGTAGTGAAATATGAAAACAATATAAAATTGAAAGGCCAAACTGTTGAAAGTGGGTGCCCTAGACCCAACTTGTATTGTACTTTAATTACTACTACATGTTATCAGTTTGTTATAATACATGTGTTTATCTTGCCATAATATTGTAGATACTTCTGTATCCACTTTGTTTATGGAAATGTCCTTAGATTACCTATAACATCAAAGGGTTATAGAATATCCCAATCTATAATGAGAACCCTGAGATTCCATGACAGTAATCTTAAAGTAACATCCTATGGTCCAGGTGCATCATTCTGAATGGACACAGATGATGTGTGTCCATCAGGTGCTGGGGGCTCATAAGCATCGAGTCTTCTTCTCATAAAGTTCACACTTGATTATCACTAGTATTTGAGATCATGAGGGCATACCGTTAAAATAGGATGACCACATGTTTCAGGTGTCATTTGTTGTTCCTATCTACAAACAAGTGTAATGGTCTTCAAACTTTAGATCATTATCAATGGATGTCATTTAATTACGTATATTGATTCAAGGAGAAGTCCATGGAAATAAAGTCATATCAAGTTAGTTTCTGTCAGGTATTTCATTAATGGCATGGCATTGATTGAATGATCGAGAAAGGATTTGTAACTAATAATTTTAGGAAGAGATATCTCGGGCCTGGTTGATTAGGATGGTTTCACCTTCCTAAAATCCTTGTCCATGGTAGTGGAAGGTAAGACCGTCCAGACAAATCATAAAATAAAATAAAGGAAGATAAATAATGATGACACTAGTGTGCATTCTACATTATTGAGATATCGATGAAGAAGAGATTATATTACACAGACCATGATCGTAGGAAGGTAGTCGTTGATCTGAATTTACCTTGTTTCTATAGGGGCCTCAATGGGTTTCGAGACCCCACTCTTGGTCAGTGTATATTATTCACTGCTATTGGGATAAGGACCTAGAGGGTCACACACAATAGCTCTTTGAGAATCTTCCCTATTCTGTGTATAGGAATGAAGAACATGGTCGGCCCCACCAAAGGTATTAAGTACTATCCATGTTCTATGGATCACAGAATAATAAATAAATTCTTTAATTATTCAAGCTTGGAATAATATATTGAATTTATTTATAACATGTATTTACATGTGATTAGTAAATACATGTATTAGTATTATTCGAATGGATGTTTATATCCTAGGTTTGTTTAATATTAACAGTAGGTGTGAGTCGAGTTAAAGACTCAAGTTTATCATGTAATATATATATATATATATATATATATATTACAAGTAAGTGATAAATTATAAATATTATTTATGGAACAATTTTATTTGTCACAAATAATTATTTATAACACTTATATAACATATGTTTATTAGATGGGGGTTGGGTGCGCATACTGTGTGTTTTAAATATTCCCTATATAATTAAGAATGATGTTCTAATCATTGAAAAAATCTTGTGTTGGGATTGAGAGCTTCTCTATCCTCCTGGAATCTAGAGAGAGAGTCTCTCAAGCGACGTAATATCTTCAAGTTCATCCATCTCGGATCAGAGTTTCTTGGCTTGTGGGGATCATCACTATGCTGAAGTGAGCGTTGAAGATCCGCGCTAGTACCCAGATCTCGACGAATGACATGTGAGAAAATTTGAAAGACGTGTGTGGCCAATCTAGAGGGCTTCTACATCGGAGTATTCGAGCAACAATCACTGGGGTCTTGTGGAGGACTTGCACACATCAAATCTGATCTAGGTACATGTTCAATTTACTTTTTGTGCTCTAACAAATCAATGTGTGGTCCTCAGACCATACCAGGATAGCTCACCAGATTCGACATCGTAACGTCACTCCAGTGATGTGAAATTTTTTAATTTCCTGGCCCACTAACATCCATTGTGCTTTTTGGTACCTAGCAGTGGTATCAATCAGATGCATGATTTTTTAGAGTGAAAAGAGAAAAAAATAAATTGCATAAAATTTAAGAACGAGGATTAAATCGGTTCCAATGCAACCGACCGTGTGTCGATCCATTTTCTAATGGACAAGTTATGGCCATTTGAAAATTTTAATTGGATCGACTCGTCGGTTTAATTTTTCTTCAGATTAAGTTTTTGATAAGAACACGTTTTCATTTCATTAACGTGTTCTTTAAAAATACCAAAATCCGGCCACACTATGGCAAGAATCCGGTAGCTGTAACTTATATGGTAAGTTTATCTTTAGAAGATAAATACAATAATATTATATTATAATATTTTTTTTTCTCAAAAAAATATTATTTAAATACTTTGTGTCAAGTTATGTCATGCTTTTATTTAAAATAAAAAATAAAAAATTGGAGACCAAGACCCATTTTGGGGTCAAGTCTTCCTATTTATAAAAAAAATCAAAGGAATGGTGGGTGTCACTTTTGTCAGAGGACAAAATTAAAAAAAATAGAAGGGCCAAGAGGGTCTTTTCCTTCTTCATGGGGCGTTCCTCCCCTTGAGTGAAGAACCATAGTTGTGCCCTTACCCAGCCACCCAAACCGCCGGCCGGCCGCCCGCCACCTCACCGTTGTCCCGCCACCACGCCGCACCGGACCTTTAGTGTAGAACCAGCCTCCACAAGCTGCCGGCCGGAGGCCCACTGCCAATCCCGATGTACCCGCTCAGAGCTGCGCTATACCTAGCTATGCCGACCCAATCCGACGCCTGTCCAGGCCATGCTGGACTGGGCCGCCACCCCGACGGCTTGTCGAAGCAATGGGCTGCCGCCCGTTCGGCTGGTCGAAATGTTGCCCTTCCTCCTCCCGCTCCCTTCACTCCTAACCGGAATATTCTACCATGTGGATATCACTAGACTGGGCCAACATGCCGCGGTCATGCCACGATCACGCCAAGGTCTTGCTGTAGTCAGGCCGTGATCACGCCTAAGTCATGCCACGGTCTGGCTGCTGTTATGTTGTGATTTGGCCCTACTCTAGGATAACACCCTGTGGCAGTTCGCAGTCCTGCTGGACTCTTCCCTGGCTAGATGTAACCATATCTTAAATCAATTTTAATTCATTTAGTTTCATAAATTAAATTAATTATAATTAGTTTGGGGGTTTAAATTTATTTTAATATGAAACATTAATTTAATTATAATTAAAAATAAATAAATAGTTTAATTTATTTTAGAATTTAAATTAAATTAATAGTTTAATTTTATTTTATAGTTAAAATTAAATTGATGGTTTAATTTAATTTTATAATTTAAATTAAATAAAATAGTTGGAATTGATAAAAATAAATTAATAGAATTTATTCAAATTCATTTAATTTATAAGGACATGAGTACTATCTAATTTTCATTGTATTTTAATTTTAGTCGCGTTTTATAATTACTGACTGGTTTTGAGAAACCGACCAAACTGTGTATGTCTGGTGTTTATTTATTTATTTTATTATTAATTCAATGCATGCGATGACTGTAATAATTAATTAGATAAATGATGGTCTGTGAATCATCCTTGTAATTTCAAATATGTATAAAGGCCTGTGTGTCCAATGAACAAGATGCATTTTTTACCCCTAGACCCCCTCATCTGCATGCGAGTACATTTTTAATTAAATTATGATATGAGATGCAGACCCCACCAAGTCGAGGTTGTAAACCAGACTAGAGCCTAGTGCATTGCACTGGGGATGACTACGATGTGAGTCAGTTTTCGACTCAGTTATGAATGCCCCTAGGTCAAGATTGATCCATTATGGATCGATCTTTTTAGAATGCTCAAGACTAGTCAGATTGCATGATTTACTTTATGCATCGTTTATTATTTTATGTTAGTGCATGATTATTTCTTTATCACATAGAATAGTAAACAAGATAAAAAATAAATAAAAATTTGACAATTTTATTTCTACTACATGATCAATTTTGAGCGCGGCAATATAGAATGAACATATAGATATAAAAAGGATTAATCATCAATAAATATTAAAATACCTCAAAGATGTATTAAGTCCAAACACCTTCCATTTATCACATATAAATGAAACCAGCTGTTTGGGGTTCTCATCAGCCATAGTTGAGAGTACCTTTTAATATCGGGGGTTTTCATGAGAGAACTGGGTCAACCTAACTAAAGTGAGTAGTCAAGGTTTAGCCATAGCTAACTTTCTATCACATTTGAGGAAATATGTTGATGGAATCATGTTTGGATTCCAAAAGTCTTGGACTTTACTCAACAACACAAGGAACCACAAGTCAAGTGGTTGGCCAGTCTAGTGCGTACCTTGAAACCCTCCATGTAGTGGTGTAGCCATAAATTGTAGACTACGAGGGAGGATTCAAGTATCCTTCCTAATAGAATACTAAAAAAAGTATTCTAAATCTAATAGTGAGGGATTTTAAGTTTTTATAAAATTGTGGGAGACAATAAATTAAATAATAATTTATTACTCATAAATGTCAAAAGGTAATCAAGAAAAAGTACTAACTGCTAAATTTTTATCTGATGTAGATTTAAAATTGAAATCACCAACACCATGTGAACTTTATCACTACAATCAATTTTAGATAAAGAAAATATCATGACCAGAAATAACTTCATGGGTTGGTACATGTTCTTTCACATAGTACTACACCAAGAAAGGAATTTATATGTTCTGGAATCCCCAAATCCTACTGAGCATCCTCAGGGATCAGGAAAGGTGGAAAAAGATAAATGGAGAAATCATGAAGATGATGCACTTGATGTAAAATGAATCATGTTGTCATCTATTTCTAGCCAATTGTAAGAAATGCATGAGGATGAGGACACCTACAAGATGCTTTCATATCTCCATGAATTATATCAGGAGAGGTCCAGGAAAAAAAGGTATGAGATCCCAAGTGCACATTAAAAGTGAAGGCTAGCATAAGGGCACCATGATGGTCCTCAAGTACTCAAGATGATTGGGTATATTAAGAGGCTTGAAGCCCTTGGGTTCGAATTGAACCAATAACTCATTGTGGATATCATTCTTGTAACTTTACCATCACGCTTTTCGACTTTTATTGTCAATTATAATATGAATGAAATAAAAAAGTCTCTCCTGGACCTTTTGGCTTTAGTTAATCAAGATGAAAAGGACATGAAAAACACCAATTCAACTGTTCTTATGGTGAACAAGAAAAACAAGGGCAAGGCAAAGGGATCTAAGGCCAAGTTAATGAAAAGACACCAATGCATCATCCTACAAAGAAAAAAAAGATTCAGAGGCAAAGTAATGAGTAGGAAGTTATCTTCTTTGGATGTGGCAAGAAAGGCCACTGGAAGAAGAATTTCAGATCTGGTAAGAAGAATTAAACTGATTCTTCTACTTCATGTATTTTTTTCATTGAATGCAATCTATCTTTATCTACAAGTTGGGTATTGGATATATCATGTGTCTCACACATTTTTATTCATATACAGGAACCAAGTAGGTTAAAGAAGATTGAAAAAGGTCAAGTGCATCTCCGAGCTTCAAATAGTGCATGTCTAGAAGCCTTGGAAGTGTGACACTATCACTTAACCTTGCCATCTAGTTTGGTTCTATTTTTAAACAATTTCTATTATGTACCTTTTGTTACCAGAAACATTATCTCTATGTCGTGTCTAGACACTGTGGATTATTATTTCAAGTTTTGGAAATAAATGTTGTCTCTTTTATAGGGATACCATATGTTATGGTATTGAACATATTAATAATGGTTTATATATGCTGGAACTAGAGATCTTAGTAATGAAAATCAAGGAAAAAAACAGCCAACATGACACAAATGTCACCCACCTATGGCACTTCAGTCTTGGTCATGTAAATGAGAAGCGATTACGAAGATTACATCAAGAAGGGTATCTAGACTCGGTACAGTTAGAACCCCTAAATATATGTCAAGACTGTTTATATGGAATGATGACTGAAACACCATTCTCAGGAAAGGGAGAAAAAAAATGCAATACTGAAATTAATACAGACTGATGTATGTGGTCCATTTCCAGTAGAGGCAAGGGGTGTTTTTTATAATTCATTACATTTACTGATGACTATAGTAGGTATGGCTATATATACTTAATGCGGTATAAGTCAAATTCGTTTCATTTTTTATGTAATACCAAAATGAAGAAGAAAACTAACATGGTAAGAAGATAAAAGAACTTCGCTCAGACCAAGGTAGAGAATATCTTAACCAACTTTCATTGATTACTTGGAGTGTGGGATATTATACTAGCTCACTTATCCTTTTACACCAAAATTGAAGGGTGTCACTGAAAGGAGGAATATGACCTTTCTTGATACGGTATGTTCAATGATGAGTCATGCAACCCTTCCATTATCCTTTTGGGGATACACCTTGTAGAGAGTAGCATATACCCTTAACTAAGAACCAAATAAAGCTACAGATGGTATTCCATATCAGTTATCATATGGAAAAAACCCAGTGTGACACACATACATGTGTGGGGGTGCGAGGAATTTGTCATGACTTTACCAAGTGACAAATTAGAAACCAGAAGCACTAAGTGCATCTCTATAGGTTATACAACGGAAACTAGAGTATATTACCTATATAACACTTTACATAGAAAATTCATTGTAGAAATATATGCCACATTTCTAGAAAGATAACACATTTGTATTAGAAATTATGGGGGCAAGACTAACATCGATGAAGTTAATGCTCCAGATGCACAAGAGTTTGTAGGGGAACAATCTCCCCAAGAAAAAGTGGAAGAAGAAGTTGTTCCTGAGACATAGACACTGCGTAGGAATACATGAGAGGTTATAGAACCAGAGCATTATTGTTTTCTTTCCACCGAGTCAGGTGACACATTATTCATTGAGGATGATGAACCTATAACCTACAATGAAGTATTATAAGGAAAAATAGCTGCTAAATGGTAAGAAGCCATGAATTTTGAGATGGAGTCCATGTACCAAAATCATGTTTGGATTTTGGTATACACTCCAGATGATGTAAATCCCATTAAAAGAAATGGGTATTCAAGAAGAAGATGCACATGGATGGTGATGTTAATACCTTTAAAGAAAGACTGATTGCAAAGGGTTTCAGGAAACATCAAGGTATTGACTAGGATAAACCTTCTCACCAATAGCAATGCATAAATCGATCAGAATATATCTTGAAATAACAGCCTTTAATGTTTATAATATTTAGAAAATGGATGTCAAAACTTCTTTTGTAAAAGGGATGTTGGTTGAAGACATCTATATGACTCAACCCAAAGTTTTTGTTAAGTCAAATAATGCTAATAAAGTATGCATTCTACGGAGATCCATTTATGGATTGAAGCTAGCATCAATATCATGGAATGTTTGTCTTGATGAGGCCATAAGAGATTTTGTTTTTATAAAAAATGAAAGCAAGTCTTGTGTCTATAAAAGGGTTGAAGTTAATGCCATAATTTTCCTTGTATTATATGTTGATGAAATATTAATTATGGGAAACGAGGTTCAAGTCTTAAAATCAAATAAGACTTGGTTAAATGAATGATTCTCCATGAAATAATTTGGGGAAGCCACCTACATTCTAGGGATCATGATCTATCGAGATAGATCTCTAAGGCTACATGGGCTATGTCAAAGTACATATATTGACAAGGTACTCAAAAGGTACAATATTGAACAATCCAAGAGAGTATTGTTACATATGTCACATGGTGTAAATCTCTCCAAGAAAATGTGTCCAAAACCACAAGAGGAGATTGAAAGAATGAGTAGATTCCCTAATGCTTCAGCAGTGGGTTCTATCATATATTCCATGCTATGTACTAGGTTTGATGTCACCTTTACATTAATCATGGTGGGTAGATATCAATCCAATCTAGGAGAGCTTCATTGAACAACCGTTAAAACTATCCTAAAGTAATTGAGGCATACTAAGGATGTGTTCCTAGTGTAGGGATGAGATGAGGAGCTAGTTGTGAGGTGATACATAGATTTTAGTTTCCAGACAGATCATGATGATATGAAATCGTAGTCAGGATACATCATTTGCGTGAATGGTGGTGTAGTGAGCTAGAGAAGCTCGAATAAATTTGTGGCTGATGATTCTATAATAGAGTCTGAATATATTTCAAATTCCGATATAGCAAAGGAAGCTGTCTGGATATGCAGCTTTATCTCAGACCTTGGTGTTGTACCTAGCAGTGCAGACCCTGTTCAAGTATATTGTGATAATACTGCTGTAGTGGTGCTTTCCATGGACCCTAGGTCTCACCAGAGGAAAAATCATATTCTTTGGAAGTTTCATCTCATGAGGGATTTTACTCAATGAGGTGAAGTGACAGTTAGTAGAGTTTCCACATAAAACAATGTGGCAGACCCCCTTACTAAAGCCATTTCACAATAGAAACATGATTCACATGTTAGAGCTATTGGATTGAAACCTTTTAGCGGTTGGCTCTAGTTCAAGTGGGAGTGTTGAAAGTGGGTTCCCTAGACCAAACTTGTATTGTACATTGATTACCACTACATGTATTTAGTTTGTTATAATACACATGTTTATCTTTCCATAATAGTGTAGATACTTTAACATCCACATTTTTAATAGAAATTTCCTTAGATTACCAATCACATCAAAGGGTTATAGTAGATCCTAGGCTATTATGAGATCCCTGAGATTCCATGATTGTAATCTTAACGTAACGTCCTATGGTCTAGTTACATAATTCTGAAAGGACACAGATGACGTTTGATCATCAAGTGTTGGGGGCCCATAAACATTGAGTCTTATTCTCATGAAGTTCGAAATTGATGATATTTAGTAGTTGAGATCCTGAGGACAAACCCATATAATAGGAACACCACATGTTTCAGGTGTCATTGCCCATTCCTATCTACAGACATGTGTAAAGGTCTTTAGACCTAAGATCATTATCAATGGATGTCATTTAATTATGTACATTTGATGAAAGGTGAAAACCATGGCAATAAAGTCATGGTGAGGTTGATTGTATTGAGTACGTCATTAATGGAATGTAATTGATTAAATGATCACGAAAAGATTTGTGACTTCCGAGTTTAGAAAGAGATATATTGGTCCTGGTTGATTAGGATGGTTGCACCTTTATGAAATCCATGGCCATGGTAGTGGAAGGTAAGACCGTCAGATAAATCAACAAATAAAATAAATTAAGATAATGAATGATGATACTAGTGGGCATTCTACATTATTGAGATATCAATGATGAATAGATTATATTACACCGACTCTGTTTGTAGTAAGGTAGTCACTGCTCTAACATTAACTTGTCTCTATAGGGGCATCGATTGGTTGATAGAACCTACTCTTGGTCGGTGGATATTATTCACTTCTATTGAGATAAGGACCTAGAGGGTCACACAAAATAGCTCATTGACATCTATCCTATTCTGAGAATAGGAATGTAGAACATGGTGGGCCACACCAAAGGGTCCGAGTACTATCCATCTTCTATGGATCACCAAGTAATAAATAAATAGTTTTATTATTCAAGCTTAGAATAATATATTGAATTTATTTATAACATGTATTTACAAGTGATTAGTAAATACATGTATTAATATTATTCGAATACATGTTAATATCCTATGTTTGTTTAATATTAACAGGAGGTGTGAGTTGAGTTAAAGACTAATGTTTATCACATAATATATATATATATATTACGATTAAGTGATATATTTTAAATATGATAAATGGCACAATTTTATTTTTAATAAATAATTATTTGTAACACTTATATAGCAGATGTTTATTACATGGGGGCCGGGAGTGCATACCGCATGTTTTAAACATTCCCTATATAAGTAAGAAAGAGGTTCTTCCCATTGAACTATTCATGTGTTGGGATTGAGAGCTTATCTCTCCTCCTGTAATCTAGAGAGAGTCTCTCAAGAAACGGAAGATCTTCAAGTTCATCCATCTCAGATTAGAGTTTCTTGCCTTCCATTGATCATCTTTGCGCTGAAGTGAGCGTTGAAGATCCGCGCTAGCACCCGGATCTCAAGGAATGGTGTGTGAGAAGATTTGAGAGGCGTGTGTGGATGATCTAGAGGGATTCGACATCGAATTATTTGAGTGATGATCACTGTCATCCTACGACGGACTTACACACATCAGATCCAAACTAGTACATGTTTAATTTACTTTTTGTGCTCTAAAAAATCAATTCATGGTCCTCAGACCATACCAAGATAGCTCACCAGAGTCCACATCATAACATCGCTCTAATGATGTGAAAAATTTTAATTTCCCAGTCCACCAGCTTCTGTTGTGCATCCCAGTACCTAACACAAACTCACACACACAAAGAGTATATAGGGTGTGACATGACATTCTTAGTAAGATATCACCATAGAATCTAGTAAATTTCATTACATAAGTAGTTTATAAATGATAGTTTGAAAATAAAATAAAAATAATGTTTTATGTGTAGAAATACATAAATGAAAAAAATAATGCTTATTCTAGGTGGAATGAAAGAACATTTAAATATTATATATGAGGATCATTAAAATTATATTGGAAAAAAGATAAAAATATTTTTCCTCATCATTCAACTTTTCATAAAACCTCGTTCCTAAAATGAACTATTTCTAATATTTCAAAAACTATTTTCCAAAGTCCAACATTAAAGCAATTTTTAATGGAATGAACCCAACCATAAACAAGATATTCACAATCAAAATGAACCGATATTTAAAGAAATATAGTGATAAGTAATAGAAATGATTCCAAATGTCATCAAATAATAATTGGAATACAAAACAAGGAAAAAGTGGAATTTCCTTATATAACACAACTAATCAAGGACTTTGTGACATGGGTTATACCATAGGTCCAAAAGTGATATAACCTAAACAAAACTATAATAGGGGCCCAACATTCATATTTATTTGTATCCGAAAAAAGATACACAATCCACCAATCTAAACCATATAGGAATCATGGGGAGAACTCCCCTAGCCAAAGTCATAATGTATAATTCAGGGAAACCAACTAGTGTGTGAGATAACTATTTTAGTGATAGGGAGAACATTTTCACAACATTTCAACGAATTTCAATGATTATTCCCACTATTTTTTTTTTCATATTATGTTAACTTGAATCATTTTTTTGTTTTTATGGATGTTTTTAGGTTAATTAGATACATGGATTAATAATTGATTTTAAACTGTTTTTTATCTCTTGGATATTTTCTAAATACTTTTTCATATTCTGATTCATATTGTGAAATTATTTTTGTAGGGTTCCATGGTTAGATTGATTAATTTTCCATGGTAAGAACCAGATATAAATCAATCCATATAGATCCCAAATAATGTATAAAAATTACAGAATCATTATTCTAACATAATTATTCTACCTTCATTAATTGAGGAACAACTCCAACTACACAACTATAATTAAGGTGATTATTGTTTCAAATGAATGATTACACATTGGTGTATATTTCTATTAAATATGATGGCAGATTTTTCATTAATGATATCAATGGATGCATGAAATTGGGGGAAACTAAAAATTTTGTATGGATGAAAAATGTTTTTTCTATTAACTATAAATCAAAACATTCTAAACAATTCATGTGGATATGAGGATTTTTCTGTGGTTATCCAAGGAATTTTCAAAAAACTTTACAGAAGATAACCTACCAAGATTCATCTGACTAGTGGGATAAAAATTCATTCAATAGTGATGGATAGAAAAAGAGGAAAATTAAGACTCGCTATTTATTTATAAAAATGTGTTTCCACCTCCATTAAATGGTCATAGAGGGAGATATATTGGAATATTTTATAGATCTCACACTCTAAATTTTTTCAAATTATAACTTTCTATTTTGTTTGTTATGTACTTCCATTTTCGTCCTCATTCACCGATATTTGGAATTATATAAAAGCATTAAATTATTTATTATTGGGGTGGGTGAAATTTTGTATATGTAAAGATTGATTCATTTAAAAATAATTAAAAGTATTATATCCCTTTTTTTAAATATATTCAATACTCAGTAGTGGTTTTTATTGTCGGATGCAAAAAAATTTGTTTTAATTATATTTATTATTTCTTTCATTGGATAATGATGTATTATATTCTACTAATTGTTCATGTCCATATATGATATAATCGAAGAGGGATAATTAGTGAAGTACTCAGTGATGTTCAATAATGTTTAAGGGGTAGTGTAGAATTATGATTACTTTGGAAGAACAAGATCCAATCTAGTGTTTCTTATATCAACCGGGGGATATAGGTTGTAACTCTCTAATATAAAAGAAAGGAGGTAGACCAAGAAGACATTTTAATAAGGAACATTTCAACCCCAACATTAATCAAATAGTTTGAGTGGAATATCTCATGGATCCTCACATCTATTATTTAAAAAAGTAATGTGATGAATAAATTACAGACATGGATAAAATTGTAATTGGAGAAAAAGTTGATACAATTAGAAGTGATGTACCCCCCATGAAACTTTTTAAGATCAATTTGATATGTATATAGTATTCATTAATATAATGAAAATATAGGTTTAATGAATAGGTGAAAATGAATGTGGAAATAGAAACATGATTTTCTGATTCAACATAGGAGAATCCAATAATAATGAAAGAAATACAGAATCATAAAAGAAAAAATTATTTAAAAAGTTTCAAATTGGATTTTTCTGAAAAGAATAGAAAGGTATCCAACCACTCACATGATATTATTAGTCTCAATAAATAAAACTCAACAAATGTAGTCATGGAAATATATATCAACAACATATGAATAGAAATAAATAAGCTCACAGTAATACAATATGAAAATAAGAAAAAAATTAATGTCGTCTTACAAATTACAAGTTTACCATCAAAGAAAATATAGTATTTTAATGTTCATAGGTGTTGATATTTATATGGTCAGATACAATGTTACTAAAAATATATGATCATTGGATCTCCACCATGACACTACATAGTATCAACTCTTCAATGCAGCGATGGAACAAATTCAAAGATCCTCCAAGGATAACGAGTTAGAAGAAACTTGATATGATAACCAATCTTACTTTCATGATATCTCTGTGGTTAACTCTTGATATAAAAGGATTGGTGAATGTGAGAGAGAATAAAAAAGGTTTTTTACATACAAATCCCAATTTTGTCATGGAGGTTAATGATGTGACTGAACTAGTACACCAACCATGGAATAGGTAAATAAACCATGTAATGAGTGGAAGACACGTGGATGGATTGAATGAGTCATAATATTTTCCCACATGATACATTGTAAAAAATATAGGATCTATGGAAAGGTGAAAAAATATAATAGTATAAAGTCAAATTTTGTGTTAGTGGCCCATTGTAGGAGAACAAAACACTCAACCAATATAATGGCTAAGAATAACAATTTGATAGAAATCAAAGATAGTATGTTAAACAAATCAAACAATTAAGCATGAAAAATATAAATGGAATATTATCAGGGGTTGAATTTTAAAATAAATCATAATTCACAAATTAAAAATATTTAAAAATAAAATTGAATTCATTAATTTTTTTACTCATAATTTTATTAAATTGGAACCATGGTCAAAATATTTAAATAATGATTGAGCTTGGAAAATGTCCCTATAAAAGTAAATATTTCAACTAGATTTTGGTCTATAGGTGTCTTATTAAAATAGAACATTCAAAATTTAATAAATTCTCTAACAAAATGTAATCAAACTTATATATGTTTGGATCTACCCTGGAAAACCAGATATTTAGATAAATTAATTACAAATTGGCTATCACTATATACAATAATAAAAAAATTTCATAAACATAGTTATTAAAATAAACCCTTTAGAAATATAGAATTATTAATAGAAATTTTTTAAATTATATACTTCACCATAGTGGGTGAGTGGGAAACTATGTAATACAAGTTGTAATTATAGTAATGGATCCTCAATGATTAGAAAAATTAATCCTTTAATTGAATTTTTCATGTCAATGTTTCTAATATAGTGATAATATAAAATAATTGTCACAATGAATTAGAATTAATATTTATAACATAACATAGAGTCATTTATAATGTAAAATACATGTAAATATTAAGCCACATAAGAGCAATCCAATATTGAATAGTTGGATTAACCATGAACCTACATTAGGAAAACATAAAAAAGAAACATTCAGCCTTGTAAAAATAATATCATAAGATAGGTTACACACAACACTAGAATAATATATATTAATCATGTAACATATACCTACATTTAATATAGGTTATTTAGATAATTATATTATAAATTTATATTAAAAGGGAACACTAATAGGTTTATGAGATTCAAATAGGTATCACTTTAAGATAATTAAAACATAATTCTTTAGATATTGGTAAACGATTTTATGACATAAATCCTTAATTATATTCACTCAAAATATATCTTTAGCATTACCAATATTCTTCATTACAAAAAAATCATAAAAGTTTACTTATTAATAGAGATAAGATGAACTTATTTTTAAATAATTAACACGTCATACTCATATAGAATTTGATAAAGTAGGGAATTTTTAATAGAAAAAATGTAAATGAATGCATCATATTTACTCGAGTTAAAAATATAAGTTAACATGAAGGAAAAAAAATTCTTTTACCATTGGGGTGAATAATTATTCAAACCATAAAATTATTTATTCAACAAGAAAACTTCATGTGGCATGAATTCATTAATGAATCCATTAGGTGGATTAGTATAAAATTTTAAAAAAATACCACCATGAAGAAATGTATTTTTAACATCAAGATTATCTATAAGAATGCAATGATAAGATGAAAAAGAAAGTGGTAAATAAATAGTTGAATTATTTAAAATAATAGATATGATTTTTGAATAATTATTTCACTCAATTTTAAGGCATCCATTGGCAATGAGGCTAGGATAATTATTATTTTTCTGATAACCCATGCTATTTTCTTTCTTTTTGAAAATCAACTTACAACTTATCAGTGTTTCCTTTATTGGTTTTTAAATAATTCAACATGTTAGGTTCTTTATAATGGGTTAATTTTATTAGTCATATCAGTGATCCAGTGTTTGTAATCAATGTAATAAAGTACTTATTTATATGTTTTGGGATCCTTAGTTATAATATCTAGGGAAATAATGAGGAGGATACCCAATAACTCTCTTAACAATATCTATAGTGAGATAGTCATCATTGGAAGTATTATTTTGATCATAATCCATCCTTGAATAAAATATGGACTATGGTCAGACTCAGAATGAGGATGAGGTTGGGGTTTCTAGATAAGAGCATCAAACACGGTTGGATTTCCAATCTCAGCATTCTCAGTTTGAGGTGCATCTCCTTTATTTTCAGTGGAAAACATGGACATATTGAAAACTATCTCATTGAATAAAACATAATGTATATTTATGAATTTTTGATTGAAAATTTTCTTTAACCCATTTAATATATACCTTGAACCCTTTAGGATAGACTATGATTATAAAACTATGAGATATTTTATCAACTTATCTATTTTAATATGTGAATAGGTTATGCACCCAAATACTTGAACTGATTAAAAGAAGGTAGTTAATTAAGAGTCATTTCTTATAATGTTTTAAAATAGTAAGTTGAAGAAGTAAATGTACTAATGAGATAAACTATAGTGGTTATAGGTTTTTCCTAGAAATATTTGGGCATGCCTAAATATGAATGAATGTTGTTGACCCACTCTCAAATAGTATTGTTCAATGTATTGAAGAGACCATTCTATTTGGGAGTATCCCCAAAAGAATGATTTCTAATATTTACTTAAGACTCTCTGAACTAAACAAACTCTAATGAAAAATACATCATATAGTTATCAATTCTCATAATTTTATTCCATTTAGTTCTATTTTCAATTTAACATTTCCAAACATTGAAACTATTGAAAAAATAATATTTATCTCTCAGGGTAAGTATCCTATATTTCTATGGTAAAAGTAACAAAATATGATATTCCACCATGGGAAATAGTCCTTGAATGACTCCGAAAATCATATTCAATGTACTCTCATGGATGATTGGATATGAAAATTGATCTACCAACACAAACAATTTTAGATTTTTATAAAATGAAATCATAAAATAAAAGGCAATTATTCAGAATAATATCATTTAGAAACCCATGTTTACTTATTTACTATTGATGTCACAAAAACTTAACCAACCAAAATTATAAAATTAATAACAACCATTGAGTCATTTACATAATGTGAAACATATAAGTTTTAAGTTTTATAGAATTAAGAAACATAGTTTACTTAAAAAATCATATATTTCTAAACTATTTGTCATTTTTTCCATTATACCAATATATTCTAATTCCATAATAACTATTTAACATCTTCAAAATAAAATCCCCACACATCACACACTTCTACTCTAACAATTCATAAAATCATTATTCTTTACATATAGGAGTTCATAAATAATAAAATGTTCATCTAAAATGCTCAGAAAGGGTAAACATGGGAATCATCAATCAAAGATCATAAGTTATAATACGGTGAGAATAAGGCTATTTTAACATAGTAAATTTCATAGAATAGGTGACACAAAGACCAAAAAATGATTTATAAATCCTGATAAATTATATAAATCTTTAGAACAAAAATGATCTATTTTAAGAACATGATTCAATAGTAATAATTCATGAGGGATTATAATAAGCATAAAATATGACAAAAGTTTGTGGTATAAACATAAAAATAGAAATTATATGTCCAGAAACCCCACCAAAAAATTAATGAAATTGTATTCCTAGGATAAAAACCCCATGTACTTTCTATGGATTTGTATAACCACATGTGTACCCTTGATCTTGTAAAAAAAAATTTACACTCTATGGGCTTGTGCGAAATGATGGTATAAGTTCTTGGGTGTGGTTTAACCAAATATTCACCCTTGGTTTTGGGGTAAATACCCATGTACTGTCGGCATAATTTTGTTAACTAGATATATAACTTATTTAGTTTATTTTAACAACCATTATTACATTGATCTGATAAGATATCAAAAATTACCCAATACATTTCAAGAAAATAATAAACCTACCCATCATATAATAATAAATCATTCACATGTATTCCAAATGAAAATAAAAACATTCATCATTCCTCCATTACATAATTGACCCATGTGAACAAAATAGGTTTCAATAAGAATTATTTAAAACATAATCATTATAAGACATTTAAGGAATGAAATTGGTTGTTATCATTTGATCATATCCTTAGGGGCATAAGAATTATTTATTGGATATTAAAATAGTGGAAAAACCAATCGGTATCTATATTAAATTAAGTATCTTGAATGTCAATATTTCCCCAGTACATAATCAATCCACCTTATCTACCATAAATTACCAATATATAACTAAAAAATATATATATTTTCAATATTTATCATATCAATAAAGGAGTTATCCTTCTTAGTAAACACCCCAAAATCTATTTTATGTAAAATGGGGTGATTAAACTATATTGAGTAATGTGTAAATTGAAAATTAAATGCGAGAAATGATCTACAATACATCCCTTATAATAATAAACATAAAAATAAAGGAGAACATTAATTCATTCGAAATGAAATAACTCTAGTTAATAAAATTCTTTTAAGAATTAATGAGTTAAATTAATGTAGGAAATTAAAAAGAAATTCTTAATAGTTTTCTAAAATTATGATAAAAATATGTAGAAAATTAGTTCTAAACTCTTTTTAGAATATTACAATGATTCTTTTGAAACATTATTTTTATAATAATTAATAATAACTGAATAATGAAAATTATACTATAATTTAACAATAAAATGTTTAGTGAAATATAAAATATTCATAAGTGAGATAAAATTCAATTTAAAAACAATTAATAAAATAATTTACTTTTATTTTGGAACATTATTTAAGACTAAAAAATATCATAAAATTTTGAATATGATTTTTTATAAACAATAGAAAATTATAATGTAATCTTGATAATGAATTGCTACTATTATGTAGAGAAATTTTGTTCATTCCATATAAAAAAGTTTCTTTTCACACATTTGTAAAGAATGTCAATTGTGAGTCATATAGACAATGTTTGATAATATTAAATTTTATAATATGTAAATAAAGTAAAATTTAATTGAAAATATATTTATCTATCATTTATTTTTTATTAAAAACTTTTATAAAAAAATATCAATAAATTGATCATAGAAGAAAAATATTTCTGACATAAAAGAAGAGATAAGTTTAGCTTTTCTTAAAAACATTATTCTTGTAATTTTTTGAACAAAAGTGGGGGAAAATAATATTAATAATTTTAAAAAATATGAATAACCATGTTAAAATTATTTATATGAGTATTATGAGAGAGATAACAATCAATTTTCTGAAATGGGGATTGAATAATAAATAGTCTGGTTACATACATAAAACTGCAACCTAAACCCTTACAATATCGGTAACGCTTGAATTAAGATTTCATGAAATAGATAACCCAATATTCATTATGAAATACTAATAAATTCATTAAAATAATCATAAAATACATTATTGTGTTATATACACACACCATAAATGAAATGAGTAAGTGAATATATAATATATCTCCCTGAAGGGAAATTGAGATGAGGAAACCCTTGAGGATTTGGTATATTTGGTATTGAAGTTGCATGATTGGTATAAAATCAGATGGATTTTTCAACAAATTAAATATAATGATAAATATTATGTAAAATTATGTACAAAATAATATTAAAAAACCCAAATCAAAATAAGTGGTGAATTTGACATGTGTCTTAATGAAAGAAAATTAAAGAAAAAAACCCTTACCTAAAGTCCAAATTTTATTTATACACACTTTATACATATTTATAATAAATATATACATGATATAAATTCAAAATATAACCATATTCATAGTTTTATTAGTATATAAAAATCTATTATAATATATAATTTCCCATATATTAAAAAATACTGATTAATATCAATATTCAAGAGTAAATTATTCTTTTTTCAACATGTGTTTCAGTTGGATGATTTCACTAATTACACATTAGTCACTGTTTCATTATCAATAGAATTATACCCATGAAAAAATATATAAGAATAATTTATTATATAAATATTTATAATTATCCATGCAAGGTAGTGATGAAAAATTTAATACATTTCTTCGTAGAGGCAGTAGTCCACATTTACAAACATGGGATATTTTAATTTATGAATGTGTGAAAAAGTATTGGTAAATAAAAAATTACCTTAAAATAATAATTTCTTTAAAATATCATATATATTCATTTAATATATATTTTAAAAAATACATATCAGGTAATGATTAAAAATGAATTAGATTACTGTATTGAGGCGGTAGTCCGATGTACACATTAGAGACATTTTTATTTTAAATTATATATAAGGGAGATATAAAATAGTTGTACCAATATTAAAAAAATAATACATTGAAGATTATAATTTCATTATTTTAATATGGTTACAAATTATTTAAGAGAGATATAATAGGAAATAAACTTAATATAATTTAATTAAATATTATATCTCGTCCATGGATAATCACCATTCTATTGAACATTAAGCCTTTGGATGGGCAGTTGTTTTCACACTAGCAACATATACATGTGTAATATTTTATGTGTATATGTATTTAAATATATTTTTTATAGAAAAAAAAGACTCATATGTGACTTTTAAAAGGTTGTATAAAGTCCCTTTATTGACAATATCAATGTTGTCTTCATAAATATTAAGTATTTATATGGTTATAAAGTAATTAAAAAAATTAAGAACATATCACAAATAAACCACAGATGAATATTTAGACAATTTTCATTCAATTTTTTTTTATTATAATAAATATACTATTTTTATATCAAAATATAAGTTTTTTTTAGCATAAAATACCGTTATTTCTATTTTTGGGACTATTCACATAATATATCTTTCAAAAAATCAGGATGATAACATATTTAGAATATAAAAACATAATTAATCACTTATACATTATAATCATCTATAAAGGTATTATAACATCATAATTCATACTATCCTTATCACCTTTATTATTTTCATAATCATTTACTTGGATTTTCAACTCCCTGCATGGTCCTTCTATTGATGTTACATATTAATTTTATATAATATCTCTATCAATATAAATTTCAATAAAATTAACTACATATATTTAAATTATTAATCATAAATATTATTATCTTAGACCCTAAATATAGTATATTTACCCTTATCATTACCATGACAATGTCTTAAGTGAGCGAGTGTGATTTTTTATAAATTAATTTTATAATATCAATGCACTGTTGTAGTAAATCCATGAGGAACTAAATAATTTTTTTTGAATAGGATATTGTGGGGTCCAAATAAAAAAACGTCCATTTTAGAAAATATTTAATTGAATTCGATGGCTTTTTTCAATGTTTAACTCCCACATTAAACCATATATCCCTTACTATAGTGAGAAACATTTACCCATGTAACATTACATTATAATAAAAATAAAATTAACCTCATTAAAAAATTTTAAAATAATTATTTAAAATACTGAATCCTATTTTTATTCCATTTATATAGGTGGTAGTGACTAAATGTAAAATAAGTATATGTAATATAGTGAAAAATAGTTTTTAGAAAAATGTATTTTTTAAGAATAAAATGTTTTTAAAAAAAAAATGATGCATAATTTTTTTTATCATGGAATTAATTATATTATAACAAACTAAAGGAGTATTAACGAATTTTAAAAACAAATTGAATCTGAAAGTAACCATGTGAATTATTTATTAAAATAGAAGAACCAAAAATAGTCTATATGAATAAAACCAATACATAGATCTCAAAAATTTTACCCATATATTTAAAATCTCAGAATTATATATTTTATAATGAATTAAATTAATTATTAAATGTTTTTTTTGTTCTATAAAAATGTTTCATAAAATTTCTTGTCAATATTATATCATGATAATGCTTTAAAAGTGACAGTATTTGTAAAACTGGAATTTTTTAGTGTTCAACCAAAAAACTATTTCATAAAAATACCAAAATATTATTATAAGATTATTTTTAGAAGATAAAGCCCAAAAATATTATTATTAATTGAAACTAAAATTATAAAATTTATAAAGATAACTTACAATTGAAACATAAAATATAATAAAAAAAATTATTATTGGAAAATTAATTTTTAAATATTAACAATTATGATTATTAAATATAATTAATTACTAACTAAAGAAGGGTTTAAATATTATTAATATAGAAAATTATCATTATTGAACACTAATATATTTTTCCCTTAAAATAAAATAAAATAACTCATAGGAAGGTATTATTTAGGTAGATTCATTTTATAATTATAAAATTATCTTATTAGATATTTAGCTACACTAAATTAATTTCATAAATTCATTGATATTAAAAATAAAATTCATTTTTCTTTTTACAGGGATATGAAAATGTTTTTAATTTATTATATACCCAACAATTAAGTGACTACTTTATAACTATAACATTTTATTCATGTAATTTAATCTAAAAAAATTGTATAATTGTAATTTTATAGTACTTCTTATCCCTTCCATCGTGGTTTAATGTGTCATGGTGGTGTCAAGGGGTAGTTTTAAGGTCTTCTATAGGCTTGGAGAGGACTTGAGCCATTATGGGCATCACCACGCCATGGTGGATGGCGTGGTGATGGGAAAGTTAGCCAGGAGCTCACCCTGTGTAAAACTGGTAGCTTCAAAACATAAAGTGATGGGTGTGACACTGGATATGGTTTCCTGGGGGACCCTCTGTTAAAAACTGATAAGTGGGTCTCAACATTCCATGACCATGGTCATGTTAGTGGTTAAATATAGTTTTGTAACTAGGATATAATGTGGTTAAATGAATAGAATAGCTTTATATATCCATTTGAATAGACCAACCATGGGCCTATTGGTTTTCCCCTATGTCGTCGAGGAGTCAAGTAGGATTCAATCATAAATATGGGCATTGGCCTCCTTTATTTTGACATCTTATTTATACTTTGAATCTTGAGAAGAATTATAGACCTCCCAATCCCTATATAGTCAATACCTTATGAATCCTAACCCTTTGGATCATGGGATCAATTCTTTTGGTTAAGGTATTCTCTCCCCTCTTCACTCCTCCCATTACCTTGGTTACGTATTTTCTCAAATAATCATAGTAGTGGGAGGAATTTTTTTGGTGTAGTTGGAGCATAGATTAATGATCACTTGTTGTGGATAGGTTTTGGTAGGTTTTCTATAGAAATTTGTGTGGACTGATCTCTTTAATTCATCTTTTGTGAGGGGTGTCTCTTTTAGAAGCTTCAATTGATGTATTGGATCCTTCTTCTCCCCTTATTTAGATGTACTTGTGGGAATAACTTTATTTTCAATCCATTGGTTAAATGGTACATATCAGATTAATAATGAAAATAATCTATATTAGTTGAAATTGAAGGGGGGAAATTCCATGAGTTTCACTTATTCTTTGGAACTTTTCTAATACTTTTTTCATTCTTGCTACATTTATAATTTAATTTTTATGTTATTGATGTGTTTCTATGGTTTTTGATTTGGTGATCCTAATTTAGATTCTTTTATTTGACTCACCAAACCTTAAAAAGGGTAAGAACCTATATCCATATAATAAAAATGTTTTCCTTATAATCTTGAATTTGTGTGACATAAATTTTTTTTAAAAATGAATTATTTGTGATGAATTTTATTTTGTTAAAAATACAGTATATGAGTGGTTGTTATGATGTGTGGTGGTTGAGGTGTGTGGTGGTTGTGATTTCTGGTGGTTGTGAATTAGTGTTCGTTGGCATGATAATTATGGGTTTTTATATATTGTTCTATATAGATGCCCAATATTTATGGAATGAACCTGTAATGTTGAAATGAGAATGAATGTGGGTGGAAATGAATTTTTCTGGTAAATGAAGTAATGAAAGGTATGGATAATGAAGTTTCATATATTTTTATGATTTATAAGATTTTATAATTAAATTTGTTATTTTTTTAAACTATTTTTTGTTAAACATGAAATAAACATGATTATTAAAAAAGATATTTTGGTGATTAGAAAATCTAGAAATTTTGTGAACTAAAATACAAGAAGGAATATCATTTGTGTGGGTATATTTGTTGTATGATGTGGTTTATTTAGATGTGGTAGAGGTAGTGGAAGAGGCTTTGAGACCGTATGGTGATATGTGATTTTTATTTTTCCTCTTATTATAAACCACTATGTTTTACATTTATGTTATTTATATATCATGAAATTGTCGGTTAGTTCTCTACGAAACTCACATAATTCATGTGTTTACACTGATTCCCAAATTATTATTCTCAGGTGTCTTTCCCAAACATCCATAATGGTGATGATGGATGGATGGAAACCCCATCTCTTATGATCTCTTATCTGGGAGAGATTGATACACATGATCTGGGATGTAATGATGTCAAACATTCAATAGAGTTTGTTATTGGAGAGATGATGGGTGGTTTATAATTTAGTTTGTTCTTAATATCTGAAGTTAGTGAGGTTGATTTACTACATGATCATGAAACCTTACTATTTTGGCCATATGAAAGTTTTTATTAAATGATATGGTCTCCTCGGTGTCTTTAGTCAAGTTGTGATGTGGTTTCCAATGTTTCTATGGGTGGTATTTGATGCAATTCTCCAATATTATTTGGGAATGGTCATTAAAAAGGGATGGGAGTGCCAAGATGTGTGACATTGGGGTGTGAGAGTAGAAAATCAATGGGAAAATAGTGTGGGATTCCCTTTATCAATATTATCCTTAATTTTCTATAATTTCTGATTTATTATTTATTGAGTGTTTCATGTTAAGGATGTAATTTGTTTGTTTACTTCTTTTTGTTCATGTTGGTTCTAATATTTGTTCATGGGTTCATTACTATTTAGTTTTCACTTGTGCTTGGATGACCTAGGTTATAATCATACTAATTATACATGTTATGACCACCCTGTTTATAAATAAACTATATTTGATGTTTTTAAGGGGACTATGAGGATTGAAATGGACTTTCTTTTCTGGAAAATAGAGTCTTTTCTAGTTAGCTACTTTAATATTTCTTTCTATGTATATTTGGAGACTTTATTCGTATATATTTACCTTATGCATGAATTATGGGACAATTTTGACTTCCCTTTACTTTTATGAGATTGAGTTTCTTGGAGGTATTTATTTTACCCCTTTGTCGGTCATTTATAATTTAGGGTAATGTCTTAAAAATATGAATTTTTATACACACAGTTCTAGTTGAAAAATTGGGGATTTCTAATGATGGGTATTGGGTTCTTTATCTATATTCTGTCATTATCAACCCAAAAATAGGTACCCTTGGAGGTGGGAGTTCATGAAAGAATGACAGAAAAGAGTGGTTTAATGAAAAAATGATGTTTGGAGTTAGGGTTTCTAAGGAATGTGTTGGTTGGAATGGAAATGTTGTTTGTTGATCAAATGTATGACATAGAGATCAGAGACTCTCTAGGACATAGGATTTTAGGGACCCTATGATCCAACTCAATGGCCCTGAGTCTATAGACCAACCATGTTAGGTGGTTCCACTTGTAGGGTAGAGTATTTGGAGAGGTACATTTATCATGATTGATTGGGTTTTGGTTTGAATTGTGTGATCTTTAGTGAATTAAAAGGAATTTTTCAGGATAACATTAATAAAATTCCATGATCTCAAGATTAGGCTTTCTCTTATTTCTCGAGAATTGGACTTGGTCATAATTTACATGAAAATAATGTAAAAGATGTTAAACATGAAAATATAGTTGATCAATGAAGGATCGACCTGATAGAGGATGCTGAGGCATAGTAATGGTCATTCTATTACTTTCATAGGAAAAAGGGGAAGAATGATGGGAGCACATCAGATATAGAGACATATAATTTTTTAGTGTATCTTGATATCTCTTTCAGTCTGACCTATGCTCTTAATTATTTTTTGGACCATTGGTAATCAGTTATATTAGGTTAATTTTGAGTAAGTGGTGGATGTATTTTCATTGTGACCCGAAGGAGAAATATGTTCCTTAAGATGACTTCCTAAAGGAGTTATGAGTGAAGTTCCTATCATTAAATATGATTGTCAGTAAGGTCTATAATGTTTTATATTTTCTTTAGGGGATTATGCCTATGTGAGAGCATGTGATTATGTTCAATGATCATTTTCATTCCTCCCCATATCTTTTCCTTAATGAGGAGTCTCATCCACATTGTATTGAGGAAGTACTCCTCCCATATTTATTGGTTATAGTTAATAGTTATAGCGTTATGAGGTATTTAGAGCTGTAGAAGAAAGAGAAGTTCAGCAGATGTATACACTCATTAGAATGGGTACCATGAGAAGGAATCCAACATTGATCTTTCAAGATAATAGTTTTTAGTTCTAGGTCTCATATACAATTTCATTTGAGGTTTTGGAAAGGGGTGAGTTTTTTCTAGACTTTTTCTCCATTTTTTATTTAAATAGTGGTTTTTAGTTTCCTACTGAAGGATTTTTTCTTGTATTCTATTTTAATTAGGTGTATGGTCACAATCAGGCTCAAATACTGAATGCTATGTGATTATGGTTTGGTTTGGGTGACCAGACCTAACTATAGAAGAAATAGAGGGTACCATAATTTATTCATAATATAAGGGGAGATAGTCTAGGTAGGGATCAACCACACTATATCTCTCGTCCTCAGGGACCTAGACCTAAGGATGTCCATGGATGTGGATTTTAGTATTGAGGTAGAGGATTCAAACAAGTAAAGTTTAATTATATGTAGATTTTGGCACCAGAGGGTCCAAAGATCATTAGAGGTATGATTAGGTTATTATATACCCTTTTATACCTTATTTTATTTAGGAACATTGAACTTCTTCATTTCACCCACCTTAGTCCATGCATTGGGTCTCTATATGGAGAGGCTCTCCGTTCCCCTGTTCTCGACTACAATAGTTATAGTCTAGACCATCTTGTTTGATGTGTGATGAAGGTTTAAAATAATTATGAGATATAATCAATCAAGTGTGGATCTATTTTTTTCAATATATACATTCATACGATTCCATCCATTGAATTTATTGTTTTTATTATGTACATTGTGTTATTAATTTTTTTATATGATGATATTGTTCTAAGTTATTGACATTAAGTGTGATTTCCCTTTTATAGAATGGGAATGTAAAATAGGAGTAGATGTGTGGAGTCCTTTATTTCCATGGTAGAATATGTTTTATTGATGTCATTGGATGATGGGATAGTGGAAACTCTAGGAATTTTTTGGAATTTCTTAATATCCTTCATGATGTGGATATGATAGTCCCCCCTAGACATGGTGTTGAGTTCATGATAGATTTATAATCAAACACTACTCTAATATCAATGTTTACTTATGGGTTTTAACCCTATAAGTTATAGTTTTGTAGGATTTTGATTTATTACCAAATTTTTAAGGGTTTTGTCGAGCATAATTTTTCACTATATCATGATATAATGTTATTCATCAAGAGAAAAGATGGCAGTCTGAGGCTATGTATAGAGGACATGTGGATAAAGTAGTTGATAATCAATAATATTTATCCTCTTCCAATGATTGATGATCTATTTTACTGGTTTAGAGGAGGTAGTTTGTTCTCTATGGTTGATTTGTGGTATGGATATCATTAGATGCGTTTGAAGGAGGAAGACATCTGAAAGACTACATTCTGGTGTAGGTAAAAGCACTTCATGTTCATGGACATTCTAAACAGTTTCATGAACACAATAGTTGTATTCATGGGACTCATAATCATCATGTTTTGTGATTTCTAGGGTAAATTTTTCATGTTAGTTGATGAAATAATGATTTAATCATGTTCTGAGAAGAGAATGTAGATCCTCTCAAAGATGTCTTGTAGGCCCTTTGATTCCACCATCTATACCAGAAGATGTCCACGTACATGTTTTTGGATTTGGGTGGTTAGTTTTTTAAAGCATTTCATGTCTCATTAGGTTGTTTTGAAGGACCTATTGATGATTGTGTTAGTTGTTTCTTGAGAAACACCTAATAATATAGTAGAGGTTCATAGTTTACTTAGTCTCATTGGTTCTTACAGAACATTCATATCTAATTTCTCATGGATTTTATCCCCATTTTTAGTTCATACCTAAAAAATAATATGAATTTATCCTGGATTATCACTATTAGGTATCATTTAAATACTTCAAGGGTATATTGAATAGTTTTATAGTTATTTAGTTTCTAGAAGAAGGGTTGATGTTTAAAGTTTCCTTTGATAATTATCCACTAGGTTTGGAAATATTCATGATGTCGTAGAATTTACTAATCTATTATGGGGCAAAGAAGTTATTCCCCCGTATGTTTAACAATTCCACCCATAATATTGACTCATTAATTGTAATTGTTTTCACTAATGTTGTAGGGACATTAACTAATCATAGATCAATTTATGGTCATTTATGATAAAAAATATAGAGGTATATTTTCTCTCAGTGAAACCTGAATCTTTGACAATGAAATTAGATAGAGTTTATCTAATAAAGAAACATTGAAATAATCTATAAATTGAAGAAGGGTAATGTCCTTACTGATGCAATTAGTAGGAATATTCAAAGGTATGTTTCTCAAAAATCATGGGATTCTTATAGGGTGATGGAGGAGTTGGTAGCCCTTCATATATAAATATGATTGGTTTGTGTCAAAGTTTTATTGTTTCATATGATGTTATAATATTCTATAATATAGTATTTAGAGGATTATTAGTGGTGATACTCAAAATAAAATTAAATTCAGTCCTATGTAGACCATTATGATTCACTAGAGGGATGGTTAGAGCATGGTCAAAATAGAATATTAATTTATGGGTGTTTATTTCTCTAAATTGTGATGCATGAGGGAGTCCATTGAGATATTAACAACCCACCATTAGTGGTTCAACCATGAATGTCTATACTGCAATATGATTTTAGGTTATAGTTTTGTTTCTCCCAATGAAATGGTTAGTGGAAGAGTTTTTGGCTTAGTGGATAGATTTATAGTAGGTAAAGGAAGAACATAATGTTCCTAGATTTTTTTTTTCATTACATAGACATCACCAAGTCGAAGTGGGAGGAAATTATGATGTATTTATCATCATAATACAATGGGGTCAGGGAGTATATGATGCTATATAGATAATCATGTATCAATTGATGATGTCATCCCACTTCTAACCAATTAAATATTCGATCATTATAGATGTTTTGGAAAATAATTTTAGGGATGAGGATGTGTGGTTTCATGGAGTTATAAGGACCATAATCTCATATTATAATTATATATTTACCTCACATATATTGAAAATATTTTACTTACATTTGGTAGTCAGTTATTTCTTAGATCTAATTTCCACCCATAGATAGATAGAGGGTCAAAGCAGGCTATTCAAACAATAAGTGATATGTTGTGAGTGTTCATCAAATATTTTAGAAGATATTTAAAAATTATTGTTCCATTAGTTGAGTTTTATTATAAAAATATCAATCACTCATCCAACATCATGGCTTGGACTAATTTGGTTCATGGTATGTTTTGGTGATCCCTGTTATGCCTAACAGAGAATAGAGAGTAATAAACTATCCTTCCTATTGTGGTGTCGAGCACTAGAAAATTACATGTAGTTTATGAAGCGAAAAAGAGGAATAGAACCTTAATACGTATTATACCAGTCAAAATAGGGGACCCTTGTAGTTCTCGGATGAGTACCATGTGTACTTCAATGTTTCCCATCAATGGGGGAAGCAATGATTCCACCGTGGGATTATGTTACCTCTCGAGTTTATCAGAACCTCTAATGACACAATGCATATTGGCATGGTTTCATAATAGTTGGAACACACACCATGGTTGGATAGGATCGATGATGAATTCCATGTGTCCCATATTTTCTGATATAGTCATGATGACTCGCATGTCATATACTAGGAGAGAGATGGATTGAATGGATGATACGCCATTTATTGACTCAACAGTATAGATTCAGGATCATTGATAGAAGGTACTAAATGGATGAATAATTACACTAGTTCATTTTTTGTGGACTCATGGTGGCTTCGAGGATTGTACTTGGGAGTGTGATATGAAAATGTGTTCCCAATACCATGAGTTCTTTTGTTTTTTAACTTGTTTTGTTTTGATTTAATTACATGATTTTTGAGTCATGTATATTTAAGATATGTGAATTTTCCCTTAATAATGTTTTTTATGGATTAACAAATATAAATAATGTAAAACCCTTAAATATAAAGATGTATTAAATTGAAGACATGTTTCAAAACCATTTGGATGAGTCAAGGAATCCCAAAGTGGATAACATCTTGATATAGAGGGTGGGTTTTCTAGATTTTTGTTCTTGGTGTGGTGTTTTGTGATGGTTGTGGTTTCATTGGTTTAAGATGTGAATGGTTCGATATTTTTGTGAAGATGTGTTTATGGAAATGATGTTTCTTGACCTTATAGTCATATTATGGGAATATTTTATTTTTAATGAGATCTCTGAATGGTATCTTTGGGGTTGGTTCTTTGGACCTCATTCCATTTGTATGTTCAATTTTTTTTGAATATTAAGGACTACAGTTTTTTGATAGTTATACAAAGTAATGGATCTTACTTTCAAAGTATTACTTTTATGGTTTCTTGAGGCTTAGTTGGGTCTAGGAAGATTTTGACTATTTTCGAAGGCTTTAAGAGAGACTTGGTCCATTTTGGGGGTCACCACACCATGGTCACAGGTGTGGTAAAGGGTGAGTTGGAAATGAGTTCTCATTATATAAAATGGACATATCTTATATTATATTTGATGGGTGTGGTTTCATAGTGAACCTCTAATTCAAAAAAGGATGATGAGATCACTATGTCACAACCCTAGGCATTGTGTGGGTGAAATAGTTAGGTATTCCACACCATGTTAGGGTGAGTATTCATGGTTGAAATTGTGGGAATAATCATAGCATGGGTTAAATAATGGTCTAGTCCATTAAGATGGTAAAATATATCTTTTAAAATGGATGAAATTAGGGTAAAACCCATGGAAGATTTAGAACATCATTTGACTAGGCCCACCAAGGGAATTTTGGTTGTTCAACATGCTATGGTACAGTCCAACATGCATCAATCTTAAATATGGGGCTCAACCCCCTTTTGTTGTATTCAATTATTTTGTATTATATCTCATGTTTAATTCTAGAACTTAAAATCCCTCTACAACAATTACTTTTAAATGTTTAAACCCTTAGATAATAGAATCAAGTCTTGTGGATTGAGGTATGATCTCTCATCTTCCTTCCTCGCTTTCTTCTAGGTTTCTACTTTTCTATATGGTTCGAAGTATCTGAAAGCTCAGTTTATTTTGTAGTTAGAGAATAGTATCATGATGGATATTTTTTGTTATGTTTTTTGGCTTTATCCTTAGATAATTGTTGGGATTGACCTATTATTTTTTACCATTGTGAGTAGTGGGTCACTTTGAAGATCTAATTGGAAAAGTGAATCCTTCATATCTCTTTCAATAGTTGAACATAAAGGAATATCATGAATTTATATTATTTTTTGAATATTGTATGTACAATCATTATAAATAAACCCAACTTAATTATAATTGAATGGAAGGGGTAAATAGAATGGGTACTACTTATTCTAGATTTTTTTTCTTATATGGTTCTTCATTTTGGATTCTTTTACAATCTCAATTAAGGTGAGATAGATATATTGTTGTGGTTGTTAAATTGGTAAACCACATTATTTTAACTCTCCACACATGGAACAGGCTATGAACGTATATTCCAATAATAAATTGGTTGCCCATGGATTTTTGGATTATTGTGAGAATTCTTTTGAAAATAATGATTTAATTTTGATGGAAGTCCTTTTTTTAATGTTGGAAGAGATGTGTGGATGCATTCATTTTTGGGTTTTATAGTGTGTGTTGGTTTTTTGTGTGGTGTATATGAAGTAGGGTTTATTATAATGACAAAAATATGTTGATATGTGTTATGTTTCAAATCTAACTAGTATCTATATAATGACTTGAAATATTAACATGGTAATAAAAATTAGTGGAAATTAAATTTTCTGTCAAATAAATTAATCTATAATATTATTATTGTGATGGAATGGGTTGGATTATAGAATGGATCATTGTGAAGGATGTAATATTGTTTCCCAGGTTCCTATGGTCAAGATGTGAATAAGTTTCATAGCTATCTTCGGTAATGTTTATTATAGGTGGTATGAATTCTAGGACATATAATGTTCAATAATGAGAGTGATAAATTAATCACCTGATTTTTTATAAATTAAATTCCTTCACTTTAAATGAATTTGTCTATCATTAAGTAAAAAAGATATAGAAAACACATGCACGACACTGGTTATTTTTTTAATATTTTATCCTGTTGATTTTAAAAGTCCATTAATAATCATAAAAATTGATGATGCAGTTCATATATATTTATCATATGATATATATATATATATTTTTTTATGAAAAATTCCATTGATATAGATGAAAGATGCGATGGCCTCGACTTTTAGGTTTATAAATTATGAATCCCATTGGTCGGATCTTCTAAGGTAGAAAATGTCTATATGTTTTTCCATTTAAAAAACACAATCTATGATTCAATAACATAATAATGAGGAGAGAATATTTACAATAGATGTTTAGGCTCATCAGGATCACATCTGAAACCATGTTGGATGAACCACCCTAGGAAAATCTCACAATTGAACACCTTACCCTTAGTGTGTTCTCTACTGTAATAAATGGATATGCATCTTAACCCTAACAACCGGGATATGTATATATTATTTTATATTTAATATTGATTATATATATTCTTTATTTAATTTACATTCCAAATCATTAAATAGTGATATGGATAAAAATAAGATTTCAATACAAAAAAACTAGAATTAAAATTTTAGGTAATAAGAATATTAAATTAAGAATTTACTTTCTAATAATTCATGAATTTTCATAAAACAATATATTTTAATAAAACATTATTATTAAATAATATTCAGAAATAATAGTTGGTAATATAATTTTACAATGTAAAAAATAATTTTTATAATGTTAGAAAACATTTATTGTAAAAAATATCAGTACTATTTAATAAAAAGGGATTTTGATTTAAAAAAATAATATAATATTTTGATATTAATTTGAAAAAAATTGGATTAAAAATATAAAAATTATATGATGGATATTTTTTTATAATTTTTTGATATAGTCGACCTTTAGGGTAAAAATTTAATGAGGTATAAATATTTGGAATATATTTAACATCGTAATGACACGAAAGGTATGTAATATATGCCATAAAAGTTATCTACAAACAAATATATATTTACCTTATAAATTAATGTATTTTTAAGTAAGTTAATTTATTTTACATGGCTATTATGAATCATCCAAAACCTGTATTATAAATTAAATTGCAAAGATCAATTAATTATAGAATATGACTCACTTCTACATCAAAAAGGGTGATATTTTAATGAGTTAGGTCATGGACATATAAAATAATGAATTACAATCCTTTTTTGAAAGAATGGGCATAAACTATTTTCTGGTTTATGGTTTTGATTACATTATTTTATAGAGACCAAAACCTGCGTTTGGACATAATTAAAGAACCCTGATATGTTTTCTTATATAATCACACCCAAGAACCCATTTATCTTCAATAAAAAACCTTGGAAAACAACATTTATTTTTCATTTCTACTCTAGAGCCTTCCAAAAGTTATTCCAAACTCTCAAGAAGCACCTACCATGCTTTTAGAAACACCCTCTCAAGGAAAGAGATTTTTCTCTTTTCTTTTCCATTCAAATACTTCTTTGTAATTAGATTTTATAATCACAAATGGTTATGTTATGATGAATTTGTAATTATCTCATTACTATAAAATTAATTTTACAATAACTAGAGATCATTTATCACCTCATTTTATGACCTTTACCCATGTAGTTACCTTGCAAAAAGTAATGGATCGACTCCTATTCATATTTTTTCAAGCATCTCTTTTATTATATCCATTTTTATTTCTAATTACTAATGTTAGGATATATTTTTCAAAATCCCTAATATATTTATTTTTATGTAAAAATTATGAAATACCCATTTCACTCTCATTACATCATTTTATCAATCATTATATACAACTATATGCTGCTGAAATCTCACAAAAATGTTCATGCCAAACAATTTTGAGGTGAATTCCTATAACAGTTTCCATTCAATGGTATTTACCTATATGTACTTATACATGTTTTATTGTGTAATTCCATGTATGTAAAAAAACTACCTCAGTAATGGGGTTAATATATAGGAAATACATTCTTATGTTATATTATGTATGTAGAATAATTATTCATGTACATGATATGATTGTGATGGGTTCTCCAAGATATTTCTCTAATCCATTGGGTAATGTTTTTGTCTCATGATATTCCATGTGAGGTTAACATGATTTTATATAAGGAACAATATTTTATGATGTCTCAATGCATATCCATTATCTACCCTTATGATTCCATGTTTTGGGTAGTATTCACATTTTCATGTCTCCTTTATGTAATCATATTATATCGTGCCTCATTGTTTATGGTTATGATTATCAAATATTTTTTGTCAATTTTTATGAATATTGGATCAAATGTATTTATTAGCCTATTCCATGATATGTTTCTTCCCTTATAGTGACTTATAGCTCACAACATTTTAATGTTTGTCCCAAGGTTATCCCATGTTGTTTAAAAAGATATGGAATTAGATATTCATGTTAAGAATGTTTAAAATAATGATTTTGTATCCATGTATCAAGTCAATGGGATATGTACCTAACTCAAAAATTCAGTCATATTCATGATCATATAAGATTTAATATGGGTTTTAATGTAATAAATAATTAAATAAAGTTTATTGAACATATGGGTTGTCATATTTGATTTCCAAGAATATTGTACTTATTTTTTGTATTAAAACTAGAAAACTCTATTTAATTATTTAAGGATAAGGAATAACATTGGAAAACGTCCATATATTTTCATAAAGTATAGAGTAAGTTTTTTTATGAAATTAAATTCCAATCTAGATACTAGAATTTGATGTGGCTCTAGCCTATATATACTAAGGTGTTACAACCCAGAAGACACCACTTTGAGCTAGACGCGATCGAGAACTAGGGAATTACAATGGTCTATGTTGCACACATATTTTTACAATCTCTAGGCTATATTCTTTGGTTAATTAACAAGATAATTATAAACCATCATTAAGGGAACAAAAATTGACTATATGATTTTACGTTAGGAAATAGATCATGGATAACTAAGATTAAAGCTTTAAACCTCCTAAGTTATTAAATATATGTCATTAATGATGTATTAACTTAATATTACCATATTAAGATTTATGGTTTTTATAGTACAAAAGTAATAATCCATAATTTTCCCTTTTTTAGTCAATGGTAAAAAATAGGAGGAACTGAGTCAACAACCAATGTGAGGGGTAATGTGATTACTACCAGAAATAAATGATAAAATCAATATGAGAATGTATCACAAAAAACATGACTATAATTTCCTAATTGAATCATGTTTTGAACTGAAACATGAATTATGAGGAATCCTAGAATCCCCTTAAGAATGAGCAAGATGAAATTCAAACCTAAATGAAACAAAAGACTCTAAAATTTAGTAGAACTTTTAATCTCTTAACTATGAAAAAATTGACCAAATCAATTGAAAAGACATTTTATATCCTTTATTATTCAAATAATGTGACGGTCATACTAGTTATTTAACATATGGAAGGATAATCTAATCAATGGGGGTGTTGGTTATGTATATCATGCCTCAGGGGGATACCGAAGCAATGGAGTGGATGGAATTGTAGAAAAAAAATGATAAATATTTTCCTGACACACTATGACTGAAAATTGTAAGGGAATTCCTTAGCCTCAAGAAAAAGGATTAAAAATCAATCAGATCATATAAGGAAAAAATCACAATACATTTCTGATACTCCCCCATATTCCTTATTACCCAAAAATATAAAGATAATCCGTTTATTGTGGATGTAATCAAATTCTATAAAATATCATTTGAAATTCACAACATTGATAGTTATGAGGAAATTTTATAATGTGTCCTCACTGTCAAATTTGAGATTATAAAATCTATGGGGTCTTAGGTGGATAAAAAACATAAGTTGTAGTTTAATGATGGAAATGAAATGAAGAAATATAATAGTAGAAATAATTTCAAATATACCACCTGTAAAAATTCTGGGAAGAAGTACTCCATAAAATTCTTAAAGGGGATGAGGAAATGATTTTGGTGGGGGGAGAAAGGGAACCCATCTAGAAAATACCGATGGTAGAGACCCACCAATGTGATGGAAGAGTGGAATGCTTTGTTCTACTCTCATCCTATTATAAAATTTTCCAACTATAATGAATAATGGCACTATAAAAACCAATGACGTATGCTAAGAGTTTTCAGAGAAAGTCAATTACAACAACCTACAAGGAAGTAAGGGAGAGAATATTTCATCACATCCATGGAGGTGGATCCTAACAATGAAGTGGGGATAAGTACTCTAGGTATTCATTCAGTAATAGAGAGTGTAGTTTTTTATTCTATTTCTTGTATTATTTATTATATCATGTGTTTAGTAGAATAATTTGATAAATCTAGTTTTTACATTATTTTTCATGTATAATTAAATGATTTAAACCCCAGCAATTTAACATTGTAAGGTGAATGGAATTATTTTTGGATTTTTGGGATGTTTTGAGAATGAAATTGGAAATTACACAATTATGTAATTTTAAATGCTTTTAAAAACTTCTGTATTTAAGGAATAACTTTTTAAATATTGATAAAAATAGCATGTTTATTTTTGAAGGACATAATATATTTATGAGATATATTTTTTACAAATGGAATATGTCTTGATTCGACCATTCAGAGGCCTAATAGATCATTCTTTTTAGAATGTTTTTCTTTCCAGCGGAATATACCACACCTCATTAAAATTCTAATAAAAATAGATAAAAGTGTCCAAATTCATTGATTGTAATTGTATATAAAATTGGAATCACAGTTTCAGGATCATCATTCATTTTGAGTATCACTATTATCATTAATACATTATTTGAGTATGTCAAACAACTTAACGATTAAGGGTCTCCTCAAGAAAAAATATTTTTTTAGCAATACATCCATATATGTTTTACCACATGTCAAATTATTCACCAAATTAAGGGTTATAAATTTTAGTTAATTTAGAAAAAAACACTATATAAGATTTAAGAGGCATATTTTTTGGGGGGAAGAGGCCCAAAAAAGAGACAACATTCAGGGAAATAGAATTTGGAAGAAGATTTCTTCCCCCTATTCCCTTTATATTCTAATTTCATCATCATTTAATGGGGGGTTAGAAGGAGGGATTGGGAGTTTATATAGGATTTATATTGGATAAGATTAGTTACATTTGTTATAATGAATTAAAAAAAGGTTGAACCTCTATGTGGTGGTGTGTAGAGTAGATCTTGGGATTCTTCCCTTTTGAGTTTGGTATTTCATTGTAATCTTATTATATTTTTCTGGAAACTATTTTCATGATTGATGTTGATATGTTTCAATCATGAATATATTTTTCCCTATTTTGGTATGGAATTTTTTTCATCTTGTTAAATTAAAATGATTATTCTCGTTGTTTAAAATTCATTGGTCAATGTCTCGCCATTGAGAACAATGAGATTATTCTGTTTTGTTTGCTCAGAGTTTTTTGGTAATTAGATCATTTTGATAAGTAGATCAATATACATATTTGGGGTCTTGATATGATTTATAGAAACTTTAGGTGTTCAGGTTTAGGTATTTTAGTGAAAATTCAGAAATATATTTTTATAATTCAACTAAATAACGATAAAGGGAGTGTTTAAGGATTGATCTTTCTCCACCACTAACTTATATAGTTCTTTTTCATCAGTCTCGTTTTATTCTAATTTTTAATCGAAAACATATATTTATAGATGTAATATATTTTCCTTTAACATAAATTATTTTAACTCATTATATATACCCAAATTTATTTTTAACATTAACAAAAACAAATTAACAAATTAACAGTTTGACCACATTTCTTGGAACCTCCTCGTGATACAACCTTGTATTCTAGACTATGCCACATTTTATGGGGAAAATATTCACTCGGTTAATGAAAATAAAAATACCAAAATATATATTCAAACACTTCCAAAAATCATGCATGTAGAGAAATTAAGGAAAATAGAAAATAGCGGAATTATCACATCCTATGTATCTAACTACTCCCCTTTCATCATATGTGGGATGAACATCCCTGTAAACCTTCTCATGCCCCTTTTATTGAAATTTGATGTTTTAATGGGATTGGATTTGATATCATTATATGGATCCAAAATAAATTTCCAAGAGAATAAAATCACCATATGTATCGTAAATCGCCCCCCAATTATATACAAGTTCAAGGAGTTGGATGAATATTCTTGAGTATCATCTTCGTAGGCATGGATATTATTTCCCTATGTGCCAAAATATTCATCCTATATTATTGAGACTAGATAAAAGATAATACTTTATGAAATTTCCATTTTGATGTAATACACTAATGTATTTCCTGAAAAAAATTTCCATTCCTCCTAGTAGAGATGTTAAATTTTCAATCGATCTTATACCTAGAGTTTTGAAAATATCAAAGACTATATATATATTTTTTGTTGTGGAACATAAAAAACTGAAAAAAATAAGTACAAGAAAATATGAATTAAATTTATATATTCTTAAGTGCATCATCATGGGGTGAAACATTACTCTTCTTTAAGAAGAATGATCTATCAACGTGAATTTTCATTGATTAAAATTAGATCAACAAGATCTTGAAAAAGAACAAGTATCACCTTCCACAGATTGATAATTTCTTCTATCACCTATATAGTGGCCAATATTTCACTATAATAGATTATTGGTTGTGATATCGTCAAGTAAATATAAAGGAGGATATCTATAAGAATGAATTTTGTACATGGTATGGGAACTAAAAGATTGATGTGATTACCTTTGGGCCCCAGAATGCTCCTATAATACTCATGGACAAAATGGATTGATTTTTTATTTATTAAATCATCCAATTTATGAATTTCATTATATATGGTATTATAATCAATTCAAGAAGAATAAAAACATGATGAGTATTTGAATACTGAATTTAGGACCTTTCACAAAGAAAATATGTATGTAAAGTACTGTAAATGTGATTTCTGGTTGGAGTAAGTAAAATTCCTAAGCAATGTCATCATTGGTAAAGGGATATATGTGAATACTTTAAAAATGGATATAATTGAAGGTTATCCTTTAAAAATCCATAAGATGATAGTATATAGGTTATTCAGAATAGATAGGTACTATCATTGATTTGTGAGAATATTATAACGATTTTCAATCCCCCTAACCAAAGTAACTCAAAAAGAAGTCAATTTTTTCTGGAATGTTAAATTTTAGTAATGCAGTAATTAAGTAAAAATGATGCTAATAATTGCACATGTGCTCATATTTCCCAATAGTGGTGAAGTATTTATGATCATTGGCAAAGAAAATAAAAATTTCTTAGGTTTTCCACTCATGAAAAATGATAATGTGATAGAATCTTCTTCCTTCGAACTAATGATCCATGTGATGTATAACCCAAGTAATTATATAGAATATGTTTTAGTGATATTTTCATAAAAAATATTGTTAAAACATATTTATGGGGAGAAGTGTGATATTTATGAAAATAATAAAAGACTCATTTATTTATTCACAAAAAAGGATCTTAATATGAGATAAATATGGTCGTTGGATATGATCATGGATTAAAATTTTTCAGTTCATTACCATCTTGGGAAAGATAACATAGTGTTTGATTATGTAATTATAATGTATCGAAAAGCTCTACCCATTATAGAGATTATAAGGGATCCAATATTCTTGGACATAAAACAGATTGATATAGATTTAAAAAAAAGATATATATCCTGCATTTATCAAACAAATTATCAAACATAAATTCCATAGAGGATCAAGGAGTCTATAAAGATGATATGTTTCTACAAAACAACATATTAAATATTCCATAGTAACTTTGATTAAGAAGGACTTATAAGGTTTTGAACTTGAATATGCTTTCAATTAAATAATGTACTAAAGAGGGAACTAATGGATGATGTTCATATCTCATCCTTCTATATGCAACCAAGAATCAGTAAGATGTATATATATTTGAAGAAAAATTTCTAGTGGGATAACAGGATGAGAATGATTTCAATGTTTATATATGAATTCTTGGTATACTAGTAAGTCATGGATGAATATAGAAAGTCTGAAATTATTATCCAAATATTGACCATACTAGTATGTAATTGGGAAAATGTATCCACAAATTTCATAATAGGACACCCGAAGACACCAAAAGGAAACAATTCCATCTGGGAGGTAGTTGATTACCTTAAAAAATAATTGAAATTAATTTCCATGTACGAAGATTTATCATTTTACCAACTCATTATGATATAAATAAGGTATATTCAAAGACTGTATGGGGTTACAGTCTCTACTGTATCCAATTGAGATCCTAGGATTTTCATAAGGTTTTGGGGAATCCGTAAACAACAGTTAAATATAAAACAATCTCCATAACTATTTATCCCTTTCATGTAGATGTTAAGACTGAAAGGACAAATCAAATAGTTGATGATTTTATAAGATCATGTTTAATGGTTTTTAAGGATGTTGAGATCACCACCTTACCATAATGGAGTTCTCATACAATAAATTTTCACATTCATGCATTAAAATAGAACCTTATAAATATCTTTATGGGAAGAGGTGTCAGACTCCAACATGTTGGGATGATGTTGGATAGTGGGAGATGATTTCAATTTATCATATATAAGAGATCATAGGGAATGTTGACACAATTCTACATCAAACTAAATCCACACAATGTAGATATAAAGGATATAAAAACAATCATGGACAATACATGGAGTTTGAGGTTGGTGATAATGTGTTTCTTCAAATATTTCCACATAAGAATGACATGAGTTTTGGGAATAATGGAAATCTTAGATAAATATACATTGGCCCTTTTAGATCATTGATCCCACCAGAGTGGTGGCTTATCAACTATAAGTCCCATATAACCTATCCCAAAAATAGGATGTGCTCCATGTATCCACCGTGAGAAAGTGCATACCATAACCATCCTATTTATAGAATATAGGGTTAGTACCATTAGAGAGAAATCATTCATAAGTGGAAAAACTGGTGAATATTTTTGATCATTGAGACAAAGTTATATGAAGCATGGAAACTCACCTATCAAAGTGTTTTGGCAGAACCATTGGGTTGTGGATGAAAATGGGAACCTCGAGAAGATTTGAAATATAATTACCCACATCTTTTTAGTATAAAAAATAAAAATTACTAAGGAAAATATCTAAATGGGGGAAACAATGTAACAATATGAGGCTTTATAAATGATATTCCTTATCATCGAATGAATAAATTCATAATTAAGTAATTAAGTTATATAAAACACATTTCATACTTTGGTTATTTTGGAATATTTAATCCAATTAAATTTAAAAGGCCATGACGCATCTAATAATTAATAATATAGTTTTTCTAGAGTGATCATATAATTATTATATATATAGAGGTCCATGAAAAGGAACATTAATAGATATGAAAGAATTGATGGCCTCGAGCAATAGGATCATACCTTGTGATTTCTATTTTTTAGAGATTCTGAGGGATATATCATATTTTTGATCTTCCATTGACCAAACCCAATATTAGATTCAACAACTTAAGAATGATTGAACAATTTATAGGAGATTCTCATGATCATCAAGATTATGTTCCATAACGTTCTCTAAAACCCCACATGAAAATCTCATTGTCTCAAACCTTACCCTTAGGGAGTTGGTCGGTGAAAAAAAGGTCTCTATGTCTTCACCCTAAAACCATGAATATTTAAATTTTATTTTACATGAAATAATTATTATATTTATTACTTATTGATCTATCATTATAAATGATTTAATAACGAGGTGGATAAATATTATTTTTCAATACAATAAAACTAAAACTATATTTTTGAGTAACAAAAATTTTCAATTAAGAAATTATTTTTGAAGATTTCATGAATTCTAAATAAAAATGATATTTTAGAGAAATATTGTTGTTAAATAATATTTATTATTTATAGTTTATAATGAAATTTTATAATGTAAAAATAATTTTTTATAAGGACGTAAAACTATTATTGTCAAAAAAACAATTTTTTTTGAATAAATAGGGATTTTTATTTATAAATATAAATTCTCATATTTATAAATTTATTTAGATACGAGAAGTATTTTTTAAGAATCATGACAACAAAATCATCTAATAGGGATTTTTTTATAATTTTCATAGACATTCTAACATTCAGGTAAAAATTAAATGTTGTATAAATATATAGCTTGTATTATGACATCATAATGACCCAAAAGTTATGTAAAATAATACATTAAATGAATCCAAAAAATATATATGATTACCCTTTAAAATAATTAGTTTTCAGGTTATTTTATTAATTTTATAATTCCATTATTAATCCTCCAAACCCTATATTACATATTAACATTTGAAAAAAATTATTTATGAAAAGGTGTCACTTCCGAGTAAAAAAGGGTAATTTTTTAATGAGTTTAGTTGTTGGCCTTATGTAATAATTAAAACCATTCCATCATGGAATAATCCTTGTTAAAAAAGGATGGTAAGGATTGTGATTTTGATTACATTATTATATAGAATACAAAACCTAACTTTGGAAGTTAATGAATAACTCTCCTTTTTTCTCAAATATAAACCACCCAATATCCCATTTAACTTCACTCAAAAACCTTTGATTGTGACCTTACTCTTTCAATTTATCTTTAATGACCTCCCAAGTTTCCCAAAAGCTCTTAGAAAGCTCCTCCCAAACTTTTGGAGACACCCTCCCGAGGCAAGCGATCCTCATGTAATCATTTTCACCTAAGCACCTTCTTTGTAATTATTAAATTGAATGTTAATTAGTTATTTTTTAATATAATTATAATCATACATTTACTATGGACATTAGGTTCTATAAATTATATATCATTTTTTATATTCCATTATAAAATTTAAATATTTCTTTACCATGAAAAAAAGTAAAGGATCCTCTCATTCTCCACTTTATTCAATCCCCTTCTTTATTTTATACCTTTTCATATCCAAATAATAATTTTAGGATATGTTTTTCAACATCCACCATACTATTATTTTGATTTAAAAATGATGAGAGACCCCATTATCTTCCATTAAACCATTTTATTAATCTTTAACCACTATAATTACTGTGATTTTTTATGCCAAATGATTGTGAAGTGAATTCCCATTCAAATTTCAAATCAATGGTATTCACATAAATATACTTATACATAATTTATTGGGGACATCTATTTATGTATCCATCATTCCTCAATCATGGTGATAATAGAGATTAAATAAATATGTAGTTTATATGATCTATGTGTTACACTTTTTCATGTACATGATATGATTATGATGGGTTCACCCATATTTTATTCAAATTTATGGGGTAATGTTTTAAGCTGATGAGATTTTATGTAAGGTGCACAAGATTTTATCCCAAGTGCATTAATTTTTTATCTCTTTTTGGTTAAACGTTACATTGTCTTATTCTTCCATGTTTTAAGTTGTTGCCACATTTCAATGTTTCCTTTATGCTATCATGTTATATCATTCCCCATTATTTATTATTATGATTCTCCCCTATTATGTTATATTTTATTCCTACTATATCATATGTAATACCTTACCCTATTTCATGTTTTTTTCTTCAAATACTAGTATTTATATATCACCCATATATTATGAATTTCTATAGGTTATCCTTTGTAGTTTTAAAAGGTATTTATTTTTATACGAATATTAAGGAAGTTTTCCATAATGTTGTTATATACATGTACTATGTTGATGTTATATGTACCTAATTCTTAAAGACACTAGTATTAACAATCTTCTTGTTTCACTAAGTGGGATTTTATGTAATAAATCATAAAATAACGTGTATTAAAGATATGGGTTGTCATAATAAATCGGTGAAAAAGTGGTGTAAGGTACCCTTTTTCAATATTCTTCTTATTATGTTAAAATATTGGATTTATTATTTAGTATCATGCCATTATATATGTGGGATTGGTTTTTTGACCAATTTAGGTGAATTTCCTTCTTTTTTTGGTTCACTCGTGCATTAATATGATCATTTCACTTGTGTATGATTGACCTTTGGTATAATACTACTGATTATACCTCTTATGATAACCCTTCGTAAATACATACATCTTTTATATATGAGAACACTTATATAATGAAAACTATAAACATAAATGAAATGAACCATAAATAATGTGTGTAGTTTACTAATGAACATCTATGTTTTAGACTAATTTTCTATGGAATTTATTTTATGTTTTATATACTAAATATATTCAATTCCATCAAATATTTCTTTATTGGGTTTTAAATTAAACCAAGAATATCATTGGGGAGTGTAATTCCATTAGTGTGGTTAATACTGCTTGTTGTTAACTAGGTTAATATGTTGTGAATACACAACTGACCATTTTCAAGGACATTACCCATAGGTGAATCTATTTTGTAGATTCCATTCACTTGTTTATTTCCATATTGATATTTCATTACTTAGAAACCATAAAATCTATACATTCTAAAAATTTAAGAAAATTTCCAATATTTATGCTTATCCATATGATTCTCAATATATTTTTCTAATCCTAATCACAAAAAATAACTTTAGTCATCTTATCAATAAATAAATTTTAAATCCCCAAGGTGATATAGACTACTCAACTTATATTCCCCAAATCAAACAACCCTTTATCCCGATTGATCCTAATTATATCCACATCAAAGGAAAAATTTACTCTATGATTTATAAGTATTGTGGGAGTTTTTTTAACAAAAACTATAATTACATTATTCCAAAACAATCATCACACTAAATCAGTTTGTATACCTAATGGTTACATATACCTCAATCATCTATTAACACCCAATAAACACCTCCCAAATTGTCATTTATTATATTACACTATCATCATATGTAACCTCATAATCTTATGTGTTCCCTTAATCTTATGAAAAACATTAAACCTATAATATAATGATTGCATCCAAAACTCTTAAAATATTCTCATATGATAACTTCATAACATCATATGTTAATTAAACCCAACTTTGATATCTAAATATATTCCACCAACCCATACCCTCTGATATAGTTATAAAAACTTATATATTCTCATAATTTTTTTCAAATCCAACCCAAATTTTACAATCCATAATTATGAAATTAATTACCAACAATGGTTCCCTTACATAAATTTTTTTATGTATATGAGTTAAAACATTACTTGGATTTCAAAATTCCAAACATATATTTATATGTTAATCATTATATTTTAATATTTGTTATATAACTGATATTATATATATTTGTTAAAGAAAAAGGTTTCGTTAACATATGTGTCATTATTATATCATGAATATTCCATAAAAAATAGTATCTCTAAAGTCATTATTTTTCACTATTCACCCCAAAAATCATCTATTTTACAAAATTCCAAAAAAATTAATCTTAAAATTATTTTTACATGTAAAATTCATAAATTAATTTATTTTCATAAAATTAAAATTCTAAAAATTTGCATATTATATTTTATGTGGAATAATAAAAAATAAAAATACACTATTTTTATAGAAAAATGGATATTTCTCATATCAGTTATTCTTATTCTTACCACATATCAATAAAAAATTAAATTTGTGTTATTATATTATTCATATAAAATATATAATTTATCACCATTTAAAAAAAATAATTTAGTTCCTTAAAATAAAAATGTATTACACATAAGAAGGAATTGATTTGTTTAATACATTTTTGAAGAATAAACTATTCTTATTAGTTATTTAGATACACTCCTTTAACATTACCTAATAATTGGTCTTGAAAATAAATATTTAGTTTTATTTTTACCTGTATGTTTAGATTCAACTACATCTACTTATAACCACCATTCCAACAACAACATTTTAATGACCACATTTTGTATTTATAATTTTCTATAAATAAAATGTATTGCAGTTCATTTTTGTTGTTGTTTTGTATAGAGATTTATATTAAACATATTTTTTAATTAATGGGAAATATATACTAAAATATCAAGTAATTACATAACATTCCCTAACCTCTTATTCCATAACATTGTACTGTCACGATTAGTGACATATCTGTTTCTTAAATTCATATAATGTGTTTTCCCATTTAACACATAAATCCTATTAGATAGAGAACCAATAATTATAGTATTATTCACATTATAAATTTTAGCACTTTATGATTCTTATTTGAAGGATAATCCTTTATAATCTATAAATGATAAGTAGATATGATCTCTATATAGATTGAGGAAAAACCCAATATCATGTAATGTGATAGTGGAATGGTTATCAAACTCTAAAAAAACAGAGGCTCTTATCAGGAAATCATATCTTTTATTGTTGTGAAAATAATGTATTATAGAATATAATTTACTTATAATATATGATAATTTTTTGGTATATTTTTTTACACACAACACCAAGATTAATTGAATAGAGATATACTATAAAAATATTACTATTTAAATATAATTATTATAACAAAGATTCATGTTTGGAGTGTTTAAATATGACTAAACACATTATGAAATATATGTTGAAAATTTATCTTATATGAATTTAAATATTAATTTTTCAAAAATAATTACTCTATATAGAATTATTAAATCATATATGGTTTAGAATAGTTAATGTTTTTAGGGGTTTTTCTATAATAGTGAGTATTCTTTATATTACATTTATTATTTAAATGGTAAATTAATGAATTTTATAGATTCAATTTTATTAATTTAGCTTCATTTTTTAATTTATCGTATCAAAATTTTCTTATGAATAATTGATAATATTATTCCAAAATGATTGATTTTTGCGAGAATAGTGAAAATACTAATTTTATAAATATTTTCAAATTTCTAACATTATTATGATATTGGAATAACTTGAATGTTTATGAAAACAATATTTTTCAATAAATAAATATATAATAATTAATATAAATAATATAAAAATGTAATTTTTAATTTATAAATCTATTTTCGACATTTTCTAAATCTAAGACATGTTTTTATTCAAATACAAACTATTTCTAGTTATTCTTTCTAATTAAATATTCCCTATATTATTTTATGGTTTGATATGATTTAAAATTTTAATAAAGATCCTTTTATTATTTTTAATTAAATTAATTTCTTATGAATCACCCATATGAGTTATTTTCCTAGAAATTTATTTTTATGATTAAAAATATCAATTTTATTAAAACAAGTTTTCAATGTGTTTTATGAAATTATAATAATATTAATTTCTACCATGTCATTTAATTGAATAATATAATATAGATTTCATTTTTCATATCATAATTATATAATATAGTTGTTATATCAACATCATTTTTGGTCATAATTAATTCTAACCATGGAAATATTTTCTGATTGTAGTAAGTGTTAAAAGAGTAAATGAGAGATTTAAACTAAGATATTATTCTTAAAATCTCAAAAAAAAAACAAAAATTTTAAATTTATTTAGAGATTTTATAATTAAAATACGAATATTTGGTTTAATATTATTGAAATTTCAATCCATTTTACTTGAGAAAGACATATATTATATAACAATGTTTCCAAAAATAAATAGTTTTCCAAAAACAACCCCTATAAATGGTAACCTCCAATTAGAACATCTATACAACACTTGGGCCCCTTATCTGAACCAAAATCTAGACTAATAACTTAAAAATAATCTTATACGTGACTTTTAGGTTATTTTATTCTCAAAATACCCATCCAAAGCCTATTAATGATCACTTCAATGGATATTTTCCAAGGAAGAGGTATATGTTCTTACTATCCATTTTCATGTTTTTAATTATTATACCTATAAAAATAATATTATTACCATACTAACATTATGAAATCATAATCATAAATATATTTTTTATTCTAATTTACAAAAAAATTATATCTTTTTTCCATCTAATGGAAAATGGAAACATTTCTCATGCGTATGTACAGACTACCATATCCACGATGTGATTTGTAGTATTTTTCATCACCACCTCACATAGTAGGTTATAAAGATGCATTTAATGAATATATATTATTTTTATGACATAATTTTTATTTTTTAACATAAAATACTATCTACCTTCATACCCTACAATACACTGGAAAATTATAATATTTCCCATTTCTACGTGTGGACAATCATTTACATGAAGAAATGTGAATCATTTTTCTTATATTCTCCACAAAAATAGAAATAAGGTTAAATTTAATGAATATATAGTATATTTATGTTATATTTATGAATTTGAAATTATTATTTTCTTTAATTTAATAATATCTGTTGAAAATCAAATACATCACTTGTGTGTATGTAGCGACTACAACCTCTAATAAGTGATGTGATTCATTTTTCATAATCAACTAACCTTGAGGGTTATAAATTTTTTTATAATAAGTGATTATTATATTTTTTAAATGTTTATGATTTAGTTACCATGAACACGGTATAAGGAATAGAACTATTGAAATGAGAAATGAATGGTAAATAGAATAGTTAACACCTGAATATTTGTTTCCAAGAAGAATAATTAAAAAAATGGGTAATTGAAAATTATAATAAAATAATATAAAGTAAGAAAATAATTAATATATTTCTATAATATATATATAAATAAATATAATACTATTATAATTTATTTTCACGTGTGAAATGATTCAAGACTTGAGGTAATGTTTGTCTAATCTAACATTATTTTCCTTGAGAAATATCAAGCATTCGCCACTTATTCTATATTATGTGGTGTATATACATTATTATAAATGTTTTATCATAGTTTCATGTAACCAAATGGATAGAAAAATATTTTTCATGTTTTATACTTCATGGGCCTTCAATTAATGGGATATAAATGTTTTAAGGGTTTCCTCATCTCAATTATCCTTTACTGAGATGGATTTTATATTCAACAACTTCTTTATTTTTTTGTGTTTATAGTTTCGATTTTAACATCCCAATATGAATCATATGGTATGGTATGGAGTTATACATGACATAATGCATGTTTTCCAATGATTGATAAGATTTCAAATAGCATCGAGGAACTAAATGTTTTTAGTGAGGTGAATATAACATAGGTATCTAAAGTCCAAAATCACCCATAAAGAAGTTAAAATAAACATCCCATAATAATTAATCTAGAATGATAATTACAAAGCTATATAAGATAACAAGGAATGTTTCTCAATTTTTTTAGTAAACAAAAAAAGATCCCCTAATGGGGTAGGTCAAATAGAGTAAATAAATAGTGGTATTATAAATAGTGACACTTCAAAAATACTCTTGAGTATGTACCATTACCAAAACAGGACATCATTAGTTTTATCCTCTACTACTTTTCCAAGGACCATTACCATTTCTTGGATCACAGATCATAAAATATACACACTCATTAATATGTTCATATAGGGTGTGAGTATAATCCCAATTGGACACCACCAATGTTTCCATAACATAAGTTTTCTTTCATAAGAGATGTAATCTATAATAATAAGGAAGTTCAAAAATAAGAAACAATCAAATATATGTCGAGAGGTTTTGTGCTGAAAAATAAACTATTAACCCTGACTATACCTATTTAATCTCTATGTCAAAAGAACAATCAGCATGGACGTCATGAATTAAGTTCGACCACAGGGCCACCTCACATATCTCATATCACCAACAAGGATAATGAGTCTTGGGTCAGGACAAAAGGTTGTCATTCCCCATCACTATCCTGGGTCAGAACTCAATGGTATCATAACGCGCCAATCCATTTGGTTAGTCTATAAGGTCATCTTATCCTAGTATATTATTTGGTAATTCCACAATGTCATTGTACTAACCAGTGCATAGAGTATGTCTCTATTGTCATTACTATCCTGGCCTATATCTCAGTCCATCATCGTCAGCCTCACATGTCCCATATTCTCCCCCTCTAAGGGCTAACAAAGACATGATATTCCATGAAAAACATTATACTATAATCAAATCCTTGAATAGTAATATATCCAAGAAAAACCGATAATAAAATATATAGGAAGAGAAAAACAAGAATTAGTATCTATATACACTCATACACACAAATTTGATCAACATAAAACATGGGTGTCATGAGCTAGACACTGACACACATGTGATCAATATTAAACATAGTCTCTAGGGATAAAAATACAAACATGTTATTAAACTTAATCATGGGTATCAAGCACTAATTAACATTCCATAATGTCTTTAAAACAACCATATACCATATATTTATATGGAAATGATAATTCTACCTCAATCATGCTAACATCAACATAAATATTTTCCAATATTAGATACCCAAATCATGATCTCTCACCAACATGATACAATCCACATACCATGAATCCTTATAACCATTCTCATTCTTCAAAAAGGTATCCATGAACATGATCATTTTACGATCATAAGGAAATACTACAAATTTGAGAATGAATCCAAGAGTCGGGGTGTTGGAAGATCTCTTTAGGAATCCCCAATGTTTGAGAAAAAAAATTATGTTAGGTTTGGTCTAAATAGCCTAAAAAATTTATTAAAATTTCGGAAAAAAATCATCATTAAGAAGATTATAGTGCTATGTGGAAATGCATCACAAAATTATATAGGATATGGTGTAATGGAGTAGGAAAACTATAATGGTTCATGGTGAAAAGAACGTCTCGAATCCATAGTGTGGTAAAAAAAGGTCATATAACCCATGGAAATGGATGATGGAACAGTGTCCATCACTACACTGTATCCTTTAATCCATCATAGTAACACTATGCTAAAATCACCACTCATCTAGGTAGTGACCCTGAAACTGGAAGAACTACCCAAACATCACCTTCCGGCCTCCATTCTACAATCAACACTCTAGGGCACAAAAATTCCAAAATATCCAGAACCATTGAATCTTTTCACTATACCATAGTTCTCTAACCAATTCATTGTGATAACCTCTAATGTATAGATCAAACAAGATTCCATTTAATCATTATCAACATTAATAACCAATTAATTTTTTTTCTTTCTCATCTCGAACCAACTGTATTCCATTTCTTTAAAACTGATGGTGTTAAAATTCTCCCCTATAATGACTTATCATTATCAAGAAGTTCATGTTGATTCCTGGTTGAATTATTTGGGACACTAGGAGTGAACATAAAAAAACCTACTACAATGTATCATATTAGATTTATTCATGATTTCATAAGACTCTAAATAGAGGAAAATTTCCCCCCAAAACACTTTATACAACTATTATATGATTCGTACTAGGATCTATATAATTTATCTATCAGGGTACATCTCAAAATCAGTGAAATAAATAACATGTATAACATTTTTGATATACCTATAAAGATTAGACACATGGAACAAGCTATACATACCTAGATATCATAAAAGAAGATCTATATTACAGGTCACAATCCTAATAAACTCGGTAATAAAAAATGGTATAAAAAATCATTTTCCTAATATCCATTTCTTTCAAAAACATTTATTCTTTAATCCAGGAGCCACTCAGAATAAAACTATTCCGCCTATAGTGAACTTAAATTTTTTACCTCCTTCTATCATTATATGTTTGATGTCTACTCTAAGAAGTGTTTAGAGACTTCTATATGAGTTTAGTTCTATCATATGTATCACATATTATGGTCATCCAAACAACTACCACCTCACCCACCTCATACCAACAAAACGACAATCATCGTGGTCAGCAATAATGATCCTCAAAATGTGCCATCAAAATGAAATCCTTGAAAATGTTATTTTAGAAAAAATCCACCTAGTCTAGGTGAAAATAATTAGATTCAAAAATGTATAGGATGAATTCTTGTAGCATTTTCTATAAAATATGGATCGTCCATTCCTACTATTCATTATTCTGTGGATAATATGTTGAACAAAATTTTAGCGAGGTACCGTAGGTCATTGATAAACCCATTCAAAACAATAACATAAAGTGTAAATCTTTTTTTTTTGATATGATTCTCAATGAAGAACTATATAGGTATTAAATATTGTGAAGAATTATTTTACCCAACTCATACATTGAAAGGGTTCCTTGAATTGGTAAGAACTGATCCAATTTCTTCACCTAATCAACTGCTAACCAAAAAGAATCATGATTCCTTGTGGTCCAGAGAAAACATGTCATGAATCTAATAATAATATCTTCAAAATTCCTTATATTCATTGGATGTGGGTATAGAAAACCACTTGGATACTGATTCATGGATTTTAACCTTAAGAATGTATGTTATCATGAAATAAAGGGAGGGACTAAACTTTTTGTAAATGGAAACAAAAATGGAATTGAATGATCTGGTATATCTTCACCGACCTTAGATACACTACATATTTAGAATCATTAAGGTCTCCATCATCTCATAACTCAATTAATCTGGAATTAAAACCTTCATATTTATGTAAATAATGTCTTTATCATCCAACGACCATGTGAGGAGTCTATTTATCCCATTATACTATTAACTCATCACTTCATCGTTTCAACCCAAACCCAGTAATCTAAGAGCCAGTACATACTATAATTACATTAGCATATGATAAAAGTAAATCACATCCCAATGGACCAAACAATTTAGTACTATTGGTAATGTAGATAAATACATGAGTCTCATATTACAAATTGATACTTGAATTGGAACAAATTTGTTTTATTCGAAGGATAATAACTTTATTCCATCCAACATATCCTTTCATTTATTTCTCAGTGCACTTCAGAGAATCCTATAGAAGGAAAATACAATATTTTCTATTAAAAATGATGAGTAAGGGTCAAGTATAGGGGAAACAATAATAAATCAAAGAGCATAATCAATATGTTATTTTAATAACTAAACACGCATGCCATATAATCAATAAACTAAATGTATAAAAATTATGGAAAGGTAATAACTAAAAACACATGACATTAAAATAACTAGATAAGGAATAATTAATATGGAATGGAGTATAATTGAATCATGCTCCTTTAATCAATGAACATTGTATGAAATTCATTCTTAGATAATGTCAAATCAAGAAACTCGTGGATAATAATTCCTAGATCTAAATGAAGGAAGTTCATACTTATCAGATGCCATGTTTTCTAGGTACATGGTACCTTTACCATAAAGTTCTTTTATAAGATAGTTTATAACGTATTGGCAGAATAATCCATTAGGTTAGTCTATGTAACACATTCATCCAATGGGACTACAAATGCCTCAAGGGGATATCTATAAATGGGCCCCACCTATGTCATGCCTATCCAAATCGTTCCTCATATATTGAATAATTGATTTAATTGAATAAAAATCCTCCTTATCAAATCTCAGTATTGGTTTAATGATGATGATTAATCAGTATTTCCCTATATAATAAATTACATTCAATGTGAACACTATATTTAGAAATGGTATATGGTTTACTAAATAATAATATATATGATAAATGATATGAATATTTAGTGGGTATACAATGTTCAATGATCATATGAAATTGAATACTTAATGGGGAATAAAAATGGAATCATGGAAGTGAATTTCAATACAATCCTTGTCCAAATCAACTGTAAACCATCCATAAGAAGAATATGGATTCTATCAATACAAAATATCCCAAGTGGAGTAAGTATAAACTGTTTTTCTCATATAAAAATAGAAATAAAATTAATAACTCTTTTAAAAACGTTATGAAGGAAAATAAAATTTGATTTTTGAAAAATGTTTTGAAAACACATTTGTATGAAAATAAATTTTTGAAAACATTTTATTTTATAATTTTCCATTTAAACTTACAAAGGAAACTTCAATGAAATGAGGATGGGTAATTATATACCATCTATACAAGGTAAAAATAACATTCCTCTTATACAGTAAAACATTAAAAAAATTTGTGTTTAGAAATAGAAAATACGATTACATTGAAGATATTTGTAAAATAAAAAATTACTTAATAAATAATTTTGGAATGTTTATAAGCATTTTTTTTATTTTTTGACAAAATGGTTTTTTAGAATAAAATATGTTCTTCGAATAAAGTGAGAAGTAAAGTCAGGTATTCATAAAAATATTTTATATAGCAAAATGTGGAAAATAGAACTACCAATTTAAAGGGGTCATAAGTAACTAGATGAGTATAAAATGAAATTATATATCAAAATATAGAAATAAAAATTACTTTAATGCAATTTCAAGTTTAAGAAATCTCGATTAGGATGAAATTATGAAATAAACTAGTAAAATGGTTATAAAGATGAAGTGTGAATTAAAAAATGAATTAAATGTGTGTATAAACAGTAAATACACATAAAATAAGTGAAAATACATCAATATATAGTATAATACATTATAAACATAATCATAGAATATTTATGCCAATGAATATGTAATATAACCCAATGAAATGTAATTGGGTTATGAAATTTCATTACCACTTTGGTAACAGTAAGTGTAAATCCCATTAGATGGAATAATTCACATTAAACCTAAAAATATCATGAATAATTAATGAATCATGATATTACATGTCAGTTTTTTAGTATGTATCCCATATACAGTATATTCGGTTTAAAAAAATAATGTATTCCAAAAAGAATGGAAATTGGGATGAAGTCTTGCACTACATGGTATCTTTTTAATTATAATCCCAATAAAAGAGGTAATTTCAAATGATATACTAAATTCCAAGAATATAAAATTATTCATGATATTAAATAAAATACGGATAGTATATACATTATAGAAAAGAAATAAGTGGTTAAAATGTCATATGTATCTTGGAATGAAATGTGAGACAAAAATCCCTTAGCATTGTGGTAACATTTGAATCAGAAACCAGAAAAAAGAAAATCGTAAAATGAATATTATAACTACCATGATGATAAAATAATTCATGACATAATATATTAAAAGTGATGTTTGTATAACACAAAAAAGAAGCAAGATGTTAATATGACATTTAACTCACATATGTAAAAAGTGTGATGAAAATATCTTACCAAGCACTTCATTTTGAGTGAACATATATTAACATACTATATAATGGATTAATGAATTTTAATAACATATACCAGAACTATATTTAAATTTATAATATATTCTTATAAAATAATATAACTCTTTTTTAACAACAATCCATTATTCTCACTATTTCAGGTGTTAATTGCCTATATATTTTAGTATGTTTTGACTTGTTACTTGTTATTACTATTACATGGACCATAATTTCATCATATATATAAATTAAATCATGATTTAATTATCATATATATTCACCATATACATATTCATAATAATCTATAATATATGGATAAGGGAAATAAAATGAACAATTCATGGAGACAGTAGGTCCTACATATGCATGAAGGCTATATCCTTTTCTCTATCATAATACAAATGTATATTATATATATATATAATTATTTTATAATATTTATATCATATATTTAACATTATTTTATTAAAACAATCCCCTAATAAATTCCATGTATATCATGAACGAATCACGTCGATTTGTGGATGCGGTAGTACAGATGTCCACAAACGATGTTGTCGTATCTCCAAAAAAATAAAATAAATTAAGGTATTTGATATATATTAACAAAAAAAAGTATAAAGTAATTATAAATAGTACATATAACAAAAAATAAATTTACTTCCATCATAATTCTAATCATTATATGTGGTAAAGGAAAAACAAACAGTCATCGTTTCATGAGGCGATGGTCTTCCGTACACACAAATGGTAAGTTAATTTCCCCTTAGATGGATGTTTTTATAAGGGTATTTATAAGAATTATAAACAAATAAATCTATATATTCTTATGATAATGAGTTTATTATATAATAATGTAATAAAAAAAGATGTTGGATTGGATAAGGAAATAAAATGAAAATGATCATTGAAGAATGTAACTGCGTTTTCAGGTAACTCATTTTGTTTTATAAAAAAAGACTTACTTAGATTGATTTATTAAAAATGAGAGACTTATATGATGAGGTTAGGTATTTTGATAGATTATCTAGGAATTGTTTTTTAAAATCAAATGTTTTGAATGGTTTGAACAAGTGGGAGGGGCGAGTGCCTTTTTATAGTGGAGGAGAAGTGGCATTCATGTAAATTTTTTAAAAGGGAATTTGACCCATGTTTTTTGATGTAAAGTGGATCAAATAATGGTTAAAATTTGATAAAATAGAGTATATAGTAGAAATATTAATATCCAAAGGCTCTTGGAAAGGTTTCTAGGTCATTTTGGCTCTTATGTTTTAGAATTTTTCCCCTGTTAAGCTAAATTTTCTCATAGTCACTATAATTAATTTTATTAATTTCACCAATACTTTTGGTAAGAAAATAATTTTACCTTATTATACATTATAAATTATTTTTCAAACAAATATGAAATTATTTTTTCCAAATTACAATCACATAATTGGAAGAAATTACTTTAAAATTAATCACAGAGACGGGATGATAATGCGAGTTTTCAAATTAAAAAAGATCAAAACATTGAGCTATTTGTATATAAATTTTCCATGTGAAATTGATTAAAATGAAATAATTTAGAATAATTTAGATACATTTGATCAGATTATACTTTAAAATAAAATCACTACATAATTTACTATATAAATATATTATATGAAAAATCAGTTTTCAAATAAAATTCAATATTTATCACTATCCATGAAAAAAATGAAACCTTGTAGAAAAACACCAAAAAAATACCCTAAGATAATTTTTCTTTTCTTATTATAAAAACTATGTTTAATTTTACATATAATATTTTTTAATTATTAGTGAATTTTATTAAAAATACCTTCACCATTTGAATACAGTAAAAGTACCTTCATAAAAATATGGCTTTTGTGTGTAATACTAGGTTTATTCATATCTTGTGCCTATCAAAACTATTGGATGAATATAAAAAATATTTTATTTAATATATAATATATAAATTTCATTAATAAAATTAACTAATAGTAATTAATTTAGTATAAAACTCCTTTTTGAGTAAAAAAAAAATTCTTTTATATTCACTTATTTTTCATATTGATTACTAATTAATTAGTAACCAATGAATTAATTTTATATTTGTGTAAACAATATTTTTTCATAAGTCTGTAAATATTATTCATAAAAATTAATTTAAGGGCTAGTTTAAATCTTGTTATATTAAATCATAATATTTTTAAAATATATTGTTTCTATATAAAACTCATCCTTACATGTAACATAAATTATCTAAGAATGTCTATGTTGTGTGTAATGAAAACTAACTAAGTATTATGTGAATTTCAAGATATATCATGGATTGAATTTATTTAAAAGATTTATTATATTTCAATTCATGGGATATTATATTCTCTTATTTTAATGGGGTTGAATTTTATACACACAATGGAATAAAATTTTATTATTTTAGAATTTTGGGGAGTAACATTCTCCCCACCTTAAATAAATTATGTCATCATAATTTAAAATATCCCTTATTAATAAATTTATTTATATTTTTTATGTTTAAATCCCAAATCATGGTAACAGTTCAAAAACACCCTATAGTAATGAAATATTGTGGCATACAGAGGTCACGTCGACTAAAATATAACTTGGTCCAATGTATGAGAACATCAGTGGAAAGTAGAGATATGTACATAGTGGAAAATAGTAAATATTTTTAGATATTTATAAATATCATCAATTATAAATAGGTGAATTATCAATGGAATGTTGATGTCTTGAATGAAATAAATATTTGACAATTTAAAATAACATCTATTCAATAAAATTAAGGTATTAGGATATCATTTTCTTATTTCTACTAATTTTCATAATGATGGGTAATTAGTTTTCTACCTATATATATAAGTAAATATTCTTAGTTGATATATTTTTATGGAAACAATTTATTCCATTGGTTTTTCTTTGATAAATTTCCAATTCATCCATTACTTCATGAAATGGATATCCAAAAATTAACTTGGACCCCTAAAGAACTAAAATGCAACCTTAAAGGATATTAAGGCCCATAAAAGAATGACAAGTCTAACTATTTTCCTCTAACTATTCTTTAAAGTCAATATGGTAAATAAATAAATCAATAATACTAAAGAGTAACACTACCAGTTAATCATTGATACTTATTCTTAAAATTGTTTGACCAAAAATAATTAAACATTAACTAGGACATCACATATCGCAGTGGTAGGTGTGATAACCTTATCATCCTTCAGTCAAGGGTTTAAGCCCTGTCTCCTCACTAGAGGCAACAGTTTGTCACCCAACATGTAGATTATCCTTTTTATAAACTATATTTTTATAATTCATATAATGTTCCCAAAAATTTGATGGAAATCCTTGAAATAATATAAATAAATATTGTTTTAAATACAACCTCAATACATAAAAACTTCACCCATTTTATTTTAACATAGATTCTTCCTTAGTCTATGGTTTAACATAGGTCATTCATTTACATTGTTTATTCAAATCCTTGACAATGCTTTTTAAAGAAAATTTTAATTATCCTATTCTTATCCATCATGTGTATAAAATTAGGTGCCTAGTGAGGACTATTTTCATGTACTATTGTATACTCAATTCAGGCCTGAGTCACCTATTCAGAGTTGTTACCCCAAGGTACATTTTTTCTGGAACTACATCCTCTTTTAGTATCCATAGAGGGATTTATTTCAAGGAAAACCACATAAAATATATTTAAATTAAAATTAGGATGTTATTTTATACATATCATTAAATTCTAAATTAGGGATATATTCTCTAATCTAGGATTTCTTAAATCTAGTTCCCAAGGTTTCTGTTAAACTTCCTATGATAAAAAATATAGTGACCCAACACTATTTATCCATGATCTGGTACGTGCTACCATTACATTGGCATAAGATACAAGTAAATAAAATCTTAAAGGACCCTAAAATTTAGTAGTATGGATAAACTAGATAAATACATGAGTCTTGTATTACAAAATAATTCCCAAATTACAACATATTATTTCCCATTGTAGGATAGTAACATTATTCCCTTTAGTGTATCCTTTCTTATCATTCTTAGTGCAATTGAGGTAATCCTGGGGAAGTGAAAAAAATTAATTACAATCCAAAATGCATAGTAATATCCACGTATAGAAGAATAAATAATGAATCAATTAGTATGATCAATATATAAATGTAATAAATAAACACACATTATAAATAATTAACAATGTTAATGGGTAAAAATTAAAGAAAACCAAAAACTGAAAAAAAAACATTCCATTCAAGTAAATAGATAAGGTAAAATAAATATGTAAAGGTAAAAAAATGAAACATGTTCCATTTAATAAATGAGATGAGATGGAAATGCTTCCATATATTATGTCGAAGAAAAATATCCTTAATTATAATAATAGAATCTAGTTGAGTTAAATTAAAAATTATTGAACACCATGTTTCCTAGAAACATGGTACATTTTCCATCAAGACCTTTCAAAAAATGGTTTATAACATAATATATGAGAAATCTGTTATCTTAGGCTATCCCGTTGATTCATCCCGTGAGGTTACTGATGCATCTAATTGATATCAGTAACTAGGACCCACCCATGTCATACATGTCCAATACATTCCTCATATATCTAATAATCAATTTAATCTATGAACAATGTGCCTTATATGATATATAGATTGAGTTAAATATGAATATTCATCAATATATAACCAGATATAAAATAACATTCAAAGTAATAACATATTTAAAAATGTTATATAATTTAGGAATATATAACATACATGATAAATTATATGGGTATTTAGGGGAAATTCAATATTTAATGATCATAGTAAATTGAATTATTCCAATGTATTAACAAAGGAATCAATGAAGTGAATTCTTATTGTATCAATAGAAAAAAATTCCTAAACCATCTAGGGGATTAATAAGAATGGTATTAATACAAAATATCCCAAGTGGAATAAGGATAAGGTGTTGTCATTTTTCAATAGAAAATTTAATTCCTTTAACCATGTTACCCAGAGTCGGTGCATTATTACATGACATGGGCATGATCATAAGTGATCGATTCCTAAAATACCGATCAGTTTAGTATCCTTATAAGTACTAGAAACATACATAAGTTTTACATTACATTATTAAATTTAAAAAATACAACATTGTGTCTCCTTTGGAGACACTCATATCCCTTATACTATCCCACCAGGTCAATCATAATATAATTCTTCACATCCTTGGAAAAATAAAACATAAGAAAGGGGTATGCTCAGATGCTTAGTAATGATAACAACATTGAGGAAACTATCATAAATAATCATAAACATTTAAGGAGATATATATAACAAAAATTCAAGCCTTTTAAATATAAACTACTGTATAATATGTAAAAGATAAATTAAATAATTCCATTTACTTATTCACATTGATATTCTACTAGTCAAATAATCACATGTAATACCAATTGAAAATTTCATAATGATGGATTGCATAATTTTAGACATAATAACCACATATTCAAGGCCTCATGCCAAGACTATAAATAAAAAAAATTTCAAGGCCTTTTTCCAAGAAAAAAATCATTCTTTCTTCAATTTGTCAAAAAAGTAATAAAGTACCTTGTTTGGAAAATGACGGAAAGATTCCTTTCAAATAATTTTCTAAAAATTCAAAAAAATGTATAAATAAATTTAACCCATATTCAATGAAATATAAAAATATTTTGAAATATATTTTTAAGACACATGGATGTGGATGATAAAGAAGGCCCAGTAGATACTTACATAATAACAACCTCGGATAATGAAGAGATTGTAAGATTAACCCTCAACATGTACTTTTCTTTAGGAGAGGGTATATTAACCATTTTTATGATGGTTAAATAATTGTTATTAAATTATAAAAGAACCACATACATAAATATGATATCATATATGATCCTCTAAAATTAATTTGTTAATAATATTTCAGTAGTATCATGGTTTCGGGTGTTAATTGATACATTTTCCTTTATATATTTTGTTACGTAAGTTATTTTTTTATAGATAGGTTGTATTTTATTCATATCAATAATGATATTAAGTTATTAAATATTATTTTAATCATAAAAAAAATTTCTTTACTGTTAACAATGGGGAATGAAATCTTATCGCGTTGTAGAGATAGTAAGTTGTACGTACGTACGAGCGAAAATATCATACTATTGATGGTGAAATCATATTTAGTTGGATGGTATATTATATATACATAATAATTAAAATATTATATTTATTATTTACATCAATTATACTCATTACTATACCCATCCAAATAATGAAGTGTTGAATAACAAACTTCACCACAGCATGGAGATGTTAATCCATACGTACAAACGTATTGTTACTTTGTCATTCATAGTATGGATAGAAAATGAATTTAGTTGTATCATATTTATAATAACAACACATTATGTAGAAGGTACTGGAGTAATTAATTTGTAATTGAATCAATAAAGAAAGAGGAAGTTGAAGAAGAAAAGAACTTTGAAAGAGGTGATGAAATAATTACATCTTCTTCAGGATCTTCCTTTTGATTTGAACAAAAGGGATCCATAGGATGAATATATGATCTAATTAAGGCCTCTAAGAATAATTTAGGGTAGTTGGGAGGAGATTTTAGTAGGTTTTCACTAGGAAAAATGGCTTTGGAGGTGTGAATTTTAGAAAATGGGATGTACCCTTTTATAAGAGAGGCGAGGGGCAATTTAGGAAATGATTGAAATATTAATTTATTATAAAATAATTTCCGGATTCTAATAGCTCAAAATGGATTTATTTCAAGTATAAGGTGAGTATGGGTCTAAATAATCTCAACCAATAGGTTTTAGACAAGATTAGGTCACCATACTAACCATATCTTTTAGATTTAATTCTTGGTTAAATAGTTTTACATTTACCATGTCTTCATATATTTTTTTATTACATGGCTAATAAACATAATATAAAATCCCAAGAGAACCAAAAGTGGTTCATTAATGACATATCTATCCTTATCTTAGTTCTTTGGCAGAATATTATATTTTTAGAAGTATTATATCATTTAATAAAATTACAATTGTTTTTAAAAACTCATTTATGTCAATTTTGATACTATTTAGTATTTGGTTATTGTTAAAATCATAAAAACATTATTACATTGATAAAATAAATTTAATAAACCCTTAAATTTCATATTAAACTATAAAATTCTTGGATGGCATCAAAATATTCTATTTACATTTATTTTAATATTTATAACATCAATTAATTTAATCTTTCACTAATAAGGTAATTACTGCATCATCGTTGTGTCATAAATAAATTTAATTATTTAATGTATAATATTTGTAAATAAAATACCATGATGTATGAAATATTTTTAGATTTCTAATGAATTTTTATTGTGGAATTTATCTTATGTGTAACACTCTATTAAAACTTTTTTAGTTATTAATAATTGAATTTAACACTTTTAACTCTTCTTTAAATAAAATATAATAAATGTTCTAATCTAATACCAGTGGATAAAAATAATAATATTTTATTTATAAGGTTTCTTTTGATTGAAATACACTTATACAATAGAATTAGGACATGTTCTGGGGTAATTATAATATAATTTTTACCTTTGATTACCCTATTTACTTTTAATCATGGTAAATAATATTCAAAAGATACTATTCACCACAAATTATTTTCACCTTATTGAACCAAATTTTACTTACTAATGTCAACTATGTATCTCAGATATTTGAAATTCAATTCATAGAAGCGGTAAAATTACATTTTATGTAGATTTGAAAATGTTACTAGAAGGTGGGTAAAAGACGTTTAATGGTTAAATAAAATTTTATGTATCTAATGTTATTATAAGATGAGTTCAATAAATTATATTGGATTAATATAGGTATTAAGTATATATTTTTACTTTAAATTAAATTTAAATTTAAAAATATTTATTTAATTAAAAAGTCATTTTAAACAATAAAGTGGTATTTTTCACTATTCATCAAAAACTAAATGTTTTTTGAAAATACAAAAAAAAATTCCCTAATATAATTTTGACATTCCGGACCCAAATAAATAGTCCATTTTGAAAAAAAAAATTAATAAAAATTTAATAGTGGGTATTAATATTTATAAATTCTTTTTAAACGGCTAGTTTGATTGATCATGGTGTTCTAGAACTCGAAGTTGCATATATCACAAGCTATTGCATTTTTCAAAGAGAAGCATACCATAGAAGCTTGGGGTGTTACGCTCTTCTCTCCTTCAAATATTTTTTTCCTTGAAATTTCTAGAATATTAATATATAAAAATATTTGGGTGTTTCTTCATCATAGGTACCTCAGGTTCCCACATTGGCTCTTCCATTTTGCAGTTTTTCCAAAAAAAATTTACCAGACGAGTTGTCTAGTTTCTCAACAAATTTTCTCTGGTATCAAGAATCATGATAGTCTCTTCACAATAAGACATATCAGGTTCAAGTTTTATTTCTTCATAGGTGAGTAAATGTGTTGGGTCAGGCATGTATTTTCTCAATAGTTATATATAGAACACATTATGAACTTTGTAGAGACTAGGCGACATTGTTAAATGGTAAGATAAAAATCCAATTCATTCTAGAATTTCAAAATGTACAATATATCTGGGACATAATTTACCCTTCTTATCAATATGTATAACACCCTTACATGGAGATAACTTCAAGGAAACATGATCTCCTACTTCAAATTCCAAATCATTATTTGGGTTATCGGCATAGCTCTTTTGCCTACTTTGAGATACTTTGATGTGGGATTGGATAATATTCACCTTTCCCATTGTTTCCTCAACAAGTTCTGAGCCTATGAGTTTTCTTTCACTAATATCATCCCAACAAGATGGTGTGAGACATCTCTTTCCATATAATGCATCATATGGTTCCATCTGAATACTTTAATGGAAGCTATTGTTATTGGAAATACTACCAGAGGTTAGTAATGATCCCACATACCTTGAAAGTCAAGTGAGAAAGATCTCAACATGTCATCTAAGATTTGAATAGTCTGTTCTGATTTTACATCAGATTGAGGGTGTTAGGTAGTGCTCAAATAAAGATCAATATCTTGGGATTTCTAAAGACTTTTCTAGAATCTTAATGTAAAATAGGGATCACGATTAGAAATAATCGATAGGGGTATACCATGAAGTCTTAAAACTTCATTAATATATAGTATTTATAAACGTTCAAGTGGTAAATCTTCTCTAATATCAAAAAAAATTGTTGAATTTGTAAGACGATCATCAATGACCCATGTGGCATCATTGTTGAGTCAATAAGGTTTTCCTTATGAATTTTCCATTCCTTCTATCATAGGGGAGATTGTTGAGTCATTAAGCTTTCCTTATGACTTCACAATTCTTTCTTGTTTTGAAAATTACAAACACTTTATCTGAAGGCAAATCATATTTTACCTTGTTTTACTTCTATAAGGAAAAATTCCTTTCCCCAAGGAAATATACCTTACCTCGTTTTCATTGTTCATATCATTTTCTTTCTAAGTGTAAAATTTGGATTGAGACCAAAACCTCAAAATCATATAATAATCAGATATGAATCATTCTGTTCAAGACTCTGAATTCTGGTTAGGAAATCTCATGAAGTTCAACTCTGAATTTTGGTTATGAAATCTCATGAAGTTCAACTCCAAATTCTAGATACGAACTCTCATGAAGTTCAACTCCGACTTCTGGATACGAAAATTATGAAGTTCAAGTCTAAATTATGGATACGAACATTCATGAAGTTCGACTCCTAATTCTAATTACAAAATTATATAATGTTCAACTAAAAATTCTGATTACGAATTCTAGTTACGAACTTGTCTGAGTTCTGACTCTGAATTCTCATGAACTCTGACTCCAAACCTTGTAAGTTCAGGTTCCTAATTCCTACAAAACAAAATCTGAATATCCTTGCATTATAGACATTGAATTCATTTTTTTGTTAGACTCCGAAAATTCAATTTTACTCAAATTCCGAAAATCATATTTTAGGTATAATTACATTTATTTTGTTATAAAATGATGTCATACTTTCAGTTACTCTCTAACCATTGTTTGAGTGACACTTGTATAGTTTCCTCCAAAATACAGGGAAAAATATGACCATTGGAGGAGGGAGATGACCGTTGGAATCGTGCCTATAAATAGGAGATCATTTGAAAGAGCTCAAGACTTTTCAACACTGAACTTTGAAAACTATGCTTACATGCTGTTGAAATTATTTATAGAGAGAGAGGGTCTTATAAACTCTTAGGATTCGTGTAAAAAGTTTTGAAATGCTTGTTCAAACTTTTCTTCATGCAGATTTTCTTAGTATAGAGGTTTGATTTCCTTGAAATCAGAGTCTTCAGGTTGTGAAGTCAGAGGTGATGATTTCCTTACAAATCAAGGGCTTTTGGGGATAGCAAGACAGATACCGATCTTTTGATTGAGGGCTTACTTGGTTTTCTGTAATACATAATTTCTTGAACATATAAATCAAGGTACCTCTTATCTAGGGTTATTGGATACCCTCCTCTTTGGGTTAAAAGAGTTATTACTTGATACTTGTAATATTTTGTTTTCCACTGTGTATTTTAGTTGTTGAGGAAGGTATAAGTTTCTTATACTTCCAAAAACTTGTACTTTAATTTTATTGGATTCTATATGCTTTAAGGTAGAATCATAGTTGGTGTAAACTTTTATTAAGATTCATTTCTGCAATCACTTTTCTGGAATCAACCGAGATAATATAACTTAGAGGTGTTGTAAATTTTGGTTATGAAAAATGTCCTTAAGAATTTAAGTATACAATTCACCCCCCCTTGTATTTGAGCATCTAATGTTTATATATTCAATCCTACATTTGGTATTATAGATTATATCATACTCAGAAATACCATCTAACAATTGGTATCAGAGCAAGGTATCTTAAATACTTATATTCACATATAAGTTTTTCCCTTATCAAAGTTTTTGGAATAGAATTTTTGGATTTATATTTTTGTATTCGTACTTTGTTTGATATTTCTCGGATTCATATATTCAGACTCATAAAGTTTGTATTCATTTTTACTTAAATATGCAATATCTAGTTCCTTTCTTAGGATATTTTATCTTGTTCATGAACCCATACTACTAACAAGTTTGTGTGCCAATGATTTTCTTAAGGATGGAAGGTTTAAATGTAGGTTCTATTGATAATCTAAATCCTACCATACCTCATTTTTTATGGAAATGATTATGAGTACTAGAGAGATATGATGAAGATTTTTTTTATCAATACTAGAGTTGATAACTGTCTAATACTGACTGGAGATTATAAGATTTTGGATAAATAATTAAGAACCTTTATGAATCAAGAGTAATTAGAATATCAAAAAAAATTCAGAGTCAGAAATAATTTGTTATGTTCCATGACTAGAAAAATTTGTACTCTAATATCATCGTGTGAAGCTGCAAACAGTATCTGGAAGAAACTTTAAGTTACACATTTTGGTATATCTAAAGTCATAGAGACACGAAGAGCTATGTTGAGAGTTGAATACCATGGATTTAACTTTACTTATGGAGAACCTATAAGAAATGTACTGCAAAGGTTTATGACTATCATGAATAGTTTAAAATCTATGGGAGAAAAAGGTTTGGATGATGATGATCTAGTTGATATGATCATAGATATCATTCCAAATGAATGGGAGTCCAGGAGGACAGATATTGATGAGAACATGAAAGTCAATCATATTTTCTAGGATGAGTTGTCTGGAACACTTCTTCAGCATGAAACTAAAATGGAGAGAGATGCTGAAAATGTGAAGAAGAAGAATGGGAATGAAGGAGTTACTTTTACAACCACTTATAAAGATATGAAATCCAAGACCCCAGAAAGAGTAACAAGATCAAAGACAAAGAAAGTCATTATTCAGTCAGAATCTTGTGAAAAAAAAAATTCTGAGAATGAATTAGCTAATATTGCTCGGAGAATGAACAAGATTATAGCTCAAAAGAATCATCAGATTAAGTACAAGAAGAAAGACTACAGAAATAAGAAAGATGGAGATGTTACATGTTATGAATGTAGAAGAACAGGTCATATTAAACCTGACTGTCCTTTTTTGAAAAAGAAGTAAAATAAGGAAAGGAATTTAGAAAGGAAAAAGAATTGTGTAGATCAAAGAACAAGAAAAGCCTTAAATCTAATGATACTTGGAGTGCTACCTGTGGAGATTCTTCAAAAAGTGAATCTTATGAATTTGATTCATCAGCACAGAAGAATATTGCATTCATTGCTACTACTTCTTTCCCTAATACATGTCTTATGGCCAATGTACGCTCTTCTGTTTCTTTAACAAATTTATCATTTGATAAGAATTACTATTCCGAAAATAGAACTTCTAATGAAGATACTTCATCCTCAGAAAATGAAGAAATACATTTATATGAAGAAGTTTTTAGATTTTCCAAGTTACATGAATCAGTAAATTATAAAATTTCTAAGAAATTAGGCAAGGAAAATACTAGAAAAGATATTCTTATAAAAAGGATTTCAAATCATTCTAGAGAACATAGAGATAAAGATAAGGTTATAGAAAAAATTTCTAAAGAGCTTGAGAAATAAAATTCTTTTAAAAACATCTCTAAGGATATTAAGAATTCTATTTTAAAGATAAATGTTTTTGAGGAAAAATCTAACTCTAAGGAAATGATTCCTAAGTGTAGAAATTTAGTCATTAGACAGAAATTATAAAAATTTTCTCTTAAGAATCTTCTTTCAAACTTTACCTCTAGGATTGAAAATTTTGACAAGATGTATTCTCAATTTAAACCTCAAGGAAATACTATTAGAGTAGGTTATACTCACCAAAATCCGGTTTTCAAAAACAACTATTTTATTCCTCCTAGAACCCCGTTTTGAACTAAATTTCAAGGTGGTGGTCATGGAAGAGAAATTTCTCCTTGTATAAAGATCAATCTCATGGGTTTCATACAACTTATTTTTCTAATCAAATGTGGATACCCAAAATTTTGTTATCTAACAATTCTAGATCCAAGAAAGTTTGGATTCTGAATGTCTAAATTTCTTATTTTTATGAAGATAATGAAGGTACCAACAGAAAAACATGATACATGTATAGTATATGATCCCGACATATGACTGGTAAAAAACACTATTTTGAAATGATTATCAATACAAAAGGAGGATAAATAACATTTAGAGATAATTCTCAGGGATAAATTATTGGTATAGGTAACATCATTCTACTTGGAAAAACTTTGATTTCAAATGTTTTTTTTGTTAAGGGTCTTAAGCACATCCTCATTAGCATAAGTCAGTTATGTGATGAAGGTTACCTTGTGAATTTTAGGAATGACAAGTTCTTAGTACAAAATTCCAAGGAAGATTTTATTCTTTCTGCCCATAGCCAAGAGAAAGTTTACACACTAAACATAGAAGTCATTAGGATCCAAGATCTACCTTGCCTTAGTGTAATGTAATATCATTCTTGGTTGTGGAATAAAATTTTAGGACACTTTAACCAAATGAAATTATGCAAACTTTCTAAAAAGAGATTATTTAAGGATCTACCATAGCTTAGATTTTATTCTTAAAAAGTTTTTGACCCTTGTCAATATGTTAAGAAACACAAGTCAAGTTTTAAGTCAGTCGGTGAATTCTCAACTACTGATGCATTACAGTTAGTGCATATGTATCTTTTTGTTCCTACACAAACTGGAAGAATTGGAGTAAAGTATTATGTATTTTTCTTGGTTGATGATTACAATATATTTACGTGGGTCTATTTTCTAGAAAAGAAGTCTGAAGTCTTCTATTATTTCAAAAGATATAGATCCCAAGTCACAAATGAGGAAAACCACCCATTGATAACTATTCATATTGATCATGGAGGAGAATATCAACATTATGATTTTGAAACTTTTTGTAGTAGAAAAGGAATCACTAACATCTTTTCAGCAACCGGAACACCTCATCAGAATGGTATTGTTGAATGAAGAAATAAAAATTTTCAAGAGATAAATAGAACCATGTTGAGTGAGTATTCTGTAGGCAAAAATTTTTGGGATGAACTTTTATATACTTCTTGTTATACTATATATCACGTTTTGATTAGGCCTTTTGTTAATAAAACTCTTTATGAACTATGGAATGGTAGAAAACATAGACTTTCCAACATTAAGGGTTTTGGTTGCAAGGTATTCATTCTAAATACTAAAGATAATCTTTATAAATTCGCACCAAAATATGATGAAGGAATTTTCTTAGGGTACAACACAACTTCTAAGGCATATAGAGTTTTCAACAAAAACAATTGTAATGTTAAAGAGACAATACATGTTAAATTTGATGAAACTGATCCTTTTGTTTTTAAACAACCCAACCTACATCTGCAGATGTGTTTTAAAAAACTGATTATCAACCTTCGATAGAAGATCCTTCTGATAATGAAAATGTTCAAAAAGATACTACTGAAACATTTACCATATAATATTTTATACCCTATGTTGACGAATTAGTTTTAAAAAACCCAAAGTAGTTGTTTCTAAAGAATCATCCCAGTGATAGTATCATTGGTGATGTGAATCAACCTGTAAGGACTAGAATTTCCTTAAGAAATGAAGTAGAACATCTAGCATTCCTTTCCCAATCAGAACCAAAAAGCACTGATGATGCTTTAGGTGATGATGATTGTATAAAATCCATGCAATATGAACTAAATGAATTCGAAAGGAACAAATTCTGGACCTTGGTTGAAAGACCTAATTAAACTTCTGTTATTGGAGTAAAATGGGTCTTCAAAAATAAGTGTGATGAAAATGGAATCATTTTAAGAAATAATTCCAGATTAGTTGCTAAAGTCTATAATCAACAAAATGGGATATACTATGAATAAACCTATGCTCCAGTAGCTAGACTTGAATCTATTCATATTCTACTTTCCTTTTCAGAAATATTCATTTTAAAACTTTTTCACATGGATGTGAAATGTGCTTTCCTTAATGGATATGTTCAAGAGGATGTTTCTGTTGAACAAACTCCTGGTTATGAAGATACAAAACATCTTGATCATTTTGTTAGACTTCCCAAAGCTTCATATGGCCTTAAACAAGCCCCTCGAGATTGGTATGATAGACTTACATGATTTTTGATTCAAAATAATTATTTTAAGGGAAATACAGATCCAACCCTTTTTATAAACAAAGATAAGAAAAATGTTTTCTTTGTTTTAATTTTTGTTGATAACATTATATTTCTTTCAAATCAGCAATCTTTAACTGATTCCTTTCTGTATCTAATGAAATCTGAGTTTGAAATGAGTATGATGGGTGAGTTATCATTTTTCCTTGGATTCAAAATCTCTCAAAACCCAGAAGGAATCTATATATCTCAACATAAGAATATTAAATATCTTCTTAAAAAGTATGGTTATGACAACACTAAAAGTATAAGTACTCCCATTGGTACCTCAAACACAGTTCTTCTTGATGATGCTAGGAGACCAGTAGATCAAACATCTTTTAGAGGTATGATAGGAAGTCTACTTTACTTAACATCTAGTTGTCTGGACTTAATGTTTTTAGTATGCTTATGTTCAAGATATTAATAAAATCCCAAGGAATCTCATTTAAAGGCAGTGAAGATAATTTTTCACTACCTAAAGGGACCCATGGATTTAGGGCTATTTTATACTTCTAGAAATAATTTTATTCTAAAAAGTTTTTCGGATGCTGAATTTTGTGGATGTAGTATGGATAGAAAGAGAACATCTAGAAATTGTTATTTCATTAGAGATTCATTAGATTATTGGTCTTTCACGAATCAACACTCAGTAGCTCTTTCCACTGCTAAAGATGAATATGTAGCAGCTGGAAGTTGTTGTGCCCAAGTGTTGTGGATGCAACACACACTCATAGACTATGGTATGAGTTTTACTAAGACTCAATATTTGTGTGATAATACAAGTTCTATTTCCCTTAGTAAAAATTATGCACATCACTCTCGTGAAAATTACATAGATATTAGGCATCACTTTCTTAGGGATCACACACCAAAAGGACATATCATTCTTCAATTTATTGGAATGTATGATCAACATGCTGATATTTTAACAAAATCATTACCTTATGATAGATTTGAGTATATTAAATAGAATTTAGGAATCAAAACTGTAAGGTAATCCTCCTTGATTAACTTCCTATTTAAATCAATCTCCTTACAGTAATAAAATTCATTTCACAGGGGGAGAACATTTACTGTGAAAGTATTCAAAATTTTTGAAGTTGGGTTTTCCAAAAAATTTGTAATGAAAATTTTCATAGTTATTCTTCATATTTTTCGTAAAAAAGTTTTTCAAGTTTTTAGTATTATAGTTTTTCAAGATTTTTTTTCGTAATGAAATTTTTCGGACCTGAAATTTTCATAATGAAAATCTATAGACCTAAAATTTTTGTAAAGAAACTCTTCAGACCTGAAGTTTTCATAATGAAAATCCTCAGACCTGATGTATTCATAATGAAAATTCTCGGACCTGATGTCTTTGTAATAAAAATATTTGGACCTAAATTTTTCATAACAAAAATCTTCAGACCTGAAGTTTTCCTAATAAAAATCATTGGACCTGAAAGATTCGTAATGAAAATCTTCGGACCTAATTTTTTTTTAATAGAAACACTCAGATTTGAATCTTTTTGTAGTGAAGTTTTATTTCGTATTCATATTTTTTTTGGAATCCAATTTTCTTCAAAAAGAATATTCCTCAGTATGAATAATCTTTTTAGCAATCTGAAAGATATGATTCCTTCTTGAGTTTTTCTGTAATTACCTTTTACTTGCTATTAGTTTCTTTTTTTTAATTTCTCGGATTCTAGTTTCCTTAAATTCGAATGTTTTCCTTTTTAAAACCTCAAAAGATCAGATTAAACCAAATTTTTCCTTACGGCCATCATTTCAACCATCATATCATATCTGAAGAATCCTCATCCATTGTATTGAAATGGGAAGATGAGTCGTCGCTTCAACACCTATAAAAGGGTACCCCTAGTAGTTGTTCCACATCGATTTTCAGGCTCCCACTTGCTGAATCTCTGCATGTCTACAAAAGCCCATTCTGAATTCTTCAGAAGTGATCAAGTCTGAATGTCTACAGAAGTCCCTTCTCAAGATATGTCTACAATCAATCCGATTTTGGAGTGGAAAATATACAAGGATTGGTTATTGCACCCAAATAATTTCAACAAGTATGACCCTATTATATACAAGAACATCAATATCAATGTATGGGAACATGTATATGTTTCAAATATAGGAGCTCATGATGTAGTGTATCCGGATTTTCTCATATAATTCTATGAATCAATTTGCTTCTTTAGGAATGAAGGTAGAGAATAATTATCCTTCAAGAGTTACGGAAAGAAATATAAACTCTCTTACACTAAGGCTGCAAGATTGGTGGGGCTGTCATATGAAGGAGAAGTCAAAATTTTCAATCACAAACTACTAGATGTTCAAGGAAGTTTCATCAAGGTGAAGGCTATGGAATGCCTTGGTCTTAATGATGTAAATACAGTAATGATTTCCCATCTATCTACCAAAAATTGGATTCTACAGCTATGGATTCAGGGCCTTATCGTACCAAGAAAGGGTGACAAGGACACTCTTAAGAAAAGTGACATGTATATATTATACTATTTGGTAAACCTAAAGAAGGTCAACATCATGAAGCATATTCTCATTATGATTGGGAATATCAAGAATGGAAATATGAGAGCTCAGGTTATTATGTATCATTCCCTACTTTCCAAGCTGATAGTTCAGTGTCTAGAATCTTTCAAGATCCCATGTAGTTCTAATATGAGGAATTTCAAGGTGATGCTTATCATTGATGACACCCTCAAGAAAATGAAGGTTGGTTTCTCCAAGGAGATAGGATAATTTAAGGATCTTCCAGAGGATGAGGCAGAAGCTATTCTGAAAAATCCATAAGAAGTTGAACCTTCAAATAAGGCCGCGAAGAAAATAAGGTTTAGGGGAGTAGAAGTATAAGAAAAAACCTTTATGTATAAGGAAGTCAAATCCGCACCTCTTAAACCAAAGAAACAAAAAGCCTACCCAGGTGAATTTGTAGAAAAATGGATGGAATATTAGAAGAATAGAAATAAATGGGAGCCATAGTTCGGTTTGGATCCTACTACATCTAAGGCCTTGAAAGAATCAACTGTTGAAGAGATTTAGATGCAATCCAAGGAAAAGAAGCTGAAGAAGAATCTTTCTGAGGCAGAGATTCTCCAATATATTTTGAAGTCCACTGAAGTTGCATATGAACAAATTTTTGTACTAGAAACCTTTCAAGTAGAATAATTTCCTAAGACTCTGGGTAAGAGGTTTATGACTCTGGAAAATCCATAAGAGAAGATTGTGAAAGAGAAGATAGCTGCAGAAGAAGTACAAGAAGCTGAGAATAGTGTTGGCTCTGATGATTTGATTAAGCAAGTTGAATATTAAGAGGAAAAGGAAGGTTCTTCTGAAAATTTGTCAATCCGGACTTCTCAATCTGGTTCCTCAAAACATGCTACTCCTGGAGCTGATGATAAGGGTGAAGAATAGAAAGTAAATAAGTTTTCAGAGGAAGAGAGACATAATCATGACTTCATTCTTTCTGAAGTGATTGAGACCGGTGCTGAGAAATAAATTTTTGATGAAGATAATATTGTCTAATTATCTGAGAGTGGGCATGAGTATCCAAATAGGGAAGCAGTATTGAAAACTGAAAAGGGTAAACAAGTGGTTGTTGACACCCCAACCAAATATATTTTGAGGAATAAATAAGCTAGAGGAACCTCTATGAGGAAGATGGTAGAGTAAAAGTAAGAACCATCTCCAAGTAAAATGTCTGATTCAGAGTCATATGCCTTAAGGAATGATTTTGTTGTTCAGTCCCTGAAGAAGTTGGTGGATACCATTCCGATCTTTCCAGCAACTGATTCTAGATTCCAGATGCTTCATCATAACATGAAATAAAGACAGACTATGTATCCTTAGTGATGGATAGATGTGTTAAGATTGAGGCTGATCACAAAACTATCTTGATCAAAAATGAAGCTCATAGAAAATCTTGTAAGAATATGACCAGATGGTCTAAGAAAATCATTGTATATTTGGAAGGGCTTGATCAATTTCAAGAATATTTCAAGAAAGCATTTGATACCGAAGACACCAAAATCATGGATCTTACAAATAGCTTTAAGGAAAATCTATCTCTAGAACAAAATACTCGGATTCAAGAGGAGAAAGATATGAATGGGAAGCTGAGTTATATTGTTTGAAGCTGTAAAACAGAAAAAGATCTTCAGATTGAGATCCAAGAAAAGCTAGTGAAGAAAGAATAATTACTGAAGGCTCAGGAAGAGGCCATGAAGGCTCAGGAAGACATGATCAAGGCTTTATAAAATCAAGCAGAGGAGGATCACAAAGAGCTGAAATAATGAAGACCATTGTGAAGATGATAATGCCCAAGGAAAAAAGAATACAAATAGATTCAAATCAGATATTTTTTGTAATTGTCGTCCTTGTACAAATTCTTTCAATCGTAATGAAATTATGGTTGTTTGTCTTGTTTTCATGTTTATACTAATATTTCAGTTACTTTATTATTTTTCCATTCCCTCAAACTCTTTTTGAAAATCAAAAAGGGGGAGAAGGAAAAATAATTCTATGGGGGAGATGAAAAAAGATTTTTAAGCAATGAATAAATATCCCTAAGTAAGGGGAGTTTATCTATGGGGGGAGTTCTCATTATGAAGATTTACATATTCAAATGAAAATTCTCATTTCGGAAATCCCGAATACGATCCTTAGTGTTTCAAATACTAAGCGGGAGTTAGTCGTACTCACCATTGTTCATATGTATAGGGAGATAAGTATTTTTTTCAAAGTGTAGAAATTTTTTTACTAAGTCCTTATATTCTTTTTCTTAAAGTTTTTTGTGCTTTCCATAAGGGGGGAGATTTTTGAGTTAATAAGGTTTTCTTTATGTCTTTTCTATTCCTTCTTTCAAGGGGTAGTCAGTTGAGTCATTAAGATTTCCTTATGACTTCACAATTCATTCTTGATTTGAAAATCACAAACACCTTATCTCAAGGAAAATATTGTTTTACCATGTTTTACATCTATAATGAAAAATTCCCTTCCCCAAGGAAATTACCTTACCTTGTTTTCATTGTTCATATCATTTTTCTTCTAAGTGTAAAATTCAGATTGAGATGAAAACCTCAGAATCATATAATACTTATAATGAAGCATTCTATTTAAAACTCTGAATTCTTGTTACAAACTCTCATGAAGTTCAACTCCAAATTATGGATACGAACATTTTGATGTTCAAGTCCGAATTATGGATACGATCATTCATGAAGCTCAACTCCGAATTATGATTACGAACTTATGTAATGTTTGACTACGAATTATGATTATGAATTGGGGTTATGAACTTGTCTGAGTTCTGACTCCAAATTCTCATGAACTCCGACTCCGAACCTTGTAAGTTCAGGTTTCTAATTCCGACAAAACAGAATCTGAATATCCTTGCATTATAGAATCCGAATTCATTTTTTGGTTGGACTCCGAACATTCAATTTTACTCACATTCTTAATATCATATTTTAGTTATAATTACACTCATTTTGTTATAAAGCGATGTTGTTCTTTCAGTTACTCACTAACCGATGTTTGAGTGACACGTGTACAGGTCCCTCTAAAATCCAAGGAAAAATATGACCATTGGAGGAGGGAGCCAACCGTTGGAATCATGCCTATAAATAGGAGCTCATTTGAAAGAGCTTGAGACTTTTCATCACTAAACATTGAGAACAAGGCTTACATGCTGTTGAAGTGATTTCTAGAGAGAGAGGCTCTAATACACTCTCAGGATTCGTGCAGAATGTTTTGAACTGCTTGTTGAGTCTTTGCGTGGTGAATATTTGATTAGTGTAGAGGTTTTATTTCCTTGAAATCAGAGACTTCATGTTGTGAAGTCAGAGGTGCCGATTTCCTTACAAATCGAGGGATTGCGGGGATAGCAAGACAGATATGGATCTTTGGATTGAGGTCTTACCTAGGTTTGGGTAATACATACTTTCTTGAACGTATATATCAAGGCACCTCTTATCCAAGGTTGTTGGATACCCTCTTCTTTGGGTTAAAAGAGTTATTACTTTTTACTTGTTATATTTTGTTTTCTGCCGTGGATTTTAGTTGTTGAGGAAATTTTAACTTTCTTATAATTCCTTAAACTTTTACTCTAATTTTATAGGATTATATACTCTTTAAGGTAGAATATTATTTGGTGTAATGTTTTTTTAAGTTTCATTTACGGAATCACTTTTCTGGAATCAAGAAAGATAATAGAACTTAGAGGTGTTGTGAATTTTGGTTATGTAAAATTTTCTTAAGGATTTTTTAACGTATACAATTCACCCCCCTCTTGTATTTGAGCATCACATGTTTATATATTCGATCCTAAATTTGGTAATATAGAGTATATCATACTCAGACATACCATCTAACAATAATTCCTTATAGGAGTATTTGGTAGCCCCATGATAAAGTCCATCATAATATCATTCCATTTCCACTTAGGTGTGGGAAGAGATTCCATGAATCCTCTAGGATGTTTTCTTCTAGCCATAACCTATTGAAAAACCATACATATTGACAAATAATAATCAATCTCCTTCTTCATGTTTTCCCACAAATAATATTCCTTCAAATCGCTATAGGTCTTAGTGCTACCAGTGTTCATAGAGAAATTTGAGCTATGAGAGTCATCCAAAAATTCCATTTTTAGATCATATATATCTGGAAGACATTACCTTTTCCCAAATTTCAAAATTCCATCTTCATATAAAAATTCAATCAATCTCCCATCATTCACTGCTTTAATTTTCTTTTGAATCTTCTCATCATCGTTCTGATAACTTTTTTTCTTTTCTAGTAAAGACAGTTTTGCAACCATTTGAAAAATTATTTATTTTTCACCTTCCATGATTATTACCATATAAATATTTACTAGATCCATGAACATAGAATCCATTTCAACTCTCATCTTGTTAAGAACTCCATGACTCTTTCTTCTCAAATCATCTTCCACCTTATTTTCCTTCCAAGGGTGTTAGTGTGTAGTGAAACCATAATACTTTAGTAGTTTGAGTAATCACCTTTGACTAATGTCGAGTTATTTCTGTGATAAAATATACTTCAAAATCTTGTGATCAGTATATATCTCGCATTTTTTACCATAGAGATAGTGTCTCCATATATTCAGAGAAAATATTATAGCTTCTAACTCAAGATCATTAGTGGAATAGTTTTGTCTATTAATTTTTAGCTGTCATGACACATAATAACTTACCCTATCATTCTATATAATGACACAACCAATTTCTTTATTTAAATCAACACTATAAATATAAAACCCATCATTCCCTGATGTTAGAGTCAAGATAAGAGAATTGACTAATATTCTCTTCAATTCTTCAAAACATTCTTCACACTCTTTATTCCAAACAAATTCAACCCCTTTACATGTGAGCTTTGTTAATGAGTTAGCTAATCGGGAAAAATTATAGATGAAATGCTGATAATAACCCTCTAAACCAATAAAATTGTGTACCTTAGTTATACGCATTGGTGCTAGCCATTCCTGGATTGCCCTTTCCTTTAAATGATCAATAGAGATTCCATCCTTAGAGACAATATGTCCATGAAAAGAAATCTCTTGAAACCAGAATTCACACCTGCCAAACTTACCATATAATTAATTTCTCCTAATAGTCTTTAGAATAGTGTGGAATTGATTTTCATGATCATTGTATTTTTTAGAGTATGCCAATATATCATTAATAAATACCATTACAAAGTCATCAAGATATTCCTTGAAAATAATATTCATTAGATCCATGAAGACATAGGGTGAATTAGTCAGTCCAAAAGGGATTACTGTAAACTCATAATGCCCATACTTGGTATGAAAAGTTTTCTTTTGAATGTATTTACACATAACTAATGATATCCAGATCAAAGGTCAATCTTTGAAAAATATTGATCTCCATGAAGTGGATCAAATAAATCATCAATGCGAGGTTAGGGATACTTGTTATTTATTGTTATAGCATTGATATCCCTATAGTTAATGAACAACCTAATAGATCCATCTTTCTTCTTAACAAAAAGAATAGGGGCTCCCCATGGAGAAACACTAGGTCAAATAAATCATTTATTACTCAGTTCCTCTAGATTTTTCTTTAGTTACACTAATTATATAGTGGACATTCTATAACGGGTTTTTGATATGGCTCTTGAACTAGGAATTAATTCAATGGAAAAATTAATTTCTTATTCTAGAGGATGTCTAGGTAAATCTTCTAGAAACACGTAAAAATATTATTGCACAATATGTACATACTCTATTTGAACAATATTTTCCTCACCCAGAGTTATTTAAATCCATTCCTCCCCAATAATTGAATTTAGTAGAGCTACTGGGGGTGGATCTAGATGATAATCAGATGGTGATGTTTCTTCTATATAGATAAGGTAATCTTTATCATCATCAAAAATTGTAACCTCCTTCTTCTTACAATAAATTTTTTTATCATGGTCCGAAAGCCACTCCATAAAGGGGATTATATCAAATTCAGTCATGGGTATGACAATAAGATCAGCAGATAAGGCATGTTTATGTGCCATAATGTTAACTGATTAACAAAACATTGATGCAATGATATTTCCCTTGGGAGTTTTGACAGAAAACTCCCTTGTTAAGTCAAATTAGAAATATCTAATTTTCCTGACAAACTGGGATGATATGAAAGAATTCAATGATCCAAAATCAAATATATCATTGCCTAATTTTGAGAAAACAATTAAAGTACCTGCCACCAATCCATTAAGAACTTCATCCTCAGCAAAATTGATCACATAATCTTGTTCTATATCACAAGGCATTTTCTGTGGTCAGTTTCCCTAACTCTTAGGATATTAATTTTCACAATTCCCCATTTCTCTATAATTGTATCATTCAACTTTTACACCCTCTTTTTTTCTCTTTCAATCACGATCTTGGTGGAATTTTTCTACACACTTGTAAAAAACTCCCATCCCCTTCAAGAGAGTTCCAAGGTTTATTTTCCCACATTTACTACAGGTTGCAAAGTCAACTTTTCCCTTATTCCCCTTATTTTCTTTTTTAGAGTGTTCAATAAATCTCTTCCTCTCTTGATTTGCTTTAAAGTCATAATACTTAGATAATTCATTTTCTGTTATGATAGCACATGAGACTATATCTTTGTACGATGAGAAGGAGTGAGATATTAAAGCTCAACAGATAAATGGTTATAACCCATAAAAGAATCGGTCAATATTACTTATTGGGATACATATATAATATGTAGCATGTCTTGATAACCATGTAAACTTATCCTCAAACATTGCGACATTTTCATCATATTTTATCCCCGGACTCAGAAATTCCCTTTCAACATCTTCGTGATGTTCACGAGGAATGTATTTTTCTAAGAAAATCTCTATAAACTCCTTCCATTCCATATTTGATACTTTTGCATCCTCCTTTGTGTTTAGGACTAATGACCACCATTGATCTGCATCTCCTGTATGGTGTTAAACTGACATGAAAACTATTTCTCTTTCGCTACTCCACAAAGCATGAAATATTTTCTCTATGGAACCTATCCATTTCTCAACTACAAATGGATTTTTAGTCCCGTTAAGTGTTGGTGGTTGATTCCTCATGAAGCGTTCTAACACTGATCTTCTACATTGTGGACCACGGTGCTCCATATGGGTAAGCTTATTATTCATAACCTGAGCAACTTGTCCTAGTATGGTTATAAGTTATTCAGCACCAGTTTCATCACCATCTCCACTATAATTATCTTGAGTAGGAGGGAAATCCCTACACAAATTACATGTATTGATATGTTTTCCATTATTTCCACTATGATCCATTTCTAATCAATGGGATACACTAGATTATTTTATGGATCCCAATGCATAATTCTAAACTTGTAAAATATTTAACTTAAATTGAAAAGTTTATGCATATAATCTATAATCATAAAAATGTTTTCTTTGGGGAATTATTTACTTATAAATCTTTCATAATGGTTTGAAAATAAATGTGAATTATCCTAAGAATATCCCATAGAAGTGTCAAAACAGGTGCGCAGTCAGGCCCATTGTAGTGTACGAGGATACCCCGAGTCAAACCTGAAACTCATTGTTCAAGTTTTCACTCATAGTTACATCTATTCCAGAACCAAGTCCACTTATAGTATCTAGACAGGGATGTATTACTTGTAAAACCCACATAATATCAACATTTCCAAATTTTTTGGATTTTCTTATGTACTAATCCTCAAATTCTATCTTAGGGTAATGTTATCTAATCAAAATTTTTCTAAATCTATTTTCTACGGTTTTTACTAATCTTCTTCTGATACCAACTGTAATTCGCAAACCCTAGTTACCCAGAGTTGGTCCATTATTACATAACATTGGAATGATCACAACAGACCAGGTCTTGAATGAATGATCATTTTAGTATCCTTGGATGTACTAGATACATACATAAGTTTTACATTACACTATGAAATGAAAATAAACAACAACATTGTGTTTCCTTTGGACACACTCATATTCCTTAGCCTATCCCTGCAGGTCAATCATAATATACTTCTTCGCATCTTGGGAAATATATAACATAATAAAGGGGTGATCATAGATGCTCAGTAAGGATAAAAACATAGTAGAAACTATCACAAATAAGCATAAACATTTAAGGTGATGTATAAGATTAAAAAAAGCGTTTTAAACATAAACTTCAAAATAATATGGTAAAGATAAATCAAATAATTTCATTTACTAATTCACGTGGATATTCTACTAGTCTAATAATAACAGGTAATTCCAATAGCTAATTTCATAATAATGGAATTCATAATGCCGGACATCATAACCACATAGTCATGGCCTTGTTCCAAGACTAAAAATGATTTTTTTTCAAGGCCTTATACAAATATACTATTTTGTCTCATGAGTCCAACCGATGCATCGATGGGCTATAGTGGGCCCTACTTGTTACATACTATATCCAATGCATTCCTTATAAAAAAAGGTTGAATCATAACATAAACATTCATATTTAAACTGGAATATGAAATGTTAATACATTAACCATAAACCATTAATGGTATAAAAATAGCACATCCACAGTCAGACATATCAAATGAACTTCAATATAATACTGAATATTGAATAATATTATATCAACTTCAAATAAGCATAAAATCCAACAAATGATGTTGACATAGATGAAATCAATCCAAAAACTATTTGACAAAAATATCTCTTTCCACATTGAAATCATTTAAATGTAAAGAAAAAATTGATTTTGAAAATATTATTATAAGATTGTAATGAAATTTTTACGGTGTTATAATGGAACAAAATAGCTACATCCACCATATAAGTTAAAAAATCATTCTTTCCTTAATTTTTAGAAAAGGTCAAAAATTATCTTATTTGGAAAATGATGGAATGATTCCTTTCAAAGAATTTAATAAAAAGTCAAACAAGGGAATAAATGAATTTAACCCATGGTATAGGAAATAGTTAAAATGTTTTTAAATACATTTTTTATAAACATGGTTGTGGACTATTAATAAGGCCTAGTAAATTCTTATGTTTAAACAACCTCAGATAATGAAGAGACCATAAGATTATCCCTTATCTTGTACTTTTCCTTAAGATAAGGTACGTTAACCTCTTATATATTGGTTAAATCATGGTTATTAAATTATAAAATAACCAAATACATAAATATTATATCATATATGATCCTCTAATATTTCATTGTTGATAATATTTTCATAGTATCATTGTTTCGGGTCTTAACTAATTCATTATCCTTTATATGTTTTGTTATGTAAGTCATGTTTGTTATGGATAGGATGTATTTGATTCATATCCCAAATGAAATTAAATTCATAAACATTATTTTTAATCATCAAATGAAAATTACTCTTTAATGGTTACAATGGGAAATGAAATCTTATCGTGTCTTGGAGATGGAATGTTGTACATACGCACGAGCAACAATATCATTCTATTGGTGGTAAAATCATATGTAGTTGGATGGTATATAATATATAAAAATCATTAACATATTATATTTATTATTTAAATAAATTATACTCATTATTATACCCATCAAATAATTAAGTGTTGAATAAAAAACTACACTATGACGTGGAGATGGTAATTCGTACGTACACACGTATGGAAACTTTGTCATTCATATGATGGATAGAATAATAAATATGGTTTTACCATAATTATAATAACATAATATTATGTATAAGGTACTTGAGTTATGATTTTTTTTGGAAACAACAAAGAGAGAGGAAGTGGAAGAGGAAAAGAACTTTGAAATAGGTGATTAAATAATTACCTATTCTTTGAGTTCGCACTTTTGATTTGAACAAAAGGGATCCTTAGCATAGATTTATGATCGATGTAAGGAGTCTAGGATAATTTGAGGGTATTTGGGAGGATATTTGAGTAGGTTTTGGCTGAGCCAAATGGCTTTGGAGGTGTAAATTTTAGAGAATGAGAAGTACCCTTTTATAAGATAGGTGAGGAACACTTTAGGATATGATTGAAATATTAATTTATTATAAATTTTTTTGGTTTCTAATGGATCCAAATGGATTTATTTAGAGTATAAGGTGGGTATGGGTCAAAATACTCACAACCAATATGTTTTAGACAAGTTTACATCACCATATTAACCTTATCCTTCAGATTTAATTCTTGGTTAAATTGTTTTACATTTACCATGTCTCCTTGTATTTTTATAAAACAATGGATAATAAACATAATATAAAATGAAAATAGAACATAAAGTAATTCTTTAATGAAATATCTAACCTCTCTATGTTCTTTGGAAAAATATTAGATTTTCATAAGTATTATATCATTTAATAAAATAGTATTTGTTTTAAAAACACATTTATGTCAATTATGACACTATTTAGTAATTGGTTCTTGTGAAAGTCATAAAAACATTATTAATTCTAAAAAATACATTAAATTAACCCTAAAATGTCATATTAAACTACAAATTTTTTTATGGAATCAACAGTTTCTATTTACATTTATTTTATTATTTATAACATAAACTATTTTAATATTTTATTTATAAGTTAATTACTGCATCATCATTGCATCATAAATAAATTTAATTATTTAATAGATAAAAATTATAAACAAAATATCATGATGTAGTAAATTTTTTTATATTTCTAATGATTATTTATAGTCAAATTTATCTTAGGTGTAACCCTATATTAAATTTTTTTTAGTTATTAAACATTGAATTTAACACTTTTAACTCTTCTTTAAATAAAATATAATAAATGTAATAATCTAATCCAAGTTGATCAAAAGGATAATATGTTATCCCTAAGGTTTATTTTGGTCTAAATACACTTATAAAATATAATTAAGAAATGTTTTGGGGTAATTATAATATAATGATAACTATTAATTACCGTATTTACTTTTAACTATAGTAAATAATATTCAAAAGTTTTTATTCAACAAAAATTATTTTCATCTTATTGAACCTTATTTTACTTATTTATTTCAAATTTGTATCTCATATTTTTGAAATTTAACTCACAAAAGCAGTGAAATTACATTTTATATAGATTTGCAAATGTTCCTAAAAGGTGGGTAAAAGATGTTAAAATGTTCAAAAAAAATTTATATATCTAATATTATTATAAAATGAATCCATTTAATTAAATCATATTAATATAGGTATTATGTATATATTTTTACATTAAAATAAATTTAAATTTAAAAATAATTATTTAAATAAAATGTCAGTTTAAAAAAATAACGCCGTGTTTTTCACTATTCATGAAAAATTGAATGTTTTTAGAAAAAATACCAACAATTCACCCTAAGATAATTTTGACATTCCGAACCCAAAAATGAAGTCCATTTTGAAAAATAAAATTAACAATATTTCAAAAAACTAGGTATTACAAATCATAACTACTTTTTAAATGGCTGTTTTTATTGGTCATGGTGTTCTAGAACTCGAAGTAGCGTACATCACAAGATATTTTAATATTTAAAGAGAATAATACCATGGAATCTTGGGGTGTTACACAAATACTATAAAATGTTTTTAAAAAACATTGTTGAGGAAAATATCCATTTCATTTTGAATGACTTTTTGCTAATCCTTTTATTTGAAAATAACTATTGAAAACATTTTCTTAAAAAACTAAACTTCTAAAAATAAAAAGTATAATTCAATAATATTATGGAAGTTAATTCTATAAGTTTTATACATGGTAAAAAGAACATTCTTTCTATAAGGTATAAATATTAAAAAAGTGTCTTGTCTGAAAATCGATTTGAAGATTACATTGAAAAAATTTGTAGAAAATGGTAAAAACGTATTTAATAAATAATTTCTGAAAGGCAAAATACATTTTTTGAAAACCATTGATTTATAAAATAGGTATTTTTAGAAGAAAATAGCTTCTCCAACTAATGTGAAAAATAAATTTGGGTTATCTTAACAATATTTATAAAACATTTTGAGTACCAAGGAGTGAAAATGGAACTATTATTTTATTAGGGTCATGAATAACCAGAGGAGGAGAAAATAAAAGTGTTTATTGAATAATGGTAATATAAATTCCTTTAATTGAGTTTCAATCATAATCAATCTTGATTATTATGAGGTTGTGAGATAGTCCATTAAAATGGTTATAGTATTGAAGTTAAAAATAATGATTGAATAGATTATGTGGATCAACTATAAATCCACATAAAATAAGTGTAATAAATCAAAAGATAGTCAAAGTCATTATACACATAATCTTGAATATTAACTATAATGAGGATGTAATAGAACCCACAAAAAGGAATTGGGTTATGAAATTTCATTACCACTTGGGTAACTTTAAGTTTATATAATTTAAGATTAAATAATTAAAATTATAACTGAAAATATCATTAATAAATAATTAATCAAGATATTACATGGTAAATTGGTATTATTTACATTATATTTTCACAATTAAGTCCATATCAATAATGATTTCCAAAATTAATGTAAATTGAGAAGAAGTCCCTTTCTACATGGTAAATTTTTGAATTATAATCCCCATGAAAGAAAAAATTTCAAATTAAACTATAAATACCATGTATGTAAATTTATTCATGATACAAAATAAAATAAGTTATGTATATACACTATATAATGGAAATAATTAGTGATAATTGTGCATGCCTCATGGAATTAAATGTGAGACAAGAATCTCTTACAACTATGGTAAAATTTGAATCAAAAACCCATAAAATAATAGTCATAAAATGAAAGTTTTAAATAACATGAAAATAAAATTATTCATGATAAAATATATAAAAATGTAAATTAGGTACACCATATAAATAAGTATGTGCTGAATATGACATTTATCACATAGATGTAAAAATTGAGATGAAAATACCTTAACATGATTTTCATTTTAACTGAACATATATATTAACCACTAGTATAATGTTTTAAATCGTTTTGTAACTTATAAAAATGTCAAAATTATATTCATAATAACTCCTTATAATTTATTATTACTCATTTGTTAAAACTATTTCATTATACTCACTATTTCAGGAGTTAGTTTAAGAGTTTTTCGAGTATGATTTGACTTGTTATGTGTTGTTCCCATTAATTAGATCATGATTTCCTCAAAAAAATGTTAATAATTATTTAATTATCATATATTTTCATTATATTTTAATATATAATAATATATAATATTTAGAGATAGTAAATGAAATTCACCATTTATGGAGACGGTAGGTCGTACGTACTCTTGAACACTACTTCCATTTCATTTTTATATTCAAAATGTAGGTGATATATATGAATATTATTATTAAATTTTTATATTCATATTATATATTTGATGTGATTTTATGAAAACCATCCTCTATACATTATATGTCTTTCATGAATGATTCACATCGATATAAGTAGGCAGTAGTCCACAAGTCCACTAACGACGTTATCGTATCTCAAAAATATGGAACACATGACAGTATGTGATATATAAAATTTACATAAGTATAAATAAATTATATTAATAATATATAACTTGTAAAAATAGTATTTTAGTCATAATTTCAACCATTATAGGCGATAAAAGAATAAAAAACAATCATCGTTTCATAAGGCGATAGTCCTTCGTACACACGAATGGTAAGTTCATTACCCATTAGATGGAAGTGTATAGAAGTGTAGGTATAAACATTAGAATAAAAAAATATTAGTATATTTAGGATAATTATTTTATTATATAATATTATAATAATAATATTTGAGGGATGAATAAGAAAATATAATGAAAATGATTATTGAATAATGTTACACGGTTTTTAGGTAACAACTTTTGGTTTATACAAAAGTTCTTCCTTGATTTACATTATTCTCAAGGTATGGATTTTTAGATGAGGGGAAGGATGTATGGAGTATATTTAGGTAGAGTTTGGCAGAGAAAAAGGTCTTGATATCTATGAATAAGTGGGAGGGCGAGTACTTTTTTATATTGTAGGGGGAGTGGTATTTTGTAAATTTTTTAAAATGGAGTTCTGCCATCATTTTTCCCATGTTAGGTGAATATAATAATGGATTAAATTACATTAAATTGGGAATATGGTATATATAATAATATAAAATGAATTTTTAATAAGTTTCTAGTTCATTTTGGATCTTATGTTTAAGTTTTATTCCCTTGTTATGCTATTTTTTCTTTTATTCACTATAATTTAATTTAATAACATTCACTAGTATTTTTGGTAGAAAAAAAAGTTGAACATATTAGAAATTAAAATTTTATATGATTCCAAATATGGAATCCATTATTAAAAATACCAATCACAGATGTGTATAAAATTAATTTAAAATTAATCCAGCAGATGGGAGGACATTGTGGGTTTTTAAAGTAAAAAATTTCAAATGGTTGAGATTTATTTATATCAAATTTCAATTTCAAATCGATTACAAAGATCAAAATTGTTTTAATTGATTTAAAATTGAGAAAATTAAAATTAAAAACCAAATCAAAACATAATTTAACTATATAAATAAATTAGATGAAAAAGAAATTTTATATTAAAATCTAGTATTTTTCATTATTCATCAAAAAATGAAACCTCACATAAAAATAAAAAGAATTATTCCTAACATAATTTTTATGTTATAATGTAAAAAATGAAGTGTTTTTTCCTAATATTTTTCATCATCATTTAAAATATGAGCTTGAAAATTTTCAAATTTAAATGTGACGAAATGAAGATTCTTTTTGGATTAATCACATCAAAATTTTCTTAGGAGACGTTTTTGAAATTTTTCTAAAATGATTGGGTATTGGGTGAACAGTTAAAATACATATTTTACTAATATTTTCAATATTATAAAAATTTCATGACATAAAAATGAATTTAATGTTTATGAAATATTTTATTATAGAACAAATATCTATTTTATAGTTAATAGAATTATTTTGAAATATAATTTGGAACATAGAAATATATGTTTTCTATTTAAGAAATTTGAGTAATGTTTTATACAAATAAAAACTATTTTGACTTATTCCCCTTTAATGAAGTTTTTAAAAGTTTACTATCAATTTTAATTTAGTTTTAAAGTCAAATAAGTCTCTAGTAATTAAAAAAAAACCAATTTATTTTATCAAGACAAAAAATGAAAATTATTTTTGAATAAATATCATTTTTATTCTTAAAATTAACATTTCTATAAAATTACATTTCATTTTGTTTTTTGAACATAAATTAAAACAAAATTACCACTTATGGAAATTAAATCGTATTAAATTGAATCTATATTTCATATCTTCATGTTATAATCTAACGATGATTTCAACTTCATTTTTGGTTATAAATAATATTAATCATCATAAACATTTATCATTATATTAAGGGTTAAAAGGATTTGTGATGGGGTTAAAATAATAGATAAGGTTTAAAATATCTCAAAAACATATATTTAATTTTATTGGTTGATCTTATTTCTAAATTAACCTTGTTATCTTCATGTATTTGAAAATTTTGAGCTATGTTACTTTATTAAGACAATTTTTATAAAACTATATTTCAAGTATTTACAAGTTTTCTATCGACCTCACTTATAAATGGGAACCTTTTCTTCACACATATAAATTCAGCATGATCTAATTAAATCAACCATGATCTTAATAATATCCTTATTAAATCATTATCCAAAACCTAGAGGTTTTAATATTCCCATAAATCCCGTCCAAGATTCATTAAAAAAAATTCAAATGAGATCATCAAAGGAAGTGGTATATGTTCTTTCTGAACTTTTTTTACTTTGTTTATTCTAAAACCTACTAAAAATATTATATAATAATTTTAAAATGAATATTTATTTATCGTTATTATACATAAAAAAATTATTTTACTGTTATAACCAATTTCTATCTCCTTTTCATTAAATGTAAACTGAAAACATCATTCTTGCTTACTTACAGACTATCATCTCCATGAAGTGATGTGTTTTATTTTTCATTATCACATTAGATGAATAGTTTTAAATATGAATTTAATATAAATAATTTATTTTTATAAAATATTTATTATTCTATAAGGATAAAATATTGTTTTTCTAATTACCCACCTATCTTTTGGAATATAATAATGTTTCTCATTCATACGTGTGGACTACCTCCTCCACAATGTCTTATGATTAATTTTTTCATTTTTTATTTACGTAGTCGGTCATTATAATAATATTAAACATTATATACTGTATTTAAAATATATTTATGAATTTATTAAGGTAAATTATTATTTACCTTAAATTCATTCCTCCCATTAAAAAGGAAAAACACCACTCATACATATTATCATCTCCATTAAGTGATCTGATTCATTTTTCATAAAAACCATATTTGGATAGATAAAAGTGTATATAGTAAATAAAAAATATATTTATTACATGATCGATATTTTGGAACCATGAGTATGGTTTGAGGAATGTAATTTTTAAACTAAAATATGCATGCAAGACTGAAAAGTTAGCACCAGAATATTGATTCTCAGGAAGAATTGATAATAAATTCCCAATTATAAAATTATAAGGGAAATATATATAGTAAGATAAGTAATATTATGTTTTAGGAATATATGAAAAAAAATATAAATATATAAACCAATCCTTTTAAATATATCATTACATTATTTTTCACATCAACGTTTATTAATTACAACCCATAGATTGTCATGATTGGTGAATTTAGAAGATTGGGATCATAATACAATGATGTGAGGATAAAATTAAACTTATTTATTTTATTCCCCATAATTATATCATACATAATTTAGATCAAAAAAATAAATGATAAATCCTAGTTAATATACTAACATAAGGGGTGATTTAAAAATCCTAGTAAGGAAATAAAAAAGATAAGCAATCCTGACATGTGAGTCAATGGTAAAACATGACATCGTAAAAGAGAAGGGACATGAGCAATCACATGGAAACATAACATAAATATCATGATATCATATGCTAATGGATTCATATAAAATTTATAATAAAAACATGAAATAAATATAAGGCAAAGATATATTCTGAGATAATATCTCATGTTGGAAAGATTCCCATAATGGATTAGGTTCACTCTATAATCTTATAAAATATGTATCATGAGACTAAAAACATTACACATCGAATTGGAGTTCTATTTTCTTCACCAATTGTTTATGATATAATTGGCTCACTGAGTGCTACCTAGGAACACCCATTATTACAAGATAATGATTTAAGTGTTCCGCAAAAGGAAATCAATAATAATGAATAAAAATAATAATTATACATGGATAGAAATGGGTTAAATAATCTTTTGTCATGTCATAATTAAATGAAATTTAATAATGAAGGCATATAATATATGAACATAAGGAATGTATTAACCTTGAAAAATAATGAAGAACGTACAATACCAACCATTATTAGGACATTGTATTATCATTTTCAGGTACTTGACTCCTATTTATGTAATTTATGTATATGTAATGATCATATTATATTTTGGAAGGTTAAGTGGGGTTTTGTAATTTCTCAGAGCCTTTTATATAGGTGCACATTTTGAGTATGGTTACTACAAACCGTGAACCCCATCAAGAAAACCATGATAATTTTTATTAAGACAGTAGCACCACATGGTTGGTTCATGGTTTTTCAAACTGGGTGGCATAACTATGTTAATTATAATAGGAAGATAAAAACAAATGGATCTAATACAAATTAAAATCTTAATTAATCTTTTACCCCTATTCAAATGTATTTCCAATAACCTTTTCTCCTAATGATCGAGATGTTACCCAACAATATAAGACCATGTTTTAGGTGATTTAATTCCCATTAGAGATCCATCTTCCTTAGTTTTTGTCATTCATCCTAGATCTATTCTTATTGTATTTCTAGAAAACATATATCTAATCAATTTTTAATAAATCAATGTTCCTTGATTGGAATTTTGATTGTTTATAGCTTGGTGTATTGGAGGAAATAACATCCATGCCAATATCTTAGGGATCAAATTTTCATTCTTTATTTTCTTCAATAACCCTAAGGTTTGTGGTGTATATTATACTTCCTATAGTTTTAATAATGATATTGTGGTTTTTGTTTTATCATTTTGTTTTCATGTTGTGAAATTAAGTTAAAATTATAAAATTGTATTGATTCACTATGAATTTGATAGACTCTTCTCAGATCCCATTGGATCTATTTGAAATTATGAGAATGGGTATTATGGCTACTCATGGGCTATGATAATTTCCAGGATTTATAATTAAGGAATGAAAAGGGGGAATTATAGGATTGATAATGGTAAACTAGTTGTGAATGTGATTGGAAAATTAACTTGTATAAATATTTTCTATATTAAAATTCAATAAATAATGATTTGTGAGATGATTCATGATATTATTGATAAATGGTAAAAAGAACAAAATGGTGTTAAATAGATAATCAGTAAAGTAAATGGTGTACCATTTTGATAATGTTTGATGAAAAGGTTATTTAAAAATTAACATTGATATGTTTATGTTACGAATGAGATGTAGGTGTTGGACTGAATCTTGTCATATATGGGTGTCCAGACTGATGCTCTAGGTACCCATTACATGGATTAGATTTTGGTGTTATAATAACACCCTATGTACCCATTATACTGGTGTTGGACTGATTCTCCATGTACTTAAGATAATGATGTCATAATGACACTCTAAGAATCCATGACATGTTACCCAGAATGATTCTCCAAGGACAAAAATGAAATAAAAAATTGAATGAAAATTAAAAAAATTTAATTAATGTGTTGAACATATAAGATATTTTTCGGTCTCTGGAGTGAACAAAAAAGGTATGATTTAATTGGGTGTCATTGTAAACCCAAGGGATAATATGGTAAATTAAATATTATTAAAATGTGATTTTTGATTACATTTATTAACTTATTTATTATTCCTTATACTTCTGCATACACAAATAGAGACAATATATTGCATCAAAACCAATTGGTGGTGGCTGAATGAGTTGTAGTAACACCCTACTCAGGAACCGTTTGGTACCCGAGTAGACTACATGTTTGCATGTCAAAATTAGGGTAAAGGAAATATTTTATATAGATGAGTATTAATTTGGGATGCACTCTGGATAATGGAACCCGACATGATGTTTGGAACTATTTGTGTTATTTCTATTTGTATTTAGTTGGGTTTTTTAGTAGACACATATTATATATATATATAATTACATGTCTAGTTCATTGGTATATGGTTATTTCTCCTATTTTGGGATTCTTCATGTGATTCCTTATCATTATTGGTCGTTGTTTATTTTTTTGTATATATTTTCAAATTTTATTTCTACTATTTAAATTCTTTGATTAAAAGGGTATACTCTCCCAATGTAACATATTATATCATTGCTACTAGTCAACAACCTCTTGTCCGTGGGGAGGTGCAGTTAGGTTCATTTGTTGATCTAGATCAGGGAACTGGTATGTGGATCCTCGGTCGGGATGTTACAAAGTAGTATCAGAGGAATTTATATTTTTAGATGTTTTGTTATTTGAAAAAGGTGGATAGTAGACTTGGATTATTGGAGCATTATTCATGAGCTCGTGAAAGGGATTTTCCAACCTTAGTGTGGTGGAAACCCCATGTTCCCATGCTGGAATTATTGTTCTTGATGTTCATTGTTATAGTTGAATTTTATTTCACCTTGGGTGATGCGCTTATTGTGTGATGTTACTATTCTCTAATATTTTACTCATCAGTTGGTCTGGAATGAGATTTGAGTTAGTATGAATCATTATTTTCACTTAAGGATGTATGTGACATGCATCGTTTTTTTCACAAATGGATACATTGGTTTTGAGTGAGTTGTAGAATAGGGAATCACTCAATTGACATGCGTGTTTAAAAGAATGGTTCCCAATAAATAATATATAATGGCTAAAAGATTTAAAATGTGGTAATTTGAAATGGTTTAAAAGTTTAAATTTTTGGAAACCTATAAATATGAATTTTTTTTACCCTATGTTAGCGATGGCTCTGGTTAGAGAGGGTTGAGGGTAGTGATAGTTTTATAATTCTGATCATGGGGTAGTGTATGTGGAATTATTGTTTATAGATTTATTTGAATACCTCTTGTGAAAATATGTAAATAATGTGTTATTTGTCTTGATATCAGTGTTTGGAATTATAGAGACATGCCTATATGTCAAAGTTTGTTGGTAGGGAGATAGAAGAAATTTTTGGGAATACTGCTCTAGAAGTGGGACAACAAGCCCTAATAGTTCCAAATGAGAGTGTGGAAGAGATGTTACTTGAGAACATGACTCGTTTTATGTCCATGGAAATAGAACCAGGCTGGGATTTGTGGAATATGTCTCATAGAAACTAAGAGTTTCAGTTCCCGCACCCTCTTATTTCCACCACAAATGGTGGACCGAATTTATTTGATCTCCAGATTGATTATATCTAGACAATCCTAGATCATTTGGATACTCTTCTAGAGATGAGAGTTATGTAAGCAGCCTATATGTTTTTAGGACCAACAATGTGCTAGTAGGATATTTAGGGTCAGAATGAGATGTTTGAGGGAATTGTAATGGGGTAATTATAGAAGAAGTTAATAGAACACTTTTAACCAAATACACTAATATTAGAGAGGGAAAAAGAGTTTATATGTTTGAACCAGGGAAGCATGTCAGTGATGGAGTGTGTTGGCCACTTCACTAAGTGAAATGTTTGTACCAGTGATAGAGGGAGATGTGGCTACTATCTTGACACATTCTCAGGATGGATTTAATTTTTAGACTATGTACCACATTAATATCTTATGATTGATGATGTTCTCTAATTGAATCATGGTCCCATTTCATAGGGAGGCCTAAAGGAGTATTCTTCTGTTGCACTGGTTGTTTTAGCTAGATAACCAGGAGGTATATCTCTTGAGAGTAGGAGGTGTCGTTATGAGGACGTTCACTAAAGAAGTGGAAAACAGAGTAATTAGGGGAGAGGATAAATTACCAAGGTATTTGATCAAGTTTATTCCATTAATATAGAAGGTAAGGTCTCATTAATATCCAGTTTCCCTGACAACTTGTGCAACACAAGGGACTCAGACCAGAGTACACGGAAGAGGGATTGGTTAGTTATATGTATTTCATCCTATACTTTTTTATTTCAATGTTGGGTATTTGATATATAAAGAAAAGATTAATATAGATTCTACTCTTTCTATGACATTATTCAATACAATAGCTTCACATTATTTTATATTTTTTGAAATTGTGGATGGTTTTGGTTGAACATTGGAGTTTGTGTGTGGGTTTATGTCAATAAAAACCTTGTTGGTTATACGGTCATAGAAAATTTTCCTATCTTAATGGTGTACCATAAAGGATTCTCGGTATAATTTTCTTTGGGATTTTTAGAAACAAGAGATTTCATGTTTTGAATTTATTTTAGGTATATAATAGTTTTCATAATATTGATCAGGCATCGATTATTTCTTTTGGAGAGTACCTTTTGCATCGTTTAAGGGTGGCCAAAATGTTCATCATGGAGAATTGGATATCTATGTGGATCATCCAGGTCTAGTTCATCAGCTACTAAGGTATCTCACCACTCAAGATTCAAGTTAATTTTATAATTATAGGGTTTTGAATAATAATGTCATTAGACATGTAGTGGATCAATTTCATGATATGTTTCCTAAGGACTTCTCAGAGATCCCACTTGAGAGTGATGTCGAGTTTAAGATTAAGCTAATGACTATAGTAGAACCAGTATCATTTTCCCCTTATATAATGGAACCAGTAGAAAATCAAGAGCGTTAGACTTAGCTAAAATAATTTATGGATAAGGAATTAAACTATATGAGTATATCACTATGGGGTCCTATAGTATTGTTTTCCAATAAATATGATGGAACATTTCATTCTTTTCATCAATTAATGAATGTTAAATAGGATGATAGTTAATAATCAGTATCTTATTTAGTGTATCGATGATCGTTTTGACCAGGTGAGGGGTTATTTTCTATTCTCCAAGATCAATTTGAGTCCAAAGTATCATCATTTGAGAGTGATACCTTCTAATATACCATATACTTATTTCAAGAGCCGTTGTGGCTTGTATGAGTTCATTCTAATTCAATTTCTATTAAAAATTCTTTTACTGTCATTATGGCCTTAATGAACCAAATATTCTACCAATAAATTGACCATTTTTTGGTCATTTTTGTTTTTGACATCTTAGTGTACTCTAAAATTCATGAATTTCATGCCAAATTTTTTGACATCATCTTGAGTATGCTAAGAGAGAATCAACTATATTCTAAGATATCTAATGTTTTATTCTAGATTGATATATTTTATTTAATAGGTCACATTATCTCATAGGATGGTGTTTTAGATGATATGAAAAAAGTTCATGTACTTTTTTATTTGAAGAAGCCCAATAATTGTTTTGATATCCAATGATTTTTGTGTTTGAGGGGATATTAACAAAGTTTCATGAAATAAATGTCTCATTTTTCATCACCACTTTTGGATTTGAACAAAAATTATATCATCTTTTAATGGTCAAGATTATGTTATAATTATTTATATGATATACATATGCATTTGACCACTATATTAACTTTGACCATACCCAAGCTAGGTGAGGACTATTCCTTGTTAGGAATTCAGGATTGGACTTGGGGGTTTTTTGATGTAGAGAGATCGATTTGTGGTGTATGGATCATGACATTTGGGGTCAGAAGAATGGAGTTTCCCTATGCATGATATCAAGTTGTCTATCATGGTTTATGCCTTATTGAGTTGGCAGAACTACCATTAGGGTGTAAGGACTATTATTTATAATGACCATATGAATCTAAATTACATATTCTCACATATATATTTAAATCACTGGTATATGATATAGGTTGAATACATTGAGACGTTTGAATTTGAATTATCTTTTACACCTAGAAAGGTAAATAGTTTTGTGGATACTCCAAGCCTGAATTTATAGACAAATATAGTCCATGAGTCTATGATTTAGTGGAAAATGGTGGCCTTATTTGATGAGATGCATATATAGGTTCAATAGATCCAGGTGTTGATGACCATCAAATCATTATCTGTTGAGTCTACAAAAATGAATTGGGTCATAGAGAATAAATATGAGGACCTACCATTTTAGGCATTGAGAGACAATTTTAATGATGTTAATATACCTTCTGATTGTTTTATTTTTTATGATGATATCATCAATTTTTTTGGTCATGTTACTATCCTTATATTTATACAAGAGGATCTAGTCTATGAGTTCCTTTAAATTCAGTGTTCTATGCATTCTGGTATGGAAGAAATTTATATAGGCCTTTCGTGGAAATATTTCTGTATTAAAATGAAAAAAATTTGTTGGTTTTGTGATAAGATGATACACCTAGTAGCAGGTGATGTCTAAGAATAAGTGATTTAATTTTTTGTAATAGTAATTTACCATGTTGAAATGGAATGGGATGACATTACCATGGATTTTTTTGTTGGTCATCCAAGGATCCCTTCGAGAAATTAGGTGATATAGGTTATTGTGGATTGGTAACAAAAGTGACCCATTTCCTTCCAATCCAGTATATTTTCATGTTTTATTAATTGGGTGAGTTGTATGTTCAATAGATAGTGCTCTTTCATAGGGTGCTACAAAGTATAGTTTAAGATCATGATTCACATTTTAATTCATTCTTATTGAATGTATGGAAGAAGTCTCCTTATACTTAGGTGTATCTAAGTATGGATTTTCACATATAATTGATGGAAAATTGAAGCATATTATTCAGGTGTTGGAGGACATGATGTCGGCATGCATCCAATATTTTAGTGGAACATGGGAGAAGTACTTAGTGTTGGATTAATTCACATAAATTAATAGTTATCATTGAACTATTAAAATGAAACAATGTATGGAAATTTATTGTAGGCCATGTAGATCCCTTTATATTAGATGAAGGTTAGTGGGTTAGAGTTTTTATAAACAAGTCTTATGCCGTAGACTTCAGATAATTTCCTATTGATTGAGAAAAGTATGGCTAAAACACATATTATATAGAATTATAATGTTCAGAGACATGATTTACCCCTTTATTTTATAGTGGGTGGCCATGTTTTCCTTCAGGTTTCACCATGATTGGGTTACCTTCATATTTAGAATAAGGGAATGTTTGCAGCCTCATTTTTCAGACTATTTGACAATATAGAGAGGATCAGAAATGTGTCTTATCAATTCGATCTTCTACATAAGTTTAGTTATATACAATATTTCTTCTACATGCAAAAACATTAGAAGTATTTTTTATACCTTCTCATGTGATTGATTTTAATGAGTTGAGCTTGAGGATGATGTGCCCTTTGAGAATAATGTAATCCATGTTGTGGATCGTAGTGATAATTTTTTTAGGGAAAGATTATGTTGTTGGTCTAAGGGTTGTGGAATCATTTCTGTGTTTATGAGGAATCATGGTATATGGAAGAGGAAATATGGGCCTAGTTTCCTAACCTTTTCACCTAGGAAGCATTTTTATTCATGAGAGTGTAGCTAGATGATTATATATTATAAGGAGGGTATATTGTAAAATCCTGACATTTATTGCGACATTAAATTTTTATTTTTTGGTAAATAAACCCTTATTTTTGTATTTTTGGTATAAATAATGAATAGGTTTTGTTTTGGGAGGTTTGGAGTGGTTTTGGAGTGACTTATATCCTTTTATAAGGATCACGATTCAATAATGGTTAGTACAAACCATGAACCCAATCCCAGAAATCATCTTTTTCTTTGTAGGATGTATAGTATCTCTGAATAGATGGTGCATGTTTTGGCCAAGCTATGAACATGATAATGGGAAACCTTGTAATATTTAACAGAGGGGAAATCGTAGTTGTTTCATGGTTTTCTTACTAGGAGATCCAATAGTATGAGTGCTTATATTGAGATAGTGACACCTCATATTTGGAATACAATTTTCCAAAATGTGTGGTATACATTTTTCAATCTGAAATTAAGGGATCTAATCTGAATTAAATTCATAAGGCTATGTTTTCCCCTAATCTCATTAATATCCAAACTCCTATTTCTCCTAAGTCTTGAGAGTTGATCTCCATCAACCTAGGAAATACATTAAGGCTATTCAAAGCCCAATAGAGATCCATATTTGTTAATTAGTCACATTTCTTGGATATTCATCCTATATCTCTTATTCTTTTCTTTCTAAATATCATATTTATAAACTGTTAGGGATAGATCCATGCTATTTTATTTGAATTGTGATGTTTTATTGTTTCATCTATTGATATAAAGGATATCCAAGTCCATAATTTTAGAATTGTAGTGTCATTCTCCATTTTCATTAATTATTGTAGGTTAGGTTGTCTACCTGATAATTACCGTAAACATGATAATGATATTGGGGTTTCAGTTTTATCGTTTCATTATCAAGTTGTGTAATTTATTTAAAAATTTGGAAATTTAATTGAATCCCCATGAATTCGTGTGACTCTCCTTATATCACATCAAATCTATTATAGATTATGAAAACATGAACGTTGGATCCCAAAAAGGTGTGAAAAATTACATTAATGGTAAATATTGAAAGAAAAATGGGAATTATATGGTTTATGAAATTAAATCAACTATGAATTATATTAGAATGTTAACTAATATAAATATTGTTACAATTAACCTCAAAAGGTTAATGAGTTATGATATGGTTCATGGTATTTGGGTTAAATGTTTAAAGTCTTTCAATAATGTTTAGGTATTGAATGATAAATGAAATGGTGCACCATGTTGATAATTATTAATGAAAAGGGTCATTATTGTTGAACCTTGATATGTGTATGTGAATAATTATATGTGGCTTTTGGAAGGATTCTCTTCATATGTGTTTGTTCATACTGATGCTCTAGAACCCCATTACATGCATGTGATTTTGGTGCTATACTGACACTCTACGTACCCAGGATATTGGTGTTGGAATGATTCTCCGATTACCTGAGATAGTAATCCTAGATTGATGATCCAATAATATGTGACATGTTACATCAAATGACTCTCCATGGTATCAAAATGAAGTTCGAAAATGAATTAAAATAAAAACCCATGTGAGTTAAAGTGTTGAACGTAAGAATGGTGTTTTAAACTCTAGAATGGCCAAAGATGGTATGATTTTCTTGGGTGTCACTATGAATTAGAGAGCCAATATGGTTAATTAATTATTTTTATAATTTTATCTTTATTTAATTTTATTGAAATATTTATTATACATTATACAACTACATACACTAATATATACTAGATATATCATTTGAGGTCTTTGGTGGTGGCCTAGTGATCTGTACTAACACCCTCCTCAGGTAGTCAATTGGTACCCAATTATACTTCATTTTTCTAGGTCAAGATTAAGGAAAACAGATTTTTTGTAAATTTTTTTAATTGGGTTTTAGGATAGGGAATGGATGAGGAAACCATAAATGATATCCAGTCCAGATTGGGGGTATTTATTTAGTATTTATTTTCAGTTTTGAGTTGACACATGCAACATATATAGCGTGACATATCAAATTCTTTAGTTTATGTTCATTTCCCATTATTGGGTTTCTCCCGACAATGATTCATATTTATTGGTTATTATTTATTAATATTTTTTATATTTTTATATTTATTTTTTATATTTTATTTCTTTATTTAGAGGTTATGTTCTCCCAAAATTACATATTAGAACCTCAATTTTAGTCGGCAACCTCTAGTATATGGGGAGGTATGCATGAGGTCATGTGTCAAACTGGCTCAGGGAACATGTATGTTACAGCTAGGTTAGAATCTTATAGAGAGTAAACTTGGTATATATGTTGTATATATATATATATATATATATATATATATATATTAGAATAAATTCATAATATCAAAGGTTGTCTTCATTTATCAAAAGATATACTGTTAATAGTCTTAAATATTCTTGAGGAAAATATACATTCCATTTTGAAAATAACTTTTGAAAAAATAAAAATTCCTAAATAATTATATAATTAATTTAATTTAAAATTAAAAAATGAAACTTATAAAAAAATATTCAAATATTAATTTGTCATGATTGTGGGTAATTCATTAAATTCGTTTTATATTAAAATAAACGTTCATTTCACATTACTGTAAAAATATTAAAAAGTTCTTTGTTTGGAAAATGATAACAAGATTATATTCCAAACATTAAATAAAAAGTAAAAAATTGGAAAAATTTCTATAATAAATAATTTATTTAGTTTTTAAAATATTATTGAAAATATTCATATAAAACATGGATGTGGATGAAAAATGATTTTTGACCAAATGGAGAAATGGGGCCATATTTTCTTAAAAACATTTCCTCAAAAAATAATTATCGAAGTGTGGAAAATTGAAACATTATTGAAAATTCCATTAATAATAAGATGAGAAGTGAATAAAACGGTTTTATTAGAAAATTATTAAATAATATCCTCTAATGTAAAATAAAGCATAAATAATATCAGTTAAATTTAGACTGAAATAAAAACCCTTACCACTTCGATAACTTTTGAATCATAAATACCATGAGTGATGTGACTATTATAACAAAAAATGACATTAATTATGAATAATTATTTTTATAATATGTAAATGCAAAATATATACACTATTTAAAATAATTTTTTTTCATAAAAGAACATGTTTCACAAAGATGGAAGTTTTGAGGTGATACCCATACCTTTATTCCAGGTGTGGTGTGTATGTAGTTTATATCCTATATAATAAAATTACATATAATTGTGTTTAAAGAAATTTTACATTTTTGACATAATAAAATTAAATAATTTACTTCTCTTATTTTAATAATGTATGAAATAACTTAAATAGTTATGTCCATGTTGGGTGTTTTTGAGATGCTCATTTCATTATTTTAAATTGGAACTATTTTTTGACCATGGTCAAAGTGGTAAATATTCCTTAATTTATAGATTAATAATAATTAAATAATAATCATTATTATTAATGAATTATATATTTTAAAATAACACTAATTATTTATATGAAATAAGAACTAGGTTACAACTATGTTGATGGTTGTCCAAATGTACGCATGTGTAATGTTTTAATTTTTTAGTGATTGTCATGGAAACTGTGTTAGTGTTATTTTATTTTCCAATTAGAATTATAAAATCATAAATATAATATTTTTTCATTAATTAAACTTACATATACCATCCATGTGATACAGTAAAAATAAATAAATGGATCACATGGCTTTGTGATGCGTTAGTCCTCCATACACACGAATGACACTATCATTTTTAACTGTTGGTATGGTAAGAAAATATTTGATATATTAAATTTAATTATTTTTTAAATTTTTCTTCACTATAATATATAATATTTAATTCTACCATTATGAATATATTTTATAGGATATGATGGAAAATGAATTACATCGGTTCTTGGGTGGTAGGGCACCATATATATGGTTGACAAGTTGGTTTCCAATTTTATAGAAGTTTCTATGGATTTAGTAAAATTCCATTAGAATAATAAAATATAACTATATATTAAAAAAATATGTTATAATTTTAAGTACATAATTGAATGTGGAAAAGGAAGAATAAAATGAAGGATCTTGGTGAAAATGATTACATTCACTTAGTGAACCCCCTTTGAATCTCTTATTAAGAACACTATGGTTCGTTTTATAGGATGACCAGAAGCTCAAAAATGGGTATGAGGTTATTTTGGGGGAATTTTTAATTGTTTTAATGAGTTAAATTTCTTAATATTTGTGATTAAGGGTGGGTAGGGTGACATTCTATAATATAAGAAGAGTGTAATTCTAGTAAATACCAAAAACTATTCAATAATGGGAATCCACCTTAATCAATGTTTCTCAAAAATTGAAACAAAATGAGTGGGGTATATCTAATTCTGATACACCCATGTATAAATAAAAATTAATATATTTTAAACATTTTATTCACTTTACCTCTAAGGTTACTCACTTTTACCCATTTAATTTTTTTCACCACGGTAACTAATATTTTTTTTATTTTTAATATTCATTATGACCAAAAACTATGTTTAACCTATTATATAATATAAATTACTCTAATTACAAATATGGGATCCATTTTATCAAATTTATTTCATATAATTTCTGTAGATCTATTTTATATTAATCCCATATATGTTTCAACAAAACGGTTTTCAAAAAATGGTTTTTTCAAGTATATGATGATCCGATAATAACTATAAAAAAAGTAACCAAAATTTATTGAATTTAAATAAATATTTATAGATATATAATCAATAAATTTTATATAAATAGTTTCTCATTACGGGTTATTTTAATTAGATAAAATGGAAAAACATTATGCCATTTAAAATAGATATTTATAAAAAAGTTATTTAAAGACTAAAAATAATCTTATACTAAAATAAATTTTAAAAGTTATTTAAATATAAATAATAGAATTATATATATAACTAATAATTATGTTACTTTGAAATAAAATTAATATATTAATTTTAATTTTATATTACTTAATTTAATAAAATAAATATTAGTTTTAAAAAATATATTTTTTACTATTAACTAAAAATAATTATTATATAAAAAATACAAAATTCCATTCCAAGTTAATATCAATATGATAATTGAAAATATAATGTTTATTTTATAAATTATCCTTTATAAATTATCCAATAGTTATTAATAATAGATTCACACATAGAGAAATAAAAAACATTTTTGAAGGAATCATATTTATTATACATTAAAATTTCTTTATTAATGTAGAGTGAGTATTTTTCACAAATATATAAAGAAATGTATATTGAGTAGGATCGTTATATATATTTTATATATTAGTTAATATTATTCATACCTTGAAATTTAATGTCTATTTTATATAGGTCATGTTTAAATGATAATATTTTAATATCATTATGGGGTTCTTTTAAACATAATGGTGTGTGTTACTAAAGCTATAAAAGAAGTCAAATTTATTTAAAGATAAATGTATTATAAATTCTTAGATTGTTGTAATCTACCCCTTTAAATAAATTATGTCCCCATAATTTAAACTCATGCTCATTAATCAATGGTTTGAAATATGAAAATTCATATGTGCAAACCCCACATCATTAAAGGGGTTAATAAAAATTTATCTTAAAAAGAGGCATATTAAAATATGGAAATCGTATATAAAAACACATTATAATGTTTCCAAATAAAATAAAATTGTAGGAAAGTGACAATATAGACATGGTAGAAAATTTTAAATAATTATTGAGAGTCATGGAGATCAATGATCACAATAAAATTAATGATCAACAAAAAGTTAACAACCCCAAAACTATAAATCTTTGAAATATAAAATTGATTCGACAAATATGAATGTAATAGGATAACATTTATATTTCATGGTCCCTTTCCAAGAGTTGGGTTATTATTTTTCTATCAAGATAGATACCACCCAAAATATACTTACTTTATGTATTTTTATTTAATAAAATTAATTTCATCGATTAATTTCTCTTGGATCAATTTCCAATTCCCCTCTTACTCTAAGAAATTAATATAAAATAAAAAGATTATTCCTAAATTAATAAAATCAACTTTTAACTGAACATACAATCCATTAAATAGTTACAGGTTATTCCTATTATCTTTATTAAAACTAAACGGTTAGCATAATGTAGTATAACACCCAAAATGAATATTAATATATTAATCTCCAAAATTATATAGTAAAACCAATGGTTTAACATAGGTCATTCCTTAAACAAGTAGCTATTTATCCCAAAGAATGTCAATAACCTAAACACGAAAGAAGGTTTTAACCACATCAGTAATCTCATGTGCTTCAACTGACATCTACAAAAACATAATAGCATTCTTCCAAAGTAATCCATTATATTAAACCTAATGGTTATTTATATCTTAACCTAATAAAATGTTTCCTAAAATATCATTAATCACCTAAAAATCCTTAAAATTAAAAAATAAATGATCAACTTATATGATTTTTAAAATCAACATAATATTTGTCCTACAAATATTTAATAAAATGAAATTTCATACTAACTAATAAATTAGTTAGGCCAGTGGTATACACTACACCCTTATCATCCTTCGGTTGTGGGTTCAAGCCTCGTGGAATTTCATGATATGATGAGATGTCCCCTAGTTTTAAGTTGTTTCTTTTTGTAAAACTATAATAATATAATTATTATTACAATTCAAAAAATATGATGAAATTAATTAAAGTAACATTAATAAACAAATCTATTTGTAACCACTAATTTTTTCTATACAACTTATTTTTCCCAAAAAATAAAATAATCATAATTGAAGAGTATTACCTCAACATCGTAGATAGGGTAAACCTGAAAGGATAATAATAAAAATAAACTTATGATTAAAAAATATAAATGAATTATTCCTCAAATTAAACTTTTTAATAAAACCCATACTAACCCCAAGGGTTATATTACCATTAATATCCCCTAAAATACTCTAAATCCTCTTAGAATTCCAAAAATTAAAAACATAAAATGGTCATTTGTACTATTAATGTTATTACTAACTTATTCTAATAAACCCAAGAAACATTAGGTTTAACCTATATCATCAATTATTATCATCAATTCAAGTCCTTCATGATGGTTCAGAAAGAGTCTGTGAATTTCCAAAACAAATACCATAGAAGTGTCAAAATAGGTGTTCATCAAGGATCATTGGAATGAACTATGTGGTGATGTTTTCCATTTCAATTTCCCCTTTTGGGAGTTATTACCCATATTTATAAGTATTCTAGAGACAAATCCACTTGTAGTATCCAAAAAAGGAAGTGATATCCTAGAAACTATTCTCTCTAAACATTACAAAAATACTATGTTATTTTCCTACACATTGGAATATACTTATACTTATCCTTAGATTTAGCTATATAGTTATAACTATGGTTTTCTCACCCAAGTTCTCAAATGGTTTATAGAACTTGTCTAGAAAGGACAGGATCTACATGGATCGACCCTTTGCTTGTTTTGAAGACCGAGGTGCTTAGTGAAGGCTTGGAGGATGTCTAGAGGAGTTATTTAATGTGAATATGGAAACTGGTAATGTACATGATTCTACTGATGGGTACATGATGTGTGAAATTTTGGGTTCGAAAAATAAAACAAAATGCCATGGCGAAGCATTTTTCAGCATAAGTTGGCCTCGATATGGTACACGATGTGACAAGGAGGTACACATCAAGTACTACCCCACCAATGGCTGTTTTAAAAAAACCCAACCATTTTTTTTTCAATCCCTCGGGATTGATAATACTACCTCTCGACTCTAGAAGACCCAAACACATACCTATTCAATGTTTTGGAATTTCTTTCATCCCATATTGGTTCCCATCCTCTTTCCTCTATCTGTCTTTGATCTGAGGATAGATATACCTATTTTCTCATGGTTTCATTGATCTTTGTTCCCGTGTATCTATTTTCCAGGAAATGGTGCTTGATCTCCATGGTTATAAGAGATTCTCATTTGTTTTTGGTTAGTGAGGTTGTGTCGTGGCATCCTCAGGTGGGTGCGGTTATCATAGGGAGAGGTGATTGTGCTCTGTTTCATGGTCTATTCTCAGGAGAATAATTTCGAAAAACTTTTGAGGTATGGGATTTGTTACTTCTATTTCATTTATGTGAAATCATAGTCGTAGCATTTTATAGCCCACTAGATAAAAATGGAATTGGAAGAATTGATAAACGAACCAAATTAAATGAATTTTTTTTGATCGTATGTTGTTGCCTCTTGATTTTATAGATAGTGTGTTATCTATGACTTTCTTATTGTTTTTCTTGATGGAAATCAGTAAATAATGTAATTTTGGTATTAATTGTAAATTAATTGGATAGATATAAATAGTCATTTTAATGAATCTGAATGTGGATGTTATAAACTGTTTACCATAATATTGTTTGTGATGTGAATGTTTAATTAAATTGGTCGATAAACCTGAATCATGTGGATTCTTGTTGATTAAAGGCATGTCAAATTGATTTTTTAAATAATTGTAATAGAAATCAGGGCTTGCAGTTTCGGTTTACCATAGTTTAAAACAATGATAATGAATCGGTTAATTCAAGATGGATTAAAGAACTAGTTTTTTTATAAAAGATAATTCTTTGTAGAGTTTGAGTTACCCTATTTCATGGAAGGCTGAGTGTCATGTAGTTTTGATATATGAGATCTCGTTGTGTGTAATGTATAAATGCCATTTTTATGGCCAAGAACCTAGTTTCTTGATGTTCCCAGCTTCTTGTGATGTGATATGAGACTGGATGGTTATTTTGATGTGTGGGGGAAGTGAGGTCAGGTGGTTGTGGGAGCATTTGACACCTAGAGTGGTGAAATTCATCAGTTTATGCATGTGTGTGTCAGAGAGGACACAAGAGGTGATAAAACAAGTTGTATATGGGCTTACCTGCTACTATGAATTTTGGATGCTTTTTGAATCTGTTGTTTGTTTTTCTAATTCACTTTTTTCACTACATAAAGATGCTAGTTTTTCTTACCCATCTTCCAAAAGGGTAAAATAAACATGGGGTATTCCATGCACTTTATATATATAGATTCTCAAGGAAGGATGGGTATACACTCTAGTTATAGGTGGAAATTACTTGATGGGTAGTTTATCTACTCACCGTATTGATCCCCTTTTGTTTGGTAGCTTATAATTCTTTTCTATAATTCATAGAATTATAGAAATTAATAATGATGTTAATTTTTTTTGAATAAATGATGTTGAACCCATGGGGTTGGAGCTTGATGGGATGCAATTTTGAGGTTGTGCTTTGAGGAACTATGGACTCAGTTTTCGTTCTACTTGGATGGCATGAGACTTTTTTGTGATCCCGATGAAATGAAATGTGGAAATGTTAATGGATAAATAATTAATTAACGTTATGTGAAACTAATTAAAAGAGTAAAGATGATTTTATAAAGCTTTGTAATTTGTTGTGCGCTTATAGGATATCTAGTCTTAGTAGTGGCAACCGGGTGTCCGAGAGACATTAAATGTAGTTGTTTCTAAGGATGGGTCTTCCCATAGTGTGGTTGTGACATATATTATATCATGTATTTTTTGTGTTTCTTTACACTACCCCACCTTCTCAGTTAGGTCGATTGACACCTCGGGGATTCTGATCCATTGGGGTGTTTTCCCCAATATCCCGATGAGAGGATGGATGGATGAATTCCTCATTTGGTGCTGCTCTCTTCTCCTGGTAGATTATTTTGATGGTATGCATGGTAGTTAGTTGTCCCCGTATATGTTTGTAGTGGGATGTAATAGTTTGTGGTTATTCACACACATCTATTTTGGATGAGTTTTCCTATGTGTTTCTATAGTTGTAACATTTATAGGCTATTATGGCTTGAGGATCCTTACTCAGTGTATGGGTTGTAATAACTTGAGGCATAATACCTGATGTATGATACACATAGTGCTAGATATAGTGGCTCCTAGAAACTACCTGGTTACTTTTGGTTGTGAGGATGGTGTGGTGCTTCATTTATATTTCTGCAGTAAATACTTTGTGTTTCACAAGGTTCATGTTGTGGTGCTTGATCAGGTGTCTTCGGGCTAGCCTATTTGGAGAGAGATGGCTTAGGTTGTGCGATGTTGGAAAAAATGGAAAACCAAGGGAGATGTGTTAGTGAGGTACCCTTGATATTCTTTATTATATTATATAAACTTTTATTCAATACTTGGTGAGAGTATCCACAGTGAGGTTGGTAATTTAGTATACATGTTTAGGTGTGAGTTAGTTTCACTTGTTCTTCACTGAGCTTTATCATGATTTCCTTAATTTTTCATGAGAGGATTTGGGGAGTACCCTACTGAGTATACTATTATAATCATCCTATGTTATATAAACTATTTTTCAGGTCACATGGAGCAGGTTGGATATCCGGATGGTTATTACTATCTTGGAGTTTTGCAGGAGTTCTTCGGTCATCATGGTCATTATTGTTTTACATTCTTTTGGTACTTGTAGTTTTTCAATTCAGTTGTATTAGTTCTTGCATGTCATTACATATTTGTACTTGGGTTTAATTTATATTTTTTTCCCAATTTGGATCTTTTTGGTGTCTATATAATCTCTCTCTTTCACATGTGTTCTCTGAGAGGGTAATACCTCCCATCTTTGTTTTTATTATACCCCCAGTGCTAGTATCCTACTCAGGGACTACTAGAGGAAGGACTTGGGGGTCATTATCACTCATCTAACATTGTCAACCTAGGAGGGGTAAACTTTGTGGGGAGGGGTCGTGGAAGAGTCTTATCAGAGGTAGGTTTATGGATAATATGGATTTTAGAGTTAGGTGCAGGTGAGGTTGCATGGGTTGGTAAGGAAACAGTGACACCTAAGTTTAGAAAGCACTGTAAAAACTAGATTCCAACTAAGACATGGGTATTAAGGGCCCCTATAATCCAATACATGGACCTTTATTTTAATAGTGGCTTCTAAATGAAGCGATATTGGTTGGAGGATAGAGACCCAGTAAAAGATCATGCATCATTCTTATTTGTGCATGTGTCTGAATGGGTAGAACATGGGATATGTTAAACTAAAATGAATAAAAGAAAATAATTAATTAATTTTAAAGTCTTCCATATTTGAGTCTTAGAAGCCCTATTTTTTTTTGTTTTAGAAGTTTGGCTCCAGGTCAACGTCCTCATCTTGTTCATGAAAATGTTATCTAGTAGGCTATGCCAGAAGATCACCACAGAGTAGAGGTTGACGACGACGACCCTTGGAGGAGGACACTCTGAGAGTTTTAGCATTCAAGTCTATAAATGTAACACACCAAGCTTCCATGGTACGCTTCTCTTTGAATAATACAGTAGTGTGTGTTGTATGCAACTTCGAGTTCTAACACACACCACAACCAATCAAACAAGCTGCTATGAATAGTAATACCCACTTTTTGAACATTTATAAATTTTATCATTCAAAATGGAATTCATTTTTGGATTTCGAATATCAAAATTATCTTAGGGTGAATTTTTGGTATTTTTATGAAAACTTTCAATTTTTGATGAATAGTGAAAAACATTAAGTTATAGTTTAAAAATTGACTTTTTATTTAAATAATTATTTAGTTTATTTAAATTTATTTTATGTCAAAATAGATACATAATACTTATATATGTTCAATGTAATTTATTGGAGTTAGTTTAAAATAAATTTAGATATATAAAAATTTTATTGAACTTTTTACTGTCTTTTACCCACCTCCTAGGAGAATTTAGAAATTCTCATAAAACATAATTTTACCACTTCTGTGAGTCTAATTTAAAAAATCAAAGAGACATGATTAATATTAACGAGTAAAATGTGGTTTAATAAGATAAAAATAATTTTTGGTGAACAGTAACTTTTTACTTTTATTTACCACTGTTAAAAGTAAATAGGGTAATTAAAGGTAAAAATTATATTAATATTACACTAAAACATGTACTAATTCTATTGGACAAGTTTATGTCGACCAAAAACAACTTTATTAATAAAATATTATCATTTTGGTTCACTTTGATTAGATTAGGACATTTATTATTATTTAATTCAAGGAAGAGTTAAAAGAGTTAAAATCAAAGTTTAATAACTAAAACATTTTTAATATAGGGTTTTACATAAGATAAATTCGATTATAAGTATTCATTAGAAAGATGAAAATATTTAAAACATAATGGTATTTTATTTATAGTTTTTAGACACTATATAATTTAATTTATTTATGACGCAATGGTGATGCAGTAATTACCTAATTAATGAAATATTAAAATAATTGATATTATAAATATCAAAATAAATTTAATTTCAGACTTTTTATGAATTAAACTAATTTTCTAGGTTAATATGACATATTAGGACTGATTAAATAAATTTTTTTGAAGTAATAATGCTGTTATAAAATTATCAAAAACAAAATACCTAATATTGTCAAAATTGACATAAAAGAGTTTTTAAAACAAATATTATATTATTAATTTATCTTCTATTCATAAAAATATAAGGCTTAGAAAAGAAACATAAATAATGAGATTTGTTTCATTAATAGACCACATGGGAGTCTCTTGAAAGTTTATAGTATGTTTATTGACTATATAATATAAAAATAAAAAGAGACAAGGTAAGTGTCAAACTAATTAACTAAGAGTTATAACTAAAGGATAAGGTTAATAATGTGACCAAAACCTGTCTAAAACATATTGGTTGAGTTATTTGCGTCCTATAACCACCTTAAAATTTAAATAATCCACTTTGGAGCCATTATAAACTGAATATGAATTTGTTATAAAATAATATTTCATGATTTTCCAAAGGTTCCCCTCACCCCTCTTATAAAAGGGCACTCCCCCTTCTCACAATTTCACACCTTAATAGCCTTTTGGATAGGCAAAACGTTTCCCAAATACCTTCTCAAATATCCTCCCTTCATCCTAGAGTCCTTCCTTTAGACAGAAATCCATCCTAAGGATACCTTTTGATCAAATCAAAAGAAAGAACCCGAAGAATAGGTAATGTTTTCACCACCCTCTTTCAAGTTTCTTTTCTTCAACTTATACATTCTTTGTTATTTACATTATAAAATAATAACTCAAATATATTATATATACTATGATGTTACTATAAATATGGTACAACCATATTCAGTATTCTATCCATCCTTTGAATGAAATGTCACCATACGTGCGAACGTACGGCTTACCGTCTCCACGTCGTGGTGTAACTGTTATTCAATATATTATTATTTGGATGGATCTAATAATGATGTGTACTTCATGTAAAAAATAAATATAACTTGATAATGATTCTGTATATATTATATACCATCCAATTATATATTATTTTAATATCAAAAGAATGATATTGTTGCTTGTGCGTACGTAAGGACTACCGACTCCACGAACACGATGAGATTCACTCCCCATCGTATCAATTCGAGAATAATTATAATTTTTGGATTAAAAATAATGGTTTAGGACTTGATATAATTCTGGATATTAATAAGATTCATCCTATCCATTAAAACACAACTTATGTAACAAAACATATAAAAGAAAACAAGTAAGTTAACACCCGAAACAACGATAATACTAAAATATTATTAACAAAGCATTAATAGAAGATCATATATGATATCATAATTATGTATATGGTTATATTATAACTTAATAACAATGTTTTAACTATTATACAGGAGTTTAACCTAACCTCGACCAAGGAAAAGTACAAGGTAAGGGTTTATTTCACTATCTCTTCATTATCCGAGGTTGTTTATACGTAATTATCTACTGGGACCTCTTTATCATCCACATTCATGTTTCTTAAAAATGTATTTCAAATCATTCTTACTATTTTAAAGACTATGGGATAAATTAATTTTTACCCTTGTTTACTTTTTATAATATGTTTATAAAGGAATCTTTCTGTTGTTTTCCAAACAAGGTCCTTTTTAAACTTTTCGATAGAATTAAGGCAAGAATGTATTTTTATTAACATATACTGAGGGTGCGGCTATTTTCCACCATTATTAAATCATAGAATCTTTCCTTAAAAGCTTATAAGAATATTTTAAAAATAAATGTTTTATTTTATAAATATTTTACTTTTAAATGATTTAAAAAAAAGAGATATTTCTCTCAAACACATTTGATTTCATCTATATCAACATCCTTTGATGGATTTTAAGCTTATTTGAAGTTGATTTATTATGATACAAAACTTCCATATAGTATTGAAGGATTTGTGATATTTTTTACTATGGATGTTTTATTTTTATACCATTCATGGTTTATGGATAATGTATTGACATTTCTTATGGTAGTTTTAATACGAATGATTATGTTATGTTTAAACATGTTCATATAAGGAATTAATTTGACTTAATAAGTGACGGGTGGAGCACGCTATACCTCTTCGATGCATCGGTAGGTTAAATGAGACAAAATAGTGTCTTGCAACAAGGCCTTGAAAAAATCTTATTTGTCATCTTAGCACGAGGCCTTGGATATGTGGTTATGATAGTCTGACATTATGCATTCCATCATTATGAAAGTGGTTATTGATATTTCATGAGATTATTCGACTAGTATAATATCAATGTGAATAATAAAATGGAATTATTTCATTTTAAATTTTCCATATTATGCTGAATTTTGGGATAAAAGGCTTTTGTTTTAGTTATGCATTGCCTTAATTATTTATGCTTATTTATGAAAGTTTCCTCTATATTGTTATCCTTACTGAGCATCTAAGATCACCCCTTTCAATGTTTTGTTTTTTCTAGGATGTGAAGAAGTAATTTATGAATGACCTGTAGGTATATTATGAGGGGATATGAAGACAAGATGTTGTTGTAGTAGTTTTCACTTTATGATGAAATTTAAACTTTATGAATTTATCTAGTTATTCCAAGGCTACTAAACTAATCGATCTTTCGAGACTTGACATTTTCTGATCCTGCCAATATTATGTAATAATGCACCGACTCTGGGTAACTGGGGTCGGAGCATTATAGTTGGTATCAGAGGATGTTTAGTACAAACCATGGAAGATAGATTTAGATAAACTCTGATTAGTGCAAATAGTCCTAAGACGAACATTGAGAATTAGTACAGAAGAACTTCCTAGAATTTTGGTATTGTAGAGATTTTGTGTGATTTCCGAAAAATACATCCCTTTCTGCATATGAGTAGGTAGATGTGGATCTGGAACAGATGTACATAGGGGTAAAACCCGAAAACACCACTTTGAGCTAGAATCAAATGGGAACTAGTGCACGACAATGGGCCTTGCTGCACTCTTGTTTACGACACTCTCAGGGGATATGCTTAGGATAATTCTAATTTTCTTTACAAATCATTATGATGGGTATATGAGTATATACTTCCTCAATGAAAAAATCTTTATTATTATGTATTATTTCTATAAACCTTTAAATATATGTTAGGTATTTTACCTGTTTGGAATTATTCATTTCAATTCATAAACTGACCTAGTTTATGCCATTGTATAGAAATGATGTCGAGTAGAAGGAATGTGAACTCTTGATATATGTATGATCTAAAGAGTAAGAAGGATCATATCTTTCACGGTATTAAGACAAAATTTAGAAGGGAAATAGTCTCCCATGTATTCTCATCATATGAAAAAATAGTATCATGTGTTAGTAAAATAAGTAAAAAAATATTCTCTGAGCCCTATGGCTTTTAAAGGAAGCAAGAGAAGAAAAGGATAGAAGAGAGAAAGACAGATAAAGGGAAGTATCATTGTAACAATGTTTTGTGAATAAGTCCCCATTAGAGAACATAAATGTTTTTATCTACAGATCTCATCGTCATACCTATGATTGAATTTAATATAATCCTCGGTATGGATTGGATTTTGGACCATGATGCAAAAATTTATTCTTTGAAGAAGGAGGTTACTATTTTTGATGATGATGATAAGGAACACCTTATCATTACAGCAGAACGATCACCACCGAATTCATACCTAGATCCACCCCCAGTAGCTCAACTATATTCAATTATTGGGGAGGAAGATAATGAAATAACTGTGGGTAAGGAAAGAAATGTTAAAATAGAGGATGTGCCTATTTTGAAATAATATGTATATGTGTTTGCAGAAGATTTACCTGGACATGCTCCATAACGAGAAATTGAGTTTTCCATTGATTTAATTCCTGGAACAAGGCCCATATCGAAGACCCCTTATATAATGGCCACAATGTAATTAGTGGAACTAATGAAACAACTAGAGGAATTGAGTAATAAGGGATTTATTCACACTAGTGTTTCTCCATGGGGATCCCCAGTCCTTTTTGTTAAAAAGAATGATCGATCTATGAGGTTATGTATCGACTATAGGGAGATCAATGCTATAAAAATAAAGAACAAGTATCCCTTACCTCGCATTGATGATTTATTTGATCAACAGCATGGAGCTCAATACTTTTCAAAGATTGAACTTCGATATGGATATCATCAGTTGTGTGTGTAGAAGGAAGACATTCCGAAGACATCATTTTGAACCTGGTATGGGCATTACAAGTATACACTAATGCCTTTTATGCTGACTAATGCAACTTCTGTATTCATGGATCTAATGATTAGAGTTTTCAAGGAGTATCTTGATGATTTTGTGGTGGTATTTATTGATGATTTCTTGGTATACTCAAAAATCTAAAAAGATCATGAAAATTACTTGAGCATTATCCTGAAGACTTTGAGAAGACATGAATTATTTGGGATGATTAGAAAGTTTAAATTCTGGATTTAGAAGATTTTTTTTCTTGGCCATATTGTCTCTAAAGATGGAATCTATTTTAATCCTTCTAAGACCAAGGGAATCAAAGAATGGCCTGCACTGACGAGTATAACTGAGGTACGCAGTTTTATTGGTTTAGAAGGTTATTATCGATTTTTCATCCAAAATTTTTCCCGTTTGGCTAACCCATTAACAAATCTCACATGTAAAGGGGTTAAATTTGTTTGGACAAAAGAGCGTGAAGAATGTTTTGAAGAACTAAAGAGAAGATTAGTCAATTCTCCTATATTGATTCTACCATCGGGGAATGATGGGTTCATTATTTACAGTGATGCATCGAAGAAATGACATGGTTGTGTCCTTATGCAGAATGATAGGTTTATTGCTTATGCATCACGATAATTGTAAATTCATTATCAAAACTATCCTACTCCTGATCTCGAGTTAGCAGCTGTGATTTTTTCTTTGAAGATATAGAGACACTACCTCTACGGTGAAATATATGAGATTTATACTGACCACAGGAGTTTGAAGTATATTTTCTCACAAAAAGAACTCAACATGAGGCAAAAGAGATGGCTTGAATTACTCATGGATTATGATTGCATCATACACTACCACCAAATGAATGAAAATAAGGTGGCAGATTCTTTGAGCAGAAAAGATCATGGAGTTTTGAACAATATGAGAATTGAAAGGGATCCAATTTTCATTGATCTAGTGAAGATTGACATGGGAATAACCATGGAAGGTAAAACATCAATAATTTTTCAAATGTTTGACAAACCATCTTTACTAGAAAGGAATAAGAGTTCTCAGACTGATGATGAATAATTTCAAAAGAAGATTAATGCTATGAATGATGGGAGATTAAGATACTTAGTGTATGAAGAAGGAATTTTAAAATTTGGGAAGAGACTTTGTGTTCCCGAAATATATGATCTGAAAATGGAATTTTTATATTATGCTCATAGCTACAATTTCTCTATACACCATGGGAGCACCAATATGTATATATATTTGAAGGAACATTTTTGGTGGGAGAACATGAAGAGGGAGATTGCTGATTTTGTGTCAAGATGTATGGTTTTTCAACAAGTGAAAGATGGAAGGCAACAGCCTGGAGGAGTCATGCAACCTTTTACCATACCGGAGTGGAAATGGGACAATATTATGATGTACATTGTCATGGGGCTACCAAATACTCCTAGAAGGAATGATGCAATATGGGTTATTGTTGATCGTCTTACCAAGTCATCACATTTTCTTACTATAAGAGAAGATCTACCACTGGAACATCTAGAAAGACTATGTATTAATGAATTTGTGAGACTTCATGGAGTACCCTTATTGATTGTTTCTGATCGTGATCCCCATTTTACATCAAGATTCTTGAAGAGTCTTCAGAAGGCCTTGGATACTGAACTTCGTTTGAGCACTTCCTACCACCCTCAAAAAGATGGAAAATCATAATGGACTATTCAAACCTTAGAAGACATGTTGGGATCTTTCTCACATGACATTCAGGGTATGTGGGATCAATATTTACCTATGTTAGAATTTTACTATAATAATAGTTTCCATTCGAGTATTCAGATGGCACCATATGAAGCGTTATATGGAAAGAGATGTCGCACACTAACCTGTTGGGATGAAATTGGTGAAAGAAAACATGTAGGCCTAGAAATGGTGGGGGAAAAAAATGGAAAAGGTAATTGTAATACAAAACCACATCAAAGCAGCTCAAAGTAGGTAGAAGAACTATGTCGATAACCGAAGGAAGGATTTAGAATTTTAGGTAGGAGATCATGTTTTCTTGAAGGTATCTCCATGGAAGGGAGTTATACATTTCGGTAATAAGGGTAAATTGAGTCCCATGTACATCAGACCTTTCGAAATTCTAGAACGAATTGGGGCTGTAGCTTACCATTTGGAAATTCCACCAAGTCTCTCCAAAGTTCACGATGTGTTCCACGTATCACTGTTGAGGAAATGCATGTCTGACCCAACGCATATACTCACCTATAAGGAATTAGAATAGGAACCTGATCAATCTTACTGTGAAGAGCCTGTCAGGATTCTTGATACGAGAAAACAAGTACTGAGAAACTGGACGACTCGTCTAGTAAATGTTTTGTGGAGAAACCATAAGATGGAAGAAGCAACGTGGGAACCCGAGGAAAATATGATGAAGAACCACCTGAGTCTTTTCATGTAGTAGTATTCTAGAAATTTCGAGGATGAAATTATTTTAAGTAGGGGAGAATGTAACACCACAAGCTTCTATGGTATGCTTCTCTTTGAATAATACAGTAGTGTGTGTTGTACGCAACTTCGAGTTCTAAGACACACCACAACCAATCAAACTCACCGTTATGAATAGTAATACCCACTTTTTGAACTTTTATGAATTTTATCTATCAAAATGGACTTCATTTTGGAATTTGGAATATCAAAATTATCTTAGGGTGAATTTTTTGTTTTTTCTGAAAACTTTAAATTTATGATGAATAGTGAAAAACATTGAGTTATAGTATAAAAACCAAATTTTTATTTAAATAATTATTTATTTTATTTAAATTTAATTTAGATAAAAATAGATACATAATACCAATATAATTTCAACGTACTTCATTGTAGTTATTTTAGAATAAATTTAGATATATAAAAAAATTATTGAACTTCTCACCATCTTTTACTCACCTCCTAGGAGAATTTGGAAATTATCAAAAAAAATAATTTTATCGCTTCTCTGAGTGGAATTTCGAGAATCCTAGAGACACGGTTAATATAAAGGAGTAAAATGTGTTTCAATAAGATAAAAATAATTTTTGATTAATAGTAACTTTTTACTTTTATTTACTACGGTTAAAAGTAAATAGGGTAATTAAGGGTAAAAATGATTTTAATATTACCCTAACGCATGTCCTAATTCTATTGGAAAAGTTTAGCTCGACCAAAAACAACCTTAGGAATAAAATATTATCATTTAGGTTCACTTGTATTAGATTAGGACATTTATTATTATCTAATTCAAAGAAGAGTTAATAGAGTTAAAATCAAAGTTTAATAACTAAAACATTTCTAATATAGGGTTATATATAATATAAATTCGATTATTAATATTAATTAGAAATATAAAAATATTTCCAACCTTATGGTATTTTATTTTTAATTTTTAGACACTAAATAATTTTATTTATTTATGACATAATGGTGATGCATTAATTAACTAATTAATGAAATACTAAAATAATTGATATAATAAATATCAAAATAAATGTAATTTGAGATTTTTTATGAATTAAAATAATTTTATAGGTTAATATGACATATTAGGACGGATTATATAAATTTTTTTCGAAGTAATAATGCTGTTATTAAATTATCAAAAACAAAATACCCAATAGTGTCAAAATTGACATAAAAGGGTTTTTAAAACAAATATTATATTATTAATTTATATTCTTTTCATAAAAAAACAAGGATCAGCCAAAAGACTTCAATAATGATAGGTGTATCATTAATGGAACACTTGGGGTTATCTTAAAAGTTTATAGAATGTTTATTGACTATATTATTTAAAAATACAAAAAGACATGGTAATTGTCACACTAATTAACTAAGAGTTAAAACTAAACGATAAGGTTAATAAAGTGATCCAAATCTGTCTAAAACCTATTGTTTGAGTGGTTGTTTATCTATAACCACATTAACTATTAAATAATATACATTGGAGCCATTATAAACTGAATATTAATTTATTATAAAATAATATTTCTAGCTTTTCCAAAGCTGCCCCTCGCCCCTCTTATAAATGGGTACTCCCCCTTCTGTCAATTTCACACCTTCATAGCCTTTGGGATCATCCAAACTCTGCCCAATTACCCTCTCAAATATCATCCCTTCATCCTAGATTACATCCTTTAATCAGAATGCCAACCTAAAGATCCCTTTTGATCAAATCAAAAAGAACCCGATGAAAAGGTAATGTTTTCACCACCCTCATTCAGGTTCCATTCTTCATCAACTTCTTCTTTCATTTTTATTTCCATTCTAAAATAATAAAACTAGTATCTTCTATATATTGTGATGTTATTATAAATATGGTACAACCATATTCAGTATTCTATCCATCCTTTGAATGACATGTCACCATACGTGCGTACGTACGGCTTACCGTCTCCACGTCGTAGTGTAATTGTTATTCAATATATTATTATTTGCATGGGTATAATAATGATGTGTAATTCATGTAAATAATAAATATAACATGATAATTATTCTTTATATATGATATACCATCCAGTTATATATTATTTTAATATCAAAAGAATGATATTGTCGCTCATGCATACGTACGGACTACCGTCTCCACGAACACGATGAGATTCCTTCCCCATCGTATCCATTCAAGAATAATTCTCATTTGATGATTAAAAATAATTTTTATGGACTTGATATCATTCTGGATATGAATAAGATACAACATATCCATAAAAAACATGACTTATGTAACAAAACATATAAAATAAAATGAGTAAGTTATCACCTGAAACGATGATAATACTAAAATCTTATTAACAAATCATTAATAGAAGATCATATATGATATCATAATTATGTATATGGTTCTTGTATAACATAATAACAATGTTTAACTATTATACAGGAGGTTAACATACCCTCGACCAAGGAAAAGTAAAAGTTAAGGGGTTATTTTACAATCTCTTCATTATCCGACTTTGATTATATGTAATTATCTACTCGGACCTCTTTATCATCCACATCCATGTTTCTTAAAAATGTATTTAAAATGATTCTTACTATTTTAAATACTATGGGATAAATTCATTTATACCCTTGTTGAATTTTTATTAGATTTTTATAAAGGAATCTTTCTGTCGTTTTCCAAACAAGGTCCTTTTTGAACCTTTTTGAAATAATTAAGGTAAGAATGTATTTTTTTTAACTTATACGGTGGGTGAGGCTATTCTACACTGTTATTAAATCATCGAATCTTCCCTTAAAATATTATAAGAATATTTTAAAATTAAATGTTTAATTTTATAATTATGTTACTTTTAAATGATTTCAAAAAAAAGATATTTCTCTCAAACACTTTTGATTTCATCTATGTCAACATCCATTGATGGATTTTAAGCTTATTTGAAGATGATTTATTATGATACAAAACTTCCATATAGAATTGATGGTTTTGTGATATGTTTGACTGTGGATGTATTATTTTTATACCATTCATGGTTTATGGATAAAGTATTGACATTTCGTATGCTAGTTTTAATACAAATGTTTATGTTATGATTAAACCTATTCATATAGGGAATGTATTTGACTTAGTAAGTGACGGGTGGAGCCCGATATAGCACCTCAATGCATCAGTAGATCTCATAAGTCAAACTAGTGTCTTGGCACAAGGCCTCGACAAAATCTTATTTGTAGTCTTGGCACGAGGCCTTGGCTATGTGGTTATGATAGTTTAAAATTATGCATTCCATCATTATGAAAGTGGTTTTTGATATTGCATGTGATTATATGAATAGTAAAATATCCATGTGAATAAGTAAATGGAATTATTTTATTTTATAATTTCCATATTATGTTGAAGTTCATGTTTAAAAGGCTTTTGTTTTAGTTATACATTTCCTTAAATGTTTATGCTTATTTATAAAAGTTTCTGCTATATTGTTATCCTTACTAAGAATCTGAGCTCACCCCTTTCAATGTTGTGTTCTTTCCAGGATTTGAAGAAGTAATTTATGAATGACCAACAAGGATAGTATGAGGGGATATGAAGACAAGATTTTTTTTAGTAGTTTTCACTTTATGATGTAATGTATACTTTATAAATGTATCTATTTATTCCAAGGCTACTAAACTAATCGGACTTTCGAGACTTGATCTTTTGTGAGCATACCAATATTATGTAATAATTCACCGACTCTGGTTAAATAGGGTCGATGCGTTACAATAAAAGTATGGGGGATTCATTTTAGATGAAGTCATAGAAGACTAGTTACAGGAGGTTGAGATATTTTTCAGTTCTATTCGTACTTGGAAAGAGCACTATGTGTATTTGGTTGTAATGATGCTACTTGGAGAAGTGGGGAATTTTTGGTTCTTATTCCTTTCAGACTGCATGGAGTTGGCAGTCTCTTGGGTGAAGTTCCAAAAGTAGTTTGGAGATGAGCTTATTTCTTCAACCGCAATGTCAGCCAATCGCCAGGAGCTGATTACCCTACGACAAAGGGATCTCCAGGGTGCGAGAGCATAGGATCCATTTCAAAAACTTTATGTGATATGATTCAGACCTATTTCTAGATAATGAGTCTAGGGTGAGTCATTTTGAGGAGGCTTTTCATCTAGAGATCCAGCATCAGTTAACCCCATTTATACTGATTACATATCTTGAGGTGATACATAAGTCAATGTTCATTAAGAGAACATTAGCCAAAACCAGATTGTGAAGAGAGGGGATTCGACATGATTCCACACGAAGTAGTGATGTGGTCTGGGATTCCCTGTTTTCTGGGTAGAAGTGTTTCCATTCAGTTTTGGGTATGTCTTAGCCCTCAATATCTCATTTATGTAGGGGAGGAAGCTCTCATTCCTATGAAAAGGGATCATGTGATAATATTTCTTATGGAGGGTGAGTCCATCAGTAGTGAGAGCTCCCTACCTTTTAGAGAGGTAAGAATGAACAAAGTTTTCTACTCCAAGTTCCTCTATTGTGGTAGTTCCAGCTGAGGTGAAAGCAGCAGGTTGCATGAGCTTTGGATTAGTAGAGACTAGAGGGGGTGGGCAGAGGACATCACCATCGATGATCCCCATCCTCAGAGACTAGATCACAGCCATGGTGGTGGTTTTCATCATAGTCAGGGAGGTTGTGGAGCAGGTCATAGTCAACTTCACTCTTTATATTTTCTAGCACCAGGAGAGACAGACATCATTCAACATAACCTTATCATATTTTATTCTTGGTTGTATGCCATGTTTGATTTAGGAGAGACACACTACATCATATCAACTTCCTTTGTCCATGATTTGGTACATGGGGTAGGGAGGAATATAGTGCCCTGGGCATTGACTATGATAGTTGGAGGTAGAGCTAACTTTGATTGAAGTATGTTCAGACAACAACCTAATGCTGGGGTAACACCACCCTTTGGTAGATTTCATTAATTTACAAAAACAACCATATGATGTAATCCTTTGCATAGATTGGTTTCACTCAGTGTAGGATATTGTGGATTTCTTCCAGAGGTAGGTGGTGTTCTTCAATGCTGGTGGGGATCCAGTAGTGTTTCTTGGCGAGAGAGACCCTTATATGGGTCAAAGTCATATTCCTTCTTTGTCATCCTTGATAGATGTGATAATGATGTGATCTTCGGAGGATCAGTAGTCAGTGTTTCCTAGGGTTGTAGAAGAGTACTCTAATTTATTTCCAGAAAAGGTTGTAGCACTACCCCCTCGATGGTAGATCGAGTTTGGGATTGAGCTACAGTTTGGTTTCTCTCATATCACGATGTCTCTATATATGATGGAACCTTCTTAGTGGAGAGATATGTGTATAAAGATCAATGGTCTTCTATATTGTGGTTTTTTCGGTCAACTGTGTCATCGTGGGGTACATCAATTCTGTTAATGAAGAAGGCTAACAACATTTTGTAGTTGTGTATTGATTAACATCACTTGAACAAAGTGATGGTGAAAACCTGCTATCATCTTCCTTGGATTTATGACTTGTTCGATCAACTGATGGGTGAAAATTGGTTTTCAATGATCTATTTTTTACCAGGATATCATCAAACACATGTGAAGGATGAATATATTCTAAATAATTTTTTTGATTGTCATCATGGGCATTACAAGTTCTTGGTGATGTCATTCGGTGTGACAAATTCTCAAGTTGTGTTAATGGGGTTGATGAAAGCTATGTTATGTGACTTCCAAGATAAGATAATGGTGGGTTTTATCGATGATATCCTTATGTACTCTGCATCTAAGGAGGAGCATGCAGATCATATGCATGCCATTATGGGAGTTCTTCACTGACATCAACTATTTGGGATGTTGTAAAAGTGTCAGTTTTGGGTTCGAGATGTCCATTTATTGTGGAATTTCATATCATAGTTGGGATTAATTGTAGATTAGTCAAATATAGAACCATTTTTGTCTTGGGAATCCCCCAAGATAGTAAAAGAGGTGTGAAGTTTCTTTATTATCACATGCTATTATAGGAGGTTCATGGCCTATTTCCCTCAAAGTGTGACACCTCTGACAACATTGACTAGGTAAGATCAGGAATTCATGTAGACTGATTATTTTCTTGCATCGTTTGAGTACCTAAATGAGAAGTTGGCCAGTGCTCCGGTTCTTTTTATATCAGTAGAAGGTATTAAATTTGATGTTTTCTATGATGGTTTACATCTGGAGTTGGATTATTTTCTAATGCAGTAGAGATAAGTAATTTCTTTGGGGTATCAGTAGTTTCATCTCCAGGAAAGTAACTAGTCCTCCCATGATCTCGAGTTCATGACAATGGTGTTTTCTCTAATGTTGTGGAGAATTTACCTTATCGGTGAGCGCTTTTTGGTTTTCACTGATCATAATAGTCTGAGGTATGTTTTCTCCTAACATGACTTGAACATGCGGTAGAGTCGATGGATGGAGTTCTTATAGGATTATGAATTTAAAATCTCGTATACACCAGGAAAATGGAATGTTGTAGCTGATGAAATGAGTAGGAATTCCTGTAGTGATGTAGTGCGTGAATCAGGTGATTCATGGAGAGTGATGGAAGAACATTCAACATTACATATAGATATGAGACAAGATGGGGGTAGATGATTTCTTTTCTAAATGATAGTGCATTAAACATTTCTATAGTAGGTGAAAGATTCCTAGTTGGGGGATCCTAAGATGGAGGTTTGGGGAGACCATGTTTTTTGTAGAGAGGCCCCTGATGGATGATCTGAGGATGAAAGACCCTCGGTGTTGTTTTAGATAAGTATTTTACATCCGTTGGTGATGCGTGAGATGGTTCTCAAGGAGGTCCATAATTTACACTTAGCAGTGCACCCAGGTGTGACCAAGATGTACCAAGACTTGAGGAGTTTGTTATGGTGGCTTGTGTTGAAGTGTGTATTTGTAGAATTTGGGTCTTTATGTTTCGTCTTCCAGAATGTGAAGTCTGTGCAATGTGTTCTCATTGGTTTTCTCCAGCCGTTAGATGTTCCTTAGTGGAAGTGGGAGTATATCTGAATGGGAATATGTAACACCCCATTATTTTATGAAAAAATATTCTTTTAATTTCATTGATATCTTTTGTTGTAATCTACAACATGATTAACTTATGCAATACACAACACCGTATGAGCTTGCAGTATACACAACACTATTCTTGGATCGTGTTACACACAATTTTGATAGTAGTTATTCTACAAAACATTGAGTGTGTATATATATATATATATTCAATGTATAAATGAAATATGATTGGATTCTGTTATATGAAACAACGGAAGAGTCTTGCACAACACGCAACCCTGACATGGCTTGCATTACACGCAATCACGACTTTTCTCGATAGCGTGTGTTGTACGCAATACCAGGTTTTACTAAACAACGATATATTATTATAATATTATAATTAACTGGCTATTATGAATAGTATTAACTAAATTTTAAATTTTATAACATTATTATTCATCTTACACATTTTCTAGAACATGGTATAAGAACAAAATAAATTTTTCAGGTAAAATAAGTATCCATTATATCCAGAATGGTATTCATGATTTAGATATCATATATATAATATATATTCATTATATCATATATATCATTGGTACTTGAGTCAAAAATAAACCTTTTATAATTACAAGTTGTTCATGTATCCATTATATCCAGAATGGTATTCATGATGTAGATATCATATATATCATATATATCCTATACATTCATGAATTTATAATAGTATATTAGGTAAGAAATGAAATGCACCGTTCATGGAGACGGTAAGCCATACATACGCATGAACGCTGCTTCCATTTCTATTTCAGATTTTATGAAATGGAATCATAATGATATAAAGGTATATTATAATTCCAGTGTAATATCATATATAATATCATAACTCCATCCTTTATACGTCCCACATATGGTATTAACGAATCAAATCACTTTGAGGGGGCGGTAGTCCGCACTTCCTTAAATGAAGATATCGCGTTTACCCATAATGGAAACCATAAAGGTATGCCCAAAATGAGAAATAAAGAAGCTTAAGGAAAACATAAACATATTACATATCATATATAAATATAGTTTCATCTTAATTGCCAACTTTGAATGTTTTAAAATAATGTTGAACAATCCTCGTTTCGGGAGGCAGAAATTCGCCATCCACGGAAACTGTATGTTCTTTAACCATTAGATGTAGGTGTGTGTAAGTGTAGCTCGAATCCTTTTTATAAAAACATACTGGTATATGGAATATACTGGTTTTGTTACAAAAGAAATGAATAAAAAGAGTTTAGGGGGTTGGAGAAGCAAAATAAAACAAAAGAACACAAGTGAAGACATTACAATAAAATCGGGTAACTCCATTTGGATTGAGATCAAAGGCTTTCTTGGGAAGACATATGCCCAATGTGAGGCTTCAAGGAGTAAGAGAGGGAAGTGGAGAGACAAAATTGGAAGGGGTTGGCCGATCTAAAGGCTTTGGAAGTGTGGGTAAAGAGGTAGAGGTGGGGGCCTTTTATAAGAGGAGAGGAGGGGCACTCTTGGAATGTAAAGAAATGTTACTTTATTTTAAAATGAGTTTCGGATTCAAAAGGTCCCACATTGATATAATTAGAGGGTATGGTGATAATGGTTTGAAATCCACCCATCCAATAGGTTTTGGACATGTGTAAGTCATATATTTTACATTATATTTCATTTTATTTAAATCCTTTATAAATGAGGTATTTGCTGCATCATCATGATGTCATAAATAATTTAATATATTTAATATCATAAAATTATAAAAAAAATATCATGATGTATGAAATCTTTTTATCTTTATAATGAATATTTATATTAAAACATCTGACTTGTATAACCCCATTTAAAAATTCCTTTAGTAAAACAACTCATGTTTGTGTCATTTTAATTTTAACATTAAATAAAATGATATTAATGTCATTTTCCTACCAAAGTGGATCCATGGGATCCCCAAGTTGACCCATGGCTTGTATTGGTCGGACATGACACATCCAATAAGGGAAGGACATGTGTCTAGGTATTTTCATTTTATTATAATATCATTTTTCCTTAAATTGCACTAATTACCTCTAATCACGATTAAAAACTTAAAAGTTACTATTAACCAAAAAAATATTTTAATATCATTGAACCACATTTTAATTCTTAATGACAACCATTTATTTCGGATTTTTGAAAATCAAATCACAGAAGTGGCAAAGGTTCATTTAAATGAAAAATCAGTTTCTTTAACTACCACTTAGTGGTTTCACTATTCATCAAAAATTGAAGTTTTTCAGAAAAATACCAAAACATCACCCTAATCTATATTTGATATTATGAATTCAAAAATGATGTCTATTTTACAAAATTCAAAACATATAAGTTACATTAATTAATTTAATAATTAATTCCCGCGGTCAGAACAAATAGCATGTTTTTATGAAACAATAAGTACCAAAAGATTGACACTAGTTTAAGTCCAATTTCAAAGTGAAATTAATTACAAAGACCACTATTGGATTAAATGGTAAAAATATATTCAGGGTACACTTTAAGTCAAATTAAAAAGATAATCTAATCATATAAATAAATTAGATTAAAAAGAGTTTTTGAATTAAAATACAACATTTTTCACTATTCATTAAAAAAATGAACTTTATTGCAAAAATACCAAAAATTCACAAAAAGTAAATTATTATGTCCCAATATTAAAGAATAGGTTTATTTTGACAAACATAGCTTATAAAATTGTCAAAAAATAGATTTAAAAATGGGTTTCCATCAAAAGGCAGAAAAACAATCTTTTAAAAATATTAGTGTATTCCATGCTTAAGATTGGATTTATTCTCATTTTAAGACACTAAAACACTATCTAATTCACTAATAGACATAGATAAAAATATATATTATTCATTACTTACTTGGTATGTTACATCCTTCCCCCCTTTAGAAAATTGTGTCCCCGCAATTTATTTACTTATCGAATAAATGGGGGTACTTATCCCTCATTAAATTTTCAGATTCCCATGTTGCCTCTTCCATCATGTGTTTTTTCCACAAAACCTTTACCTGATTAATCACCTTATTCCATAACACTTTCTCCCTGTGGTCAAGAATTAGGACCAGTTTTTCCTCATACGATAGGTTCTCTTCCAGCTGAACTACCTCTGGACTCAAAACATGAGATAGATCTGGAATATAGTTTCTCAACATCGAAACATGAAAAACATTGTGTACCTGAGATAAACTCGGAGGTAAAGCCACTCGGTATGCAACTGATCCAACTCTCTCCAGAATTTGTTATGGTCTGATGAACCTTGGACTCAGCTTTCCTTTCTTACGAAATCGCATCACACATTTCCATTGTGAGACTTTGAGAAAAACATGATCACCTACCTCAAAAGATAGATCCTTCCTCCTGTTGTCCGCATAACTCTTCTGCCTGCTCTGAGCTGTTCTCATGTGTTTCTGTATCATCTGAACTTTTTCTTCCAACTCTTCTACCAGTTCTGGTCCCATGAGCTTTCTTTCACCCACTTCATCCCAAAAAGCTGGAGTTCGACACCACTTCCCATATAATACCTCAAATGGTGCCACCTGTATACTGGAATGAAAACTGTTATTATATGAAAATTCAACCAATGAAATATGTTGGTCTCAACTTCCCTGATAATCCATAGAGCAATAACGTAGCATATCCTCCAATGTCTGAATTGTTCGTCTTGACTGCCCATCTGATTGAGGATGAAAAGATGTACTAAAATTTAATTCAGTACCCAACGACTTCTGAAGGCCTTTCCAAAAGTTAAGAAGTTAACATGGGATCACGGTCAGATACAATGGAGAGGGGAACTCCATGTAACCTGGCTATCTCTTTAAGATACAAACGGGAAAGTTGATCTAGGGAAATGGTATCTCGTACAGCAAGGAAATGAGCAGATTTAGTCAAGTGATCAACAATAACCCAGATTACATTATTACCTCATGGGGTCTTCAGAAATCCCACAACGAAGTCCATGGATATATTCTCCCATTTCTACTCTGGCACTGGTAAAGGCTGAAGCATCACTTTCGGTAACTGCCACTCTGCTTCAACCTGTTGACATGTCAAACACTTCACAGTAAAATCAGCAAATATCTATTTTCATTCCATACCACTAGTAATACTCCCGCAGATCTCTATACATCTTAGTACTGCCAGGATGAACTGAAAACGGTGAACTATGAGCTTCACATAACATCTCTCTCTTCAACTGTTAATCACAAGGCACACACAATCTCTTCCCAAATCTCAAAACGCAATCATTATTAATGTTGAATTCAGGAAACTTACCTTTCTGAACCAGCTATACCTTTTTCTGCAACTCACTGTCTTGCTTCTCTGCTTTCTTGATTCTGTCTGATAGAGAAGATTTCACTGATACCTAAAACAAAACAGAATAACATCCTACACCAACAACTTCTATGCTGAAGTTCATCAAATCCTTAACCAAAGGATCACGTTCCAAACGCCAAATTTTTAACGAAGCATTACTTTTTTGACTCAAAGTATCAGCCACTTTATTTTCTTTTCCCGGATGGTAATGAATTGTACAATCATAATCCTTGATTAATTCTAGCCATATCCTCTGTCTCATGTTCAATTCTTTCTGAGTGAATATATACTTTAGACTTTTGTGATCGGTATATATTTCACACTTTACTCCATACAAATGATGCCTCAAAATTTTTAAAGCGAAAAAAACAGCAGCTAATTCCAAATCATTTTTACGTTAATTTACCTCATGAGATTTCAACTGTCGTGAAGCATAAGCAATTACCTGATCATTCTGCATTAGGACACAACCAAGTCCTTTTAATGAAGCATCACTGTAGATAAAAAAAATCCCCATTCCTGGAAGGTAGTGCCAAAACTAGAGCATTCCGCAATCTTCTTTTCAACTCCTGAAAACAATCATCACATTCTTTTGTCCAGATAAACTTAACACCCTTACGAGTTAGCTTATTCATTGGACTAGATAACCATGAATGATTTCTAACAAACCTTCGGTAATAGCCTTCCAAACCAAGGAAACTACGAATCTCTGTTACATTTGTGGGTCTTGGCCATTCTTCAACAACTTCTGTTTTTGCAGGATCAACGTTTATCCCATATTTAGAAACAATGTGACCAAGGATAGAAATTTGTTGCAACCAAAACTCACACTTTATGAATTTCCCATACAATTTCTATTATTTTGAGGTTTTCAACTATAAGGCCCTAGCCTTAAACATTACTTAATCATGAGTTATTACAAGATTACACCTTGAGGATCTTTTCAGGTTTAGAGTTTTAAATAATTAGATCATCAAAACATGCATTACATTTCACATTTAAACAAAGTGGTTACATAAAATATAGTATTTATTTTTCCTATCAATGGAAACATATTTAAAATTAAACATGGATTCATTCTTGACACATCCGTGACACTATCATCATATCATGTACCTTTTCCCTTGACCTGTGAAAAACATTTCAAAAACTTGGGATGAGCATAAAAAGCTCAGTAAGGGATATAAAAATATGGAAAGGAAAAATGGGTACATATATACATAAGAATAAAATCATACTTTACCCATAAAACATAATCACATTAACATACCTCATAAAATCATGAATAAATCATAGAAATCATAAGACATAAAGGTAACTTGAGGCATTCATAACATTCTTACATAGGGAGTAACCCTCTTGGTTACGTTTGGAATACCCATCACAGTATATTCCCTATATCTCTTCGAAGAAACCATAACATTTCACTCCTTCGCGTTACCCAACGCATTGGAGAGCTATATTGGGCTCACCCTCCCTTAGTTTATCACAGAACCACCCGTCTTCATAATAATTCCCAAGAACCTCAACATTATCGTATCACATAAAACATGCATAAAAGAAACATGACATTTCCATCTTTCAATCACAAGATAAAAATACAACTCATTGATATAAAAACATTATGAAAACCATTTTCAATACCGAAACAAAAGAAAAGTGAAACATGGTATTTATTTTTCTTTAAAAAAATGTTATGGCTTGTAGAGGAAGTCAATACTCAAATAATGGTCACGGCGGCGGAGAAGTCGTTGTCGCCGCATACGTACGACAAAAACATTCCCTTTTGTCATTTAGTAAAATCTTAGTATAAAAAAGAATCCTTTTAAATAAACATAAAAGTCAAAGGGGTTTATACACCATATAAAAGAAGGTTGTGTATAAAACAAAATATGCCTCAATGAATGGAGATTGAGAAGAAGTCCCATACCTCGGGTCTGACTTGACTCGGTCGTTCTTTAATATCCTGAATAATAAACTTGAGTTAATTTCTAATTTTTTAAAAACTTTTTTCAAGTTCATTATTCCTTTTATATCACTTTTTTCCATGTCATAAACACTATGTAATTATTTAAGTTAATAACGGTCGTTTTAACGATCATTGGTACTTGAGTCAAAAATAAACCCTTTATAATTAAAAGTTTTTCATGTATTTATTATATCCAGAATGGTATTCATGATGTAGATATCATATATATCATATATATCCAGTAAATTCATGCATATATAATATTCTATTACATTTAGAGGTAAGAAATGAAATGCACCGTTCATGGAGACGGTAAGCCGTACGTACGCATGAATGATGCTTCCATTTCTATTTCATATTTTATGAAATGGAATCACAATTATATAAAGTTATATTATATTTCCAGTGTAATAACATATATAATATCATAACTCCATCTTCTATACGTCCCACATATGGTATTAACGAATCAAATCACTTTGAGGGGGCGGTAGTCCGCACTTCTTAAATTAAGATATCGCGTTTACCCATAATGGAAACAATAAAGGTATTCCCAAAATTAGAAATACAGAATCTTAAAGAAAACATAAACATATTATATATCATATATAAATATAGTTTCATCTTAATGTCCACCTTTTAAGGTGTTAAAAGAATGTTGAAAAATCATCGTTTCGGGAGGCAGAAATTCACCATCCACAGAATCATTATGTTCTTTAACCATTAGATGTAGGTTTGTGAAAGTGTAGCTCGAATCCTTTTTATAAAAACATCCTAGTATATGGAAGATACTGGTGTTGTTACAAAATAAATGAATAAAAAGAGTTTAGGGGGATGGAGAATCAAAATAAAACAAAAGAACACAAGTGAAGACATTACCTTAAAATCGGGTAACTCTCTTTTTGTTTGAGCTCAAAGGCTTCCTTGGGAAGACTTCTTCCCAATGTGATGGTTCAAGGAGTAAGAGAGGGAAGTGGAAAGACAAAATGGGCAGGGTTTGTCCGAGCCAAAGGCTTTGGAAGTGTGGGTAAAGAGGTAGAGGTGGGGGCCTTTTATAAGAGGAGAGGAGGGGCACTCTTGGAAAGTAAAGAAATGTTACTTTATTTTAAAAAGTGTTTCGGATTCAAAAGGTCCCACATTAATATACATTGAGGGTAAGGTGATAAGGGTTCTAAATCCACCCAAAAAATAGGTTTTGGACATTTGTAGGTCATATATTTTATATTATCTTTTCATTTTATTTAAATCCTTTATTAATGAGGTATTCGCTGCATCATCATGATGTCATAAATAATTTAATTTATTTAATGTCTAAAAATTATAAACTAAACTATCATGATGTAGGAAATCTTTTTATCTTTATAATGAATATTTATAATAAAAAATATGACTTTCATAAACCCATTTAAAAATTGTTTTAGTAAAACAACTCATGTTTTTGTCATTTTAATTTTAACATTAAATAAAAAGATATTAATGTCATCTTCCTACCAAAGTGGCTCCATGGGGTCCCCATGTTGACCCATGGATTGTCTTGGTAGTCCATGACACATACAATAAGGGTAGAACATGTGTCTAGGTATTTTAATTTTATTATAATATCATTTTTTCCTTAAATTGCACTAATTACCTCTAATCGCGATTAAAAACATAAAATCTACTATTCACAAAAAAATTATTTTAATCTCATTGAACCACATTTTACTTCTTAATGACAACCATGTATGTCGGATTTTTGAAAATCAAATCACAGAAGTGGAAATGTTTTATTTAAATGAAAAATCAGTTTCATTAACTAGCACTTAGTGGTTTCACTATTCATCAAAAATTGAAGTTTTTCAGAAAAATACCAAAACTTCACCCTAAGCTATATTTGATATTATGAATTCAAAAATGATGTCTATTTTACAAAATTCAAAACATATATGTTATATTAATTAATTTAATAATTAATTCCCACTGTCAGAACAAATAGCATGTTTTTATGAAATAATAAGTACCAAAAGATTGACACTAGTTTAAGCCCAATTTCAAAGTGAAATTAATTCCAACGGCCACTATTGGATTAAATGGTAAAAATATATTCAGGTTACACATTAAGAAAAATTAAAAAGATAATCTAATCATATAAATAAATTATATTAAAAAGTTGTTTTGAATTAAAATAAAACATTTTTCACTATTCATTAAAAAATGAACTTTATCAGAAAAATACCAAAAATTCACACAAAGTTAATTTTGATGTCCCAATCTTAAAGAATAAGTTTATTTTGACAAACATAGCTTATAAAATTTTCAAATGATAGATTTAAAAATGGTTTTCCATCAAAAGGAAGTAAAAAAATCTTTTAAAAATATTAGTGTATTCCATTCTTAAGATTGGATTTATTCTCATTTTAAGCCTCTAAAACACTATCTAATTCACTTATAGACATAGATAAAAATATCTATTATTCATTAAGTACTTGGTATGTTACACATAACATGTCTAAATTTTATTGGTTTATGAGATTACAACCATATCTCATCTAATCTTCGGATTTGAGTCATATTGGATGTTTTTAAGTGGGGTTTGGATTTAATATAAATTAATATTTTCTTATATTTCCAAAGGTGCCCCTCTCCTCCTTTATAAAAAAGAACCTCCTCCCTCTCCTCCTCACACAATTTTGAGCCTTTAAGCTCAGCCAACCTCTGCCAATTTCACTTCCCCAATTCCCTAGAAACCTTATAGAGGTACCGGTCTTCTCAAAAGACGAACTCTAGTGCCCTAAGAGGAAGTTCAAAGGAGGCACTTCGAGAAACTGGTAATACCTTCTACCGATTCATTCAAGTTTCCTTCTTCTTATACTTCCTCTTAGTTAGAGGTTTCATTATTATGTAATAACATAAGTATACCTAATATACTTATATGATATTATAAATATGAAACAACCACATTTCACCTTCTATCCATCCTTCGGAAAATGAAATCACCGCTCGTGCATACGTACGGAATACCGTCTCCACGCCGTGGTGTAATCTGTTTTTCCACCACCACCTTACATGGATGGGTGTAATGGTCTAAATAATAACTACATATAATTATTATAATATCATACTGATTCTAATATATTATATAATTCACTCTAATTCCATTCAACAAATATGGGAACAATATCATCGCTCCTGCGCACGTACGGATTACCGTCTCCACGACGCGATGAGATTCATTCTCCATTTTTACCACTCCAGAATGATTATTAAGTATATATAATGAATAATAATGAAATATATGATATGATAATGATACTAGATTTATGTATATATATATATTTATGTCATCTACTTAATTTCATTCAATTCAATAAGGAAATGAAAACAGCGTTCATGCGTACGTACGACCTACCGTCTCCATGAACGATGTATTTATTTCCATTTATCGATCGATTATATATATGTATATTATTATTATGTATTATATATAAATCATGTCTTACATTATGGATGTAAGTAATCATGATCTATGTAATAATATGAATAATTACAAGTTAAAACACGAATGACAAATGAAATGATTTTACCCAAAACACTACTTTCACATGAATTTACAAAAGAACGGGTAATATAAAGTAATAAGTGAACCATATATGATATAATAACAATGAATATTATTCTGTAATAAGTAAATGACATTATTTAAATCATTATACAGGAGGATTGGATAAGTACGAAGCATATCAGACCTAAGGCAAGGGACAATTTTGCAAATCTCATTTTTATCCGAGATTGCTTATACGTAAGTATTTACATGGGTTATTGTTATCATCCATGTCCATGTTTCAGAAATGTGTTTTTATGTATGTTTAATGTCATTTTTACCCATTTTTACTTTTACTACATGGTATGTAAGGAATCTTTCTTTTGTTTACGTTACGAGGTACTTTTTGACTTTTCTGACAAATGTATGAGGAGAATGATTTTTTTGACATATACAGAATGAAAGGATTTGTACTGTTTTATAAAGACCTATTTTCATGATGATTCCTCCAAAATATTTCATGACTATTTTCAACAAAATCGTTTTCATTTAAAATTGCATAATGTTTTGTGAAAAGAAATTGATTTTGAAGAAGAAATGATATTTTCCTCAAGAATTCATTTCAAGTGTCTTATCAAAACCATTCTCCATCAAAGAAGAAATTATTTAATATGTGTATGGTTCAAGTATAAAGTCTCTATGATTTACATGGTTTCACTTTTCTTATTATGAAAATATATCCATTTATTTTATATGGATTATGTGATGATGGGATGATGTTTATGAAACCCATTTTATACGTTGGGTTATTATGAATGATGTGTGTTTATTTTGTGGCACAAGTACGAATGATTTCATTATGAGAAGGGTGAAACCTATATCTCCCTCTAATTCATTTGTTAAAGATTTATATCTCATGAGATAGACATGGCTGGAATGGTAAGTTAATCCGGTTCAGTGTTACAGGACTGAAATGAGGAGTGAACTCGATTCAGAAAGGGACTTTCTCCACTAAGATGGTCTTGGCAACAATGCCTTGCATACTATGGAAATCATAACATGTAATGAATGGTTTCCACAATTAAATGTTTTATTCCCATGCTATTTTATCGTGATTGATGTTCCGTTATGATAAATTCCTTACATACTTCCAAGAAATATGTATTTGCTTGAGGTTTTAAGGTTTAGATTTCATGTTCATGTTTTTGCTTTCAAATGTTTATGGATTGTTTTATGTTCTCTATGTTTGCCCTTATTGAGCATTTGATCTCACCCTTTTTATGTTTTATTTTCCCCAGGAAATAAATAAATTTTTTAGGGAAGGAAACAAAAAGGGGAAGATCGTTATGGGAGATGTTGAAGATCTCTCAACATTATTAGATGTTTATATTCCAAGTTTCCAAAGACACTAAACTATTACAGTCCTTGTGTGTCTGTTTTTGTTATGTGTTAATTATTCCACAAAATTAATGTAATTTCACTGTAAGTCAAGCTTCGGGTCTCTACATTTGGTATCATAGGAAAGTTTTAGTCAACCATTGAAAACTAGGATGCAAAAACATTAGTGAGATCCCTAGAGATATTTCTATGTTATGTCTAGGGATGTCTCTAAGGATAAGTATACTTATAGGATATAGTCCTACAACTATAGTAACAATATTAGAATTTAACCTATGATGTTAGATATTGAGGGTACTCCCCCTTTACTATGTAGTTTTCCCTAACATGATTTTTTCCTCTCACTTTATTCTTTTTGGGTTTTAGAAAATTGCTGGAAATAGGAAGATTCAAGATAATGGAGGATATGACGGAAAATGGAATGATATTATTCATGACAAACCAAATTAAAAGGGATTTGGAAGTCCAGACATAGTTATTTTTCATAACCAGAAATCTCATAATATGATCAATAATCTCAACTTTGGTAAGTTTCCCGACTAAAATATTAAGAGAAATATGGAGTTTCATGATGATCATAGAGGAAAGAAAGTTCAATTTCCATCATGTAAATCATGTGGGAAGAGGCATCAGGGAGATTGTTTCAAAGGAACTGGAAGATGCTTTGGGTGTGGAAAAAAAGGACACAAAGCTAGTAAGTGCAAAGGAAAAGGTTCAGTTAACAGCATGGACATGGATAATGGTATTGCTACGACATCAAAAATGATTAGATGTTTTAAATGTGGAATGTATGGGAATTATTCAAACCAATTACCTAAGGGAAAAGCTCATGAAGAGAATCAGCATGGTCATATTAGTAGTATTTATGTGGATGATGATGAAGAGACTAAAAATGAAATATGAGATGAAAGAAATGATGAAGCTCAATCAGTGGTTTAAGAAGTTAGTGGAATGATTGTATGTTTATAAAGAATAATGTATGGTACTATGGAATAAAGAATCATCTGATTATTGTTACACTATTGTTTTTCCTAAAGTATTTTAACGTATATGTTGAATGGTACAGGTAACCCTGAAAGGTTATTCAGATATTTTTGGAAAGTATATGATATGCGCATAATGAAAGGATAAGAAGATAATGAGATGTTTGATTGTATTAATGAGCTCATGACTGATATAAGGACTAAGTGATATTTTGGTTTGAGTATATAGAATTTTTGGGATTTTGGTATGTGGAAAGTGTGAAAATTTAACAACATTCATGTTTTCACTAAGGTTCAATGGGTATTCATTCTTCAAGAGAAAACATGATTAAGGTATTCACATGTTTGTAATTTGACCAACAAGATATATATTATGATATATTTGGGATAAATGATGGCATTCACGTGATTGTTATGTGACATTTCACGTAATAATTTTCTTTATACTATGAACTTGGACCGAAGAATTTTAGATAAGCCTAAATATTGGAATGGATTATGTTGGACATAAGTTAGTATTGTTTAAGGATAGAACTTTTTTCTATATAATTGATGGGATGTTATTGTAATGTAGATTTAGAAAAAGGACAACCTACATGACGGGCGACAGTCCAACGCGTCAGACAAGGCTGTGGGAATCGAACGCAAAACCAAAGTGTGACTGGCCTTTATCGCCTACCACTGGCCTACATTAAGTCCCTGTTTAGTAGAAAATAGTTTTATTATATTAAGCAGTATGATATATGATGTATAAGTCCATTTTAGGAACCATATATGATTAATCTCACTATAGATGGCCTTATGTATTTTTGATAACTTTTATAACCTTTTTTTGAGACAGATGGAATGACCCATCATTCTATCACATGATCTTCTAACACTTCACGAATGCGAAATTCAACTTCATTTCATTAAGAGATAAAGTTGAAATTGTCCAAAGAACGACCAACGGTGAGACTATACCAAAATCATGAAAGTATTTCTTCTAATTTCAATTTCATCAACTTTAGGGAAATGATCATGAAAACCAAAAATGTTGTCGTAGTGCCCTTATATCCGATGAATCAGATGGTACCTTAGATCATCACAAATCTATAGCTTTGTGATTGATGGATTTTTCATAGCCTTGTTATCTATCACTCTCCATCAGAACTTAATGGTTAGATTTTTCTTCCATATCCATATTTTCACCTATGTTCTCCTATATGGAAACCCAGTGATGAGTTTCTTTGTGTTATTTTTATATTTCAAACTTTAGTTTTTAAAATTAAGTTTTAGTATTCCTTTTTACGATGCCGGTTTCTATAAATAGTAAACTATTTATCACCCTAACGAATTTCGAGGGAGAAATTCATTTTAAGGGGGGTAGAATGTAACACCCCGAGATTTTATGAAAAAATATTCTTATAATTTCATTTATGTCTTGTGTTGTAAGCTACAACAAGATTACCTTACGCTATACGCAACACTGTATGAGCTTGCAGTATACACAACACTATTCTTGGATGATGTTACACAGAATTTTGATAGTAGTTATTCTACAAAACATTTAGTGTATATATATATATATATATTCAATGTATAAATGAAATATTGTTGGATTCTATTATAAGAAAAAATGAAAGAGTCTTGCACAACACGCAACATTGTCTTGGATTCCATTACACGCAATCACGACCTTCCTTGATAGCGTGTGTTGTACGCAATACCGGGTTTTCCTAAACAATGATATATTATTATAATATTATTATGAACTAGACATTATGAATAGTATTAAATAAAATTTAAATTTTATAATAATATTATTCATCTTACACATTTTCTAGAACATGGTATAAGAACAAAATAATTTTTTCGGGTAAAATAAGTATTTTTCAAAAAATGCAGTTTAGCCGCCTTTTGATGGCACACCCACTTTAAATCTTGTTTTGACATGTTTATAAGTTCAATTTTACAAAATAAAATTATTATTTGGAATCAGGATATAAAATTTAACCTTCGAAATTTTTTTCATATTATTCTGATAACTTTCATTTTTTAATGAATAGTAAAAACACGGTATATTTTAATTTAAAAAAACTTTTTTCATCGTAATAACATATGTGGTTAAATTATAATATCGAATGGTTTTAAAATATAATTATAATATATTTTTACCTTTTAATATAATGTATGTCATTAGCCTTGATATTACATTGAATTCGTAGGTTAAATAAATTCAATCTTTTGCAATGTTTTAAAAAAAACCCGTTTTCTTTCGACAACAGGATTAATTTTAATTTAATTTATGCAACTTATGTGTATTGAATATGGAAAATTAATTCCATATTTTGAATCAGTGGGTCCAAATTATATTAATAGAGTAATTTTTATTTTTTGGGCTTTATGAATAGTAACAACGGTAAATTTTATTTACCATAGTAAAAGGTAAATTGGGTAATTAAGGGTAAATATAATATTATAAAATTATCCGAATACTTTTCATAATAAAATTTGATGATTATAATTTGTCCTAAGTCATATTTGGGTCGAAATGGAATCCATTAGAACCCACTTGGAGGTGATTAAGACCTTTAGTTTATTTTATTTAAAGGAAAGTGAAATATGTCTCACTCAACTTTAATAATTAAAGTATTTTTAATATAAGTTTATACAAAATATAAATTATGTTATAAATAATCATTTTAAAGATAAGATGTTTTTATTTGCCATGGTAATTTATTTTTAATTCTTATGAGTTATTTAATTACCTTATTATCTTATACATTAATGCAGAAATTATTTATTTAGTGAAAAATCAATAATATTATTTTTATTGAAATAGTAATACATATCAAAAGGCCCAAAAATCGGCACAAAACATATTATTAGTGTATATATAATCCCTAGTCATCCATTGGACGAATTTGGGACCATTTGGATCCTTATTAAGGCGATTAGGACACTTATATTAGATTATTTTAAATGATGCCAAGGTTGTCACCTTCATAATTTAATAAATATAACAATTTAACTATTGTGATTTTGAGATGATAAATTCAAGTAAAAGTATTATTGTGAAATTTAATAGATTTATCTTAATCATAAGATTTTATTATTAATTTATATGAAACAAATAAGAATATTAAATAATTATACAAAAATGTTGTAGTAATTATTTTATTAAGAGTTAAACCAAATAAATGGTTTAAAAATAATAAAATAAATATTATATGAATTATTTAATGTTCTCCAATAATTTTCGAGATACATATGACCTTTTATTAATCTATTAAATAGATTAGTTCAAACATATCTTCTGTATATATTTTATTGAAATTCAAATAAATAAATAGTGTCAAAATTTACACTATTGTTATTTTATAAAAATAACATATTATAAAATTGTTTAAAAATCACAAAAATATTTAAAAATTATATATTTAACTTTATATAGTCTAAAATGTTATAAAGTATCCAATTATGAAAAATTCACAACAAATAAGTAATTATTTATAATAATTTAAAATTTATAATGTTGTTACCACAAATAACAATACATTGATTAAATAAGGATAAATCATGTCGATAATGTTTAAAATAAATTCCTAACATGTCTAAATTTTATTGTTTGATGAGATTACAACCCTATATAATATAATCATCATATTTGAGTCATTTTGGAAGTTTTTATGTGGGGTTGGGATTTAATATAAATTAATATTTTCTTATATTTCCAAAGGTGCCCCTCTCCTCCCTTATAAAAAGGCACCTCTTCCCTCTCCTCCTCTCACCATTTTGATCCACGAAGGTTGTCCAACATCTGACTATTTCACTTCCACACTTAACTAGAAACCATATAGAGTTAGTGGTATTCTCAAATGACCAACTCTAGTGCCCTAAGAGGAAGTTCAAAGGAGGCACTTCGAGAAACAGGTAATACCTTCTACCGATTAATTCAAGTTTCCTTCTTCTTGTACTTCCTCTTCTTTAGTGGTTTAATTATTATGTAATAACATAACTATAACTAATATACTGATATGATATTATAAATATGAAACAACCTCATTTCACCTTCTATCCATCCTTCGGAAAATGAAATCGCCTCGCGTGCGTACGTACAGAATACCGTCTGCACGCCGTGGTGTAATCTTTTTTTCCACCACCACCTTACATGGATGGGTATAATGGTGTAAATAAAAACTACATATAATTATTATAATATCATACTGATTCTATGATATTATATAATTCACTCCAATTCCATTCAATAAATATGGGAACGATACCATCGCTCGTGCGTACGAACGGATTTCCGTCTCCACGACCCGAGGAGATTCATTCTCCATATTTACCACTCCAGAATAGTTATTAAGTATATATAATGAATAATAATGAAATATATGATATGATAATGATACTGGATTTATGTATATATATATTTATTTATTTATTTCATCTACTTAATTCCATTCAATTCAATAAGAAAACGAAAACAGTGTTCATGCGTACGTACGACCAACCGTCTCCATGAACGGTGTATTTCTTTCCATTTATCGATCTATTATATATATGTATATTATGAATATGTATTATATATAAATCATTTCTTACATTCTGGATATAAGTAATCATGATCTATGTAATAATATGAATAATTACAAGTTAAAACATGAACGACAAATGAAACGATTTTACCCAAAACGCAACTTTGACATGAATTTACAAAAGAACGGGTAATATAAAGTCATAAGTGATCCAAATATGATATAATAACAAATAATATGATTCTTTAATAAGTCAATGACATTATGTAAATAATTATATAGGAGGTTTGGATAGGTACGAATCATATCATACCTAAGGTAAGGGACAATTTTGCAAATCTCATTTTTATCCGAGATTGCTTATACGTAAGTATTTACTGGGGTTATTGTTATCATTCATGTCCATGTTTTATAAAAGTGTTTTTATGTATGTTTAATTTCATTTTTACCCATTTTTAATTTTACTACATGGTATGTAAGGAATCATTATTTTGTTTACGTTAAGAGGTACTTTTTGACTTTTCCTACAAAAGTACGAGGAGAATGTTTTTTTTGACTTATACGGAATGAAAGGATTTTTACGGTTTTATAAAGCCCTATTTTCATGAAGCATCCTCCAAAATATTTCATGACTATTTTCAACAAAATATTTTTCTTTTAAAATTTCATGATGTTTTGTGAAAAGAATTTGATTTTGAAGAAGAAAGGATATTTTCCTCCAGAATTCATTTCAAGTGTCTTATCAAAACCATTTTCCATCTAAGATAAAATTATTTAATATGTGTATGGTTCAAGTGTAAAGTCTCTATGATTTACATGGTTTAACTTTTCTTATTATGAAATTATATCCATTTCTTTTATATGGATTATGTGATGATGGGATGATGTTTATGAAACCCATTTTATTCGTTGGGTAATTATGAATGATGTATGTTTATTTTGTGGCACAAGTAAGAATGATTTCATTATCAGATGGGTGGGACCTATATCTCCCTCCAATGCATTGGGTAAATATTTATATCTCATTAGATAGACATTGCTGGAACGGTAAGTTAATCCGGTTCAGTGTTACAGGACTAAAATGAGGAGTGAACTCAATTCAGAAGGGGACTTTGTCCACTATGATGGTCTTGGCAGAAATGCCTTGGCTACAATGGAAATCATAACATGTGTTGAATGGTTTCCACAATTACATGTTTTATTCCCATGATATTTTATCATGATTGTTGTTCCTTTATGATAAATTCCTTACATCCAAGATGTATGTCTTTGCTCGAGGTTTTAAGGTTTAGATTTCATGTTCATGTTTTTACTTTCAAATGTTTATGGATTATTTTATGTTCTCTATGTTTTCCCTTACTGAGCATTTGAGAACAACTTTTTTATGTTTTATTTTCCCCAGGAAATAAAGAAAGGTTTTAGGTGAGGAAAAAAAGGGGAATATCGTTATGGGAGATGTTGAGGATCTTTCAACATTATTAGATGTTTTTATTCCGAGTTTCCAAAGACACTAAACTATTATGGTCCTTGTGTGTCTGTTTTTGTTATGTATTAAGTATTTCTCAAAATTAATGTAATTTCCATGTATGTCAAGCTTCAGGACTCTACAGTTGGTATTAGAGGAAAGGTTTAGTCAAACTTTGGAAACTAGGATGCGAAGACGTTAGTGAGATGCCTAGATATATTTCTAAGGTATGTCTAGGGATGTCTCTAATGATAAGTATATGTATAGGATATAGTCCTAGAACTACGGTAACGATCTTATAATTTAACCTAAGATGTTAGATATTGAGGGTACTCCCCCTTTACTATGTTGTTTTTTCCCTAGCATGATTTTTTCCTCTCACATTATTATTTTTGGGTTTTAGAAAATGGATGGAAATATGAAGATTCACGATAATGGAGGATATGACGGGGAATGGAATGATATTATTCATGAGAAACCAAATGAAAAAGGATTTGGAAGTCCAAAATAGTTATTATGCCTAATCAGAAATCTCATAATATGATCAATAATCTCAACATTGGTAAGTTTCCCGACTCAGATAATAAGAGAAAGATGGAGTTTCATGATGATCATAGAGGAAAGAAAGTTCAATCTCCCTCATGTAAATCATGTGGGAAGAGGCATCGGGGAGATTGTTTCAAAGGAACTGGAAGATGCTTTGGGTGTGGAAAAGAAGGACACAAAGCTAGTAAGTGAAAAGGAAAAGGTTCAGTTAATAGCATGGACAAGGATAATGGTATTGCTACGACATCAACAATGATTAGATGTTTTAAATGTTAAATTTATGGGCATTATGCAAACCAACGCCCTTAGGGAAAATCTCATTAAGAGAATTAGCATGGTCATATGAGTAGTATTTATGTGGATGATGATGAAGATACTACAAATGAAATATGAGATGAAAGAAATAATGAAGCTCAATCAGTGGCTTAAGAATTTAGTGGAATGATTGTATGTTTATAAAGAATAATGTATGGTACTATAGAATAAATAATCATCTAAGTATTGTTACACTATTGTTTTTCCAAAAGTATTTGAAAGTATATGTTGAATGGTACCAGTAACCATGAAATGTTATTCTGATATTTTTGGAATGTAGATGATATGCGCATAATGAAAGGATGAGAAGATAATGAGATGTTTGATTGTATTCATGTGGTCATGATTGATATAAGGACTAAGTGATATTATGGTTTGAGTATATAGAATTTTTGGTATTTTAGTATGTGTAAAGTGTTAAAATTTAACAACATTAATGTTTTCACTAAGGTTCAATGGCTATTCATTCTTCAAGAGAAAACATGATTAAAGTATTCACATATTTGTAATTTGACCAACAAGATATATATTATGATATATTGGGGATAAATGATGGAATTCATGTGATTGTTATGTGACATTTCAAGTAATAATTTTCTTTATACTATGAGCTTGGACTGAAGTATTTTAGATAAGCCTAAAGATTGGAATGGATTATGTTGGAAATAAGTTAGTATTGTTTAAGGATAGAACTTTTTTCGATATTATTGATGGGATGTTATAGTAATGTAGTTTTAGAAAAAGGACAACCTGTATTGTTATTTTAATCTTTTTTACTGTGTGCAGCACCCCCACATGGTGTGCCTTTCCACCCAAATTTCATTTTAAACACCTCCACTAACTCTTTATTGTCCTTTATTTTTATTCTTATTTTTACCCTATCTATTGGAAGTCATCATTACACATCATTCATATTCTCTCTTCAATATATTTAAATACAACAAACCCCGCTTTTTTTTCTTTTATATTATTTCTTTATTTCCCACACAAACTCTCTCTATATTCCATATTTCAATTACTAATATCAACACCCCATATAATCTCCATTAAATACAATTATTATTGTTTTAATTGAGTCAAAAATCTCCACCCCAACCCTCTCATATATCATCTCCTTTTTTCATTTTCAATGCCACAAAATCCCTTTAATTTTTCTATAGTTTTTTAAAAACTCCACCATATACGCTTAATTACACAAGTGTCACATTTATCATTTCATTTTACTCATTTATAGTTACAAAATAGTTTTTTTTCTAATTAATAGAGTATTGGTATAAGAATGTAAAAATCAATTGAGATTTTCTCTCGAGTTTGAAAAACACCAAAGTTGGTTTTGGTTTTTGTGAATAATCTAGTTTGTTTACTACATGTATGTTTTTTCACATCATGAAAGGTTTAAATGATGTGTATCCTTTTCATGTATGAAACCATGAATTGTTTGAATGAATTTATTTTTTACATGCCTTGAATATGTTTCACATTGTGAAATGATAAAATTATGATTTTTAATCTGAGGTGACACATTTTTTGGTTTCTTTTCTAAATTAATGAATTTGTTTTAGGAAAAATTATCACGATGTGAATGTTTTGGGGTTTGGAATTTTTAGTCACTGCATAGGTGATTGACCATTCATTCAAAAATAGAACATTACTCTAAGACCTAAGAGCTCTCCCATGCTATTTTTGGGTTATATAGTTCTTCATGACAAATCATTCATCGATGGATTGTTGTTTTGTGGTGGTGTATTTCTATGGATGAGTGACCCTTCTACTTAATTATTGTCGTTGATCACATTAGTACAATTTACGTATGTTTATATATCTTTTGATCTATGATGATGGTCTTATTCCTCTTTTATTGATCTATTTCATGATATTACTTTAGAGGATGACCCTTTTTGTTAGTTGTGGTGTAGCATTATCAATCTTTGAGGTATGTTGTGATTTTTCCTCTCCACTGACTATTTTTCAAGTTGAATTGAATATATGATATGAGGATATATTCTAGGGACTCAATTTTTATCTTTTCTATCTTCTATATTGGTGGATCATTATTGCGGGTGTGTATGACCCAAGATTGAGATAAGTGATTGCATCTCTATCCTATATTGTATGAACTGTATGGATTTAATTTTTTATAAATTAATTTATAAATGAATTAGCATGACAGAATTGTGTATGTGGAAATTGTATTTTTAGAAAATATGACTTTTCCCTTATTTTGTTAAATTAAAATCTATATATAAAAGCATCAGGATGTTTATTTACCATATTTATTTCAATGAATGGTTTGGACGATTTTTTTTGGAAAACATAGCACATGGAATGCCTTGTGTACTTATGTGAAAGGTGTAGTAATATGCCTCCTCCATAGATACTATCATTGGGCTTACTCATGGTGTGTTCCTCTTATCTGAATGCCTATTATTCTAAAAGCAGTTTATAAACTATTGGAATGTTCATTTTTGGGGTGTTCGTATACCTTATATTTTTTATTCTTATGTCTAGGGGATTCAAGTGCATTATTGTATGTGTATGAGTATGAGTATCCTACCTAGCCTAACCTATAATGATCTTTGGGATGAGGTTACCTATACATTATCCTATACTATTTTATCTTGAACTTCCATGTATTTTTTATGATATGTGATACATTATTTGATTTCACTACTTTGATATGTGTGAAATTCATTGAAACTATTATACCAGATTTATTTGGAACTGTGAATAATGTGTTAATTTTTTTCCATGATTTTGATAAAAAACTATTTAATAGTAAATCATTCCTTGTTTTCACTAAATTGGGCATGTACATATTAGTTTACGGAGTCTGGATATAGACCATCACGATGGGGTCCTAATAAAATATTCATCTCACACCATTCACACCCTTTCAGTGGTGTATAAACCATTGTATATATTGTGATGTAGGGAAAAGGAAATGCACCAAAGTGAGGCGGCAAGGTTTTCATTCAGTAGTGTATGTGTATCTTGTCATGAGATTGATCGGGTTTTCCTATGCTGTCACATGAAATATCTATTTTGGATGTACTTGACCTTTTCTATTAGACATGTATCCTATATTTTTTACCTACTTTTGAGTTGTATCACTTATGCAGTTTCCCTTTTGATATGACATATATTTCATGTTTTCACTACTGCTATTTAACCCATCATGTCTTATACTTAGTTTTGTGACATATGGTTCCCTCTAGATATTGATGATTCCCATGTGCTAGTTTCTAGCTAGGGGGGATCCGGATGAAAATTCAAGTATATGACGACTTGGGTCGGGTAATGGTTTATGAGGGTATATGGGTTGGGTTCATCACAAGGAGTAGATGAAAATAAATTAATGTACAGGGAATTCCATTTATCACAAGAAGGATCTCCCAAGTAGTGGTTAAATATCTTTAAATAAAAAGATATTCATGAATGGGATAATTTATTAAGATACTTCATAAAATGATTCATCCCCAACTCTTGAAGCACAACCACTATGATGGATTTGTATTCCATCTCTGGACATTCTAGGGAGACTCTCTATTAGTAAGGAGAGAGGTTTATGATGTTTTATGTCAGTTACCCACTCTAAGAAAATAATAGGAACATACTATATGTATCATGTAGAGGGGTTCTCGTTGAAAAATCCCACACATAATACAGGGGACTCATTGAAATGATTTCTCAATGTTCATAGTAATTTTAAACAATGGGTATTGGTACTATAGGCATCCATGAGGTGAGATTGTCTGATTTATTGTCTTTTCTAGAATCTATACCTGAAGAAATCACTATCCATGTGGGAAAAATTAAATTGAAATAAACTAGTGAAATGAAAGAACCCTCTAAGGTATATAGGGTATATTTATCTCAAAAATTTACTAACCTATTTCCTAACACACGTGCCATAATGAGTTATAAAGTATAATTTTAGAAAAAGAAGTGTCAACTTGACAATAAAGTATAGATATATTACTCAAAAGGAAAATATATACATAGGAATTAACAAAACCGGGGAAGTACACCTTTTCAAAATCGGTTCTAAGAACTACCATACTAGTAGAAATTCCAAAAACTCAAATCCTTTTCAAAAACATTTCAAAAAAATTAATAATCAACCTTCTTGGAAACATACCCCTCCATTATTATAAAATAATTTATATAAATATACATAAACATATGAACCTCCCCCTAAAAAGCATCAACAAAAACATGAAGTTAAGAATCATAGGAATGAACTATGAGGGTTGAGAAACAAGAAAAATTGTTTTGTGGAGATTCTATCCAAAAAACATGAAAATTTTCCTTTCTAATTATTTCTTGACCCAAATAATAAATATTAGCATGATGGTAACTATTTGTTGAAAATAAATTAGAGAACCATTTATTTTGGAGCCCAAATAGAATCCATCTATAATTGAAGAAGACTAATCTTGATATTCTTGGGAGATTCCTAAAAAATTTCTTTTAAAAGAAAAAAGAATAAAGAAAAACAAATCAAATGGGTGGGAATATTTCAAGAAAGGAAAATTAAAGACTAGAGACACCTCTAGAAAAGTAATATAGGGAAATTAAATACATACCACTTCAATTCCTATCAATGATGATCCAACATGAACTGATTCATGTGAAAGAACATCAAAATTATATTTAATAGTTATCTAAAAATTTAAAATTAAAATACCCATTCTTGAAGATCATAAATAATAACCAATTATGTAAAATATGATGATGAAACATTATCCAAACATAGTAGGATTAAAGGGAATTAAATAATCAACCTATTAAGAAGTGTATTATCCTTGATCACACCACAACATCTATTAAAATGTCAAGATCCCTAGACATTTCATTATCTTCCACTATTTGTTTAGTAACCATTTTGGTTTATTTATGTGATTTAGGTTCTTATATAAACACAATACATCCTTTTGTGTTTACCACCAAGTAGATGGGAGAATTTAATACCATACTAATGATTGTAAAATTAAAAATTAAATCCACTAACATTCCAACAATATTTTTAGAATATGTGTTAGATGGATTTCAAGACCTAATTTCCCCACCTTTATTTTATATACTCAATATGGAAGAATAAAAAGAATCATCCCACTCACCCATCATTTTTAGGAGAACTTTCTTAATGACATCAAAAACTATTATCAATTTATATAAAGGAACACCCACCACAGAGTTTGGAGATAACATAGTCCATTTCAATGTTTTTAACTCCATGAAGAACCCTTAATCTAGCCATTTCATTCATCCACATTCCCATATAGAACAAGATAATGTGACTGAATTTTTAGTTATGTTCTGTGAAGCCTTAGCATTGTGTAACTATATAATGACAAAAAATCCCAAGGATAATGAAGTTATATTAAATTTTTTAAAATCTACTTACAGTATGGAGGAAAAATATATTTATAAGTTTTTTGAATCATTGGAAAATCTATCACATAAATAATACGTTGATATGGTATCTTTTTTATAGGATATTCAATATTTTTATGTGAGGAACCCAATTTAATTTCACCCCAAGATCAACCCCCAAATATTTTATTAAACCCACAATATTCTTATTTGAAATATGTGTACCTATGTAAATAAGAAATTTTTATAGTTATAATGACTAATAATCTATCAAAAAATAAACATTATAAATTAATTAAAATTTTGAGATAGAATTTGAAACATATAGGATGTATTTTATGCAATATTCTCGGATTTTATTCAAAAATATTGTCCCAAAAAAAATTTCTTGAGGAAGAATCCAAACCTTTTATGTAGCCCTAAAATATGGTAAATAACACTATAGTAGTGGTAGTAATAGAGAATTAGAGAATTTAATGATAGTAGAAATCATTTATCCCATCTACGTATCATAATGGTTTTTCCTCATCCATGTAGTTCCAAACAAAAATTGCCTAACCATTATAAATAATGACCAAAATGATTTGATGCCTATGAGAATAAAAAATTGTGGGAGAGTTTTTGTAAACTATATAAGGCTAAATCAGGACAGTTTGAAATCCAGTTCCCCATCCAATTCACTGATCAAATTTTATAGAGATTAGTAGGACAAACTCACTATTGTTTTATATATGTTTTATAGTCTATTTTTAGGTACCCATTATTCCTAAGGATTAGGAGAGGACTATATTTACCTTTCCCTTCTTCACATGTTATTATCAATGAAATACATTTTTATTATGTAATGCCTCATGTATATTTTCTCTATGTGTGGGAAGTATTTTTTGACCACATAGAAGAATAATATTTGTTATTTTTGGATGAATTTACAATTACTGGATTTTATATTTATCAATTCAAGAAAAAAATTGAAATATTGTTTATCAATTTTTTTAAAAAAAAAAATTTCATGAATTTTGGGAAATATCATTTTACAGTGGATAGATGAGTTATCCTTGGGCATTTCATTTCTCAAAAAAATCATTAAGAAAGATAACTCCAACATTGAATTGACAACTTATTATCTTTACCCAACCTATGTGAATCATGTTAGATAATATATAGGACACACATGTTCCTATATAGAGTTTATCATGGATTTAATTAAAAAAAGTATTCCCCTTTGCAGAATAATTTTAAAATATATTAATTTTTATTTTCAATGTAGAGTGTAGGGATTCTTTTGTTAACCTATGGAGTAGCTTAATCACACTACTGGTGAAGCATCCTCCCAAATATGCTATCGTATTTGAGCTACATTGTGATTCTTCTAACCAATTTGTGGGAGTAGTTATGTCCCAAAATATTAATGGGAAACATAATTTCATCCTTTGTGGGAGTAGTTATATAATTTTCCTTTGTTTTAAAAAAATCTGGATCCTACCATCTTGGAACTAAAATCGATGTTTTGGATGCTCATACAACACATATGTACATGATTAATAATGATGAATCTAAATAAAGGGTAGTTAGATAGATGATGTTGCTTCTAGAATTTAATTGTGAAATTAAATAAACTATTGAAACTAATAATCAATTGGTGGATAAACTGAGTAGGTTTACCAACACTATTGGAGTTCAAATTCAATACCAAGAACCACTGAATGATATCTTTCTAGGAGATCATTTTACTTGATTGAAGGATATTTTCCCCAATATACTCTCATAGTAAATTATCTGGTTATTTATCTTGTCCCATATAACTTAAATTCCCTCCAAATTCAAATATTTAAATCTAAATACTGATTTTACATTTCATAAAATCCATATCTCTTGGAAATTTATAATGAAAAAATTATAATGAGATGTTTTCCTAAATGTGAGATAGAATATATTTTTCAATTTTGAACGACCATATATTGTGGAGGAAATTTTGAACCTTATTAAATTGTAATAACTCTTTTAAATCATTTAAATTAATTCCATACCTTGTTTAAATATGAAAATGAATTTTATATAAAATGTGATTAATGTCAATTCATAGGAAATTTTTTTAATAGATAATATATGCTCCAAATATAAATTAGTTTTCATGAACTTTTTAAATCACGAGTGAGATTTCTTATAGGAATTTTTATTATTTCATTTCTAAATTTCTATATCATTTTTATAGTGGATTATATATTAAATTCCGTCAAATGAATGACACCAAAATATATAATGCTAATGATATTTATTCTTTTTTCAGAGTTGACTCTGTTTTTAGATTTGGGGTTTTATGATCCACCATCCAGGTCAAGGTTACCATTTTTATAATAGGATCATGGGGGATATAATGATAAAATATGGAGTACATTATAAAAACACCAACACCTTATCACCCATTAAAAAATGTCCATGTCAAAGTGTCCAATGTGGAAATCAAAGTAATTTTAGAAAAAAATGTTAAGCTAAAAAAATATTATAATTAATGGTTAGGAGACACCATGTGGGATTATTGGATAGCATAAAAACACCTATTTTAATGAACCCTTAGAGAATAATATATTTCAAGATTTGTTACATAACTATGTAGTTGGAACACAACCCATATTTTGATACGAGAGAAGATAATTTGGACCTATACAATGTTAGAAAAGAAATAGAATTGCATCTTTAATAACTAAAGGAAATTACCATAGAATATTTTTTATATTATAGAATCTGTAACGATATAACAAGAGTGTCTCATAAAAATATAATCCATCATTAAGGCTTACATCTCAAAGATCATGTTTTTTTATAAAATTCATAGCACAAGATGATAACTAGAAAATTTCATTATAGATGGGATGGTCTATTTATATCCACTCATGTCTATACTTATGAGGTTGTGAATATTGTTAAATGAGGTTAATAAAAACCATTAAATGTTAATGTGAATAATGTAGAGAAATTACATGGAAGTTTTCGCCACATACAACTGGTTGAGATCACACTCTTATGTCATGTTAATCAATTAAAGTCCTCTTGTTGTTACACTTTTTAAATCATTATTATTTGGATTAAATTAAAAAAACTCCATGTCAACTCTACTATAATTCATGGAGAAAATTGTAGTGACCCAACCCAAATAAGACTAGAGCCAGTGTCATGCTATAATTTAATTAGCATAAGATAAAAGTAAATAGCATCCCAATAGACTGAATAGTTTAATTATCCTAGTAAACCAAATACATACATGAGTCCTGTTTTAAAAATGAATACACTAATTACAATATATTATTTTTTTTCTTTCGAGGATAATTACTTTATTCCATATATATTATACCTCCATACCACTCTAATCACACTTCAAGTAATCCTATGGAGACAAAACATAATAAGGGTGATCTCAAATTCTTGGTAAGGGTAAAGTATAATGGAAGCAATAATGAATCAATGGGAATAGTCAATAGGGAATGGTAATAACTGAAGACTCATTTTTTGTAATAATAAACTGAGAATGAAGGGTGTAAACAATATGGAATGATAAATAACTGAAAATACATTCCATTTAAATAACTGTATAAAGAGAAATCAATATCCCAAGGTATAAAACCAGAAACCCATGCTATTTTAATCAATAATCTGAAAATTAAATACATCTATTGATATGTCGATGCAATATATCATTGATAAATTAATAATTAATAAAAAACAAAATTCCTAATAATTCTATGTCATTTCTATGGAATATGAAAACCAATACCTTCAAGAACATTCATATGAGTGTTTAACTCTATGGGTAGAATCCCATCATTTCTTCTTGGAAAACTCAAAGAGTTTATCACCAAGTAATTTCATCTAATGAGACTACAGATGCATCATGGGGATTACATTAAAAATTTCCAACCCATATCCCGTGTGTTAACTAGTCCCCAATCTATAGGTCTTACATTAACGGATCCCCAACTTGTATAGTGAATGTCCACAACATTCCTCATCTATCGAATAATCAGTTTGAATTACCAATGAGCCTTATCAAATTCCCTTATAGAGTATCATATATAGATTTATCCATATTTACCCATTCAATCAAATATGTTACACCCCAAAATTTTAGAGTATAACTTTTTATTCGATAACTTTTATGACACGGATCACCAAGCACATAAGGGAATATAATATCTCAAGACTCTACAATATATTTACTATTTTAAAAATTTTAATATATGATATTTCTTGTAATGTAGGGAACAATTAATTATCATGGTTAAACAAAATAGAGGCCTTTCTTTATACCTTTTGTTACATGCAATAGTAAAACATCCCCTATAGATCGAGTTATATGCAGGACTGTGTCTCACCAGACAAAGATATATTATTAAAATATTATTATTTAATATAATATGATGTAACCTAGATGTTATGTTAGTGTTTATGAATATTATTTTCTAACTTGTGAATATTTTTTATGTATAAATATAAATCAAATTCACTGGTTACCAGTTAATTACAAATTAAAATATGAACCAATATGATATAAAAAGAAATATTATTATTTATTTGCTACAATAGGAGTTTTGTCTTAATAAACATGATTAATTATAATTATTTAATGATTGGAATGAAATATATATGTTATATATTAATTAAATTATTTTTTAAACTCATCCATTAGGTTTGATATGCATAAGAAAAGAACAAACTCAATTTCACATATAAAAAACCGTTATTTATATAATGGCAATTTTACTGCCTTTTAATGGTGAACCCATATTAAATATTAATTTGGACACATTAATTAATTTAATGTTTAAAAATAAATTTATTATTTGAAATATAAACACTTAATTTTGGTTAGGTTGAATTTTTGATATTTTTCTAAAACATTTAATTTTTTAATGATTAGTTAAAAATACTGAATTTTAGTTCAAAACGACTTTTTCAGATAATTTATATATATGGATAAATTATAATTTTAATTTATTTTAAAGTTCAATTATATAATAAATTTATAATTTAATACAATTTATTTAATTTGAATCAATTTCACTTTGAAAATGATAATAAAACACATAAAACTTTCAGAGGTTTTTACTTAAAAAAATGCATTGTCCTCCCACCTATGGGATGAATTTTAATTTAATTTATAACACTTCTATGACTGTAATTTGGAAAAATGGATTCCATATTTGGAATAATCATAATTTATCATGTCTAATAAGACAAAATTTTTTTTACCAAATAATTTGTTAAGGTGATTAAAATTAATTACAATTATTAAGAAAAAATTAAGTTTAATGTAGGACTAAACTTTTAACTTAAGGGCCCAAATGCCCTAAAAACTTGTCCAAAACACATTGCATGACCATAATTCTTACATAAATCTTTCCATATTGAGTTTTGTTTATTTTTTAATACTTTTTTAGCTACAAACATTTGTATACCTTACTTTTAAAAAATATTATGTGATCCCTTTTCATTCCTTATAAAAGGCCCCCATCTCTCCCACTTCCTCACACCATTCAAACTATTTAGGTTGGTCTAATATCATCCCATATATCTTTATAAAATCCCTCCCTTTAACATTAATGCCTCTATTTGGGAAGGAATCCATCCAAGGAAGCCCTTTGGTATACACCAAAATGAGTTACCTGATTCTACAGTAATGCTTTCCAACGATCACATTTCATTCATTTACTTATCCACCACCTCAAATATTTCTCATCCATGAAAATATAAAAACACAAGTATCCTCAATGTGATTTTATTTTTTATTGAGGTTTATACCTACACTAAAAAACACATCAAACTAATGGGTAACAAACATACTATTTCTGTGCACTGTGAACTACCACCTCATGGAACGATGATTGTTCATTTTTCCTTTACAAACATTAATGGTCATTTATTATCATAGAAACCCTATTTATATATTATATATTATATTTATTTATAATTATTTTATAATTTAATAAAAAATACATTTATTACTTTTCATTTTACGTTAATACCACAACATCGTTTGAGGAAGTGTGGATTACCGCCCCCTCAAAGCGATGTGATTCGTTCACATGATACATAGAATGTATAAATGATGGCTATAATTAAAAATATGTTCAATAAAAAAAACTCTATATGATATTAATGGAATAATTATCTTTATATAAATGTAATATATATATATATATATCTTTATATCTCTTTCACACACTAAAAAGTGATAACGTCGGTCGTGGACATTTGGACTACCACCTCCTCGACACGATGTGATTCCTTTTACATCAAAGAATTATATAAATGAGTATATATGATTAAATAAAATGTTATTTATTTTATAATGATAATTATAGAAATATATGGTGTTACATATCTTCTTTCCATAACGATTTTTGAAAAATGGGAACGTTACTCATGTGTACGTACGACCTACCATCTCCATGATTGTAACATTGATTCATTTTTCCTAACTATATTTAATTATTGGTTTTAAAATTATATTTTATGTATAAATATGATAATTATTTCCTGATCATTATTCTAAAGATGTTTTATAATGTACCCTTTTCCCATTTTTGACCTACCAAAGTTGTTTTTGACACATAAAACGAATTTGGTCAAAACACCTAATGTAAACATAATTTTTTATATATTTTTATACAAACTAGTAATTAGTGAAATATAATTAATTATTAACATGAAATAGTTTTGCATTAATTTAGATAATTACCATATGTTTATTATACAATAAGTTAAAGGACATTCACCCGAAAGGAAACAAAAGGTGAGGTATTATCATCTCACTTTTTACTTCCATGAGATAAATGTTGTGTTCACCACATACATATTTTGTGTGGTGTTTCTACTGCCAATTTTGTTATATTATCTCATTAATCCTTTAATATTAATAGTATTTTAAACTTTTATTTAATATAATACCTTTATAAGGTTTGTGAATTAAAATGTTTCAACGTGTTATGGGACACTTTGGAATGATTAAAAATTCTTATCCTAAAAAATGACATTCATGATATTTTAATATTTTTTCCATTCGAGGAAATTATATGACCATTTTTAAATGAAACCTATCATTTTCTCTCCTTTGGATATTCTTTTCCATTTTCAAGTATTAGTATATTTTCCCAATCTTCAGTGCTCAAAATGTTTTAGATAATATTTTTTAGAAAACCCAACATTACTTCTCCCTTTATTCAGAGAAATTGTTTTCTCTTAAAACCATGTTTTATTAAAAAAAAATTAAAAATTATAAAATTATTTGGTAGAGATATTTTTCCCCTTTTTTCATTACCAATGATTTTAATGGAACCTTCTTGTCGCTTTCTGAAAAAATCATTTTATAAAATTTTACCGTGCTAAAGGAATGTTATTTTTACCTTGTAAATTTTTACCCATCATAATTCTGTCTAAGCTTCAATTGCATATTTAAAAGGATGCTTTTTAAAAAAAAATGTTTTTAAAATTGATTCTCAATGAAAAGGTTTTTCAATAGGTTCTTCAAAACAAAGTTTATTTTCCTCAATAATATTTTTAAACGATATTTTTATTATATTTTTTTCATTAATGACAAAAAATCATTTATTTTACTCTAATTTTAGTATGTTGTATTGATACCATCATTAATCTTCCTCAGGATGGTTTAGGATTTACTTGGACATAAGTTGTATTCACATTAACATCCTCAATTCCTTTTCTCCCCATGAAATATTCAATTTCCTATGATAATTTAACATTTAATTTCCCCTAATTTTCCATATCATTTTTAAAGGATGTGTTCATTTCCTAAACCATATATCATTTTACATATGGTGCCTACTTTGATATTAATTTTATTAACTGGGGAATTATTTGTAAATCTGTATCTCATATTCAATACGGATATTTTTTAAGTCACATTGTTAAATTAATGATTTCATATATGAGGAATGTTTCGGATGGGTAATACATTGGTGGGGCTCGGTTATAGATAACCCCTCGATGCATCAGTAGTCTAATGCGATGAGTCACTTGGATAACTGCTTTAGATGGGTTTTTATCCTATATGTTTTAAACTGTCTTATGAATGGTATTGATGGTAAAGGTACCATATACCTAAGAAACATGGCATCCAAATATAATGAATTCCCCAAATTTAGTTTTAGTTATTATTTATCAATTAGATCTTGCATCGAAATATCTATGGATGCATTGAATTTTTTGTTCATTGATTAAATGGAATGTGTTTCAGTTTCATACCATTCCAGATTGATTTTTCCTTATCTTGTTATTTGAAGGGAATGTGTTCCCATTTATTACATTTTTATATTGTTCATGCACATACTTATCAGTTTATAAATTATATGGTATGTGTGTTCTATTTTTTACCATACTATTATTATTATTTGTGTTGATTCATTATTTCTTCCTCTATACTAGAGTTAAGAATTCGATCTCACCTTTATTGTTTTCCCTTTCCCTTGGAATCCAAGAATCATACTATGAAATATATGAAAGGATTTACTAGATATATGTCACGACCCGTCCTCGAGGCCCGTGTTGTGACTACCCCAGGCCCACCTTCCATAGGCCATGGGATGGCGACTAGCACCAAAGGCGTAAATCCCTAATCTAGGAAGGAATTACCTTCATGAATGTAAACAAACACAACCGAGTACGCAACATGAAGTAAACACTAAGTAAAAACTGTATACAGAATGTAGTGCTGAAAGTAAAGGGGCCAGAAATACAAGCCCAATAGTAATGTACAGGTACAATGAAAAGAAAGTACAACTGAAAAAGGAACAACAGCTAAAAATGGCAGCTCATGCAATGTCTGCCAAGTATCCTACTTGAAGGGTAGGTACAGAAGTCCACATCATCACTCCACATCAATCGATCAACTCTGTGTACCGTCTCGCCGTGTGGTACACCTTCGGGTACCGTCCGGTCCTGGCTCGCTCTCGACCTCCGTCAACACTATCCGTCATTTGCATCTAGCACAACGAAGTGCGGTCATAGCCCGTGTAGGGGTGAGTATAACGATACTCAGTAGGGACCCCAAGACCCCTGAGGGTATCCCAGAATCCAAAAAGTATAAACCACAAAACAAAGATACAACCACGAAGTATCAACCAACCCTACTTAGGTATATGCCCATACATATAACTAAGAAATCAATCTCAGTTCGACTCCAACTCTCGAGCCCAAACACAAGCCAGTGCACACATGAAGTAAAGTCAATCACATCGATGATGATTCTTGAAAGTCTAGACTCAGTTCACATAGGTACACATCATTCGTATAGAGATAGAGATGATCAAATTTAGTCACTGATTCATCTAAGCTGTCGGACCCACACAGGATAGAAGACCAGCCAAGCTATCGGTCCCACACAGGATACAAGACTAGATACTCTCTTGGATCCACACATGATACAAGTACAGAGGTCAAACAGCCAGAGCCACACATGATACAAGAATTGTAGTCATCGCTGCCTAGCCCACGAAGGATTCTAGTACTGTAGTCATCATTGTCGAACCCACAGAGGATTCTAGTACAGTTGTCGACGCAGTTGCAGCCAACTCTAGGGTTCCCGCACACAGCACGCTCGATTCTAGGAGGGTACTCTCCTCAAGAAAAGGGGTTCGATATATCAACTATCAAGAAGTCCAGAGTTGATGTATCCGTACGTTGCTTCTCATCAAAAGGAACCCAACGAGACAGACAGCGCGTCAATCGGACGCCCGGTATGAGAGTTATTGGTTTTTCTGTTCGAGGGTCCCGGTTGGAATTACGCTCATTCCAAACCCGTCCGTTTTCCAAAGTTGTCCAAAACTCACTTACAGAATTGCAAAAGGACCGTCTCGTCATAAGGATCCTAGTGCCGTAGACGGCGCGTCGAACGAACGCACGGTCTAGATGATATTCGAATGTAAGAGAAACGGGCCCGACCCATCATGCCCGATGGGTTGGTGGGTCGGCCCGTCCTGGCTCGGCGGTTCCGACCCGGCTGGGGGGTTGGCCCGGCCCGGCGGGGCGAGGCCCAGCCCGGCGGGGCATGGCCCGGCCCGGCGGCAGGCGGCCTGGCCCGCGGTTGGATGTGGCTTGGCCACCTAGTCGAGTGGAGCGGGGGGGGGGGGGGTGTTCATTAAACGGTGGTGTCGAGTGGAACCTCCCTTCCTACCTGGTCGGCACAAGCCGGCCGGTCTTCCCGTCGTGAGTGGCCCGCAGATTGCGGGACGTGGTTCCTCCGCATGTGTCACCAGCGAGTGTCACGGCTCCCTTCAGCCCTGGCCGGCGGGCGGGCGGCCGATTCGCCCGCCAAAGCGGCCCACCCAGAGTGGGCTGCGGTTCTCCAAAGTGCAGCGCCAAGGGGGTGTCGTGGTTCTCTAGGCCAACCGGTCGTGAGACCGGCCGGTTCTTCTTCGGCCTAGCGGCCCGGTTGGGGGCCACGGTCTCTTCCTCCCGCATGGCACCGGGTGTCGGGGTCCTGTAGTGGGCCGGCGTGCGGCCGCTATTGTTGTTTCCGCCTTCGATCATTGCTGCCCCCGTTCTTCGTCAACACCGGTGGTTGGAACCTTTTCCATCACGGCCTCCATCATGAATAAAAAAGAAAGGATCAAAGGATGGTCTTGGGGGTGTGTTCGTTCGGCCGGTGCCCTCCACGTTAGGTGATATCAAATGGCCGAAGACATTACAAAGGATTCAACAAGAACGAGATAAATTATTCACTTAAAATTATACAAAACCCCTACCTCGATTTTAAGAACATTGTACATTTACGAGCTATGAAAGACGAGCATTGTGGAGGTCAGGCGTCGCGTAGGACGGATATCGTTCCATCAACATTAGAGGAAAAATGTCGCTAGTTATTGGCGATGTTTTTCGTGGGCGAATACTTCCTCGAGTTCTTCGTGAGAGAAGGTGAATTTTCCCAAGACTTTTCCAAAAAAATATTTTCCTAGGAAAAAATAAATAAGAGGCTCTCCCACAAAATTATAATGATTCCATGCAATTCAAATTAAATCAATTATTAGAGGATCCAATTCATTAAATGATCCTTAATTGAGGGTGTGAAGACACATTGATGGACAGAATGTGGAGGGTTTAAGAGTTGGGGGGGGGGGGGTTTCTAGGGAGTTTAAGAGGGAATTGAGGGGTTAGGCTTGTGTGGACCCTACACAAATTATTCTCCCATGGGAGGTTATGTGGGTTTTGGGCCCCACCTCCAAATCCTCCTTGGAGGAAATAACCACCCTTAAACAATAAAACTGTGTACACAACGATTATATTTAATTTATTATGAAACCCCCAAAATAAAACTTCAACTCTCGACCAAACACAATAGAGGTAAAGTTCCCCTTAAGCGAATACCAGCGCTGCAAGTTCATCGGTGTCCTAGGATTTCAATTCCGAGCACCAGTTCATAAGATAGAGAAACCCGCGTGTATTTTTACTGAATGTACCTGAACAAAACATCATAAATTTAATCCGGGAACACCGGGCCTCGTAATTAGGCGTCGTCAGTAACTAGAGGCATGTAAAATTCCAAAGAATTTAAGAAAAAAATTTCCTTGAAATTTCCAGGTCATTAAATTACACCCACCATAGGGATTTACGTCCCTGTAACGTTACAACACACACTAGGGAAACAAATGGGGGTACTGAGCACTAATATGAGCCTCCCGCTCCCATGGGCTCTCCTGGAGGTTCTTGTGCTGCCAGGGAACGCACAGTAGAGGAATCGACCGCCCATGTAGGACCCGCTCTTATCGATACTCGATCTCAACCAGGACCTCTGTGAATGTCTCCCCATCATCGATGTCCAGATTCCCGTGGTCGATGATGTGGGGTGGGTCATGAATGTATCTCCTCAGCTGAGATATGTGGAAGACGTTGTGCAGCCAGTGCAACTGAGGTGGATGGGGTAGGCGGTAAGCCACCTCGCCTACTCTGTTGAGGACCTAGAACGGCCCAATAAAACACGGAGATAACTTTCCGCCTCGGACAAATCGTTGTATAACTCGAAAACACGCGACCTATTTTCACCTATCGACCGTTCAAAGTTCTGGTGCTCTACTAATGTGTATAACAGCACTCGGGTTGAATCCTTGGCGATGATACTTTGAAATGGTCGTTTATTTTTAGTTTATTGTATTCTGATTGGGGGTTTTGTTTGCAGTGATTATGAAATAATTTATGTATGATGTTTGATTGAACAAATTGAAAATGATTCGGGTGAGTTCATCATTAGGTAGTTAAGCTTGTGATATCCTTGAGCTTTGCTTTATATTGCATTAAATTAACACCCATGTCACAAGATGATTTTGATTGGAATTCCCACGTGTTAAAGATTTAATCCAAGACCTAACTTAACTTAGGTTTATAATCAACACCATTACTTGTTTATGGTAGTGTATTTGTGGTTCCAATAATCCATGGAATCCACATATTAAACTAAACATTTCATTAATCCATGACATATAATGTTCAACATACAGAATATTAATTTAAAGAACATTCGTCGAGAAAAAGCTCTCAATCACTTAACATACCTTTATTATAACTCACCCCAATTAAAGATTTACACATAAATTAAAAGGATTACTAATCTGGTTATAATGATTATGGTGATGAATTATAAACAGAAGAAAATGAAAGGGACAAGATAAGAGTAGTGCGCCGAACACACACACAAACGATGAAGAAAATTAAAAATGGATTTTCGATTGAATGAGGATGCAGAAGAAGTGATGGGGATTCAACTGAATTTATAATATTTTAAGAACATAAATATTAAACTACAGAAGGTGGATGAGAGTAAGATATATTGAATATGTAACTTGCATTAAAACAGAATTACATAGAAAGAGACTTACAAAATTACAAAAACGACGAACACGAAATTAAGTGAAAACAAAAAGAGGAGGAAAGGTATCTCAAGTGAAAACTTGAGTATGGAAGATCCTACCAAGCCTTTTTCAAGGCCTTGGTCGTGCCAATATGTTCTCATCTCTTCTTAAATTCCAACCCCTCTCAAGGAGAGAAGGGGAGAGTATTTATAGCCCAAAGAGTGGACTGTTTACATTCCATAAATACCCCTCCATTGGGCTCGTAGATATGAACATCATGACAGCCGAATCTCTAGAAATATCCTTCTTCCACATTGTAGATAATAAAGTTGGACGACTACTCTCAAAAGTTGGAGTCATTTGGACTTAAGGATCAAAAGGTATGGCCGTTTAATTAAAAAAGTAAAACTATCCATTTCAATACAGTCTTTTTGATGTCTTGAATGTGAAAGGGTTTATAAATATGAAGATTCCTTCAAATACGAATGGTTTATTCAAAAAAGTCGGCAACCTATATCTACTATTTCAAACTGAAAAATATCATCTCTATTTGATTCTTACATCATGAGATTTGTCATTCATACTATACTGATTTTAATTATCGTCCAGAATGGTGGGATGGACTTCAAAGCTTCATTTGGGCCCCTTGTACTTGGATTTGGGCCTCGAAATTTTTATCCAAGATGACATGTAGTGTCTCCAGAATTATTGTGGAGAGTTAATGTTTTTGGACTTTTGGATGGAGCCCAGTAAATCAATCTTCAAGGCTGGTCCAGTTTGTTCACAGATTCTTTGGTCTTGTTTGTGAGGACCATATAACCCTACAAATGGTAGCATTGGATCATGTTACCTTCTAATTAAATGTTTTATATTGAAAGGAGAATCCTAAAAAACAATAACCACACAATTTGGATCATTATAGTGATAGTTATTATTAAAATATTAAACTAACTCAATTGGACAACTTCTAAAAATGTTCAAAAATTATACTTAATATTAAAACATTAATATTTCACACAATTTATGCACATTTCATATAAATTCAGTAAAGGGGGAATATAACAAGTCCTGGAAATATTAATAAAATCAACTCCCACTCACTTATTTTTGTGCATGTCCTCATGTGCAACAAATATAAAAACATGACAAAATCATTTTTACTCAACAACAGATTTTAAAATTTTGTTTTCTCCAATCAGGGGAGGACTAGACTATTTCACTCATCCATTTTGAATTCCACCACAAGTTTTTATAGAAAAAATGTTCCAAAACTAATTCATTTTTTAATTCTCAAATTTAGAAATGGAAAATGTGGACACTCAAAACTCACACCTCTCAAGATGATAAAATTAATTTGTGGAGGTTCACACATTCCCCAACCAAAATTGAAAATCATAGAGTTTGAAAAGAGCTCTAAGCTTCTAATCCCTATCCAATGTGAACAGGAATCAAGAGGTATTTTTAAGGGGTTTTTCTGTGGCTATGGGACGGTAGGAATATAATGTCCAAGAGAGAGAAGATGAGGGTTAAAATACCAACATAGAAAAATCAATGCACATTTTTTTGAAATAAAACATGGAAGGAAATGAAAACACATATTTACAAGAGAATTATTGTGTGAAAAAAGACACAATAGAGGAAGAAAATATGAAGTTAATGAGAATATAGAATATTCACAAAACAAACAACTTCTCCCAATAAGAATATATGCAAGTGTTCTTTTTTTTCTTTTTTTTTCGAAAGTTCACCTTGAAACAGATCTCACACTCATATCCCATCCCATATTTTATCTCCTCATGACACTAATTGTAATAGTTATAACAAGATCAAATGTTTAGAAAGATTGATATTTTTCCTACCCCTGACAGAACCCATTTTTTTCATTTTTTTGATTTTTTTTTGATTTTGATATTTTTATTAATTTTTTTGAACACCATTCAATATCATTTGTACAATACATTCCCAATCCCACTGAATGACAACCCCCCCCCCCACACTAAAATGGAATCTTGGCCTCAAGCAGATGATAACTAATAGGAATGTAAATAAATGATACCCAAAAATAAAATCCATTCCCCCAACACTTAAATTTCAAAAAATTATGCAATGAAAATCCATGTTCATATTGGGTGGGAAAAGGTATTGGGATTGTAATGTGGATATTAAAGAAAAGGTTTTCATAGGCTCAAAGGGGCTTTCAAAAGGAGGATTAATGTAAGGGAAATGGAAGGCTATTTGGCTATTGTGATTCTCATGTGGTTCAGAAAATGCCTTTATCATATTAATACACACTGAGGTAGGAAATTCAGCTCGAAGGTCAACAAACTCAATACTCACAAATGGGGGTGAAAACAAACATTTTGAATAGATGGCCATATGTGTCCTTGGCATGAAATCAAATGTTTTTCCTCACGGTTGGGGAAAATAATTTTCCAAATAAAAAATTGAGCATTCAAAATTTGTTAATTTTGACACAAAATTCATTATCCAAAGTCATGATGAAAAGAAAACATTTTTGAGATGAAAACATGTCTATTAACTCCCCAAAATGGTTGGACAAAATTTCAAAAATCGATGGTGAGTAAGAATGACTATTTTTTATTTTTTTAAGTGACTGTGTTTTTGGTTTTTTTAGTTTTTTAGGTCTTTATATTTGTTTGTTATTTCTATAAAGATACACCGACACAAAACAGAAAGTGAAAAAAATGTTTTTGATAAAGAACGTGGTAAAAAAATTAAATTGAGAGGAAAAATAAGAAAGAGGTAGAGAGTGGAAGAGATAGAGAGAGTTAAAGGGAAAGAGGTTCCCCCTGGTTTGGATTTGGTGGGTTTCCATCTCCATCTAGTGGTGGGTTGGCTAGAGAATTTGGGGATTCAGTGGATGTCGAGGTGGTTCCAGGATAGTGGGAAGTTTCCTAAAAAAGAAAATTCATTATTCATCTAATGAAAAACTAAAAATAAATTGAAGTTTCATAAAATTAAAAGAAAACATGGGTTGCCTCCCAAGAAGGGCTGCATTTTGTTGTCTACAGCTGGACAATTGTAGTGGACTACCCATAGTCTGATGGTGGCCATCGTATTTTCTCAATTCCAGTGTTCTTCTAGAAAGACATTTTCTTTCGTAGGCCTGATGATTCATTGGATAATTTCTTCCCATCCTTGTTGGTGTGCTTGCGATTCAATGGGATTGGAAATGGAATATTTCTATCCTCACTTTGGTCTTCAACCTGAGGAATGATTTCATCAACAATGTGATGGTTTTCTATTCTTGGAAATTCAGTAAGATGGAACAATTCTGATGGTTCATTTATGTAAGGATTAGATAACACAAAATCAGAGTATGATATCCCAATTGTTTTTGACTCATTTATTTCTTCACTTACTGATGTAGAGTAATGAGGATCAGTGGAGTCATAAGACTGAATAAAATTTTCAATATCCTTTATTTCAATGTTGTTCTCCAAAGAATGGTCAATTTCAACCTCACCAATGATCACTTTATTAATTAGGGTACAAATATCACAAACATCACTACCATCAGAACAATATAAAAACATTGGTTCAAAGTTCACTTCACATATTACAGAATTTTCAGAATCATGGATAGGAAAGGATGAATGTGGGAAAATCTGATCTAAATATACAAATGAGCATTCTAGTTCATTTTCATCATTACCATCCTTGTTGGAGCATTGGAGGTCAGAGGTGAGATTAGATTCCAAAGAGTTTTCGAGATCCTTTAGATCAATGGAGTTTGCATTTGTAATGTCAACATCAATTTCACCATTAATCACTTGGTTAATGAGGATGCAACATTCACAAACTCCTCTATTAGTAGAACATGAAGAACATGATGGATTAGGATTCAACACACTCTCAGAGGGAGTTTTAGAAGCATGGATAGAGAATACAAATTGATTCTTTAATGGGAATCGCATGGATTGAAAAATATTGAACTTTACCATTTGGTCGCCAAATTCCATGGATAAGATGCCAAAATGGACATCAATTTTGGTTTTAGATGTCATAAGGAATGGTCTTCCAAGAATCAGAGGAGATTTTCAAGAAGTTGTCTCACCTTCCATGTCAAGGACATAGAAGTCAGCTGGGAAGATACGATCATTTACTCGAACAAGGACATCCTCAATTATTCCCTCAGGAGTGGCTATGCTTAGATTGGATAACTGAATGACAACACCCGTTGGGTGCAAGGGACCTAGACCAAGGTTGGAGAATATGGATTTGGGTGTGACATTAATTGAGGCTCCTAGGTCTATGAGTGCATCCTCAAAGTTTGAACTTCCAATTTGGCATGGAACCGTAAAGGTACCTGAATCTTTGCACTTAATGGGTATGGACTGGTGGGTGGAAACATTTTCAAAGGTCCTAAGTTGTCTCTTGTGGGTACACAAATCCTTGAGAAACTTGGAATACTTAGGAATTTGTTCTATAGCATCTAAGAGGGTAATGTTGACTTCAACACGTCTAAACATGTCGCGCATTTCAGGATCAGGTTCAAAGGACTTCCTTGGTTTAGAAATAGCTTGAGGAAAATGAATTGGGTTCCTAAGTGGAATTGAAGGAGGTGAGGGTATGGTTTCAGGTTCCTTTTCAATTTTCTTTTTCTATTCATTTTCTAGGTCATCATTCAAAGGAGGGTTTGAGGATTTATCTTGAGGCATAACAAGTTTCTTTCATGATCTATGTGAAATTGCACTTACATTACCCTTGGGGTTGGGTAATGGTTGAGCTGGGAGTTGGGAAGAATTTGATTGTTGTTGATAGCTCAGGTGGGATGAAAGTTGACCTATTTGAGTTTCAATGTTTTTAAGTCTAGAACGGGTGGAGGAGGCAAGATCGTCCACTACACTTTCACGTGGTTGCTTGGAAGAAGAGGATTGTTCCTGGTTGGGATTGCCATGATTTTGGTTCTTGGGAAATCGATTGTATTGGTTTTGGAATTGGGAAGGCTCACTAGGATAATGGAATCCAGGAGGAGGATTGTTCCTTTGAGGTTGAGGAACAAAAGGATAAGGTTGATGGAAGTTACCACCAGCTTGACCATATTGGAATTGGTTTGGGTTTTGAGGAGGGAATTGAGGGGGATGAGAGACGGTAATACCATACCTCAATCCTTGGATAAAGTTAGTGGAGAAGGGATCAGAGTGAGGTTGGTTGAAGTTTCTAACAAACTGACCTGATAGTTGAGGATTGGTGTTCCGCTGAGCATATGCTGCATTGAGCTCCATTGGTCTAGATGAATCAGATTGATCCTCTTGAAGTTGTGGACAAGTGTCAGTTGGATAAGATGGAGAGTTGCAGATTCCACAATTTTTTATTGGTCCAGGAAACATTGATTGTGGAGAAGATGAGGTTGGGGATTTGGTAGCAATAGCTAGATGTTGCACAAGACTTGTAAGTTCACTCATCCACTCAGTCATTTTGTTCGACTCAATTGATTGATTATCTTGGGCTTGTTTGACTTGAGCATGTGATCGAGTATGGAATTGTTGTGTGTTTGCAGCCATGTTACTTATGAGATCTCTTGCATCTTCATGAGTTTTATCAACCAGAGCACCACCACTTGCGACATCAATGAGAGTTCTCTCCATAGCTAATAACCCCTCATAGAAGTATTGGATCATGAGTTGGTCAGGGATTTGATGATGTGGGCAGGTGGCCACAAGCTTTTTGAACCTCTCCCAATAATCATGGAGTGATTCACTTGGGAACTGACAAATACCACTTATTTTCTTTTCGGATAGAAGCAATATGAGAAGCAGGAATGAATTTCTCTAAGAATAGTCACTCCATGTCATTCCATGAAGTTATGGAACCAGGAGGTAGGTAGTAAAGCCATGACATAGCAGTGTCAGCTAGGGAAAAAGGGAATGCTCAGAGTTTGATTTTTTCTTCAGAAACCCCTTGAGGCTTCATGGTAGAGCACACTTCTTGGAACTCTTTAAGGTGGAGATGTGGATCCTCACTGGCTAGCCCGTGGAAATGAGGGAGAAGATGAATCAAAAACGATTTGAGTTCAATGTCAGCTTCTATGTTTGGATATTGAATACCAAGAGGATGTTAATTCATATCATGGGTAGTGAGTTTTTTTAGGGTTTGTTCCCTAGGATTGGCCTTTTCAATTTCAACTGGTTGGATGAGGGCATGTTCTTGAATTATTTGAGTATCTCTTATGTTCCTCCTAAGTTGGCGAAGTGTTCACTCAATTTTAGGGTCAAACAAATCCGAGGGATTGTTTGAGAGGATACGGGGCATTCCGAGAGATTTTGGAAGAAAGAGGAAGACAAGTTTTTCTTTGTATTTTTTTCAGTTTGCGATTTTTAAGAGGAAGACTGGTTTTTCTTTGTGTTTTTTTTCAATTTTTTTTAAAATTTTGTTTTTTTGGTTTTTTTACAATAACCAGAATATAAAGACTACATAAAGAACCATCACCAGCAAAGGCGCCATTTGAAACGCGCAGCCAATTGTCGCCTATCAACCGGTCTAAGTACCGGTGCTCTCCTAATTTGTATAGCAGCACTCGGGTCGAATCCTCAGTGATGATACATTGAAATAGTCGTTTGTTTTTATTTAATTGTATTCTGATTTGGGGGTTTGTTTGCAGAGCTTATGAAATAATTTATGTATGATGTTTGATTTAACATATTGATAAAGATTGGGGTGAGTTCATCATTAGGTAGTTAAGCTTGTGATATCCCTGAGCTTTTCTTTATAATGCATTAAATTAACACCCATGTCACAAGATGATTTTGATTGGAATTACCAAGTGTTAAAGCTTTAATCCAAGCAGTAACATAACATAGGTTTCTAATCATTACCATTACTTGATTATAGTAGTGTATTTGTGGTTCCAATAATCCATGGAATCCACATATTAAACAAAACATGTCATTAATCCATGACATATAAAGTTCAACATACACAATATTAATTTAAAGAACATTCGTCGAGAAAAAGCTCTCAATCACTTAACATACCTAAATTATAACTCACCCAAATTAAAGATTTACCCATACATTAAAATGTTTACTAATCTGGTTATAATGATTATGGTGATGAATTATAAATAGAAGAAAAAGAAAGGGACAAGATAAGAGTAGTGTGACGAACACACACACAAATGATGAAGAAAATTAAAAATTAATTTTCGATTTAATGTGGAAGTAGAAGAAGGGAAGGTGATTAAACTGAATTTAAAATATTTTAAGAACATAAATATTAAACTACAGAAGGTGGATGAGAATAAGAGATATTGAATAATTAACATGCATTAAAACAGAATTACAAAGAAAGAGACTTACAAAATTACAAAAATGAAGAACACGAAATTAAGTGAAAACAAAAAGAGCAGGAAAGGTATCTCAAGTGAAAATGTGAGTATGGAAGATCCTCCCAAGCCTTTTTCAAGGCCATGGTCGAGCCAATATGTTCTCCTCTATTCTGAAATGCCAACCCCTCTCAAGGAGAGAAGGGGAGAGTATTTATAGCCCAAGGAGTGGACTGTTTACATTCCATCAATACCCCTCCACTTGGCTCGTCGATATGAACATCATGACAGCCGAATATCTAAAAATCGCCTTATTCAGAGTTGTAGATAATAATTTTTTAAGACTAATATCAAATTTGGAGTCATTTGGACTTAAGGATCAAATGTTATGGCCGGTTGATTAAACAATGTAAAACTGTCCATTTCAATCCTTTCTTTTTGAAGTCCAGAATGTGAAAGGTTGTTTTAATATTAAGATGCCTTAAAATTCGAATGGGCTATTCAACAAAGTCGTCCACCTATATCTTCTCTTTCACACTGAAAAATATAAGCTCGATTTGATGCTTAAATCATGAGATATGTCATGAATACTATACTAGTTTTAATTCTCGTCCAGAATGGTGGGCTGGACTTGAAAGATTCATTTGGGCACCTTGTTCTTGGATTTGGGCCTTGAAATTTTTATCCAAGATGACATGTAGTGTCCCCCAAATTATTGTGGATAGTTAATGTTTTTGGACTTCTGGATGGAGCCCAGTAAATTAATCTTCAAGGCTGTTCCAGTTTGTTCACAGATTCTTTGGCCTTGTTTATGAGGACCATATGACCCTACAAATGGAAGAATTGGATCATGGTACCTTATAATGAAATGTTTTATATTGAAATAATAATCATAAAAAACAAGAACCACACAATTTGGATTAGTATAGTGATATATATTATTAAAACATTAAACTGACTCAATTAGACTACTTCTAAAAATTCTCAAAAATTATACTTAATATTAAAACATTAATATTTCACACAAATTATGCACATTTCATATAAAATAAGTAAAGGGGGAATATAATATGTTAGGAAAATATTAATAACATCAAACTCGATGAGATGAGACCCTAAGAAGATGTGGTCACAATCCTCAAACTATAGTGGTCTCCTTCTCCTATCAGCATAGGACTTCTGTCTACTCTGTACAGTCTTCATCCGCTCCTGGATGATCTGCACCTTCTTCGTCGTAGCTTGAACCATCTCTTGTCCTACAAGTGCTGACTCCCCTAGGTCAGTCTACCATAGATGTGATCTGCAAGGTCATCCATAAAGTGCCTCATATGGTGTCATCCTGATGGTGGAGTGGTATCTACTCTTGTATGCAAACACCACCAAGGTTAAGTGATCCTCCCAGCTGTTACCAAAGTCGAGGACAGATGCATGAAGTATGTCCTCAAGAGTCTGAATCATCCTCTCAGTCTGACCATCCGTCTAAGGATGGAAAGCAGTACTCAAACGAAGTTGCTTCCAAAAATCCTCTTGTAATCCCATCCATATCCGGGAAGTGAAATGAGCATCTCAATCGGAGACGATAGTCGATGGCACACCATGAAGCCATACGATCTTCTAGAAGTAAAGGTTTCTCAAGCTCTCTACAGAGCCCTGCTCTCTGATCAGTAGGAAGTGGGCCAACATTGTGAGTCGGTCGACGATCACCCAGATATAGTCGTGTCTTCTGGATGTACGTGGAAGCCCCATCATGAAATACATGGATATCCCATCCCACATACAGTTTGGGAACTCTAAGGGTTGTACCAAGCCTACTGGTACCTGGTGCTCTACCTTCACCTGCTGACAAGTGAGGCATAGTGAGATGAACTCTGCTACCACCTTCTTCATACCCAGCCACCAGTGCTATCGTCTGAGGTCCTGATACATCTTCGCCACTCCTGGATGTAGCGCTATAGGGGAAGTATGGAACTCCCGTAGCACCTCCTCCTATAGTGCAGCTAGTACCATGGTAAATCCTCTGAAGAGGATGACGTGCTCCCCACATTCAGAAACCCCATCAGGTTCTTGACTTGAGGATATCAAAGCATGTCTTTTCTTACAGTCAACGTATCCACATTGTGCCTCCCTGACTCACTGAAGGAGTGTAGGAGTGATTGTGAGAGACTGCAGAAAGGCTAATCCATTTCTGTCCACAATGGATATCTGCAACGTGGCCAGCTGCTCTGTCGCCTCTCCAAGTAGATGAATGTCTGATCTCCTGCTGAGAGAATCTGTTACAACATCCCCCTTCCTACGATTATAGAATATGTTGATTTCATAGTCCTAGAGGAAATTGAGCCATCACCGATGTCTCAGGTTCAGATCATTCTGTGAGAAGATGTACCTGATACTCTGGTGGTCAGAGTAGACTGTAAAATACTCACCCATAAGATAGTGCCACCACATCTTCAAGGTGAAGACCACTGCTGCTAACTCCATTTCATGGGTAGCGTAGTTATTCTCGTGTTGTCTCAACTTCCATGAACCATAGGAGATCACTCCTTGCTCCTACATTAGGACCCAACCGAGTCTGGTTCCTGATGAGTCATAGTAAACTACGTACCCTACGCCCTCCTTCGGTAGCCTCAATATGGTCTCACTTGTCAATCCTTGCCTCAGCTCATAAAAGCTCTGTTGAAATATCTCTGACCACAAAAAGGGTTTCCCCCTCTTCGTCAATGCTGAAAGCAGTGATGCAACTCTGGAAAAGTCTGGCACAAATCTCCGATAGTACCCAGCCAGACCTAGAAAACTCCAAACCTCAATCACACTCATGGGTGGCTCCCAAGCAGGTGCTGCCTTGATCTTCACTGGGTCCACTATAACTCCAGCCTCCGAGATGATGTGTCCCAAGAAGTGAACCGCTCACATCCATAACTGGCACTTAGAGAGCTTACCATAAAGCTGGTGCTCTCGGAGTGTCTACAGAACTACCCGCAAATGGTAGGCATGATCCTCCCTAGTAGTTGAGTAAATCAGTATGTCGTCGATGATAACTATGACAAAACGGTCTAGGTATGGCTGGAAGATCCTGTTCATGAGACCCATGAACACTTTTGTAGCATTGGTTACACCGAAGGGAATAACCAAGAACTCGTACTGGGCATACCGACACCTGAAGGCCGTCTTCTACACATCCTCGTCTCGAAATCTAAGCTGGTGATAGCCAGACCTCAGGTCTATCTTCGAGAACCATCGTGATCCCTTGAGATGATCAAAGAGGTCATCAATCCTCAGGAGTGGGTACTTATTCTTCACGGTCACCTGATTCCAGAGACGGTAGTAGGCACACAGTCGTAAGCTCCCATCCACCTTCTTGGCGAACAAAATCAGAGAAGCCCAGGGTGAAACACTGGGTCAGATGAATCCTTTCCCCTGAATGTCCATCAACTGTACTCGTATCTCACGAAGCTCGGAGAGGGCCATCCAATATACTAGAGTAGATATCGGTGTTGTCCTGGAGTACAAGTCAATGTAAAAGTATACCTCTCTACGACGAGGAAATCCAGGAACATAATCAGGGAAAACATCTGCATACTGATCCATCACAACAGGAAAACTCAGACACCGCACGTCAACTGCTTCGAGGATGAGACTAGCCAACTGATGTGTGATCGGCCGTCCCCTCCTCTGTGTAAGTCCATCCTATACTACAAAGGATCCCGTCCCTCCGGTGAAGGTGAACCTGGTCCCATCTGTGCGGATACACCACACCTTGCGCCTAATACAGTCGATCTAAGCGTGAACTGTAGATAACCATTCCATACCCAGGATGACGCCGTAAGGCCTCGACGCCGCTAGAAGAAGATCCCCGCTGAAAATCTCGCCTCCTAGAGTAAGCTCACACTACTGGAACCAGTGTGTAATTGTCGAGTCTGCTCCCATAGGAGTCTCTAGATGTAAGGATCAAGACAATGACTCCGTTGTAATCTCTGAGCTCCGAAAAAGGGCAGCGGAAATGAAATAATGAATCACACATGTGTCTATAAGTACTGCATCAAGGGTGGAATAGACACATATAGTACCTCGAATCGTCTTAGGTGCAACGTGGTCATAGTCCTTGACTGCCTAGAGATGATCCAGCCTTTGTCTTCCAGCTCCCTATGGTCGGGGTGGACCTCCTATGGTGGTGGTGCTAGAGCCTCGAAATGTCGTCCACCACCCACTGCTCGGTCAGGTCCTCTGCCACGTCAGCCTGCTCCTGTTGGACCACCACGGTCAAACCTATGCCTCTACCTGGGAGGTCCTCTACTGTCCACTACTCGTCTATATGGTGGGTCGGGTAGTCACAAGCCATATGGCCTTGCCCGCCACATGCATATCATTGCATACTCCACATAAGACTAACACTATTCCATGTGTCGCGCACAACCGAACCTGTATCCTGAGGTCGCCCACCTGATGGCCTGGTTCGCTTGGACCTCTGCGACATCTGTCTACTGTCGTCTGTAAAAGACTCCTCTATGTGTCACCCTGTGGTGGGTCTCACCGCTGGTGACTGCTCAGCGAGAAAACTCTCCATAAGAAGGGCTCTCTCCAGCAACCTCACCTGTGTCGGAATGCTGAGGGAAATCATCGAAGCCTTGATCTCATGCTTGATTCCCTTTTCGAAGGTTCGGGCCCTAAAGAACGGGTCTCGTACCATATCCATGGAGTAGCGTGAGAGGTCGGTGAACCTCGCTGAGTAATGGGCTACTATCATGCTGCCCTGCTGTAGATGAAGTAACTCCTGAATTGGCACCACACGAAGGGTGGCTGGAACAAACTCCGGGCAGAAGAGACTCTCGAAGTTTGTCCAGAGTAAAGATGCATGGCCAAGCACATGGAGCAATAGGCTCCACCGTCTACCTGCTGATACGTGTAGGCGACTCATGGAAAGGATCACCATAAGGTTAGTTGGGGTCCTTACCAATCTGAAAACTCTGACGATAGCCTCCAGCCAATCCTCAGCTTCCTGTTGGTCCATCTCTCCGCGGAACCTGGGCGGCCTCTGTCGTTGGAACTCGTGAAACACACTCAGGTGGCATGCACTCACTGCTACTGGGGTTGGTTGTATCGGTGGTCCAGCGGGTAGTGATTCCGCTTGTACCCCCGTTGTGATGGGGCCCTGCACCAAGGCATCATCGCTCGGTAGGCTACCATCTCATACGTAACTCAGAACCTTAGGTGGATGCCTTCGTGGGGCCATCCTGAAAAGAATCAGGTCCACCACGGTCAAACAATATACCAGGTGAGATGACACAAAGTAATAACAAAGAAAATTTTTCAATGGAAACACACACAAAATCAGTGTTTTCGTGTACTGAGTCAGAAATCAGAGGTCAGGGTCCTGGTGTATGGATACGTCGGTCGCTGCACCAACACTGGACTCCCTGGACTAAAAACCACACTCAATACTCGTAATACTATTACCTCACAGAAAATAATGATCAGAGTCCTGAGTTCTGCGGTAGAACCAACTTCTCTTATACTAATTTGTCATGACCCGTCCTCGGGGCCCATTCCGTGACTCTCCCAATCCCGCCTTCCATAGGCTAGGGGCTGGCGACTAGCACCAAATGCGTAAATCCTTAAGCTGGGAAGGCATTGCCTTTATGAAAGTAAACAAACACAACAGAGTAGACAATAGGAAGAAATCACTAAGTAAAAACTGTATATAGAAATTAGTGCTGAATGTAAAGGGGATGGAAATAAAAGACCAACAGTAAAGCACATGTACAACAGAAAACAAGTACAACTGAAAAAGGAACAACAGCTAAAAAGGGCAGCTTTTGGAACGTCCTCCGAGTATCCTACCTGAAGGGTAGGTATAGAATCCCACCTCAGGCCTCCATGTCTCTCGGTCTGCTCCGTGTACTTTCTCACAGTGTGGTCCACCTCTAGGTACCATCCGGTCATGGCTCGCTCTCAACCTCCGTCAAAGTTGTCCGTCATCTGCATCCAACACAACGAAGTGTGGACATAGCCCGTGCAGGGGTGAGTATAACGATACTCAGTAGGGACCCCAAGACCCTGAACGTCTCCCAGAATCCACAAAGGATAAACAATAGTATAAAGATACAACCACAAAGTATCAACGAAACCTACATAGGTATATGCTCATACATATACCTAAGTTATCAATCTTAGTTCGGCTCCAACTCTCGAGCGCAAACACAACCCAGTCCACATAGGAAGTAAAGTCAATCACATTGATGATAATGATTGAAAGTCAAGACTCAGCTCAAACAGGTACACATCTTTCGTATATCGATAGAGATTATTAGATTTAGCCACTAATTCATCTAAGCTGTCTGATCCACACAGGATAGAAGACCAGCTAAGCTGTCGGACCCACACAGGAAACAAGACCAGCTAAGCTGTCGGACCCACACAGGATACAAGACCAACTACTCTGTCGGACCCACACAAGATACAAGTAAATAGGTCAAACTGCAGGACCCACACATGATACAATAATAGTAGTCATTGCTTCCAAACCCACGAAGGATTCCAGTATAGTAGTCGTCGCTGTCGAACCCATGGTGGATTCCTGTACAGTAGTCGAAGTAGTCACAACCATCTCTAGGGTTCCCGTACATAGCACGCTCGATTCCGGGAGGGTCCTCCCCTCAAGAAAAGGCAGTCGATACATAAACTATCACGAAGTCCAAATTTGATGTATCTCGAAGTTTCGTCTCAACAAAAGGAACCCAACGCGAAAGACGGCGCGTCAATCGGACACCCGATCTGAGAGTTACTAGATTTTCTATTCGAGGGGCCCAGTTGGAATTACACTCGTTCCAAACCCGGACAATTTCCAAAGTTTTCCAAAACACACTTAGAGTATCTCAAATATACCGTCTTGTCACTAGGATCATAGTGCCGTAGAGGGTGCATTGAACAGACGCGCGGTCTAGAAGATATTCGCATTTAAGCGAAACAGGCACGACTCGTCGAGCCCGATGGGCTGGCGGGTCGGCATGTCCTGGCTCGGCGGGTCTGACCCGGATTGGGGGTCGGGTCAGCCTGGTGGGGCGCGGCCCAGATCGCCGCGGCATGGCGCGGCTCGGTGGCAGGTAGCCTGGCCAACTGTCCAAGCATGGCGGGGGGGGGGGGGGGGGGTGGTTTTCTGAAATGGCGGCGCAGCCCCACCTACCCGGCCGTCTGAAGCCGGCCTGTCTTCCCAAAGCGAGCGGCCCACAGATTCCGGGCCGCGGTTCTCCTGCACACGGAACCAGTGGGTGTTGCGAATCCCTTCATCCCGACCGCCATGTCGCCGGCCGGTTCGCCCGACGAAGTGGCCCGCCCAGCGCGAGCTGCAGTTCTCTGTAGCGCGACGCCAAGGGGGTGCTGCGGTTCTCCATCCCAGCCAGCCTTAGCCGGCCAGATCTTCCAGCCCGGCCGGTCGTGGGACCAGCAAATTCTTCTTCGGCCGAGCAGCCCGGTTGTGGGCCATGATCTCCTTCACCCGCACGACACCCTGTGTCGCGGTCCACTAGCGGGCCGGCACGCGGCCGCCATTGCTGCCGCCGCCTTCAGTCGTCGCCGCCCTCATTCGTCTTCAACTCCGGTCGTCGACACCTCTTCCATCACTGCCTCCATTGTGAATAAAAAACAAGCATCAACGGAGGGTCATCATGCCATGTATTTTCGGCCCGCTCCCTCCGTGTTAAGTGATATCAAATGGCCAAAGACATTACAATGGATAAACCAAGAACGAGATAAATTATTCACTTAAAATTATACAAATCCTCTACCTCGATTTCAAGAACGTTGCACACCGATGAGCCATGGAATACGGGCGTTGCAGAGGTCAGGCGTCGCGGAAGACATTGTCGCGTAGGATAGATATCGTTCCGTCAACATCAGGGGAAAAAGGTTTCTAGTCATTGGTGATGTTCTTCGTGGGAGAATACTTCCTAGAGTTCATTGTTGGAGAAGGTTAATTCTCCAAAGCCTTTTACACAAAATATTTTCCAAGGCCAAATGAAATAATAGGCTCTCCCCCAAAATTATAATGATTCCATGCAATTCAAATTAAATCAAATATTAGAGGAGCCAATTCATTAATGGATCATTAATTGAGAGTGTGATGACACATTCATGGGTGGAATGTGGAGGGTATAAGAGTTATGGGGGGGGGGGGGGTTCTAGAGAGTTTAAGAGGGAGTTGTGGGGTTAGGATTGTGTGTGCCCCACACACATTATTCTCCCATGGGAGGTTATGTGGGTTGTGGGCCCCACCTCCAACTCCTCCTTGGAGGAAATAACCTCCCTTTAACAATAAAATTGCGTACACAACAATTGTATTTAATTCAGTATGAAACTCCATAATAAAACATTTACTCTCGACCAAACACAACTGAGGTAAAGGTCCCCTTAAGCGAATACCGGCGCTACGAGTTCATCGGTGTCCTCATATTTCAATTCCGAGCACCGGTTCAAAAGATATAAAAACCCGCACGTACGTTTACTGAACGTACCCGAACAAAACTTCCGAAATTTATTCCGGGCACACCGGGCCTCGTAATCAGGTGCCGTCAAAAACTGAGTACTTGCAAATTTTAAAATAATTTATGAAAAAAATATCCTTGAAATTTCCGGGTCTTTAAAATATATTATAGCTAACCTCAATGTTATTTATTTCGATAGAAGATAAAAAATATGTTTTAATTAGTGCATTCTTTGGAAATAAAAGACTCATGTATGTATCTGGGTTACTAAGACTAGTAAAATCTTTGGTCCTAGGGGATTGATTCTATATAATAATGCCAATTTAATTGATATCTGACACTGACTTCAGGTTTCTAGGGCTAGGTCGCTATAGTTGCTATCGGTGGAGGTTTATTAGCAACATTGGGAACACGAATTAAGAAAATATAGATTTGATAACATCACTCTAAGGTAGAATTTGATGATAATTATAGAAGAAATCCCTATAATTTTGGTAAAGTATATATTATGTGGGTCTTTATAGAAATACATCCATGTATGTATACTAAAAGTGGACGTGGTTCTGGAATAGATTTATCAAGTATTATCCACTTCAATAAGGTGTTACGGTCTTGAATCGGGTTATCCTAGTACATGATAACGAGCCTTATTCTGCACCTGGTTTGACACTCCTAGTGGATACACTTAGGACAATTCACATTTTCATTACAACCAATTAAGAATTATTTTAATAGATAACGACAACAAATGATCAAGATTAAAACAAAGGTGTTTTACATTGAAGATAAGTTATTTAGTTTTGAAATCTTATAAATGATATTATAGATAAACCCTGTACCATAGAAGGTCCTATGTGGAAATAAATTAATGAATTATTTATGTATTAGGGTTGTATTAAAGACCATAGTTAAAAGGCAATTTAGTTATTAACCTTATTCAAAGGAGGTCCATCATATTTATTTTAGAAATTATATTAATTTGGGTTTAGAAAAGGACAACCTGCATGTCGGGTGACAACCAATGAAATCTTTCAAGGATGTGGGTCTTGAACACATGACTAAACGATGATAAGGGTTCCACACCAACTAGTGAACTATGTAATTCCCTAGTTAATTTTTTATTGATTTTAGTTAAAAAATTTGATTAATAAATGTTATTGATGAACCAGTAATATCACTTTTGAAGAATCGAGATTAATTTGTTAACCATAATCGTTTTAGAAGATATTTAACAATAAATAGTTAGAAAAAAACACTTTTATAGGTATTTTGATCCTTTTAAAGTTTCTTTTAGTGCTTTAGGCTTAAAAACATTATTGGTAATTAATTTCTGTGATTGAATGGATGAATTTGAATTTTATTGAAACACAATGAACTATTATGATTGTTCACATGAAATTGAAACCTTTCTTGTAAGAATATTTCTATATACTCTTGGTCAGAAAAAGAAATAACCAATATTAGGAAAATGACATAAAAATAATATGTTTCCTTAATATCTTTTTTTTAACCGATGGTTTTCTATATCATTGTAGATTAATAGATTTGAGGACATAAAAATTCCATTTATAATTTACATTTTTTGGATTGATGACCTCAATCGCTCGCTATAACTATTTATGATTTTCCTCTAAATATGTAACTCTAATTTATTCCAATTTTCTTTTATATAGAGACCTATTTACATGGTAGTCCATGTGTCCTTTGTACTTCCCATTCCATCTTTTATAAAGTATTTTTTAAAAACTCTTATCATGATTTTGGATTTCAATCATATGAAGTATCAAATAATATATTACCAAGATAGAGTTTAAATTCAGAGGACACAATTTAATTAATGTGGGGAGCCGAAATTATAATGTACAAATTTGTATTTGATACTGTGTATGACATACATAACCAAGCATGTAAGGGAATATAATATCTTGATACTACTATATATTTACTATTTTAAATAAATTTAAAACAAGATATAGATTGTACTATATGCAATAAGTATTTATCTTGTGTTATATTCATAGGCTAACATCCTAGATAGATTGTGTTACTTGTAAGATAAACCTGTTTTGATAGGTTATGTTATACACAAGTCTAGGTTTCACCGAACAATGGTATATTATTAAAATATTTTTATTTTATATAATATTATATATCCTAGACATTATGTTTGTGATTATTAATATTATTAACTAACATATGAAAATATATGGTTTATATAAATATAAAATGAATTTATTGGTTACCAATTAATTATAAATTAAAATAAGAACCAATTGATTATTAAAAGAAATATTATTTATTATATTCTTCCAAAAGAATTTTTTCTTCATAAACATAATTAATTACAATTAGTTAATGATTTTATTGAAGTAAATATGTTATATATTCTAGAAAATATTTTTTATATTCATCTATTAGTATTGATGTGCATAAGATAAAAACAAACCCAATTTCACACATAAAAACATGTATTTTTATAGAGGAAATTTTACTTCCTTTTAACAATGAAACAATTTTAAATATGAATTTTGAAACTTTAATTGATTTAATATGTAAAAATAAACCTAATATTTGGAATAGAAAAATAATAATTAGGATAGGGTGATTTTTTAATATTTTTCGAAATCATTTTATTTTTTAATAAATAGTTAAAAATACTTATTTTTTTGTTAAAACTACTTTTTTAGAAAATTTATTTATATGGGTAAATTATAATTTTAGTTGTTTTCAAGGACTATTTAGATAATAGTTATATAAATTAATAAAATTTATGTAATTTGAATAAATTTCACTTGGAAATTTATTATAAAAACCTTGAAAACATTTAAACATCTTTATTTTAAAAACCTATATTGTTATATTGCCTACTGGATGAATTTTAAATTAATTTATACCATTTATATGATTCTAATTTAGAAAAATATATTCCATATTTGAAATCAAAATATATTTTAATTTCGAACAAGAACCAATTTATTTTTACCAAAATTATTTGTGAAAGTGATTAAAATTTATTACGATTATTAAGGAAAAATTAAGCTTAATAAACGACTAAACCTTTAGCTTAAGAGCCAAAATGACCTGGAAACTTGTCTGAACCCAATTGTATGTCCATATTTTGGATATTATCCTTAAATTATTGATTTTTTCTAGTTTCTGAATAATTTTTTATGTAAAAAAGTGGGTACACCTACTTACTTTTCAAAAATACCATGTGAGCCCTTTTCATCCCTTATGAAAATCCACCTCCTCTCCCACTTCCTCAAATCTCTCAAACCACATAGGTACGACCAATATATTCCCATATAGCTCATAAAATACCTCCAATATACTTTTAAACCCCAATTTTGTAAAGAAAATTCCATGGAATCACTTTGGTATACACCAGAAAGAGTTACCTGATTTTAAGCTAATGTTTTCCAACGATCACTTTTCTATCATTTATATCTCCACCACCTAGAATAATATTCTTCCATATTCATATCAAAAAGAATCATCAATGTAATATAATTGTTTTAATAAGGGTTTTAACTACTCTAACTCACACATCCATCTAATGGGTAACAAACATAATGTTTTTGTGTACATCGAACTACTGCTTCATGAAACGATGATTGTTCATTTTTCCTTTACCAACATTAATGGATGGCCATTATGATATAAATTTTGTGTATATATGTTATATATGATATTTATAATTTCTTTATACCTCTTTTATCTTTTTATACAAATACATTTAATACTTTACATTTTACATTAATATGATAACATTGTTTGAGGAAGTGTGGACTACCACCCCCTCAAGGTGATGTGATTCATTCAAACGATACATGGAATGTATAAATTATGTTTTTAATTAGAAATTTGTTACATAAATAGACTCTATATTATATTAATGACATAATTACCTTTCAGGAAATATAATATATGTACATATATATTATTTTCCTTATTACCCTTTCACACACTAAAAAGTGATAATGTTAGTCGTGGACCTTTAGACAATCCCCACCTCGATGCGATGTGATTCCTTTTACATCAAAATAATTATATATATAAGTATATATGATTAAATAATATATTATTTATTATATAATGATAATAATGTAAATATATGGTGTTTTTTTACCTTCTTTTCATTACGATCATTGAAAAAATGGAACGTTACTCATACGTATATATGGCCCACCATTTCCATGATTGTAAAGATGATTCATTTTTCATAAAAATATTTAATTATTGGTTTTAAAAGTGGAATTTATGTGTAAATATTATAATAATTATTCTATATATATTATATAATGACCCATTTGACCATATTTGACCTACCTAAGTTGTTTTTGGAACATAAACAAAATTTGGTCCAAACACCCTATGTAAACTTACTTGTTTAGGTAGTTTTATCCAAAATTTAATATGTGAAATAAAAATAATCATAAAAATGAAAAAGGTTATCAATAATGTATATAATTATCCTATGTTTACTATATATTAAATTAATGGATTTTCACCTGAAACGAAATACAAGGTATGGGATTCTCATTTCACTTTTGTATATTTGTGAGATAAATTTTATGTTCAACACATACATATTTGATGTGGTGTATATACTAAACCATTTTTATGTTATAAAATTTATCATTTCCACTTAATGGTATCTTAAATTTAAATTTAATATTATTCCTTCATGAGTTTTATGATTTAAAATGATTCAATGTGGTATGGTACACTATGGAATTTTTAATGAATATTTTCCTCCACAATAACATTAATGATCCTTCAATGTTATTTCCATTAGATGAAATTATATGATCTTTGTTCAATGAAACCTTAAATTTTATCCACTCCGTTTATTCATGACCACTTTCAAGTATTAGTACCATTTTCTCACTCTTTGGTGCCCAAATTGTATTACATTTTTTTTTAAAAACATGACTTTATTTCTCTCTTTAGTCGGAGTACCTATTTTCATCTATAAAATATTTTTTATTAAAAAAAAATTTAAAATGATTTGGTGAAGAAATATTTTCCCCTTTTGTCTTTTACTAATGTTTTCAATGGAATATTCATATCTACTTCCAAAAAAGTCATTTTATATACATTAAATTGGGAAAATGTAATGTTATTTTTACCTTGTATGACATATATGGATTTACCTACCATCGTTCCATTGAAGATTACTTTACATGTTTAAAAATATAATTTTTGATGAAAATTTATTGAACATATATTTTCAAATATATGGTTTTTTATAGGTTTTTCAAAATGAAGGATATTTTCAACATGAATTATTTAAAAAAATATTTTTATAAAATTTCTATTTATCAATGATAGAAACCATTTATTTTACACCACGTTGGGTATTTTGTATTAATAGCGTCTGTAATCTTCCTATGGTTGGTTTATGATTGATTTGTCCAAGGATGGTATTAACATTCAGATCATCGATTCATTTTTTCCCTTGAAATATTCAATTTCCTATGATCATTGAACATTGAATATCCCCTAATTTACCATATCATTTATCATGGATATGTTCATTTACTACACCGTAAATCATTTTACATATGATGTATACTTTTACAGTTATTTGAATAACTAGGGAATTATTGATAAATCTATATCGCTTACACCTTACAGATATTTGATTAGTCACATTGTTAAATACATTATTTGATATATGAGGAATGTTCTAGACTGGTACAACATGGGTGGGGTCCATTTATAGATATACCCTCGATGCATCAGTAGTCTCATTAGATGAGTCAATTGGCAAGACAAATTTGATGGGTTTTATCCCTATATGTTGTAAATAACCTTATAAATTCTCTTGATGGTAAAGGTACCATGTACCTAGGGAACATGGCATCTAATAATTATGAATTTCCAATAATTATTTTCAGTTATTATTCATCCATGATATCTTTCATTGAAAAATCAATGGATACATTTAATTATTATTTCACTGATCAAATGTCATGTGTTTCAATTTCTTACTATGCCATATATATTTTTGCATATCTAGTTATTAGAATGGAATTTGTTTCTATTTAATACAATTCAATATTTTTTTTGTGGAATTCCTTCTGAGTTTGTTGATTATATGGTATGTTTTTTCTAATATCTACCATTCCATAATAATTTTTCTCATTGATTTATTATTTATTCCTTTATAATTTATCCAGACTAAGAAATTTAACACACCCATATTATGTTTCCTTACTATAGGAAACCAAGAAGCGTACTATGAAAGATATGTAGGGATTTATTAGATTTATTATAGTAATCCTAGAAGTTATTTATTTAGAATAAAGGGAAAAATTATATTTTAATTTGTGTATTCAATTGTAATAAAAGGCTAATGTATCTATATGGTTTACCATGGCTTTTAAAATATTTGGTGTTTTGGGGTTTGATTCCTTATAATCATGCCAATGTAATTGATATCAAACACTGGATCTGGGATTCTGGGTTAGTGTCGCTACAAAAAAATTTCAATGTAAACACCGTATATAAATATGATATAAGTTTTAGGCAATAAACATATCCATGAAAAATGATATATATAATTTTTTGAAATTCAATGGTCAATATTCTTAGAAAATTTAATACTTCAAGGGGAACAACAAAGGAATCGATGTGGGGAATTTCAATACTATCCTTAATCAAAGGAATCATAAAGCATTTAGAGGAAGAATAATGATGGTATAAATATAAAATGTCTTATGTGCAGTTAAATAATGGGTTATTTTCATTGATTAATGAAAATAATATAAAATGATATTTTAAAAACATTCTTTCAGAAGATGTCTTTTAAATTTTAAATGTTTTAATTTATTATTTTGAAAATACATTTTAAAAAAATTCATTAAAAATATCCTTTTAAACATGAAAAGGATGATTGAAAGAAATGAATGTGGGAAAATCCTTAAGTGTCTTATAAGTTAAAAATTACAGTCCTTTCACACTATAAAAAGGTTAGAAAAAACCATTGTCCGAAAAGGAAAAAGAAGATTCCGTTGAAGAATTTTGTAAAATAAAAAAGGGTAAAATTTTCATTAATATTTAATTTTTTAAATGATAATAAATGGAAAACTTTTTTGAATATATTTTTTAAAGGTTACAAGTTCTCCATCTAATGAACAAAATTATGTTAGGTTTTCTTAAAAACATTTTCTGAATCATTTTGAGCATCAAAGAGATGAAAAATTATACCATTACATGAAAAATGACATGAATAATATGAGGAGAATAAAATGAAAGGGTTTATTAGAAAATGATCAAATAATTTTCTATGATGGAAATTAAATTTTAAAAAATCTTGAACAAAATATGATTGTGAAGTAAACAATTGAAAAGGTAATAACATTGATGTGATAATCAAACAGTAAATAGATTAAGTGTGTCAAATGTAAATCCAAATAAAACATGTGGAAATACAAATTTTGATTTAAAAAAGTGATTACACACATATCCTTAAAATATTAACGACAATGAGGAAGTAATATAACACAAAGAGAGAGATTGTTTTATAAAATTCATTTCTACATGGTAACACATAATTCAAATCCCCTATAATGAAATAATTCAAATTGAAACTAAAAATATTATTAATAATGAATGAATCATGATATTATATGTCAATTAAGCAATATTTACACCATATATTAGAAACTAGGTGCACAATAATAAAGTATGTGAGACACACTTCATTGGGTTTGTAAGAATTTTATATTTATAAACCCTACAAACTTTTAGTATTGTGGTAAGAAGGGTGTCGAACTAAAGGGAATGAATTAAAGTGTTCTAGGACAAACTAAACTAAAATAACCAAAAGGAAAAAAAAACAAAAACTAAAAGAAAACAGTGAAAATAGATTGTAGTGGATGTGAAAATAAAGGTGAGGAGTTATGATTCAGTTTTTTTAAGACTTGAATAGAGAGAAAACAACAATTATTAATTTAGTGTCATTAGGATACTTAAAATGATTAAAAATTATGTTCTTCAATCCTACATAAATTGATTATATTATTTAGTTCTTAAAAGGTTGATAATTCATTGAGGTGTAACATTAGTGGACTTCCTCATCTTGATGAACCTTCCCGAGTCTTAACATTTTGACATTGACCCTCAAATTAATCTATTCATTATTGAGAAGAGATACATTGAACTCTCCCAATTTTCAGTACTCCAGTCAATGATCCAAGGTGAACTGATTCACTACCTCACCTATTAGTTATTAAGTATTGTATATTGATACTCATAAATTAATAGAAAGAAACATCAAACAAAAAATATGGACTGAATAGAGGAACTAACATAATAAAGATGTATGAAAGAAAATTAGATCATATCAATATGATTCACTCAATCAATTTAACTACACATTAACGTAGAAAAACTAAACAAATCAAAATAAAATGAACGAGGAAACATTTTCAGGACAATTTTCCTCTCCCAAACATCAACTCCAATGTTCTAATCCACCTCCATGCACAAATACTCAGTTTTATGTGTATGTTCCCTATCTGAGTGAAAAGAAGAGTGGATCTAGAATGGATACAGATAATGGAATGATATGGATTGAAGCGTCGAATGGATGAGAAGTAATGTATGAGAGATGGTCGATGATCAGGTAGAGTCTGGAATGAGTGATGGTAGAAAGGGATGGAAGGATCGGGAAAATGGATTGATGGAAAGGGGAATGGGTTCTGTGAGTGATGAATGAGTCGAATCACACCGAGTGAATTGTGAAGTGAATTCGTGGGGGTCTCTAAGTTGGTAACCTCATAATACCTGAAGTGGTCAAGTGACTTCTGGAAGTCTTCTGATGTTTTTGGAATTTCCCTTCTCCTCTACTGAATGTCCAAAAACACACCTCTATTACTGAATTGATCAACATCCCCCTATAACTTCACACCAACAACAAAAAATATAATAATAATTAATTATTTATAAGTATCTAATATAAAAATAATCAAATAAATTAAAACTAACTACTAACTATAAAATAAATAATTTTAAATTGTGTGGTTATTAATATATACATATATATATACATATATATAATGAAAAACTACTTATTAAATACATATAACTATATAAAATTATTTAAAAATATATATATATTTAAATATCTATTAAAATTAATAACAAATCGAATGACTGTTAAAATTATAAAAAGATTATTTATAAAAACAAAATATAGATAGTTTTTAGTATATAAAAGTTCAAATAAATATTATTAAACTTATTATTATTTTTATTGTTATTATTTATATTAGTAATTTTAATTATTATATATATTATAAATCATATGTTATTAGGGGTAAGATGGAAGTGGAGAATGGTGACACAAGCCATAGTTTGGTGAACCAGCTATAGCGGTGGTTTTGGTGGAGTCAACGTTTAAGGAGGAGAAAGAAGTAATGACACTATGAGTCACCGTGGGGAAGAATAACGGTGGGAAGAAGTGAGGAACAGTGACTGCAATGAATGGGCAGAGTGGTGGTGGCTATGAGATGGGGATTTGTTGTCGGAAAAGGGTGGAATAGTGATAGTGGAGTATGGCAATGGTGACATGAGGAACTATTGGAAATGGAGGGAATTGTGGGAAGAATGCAACGATGACTCACTTAAGTCACCGTTCAAGTTATGATGGCATTGACGGTGAGAAAAATGTGCAGTAGTGGGATGGAATGGTGACTCATGGTGGGATGTTAATACAGTTGGGTGGGGAACAGGGACTCTGAGTCACCATTGGGCTTGGACATAGGCGGTGACTTGGACAACAATGGTGACTCCAGTGCAACAAAAAATCAATCAAATTAAATACAATTTAAATTATATAATTAGTACAACTAAAAATTAAATTAAATAAATTAAAATTATAACTCAAAATAAGATCAATACTCAACACTGAGTTCACAATTAATTTTAAAGTCAATTGAAAAATTAATTAATTCAAGAATTAATGAAATAAAAAAATAGAAAGAAAGTAATTAAAAATTAATGAACATAATTAAATGGTTAAGATTAATTTAATAAATAAAAGAATAAAAAACAGGGCTTCAATTTTTTTATTTGCAATTAAAAATAAATAAATAATTAAAATAATGAATTAACTATTATTAAATTTAAAATTAATTACACAAATAATTAAATAATTGAATGAAAGAATAAATTAATTTTTTAATAAAAATAAGCACTAGAAAACAATTTTTTAACAAAAAAATTCATATTTTAAAAATTTAACCTACAAAATTCAACAATTATTAATTATTACACAAAATACAATATTTTGAAAATAAAACGGGAACAAAAAGTAAAAATTGGTGTTCAAAAAAGAAATAAAATTAAGCCACATCAAACTCACCCTCACATAAATCATTGTTTTTCCTAAAAAAAATGCATGCTTATTGACTTTTGAAAAAAAACAAGGATTCATTTTCCACATTCAGCACCAAAATTGCATGATTGGACTTTTTAAAACGGACTACCAAAACAGTAGAGAGTCTAGATTTTCAAATAAAATGTTAAAAAAAGTGGTCATGCCAAGTATTACAACACACTAGAAATCAATATACTCATAGACTCATCCACTATCATGAATTTCATGCCTCTTATGTGAAATAAAAAATTTTCCTACCTCAATTCCAATTCAAGTTCCAATTTTAAGAGTGATTCAGGATAAATTAAGTGGAATTAAGACCTTGTCAAAAAGCACCTTCAAGTTTTTCTTTTCCCTAGGTTCCAAAATGATTTATTATTATTTTGAATAATGTTATTGATAAAACTGAAATGATTTTCAAACAAGTCAATTGTCTCGTTCTTCATCTTGGTTCAAAATTCACATCATCTTAATGAACTCATTTTTGACTACTAGGTACCTCATTATTTTTTGCCAATTTTTTTTTACATTTTTACCCACCATTATATGTGAAATGAACTATGAAGAAGAACATATTAAATATTTATAGAGGGATAACACAAACACCCAATGCCTAGAGTCTCATAGATTCACCATGGGATCCCATTTTCCCATTTTACTCTAGTTTCAAATGATTTCTATGACCCATTTGGTTTGGTTCTCTGAAGTGATTATTTTTTTATTAAAATGAGTCACCTATGTTGTGGTGAAAATTTCCAGTTACCTAAAGTTATGATTGTAATTCCAGAAAATCTATCCAATATCCTTATCTTCCAAAGTTCTTAAATAGAAAATCTATAAGGACAATCGGAAATACCACTCAACAATCACTCATCCCCTACAATTTCGAAATTAGTGAAACCCTTAACAACCCTTAAGAAGTTATCCACTAAGAAGGACATAAATTATTCTTATATTGAATCTAATGGAGCCTCAATTTGTGAAATAAAATTTGAAATTTATTTAAGGAATTTGAAATATTTGGAAAATAATTTTACAATTTTTTACAATGATATTAGGGGGATTTGAAGTGATAAAATGACCCCTCTTCCCCACTCATAAAATTTGATATTGTCCTCAATTTTGAATCTCAATGTGGGAGACATATTATGATCAGAATAAATGGAAATTTTGGCAAAAGAAGAATTAGTATGGGTAGTAGCGAAGTTCAAAATATTGTTTCCCACATACAAAAATAAAGATGAAAAAATCAAAAATAGAAAACAATAGGACCAAAAAAATAACCCTCCACCAGCCACCAACAATAGCCATGTACAATTTTTGAAATGTACATGCTTTGATGTTTTACAAATAGACAAATGAATTTTAAACATAGCTCAAATAGTAGCATGATAAGCAAACGAAGTACATCAATAGAAAAATTAAAGTGAAAAATAATGAAAATAGTGGGTGCAATATAGTTTTAAAATGTTGTTAAAAATAATTTTAAACTCACTAGATTTCATCATTCTAGCACGGAGCAAGAACATAAATTCAAAATTTTAAAAAATTAGGGGGAAGTCCCCCACACATAATTCATAGTGGAATGAAATATAAATTTACATGTTAAAACATTGAATCCTAAATTAGTACTCCCCTAAATGTGTAGATTCTAATGTTTAAATTCATCCATATAAAAACACCCTTTGTTTTCTTTTTTAAAGAACCATGGTTACACCATTTAAGTAACTATAATATTAAAATAAAATATCATTACGCTTCAAAAATTTAAGGCTCAAAGTAAAATGAAAAAAAAAGTGCGAGTTAGGTAGGGCTATCTACTGTTCTTCAACTAGAAGCAGTCTTCTTGAATATATGTTTCAAAAGTGGATTCCATTGGTAAAATTTCTCTCAACTGACCACAATACACTTGTTTCTCATGAAAACAAGGAATAAACATTGTAAAGGAAACATACATCAAACAAGAGAAATAATATATCAATGATACTCAGTAATAAAGGTTCACAAATTAGATAGACACATAACCAATTAGGGATCATTTATTCAAATGAAAAATTAAATTTGAAAATAAAGAAAACCATGGGCTTTTATCCATGTAATGCTTGATTTAAAGTCCCCATATAGACTTAGTTACACTAAATATTTCTAACCATGATCATTTAGTGGGTATGAATCGTTAGTGGTGTGGAATTTTCTATTGTCTAAATAATCAAAAGTAATGTCACTGAAGAAATTTTCATCTTTAGAACCAATAAAAATTCTCAAAAAATACTTCAGCAAAACAAGAGTGAAATTCTATCCAACATAAATGGACCTCTGAAAACCAATTCATCAGTTCTTAAAAAGTTTTATAGTTCCCTAGTAAATTCACTTAGCTGACCAAGAATTCTTCCATGGCTTCCCCTACACATAGAGGCTATCTCATTCCCAAAAAAGAAGAAAAAATAGCATGAAACTTTTCAGAATTTCTTAAAATAGATTGAAAAATAGAAAACTCAAAAAACATGAAAATGAATTAATCATATTCATATTTAAAAATTTTCTTACCAATGTCCAAATAAGACTCAAATCATGTGAACTTTTCATGTTTAGGTTAGATGTATCATACATAGCAATAGACTGAGCAGGAAATAAGTTTTCAATGAAAAACACCTATTTCTAGTGGAAATCATAATGATTTTCAGCAGGACTCCACCCATAACATTCTATGACTTTAGGAACATTCAGAGAGTCTACTTCATATGGGAAAATTTCAAAAATAGGTTGAAACAGTCTAGAATAAAGTTCTGACTCACACTCCAAATCGTGTTCCAAGGATATAATCTTCTCATCGATAGTATGGTGTGGGGAAATAGCAGCCACCTGACTAAAAAATTCAATGGTTTGGGGAATCCTAATCTCTATGACCTCAATAAGTAATGATCCATACTCATATCTAACCAGAATTTTAAAAAATTGCTTTTTTGAAACACCTATCAAAACACAACTACCTTCATATTGGGGCTTTTCAAACACAAAAATCTATCCCACATCATCAACAGCTTTGAGGGTGATTTTCCCTTTGGACACATCAATGATGACACCATCACTAATAAAGAAATTTTGGGATAGGATGATTGGGAACATTTCATTATATTTCACATAAAGAATTAGGAAGTCAGTGGGAACTGTGAGTTTCCCTACACTCACTAATAGGTTATCCACCCTCCCATAAGTGTGTGTGAGTGACCTATTAGCATATTCAAGTGAAACAGAAGTTTTTTTTCATATACCTAAGGCCCATATTTTTAAACAAGGAGTATGTCATAATATTGATACTCGCTCTGAATTCACAATTACAATTATTTTTCCCACTTCCTCCTATTCGGCATCGAATGATTAAGATTACAGGGTCCTTCAGTTTGGTAGGAATACTTTTTTGGACAATTTCACTACACTCCTCATTCAGATCACTTTTATCCAACTTATTCCGATCATTCATATTTTTAAATAACATTTTGGTGAAGAAAAAAAATGAATGGAGTTAATCCAATGATTCTAATAATGGATATTTGATGATAAATCTTCGAATAATTTTCAAGAACCTATGGTAATCATGTTTATCCCTTGATTTCACTCTTTCAGGGAATGTAATGGGAGGGGCATAATGTTTTAGAACATGTTGATTGTTCAACTACTCCTCATCCCATAAATTATTTTTTTTCCATAATCAATTCAAATTTAATTTTCTCTGGTTCTTTATCTTTTTCATGTTTTGGTTGCACATTCTATTCAGTTTGGAACTTCATGTTGAGATTTCCAGATTAAGAATTTTCTTGATTTTCATTATCAAATTCAGTTATTTAATTTTTTTAAAAAATTCATCAAACTCCATCCTAATTGGTTCTTGGGTGTAAAGGATAGATCAAGTGGTCACAACCATGATATTCTCTATTGGATTTATAATTGAGGTGTTGGGAAGATTCCCTTGTCCCTAACACATTGATCTATATCTGTTTGATTCACTTGAAGTTCTAAATTTTGGATCTTGGAATATGTATCTCTCCTTAGTGAAATTATCTCTCCCAAAACATGCTACAACATCCCCCTTAACTCCCCATGAGAATTAGATGACTCATACCCATATTGGTTTTAAAATAATTGTTTGGGTTATGGGTGGATTTTTTGGGCAGTGGGTTGTTTTATCACCCCTTTTTCTCATTAAGACATGTTCGGGTGATTCTGATAACCATAAGTGTGCTAGTTGAAGAAGGGAGTTTGGAAACCCTGGTTGATAATCCCTAAAATCCACAAACTAGGCACTTTCACAAATTTGGACAAGGAGTAAAATATTGGGACAACATTTTTTGTGTTGCCGAACATGCCATAGTGTCTGAACTTCTCCCTTAGAACATGATCATTTACATATGAAACTTGGGTATAGTTTCATCCATAGGGATGAATTTCTTCCTTGTACACTTGTTCTGAGAATTATAATCCCTCATATCAAACAATTGTTTCAGCTCATCTGTGGTGGAGTTAGAGAAGTCACTCCCACAGGATTGGTCTACTAGGTTCTAGTTGTAGGGGTAATGGCATTATGAAATGTCTCCATGAGTATATGGACAACTAATTGAGGGTTGGTACTTTTCCTAAGGATACCTATGGACCAGTATCATGACTTATGAAAAGTATATCCCTCATCCTAGACAAACCTAGTGATTTTGTACCTCGCTTAAATTATGGTGTTTCTGGAAATAATTTTGATACAAAAGCATTGAACACCTCATCCTAGGTTTCAAAGATTTCCTCATCGAATGTTTGGAACCATGTTCCATCCCTCCCCATCATAAAAATTTGGAAAAAAGTCAACCATAACTCTTCCTCACTCAAATCTTGTAGAGGCAGTTTCCAAAGAAAACAATAAATATCTATAATAAATTTTAAGGAATCCTCTACTAAAATCCCATTGAAATAAGGGAGCTGGGAGAGATGATATTGTTTGATCTCATAATTCCTAGGCCTGGTGGATAGTTTGATGTATGACGGATTTAATAACACTATTAGAATTTGTAAATATCTAAGCCTACATATCTCTGTGGTAGGAACTAGAGGTTGTGGAACATTATGATTTTGATTTTCATCTCTCTTATCCTTATTCTCCATTGCAATTTTCTTTTGATTCATAATTTCAGAATAATTTTTTTGACATATTAAATTAGGGTTTTCAATTCTGAATTAGTTGACCTTCTTTGAATGCAAACAGTGGGGAAATATTTATGAGTTTATTATGTACATATTTTGTTAGACTTATATTCTTTTTATTTTATGTTTTTTATTTTTTTATATTTTTGTTCCTTTTTTTTACTTAGTCGCACGTACCTTCCCTAGAAATGGAACCAAAATTTGACGCATGAAGCATTCAGTACACAAAATTTTAATATTTATAAACCATAAAAACTACTAGTACTATGGTATATAGGGTGTCAAACCATTGGGAAGGGCATAGAGTTTTCTAGACCAAACTGAACTAAACAAACAAAAGACTAAAAAAACAAAAGAAGTAATAGAAAATAATGAAAATGGAGTGTAGTGGATGTGAAAATGAAGGTGAGGTGTTGGGATGCAGTGATTTTTTGGAATTGAACGAGGAGAAAACATCGATGATGAAATTAGCGTCCTTAGGATACTTGAACTGATTAAAAATGGTGCTCTCTAATCTTACTTAAATTGATTGAATTATTTAGTGCTTAAAATGGCGGAAATTCATTGTGGTGTAGCTTAAGTGGACTTCCTCAACATGATAAACCTTCTTGAGTCTTAATATTCCGACCATGATCCTTAATTTAATCTAGTCATTATGGTGAAAATAAATAATGACCTTTTCCAATTTTTGGTACATCCGCCAATGATCCAAGGTGAAATGATTCACTACATCACTCGTCAGTTATGAGGTGGTGCATAATGATACTAATAAATGAACAAAAAAGAACATTGCACTAAAAACACACACTGAACAAAGGAATTAACATAGGTAAGATGTATGAAAGAAAATAAAAACATAGAAGTCTGATTCCCCTAATCATTTTAACTACACATTAATGGAGAAAAAAACAAAGCAAAAGAAAATGAATGAAGAAACATCTCTTGTGAGATTGTTCCTCTCACTTAATTCAAATATAATTCTATGCTCCTTCCCCCTCCTCTATTTCTTAGTAGTTTATCTTTGTTCCATATCATAGTGAACGAAGAGTGGATCTAGAATGGATCCATGTGATGGAATGTTCTGGAATGAAGTATTGGATAGACAAGCAGTGATAGACGAGAGACAATCGATGATCGGGTGGAGTCTGGAATGAGTGATGGGAGGAATGGAAGGAAGGATCGGTAAAAAGAATGGATGGAATGGGGAATTGGTTTTTGGAGTGGTGAATGACTCGAATCTCAAAGAGTTAATGGTGAAGTGAAGTTGTGTGGGTCTATAAGTTCGCAACCCCCTACTTCTTGAAGTGGTGAAGTGAATTCTAGAAGTCTTCCAATGGTTTTGGAATCAGCATGCTCCTCCATTGAATGCCCACGTGCACCCTCAATAACTGAATTTATTGACATCCCCCCTGTAACTACTAAACAACAACTAAACAAAAAAATAATAATAACAATTAATTTATTAGAATTATCTAATATATATAAAAAATAAATAAAAACAAACTAATACTTATAAGTTAAAATAATTGTACTTTGTGCGATTGTTATATATATATATACACAATAGAAAATGGAAAATTACTTATTAAATAAATATAAATATTTACAATTATAAAAAATGTACATATATTTAAATACTAATTAAAATTATTAAAAAAACAATTAATGTAAAATTTATAAAAATATTATTTATGAAAACAAAATATGTTCATTTTTTAATTATATGAAAGTATTTATAAATATTTTTATACTTATTATTATTATAATTATTATTTATATTACTAATTTTACTAATTATATATATTAAATAATATTTTATTATTAATATATATGTTAAATGTTATATTATTACAGTTATATTTTATAAAAAATAAAAAATAAAAATAAAAAATGGAGGAGGGGGTATTCGGGTAAAAGGGAGAAAAGGGGAGAGGTGATTCCTGTAGAGGGAGCAGGGAGGTGGCGCCGGATGGCGAATTTAGGGGAGGTGGTCAAAAAAAGAAAATTTATTTTAATGGGTTAACGTAAAGATTATTTAGGTATATGGGTGTCTTTAGCGCCACTTCAAGTGGCCCTATAGAATTCTTTGAATAGAGCCGCTTCAAGCGGCCCTATAGTTTGTTTTGATTTTATTATATTTATTATTTTACATTTAATATAATTAGATAATTTTTATATTTATTATAATTATTATATTTATATTTATATATACATTATAATATTATAGTTATCATAAATAGAAATCTACAATTATTAGAAATTTGTAATTATAAATATAAAAATTATAGGAAATATATAATTATAATAAATGTAAGAAATATAATCCGAAATATTCATCGTTGTATATTTTTATTATTATAGATATATATTTATTATAATTATTATATTTATAATTATATTTCGATTATTCTATATTCATTATAATATTATAATTATTATAATTATAAATAGAGAATTATAATAAATTTATAATTATAAATTTAATAATTATGATAAATTAGTAAATATATAAAATAATAAATATATAAATATAGTAAAAATAAAAATATAGTAATTATATAATTATAAATATAGTAAATAAAAAATTAAAATAATTATATAATTAGAAAAAAATAATAAATGTAATAAATATAATAAATGTAGTAAATGTAATTATATATTTATGTATACAATTTTTTTTTCTTTGTAAATATGCAATTCTATTTATATATAATGTATCTATAATGTATATATAGTTATATAATTACATAATTAAAATATATAATTCTATATATATACATTATATATTTTTTTACATTAAAAATATGTAATTATAATAAATATGTAATTATAATAAATATATGCTTATAATAATCATTTATTTTAATTATATATTTATTATATTTAGAGTTATAATTAGACATTTATTATATTTATAATTATAATTATATGTTTATTATAGTTATATATTTATTATAATTATATAAATATAAATAGAATAAATATATAATGTATCCATAATTATATAATAATTTGTAATAATCATATATTAATAAAAAATAATTTTTAATTTAATTAATGAAATATAATTATTTATAATTAATTTATAATTATAATAACATATTATTATATTAATTTGTGTTAAATTATAATTTAATTTACTATTATAATGAATTTAAAAATATAAATATTTATAATTATAATAATTTGTAATAATTATATTTTAAATATAGAACAACGATTTGAAAAAAAAATCTTAAAAAATGTCGATGAAAAATAATTTTTAAGCAATTAAAACCACCTATTTGAAACTTAAAAAATTTTCAAATACGTGTTTTTGAATGAATATAATAGATAAAGTATAACACCGATATAAAGGAAACTTTAAACATTTATTAATCATATAATGAATATTTGAAAACAAAATGAATTTAATGAAAAATGTCAATGAAAAATAATTTATAAGCTTTCAAAACCAGCTATTTGAAACTTAAAAATGTTTCATGTACATCAATTTGAAAGACTATAAAACATAAATTATAGCACGTATATAAATGAAACATTAAAAATTGACTAAAACTATAATAAATATTTGAAAACAAAATAAATTTCATAAAAAAATGTTGATGAAAAATAATTTATAAGCATTCAAAACCACCAATTGAAACATACAAATGTTTCATATACGTGAATTTTAAAGAATATAAAATAGAAACTATAACATGGATATAAATGAAACTTGAAACATTGATTAAAAATATAAAAAATATTTGAAAAGAAAAGGAATTTAATCAATAATGTTGAAGAAAAATAATCTATAAGCTTTCAAAACCAGTAACCTAACACTTAAAAATGTTTCAAGTACGTGACTTTGAAAGAATATTAAATTTAAAATATAAGACCAATATAAATGAAACATGAATCATTTATTAAACATATCATAAATAATCGAAGACAAAAATAATTTCATTAAAATTGACGACCAAAATTAATTTATAATCATTCAAAACTGCGTACTTGAATCATAAAAATGTTTCATGTAAGCGGCTTTGAAAGACAATAAAATGTGAGATGCATATGAAGAAAGGCCGAAGCCGCCTTTAGTTAAGGGAATCCTTGTGACACGGGTTTTCTGAAATTTTGACATCCAATTCACTGTAAGAAAGGCTAGAAGGTCCATATAAACACACCATGATTGGACCATCTAGCTTTTCTTGTAGTGAATTGGATGTCAAAATTTATACTGGATATAAAGAAATTCATAAGCCGCCCTTCGTTTTGGGGGGAAAACCACGACAACTTCCTACACCTCGCTTAATCGTTCAATTCATTTTCATTAAATTTGGACAAACCATCATTTTTAATGAAATTATTTTTGTCTTCGAGTATTTCATATATGTTTAATCAATGTTTCATGTTTCATTTAAATTATTTTGTATATACTATATATTTTTTTCTAATTATTTGTCTAAATAACAATCATTTATCTAAGTAAATAAGGTTTTTAACATATAAATCATGACATATGAATAAATCAATGTCGATGCCCCCTGGTACCACAACGTGGCGTCTTGATCTCACATCCTCCCTACGTCGGACGCATGCATCGCTCCGGTGTCCTGGCAGGGGGATCCTCCGCTTCTGGTGCATCTGATGCCTCCTCATGATGCTGTGTAGACGGCTGACCAAAATCATGTGTGCATGACGGCCCAAAATCATACATGGATGACGGCCGAGAATCATGCATGGAGCCAGATGGTCCTGAGGATCCTAAAAATTGTAGAAAGGGCATACTGAAGAAGTCCTCTTCAAGAGGAGAGGGTGCTTCCACAACCTATGTCACCTAATCCAGCTCCTAGTCCATAGTAGTCATCAAAGATGATAGATGTGGTATATAAGCATCTCCATGTTGTGCAAGCTCATCATTAAGCTGTGCAGGATCATCTCTATGTGGAGCTTCCGCATCTGCAAGAGGTGCTCTCGGATGTCTATCTCGCCGCCTCTACCCCTCCCGAGGTACTCGTCTCTGTCTCCTAGTTGGCGGAGGTGGTGGCGATGCATCATCATGAGCAGGCATAGCAGGGACATCATCACCCTCAGGAGCTCCAGTTGGAGGATATGGATCAAGATATTCTTGTGGCTCCTTGTCATAACAATTGTCCCCGGAGATTGTCGTAGAGAGACAACACATCTCGATGAACTACATCTCGTCTAATATATGCCTCTTCCTGAGGATGTGTGATATGTGCAAGATGATCAATGATGTCTGTCTGAAAATGAAATGACATTCAAATTAATACCACAAAAGAGTTAAAAAATATATAATATAACATAATAAACATACCATCCGCTGAATTCCAATCCCCTGACGTGTAAAATTCATGATGGTATGACATCGATACCAGTATGCATAATCCACCTAGGCAGATATCTGATACTGTGCTATGGGATATCCATATCAAGAAACACCATACCGGGAAAGCGTGTCCCACAGCTCAATATGGGAGGCATGAAACTGTCGTCAGTCCATCGACTGTCTACCTGCAAGTACAATAGAATGCAACCCATCAGGATGTCATGGTGCCATCAGGATATGTTGTACATAACTAAACTGGCGCATGACCCTATCTGACATGTGCCACTCAATGATAAGGAAAAGGATGAGTGAAACCACTGCAGCATGATCTCTAGTCATAGCTATGCAGTACGGTGGAAGTGACGCATAGACATAACCTGTATTTGGAGTCCATGAAACATTAAATATAACTCAAAAAGTAAGTGACATATTATCAAGATAATGTTAGTAAGATTAAATTGAAATAACTTAAAATAGTGATAACAAAACATATTTTTCTCTAAAAAAGTTTTTCTTGACTTACATCAACTGGCATTAATGCATCGAATATCTATCAAAAACTATGCACACTATGTTTTGGTGTGTATGCATTCTTTTGAGACTGACTCCACCTTGTTACAAAAGTGTAATATACAGAATGTTTATAAATAACAAAAAAAAGTACTAAATATATGAAATTAATGAAATAAACATACCATCTTCCCCAAGGACATTCCTGAAATACCTCTACAGCATGTGGTGCGATAGCTCGAGGAGTGATGTGTGGAAAATGCTCCCAAGCCCATATCTGTACTAAAACCTTACAACTTGAAATCTTCTATGCATCTTCCTCAAAATTAGTACAAAGGGTTCAATACATATGTGCTAATACATCAGAACCCCAAATGTATGTAGCTTTCTGATTAAGATCCTCAAGTAATGGGAGGTAAATCATGTGTACCAAAAGGGTGGAGTAGTTGACGCATAACATGCCTCAGAGTAGTCGTAGAATATATGCACGTGTGTGCATAATAAGCGTCTCCTCGTCTGCATCAACAGAAATGACAATGAAATGCTCATCAAACCATGTCATGCGCAATCGAGAACCCACAAGGACACCTCGTACGCCAATGACATCAATGCCTAATAGTCATTGTATGAAGACATCCCAGTTTCCACTAGTGGAACTTGTAACTGGCTGTCCATGGATGGGAAAACCATGCATGTAGGAGACATCCTCTAAAGTAATGGTCATCTCCCCCCCCCCAAGAGATGAAAAGTGTGTGTCTCTGGCCACCATATCTCATCCAATGTCACAATCAAATTATGATCAATAGTCTTGAAGTCACACATAGTGACTCCATAAAATCCTGCACGTCTGAGGTATGTAGAAATATCTTCCGGGGGAATATTGTGATGAAAATGATGTGCTCTCCGAACAGAAAGCTGTCAAAAAGGTCGTCGCGCCAACACAAGATGCGACACATGCGTCTCCTAGCCAGATAATAGTGGCTGATCCTTCTGATTGTACAAATAGTAAAACATTAATTTCATGTTAGTCGTCACATTTATCATTTAAGGTATGAAATTTATCATGTAATGTATGAAAGTAGCATATAATGAGTAAAATAATGTAATTTAGGAATTGTTAAATATATAAAGGAATTTATGATATGTTCAACATATAAAGTTGATGATATATTCACATTGAATGCTTTCAAAATTCAACGATGACCTTGGATTTTGAAAGATGTTGACGTTACTATAATTGATCAAAATTATTAACGGAATTAATGATATGTTCAACATATAATGTTTTAGATCTCCAAACTACCATGTATATTGAATAATGATGATGTTATTATAGAAAATATTCTTCATTTTATATTTTGGTTCATACATGTCACAAATGACTCTTGGATAATTTTCTAAAGAATTTGAAAATATTTTAATTACATTTTTCTGCCTGCAAATCACTGTATCCTTACCTCTGAAACCTAAAATAGAGAGTTGGACAAATCAATATGCTCAATCAACATCGTATATAAGAAATATGGAAAAACCTTTGATCTATGTATGGTTGACATGAAAAAAAATCCTCCTTCTGCATCGTAGCTTTAGTCGACCCAGTAAAGAAACAAATGTCACATATTCACGACCTCTGAATGAATATATGACAGTTGGTTCTTAACTGAGTCTACTAAAGAGGGAAATTTCCAATGTTGCAGAATGAATCAATGTTTTTTTTGTGGAGAAAACCCATTCTCGTGGTTGAAAATGAGGGGAATAATGTTTTAGTCATTTTCAAGAATATCTATTATTTATGTTCATCACTCTATTTAACACTTTTTATGAAAAGGATGAGAGGGGCATAATGTTTGAAATAGGTTGATTTCTCACCTTCTCCTAAAATGTAGCTTTGTTCTTTCCTTTTTTTATATATTCCCACTTCATTTTCCTTAGATCGTTGGATTTTTTAGGTGCGGGTTCATCACGCTTTTCAGGTTGAACCTTGTTGTCCTGATTTCTTTATTTGTCATTTTATAGGCTAGTAGTTTCCGATTCTGTTATATCCTCAATTTATTCTTCACTAGTATTCACTCTTACTGATTCTCAGATTCTGTTAAATCCTTGATCTTACATTTTATATATTTTAAAATTTCTTGTTATTTTTCTAAAACAACAACCACTTATTAAAATGATGATGATATATTAACTATGAATGGTTTCAAAAGTCATCGATGAACAAATATTGATTACACATACAATGTGTTTACAGTAACTGATGGAGAACAAAAATAATGTTAACCATTAGATGATTTCCCTATGTGTCTAGGGAAACGTTTCTTCGTATGATCCTCTTGGAAGCATATGCTACACCTTCGTACCAGTGTCTATTCACTAGGACAATCTATCTCATTCCGAATACGAGTCGACTTTGGCCTCCCTTTAGGGCGAAGCCTACTGTTGTTTGGTAGAAGCATGGGTGTCTCTTCAGAGAGCTGAAAATTCTGATATTCTCTAATCGGCATCCACGGAGTATTGTAGCAGGAGTTGATACTGTCGAGTCGAAAAACTGAATCAACAAACTATTCTCAAGATATGTTTACGTAAGCACATGATGCAATCACATGGCCACAAGGATATCTCCATGCTTGGAACTTTCCACATTCACAGTAACGCTTCTCCAATAAAACAACTCAGATACGACCATTTCGGCCACACACAACATCACTGGGCTCTGCGACCTCAAATTGTTGCTCTGGACAATTAAATGCAGTGACACAATAAGTTGCAACTTCCTGATGAACTGCATCTAGATCGCGCTGGAAATAGTGTCTGTTGCACATCCCTATGTTCAATCCCTCTTTATCTTGCTTTCTTCATTCCAAAGAATACTTGACACTACGATAGAAGGTCTCTTGTAACAACCCTATAATTTAGATTTAAGTCATTATAATAATAGTATATTATAATTTTGCTTTTCTAAGAAACATACAATCAAATATTCATATTTACCTGTGATTGGTAATTTTTGAATGCCCTTGAAAACTCCATTTATGCATTCTATGATGTTGTTCTTCATATGACCATATCTCTTCCCATCATCATATGCCAATGGCCATATTTGTTTTGGAATTTGAATCATGTCATCATAAACTTCTGGATTAACTCTATGAATATCTTGAAGACGCTCCTCCAATATTTGTTGTTGAGGCTCGTATGCTATCATAAAAAAAATATGAACAGATAGGATCATAACTATGACATTATTTTTTAATAGAAAAAAGGATATTCATACCAATTTTTAAGATTTATTTCTTCATTGACTCATTCTTTAATCTATTTCTTAAATTTCTAGCAATGTTTAGAATACAATATTGATGATGGGCATATTTTTCTCTCCATAAATGTCCATCAGACTGTACTGCCTCTTTGATTGCATGGTGATGATATGAGATAAGACAAATCCCTTCCACACTCGTAACAAACACTCAAAGACATGAAAAATACCAACTTCATGATGAGAAGTTCTCTTTATCCACAATTTAAAATGCCAAAGGTAGAGGGGCTTGATTTCCATCTTGTGTGGCATCAATAAATAAAGTTCATATATACTTTCCATACAAAAATGTGCCATCTATTTTTCTAAACAACTTTCAATGCCTGAAAGCCACCACACATGGTAAAAATTCCCAAAACAATCTATCAAAATCAACCATTGACTGGTCAACTTGTTTTTATTGGTTAACATATTCAGTAGTATGTAACCGATAGATCACTTGTTTATTGTGGCGTAAAATCTCAAAAGTTGTAGTAAAACTCGATAAGAATCATCCCAATCATAGTACACTTTCAGAATATCCTTATTTTGTGTTGTCCATGCCTTCCAGTAGGAAATATGATACCCAAAATGTAGTTTGATTCGCTTCTTCACTAGAACAATAGGAACATCTTTACATGCTCTAATCATTTCAACAATAACTGATGAAACAAAGTCAACTTCTAATGAAGAGTGTTCCTATAACAAGATTGGGTTCACACATGTGTGTGGAGTAAATCATGTGATGTGTCGGCTGTGAAAAGTGTTATCAATTATAGCTCGCAGATGCATTTTATAGTTCGAATCATATTTGTCACAACAGATCAAATAGTAAGATCTTTTTGACTCTTCTACAACATAAGAGTAATGTCTTTCAATGTGATATTGTTTTATCACATTTTTCATTGCATCTTTACTCTCAAACTCTCTTCCAATATACAGAATGCCTTAATTTTTCACTTGATCTGTACCCCCAATGATTCCTAGAAATTATGAAGTATGAGTAAGAACTTACCAATAAAATTCTGGAAAGCGATTCTTGCCTTCCGTCGACCATGAACTCAATGGTGGGGGATGGTTCAACGGTCGGATCAACCTCACATGAGTGGGAACTGACGGTTCTTCCTCATGCACTTTCTCTTCATCTTCAGCTTTCTCTTCATCTTCTAAATTGTCATCATCCTCAAAATCAACGAAAAACACATCTACATTATGTGGGGGACTATCCATTGAAATTGTAACCGAGGGAAATGACGGTACCATTGTAGATGGAAATTCTTGATGTGTTCAAATAGGATAATATGACATAATCTCATGAAATTGTGATGACCCAGGTTCCAATGTCGATGGAACCTCCATTGTAGCTATGGTCACATATAACTCCAACATTTGATTGGGAGGTAGGAACCTGACCAACGACAGTACGTATTACCATTCTTCATCATCAGTTATTGGATAAGCCACATGCCAAAACCTATAAATATAATGTAGATTCCTGTATGTGATAGATTCTATCGCTTGGTTTCTCCTCAGTTTCAACTTTCGATAAATGTTCCTTTGAAGAGTTCCCAATGTTGTACACCCTCCAAGCATTATAATAGCTTCTGGATATATACTATAACTACATCCTTGTTCTGTCTCAATTATTTTTCCATTGCAATAAATATATGTATCAATCTTTTTTATCTAAAATAAACCCTCGTTATTAATCTCATATGATCAAACAATAAATTTATGTCTGCATGTTTCTAGAATTTATGTTGGAATCTTAGTCCCTCCACCAAATCAATATGTTTAGACCATATTGATGTGTAACTCTCTTTACACAGCCCACAATTTTTTGTTATTTACCCAAAAATAGTAAGTCAAACATATTCATACATATCCACAAGCATTATATTAATTAGGTACATGAACACGTCATGTAAAAGTATAGAGTTATATGAACTTGAAAAATGAAACATGAATAAGCCCGGAGCAACAGATAGCCAACCCCATTCACTTTCCTAGAGAAGGAAAGCCTCCATGAAAGTAGGTGGTCCGACCCAAAGCCCCTATGTCCGGTGATACTTTACTAAAGCAAGCATTTTAGTTCATGACAACTCTAAAACATAATATGTAAAAAATATATTAAACTACTACATTCAAGTTTATAACTTCAATTACAAACTGATGTCAAGGTAGATGAAAAACTAAATTCATTATCATACTTAGAATGTAATGAAAATATATATTATATAAACAATTCATAATATAACTACTACAATAATTACTGTAACTACTTCGCTAATTACTGTAACTAATTTTCTAATTACTGTAATTACTACGCTAATTACTATAACTAATTTGCTAATTACTTTAACTACTTCGCTAATTAATTGACGATTAATTAATTAATTAATTAATTGACTAATTATAATTAATTAATTGACTAATTATAATTAATTGATTGATTACTTCTAATTAATTGATTGACTACTTATAATTAATTGATTGACTACTTATAAGTAATCGATTGACTACTTATAATTAATTGATTTACTACTTATAATTAATTTATTGGCTAATTAGATTTAATTGATTGACTAATTAGATTTAATTAATTGAATAATTATAATTAATTAATTGACTAATTATAATTAATTAATTTACTAATTATAATTAATTAATTGACTAATTATAATTAATTAATTGACTAATTATAATTAATTAATTGACTAATTATAATTAATTAATTAACTAATTATAATTAATTACTTGACTATTTATAATTAATTGACTGTTTACAATTAATTAATTGACTAATTAGAATTAATTAATTGACTAATTAGAATTAACTAATTAACTAATTAGAATTAACTAATTGACTAATTAGAATTAACTAAGTGACTAATTAGAATTAAATAAGTGACTAATTAGAATTAACTAAATGACTAACTAGAATTAACTAATTGGCTAATTAGAATTAACTAATTGACTAATTACAATTAAATAATTGACTAATTATAAAAAATTAGGTTCATAATTATGCTTACTAAATTAACCAAATTAAATTAATTATTTAACTACTTACAATTTATTATTTTTTAAACTAATTATATAAAATAAAAAAATAAATTAATAAACAAATTGTATAATATAATTACATTAAATAAATAATTAAATATAAATTTAAAATATTAAAGAAATGTAATTGAAAGCTAACCTCAATTTTGCGGAAAAGTCGGCGGCTGGACAACTAGAAATTTGTACTCCAAATTGAGAGAAAGGGAGGAGGTTTTGGGAAGGAGTAAGGAAGAGTAGATGGATGAATGATGAGGGGGTGAGGGGGTGATGGGGTTTTATAGGGGGGGAGGGAGATCGGCGCCACTTGAAGTGGCATTGATGAATAGTGTCCGAATTATGTCTAACGCCACTTCAAGTGGCGCTATTGAATTTTTTGACATTACCGTCACTTGAACTGGTGCTATGGTGCCCTATTTCCTAAAAAAATAAAATGGGGGATCAATTTTCATAAAAAAAAATTCCCCACCCACCCAAAATTTCTAGCACGTGCTTCAATCGGCGGAGGATTCGTGCAGTTCGGCGGCAGATTGGGTGGAGACACATGGATGTAAGGCCATTGGTGAGGAAGATGGATGAAAAATTTGGGTTCCGGCCTCGGATCTAGTGAAGCTGAGGATATAAAATATAGTTTTGGTAGCCTACAGTGGCTCGTGGCTGGACTAGGATGTTCATTCTGTGGTTTTCATGAGAGGTGAGGTGGGTCGCGAGTGCTTTGCAGGGGCGTGGAGAATCCTGAAGCTTCAGGAAGGTTCATCCACGAGTGCTCTTAATTTGGGGATTTTGATCTGTTCTGATTTCTTATTCTGCTGGTTCAGTTGATTTTTTTCAGTCTAATATCTACACCACTGGTCTTTTGATTCAGCTGGTTTTGCTGCTATGATTCTGTTGATGTAGTTGAAATTCCTTTGCTGATATGAATTTGTGCTTGTGAAATTTTTTTTTTCTATTGTGATCTGTTGGTGCCGCAGGAGATGGAGAGGTGACGGTGGTTGGAGGGTAAGATGGAAGTGGAGAAGGGTGACAGGAGCCACAGTTCAGTGAACCAGTGGTGGTGGTGGCTATGGCGGATTCACCACTAATGGAAGGGAAACATGCGATGAGAAGAAGTGAGGAATGGTGACTGTAAAGGATAGGCTTAGCGGAGATCACATTGTTGTTGGAAAAGGGTGGAATGGTGACAGTGGTGGATGGAAGCAGTGAAATGAGTCAGCATTGGGAATGGAGGGAATGGTGTGAATAATGCAATGGTGACTCGCATGAGTCACAGTACAGGTGGGGCTGATAGTGACGGTGAGACAAAGGTGAAGAAGTGGGTTGTAATGGTGACACATGGTGGGACAGTGAGAATGTTTGGTGGTGAATTGGAACTGTGCGACAAATTCAGTTGTCTAAGGCTCAAGAAATTTTCTCTAAATACAATGATTGTTACAGTAAAAAGTTCAAATTGTTGTAAAATGTTTTTTTACTTGAGCATTTCCCTTTCCCAGGGGCTCTTGGGGCCTACCCTAGGGCCGACCCTGGTGGTGAACGGTGACTCTAAGTCACCATTGGGCTTGGAAAACAATAGTGACTTAGATAGTAGTGGTAACTCTTACGCAAAAAAATCAAATAAATTAAGAAAAATTAAATTAAAATAATTTGTTAAACTAAAAATGTAAATTAAACAAATTATCAAATAAATTAAAATTCTAACTCAAAATAAAATCAATACTGAAAACTCTGTTCACAATTAGTTTTTAATTCAGTTGAAAAATTATTTAATTAATTGATTAATTAAATGAATATAAAATAAAAAGAATGTAAGAAAAATTTTGAAGAACATAATTACGTTGTTAAGATTAATTTAATTAATTAAAGAATAAAAAACTAGAGTGATATTTATTTTTTTTCAATTAAAAACAAATATTTTATTAAAATAATGAATTTAATATTTAATTAATGAATTTAACATTATTAAACTGAAAATTAATTACATTATTAATTATTTAATTAATTGAGAGAATAAATTTATTTATAATTAAAAATATACACTAGAAAACACAGTTTTAGCACAAAAATACATTTTTTTAACAATTTTACCTAAAAAATACAACAATTATTCATTATTAACCAAAAAAAATTATTTTTACCACAACATAAGATGAAAAATAAAAAATCGACGAAGAGAAAAACAATGAAATTAAGCCACATCACCATGCCTCATGAAATTAAAAGTGAGACAATAATCTGTTACCCTGGGTTTTCCTTTTGGGTTAACATACATTAACACCCTGAATAATGGTTTTAAAAATTTCAATAACTAATACTAGAACCATAATCATATTTATAATATCATATATTATATTTTTATTATAACGCATTACACTTTCGTTAACAATCATTCATTAGTTTCGCTATTCTGTGTTTTAATCGCATAGTCTTTTGAATATGTATTGACTTGTTACTTGTTTTTTATATTAATTAAATAATGATTTCATCATCAAAATAATTTAAATCACGATTTAAATTTAATATATATTTAATATATATTTATTTATAATAATATATAATTTCTGGAGATAATAAACGAAATGCACCATTCATGAAGATGACAGGCCGTATGTACGTATGGACGCTACTTTCATTTCTTGTCGTTTTAAAAGAATGAAATGTAAATGATATATATGTATATTTTAATTCTAGTATCTTATATATTTTATATATGTTACATAGTTTTTTCAATACCATCCCATATACATTCCAGGTATAGAGTGAATGAATCACATCACTTTGGAGAGGCGGTAATACAAACGTCCACAAACGATGTTATTGTATTCCCACAAAATGGAGTGAATACAGGTATATGTTTCTAAATAATTAAAAAAGAATAAAAACATTATAAATATCATATATATCATAGTGAAATATTTCATCCACTATAATTCCAAACCATTAGTGGTTGTAAAGAAAAAAAGAACAATCATTGTTTCGTGAGACAATAGTTCTCCTCACAAATAAACGGTATATTCATTCTCCATTTGATTGAAGTGTGTGTAAGTGTAGTTGTAACCATAAAAATAAAAAAATTTATTTATATTGAGGATATGTATTTTATTTTATAAAAATTTTATAATATTACTTGAGGGGTGGAGAATATAAATTAAAAAAAAGAGCTTGAGGAAGGATGTTACCTCGAATTTAGGTAACTCCCTTTTGTTTGCACCAAAGGACTTCCATGGATGAGTTTATGAACAAGGTTATGATTCTAGGTTGAGGGAAGGTATGTTTAGAATATATTTGGGTATATATTTTTCAATCCAATGTGTCTTTATAGGCGTGAGAGAGTGGGATTAGTGAGTGCATTTTTATAGCGGAGGAGGTGTGACATTCTTGAAAAAATTTTAAGTGGGAAATTTAAAAACGTTTTTCCTATAAAAATTGGCTAAATAATAATAAAAATCATATCCAAGGGAATATATGGTAGAAAAAGGGTCATAAATATTAATTTGGAAATGTTTATATGTCATTTTTCACTTAATATTAAGGATTAGTCTCTCGTTAAGCTAAATCATTTCTTAATAGCTGTAATTAAATTTCATTACATTCAATAATATTATTGGATAAAAAATAATCTGACCTTATTCAACAATATATATTAATATTATTCTAAATATAAAATCTATTTATGAAAATTAAAATCATATTAGTTCCATAAATTAAATTAAAATAAATCCTACAGATGGGGCAATAGCGTGGGTTTTTAAAATAAAAATGTTCAAAAGAATGATATGTTTTTATATCAAATTTCAAACTGAAATTGATTCCAATGAACAAAATTGTATTTACTGTTTTAAATTAATATAATTTGATCTTATAAAATTTTAATATATAATTTAATCTTATAAATAATTTAGATGAAATGCAGTTTTAAAATAAATTTCACTATTCTTCACTATTCATCAAAAAATTCATCTTTTTAGAAAAATACAAAAAATACACCATAAAAAATTTCTGATGTTACTCCTTAGAAAATCAGGTTTATTCATAAAAATATAATATATTAATATTTGAAGAATTTTATTTAAAATATATCCTCCATTAAAATGTGGTAAAAATTCCTTTAGAAAAAAAAATCTTTTTTATGTATAAAATGGGTTTGTTCTTAATTTATGCCAATGAAATCTATTAGATCAATTTAAAAAATATTTAAATAAATATATAATATATAGGTATCATTAATATCATTTAATAACAGTAATTAAATTAAATTATTAAGATAAAATTTCTTTTTTGGAGTATAAAAATAAAAAAAATTCATTTATATTCATTTGGTTTTTATATTCATTTCTAATTAATCTATAACCAATGAATTAATAATATATTCTTATAGACCATATATTTTTATAATTTAGTAAATCATATTCACAAACAATAATTTAACATCTATTTTATATCTTATTATAGTAAATATTAATATTTTAACAATATATTGTTCCTCGATAAATTTTCATCTTGCATGTAAAAAAACTATCGATGAAATACATTATTGTGTGCAACACATTATAACTTAGTATCATTATCATTTTAATCTATATAATAGATTGGATTTATTTAAAATAGTAATTATAATTCAAATTCTCTGGAAATTATATTCATTTACATGCTTAATGCTGCATGACATACACGCTATCAAAAACAATGTTGTTATTTTTGAATTTTAGAGAGTTTTCTTCTTCCAAACTTAAATAAATTTTTTTACTTGCAATTTATACATGATCTCAGAATTATAGTTTTTGATATTTGAAAATTCATGTATTTAAATCTTACTTCATGAGAAGAGTTAATAAAATATCCTTCTAATAAGAGAGACTGATAATCGGAAATTTTACATGGACTAACTTATAAATGTGTCTCTAAGTAGTAGAACATTAGTGTCAACTATAGATACATACATGGAGGAAAAACATAAGTATTTATACGAATTTATTGAGGTCTTGGATAAAAAACAATTAAATTATTAATGGATTTTTGAGGGCCTCAAATACTTAAATCTGTGATGATTTTAAAGACCATCGATTCAACAAAAAATAAGGTATTAGGACAAAATTTTCATGATCATCTTCTTAACGTTGAGTAATTATTTTATTGACGAAGAATATTAGGAAATATACTTAATTATATATTTATATAAACATAATTTTATCCATTGGTTGTTCTTTGATCAATTTCCAATTCATCCATTACTTCAAAAAATGGATAATTAAAAACTAACATTGTTTATTGATGCATAAAATAAATAAAATTTTAATGGATTTTAAGGCCTATAAAAGAGTGTCATGTCTAACTATTAATCTATAACTATTATCCAAATCCAATAGGGCTAATATATTAATCAATAAATTTAAAAATTAACACAACTGGTTCATCATTAATCATTATTATTCAAATTATTTAACTAAATACAATAAAATATAAACTAGGACATCGAGTGGGCAAATAGTTTTCATAAAACCCTTATCGTCCTTTGACAATGAGTTCACGATGAATTGCCTTTACCATATTAATGGGTTCTCATGTGACATACATCTTGTCCTTTTTCTAAACTATAGTAATATAATTTCTATAACATTCCAAAAATTATAATGGACATCCTTGAAATAAGTTTAATCACTAAATCGCCTTTTAATTAAGTATTTTATTACAAACTCAATACATAAATACTTCATCCATTTTATTTCAACATAGGTCCTTCCTTGGTCTATGGTTTAACAAATTTCATTCATTCTCATTATCTATTCAAATATTTCATAATGTTTCCTTTATAAAATGTGAATTCTCCTAAGCATATCCCCCGAGAGTGTCAAACCGGGTGCACAGTATGGGTCATTGTCTTATACCAAGTTAGACTCTAGTTAGGCCTAACATACCTTTTCAGAGTTTTTACCCCTAGATACAATTGTTCTAGAACCACATCCACTTGTTGTATCCAAATAGGGATTTATTTCTAGGAAGACAAACATATTATCTACCTTACCAAAATTCTAGGATGTTCTTCAATACATATCCACAATGTAGACCTTAGGGTTATGTCCTCTAATCTTTGTTTTCCAAAATATAATTCCCAAGGATTCCACTAAACATGATATTTTACCAATTTTAGTGACCCAACCCAAGAAATCTTGGAGTATGTGTCATGATACCATTACATTGGCATAATATACAATTAAATATCATCCCAACGGATTGAACAATTTAGTAGTGTTGTTAAACCAAATATATACACGAGTCTTGTTTTAAAAATGAATACACTAATTACAATATAATTTTATTTTCTCTTTTTATGAAAATAAAAATTTTCCATCTTGTGTATCCTTTCATATCATACATATTACACTTCAGGGATACCTGGGGAGAGGGAACATAATATGGTGAGATCAAATACTCAGTAAGGGTAAAGGAGAGTAGAAGAAATAATGAATCAACAGGAATAATAAATATGGAAAGGTAATAATTGAATACACATTCCATGAAATCAATAAACATGTAAGGAAGTGGGTAACAAATATGGAATGGTAAATAACTAAAAACATAATCCGTTTAAATAACTAGATAAGGAAGAAACAATATAGAAAGGTAAGAAACTGAAAACACATTCCATTTTAATCAATAAACCATGAATGAAATATTTCCATAGCTACGTCGACACAAAATCTAATGTAAAAACAAATAGTAAATAAACATTTAGGCAATGATTAATTATGGGAAATCATTTTTGAGACTCATTAAAACCTAAGTCATCAATGACATTCACAAGAAAATTTAAATCTATGGGAATAAACCTATCTATTCTACTTGGAAACAAAGTATAAAGGTATGTTTCCAACTAATTTTATCTCATGAGACTTTATATTCATTGTAGAGATTACATAAAATCGACCCCAACATACATGGATAGTATTAAACGATCCCAAACCTGTAGGGCTTGCAGTAACTAGTCTCTAAACCATATAGTGCATGTCCAAATCATTCCTCACATATCAAATAATCAATTTAAATAAACAAAGTTCCTTGTCATATATTTATAGTGAGTAAAGGATAGATATTTTCCAATATTTCCCATATCAAAAAAATAAGTTTCAAAGTAAAAACCATATGTAAAAATGATATAAGGTATAGGAAATAATCATATGTGTGATAAATGATATGGAATGTTTGGGGAAATTCAATGTTCAATGTTTATAGAAAATTGAATATTTCCCAGGGATAAACAAAAGAATCAAGGTAGAAAATGTTAATATTATCCACGGTCATAAGAATCATAAACTATATAGAGGTATAATAAGGATGGTATCAATAAAAAGTATCCCATATTGATTAAATTAAATGGTTACTATAAATTTTGAATGAGAAAACTATAAAAAGATATTTTAAAAAGAATGTTGATGAAAGTGTACTTTTAATTGTGAAGAATATTTTAAAAAACTATTATTTGAAAATAAAATTTAAAAATATTTTCTTTAAAAATTAATATTTTAAAAATTAAAAGGAATCATAGTTGAAATGAAGGTGGGTAAATCTAAATGTGTCATACTAGGTAAAAATAACATTATTTTTACATAGTAAAATGGTTAGAAAAATACCTTGTTCGGAAAGGAACAAGAATATTAAATTGAAAAAATTTGTAAAAAGTAAAACGATAAATATTTTTTTAATAAATAATTTCTAAAAGGTTAAAAAAAAATTTTAAAACCTTTTCATAAAATAGGGTTTTTAGAAGAAGATAGGTTCTCTGACTAAAGAGTTGAATAGTGTTGAGTTTTCATAAAAAAAATTTATAGAACATTTTGTTTACCAAAGAGAATAAAAAAGCTGATATTACATGAAAATTTCATGAATAACCAGGGGGAATAAAATTAATGGGTTTATTAGATAGTTATCAATCTAATTTCTTATTATGGGATTTCTAGTGCAAATAGTCCCAACCAAAATGGGATTGTGAAGTAAATCCTCCAAAAGACCATAAAATTGATGTGAGAATCAATCAATGAATATATTATGTCTTTCAAATGTAAATTCAAATAAAATAAGTGAAAATAAAACTATAGACAGAAAAAAGTGATTGCGCACATATTCTTATAATATTAAAGACAACGAGGAATTAATATAACCCAAAGAGAAAATTTGGGGTTTTAAATTAATTTCCACTTTATAAAGGTTAATTCAAATTACCATAGATGAAATACATTAAATTTAAACTCAAAATAATATGAATAATGAATGAATAATTATGATATATTTCATGGTTTCAGTATGTAAACCATATAAAAAAACTGGGTTCACAACAATAAATCATGCCACCTAAAATTAAAAGTGACACAAGAATTCCTTAACTTGTGTTTATATTTGGGTGAACATCCTTTAATCTTGTGTATAATGGTTTTAAAAATTTCACCAACTAATACCATATTCATACTCATATTTATAATATCATATATTATCTTCTTATAATATCTTATTACCCATTTGATTACAATCATTCATTATTTTCACTATCTTAGCTGTTAATTGCCTTATATTTCGAGTATATCTGGACTAGTTACATATTTTTCCTATTAATTAGTTCGTGGTTTAATTATCTCTATAATTTATAAAAATGATTTAAATAACATATATATTCAATATATATATATATATTTAAAATAATCTATAAAATTTAGAGATAATAAATTAAATGCACCGTTCATGGAGATGGTAGGTTGTACGTACGCATGAACGCTACATTCATTTCATTGTCATATTAAAAGAATAAAAATTAAATGATATATATATATATATTTTAACTATTGTATCATATCAATTTTAAATATTTTACATAGTTTTATCAAAACCAACTTTTATGCATTCCATGCATAGCGTGAATGAATCACATCACTTTGGGGAGACAATAGTCCACACTTCCACAAACGATGTTATCACATTCGCATGAAAAGAGAGCATAAAGTTTTATATTAATAACAATTTAAAAAGAATAAATAAATTATAAATATCATATATATTATATAAAAATAATTTTTGAATCATAATTCATAACCACGGGAGGTGGTAAAGGAAACAAAACAACCATCATTTCATGAGGTGGTAGTTTTCCATACACATAAATGGTATGTTTGTTACTCATTAGATAGTAGATTATTTAAGTGTATTTACAAACCATATAATAAAAAAAATATAAGTGTATTTAGGATACTAAGGTTATTATATAATAATGGGAAATAATATTTGAAGGGGTGGATAGTGGAATTAAAACAAAAGTGTTTGAGAAAAGATATTACCTCTTATTCTGGTAATGCCTTTTGGTTTGCACGAAAGGGCTTCAATGGATGGATTTACTCCCAAGTAGAGACTTACATGTTGAGGGGCGATATTTTTAGGATATATTTGTGAATATATTTTTTAAGCCAACGTGTCTTGAGATGTGATAGGAAGTGGGATGTGTGAGTGCCTTTTTATAGTGGAGGATGAGTAACATTATTATAAATTTATGAAAATTGAATTACACCCCCGTTTTTTATGGAAAGTGCCACCAATAATGGACCCAATTTGATACATAGAAATATAGTGTTGAAACAGGGACTTCCAATATCTTTTTTACAAGTGAAATTGATTCTGATGACCTAAATTTGTTTCATTTATGTAAAATTAAAATATTTTTACTTTATAAAAAATATAAAATTTCATTTAACAACATAAATAATTTAGACAAAAAAGAAGTTTTGAATTAAAATTCATTTTTCTTCACTATTCATCAAAAAATTAAAAATTTACAGAAAAATACAAAAAACTAATGCTAACCTAATTTTAATGTTCCAATTCAAAAAAATGAAGTTTATTTTTACAATTAAAATATATAAAGTATACAATAACGGTATTTTAAATTGGTTCTCCATTAAAAGGTGTTAAAATTGCATTTAGAAAAAATATTTCTTCTTACGAGTAAAATTGAATTTTTTCTTATGTTATTTCTATAAAATATATTGATTCAGTGTCAAATATATTTGATAGAATAAATAATATATAGGCTTTATAAATATAATTTTCTAATTGTGATCAATTTTACTTATTATGAAAAAACACATTCGGGAGCATAGAAATAAAACAATTTCATTCATGTTCAATCGGTTTTTATATTCATTTCTATTTAATTGGTATCCTGTGAATTCATCATTTATTTATGTAAACCATATATTTTCATAACATAGTTACTCCTATTCACAACCACTAATTTAATTGATAGGTTAGATAGTATTATATAAAATAATAAAAAATTAAATAATATATTGTTTCTTGGTAAAACTATTCCTTGCATGTAACACAAGCTATCAATGAAACTCACTATTTCATGAGGCATATATTATATCAATATAAATTGAATTGAAATCTATATTAGTGATTGGATTTTTTTTGAAATAGTAATTATATTTTAATGTCTATAGACATTATATTCCCTTACTTTTTTGTGGTGTGTGTCATACACGCTCTCAGATATAATGATATTAATTTAGAATTTCTAGGTATTAAAAATCTACATCATTTAACTGTTTCAGAGAGAACCATTATAAATGATGATATTCAATTTATTTTTGTCAATGTTTTCTTTTATTTTTCATTTTTTTTATTATTTTACAATTTTATTATATTTTTCAAACATCATCAGCTTAGAATTTAAACCATGGTTATTTTTAAAACCCATGTTATAGAGTGAACAAATTTAATCAATGAAATCAAATTAATAAGATTGTTAAAATGGACTTATTCTTAATTTAATATTATTTTAATTTCATAAAAGTTCTTCTAAATTTTTAGTCCATTCTAAAACTCAGAGTCTATATTTTATAATCACTTTTCAATCATGATTTTAAACTATTTTTTAAATTATTTTTTATTCTCAGCTCACTTCCTGAGTGAACCAAGATGTTCATGTTATAACAAGAATTTTATATTTTTCTATCAAAACATGAGAGGATTAGGTTTTTATGGAGAAATGGTCGAGGCATTTTATTTATTTTAAATTTATTTTTTCAAAATAACATTCTTATTAAAATTTAACATAATATTTATTCCTTTTAGACCGAAGAATATAATGAACAACCTTATTATGTAGCCATATTATAATCTCGTTTTTCCTATCTATCATACTCTAGAAGTGAAATTTCATGATCTTATTGAACTAAAGTCGGTGGGATTTTTGTCAAGTGTTTTGATGCATCTTTTTTCGGGTTAATATGGGAGTAAAAATTGAATATATTTTGTTTTAAATGAGTAATTTGGAGATTCTATAATTGAACCTATTTTGAAGAAAAAATGGAAACTGGAAAAAAATATTTTAAAAAATATTAAAAAATAGGATAAAGTTATTTTAAAATAAAATAAAAATCAGGATTGTGGTGTCTAAAATTAGAATCCTCATTTAAATGTTGATCTGAGTATTCAAAATATGTTTTAAAGATAACATATTTATTATTTCCCAAAAAATTATCAATCTTTTTTAATTTTAATTTTTAACAAAAATAGATATCATAGTTTTAAAATAACTGTAGGGGAGAAAATTTCTGATTTTGATGATATGTTGAATGGTTTAGACTATCCCTTAATACATTGAAGGTGTTTTATTTTATTAATTATAGTGTTGTAGGGAGTACCTCTTATTTTTTATAAATAAGAGTCATTATTTTTTTCTAAAATAGCTAACCATCCTTAAACTACCTCAAATATTTTTCACATATGAAACCTTTGAACCTTATGTGTATGAACATATGTGTATAATTAATCAAGATAAATAAAATCAATTTACTTATATCAGGTATATAGTTAAGAACCTATCAAACCAATGACGATCCTTTCATTTGTTTGGATGGGGAATATTTTATAGATAATTAATTTTTTTAGTGAGAGAAATTTTCTTGAGGTAATTTTTCTATGTTTATGGGGGGATAAATAATGTGTGAATTAAATGAATAAAATTAATAGAAAATTTGGTGTAATTTTTATCCTAGAGGTATGATAATTTTTATTCCTTGTTGTTGAATTTGTGGATCTCATGTGTTTATTCATTGAAATTTCTTGGGTGTTGTTCTGTATACACACTTGTTAAAGAGTCCAAGTCTTATTTTGGGGGAAATTGATAAAGGTAATATTTTTATAAAATTTTCACTAACATTCACTGATTTAATCCCCATAATTATGTCATGCTACGTTATATTTTGATAAAATTTTCATCCTAATCCGAATTCAGTTTTTTATTTAATTCCATGTTTATTGGTATTAATTTTACTAAATTGGGCCTATAGTTGAATCAAGTCATGCATGGAAAAAATAAATTATCAAAATGTGTTAAAAATTTGGGTGAAAAATTATTGGCTTACCTTCAATAATTTCTTCATAACATATGTTAAACACATCCTAATAAGATTATTCTAGTTGTAAATAAATTAGGACTTGGAGCTGACATGTCTTTCAAAATATTAGGAACTATTCAGTCATTAAGGTAGTCAATAAATTAGTAAAATTATAGGAAATTGAATAATCTGTCCAACAATTACAAAGTTTAATCATGTAAATCAGTGATTACTTTTTCTATATATGTCACTTTGATCTCAATTTTTTTGGGTGTATATATATAATGTTTTTAAAAAATATTATGAATAATATCATATCGAGATTTATTATTTTATTTGGACAAAAAGCGTTCAAACATGATGTAAAGAAACCGATTGAAATTATGCCTCAAATTTTCATTAAAAAATTTATATTCACATCCATTCAAGGGATAGAGATGTAGAGAGATAATTATATGCTAAAGAGTTCACAAGATTATGTTATGTTATTTTTTATTTTCTTATTTTATTATTTATATATTTCCTTTATTTATACATTACTCTATTACCCTTTATTTTTTGATATTAAATTCAAAGTGATTGGTGAAGGGGAGGATTTACTTTTTTAATTCATGATTATTCATACATTAATGAACAAAATTATCTCTCTTTTGTAAAATGGTTTCAATAATAAATACATTTTATTATTATCATATTTTTTTATTATGTTTTTTTCTCTTTCTATTATTTATTTAATTAATTGATGATATATTATATCTCTCCTCATTTTTCATTTCTATATACGAGGGAATAGACTAGAGCTATGTGATAATGTAATCTGGGATTGTTAGTTTTTATTGAAGGGATAATAGAGCCTCCTGGTTATTTAGAAAGTACTAATACTAATTTGGTCTTTCCTAAGTCAATTAGGGGTGATTTTTGACAACTCCATTATGTATAAGAATGAGGTTAGGAAATGATAATATTTTATTAAGGACTTTCCTCACCCACACCATTCAAAAAAAAAGAATTAGGGTAAGAAATCATGGACCCTATCAGTCATCAATTAATAAAAAATATACAAATAAATTAGAGAGTAAGATATCATTATAATTGGAGAAAAAAACCATAGGATAATGACCATTATAATCCAATTTTTCTCAATCTCTTGCAATAGTTATTATTTTTTGAATAAAAAAATTATAAAAAAATTATATTCCCTAACTCAACAGAAAAGTGAAAAATGAGTTTGTTCACTACCCTATTGATAAAACCTAGTGTTAGCACTAAAATAACATTTAAAGTATGATATATAACTACATTTCCATATCCAAGGATATGATCATGACATGTATCGTGAATCAAGATCTCACACATAGCTACTCGAGTTTTCATGACCAAAAATAAGTGATGGATTGTGAAAAAATGAGCTAGGATTAATAAATAATGGGTAATAAATTACTCTCCCTCACATCCATCATTATGAAATAGAAAAACTCCTCTTAAAATTATAAAAAAACATAAAAAACCCTCAAGGGTTTGACATAAATATTGGGTGTTAATAAGGGTCCCATATGTATAGAACAATTCACATTCATAATATACCAAATGATCCTTTAAAAGAATTCCTACTCATAAGGCCATATCCTTAGATCTCATGAAATATTAGCATTTAAAAAAAATTAAGAAAAATATTGATAAAATCCAGCTATTTTAATCCATAACATACTCTAAATCATTACCAATTTCTATCAAAACCCAAATGGTTTCAAACCCATGTACATGTTTTCCATGAAACTATTTTATAATTTCATTGAGGAAGTTATCATGATCCTTGTATTGTGAATCCATTTGAATTCTAAAACAATAATTAACACCCCAAAGAAACCGTTTGAAAAATTCATGAATTTCATGGAAATTTTTTTATAGATTCATAATGGGAATTATATATAATAGTAGTGTAAAAAATATTTTTTTTACAGTGCAATAACCTCATGTGATTTATAACCAAGGAAGAGATCATAATCACCGACCTAAAATTAAACGGTGATTAGGACATAAGTTATAACCTTTTATATAGAACACCCTAAAACCCCACAAGTCACCTATTATAATCCCTAACACACCAAATCATGAAGTTACAACCACACCAAATCGAAATTTTAGCCAAAAAATCACTCTAGGGTTTATTGGGAAAGAAAAAAATACCAGGAACAATGGTTAGTCAGAAATAAGTGGGAGAAAACACGAGTCATAAGGGAGTTAGCTTGAGAAACCACATGACCAAGATGGTGGAGGATCACAAATCCAATAATATCGAAGTGTAACTATCAGGAGGTATCATTAGGGCCATTCAAATGAGAGATAAGGAGAGTGAGGCTATAACCCATAAAAACCTTATAGTTATATAAGGGTAAATTAACATTTTATTTAAATCTGAATGGTTTCATTGTTGGAACACATGGTTTAACAAACTATGTTCCAGTCATTAAAATATAACTGAAATAGAACATATCACTCACATGGTTTGGATGGAATATCTGCTTCTAATAATTTACCATCATTGAAATTCACCCCTAGGAGAAAAATGAGTTATATGGTTTGTTGTACTGCCTCTCATAATTTGACTAATCATTAACCAACAATAAAAATTGAACTTTCAAAAAAATAAAATACATTATTACTACTACTAATTATTCTAAAATTATATGAAAGTAACAAACATGAAAAATATAAAAATTGAGGATAAAAAAATTATTAGATATTAACATATCCCATAATAACAAATAAATAAATTCATTAATCCACTATAGTTAGAAGTGGTGTAACATGCATAGTGTAATGATGAAATGTTGCATAGGGTGAAAGATAATACATTTAAGGGATGTGAGAAATATGACATAAGATAATGGGTTGAGGGTGACTGGTATAGTAGGGAAATTGGATGTGGGGGTCCCTTTTATAAATAATTTAAAATGAAATTATGATTTTTATTTTCATGAATTTATTTGTGAGATATCCTTGGGGAAATAATAGATATAGTTCTAACTTCTTTAGTGAATAGTTTTTTAATGTTTTTTATTCATTAGGATGTAGTGAGCTTTATTAAAATATCACGAGGGGCTATGTAGAGGATCGTACTAAGTATCCATATATTCTCACCATATATATATATATATTCAATTCCATTAGAACAAGATAGCGATTTAGATTAAATTTTCTAGCTTAGACGGGTATTCAAGAGTTTCTGGTGTTCGTTATCACTTTCTATGTGTTTTTATTGGAATTTCCAATTGTTATCTCTTTTTTCAATATGAAATTAATCTATTAAGACTATATATTTATTTGTGATTTGGATTTTACTGATGGATTTTATCTTATCACTTATCATTAATTTTATATATTGATGGTAATCTCTCTCATTCCTATGTATTTTATATCCTTGGTGCTAGTAATTAACTCATAACCTATTTAGGCATCCATTTGGGAATACTCCCTCTCTTCAATATCATTCATGGAGGGGTTTTGATATAAGGGGTTTGTTACACTACATACCATTAATATGAAAGTTTATTTTTAGAAGATATCATGTTTTATTTAATTCTGTTATATTATATATATTTGTGTCTATGGGTAATAACTAAACACTCTAAAGATGTAGTCAACCACATTGGGGTTAAACCTCTTAAAAATATTATATATTATCTTTAGTTCTTTCTTATATAATTTTTGATGTGATTATTTGGGTTTTTAGGAAATAAAGAGATCAATAAATTTTACATAATACAATGTTTTTATTAGATAAAGAGTAAAAATATTTGGATTTAATAATTCAACCACAATTTTGGAACAATGATCCACCCCCACACCTATTATTATAATTTCATGTTCAAATTGGGCACTTAATATCCAATTAATCAGTATATCTAAAATAAAAAATCAAAACCAATATAATAGATATAAAATTAGACTATTTATAACTTGGTATAATTCTCAATGTTTTTTTGTCTATTTGTTGTCTTTTTATCATAAATTTTCAAATTTTCAAATATTTCATAATTAACATGGAATCAATTATGTAATAACAAAAATATTTTCTTTTAATACATCTGTAAGACATAATAGACTACAATCATTGAATTTTAATTTAAATAGAATAATGAAACAAAATATGATGACATTAAGAACAATAGTTTTTGACATAATGTATCTTAATATAGAGATCATTCTTCACTGATTCTGTCTATAGTACTGGAAAAAACTACATTAGTTTTGATTACATCTGGATATACTAAAAATGTCTTGGATATTGAACATAAATAATTAATTAAATAAATTAATGTTTTTAATATTTAAAACATTTTATTGTCATTTAATTATTCTCCTCCCTATTTGTCAAATATGGGTGTTAATTGGGTATAATAATTGTAATCAATTGTATTCCCTATTTTAATAAATATTTGTTACCTTCTCCATTGAGTATGTCATCTAACCAAACACCATAATTCACTGATGTTTTTTTATAAAAGGATATGCATGTGTGAGTGAAATCAATAGAGTGTTATTTCAATATATGGTTACATTATTCACAATAAATTATTTTTAGAACCAGTTTATTACTACAGGCAAAAATCCATTCAACTCAATTGTCTACACTTGTATAATTCCCAAACATTATTTCTCATGATTCCTTTATGAATTTTTAATTCATCCAATCATTGGTTCAATATATGACTTTATAAACTATTGGTGCTACTATTTGTGACTACACCTATAGATGCATCTATTATTTGAGTTTTTTTGTTTAAATTTGTAGTCATATTTAAGTACATAAATAGATTATTTTAGCATTTTTTGACTACTGCAGATTCATTGATGCAATTTTTTTCTGGAATTTATATTTTTTAGAGATTGTGTCAAATTTATAAACCAATATTATTTTTTTGTCACATGAGGATCCAATTATAATATAACATGAAAGGATCCCAAAAAATCATTCCATAGAATCATAGTGTCCAACTAAAAAATTATATTGAAAAATTTGATAGTGAAACTTAATTAAGCATGTGGAAATGTAAATTTATTGATGTGAAAACTCAGTAGTAGTAAAATATTATCCTTGAGGAAAAATCCACCACCATATTTTATGTTTATTGGAGAAGACATAATTTCCATGAATATTAAATAATTCAACATTATTAGGAAAATTATTAGAAATATAGTGTGATGTGATAGAGCTTTGTGAATAGAGTCTGGAATATTTTGGATAAATTTTTTATCAAAACTTTCTATATTAAAAAATATAATGGTTTCAATTTTTTTAGAAAACTTTATTTCTATAATTGAGATCTTAAAATGTTTAAATAAAATCCCAACATATTTGAAAATTATAGAGGTAACGATTAGATATGAAGATATGGACTCATTATTACTGATCTCTCTACTATAGAGTAAAGATTATATAACCAAAAAAAATAGTTAGATATGGTTGTGGTAAATTTTATTCATGTATCAAATTTATTTTTTTATAATTATTATATAAATAAGGTAATTTATGACCACAATGATTCTATGTCAGATTTAGTGTTAGAAACAAGTGGAATATCTTATCATAAGAATCCAATAGGATTCAAAAGAGGGAAATCCAGATTGAAATCAAGAGGGGAGTCCACTAACACACAAATAAAAAAATGGGTGATCCATTTATCATTATAAAGGGAACTGGAATATGGGTAATCCAAATATTTGGAACGAAAATGAGAATATTATACAAGAACCCAAGGTTGTTGAAGATTTAACATTTATAATTTCTTTAAAGGTTATCCTTTAAGATGAAATGACTCTTGATTTAGATTTTTCAATTCAAATGTGTAAGGATTGATATTCGTTTCTAATCCACAATGATTCATATGAAGGTGTAGTTCTTACGGGGAATAATTATCCCTACTAAATTAAAGATATTATATCAATATGATAAATAATGCATGTTAAAACTATTCGAGGGATTAAAAAAGTTTGATATATATTATAAATTGAGAAGAATCTAATCTCATTGGGAGTCCAGGATATATTTGGTTATAGAATAACCATTGAATTTGGAGTCATGAGATTAATATTCGGTGCATTACTTGTGTTGAGATATACTCAAGAAGGTATTTTTTTTAATTTGAATATTATGACTTTTATAGTTGGATTCGTGGTAACATAATGAAGTCGTCCAACTAATTTTAGATTATAGAATATCATAATCAAGTATACCAGTGTAGGATTTTCTATTCTAAGTAAGGAATATTTTTTTGAATGGTTCTAAGATAGGAAAAATAATCTTCAATGAGAATTTTTTTGTTCTTAAGAAAAATAGAGTTATTTTCAACATTGAAACTCATATCATGTTTGGAACACATAACTGTATCTATATCGATATCCTGGTACAAATGAATAATTATTATTTATGAGGTAATATTTATTAGGTCAAATATATTTATGATTACTCTTGATATGTTTGGTTGTATGTTGTGATATATTAGGATAATGTTTTTATATTTTTTCATTAAATTGAATAAAATTATTTATTATCATATGGGAAAAAATTAATTGACTATGATCATATAATAGTGGATAATACATATTAAATCCATTCTAGAATGTATTTATAGGTGAATATATTGTGATGAACAATAATATTCATGTAATTGCATAGAAGAATGGAGTGGTAGAACAAATTAATAATATGATCATTGAAGAGGTATGGTGCAGGTTATCTCATTATTATTTGAACATATATATTTGGGTAGAAGCATTCAGTTATGTAGAACAAATTTTGAACTCATTTCCTGCATCCACGAATGATGGTAAAATTCAAAAAAAGTTTTCGTATTGTAAGAATGTTTATGATTATAATAGATATAATATCATTGGTGTACTATTTATTTTCAATTCATAAAGTCAAAATTGGATCCTAGATAAATTAAATATATGTTTTCTAGCTTTAGTGATGGTATGAAAGATTTTTAACTGTGGGATCTTGAAGGAAAAAAGACAATTCATAGTAATGTTTTTATATTTGATGAAATAGTAATGGTGATGTCAAATGATTTTGGTAAATATATGGATGGATTAGATAAAGTTGTAATTAAGGTGTAAAAAATTCCTCTTTCGATTTGTCAGGATCCATAGGTGAGAAAATGAAATGATCATACTCATATTCCAACGAAAGAAGATGTTTTATTAGAGCTCGATAATCTGAATCATGAGAGTATTTTCATGGGTAGACTGTGACAGACTATACAGATATATACTGTTAATGATGAAACAATTTGTTATTCTCCTTCCATAACTGAATATTATGTTCCTATAAACTATAAAGTTGTTAGATAGCAAGTATATTGAACATTAGAATATATATATGGAAGAAAAATTAGTTCACTAAATTAGAATAAAATAGTTGATTTTATTTCTCCTCCAAAATAGTATGCGGTTTAGTAAAAATGGTAGTTTTCAAAAATAGAACTCATTACAAGAGAGAATAGAATTCCGTATAAGGCTAGTCAGGTGTTTAAGGTTAATTCATTGAATGAATGGATTAAATAAAATTGTTTTTTTTCTCCTATTATTAAGCAATCATTATCCAAATTATATTTAGATTAGATTTATACTTTTTTCTATAGTTATCTGTTTTAGTCATTAAGAAAATTTTTATCCATGGGGCATTAGAGGTAATCTATATATATATTAAAGCAGGCTTTTTCCTTGCAATGTGTCCTCTTTCTAATAAGCCACATCATCCCATATTTTGTATCCCTCCACCAAAATGAAAAATATCCCACCCTCGATTGGGATATCCCATCGCTTCTCCCAGCCCACCCTGATTCCTCCCTACCCACTCCAGGGTTCCTGCACCCCTCCACAAATCCCCCCTCCTCCACCGCGTAAAACTCAAACTCCTCCTACGCATGGGCCTCTGCCTCCATATCCGTCTCCTAATTTTCCACGACCTCCGACTCCACCTCTACCTTCCACAAGGGTTTTGACTACCTCCAATCTTGATTTCCTCCTCCTGCAGTCTCATCTCCCACCTCAATTCAGGTTGGGCTCTGTAAAAACCATCGCATCAAATCATGTCCCCTCCTCCGACTATGTTCTCCCATTCTATACGCTAATTCTTTTTTTTAATTTTCTAAATCACAACATTTCCAATGTTTGGAGCATTCCTCCTAATCAGTTTTTCTTTTCTCTATTCTTCGTCATCGTCTAATTCTACATCGCTTCCTGCAACTCCCAAACCTTGGTCTGTGATGACCGGATGTACTGTGATCCTTCTCCCACGAACTCGGGCTTCCCCCATCCACTGTTGTTGTTCAGTGTCACAAAATTAAACACATGGTATGTTTTTCTTTTTTCCTTCTTATATATATATATATATATATTCTGATTCTCATTACCTTTCATATTTATGTTGATTTATGCGATTATTTAATGGTTTCATTTTAGTTTGGGAAGTAATTTGATTTTGAAAACACCATGTCTAGCTTTATGTTTAACTTAATCATTTTTTTTGTTTTCAAGTTATCATTTTACTTCTCATTTCTCCTTGGGATCCCAGTATGATGGATGCTAAATTTAAATCATGTATATCATTTTGCAGTTTGAAAGTGATTCTCCTCTATGGAACATGACCATTAATAATTTTCAGTCTTTGTAACCATGACATATGTGTTACAGGTACCCTCCAAACCCACTTTTTATTATTATCATCCGGTTCATGATATTATAATAATAGATATGGTTTTCTGAAAATTAGGGGTCCTTTACACATGAAGACATTACTGGACACATGGTAATGATCCACACTGCTGGTCTTTCACCATTTTTTGTGTTTTCCTCCTCAATATAAAAGTACTTATTGGATGTTTATTACAATATTATTTGTTGTTAAAATATATTCCAACTTCCAATCATTTAAATGGTTTTCTTCTAAAAATTAGTGTAACTTTTTTTTTCAGAAACCAAGAAAACACTAATTATTTTTTCAAAATGATCAACTTAAGTGATTGATTCTATAATCAGTTTCAAATCGATGAGGTCAAAATGATCTTACATGTTGGATTTTATAATTTTTCCCTATTAATTTTCTTTGATATTGCAAGAAGAATAATTTTGGTGTTATTGTTGGTATAGATAAGGATGACAGTTCAAGGTATGAGATTTTGAAATGAAATTAACTTAATGATTTTTATGTTTTTTGTTTTGGGTAGTCGGTATTTACCTAAATTTTTTGTATATATACGCTATGTTTTACCCGTGGTTTCCTGATCACCCACATATTGCATATATATATATATGCTATGTTTACCTGAAAAAAGGATGCATGAAATAAATTACAATTTCTGATAGTTTAATCAGGAGTCTTTGTTTCTGCTTCCTTACTGTTAATGAACATGTTCTATGGATGGAATATTGTAAACAATAATTTATGATGGTGTCTTGTGGAACCATTAAAATATTAAATGGATGGGAGACTCGGAACAAAAATTCCTTCTTTTCTAGGTTAGTAATTGAATCAAAGAAACCATTTTCAGATGTTTTTATTTTTTCTTAATTTTGGGTTTCAATCATGGAAAAATCACCGGATATGCGTATATCTTCCTTTTGGGTAGTGTTTTGGAATTTTCTCTGTTTTTCCACAACACTATTCATTAAGTGTGAGTTTTGATTTTTGATGTTATCTTAATTATAATATTACAAGCTTTTTATTTTTGGTTTGTCTTTTAAATTGAAAATATCTTTCTATTTTTTTATAAACAGTTGCAATGTTAAATATTTTTTTATTACTGAAGTTCTTATGTATAGATAACAGAAAGCGTGTCCTATTGTAGTCTGTTTATTTCATACACCAAACATGTATTCTCTTTTGATTAATTTGTTTCCAAATAAAATTTCAATTGCAACTATTGAATAATAGTTCATTTCTAGAAATTTGTTAACTACATGAAACAATTATGGCGACCTGTATATGAAAGTGACTTATTCTAGTATGAAAATTCAAAAAAAAATCACTTATATTTCAGTATATTTGTGGCAATGATATGTTACTCATCTAAATTTTTTAACATTTTTCATCTATTCATCGTATATCAATAGGTTTTGGTCACATTTTTGGATTGTGGTTCTTGGTTTGTAATAGGAAAAAAAGGGAACGAACCTATCTCTAGCAAGACTATGGATCACTGGAAATCCTCGGGATTTCTCCAATTCTGTATTTGTTAGGATTTTGTATCAAGGGTAAGATATCACTCTTTTTCAAACCTAGTCATCTCAACTTCTTTTCCTGGGTATATTGTGTCTTCCAGGGACATGTCTATTCATAACAACCATCCATGGTGTGTTTTGGTTTTGTTTAACACAGTTTATTTGGTAGTATAAACTATTTTACTCAAACATTTCCTTCGAGATCATTGATTGATTTCATTAGTGGTATGTCAGTCTAGCTTTACTTTCAATCATCCAGTTATATTAAAGATAATGGTCCAAAATCCTCAAAAAAACACATTTTACAGGTCTTAATAGTCCCAATCATGATTTTCCTCTGTTCATGAGTCCATTTCTATATTCATGTCACAGTTGTTCTGAACAGAAATGACTTTTCATTTTTAGGTACATGTTGCCCAGTAATTTGGAAGACATATTGATGAAAGTGAGCAGAAATGAGTTTGCATTTTCAGGTATCAGGGGATCATTTTGTTCTGTTTTTTTAGTTTTCATATTCTTTTTTAGAATTCGATCATGTTATACATTATTATTTACTTCTACCAATAAGATGTCACACAATTGTATATATCATATCCAGCACATCCATTATCTATACCGATTATATAGAATACTTTTCTCTTGCCATTTATTTTCTGGGTCTTCTGTAAATAACTCATTGGATTAGCTTGATCTTTGAGATGGATTTTTCTTTTGCTTCTAACTGTTATTGTTATCATCAATAATTATTTGGTTTCTATTCATATTTCTTATGTGAGGATAATGAGGGACTATTATGCTAATTCCTATAGATATCAAGTTCTTCATCCTTTGAATAGAACTGGACAAAGCAGATCTAGAACAGATGACTGAGTGGCCCCATCCGTCATCCCCGCTCTGTAGAGAGACCGCCATAGACCAGATCTCCAGATCTGTCGCCGCTAAAAGAAGAAGTACCATCTACGCCGCCACTGAAAACTGGAAGCCGAGAAACCCTCGTCGTCACCGCTGACATCTGGACGTCGAGCCAAGAAACTCCATTGCTTCCACTGTGACGTCGTCGCCTGAAGGTCCAGGCTGAGTCGAGAAACATGAGCCTACCGTGCGGAGCCACTGATACTGGAAACAAGCCGCCGTTGGACCCGCCCCCTCACCAAGAACCAGCGCCATCCACAAGAGATGGCTTTCCACACCGGAGGCAAATCCCTAAGGTGCTCCGAAGAGAAGAGCTCCTAAGAGCGCCTCTTATATATTCTCATATATTCTTCAATTTTTTTCAATATTCTCTTATATATTCTCCTATGTTATTTTCTGTTACTTATTTTCCTATACATTCAATTCTCCATGTTTTTTCCAATTATAGTTCAATATTAATTATCACTATTGTTTTTCAAACTATTCAATATTCAGGTTCTTTATTAACTTCGAAATATGGTTCTGTCTTCTTGAAATTAAGCATTGAACGCATTGCCATGCGAATGCATGGGTAAGTACTAGTTATATACATGATACGTCCAATTGTGTGTCATCTACCAAGATGATATAATTAGGTTTTATATTGAAAAAATAATTACATGGCCTAAAGAAGTCAGTGAGACATTGATACGTAAGGGTTAATAATTTTTTATTGAATCAGAAATATTCCTTTAGTCAATATGATCATTGAGTTTTAATAAAGAAACCCCATGATAGTATATTTTTCTATATAATCTAATTTTTTAATTATATATTGGTTTTATGTAAATTTGAAATGGTGATTGAGAGTTTGAAATATCAACTCATCTCTGAATTTGAGATAAATGATCCTTGAAATTATAAAAAGATTCATGGGATGTAGATTAAATGAGATAGACCTCATGATGTTTTTACCCTCAGTATGATGGAATATTTGAATAAATTATTCTAAATGTTTTACATTTATCATAAAATGAAATAACCCTGCACCCCATTAGAATCTAATTTTAATCTTGCTAAATTGTTGTCTCTAAAGATAGATGAAGAGAGAGAGAGAGAGAGGATAGATTGTGTTAGATATGCAAGGGAAGTTGAATCATTGATGTGTTTGGTAGTGTGTACATGACCTGATATCTCATATATAGTGAGCATGGAATGTCTGTACGTGAATGACCCTTGGAAAGGTCATTAGTAGGTAGTCAGATGGATTATATACTATATTAAAGGAACCAAATCTGTTAGTTTGATTTTTATGATAGATAAAAATATTAATAATTTTTCAATAGGATATTTTTATTTTGATTATATAGGAAACCTGTAAAATCAAATATATAGTACTAGTTCTGTTTTCACTATTGTATGAGGACCACCGAGTTGTAGATATACTCTTCAATCAACAGTGTCTTTGTATAATATACAGGCAGTGTATATTTTATAAGCTAAAATTATATAAGATTTCACAATTATTTTATTTAGAAATATTCATCTTTTACTCAATAATGCACCATGTATGTGTTTATAATTACAGGAAATAGGTTTTAAAGGATTCAAAGTAAAAAATAGAAAAAGGACCAAAATTATCATTACACATTGTGGAAGTCCATTACACAACGCATAAGCATAGTTCATTGTGTATCAAAATTCAAAATGAAAATCATGAATGAATTATAACACATGAAACAATTATAAGACTTGATTCCCCAAAACATGTCATGTAACATTCGAATTTCAATTCCAGCATTAAAGATCTAGACCAAAGGAATAATCACATCGTGAATAACAGTTATATGTCATGAAAGGAGGGAAACATCAAAATATTAAAGATACATTATGAGATTCACCTAAGATACGCATTGGGTTCAAAATTCGTGAGGAAAATCATTGATCATAATTACATGATGTGAAATTGTCCAAATGTTGTGCAATATCCATATTATTTATTTCCAGCCATCACACAGTGGATAGAATGTTCGTCACTTTTACATTTTTAATCATTTTAACCCATTATTTTATCTCCCTTTCTCTCTAAACTCCAATTTATTCTATAAATTTTATTCTTTTACATATATTCAATCACTTTTGATCAACAAGAAAAGAGTTCTTCATTATTTTTCATTTCTATGTTGTGTAGAGTGTGTTTTTTGTTTCAATCGACAGTCAACAATGAACCCTTGTTCCATTCTTCGATGTTTATTATTATAATTATGTTATTGGTTGATGTTGTGATTTATTTGAATTTTAAATTTATTATTATTGAATTCGTGATCTTTAATTTTTTAAAATAAATTTTTATTGGTATGTTGATTATGTTTTCAACTCTTCACATGCTCCTGATCAATTCTACCATGAGTGGAAAAGTCACTGAGGGTAGGGGTTGAGAGTATGGGTGTTTGAAATTAATAAATATTTAATTATCATATTTTTAACCCAAAAGATAATAATCAGGTTAATTTTTTAATCTAATTATTTTAAGAAACCCTAACCATGTGAAGTTTGAATGAATGATCCTGTCCCGATTTGAGTGGAATAAGTTATGGCCAATATCCTATGATACTTTCTTCCTTAGAATCTAAGATTAATGAATCTTAGTTGTAGCTATCTCCATCCAAGGAATAGTTTCCTTTTAGATATATCTAGTTAGTTTGACCATAGTCGAAATGTTATATTTTTTTTCATTGCAATACAATCATTTGGACCATAAAAAGTTAGGACTAAGATTATCCTTTTACCTAAACCCCAAAATTGATCTTGATCCCTATTCTCTTTCTGATCTGAACCACAAATCCCTTAGTATTAGTTTGTTCCCAATCAAAATTAACTTTTTGAGGAATCCTACCCATAGGGTTCAAATCATTAGTTATTTATATCCAATTATATTCTTGTGGGATCAACCTCGTACTATCACTATCGTACACCTTAGTAGCATGTGTATTTTTTGGAATAATAAATATACTATGTTCAAAATTCATGTGAACTTAATGACACATGTGGGAACATAAATATTTGGAATCATTTCCATTGATATAAAAACTATGAATTGGAATGGAAACATTTGAAAAGAACATGGTATTTCCTCACTAATTCCATTTTATATTTTCTAATATTTTTCATTTATTTTTCAGATGTCACTGCATCATTCTCCATGTGGTATAGTGTATCCATTATGGCCATTTGACTCCTTAAAAAATCCTTGAATCATAAGAATATACTTTCCTTCGATCCATAAATTTAAAGGTACATATATGCACACTATTGTTTTCAAATGGTCTACTACAAAAATCATGCAGGTGCCAACCCACCAAACATGAAAAACATGCAACCTACACAACATGGAGTGAACCCCCTGAAACAAGAATGCACCATTATGGATTATAGATTTCCATCAGTCAATTGTGCTACAACCAGAATTTTATGAACTCCTGTTATGGAACACACCTTTGAGATTAAGCCTGGAATCATTCATATGATTCAGAATATTGGTCAATTTAGAGGGATTCAATGTGAAGATCCCTATTAACATATATCCAATTTTTCAGAAGTCTGCGTTACCTTTTGAAACTCAGAAATATATTTAGATGCTATATGACTAATATTTGTTCCCTTTACCCTAGTATAATGAGCTATGTATTGAATCAAAAGTCAAGATCTAGATTCTATCATGACATCGGATGATTTATCATAGAGATTCCCGGAAAATACTTTCTGCCCATCCAAACATGGAAATTACAGAATGACATTCATAAATTTCCTCGAATAGTAGAAGTGTCAACTTTGTAATCATGAGATCATTTCAATGAACACACTCACAAGATCCAACAAAATACAATTAATATATGGATACAAATCCAAACTTTTTAACAATTCCTCCAACTAGCTTCTTGGAATGTTGTTGATATCTCCACTGACGAAGAGATAATGTTTAAAACACACTAGGTGGGGCACAAAAATTTAGATGAAGTATCATATAATTCTAGTATTTGGAAGTGTGATTGTTGACCAACCTGATGTGGAATCCACCATATTGAAGAGCATACTTGACTAGTGGAATAAGAACAATTTTTAGTAAAGAAGATATAATCCTTAAAGGTACCTACTGCACCACCTCCCCCTCATACTATTATAACATATATTCAATCCTGTGAAATGTTAAGTGTCTTTGGAATATATCAAGACTACATGGAATGTTTTGGAAAAAAATCCATGATTTTAATTAAATTAATTATAATTATATGAATCATCAAATTTAGAAATCATAATATATTTTTTATTAGAGACCCATTAAACAACCACAAAAAAATAATCCTGGGTGCTACCTAAAATTTAGTGATTAAGAACCATTAAATAACCAATAACCATTTAGATACCTTCCAATCAATCCTCTGACTAGACCACTGAAATATGTAATACAAAACCCCTCCCTCCTAGGGAAAAAAAATTTAACTAGCTGCATGAAGACCACCAAAACTGGTTGATCCTATTAAAATAGATATGGAAAATCTACTTTCACCCTTTGTAAAAAAAAATATCAGTTGATGACCACCCAAGAGATGAAGATGCATAATCAAAAGGAGGAACTTCATAACCAAGATCATCAAATGTGTGAGATATCAAAGACCTTTATAGAGATATTTTCATGTACTCTACCTAGTAATACAGAGATATACCAAAGGGAAGTGGAAAATCCAGTGGATCTAATGATAGAATTTTTTTTGTACTTTTAGAAACCATTTTAAGGGGAAGAAAACAAGTTAAAAAATCCAAAAATAATAAATCAGTCATAGAAGAAAAAATGATGAAAAAAATAAAACTTCTAAAGAGATACCATGAGAATAATAACCTTATACAAAATATCCAATTCATGAACAACCCAATGAATATGTCTACATTGTTCCAACAAATTATAAACCAACTACACATTTTTTAGAAAGAATGATTCAAGGAACGATTGAAGAGGAATAAAGGAAATATTTGGAGATGTTTATGGAATTTCACATCAACATTCCATTTTCTGAAGCAATAGCCCAAATGCATGCCTATGTGAACATTCATGAGGAATTAATTTATAAAAATAGAAAAATGGAAGAACATGCAGTTATCTTTCTAAATGAAGTGTTCTTGGTGGTTTTTCAATAGAAAATTCCACTAAAAATGACAGATCCTATAAGTTTCTAAATCCCATGCACTATAGGAGAATGTAACTTTGGAAGATCCTGGTATGATTTAAGAGTGATCATTAACCTCATTACTATTAGTGTATCAAAATATTGGGAATCAAGGAATGAAAAATGACTAGAGTGGCACTCTAATTAGTCAATCAATCAGTAATGTATCCCTAAAAACTTTTCAAGGAAGTCTTATCCAATTTCAGTGAGTTAATTTTTCTTGGATACTTCTTAATTCTAGACAAGGAGGTGGAAGGAGATGTTTCAATAATCATAGGCTAACCATTCCTTTCCACTAGAAAGGAATTGATTGATGTAAATCAATAAAGGATAATTTTCTGAGTAGGAAATGACCTAGTTGTGTATGACCTAGTGAAAGAATAAAAATAACTAGATGATTCTATTGATTTCCAAGCTATTTTATCCTAGACAGAATAAATGACTAATTAATCATTTAAGAAGACAATGTTGATATTCCCCCCAATGAGGATGAGGAATATGAAATTAGGGAAGTAAACTACATTGAACCTCATATAAGTTATGAAATCCCACTATTCATTGTTGCATTCATTCAAACACTGAAAATGGAATGGAAAAACCTCCCTAGTAAACACATGTATTCTTTTTTAGAGACTACTATTACACTAGTAGTCATCATTCACTCAGAACTGACACAACCACTAGACTAAAAATTAAAATATTTTCTACAAACAAATAATTAGTCCATTTCCCGGGTGGGTGGATAACATTAGGGGAATCAGTTCAACATTATGCACTCATAAAACATTATTAAAAGATAATGAAAAACCCAAATTCCAACTGCATAGGTGACTCACCCCACTAATGAGGTATGTAGTTAAGAAAGATATACTAAAAATTCCAGACAATGGATTAATTTTTTCAATCTCCCATGGTGAGTGGGTGAGATTGAAAAAGGTCTTTCCAAATAAAGGTGGTCTCTATGTTCAAAAATTGGATAAAGATAAATTGATCTCAAATCACACAATCACTATGTTGAATGTATGCCTAGACTATATAAAACTAAATGTGGAAACCTGGAATGATCATTTCCACATTCCATTCTTGTACCAAATTATGGAGTGACTCACAAGACATGAATTCTACTATTTACTTGATAGATATTCATGATATAAGTAGATTTAATTCAACCCATAAGACTAATTTAAAACAACACTTATGTTCCCATTTGGTACCTTTTTCTTTAGACATATGTCATTTGGTATGTGTAATCCACCTATTAACTTTTAAAGGTTCATGAAACATATATTCCAAGATGTGGAAGTGGAATTATTAGAAATTTTCATGGATAACATTTTAGTTTATGAAATATATTTTGAGGGTTTTCTATATTATCATCAGTTAGCATTGCAATGAAGTGAAGAGAAATGTATGGTTTTATATTTTGAAAAATGCCACATCATGGTTCAAGGAGGCATATTCCTTGTAATTTTTTTTATAAGGATGGCATGGAAGTGAATCCCTATAAAATAAATGTGATCAATGATTTACCTAATCCCACAATAGTGAAATTACTAAGGATCATTCTAGGCCATGCCAGATTCTATCTGTTATTTGTTAAAGATTTTACAAATGTTTCTTTCCCTCTAGCTTATATATTGTGAAAATAAATTATATTTGAATTCATTGAATAACATCATAGGGAATTCAACACTTTATTGAAAATCATGGTGACATATCCAGTTATTATTTCTCCATATTGGGAAAAATAATTTGAGTTGATATGTGATTCCAGTGACTTTGTTGTTACATTATTTTAGGAAAGAGAGTTTGTAACATATTCTACTCCATATACTATTCCAGTCACACATTGAATAATTCTCGGGTGAACTATAAGTCAAAAAATAAGTATCTCTTAGAAGATTTCTTTTTATTCACTAAATTTTATTCTGATTTGGTTTTTCCAAGATTCATTGTGTACACTAACCATGATACCCTATGATATTTCATGTATAAAAATGATTCCAAACCAATAATGATATAGTGGATCATATTTCAATAATAGTTTGAAATTTTTAGAACATATACCAAAGAAACAGAATATGTTGTCTCTGACCATTTATCCCAACTTCCACTCGCACTTATCAAGGGTGGTGATGATCTAGACATCGACATAGACTTCCATAGTGAAACTCTATTCAGCATAAAACCACCACCGTGATTTCAGATATTGAAATCTATACCACGATGGAATTTTTATACCCATACCTGTCCCACTAACAAAGATGATTTTTTAGTCGAATCCCCACACTACTACTGGGATTAACCACTCCTTTTTAAGAACTTTGTTGTTTGGTTATTGTTTAACTACATCCAAATGGACGAGATCCAATGTGTGTTAGATATATGTCATATGTCACCGACTAAAGGAAATCATGGACCAAAATTCATAGTAGAAAAGATTCTACAGAGTGGACTTTTTTGTTCCACCACCCACCAAGATGTAAGGAATTATTGTTACAGTTATAATCGGTACCAACGAACTTGAACCATTGAAAAAAGGAATGAAATGAATCAAATACCAACATTGTAAGTCATAATCATTGATTTAGGGAGAGTAAATTTCATTGGACCATTTCATAACTCACAGAGAACGTCTTATATCCTTGTTGGCATTGATTATGTTTCCAAATGGGTAGAAGATGAAGTTAATGATCACGAAACACCAAATTTTGTCATGAATTTATTAAAGAATTTTTTTCATGATTATTATTTCCTATACTACTCATTAATGTTCAGGGGACACATATTACTAGTAAAGATGTTAATGGACCACTAAAAAATATGGCATCAGGTATAACACAGTAACTTCCTACCACCTGCAAACAAGTGGGAATGTTGAATTTTCAAACATGGAAATTAAAACAATTAGAGAGATGACTATGAACATGAGTTAAATTTATTGAAGCCTAAAATTGGATGATGTAGTTTTTGAATACCACACTACATACAAATCATCAATTGGTACCACCGATTTGAAATTATTATACAGAATTCTTTGCCATTTGACAGGGGAATTAGAGCATTTCACATATTGGGAAATTAAGAAGCTTAATATAGATAGTCAAATGGATAGTGAATCCATGATGCTAAAATAGGATTAATTAGAAGATATCACAAATTAGTCTTATAAAAGTTATAAAATATATAAAGAGAAAACCAATACATTCCATAATCAATGCATCACAAGGTGAATTTTTGTCCTATAGAATAAGGACTTATTCTTTAACTCAAGATTAACACTATTACCTAGGAAGCAGAAATCCAAGTGGTTAAGACCATTTGTGGTCATACAAGTATTTATATATGGTACCATAAAGATTCTAAAATAAGGTGAACCAAATTTTGAAGTCAATATAAAGTGATGTAAAATCTACCAAGAACCCTTTTATGAGGGTTGTGTCATCATCTTAAATTCATCTGAGAATCAAAAAGTCAATCTCTTGATGTTAAATGAAGAAATGACTAGGGGTAAACCAAGGTTAGGTTACCTTAAGTAGGATTAGGTTAGGATAATATTTAGGATAGCTTGGGGCATGTTAGGAGTAGAACACCAGGGTCTTATCCAAAATTAAGAAAGAAAAATAAATTACAAGTCATGTAACCAAAATTAATGATGTTTATTTTCATTATCTAAATTTAAATAAATTCAAAATTACGCATCGTGAAACCTGATTAAACATCATATAATTATAAAATCTATTTAGGTTATGAACCTAGGGTTCCTGATGGCCCCAACCCCCTCTACTTGTCACTCGCCACTCGCACGTAACCACCCTCCTCCCATCGATCATCGGTCGCACCTAAACACCCATAATCTAGAACCCCTCACACCTCATCCTTCATATGCACATCTAACAATCCGACCATTCCCCTAACATGGAACACATGAAGACTGTGTGAAATCACACTGATGATCTTTATTTAGAATTAGATGATCATCCATTGGTGAAGCGCGGGAAATGTTCCACACCTGCAACACATCACACATCTTCAACTTCCACCTCCATTGTATTTCTTAATATACCAGATATTCCCAGGGATTCTTAATCGTACTCTAATAGTTCAAATGGGGATTCCCACACCAACCTATATCACATCAAACATTTTTAGATCCTTAGAAACATGTGGCACTCAACTAGCTACAAGAAATATCCATGAGGACCAAGAAAACATTAGATATGGTAGTTCCCAAAAATCTATGTATCATAAAAGGCGTCCTATAACTCCTTAAATTTAATCATATGTCCTCCATAATTGATGTGCCTAATGAGATATATCAGGAAACGTATGTTGTGTTTTTTGCCAGTTTTGGGGTCTCCATTGATAGCCTCTACTTTTGATTAGGTAGAAAACTTCATGATATTTGTTTTGTAGAGTTTCGCAAAGCCCTTGGGATTTATACAGACAAATTTTCAATATTAGAGGTATTCCAAACATTGAATCTTGATCCATACAATCCATATTAAAAATGGATCAAGAGGACGATTGTGTGGGATACTCACATTGATTTTGATCCCAAGATTACAAAGTCCACCCAACTCTAAGGTCTTTCACTCCACATCCTTTATAGGGAATTGATGCTTTCTGGGTTCGCTCGAGCCGAGCATCACAAAAATGTTAGCGAGATAGACGTCATCATCCTGACTGTAACCATGGACAACTTGACCATAAACATGGTATGTGAATTAAATTTCCACTATAGATATCATACGCAACAGATTTGAGGCACGTTGATTGGTGGACCATTCATCAACCATTTAGCCCATCATCTCAGTGTATTTGATGCCACTCTTCCACTAGCCTCCCTCAGTCCTATGGAGTCCATTGACTTCATATTTCTTCATAAGATGCAGCTACTAACCAAGGATGGTGACACCTACCACTGGTCACTATAAGTCGTTCATGCTACAAACAAGGCACAAGGGGATCATGTAGCCAACCCTGTATCAGCTCCACCAAAAACCTCTTCCCCAACCCTTATTGCATCCATAGCTGCCCATGACCCCACCCATATAACAACATCTACTTCCAAAAACTACACTACTTATCCATCCACCCCATCATATCTAGAACATTTGTATGCTATTCACCTCTATATCCTATTGAATTTGTGTCAGATCTCCCAGCACTGACAAAACCCTTTTTCATAGTTCTCTCTTTTCACCACCCCTACAACACCATCATACTAGGAAGCATATAAGACACCACCATCATCTTCCAAACCTTCATGATCTACCACCCCTACCCCAGTCACCACCCCGACTGATCTACCATCTGATATGATAAACCCTCTAGCCATGTAAGAGTATCTAGCATATCAAGATCATAGGGGAAAAGGGGAAATAATTTATCCCATCCATTGTGGTGAGTTTCATTGATCCACCATCCAGATACATGGACACACTCTAGATCGGTACCTCCACACAACCCACCACTGAGATAGCTGTTATCACAAAGGGACCTCCTTCCACAATTGATCATCCATCTCCATCTACCATTACAAACATTGACCAGGCAGGAATGATATATCCATACTCTTTTTGTGAGTTAGATATAAATGACATAATTCATGATTCTTATTTCCCTTAGTCTACCCCAGTCCACTCCCCCATTTTTTAGGCTTCCATTGTGATCATTTTTTTACTCTTTGTATCCCCATTGATTGTTATATCATTACACTTCATTTATATATATATGGGATACTATTTTTGACATATTTTGCATGGTTTGTTTTATAATTCATTATACTTTTATAGTAGCCATGTAAAGATTCTCTGCTTCTTATATTTTCATTGATGTTCATTTGTTTTCACCACCTTCCCTTATTATATGGATGACTCATAAAATGGATGGTGCTGAGTGTCAGCTTCAGTAGCTATCATTTGAGATCAATGCTTAGTAACCACCACTACAATGAGCACGAATACCTTTCATCCAACACACCAACTTCATTATTGGTATTCTATTGAGGTGATTCCATCCTGACACTTTACCTCGAGCGATAGAAAATACCATAACCAATAACTGCATAACAAACAAGAGATCTATGTTGATGGATGATATTTACTGATACACTAGTCCATTCTTTGAGATAATGACATCATCATTAGCACTTTATGGGATGAAAACCATAATTCATTTTTTTTCCTCATTATTTTTACTTATTATTTTTTTAGTTTTCCCTATATAGATTTATTTTTCTAGTTATCGGTCACTTTCAACGTTATTGTTCACCCATGCATGCATTTAAATCATCTGCCTTTCATTTACATCACCGAGTGAGCATTCTTATTATACTTCTTCAAAAATGTTTATACCATATAGACTACTGTATTATCTAGTACATGTTTTTTCATTCAAACAAATTATGCAGGTATCCCAATTCATAAATCATGGTTGATCATGTTTCAACATGGCATGAAACTCATTACAGGGAGCTCCCGATTCCTTAGTATCAAATTTCCTACATTTCCATTTCATTAATCTACACTTTATTTATCATACCACTCCCACGGTACATTCATGAATAATGTGAACAATAGCTTATTATAACTGTGGGGGAGTCTTTCTTGACTTTCAATATCGATAAAATTGAATTTTTTTAATTCATTTATCTAGATAACATTATTCCATATAAGTATGTTTAAACCTGAAACTCATTACAATAATTTAAAAAAAGGATATTGTTAAGTTGTAAATTGTTTGAATGCCATGTTTTTATCATGTTTAAATTTTTATAATGACTTCTATGATTAGTGATATAATTTTAATTCAATTTTTTTAAATTTAATTTAATTGACATTTTACTTGATCTTATACATTGAGTGATTCCTAGTTTTCTATATTTTCTCCCATTCCCGAGAAGATTATGTGCCTATGATAGAATGTTATTTCATGATAATATTTCTTGAGTGACACCTAGGATATTTATGCTATTATAACATTCATTGATATCTTATTGATACTATGACTAAAAAAATAAAATTTTAATAATTTTGAGGCAATCATTGTTTAGATACTTCTTTTAGAGACCCACCTTAAAACTTTCAATCATATAGCCCATAGTTTCCATGAATTAAATTTGTAGGATCAATATATTACAAGCTTATTATACCTTCCTACCATACTCTATGTATTATGGATGAATTCAATTTGACCAATTGTGGGGTGAATTTTTGAATCCAGCGAACATGGGATGCATTGACTAAAGAGATGTATAAGGGTGCTTACAAAACTATTTTATTATGATCCATGAGTAACTATTGTTATTTAACACCTATCTTATTCCTTTTAAAAAAAAAAGAAAAAGAAAAATTGATTGTTTTGTTTATTAAGATGTTCAAAAATAACTATTTCAGGACCAATGAATCCACTAAAAGATCAAATATTGTTAGGGTTGGATATAAGATATTTACTAGACATGATTTTTAAAAAAGAAAAAAGAAAAAAAATACATGGATGTGAAAATTTCAGGACTCACTTGCTATATTCATGGATCCACCTTGAGCTGTTGGGATCATTGTTTTCAATTTTTCTAGGGGGATTTATTTCATTACACTATTCACGACATTCATTATACTTTAGATATAACCATCCTTTATAATCTTTGTTCACTTTCTACACACCTTCCCACATCCTCAGAGTAATTTTAACCTTTTTAATAAATCCCTCAGGATTAATTTAATATTTTTATTTATGAAGTGAATTTGATAGAACCAATGAAAGCCTATGGTTAGGACCATGTATTTTGGGTATGCACATTACTCCAGTTTCAATTTACCCTAAGTATGAGAGAAAATTCAGTATAATTTAAATTTGAAATGGCTATAGAAATTAAGGAGCTGTTAAGAAATTATAATTAACATATTAAGAATTTTTTTAATGAACTGAACTACGAGGCTTGACTAATTTTCTATACAGGATTGATTTTGGAGATTGAATTTCTCTACCTACACTTAATATTATTTTCATCATTATAATTAAAGGTCCTTGTTTTAAAAATTGCTTTATATTATCTTCCTGATTGAGATTCTTTTTTCTTGAGGACAAGAAATCATTCATTTGTTGGGGAATTTGATATGTTGTTATTCTAAACACATTTTGAAATAATTATATTAAGGAATAGATTTATTTTACTATATAATTTCCCAGGTACATGTTAGTTATTGAAGGAAATAAGATTCCAAGGATTCAATGGAAAATCTGAAAAAATGACCATAAATGATCATTAGACATTGTGAAAGTCCCTTTCATGATGTGTATAAAACATTAAAAACATAACAAAATTTATAAAGAAATTCATGAAGTACTTACAAGCCATGAAATTATGAGATGACTTGATTCACCAATAAATTTCTTACAATGTTCAAATTTCAATTCTTACATCGAATATCTTGACCAATGGAAGAAACACATTTAGAAGACCAGTTACTCACCGTGAAAGGTGTCAAACTACCAAATAATGAAGATATGGGATGAAATTCACATGAGATTCATGTTGTATTAAAAATTATCATAGAAAATATCATATTGAAATTACATGACATTAAATTGTTTACATGTTTAGTAATATCCTAATTATTTAATTTCAGTACGTAACTGGAAAAATATTCGACACCTTTACTTTTTCTATCTTTTCCTCCAATTATTTATTCTCCCTTTCTCTCTCAACTCAACTTTAAAGCCTTAATTTTATTTGTTTACTTATATTAAATAATATTTTATCAACTTCTAAATATTTCTATGTTCTCTTATATTTCTTGTCCATGTTGAGTGTGTTTTCCATTTCAATCCCCAATCGAGGAAAAATCCTCTTTGAATTATTCCTTATTTCTTGTTTCAATTAAGTGTTTTGATGAATTTGTAATTGATTCAAGTTTTAAATTTCATATTCTTGAATGTATGATCTTTAATTTCCTCATATCAATTTCCATTTGTACATTGATTATGTTTTGAATTCTTAACCCTCTTTTGATCAATTCTAGCATGAGTGGATTAACAGATTATGGTAGGGGTAGAGAGTATGTGTGTTTAATGTTAATAAATCATTAATTGTCAACTTGAAAACCCTATTGATAGTAATCAATAAAACTAAAAATTTTATATCTAATTCCTTTATGAAATTATAACCACAGGAAGATTGAATGAACAACCCAGACCCAATTGGTGTGGAATAGGTTATGACCAATAGCCTATGATAATTTTTATCAGAGAATCTATGATTAATGCATCTAGGTTGTAGCTATAATAAGACCAAGTAATTGTTTCCTCTTATATAGATCTATTTTATTTGACCATTATTAACTACTGACATTTTCTTACTTCACGACATAAACCATAGAATCATACAATGTTAAAATTAAGTTTATGATTTTACCTAAACAAAAAAATTGATCATGATCCCTACTCTCTCTCAGATCTTAATAAAAAATCCCTTAGCTTTAGTTTATTTCCAAACCTAATAAACTTGTGAGTACTCATACACATAGGGTTCAAAGCCTTTTTTCTTTCTAGCCAATTCAATACTCAAGTGATCAACCATATACTATAAATATAATACACCTTAGTAGCAAGTGTATTTTGTGAACAATAAATATAATATGACCTCAACCCCCATAAATTAAAAGATACGCGCTGGCACGTCAATATTACAATAACAAAATCTTTCCTGGAAGATATCAGGTTACATGGAATGATCAAAGTCTATGTGAACAACCAGAGGAATATTGATGTATTTCATGATAACTAAAATTTTACTTTCATTTCAATGAACCATGGTCAACATAAAAAAACCAAACATGTTGATATTTGGTTCTATTTCCTTTATGAAATTATTAATGAGGTGTGTAACTTAATTTGATGATTATAACAATATAGAACCTACATCACACATCAACAATGATTCTAATTGGGATCAGCTTCCAAAAATGTTTGGACTTGATCAATATCTCTCATACTGGAAACATCTATAATAATAAAGGCAAAATTAGGAAGTTTTTCTCACCAGTATCATTTAGTGATATTTTTTATCAAGGTGGAGATTGTTAAATATTGACATAAAATTATCACCACAATATATATCCAAAATATGGACATTGTATACTTGTAATGGCCATTTAATTCCCCTCCCATCATGATTTTAATATGTGTGTTAAAAATAAAAATATATTGTAATTGGTTGTATTCTCTATTTGAATAATTATTCAATGCCTTAACCATAGAGTAATTCAACAATTTGAACAACATAATTATCTTCAGTTATTTTATATCCCTACATGTATGTGTATGTCTAATCGTGAAAGCATCATTTAAATAGAGTGTGAGATTCCATAGAACACCATGATGCGTTCAAAATTACTTACAATCATATCTTAATTGATGAATAAAAAAGAAAAACATAAAACAATGCATAATTATAAAAAAATTATACCAAAACAACATGTTTATTATATCATGAGGTTTTTCATTATAAAAGAAAAATTTTATTGGAAATAATTATATTTTGAAACTATGTCCAAATTTGGTGATAAAACCAGAAATGTTTTGGGAATGAAGAGTAGTTATGATCTACAATGAATCCTTCTTTAAGATATTTCTAAAGAAGAATTATCATGGACAATTCCTTCTTTGAAAATTTCATAATGATGGTGTTGTCCCAGACCACAGTCCCTATTCTATTTTTTTATTTTCTTATATATATATATATATAATATTGTAGTCAACTATATTTATATTTGGTATTAATTTATTTATAGTATTAATAAAAATAGAAAATAAAATCTCACCTGACCTCCCCTTTTATAAGGTTGAGGTGATCAACATATTTTATATATTTTTGATATGATATTCTCGCAACACTTCTTTAGAATTAAATAATAAATACATTACTTATGAGAACACATTAATGATAATAAGCGAGTAATCATAACATAGTTTTAATAAATAACAATTATGTAATACTGTAATAATAATTAATTGATGAATTCATAGTAATGTTTACTAATAAGGTCATTAATGATTATATGATAATAATTAACACTAAAATAAACTTTTCAAATCACGTAATTAATGATGAAATTTTAAAATATATATAATTATGAATAATTTATTATACTAAATAAAAATAATCTAATTAATAATCTAATTAATTTTAAATCTAAAAAATTTTGAATTTATAAATAATATAATTAAAATCAATTATATTATTATGAGTTTATATAAAAATAATTATATTAATAATTATATATTTTACATTTTTTTTCATGTAAATAATTTTTAAAATTATATTTATGAATAATAATAATATTATTACTAATATAAATAAATTACAGTTACACGTGAAAATAAATATAAATAAAATACCTACATCTCGAGACCTAATTAATTAATATATTAATTATTATTTTATTATGTTATCATTAAGGATTTTTAAAATATTTTATTCATTACTCTAACTTCATAAAAATATATATTAATTATTGTTACTTGATTATTAATTAAATATTATTACATAGGCATTTAGATATAATGAAAATACACACATCTATGGTCATAGGCATGAATAAAAAAATTGAGATAACAATTTCATGATAATATGAAAGTAATGATAATGAATCCCTTAAAATAAATTCATTATAATGAAGTGATAATAAAAAACCATGATAATAATTTCATGATAATAGTTTTATTTATAATATGGTCTTAGACCCACAACCCTAATATTCCAAAAAATAAAGATTATAAAGTTATCACAGTTATTAAAAGTATAATTAATTCATGATGTAATTATTTCTTAATTCATGAAAATTACTAAAATAATATAAATTAATTATAATAATAAAGTTATGATAATTATTTTAAAAATTCATGATAATATTTTTAACATATTAATAAAATAAAATAATGTTATAATAATAAAATAATTAGAAAAAATCACAACATTTTTAATAAATTAATTATAATAAAGTAATGATAATTATATTTTATTAAATTCATGAAAATTATAATAATGTTAATACTTATAAATAAAAATAATATTGTTATTATTAATGATGAAAATAATCAATATATTACTCATTATTATTAATTATTAATAAAATATTGATAAATATTACTTTAGTTAAGTAATAAATAGAAAAAATTAATTACATTTATCTTATTAATTTCATATATTATTATTATTCATTAATATTATTATTAATACTAAATATTTTATATATATTATTTTGTATGAATTTTATGTTATTTTATATGTCTTAGTGAAATTCTTAAATTTCATTTAGAACTGAATTATAATTAATATTTTTCATTCTTTTAATGTTAAATTATTCTTTTTAAAGTCCAAATTTTATGGTTTGAGACAAAATTATTTTTTATTATCTAAATTATTCTCTCTATTATCTTGATGAAAATATTTTTATTTTTATTATTTTTTATATTATTTGTCTATATTTTAAGTTTCATTTAGCTTGTATTTATAGTATATTTCTTATAATCATTCAAATTCATCAATTTGAAACATAAAAAAACATATTATGTTTCAGGTAGTTATCATTCAAAACTTATATGATATAAACTATAAGTATATTTTAAATGAAAAATAAAACATTGAATAAATATATAAAAAATGGTTGAAAATATTTATATATTCATAAATATAATAAACAAAAAAATCATCACATAAAAACTATTTTTTAAAATCAAAACTTTTACACATTCAAAAAATTATGTGCATAATTATTATTATGCAATACATTATTAATTAAATTATTCTTATATTTATTAGAAATATTTATTAATATACCTAATATTTATTAACAGTGTAATTAATAATATTTAATAATAATTACATAAATAATAAAATATAATAGAATAATTAATTATCAATTAAAAATATAATTGATAATAATTAATAATGCAATGAAAATTTATAAATAATAATTAAAAATAATAACAACAACACAAACCATGACCATGGAAAAAAAAAATTTGTTATCCCAATATTCAATTAAGGAATAAAAATAAAAGGGGTTGTAATAACAATGTAACAAGCATGGAATACCACCAAAAGTATTAAAATTATTAATTAAAAAAATTAAATTAAAAAAAATTCATAAAAAATTACCAAAATAATAATATAATTAATATTTCACCTTCATGAAGCATTTTTTAAGGATGAAATATATATTTGGAAACAATAATGTTTTGTGTCATTTATATGTTCTTTCTGTAGTATTAATTTGAAATTATTTTATTATTTTTTATTCTTTATGTATTCACTTAATGTTTCAAATTTCATTCTGATTACATCAATATATTAAAATGTATATTCTTTCAAAGTAAACAATATGTAACATTAGTATATTTAAATTATGTGACTATAAATGAATATAAATTATACCAATAAAGTTCAGGACATGAGAAAGCTCGGTCCTATAAATGAATATAAATTACAAATTATAAAAAGAATATAAATGAAATTTGAAACAGTGCCAAAACATTTAAAAAATAATTGAAGATTAAAAATGTTATTAAAAATTAGTGGAAAATAGTTTCAATGACACGATACAATGAGGTTTTATAACATCACCTTTTCACTTATAATTTTCTAATCAAATAAATTTTTTGTGTCTTCTGTATTATTATTTTCTTCTAATCATTGATGAAATTATTTTTATTTTTGATTATTTTTTATGTGCATAGTTTACGTTTAAAATTTCATCTAGAGTGTATCTATACTTTAGGTTTTATAATTCTTCAATGTCACCTGCTTGAACCATAATAATGTTTCATGTAAGTCACTATTAATGTTTCTAAAAGATAATCTAAAAATTCAATAAAAAATATATTTTATAAATTTAATGAGGGATTAATTTTTTTAAATAATTATAATTTCATAAAAATGAAAAAAATAAAATAAAATGATCTAACACAATGTTACTTAAAAACCTAACATTTATGAACATGAAATTTTTATAGGTGATTTTGGATATTTATAAAATATAATTTATACACACACTCTAAGATAAATATAAATTATTTACTCAACAAAAAAATATTAAATGAAAATAAAAATAAAATTCATAAAAATTGAAATGTAAAGTAGAATAAAAAACTCAAAATAATGTTCATTCAACACCTACCATTTATATATAATTTTTCCCCATAAATGTTTATTTGGGATTAATGTTTTTTTATAATTTAATATTTTATTAAATATAATAAAATTAAATATTATAAAATATGTAAATATGGGATTATATAAATGAGTTTTTTTTTATTTTAAATTATTACTAATTATTTTAAATTATATTATTATGTAAATTATTAATTAAATTAATAATTGTATTATAATTTGGTATTATAAATTTACCTTAACCATGTAAGAACTCGGATCTTCATTCAGGTATGTTTTTCTTTTTTTCTGGAGTTTTTAAGAAAAATGGTTTTTTCTGGAAAGTTTCAAAGTACACATTGTGTACTTTCTGAGTATATATTGTGTACTCTTGTCTGGCTCGAAGTCATGTGCTGGCTGTGTCTAGGCCAGACACACGGTGTGTAAGGCTGAGGTGGAGGCCAGTTAATTCGGAGTACAGAAAGTTGAAGTACATGCCGTGTACTCAAGAAGTACACGTTGTGTACTCTATTTTTTTTCATTAAATGGACCGGGGTCACACCTAACCCCAAAAGTCCTCTTCTTCTTCAGTTTTCATCCGCCCGAGAGCAACCGTACGGTCGGAACTTCGACGAACTCCCTCCTTGCCGTCTGTTCTCCAATTCGGGCACGATCAGTTGAGTTGGAATCGCAGCTATCTACATCGTTTGAAGGGGAATCTGTCATCGTGGATCATTTATATCAATCTCCTAGAATCATGGTAGGTGGTTTGTGCCATTCCGTAGAAAGTTGATGAGTTTTTTGTGCAAATTCCACAAATTCACTTGTGTGGGGGAATTGTGGGTTTCCTATTTTGCCCTTTCTGTTTGCCTACATTGCATGATTGCTATAGTAGAGGTTTATAATTGTGAGTAGAGTAAACTATTTTTTGCTCAGGTTTCATTGCCATGCTTGTTGTGATTTTTAGCGTTGCCATTTGCCATGCCTAGTTGTAGGATAGTGGAACTATTGTTTTATGATTTTTGTTGAGCCTTAGAATGATTGCCAAGTAGTTCTTGAGGTTTAGTTGGACAATGTGCATGCGCGCTGAGCTTGTTTTGCTTTTCCACGCAGGATTGTGAGAGCCTAGTGTGGTAGGCCATATAAAGAATTGATGTAATGGATTCTCCAGAGTGTCTTTTAATACGATGTGAGACCATAGGGGGAATTGACGGTGAGTGATTCCCCAGAGTTTTTCTAGTTCCTCGATGCGGGTTACATGGGGAATGAGACATTGAGTGCTTCCCCAGAGAGCCTTTAGTACGATACGAGACAATAGGGGGAATTGACGGTGAGTGCTTCCCCAGAGAGTCTAATTTTCAGCTGAACCAGAGGGGTGAGACTGTGCGTGCCTCCCAGAGGGTTGCTAGTGCATTGTCGGTTGAACCATAGGGGTTAGGCTGTGAGAGCTACCCAGAGGGTTACCTATTTACTTTTGTTACTAGCTGTTTACTTGTGTACCTTGTTGTTAGAACTGTGTACTGTAGCTACTTGTACTTTCATATTTACTGCTTCTTGATTATTTACTGCCATGTATTCATTGACTATTAGGCAGACATCTTTGGGTGATTTCCTACTTGGATTGTATCTCATACCCTATTTGGGCCATGCTTTTGGGCCCAAGCAGACAATGTTGCTACAGGTATAGATAATGGAAAGCACCCTTCCACTTCAGGATCTTGATTGCACCAGGAGATGGGGAGCATGGGACCGAGTCGTGGCTCGTGATGCTGAGGTGTCTACTTTGTTTTTCTTTTTCACTTGGTTTCAGTTGTATTTGATCACATTTTCATGTTTTCTATTTTCCTTAGATACTTGTACCTACTGCATCATTTTCATCATTTCTATATAAATATTCATTGCTTCAGCTTTTTGGTTTCTGTTGTTATGCATGTTGTTACTACTTCCGCTGTTGATTGTTGTTTTTCTGATATGTACCTTGAAAAATGAGGGCATAGTTTCTCCACTGACTCACCAAGGCCCTTACTGCTAGTCGGCAGCCTCTGGCGTTCAGGGAGACGCGCTTGAGGTCACGTGGTGAACCGGGTACGGGGCACTAGTGGAGGGGCTCCAGATTTGGGTCGTTACAAAGTGGTATCAGAGGAGTTCTTTTCTCTTTCTTACTATGTGGATACTTTATCCAAGGATAGGACAGATTCAGTACTTGGCATTAAGATGTGCTCAGGAGTAGCTAACCCATGTAGATGGAAAATCTATACTACCTCGTTAATTGCATTTTTCTGGTTTTGAGATTTTATGATTGATCTAATTTCACCTAGAGTGATTCACCTAACTTGTGCTATTATTGTTTGATATTTTGGTTCTATTTCTGTCGCAACATGATGAGATGGGGGTATGCCATCTCATGCATTATATAGGCACTTGTAGAAATCAAATGTCATGCATTCTTGACAGGCCATCTAGGGTGCATTAGCGATTGCCTGCTGTTGTGAAAGACTCTGTGTAGATTATGCATGCTGTTGTGATATATGCTTGAAATAATTCCGACTGACAGGTTAGAAAACTTTTTTCTTTGTCCTTTTCTTAAAATGAATGCCAAATTTTGGTTCTTGAGGTGTTATGGGCCCTCACGGATCCAAACTTGGAACCTTTTCCCTTGTTTTTAGTGTTTCTGGAATTCTGCGCAGTTTCTGAGCTACTGCCCAGAAAAACCCAAAATACACTGCTTGTACTTTTTGGATACACGTCATGTAGTGCTCAGGCCATTTCACTGACCGTATGGGTAGAACACGATGTCATGGGAATAACATAGGTAACACACCATGTACGCCAGGTACACGCCGTGTGAGTGCGGAGCCGTGTACCTGGTTGTGTCACTAACAACATGGGCCAGGGATGGTCAGGTAGAACACACTGTGTCCAGAGGGAACACGCCGTGTAGTCCTATCTAGGCACCTGGTCATGTCACGAAAAACACGGGCCGGAGTTAGCTTCTTTTCCACACGCCGTGTTTGTTCGGAACATGTCATGTATTCTTGTCCAGGCACCCGGCTGTGTCACGAACAACACGGGACGACGTTAGCTTCTTTTCCACAAGCCGTGTTTGTTTGGATCACGCCGTGTAGTCTTGTCGAGGTACCCAGTCATGTCACAAACAACACGGGATAATGTCAACTTCACCTATACACACCTTGTTTGTTCTGATCATGCTGTGTAATCTTCATCCATGTAGATGGCCATGTGATTAACAACACGGGCCGCCGAAGCCATGTTTAGTACACACCGTGTTTGTTTCGAACACGCCGTGTAGTCTTTGGTTGAGTCGGACAGTGTGGGTTAGCCGTGTAAAGAGACTCGGGCATGGGACTAGTTTTCTTGTACACTCCGTGTGTTGGGGTCAACACGCCATGTAGTTTGAGGTGTTACACGACTTGTATGGAAGGAGTACACAGCCATGTCTGTGGTTTAATAAGACATGCCGTGTAGTTTTTATACACCCCGTGTAGTCGTTTTTTGCAATCTTGTGTGTTTTTCATCCCCTATTCCCGTTTTTACTCTTGTGTTCTATGTACTTGTTTTATAATCCAAGGTGTGCTTTTGATCCATCAGAGCTATGCCTCCGAGACGTCCTCTGGTCGTACGTCTGCCGTCAGGAAGTGATCCGACTCAAGACCGGGCTATTTAGGGACTTCCTGCCGATCCTCCAGTCGGGCCATCCTTGGCACCGGCTATCATACCAGTTGCAGTCTTGGATTCTCCGTTCAGGGAGGGCTTCATGAGGATGATGCAGGCCTTCCAGGGAGCGCCGCCTCCTCCCACGTCTATGGCAGACTTGACTCGGGTTTTCCAGCAGCATCATCCTCCCACTTTCTCAGGGGAGGGAGGACCTCAGGCTGCAAAGTCATGGCTGGAAGCCATGCTAACTATCTTCAAGCATCTAAATACACCTCCAGAGAGGCGAGTCAATCTCACCACCTAAATGCTCTGAGACTCCGCCAAGAGGTGGTGGGACATGATCTCATAGGCGGGTCACCAGCAGGCTATGACTTGGGAGGTGTTACAGCCCATGTTCTACGACTACTTCTACCCAGAGACCCTGAGGGCCGATCGAGCCCAAGAGTTCATGAGCTTAGAGTAGGGTACTCTATCTGTCATGGAGTATTCATCTCGTTTCACCGAGCTGTAGTGTTTTACACCCCTTCGGGATGGGAGTGGTGTGTTCTTAGTGAGGAAGATTGAGGAGGGACTCAAGCGAGAGATCTGCTCGTAGGTGAACATCATTCAGTTGACTTCCATCACTTCCATTGTCAACCAGGAACTGTTTGCAGAGTGCAATCAGAGGGAATCCGGAGCTGTGAGCTAGGGAAGTTCTGATTCCAGAGTTATCTTTCATCCATATGACAGCATGAAGTGTCGTAGGGAGTCTACGCGTGGTGATTCGAGGAAGCGAGATGCATCATCAGGCATCCAGGTGACATGCTACCAGTGTGGCAGGACAAGGCACATGAGGCCGCAGTGCCAGAGAGACCCCATGGAGTGCCGATCATGTGGAAAGATGGTTCACCTTCAGTGTTTCTGTCGGGTTTTCTCACCAGCATCTGGTGACCAGGGTTCTTCCATGATTCCTCATTCATGAGCAGCCCCACCAGTTTCCCACCAGTCAGGGAACTGGGGTTCTTCCAGCCGTTCGGGCGGAGGTGGAGTTCGAGGCCATGGAAGTCATCCACAGGTCACTCAGCACCAGCAGGGAGGTTCATCTTATATTGGTCAGTCAGGGGCGCAGGGCCGCGGAGCAGGCCAGCCTTTCGCCGTGGAGTAGACTTATCAGGAGTAGGATCCCAGCCCTTCTACTATTCGATGTATGATTTTAGTAGCCTCAGTTTTATCTTCAACCCTTTTCGATACTGGTGCTACGCATAACTTTATCTCTGTTGTTGTTGTGGAGAGCCTTGGACTCTGTATATTTTCTTCTGTCGACTCGTTGACACTAGAAACACCCTTGGGGATGAGGACATCTAGTGTACTCTTGTGTAGAGAGTGCCCTCTCGAGGTGGCAGGGTATCATTTCTTATGGGATCATTATGTCCTAAAGATGACATGCTATGATGTCATTCTCAGCATGGACTAGTTGATTACTTTCTAGGCAATCATTGACTATTATTTCCGTAGAGTGTGTTTCATCTCACCAGAGGGTGAATATTTTTTTCATAGAGGCGAATGGGACGTTCGGGCGAGTCAGGCAGGACTCGAGCATCTTGGGATAGGAGGGGTGACAGCCTAGATAGGTAGTCTTTATCTGGATGATTAGGGGACTCCACTGTTGGATTTACTCTAGTGGTGGATCACTTCAGGTATGTATTTCCAGAGTATTTTCCAGGTTTTCCTCTGGAGCATGAGGTAGACTTATATATTGAGCTCATGCCAGGAGTGGTACCAGTTTCCATTCCTCCCTATAGGATGGCCACACCTGAGTTGTAGGATCTCAAGAAGCAGTTAATGGAGCTACAAGCTAAGGGTTTCATCTGACTCAGTAATTTTACTTGGGGTTCTCCTATTCTGTTTGCGATGAAGGAAGACGGTAACCTTCAGCTTTGTGTGGATTATCGGAAGCTGAACCAGTTGACATTCAAAAACCGATATCCTTTGCCAAGGATCGATGACCTTTTCAATCAGCTTAGAGGATCCCGGGTGTTCTCAATGATCGACTTGAGGTCCAGTTATCATCATTTGCACGTTAGACCATCAGATATACCTCTCACATCCTTCAGCAGCAGGTACGGTCTTTACGAGTATACAGTCATGCCGTTTGGTCTCACGAACACACATGAAGTTTTTATGGCACTGATAAACCGAGTGTTCCATCCTTAATTGGACTCCTTCTTCTTGGTCTTCATGGAATATATCTTAGTGTACTCTCACAATCGACACGACCATGCCACACATAATGAGATCATTTTTAGTACACTGAAAGAGCATCATCTTTATGCTAAACTCTCAAAGTGCCACATCTAAATGGATCAGATTCAATTCTTGGGTCACGTCATCTCAGAGGCAGGAGGATCTGTGGACCTAGAGAAGGTGAGAGCTATAGTTTCATGGGAGCAACTGAAGAACGTTTTTGAGGTACAGAGATTCCTAGGGCTGGCTGGATACTACATATGCTTCATTCGGGAATTTTCTCGTTTAACAGCACCTTTGACATGTATGACCAAAAAGGGGGAGAAGTTCTTATGGTTAGATTCTTGTGAGTCAGCCTTTCCGGAGCTGAATGGGAGGTTGACGTCAGCCCCGATACTAGTCTTGCCAAAGCCAGGTAAGAGCTACACTGTTTACTATGATGCATCAGGGATCGGGCTAGGAGTTGTTCTTATGAAGGGAGATAGCATCGTTGCGTATGGGTCTCGGCAGCTGAGGAAACATGAGAGGAACTACGCTACACATGATCTAAAGTTGGAAGCTATTGTTCATGGCTTGTGCTATTAGAGACATTATCTTCTGGTTGAGCACTTTGTGGTCTTCACTAACCACAAGTGTCTCAAGTATATCTTCACTCAGCATGATCTGAATCTGAGGCAGCGCAGGTGGGTTGAGTATCTACAGTCTTTTGGCTTCGAGCTTGCCTATAAGCCGGGTAAGGGCAACGCAGTGGCTGATGCGTTGAGCAGGAGAACTCATATTCAGGAAATTCAGGAGGCCAATTGTGAGTCGCAGCTTATGGCTCTGTTCTCTGAGATGCATCCGGAGGTGCACGATAGATAGGGATAGACCTTTCTATCTTCCGTAGTTGTTACCTCTACACTACTTGATCGGGTACAGATGAGGAAACTATCAGACTCAGAAGGCTTACTCATGTGGGAGAGTGTGTCAGGAGAGGACCCTCTTCCTGGATGGATAGTGAGTGAGGATGAGAACTTCCGTTTCCAAGGACGCGTATGGGTGCCAGCAGACATACGCGAGGAGCTGATGCGGGATTTCCATTCCTCAGTTTGGGCAGTTCATCCGGGCGTCACCAAGATGTATCGGGACCTTCATCACCAATATTGGTGTCCAGGTATTGAGAAGGATGTTTCTAGTTTTTTCATGAGTTGTTCTACTTCTTAGTAGGTGAAATAAGAGCATCAGCGACCAGCAGGCCTTTTACAACAGCTACCCATTCCGGAGTGGAAGTGGAACAATGTTGCGATGGACTTTGTGACCAGGTTGCGGAGGTCGCCTCGAGGGACGATGCTGTTTGGGTTATCGTCGACAGGCTTACAAAAGTCTCTCACTTCTTTCCCATCAAGGAGACCTTCAGCGTTGATGATCTGGGACGACTTTACATCCGGGAGATTGTTCGTCTGCATGGAGTCCCACACACCATCATTTCAGAAAGGGATGCACATTTTACCTCTCAGTTCTGGAAAGGGCTTTAGAAGGCCCTGGGTACACAAGTACTTTTGAGTATAACATACCATCCCCAGACTAATGGCCAGTCCGAGCGCACGATCCAGGTGCGTGAGGAAATTCTCTGAGCTTGCATCTTAGAATTTGGCAGTTCTTGGGAGAGGCATATCCATCTGGTGTAGTTCGCCTAAAACAACAGTTTCCAGGAGACCATTCATATGGTGCCATATGAGGATTTGTACGGTAGTCCATGCCAGTCACCCTTATGCTGGCTGGAGGTAGTAGAGGCAGCTTTGCTGGGACCTTGTCTTGTTCATTAGATTTCAGAGCAGATAGAGCTGATCCTAAAGAGGATGGCTACAACACAGTCTCGACAGAAATCTTATGCTGATCAGTGGAGATGACCTCTGGAGTTCAAGGTCAGTGGTCAGGTCTTCCTGTGTGTCGCACCGTGGTTGGGACACAATATGATTCAGAGACAGGGTAATCTTTCACCACGGTATGTCGGACCTTTTGAGGTCGTGGAGAGAGTGGGACCGGTTGCCTATCCGTTGCAGCTACCTCATAGGTATCGGGCCATGCACGACGTCTTCCACATCTCACATCTTCGACATTACTTCTCAGACCTGTCTCACGCCTTTCAGCCCGAGGAAGTCGAGATTAAAGCGGATGCATCGTTCAAGGAGCATCCTATCCAGATTGTCGATCGCAGCACGAAGGTTCTCCGTGGGCGGTCTGTTCCTCTGGTATGAGTGCTATGGCAGCACGGGCGAGTACAGGACGAGACCTGGGAGAGGAAGGCCGATGTACGATCGCAGTGGCCAGAACTGTTCGGGGATTTTTCTTCTATGCCTTGTTAGGGAAATTCGGGGATGAATTTCTTTATGGGGGGATTTTTATAAGAACCCAGATCTTCGTTCAGGTATGTTTTTCCATTTTTCTATTTTTTTTAAGAAAAATGGTTTTTCTGGAAATTTTCAAAGTACATGACATGTACTTTCTGAGAACACGCCCTATACTATTGTTCAGATCGAAGCTGTGTGCTGGCTGTTTCTGGGCCACACACATGGTGTGTAAGGCTGAGGTGTAGGCCAATTAATTCAAAGTATGGAAAGTTGAAGTACAGGTCGTGTACTCAAGAAGTACATGCTGTTAACTTTCTTTTTTTTCATTAAATGGACCGTGGTCGTGCGTAACCCGCAAAATCATCTTCTTCTTCAGTTTTCGTCTGCCCGAGAGGGACCGTATTACCGGACCTTCGATGAACTCCCACCTCGCCGTCCGTTCTCCGATTTGGGCACGATCAGTTGCATTGGAATCGCAGTGATCTACATCGTTTCAAGGGGAATGTGTCATTATGGTTTACTTATATTGATCTCCTAGGATTGAGGTAGGTGGTTTGTGCATTTCCGTAGAAAGTTGATGAGTATTTTGTGCAAATTCCACAAATTCCCTTGGGCGGGGAATTGTGGGTTTCCTGTTTTGCCCATACTATTTTCCTGTATTGCTTGATTTTTGTAGTAGAGGTTTATGCTTGTGATTAGAGTACATTATTTTGTGCTCAGGTTGCTTTTCCATGCTTGTTGTGCTGTCTATAATTTCATGTTTCCATGCCTAGTTGTAGGATAGTGGAACTGTTGTTTTATGATTGTTGTCGAGCCTTAGAATGATAGCCAAGTAGTTCTTGAGGTTTACTTGGACAATGTGCATGCGCGCTGAGCATGGTTTAATTTTCCACGCAAGGCTGTGAGAGCCTAGTGTAGTAGAACATAGGAAGAATTGACGTAAGGGCTTCTCTAGAGTGTCTTTTAATATGATGTGAGACCACATCATGAATTGACGGTGAGTGCTTCCCCAGAGAGTCTGTAGTTCCTTGATGTGGGTCACAGGGGGAATGAGATGTTGAGTGCTTCCCCAGAGAGCCTTTAGTATGATACGAGAATATAGGGGGAATTGACGGTGAGTGCTTCCCCAGAAAGTCTACTTTTCAGCTGAACCAGAGGGGTGAGATTTTGTGTGTCTCCCAGAGGGTTTCTAGTGCTTTGTAGGATAAACCATAGGGGTTAGGCTGTGAGAGCTACCAAGAGGGTAACTTGTTTACTTTTGTTACTGGCTATTTACTTGTGTACCTTTTTGTTAGAACTGTGGATTGTAGCTGCTTGTTCTTTCCTATTTACTGCTTCTTGTTTATTTACTTCCATGTATTCATTGACTATTGGTCACAAATATTTGGGTGACTGCCTACTGGGATTGTATCTCACACCCTATTTGGGCCATGATTTTGGGCCTAAGAAGACTATATTTCTCCAGGTATAGATAAGGGAAAGCGTCCTTCCACTTCAGGATCTTGATTGCACCAGGAGGTGGGGAGCATGGGACCGAGCCATGGCTCGCGATGCTGAGGAGTCTACTTTGTTTTTCTTTTTCACTTGGTTTTAGTTGTATTTCAGCACATTGTTGTGTTTCATGTTTTCCATAGATACTTGTACCTGCTGCATCATTGTAATCATTTCTATATATATATATATTCATTGCTTCAACTATTTGGTTTTTGTTGTTATTCATGTTGTTACTGCTTCTGCTGTTGACTATTGTTTTTTCGCTATGTACCTTACCAAATGAGGGCATAGTTTCCCCACTGAGTCACCAAGGCCCTCGCTGCTAGTCGGCAGCCTCTGGCATTCGGGGAAACAGGCTTGAGGTCATGTGGCGAACCGGGTATGGGGCACCAGTGGAGGGGCTCCGGTTTCGGGTCGTTACAAACCACTTTATCTATTATACTATTAATTACATTATTCTTTCCATTTATCAATAAATAGATAATTAAATATACTAATTTTTATACACAATAAAAATGATATTTATTAATTTATTAAGTATTTATATAATTATTAAATAAAAACATTTATTATTTTATATGAATTTTATTATTATATTATAATTAGTTTTTTCCTATATTAGCAATAATACTTTTTAGTTTCTATTTATTTTTTTTACAAAATAATTTTAATTTTAAGTTATTTTTTACGTCTTAAGTGAATGTCATAAATTTCATTAAGAAAAAGATTATACTTTTTATTTTATAATCTTCTAAATATGTATATTTATATTAATGACAAAATATAATGTTTTGGAAGAACAATGATTTGTATCATCTATATTATTTTATGTCTATTATTTTGATGAAAATATTTTAATTTTATTATCTTATTATTTTTTTAGTCAATGTTTTATGTTTTACTTAGATTTTACTTTTATCTTATAACTTATAATATTTCAAAGTCTCCTACTTGAATTATAACCAAAAACCTATTAGTTCTAAAAGAATTTTATTATTTTATTGAAAAAGGTGGATTTGAGGCTCTTATTATTAGATCAAAAAAAATCAAACAAAGGTATAGTTGGAAGGGTTCATACATGGAAAAAAAATCCTAGATTAAGAGGTCCCAAACATTGCCTTAATCTTGTCAGCAATCATTCATTCCCTTTTCACGAAAGTCTCTCCATTCGATTCACTACCTACGTCCATGACCTCAACCTCTAGGGTAGTACAAATCTATACCTTCCAGTGCCTTGTGCAAGCTCTCTATGTTAGAATTAACCGATTCGGGATCTTTGAAATAAGTTTCCTCCATCCTATAATTCTAATCAGATCGTTCTTATCCCCATCTGTAGCTTCTTATGTGACCACCATTTCCATGATTTGATGTGCTTCCAAGATCCATTGGGATCATCTTGTTCTATTTTAGAGGTCTGATTAACTAATAGAGTCATCTCTATATTAACTAGATCTTTCTTGTTTCATTGAACCATATTATCTTGGTGTATCTCAATGGGGTGTACATCAAGGGCTCCAAAAAAGATTGTAGAAATGACTTGAAGATCAATTTATTGACCCATATCCACTGAGGAAGATATTGTACCTAAAATAGTAGGGCTTATGCTATCATTTCAAGAAGGATATCAAGGATTTTTATAAAGGACCATCTGAAATCCTTCCTAGTCAATCGAGGTGTCCATCTTATTAATTTCATGGCCATATCCTTCCTCCAACCCATTCCTTTCACTAACCTGTGAAGGGGTTGAAATTGTTATAGGTGCACCTTAAAGAGTAGCACACTAAATTTTATCCACCGTCTGATCTTCCAAAGAATGGTTAGAATCCATTATAGGAACCTATTTAGAATGTTTCCCATGGGATTAAACATCTAACTTGTGTTTTACATTTCATTTCATGTTAGTAGTTTTCTTTTCCAGAAGAATCAATTGATCAAATAACATTTTAATAATATCATCTTCTACAGATTGGATATCATACTGGACATCTCCATCTGTAACAGACACTGCATTTCCCATATGAAACTAGTCATTTGAACTGTTATTAGGATTTTCCATAACCAACGGTGATGGATCAGTAGCTACTAAAACCATGTCATTATAAGAGGGAACACCCCTTACATTATAGTTGTGTATTATTACATATTTTAATATTATTAAATATTATTCATGGCTTGATTTGCAGTTGAGTGGTATTTTTTAGCATCCTCCAAATCAAAATGAAAAGGGTATGAATCGCAGCAACCCCATTGATGGATTTTCTACTAGGATTGACACTATAAGATTCATGATGGCTGACTCAAGATAGCTATTGGATGTAGGAATACAATCCCAGATCATGCTAACAAAGTACATGTCCTTTGGTCAAAATTTTGGGCCTTCGAGTAATGTAATGGAATTGTATATGAGTTGGCCAACCCTTGGAAGGGGTGTAGCATGCCCTGGCTAGATCATGTGTGTGTGTGTTTTTACATTGATATAACATATAATACCTAATATATATTAGATATTGGGGGTAAAATTGATACCCCACACACACAACCACCAAAGGGTATAAACTAGACCATTCACACGCCTCCGCTAGGGGTAGGCTGAGTTTATTACACTCTGTTTTATCCATATATATATATATATATAATAGGGAAGCCCATAGTCCACCTAATAAGATGGCTTGAAGGCCCACAATCAATGGACTCTTGGCCCCTATGATAATTTCTCATAGGCCCCTATAGCCAACGACCCGAAGGCCCAACCCATTATTTGAATTGCATGGCCACCTTCACAATTCCTCCCACAGCCTTACCGACACCGCCTACCCTAGTCTTTCTAGAGATCATTTCCCCTAACACATGTACTTGAACCTTCATGGTGGGATAATATCCCCACCCACTAATACTACATCGCTTATGTGTTGGACCACCAGATTGATGCCTGAGTTGGTGACGCTGACCTGAACAACACCCCCCCATGTTGAGTGGGAGACCTCCTGCATTCACGGCAGTGCCCACTGGCTTGTGACATCCATAATGCTATAATCATTTTATTCCATACAATCAAACACCCAAAATTAAATTTGGGACCAAATATCACAACAACATGGATTTGAACCACAACCATCGCAACAAATTAAATATTACGGGGAACTTATACAACTAAGGCATGACCCCAACTGCTCTCGGACCAAATAAAGATTATTAAGTTATATTAGATTAATTATAAAAAAACAAATTATATTATTAATTACTTTCATTAATTACTGAAATAATTAGGAATAATGGTGTCAATTGTATATTTATTAATGAAATAAATAATGTAGTTAATAATATAACTAAATATAAATATTAAATATATTATTAAAATAGAAAATATAATTATTAATAGTAATGTTAATAATAACATATAATTATACAATTAATAATCATTTATCATAATCATAGTAGTAATATAATAAATATATTAATTATAAATAATGAATTTTTATTATATCATAGAAGGTCTTGGATGTTACGTGAAAAAAACGAACACACCCATGGGCTAGTAATGACAGGGCAAACCCACCGCCAAGGGTTGACCCATTCTATAGTGAGCCTATTACATAAATTAGCATGAATTACTAGTGACCCAAAAGTTATTACATGTGTTTGTACCCTTGTCAGCATCACTCATATGACACTACCTCCCTACATTAGTGCCTCCATCACTGCCTCCATTAAAAGTCTCCTAAGGGGGTTTCCAAAATTGAAACACTTGTCTCATATATTTGAAGAACATGGGTGAGTACCACTAGACCGAGACACGATAAAAAATAATTGTTTTTATAAACGTTATATATAATCGAATTATTTTTGTATTTAATTACACTTAATAATAAATAATAATGTATTTAATTAATAATATAATTAATAATGTAATTAATTGTAAATAATCTCAAAGTCAAAATATAATTATATGAATAATTATTATTAAACAATATTATTAATTTTAATATTATCATAAATATTATTATTATTCATAATATTTTCATTTTTTTATTTAAATTATTTTATTTAAAAAGAACAATAATTATAAATAATACTATTATTTACATAATTTTAATTATTATCATAAAAATTATTATTATTCATAAATATAATAAAAAAAATAATTTACATGAAAAAAACATTATTTCTTAATAATAATTCACAATAACAAAATTATTATTATTTTTAAGTAAAATAATAATAATATAGTAAAAATTAATTAGGTTTTTAGCTATTAATACTGATTTATAATATCATACGAATTATGTTATTAATTAAAATATTTATATTCAGAATTATAATTTATGAGGTATTTGTAGTTCCTCCTCCCCAACAAATGTATTATAAATTATAAATTTTGACATTTTTATAATTAATTATATAATTAATTTTATTTTATAATAAAATTATTTTTTATAATACCTTTAATTGGATTAATGAAATTTTTACTAATCAATACTATGACTTTGTTAGTTAAAATTAAATATGTAATTAAAAAATAATTATTTATTAAAAATATGTTCTCATTAATCAATTATATTCACTAACTTATAATTATACAAAATATAAGAGGAGAATGTTTGAGTTTTGGAGGAAGGAGACGATGGTGAATAGGGTTCATCAACTTCATTGATACTTCCTCACTTCTTGGGATTTAATATTCAATCTAGAGAGCCTTTAAAGGTAGTTCATTCGAAATTGGTGCCTTTAACATCCTTGGTTAAACCGAGGACCACCGAAGGCACTTCAATTGTAGATTTCAAATTGGGAGATCTTTAGTAATGGATGTATGATGTGGGAAAATTAGTCTTGGATTCATTAATAGAATTCCTTAATGGAAGGATCCTCAAGAAAACATCACCCCCTCCGGTTGATGTTAATCTAGAAGACTTCTCATTGAGAATTTCCTTGTACATAAAATCCCTATTTAGGAAGATCTTAATCCCCAAGGTGGAGTAGTAGTGGAGAATTTTAGATCAATTATGTAGAGTCTAGATAATTTTTGGGTTCATGTATTGGAGTTTTTTTTCCCTAGGCTATGTATATTTCCAATTTATTTTCCCTTCAAGCGATTCTTGGAAGTGAGCTTGCAATGTCGGACCCCATTTTTTGAAGTTTGGTTCATTCCCCCTTTATGAATTGTCCTTGGATTTTAACATTTTGTATGGTAGAAAGATATTTTCATTTTAATTTTTTTAGATACATGAAAAAAACATGACCTTGTAGCATATAATGATTTTACATGATATTGCCAAAGAAATTTGTGTCCATGTTCTTCTAGATAGAGGGTTTGTGTATGTCTGATTTGGTCATTAAGAAAGTATGATGGTTGTGGTTGGTCTGAAGTCCACCCAAATTCACAATTTCATTCTCTTTAATCCCACTTATATCATTCTTATTAGTTTTGATTATGTGAAATTCCATATTTTTGTGTTTCTCAATGGCCTTTGGGCATTCAATGCAAGTTTTTAACCGGAATTCTTCTTGCAATATTTTCAACATGAAGGTCACCTTTCATAGTGATTTAGCGATAATGGAAAGAATAAAATTTCAAAAAGAAATACTATTAACCATGAGGCTATTGAGAATCCTTCTTAGTTAAAGGCTCATGAGAATGGGAATATCAGGGACATGGGATGGTCTCCAAACTAGGGGAAACCCCTATTGATAAGGAGAAACCCCCGATATCATATATGATCAATTATATATCATATGACATTATAGATGAAGTGGTATCCATGATGAGTCTTGATTCCTAATTAGTTATTAATATGTATTTAATATCTTGGAATACAATTGAAGTTAAGGAGTATACCTAAGGCCAGCTAGCACATGTTTGCTCCTCTGTCACAAAGGCTCTTTAAAAGAGTAATGATGTTGTGCTTAAAAATATTGATTTTTTTACGATCAATCAGGGTATGAGATTGTTGTACATGATAAATTTGATCTTGAAATGTGGAATGAATAATAATTTTCCATCATTAAAAGTAATAAAAACGAACAATTAATTGTTTCTTCCAATATGAGATCCAAGAGGACTCCATTTGGAAATTCTAGTCTTCCTAGCATTACTTAACCCTCTTATAGGATTCTCTAGTCCATGGATGTGAGAACCAATAAAAAGCTGGAAGCCAAGAATTTTACATCATCTATGAAAAAATATATTTTTTGATGAATAATAATTTCAAGTAGTTACTCATAGGAAATACCAACCACACGAGTCTACATCTAATTCTACGTAGGCCTCACATACTGACACCAAAGGTGACATGACATTGTCGGTCCATCTTGAACCATCTCATTAGGTTGAGACTCCAATAAATACCCCAAAATTTAGGGTAAGGGATATTGAAACTATGGAAGGGGGATGCTCCTATCCCCCTTAACTATATTAAATAATGAAAACTATTTATGATCTCTTTAACAAGGCCTTACCGTTGAATGTGAGAAATAATTGGTCAAGATCTCAAATATAAAAACTCGTATAGAGGACCATGAATATGAAATGATACCCCCAATTACTCAAAGAAGATGTCACTCATTGGTTTTATTCACTGGTAGTTTTGTTTTTTCTCATAAATAGAACCAAAAGTCATTGGCTAAAAATACGACCTCAAAGGCATGGGTTTTTTTCTATCAACTTCAAAGATAGCTTATGATCCAACACAGATCATTATTTTTTAGACCTATCTGAGAAATTCAATATATTTCTCATTCTGAATTAAAACTCTTATTTTTTATCATATTACTATCATGTCCCTCCCAAGGAAACCAAAACATATAGGATTTATCAGTATCCAAGAGTCAAAGGCGGATACCTTAAAAATAAGGGCTCTACATGGAAGTCTATGATATGATTTTCACTATCTTTTTTTGTTTATTTGATGAAGGAATGTTATTCCTCTTTTGACACCACCATCTCATACATCAATATTATTTTTTAAGTTAATGGGTTACGGTTGTTTGGTTATACCCTTTAATTGTTTTAAAAATATAGTATTTATTAAATTCTATAAAATAGGTGTATAAATATCATAATGAAAATATGAAAAAAATGGTCAACGACCTCACTCTTATAATATTGGATCATGGGTAGGGTATTATTTTATTTTTTTTGAAATATATTTCTTAAATATATAGTGAATATTGATTTTTTTAAATTATATATAATTTTTTATTTTACTGTTGTTTATATATATACACACACAAAAGAAAATAAAAAATTTGAATATTTTTTTAAAATGAATTTGTAGGAGGCATCACAGGTAGTTACATTAAAATAAGGATCCTAAGGAAAACAATATTTTAGAGAATATCATCTTGAGAAATTATTTGTAGAAGGTTTTATATAGGTAGTGCCCTATAATGTTTTGGAAATCTACAAAATTTAATCTGTATATTGGGAAATAGTTTCCCAATATAAAAATATTAGGATTTTTTTGTTTATAAAAGAAACATTTCCATTTATCCTACACTGATGTAGAGACCCGAATCTTGACGTACATTGACATTACATTACATTTTTGGAAGACTTAGTACATAACAAAAACACACGAACAAGGATCGTAATAGTTTAGTGTCTTTGGAAACTCGGAATATAATCGTCTAATCCTGGTGAAAGATCTTCAACATCTCCCATAAAGATATTTTTATTACATAAAACCTTTCTTTATATCCTGGGGAAAAGAAAACATAAAAGGGTGAGCTCAAATGCTCAGTAAGGGTAAACAAAAGAAACATCAATCACATCATATACATAAGCACATAACTTTTGGAAATCTTAACCTGCAAAAGAGATCATAATTTCATAACATGGGTCAAATCATGGCAGTGAAATGTAATCACAATAATCATAACATAAAACATGAAACTTTGTGGAATACACACATAATCATAGAGAATCATATCTTATTAGTCAAGACTCATTTCCAAGACTATCTTAGTGGACAAAGTCCATTTCTGAATCGAGTAACCCTCGTTTCAGTCCTGTTTCACTGAACCGGTATAACATACCGTTCCAGCCATGTCTATCTCATGAGATATAAAATCTTTACCCAATGAATTGGAGGGAGATATAAGTCCCACCCATCTCATAATGATACCATTCTTATGTGTGCCACAAATTCATAAATCATACATCATTGCATAACCCATGTAATAAAATGGGATTCTTAAACATCATGCCATCATAATCCATAAACAATTGATATCATTTAATCATAAGAAAATTTAAACCATTGAAATCATAGAGACATTTTACTTGAAAAAGACATATGAAATAATGTCATCTTAGATGGAAAATATTTTTGAGAAAAACACTTGAAATGAATTCTTGAGGAAAATATCCTTTCTTCTTTAAAAACATTTTTCCTTTCATAACATGTCATACGACTTTAAAATAAAAGAAGTTGATTAAAAATAAACATGAAAACTTGTAAAGGAATCTTCTTGGAAATAATGTTTTAAAAATCCATTCATGCCGTATAAGTTAAAAAAACATTCTTCGTACTTTTGTCAAAAAAGTCAAAAAGTACCCTGTACGAAAAACGACAAAAGATTCCTTTCATACATATTACTAAAAACTCACCGAAGGGTAAAAATGGATTTAAACAATTGTAGGTGGATGGAAATAATATTAAATATTGATGAAACATGGATGTGGATGATAAAATACACCCCATTAAATACTTACGAATAAACAATCTTGGATAAAAATGAGATTGTGATATTTCCATTACCTTAGGTCCGATTTGCTTTGTAAGTGTCCGAACCTCCTCTTCTTTGAAACGCCTCTTTGAATCCACCACTTAGGGAAGTAAGATTGGTCTTTGAAGAATACCAGGACCTCTAGGATTATTCTAGGTAAGTGGAGAAGAGATTTGGGCAGGGGGTGGCCGAGCTTGAGTGCTCAAATTGGTGTGAGGAGGAGGGGGAGGAGGTGTCCTTTTATAAGGGAGGAGAGGGGCACCTTAGGAATATCTCAAAATATTATTTTATATTAAAGTCAAAATCGGTTTATAATGGTTCCAAAGGGTCTTATTTCGAAGTTAAAGTGGGGATGGGTCGAAATCCTATCAACCAATAAGATTTAGACAAGTTTAGATTATTATTTTAACCTTATCAATTAGATTTAACTCTACGTTAAATAATTTAACTTTTACCGTGTCTTTTTGTTTTCTTACACTATATGGTTAATAAACGTACTATAACATGCCAAACGAACCCCAAATTGTTTACTATTAATATATATATCCTTATCTAAGTCATTTGGCCGACCCTTTTATTTTTAGGAATAAAATAACAATTAATAATATAATATTTGATTTAAAAACTATTTTGTGTCAATTTTGACACTATTTGATATATGATTTTTGAGAAAGTCATAACAGAATTATATGTTCAAACCAAGTTGATTGAATCAACACTAATATATCATAGTAACCTAGAAAATTAGTGTAATTCATAAAAAGTCTCAAATTATATTTATTTGGGTATTTATAACATCAATTATGTCAATATTTCATTAATAAGATAATTACTGCATCATAGTTGTGTCATAAATAAATTAAATTATTTAATGTCTAAAAATTACAAATAAAATACTATTATGTATGAAATCTTTTTATCTTTATAATGAATATTTATAGTCGAATTTATCTTATGTATAGCCCCATATTAAAAATGTTTTAGTAAATAAACATTGATTTTAACTCTTTTAACTCTTCTTTGAATTAAACAATAATAAATGTCCTAATTTAATCCAAGTGGGCCTAAATGGTCATATTTTATTCCTAAGATTGTTTTTGGTCGAATTACACTTATCCAATAGAATTTGGACATGTGTTATGGTAATAATAATATCATTTTTACCCTTAATTACCCTATTTACTTTTAACCGTGGTAAATAAAAGTAAAAAGTTTCTATTCACCAAAAATTATTCTCATCTCATTGAACCACATTTTAGTCCTTGATATTAACTGTGTATCTCGGATTTTCGAAATTTCACTCACAGAAGCGGTAAAATTATGTTTTTTGCAAAATTCAGTTTTTAACCTACCACTTAGTGGTTTCACTATTCATCAAAAATTGATGTTTTTCAAAAAAATGCCAAAATTTCACCCTAAGCTATAATTGATATTCTAAATTCAAAAATGATTTCTATTTTAAAAAATTCCCAACATATAAGTTGCATTAATTAATTTTATAATTAATTTCTGCTGTCACAACAAATAGCGTGTTTTTATGAGATAATAACTATCAAAAGATTAACACTTGTTTATGTCTGGTGTAAATGTGAAATTACATCCAATGAACAACATTGTATTGAATTATAGAAAAATATTCTAAATATACATTAAAACCACTCAAATTAATAATTTATCACTATTAACTATTTCTATTAAAAAAGTTGTTTTTAATTAAAATTTAGTAATTTTCACTATTCATCAGAATATGAAAGTTATCCAAAAAGTACCAAAATTTTACCTTAGGCTAAATTCGATACTCCGAATCCAAAAATGAAGTCCATTTTGAGAGGTAAAATTTCTAAAATTTTAAAAGGTGGTTATTACTATTCATAACGGCTAGTTTTAATAATATTTTAATAGCATATCGTTGTTTAGTGAAACTCGACATTGCGTACTACACACGCTATCGAGGAAGGTCGCGATTGCGTGTAATACAAGGCAAGTCAAGGATGCGTGTTGTGCAAGATCCTTTTGGTGTAGCGTACAACACAAGACATTAGTGAAATTAAAAAGAATATTTTTCATAAAATTTTGGGGCGTTCCATTCTACCCCCCTTAAAATGAATTTCGCCCTAGAAATTCATCGGGGTTATAAATGGTTTACTATTCAAAAGTTTCTTTAATAGAAACCCACATCGTAAAAAGGAATACCAAAACCAATCTTTAAAAACTAAAGTATGAAACGTAACAGTTACCCAAATAAACTAATCACTGGGTTTCCACATAGGTGAAAATATGGATATGGAAGAGAAATCTAACCATCATGTTCTGATGGAGAGTGGTAGAGAAAATGGCTATGGAAAAGCCAGTAATCACAAATCCATATATTTTTGATGATATAAGGTACCATATGATTCATCAGGTATAAGATCACTAGGATAACATTTTTGGTTGTCAAGATCATTTCCCTAAAGTTGAAAATTTGAATTAGAATAAATACTTACTTTATTTTGGTACAATCTCACTGTTGTTCGTTCCTTGAACAATTTCCACTTCATCTATTAAATAAATGAAGTTGATTTTGTTATTCGTGAAGTGTTAGCAGATCATGTGATAGAATGACAGTTCATTCCATCTGTCTCAAAAAAAAGGTTAGCAAAAATTATATACATAAGTCGATCTATAGTGAGATTAATCATATATGGTTCCTAAAATGGACTTATACATCATATATCATACTTCTTAATATAATAAAACTAGTTTCTACTAAACAGGGACTTCCTGTAGGCCAGTGGTAGGCGATAAAGGCTAGTCACACTTCGATTGTGGGTTCGATTTCCACAGCCTTGTCTGGTGCGATGGGCTGTCGCCCGTCCTGCAGTTTTTCCTTTTTCTAAAACTATATTACTATAACATCCCATCAATAATATAGAAAAAACTTCTATCCTTAAACAATACTAACTTATGGTTAACATAATCCATTCCAATCTTTAGGCTTATCTAAAATACTTCGGTCCAAGCTCATAGTATAAAGAAAACTATAACATGAAATGTCGTCAACCAAGCATGTGAATACCATCATTTATCCCCCATATATCTTGTTGGTCACATTCCAATCATGTGAATACCTTAATCATGTATTCTCTTGAAGAATGAATACCCATTGAACCATAGTGAAAACATTAATGCAGTTAAATGTTAACACTTTCCATATACCAAAATCCTCAAATTTTATTTACTCAAACCATGATATCACTTAGTCCTTATCTCAATCATGAGCTCATGAATACTGTCAAACATTTCATTTTCTCCTTATCCATTAATTATGCGAAAATCATCTACTTTCCAAAATATTTGAATCACTTTTCATGGTTACCGGTACCTTAAAATTATTGAAAACCACAATAGACCAATAAATAAATATTTCAGTACACCATAAAAGTACCTCAACAAAATTATTCTTGAATACCAATACATAAACACATTAGTCCATCCACTTCAATGATTGTCCTGGAATAAGTCCTTCCTTGATATAGAAGTAACTTTTTAGGTCAGGGCATTGAGTTGGGTAATGCCCATGTTCTCCACAAATAATACATTGAACTCCATAACAATCTGTCACTCTATGACCCTTTTCTCCACACAGATAACATTGGTCCCTCCATTTGAGGTATTCCTCAAGGTTCTTCTTCCCTTATTTAGAAATCTCAATCTTCCTTTCTTTATGCTCCTCCACATGCGAACATGCATAATAGTTTATCTTCCTCTTCTTTGATGAATTAGGCATACCACTAAATTTCACCTTGTTAATCATATATCGCGATGACTGATTCAGCATAATCACAATATCTTTATCTCTAGGAATTACACAATTTTGTTGCTCATAGTAACCAATTTGTCCATTGGATTCAATGTTAACCGAATTCCTTCTGGTTCCCTCCATTAACTAAAACACAAAAAGAATTCTGTGAGAGGCGAAATCATGCTAGGGAAGACAACATAGTAAAGGGGGAGTACCCTCAATATCTAACATATTAGGATTAAATTCTAAGATCTTTAGCGCAATTCTAGGACTATAACCTATACGTATACTTAACTTTAGAGACATCCCTAGACATACCTTATAAATATCTCTTGGGATCTCACTAACGTTTTCGCACCCTAGTTTCCAATGGTTGACTAAACCATTCCTCTGATACCAACTGTAGAGACCCGAAGCTTGACGTACATTGACATTACATTACATTTGTGGAAGACTTAGTACATAACAAAAACACACCAACAAGGATCATAATAGTTTAGTGTCTTTGGAAACTCGGAATATAATCTTCTAATCCTGGTGAAAGATCTTCAACATCTCCCATAAAGATCTTTCTTTTTTTTAACCTAAAACCTTTCTTTATATCCTGGGGAAAAGAAAACATAAAAGGGTGAGCTCAAATGCTCAGTAAGGGTAAAAAAAAGAAACATCAATCACATCATATACATAAGAACAGAACTTTTGAAAATCTTAACATGCAAAAGAGATCATAATTTCATAACATGGGGTAAATCATGGTAGTGAAATTTAATCACAATAATCATAACATAAAACATGAAACTTTGTGGAATACACAAATAATCATAGAGAATCTTATCTTATTAGTCAAGACTCATTTCCAAGACTATCTTAGTGGACAAAGTCAATTTCTGAATCGAGTAACCCTCGTTTCAGTCCTGTTTCACTGAACCAGTATAACCTACCGTTCCAGCCATGTCTATCTCATGAGATATAAAATCTTTAACCAATGCATTAGAGGGAGATATAGGTCCCACCCATCTCATAATGATACCATTCTTATGTGTGCCACAAATTCATAAATCATACATCATTGCATAACCCATGTAATAAAATGGGATTCTTAAACATCATGCCATCATAATCCATAAACAATTGATATCATTTAATCATAAGAAAATTTAAACCATTGAAATCATAGAGACATTTTACTTGAAACATACATATCAAATAATTTCATCTTAGATGGAAAATAGTTTTGAGAAAAACACTTGAAATGAATTCTTGAGGAAAATATCCTTTCTTCTTTAAAAACATTTTTCCTTTCATAACATGTCATACGACTTTAAAATAAAAGAAGTTGATTAAAAATAAACTTGAAAACTTGTAAAGGAAGCTTATTGGAAATAATGTTTTAAAAATCCATTCATTCCGTATAAGTTAAAAAAAAATTCTTCGTACTTTTGTCGGAAAAGTCAAAAAGTACCTCGTACGAAAAATGACAAAAGATTCCTTTCATACATATTACTAAAAACTCACCGAAGGGTAAAAATGGATTTAAACAATTGTAGGTGGATGGAAATAATATCACATATTGATGAAACATGGATGTGGATGATAAAATACACCCCAATAAATACTTACGAATAAACAATCTCAGATAAAAATGAGATTGTGATATTTCCCTTACCTTAGGTCCGATTTGCTTCGTAAGTGTCCGAACCTCCTCTTCTTTGAAACCCCTCTTTGAATCCACCAATTAGGGAACTAAGATTGGTCTTTAAAGAAGACCAGGACCTCTAGTATTATTCTAGGGAAGTGGAGAAGGGATTTTGGCAGGGTATGGACGAGCTTGAGTGCTCAAATTGGTGTGAGGAGGAGGGGGAGGAGGTGTCCTTTTATAAGGGAGGAGAGGGGCACCTTAGATATCTCAAAATATTATTTTATATTAAAGTCAAAATAGTTTTATAATGGATCAAAGGGTCTTATTTCGAAGGTAAAGTGGGGATGGGTCGAAATCCTATCAACCAATAGGATTTAGTCAAGTTTAGGTTATTATTTTAACCTTATCAATTAGATTTAACTCTACGTTAAATAATTTAACTTTTACCGTGTCTTTTTGTTTGCTTACACTATATGGTTAATACACTTACTATTACATGCCAAACTAACTCCAAATTGTTTATTATTAATATATATATCATTATCTAAGACATTTGGCCGAACCTTAGATTTTTAGGAATAAAATAACAATTAATAATATCATATTTGATTTAAAAACTATTTTGTGTCAATTTTGACACTATTTGATATATGATTTTTGTGAAAGTCATAACAGAATTATATGTTAGAACCAAGTTGATTAAATCAACCCTAATATATAATAGTAACCTAGAAAATTAGTGTAATTCATAAAAAGTCTGAAATTATATTTATTTGGGTATTTATAACATCAATTATGTCAATATTTCATTAATAAGATAATTATTGCATCATCGTTGTGTCATAAATAAATTAAATTATTTAATGTCTAAAAATTAAAAATAAAATACCATTATGTAGGAAATCTTTTTATCTTTATAATGAATATTTATAGTCTAATTTTTCTTATGTATAGCCCCATATTAAAAATGTTTTATTAAATAAACTTTGATTTTAACTCTTTTAACTCTTCTTGGATTAAATAATAATAAATGTCCCAATTTAATCCAAGTGGGCCTAAATGGACATATTTTATTCCTAAGCTTGTTTTTGGTCGAATTACACTTATCCAATAGAATTTGGACATGTGTTATGGTAATAATAATAACATTTTTACCCTTAATTACCCAATTTACTTTTAACCGTGGTAAATAAAAGTAAAAAGTTACTATTCACCAAAAATTATTTTCATATCATTGAACCACATTTTACTCCTTGATATTAACCGTGTCTCTCGGATTTTCGAAATTTCATTCACAGAAGCCGTAAAATTAAGTTTTATGCAAAATTCAGTTTTTAACCTACCACTTAGTGGTTTCACTATTCATCAAAAATTGAAGTTTTTCAGAAAAATGCCAAAATTTCACCTTAAGCTATAATTGATATTCTGAATTCAAAAATGATTTCTATTTTACAAAATTCCCAACATATAAGTTGCATTAATTAATTTTATAATTAATTTCCGCTGTCACAACAAATAGCGTGTTTTTAAGAGATAATAACTATCAAAAGATTAACACTTGTTTATGTCTGGTGTAAATGTGAAATTACATCCAATGACCAACATTGTATTGAATTATAAAAAAATATTTTAAATATACTTTAAAACCACTCAAATTAATAATTTATCACTATTAATTGTTTCTATTAAAAAAGTTGTTTTTAATTAAAATTTAGTAATTTTCACTATTCATCAGAATATGAAAGTTATCCAAAAAGTACCAAAATTTCACCTTAGGCTAAATTCGATACTCCGAATCCAAAAATGAAGTCCATTTTGAGAGATAAAATTTCTAAAATTTTAAAAGGTGGTTATTACTATTCATAACGGCTAGTTTTAATAATATTTTAATAGCATATCGTTGTTTAGTGAAACTCGGCATTGCGTACTACACACGCTATCGAGGAAGGTCGCGATTGCGTGTAATACAAGGCAAGTCAAGGATACGTGTTGTGAAAGCTCCTTTTGGTGTAGTGTACAACACAAGACATTAGTGAAATTAAAAAGAATATTTTTCATAAAATTTCAGGGTGTTACATTCTACCCCCCTTAAAATGAATTTCGCCCTCGAAATTCATCGGGGTTATAAATGGTTTACTATTCAAAAGTTTCTTTAATAGAAACCCAAATAGTAAAAAGGAATACCAAAACCAATCTTTAAAAACTAAATTATGAAACGTAACGGTTACCCAAATAAACTAATCACTCGGTTTCCACATAGGTGAAAGTATGGATATGGAAAAGAAATCTAACCATCATGTTCTGATGGAGAGTGGTAGAGAAAATGGCTATGGAAAATCCAGTAATCACAAATCCATAGATTTGTGATGATATAAGGTACCATCTGATTCATCAGGTATAAGATCACTAGGATAACATTTTTGGTTTTCAAGATCATTTCCCTAAAGTTGAAAATTTGAATTAGAATAAATACTTACTTTATTTTGGTACAATCTCACTGTTGTTCATGCCTTGAACAATTTCCACTTCATCTCTTAAATAAATGAAGTTGATTTTGTTATTCGTGAAGTGTTAGCAGATCATGTGATAGAATGACAGGTCATTCCATCTGTCTCAAACAAAAGGTTAGCAAAAATTTTATACATAAGTCGATCTATAGTGAGATTAATCATATATGGTTCCAAAAATGGACTTATACTTCATATATCATACATCTTAATATAATAAAACTAGTTTCTACTAAACAGGGTCTTCCTGTAGCCCAGTGGTAGGTGATAAAGGCTAGTCACACTTCGATTGTGGGTTCGATTTCCACAGCCTTGTCCGGTGCGATGGGCTGTCGCCCGTCCTGCAGTTTGTCCTTTTTCTAAAACTATATTACTATAACATCCCATCAATAATATCGAAAAAACTTCTATCCTTAAACAATACTAACTTATGGTTAACATAATCCATTCCAATCTTTAGGCTTATCTAAAATACTTCGGTCCACGCTCATAGTATAAAGAAAACGATAACTTGAAATGTCGTCAACCAAGCATGTGAATACCATCATTTATCCCCCATATATCTTATTGGTCACATTCCAATCATGTGAATACCTTAATCATGTATTCTCTTGAAGAATGAATACCCATTGAACCTTAGTGAAAACATTAATGCAGTTAAAAGTTAACACTTTCCATATACCAAAATCCTCAAAATTCTATTTACTCAAACCATGATATCACTTAGTCCTTATATCAATCATGAGCTCATGAATACTGTCAAACATTTCATTTTCTCCTTATCCCATAATTATGCGCATATCATCTACTTTCCAAAATATTTGAATCACTTTTCATGGTTACCGGTACCTTAAAATTATTGAAAACCACAATAGACCGATACATAATTATTTCAGTACACCATAAAAGTACCTCAACAACATTATTATTGAATACCAATACATAAACACTTTAGTCCATCCACTTCAATGATTGTCCTGGAATAAGTCCTTCCTTGATGTATAAGTAACTTTTTAGGTCAGGGCATTGATTTGGGTAATGCCCATGGTCTCCACAAATAAGGCATTGAACTCCATAACAATCTGTCACTCTATGACCCTTTTCTCCACACAGATAACATCGGTCCCTCCATTTGAGGTATTCCTCAAGGTTCTTCTTCCCTTATTTAGAAATCTCAATCTTCCTTTCTTTATGCTCCTCAACATGCGAACATGCATAATAGTTTATCTTCCTCTTCTTTTATGAATTATGCATACCACTAAATTTCACCTTGTTAATCATATATCACGATGACTGATTCGGCATAATCACAATATCTTTATCTCTAGGCATTACACAATTTTGTTGCTCATAGTCACCAATTTGTCCATTGGATTCAATTTTAACCGAATTCCTTCTGGTTCCCTCCATTAACTAAAACACAAAAAGAATTCTGTGAGAGGCGAAATCATGCTAGGGAAGACAACATAGTAAAGGGGGAGTACCCTCAATATCTAACATCTTAGGTTTAATTTCTAAGATATTTAGCGCAATTCTAGGACTATAACCTATACGTATACTTAACCTTAGAGACATCCCTAGACATACCTTAGAAATATCTCTAGGGATCTCACTAAAGTTTTCACACCTAGTTTCCAAAGGTTGACTAAACCTTTCCTCTGATACCAACTGTAGAGACCCGAAGCTTGACGTACATTGACATTACATTACATTTGCGGAAGACTTAGTACATAACAAAAACACACCAACAAGGATCGTAATAGTTTAGTGTCTTTGGAAACTCGGAATATAATCTTCTAATCCTGGTGAAAGATCTTCAACATCTCCCATAAAGATCGTTCTTTTTTTTACCTAAAACCTTTCTTTATATCCTGGGGAAAAGAAAACATAAAAGGGTGAGCTCAAATGCTCACTAAGGGTAAACAAAAGAAACATCAATCACATCATATACATAAGCACATAACTTTTGGAAATCTTAACCTGCAAAAGAGATCATAATTTCATAACATGGGGTAAATCATGGCAGTGAAATTTAATCACAATAATCATAACTTAAAACATGAAACTTTGTGGCATACACACATAATCATAGAGAATCATATCTTATTAGTCAAGACTCATTTCCAAGACTATCTTAGTGGACAAAGTCCATTTCAGAATCGAGTAACCCTCGTTTCAGTCCTGTTTCACTGAACCAGTATAACCTACCGTTCCAGCCATGTCTATCTCATGAGATATAAAATCTTTAACCAATGCATTGGAGGGAGATATAGGTCCCACCCATCTCATAATGATACCATTCTTATGTGTTCCACAAATTCATAAATCATACATCATTGCATAACCAATGTAATAAAATGGGATTCTTAAACATCATGCCATCATAATCCATAAACAATTGATATCATTTAATCATAAGAAAATTTAAACCATTGAAATCATAGAGACATTTTACTTGAAACATACATATCAAATAATTTCATCTTAGATGGAAAATAGTTTTGAGAAAAACACTTGAAATGAATTCTTGAGGAAAATATCCTTTCTTCTTTAAAAACATTTTTCCTTTCATAACATGTCATACGACTTTAAAATAAAAGAAGTTGATTAAAAATAAACTTGAAAACTTGTAAAGGAAGCTTATTGGAAATAATGTTTTAAAAATCCATTCATTCCTTATAAGTTAAAAAAACATTCTTCGTACTTTTGTCGGAAAAGTAAAAAAGTACCTCGTACGAAAAATGACAAAAGATTCCATTCATACATATTACTAAAAACTCACCGAAGGGTAAAAATGGATTTAAACAATTGTAGGTGGATGGAAATAATATCACATATTGATGAAACATGGATTTGGATGATAAAATACACCCCAATAAATACTTACGAATAAACAATCTCGGATAAAAATGAGATTGTGATATTTCCCTTACCTTAGGTCCGATTTGCTTCGTAAGTGTCCGAACCTCCTCTTCTTTGAAACGCCTCATTGAATCCACCAATTAGGGAACTAAGATTGGTCTTTAAAGAAGACCATGACCTCTAGGATTATTCTAGGGAAGTGGAGAAGGGATTTGGGCAGGGTTTGGACGAGCTTGAGTGCTCAAATTGGTGTGAGGAGGAGGGGGAGGAGGTGTCCTTTTATAAGGGAGGAGAGGGGCATCTTAGGAATATCTCAAAATATTATTTTATATTAAAGTCAAAATAGTTTTATAATGGTTAAAAGGGTCTTATTTCGAAGGTAAAGTGGGGATGGGTCGAAATCCTATCAACCAATAGGATTTAGACAAGTTTAGGTTATTATTTTAACCTTATCAATTAGATTTAACTCTACGTTAAATAATTTCACTTTTACCGTGTCTTTTTGTTTGCTTACACTATATGGTTAATACACTTACTATTACATGCCAAACGAACTCCAAATTGTTTATTATTAATATATATATCATTATCTATGTCATTTGGCCGAACCTTAGATTTTTAGGAATAAAATAACAATTAATAATATCATATTTGATTTAAAAACTATTTTGTGTCAATTTTGACACTATTTGATATATGATTTTTGTGAAAGTCATAACGGAATTATATGTTAGAACCAAGTTGATTAAATCAACCCTAATATATCATAGTAACCTAGAAAATTAGTGGAATTCATAAAAAGTCTGAAATTATATTTATTTGGGTATTTATAACATCAATTATGTCAATATTTCATTAATAAGATAATTATTGCATCATCGTTGTGTCATAAATAAATTAAATTATTTAATGTCTAAAAATTACAAATAAAATACCATTATGTATGAAATCTTTTTATATTTATAATTAATATTTATAGTCTAATTTTTCTTATGTATAGCCCCATATTAAAAATGTTTTATTAAATAAACTTTGATTTTAACTCTTTTAACTCTTCTTGGATTAAATAATAATAAATGTCCCAATTTAATCCAAGTGGGCCTAAATGGTCATATTTTATTCCTAAGCTTGTTTTTGGTCGAATTAAACTTATCCAATAGAATTTGGACATGTGTTATGGTAATAATAATATCATTTTTACCCTTAATTACCCTATTTACTTTTAACCGTGGTAAATAAAAGTAAAAAGTTACTATTCACCAAAAATTATTTTCATCTCATTGAACCACATTTTAGTCCTTGATATTAAACGTGTCTCTCGGATTTTCGAAATTTCATTCACAGAAGCGGTAAAATTAAGTTTTATGCAAAATTCAGTTTTTAACCTACCACTTAGTGGTTTCACTATTCATCAAAAATTGAAGTTTTTCAGAAAAATGCCAAAATTTCACCCTAAGCTATAATTGATATTCCGAATTCAAAAATTATTTCTATTTTACAAAATTCCCAACATATAAGTTGCATTAATTAATTTTATAATTAATTTCCGCTGTCACAACAAATAGCGTGTTTTTAAGAGATAATAACTATCAAAAGATTAACACTTGTTTATGTCTGGTGTAAATGTGAAATTACATCCAATGACCAACATTGTATTGAATTATAAAAAAATATTCTAAATATACTTTAAAACCACTCAAATTAATAATTTATCACTATTAATTGTTTCTATTAAAAAAGTTGTTTTTAATTAAAATTTAGTAATTTTCACTATTCATCAGAATATGAAAGTTATCCAAAAAGTACCAAAATTTCACCTTAGGCTAAATTCGATACTCCGAATCCAAAAATGAAGTCCATTTTGAGAGATAAAATTTCTAAAATTTTAAAAGGTGGTTATTACTATTCATAACGGCTAGTTTTAATAATATTTTAATAGCATATCGTTGTTTAGTGAAACTCGGCATTGCGTACTACACACGCTATCGAGGAAGGTCGTGATTGCATGTAATACAAGGCAAGTCAAGGATACGTGTTGTGAAAGCTCCTTTTGGTGTAGCGTGCAACACAAGACATTAGTGAAATTAAAAAGAATATTTTTCATAAAATTTCAGGGTGTTACATTCTACCCCCCTTAAAATGAATTTCGCCCTCGAAATTCATCGGGGTTATAAATGGTTTACTATTCAAAAGTTTCTTTAATAGAAACCCAAATAGTAAAAAGCAATACCAAAACCAATCGTTAAAAACTAAATTATGAAACGTAACGGTTACCCAAATAAACTAATCACTCGGTTTCCACATAGGTGAAAATATGGATATGGAAAAGAAATCTAACCATCATGTTCTGATGGAGAGTGGTAGAGAACATGGCTATGGAAAATCCAGTAATCACAAATCCATAGATTTGTGATGATATAAGGTACCATCTGATTCATCAGGTATAAGATCACTAGGATAACATTTTTGGTTTTCAAGATCATTTCCCTAAAGTTGAAAATTTGAATTAGAATAAATACTTACTTTATTTTGGTACAATCTCACTGTTGTTCGTGCCTTGAACAATTTCCACTTCATCTCTTAAATAAATGAAGTTGATTTTGTTATTCGTGAAGTGTTAGCAGATCATGTGATAGAATGACATGTCATTCCATCTGTCTCTAACAAAAGGTTAGCAAAAAATTTATACATAAGTCGATCTATATGATATTAATCATATATGGTTCCAAAAATGGACTTATAATTCATATATCATACATCTTAATATAATAAAACTAGTTTCTACTAAACAGGGTCTTCCTGTAGCCCAGTGGTAGGCGATAAAGGCTAGTCACACTTCGATTGTGGGTTCGATTTCCACAGCCTTGTCCGGTGCGATGGGCTGTCGCCCGTCCTGCAGTTTGTCCTTTTTCTAAAACTATATTACTATAACATCCCATCAATAATATCGAAAAAACATCTATCCTTAAACAATACTAACTTATGGTTAACATAATCCATTCCAATCTTTAGGCTTATCTAAAATACTTCGGTCCACGCTCATAGTATAAAGAAAACGATAACTTGAAATGTCGTCAACCAAGCATGTGAATACCATCATTTATCCCCCATATATCTTATTGGTCACATTCCAATCATGTGAATACCTTAATCATGTATTCTCATGAAGAATGAATACCCATTGAACCTTAGTGAAAACATTAATGCAGTTAAAAGTCAACACTTTCCATATACCAAAATCCTCAAAATTCTATTTACTCAAACCATGATATCACTTAGTCCTTATATCAATCATGAGCTCATGAATACTGTCAAACATTTCATTTTCTCCTTATCCCATAATTATGCGCATATCATCTACTTTCCAAAATATTTGAATCACTTTTCATGGTTACCGGTACCTTAAAATTATTGAAAACCACAATAGACCAATACATAAATATTTCAGTACACCATAAAAGTACCTCAACAACATTATTATTGAATACCAATACATAAACACTTTAGTCCATCCACTTCAATGATTGTCCTGGAATAAGTCCTTCCTTGATATAAAAGTAAGTTTTTAGGTCAGGGCATTGATTTGGGTAATGCCCATGTTCTCCACAAATAAGACATTGAACTCCATAACAATCTGTCACTCTATGACCCTTTTCTCCACACAGATAACATCGGTCCCTCCATTTGAGGTATTCCTCAAGGTTCTTCTTCCCTTATTTAGAAATCTCAATCTTCCTTTCTTTATGCTCCTCAACATGCGAACATGCATAATAGTTTATCTTCCTCTTCTTTTATGAATTAGGCATACCACTAAATTTCACCTTGTTAATCATATATCGCGATGACTGATTCGGCATAATCACAATATCTTTATCTCGAGGCATTACACAATTTTGTTGCTCATAGTCACCAATTTGTCCATTGGATTCAATTTTAACCGAATTCCTTCTGGTTCCCTCCATTAACTAAAACACAAAAAGAATTCTGTGAGAGGCGAAATCATGCTAGGGAAGACAACATAGTAAAGGGGGAGTACCCTCAATATCTAACATCTTAAGTTTAATTTCTATGATCTTTAGCGCAATTCTAGGACTATAACCTATACGTATACTTAACCTTAGAGACATCCCTAGACATACCTTAGAAATATCTCTAGGGATCTCACTAAAGTTTTCACACCCTAGTTTCCAAAGGTTGACTAAACCTTTCCTCTGATACCAACTGTAGAGACCCGAAGCTTGACGTACATTGACATTACATTACATTTGCGGAAGACTTAGTACATAACAAAATCACACCAATAAGGATCGTAATAGTTTAGTGTCTTTGGAAACTCAGAATATAATCTTCTAATCCTGGTGAAAGATCTTCAACATCTCCCATAAAGATCGTTCTTTTTTTTACCTAAAACCTTTCTTTATATCCTGGGGAAAAGAAAACATAAAAGGGTGAGCTCAAATGCTCACTAAGGGTAAACAAAAGAAACATCAATCACATCATATACATAAGCACATAACTTTTGGAAATCTTAACCTGCAAAAGAGATCATAATTTCATAACATGGGGTAAATCATGGCAGTGAAATTTAATCACAATAATCATAACTTAAAACATGACACTTTGTGGCATACACACATAATCATAGAGAATCATATCTTATTAGTCAAGACTCATTTCCAAGACTATCTTAGTGGACAAAGTCCATTTTTGAATCGAGTAACCCTCGTTTCAGTCCTGTTTCACTGAACCAGTATAACCTACCGTTCCAGCCATGTCTATCTCATGAGATATAAAATCTTTAACCAATGCATTGGAGGGAGATATAGGTCCCACCCATCTCATAATGATACCATTCTTATGTGTGCCACAAATTCATAAATCATACATCATTGCATAACCAATGTAATAAAATGGGATTCTTAAACATCATGCCATCATAATCCATAAACAATTGATATCATATAATCATAAGAAAATTTAAACCATTGAAATCATAGAGACATTTTACTTGAAATATACATATCAAATAATTTCATCTTAGATGGAAAATAGTTTTGAGAAAAACACTTGAAATGAATTCTTGAGGAAAATATCCTTTCTTCTTTAAAATTTTTTTTCCTTTCATAACATGTCATACGACTTTAAAATAAAAGAAGTTGATTAAAAATAAACTTGAAAACTTGTAAAGGAAGCTTATTGGAAATAATGTTTTAAAAATCCATTCATTCCGTATAAGTTAAAAAAACATTCTTCGTACTTTTGTCGGAAAAGTAAAAAAGTACCTCGTACGAAAAATGACAAAAGATTCCATTCATACATATTACTAAAAACTCACCGAAGGGTAAAAATGGATTTAAACAATTGTAGGTGGATGGAAATAATATCACATATTGATGAAACATGGATGTGGATGATAAAATACACCCCAATAAATACTTACGAATAAACAATCTCGGATAAAAATGAGATTGTGATATTTCCCTTACCTTAGGTCCGATTTGCTTCGTAAGTGTCCGAACCTCCTCTTCTTTGAAACGCCTCATTGAATCCACCAATTAGGGAACTAAGATTGGTCTTTAAAGAAGACCAGGACCTCTAGGATTATTCTAGGGAAGTGGAGAAGGGATTTTGGCAGGGTTTGGACGAGCTTGAGTGCTCAAATTGGTGTGAGGAGGAGGGGGAGGAGGTGTCCTTTTATAAGGGAGGAGAGGGGCACCTTAGGAATATCTCAAAATATTATTTTATATTAAAGTCAAAATCGTTTTATAATGGTTAAAAGGGTCTTATTTCGAAGGTAAAGTGGGGATGGGTCGAAATCCTATCAACCAATAGGATTTAGACAAGTTTAGGTTATTATTTTAACCTTATCAATTAGATTTAACTCTACGTTAAATAATTTAACTTTTACCGTGTCTTTTTGTTTGCTTACACTATATGGTTAATACACTTACTATTACATGCCAAACGAACTCCAAATTGTTTATTATTAATATATATATCATTATCTAAGTCATTTGGCCGAACCTTAGATTTTTAGAAATAAAATAACAATTAATAATATCATATTTGATTTAAAAACTATTTTGTGTCAATTTTGACACTATTTGATATATGATTTTTGTGAAAGTCATAACAGAATTATATGTTAGAACCAAGTTGATTAAATCAACCCTAATATATCATAGTAACCTAGAAAATTAGTGGAATTCATAAAAAGTCTGAAATTATATTTATTTGGGTATTTATAACATCAATTATGTCAATATTTCATTAATAAGATAATTATTGCATCATCGTTGTGTCATAAATAAATTAAATTATTTAATGTCTAAAAATTACAAATAAAATACCATTATGTAGGAAATCTTTTTATCTTTATAATTAATATTTATAGTCTAATTTTTCTTATGTATAGCCCCATATTAAAAATGTTTTATTAAATAAACTTTGATTTTAACTCTTTTAACTCTTCTTGGATTAAATAATAATAAATGTCCCAATTTAATCCAAGTGGGCCTAAATGGTCATATTTTATTCCTAAGCTTGTTTTTGGTCGAATTACACTAATCCAATAGAATTTGGAAATGTGTTATGGTAATAATAATATCATTTTTACCCTTAATTACCCTATTTACTTTTAACCGTGGTAAATAAAAGTAAAAAGTTACTATTCACCAAAAATTATTTTCATCTCATTGAACCACATTTTAGTCCTTGATATTAAACGTGTCTCTCGGATTTTCGAAATTTCATTCACAGAAGCGGTAAAATTAAGTTTTATGCAAAATTCAGTTTTTAACCTACCACTGAGTGGTTTCACTATTCATCAAAAATTGAAGTTTTTCAGAAAAATGCCAAAATTTCACCCTAAGCTATAATTGATATTCCGAATTCAAAAATTATTTCTATTTTAAAAAATTCCCAACATATATGTTGCATTAATTAATTTTATAATTAATTTCCGCTGTCACAACAAATAGCGTGTTTTTAAGAGATAATAACTATCAAAAGATTAACACTTGTTTATGTCTGGTGTAAATGTGAAATTACATCCAATGACCAACATTGTATTGAATTATAAAAAAATATTATAAATATACTTTAAAACCACTCAAATTAATAATTTATCACTATTAATTGTTTCTATTAAAAAAGTTGTTTTTAATTAAAATTTAGTAATTTTCACTATTCATCAGAATATGAAAGTTATCCAAAAAGTACCAAAATTTCACCTTAGGCTAAATTCGATACTCCGAATCCAAAAATGAAGTCCATTTTGAGAGATAAAATTTCTAAAATTTTAAAAGGTGGTTATTACTATTCATAACGGCTAGTTTTAATAATATTTTAATAGCATATCGTTGTTTAGTGAAACTCGGCATTGCGTACTACACACGCTATCGAGGAAGGTCGCGATTGCATGTAATACAAGGCAAGTCAAGGATACGTGTTGTGAAAGCTCTTTTTGGTGTAGCGTACAACACAAGACATTAGTGAAATTAAAAAGAATATTTTTCATAAAATTTCAGGGTGTTACATTCTACCCCCCTTAAAATGAATTTCGCCCTCGAAATTCATCGGGGTTATAAATGGTTTACTATTCAAAAGTTTCTTTAATAGAAACCCAAATAGTAAAAAGGAATACCAAAACCAATCTTTTAAAACTAAATTATGAAACGTAACGGTTACCCAAATAAACTAATCACTCGGTTTCCACATAGGTGAAAATATGGATATGGAAAAGAAATCTAACCATCATGTTCTGATGGAGAGTGGTAGAGAACATGGCTATGGAAAATCCAGTAATCACAAATCCATAGATTTGTGATGATATAAGGTACCATCTGATTCATCAGGTATAAGATCACTAGGATAACATTTTTGGTTTTCAAGATCATTTCCCTAAAGTTGAAAATTTGAATTAGAATAAATACTTACTTTATTTTGGTACAATCTCACTGTTGTTCATGCCTTGAACAATTTCCACTTCATCTCTTAAATAAATGAAGTTGATTTTGTTATTCGTGAAGTGTTAGCAGATCATGTGATAGAATGACATGTCATTCCATCTGTCTCTAACAAAAGGTTAGCAAAAAATTTATACATTAGTCGATCTATAGTGATATTAATCATATATGGTTCCAAAAATGGACTTATACTTCATATATCATACATCTTAATATAATAAAACTAGTTTCTACTAAACAGGGTCTTCCTGTATCCCAGTGGTAGGCGATAAAGGCTAGTCACACTTCGATTGTGGGTTCGATTTCCACAGCCTTGTCCGGTGCGATGGGCCGTCGCCCGTCCTGCAGTTTGTCCTTTTTCTAAAACTATATTACTATAACATCCCATCAATAATATCGAAAAAACTTCTATCCTTAAACAATACTAACTTATGGTTAACATAATCCATTCCAATCTTTAGGCTTATCTAAAATACTTCGGTCCACGCTCATAGTATAAAGAAAACGATAACTTGAAATGTCGTCAACCAAGCATGTGAATACCATCATTTATCCCCCATATATCTTATTGGTCACATTCCAATCATGTGAATACCTTAATCATGTATTCTCATGAAGAATGAATACCCATTGAACCTTAGTGAAAACATTAATGCAGTTAAAAGTTAACACTTTCCATATACCAAAATCCTCAAAATTCTATTTACTCAAACCATGATATCACTTAGTCCTTATATCAATCATGAGCACATGAATACTGTCAAACATTTCATTTTCTCCTTATCCCATAATTAGGCGCATATCATCTACTTTCCAAAATATTTGAATCACTTTTCATGGTTACCGGTACCTTAAAATTATTGAAAACCACAATAGACCAATACATAAATATTTCAGTACACCATAAAAGTACCTCAACAACATTATTATTGAATACCAATACATAAACACTTTAGTCCATCCACTTCAATGATTGTCCTGGAATAAGTCCTTCCTTGATATAGAAGTAAGTTTTTAGGTCAGGGCATTGATTTGGGTAATGCCCATGTTCTCCACAAATAAGACATTGAACTCCATAACAATCTGTCACTCTATGACCCTTTTCTCCACACAGATAACATCGGTCCCTCCATTTGAGGTATTCCTCAAGGTTCTTCTTCCCTTATTTAGAAATCTCAATCTTCCTTTCTTTATGCTCCTCAACATGCGAACATGCATAATAGTTTATCTTCCTCTTCTTTTATGAATTAGGCATACCACTAAATTTCACCTTGTTAATCATATATCGCGATGACTGATTCGGCATAATCACAATATCTTTATCTCGAGGCATTACACAATTTTGTTGCTCATAGTCACCAATTTGTCCATTGGATTCAATTTTAACCGAATTCCTTCTGGTTCCCTCCATTAACTAAAACACAAAAAGAATTCTGTGAGAGGCGAAATCATGCTAGGGAAGACAACATAGTAAAGGGGGAGTACCCTCAATATCTAACATCTTAAGTTTAATTTCTAAGATCTTTAGCGCAATTCTAGGACTATAACCTATACGTATACTTAACCTTAGAGACATCCCTAGACATACCTTAGAAATATCTCTAGGGATCTCACTAATGTTTTCACACCCTAGTTTCCAAAGGTTGACTAAACCTTTCCTCTGATACCAACTGTAGAGACCCGAAGCTTGACGTACATTGACATTACATTACATTTGCGGAAGACTTAGTACATAACAAAAACACACCAACAAGGATCGTAATAGTTTAGTGTCTTTGGAAACTTGGAATATAATCTTCTAATCCTGGTGAAAGATCTTCAACATCTCCCATAAAGATCGTTCTTTTTTTACCTAAAACCTTTCTTTATATCCTGGGGAAAAGAAAACATAAAAGGGTGAGCTCAAATGCTCACTAAGGGTAAACAAAAGAAACATCAATCACATCATATACATAAGCACATAACTTTTGGAAATCTTAACCTGTAAAAGAGATCATAATTTCATAACATGGGGTAAATCATGGCAGTGAAATTTAATCACAATAATCATAACTAAAAACATGACACTTTGTGGCATACACACATAATCATAGAGAATCATATCTTTTTAGTCAAGACTCATTTCCAAGACTATCTTAGTGGACAAAGTCCATTTCTGGATCGAGTAACCCTCGTTTCAGTCCTATTTCACTGAACCAGTATAACCTACCGTTCCAGCCATGTCTATCTCATGAGATATAAAATCTTTAACCAATGCATTGGAGGGAGATATAGGTCCCACCCATCTCATAATGATACCATTATTATGTGTGCCACAAATTCATAAATCATATATCATTTCATAACCAATGTAATAAAATGGGATTCTTAAACATCATGCCATCATAATCCATAAACAATTGATATCATTTAATCATAAGAAAATTTAAACCATTGAAATCATAGAGACATTTTAATTGAAACATACATATCAAATAATTTCATCTTAGATGGAAAATAGTTTTGAGAAAAACACTTGAAATGAATTCTTGAGGAAAATATCCTTTCTTCTTTAAAAACATTTTTCCTTTCATAACATGTCATACGACATTAAAATAAAAGAAGTTGATTAAAAATAAACATGAAAACATGTAAAGGAAGCTTCTTGGAAATAATGTTTTAAAAATCCGTTCATGCCGTATAAGTTAAAAAAAACATTCTTCGTACTTTTGTCGGAAAAGTCAAAAAAGTACCTCGTACGAAAAACGACAAAAGATTCCTTTCATACATATTACTAAAAACTCACCGAAGGGTAAAAATGGATTTAAACAATTGTAGGTGGATGGAAATAATATTACATATTGATGAAACATGGATATGGATGATAAAATACACCCCAGTAAATACTTACGAATAAACAATCTCGGATAAATAATGAGATTGTGATATTTCCCTTATCTTAGATCCGATTTGCTTCGTAAGTGTCCGAACCTCCTCTTCTTTGAAACGCCTCTTTGAATCCACCACTTAGGGAACTAAGATTGGTCTTTGAAGAAGACCAGGACCTCTAGGATTATTCTAGGGAAGTGGAGAAGGGATTTTGGTAGGGGTTGGCCGAGCTTGAGTGCTCAAATTGGTGTGAGGAGGAGGGGGAGGAGGTGTCCTTTTATAAGGGAGGAGAGGGGCACCTTAGGAATATCTCAAAATATTATTTTATATTAAATTCAAAATCGTTTTATAATGGTTCCAAAGGGTCTTATTTCGAAGGTAAAGTAGGGATGGGTCGAACTCCTATCAACCAATAGGATTTAGACAAGTTTAGGTTATTATTTTAACCTTATCAATTAGATTTAACTCTACGTTAAATAATTTAACTTTAACCGTGTCTTTTTGTTGCTTACAATATATGGTTAATACACCTACTATAACATGCCAAACGAACCCCAAATTGTTTATTATTTATATATATATATCATTATCTAAGTCATTTGGCCGAAACTTAGATTTTAGGAATAAAATAACAATTAATAATATCATATTTGATTTAAAAACTATTTTGTGTCAATTTTGACACTATTTGATATATGATTTTTTTGAAAGTCATAACAGAATTATATGTTCGAACCAAGTTGATTAAATAAACACTAATATATCATAGTAACCTAGAAAGTTAGTGTAATTCATAAAAAGTCTCAATTTATATTTATTTGGGTATTTATAACATCAATTATGTAAATATTTCATTAATAAGATAATTATTGCATCATCGTTGTGTCATAAATAAATTAAATTATTTAATGTCTAAAAATTACAAATAAAATACCATTATGTAGGAAATCTTTTTATCTTTATAATGAATATTTATAGTAGAATTTTTCTTATGTATAGCCCCATATTAAAAATGTTTTAGTAAATAAACTTTGATTTTAACTCTTTTAACTCTTCTTTGAATTAAATAATAATAAATGTCCTAATTTAATCCAAGTGGGACTAAATGGTCATATTTTATTCCTAAGCTTGTTTTTGGTCGAATTACACTTATCCAATAGAATTTGGACATGTTTTATGGTAATAATAATATAATTTTTACGCTTAATTACCCTCTTTACTTTTAACCGTGGTAAATAAAAGTAAAAAGTTACTATTCACCAAAAATTATTTTCATCTCATTGAACAACATTTTAGTCCTTGATATTAACCGTGTCTCTCGTATTTTCTAAATTTCATTCACCGAAGCGGTAAAATTAAGTTTTATGCAAAATTTAGATTTTAACCTACCACTTAGTGGTTTCACTATTCATCAAAAATTGAAGTTTTTCAGAAAAAATCCAAAATTTCACCCTAAGATATAATTGATATTCCGAATTCAAAAATTATTTCTATTTTAAAAAATTCCCAACATATAAGTTGCATTAATTAATTTTATAATTAATTTCCGCTGTCACAACAAATAGCGTGTTTTTAAGAGATAATAACTATCAAAAGATTAACACTTGTTTATGTCTGGTGTAAATGTGAAATTACATCTAATGACCAACATTGTATTGAATTATAAAAAAATATTCTAAATATACTTTAAAACCACTCAAATTAATAATTTATCACTATTAATTGTTTCTATTAAAAAAGTTGTTTTTAATTAAAATTTATTAATTTTCACTATTCATCAGAATATGAAAGTTATCCAAAAAGTACCAAAATTTCACCTTAGGCTAAATTCGATACTCCGAATCCAAAAATGAAGTCCATTTTGAGAGATAAAATTTCTAAACTTTTAAAAGGTGGTTATTACTATTCATAACGGCTAGTTTTAATAATATTTTAATAGCATAACGTTGTTTAGTGAAACTCGGCATTGCGTACTACACACGCTATCGAGGAAGGTCGCGATTGCGTGTAATACAAGGCAAGTCAAGGATGCGTGTTGTGAAAGATCCTTTTGGTGTAGCGTACAACACAAGATATTAGTGAAATTAAAAAGAATATTTTTTATAAAATTTCGGGGTGTTACAACTGAACTGTCATAGTCTAGGTTCCCCAGAGGTCTACCCCACCCTCTCCCTATATGTCTCTAATGTTGGATTCTATGGTGGTTCCCTCAGACAAGATTATTTGTTATAGATCCAAACTATTGTCATTTGATATTCCAAAATGATAAAAACCATTTATGATTGGTCAACCAAAATAGTTTAATATGTTGTTTCATTATTTAAACTCTTTAGTACTGTAATTATCTTTAATTTTGGGGGTTTAAAACTTTTTAGATGTCACCATTTTTGTTGTGGTATCATTAATGTCAATTTAATTTGGAGGTCAAGATCTACTTCACTTTTATTACACTACATGTATTTTTCAAAGAACTGAGGTTTTTATGGGAACATATTTCTTTTAAAATATTTTATTTCTTGTCATTAGATTCCCTTGTGTGATCAGTCATCATTGATCATCGTCTATAGTTCCCATTATTATTTATTTTATTTACATTTGTTCTCTTGATTGTTTTTTAGGTTACGAATCATGGTAAAAAAATGTATTTTCATCACATCAGATGTTTGGATTACTCTTAATGTTTAATGGGAGTAGCATTGGTGATCCAAAGGAAGATTAAGTTCATCGATAGTATTATCTACTGTGACTAAAAATGATCAAACCTTTGGTTCCATGACAGTTAAGTGATAAAAATAAATTAAAAATTATAAAATATAAATGGAAACTCGATTTATCATGGAAAACCCCAACACATGATTGTTGTAATGAAATGAAAAGAATATAGAAGAATTTCTATGGATAAAAATCTATCCTTTACTCTCTAAAAATTACATGGAGAAAACAACCAAAACATTCTATCTTGAATAAATGGGGAAATAACTCATAGATTCTAATCTTATTTAAATGTAATTAATAGATAATTAATGTCAAAGAAGATTATTTTTTACTAGGGGAGAGCCTCATTTTATAATTAATACTCACCCATTGGTCTCCCCCTCTCATTGAAAAAATTGGAGGAGGATAATTAACTAGGGAACTATTTCCCTTTTATCAATATAAATAGGGTGCAGTTTCTTTTTATTACATTTTTCAAAAATTATACTGATATATCTCTCACATGGAGATTTGAATGAAAACCTATCACATCTCCAATAATCCTTTATATATTAAAAAAAAAATTAATTACGCATATTTAAAATATTCTTGAAGGATATTTACCATCTGAATGCATAAGATTAAATACTATCTATCAAGACATATATCATATTATATATCGTATGGAATTTTATTTATGTTTATGTTTCCATACTCCACTAAATGTCAAATAAAGTTATATTGTACCACAATTTTCTTCATTCAAGAATAAAAATATATATTCCTTTCAATTTGAAATCCACTCTTAGTATTATAAAGTTTAGTATTCTACTTTTATCTATGCTTGAGATTATCTAATAACTGTTGCATACAAATCAACTCTTTTCTTGCTCTTATAGCTTCCATATATTCTACTCAGTCACGAAGAAGAATATACCTGTATATAATAATGAAATAAATCTCACTTCTCATCCTATAAGAGTAAAAAAACACTAATAGTGGATATCATATGGTTGGAATCACCTGCAAAATTTGAATCAAGCTAGCCTGTGATAATGAAATATGATCTTACATAACATAAAGTAATATCTAAGGTATCTTTAATGTATCTTAGGATCCTATTTAATATTTTAAAATTATCTTACCCTAGATTATCCATATACACAATGGATTATCCAATATCATGTGCACTGTTTAGTCTAGTACAAACCATGTAAAACATTTGACTCCCCGCGGCCGATGCATATGGTACTCGAGGTATCTTTATTCTCTCAAATTCACTATTATGACTCATCATAGACGTTGAATTCATATTTACAAGAAGAGGTGTATATATTAGATTATATTATTACATGTTAAATCATTTCAATTCATTACCCAACTAATTCATTGGTGATATAAAAATCATGCTATTATTTAATCATAGAAAGACATCATCACAAGAATACTGTTAAATTTTCCTTAATCCTTGATAAAAAACTTTCTATAGAACTGTACCTTCATATCTTATATCATTGTTGCTTCTTAAAACAAATATTTCATTCACATACAATAGTGGAATGATAAAATACTCACCATCCAAACCCTTGAAATATACTAAAGGATTTCAATGAAGTCTATGAGATCTGTTTCTCATGATATTGGAGTCAAATTTCTTATACTAATAACATATCCCATTCTGGAGATTGTAATGATATTTTTTCATAATTTAAGTCATGTTCTCTTTTAAAAACTCTACAAAACCATCTAATTGGATCATATATTTTTATTTATTCATCAGGATCCCTATGGGGAAAATTTTTCTTCACATATAACTAATCTGGTTGTAAACTATATGTATTGAAATTCAGTTAAATGACACAAATATTTTTATATCTAGAAATTGGAGAAAATATTTCATTAAATTCTATACCTTTCTTCTGATTATATCCTTTTCCAACCAGTCACACATGATATCATTCAACCTAGAAATTCCCATCCTTCTCGATCTTAAATAACCAATTAATGTCGATATCCTTACCTCTAATAGGTAGTGGAAAAAGATATCAAGTATTGTTCTTGTAACATCCTAAGACTTTATGATATTTTTCTTTTTAAATAAATTCAATCCATTTGAAAGCTTATGAAACATGAAACCCTGTCTCTAAATGATGTTTAATAATGTATGCCATTATTACCTTCTCGTTCAAATATAAGGTATGCAGTTTAATAAGGATATAATGAAAAATAAATTTTTTTAATATTTATAAGAAAATTTATTGGTTACATATTTTTTATGAATAAAATAATAATCATTTTAATGAAAAGTATAGGCTTTCTGAAAATATATATTTCTCTAAAATATGGTGTAGTCATGGTTTACAAACATAATTTAAAATTATTCTTACCACTTTTAGAAAATTTATTTTTTCAGATGACCATAATATTTTTATAATCCTATCAAAATTTTCTTATGGTGATTTTGGGGATTTGTCTAAAAAGAATCTTTTTTCGATAAATATTGAAAAATAACGATATCCGTTAAAAATTTAATATTTGTTTAAATAATTTACAAATATATATTATATTTTAAAATTTTTAATAGAAAAATAGTTCATGTATATTATAATTTTTCTATTTTATTTAATGGGAATCAATTTAATATTGAATTTGGATATTAAAACCTTCTATAATTTTTAGAACTTTCTCTTTCAAAAACAACATTTTCATCGCATCAACAGGTATAATTTAATATTTTATTTTTCCACTTCTGTGAGATTAATATCGAATAATGGATTCTATTTTTTAATTGGAATAATTTATATTGTATAGCATGTTCACCTAAATTTTTGACCATAATGAATAGTAAAAGAAGTGAAATTTAATTACAATGTTTAAGGTAGAAACTGATTTAATGGCGGTTAAACTAACATTATATAGGATAAAAAGACATAAAGAATTACTACACACACATTTTATGGAAATGTATAGAACTTATCATCTCTAGGGGTTGATAATGACCAATTTTCAAGGCGCTTTTCATGATAAAAATGATTCTTTAATTGACTCCTTTTAAAAATTACTTTTTTGTTTTCTCCTCCACTTATAAAAGTTCACCCTCTCTTCTATCGACTTCAAACTTATAATGAAATTTCATTATCCATCAACAATAAATATAACATACTTACTCCCCTAAATATTTCTTGGATCCCTTGGTTTGATAAAAAATTCATATTTCGAAGGCTTTTGTTGCTACCCTAAAGAAGTTGTCTGAAGATGAGCTACCATTCTTAAACGAGATTTTTTTTAATAAAAATAATTAAAATCATATTAATAAAATGAGTAAATAATACCCTCAATATATTCTATATATTAATATGATATTATGAATTTTGAATGATGTATATACAAATCCTGTTTTATCAAATGGACAACAAAATTGTCGGTCATGTTTACAAATAATTATCACCTAACAGACTGATGCAATCCCTTTTATATCAAAAAATTTCAAGGATGTATATAATTATATATTTCTATAATGCATGTTATATTTATGAAATTATTTTAATTTTATAATACTAATTTAATATAAATCTTCTTACATTCCATTCCATTGAAAATATGACAATGTTTCTCATGTGTACGTTGGACTACCATCTCACAAAGTGACATGATTCGTTTTTTATTTACTATTTACATGAAAGGTAATAAAAAATAATTTAGTGAATACATGTGATGTATATGAAATTATATTTATTTTTAAAAATTGATGTGTCACAAAATTCCATATACTTTCACCCATCAAGGAAATGACAATGCCTCTCACGCATATATATGACCTACCGCCTCCATTAAGCGATCTGATCCATTCTACATGTTGAAATTTATTTAATGATTCTAAAAATTTATATAATTAATTAAATTAAATTTATTAAATTAATATAATTCTATATATGATTGAACTATATAATATAAGAAAGAACCAAAACATTCATAACAATCTACACATGGGGAAACTGGACAATTAACACTAGAAACAATGAAAACAATGAAATATTAATAACAAAATTGGTGGTAAAATATTATAATGGAGTTGAATATGATATTATAATTATTAATATGGTTATATTATATATTAATAAAATTATGAACCTCATTAAACTTGATGTTAATGAACATTTAACCAAAAGGAATCCTAAGGTAAGGGACTTCATATTAATTTCCATTCATTAAGGAATATTGTAATGTTATACAACTAATTTGTTTCATATGATTCATATAATGCCTATATTACATATATTATCAATATTCCTTAATAGTTCAATTTATTTGATGTTTCAATTTGAATTGTTTCAATGAAGGGGATTTCAATTGAAAATTAATAGGTGGTAATGAATTTCAAAACTCAACTTACTTTCATTGGTTTATATTACTTCTTATTTTTCATTGATATTATATGAATACATATGCATTTAATTTTTAGTATATTGTGTTTTATATCCCTTTATTTATTTTGGATTTACATTTGATTTACATAATCGATTCATTTTTTATTTCTCACCTCAATATTATGTTATTTGTAAGGGTTTATTTCACAATCTAATATTAATTTGTATTGTTTATGCCTGAATTTCAATTAAAGGAAATTATTTGACCATTTTCTAATAAAATATCTAATTTTATTGTCTAATTTTTATTCATGAATTTACCATGTAATATTAAATTTTTTCCAATCATTGGAACTTAATATTCTTGAAAAAATATTTTAAATAATATATGTATTTATTTCTCTATTTATTCGAAAATACTTTTTCTTCAAAAACATTTTTTTCTAAAAATAGTTTAAAAAATATTTTTAAACTTTTCAAAATTATTCATTATAGAAAATTTTATTCATATTTTACTTCTTACAAAATGTTTTGAAATTATTCTTCATGTCATTTTCAAAATAAGGCTCATTTGGCTTTTATCAAAAAAATTTAGAGAAATAATTTTTTAGCGTGTACACCATGTAAAGAATTTCACATTTTAATGATCAATAAATGTTTTAGAGATCCCTTTTTATGTACTGAGGTTTATTTATAAAAATTGTTTTCAAAATATTTTGTGAACTTTTATTTATAAAAAAATATTTTCCTCAAGAATGTTTTTAATGATCTTTCAACAGTATTTCTACTCATTAAAGAGAACAACCATTTTTTTTACTTATACTCCATCAGGGATATGTGGTAACGATACCATTCTTATTCATTACATAGATGGATTATGATCATTTTGACTAAGGGAAGTATTAACATTCACTTTCTTGATTAATTTGTTTATTCGTTATATTAACATATATATATTCACTTATTTATGATCACGAGACATAAAATTTCCATTAAATAATATATAATTTATCATAAATTTTTTTTATTAGAACATATATAATTTATTCATACATTGTTCTACAATGGTAGTTATTTTTTATCTATTTAAATATTGACAAATCTATATCATTTTTTCAATATTGATATTTGATGACAAGGACTATTGATATTATATTAATTCAATTACTTGATATTTGAGGAATGTTTTCAACATTCAGTGATGGTTGGGGCCTGGAATTATATACCCCTTGATGTATCTATAGTATCAATAAGTGAATTATTAAACTAGCATTTGATGGGGTTTAACCTATGGTTTTCAATTTTCTTGTGAAAAATATTTACAGTATAGTTATCATGATGTATGATATCATGAAACCCAATATCTCAGAATTTAATTCATTGAGAATTGAGTTATAATTATTATCCATGATATTTTCACCATGATATTATCATTGAATTAAAATTAAATTTCTATTTTAAAAATTAATTTTAAGGTAAAAGTGGGAAACATCACAAGTCTAAATAAAAAAACATCGAACACCATAAGAAATCACAAAATAATTGAAAGCAATTTTAAAATTATTAAAAAAATTATCCCTATATAATTTCGATTGATATGAAGTTACCTAGGTATCCAGATCATCCTTAATGTGGTCTTCAAAACTATAATCCACATTGTCCCATGTCTGAATGTAATCCTCCATGATTATCCTTCTTTTGTCGAATCCTCCTGTCAAATGATGATCTTGATTATTGATCCACACACACATGTCATTATTTTTATCTGCTAGAATAATTATATCATTAATCATGTCAACTTCAATTTAAGAGATATTAACACAGAAAGACTCTTCCAATATTTCTTCCACATAGTGAATGAAAACATCTGATGATTTTTCTTGCTACCTCCCACGGTGTGTCATCCGCTACATCTATAGTAGGTACATAAAAGTTAGTGATGGGATCTCTATTAGTTTCATATGTATCCTCAAATACTCATTGTATGTGAGTTAGAGCTTCCATCATTCCATCATCATGAACATGATCCTTAGAATCACCACCTATATCCATTTAATTTTCACGTTAAAGGAATAAAATATTATTTTGATCTTGATCATTAGCTATGACTTCAAAATAAATCTTCTTGGGACTATTCATTTTGATATACCTTTTATAAATTTATTGAGTTACATGACAGTATTATATACTCCATTTAGATATCCTAACCTTGAGAAAAATGTAGCTCCCCAAATTTTAGTATCCCATATGCCCCTTCATCTTAATTGGGCTATATTTTCCTCTAATTTGGCTTCTATATATAGTTTCTATTAATAATTGGATAGAGATATCATCACTTATCTCTTCCCCATAGAATCCTTTCCCTTTAAATATGTGATCTTATCATACTTAATCTCATTGTTCCTAAACAAGGACATACATTTCCAATCCTTCAAAAAAGTTTCCAACATTAATAAGTGAAATGTTATTTATAGGACATGACTTATTAACAACATTCAATAAACCCCCTTGTATAGCTAGTGAGACCTGTATTAAATTTTCATAGACCATGTATCCTGTTGAAGCTCCATCACTTGCATCTTGTATCACCACAAAATGTATAGGTCTGTTTCCAAGTCATAATACCTCTGTATATGATGGATTTTTTAGAATGTTAATTCTTGTATCCAATGAATCTAGTTCATGCACCCCATCAATCCCAACTGACCCAAATAAGATATTTACTATCAAATTTTGGAAAACCAAATCACACCTAAAATAGTCAAATATGATAACAACCTTTGTATCATAATTCAACGTTGTCACCTCTTTCTAGATGAGATTACCATGTGATGTATCAATATTACCCAAATATTCCATTTTGAGGTCATTTAATATCTCTACCCCAAACTAATGTCTAGTTAATGAGTAAATAAAAAATTACAATATCTATGACTCTTATGACATGTTAAAAAAAGATGGCCAAATATTTTACAGGTCCAGAAATAATTTGTCCAATATTCGATGACCACCACTTATTTACAACAAAATATATACCCAGTTGTGATACAAATCCACTCCATCGGTGACCTTGGAACATCAAATTTAACACAAATAAAAGGGATATTGGGTGAAAACTAAACTTGTTGTAAAATTTCAACCAAATATAAAGGTACCATATTTCCCATAATATTAATAATAGTGGGATTTTGGAAATGTAGCTGATGTTCTAGAAAACATACCCACAACATTATAGTAGGATATTATTATTTAATGTGGAAACAATAAGACATGTAAAATTAGAATAAATGACACTTGTAAGAGGTTCAATGAGATTTAGACTATAAAAGGATCAAATCATCCAATAAAGAAAAATGATTCATTATTTTTCATTTATCATGAAGACAAAAAATATATTGTTCCCATAAACCCCATGAATAAAATATGAACATTTGGAAAGAGACAACTGATGTTTGATTCTATCTGATGAGACCCATGAAGGATAGATTCCTAATATCTGAAACTTCTTTGAACTCTATAGTCAAATGATAAAGATGAGGCAAGCTATAAAATATGTTTTAATAATTTAGTGTGATTGAGATATCAAGAAATGGTTAGTAACAATCTAGGTTAAAAAATGAAAGAAAGGAGAATGGCCAATCAATTTAAGAGGATGGTAGAAGAACTCCTCTCCCCCTCCAATTAAGATTAGAGGGATAGAAACGTAGAAATTTCCACTATAGGAATCACTAAGAGAATACAAAGAGTAGTCTTGAAAAATTATTGTTTCTTTGATTTTTACTCAATTATATTTCCTTTGGATGTATTTCATTCCCAATTTTTTGATTAAATGGAATTTGTATTTTGTTATTTACCTTTTCATATAGATTAAACTATATTTATTCATTATTCATAAGTTATTCAAATGGAATATGTGTTCAATTATTTTCCTTTATATATTGATTATTATTTACCTATTTGGGATGTTCAAGTTATTATTTTCATGGATTTTTATTGAGATATTTACCATTCCATGTTGATTATTCTTATGGATTCATGATAGCGTCCGTTGTACTTAACCCTTTCAAATAATGTGATCTCATCGTTATTTTTTTGTTTATTAGGAATCCATGAACTGTACTATGAATGATATCATAGGTCATTCTAGAGGGAATAATGATATTCTAGAAAAAAATATTGTTATTATTTTTTAATTATAATATATAAATCATTTATATATCTATCTTCCTAAGACTACTAAACTATTAGGTCCATTGGGATTTTATTCCTTGTATCTTAGGAAAATATTATAAAGGAGACACTAGCTTAAGGTTACTATGGTCATGGTCGTTACAATTGGTATCATTCAAAGTTTAATATAATCCTTGAGAACTAGATTTAGGAAAAAAATTATTAGGTAACATAAACATATGATAGAATATGAGGACACATATTTAAGAACGTCTTAATGTTTTGGTATGGTAGATATCATGTGGTTTTCCAAGAAATTAATCCTTATATAGATACTACAACTAGATTTGGTTTTGTAAAAATATTTACCTAGATTTAACAACTATGAAAAAGGCTTTTCAGTCTTCACTAGAGCATTACATGGTACATGAAAATGGAAGTTACTGTGCACTTTGTCTAAAGATCACGGGGGGTATGATTTGAAAAATTCAAATTTATTTTAAAATAATTATAAAGGATGTGAATAGATTATGAGAATAAATGAGATGGTTACACCTAAGGTTTTTTAGAGTGAAAATATGATGTCATGATTTAGAAATACTATAAATGATTATATGCTTTTTCCATTATGAATATGTTTTCTAAAACTATACATTTTTTATTTAGTCAGTGGATTAAACCTAAATAAATCATTTTAACAATGAATATGAACGAAAATATGGTTATAATGAGAAATGAAATGGGATAATGATTGAAGTGAAATATATAATGATTATTGTTAATCAAGTATCCCACAATATAGTAAACATTCTATACCTTAACCAACTCTTAGACTCACCAAATAAGAGAATTATGTTGTTCACTAAGAGAAAAAGTAGTGAAGTACATGGATAAATGAAGGTTCGATATCATTCATGTTAGAAATGCGGAAATAGACACCCAAAAAATTATCTCAAATAAATGGGAAAATGTTTTATGAGTGTAAAATAATGGAATAAATAAATTATTTCTGAGGGAAATTTAATATTACTGTGGAAGGGAATAATATTCATCTTAGGGACCCATTTAGAGTTCATTGTAGTAAATATGGGGAATGAGTGATTTATTTAGGTCAATTCCATCTTTAAAAGTTTAACCCTTATAAAAAAGGGATTATGTTTAATTAACATAGTATAAGTATTTATGTATTTGGATTCATGAAATAAATTTTAGAATTATTTTTACCATGGGTATTTTGGTTATAATAATCATGAAACAAATAAGGATGGTGTTAAATTTTTGAAGCTTACACTTGTTCATTAACATACGAGTTATGGATACCTCCATTGGTTTATGTGTTTAAAATTTATCAAAATTTTAATGTCTTAAAAACCACATTTTAGGAATTATGTGATAGTATTATACAAATATTAAGGATATTTGGATATATTTAGGGAGAACATCCCATTGGTTTAGTATATGTCTTAGTGAAATTGTTATTTAAGCAAGAATTCCCTTAAAATTTTGTTAATAAATTTAATGTTATTGGTAACCATTAGGTTTTATATTTTCTTTGATGTAAAATAAATTATGGTTCATTACATTTTTCAAATGTTACTGGAATTTTAATAATATTATTTTATAAAAATGTCAACCTATATACAAGGTGAAAACCCATCACATTCAGTGATAATATGGGAATTTAACCCTTAACTAAAGGGAGATGAATGTTTAATTACTACCATTGGTATTTATGATTTTTTTCTTAATATTTTATAGTTTTTACATACAATGTTTCATAATTAAATATTATTAATGAACCAACGATGTTATTATTGTGTTTTAGTGATTAATTTATTATATTAGACAACTTATTCTACTCATATTTGTTTTGAAAAAAAGGTAGAGATAGGTGGATAGGATTTTAACTCTTTTATGGATCATATAGTCTATTAAAATAGAATTTTAGATCTTTGAGAATAATAAGAATCATTTTTGGATATTCATTTCGTATAGTAAGCGATGAGTTGGAAATAAATCAAGGAACAATGAATGGGTAAAATTATTCTAATGAAATAGAAAGATATCAACTAAATATATTTCTTTATATTCGTAGAGAGAGAATAATTCTTCAAATTTAGTAAAATATATGAAAACAAAAATTTTATCCTATTATCTTCATATCTAATTTATCAAATAGTCTTTAAAATAGTCATATATTTATGGTTTTGAGGTCCTTTATAGTACTTTGATCACCCACTTTCTTGTTATCAATGACCTATATCACTCTCTATAATTATATACATTTTTCTACAATGTTCATATCTTTACTTCCAACTAATGTTCTCTTACATGGAATTCATGTTATGAGATATTTCATATTACCTTTAGGTTTCCCTTTATCTCTTATCAAGAATTGGTTTTATTAACCCTTTTATGATGTGATTTTTTCAATAATGATATTTACAAATTTCAATCCATTGATTACCAAGATCAAGAATAAATTACAAGGATGTAATTTATTGAAGGTGGGGAGAGTATAACACCTTGATAAATTATGATGTATACATTTTTAAATAATTTTTTTATCTTTGATAGCTTATGGGACACACAATTCTGAGCCTAAATTAATTGTAATATAGTATACCATTATAACCTAGCCGTTGAATTGGTGTTTATGAATTATCCTAAATAATTTATGAAAAATATATGGTTTACACATGGTTAAATAGGTTCATTTTTTATCAATTTATTATCAATAAAATAAGAACCATTTTAAAGAAAAATAAATGTTTTCTGGAAAATATATTTTTCTAAATGATAGTGTATTCATGTTCTTCACACATAATATAATTTTTATTTTTACCAATTTCAAAAAATTTATTTTCTAATATGAACTCAATTTTTTTAAATAATAATATCTAAATTTCCATTGTCTAATTTTTTGGGACTTTTAGGTAAAGTTTCATTTTTCGATTAATAGAGAAAAAACTGATTTTTATTTAAAATTTCATTTTTATTTAAATAATTTAAAATGTAAAATAATATTTTAAATAGGTTTAAAATGATAATTATTCATATAATATTATTATTTAACTAATATTGGTTATTTAAATATTTATATATTAAATTCTTAATATTTAATCCCTTATACTAATGGTAATTTTCTCTTTGGAAAACCAAATTTTTACCACCTCAACAGGTATAATTTTAAATTGGATTTAGCCTATTTTGTGAATTGAATTTGAAAAAATGGATTATAAATTTGGATTCAAAATAAATTATTTTATCTAATAAATTCAACTTAATTTTTTACCATTCTGAATAGTAAAATTTGTAAAAATTAATTACCACAATTAGTGTAAAAACTGATTTAACAGGGTTAAAAATAAAATATAAGTGTTAAAATTACCTAAAACCCATTAAAAATAATGTTATATAAATATTAAGGATCTATAATTTCTAACTGTCAAGATTTAACATTCATAAAAGATTTCTGATTGATAAAATGTGGTTGTAATTGATTATTTTCAAAACATCCATATACGTCCTCTCTCCAACATATTAAAGGCCAACCAATCTTCTTACCTCTTCAAATGTAAAAAACCAATTGGTAACTCAAATAAACACCCAAATAACATCCAAAATCTCATACCAACATCTAAAATTACTTTTTTTAATAAATTTATTATAGGAAGAAAATTTGTGAAAAGAAAAAGATGTTGTCAATAAAATAGGTTGTGTTCTTCAACAAGCGATGTTATTTTCTTTTTTCTTCCACATCCTACAATTATTATTAAAACATGATTATATAATATCATAATTATCTTAAATATTCTAAAATTTTATTCCGTTAATGATATGAATTATATCCATCTACTCTTCCATCAAATGGGAAACGAAATCATCGATCATGTGTACGGCAGACAACTTCCTCCCAAAGTGATGTAATTTAATTACCATAACCACATTTCTAGGATAGATATAGTGATGAATTTAAAAAATTTATATGATAATTATGCTATTATTATAATTATTTAATTTTAATATCACATATACCTTCTAAAATTCAATTCTATCTCATATATTTTAATGTCGCTCGGGTATACACTATACTACCTTCTCAGGAAGAAATGTGATTCATTTTTCACTTATGGTATACATGGAAGGTAACATGGATAATTTTATTAATATATGTGATATATGTGATATCACATTAATTGTGAAAAATTAATATATTACTCACTTTCTTACCCTATTACCCATTAAATAAATAATAAAGTCTTTCATGCGTATGTACAACGTATCATCTCTCTGAAGTGATGTGAACCATTATCCATGTTCAAATTTAAAAATTGATTCATGAAATGTATGTAATGAAATACATTATTACATTAATATCTTTTTATAGATGATGGAAATTTGTTATATGTTAATGAACCTAAACATTAATGAAAAAAAAGGCATGAGAAAAAAGGAAATTAACACATGAAATAATGAAAATAATAAAATATTATTAACAAATAGTTTTTTAAATGTAAAAAGGGGATAATATATATTTTTATAATATGAATATTGTTTTGATATAAATTAATATCATTCTTAAAATAATTATACATGTTATTAAATTACATTTAACCTAATTTCATTGTTATGTAAGGGAAATAATCTCAATTTCACTTCTTTGATGCATATTGTAATGTTATGAACGCAATTAAATTTATATGGTGTATATACAACAAATTTGACATGTAAAATTATGAATCCTTAATAATTCATCATATTATATGTTTCATTTTGAACTACTTCATCCACAATTATTTGAAATGAAAATTACCAAGTGGTAAATAATTTCCTAACTCAATTTACTTTCACTGGGTGATATTATATATTCATTTTCATGATACTCTACGATTACATAGGTATTGAATTTTTACTATATTATGTTATATATCTAACAATTTTATAATTATTTAAATTTTATACACAGAATAGATTCATTGGTTAATTCTCATTTTAATGTTATGATCTTCGTAAGGGATTATTTCACAATCTCAATTTAATGTGAAATTGTTATACTATAATATAAATTAAAGGAAATTATTATAAATTTTCTATTAAACTCGTTTAATTTTATCATCCTCTAGTTATTAATAATGTTTTCAAGTAATAGTTCTATGTTCTCTCTCTTTAGTAATTAAAATGATTGATAAACTGTTTGAAAAATAATCGGACTCTATTTATCTCTTCGGTCGAAAAAAAGTTTTTTTGAAATAAAATTTATTATAGAAATGTTTTAAGAAATGTTTTTGAAATTATCCAAATGATTTATCACATAAATCTCTACCCATATTTCAATTTTTTTAAAAATATTTTAATGAAATCTTCATTTCATTTTTCTAACAATACTTATTTGTATTTTACCAAAAAAATGTGAAAGGAATCCATGTTTTAGCATGTATAGATTGTAAATAAATTCTCGCCATCATGAACACTAAATATTTTAATGATTAATTTAAATTTTTAATAGGTCATTTTCAAAATATTTTTTGAACTTTTAGTTTAAAAAATATTTTCAAATTTATAAGGATATTTCCCCATGAATGATTTCAATTATCATTTTATGGTATTTCAATTCATCAATGACAATAACCCTTTATTTTACATATTCCCCACAAGGGATATGTTGTATCAATAACATCTTTATTAATTATATGGATGATTTATGATCATTTTCACCATAGAAAGTATTCATATTTCTTTTCATGAATCATGTTTGTTATCATTAAATTACCCATGAAATATTAACATTCTTATTATCATTAAACATTATATTTCCCAAAAATATCAATATTAAATATCATATTTAATTTTATTTCTTAAACTATATATCAAATCAATATAAAGTGTTTCACAATTAAATATATTTGTTTATTAGGAGAAATAATGTTAACTTTTTATACATTACTTAATATGGATATTTGATGATAAGGCACATTATTCATGAATTAAATATACTATTCGTTATATGATGATTTTTTTTGTAATGAAGTGATGTGTAAGGCCAATAAATATATATCCCATCAATGAATTTGGTAGTGTTATGAGTTGAATGAGTGAGCTAAAATCATTATTTTTCTAATAGTTTTAAACTAACTTATTAAAGGCCTTGATAGTATAGGTGTTATGATTCATGAGACCGTGATTCACAAAAATTATGAATTTACATTATTTAGAAAAAATTTATTATTATACAATGGATTTGAAAATGATATTATTTATATATTCATTTGAATCTTTTTTTGATTAAATTATATGTATTTTTCATAATTTACCTTTCCATATTGATTAATCTTTATAAATTAATGATAGTGAATTTATTTAAATGGCATGATTGTTCAGTTATTTACCTTTCTATGTTGAATATTATTTATCTAATATGGATATTAAAGATTATATATAAATGGAATTTTTATTTAGTTATATAATTTTTATAAAAATTATGAATATTTATTCTTTATAACTTCCACTATACTTAAACCTTACTGATAATTTTTCTCATACTAATTTTGTTTCTTACCCTAGTAATTTATTAAGTGTTAAATTAATGACATGAAATGATATACAATGGGGAATAATGATATTCTAATTTTTTTTAGTTTTTTATTGAATTATAATATGAAAATCATGAATGTATCTAGTTTACTAATAATACTAAAATATTAATTCCTTTGGGATTTTACTCCTTGTATCTTATTCTAATATAATAAAGTAGATAATAGCTCCATTTTACTATTGTCAGGGTCATTATAGTTATTGTTCATGGAACCATGTTCTTCCTATGTTTCCACCACCCCTGAAGATATTTCTAGAATATGGGTCACCTCTATAAAATAATATTCCTCTCCATCCTCTTCTAGTAATCAATACCAAATTTTACTCTGAGTGACAAAGTCTGAGCACTTTATTGGGGATCCTCCCTCCTTATTTTACTATCGTGGTCTAGACTTAATAAGTACTTTATCATCATGATATGGTAATCCATTATATGAAAATTTTTTATCCTTTTCCGCCACCTTAATTATTGTAAATTTTTATATTTATCCATGTGTACATAAATAATAATTTTCAAATTTTCTTCTATGTAAATGAAATCTCTAATGATGGTAAGTATTTTAGTGGGGTATGACAAATGAAACAACTTCACACTATCTTAGAATCCCAATAAGATCAAATTCATGGATCCTAAATCTAACAATGATCATTCCTGGTTATTAAATAACACATATATGGGACATCCAAAATTATATAATTAATAATAGTATATGGAATTACCTATCAATACATCTAATAAAATTTTTAGATAAATCACCATTGAAGGAGATAGATTGGTCACATAATAGATGTTCATCACTATTTTACCCAAAAAATCTTGGTCACTCCTGAAATCTTCTACTCAACAATTTTTCTATCCAATAGGGGTGTGTTCATCTTCACGACCACTCCATTATTCTGAAGAATATATAAAACTATGAATTTTCTCTTGATTCCTTAAATTAAATAAAAAAATCCAAACACCTCATGTATATATTATTCTCTGTTTTCATTCCTAAAAAATATGATATTATTTCTAGATTCATGATCTGTGCGTGATTTTAATATCATAAAGGCTTCCAAATGGTCCACTTTCAACCTTATTGGGTACAACCAACAGCCCTTAGAATATTCATAAATGTATGATACAATCCCCTTTCCTCCTCACAAGGATAAAAATAGTTATTTATAAACATCATTGTGGAACATCATTAAGATATACACGGTTCTCAGTTTGGAAATCCTATATTTTATCTTCTACTAATTTATTAAACTAAAACACTTAATAAATGGTAAACATATATTTGTTATAGTACATAGAAACTTTTGATCAAATGGAATCTTTAAGCCTTATACTTATATTTAGAAAATAATGGAATTACATTATATCATTAATTCTTCTATTGAGGTAGTTTTCGAAATAACTATATCATCCACCTTGTACGTTGCACCAATATGCACATGAAGCATCAATGAGATATTCTCCTCTTTAACCCCACAAGAACACCTTTCTAAATTTTAATCACTCATTTCATATTGTGATACTTTCACAAGATTTCATCAAAATATCCTAAATAAAATATGATCTTCTTCAGGCCTTTCACGTGGTATACTACTTGGATGGTTCAAACTACACAATCAGTTATCATTAATTTGATGGTATTGATCTATAAAGATATTCATTGTGTGATCATTCCATATGAAAAAATGTACATTCATGATTGGTTAATAATAATAATACAATTAATATTGATGCATCATGTTCTATGTTTCCCCATATTTAATTATCTATACATCATTGATGTGATAATTACCCCATAAAGTATCACCAGAGTATCCATTGCTTCACACACTCGCATGTGCATTTTTTGAGAATCACTCAACACATTAACATGAGATTTATTTCATCAAAATATTTTTCATAATAATTATTCTTGATATTTGTATTATTTAAACAATTATAATATGTGAAATTTTTCATCATTCTCTTTAATTTAGACATGACATGATTGTTGCTGCCACTATAACCACACTCCATAATTCTTCATTATTCCATTGATAGTGCCTTTTAATGGAATTATTTTCTCTTTATGTATTCCTCATTATTAAGAAAAAATTATTCATTATGAAACATAGTTGAAACATAATTTAAGGAAATAATATCCATTACGATGTTGTCAGTGAGGTTGATGATGAGATAATCATACAGTATTATAAAAATCTATAATATAATATCTATACATTTAGTACCAAAAATCATGTAGCCCAAAAATTTATGTTGATTGAATCAGGTATTATGGGTGATGATGTGGTTAGTAATTGAGGATGAATTCACCATTTAGTGAGTGTATAATTTTCTCATCAAGAGATTTTTTTTGTGTTGTGACATGGCCATGAACAACATGAATAAAATATTCAAAATTTCTATATTTGTCTTTTTATCTTCCATGATTAGTAGGAATCATCATCCAATGACTAAGGGATATTGGATATATCATTCCCATACATGTAATTAAATTTTTCATCCATCATATACATCCATTTTTTTAATCAAAAATAAGAAACTATCTTTCTATAGCACCACCTCCATTATCATTTTCTACAATGGAAAATTATTCATATTGAATTTTTTGATCTCAAATTTCACCACCATCTTGAAAAATTGTTAGTCCATAACCTCCCATGTAAAAAACCATCCTTGGATATCAGTTGTTAGGGATAAAATGATGGGAAATATGGGGATGTAATAATTTTCAGATAAAAAATATTATGGAAAATTTGGAAATAAATGGAAACAATATGTAATTTTAAGAAAACCCCAAAATGAATGGTTTAAAAACCATTAGATGAGAGAATGATCACTATATGTAATAAATGGTTACAGAAACTCTAATAATAATATAATGAAGAAAATTAATAATATTATAAAAATTTAATGGATAAACAACTTATAATATAACTATTCGTAATCTATAATTGGGAGTTAGTGAATGTTAGAGGTGATTATTTTCAAAAGGGGAGAGAAACCTTCTGTGGATGGAATTTTTCCAAACTAGTTTGGAAAGGATAGTAGTGTATTGATTGAATCAGTTGGATCTATATTAATTTATAATTTAATTATTTCTTATAATAGTTACCATGTGGTGATTTCTGGTGATGAGAAAATGATAGTGAAAGTTGTTTTCATATGGGGGATTATCATTGAAGGGTGGCCTAGTTAGGTAGTATTTAGTTTGAATGGTGGATTTTTTGGTATTAAAACTAAATCTTACATTGGTTTATGAAAATTTAAGTGGAAGAGTAATAATAATGGATAAGCTACTCCACATATAATCAATTGGTTTTCGGATGGAACCCCAAAATGGATTTGGTATTGGTCTATGATGGATTTAGGATTACGAGGAACAGTCTAAAAAATCAATGGTGGTAGCTTCCATTAGAGATAGAATTTCATAAAATGGGTTTTTATTCCATTATAAATGATCTTAGACAAGTGGGAGATGTCCTAAGGAATCATTGAGGTAGGTATTCATTGGTTATTTTCTTACCGTATCCGCGATGACATTCCTAACAGCCTCTATTCTCTCCTTAGTGATGCAGTTTAGTACTTATGTATGTTTATATTTTGGTCCTTCAACATTGCTTTAATTTTTTACATGTTTGGACTTCCACGGTAGGTTTTATTACTTTTATAAAAATATATGAAATATATTATATAATTTAAATATAATAATAATATAAATATTTTAATGAATGGAAATTATTTACATATAATTATAATAATTTTAATAGATAAGATAAAAAAAATTCATGAGAAAACTATCATAAAAAAATTTCTAGATTTTTCATCAATTACTAAGAAGAAAGAATGCAAACTAAAATTAGTTGAATTTAAAATATAGAAACATAAAATCAAATATGAAATTAATATGAAAAAATTAATCTCGATATTTTAAAAAACAAATATTTTTAAAAATATTTTTAATTATCTTAAAAATAATTAATCATCATAAAAATAATTCATCAGAAATAAATATCATCAATGAAAAATATTCTTTAGATACAGTAAGAGGAATAATGAAAAGAATTAATAAACTAAATTTAAATACATAATACTAAATAAAAAATCATTAGAAAATAATATTTTATATTTTTAAAAACAAATAAAAATGAAATTATAATGAATTGTTTTTAAAAATTAATTTAACAAGAGTGATGATGAATAAAAAGTAAAAATTTATCATATAAAAAATAAAAATGATGATTCTAATAAAAATAAAAATAATAAATTCAGTGGAGAATAAATAAAATATTAAGTAAAATGGTCATTATTAGTATATGATTTTGTATATGAAGAGAGAAGATGAATGTGGTAAACAACACCAACCAATATTAAGAAAAATAAGAAGCATAAAACAGTGAAGGAAAAAAATTAATATCAATAAAATTTATTGAGAATTAAAGTCTCCTAAAAAATGAGACAACATTTCATTATAAAAACATCAATTAATAATTTTTTCACCAAAAAATATAATTCCAAACATTGAAAGAAAATTCATGATCTCAATGCTAGTGAATAAATATATATTAAAAAAATTACAATGTCATCTATTTATATTGAAAAACTATAATAGGGGTAAAATAAGGTTTAAATAATATAATAAATAAGGACATTTGACACTAAAAGTTAATGTAATGAGATAAATTTAAATTTAAAAATTAATTTTAATCGATTTATGTAGTGAAAAGTAATTTTTTTTATTTTTATTTATTAAAAAACATTGATTATATATTTCAGGTTTTAGAGGAATATTCCATGATTTATGTAAAAAAAAAATTCATATAAGGTAGGGTAAGATATATTTCTTCCAACATAAATATCTTGTAAATTCACTATAACTCATCACACATTATATTCTTCAAAAAATGTATTAACTAATGATTTAAAGAATAAAGGGTCTTAATTTATATAATAAATAAAATTAAAATTTTAAATCACATTACTCACTAAATGAACATGATCAAATATTCTTATAAATAAATTGTAATAAATCAAATTAAGTAGGTTATAGTTCGTTAACATCAAAATAAAATAGTTATATATTCCAAAAATAAAATATATAAGTCTAAATTTAATTTTTTAAACAAAAAAATATGAGCACATTTTTTATTATCAATAGAATATGTTATATTTCTCAAAAATATTTACAAAACCCATCTTATGTTCCACATATAAAATCTAATTCTATATTTTTAATATAAAAAACATGCTATTAAAAATAGAAAGCTTGTTACTTAGAAATTATTATGGTTTAATAAATCATAGAACCTGAACACATAATTTTTTTGTTGAATTTATGTTTTTATTTCATCAAAAATCAAAAAACATTGTTCTAATATATATCAAATCATGATCATATTTATTTAAAATATATATATAAATAAAGACCTAAAAGATATAATGTAATGATTATATATTTCTTTAGGATAACAAAACAAGAAAATTTTTATTAAATACTATGTAACTTTTCATTATTTGTTAAAACCATTGAAAAAATATGTGTCTAGTTGTTAAAAACCCCACTCCAAATTTTTTTTATTTTTTTTAAAATAATATATCAGTTTATATTATTTCTAAATGGAAAAATATTAAAATATAGTAATGTCATTAAATAAAAATATTAAATGTATCTAATAAATTTAAATAAATTATTTTAGTGATATAATAAATCAATCAAATTGTGAAAAATAACTCAGGCTACTATAGAACCGAAACCCGATCTGATCTGCCACTATGTAAGAATAGAATTACATATACCTACAGACTAGATACTACTGTCAGGGTCTCTATAATTCACACATTATGTGGTTTCAAAAACATATAATTATATAAAAAGGATCAGAATCCACTGATAATATATTCAGAAATATCAAAATATTTTTCAACCATAGGTATAAAATACACTGAAATAATATCAAATAATTCAAGAAAGGTCATAATGATAAAATAAACTTCCAAAATTATACAAATAATCCACGGAAGTAAAATGTAGTATAAATATATACAATTAAACCCAAATGAGATGTAAACTTGGATAGAGAGTGTAATACAACATCCAAAAAATAAAACAAAAGGTGAAAAATTCTAGAATCACCTCTATGACCCATGATTACCCACCATGTCCCATTAATCCATCAATGGGGTCTATATACATAAAAAAAAATTAAAAAAATAACTTCGAAACTGAGAGGAAATAGGGAAACTACTGTAGGATCGAAATAACGATATAGATGCTCAATATACAAGTGGGGGAGGGGTGACTTGTGCACTATAAAAATTATTTTGGAACCATTAAAGTTGGTTATGGATAACTATTTTTACCATAGACAAGGAAAGTTCTAAGTTTAACAAAGTTAAACTAAAGAAATTCACAATACCTCTAACAACAACTGGAAAATTGGAACTAAAGTTTACAATATTTGATTCTACCTTAAAGTGTATGGAATGTAAACTTATTAGATTACAAGCGTAAGGAAATATAAGAACATTATACTTTCCTTATAATACAAAAGTGCAGCGGATAAACAAGTAGTAAAACAACAAGTAACAAGATATAATTCTTTTAAACCAAAGAGAAGGGTATCCAAAAACCTTGGATAAGGGTCCCTTGATTTATACATTCAAGAAAGACTGTCATACCCAAACCCAGGTAAGCCCTCGATACTAAGATCAGATTCTCTGTCTTTCTATCCCTGCAAGCCCTCAACTTCAAGGTAGTCGGAACCTCTGTCTTCCTCAGCAAGGAATCCGTTGAACTTCAAGGTTGTTAGCACCTCTTTCATCCTATCCCCTGATGTCCTCGAATGTAATCTCCAACATTCGGAGTCACACGAAGCAATCTGAACGAGCAGTTTAGTACGCACAAGTCATGATAAGATTCTCTCTTTAGAAATCACCTTAACAACGTGTGGTCTCTAGATCGATCAACTTGTTATTGAGCTCTTTCAAATGAGATCATATTTAAAGGAAAATTTCCAATGGTTAGCTCCCTCCTCCAATGGTCACATTTTCCATGAAATTAGGAGGGACCTGTACATGTGTAACTCAACCAATGGTTAATTAGAAACAGAATGAATGGCACAGTTTAATAATAAATCATGTCTAACTGAATTCACAACACCATTTTGAAATGGAGAATGTGTAAGTAAAATCCATATAAAATTTCAGACTGAAAGTAAATTAAAAGTTCGGAGTCTAACTACATATGAGTTCGGAGTTGAACTCATGAAAGTTCAAAGTCGAACTTCATAAGAGTTCGGAGTCAAACTGCTTAAGAGTTCGGAGTCGAACTTCATAAGAGTTCGGAGTCGAACTGCTTACGAGTTCGGAGTTGAACTTCATAAGAATTTGGAGTCGAACTACTTAAGAGTTCGGAGTCGAACTACTTAAGAGTTCAGAGTCAAACTACTTAAGTGTTCGGAGTCGAACTCATGAATGTTCGTATCCATAATTCGGATTGGATCTTCATTATAGTTCACATCTAGAATTCATATCCTAGAAATAGAATAATCCAATACTTATCATTATATGATTCTGAGATTTTTGTTAAGAATCCAGTTTTTGTACTTACGGAAAATATTTCTATGTATAAGAAAATCTAGGTTAGGGAAAATTTCCTTAAAGAAGTAAATTTTCCTTATGGAGGTAAAATATATATTTTCTTAAGTATAAGGTGTTTCTGATTTTCAAAACAAGAAGGAATGGAAAAGTCATAAGGAAAACCGTATTGACTCACCAATCTCCCCCTTTTTGGAAAGCACAATTATCCTTTCAATAAAGCATATGACGATTTTGAATAATATCATTAGAATTTTAAATTAAAACTTATCTCCCTTTGTTCATGGATGAAAGTGAATACAACTTACTCCCCCTTAGGCATTGAAATATTAAGGATTGTATTCTGAATTTTCAGAGTGGAGATTTCATTATCGTAGGAATGAAAATCATCATAGTGAGAAACTCCCCCTTTCATTAAGGATATTTTACTTAGAAATTTTTCCTTTCTCCTCCTTAGGAGAAGTTATTTCTCCTTATCCCCCTTTGTTATTTTCAAAAATAATTGAGGGGAATGGAAAAGAAAATATGGAACCAGAAACATTAGTATATAACAAGATACAACCAACTAAATATCATTTCATTAGAGTTGGGAAAATTTAACAAATAAATACAATTACAACAAAAGATCGGAGTGGGTTCATTTGTCTTCATTTTCTTTCAGGATGAGCTTCTTTAACAAGGTTTTGAGCTTCTTCAAGTCTCTTTGGTATTCCACAACGTGCCTCTCCAAGGATTTTACCTTTTCTTCTTGGACATTTAAAGCTTCTGCATGAGCTTCTGCCTGAGCCTCCCTGGATTCTTTCTGCAACATTATTATTTCATCTTGCTTTTCCAACATCTGCTGAAAATAAATCCGGAAATCTATTTTACTTTTCCAATTCTGAGATACTGAGATAAGCTTCCCATTCAGGTCCCTAACCTGTTGATTCTGAGAATTTTACTCTTGGGACAACATTTCACAAATCTCTTTAAACTTTTTATCCTCCATTTCAAAATCATTTTTAACTTCAGCCTGAAAACTCTCAAACTGAACTAAATCTTCATCAACTCTCTCATACCACTTTGTTACCTTACTGCAGGACTTTCTATGGACATCATAATCGATAAGAAAACTTTTTTCTTCAGCTTCGAGCTTCACAAACATACCCATGACCAAGGATAAGGAATCCTATTTCTAATTCATACTTCGTTGCAGCATCTGGCATCTGGAATCTATAGTTGGAAAAATCCGAATGGTGTCCACCAACATCCACAGAGATTGAACCACAAAATCAAGCCCATGAGAAGATGATTCCGAATCAATTACTTTTCTTGGAGATTGATCTTCTTCAGCTTGCACTAATTTTATTCTAGAAGTGCCACCAACCTCTTTCTTTCTGATGACATGTTTTATAAGAGGATCCATGAGAGTTTTCTTCCCCTTATTAGCTCTTGGAATGGGTTGGTCATGAGGAGATACATCAACAAATTCAGAAACTCGAATAATATGGTCTTCATCTGGTTTCTGTTTTTCTTGTCCTTCCTCAAGAAAATTCCTCTGATAGGATTCTTCCTCATCATACAAGATATTTTCTTTTTCTTCTTGTTGTTTCTTATCATCATTCTTACTAGATTACTCATCTACCTTTCCTGGAGTTACTGATTCTGTGGATTTTGCCTTATCTTTATAAAACTCTACTTTACTAATCAAGGAATCTAAATATTCACTTCCCTCTTCTTCTTCTTCTTCTTCTTCTTCAACCTCTTCAAATTCTTCCTCTACTTATTCAACAACTTCTTCCTATATATTTTCAGCAACTTCAACTACTTCATTGCCCTTGGATTTTTTCCTAGTGACATAGTTCATGGCTAGAGTTTCTGGTAAGGAAGGTTCAGAACCGAACGTTTCCAGAATGGGAAGAATTCTGGAAGTAACACTGTAGCCTTCAGAAATGATTTCACCACTTTGGCCTCAGAAAATTCTTTTTCATCTTCTTTTCTTTTTCCTGCTTCTCTAAATCTTCCATAGATTTTTCTTTTAAGGCCTTAGCCTCTATAGGGTCCAATCCGAATTGTGGATCCCCGCCCTTCCTCTTCTCTTTGTCTTCCCTCCACTTGGCTTCCACTTCATCTGTATATGTTTTCTGCTTCTTCGGCATGGGGGGAGCAGACTGAGTTTCCTTATCTTGGGGATTTTCTTTATCAGCAACCACTTCCTTAACCTTTCTCTTATTCCTTGTCTTCTTGGACAGTTCCAGATTCTGTGTCTCTTTCTAAGATGCTTCAAACTCTTCCACAGATAGAGGGTGAAATTCCCTGGATTCACAGGAAAAACCAATCTTCATCCTCTTCAAAGTATCATCACTTACTAACATAAGCTTCCAATTATGGAATTTTTATTTGCATGCAAACTTGAATGATTCTAGGCAATGAACTATCAACCTAGATATTAAGGCAGGGTACATAATTATCTGAGCTCTCAAATTCTCTTCATTCATGTTCTTGATAGTAATCAAGACATGCCTCATCAAATTAATTTTTCTTAGATTTAACAAGAAATATAAAACATAGATATCTATCTTCATCAAATTATCTTTGTCACATCTTCTTTTTACGAGAAAACCTTATACCCATATCTGAAGAATCTTATTGTTCAGAGTGAGATGAGTTATCTTAGCTGTCGTAGCATCTTTAAGTCCGAGGCATTTTAAAGCCTTCACCTTGTTGGAGATTTCTTTCTCATATGTAATCTTATGTTATCAAAACTCAGCTTCCCCCTTATAGGAAAAACCAACCAAGCTCGCATCCTTGGTATAGGAAAGCTTATAAGTCTTCCCATAAGCCTTGAAAGAAAACCAGTCTCTGCCATCTTCAATTTGGAAGGAAACAGACTCATAGAACTCTATAAACAAATCAGTATACACTGGATCCTGCTTTTCGGACTTGAACATGCATATATCTTCCGAACCATTTAACTTTATATTATTGGTTACAATAGAATCAAGCTTGTAGAAATCTGGATGAACTAACCTTTCACTAATGACTAACCACTTAGAGATTGGTTTCGCAGTTGACATATCTTGAGATGTAGCTTCTACAGACATTCGGAGTGAAGAATTATGAATGATTCGGAATGACTTTGAAAAGTTTGGAACCGGTCTTAAGAAGAGCAGCAGAGCTTCGAGACGTGAAGGCTTTCAAAACCGATGTGGGACGAGTCTTGGGGTCCCCTATATATAGGTGATGGATGTGACCGTTGGTCTTCCAAGAGCCATATAACAGTTGAAAAAGCTTTGAACCGATCTGACGGTTGAAAACACTCCCACAAGTAAAAACTTGACTCCGATCTTTTGAGTTTTTTAAGGAAAACATTCAGATTTGAAAAAAACTAGAATCTGAACTTTTAAAACTCTGGAAAATACCAGCAAGAAAAATATGATTATGAAACTATAAGTAAAGAAATCATAGTTCTCGGAATAGATAGAAATATTGTTCGTAATTGGTAATATTCTTCTTGATGAAATAAATTTAAAAACAAACACATTATGAATGTTCTAATACAATAATATCATTACAAAAACGCTAGAACGAAAATTTCGTTACAAAAAATCTAGTCGAAATTCTCCATTTCGGATGTGTTCAGTATGAAAATATCCATTCCGGAAGTATTCAGTACGAAAATCTCCATTCTGGAAGTTTTCTGTACGGAAATCGTTATTCCAGATGTTTTCATTCTGAGAATTTCAATCCTGAAAATTTCATTTTCGGAAAATCCCATTCCAAAAACATCAGTTATGAAAAGTGTCGAAAACTAACTACAAAAATTTTAGTTACACTATGTTTCAAAATCCGATTATGAAAATTTTAGTTACACTATAAGTCAAATGTACCCCCCTATGAAAATGATTTTATTACTATTAGGAGAATTGTTCAACAAGATGTTAATGAAGAATGATTACCTTACGGTTATCATTCCTAAATTTTTTATAATGTATTCAAATCTATCAGAGGGTAATGATTTTTTGAAAATATCAGCAAGTTGATCATGTGTTCCGATAAACTAAAGAATAATATCTCATTTAAGGGTGTGATCCATAATAAAGTAATGCCTAATATCTATGTGTTTTGCAAGAGAGCGATGTGTAGGGTTCTTACATAGGGAAATGGAACTTGTGTTATCACACAAAATTTGAGTCTTAGTAAAACTCAGGCCATAATCTGTGAGTGTGTGTTTCATCGACAACAATTGAGCACAAAAACTTCCAGCTGCTACATATTCAGCTTCAGTAGTGGAAAGTTCTACAGAATGTTTCTTCTTGCAGGACCAAGAAACTAATGAATCTCCTAAGAAATGAGAAGTTCTGGATGTACTTTTTCTATCCATTCTACATCCTCCAAAGTCAGTATCTGAAAATCATTTTAAAACAAAATCATTTCTAGAAATACAAAATAATCCTAGATCCATGGTTACATTTATATAGTAAAAAATTCTTTTTACTGCCTTTAAGTGAGATTCCTTAGGATTGGATTGATATCATTCATATAAGCATACTGAGACCATTATGTCTGGTCGACTAGCTGTTAAGTAAAGTAAAATTCCTAGCATACCTCCAAAATATGTTTGATCTACTGGTTTCCCAGCTTTATCAAGATCTAAGGTGTTTGAGGTAGTTATGGTAGTACTTATACTCTTAGTGTTGTCAAAACCACACTTTTTTAGAAGATCTTTAATATACTTATGTTGAGATATATAGGTTCCCTCTGGTTTTTGAGAAATTTGAAAACCAAGGAAAAAAGTTAACTCACCCATCATATTCATTTCAAACTAAGATTTCATTAGACTTGCAAAAGAATCAGTTAAAGATTGCTAAGTTGAAAAAAATATGATGTCATCTACATAAATTTGAACAATCAAATCATTTTTCTTATCTTTCTTTATAAAAAGGGTTGGATCTAAATTTCCCTTAACATAGTTATTTTGAAGAAAAAATCCTATGAGTCTATTATACTAGGTTCGTGGGGCTTGTTTAAGACCATACAACGCTTTGGTAAGTCTAAAAACATGATCAGGATGTTTTGTATCTTCAATGTTTGGAGTTTGTTCAACAAAAACTTCCTCTTGAACATAACCGTTAAGAAAAGCACATTTCACATCCATTTGAAGAAGTTTATAATTGAAGAAAGCTGCAAAGGCTAGTAGAATACGAATAAATTCAAATCTAGTAACTAGAGAATAGGTTTATTCATAGTCTATTCCATATTGCTGGTTATAGCCTTTAGCAACGAGACTAGCTTTATTTCTTACTATGACTCCATTTTCATCACATTTATTTCTGAAGACCCATTTTACTCCAATGACAAAAGTTTCCATAGGTCTTTCAACCATGGTCCAGACTTTATTCCTCTCAAATTCATTTAGTTCATCATGCATGTAATTGATCAAATGATCATCACCTAAAGCTTCATCAATGCTTTTTGGTTCTAATTGGGAAAGAAATGCTAGATGTTGTACTTAATTTCTTACGGAACTTCTAGTCCTTACAGGTTGATTTACATCACCAATGATACTATCACTGGGATGATTCTTAAGAAACACCTGACTTGGGTTTTATAAAATTTGTTCATCAACATAGTGTAGAAAGTCTTCTGGGGTAAATGTTTCAGAAGTATCTTCTTGAACATTTTCCTTATTAGAAGGATATTCTATCAAAGGTTTACAATCAGTTTTTGTAAAAACATTCGAGGATGTAGGTTGGGATGGTTTAAAAACAAAAGTATCAGACTCATCTAATTTTACATGCACTGTTTCTTCAACTGTACAAGTATTTTTATTGAAAACTCTATATGTCTTAGAAGTTGTGGAGTAGCCTAAGAAAATTCCTTCATAGGATTTTGGTGTGAATTTTTGTAAATTATATTTAGTATTCAGACTAAATACTTTGCAACCAAAAACCTTGAAGTGGGAAAGTCTTGGTTTTCTACCGTTCCATAACTCATAATGAGTTTTATTAATAAAAGGTCTAATCAATACTCGATTTATAGTATAATAAGCCATACTTACAACTTCATCCTAGAAATGTCTTGTTATAGAATATTCAATCAACATGGTTCTAGGTATCTATTGAAGAATTCTATTTCTTAATTCAACTACACCGTTTCGTTGAGGAGTTCTAGGTGCTGAAAAATTGTGAGTAAATCCTTTTCTACTACAAAAAGTTTCAATATGAGAATTTTTAAATTATCCTCCATGATCACTATGAATAGTTTTCAGTGGAATATTTTTCTCATTTTTATCTTGTTCTCTAAAACTTTTGTAATAAGAAAAAGCTTCATACTTCTTTTCTAGAAAACAGACCCAAGTAAGTCTGGTGTAATCATCAACTAGAACAAACACAATGTATTTTCCTCCAATACTTCCAGTTTGTGTTAGACTAAAAAGATCCTTCTGCACTAACTGTAATGCATCAGTCATTGAGACTTCACTGATTGATTTAAAACAAGATTTATGTTTCTTTCCATATTGACAAGGATCACAAACTTTAGAAGAATCAAATCTATGGTCTGGTAGATCCTTAACTAGTTTCTTCTTAGAGAGTTTACATAAGTTCCTAAGGATACAGTGACCTAGTCTTCTATTCCATAACCAGGAATGATTTTCCATTGAACTTACACATGGCAGGTTTTGGCTCCTATGGTCTTCTATGTTCAAATTGTAAACATTCTCATGCCTATTGGCTGAGAGAATAAATTCTTCCTTGGAATTGTGAACTAAGCATTTATCAATCCTAAAATTCATAATGTATCCTTCATCACATAACTGACTTATGGTAATGAGGTTGTGCTTAAGAACCTTAACAAACAAAACATTTGAAATCAATGTTTTACCAAGAAGAACAATATTACCTATACCAACAATTTCTCCATGAGCATTATCTCCGAAAGTTACATTTCCTCCTTTTATTTTGATATTATTTTCAAATAGATTTTGTTACCAGTCATGTGCTGGGAATTTCCAATATCCATTTACCATGTAATGTTGTTGGTACTCCCTTTATCATCCTGAAAACAAGAAAAGAATTAGACTTTTGGAATACAAACTTCTTTGGATCTGATATTTCTAGACAACAAAAATTTGGGCACCCACATCTTCTTTGAAAAATATGCCTTATGAAAACGTAAATATTGGGTTTTATTTAAAGAAAAATTCTTTGCCCAGTGACCACCAAATTGACACTTCGTACAAAATGGGTCACTTTGTGAAACAAATTAGTTGTTACTAAAAGTTGGTTTTTCATGGGTATATCAATATCCAGATTTATTTCTTAAAGGTCGTATTTGTGAATACATTTTATCAAAATTTTCTTTACCATGGGTAAAGTTTTATAAACACTTATTTTGGGAAACAATTTCGTACTTGAGTTTTATAACCATGTTTTTATCTTCAAAATCATTAGATTTAGAACTATAGATAGACTTGAAAACACTTTTCTTTGAAATTAATTTTTCTAACTCTTTAGAATGTTTTTTCTTCTCCGAACTTACTTCCTCATGATTTTTTGAAATATTTATAAAATCAGAATTTTTCCTATCAAGATCTTTAGAAATATATGATATTTCTTTTGTAATAATAGAATTTCTAGAGTTTTCCTTATGAAGTGTTTTATTGAGTTTATAATTTTCAATCTCAATAAGTTCAGCAAACCTAGAAACTTCTTCATAGGTAGGTAAAGTATTTTCTTCATCAGAAGAGGATTCTTTATCAGAAGAGTTATAATATTCTCCATCATTAGAATTTAAAGAAACATTGCTGTATGATTCATAATTTCATACCTTATCCATAAAACAATGATTGTTAATAGGTAATGTGGCTATAAGACCAATATTATTCTATCCTGGAAATTCATAATCAGAAGATTCATCTGAAGAGTCACCTCCACTGGCACTCCAGGTGACATTTTCTTTCAGAACATTCTTAGAATTGATATTGTAATACTTCATTATGTTCTTATCATAATGTATTTCTTTCCTTTCTTTCTTTTTGAGAAAAGGACAATCTGGTCTAATATGTCCAACTCTCTTACATTCATAACAAGTAACTTCTCCATATTTCCTATATTTCCTTTCCTTTTTCTTATACCTGGATAGGAAATTTCTCTAGCCAGCTGTCTTGACCATTCTTCAAGCAATATTTGTTAATTCATTTTCTGAGATTTCACTTTCACTAGATTTTGATTTAATAAAAACATTCATAGACTAGGATCTGGTTACTCTATTAGGAGTCATAGCTTTCATATTATTTGATGTTGTTGTAAAGGAAACGATACCATTTCCATTAGTCTTTTTGATGTTGTCAGCATCTCTCTTCATTCTTGTTTCATGTTGGAGAAGAGTTCCAAATAACTCATCAAGAGATATTTCAGTGACCTTCCTATTCTCTTCAACAGTTGTTCTTTTGGATTCCCACTCATTTGGCATAATATCAATTATCTTATCCACAAGAGATTCATCATCCAGACCATTCTCTCTCATAGGCTGAAGACTGTTCACTATAGTCATAAATCTCTGTTTCACTTTATAGATTGGATCACCATACGGAAAATTGAATCCATGGTATTCATCTCTAAGCATTGGTCTCTTAGTTTCAATCACATTAGAAGTTCCAAAGTGTGTAACTTCTAACTTCTTCCAGATACAATTAGCTGCTTCACAAAAAGAAATTTGGATATATATATTTCTAGTCATTGAACATAGTAGACTATTTCGTAACTTATAATTGAGTTGATAATCTTGCTTCTTCTGGTTAGTGAAATTTTTAACTTCCTTATCAGTATTTTTATAATCACCAGTAAGCATAATGAAATTATCCACACCAGTATTGACAACAAAAGTATTCATTCGATCTCTCCAATACTCATAGTCATTACCATCAAATATTGGTGGTCTTGTAGGATTTATATTGTCAATAGAACCAACATTGACTCCTCCCATTATTAAAAAAAACTTGGCAACCAAACTAGATATTAACAAGAGTTCGTAACCACAATGTTTGGAATGACAATTCGGAATGACCATTCGAAATGACAATTCGGAATGACAATTCGGAATGACAATTTGGAATGACAATTCAGAATGTCAATTTAGAATTACAATTCGCTTTCTAAGCAAGTTCGAAGAAAAATGAAAAAGTGAGCAAGAAAAACTTTGCGAGTATAAGTATTTCAGAGACCTGGTCTGATACCAATTATAGGATCGAGTTAACAATGTAGATGCTCAATATACAAGAGGGGGGTGAATTGTGCACTTTAAAAATTCATTTGTAACCTTTAATGTTGGTTACAGATAACTTTTTTTCCCTTAGAGAAGGAAAGTTCTATGTTTAACAAAGTTAAACTAAGAAAATTCACAACACCTCTAACACCAACTGGGAGTTTGGAACTAATGTTTACAATATGAGATTCTACCTTAAAGCGTACAGAATCTAAAATTATCATAGTACAAGCGTAAGTAAATATAAAAAGATTATACTTTCCTTACAATACAAAAGTGCAAGAGAACAACAAGTAGTAGAACTACAAGTAACAAGATATAAGTCTTTTAACCCAAAGAGAAGGGTATCCAACAACCTTGGATAAAGGTCCCTTGATTTATACTTTCAATCAAGTCTGTCTTACCCAAACCAGGGTAAGCCCTCGATACTAAGATCAGATTCTTTGTCTTTCTATCCCCGTAGCCCCTCAACTTCAAGGTAGTTGGAACCTCTATCTTCCTCAGCAAGAAATACCTCGAACTTCAAGGTAGTCGTCACCTCTGTCTTCCTATCCCCGGAAGTCCTCGAATGTAATCACCAACATTCGGAGTCACAGGAAGCAATCTGAATGAGCAGTTCAGTACGCAGAAGGCATGAAAATCTTCTCTCTCTAGAAATCACCTTAATAGCATGTGGTCTCTAGATCTATCAACTTGTTATTGAGCTCTTTCAAATGAGCTCCTATTTATTGGAAAATTTCAACGGTCGGCTCTCACCTCCAACGGTCACATTTTCCATGAAATTCGGAGGGACCTTTACATGTGCAACTCAACCAACGGTTAATTAGAAACAGAATGAATGACATCATTTAATAATAAATCATGTATAAATGAATGCACAACACTGTTTTGAAATGGATAATATATATGTAATAGCCATATAAAATTTCCGAGTGAAAGTAAAATAAATATTCGGAGTCTAACTACATAAGAGTTCGGAGTCGAACTCATGAATGTTCGGAGTCGAACTTCATAAGAGTTCACAGTCGAACTGCTTTAGAGTTCGGAGTCGAACTTCATAAGAGTTCGGAGTCGAACTGCTTAAGTGTTCGGAGTCGAACTACTTAATAGTTCGGAGTCGAACTACTTAAGAGTTCGAAGTCGAAATACTTAAGAGTTCGGAGTAAAACTACTTAAGAGTTCGGAGTTGAACTCATGAATGTTCGTATCCATAATTCGGAGTGGAACTTCATTATAGTTCACATCCAGAATTCGGATCCTAGAAACAGAATAATCCAATACTTATCATTATATGATTCCAGGATTTTGGTTAAGAATCCGGTTTTTGTACTTAAGAAAAATATTTCTATGTATAAGAAAATCTAGGTTAGGGTAAATTTCGATAAAGATGTAAATTTTCCTCATTGAGGAAAAATTTATATTTTCCTAAGTATAAGGTGTTTGTGATTTTTAAAATAAGAATGAATGGAAAATTCATAAGGAAAACCTTATTGACTCAACAACTACGTACACTTCAATACTCCAATGCATGTGTAGGGTTTGAGATAAACAAGACAAGTAGGATTGCACTAATGTGTTTATGAACATACCTTTATAGAACATTACACATATTCTTATTTGATCATAAAGTATAAAATAGGTTTTAACATGTGAGTATAAAAGAAACCAAGAAACATATTATAATCACCTTTATGAATCACTCATCTATTTCAAATAAAACATAGTTAGAAAAAAAAATTATTTTATATATCTTAAACCATAGAAATAGGGCCTCTTAGATCCTTGAAAAAAAAACCCAAATTCACATTTTCTTCCTTTTCTCAAAAACATTTCTTAAAAGTCCCATTTACTTGAATCACATCACCCTTTCCTTAAAAACATCATTTTAAATGATTATTAGGTATATTTTAAGAATTAACTACTATTTTTTTTAAAAATCACAAATTTTAACATATTTATAAATAAATTAGAAAATAAATAAAAATCATGAACCATATATAATTCAATCTCACATAGGCCCTAAGATGTCAATGATACGTAAAAAAAGTGTAACCAACAAATTATGGTTTCATATGAACAAACATTTTTAGGGGATAGAAATGGATATATGATGGCCTAACAACCTAATAATTTTATACATATGTATTACACGTTAATAAATGAATATCCAAAATGTTTTGAAAATACATGCCTGAGGACCATAATGGTGTAGTGTCTTTAGAGACTAGACACACAATCTTCTTATTTCTAGAATGGTCTTCAACATCTCCCACAAATATCTTCCCACATAGTGATCCTTTTATATATACCTTACTTAAAACCATTCTTCATAACCTAAGTAAGAAAACACAAGAATGGTAGTGTACATATGATCTGTAAGGGTAAAAAATGAAGATATCAATGATCATATAAGAATAACATGATCATAAGGGTATGTGAATATGAGGTTAACATTTGAAAAAATGTTCCCATCATATCTTAGATCATAATCATGAGTTATGTTAAAAATAATGGATGTTCATAGGTCATGACTAAAAAATTAATTAATGACCATAATCTATTACATCATAACATTGGCATAGATATATGTATAAACATGAACTTATAACATTGTGAACATTTTTAAATAAAAACTAGTTCACACATTTAAATATGGACATGAAATCAGGATCTCTCATAAACTTATGGATATGAATCCATATACATGAAAGTCATGTCTGTTCATAAACTTATGGACATGAAATATAGGTCCAATCATAAAATTATGGACTTGAAAACAAGGTCCACACATGAACTTATGAAGATAAATTAGAGGTTCATCCATAAAATTGTGAACATGAAATTAGGTTCACATATAGAAAATTTATCTGTTAAATTATCTACCAATTCCCAATGCATTTGAGAGATATATGATTTGGGTCCAACTATCACATAATAATAATATTCTCATATGAGTACCACGAGATCTAAAATCACTAATAATATATAATAACCAATAGAAAGAAAAAGAGTTTCAAAATATAGCATCATAATAATCCTAAACCATCTAGAAATGGAATTAGAAATAAATCATTGGATCATATACCCATAAATCATAAGTAGTATCAAATTATGTCATATTATGTGAAAATTCATTTAAAATTCCACTTGGAATATTTCTTCTGAAAAATACCATTTTTAACTATGAAATGTTTTCCTTATAATCTTAAAAGTTATAAAATTTTATGGTAAAAATTTTATTTAATAAAACCTTGGAAATTAATAATGGAATATTAAAATAATTGAGATTTCATGATGACAATAAGTTTATTCATGTCATATACATTAAAAAAATTATTCCTTTATCATTTTTGGAAAAAAAATCTCAAGTACCACATTTATAAAATGATGGAAAGATTCTTGTGAAAAAAATTTATGAAATGAAAAACATAGTTAAAAATGAATTTAAAAAATAACAGGAAAATACTAAAAAAGTCATGAATATTTTTCAATAAAATCATGGAAAGTGAATAAAATGATTTATGATTCGACAGTATAGTATTGTCAATATTCCATAAAAAAATTCCTTTGGACTATTGAGTAATTGCAGAGCGGAAAATGAATGGATAATATATATTATCCAAAAATAAATATAGGAATATAAAAATAGAACGTTTTTAATAGATATGGATTATATAATTTCTTTACCAAAAAATTCATGATTAAATAATCCAGATTAAAATGGGATCGAAACCTAAATAACTTACCGATTTGGTAGCTTCTAAATATTAATCCCCATGAAAGAATAAATTAATATTTAAATGTAAATACAACTAAAATTTTTAGATTAATTATTATTGATGTAAATGGGGCTATATATACACATTATATAATAATACAGGTGTATAACATAACATATGTCTCAAAGAAGACAATTTGGGATGATAAAATGTTACATCAAGTCTGGTATTTTTTCCAACATTTTCAAACCTCATGTATAGTCTAAGTAGACAAGATATACCTATATTAAATAAATATAATCATACTTTTTATACCATATACGACTTACTTATTAAATATTATCACCTATTTTTTAATAATTTGTTATTAAAATAAATGTTTTTGGTGATAATGTTTTTTTCATGCATGTTTTTGATCGGCAGTCTCAACCCTTATATGTTTATAATTATTCCATCATCTCCCAATTTTTAATCATGATATATACATCATATATATATATATATTCATTATAAATATACATCTATTTTGTTGTATCCCCAAAAGTTATATGTAAAAAAATTAATTACACTTTTCATGGTGATAGTTGGTCATACTTAGGCATGAATGTTGTTTTCTCTTTTCAAAATACTATATGAAAGAATGGTAAATTATAATTCAACACTAAAAGTTAATTATTAATTAATATATACCACATATATTTATTAAATATATCGTTATACAAATCTAATTAAAATGTAAATCAATAAATACAATATCTTTATTGAGTTGGAAGTCCACACATATGCAGGAGTGATGTTATCCTTTCACAACAGATTGGAAGGAAAATGGCTGGATGTGATATTATAATTCCATAAGATTAATTATTTCGTAAATGTAATATATAAAATTCAAAATCAAAAAAATAAAAACAAATTAAAGATGGAAATGAAAAATTAATTACGCCACTACGTGGAGATGCTATGGCCTAAATACACACAAGCAATATTTTCATTTCCTATAGGATGAAAAATAGGTATAAAATGGATATCCCATATTCATAATAACATATCGTTATATTTATGAAAATTTATTTATTATTTTAGTATGGATACAATATATTTATAGAAAATATAAAAAAAATAAATTTGAAATATTTGATAAATATGATTATCTTTTCATCAGTAAACTTCCTTTAAATATCTTCAAAATGAGCTTGGTGTAGGTGTTTTGGGAATAACAAAACCTATATAAAAAGGGTAATGATTTTTATAAGATAAATGGGCAGGGTCTTGTTGAGATAGAGGGATAAATGTTGCATAAATAAATTAGATAATTTGTTTCCTTTTATATAGAAGGGAAAGGACACACATGGAAATACAAAAAAGACGAAAATATAATTTACTCAATCTCATGTACAATGATTCAAAATGGATACATATTCAAAGACTAAGATTATAAGTTAAAAATATTATAACCCATTTTAGTTTAAATAGTTTTTGGTGTCAATTTAAACCTTATAATATTTATTAACCTATTTGATAACCATTTTTAGCCATAACCCTAATAATGACTTTTTTCAAAATTAAATAGTTACAATTTCTTTTATAAGGCAAATTTTGGATAATAATTTGAAAGGAGATTAAATTTTAGATCATATAATATCTAACTTTACCCATTTCAATATTTATATTTTTTGAAAATTAAATAATATAATTATATTCTCATAAAAAATTATTAATATAATTTTTGGAACTACTAATTCACTTTTACTTGAAAGACACCAAAAAAAGATGGAATTATAATATAATCATTTAAAAAAATCCCCCACATACCATATATAAACACATAATTATTGAAAAATAATAATTAACTTATATTTTATTAATTTTATTATTTTTGAAATCATTATGTTATTTTTCAATTAATTTAATAAATTTTTTTTCGACATTACATATGTATTTATAATAATTATTAAATTTATAAAAATAATAAATAAGTTACAGTGCTAATTGAAATTAATTGATATTTCAAATAAACTTTTAATGATGAATTTATCCTCTTTGTATCATTATATTCAGATGTTATAGATAATAATGTCATTAGAGTGACATCTTGTATTTACTATTTTCTTAAATTTATACAAAGGACATTATAAAATGAATAAGAGACCACATGACCATATATTCATGAATAATATGTAAATTTCCAAGATACATATATATAATAGGATAAATACAATAGTTAGATAAATTTAAAAGCCATATCCAAAAATTTTAACAATATTTTACCTGTTTTACACTTACCATAGGGAAAAATATTTATCAACATTACTATTCATTATAATAAAAATAAAAGGGGCCTATTTAAAAAAATTACCACATGATTAGAAATATGGAATCCATTTTTCAAGATTCAATTAATGATACATGCAGAATTTAAATAAATATTAAACCTGAAAAAATATGATGAAAAATAGTTTTCTAGAAAATAATGTGTCTCGGAAATAAATGTTTTTATACCAAAATAAAACATAAAATCAATTAAAATTAAAATAATTGTATTATTAAAAATATAAATAGACAAATTTTACATTTAAATATATTTTTGTTTAAAACAAATCTTTTTATATTTTTTAAAGAAAAAAGAATGTTTTAAATAAAATTCATTATTTTAAGTATTCATTAAAAAATCAATCAATTTGGGGAATTCTAAAAAATTCATTATAATATATTTTTGTCATTATAATTTTAAAAATTAATTTTTATTTCAAACATACATTTTCAAAAAGTTTAATAAATTGAATATATTCTTTTTTATTAAATATAAATTAAACAAATTCTAATGAAAAATTTATTTTTAAAGAAAATTAAGACATTAATAAAAAATAATTTCTTTATCTACAAACAATATACATAGTTTTTCAAAATTTATTATACCTATTAATTCCAAAAAAAATTACAGTGATGCTATAATAATGAAATTTAAATTATAATATTTTTTAATATATCTCAATTTTCTTAATGTACGATGTTGTTTGTTAAGAAATATATAGAGCTAATTATTCTTTTGAAAAAAATATTCAAGGTGTTATATCCCCCATACCCCTATTAAAATAAATTATTCCATTTTAATTTTAACTCGATCATTAATTGTCAAATATTTGAAAATATCATTACTTGAAACACACTTTGTAATGATGAATAATAACTGTAGCACCCCAAACATTTTATGGTATGTTTGTCTTAAATAAACTATATTCATTAGATAACTTATATTTCATGAATCAATGAGCCTATATGGAAAAATACTTAGTTATTTATAGGAGATAGTCATAACCTAGCCCTTAATCTTAAATTTTTCAGTTTTGTGATTTGAATTTTGAAAATCTGACAAACACGGTTATGTTCAATATGATATTTAGAGTCTAGTAGAATTCACTTAATTTTCATTGAATAGTAACCAACCCTTATGAATAGTAACCCACCCTTATGAATAGTAACTTACTCTTTTGAATAGTAATATTACTCTTATGAATGGTATCCATACCCTTTAATATATAAATATATTTAGGCACCTTAGAAATAAAGATGAATATTTTAATTATTTGTACTTTTTAATTAAATAATGATTTTAATTAAAAATTAAATTTATCATATTTTGATTTTTTTTTAAAAATGGAGTTCATTTTTGGATTCAACATTTCAAAAAATTAATAGGGTGAATTTTAGGGATTTTTTTGAAATACTTGAATTTTTGATGAATAGTAAAATATGATAAATTACGATAAATGATAAATATTTGATTTACTGCATCATATGTGATTAAAGGAATATTTAATTCCACTTGGGTTAAAATCAAATACAATTATTACTATTTGGGATCACATTAATCAACACTATTCATATTATTGGGAAAAAATATTAAAATAATAATTAAAATAATGTAAAATCCATCCTCTCCTCTACTATATAAACCACCCCACCCCCTCTTCATCCAACTCCACTCAAGATTCAAGACTTGACTAAATTATACTCAAATAAATCCATAACCTCCTCCCCATCATCTAAGAACTACTGGTATCACCAAATATCTAAAATCAATGGTCTTAAAGAGTTTCTCAAAGAGGATTACTCAAGAGGTCAACCTCACTTCCTTTTTCCTTCAATTCCTTTTACAAATTCCATTATTTTTTCTCTCTTCTCATATCATCTTATCCAAATTCCATGATAATTCTACTACGATTAATATACTTTATTTTCATTGTGCTAATGTAATATTTCGTTATAATCTCTCATTTTCTCTTCCTTTTATACTACAAATGCAAACACAGTATGAGATGTGTTAATTTATCACACTCAAGGAAGGCATTTTTTCAATTTTCATTACTCTATTAAAGAATAGTCATGAAAACATTTCAAATGGTTTAAAAAGATCATAATATATGTATTTTATCTTTTCTAATGTTCCTGAATCCCAAAACACTCATAATTTGAAATAATAATATAAAACAAGTTCATTGTGCATAAAACCTCGAAGAAAAATCGAAGCGTTTATCATTAACTCATCGAATGAGTCATCGTCATGGTATATAACCAGAATCATTATAAGATAATATATATCTCTTTAATGTAACTAATAATATATATTATCAATTCTGGGTATTTAACCACAATTCAAATGAACTTCCCTTCATGAATACAAGTAAACAAATCATGATGACCAAGGAAGAAAATATTTCCAAAACAATAACATCTTATCACTTAAACCCATCTAAAATCACATTAATGAACCAAATAATGTTATAGAATATTAATTAAATGTTGATGTTGTTCTGGAAATATTAATTAATGAAGCCAAATTTGATTCTTCATGTCATTAAGAACAATCAAGAACACCTTCAATCATAAGGTAAGGGATCCTCTCTCTCACTTTTATTCAAGAATTCCCCCTATGATGTATCCTTTTTTAAAAAAAAATTGGGCACAACCATGAAAGCGGAACATGACGCATGTAAGAAAATTAAATTAAATTGCAAGCCCAGGGACATGACCCCTTGACCTGCCCCTTACCCCCCAACCCTATGATGTATCCTTTTATTTTTAATTCCTAGTTGATGGGGTATGTTTTATCACCTTCCCTATAATGACCTTATGACATATATATGATTGGATTTTATTTTACCTATCTTTAATCCCTCTCACGAACACCCGATATCTTGCCGAAATGATTGTAAGGGTTTTCTAATCTCACATTCAATTCGGTGAGATTTACGTTGTTCACCTCTTATTTATTACATGTGGTATATGTGTACTATCATTTAGTATATAATATAATTATTCTCTTTATTTTCATGGTATTAAGAGATTCATTTTTTGATTATTATTTTTGGTCACACGAAATGATTGATTACAATGTGGTAATAGGACTTGTCTCAATTTTCCATTTTGTTTTCACTTTGTATTTTGTGCCTAATAATTCTTATGTGATGTAACTACCTCCCATTTGAGATCAATTTTCATTTAAAATTATATTTATATTAAATATTCCTATTCTCATATCATGGATATGATTATTGTCTTAGTCGTATACCATTTTACATACAATGTTTATTTTGATTGTTGTTTTAATTGTGGAAATGTTGATGAATCCATATCCTCTATTGTATATGGGTAATATAAAGACATATTGATCTTGTATGGAATCTATGTACAAAGAATTATTTGGAAATGCAATGATGAGTGGGGCCTGTTATAGCCCTTGATTCATTGATATGTCTCACGAGACAATCAGTTAGAGACAAATCCTTCGAGTTGGTTTCCAAAAATCATACGAGTTTCTACCCAGAGTACTAAATAATTTTAATGTTAATATGGTATCATGTTCCCAATAAATTATGTCCAATTAACAATCATTCTATTTATTCATTTCTAGTTATTATTATCCATGAGAATTTCACTATGAAAAAATCTATGGATGCAGTTTCTTTGTCAGTTTATTAATGGCATGTGTATTTAATTTATTCACCATGTATATTGACTATGCCAAGTTGTTTATGATTATGTTAATATTGGTTCATGATTCATCTATTTTTACCCCTTACTGAGAATTTGATCTGATGCCTTTCATTTGATTACCTTCAGTAGGTTATAAAGAGGATATCACTAATTATGTTTCTGTGGATGCAAAAATTTAGTTTTTGTTATGTTCTGTACTTTGTTACCTTTCCCAATGTAATTTGAGTTACATATATGTATCAAATTTCATAAATACTAATAAAAAAATCATTCCTTTTGGAATTCATTCCTTCTAACCAGGCCTATGTAATTAGTTATGCACCAGGTCTGGTTTAGAGGGGTCGGGGCGTTATAATAACACTTCCTTTAAAAGGGGGAAAATAAAAAAAGGTTACCTGAAAAACAGATAATTTATTTCCCATATATGTATACCATTAGTGAAAAATTAAATTATATATAATTAATATAAAACTAATTACAAAGGACTTATGAATCATGATATAGAATATAGTCATGATAACGTTAACGACCACAAAACCATAAATTTATTATTGGTTAAAATTCCTTCAATTCATCATAAATGAAGGTAAATGTTTAAAATTTTATTTCCACATCCATTTCCTAATGTTTTTTTTATTTTACAATCTTGATAAAGAACAAATGAAAAGACAAATACCGTTTTCTTTCCATTTTCTAAGAAAACTTCTATCCATTGTTTATGCCTCGATCAATTCCACTTATTTTCCATCTCTTAATCCTATAACTAAATATTAATGATGATTTTTTCAGACCATAAGTACTAAAATTAAAACATAGGATCCAATATTTTTTAATAAAGGTATTTAAAAAAACTATTCCATTTTTGATAACAGACAATAATTATAACACCGATGTTAAACAACCAATAAAATAAATTATTTTAAACATTACCATTATAACCTATCTATTAAACTAGTGGTTATGAATAGTAATAAATAACTTATGAAATATATATATATATATATATATATCATACTCAAAAATATAATTTTTGAATTTTTTTAGTAAATAATCAATCATTTTAAGTAATTAGTTTTATTCTTTTAAAAAAATTACTCAAAATTGATTTCTCTTACAGTTGTGAGTAAATAATATAATTATTTTCTACAGATTCCAAGAAATATATTTGATAAAATAAATATAATTTTTTAAATCAAAATATAAAATTTAATTGAGGTAAAAGAAATGGATTTTTCAGAAAATATTTATTTTTCGAGGAATAATGAAAATTACCGAGTTTTTGTAAAATGTCATTTATTCTCAAACATTTAAGTGATTTAAAAGTCAAATTACGTTTTCAATATGTTTAAAATTAAAATAATAAATTTTTATTTATATTTAATCTAAATAAAAATATTTTAATCATATTTATGAGGGATTCTATGTTATGTTTATTTGTTTGTGATTAAAATGGGTTTTTTAAACTATATTAAAGTTCATAATTTTTCTCTATTTTAATTATTGAAATCAACACCTAACAAGTAATAATTTAAGTGATATGTATATTATATATATTTATATATATATTGTTTTAAAATAATATACTGTTTATTTTTAATTATAGAGTAAATATAAAATCATCTTATTTTTGAAAAATACATCTCATGAAAAACTGCGTTTTCATCATGTTTAAGGGATAAATATTAAATTAAATTCTACCACATATATGAATTCAATTTTGTGAAATGGATTTTATATTTTGAATAAAAATAATTTATATTCTCTAATAAGTTTAATATAATTTTATACCCTAATGAATAGTGAAAACATTAAAAAGTAATTGTCACGGATACGGTAAAAACGAATTTTCTATGGGGTTAAACTAAATGGATATGGGTTAAAATGACCTAAAACATGTATAAAATATATTTTATGGATAATTTAGATTATATAATTTCCAATTATTGATAATAATTAATTTAGGAATCTTCTTCTCTGTGAAAAAAGTGGGTACACATTTTTTTTCAAAAATTCCAAGTGTGCCACAAACCTCAAATATAAAAGGACACCATCTTTTATCTCTTATTCAAAACTAAAATTAAGTTTTTTTTTTGTAAAATACCTACAGAAATATATTACTTCCATCCCTACCCACATCTTTGATGCATTTTATGATTATAAATCCATCATATGATGGAATTTTCTATTAACCTAAAGCGGTTGTCTGAACAAGAGGTATCATGCTTATATGAGCATTTTTATTTTATTTATTCTTTGATCTAAAATAAATATTATTAAATTATGTTGATATAGTAACACTACAATGTACCATATACTGATATATTTTTGTGTTAATTTTATATCATTAGTATAACATCTCTTCTATCAAATGGGAAACAAAGTCATCATTAATGTGTATAGTGGGCTATCACCTCAAAAACAGAGGTCATTAATTTTTATCATCATCTATCACATATTATTATAAGGGTGGATTTGATGTATATATATGAAATAATTAATATAAATATAATAATTTAACTAAGATGTCACAAATACCTTCCTTCAATCCATTCCATGGAGGGTTTGATAGTGTTGCTTGTGTGAATGTCGTACTACCCCCTTGCAATGTCATGACCTTATTTTTCCCTAAATATTTACATAGAAGGTAATAAATGCAATTCTAATTATTAAATGTGTTATAAATTACATAATTATACTATTAAATACATACTTATAGGTCCTAAAATATGATTTATAATTTTCACAGTTACATTTCCACTCACCAAAAAATGATCACGTTGTTCATGCATACCCGAGGATTACCACCTCTATGAAGTGATACAAATATTTTCACATCACCAAATCACATGGATGATATATATAAGTATATTTAGTTCAGATTATGGTATTTATAATATTATTTTACTTATTAAAATTTATAATATTTCATAACTTCTTTCCATAAAGATTGTTGAAAAACAGAAAGAGTACTCATTCAAACGTATGACCAACCTTCTCTATGATTGTAACGTATTTCATTTCTTACAACCATCCTACATGATTGGTTTTAAAAGTATAATTTGGGTATAAATATAAAAAATATGTCATGATTATTTTTCTTATGATGTTGAAATAATAACCTCTTTTACCATGGATCACTAAATCTCTTTTGAAAAAATGAACATTACATCCACAAAAAAATTGATGAGGACTTAACAGATTATGTAGTAAAATATGTTATTAAAATTAATAAAATAAACGATATAAGAAAATGGTATTAAAATTATAAAATATTATAAATAAATTAAATAATGGTTATAAGTTTATTATATCATAGTTAAAGGATATACATGGAAAATCTAGACTATAGATAAGGGATTTTAATCTCAGTTTTATTTCTATGATCCATATTCCACATTCACCAATTATTTTATTATATAGTGTATATATTTCCCTTGATTATCATTTATGGTAATTTTCTTAAAAAATATTGTTATTTACAAATCTATATGAGATTCTCCCTTTTATGTGTTTTTGATCTATTGAATGCCAATGTTGTAAGGGACTTCATATCAATTTTCCATAATTGAGGAGTATATTAATGTTATGTAAATAATTTATATTAAATGGTATATATAATTACATTTTTTTCTTGTAATATCATGAATAATTCAAATATAATGGTATTTTAAAAATTAATATAAACTATTTAAACCAAGGGGATTTGACTTCAACATCACCAGGTGGTAAAGTGTGCCTTAACTCAATTTCATTTTAATGGATTATAACTCTTCATCATTGAATATTTTATGATATTATTTTGTTTGAATTTATCTCTAAATTTTTTTATTCTCTATTTAAATTTTTATGGGGTTTTATATTTGTTACACATAATCTATCAATTTATTTACTCAGAATTCAGTGATATGATCTTCTAAGGGTTAATCATCTATAATTCATTTCTTTAAGAAATATTTTTCTGATATGCTCATATATTATATCATGAAGAGTATATAATGTACTTTTTATATGTTATGTAATGAATATAATTATTTTATTATATTTAAAGTATTATTTGTAGTTATTATTTCACCAAGATAATGATTTAAGCGTTAACAAAGTGTAAAAAGAATTATGTTACAATCTCATTTATTTTTTGTGATTTTTTATTTTCATGGTTTATTTAGAGTAAATAAAATGATAATATTTTATTAAAACAAATCTATTTTTACCTCCCCTGGTTATAAATTTTGTTCGCATGTTTAATTTTTTTCCTCCCTTATTAAACAAATAAATATCATGAAATTCATTTTTAAGTGATACAGATCATGTATCTTCTTCCAGATTAGGAATATTTCTCTCATAAATCCATGATTATATTTTTTTCAATAATTATTTTCTTAAAAATAAATCAATTTTAGAATATATTTTACTTTTTCATTCACCATATTTTAAATTTTTTTAAAATGAAATTTAATAATATTTTCCAAATATGTCACTCTAGACTCCCTTTTAAAAAATGTTTTAAAAAATATTGTATATTTTAAATGTTTACAACAAGAATGAGTTTTACCGCTATCATGAATAATATTTTATTTTAACCTTTCTTTTTCCAGGTATATTTTCAAAAGAAAATTATTTTAAAAATATTTTTTTGTTCTTTAGTTTTTAAAAAGCTTTTTTCTATGTAAAAATGGTATTTTTCTCATGAATGTTTTTAATGATATTTTAATTTTATTTCCATTCATCAATGTAAATAACCCATGAAATTACTTGTACTTTAGTTGGTATATTTTGTAATTATACCTTCCTCATTCTTTCTTTGGAGGAATTATTATTTTTTCAATGATATTTTTATGGAACACTTTTTTCCCAAGAACTACTCATTTTTAAAATAGATTCTTATGAAACCTATTTCATTTCAATTTATTAATTTTTTTTCTATTATATTTATATATAAATAATTTATTTCAATGGGAATAAAATATTTTAATGATATTTTCTTGAAACCCATTTCTTTTCCAAGGGTTAATAATATAATGAAAGGATTAAAGGATATTTTTATGAGTTTTATGATGAGACTTAAGTTTAATGTACTTTATTCAGGTAATGGTTCTTGATCATTATTTATACGATTGGTTAAAAACAATTATAGATTATAGTTGTGCCTGTTATTGCTTATTTTATGGGTTAACATAGATAGTGCTTTAATTAATTAGGTATGGTGGTCAACCATATGTTTATTTCACTTGTGAGAGTGATTGTAAGAGTTATATGGAAATGATGTACTAGGTTACCTATATGTTTTTTATTCTTGATAAGTATTTTAATAATTCATTAGATCAATATTGAAATCACATGGCTCATGATTATTGACTATTATGACTCCTTCTTTTATAAATCAATATTCTATATTTCATGATTGATGTTCTAGGTATTGATAGGTATGAATATTCTTATGTTATTCTCATGCACTTTTATTATTTCATCATAAACATATTATATTATTATGATCATTGATAACATTAAATTTTTAAATAATATTTTTACCCTTAATAGGAATTCTAGCTCATGCTTCTAATGTTTCATATTCCCCTGGTTATAAAGATCGATTATTAAATTATTTGTGTTTATAATGGTCTATAACATTATAATGATTATAGGTGATGTTGAAGACTTAATATTGATTATGCAATTATGGGTATAATAGAAAAAATAATCCCTATAAATCCTAGACACTACTTATGTAATATTTTTTTTTCTTAATTCTCTAAAATGGTAAACCTAAAATGTCCTTTGGATTAAAAGTGATCCAATATTTTCTTTTGATATTTTAGGTTTTTGATGGAAAAAAATTGGGTCTCCTTCATTTGTATCAAAGTAATAAATGTAATGTATATGATTTTAAAACAAGATATATGAGTTTAGTTTTGAAGCTATTAATGATGGTAACAATGGAAATGATTAAATAACTTTGGATATTAATTTTTTTTTTCATGTGAGGTTATCTTATGGGTTATAGATACAGTCATGGGTTTATGAGTTTATGGTTGATAATTAGTTTAATCATATTGGGAAACTCTATGGTTTATATGTTCTTTGATGATCAAGGATACTTTTAATGATTTCCATCATATTTTTGGGAATATATAAGGATACATTTTTTTGGAGAAAGTACAACCCAAAGGCTGTGTGAAAACAAATCGCTTCCATAAAGGTCATGAAGTTTAAACCCCCAACCAAAGGGTAATAATGGTGAAACACCTACGATTGGACTATGCATTGTCCTGGATAGTACGATTTGTTTTCTTATACGGGTTGAAAGACAACGATCATGTTTATTTTTGAAACATATTTTTTATAATATAGATTACCCTGAGATTTAAAATTAATTTGGGGATTAAATGGTAAATCTTATTTTAGATTAAGATAACTACATTTTTTGTCGTATAAGATGAGAGGAATGACATAAAATTTTAATGTAAAACACTTCTCACTCATTATGTTATTGAATTTATTTTTTATATAGAGTTATTAATTTATGGAATTATTCAGTTTGAAGTCTGTACATTACTGTTGATTTTTTTATATTAATATAGTCTTCATTAGATTATGGTTTACTCATTCTAGAATCATTTTATATTATACTAAATTTTTTTTGTGGTTATTGTATATAGATAGGCTTAATAGAAGGTTATAATTGTGAGAATTATGTGATCATTTGAAATAAGATTTTAGTTTTTCAAACATAATAAATCATCTTGAATGCCCAGCGTTTTGAGAAAAAATGAGATTTTGTTAGAAATTTGTTAAAGGATGAAATTATACATGTCATGTAAGTATATTTAACTATTTTTCGGTCTACATGGTAAAAAAAATCCTCATATATAGAAATATTATATTGATAAAAATGATAACCTAGAACCTTAATTTATGATGAACCGATGGTCTTCTCACTCATCCCATATTTATGGATTTGTGGTCAATAAATTTTCTACATCATTTACTTTATGGTCATCAATGATCTCTACCACTATATATAGTAATTAAGGATTTTAATCAATATAAAATTCTTCAAAATCCATTAGTTTTTTCTCTACTTTAAAAACAAGTTATGTGTTATTCTATATTACACTCATTCTTCCCTTTCTCTCATTTCAAGTAGAAGATTTATTAAACCTTTATATAAAGTGGGTTATCAATTATATTATTTAAAAATTTGAAGACTAATTATTTCGATCATGTTCAAAATATTATGAAATAAATTATTAATGATGGGGAGAATGTGACATAATGATAATTTAATAAAGGAATCTGTTCTTGATGGGATAGAAGACACGCAACCATGAAATAATTTTATTTTAAATATGATCATAGTAGCCAATCCTTTAAATCGTATTATAGAAATTGTATTAACTAATATATATATATATATTATAAAAAATATTAATTCATTGATAAATTCTTTTTAAATAATCAATTATTTTTATGTAAAGAAATTTTATTTTTCCATAATATGTTTTCTTCAAAAATTATTTCTATTATTTTTTATATGTAAATATTATAATTAATATATGGAAATTTTAAAGAATATATTTCATCAACTTAAATTATGTTTTTAAATAAAAATGAAAAAAATACCTTATACATAATTTTTTGGATTTTCTAAAAAATACTGATTTTTCTGTGAATAGATAAAAATGCTGATTTTTTTAAAAGTATTTCTCCACAATTATTTATGAAATTTAAAAGTTATATTATGTTTAAAATATTATTTAAATTTAAATAATAATTATTTTTGTATATTTAATTCGAAACAATAAATTATAATCATCCATATACAATATTTTAGTATATATTCATTTTTATGTTTAAAAACGTGTTTTTAAAAAATAACTCTTTTAGAGTGCATAATATTTCTAAATTTTAATTAGATAAAAAAAATGAGGAATGATATAAATGAAATTAATAATTTATTTATCTATAATGATTAATTTATATTCATATAATGAATATTATTATTCCTATATTTATTAAATAATCATCTTATGATTGAAAAATAAATCCCTTGAAAAATAGCATTTTCATTGCGCTTATGTGTTTAATTTTATATTAAATTATTCTACTTATATGAATAAAATTTGGTAAAATGCTTTTAATAATTTGAATTAGTATTATTTTTTTTATTTTATAAAGTCAACATATTTTTTTATAATAAGGAATGGTGAAAGCAATAAAATTATTCACTATGGTAAATGTAAAAACAGATTTACCGAGGGTCAAACTAAAATGATAAGGGTCATAATGACATACCCACTTGTATAAAATATATTTAATGGACAAATTTATACATTATAATGGAAAAGGATTTATAATAGTCTATTTTAAATCCGTTTCTATGTGAAAAATATGAGTACACAATTTTAATTTTAAAAATTACTTGTGTGCCACTCACATCATTTATAAAAGGTCACCCCTATTTTCTTCTCTTAAAACCTTTAATTCCCTTTTGGATAAAACAATAACTAAAAAATATATTTATTAATTACCTTCACACATAATAGAATCCTTTTTTATTAATATATTTATCCAAATAATTATTTTTGGGCTACCCTAAGAAGGTTGTTCGAATATTTGGTATCGTACTTAACCGAGCATTTTTTTATTTTTTCCCTAAATCTCATTAAAAACATATTAAATTGTGATCATATAATATAAATGGCATAAATCATATAATCATATTTTATTATATTAATTTCATAACCTAAATCCATCTACACTTCCATAATATGGTAAATAAAATAATTATTCATGTGTATGCTGGACAATAGCCTCTTGAATCGATGTCATTCATTTTTGATCATCGCCTTTAACAACTTGTTATAATGAATAATATAAAGTATATATATATATGATTTTGGTAATATAATTATACTCCTATAGTTATTATATCATGTATAACTTCTTAATTTCTATTCTTCGGGCTATATGACAACGTTACAAATGTGTTCAGTAGACTACTTCCTTACAAAGAAATGTGATTCATTTTTCACTAACTATTTACATGGCAGGTGATAAGCTGAAATTAAATGAATATATGTGATATATAATAAATAAATATAATATTCATCATATATTAATTATTTTAAAAATATAATATATCATTTTTTTCATAATGTTTCACTCACTAAAAAATTACAACATCATTTGTGCATATGTGTTGACTACCACCTCCACAAAGTGATGTGATTCATTTCTAATAACCAAATAACACTTATGATATATATAAGTAATTTTAATGAAAATATATGTTATTTATGGTCATATAATATTTCTATAAAGATAATAAAATATATAATATTTTTCCATATTGAGCATTGAAAAATGAAAATGCCACTCAAAAATATGCACAACTTGCCATGTCTATAGTTGTAAAATATTTAAATATTCATAACCATATAACTTGAATGGTTTTAAAAGTATAATTTATGTATAAATATGATAAATATTTTATTATTATTATTCTACGAATTTTGAAATAATGACCATTTTAACCACAGTCAACATAGTGGTACTGTTTTAAAATATATAACCAAACATCCTCAAAACACCCAATGTTGAGTTAATTTTTTTTATTCATATATGTAATTAAAATAACGAAATTTAATTATTTAAATATATTTTTAGAAAAGGAAATTTTATTATGAAATAAAAAATTTCATGTAAAGTTATTATAAAAGAGTTAAATGACATACGTGGTAAGTATAGACTTTATGTAAGTGATTTTCAAAAAATTATTATTTCTATGAGACTAATGAAAAATTCATTTATTATTTCATATATTTTTGTATAAACATACCATTTATTTAATCTATTATCCTTTTCATGAAAATTATTGTGATTTAAATACCCATACGAGGACATACCTTTCATTTGGTTTTTACAAAGATATTACCAAAGAAGTAAGGGACTTCATCACAATTTTCATTCATTGAGGCATATTTTATTCACATTGAACTAATTTATTTTATATGGTGCATATAATTACCTTATTATATGTAATATTATGAATAATTGATACATCATGGTATTTTTTTGTTTCAATTTTAATTATTTTATCGAAGGGTATTTGACATGAATGTTACCAAGTGGTAAAGGGTTTCTTAACTTAATTTCCCTTAACATAGTTATAATTATTATTCATTTAATCTATTATGATATTATTATTTGTTAATTAATCTATAAATTGGTTTAATATGTATATACACTTGTTTTTTTTATTTATATTTATTACACATAATCTCCCCTTTTATTAACTCTCAATTCATTGATATGATATTTGTAAGGGTTAATCATTCCAAATTACTTTCATTGGGACATATATTTATGATATAATCTTATATTCTTATATGAGGTGTATATAATACACTTTTAACATGTTTTATCATGAATATATATATGTTCATGATATTTAAAGTACTATTTGAATTCTTTCTTTCACTGGGCTTGGTATTATAGTGTTTCCAAAGTGGAAAAATAATTCTGTTACAATCTCCTATTATCATGATTTTTCATGTTCAAGGTTTATTTAGAGGACATAAAATTATATTCAAATATTCAACTATATATCCTCTATTATTCAGAATTTATGAATGTGGTTTTCAAGTTTATTTTTCGTTTCTTCCCAAATTTATTAAAGAAATATTATGAAATTCACTTTTATGAGATACTGATCTTCTATCTTCTTCTAGATCAGAAATTATAAGATTCCACATCCATTTTTATAAAAAAACTAAATAATGTTCTAATATAAACCTAAATTATCTTCGTGACATATTTCACATGGTCTTTTACATTTTAAATGGGTTTAAAATTAAATTTATTAGTGTTTTCCAAAATTGTCACTTTTGACTCAATTTTACAAAATGTTTTAAAAATAATGTTTATTTATTAAATTTACAAAATGAATTGATCATCACACCATTTAGGTCATCATTTTTTTAACCTTATATTATATGTTTCCAAGGTTACATTCAATGAAATTTATCTTCACAATATTTTGTGATTTTTTAGTTTTTAAAAATTGATTTTCAAGATAAAAAGTACATTTTCCTCAAGATTGGTTTTAATGATATTTTAATGGTATTTATATTCATCAAAGTTAACAAAACTTGTTGTTACTTATGATACATTGGGGATTTTTGGTAATGATAATATCCTCATTCTTTCTATGGATGTGTTATTTTTTTCTAAGAGATTGTTATGGAGATCGTTTCTTTTGCATGAGTTATTAATCATTCAAAGAGATTATTATAGAAATAATTTTCTTTTCCAGACGATTATCATGTTTAAAAGATATTTTAATGAATCAAATTTATTTTCAATGTATTAATTTTGTTTCAAAGTGATTTTCATGGAACTCATTTCTTTTCCATCGGTTAATCATGTTATAAAAGGAATAATGGATGATATTATGATTTATATTATGAGATTTTTGTTCTATGTACATTGTTCATGTTATAGTTCCTGGATATTTTTTATATGATGGGTTGATCCACATTAAAACTTTAAGGTTATCTTATTATAACTTATATGATGGGTGTAGATAGATATAACTCTAATTTGTTGGTATTGAAGTTTACTGTATGATTATTCCTTTTGTAAGAGTGATTGTATGAGTGATATGGAAATTATGTCCCAAGTTACCTTTATGAATTATTTATTCTTTCTATATGTTTTTAATAATTCCATTTATTATAATTGAAAACACGTGGATAATTATCGTTGCCTCTTATGAATCCTAACTTTTATATATCCTTATTCAATGTTTCATGATTGATGATCCAGGTATTTATGGGTTTGACAATTATTTTGTTATTCTAAAGAAATTTTATTATGTAATAACACCCTTATTATCTTGTTATGATCAAAAATGAAATGAAATTATTAAATATTATATTTACCCATACTGGGAATTTGAACCCACCTTTTATAAGTTTTTCATTCCCCATGTTATGAATAATGATGATTAAATGATTTTTTCCTTGAATTTATTTTAACATGATAATGTTTGAGGCTGATTTTGAATAAATAATATGGAATATTAAATTTTTGGTATAATGGAAAACATTATCCCTTGAAATTACGAGTTATATTTATGTAATTTTTATATAATTCACTAAAATTATAAACCTAAAAGGTCCTAGGGCTTGTAAGTGATCAATATTTAATTTTGATATAGTATGTTTTGAATGGAAAAAATTAGGCCACCTTTATCAGTACCAATGCCAGAAATATAAATTTAATGATTTTAGAACATGTTCTTGGAGTGTAGGTTCAGAGATATTATAATAAGTCAATCTTTCTCTCTCTAAATATTTTAAAAAAATGATATAATAAGTTATCCAATATAGATAATAACACAAAATTCTCAACATAATACAATCCATAAATAGTTAACCTTATAACTCCTATAAAATATATCTTACAAACATTGAATACCTAATAAAATAATTATTTGATCTCATATACTACCATGATGAACATAATAAATCTAATTTTAATATATAAGAATTATAATTATGAATATTTTTATACCTTGATCATATATTCACAGAAATATACTAATTTTTTCCAAAATAAACTCACATTAAAATAATATATTCTAATAAGAATAATTCATCCATTATTCATTAAATAAGCTCCAATATTGGCAAAAATATTTCTAAAAGGCTTATCCATGCATTAATATATGTTCATAGGTTAATTAAAAATATCAACTATGAAATCCTTATTACATAAATTTATATGAAATATATATAGTCAGATCTAATAAATGATGATAATTACCTAAAATATCAATAAAGGATTAATAATAATACATCCATAGGGATCATTCATAAAAATGTCCACATGAAATTCCCAACTCTAGAGTGGATGATAATTATTCCTTAATTACCATGATTTACATCAACTATTGTGATTACATAATATTTCATAATATCCTTTGACTTTAGAGGGTTTTTGGCTTATTATAAAAAATTATTATTTGGATTATAGAATTGATGTTCATAGTGACCAAACTCCATGCATTTATAGCACTGAACTGTGATAGGTCTCTTCTACTAGACTCTCTCTACATTCATTTCATTAATTATACTATTCACTTCACTTTAGTATTGCAATTATCAATGTATAGTCCTCCCATAATTGAATCATTATATTCTTCATTAAATCATTCACCTACGAGTTCCTTCACAAATTTATGAAAAGTGGTATGTTTAAACATTAGCATCCATCAATGCAGTATAACACTGTAGATTCTATGAAACATAATATTTCATTTCTTATCACCTTATCCATAAGAGTTTAAAGAATATATTTCCACTTGGGGTAAACATCGAGAAATTAATTTATAGCTTCCAAAGTCACATATGGATAATGTTTTTTGAATACATAGTTTTATACCACTAATGAATCAATAATTTTTTATTTTAGGGATAATGAATAAACTATAATCACACCTTTCATGTCATGTAAAATTTTCCTCTTAAGAACCAATGGATTCATTATCCTTCATATTTATCTCAATGACATCCTTTTCTATTTATTTTTGAAAATTGGATGGAATTACATAATAAAAAATATCCTCTTAAACAAATCCCATGCCATGAATTCAATTTTAAACACATACATTATATTCTTAACATAATTAAAAAATTTATATGGTTAAAATTTTAAATGAAAATAATGTAATAAAACCTTTTTCTATTCAGAGAATTAAATAATGGAAAATATATTTTCTATTGAATTATCCAATTACTCACAAACCACTGGATCAGATGTCTTATAGAAGGATGGTGGACATCGTAGCATAAAATATTCAAAACCATATTTCTCATTCTATAGTGAATTCATATTATCAACACGACATGTGTCATAATATATATATTGATAGAGTAGAGTGAGAATAGTCACAAAATATTGTATCCCATCATCTAAGACATTTGGTTTCTCAGGAGGATGGTTATTTTATTAGCTGTTACATATATATTTCACAAGATTCCTTTGGGTGTAAAAAATTGACTAAAACCAAAAAAATTTGTTTGGGATATAACATTCATAGTGAGAAATCATATAATATTGATAAATCATTCATTTTTTATTTAAATCATGACAATTGTTTTAATATAATTAAAATTGAGTTTAATCTAGGCCATTCACAATCCTAATTTTTTAAAATTATTTAGGATGGTTTATAAATGTGAATTAACTCCAGAATATCACTTGAGAGTTCCAAACTACATGCATAGTAAGGGATACTCACCGTGCACTTATATGATGGGTGAGATACAATCTACAAAATATTTTCAAGGTTATTACCCCTATAATCATCTATTCCAAAACAACATCTAATTGTCATATATAGATAATGTTTTGTTTATTATAAATCTATATAATATCTTCCTTAACAAAACATTAGTATATTATTTTATGCACAGACATATCCATAGGGTTTTCAGTAAAGTTTTATGATTATAATCTCTTTATATTAAATAATATTATTTCTATTATACCAACAATATAAATCATTGATTTTTATATGTAGATATTACATATTAATATATGAATACCCATTAATCTTAATGGTTTAATATCCATGAAGACTGCATTCACAATATTCTTATTTCATAAAAGTTCTACAACATATCTCCTAAATATGATTCCAAATATTAACCTTCTTTGAAAGACCCTATTTAAAACCACTAAACTTAACCTAGGGAAAGGAAACATAAGAAAGGTTGGGGTCAAATTCTTTGTTAGTGTAAACAAGTGATATATTACTAATCATATAAACATAACATGTCCATAAGGTTATGGGACAATGATTTTAAAATTTGAAAAAAGAACCCAATAATATCATAGATCATAATCAATAGTCATGGAATAAATATTGGAAAAATAAAGAACATGAATCACAATTGAATCAATTACAATTATCCATTAAAGTATAATATTGGATTATAAATGTAGAAAAAACATAATTATATAAAATTATGAACATCTTTAAATATAATCTTTTTCAATAATTAAATTAAGGATATGAAATTAGACCCTAGAATAAACTTATTGACTTGACACCAAGTCGTAGAAAAAAAATATGGACATAAAATATAATATTATTCATAAACTAATAGACATGAAAACTAGGTGCATGAATAAACTTATGGACATGTAAACTAGGTCCATGCATAAACTTATGGACATGAAACTAGGTCCATGCATGAACTTATTGACATGAGAAATAGGTTCATGCATAAATATTTGAAAATGAAATATGGTTCACATGTAACATATTTACCTCATGGGATATCTATATTTAAACAATTCATTTGAGGGTTATATAAATATAGGCCCACTCATCACATAATAATAATCCAATCATATGTGTGCCACAATATTACAAATCACTCATCATATATCATAACTTATGGAAATAAAGTAGGTTTCATAAAATAACATCTTCATAATAATAAACCATTCATATATGGAGTATGTATGGTATCATTTATTCATATCCCCAGTAAATCATAATTAACCATAAAGGAATTCATCTTAGTTGGAAATTCCATTAAAACATCACATAGAATATTTTGTGATTAAAGTACCCTTTTTTACCATGAAATCTAATATTTAATATATATATATTTATGAAATTTAATGTAAAACTTTTTATTTAAAATAAAATTATAAATTAATAAACTAAGATTCAATGGATTGAGTGTCGAGGATGCTGGAAAATTTCATTCATGCCGTATACATTAAAATAAAGATTCCTTTCAGATTATTAGTGAAATGACGGAAGTACGTAGTTCATAAAAAGAAAAGAATAATCCTTTAAATTATTTTTAGAAATTTAAAAATGGAAAAATGAGTTTAATTAATCATATGAAAATAATGAAACATTATTCGAAACATTTTAAATAGTACCTGGATATTGATTGAAAATATTTTTGACCGGATAGTTAAATATACTGTGTATTACATAAAATTTTCCATTCAGAATCTCAATTACATAAAGAGTGGAAAATGAAAATAAAACATGTATTATCCATAAATAACTAGTTGATAATAATAATAAAATGTAACTGTAAGATATTTATTATATAATATTTTTATGAGGAACTTATTTATAAAAAAATCACAGTTAAAATAGGACTGAAATATAATTTCCTTACAACTTTGGTTACTATTAAATCAGAAGACCCATGAAATAATAAAATCAAATGAAACTTCTAAATATTAGGAACATAAGTATAATAATTATATGAAATGTAAAATGGGATGTATATAAACCTCATAAAATAATATCGGTTTATAACATAAAATATTTTCAAAAGAATAAAATTTGGGATGATAAACCCTAACCTCAAGACTCATCTTTCCTCATATGTGTTAGAACCTCTTATATAATATATATAGATTTATTATAATTTTATTAAAAGAATATAACCATATATTTCATAAAATATTTTATTTATATATAACATATTATCACCCATTTATTCAAAATTTGTAATTAAAATCACTATTTTGGGCGAGAACTCCTTCATTTTTAATGCATGTATTCGTTTGGAAGTCTGAGTCCATGTAAATTGATCATGGTTCCATAAATACCATAATTAAAATCATGATAGTAATATAAATATATACAATCACTATATATATCCATAAAATTTGGAGGAATAAAAATGAATTACACTATTTATATAGATGGTAGGTTTTATGTATGAAAGAACATTATTTTTGTTATTTGATGGATATAAAAATATATTTAAATAAATAAAATTTCAGAATAATTTTTATATAATGAATACTTTATATATTAAATAAATATATCATTATTACTATCCAACTAAAATAGAACTAAAAAATATCAAATTACTTTGTAGAGGTGGTAGTCAACATGTACGCCTGAGAGATGATATTGTTTTCCAATGGATCAAAAGGTAATAAAATAGTTGTGATATTATAATTATTAAATAATAATTATGTTAAAAATATTAGATATAAAAATTAAACCCAATTAATAATTATCCATGAAATATATAAATGAATAACGAATTACATCGCTCTGTTGAGATTGTAAGTTGTACGAACGCACGAGTGATAATTTTTTTTATATTGGATGTAAATGTTATAGAAAATGATTATAACTTAATTTTAACAACATATAATTATATTGATGATAATACATTTGGATAATACATATTTTTATTGTTATTTCAGAAATCACTTTTAGGAAAAAGTGGGAAACCAATAGGTTCAGAATACAAGAAAATCAAACCTCATAAGAAATTTTCATGTCATTCCAGAACAAAATAAAGAGATTAGAATCCTTTACCATGACTTGATGCCATTTTATGGAGGTGGACTCAATATCACGGTTTTCCTTAATGAGATCCTCGAAGTGGTATACCATCCTATCCCAGGTCTGCACAGTCTCTTCTAGACTATTTTCCCTCGTTGAAACCACGTATCAAAATCTGACTCTTTTTGTCAATCCAAGAGGATTGGTATTCACTAAAATTAAAATTACGAGGTATTTCTAACATTATATGTAAATCCTCCTCTGAAATCATGATCAGGAATGATTCCTCTAGCATTTCTTCATTAGAATGCACGAGTATATCCTCGATGATGTTTGATTCAACATCCTCCTTAGTCTTTGGGATGTTAACAGCAACTTACAAAATCTTTTTAGGGACATTTCATTTACTGTAATACCTTTTAATAGGATGACTATGTAAGGTTTAGTATTCTTCTCATCTCCTCGGCCTCCGACTATGCTGGATAAACCCATATGAATAGACAAAGGCATTCTTCTATTTCATTGAAGATAACTGAATTTACTCTTTCTCAATTTATGTTTCCTTGGGATCTGTGGACCAGAGTTCTGAGGCAGGCAAATTTTCTTCTACTATAACATATGACCTGCCTTGTAAAGGATGGTGATCTACATGCCCATCCTCCTCAGGACTCACTTCTTCAAATGGAGGAGGATCATCAACACTCATCACCTCAAAATAGTTTTGAAAGGCACTGAAAAATCCATCTATACCTATGAAAATATGATAAAGAGGCATTAAGACCTCACCAAGGACCTGTTCTATCAACACTGGGATATTAATAGGGAATGCAATGTAAGTTGTACTCACACCACCCCCCTAATCAGTATGAACCCCTAGACAACTGGAAGTATTATCTGTACCTCTTTCTGAGGCCATAAACTATCACGGATAATTGAAAATGGATCTCATAGCCTCTCTATATGTGGGAGGGTTCCTTGGGACCACGATCACCCCCTCAACATCCCTTGAGTTGCCTAGGACCAACCTTGTTGAAGGGTTAATACCAAAATCCTACCTCAGATGACCAAAAACATCCTCAACCCTTATCTCTGAAAACTAAGGTCCTGCTTCCTTTTGGGTGGTTGTAGAAAATATCACTATCATAATACCCCGATTATCCACTTTAGGATAAATACAAGAAAAAACAAGGATTGATTTATTGGGAACATCCTTCATAGTGACCCATAAATACTGATCATCTACCAAAGCATGATGACATCTACCATAATCATGACCAAGACCCTTGAAAAACAAATAGAAAAGAAGTGACGATTCATATCATACCTTCTCGTACCAACATAATTCCCCTTCAAACTCAATGCTGATGGAATCTAGTGGGTTCTTTGATACGTTGACTTCAACGAAAATCCTTAGGGAATCTGGAAAACACATAACATGAGTATGATGTTCCGAGCAGATAAAACGCACCACCATATTTATGATCAAATGAAGATCTACCAGATTTTGAAAAGGTAAATGTAGACCAGGTAGAGAAATCCAAATTTCCAAAACAGGAGAATCACACTGCATATGAAAGTCAAATGACCACCTAAAGAGAGAAAAATTTAAACCTGGAAGAAAATGGGAAGCATGATAAATGGTAGATATGAGATCATCTTCTTTTGTGAATTGGATCAAAATGTGCCTCAAATACAGACCCATACAATCGCGTGATCATGAAGCTTCTAAGAGGAGGACACATATCTGTCAAATGCATCCATGGAGGGGAGATGCTTCCCAAAGCATGAAAACAAATATAGATCCAACATTTCCAAAGCTCAAGTGAACTCCAGGGAAGGAAGCGGTACTTATAGAACTTCAAGATCAAGTGACTAGACCTTAGGGTGGACTTAGATTAGGGGAAGCTGGGTAGGGATGTAGGGTTATTGAAAGGATGATAATATATATATTATATTAGGATGGGTAATATATATTTAGAGGATATATAATAAGAAATAAATTTCAAAGAGTCGGTGTAGACCGCTACCTTTTCTTCAGTACACTTCCTTAATATCTAATCTAAATGGGATTAGGTTTGGTATTTTGGGAACAAAAAATCCTATAAAACATAGATAAGGATATTGAAACGATAACTGATCATGTGGTTTTCATGATAGTCATATCAAAGTACTGTGTAGAATAGGTAAAAGTGGTTCCCTTTTACAATGAAGGGAATTGACACACTTGGAAATACAATAATGATTAAAATATAATTCTGTCATTCTTAAGAATAATTATACTAAATGGCCATATATTTGAAGAAAGATATACTAATATATAAATATCATCAAACCTTGAATGTTTTATATATTTTGGTGTAATTTTAAAACATATAATTTTTTTATTAACCCCTTCATTAACTAATTTTAACCTTAAATGTGGTAACATCTTTATCAATAGTAAAGGGTAATAATTTTACATATAAGGTTAAACCTAGATTATAAATATAAAATGGATATAATTTTAGACTATATATTTTCTACATAGCACTATTTCATGAATTATAATATTTATAAGTATTTTAATAAAATATTTTTTTCTAACATATCATTAATTCCATTGTTGACACTACTAATTTTATTTTACGTTAAAGTCATAATGGAAAATATGGAATTTGAATATATTAATTTAAAAAATCCTTAATATGTTATTTTTTAAACAAAATTAAGGGAACAAAATAAATATATTAGATTGTACTACCATTAATATTTCAAAAAATCATTTATTTTCCTTTCTACTTTTTAAATAAATATGGTTTCAGCATTGTATTATAATTTATTGTTATTTTTCAATCACTAAAGTATATAAATACGATACTATGATAAAAAATGTAATTTTAATTTTAAATAATAGTTTATAACTGAACTTATCCCTTTCTTATCAGGATATAAAATTTTTATAGATTTTAATTCCAAGAGAGAGACATTTTATATTTATTCTTTTCTTAAATTATTATAAAGGTCATAAGTAGTGAAATATGGATCAAGAAACCATATATTTAGAAATAAAATGGACATTAATGAGATAGAAATACACAATAGGATAAATACAATTGTTATAGAAATTTTAATTCCTTGTCCCAACGTTTTAACCCTATTTTACATGTTTTATACTTACCATGGTGAAAAATATTTACAAAGGTTACTATTAATAATGACAATAAATAAAATGGGGATGTTAAAAAAATTAGAATGTTTGATTCTAAATATGGAGTATATTTCTTGTGATTGAATTAATAAAATTGGAAGAATATAATTTAAGATTAATCCCGTAAAAAATAACAAAAAATAGTTTTATTAAAAAATGTTTTTGAAAAAAAATTATTTATAACAAAATAAAACATAAAATTAATGAAAATGATGTTAATTTGATTATTAATAATATCAATTAAATATTTTTTACGTTAAAATAAATTTTCAAATAAATCAATACTTTCTAGAATCTTTAATAAAAAAAGGTTATTTTTAATAAAAATCAATATTTTTCATCATTCATCAAAAAATCAATCTTTTCAGAAAATTATGAAAACAAAATTCTGTGATAATTTGGTCTTTATTATTTGAAAAATGAAGTTAATTTTTTCAAATAAGTTTTTTAAATTTATTATAAAAATATTATATTATTTTTTCACTGATATAAATTAAAATAATTTTGAGGAAAAATATATTTTTAAATAATATAATGAATATTAAAAAAATGTTTTCTCTTTATATAAAAACTATTTAAATTATTTTTTCCAAAATTTATTTATTGCTATTAATTCCTTAATTTAATATCTATTTTATATTGGTCACATTTAAAACATAATTATTTTAATACATCTCAATTCTCTTAATGCTCAGTGTAGGGTCTTAAGTATGATATCGAGATTATTATTATTTTAAACTAAAATTTCTAGGTGTTATAAAAGAGATCTATTAAAATATCTTAAAAGTTTCTATGATATATGGGAACTCCCTAGGACACATGTAACATGGTTTGAATAGGAAAAACATGACTTTAGTTCGGCCTAAAAGTAACTGTCAATGTTCTAATAGTTTGGAAGAAATAGTTAGAAAAAATACTTCATTCTAGTAGTACTCAAGCTTCTTAGATCCACATTATCCATCCTGTTTGATTTCATCCTCTCGAACAAGGATACATATTCTAGTCAATTGAAAACCTACACTAAGGATTTCTCTAATCTAGATTCCCACTTTTCTCCTAGGTCTTCAATTAAATTAATAAATATTGGTGATAAAACGAACAACCACATGATCCATGATAGAAACAAAATTAAATAAAACTTACCTTACCTCTATGACCATCATAATAAACAACCCCTTTTATCATTCATTCATATACATTAATAAACAATATTAATTATCCCCCCTAAAGACCACAATGTACATCCATAATCATACAATAAAGGTTCTCAATCGGGGGTTACATATATTTTGGAATTGATTTTTTTAAAAGTTCCAAAAATTCAATTAAAAATAGATCGGGATGCCAATAAATTTTACCCCTCTCATAATATTATTTTTTAGCATATCTGGAAACAAATTTATAAATTTATAAATGGAAATACCTTTAAAACCAAATAAATTTTATAAGAATAATTTTTGAACCAACATAATACTAAATGGTGTTAAAGCAATTTAACATTGTCCTCACACATCACATTTTACAAAAAAATAATTTTATAATACAATGGAATTCTTTGAAAAGGTGATCCATTAATATGTAGATTAACTACCAAGAACATTGGATTCTCTTAGACCAATTTTTTGATGAAAACTTGTGTAAATTCAAAAACCCTTAATAATAGAAATGTATAAACTTTAATTAGATATTAATGTTACATTTTTTTTACATTTCCTGCCCCAGTTTCTCAAAAAATCACATAGTGTCCTTTTCTACAGTCTATTATTTTATTTTAATCATTTATCATATAAATCACTGGATTTTACTATTATATTAATGTTATTATTCACTTAACCCCATGGAATTGACATTATCATACCACTTTTATTTATTCTAGTAGTCAGTGTAGTTTGATTTTTCATGAATTTATAATTTTATTCAATTGTAGAATTTGACAATTTCCTCCATAAATTTTAATTAGATACATTATGAACCCTAATCATAACCCAAAAAACCATTAGAGTTTTAGAGGGAATGAAATATAGGGTGGAAAGAAAGGTTAGAATATAGTAAGGGATATGGAAGGAGAATACCTTGAAGAATAAAAAATAAATTGATAGAATAAATCCTAAAATAAAAGTATTGTTCATTAAATAATCTATCTACGAACACTGATGATCTTATAGATGAAAATATAGACGAAGGAGTCCTAAAATATAGTTTAAACATTCCAGTTAAAACTTAGAATCTCACAAAATATAAATTGAGTAGATATCCATGCACATTTTTCCAAACCATCATAGTGAAACACCCTACCCCTAAACCCACCATAGTGCATAATACATAGCTATGGCATGGTGTACATCTATTGAGTTTATCCATGGGTCTTGAGTCTCTAGCTACCATAATTTATGTACCCTCCTTCATGGGGTAGAGTTCCTCTATCTCTGAGCTCCATGTCGTTTCCATTTATCTACATTATAGTCACTTACTCCATAATTAAAGTGAGTGAATCCCTCATTGTAAAACTGGCACAACTCATGGTGTATCCCATTATATATGTAACAAACACCCTTCACCACTGAAAATTCACCAAAAGAAGGAATAATGTTGTGATATGGTTCCCCAAGTCCAAGACATGGCTTATTACCAACTTGGATAAAAACTAACTAAGAATTCCAAAAAAACACTAAAATCCATGATAATTCTTCGGAACATCAAGATAAATAATAAATAAGGGAAATTATATTCTATAGTGATATGCACGTATCAAAATTCTCCCCACCACATCACATTATTCCAATATGAATTCATGCTCAAAAGTAGAAGTAATGATAATAATAAAAACATCAACACTTGATTACAAGAGGTTATAGGGTCAGAAAAAAATTATGAAGGCTCTATACAAGGAAAACATCAAAACTTGTTCACTCTAAAAAATTGGTCAATGTACCAAATCATCCTCAAACTACCTCATTAGAGGAAAAAGCCAAAAAAAATCCATAATGAACCAATTAAGGGGAAAAAGACCTAACATTGGTCTCCCTACAATTCACAATTCATCTAAAATGGTGCAGTAATAGGAAACATATCTTATAATGAGAGATTCACCAAAAAATTTACTTACATCCTCGAAGGGAAGCAAAAAAATACAACAACCACAATCACCCCTAAGGAACCAACTAAATCTTCATAAAGTAGCACCATCCAATGAGAACATGAAAGTGACCAAAACACATCTGATATCATAAAAAATGGAATAAATAACTCAATAAAAAACATACATCAATAATAAAAAGAAATTATCTTTTAAAATATGTTATAAAATTAATATTAGTTTTGATCATCACCTCATACCCAGGTCGATATCCCGTATAGAACCCAAAAAAATCTAAAGTGACACCAGTCAGTGAATTATCACAAATGCTGCCACATCTTCCTTATTCAACGAAACCACACATGCCTATCTCCAAATGTCCACACCAAAAACAAGATTCAATAATATCTATAAATAGACGCTAGAATTACCATTACATCAATAGAAGAAAAAAAATTGAGTCCCAAACCTTTAAGATAATCAACTCTCAAAAGGTGAAACAAAAAGGGCACCAAAGAAAACTAAATAAAATGGACATAAAAAACCAACACTACTATAAAATCTCTAAAAAAATTAATATAAAATGTAATTATTGAAAATATTAAGAACATTAGACCTAATAATCATAAATTTATATCCACAAATCAACTACACAATTCCCCCAAAATCAACCTACAAAAATCCAATTAAATCAACTATGAAAACATCACCTTGATGAATTCTAAGGCATAACACTACACCACCAGGAGTAGAAACAAATTAATGCCACCACATCTGGATTTATGTATGAAATAATAATATAACGGTTACCCCTTTAGATAAATGATCGATTTTTAATCAATACCTTCCTAAAAGGTATACTTTAAATGATATAGCCCATAAACACTATTTCGTTATGTGTCCCAAATCACATAAAATTGTCTGAACCATAATCAATGGAAAAAACAAAATTAAAAAAACAACCAGAGAACCAAAATGAAAAAAATACATTTATTTAAGTACCTCACTATTCCTTAATGATTAAAAATACATTTTTCCTAAAAAAATGTTCTATTATAGACACCAAACAATTTAAGAACATTTAACTTTATTTAACTAATGTCACCACTAGTGAATTTCAAAACATTTAACCATATTTCAAAATCACCTAATTTTTCTATAAAATTTGAAAATCACTTGAGATTCACATATCCACTCTTAATTTTAAAAAATTTTACATAATAATACAATATTTCATTTTCCAAATTCCTTACTCCTTGTAACATTTTAAATCACTTACAAAAAATTTCTTTTTAATAACGACCAATCTTGAAAACCCACTATAAGAATGTCAAAATACATTATAACTAACCAACCAAATAGTTTTCAAAAAATAAAATAAAATCTGAAAAATAATATTTATCATAAAAAATCATTTCATCCACATTTTAAATAAAAAAAATATTATCCCTGAAATATCTATTTTCCAGAAAAAAATTTCCATGTCAACTATATTGATAAAACATACCATAAATCAAAAAAATACATCATCAAAATATTACAAGAACTCCATTGATACATTACCCAACACTGTAAATCACTCAAGAAAGTCTACATATAAATCCATACAATATGAAATATCATGCATTGATTGGAATCTTGGTTTGATAGACCACACACCAATCATGCATCAACTTATGAAACATTACAATAGTCACGTGTTGGGTAAAAATATAGTTTGTGAGGTTGTTCTAGAAAACCTTACTCCTCTGATTACATTTAAAATTTTAACCCAAAATTATAATAATATCACCCAAATAATCCCATGTAATGCCTGTGGTGATTAAAATACCCTTATTTGAAACCTAAATACAATAGAATAATTAAAATATAATCTATATCCTAGATACCGAAGGAAACTATTGCACCATCTTAAATTATGGTGATCAAGGACCAACTCATGACCACCCCCTTGAGTCCAAACAACAATCCAAACTTCAAATTATCCAACTTTCCAAATAATAATAGAGTTCTTGTAGATCATATTCACTCTTAAAAAACATACATATGACACCATTTTTAAAGAATTGTTTTAGGTTACCACTAAATCAATACTCAATCTACTCTTCCACTGTATTCAAAGGGAGATATATATCCCCATGGTCTGAAACTATATTATAGATCTAAATAATTCTAGTAATGGAGTGGTTTCACCATTATATAATCATATAAACAAGAAGATGAATCTATTGAGAATTTGACATGACCTATATAAGCATTGAACATCCATGTATATGAAATAAGTATAAAAAATATATAACAAGAAAAATATGTATTATTGAATGATAAAACTATCCATAATTATAAAATTTTTCCAGGTAAGTAAAATATAGCTGAAGCAGATGTAAAAAATATGAATAAGAAATAAACATGGAAAAATTGGACTAAAAACTTCCTAAAAATGAAAAAAACTCGAATAACTCTTACATGAACTTAATTTTAACCACAGTAACCCACCATGTCACAATCATACATGAAAACACTCAAATGACATCTAATAAACAATAACCAAGGAATAACAACCTAATAAGAAAAATGTATACAAAAAACACAACCATATATTGTCTATATGTCAGGTTTGAGAACAACGTTCCTAATTGGATTTCACAAAATATTCTATGAAATTCACTTCATAATTTTATTTATAAATTCATTTTGGAACATTATTTATGAAATTTGTTTTCACATGTCAATATAAAATAAACCAAGAATGAAATCCTAATCACCTTTATGAAAAACCAACCCCTTTCAAATAAAATAATGGTGGAACATACACTTTATGTAATAACTTTGAAACTATAAAATGGACTCCTTTAAATTCCTTTAAAGTGAATAAAATTTCACTTTCTATTCCTCATTCCAAAACATTTCCTGAAAATCCTATTTAACTAAATAACCTCGCTTTTTCATTCAAAACATCATTTTTAACCAGTTATAAAAACTCATTAAAGAAATAGTGATGTTTTCCCCTCTTAAAACATATGTTTCAAACCATTTAGAAATAAACATTTTAAAAATTAAAATCAAAACCAAGGTATAATAAAATCAAAAAAAATAACCAAGATGTCAATTATTCATAATAAAATTGAAACCACTAAGTATCAGTTCCAGAAAACAAATAATGTTTGTGGATATAAAGAGGATATAGGATGGAATCCACTAAAACATCCTAAATTGGATCTAGCTGACATATGACACTCTTTAGGAAAAAAGTAATATGATTTATACTAGTAACATGAAATTATTGGCTAGCCTAAATAGACCAGTCAATTCCCTGGTATTTCTAAAAATATATACGAGTTATTTAGTCTCTCCTATGAGTTATCAAGATACTATGGGCCAGATAATCTGTCATATTAGATTTAATCTCGTATAATTAGGAAATATACATTAGTATGTGAAAAACACACACTATGTATTACACTTATCCATATCCCCAGTTATCCTCATATAACTCTTGTGACATTAATAAATAGTGGTGAGAAACAAACCAATTTATTGATTAATGATAGAATCCACTTAAACAAAACTCTTCTAACCTCTTACACAACTGTAAGAATCAACTAATTTTAATATCCATTCAAACATATAAATAAACAATAAACTATATCCCCAATTAGGTTGAAAATTTACATCCATCATCATGAAATAATGGTTCTAAATTGATGTTCATAGTTGTTTTGGAAAAAAACATCTTTAAAAGTTTCAAACTGGCTTCTCATATTAGCTAAGGCATCCAAGCCAATTTATCCCACTCAAAATCTCATTTTTTAAATATCCCTTGAATCTAATTTATAAAAACTCACTTTTAAATCCCATTTAATCGAACAAAATTTTAGGAGAATAATTACGAATCCACGAAAAGATAAATGTGTATTAATTTCATTTAACAAGGGCCTATCATTCCCTATTTTATCAAAATACCTTTAATAAAGATAAGCGTTTCATTAAAACCCATATTTCCCCCAAGAGACCCTTCAATATCCCTAAAATGATGTATAGATCCTCTTAAAAATCATATAATTAATTTAAAACGTACATTGGAACACTTTATTAAATAGATGAATTGCAATCAAAACATTTAAAAATAGAAATTTTCAAATACAAAGATAAATATCTGCACCAATTATAGTAATCAATTTTAAAATCATTCTCAACCCATAATGGGTATACCATTAGCTAAATTTTTGAACAAAAAATAATTTAAATAATGCATGAATTTAATTACATGAATTATATGGAGGTTTTGTAAAAACACCTAACTTTTTTCATATGGAAGATCTTTGAAACATGTCATCTTTGATGGAAAATGAAGAATCATAAAATAAGGTATCCACCACAACCCAAACCTACTCAAAAACCATCATTATACATATCATATACCCTAACCCTAATTGACATTGTTTTTATAGTTTGAGAGAGAATTAAAATAGAGGGGAAAGAGAAAATGGAGATGAGAGTAAGAGGATAAGAAGAGTATTCCTTGAAAAATTAGCTTGAAATTGAAGGAATAAAGAATGAAATAAAATTAGAAGGGAAAATAAAATCTCTTCATGCACACCCATGGTCAGATGAATGAAAATAGGTAAGGGGATGGCAAAAATTGTGATTAAATTTGAAGGTAAAAACATGGAATCTAACAAAAACCAATATTGGGGAGACTGGCACGGGGCTTGTCCCTCTAAATAATCATTCAATAATGTGCCTATGAATCCACCAGGAAATTGGATTCATTATAGTGACTTATTTTACCTAAATCGAGTAGAATCATGGGCCTCGAGCCTTGGGAATCCATTGTGCATCCATCATCCTCTACATCACATGGAAACATGACCCCTAAGCTCCATGACATAGCCCTATCCTGTATTTTGTGGTCACTTTATCCTCAATAAAAGTGATAGAACCCCTCACTATAAAATTCTTACACCTCCCAATGATGCCCACACACCATGGTCTTACCACCCTTCACCCCTAAAAATTAACTAAGGCAAGGAATCAAGCAGTGAAATGGTACCCATGGGCCATATTCTAAAGGAATTTTTTCCCTTATAATACATCGAAATTTTTTATATTTTTTTAAATGAATGTTTCTAAGTAAGAATGAGAATTCGAGGATCATGGAGGCTTGGTATTGATAAAATATAAATAAAATATTTTATATCTTCCACATAAAGATTTAATAAATAAATCGAATAACTTATAAATGGGGACAAGGGTGGGAATTATGATACTGCCATTAAGTATAGAATGCGGTTTCATCCTAGGTGTGATAGAATCCTTTTTAATGTTAGTAATATTTGATAATTGTTTTTATGAGCTCAAATAATAAAATAAATTTATTTAATTATTTATATTGTTTTTTTTTCTGATATAGAATCCTTATCCCATCTACAAATAATTTATTATTAAAAATTCATAGGGATAGTTTTATAACCATTGGATTTGAGAGGACCACATGGAGGAAAGTTGGATGATTTTGGGATCATGGATCAATGATTACAGGACCACAGGGATCTCTAATAGCAAGAGAGTTTGAAAAGCTCACTAATGATGGAAACACATAATCGTTCTTCATCAATGATTCATCAAAACCCGAGGTAAGAAATTTTTTATGTTTACTTATCCCGTTTTATTTCCCCCACATTGAAAATAAATTAATCTCATGAAAAAATTATTTTTGGATTGATATATGATTATGATAATTGATATAACTTCATTGAAATCTTAATTAGAATATTGTTTTGATAATACTCTTTTTTCATCATCATATCAATAAAAAATTAAGGCCAGCAAAAAGGTGTCCAAGGTTAATTCCTCATGTTTCTATTATATGATATTATATCACCATTCTACATATGATCACCACTGGTATTTTATTTGGTAACTGTTTAATTATATACATTTGTGAACGTGCATTATAAAACTGATCATTGGTCTAACGATTTCTTTACCATGGGTTTGGGATTGAGATTGATGAAAAATTTATTGTTTGAAACAGTGATAGAGAACAATTTTCGAGTTTAGAAATTCATGGTTGAAAGGTTTTTGAATTTTAACACAGTGAAGAGATGGGTGATGATTTATAGGAAAATCAGGGGCCAAAATCTTATCATCAATGAGAGAAGAGATTAGGAAATCCAAGATCCATGTGTTTCAATGGATTCTAGAGAGGATTTCATAGAAGTAGCGGTGTGGTGATACATGTGATGTTTTATGTAATTCTTGTGAGGTTTATTATTACACACCATATAGTCTAAAGAATAATCATCATGTGGTCCCCTCCTATGGTGCTAGGGTTTACACGTAGAGAAAAGTATGACACATCATGTAAAGTTTTCCACACATTGTGTGACTGGGTATTATAGGTTAAACATGTACCTTAGGGGTACATGGTCATAGACATGGGTAGGTTCATGGACACAACCAAGTGTATGGGTATAGAAAGTGTACATAGGCACAATCATAGGATCATGGTCACTAACATGGGAAGGTCTATGTTTTGATGTTCATGTTTTGTACTCTATATAAACATCATGTACATATTATGAGGTAGTTTGTACACATTCATATCTTTTTCATGGGCTAGTTTCATTGGTATTTTTTACCTCAATCTATCCCTACAGATTAGAAATTAGCACACCACTGGATAGTTTTTCTTCTTAATAAGAGTTTTCTGCAAAATCTTGAGTTTTCTGTCCTAACAACCCCTGTTTACATGATGTGTAGTTTATCCTAACACGCCATGTGTTCTTTATGTTCAGGAAAAAGGGATTTCTATGTTTTAATGTGAAAATTTAGTGTAATTTTAGTACAATCCATTTGAGAAGATACCATGTATATGTCCGTGTGATAAAGAACACAAAATAGAAATCTTAGCAATATACACGACCATTTACTTATGTATACACACCATGTATTTTTACATAGTTAGAACAAATGTGAACCCGGCCATGTGAAAATGGTTGTTTCTTCTTGAATGCCTTTGAGTCTTGGAAAACTTTTTCTTGTTGATGCTTGGTGGGAAGCACAACACTATTGCATTTGTATGCATGTACATCCCTTGTGAAAAACATATGACCATGGATAGACATCAGTGGTTATGCATGAGTTATCATGAAAATGATTTTTGATAAAGGCATTGTGGTCGGTTAAATGATGTTGTGTCGACAAGTGAAGACGAGATTCTTTCAAGAAGTCGAATAGTGGTGGTTCAATTGTACTTTTCTAGTAATCCTTGAAATATTCATAGTGTACTCTCCCTTGAGAGATGTGCATGTCCCCTATCTTGATGTCGTCTTGGATGCACTAAGTGAGTTGGTTATACACTATGCTATAGTTGCAGGCCATTAAGATAATTCATGATATTTTCAGTGTCAAGCTTTGATGCATTTCATTAAATGAGGCATGATTATTCCTGAGTGATACTTGGGTTCCTGTGTAAGAAAATATTGAATAGATTCTAGATTCATACTACTTTCTTTGACTTGACTATGAGATGGATGCCGCTCTGGGTTCAATCAGTGTTTCTATGTGGACTTTTGGCATTGTACCAAATTCTCACTTGTAACGGGGTGTTTTGGACACCTAGGTGAGTTTCATGGACTTCAATTTGATGAATATGAGGTTATCTTGGACATATAGTTAGGCTCATAAGTGATGCTTTGAAAGGGTAATGATTCTAGTCTGATTAATCATGAATTATTCTTATACTTGTGTTGTGGCATGACCATTTAAATGGTCACTAGATAGTTTTAAAAAGATCATCACTGAAAGATAGGTATGGGTTTTGGTGAACAAGATCATTGTGAGTACGAAGTTCTTTGGGAGAAGGTGTTGTGTTTTTGTTGCAACATGCCGACATCCTAAGATGGGTGTTTCTAAGATCAGTCATCTAGTGATGGATTGAGTCATTATCCTTCTTATCAATCTTGTATGATTCGAGGGAAGTTGTTTGAACACTCAACTAGTCTATGGTGGGTGTGTTGTATAAGTCCAAAATATCTTTTGAGGTAAGATTGTGTGATCAGTTTCGATAAGTTCGATCAGGGTTTGACCATTCCTTACTATGAGGATTTATTTATGACTTCATTTGTTTTTGGGTTCACCCAGTTAAAGGAAAACTACGATGGTAGCATCCCTAGAATTCATAGGGGAATTCTTTGTGGAGTTCTTCCAACATTGGAGGTGTCGTGGGGACAATGTCATTTTGGTTGTTTTTTACAAACTCATAATGGTTTCACTTTTATTATCAATGAAGGTAACAATCAATGTTGATAATCATGGGAGGTTGTACATCTGTGAGATTATACAATTGCATGGGTTACCAGATTATATCATTTTAGATAGGGACACTTGGTATACACATCAATTTTTACAATGGATATAGAGGGCGCTGGGTACACAGGTGATAATGATCACAGCTGACCATCCTCAGATAGATGGTTATTTATAGCACACAATTCAGATTCTAAAGACGTGATTTGGGAAGACCTCTTGGTTTCTTAGGGATTATTAGGAGAGAAACATACCCCTAGTTGAGTTTTTCTTTGTGTTTCATTGAGGTTGGGACATAAGAGGATTATGAGATATGGAAATCTTTCACTATGATATGTCGGGCTATTTGAGATTTTGGAGAGAGTCATGCCAGTTACCTATCAGATGTAGTTACCTCAGAGGTAAAATTCTATGCACGATGCATTATAAATTTTATAATTAGTGATGGTATTTCATCCGACCTTTCTAATACATTTCATCTCGGGGAGGTTGAGTTAGAGGTAGATGTGTCCGTTGAGGAACATCCTATCTGAATTGTTAATCATCTCATAAATGTTCTCCATGGTTGGTATGTTTCTTTAGTACGAGTGTTATAGTAGCACTATCGAGTACAAGATGATACATGGGAGAGGGAGGTCAATGTACAATCGCATTGGATGGATTTTTTCTCAAATTTTCTTTCACCACCCTTGGATGGGAAATTCAGGGATGAATTTCTTTAAGGGGGGAAGTTTGTAAGATCCAAGTTCTTCTTTAATGGTTCAAATATATTTGTCATGGGTTTCTTTTGGGAAAGAGGAGGATAACAGGCCATGTACTGGCTAAAAACATTTCACACAACTTGTTTTAGGGTCACATGCCATGTAATCCACGCAAACACTGTTTGCTATTGACTGTGTAGTTGTTCATACATGTCATGTGGGACAAAAGGGAGGTTTTTTCCAATTATGGAATATACATGGCATGTATATAAATTTAAACATTGTGTATTAATTTATTTCTTTATATAAAATGGTATGTAGGATCTTTTTTCATTTTGATAGAGGGATCTCTAGGTGATGTGAAAAACAGCATCAGAGTTCATATTTTCTTCTAAATCTCTGATCGAACTCCGATTCGATTTCCATCAGAGGCGTTTGAACCCAATCGGTAAGCTCTCAATTCCACTTGAGTTATTCCTCATGATTTATTCTCTCAATTATGTTATCATAACTTGATAATTCTACCTCATTTTTTATATCCACTCTATACTAGGCTGAATTGGTGGCCGATGGTGGACGAGTAGGGTCGTATGAGGACAATGTATATAGTCTTGTATTTATCATTAATGGTCGAGATGAATGTATATGTCGTAGTGCCACATGCCTATGTTTAGGGTATCTCTTGATAAATAATTTGACCCATGTTGATACATAATGATTTTTATGTAATTGATTAAATTAATTGGATCATGGTTGAGCTTGTTTGGCTTGATTAAGAGAAACAGTCAAGTGCATTTTCCTTGGATGACCTATGTTTATCCATTTTTCATAGGTCCCATATGAGGAAATCCTTGTTTGTTTCCCTTATATGGGTTGTTAAAAATTAATTAGTTTATAATGGGATTGAAATTGGGTTAAATTGTAATTGGATCGATTTAGTGTTTGGGATTACTATTTTACCCCTTACCACATGTTATACCTATGCTTGTTAAAGCATGATTAGAACATTTTCACAAACTATGAAATTTCCCAGATGATTTATCAAATGATAAAACTATTACATAGTTTAATTAGCATGTGAAATGTTCCCACATGAGTTGATTATTGAAAACCATGTAATAGTGTAATTTCCATGTGTTGTTTACTATACTAAATACTGATATACTAGGATTTACCCTAAAACTTCCTAAAATGCTTATACACCTAGCTTCACCCTGAAACTTTCTGAAATTAATATACATCAGGCTTATCCCTAAAACATGTTGAAATGATTATACACTAGGCTTGGCCCTGAAACATGCTGAAATTATTATACAATGGGCTTGTCCCTAAAACATTCTAAAATTTTTATATACCAGGATCAAACCTAATTTACAATTATGCCAGTGGGCAAGGAATTGTTATGCATGCAGGTGAGAATATGTTGTGCCTATGGGAAATGATATGTTATTCCTAAAGGCGAGGATATGTTATGCATATGGGTGAGGATTTGATATGCCTATACGGAAGGATTGGTTACGCCTTAGAGTGGGGTATTGAATTGAATTTTGAAATGGAAAATCTTATGATACATCTACCAATGCAAATCACAATCTCGGATTTGGTCTTCTCTTATACTTGTTTAAATGGACTACTGAGACATCTGTTGTGCTTAATTTTACATGGGGATTATCGGGCCTAGACTAGATCATAAGACATATATAATTAAATGTACATGAATTTTCAATGAACATGGAATGAATATAATGGAAGCCGGTTCTTGTAGGATTTTTTAGTTTTGAGTACTTCATAGTTTATTGATTTAACTATTGTACATTGCTTGTTATTTATATTCACTGATAGTTTGGAACAAATAATTGGTGGTTTCCTAATGGAATTTAGTATCACACCCTATTAGGGACATTTTTTATGGCCCAAATAGATTATATTTTTGCTGGTCAATAATGTCCAGTTCCCTTTTATAATTACTTAACATGCTGCTTAGGAGAAAGAGGGAATGGGACCAAGCCAAGGCTTGAAATGATTCTGAGTTTTCTTTTGTATTTTTATACCTTGATACATGTATTGAAACTGAATGTAGTGTATCTTGTTTTTTATATTTTAATGAACATGAAAATGTATCATCATTTATTGTATGTTATGATGTCTATTTATTTTATTATAACCCATATGTTGTTTACTTAAATTGTATTTTGTTTACTGCATATGCTATTGTATTATTGTTTATTATGTTATGTTACACTCTGCCAATGAGGGAATAGTTCCCCTACAATCACACCCTAGGACCTCACTTCTAGTCGGCAGCCTCTGGCATTTGGAGAGATGCAGTTGAGGCCATGTGGCCAACCTAGTAAGAGACACTAGTTGAGTGGTATCAAGATTTGGGACATTACAGACACAATTTCTTATCGAGGTCTATCCAATACGATGAATGGTTATTCAATCAGAGCTCTGAAGGGCGGAATCCTTGGATTCCTTGGATAGGGAGATGAATATCTACTGAGACCTGGGCACAATCCTATTTCCTAAAGAAAAAATATGGGGAAAGCTCTAGTTAACACCAATTAAAAAACAACACCACATGATTCACGACATTAACCGAATTCACATCGTTAATTACATGAGGTGAGAACTGTAGTCGTTTACCCCCTAGATCCACCATAACACACCCCATGAATCCCATTCATATTTTGTATTTAATCTACGATGTTAATGGCCTGTATTAGCTATTTTAACTCCCTGAAATTTCCATTCTTCCCCCGGTGTCTGCTCAAACCCCTATACATCCACTGAAACATAAAATAAATCTAAAATCATAAATTATGTATTTTTAATCACTTGAAATTCATCTCTAATCCCTAAAATAAAAATGACCCATCCATCAAATGAAGACATCAATTTCCATTACAAATTTAACATAGGTTGAAAACGGGATGTAACAAACTCAAAACCATATAACATCTCATCCCCAGGTAGCCATTGGAAATGAAAAAACATCATCCTAACAATTTTTTGTAGGAATATTTTTCTAAAATATCCATGATGATTTTTAAATTCTATATGCATCAAAAAGCTTTACCATTAATCATATGATAGATAAGTCACTAAAAGATGATTCAATTCTTTTATTCAAAACTGAATATCAAGATGGTGATTACCCGTGCCTGTCTAACCTGAGACACATTCATGTCATCATCCATTTAATCAACCATCCCAGGGTGATTTTCTCCATAGGTTGCAACATGAATTTCTAATTCCAATACACAGTACTTCCACCATTGGAATTGACAATTTAATAATACCATTGCATTCTAATTATGCTTCTGGCATAATTTTCAACTGGTCAAACAACTTATTTCCAATTGACCAAAATTATCATGGTAACCCTAGATTTTCCAAATAAACCCTTACCAAACATTTCAATTAACTCATCTCATCCTGATTACATACTTGATGTAGTTTCTCACCAAATTCATTAATAAAACATAATGGAAATCCAGTCATTCCACTACCGGATGACTATCCTCATGAAGCTCAGCATTAGAAACCAATGCATGAAATCTTTATCCTGATTCCATTTATCAGAGGCACACTATATTTATTATAGAATTATCACTAACACCTGTAACCTATTTTTTTTTACTTTTACAGCCCAATCATTCATTTATGTTATCATGCCATAGAACGAACATGGCTATATACCCAATCCAACACCCTTGAATCAAAACACATTAATTGAAATCAAACAATCCCCTTGGTATGTATAGGGTAACCTTGATATCAAATATAGGGGTCCAAGTATCTCATACAAGGTAGTTCTTTTCCCATAGTTTGTATGTTGGATGGCGGTACATAGCCGAGGAATCCACATTTCAATAACCCTATTTTAGTTTAACAATAGTATCTCACCAGGAGATCAAGTCAAAGAGTTAGTTGGTGTCGGTGAGTCCATCCATTCACTTACATATGGGATTCCTATTATCACTCATGAAAACCCGACCTATAATATTATCCACACTACTATAGTAAAACTTTGAATAATTCCAGTTATAGAGCCAAAAAATGTATTAACATATTTTCTTATCTTGGCTCATAGCTAGACACACATTCATCGTACCAATGATGATGTTAATATAAGAATAATTATCATTACTAATACAATAGTACACTATAATAATATCAAATATTACCTGTATGTATCGAGACACTCCATTAATATCCATTACAATGTGACCACCAAGGCTTGAAACCAACCCTATTTAAATACCAATAAACTGATTTGTTAAACCGTCACTGGACAATATCTTTTTAGAAAATTATTTGATCCTAATGATCTGTCATGAGTAACTAACAAGAATTACTTTACTATTCAAGGCATCTTGGTCTCACTCAAAAATAACCAATGAAGTCCATCCCTGGATAAATGTGTTTCTATTGTTTACATACACATCCAACTATATCATCATCATGTTTCCTCATAAGCACTTTAATATTTCAAAACACACTAACACGATAGAAATTCAAGAGTAGTTTTATGAATTTAAAATGGTACATATACTGTTGGGATCCATCAACTTGGAAGGATACACTAAAACCCATTCAACACAATGCTCCAAAACTTAGGAACGTCATAGTCATCCTTTATTAAGAATGAGAACTTATCCAATGGAACACATTGCATTTACTACTGACCAATGGTCTTAGCTTTGTAGAAAATGTTTTTACAAAATTCTACAATGATAAAAGATAATAACTAACTAATTACAGTCACACTAGGTCATTCTATCATTTATTACTATATGGGAAACTTATCCTGTGCTCCGTCCTTGTGCTTCATCAGCATCAGGCATAAAAGCAATAAAAAATTGACTGATAGTGTTATAGAACCATATCCTTTAACAAAATTATCTAAATAATTGTTATGAGTCATGTTTCCTATATTTTCAAGACCCCTATTCTATATAGATGACATGTAATTCATGTGTAATTCTCAAGGCTTCAATGATATCCACTAAATTCAAATAGTTTATCGTACAATTTTTTTAAATTTGAAAAGTACCACGTGTATCAACATATACTACCCAAGTTTTTATCAGTCTGATAGCAAATAATTTTAAACTATCCATAGGAAAAGTAGAATTATACATCCCATTTTCTAATGTCTTATACCAAATATTTACCCTAGAGTCACATTATACCATATGAATATTAATCTAATAGATGACCTTTCAAGTCATCCATCACTATAGAAGAAGGAGAAGGGTCACATGACCTATTAAGTGGTCAGACATTCCCTAGGTATGTCTCACCCATTTTACAAGAGTATTACATGATTCACATGTCCCTAGAAAGTTCCCATTTCACCACATGATAACATGTTCCACCTGGGTGACATTTTAGAAACCAAGAGTACGACTCGAGATAACGACACCCGAAGGAAACATAACATAAATAAGTAATTAATAATAATTTAGAAATGCTTTCAAGTTATGAGGGAACTATCTTCACCAAAATATCCCCATAATATATAAAAAATAATAAACCCAACATCCACATCACACTGAATAGGTCACTATGCTTCATTTCCTAACCTCTAATATCATCATATAAGAAAAGTTCAATAGAGACCTTTGGGCAACATACCTGTTCCCCTCTAAGGTAGAACTCAAATAAATATTTTAACTAACCTTACACGATGATCAAAACTAGTATCACCGCATCAAGTTTGTTTTTAAACCATATAACTTATTAACATCTAAGACAATGAATTACAAGTCATAATGAAAAAGTGCTTGGAACATTATTTATCTAACACCAAAAAGAAATAATTGGAATTTTAGATCAATCTTCCTTTCATGAATTATTTATTTAACCCACCTACCATCACAAATAGTCATTTTTTCACAAAATTTCATTTTATCCATTTTATTTATCCATTATGATCCTCAAAACTAATCTTAGTTAATGAATAGGTCAATTATTATCTATATAGTAAAACAAAATCTAGATTTTAATTGGAATTTTAATTAATGAAGGCCTCAAATAATAAAGCATAAAATCATAATACAATGTATTTTATCATTTTAAATGGGAATTGGATAAGTGATACACCACCATATGCTTATATGTAACACGATATAGGAGGTAGTGACAAAGTTCAATAAACAATCCACATAACAAGAGTATACCCATGTGGGTTATGAAAAAAATCATAAACGAAATAAAGGAGACCTATAAGGGTCCTGTTAATATAATCAAGGTTCAATGAAGTGAAAAACAAAATATTAAAAATATTAATATTTGAAAAAAACTGTAATGAGTTTACATCAAAATAAATATTCACCTACAGACTTACTTGTGTCCAATTGTGCATTTAGTAATTTAGTCAAGTGGGTCATCATGACTAAGTAAATAGTGGTATAATCCAATTTATAAGAAACCATTTCTGATAAGAATTATATTTAAGAATAAACATATGATCACCATAGTTCAATTAGATGAATTAAAATTTCTATATTATAAATGTACTTTCCCTTATAAATTATAGTTGGTATTCATATAAATTCAACTATTTTTTTCGTTTGATTATATAATTTAATAATTTTTTATGTAATGGTTTAATTATATGGGTCAAAATTCCATATTTATAAGTCCTTGTACAACTCATAAATTGATATTTAGCCTATTTAATCATAACCCTAAATGTTTCATCCCATGCTACCAATGGTTCATGGCACAAATAAATTCAAATTAGTTAGTTAAATATCATTCCACCATGAGGCTATGTGGGAAAAATATTTAGGTTGATACTAATACTTTATTTATCCAACCACATATTATAATCATAACATGACATGATAAACAAGTGATAATAAAAACAACAATAAAAATAATCATTGTAATCAACTAAATAATAACAAAACCCCAGAAGCATGGAAAATAATGAAATAATGATTAAAAATAATCTAAACATGGTATACAGAGAAAAATGTTGCTAAAATAGATAGGTAACACACAACATGTTAATAGGAAATCAAGAAACTTAACTTACATGGCATGGAATATGCATTGCATGTGAATATCTATATGCTTATAATGATTCATGTATAAATACTTTCTTGCTATACCGTGTAAAGTTTAAAATACCATAATCTCATAAATCATTAAGAAACATAAAGTACAACGACCACCCAAGGTGAAATCATAATTAACAATAATAAAGAACAACATGAACTGTAGTCCTATACCTAGACACCTAGTTTCCCAACGCATAGGTTGATAAATTCTATACATAGTTATTTACCAAGTTCTTACACATTAAAATTATCTAATCTACCATCCCAAGATAGTTATAAAAAGGAAAATAATCATCTCATACCTTATTTTAATGACTAGAACTTGGAGCTTCTTATATAGTTCCCTGCTCTGGTTAGTCACATGACCTCAAGCATGCCTCCCTATCTCCTACAGGATACTAATTATTAGAAAGGATCCAATCATTGTACGTTGGGGAGGCAATAATATCATGGTTGACTATTATATTAGTGTAATAGATAATGAAAAATTAAAAATATATGTATTGAAAATAAAAGTCAGTGGATGTAAATAATAACTGATAAAGTGGTCAATTCCAAATATACAACCATGCATTCATGTACAAATAATTACACATAATAAACATATATACATATAAAAAGAGATAAACAATACATATATAATGAAAAGAATGAATGTCCCAGAAGCTAACTCCCTAACAATCCTAGGATCTATCTTAGTCTCATTCTCCTAATCTACCTAATTTGAGATAACATCACAAATCATAATAGAAAGCATGCCAAATCCAAAATCCTGAACCTACAACCATGAGGTCTGTTTAGCTACCCTAGTGCAATGATATCCCAAACATGTTGTGAGTTATACTCAGCAGGCCACCACTAATGGTGTAAAATTCAATCTAGTTTTTGAGAATTAAATAAATTAGAACATAGAAATTAAAAAATAAAATCATAGAAGTAAATGAATAAATGAAAAAAAAATCCTTATGTTCATTAAGGACACCAGGATGACCATACATACTTTTTTCTAAGCCTGAATATCTATGAACATACACACAAGTATATATAAACATATATATATATATTCAAATATATACATGCACTAATAAGGACTTGAGGTATATGGACTGGGAATCCACATGAATGTAGAACGAGGTTTATTTATTTAATTAATGAAATCAGACAACGTGTACAAACTAGGGAACATAACAAACGTGATACAATTAATAGTTTCATTGGACCAAGGTTAAACCTACGGAATCCATATATAATGAGTGTCTCTAAATCATGGAATAATTCATTGTAGTCATGTGTATCTGAACGTAATACCACTAGCTAGGGAACTGAGGTATGTAGACAAGGTGTCCTAGAAAAAAATCATCATAAGGGGATACATCTAGTCATATGTAATTAAAAATAACAATATAATCTCATTTTAATATAGGATAGTCCATGGAATTCCATAATGAGGATCCCTGGTATTTCCCAATGTGTAATATAATTCGATTTATTCTATGAGCTCATCCACGATGTTCTATAAAGAGGAAACCATATAATCTCTTATAACTTCTAATTTCCTTATGAGCCTATCCAAGCTGTTTCTTAAAAAGGAAATCCAAGTATTTCCTAGATAATATGGTAAAACTCTATCTTATGAGCCTATCCAAGGATTTCCATGAAGAGTAAACCAAAGTATCACTCAAGGAGGATGAAATATCATTTTGTCTATGAGTCTGCCCAAGGAATTCCTTTTGGAGGAAACTAAAGAAACACACAAGGAGAAATTTAAATCTAGTAACATATGATCCCATACATGGTATTCTAAATTGAGGATACTTTTATCACTAAAGGTACCCGTACTATCTAACATCCTTTGATCCCCTCCTAGGTGATCCATAAAAACGCATCCTAGTATTTCTCAAGGAGTACATAATTCATTTTATAATTTATGATTTAAGTAATAAGGAAGACAATTTTAGTAAACAAGACACCTTGTAATTTATGTTTTAAAAATTAAGAGGCCATGTACATAAGCATTCCATCCACCATTTCAAATATAAATCAATAGGGTCATGACCTTTTATAATTTCATTGATTCCTTTTGTCTACCCATTTTTTTGGAACGATACCACACACCTCAAATGTGGATTTATTTAAAAATGTGTCATGGTAGAAATTCCTATTCATTTGACACCATTTATACAACCCTTACATTAATTATAATTCAAAACACCTTAAGGAGATTATAAGTAAGTTAATGCATTTCAAGTCATGTATTTAAACTAACACCTATAAGGGATTAGTATATTGTCTTACCAAGTCATATGTCATGACACAAGCTCAATACACTGAAAAAGGGGTGATTTGAGTTGAGTGGTTTAATGTACAATTGTTCCAAATAAAGAACCAGAACTATCAAAATATTTGCATTATCATAAGAAATTGAAATTTAATATTTAAAGGGTAATATATGGAGTATACAGTGTGAAGTTCAATGGAATAATTTATAAATAATATAGACATTGAAAAAAATTACAAACACCGCCTATGTTATAACAAGGGGGATCCACTCATCTATTATTAACCTCTGACTCAAGACTAGTCTATGAAAAAAAAGAAGATTTGATAAAAAACCTATAAATAGGGAAACATAGCTCACATGGATTTAGCATATGATATAGGAAGATAAATAAAGTAAATAAGTAAGAGAAGCCAAGAGATTATTGAGGGATATATAACATTAATAATGATGATTTAATCAGATCATGGAAAGAGGATATACTAGGATCCCTAGGAGAGATATAAAATTCTCCCTAAAACCTCAGAACACTCTTATTTCATAATAAAACAATATGGGGTCGCTCCCCTATTAACACCTTTTTAAAAAAATATTCCAACATGATTCATGATGTGAAACATATTCACATCATGAATTTCTTGAGGCAATCCCCCTGATTTTTCAATTCATGAATCCACCATGCCACACCCCATAAAACCCATTCACATTGTTAATGAGATTCATAACATGAATGACCTACAATATCTATTTCCAATTGACATTTAGTCCAATTCTTTATCAAGTTTTCAACCATTCCCCTAGGACATCCACAGAATTATAACATACATCCAAAAACATCAAATCTTGAGATTCAATCCCTAGAAAGATCACTCCAATTATTGAAGTTAAAAATGTTCCATCCTTCAAATTAAGAATTTAAATTCATTTAGAAAATTACCATATTTCAAACCATATGACATTACTGTTATTTTAGTGAAAATTATTTTCAAAATATTTTTTGAACTTAAAAAAACATTTTCATATTTAACAGGATATATTCCTAAAAAAATTTGACGATATTTTAATATTATTTTTATACATCAATGACAATATCCCTTTATGTAACGTGTACTCCATTTGAGATATTTTGTACCAGTACAATTATTATTCATTTTATGGATATTTTGTTATCAATTTTACCAAGTAATGTATTTAAATTCACTTACTTGTTTCATTTTTTGTCATTAACTTCACATAGAAATTTTCACTTTCCATTGATCACTTGATATTAAATTTCCCATAAATATCCACATTACTTATCATCGATATGTTAATTTGATAAAACATATCTCATTTATACATACGGTTTTCTATATTTAATGTTTTTTTATCTGGGTAAATATTGATAAATTTGTATCGTTAACTCAATACAAATATTTGACGATGTGGATATTTTTTCATTAATTAAATTGATTATTCCATATATACAAATTATATGGAAATGCAGCGAAGGGTGGGGCTAGAATTATATTTTTCAAGACCCTTCTTTGGGGCCCGTGATGTGACTACCCCAAGCATGCCTTCCATAGGCCAGGGGCTAGCGACTTGCACCAAAGGTGTAAATCCCATTTAAAGGGAAGGAATTGCCTTTATATAAGAAAATAAACACCACAAAGTATGGAAGCTGACGTAAACACTATGTAAACTGAGTACAAAAGTAAGTGATGGAAAGTAAATGTTCCAGTATATAAAACCATCAGAAAGTATTGTACAACTGAGAATAGAAAGTACAACAGTTGAAAGTAAATCCGAAACCACCAAGTTGTCCTTCGGAATTCCCTCCTTAAGGGTGGGTACAGATAGTCTCATCATCTCCTCGGGTCCGTCTGTCCGCTCCGTGTACGTCCCACCTATTTTTCAACCTCTGGGTACCGTCCTGCTCCACAAACCACAATGATGATCAGTGTTTTCCATCGTCTGCATCCAACACAATTTAGTGCGGGTATAGCCCATGCAGGGGTGAGTATATGATACTCAGTAGGGACTCTGAGACACCTGAAGGTCTCCCAGAATCCACAAAGGATAAACCACAAAAGAAGGATACAAACATGAGGTATCAACTAACTATACTTAGGTATATGCCCATATATATACCTAAGTCATCAATTACAGTTCTTCTCCAACTCACGAGCTCATGTACAACCCAGTCTAGACATGATATCATAACTCAATCCACACAGGAAAAATACAACCCAATCCACACAGGAAAGAATTTCAATCACATCGAAAATAATGATTGGATGTCAATACTCAGCTAACACAGGTATACTACTCATGAAGAGGGGTGGAGATGATTGATGTAGCCACTGAATCATCTCCTCTGCCGAACCCATGTAGGATCCAAGTATAGATGTCATCGCTGTCGAACCCACGTAGGATCCAAGTACAATAACCATCGCTGCTGAACCCACGTAGGATCCATGTACAGTCGTCATCATTGCCGAACCCACGGAGGAACCAAGTACAGTCATCCTCCATGCCGAAACCACATTGGATCCAAGTACAGTCGCCATCGTCATCGTAGTCACAATCAGCTCTAGGTTTCCCACACCCAGCACGCTCGATTTCCGGAGGGTCCGCTCCTCGTGTCAAAGATCGGTACATAAACTGTCACCAAGACCAGAGTTGATGTATATCATAGTTATGTCCCATGTCATAGGGTAAAAACCAAGAAAAACGTGCCCATGTCACGTAGAAAAAGATGACCAAGCCATTTCCATAAAGTACATGGTGTATAGATAATAGATACACGTGGTTTCATCAGACACCGGGTACTGCCCATGTGATATGGCCCGTGTCGCAAGGCTGGACATGTACGTCAGTAAGTACATGACATGTAGTATGGTTACACGCCATGTCTAATCCACTAGGGCCAGTTCAATGTGCGCTGGCCATGCCTAGCCGTGTGGTGGAGTATATGCCCATGTACTCCACCCTATGTCCATGTATTTCTAGAATACACGCCAAGTCATCATGAAGCCTCTTCTGCCTTGGTGTAGGTAGTAGACACCGTGCCTATTGGCCGTGTGGTTCTGTCCGTGTCCGTGTTTCTCCCATATTACACACCGAGCCTCGCAACGCCACTTCTGGCTTTCTAAGAAGAGAATACATGTCGTGTTACTTGGCAGTGTTTTGATGTCTGTGTCTGTGTATTTTCCCTGAATACACGCCATGTCCATTAAATCCTCCTCTGTAAAATAGTGTGGAGAGTACACGCTGCGTGTCTAGATTCACACACCGTGTACTTCTTTTCTAACATCCAAAATGGAAGCCATGATACGCTTGTACTACAGGGAATGTTCTCCTGGAGTACATGCCGTGTATTCTGGAATTTTCCAGAAATGACGTCTCTAGCAAGCCTGCCTCCCAAGGAGTCTGTTCTTTATTTTTATAATAGTATTTCTAAAAAACATCCTCTTCTAGGTCTCCCCGACGCTCTAAGGTCGTTTACGATGTTTTCGGGCCTCCGATCGGCTCCAAAAACATAACTTGATTCACCGCTCAAGAACGCTTGAAGAACTACACATATTCACAAAAACGGCGGAGTAATTTGGACCGTGAAAGATTGGTCCGGTCCCTTCCGCATTATTCCGATAACAAGTGATTTAATAGGGTCATCAAAATGGATGGAAAACCAACATACACAATCAAAACACACCCCTACCTCAACAAAAGTTGTCGAACGATGCGCGTCACGGAGAACAACGTCGCGAGGTGAGGTTCCGTTGACATCGATGGAGAGCATCTGAGGAGAAAGCAGCATATCCACTTTTCTCACAGAGAAAAGAAAAGGAGGCACATCGTCATCCCTTGTGGATTTGGCATTATTCGACGATGAGGATGAAGCTCTTCACCGAAGGAACTAGAGCTGTCTTTCCCCAATATCTTCACACAACAACTAACCCCCCAAAATAAAATAAGACTTATCTTATTCTATTACTTCAAGCCTTGCATTTCAATTTTAAATTTCAAAAACATAACTCACTTAATTGTTTAAGTGTGTTGGCATGATTAAAGAGGAGAGATGGGAGAGTTATACAATTAAAGGATACCAAAATTTAATTGGGAGTTTCCATGTATTTATCATGGGAGTTAAAAGGGGTTAAGGGTTATGGAATGTGAATATATGGGTGCTCGTGTGGGACCCACCTCCCTCATAACCACACATGGGACGTTGGGTGGTTGTGGGCCCCACCACCTACTTCCCATGAGGGATTTTAACTTCCAAAGTTTATAAAATAAAATTGTACATAATTTTATTTACTTCTCACTTTAACCCCAAAATTTATCATCTTCTCCTGAGGAAATGCATCAACGGTAAAAGTCATATTAAGTAAATAATAAGGCTTTGAGTTCATTGGTGCCCTCAAATTTTAATTCTGAGCACTGGTTCAAAAGATAGAAAAACCCACTCGTTTGTTCACTGAGCGTACCCGAGCTAAACTATAGAAATTGATTCCGGGCACACCGGGCCTCGGAATCAGGTGCCTTCAGAAACTGCCTACTAATAAAATCCCAATGAATTTAAGAAAATATTTTCCTTGAAATTTATGGGTTTTACATTAGTCCCACCTCAGGTATTTACATCCCCATAAATATACATCAAAAACTAGGTAAACAAATGAGGGTACTGAGCATGCATATGAGCCTCCCACTCCCATGTGCTCTCTTGGAGGTTCCTGTGTTGCCACCAGATGCACACTAGTGGAATAAAGTGTCCATATAGGACCTACTCCTATTGATCCTAGATTTCTACTGGGACCTACACAAATTTCTCCACGTCATCTATGTCCAGCTCCCCGTGATCAATGATATGCGTCGGGTCATGCACGTATCTCCTCAGCTGAGACACATGGAAGATGTCGTGCACCTGGTGCAACTGAGGTGGAAGAGCCAGGCGATAAGCCACCTCACCTATTATGGTCAGAACCTGGAATGGTCCGATGAAACGCGGAGAAAACATGCCGACCCGGCCAAATCTCCGTGATCCACGTCGAGGTGAGTCCCATAAGAGAATGTGGTCTCCATCCTTGATCTCTAGTTGTTTCTACCTCCTATTAGAATAGGACTTTTGTCGGCTCTGAGCAGTCCTCATCTTCTCCTGGATGATCTGCACCTTCTCCATCGTGGCCTAGACCATCTCTGGTCCTACAAGTGTTGACTCTCCAAGGTCTGTCCAGCACATAGGTGATCTGCAAGGTCAGCCGTACAATGCCTTGTATGGTGCCATACCGATGGTGGAGTGGTAGTTGTTGTTGTACGCAAACACCACCAAGGGTAGGTGATCCCCCCAGATGCGACCAAAGTCGAGGAAACATGCATGAAGCATTTCCTCGAGAGTCTGAATGGTCCTCTCTGTCTGACCATCCGTCTAAGGGTGAAAGGCGGTGCTCAGGCATATCTGCGTCCCAAATGCCTCATGCAACCTCTTCTAATGTTGGGAAGTAAAGAGAGAATATCGATCGGAGATGATAGTATATGGAACACCATGAAGTCGTACGATCTCTTGAACGTAGAGGCGTCCCAATCTCTCCACTGAGTCCTGCTCTCTGATAGGTTAGAAGTGGGCCGACATGGTGAGTCGGTCGACAATCACCCAAACATAGTCGTGTCCTCTAGAAGTACGTGGAAGCCCTGTTATGAAATCCATAGATATCCCATCCCACTTCCACTCTGGGACCTCTTAGGGCTGTACCAAGCCTGCTGGTACCTGGTGCTCCGCCTTCACCTGTTGGCAGGTGAGATATCGTGAAACGAACTCTGCCATAGCTTTCTTCATACCTTAACATCAGTGTTGTCGTCTGAGATCCTAGTACATCATTGCTACTCCTGGATGTACCGCAAATGGGGAAGTGTAAAACTCTCTCAGCACCTCCTCTTATAATGCAATTGGTACCATGTTGCGTCCTATGAAAAGGATGACGTTCTCCCCTCCAACAGAAAATATATCATGTGTGTGTCATGTGGATATCTGTGCACTTCGCGTCTCACAGTCAATGTCCCTGTGCTTTTCCTCTCTAAACCACTGAAGTAATGGTGGAGTGACTGTTAGAGAATGTAGAAATGCTTCCCCAAATCTATCCATGAAGGATATATGCAACGCGACTAGCTGCTCCGTCGCCTCTCCATGTAGCTGGATTGTCGACCTCTTGAAGAGAGCATCAGCTACTACCTTCCACTTACCAGGAGTATAGACTCTCTCAAAGTCATAGTCCTAGAAGAACTTGAGCCATATTCGTTGTCTTAGGTTCAGGTCCTTCTACGAGAAGATGTACCTAAGACTATGGTGGTCAGAGTAGACTGTAAAGTGCTCGCCCATCAAATAGTGCCACCACATTTTCAAGGTGAAGACCACTACTGCTAACTCCAGGTCGTGGGTAGCATAGTTCTACTCATGATGCCTCAAATATCATGAAACATAAGTGATCACTGCCTTCTCATTCATTAGGACACACCCGAGTCAAGTCCATGATGCATCATAGTAAACTACATACCCTACGCCTTCCTCCGGTAGCCTCAAGATGGGTGTACTGGTCAATCTCTGTCTCAGATCCTAGAAGCTCTGCTAACATCTATCTGACCACACAAAGGGTTTTCCCTTCTTCTTCAAAGCTGAAAGTGGTGCTGAAACATTGGAGAAGTCTGGTACAAATCTCCGATAGTACCCAGCCAGACCTAGGAAACTCTGTACCTCGGTCATGCTCTTGGGTGGCTCCCAATCTAGCACTTCCTCGATCTTCGCAGGATCCACCGCCACTCCCTCCTCAGAGATGACATGCCCCAAGAAGTGGACCTCTCGAATCCAAAACTGACACTTCGATAGCTTACCATAAAGTCGTTTCTCTCAGAGTGTATCCAATACAACCCGAAAGTGGTTGGTGTGCTCCTCCTTAGTAGTCGAGTAAATCAATATGGCATCGATGATGACTATGACAAATCGATCGAGGTAAGGCTGGAAGATCCTGTTCATGAGACTCATGAACACTGTTAGAGTGTTGGTTACACCAAAAGGCATAACCAAGAACTCATAGTGGTCATACCGACACCTGAAGGCCGTCTTCTGCACATCCTCATCTCGAACTCTGAGCTGATGATAGCCCGACCAGAGGTCTATCTTTGAGAACCATCATTCTCCATTGAGATGATCAAAGAGATAATCTATCCTCAGATGTGGATACTTGTTCTTCGTGGTCACCTGGTTCAGGTGACGTTAGTCGACACACTGTCACATGCTCTCATACGCCTTCTTGGTGAACAAAATCAGGGAAGGCCAAGGTGAAACACTGGGTCAGATGAATCCATTGCCCTGTAAGTATTCTAGCTATACTTGTAGCTCTCGAAGTTCAGTGGGAGCCATCCAATATGCTAGAGTTGATATCGGAGCTGTCCCGGGGTACAAGTCAATATAGAAGTCTACCTCCCTGTGAGGAGTTAGTCCCGGAATGTCTCCTGGAAAAAAGTCTGCATACTGATCCACCACAACAGTAATACTCTGACCCCACACATCAACTACTCCTAGGATGAGACTAGCCAACTGATGGGTGATCGATTGTCCTCTCCTCTGTGTGAGTCCGTCCTGCGATGAAAAGTCTCCCTTCTCTCCGGTGAAGGTGAACCTGCTCCCATCTGTGCAGACATACCGCACTTTGCACATAATACAGTTGATATGAGCATGGACTATGGATAACCAATCCATGCCTAAGATGACGTCTTAAGGCCATGATGCCGCTACAAGAAGATCTCAGTTGAAGCTATCTCCTCCTATAGTAAGCTCACACTACTGGCACCAGTGTGTAATCGTCGAGTATGCTCTCGTAAGTGTCCTTATCCATAAGGAACGATCCAGCCGCTCCGTAGGAATCTTCGAGATCTGAATAAGGGTAGTGGAAATAAAATAATTACTCGCTCCTCTGTCTATAAGAACTACAACAAAGGTGTAGTAGACACAGATAGCACATCAAATCATCACAGGTGCACCGTGGTCGTAAGAATACACTGCCAGAAGCTGAGCCTGCCTCTGTCCGTCAGCTCCCTATGGTCGGGGTGGAACTCCTGGTGGTTGTGGTGGTAGAGCCTTAAAGCGTCTCCCACCACCCGCTGCTCGGCCAGCTCCACAGCCTCGTCTGCATGCTCCCTGCAGAACAACACGGTCAAACCTCTGCCTCTTCCTTGGTGGCCCCTCAACCGTCTCATGCTCCTCTGCATGGTGGGTTGGGAAGTCATGAGCCATGTGGCCCTGCCCACCACATGCATAACAATGTTTTCCTCTCGAATGACTGGCTCTGCTGCGTGTTCCCCACACCTATGAACCAGTATCCTGAGGTCGTCCACCAGATGGTCAGGTCCTCTTGGACCTCTGCGACATCTGTCTACTGCCGGCTAAAGAAGACTCTGCTACGTGCCACCCTGTGGTAGGTCTCACTGCTGGTGTAGGCTCAGCAAGAAAGCTCTCCACAAGAAGGGCTCGCTCCAATACTCCTTCCTGTGTCAGAATATTGAGAGAGAACATTGATGCCCTAATCTCATGCCTCAATTCCTGCTCGAATGTCCGGTCCTGGAAGAATGGTTCTCGTACCATGTCTGTGGAGTAGCACGAGAGATCAGTAAATCTCACCGAGTACTGGGCCACTGTCATGCTTCCCTACCACAACTATAGTATCTCATGAATGCGCACCGCACAGAGGGTGGCTGGAACGAACTCTGAGCGGAAGAGGATCTCGAAGTCTGACCGAAGAAGAGATGCATCATTGTGCACCAGAAGCATCAGGATCTACCATATACCTGTTACTGCGTGTAGAAGACTAGTTGCAAGGATCACCATGAGGTCAGATGGTGTCCCCACTAATCGGAAGACTCAAACAACAGCCTCCAACCAATTCTCGGCTGTGTGAGGGTCCGTCTCCCTGGGGAACCTGGGTGGTCTCTAACGCTAAAACTCGTGCAGTGCACTCAGGCGACGTGCACTCTCAGCTGCTGGGGCTGGTGGCATCAGTGGCTCGGCGGGTAGAGTTACTGCCAGTGCCTCCGCTATAATGGGTCCCTATACCGAGGCCTCGTCACTCGGTGGGATGCCGTCTCGCACAAAGTTTAGAACCCTAGCTCGCTGCAGTTGTGGGGCCATCATGAAAAGAAACAGGTGTTCCAAAGTTAATACAGTATAACTGGTGAGCTGATATAATGTAATGACAATGAAAACTTTTGAAACACACATGCAATCAATGTTTTCGTGCATTGAGACGGAAATAAGAAGTCAGGGTCCTAGTGTGTGGATAAATCGGACACCGCACCAACACTAGTCTCCCTGGAGTGATAACCACACTCAATAGCCTAAACATTATTACTTCACAGAGAAGAAATTATCAGAGTCCTGAGTTCTGTAGTAGAACCGACTCCTCTGATACCAATTTGTCACGACCCATCCTCGAGGCCAATGTTGTGACTACCCCAAGACCGCCTTCCATATTCTATGGGATGGCGACTAGCACCAAAGGCGTAAATTCCAATTAAAGGGATGTAATTTCCTTTATATAAGAAAAAAACACTACAAAGTATGGAAGCTAAAGTAAACACTAAGTAAACTGAGTAAAAATGTAAGTGCTGGAATGTAAATGGGCCAATATACAAACCCATCTGAAAGTACAGTACAATTGAGAAAATAAAGTACAACAGCTGAAAGTAAAGAAGAAACCACCAAGTCATCCTCCAGAATTCCCTCTTGAAGGTTGGGTACAGATAGTCTCGTCAGATCCTCAGGTCCGTCCGGCCGCTCCATGTACGTCCCGCCTATTTTTCCACTTCCGAGTACCATCCCGCTCCACAAACCTGAACCACAATCAGTGTTGTCCATCGTCTGCAACCAACACAATGTCGTGAGAGCATAGCCCATGCATGGGTGAGTATACGACACTCAGTAGGGACCCCGAGACCCCCGAAGGTCTCCTAGAATCCAAAAAATATAAACAACAAAGGAATGATACAAACATGAAGTATCAACCAACGCAACGTAGGTATATTCCCATCCATATACCTAAGTCATTGATTCCAGTTCTACTCCAACTCACGAGCTCAAGTACAACCCAAAACACATAGGATAGCATAACTCAATCGACACAGGAAAAATACAACCCAATCCACACAGGAAATCATGTCAATCACATCGAAGATAATGATTGGATGTCAAGACTCAGCTCACACAGGTATACTACTCACGAATATGGGTGGAGATGATTGATGTAGCCTCTAAATATCTCCTTTTCTGAACCCATGTAGGATCCAAGTACAGATGTCGTCGCTACTAAACCCATGTAGGACCCAAGTACAGTAACCATCCCTACCAAACCCACCTAGGATCCAAGTATAGTTGTCATTGTTGCTGAACCCACGGAGGATTCATGTACATTTTTCCTCACTGCCAAACCCATGTAGGATCCATGTACAGTTTCCATCGTTATCGTAGTCATATCCAGCTCTAGGGTTCCCGCACACAGCACTCTCGATTTTCTAGAGGGTCTTCTCCACGAGTCAAAGATCGGTACATTAAGTGTCACGAAGACCAGAGTTGATGTATCCCGTAGTTCTGTCCCTCGTCACAAGGAAAAAACCAAGAAAAAATTGCCCAAGTCACGGTGTACAAGACCACCAAGAAATCTCCCTAGAGTACATGTAGTGTAGGAAATAGATACACATTGTGTCATTATACATCGGGTACTGCCCGTGTGATATGGACCGAGTCGCTGGGCTGGATGTGTATGTCGGTAAGTACACGACGTGTAGTATGTTTAAATTCCATTTCCAAACCTCTAGGGTAGGTTCCATGTGCGCTGGCCATGCCTAGCTGTGTTGTGGAGTACATGCCCATGTATTCCACCTCGTGTCCGTGTATTTTCAGAATACACGCTGAGTCATCACGAAGCAGATTCTACCATGGTGATGGTAGTACACACCGTGCCTCACGGTCGTGTGGTTCTGCCCATGTCCGTGTATCTCCCAGATTACACGCCAAGCCCCGCGAAGCTAGTTCTTCTATTCTAAGAAGAGAATACACGTCGTGTTACTTGGCCGTGTATTGCAGTCCGTGTCTGTGTATTTTTCCTGAATACACGCCATGTCCATCAAAGCATCCTCTGTCAAACAGTGTGGGGAGTACACGCTGTGTGTCTAGAGTCACATGCCATGTAATAATTTTCTGACGTCTGAAACAGATGCCACGATATGCTTGTACTACAGGGATTGTTCTCCTGGAGTACACGCCGTGTATTCTGGAATTTTCTAGAAACAACACCTCAAGCCTGTACGCCTCCCGAGGTGTCCGTTCTTCATTCTGATGATCTGATTTCTACAAAACAAATGATTCTAGGTCGCCCTGATGCTATAAGGATGATGACGATGTTTTTGGGCCTCCAATCAGCTCCAAAAACATAACATGATTCACCGCTCAAGAACGCTTGATGAACTCCACATATTCACAAGAACGAAGGAGGTATTCAGACTGTGTTAGTTTGGACTATTCCCTTCCGCATTAGACCGATAACAACCCTTTTAATAGGATCATCATCATGAAAGGAAAACCAACATACACAATCCAAACACACCCCTACCCCACAAATGTTGTCGAACGATGGAAGTTGCGGAAAAAAGTGTCGCGGGGTGAGGTTCTGTAGATGTTGGCGGGGAGCATCTGAGGAGAAAGCGGCATCTTCCCTTTTGTCATAGAGAAAATAAAAGGAGGCGCTTCGTCGTCCTTCGTGGATTTGGCGTTCTTCGAAAAGAGGATGATGTTCTTCATGGAAGGAACTAGTGCTCTCTTTCCCCAATATCTTCACACAACAACTAACCCCCCAAAATAAAATAAGACTTATCTTATTTTATTACTTCAACCCATGCATTTAAATTTTAAAATTCAAACACATAACTCACTTAATTGTTTAAGTGTGGTGGCATGATTAAAGAGGAGAGAGGGGAGAGTTACACAATTAAAGGAAACCAAAATTAAATGGGGAGTTTCCATGTATTTATCATGGGAGTTCGAAGGTGTTAAGGGTTATGGAACATGAAAAGTTGGGTTCTCATGTGGGCCCCACCTCCTTTATAACCACACATGGGAAGTTGTGTGGTTGTTGGCCCCACCAACAACTTCCCATGAGAGAGTTTAACTTCCATGGTTAATAAAATAAAATTGTACACAATTTAATTTACCTTTCACTTAAACCCCAAAATTAACTACTTCTCCTGAGCAAACGAATCAACGATAAAAGTCATCTTAAGTAAATATCGGCGCAGTGAGTTCATCGGTGCCCTCAGATTTCTATTCTGAGCACTAGTTCAAAATATAGAAAAACCTGCTTGTTCATTCACTGAATGTACCTGAGCTAAACTTCGGAAATTGATTCGGAGAACACCAGGCCTCAGAATCAGGTGCTGTCATAAACTACGTACTCGTAAAATCCCAACGAATTTAATAAAAACATTTCCTTGAAATTTACAGGTCTTTACAATATTTCCCCTAAATGCATCAGTAGTATCATAATTTGTATCAGTAAACTACCACTAAAAGAGGTTTTACCCATAGTTTTAAATAGTCTTATGAATAGTCATCAAAGTAGAGGTATCGTGATTCCTGATATCATGGCATTCAACAACTAGGTATTTCCATTACTGGTAATTCACATATTAATTTTATCCATGAGATTTACATAATGATATTATCTTTAGATGCATTTAATTCTCATTTTATTTATTAAATGGCATTTTTTCAGTTATTACCTCTTCCATGTTGATTAATCCTTATTTATTTATGATAGTCAGGTTATTTAAATGTCATGCGTGTTCAATTATTTACATTTCCATATTGATTATTCCTTATCTAATATGAAAATAATGTATGTATTGATTTTACTAAAGCTAATAATCTATTCAGTCCATTAGGATGTGATTACTTATATAATATTTCAATATAATAAAGTAAACATAGACTCTGGGTCATTGGGTTGGGTTTTTAACAATCTCTCCAACATTTTCTTTTAATTCATTCACTTCTCAATTAGTTAGGGTTTTTTTTGTCTCAAATTTAAATTCCATGAGACATGTTTAAGGTTGTAACATGATTCCATTTCAATGGTGTAAATATTTCCCTATTTTTATTTTTTATCGTGGTCATATTATATTTCATGATATCTTATTTTAAATTTAAATTTATACATATCATGTGTTTTTTATTCAAAATTTACAATAGTTGAATGTGGTTTTTGTGACTCAAATATATTCCTTCACTCATATTCACTTTTCATTGTATGTTATAATTTAATATTGATATATTCTAACATATGATGATGTTATAATTTAATAAAAAAAATATTTTATGTGGAAATCATGTTTCACACCAAAGTCTTAGTCCTTGATTATTCTAGTTTTTTCATTAAAATGACGTGATTTAAGAATAATTACTACTACATTTTTGGATTTTCATCCACTATATTGTTTTTTACTTTCCAAAAATGATCTCATTTTATTTATTGAATCATAATATGTTTTAATACCTCATGATACTTTTTCAAAAAAAATTATTTTAATGATTTGGTTTTTTGACCTTTTAATATTGTGGTTTTTTGAAAAAAGGATTTTTTAGAATGATCAAATGGTTTTTTGAGTCCCTTAAAAATAAAGAGGTTATATATTATATTAATTTTTTTCTTTTGATAAAAATTATGTATTTTTAAAGTTTCCATTATTAGGGATTTTTTACATGTAATATTTATCAATTTATTTCCCCTTATTTTTTAAAAACATGTTATTGCTTTCATGTTTTAGTTATTAATGTTTTTTAAATGTAAAATTCATTATTAAATTTTCACATATAATTTTTGAAACCTTATAGAATTTTTGAGGACTATATTTCGGGAACACATTATAATGAGGTTTTCAAAAAAAATTCATTCCAATACCAAAAATGTGTTTGACTTTAATTTTCACTTCAATGTTTTAAAATGGGTTTAAAAAAACATTTGTGTTTTTTACTTATATTTACTATCCAAGGATTATTTTTCAAGAAGTGATGTATTGATTGAGCTTTATATATTATCATTTTATAATTTATTTTGTAAAACTATAGTTATGTTATTATTTGATTTCTTTAGTACATGTTATGTGATGTTTTTCAATGTTTTATGAAATACATTCTTTTTTGTGGGTACTTTATAAGATAATGAAAGTTTTATTTTCATTTCACACAAAAATGAATGGATCGTGAGAAGGGTGTTACCTATATCTACCTCCAATTCAGTGGGTAGGGTAATATATATCATTATATTGGAATTTTATTTAAACAAGTTGTAATTTAACTAGGTTCACAAAGGGTGACAGTGATTGCGTTAATATCTATTCACAACATTACATGTGAAAAAGTTAGAATGTTTATAGTTTCAGAATGGGTGAGTGTAATGGTGTTATTAACTACTGAAAATTTTACATGTGAATGGGTTATCGAGTTTCTAGGTTCAAAAAGTGTGATTATGATGTTCATAATATACACTCACAATTTTATACGTAAATGGGTTTTCATGTAGCTAGGATCAAAACAGTTGAGTGTGAAGGTGTTAATCTCTACCCATAATTTTACATTTGAACACAGTTTTGAGTATCCAGGTTTATAGGGATTATAATTCATATGATTATGATTTTTTATTAATTTCATGTTTATATCATGTTATTCCATGTTTTCATTACTATACCTTAATTTTGAAGTAGTATTCACTATTATTTCACGTTCACATATTTAATGATTATTGATATTCATTTAATCCAGGTCATTCTATTTATAGTTCCTTAATAATATTATTAAGATATTATGTTTCTCTATCCAATTTTATGCTTATTATCCATTTTTTAGCTTTTATTATTTTATTTATATCATTATCATATTCTTTTTCATGTTTATGATCTAATCCTTTATGATATCTATCTCCCCTTTATGAGATTTTGAGATCACCCCATTCTTATTTATCCAAACCCCTTCTTATGAATAAGTTTTGATCATGTGAGATCTAGAAAGGGTCTAGAGGGTCATGATTATAGATAATGGTTTTTGAGTATCTTAAAATGTATTACATATGTAGCTAATATCCAAGACATGAATCCTTTAGGTCCATGGATTGTGAAGCTATTTGGGAAAAATATTATTTAAATCAAGAGTTAATTTATTATTTAAGAGAGGTTTAGTTTGTGTTGGTTCACTTAACCATTAAACTCATCAGTCCCCATTCCCCATGTGAAGACTGCAAACCGAGCTCTTTCATCTCTAGTAATCTCTTGCTAAGAGAATTTATAATGTCATTATCATTCACAGGGTTATATTCCATATAAAATTTAAATTTATATGTATAATCCACCCAAAATGTCTACCTCATACTTGATATACTACTAATATAAGACATATAAGAAGATCTCGGGGTCGGTTTAGATGAAAGACCTATCACCAAAGAGAGAGTACATCCAACACTTCTTATTATAGACCATAACTGCCAATTCAATGTCATGAATCAAGTAGTTCCTCACATGGGGTAACATCTATTGAGACCACGAATTTACTATTTGACCCCCATATAATAACAAAGATTCAAACCTAATACCTAAGTCATCAAAATAAATTTTTTTTATCCAAACCCATGTTCTAGAAGAATCAAAACTAGAGTTATCATTAATATCAAATTATGATATCAAAATACATCTTCAAATTGAGAAGACCACTAAAAATTAATACCCAACTTGTTCTTGTATATCCTTAGTTATATTAAACAAGATAAGTCCTAGGTGAAGTATTAGTAGTACCCCACAATCCCAAGGATGCTCTTGATCTCAAACACAATCCTTGGATGTTCCCAAGATATCATATCCTATACCTTATCAAGGTAAACTAAAAACCATGTATCAGATATCACATACCCAAGGAAACACACCTAATGATTCTATAAGTGGATCTTCGACATTGTGACATAAATATGATGTGCTTGATGTGTATAAAAATTAATCTTATGGTGCAAAGTAGTTGTGTCATAATTCTTGGAATCTATCACGATGTAATCCAAAAATTCAATGATGAAAGAATCAAGATATGGATGTAAAATATACCAACTTAGGTTCATGAAGAACAGTAGAGAATTTAACTACACAAAAGTACTGGCAAGAAACTCATAATGATCATATCTTCTTAAGAACATTTTTATAGTAATATACCCCACTCTGAACTGTAGATGATGGTAGCATGAATGAAGATCAATCATGGAGAAACACCATAATCCATGTAACTGATGAAATAGATCATAAATATAGGTTAAAGTGTTTAATTTTTTAATATTCAACTAATTCAACTTCTTAAAGGGCACATTAAACTATAGAGTATCATCTGGATTCATGGAATACAACACTATATCAATCCATGGTGATGTTCTTAGTGTGGTAAAGTTCATCAACTCAAAATCATCTAAATGAACTTTTAACTCCATCAAATCTATTAGTATCATGTGGTAATGATGAATTGATAGAAATGTCACCGCAGGAAGAATCTCAAAATCAATCTAAATTTTTATATATGGAGGAATATAAGAAAATTCATTTAGAAAAACAACAATATAATGTTACACAAAAAGAGAGAATGTATAGGGGACTACAATTGATTATACTCCAATATCCAAGCCTTCTATATGCATTGTCACCACTCCAATCTACCCCAAGCCTAGTTTTATCTAGACTGATCCAAAATTCCACTCACCATTCATCAAAAACCTATTTCCACTCGACATGGTGAATGATGTGAGGATATAATAAAGGTATGAGAGGCTTAACTACAAGAGGGAGTTAATTGTATGCTTAAAAAACATTACATTTTAAGCTATAAGGTATGATAAGATTAAAAAATTTAAACATAAAAATTCCCAAGGCCCTCTCTAGATTTTCTTAATGAAACAAACATAAGAAAAGATTGGATCCAATAATTTAGATCTTGATAAAAACATACGAATATATATGTTAAAAGAAAATTCTACCTTAAATCATATAATATCTCAAATATTATAGTTTACAAGTTTAATATATTATTGGAAAGTTATATTTTCCACCATTATGTAAAAAAGGGAGAAATTAAAACCTTGTAAAAAGAATAAGTAAAAATGTAATATTTTAACCCAAATTAATGGGTATCCAACAACAATGGATAAAGGTCCCTTGATTATTACATTCAAAAAAGTTTTTCCTACCCAAACCACTGTTAGTACTCAATATGATGATTAGAACCTGTCTTTGTATTTCTATCCCTGAAAGGCCTCCATCTTCTACATCATTGGAAACCTATATATTTCTATCCCCAGAATCCCTCGAGCTTTAGTGTTGTCATAATCTCTATTTTATTATCTTTGGAAGCCCTTGATTATAAAAAAAATTAATCAGATTCACACTTATCAGGTTGAGAAAGTTGTTCTTCAGCTTGAAAAATGTTTTCACCAAATTCGCACAAGGTAGTTTTGAGAAACACTCAAGCAGAGTATCAACACATCTAGAACTTTAGCTCTGAGCAAAAACTCTTACTTTAAAATATTCAAATTGATGGGATATTTATAGGCTAATATACCAAGGTATAATCCCTCCTCCAACGTCCATATTCTTCCTTAAATTTCAGCGGGGCCTATTCATATGGGAATCAAACAATGATTCAGATAAAATAGATTATACAACATCATTTTGTAAGAAACTATATCAAGTTTAAGAAAAATATAAAGTTTAATACATGATAAAATGTAACTCTAATTTTAAGGAAATATTTTATCCATAACATAAGAAATTAATCAGATTCTAAATATGAAGGAAATCAGAGTATAAAAAAAAGATAACAAAGAGATTCTATTTTCTAAGGAAATTGGAATCTAAATTCCAAAGAATATGAAATATAAATTCAAAGAGAATCAGATTTAGAATTATGAAACAATCATAATCATAATTATGAGATAGTCGGATTTATAATTCAAATATAATTGGATTAATAATTCTAGGACAATAGGGTTTACAATTCAGAAGTAATCGAATTCATAATTCCATGACAATCAGATTTAAAATTTAGAAGGAATCAAATTCAGAATTCTGTGACAATCAAATTCAGAATTCAGAAGGAATCAGATTTAAAACTCTGTGATAATCAGATACAAAAAAACTAAAATTTTAGGAGTTAGATTAGGTTTCAATTATTTACAAAATAAAATATAATTAAACTATGTTTTATAGAACGTTAGATATGATATTAAAAACTGTAGGTAAATATAAAAAATTATTAGAGAAAGAAATAATTTCCTTAATAAAATTTTTCTTAGTGAAAGGATTCATTATTTAAGAATATATATTTTTGATTTTCAAAACATAAGGAGTGAAACAGTCATAAGAAATCCGTATTGAATTAACAAAAGATACATTTCACTATTATATATCGCTATTATATTGGTATTTAGTCAACCCATGTATTCTGGATATCACATTGAAACTAGTCATCAGTAAGATCATGAAGTACACCAGTTTTCCATAACTGGAAACAACTATGGGACACTCAGGACACCACTAGAGACAATTTACATTTTTTCCATAGGCATTTAAATGGAATGTAACTGAAAATATAACATAAACAGTAAATATAGGACAAAAATGAAGTGAGATGATATAAAAGATATGGAATAACCAATATACAATATATTATCAGAAAGGGTAGAAGCATTTAAGAACATACCTCTAAATGTAGAATTTCCCCAACTACTGGTTGTTGTAACCTCATTCATTGAATAAATCCTACTTATCCGCAGAGAACAACTCTCGATAGTCACTGATATTTGTGGTTCCTGGTTCTTCTATTATGGAAAATTAATTATAACTTGACATATGCTTCTCATATCTAGATGTGTTGTCATAGAAAAAAGGAATATTGATGATCTATCTAACCACATTAGTGACATTTATTTGGTTGATTCAATCACTATGAACTAAAATATCTCCTCTATCCACTGTTCTAGCACCCGGTAATACCTCGTCCCTCAAGAGGAGGAGAAGAATCCAAGCTCTATTCCACCAATATGCAATTGTGTTGTACCTCCTCAGTATTTATCATCCTACTCTGAGAAGGGGAACCTAATACTTTACTAGGAAGGCTGATCATTAGTGAACAATAATTTGGAATAAAACCTAAAGTTCTCTACTTCTCTAGCCCCTTCTCAAAATCTTGGGCCTTGTGAAGAACATGTGTATATGTCATTGATTCAGTTCCCCTAATTTGACATGTGATTTATAATTGAAGATCAATATCATATTTCCTACCCTTCTACATCTTATTCCCAACCATAAGAGAAAGAAAACATAGAAACTTTGTAAAGTGATATGACTATGGAGAATTTGACATTGTTCAATATCGAATCTCTATAAACTCTAAATCTCAGGCCAATTGGACCTTTTTAGGAAAGAACCCTTTAATGAATAACGCATTGAAGGCCTCCCTAGTAAGGCCCTTAGGTCTATCTTCATGTCCCATGACACCCCACCACCTCATGGAAGTTCCATGTAGCATATAGTTTACATGCTTCACCTTCCCATCCTTTGAAATCTCCACCTATGTAAATAATCCCTTAATGATATCAATCCAATCCCTAACATCAGGAAGGCCATTAATGTACTGAAATGCTATATGATGATGAAGCTAAAAATCCTTGGTGTTTTCAGCCATCATCCTTTATACTCCTCCACCATGAATAGGTGAAATATATATGATCATGTTGGCGTTTTTTCACCACCTGAACCACTGGACAAGGTGTAAAAGAACACTCTAGTTCATCTCACACATAGATTTTGGGGGATCAGGCATAACATCATGAGTATGAGAAATATGAAATCATCATGGAGGTATTTCTCTGAAATACCAATCAAATGGTCTAAATTACCAAAACACATTTATTACTAAAATAACTTAATTACTTCTAAGGCATGTCTATAGTATTTATATAAGATGAACTATCTGAGGAGATACCCACACACAAGATATTACCATCCTTATTCTTCTCAAGTCTCATGACCAGTCCTATGTAACTGCACATTATTCAACGTCATATATGTAAAATAACATAACATCATGAACATATAAAATTAATCAATTCCAATAGATATATTATTACAACAATGAATGAATGTGTTTATAATGATAAAGAACAATACAAGTAATTTAATTTATGAACTACCATTAAATATAATATAATTATACATTTGAAATTTTATCGTACATTTCTACACATGATGTATGAATGCACCAAAATCCCATAAGCCCTAACAACCATCTCATCTATGTTAACTCGAAGGTCCATTATACATGAGATGGTCATGATTATTGTAAAAAACCTAACAAATATCCATATATGAAATCTACTTTATAGCATAAATCAACAAAACAAGTGATTAGAAATTATAGGACTCTGATACCGTTTTTGTAACACCCTGTACTAAATCACCAGGTCTAAGCCAAAGTGCCCCAAATCCTCATGTGCTCCTCCCTATATGCCAAAATTTTTTAACTATTTAAATTTTTCTAAAATATCTTAGGGAGACTATATCTTCTATAATCATTCCCATCATAGGTTATTAGGACATAAACATAGGCCCATCAAATAGAATAAAAGAAAGATAACATGAATAAATTCTAAAATAAATGTCATGTCATGTATTAAAAAAGTAATCGAGGGAACCCTAATACAGTATGTAAACATATATAATAGTATAATTGGACATTATAAATATATAATGAAAAATACTTTGGAAAGAATCCATATTCATTTGTGGTAATAGATTCTTATTTTTGCTCCACACTCTCGAATATCTTATCATTAGTCCCATTCCCATCATCAGATCCCTAGTCAAGAAGTCTATGAGGACACCATGATACTCATAAAACGTGTGAGTATGATCATAGTAAAACACCGCCATTGTTTCCATAACATATTTCCATACGTATATATATATATATATTAATGTGAATTATGTTATGGAAGAGTAAATTTTCACCCAAGAATACAATCAACTATGCACTCAGTGATCGTACTCTAACTTAGACTCTATAAACCCAGGTCGTACATTCTTTGGAACTATACTAAAAAAAATTACAATTATGGAAAATAAGATGACTTAGATCATTCCAAGTAAATATATCCACCTCATGTACAATGCTCCTTACACCTTTATGGAATTACTCCATTCCCACCATGAGGGTAAATTATCTCCCAGGTCACATGAATACTGACTTCCTTCGATTGTATGCATGAATGGAACACCCAAATTTTAAAATCACTCTCATACGCATAGAGGTCCCCCATTAGTAGATTATAAAATTATATATGTACACTCTTCCAATTTCATATGGCATTACATTTGAAAAAAAAACTATGAATTTATTTTTCCAAAAAAATATTGGCCCCTTATATTGTGCTATGTAACCCAAGCAGCCCCTCTACATATTCAACTAAATATATCAGGGCCACATGTCAACCTAAATGCTAAAATAGAGAATCCAAAAATATTTTATAAGTACACATATAAGGATCAACATAGAAAAGAAAAATATATAACAAAAAATAATTAAATAAGCTATGAAAAATTATACAAGTGATAAATTTCATAAAAAGGAACACCAACGAATAATAACATTATATAGTCTATGAGATACTTGTAACACCCCAAGATTTTATGAAAAATATTCCTTTTAATTTCATTGATGTATTATATTGTATGCTACACCCAAAGTAGATTGTTATATACCCAAAACCGTAATAGCTTGTATTATACACAAATACTATTCTTGGCTTGTGTTGCAAGAGCAATCTTCCTCAATAGTGTGTGTTGTATGAAATATCGAATTTCACTAAACAACAATATATTGTTATAATGTTATTATGAAATAGCCGTTATGAAAATTATTAACCTAATTTTGAATTTGATAAAATTATTATTCATCTTACACAGATTCTAGAACATGGTATGAGAACAAAATAAATTTTTCGAGTAAAATAAGTATTTTTATAAAAATGCAGTTTTGCAGCCTTTTGATGGTGAACCAAACATAAATCTAGTTTTTGACACATTTATGAGTTAAATTTGACATAATTAACTTATTCATTGCAATAATTATATGATAATTTACTTTGGATAATTTTATAATATTTTTATGTTAACTTTCATAATTTGATGAATAGTAAAAATATGATAAATTTTAATTAAAAACAGATATTTTCATCAAGATAATTTATATGGTTAAATTATAATATTTAATGGTTTTAAAGTATAAATAGAATATATTTTTACCATTTAATATAAAATAAGTCATTATAATTAATTTTACATTGAATTCATAGGTAAAAACAATTCAATATTTTGCAATGTTTTAACTTTTAAAACCCGTTTTCTCAATAGCGAGATTAATTTTAAATTTAATAGTGAAACTTATTTGTTTTGAATTTTTAAAAATGGATTCCATATTTGGAATCAGTTGGTCTAAATTATGTTAATTGGCTACTTTTTATTTTTAGACATTATGAATAGTAAGTACGGTAAATTTTATTTATTATAGTTAAAGGTAAATCAGGCAATTAAAGGAAAAAATAAGATTATAAAATTACTCTAACACCAGAAAAAACTCTATTTGATGAATAAAAATAGACCCATATCACCTAAGGGTCATAATAGATTCATTTCATGTACTTTTACCTTGAAAATGATGTAATTATTATTAAAACCATAGAAAGTGACAACATGTCACCCTCTTATAACTAATAAGTGTAAAAAATTTAATTTAGTGATAAACTATATAAAACATAAAACATAAATAGTCACCAGAAATCTAATAAAATTATCTACATCATGTGAATTTATTTATAATTTTTATGGATTAAATAATTATCATTAATGGTGACACAATAGTGATGTAGAAATTATTTTATTGATTGAAATATCAAATAAATGGTTTTAAAAATATTAAAATAAAACTTATATGAACAAATTAATGTGATCCATGAAATTTTTAATGAATTTGAAATGATATGAATCTATTAAATATTTTTTTCGAATATATATTCTTTGTGGATTTTATTTAAATTCAAATAATTGAAGTGTCAAAATTGACACTATTGTTATTTTATAAAAATAACGTACTATTAAATTGATTAAAAATCACAAAAATATTAAAACATTACAAATTTATAATTATATGGTCAAAACTCTAATAATTTATCTAATTATTGAAAATTCACAACACATAAGTAAGTATTTATAAAAATTTAAAAATTAGAATATTATTACTGCAAAAAAAAATTAAATAGATAAAATACGGATAAATCAAAATTATAAGGATTAAAATAAAATCAAAAAATGTCTAAATTTGATTGGTTGATGATATTACAATCCTATATTACCTCATATTTGAATTTTAGTCACTTTAGAAGTTTTTAAGTGGGGTTTTAGTTTATTATAAATTAATATTTTGAAGGTTTCCCAAAGTTCCCCTATCCTCTCTTATAAAAAGGGAACCTCCTCCCTCTCCTCTTCACAAAATTTTGAGAATTAAAGCTCGACCAAACCCTATAAATTAATCTTATTCACTTCCCTAGAAACATAATAGAGTTCCTGGTCTTCTTCAAAGTCCAACTTTAGTGTCCTATGAGGAGGTTTAGAAGAGGCGCGTCGAAGAAGAGGTAATATCCTTTACCGATTCATTCAAATTTATTTCTTCTTTTAATTCCTATTATTTATTTGTGTCATTATAATGTAATAACCTCAGTATTAATAATATACTGATATGTAATTATAAATATTAAACAACCCTATTTCACTTTCTATCTATCCTATGAAAAATGAAATCACTACGCGTGCGTACATACTGAATACCATCTCCACGCCGTGGTGTAATTTTCTTTTCCACCACCGCCTTACATTGATGGGTATAATGGTAAAAATAATAACTATATATGATTATTATAACATGATACTAATTATGAGATATTATATTATCCAATACAATACCATTCAACAATTATGGGAATGATATTGTTGCTCGTGTGTATGTACGGATTATCGTCTCCACGACGCGATGGGATTCATTCTCCATAATAACTTTTCAAGAATTATTATAAAGAATATATATTAAAAAATAAATAAATAAATAAAATAATAATTATATTTGATTTATTTAAATATATGTTTCATTTACATAATTCCATTCAATTCAATAAGGAAACGAAAACAACATTCATGCGTACGTACGACCTACCATCTCCATGAACGGTGTATTTCAGTCCATTTATCGATCTATCATATATATTTAAATTCTGAATATATATTATATATAAATCATTTTTTACATGATGGAATTAAGTAAATCATGATATAATTAATAATATCAAGAACAACAATTCCAAACACGTATGATAAATGAAACGATTTTACCCAAAACGCTGATTTAACAAAGAATTGGAAAAAGAACGGGTAATATAAAGTCATAAGTGAATCATATATGATATCATAAATATTATTATGGATCTCTTACAAGTTAATAATATATTTAAAACCACTATATATATGTTTTTGGCAAGTACATAAAAAATTAGACCTAAGGTAAGGGATAATTATTCCAATCTCGTTCTTATCCGAGATTATTTATTCATAAGTATTTACTAGGGTTACATTTATCATCCATGTCCATGTTTTATAATGAAAAAGGTTTTCATAAAGTTTTTACTATTCTTAAATGTATTTTTAATGTCATTTTTACCTCTTTTTGACTTTTACTATGTGGTATGGAATGAATCTTCCTTTTGTTTACCATACGAGGTACTATTTGAATTTTCTAGCAAAAGTATGAGAAGAATGTTTTTTATCATATACAGTATGAATATATTTTTACAATTTAATAAAACCATATTTCCATGAAGCTTAATCTACAATATTTCCTGATTATTTTCAACAAAATTCTATTCTTTTAAAATTGCTCGTCATTTTGAGAAAAGAAAATGATTTTGAAGAAGAAAGGATATTTTCCTCAAGAATTTATTTCAAGTGTTTTATCAAAACTATTTTCGTTCTTATATGAAATTATTTAGTATATTTATGCTTCATGTATAATTCCTCTATTATTTAAATTGTATTATTTTTCTTATGATGAAATGATATTCATTTTTTATATAGATTATGTTATGATGGGATTATGTTTATGAAACCCATATTATTCGTTGGGTTATGATATATGATTTTTATTTTATTTTTTGGCACATGAAATAATGATTTCATTATAAAATGGGTGGGACCTATATCTCCCTCCATTACATTGGGTAAATATTTATATCTCATGAGACAGACATGGCTAGAATGACAAGTGAATTTGGATCAGTAATACATGGCTAAAATGACAAGAAAACCCTGTTCAGTAATAGACTTTGTCCACTATGATGGTCTTGGTAGCAATGCCTTGGCTACTATGGAAATCATAAAATGTTCTTAATGCATGCCAAAATTACATGTTTTATTCCAATGCTATTTTATCATTATTAATGTTCCTTCATGATCTATTCCTTACGTACTGCCAAGATATATTTCACAACTCAATATTTTGATGTTTAAACATCATGTTCATGTTCTTAAGTTCAAATGTATATGGTATTTTTATTTTATCCATGATTACCCTTACTGAAAATTTGAGCTCAACATTATTATATTTTCTTTTCACCGAGATATGAATATAGGTTTTAGGTAAGAAAACCAAAGGAAAAGATCTTTATGGGAGATGTTGAAGATCATTCACCCTGATTAGAAGATTATGTTATGAGTTTCCAAAGAGAGTAAACTTTTACAGTCCTTAGGTGTTTTTTTGTTATGTATTAGGTATTATGAAAAAGTATTGCAATGTCTATGTATGTCAAGCTTTGGGTCTCTATAGTTGGTATCAGTGGAAAGGATTAGTTAACCTTTGAAAACCTGGATGTGAAAACTTTAATGAGATCCCTATAAATATTTCTAAGGTATGTCTAAGGATATCACTAAGGTTAAGTATACATATAGGATATAGTCCTTGAATTACGGTAATGATCTTAGAATTAAACCTATGATTCTAGATATTGAAGGTATTTCAACATTATTATGTTGTTTTCCTAGAATGATTTTTCCCTCTCACACTATTCTTTTTGGGTTTTAGATGATGGTCGGAACCCGAAGGAACCGTGTTAATCAATGTAATGGACAATGCAATGCTTGACCTCTTGAACAAGCCAATGTTATGGGACATGGAGTGAAAAATCGTATTTCTATACTTACACAAGATATGAATCATTCTGGACATCCAAATGAGTAGGGAAGGGAACAATATTCTACTGATTCCTTCATGAGGCAACGTCCACCTTCTTTCAGTGGGTTCCATGATCCACTTGTTGCTGAACAATGGATCAGTACAACTGAAAGGATATTTTCCATACATCGCTGTTCTAAACATGAAAAAGTCATTCTGGCTGTCTACCATTTTGAAGGAGAAGTAGACCAGTGGTGGAATATAATTATGAATATAAGGCCCCAATATGAAATTGAATCCAGGGAATGAGATGAGATAAAAAATTATTTTTCAATATGTACTTTCCTCTTATTCTTCAAACGAAGATGGAAAATGAGTTCCTTGAGCTTAAGAAAAAGGATGATGAATTTGTTGGTATATACGAATCTAATTTTACAAGGCTTGCAAGGTATGCATATGGATTTATCATCCAACCTGAAAGTAAAGTTGATCATTTTTTCAGTGTCCTAAAACTAAGTCTTCAAAAGGCATTAGATATAAGAGGCTTCAATAGCTATGAAGATATTGTGAATTGTGCTATCAAGGTAGAACTTGAAGTTGGTGTTATATATCCATCTCATGGTTTTGACAAGAAAAGAAATATGGAGTTCATGGAAAAATCTGAAAACTATGGTGAAAAGAAGACAAATGTTTCGTTATTCTCAAAGTGTGGAATGAGTCATGCTTGAGATTGTTTTAAAGGGACTAGAAAATGTTTTAAGTGTGGAAAATAAGGTCATCAAGTAGATGAGTGCCTATGTAATTGAAAAAAGGTAGCTAATTATGTGAATAGAGAGAAGTCTACATAGAACTCACCACCAACACATCAATGCTACAAGTGTAGGGAAATTGGGAATTATGCTAACCAATGCCCTAATACAAGGGTTATTGTGGATCGACATCATCAAACTCTTAAGGAAATGGGAAAAGGGAAGTCACATGCGATCACTATTGGAGTTGCTGTATATGAAAACATAGTGTTGGAATGATTTAGTGTTTATTTAATGGGATTCCAAAATAATGTTTTGGAATCTCATTTATTGTATCATTTAATATTGGAATAAATATGTATTGGTTTTTTGTGGTTTTAAATAATTATATGGTACCGGTTACCATGAAAAGTGGTTGAAATAATATTGGTAAGCACCTAATATGCGCATAATGAAGGGATAAGAAGATAAGAAGATGTTTGATAGTATTGATGATCTCATGACTAATATAAGGACAATGTTATATCATGGTTTGAGTATATTGAAATTTTGGGATTCTGGTATGTGGGAAGAGTTATGTTTTTATATAATTCATGTTTTTACAAAGATTATATGGTAATTCATGTTTCATGTGAATACACAATTAAGGTATTCACATGTTTGGAATGTGATCAACAAGATATATCTTATGATATATGGGGAATAAATGATAGTACTCAGATACTTTCTAGATGAACTTTTTGGTAATTGTTTTCTTATTACAATGAGATTGGATAGAAGTATTTTTGATAAGACTAAAGGTTTTAAGGGATTATGTTAGACATAAGAGAGTATTGTTTAGGGATAGAAATTGTTTTTCGATATTATTTCTAGAATTTTATAATAGTGTAGTTTTGGAAAAAGGACCACTTGCAGGACGAGCGACAACCTGTCGTGTCAGACAAGGTTGTGGGAATAAAACCCATAATTGAAGTGAGACATGCCTTTATCACCTACCAATAGCCTACAGGATGTCCCTGTTTAGTAGAAACTAGTTTTATTTTGTTAAGTGGTATGATATATGAAGTATAAGTCCATTTTTAAAACCATATATGCTTAATCTCACCATTGATTGACTTATGTATATAATTTTTCCTAAACTTATGCTTGAGATAGATGGAACGACCGATCATTCTATCACATGATCTTCTAATACTTCACGGAAGACAAATTCAACTTCATTTTTTGAGAGATGAAGTGGAAATTGTTCGAGGCACGAACAACAGTGAGATTGTACCCAAATCAAGTGAGTATTTCTTTTAATTCAAAAATTCTTCCACATTAGGGAAATGATCTTGAAAACCAAAAATGTCATCCAAGTACCCTCATATCTGATAAATCAGATGGTACCTTAGATCATCAACAATTTATGGCTTTGTGATTATTGGAATTTTCATAGACATGTTCACTACCACTCTCCATCAGAAATTTATGGTTAGATTTCTCTTCAATATCCATTTTTTCACCTATATTCTCCTATGTGAAAACCCAGTGATGAGTTAATATGGTTAACCATTACATTTCATACTTTAGTTTCAAAAATTATGTTTTGTTATTCCATTTTAAGATGTGGGTTTCTATGAAAGAAACTATCATGTAGTAAACCATTTATAACCCCGATGAATTTCGAGGGCGAAATTCATTTTAAGGGGGGTAGAATGTAACACCCCGAGATTTTATGATAATTATTCTTTTTAATATATTTGATGTCTTGTGTTGTACGCTGCAAAAAATTAGCTTTCTCTATACACAGTACCATATTAGCTTGTATTATATGCAAATACTATTCTTTTCTTGTGTTTCAATAGAGACCTTCCTCAATAGCGTGTGTTGTACGCAATACCGAATTTCACTGAACAATGATATATTGTTATAATATTATTATGAAATAGATGTTATGAATAGTATTAACAGAAATTTGAATTTTATAACATTATTATTAATCTTTCACAAATTCTAGAACATGTTATGAGAACAAAATAAATTTTTCGAGATAAATAATTATTTTAAAAAAAATGCAGTTTGGCCGCCTTTTGATGGAACACCCAATTTAAATATATTTTTTGACACATTTATGAGTTCAATTTTAAAAAATTAACTTATTCATTGCAATAATTATATAAATATTTTCTTTGGATAATTTTTTAATATTTTGCTATTAACTTTCATATTTTGATGAATAGTAAAAATACGCTAAATTTTAAGTAAAAAGAACTTTTTATCATCGAAATAATTTATATGGTAAAATTATAATATTTAATGGTCTTAAAGTATAAATAGAATATATTTTTACCATTTAATATAACAAAACTCATTATCAATAATTTTACATTGAATTTATCGGTAAAAATATTTCAATCTTTTGCAATATTTTAACTTTTAAAACACGTTTTCTCAATAGTGGGATTAATTTTATATTAAATACTGCAAATTATGTGTTTTGAATTTGTAAAAATGGATTCTATATTTGGAATGAGTGGGTATAAATTATTTAAATAGGATAAGTTTTTATTTTTAGACATTATGAATAGTAAATACGACAAATTTTACTTATTATAGTTAAAGGTAAATCAGGTAATTAAGCTTAAAAATAAGATGATAAAATTACCCTTACACCTATCAAAATACTATTAGATGAATAAAATTAGACCCATATCACATATGGGTTGGAATAGATTCATTTCATGGACTTTTTATCATGAAAAGGATGTAATTATTATTAAAATTCCAATGAAAGTGACAACATGCCACTCTCTTATATTTTATAAGTGTAATAATATTATTTTAATGATAACTACATAAAACTTCGAACATAAATAATCACTAGAAATATAATAAAATTATTTACATCATGTGAATTTATTTATTATTTTGAAGGAATAAATAATTATCATTAATGGTGACACAATAGTGATGTAGAAATTTTTTTATTGATTGAAATATCAAATAAATTGTTTTAAGAATATTAAAATAAATATTATATGATCAAATTATTGTGGTAAATTAATTTTTTTATGAATATGACATGTTATAAAACTATTAAATATTTTGGTTTGAATTCATCTTCAGTTTGGATTTTATTTAAATTGAAATAATTGAATAGTGATAAAATTTACCCTATTGATATTTTATAAAAATAACATATTATTAAATTTTTTAAAAATAAAAAAAATATTTAAAATTTAATAGTTTAAAATTTATGGTCTGAAATGTAATAATGAGTATAATTATGGAAAATTTACAACACATAAGTAAGTATTTATAACAATTTAAAAATTAGAATATTATTACCGCAAATAAAATTAAACAGACTAAATAAGGATAAATCAAAGTGATAAGTTTTAAAATAAAATAAAAACATGTATAAATTTGATTGTATGATGCTATTACAACCCTATATTACCTCATATCATAATTTTAGTCACATTGGATGTTTTTATGTGGGGTTTGAGTTTATTATAAATTAATATTTTGGATGTTTCTAAAAGTGCCCCTCTCCTCTCTTATAAAAGGGCACCTCCTCCCTATCCTCTTAACAACATTTTGAGCATTCATGCTTGGAAAACCCTATCCATTTCTATTCTCCACTTCCCTAGAAACATTCTAGAGGTCCTGGTATTCTTCAAAGGTCAACTTTAGTGCCCTAAGAGGAGCTTTAGAAGAGGCGCGTTGAAGAAGAGGTAATATCCTTTGCCGATTGTTTCAAATTTATTTCTTCGTTTACTTCCTCTTATTTTTTTGTTTCATTATAAAGTAATAACATCAGTATCAATAATATTATGATATGTTATTATAAATATTAAAAAACCCTATTTCACCTTCTATCTATCCTATAGAAAATGAAATCACCGCGTGTGCGTACGTACAGAATACCATCTCCACACTGTGGTGTAATTTTCATTTCACCACCACCATACATGGATGGATATAACTGTGGAAATAATAACTATATATGATTATTATAATATAAAAATAATTCTGATATATTATATAACCCACTCTAAGATCATTTAACAATTATGGGAACGATATCGTCGCTTGTGCGTACGTACAGATTACCATCTCCACGACGCGAATAGATTAATTCTCCATGATAAACATTCAAGAATGATTATAAAGTCTCTATAATAAATAATAATTAAATATATGAAATAATAATCATACTTGATTTATGTACATTTATGTTTAATTTACTTAATTCCATTCAATTCATTAAGGAAATGAAAACAACATTCATGCGTACATACGGCCTGATGTCTCCATGAACGGTGTATTTCATTCCATTTATCAATCTATCATATATATTTATATGCTGAATATATATTTAATATAAATCATGATTTACATTCTGAAATTATGTAAATCAGGATATAAGTAATAATATCAAGAACAACAAGTCCAAACATGTATGATAAATGAAATGATTTTACCCAGAACACTTCTTTAACATGGAATTGACAAAAGAACGGGTAATATAAAGTCATAAGTGAATCATATATGATATCATAAATATTATTATGGTTTTGTTACTAGTTAATAATATGTTTAAACCCACTATATATAAGTTTTGGACACATAAAAAATAAATTGGACCTAAGGTAAGGAATAATTATTCCAATCCCGTTATTATCTGAGATTGTTTATTCGTAAGTATTTATTGGGGTTACATTTATCATCTGTGTCAATGTTTTATAAAAAAAGGTATTAATAAAGTTTTTACTATTCTTCCATGTACTTTTAAAGTCTTTTTTACCTCCTTTTGAATTTTACAATGTGGTATGGAACAAATCTTATTTTTATTTACCATACGAGGTACTTTTTGACTTTTCTGAAAAAAGTATGAGAAAAATGTTTTTTAACTTATACGGAATGAACTGATTTTTACAGTTTTATAACGCCTTATTTCAATGAAGCTTACTCTAAAATATTTCATTATTATTTTCAATAACATTTTTTTCTTTTAAAATTGCTCGGTATTTTGAGAAAAGAAAATGATTTTGAAGAAGAAATGATATTTTCCTCAAGAATTCATTTCTAGTGTTTTATCAAAACTATTTTCCATATAAGATGAAATTATTTAGAATGTTTATTTTTCAAGTATAATGTCTCTATTATTTACATGGTTTTATTTTTCATATGATTAAATGATATCCATTTGTTTTATGTGAATTATGTTATGATGGGATGAGGTTTATGAAACCCATATTATTCATTGGGTTATTAGAAATGATTTATGTTTATTTTCTGGAACACGAAGGAATGATTTCATTATGAGAGGAATGAGACCTATATCTCCCTCCAATTAATTGGGTTAAAATTTATATCTCATGAGATAAACATGGCTAAAACCACAAGAGATTTTGGTTCAGTAATACAGGGCTCGAACGACAAGTAAACCCAATTCAGTAATGAACTTTTTCCATAATAATGGTCTTGGAAGAAATGCCTTGGATACTATAGAAATCATAACATGTGTTTAATGGATTCCAAAATTAAATGTTTTATTCCCATTCTATTTTATCATTATTAATGTTCCTTTATGATCTATTCCTTACGTACTTCCAATACTTATTTCACAACTCAAGATTTTGATGTTTAACCATTATGTTCATGTTTTTAAGTTCAAATGTATATGGTTTGTTTTATTTTCTCCATGCATACCCTTACTGATCATTTGAACTCACACTTTTTATGTTTTCTTTTCCCCAGGATATAAATAATGGTTTTAGGTGAGAAAACCAAAGGGGAATATCTTTTTGGGAGATGTTGAAGATCTTTCACCCTGATTAGAAGATTATGTTTTGAGTTTACAAAGACACCAAATTATTACGGTACATGGGTGTTTTTTGTTATGTATTATGTATTTCGCAAAATTAATGTAATTTCTATGTATTTCAAGATTTGGGTCTCTAAATTTTGTATTAGAGGAAATGTTTAGTTAACCTTTGGAAACTAGGATGTGAAAACATTAGTGATATCCTTAGAGAGTTTTTTAATGTATGTCAAGGGATATCCCTAAGGTTATGTATATGTATAAGTTATAGTCCAAGAATTACGGTAACTATCTTATAATTAAACCTAAGATGTGAGATATTGAAGGTAATTCCCCTTTATTATGTTCTTTTCCTAGAATGCTTTTTTCCTCTCACACTATTCATTTTGGGTTTTAGACGATGGTTGGAACCCGAAGGAACCGTGTTGATCAATGCAATGGACAATGCAATGATTTTACTCATGAACAAACCAATATTATGAGAGGTGGAGTGAAAAATCTTATTGTTTTACTTACAAAAGCTATGAATCATTATGGACTTCCTAATGTGCTTATAAGGGAACAATATTCTATTGAGTCCTTCATGAGGCAATGTCCACCTTATTTTAGTGGGTTCTCTTGATCCAAATGTTTCCGAATAATGGATCAGTACAATTGAAAATATATTTTCCATACTTCTTTGTTTGGTACCTGAAAAATTCATTATGGATGTTTACCATTTTGAAGGAGAATCATCCCAGTGGAGGAATTTAATTACGAATACAAGGCCCCAAGATAAAATTGAATCTATGGAATGGGATGAGTTCAAAAACATATTTTTCAATAAGTACATTCCTCATATTCTTCGAACAAAGACCGAAAAGGAGTTACTTGAGATTAAGGAAAAGGATAATTAATCTGTTGGTATATATGAAGTGAATTTTAAAAGTCTTGAAAGGTATGAATCTGGATTTATTATACAACTTGAAAGTAAAGTTGATCGATTATTCAGTGGATTAAAACCATGTCATCGAAAGGCATTAGATATAAAAGACTTTAGTAGCTATGAAGAGACTGTGCATTGTGCTATCAAGGTAGAACTGGAAGATTTTATTATATATCCATCTAATGGTTTTGACAAGAAACTAAAGATGGAGTTCAAGGAAAAATATCAAAACTATGGTGAAAAGAAGAAAAATGTTTCATTATGCTCAAAGTGTGGAAAGAAGCCTGGTGGAGATTGTCTTAAAGGGACTAGAAAATGCTTTATTTGTGTAAAATAAGGCCATCGTGCAGCTGAGTACCGATGTAATGGAAAGAATGTATCCAATGATTTGAATAAAGAATAGACTACAGAGAACGCACCACCAACACTTCAATGATAAAAGTGCATGGAAATGTGGAATTATGCTAACCAATGCCCTAATCCAAAGGTTAATGATGATCGACATCAAAAACATCTTAAGGAAAAGTAAAAAAGAGAAATCACATGAAATCACTATTAGAAATGTTGAATATGACAACAAAGTGGTGGAATGATTAAGTTTTTATGTAACGGGATTCCAAAATAGTGTTGTGGAATCTCATTTATAGTATCGTGGAATATTGAAATATATATGTATTGGGTTTTTCTGGTTTTCAAAAATTATATGGTACCGGTAACCCTGAAAAGTGATTGAATATTTTTTGAAAGCACCTAATATGTTCATAATGAAGGGATAAAGAGATAAAGAGATGTTTGATAGTATTAATGAGCTCTTGACTGATATAAGGACAAAGTGATATCATGGTTTGAGTATATTGAAATTTTGGGATTTTTGTATGTGGAAAGAGATAATTTTTGACAGCATTATTGTTTTTTGAAAGATTATATGGTAATTAATGTTTCAAGAGAATACATGATTAAGGTATTCACATGTTTGGAATTTGATCAACAACATATATCTTATGATATATGGGGAATAAATGATGGTAATCATATACTTTGTAGATGACCTTTCTGGTAATTATTTTCTTATTACAATGATATTGGACATAAGTATTTTTGATAAACCTAAATGTTGTAATGGATTAAGGTAGACATAAGATTTTATTTCGTAGGGATAGAACTTGTTTTTAGATATTATTTTTGTAATGTTATAATAGTGTTGTTTTAGAAAAAGGAAAACCTGCAGGACGGACGACAACCCATCACGTCGGACAAGGTTGTGGGAATTGAACCCACACCTGAAGTATAACAGACCTTTATTGCCTATAACTGGCCTACAAGAGGTCCCTAGTTATAATAAACAAGTTTTATTATATTAAGAAGTATTATAAATGAAGTATAAGTCCATTTTTGGAAACATATACGATTAATCTCACCATAAATGGACTTATGTATATAAATTTTTCCAACCTTATGTTTGAGACAGATGGAATGGACTATCATTCTATCGCTTGATCTGCTAACACTTCACAGAAGACAAATTCAACTTCATTTCTTTAAGAGATGAAGTGGAAATTGTTCATGGCACGAAGAATAGTGAAATTCTACCAAAATCAAGTAAGTATTTATTTTAATTCAAAAATTCTTCCACATTAGGGAAATGATCTTGAAAACAAAAAATATTTTCCTAGTACACTCATATTTGATAAATCCGATGGAACCTAAGATCAACACTAATTTATGGCTTTGTGAGTGTTGGATTTTTCATAGCCATGTTCTCAACCACTATCCATCAGAAATGGATGGTTAGATTTCTCTTCAATATCCATATTTTCACCTATATTCTCCTATGTGGAAACCCAGTGATGAGTTAATTTGGGTAGCCGTTACGTTTCATACATTAGTTTTTAAAATTATATATTGGTATTTCTTTTTATGTTGTGGGTTTTTATGAAAGAAACATTCATCTGGTAAACCATTTATAACCCCAATGAATTTTGAGGGAGAAATTCATTTTAAGGGGGGTAGAATGTAACACCCCGTGATTTTATAAGAAATATTATTTGATGTCTTGTGTTTTACACTACATCAAAATTATCTTTCGCTATACGAAACACCGTATTATCTTGTATTATATGAAAATACTATTCTTGGCTTTTGATGAAAGAGTGACCTTCCTCAATAGCGTGTGTTGTACGCAATACCAAATTTCACTAATCAATGATATATTGTTATAATATTTTTATGAACTAGCTGTTATGAATAGTATTAACTGAAGTTTGAATTTTATAACATTATTATTCATCTTTCACATATTCTATAAAATGATATGAGAGTAAAATAAATTTCTCGAGTAAAATAAGTATTTTTAAAAAAATGCATTTTTGCCACCTTTTGATGGCGTAACATATTAAAATCATGGGGTTGACACATTTATGAGTTCAATTTGAAACAATAAACATATTAATTGATATAATTATAAAAAAAAATTACTTTTAAATTTTTTTTAATATTTTTCTGTTAACTTTCATATTTTGATGAATAGTAAAAATACGCTAAATTTTAATTTAAAAAACTTTTTTCATCAAGACAATTTATATAGTTAAATTATAATATTGAATGGTTTTAAAGTATAAATGGAATATATTTTTTCCATTTAATATAACTCAAGTAATTATCATTAATTTTACATTGAATTCATAGTTAAAAACATTTCAATCTTTTGTAATGTTTTAACATTTAAAACCCATTTCTCAATAGTGGGATTAATTTATATTAAATACTTTAAATTATGTGTTTTGAATTTGGAAAAATGGATACCATATTTGGAATCAGTAGGTCCAAATTATGTAAATAGGCTACTTTTTATTTTTAGACATTATGAATAGTAACCATGGTAAATTTTATTTACTAGAGTTAAAGGTCAATCAGGTAATTAATGGTAAAAAAAGATTATAAAATTACACTAAAACCTGCCAAAATATTATTGGATAAATAAAAGTCGACCCATATCACCTAAGGGTCATAATATATTCATTTTCTGGACTTTTTACCATGAAAAGGATGTAATTATTTTTAAAACCAAAGAAAGTGACAACATGTCACTCTCTTATATCTTATAAGTGTAATAATTTTAATTTAGTCATAAACTATATAAAAATTTGAAAATAAATAGTCACCAGAATTATAATAAAATTATATACATCATTTAAATTTATTTTTAATTTTTAGGGATTAAATAATTATCATTAACAGTGACACAATAGTGATGCATAAAATATATTATTGATTAAAATATCAAATAATTTATTTTAAAAATATTAAAATAAATATTATATGAAAAAATTAATGTGACCCATCTATTTTATTAATTAATTTGACATGTTATAAATCTATTAAATATTTTATTTTCGAATATATCTTCTTTTTGGAATTTATTTAAATTCAAATAATTGAATAGTGTCAAAATTAACCCTATTAATATTTTATAAAAATAACAAATTATTAATTTGTTTAAAAATCACAAAAATATTTAAAAATCACAAATTTAAAATTATATAGTCTAAAATTTAATAATGTATCTAAATATGGAAAATTTACAACACTTAAGAAAGTATTTATAACAATTTTAAAATTAGAATGTTATTACCACAAATAAAATTAAATAGATTAAGTTAGGATAAATAAAAATGATAAGGTTTAAAATAGAATAAAAATATGTCTAAATATGATTGGTTGATGATATTAAAACCCTATAATATCTCATATCCTAATTTGAGTCACTTTGGAAGTTTTTATGTGGGGTTTGAGTTTATTATAAATTAATATTTTGGAGGTTTCCAAAAGTGCCTCTCTCATCTCTTATAAAAAGGGCACCTCCTCCCTATCCGTTTCACAACATTTTGAGATTTCAAGCTCAGACAAAACCTGTCCATTTATCTTCTCCAATTACATTAAAACATTCTAGAGGTCCTTGTATTCTTCAAAGACCAACTTTTGCGCCTTAAGAGATGGTTTAGAAGTGGTACGTCGAAGAAGAGGTAATATCCTTTACCGATTATTTTATATTTATTTCGTCATTTACATCTTCTTATTTATTTGTTTCATTATAAATTAATAACATAAGTATCACTAATATACTGATATGTTACTATAAATATGAAAAAACCATATTTCACCTTTTATATATCCTATGAAAAATAAAATCCCTATGTGTGCGTACGTACGGAATACCGTCTCCACGCTGTGGTGTAATTTTCATTTCCACCCCCATCTTATGTGGATGGGTATAATAGTGGAAATAATAACAATATATGATTATTATAACATGACACTAATTCGGATATATAATACAATCCACTCCAATTAAATTCAACAATTATGGGAACGATATCGTCGCTCATGCGTACGTACAGATTACCATCTCCACAACGCGATGAGATTCATTTTCCATGATAACCATTCCAGAATGATAATAAAGTATATATAATGATTAATGATGAATGATATGACATAATAATGATACTGGATTTATGTACATATATGTTTTATTTATTTAATTCAATTCAATTCAATAAAGAAACAAAAATAGCATTCATGCGTATGTACGGCCTACCGTCTCCATGAACGAGGTATTTCATTCCATTTATCGATCTATCATATATATTTATATGATGAATTTATATTATATATAAATCATGTTTTAAATTCTGGAATTAATTACATTAGGATATGCATAATAGTATGAAGAACAAAAAGTCCAAACACGTATGATAAATGAAATGGTTTTATCCAAAACACTGCTTTAACATAGAATTGACAAAAGAATGGGTAATATAAAGTCACAAGTGAATCATATATGATATCATCAATATTATTATGGTTCTCTTATAAGTTAATAATATGTTTAAACCCACTATACAGATGTTTTGGACATGTACAAAAGAAATTGGACCTAAGGTATGGGATAATTATTCCAATCTCATTCTTATCCGATATTGTGTGTTCGTAAGTATTTATTAGGTTTATATTTATCATCCATGTCCATGTTTTATAAAAAAAATAAAAGTTTTTCATAAGTTTTTTACTATTATTCCATGTATTTTTAATGTTTTTTTTACCTCGTTTTGACTTTGACTATGTTTTATGGAACAAATCCTTATTTTGTTTACCATACGAGGTACTTTTTGACTTTTCTGGAAAAATTATGAGAGGAATGTTTTTTTAACATATACATCCTGAACGAATATTTATGGTTTTATAACCCATTATTTTCATGAAGCTACATTTACATTATTTCATGGTTATTTTCAACAAAATTCTTTTCTTTTAAATTTTTTGGATATTTTGAGAAAAGAAAATGATTCTGAAGAAGAAAGGATATTTTCCTCAAAAATTCATTTCAAGTGTTTTATCAAAACTATTTTCCATCTATGATGAAATTAAATAGTATTTTTATGTTTCAAGAATAATTTATCCATTATTTACATGGTTTTTTTTCTTATGATGAAATGATAACCATCTATTTTATATGGATTATGTTATGATGGGATGATGTTTATGAAACCCATATTATTATTTGGGTAATGATTTATGTTTATTTTGTGGCACAAGAAAGAATGATTTCATTATGAGATGGGTGGGATATATATCTCCCTCCAATGAATTAGGTAAATATTTATATCTCATGAGATAAACATGGCTAGAATGGAAAGTGAATCTGGTTCAGTAATACAGGGCTGGAACGACAAGTAAACCTGGTTTAGTAATGGACTTTTTCCACTATGATGGTCTTGGAAAAAATGCCTTGGCTACTATGGAAATCATAACATCTGTTTAATAGATTCCAAAATTACATGTTTTAATCCCATTCTATTTTATCGTGATTAATGTTCCTTTATGATCTATTCCATACGTACTGTCAAGATTTATTTCACAACGCAATATTTTGATTTCTAAACATTATGTTCATGTTTTTATGTTAAAATGTATATGGTTTGTTTTATTTTGTCCATTCCTACCATTACGGAGCAATTGAGAACTCCTTTTTTATGTTTTCTTTTCCCCATGATATAAAGAAAGGTTTTAGGTAAGAACACAAAAGGGGAAGATCTTTGTGGGAGATGTTGAAGAGATTTCACACTAATTAGAAGATTATGTTTTGACTTTCCAAAGACAATAAACTATTATGGTCCTTGGGTGTTTTTTTGTTATGTATTAGGTATTCAGTAAAAGTAATTTAATGTATTTTTATGTCAAGCTTTGGGTCTCTACAATACTACTCACATAAAATAAAACATAGCAAGGAACAAAAAATCCTTTCAAACCAAGATCCATGGGACACAGTATATATGTGAAACATACCAACCAAGAAATTTTTTCTACATTTGGCTAAAATAAAAACATAAAATTAAAAAAAATAAAATAAGTTCCCATGATGGTGAATAATTCTTACCTCAAGATTGTCGATTTTAATCTATGAGACACATCATGAGATGATATCCTAATCACACCAAGGAAGAAATCAGATTGAGCTTGCATGAAAACATCACCTATAATTGATCCCAACTAAACCACATTAATGATTTAGAATAACACTCCAGGGAATGATTTGAATATTTAAATAAGTCTATACCTACCATGTTCTACCAACAACACTATATCAAATAATGATTAATGAAATGCCACCCATTCTCTTGATCAATCATTATTCTAGAAATGACACATGAATTCAAAATTTGATGGCATTGAAATTGATAGATCTAGACATGGAATGATTTATATATATCATTATTCTTAGTCTAATAAGTGAAGATATAGAAGAAACCTAAATAATGGAGATTTATTATCATCAACCTTATTTCCCTGATCACTAACATGATTAGATCCACTATAATCAATTTAAAAAGTGAATTAATTTATCCTAGAAGGCTTGTGAAGTCCACAAGTTAGATATGGATTAATTTATAAAGAATAAAGGGTTAATTTGGAGGAATTATGAGCATAAAATAGTATTTTAATATCATTAATTGACACGAATAAGGTTTTGTCACATGGTTTTACTAAAAATGTGCTAACAGTGTAAGGATTCTGTTTCTCTTGGGCGCCAACACGGTTAGGTCTCATTGTTCAGTATATATTTTCACAACTATTATTTTCTCCTATATAACATGTTTCATAGTCTATATGGATATTTCACATGATTTATAATGTTATTAACCATAAACATGATCCAATAATTTCCATATCTAAATATGATTCATGGTTTTCTTGGGGAAACCACTTAGTTTCCCCTAACTATTGTCAAACGATGAACCCCCTTAATGGCCTCTATTACTAAAAAATACAAGAAACCCCATGAACATAGATAAATATTTCGTAGTTCAAAAATAGAAGAATAAATCTACAATTAACTCATTACACTCCTAAAAAATCCATGAATATTGCACATAGTGAGAGTTCAGGCTGGCACTATTTGGTTTTTAGGTGATGTTAGGTATGGATTGATTGTAAAAAAATCATGGCATGGGTGAGATGACTAAACGTGAAGAGGAGTGTTGAGTGTACTCTTTATTTTTTCATACTGACATATAGAGAATCATGGTCAGTTTCTTGGTGCATTAACCTATATTTGACAATTTGTGACTCAACTGACCATGAGTCAGTTTTATAAAAATCGTGTGTACTTGATTTTATTTCAATTAGTTTTTAGAAGGGATTGAGGAGGTGGATGATAGATATGAATTGTACCCATTTAAAATTGTGAATGAGTGTGAGAGTGGGTCTGATTTTAGGACTAAGGTTTTGATGGGTCACTAACGAGCATAGTATATCAAGACTTTGAAGAGATCAAGAATAATAACCTTGGTGATAGATAATGAAATCAAAAATAGATAGAGTCTCAATTAATGTTTTGGGTGCACATACAAATATTGGTGGGAAAGTCTCAGAACTTATAAAATTAACATTTGTTTCATGAAACAGTTCATTCCATGTGATAAGGTTCATGATTTGAATGATTTTAGTGATATGAATTTACTTAATAATGGATAATGATACTATGGATGTTGTTGTGTGAATAAGTGACCATAAAAAGAATAACTCGATAGAAGAATCATTATTTTATTGATATAACCTGTCTATGTTGTGATTGAGGAGAGATATATGAAATTCTATATAGTGTTGAGTGAACCATTGGCTATTAGAATCCATGACACATGATTTGGGTGAATCTCATCGATTACCCAGATGAAACGTCTATGAATGACGATGAGTGTCAAGTTATTTAGCAGTTTGGCACTCGAGTATGAGAGGGAACACCTTGTCTACCCATTTAATTTGGATATAAATGAATAATGGGTTGTGGTGATCTAGAATTTGGTAGGATAGAGTGCTAATAGAAATAAGCCTATGGAAGGAAGAATAATATAATTAATGGGGGGGATTTTCCGCATCCTGGAAGGGATATGGGAATGGATAGAATGATTAGTGGATGGTCAAGGTGACCTCAAGGTATAAGTGTGTGCCATATCTAAGGTTATATAGTTCTGTGGAGAATACAAAACAATGGGATCATATTTTTAATGGGGTCTAAATGTATATGTGCAGCCATGGGAATTTTGAAGATCTCTGAATATGATTCAGATTAGATATTGGTTTACGTTCTCACTACAGGGTACAATAGTTGATTTTTCTTTGTTGGGGATTAAACAATAAAAATATTACTTGAAAGGGATTTTGAACATCAGTGGAAATATTGGTGCTAACATGGGATCCCTTTTTTATTTTATTAATTGAAATAAAATCAATTAATAGTTTATCAATGAACAAAATTATGTGTTTTCATGAAATGTGGATAAGAGGAAGAACCACTAGTGTTTTTATAATGAGTTGGATGTGGTGAAGTGGAAACTATGTCATCCATGTCGTGTGAGGTATGAAAATTGTGTCATGATGATTAATTGGGTATTTGTTTGAATAAAATTCAATTAAATTATGCTTTATTCTTGGTTGGTGGAGGCTCTCACACTTCATATATGAATTTTTATAAGGATAAGTATCGGATTTCAACCAGTGTTTTGTGTGTGATTGGGTGCATTGGGTTATGAACCAAATTGAGTGGGATAATTGAACACAAAGAATTCATTTGGGTAGGGGAATTTGATTGTGAGGAACAATGTGGTTCAAAATGTAGTGACAAAAGATTTAGATTTATATTTTTCTAAAATAATTGAAATATTAAATACCATTTTTATCACATTATACATAGCTAAAATGAAAATCCTTAATATTATTTTAATATTAAATTTAATAGTTAAATTGGATAATAGAAATTTAAGTAACCATATCACATTATAATTAAATAAAGTAAAAATAAATGGAATTTAAAAATGGAGGTATTCCTTGTCAATCCCTTTTGTCAGAACATGTAAGGGAGGTATCTTTAAAAAGGTTTTAACTTGACCAAGCCCAAGTCAAACATGATCAATTAAGGTTTTATTAGAACCATATTTTAGACAAGTTTAAGCTCGTGGATATTTCCACAAGATCCATGATAGATGATCTAACCCCAACACTACCACCATAGATATCATATACTTACGTGTTACACAAATAATATAATGGGTTATGTAATTATAAATTTAGATAATATCCAAATGTAATAAATTATTAATATGTATGCATATATCATAAATATGTATACTTTTTGAAAATTCATTTTTGTAATATTCACTTTATGCTTAAAAAATATATTTTTCTAAAATTGGAATTTTATTTCAAGGTACTAAGTTTATTTTGATTAAAAAATAACATATATACTAAAACGAGATCCATTTGAAATTTATAGAAATAATAATAGTAAATATACAAAAATTAATTTTAATATAAAACTATTTTTCATAATAATTTTCATTTATAAATAAAAATAATATTTCTAAATTTTAGCACAAAAAATTAATTTTTTTTGATTTACCATTGAAATATTAGCATAAGATGAATTTTTTTGATATTTATAAAAATATTGTTTCTTAGTTGAATGGTTTAAAAATCCTTTATTACAGTTAACATGAACTTTGAACCTTATTAGTATATAAGTATAAATTTTAAAATTATAAAAACATTTTAAGAAACCAAATATCTATTTTATATATGAATTTATAATTTTAAAAATATTTTTATTAATTCATAAACTATTATTTAAAATTTTAATACATATTTTATAGTTTAAAAATTTGCCTCTAATAAATTATACAACTATTATTTTAAAATTACTTTTTATAAAATTTAAACTTTTAAAAAAATGGATATAAATTTAGGATTCATTTTTTTTCAATAATATATAATAAGGACCATTGTATTTTGGGGCATGAAGTATAAATTATCTTGGATAAAAATTGTCACTGTTGTGAAAACCAAATTGGTAAAAATAAGAAACCAAAGAGGTAAAGGGCCTAACATGATAAAAATATGGTTTTAATTGAGTTTTTGAGGTATAGATCGACCATATATCTTATCCTCTCTATTATTTATCAATTTTGTATCCTTTCTGCTTGATATTGACTTCACATTATTGAAATGTCTTGGGTATTTTAAATGATCCAATCCCTTTTCACTTATAAAATAGGCTTTATTCTCATCACATACCCTAACATAAATCCCCTTAAGTTGAGAAAAAATTATATCCAAACCTATCTAAGAAACATCTTCACACCTTAGAGACGTTATGGTATTCTCATAATACCATTCATCAAGGGTTTAATCCCATTCTTAAAGCCAATAATGTATGTAGCAAGGTATAGATTTATAACCGCTCCCCCCTCTTTCATATTTATTTTTGATTATTTTTTCATCCTCAAATTTCACTTCACTATAATATAATTATAAAATAAATATCATTATTATAATTTTATGTTACTATAATTTTTGTATAATCATTGACCACCCTACTATTTTATGTTATGAAAAATGAATTATTTTTTTTGGGGACTATAACAACCACAACCCAACATGTTTTGTTTTCAATGAAAACATTATAAGGTTGGTCCTAAAATGGAATTAAATATAAATGTATGATATTAATGAAATCTGTTATATTATGAAATTAAAAAAATATTACTCATATTCCTCGTTCTATGGAAAAGTAAATCTTCAACAATGTGTACATGTGGACTACCACCTCCATGAAAGGATTGATTTCAATTTTTAATGTAATCATATACTTAAATAGAGGGTAATGTGAATGTTTTTAAAGGATAAATATTATTTTAATGAGATAAGTTATATTATGGTAATACCAATTTAATAAATAATTACATATATTAATGATAAAAAATCATATTAAAATTAAACGTCTCAAACGAGAAAACTATGAAGAAAAAAGAACAATTTATTCATTTTATGTAATATTTTCATGTATATTAAAAAATATTATAATTAAATTAAAATATAATATATACACATTAATAATAACTAAATATAATTGTTACGTTTATTCAAAATGATATTTCTATAATGTCACCCCATAATCATCCATTAACTCTGGTATTTTCATTTTTAGTCAATTTGACCCCCTACTTGTTAAAAGACACAAAATTTTATAATGGATGTATGTAAAACCATAATTAATGGTATAATAAGAAAAAAAAATTATATATTTATTCTGTGTTGATTTTGGAATAGATACATCAATATTTATCATGATAGTAAAGAAAAAACCTGTTATTGGTTAAGAAAATCACAGAAGTGTGCTTATTTCCATTTTCATATTCAAGGATAAATAATGAATCACTCATAAAAAAAATTTAAAATTCACAAATAATTTTAATTAATCCAACATAGAAACATTAATTTACATTTAATGATGAAATATTTCGAAAAAACAAATACTAATACCACTTCCACAAATCTAGTACAAACAGCCAAAACTATAAAATCTTGTTTTTGGAAAATTGGTAAAAGGTAAATAGTATACATGTATATAATGATTATAAATGAAAATATGTAAATTTATTTATGAATGTGGTTATGAAAAGAGTAATTAATATATTTATGTTTTTATACAAAAGGCTAAATAATTTCTTGGAAATAAAGAGTAAAGGTATGGGTTTCATTGTTTCATTTTCAACTCCATGATATATGTTTGATATTGTGCATGATAAATTATTTTATATGGTGTATTCACAACCCAATTGATTCCACATCAGAAAATATATTCCATTTAATTATATTTTAATGGAAATTTAATGATCTTTATCTCAATCTCTACAAATTATTTTTCTTCCAATTTCATAAGCATTTCATCAAATCAATTCATGATTCATTAGATCAGAGTATTTCATATATTATTATTCATTTAATGTTTTATTTAATTATAAATTTATAAATTTTTACCATATTTTTTCTCTACGAAATTAATTGTCATTATCAATAACCAATTCATTGATAAAAGATTTTTTAAAATAATACTCTATCATTAGTAAGAATTACTCCCATTCATTCCGGTGAAACTTTTATTCCATGGCCACGTTTTTCTTACCACCCATTAACTCAAATATTTTTAGGAAATACTAAATGGATTATTTTCTTATGATTCTCATAATTCACTTTAACCCTTTCTAAAATTGATGTTTCAAAATCATTATTCGATGTGGGTTTGCAAATAATGGAATTCAGAATATTAAAGAAATGTTTTTCCATCCAATAAAATTATAACTTTTTATCTTTTAATCCACATTTTTATTGCCTTTATGAAAATTAATTATATTTTATTTTAAATTCATTATAATATGGTTTTAAAAATTTTACAATTTCTTATAGTAATTTTTTTGAAAGTAATTTTCACATTAACTTTTTTGACAATGTTATAAATGTTTTCAGAATAATTTTTTATTTACTTAGTTTTTATTACATAGTGTATATCTCATAAAGTGATATTTTTCTCACCCTCTATATTTTATTATGACATGATACCTTTTGAGGATGAAATTTTCGATATCCTATGATCTCTGAAGTGTATGTTATTTGATTTATTTGTATTTTTTAAGAAATAAATTCTTTTTTCCAATATGGGTTCATTAAGATATGTTTATGATTGACATTAATTGGAACTCATATGTATATATGATGATGGGTGGAGCCCTTTATCATCCTCTAATGAATTATTTAAATCATGAATCTCATGAGACAATTAGGTGTGGATGTAATGATTTTGTTATCACAGTCATGTACATGATTCCTTCGATCACATTTTGAGGCATGTAAATGATGAGATTGTTCACATAGATGTGAGAATAATTGGATTTATCAACAAGATTTTTTGTAAATATGGTTGTGATAAATTTTCAAGTAGTTAATCATGTTATTACAAATTTTTAAGATGTATTTCATTTCAGGGAAATGCCTTGTTTTTATAATTGGGCCTTATTTCTTAGGTATTACACACTTTTATATCATGCTAACATGTTTAATGATAATAGATATGTATTTTATGAAATTTAATAATAGTTACTCATCCTCAATAATATAATTATGTTCTTATGTTTCTATACCATTCCGTATGACTATCATCTATGGTCTAATGATATTTTATTTAGATATTTATCCCTTCGTCTCACACATAATATGATTTGATTTTCATTAATGAGCACTTGAGATCAACCATTTTTAAAGTTTTCATTAACTGGTGTATTCATATGATTATATAATTTTTATTTATATAAATTTACTAGAGGGGATTGACTAGGGATAAATGTATGAATCTATTGTAAAATAAGTTGATTATCTAGCTAATCTCCATTGAACCAAATTTTTTTGAAATTGGATCATGTGACTATTTTTGAAATGTTTAATTTAAATCATGCGATTAATGTATTATTTATATAAAGTTTATCATGTGTAAATTTAGTTGGTATCATAGGAGGGTTTTGTTATTTTTGGAACATAGTTTAGTTATTTTGGAGATTATATTAGTGAACCATAGTGAAAAACTAAGGGATGGGTCAATGTATATGACAATATCCTGAAATAATAGTAAAGTCATTATTTGATGGATTTAACCTACAATATAACCTTTCATAGATATTATAAGTTGGTGTATGATTTTTCATAGATGTATATAGGGGTAATAATCCAAAATGGTGTATTTGGTATTATGTCAATTGTCACCTATTTCATGACAAATAGATATAACTGCACACTTTGTTTGACATTCCTAGGGGATGTACTTTAATTGTTCATATATATATTAAAAACATCAATTAATTATTTATTTTCAAGATAATTTGAGTAAATATGTTGAGAAGTATTATATAACCCAACTTAAGTAACCTTCGTCAATGTAAAATTCATATATGTTAAACTAAATGATCTATGAGACAATATAAAAATTTAAAATAAAGAGATATTTTAAGCTTGAATTAATTTTATTATAATGATAATATCCTTATATTGTAAATTTTTTCACTCATGTCATCCATTTTTTGTTTTAATAATGTCTATAACCTGATGGAACCTTGGGTGTGAGGGAAAACACAAGGATTGACACAACAAACAACCCATTAGAATGAGATATTGATTAAGAATACATTTTATTATTCAAAACCAATGATCTTGAAATATGATTAAAAACATGAATATATTTAAAGTCACAAAAACACCAAAAAAATTTATGATGTATACTCATGGATGTTTAATTGATAAAGAAGATTAAGGAAAGAATGCTTAAATTCATATATGTCAAAAATTATTGAATGAGAACCAATGTAATCCTTTCAAGGGGACTGAAATATGATTATATTATGGTAGAGGGGTCATTGAGAATCTAATTAACATCAAAAAACAAAGATATTTGTTATAATAATGGGACAAGAAAACATTTATCCAAAAGAACCACAAATGATCTGATGCCTTATGCAGGAAAAAATTGTACAATACTGAAGTATGTTTCATAAATTCAAGGATGATCAGAATTATAGGCATGAACAAAAACCACAACCATGGTAACAATGTGAAATCTATTCCATGAAAATCAATTTGGTGAATTATGATAAAAAAATCATCATCTATAGAATTGTTAATATGGGATATTTATTCTATCCACTCTATATTTCTAAGATTTTTTAAAAATGTACCACCCCTATATTCTTTTTTAAAATTAAATATAAAGTTGTATTGTAGTTGTATTTCAAAATTTATGTTTTTTAAAATATTAATCATAATATGGGTCCTTTATATGGATTTAACATAATGGATTAACCATTTAAACATAGACTTTGGATTTCGAAATCATTGATAGATTACACACAACTTTTTTCACGATTATAAAAATTTATAGTGGTAGAAACAATAAATAGTTGATTTTGTGGAGAGATATTAATGTCAGTACAATAGTATCCGATAATAAAAAATAATCTTCAACATCGTCTATCAATACACTACCACTGCATGTAGGTCCCAATATTTCTAGAGAAGCTAGATGAAAAATTAAAATGATGGGTGTATAATAAAACATCCCTCTACCTCCAATATTTCTACATGAGATGAGGGTTAGGAAAAAAAGTAGGCCTCTTAGTGACCTCGGGGCTAAGAGAATTTTTAGAATCATGTTTAAATACCTAGAGCAAATGATCCCATGAAGAGTGTATAGGAAATACTTCAGGTCTTGGAAGGACCTATTTTGGAATATTATGAGCTTCCTGGAGTGGGCGTGGATGTTTATCAACCCCTACCAACACTTAGTTGAGAGGGTTTTACAGATCTTATACTGTAATGATATATGAAAAAGATGTGTAAGAAGATGGTTGGTTATCATTTAAAGATAGTGATGTAGGAATGGGACATGAAAAAGTGTGAACATTCCTATACATTGTAGTTTAATAATGTAGAAATTGCTAGAAAGGGTTTGAATGTTAACATGAATAACCGTTATGAAGTGGATGAGGGGAAGTCTTTGATGACTTCTTTATTCGACCTAAACATTCCACAGGAACAACCACGTTGAAGAACCATTGGGGTTAGAGATAAATTTGTGTGGTGTGGCTATTAGTAACATAGGGGATCGCATTTTAGACCTTATAATAATTTATGATAACTAGTTATTTCATTTATGGATTATTAGATAATGGAAAAATTACATTGGTTGAAAAAAAACATTGAGAGGTATATAACTGAAATACTTAAGAATAAAAATAATATTTATATTATTCTTATTATAAGTGAATTGATATGACCGATACCTCATTAAAAAAAGTAAATTTTAATTAATATCATTGATACCATTATCTAACTTCATTGGTAAGTAAAAAATAAAAATAAAAGGATACAATATATTTAAAGGGGAGAATGTCATGACTGATATTTCACTATATAATTTCTTAAAAATGAATAAAATATTAAATGGAGTGTTTCATATTCTATAAATAATGAAAATAAAATATCGTGATATGTTTTGAATATTAAACATGATCATTAAACTATCTTATATAAATTGAAGCAATCGTGTTACAAAATAAATAGAGAATTAAAAAAGAAATGAAATCTAAAAGTGGAAGACTACCTTATGAATACCATTTATAGAAACCCATTCCATTTAAAAATATTATTACATGATTCTAAACATAAATATCCAAAAAATACAATCTAAGGATCAAAAATACTAGTTTTTTTAAAGACTAGGTATATCTATTAAAAACATAAAACTAGAATAAAACATATTTTTGTTATTTTATATAATGAGACCATAACTCCATTTTAGCTCCAATAATTTCAAATGATAAATTGAGAAATTTAGAGAGGGAGAAACACTCTAAACCCATTGTTTTAAACTATGGGTATATCCCCTAAGTCCATGGGTATTGGCTGTAACCACAGTTTTAGGAATAAGGTTGATGAAGGTGCCAGTATAAACCAATACCCATGGTTCCTATACAGAACACGTGTATAATATATAGATATTCTAGAATACCCCTGTTTTAAGACAAATCATTGGTATATATCTATACCCACAGTTTTACAAACCATGGTTATAACTTATTTAGGCCATGGACCTATACCCAAAGTTCTCTAAACCGTGGATATTGGTTGTTATCCCCATTTGGAGGTAGTAGTAGCACCTCTTCCACAAGATCCTGAAACAAAAAAATCAAATAAAACACACAGTGCACATTCAATGTAGAAAAAATATTTTATATTTTTCATTTAACCAATTTCATGTAATAATTTTCAAAACATTTTAAAAAATTGGACATACATATACATCTATACAACCAATCAATTCAACTCATTAAACAACTTCCGCATATGTCATTACTCCTAAGTCAAAAATGGGGGGGATAAATATTTCTACCATAACTAATATCCTCATACTCATCACCATCAACAACATTCTCATCACTAACAACATCATTCGGGGAAGCAACACAAGCATCAACAACATCATCAACATCCTTATCACCACCACCATCAACTCGACCGACACTAGAAACATCATTGGAATCACATGGGCCATCATTTAAAGAGCGTATTGATTACATACTTATATATCAATAGTAATAAAAGCACTTGAAGAATGTTATTGACTTATAAATTACAAATCTTCCATGACTTGTTTAGTGATCAACTTACTACTTTCAAACTCATGATTACTTCTTTCATGTTCCTCTAATGCTATTCTTTACTCATCATCTTCTGAATTAGGGCTTGGAAGCTCAATGAATTAAGAGTTTTGAGAGAATCCTGATGAGAAAAAATATAGAGTGGGGATGATTTTTTTTCTTTAGTTTGACATCAGACTCTCCATTGGCGATCTGCACCTAATACAAGACTCAAATAATCATTTGGCTCGATGTTTTCATATTATTTATCATTGAGGGACTAGAGGGAATACTATTGAATGTATAAATAAGATATTTAATTATAAATTTCATATAAATATTTTAAATATAAATAAAAATACTCACAATATTATCTTGTCTTTATCCATTTACTAAACATCCATATTTATCTTCCTACATGAGAAAATTAATTTTTCTCAAGGCACATGACCTTCGAGGCCCAATACTGCTTGCTACAAATGGCAAGGATTAGTATACAAATATTCAAAAAATTATATAAATTTTAAATATGAGTTATTAATATATAGAAAAAAAGAAAACATATGTTCAAATAATAAACAACCCGAATAAATTAAATGTTTTACATTAGTGAATAATGATCCAACTTGTAGTGGCTAAGACAACAAACCAAACATTCACTTAATTCTCAATACAATATATTAAAATAACTTGTACATGATTATTAAATAAAAATAACTATAAACATAATTATAATAATTCCATATTAAAAAATAAATTACTATAATTGATAGAAAAACTCACAATGGTTTGATATTAAGAAAATAAATCAAAAGGAAGCATCACGAAATGAAAAAAACCATAACAAGGTGATAAAAAAACTTTTATATCATAAAATAAATTCAAACCTAGATTTCATACATAAGGGTAAGTGATATTTTAATTTTAATTCAATAGTGAGATAATTTTTTTCATTAATAAGATGTCCAAAAATTTTAAAGTTAACGAAAATGATAGTGACACAAATATTTTTGTGGCTTTACTGAGTATAATATGTGCATGGGGTCGAATCATTATTGGTGATTAATTAGGAAAAATGAAATAAATACAAGTTTCAATAGAAATAAAAAACCAGATAAGAACAAATAAAAAATGGAACATGAAAAAAATATACATACTTAATCCCCGAACTATATAGAATAATGGAAAAAATATTCCCAACCCATTGATGCTGGAAAATTACACACCCTGAGAACTGGCACTGAGCACTAAAAAATCCTTATAAATATTTCACCATCCTGGTTCATGTTAATCTACATAAAAAATTCCAATAAAAAAATATTGGTTGATTTATATTCAATAAATAATGGGAAAATGAATAAATATAAATAACCATAAATCATGAATGAATCAAGTATATGAATCAAAATGTCATAGATTATCCTTGAACATCATAAAACACTAAAAGAGCACAAGAATTGTCCAATAATATTGATTAAATATGAATGGAAAAACAAAATTTAGGTCACACCATTAGTTTATAATAACTACATGGGTGAATAAAATCCTAATTTGATGTAAATGAGCATGGAATTACACATATGTTTCATACTCACTTCATTGGATCATGGAATAGTATTCTATAGTAATCCCCTTTTTAAAATCCTGAAAACTATTTTAAATTTGAAATAACATAGGGAGTTCATTATATGAATAATACAAACACAATGAAATGAATAAATCCTCGAAAATCATGGTGTGAATCAAAAATAATACATGACATAATGAAACCCTAATGATTTAATGACTCAAAGAAAGACAAAACGATTGAACATGAACACTAGGTATTTATATTGTGAAAAATGATTCACCTTATGACTAGAAAAGTATCGAAGAAAATATAAAATATTTATTTAGTCTATACATAAATATTATTTATAATTAATATGGGTTTTTTCTTTTCCAAAAATATTCTTCAGTCCCATAATGGTAATGTTTCACAACATTTTTTATTTGATGATGAAAAACTAAATGATATATGTAGGGAAATATATTATATTTAAAACCACATCAATAAGGTTTTCTCGAATATTGAATGAAAATTCACCCTAATCATAGGACTAATTTGACCTCTACCAAACTCAGGTGAACTCTTAACACCCACAAAAATCAATAATATCGAAAATTAAAACTCAAAGGAAAAATTGGGTTCTGATGTTTATAATTTCATTCTATATCCAGTAGAATTCTTTCTTTTCCAATACAATAAAAATATAAAATATTTACAATCACTTTTTCCATGTCAAAAAATAAGATACCTAATTAACAGTAATCTAAAAATCATAACCTCACATGACTATTGATAGTGTCGGCAACTTATTGTAAGTATCTGACCCTTCTTATGCTCGTGAATTGTAGTGCACCCTAATGTGTACAGATACTTTATTGCATCTTTATTATTATTTTTTTTTCTGATTCTTTTTAAAGATAATAATTCAATATAATCCGTAAGAAAAAAATTATATACAAACTATTAATGATTGTAAATACCTTAAACTCACCAGTCTTGCAATATGTGATCATTTTTTAATATTGTTATTTTGTATAGTATGTTCATATGGGTAAAACCTCTAAATCAGGTCCCAATCTAATTTTCCAAAGAACATATAACACATGATTGTATGATCTCCATAACTCCCCAAGATCTATAAACCTTGAATCCTTATCACCATCACCATCGCAAAGTTAAACTGAATCTACAAAAAGCATGTTAATTCATATAAATAAAACAATAATATTGCTATAAATTTATAAATTATTTTTAACCATATATGCACCCATTATTTTTCCTTGAGGCCATTAATGAGATGGATTTATAAGACCGGTTCCACCAAAATGATATCAAGGTACATTGCAAAAGTGTCCATGAAACGTAAAAAATACCTAAAATTTTTACATATCATTTTATTTTCACCATTGTAATCCAGTATTATTTTAGTTTGGTGATTCTAGGATTCTCACTGAGGGGTGTTGCCACTTCAACTACTATAATATCATACTAAATAAGATAAAAGGGGGGGGGGGGAACAATTAAGTCAAGGTATAATAGGAAAAAATTTATGTGATATAATTTGACACCATTATAGTAAAAATACCTTATGGAGGCTGCTTAATTGGATCTGATGGATGTGTGGGTTGTCCTAGATTAGCATCCTTTTAAGGAAGTGTCTATTCTAATGTATTCCCTTGGTGATCTACATTCACTAGAGTGGAAGCGGAATGAAAAAATTCATCAGATACTGGTTGGATGGTAGGAAATTGGGGAAGCATATACAAGGAAGGATATGGGTACTTGTCTTAGGGATATAATAATGTATATGGATATGGTAAATGTGGGAACATTTCGAGATATGAAATCGATATGGTATGGGAGGAAGAGGCTAAATGAGATGATGATGGAGGCATAAGTGGTAACATCCCATGATGTATAATATACATGATATGGGAATAAGAGGGTTCATGAGATGATGATGGGGGTCTAGATGAGAACATCCCTAAAGGATCATGTGGATGATGGAAAGGTGTGGTAGTTACGATTTCCACTAGTGGGTTTGGGTGGGAACATGTACGATGGGTTCTCTTTCTATGTCTAGAAGCACCCCCACATTGACCCATGCTAGTAGTATGATTACGTGTCAACTGAGATGGAACTGAATATCCCTAAAAAATTGATAAATAATATGAACATTAAATTATATATAATGCCAATAAAAAATATAACAACTATTATACTCACTAAGGGAAGCAAATTAGGAAACCCATGCTTATGCATCTATCGATCGACATCATATAATCAATTCTTTCAAACTTCTAATGTATTTTTCATAATATGCATAAGAATGAATTGCCCATTTTTTAGAAACAGTTATTAAAAATCATTCAAACAACTTAGAATTCAAATAATTCATAAACAATGTCATAAATTTTTTTAGTAACAATAAATTACAACAAAGTTATAAATTTTATAAAAACCCATTTTAAAACAAATTTTCTAAATTGAAATAAATTAAATTAAATTCAAGGATACCAAATATTTCAAAAGAAAACATATAATTCCAAACTAAAAATAAAGTAATGATACTACATAAATACCAACCTATGAACATATATAGTTATATATATATATATATATATATATATTACCAACCACAACTTCAGTTTCAACATCAACTCTCACAATGAGATAATTTGAGTAATCAAATGAAATATTTTGTTCAACACAAATAGGTCAATCAGTTGTGTAAATTTAACTCCATCATCAGGAAAAATATATCTTCGTATTATTTCATTAATAACACAAAAATCATGTCTCATATGATATTTCTCATAACACACTTTTTTCTATTGATTCCAAAAAATGTACAGTTCATCAGTAGCTAGAAATCCACTCATGTAAAAAATTATAAATCCACTACCATTAATAAATTTTCTTTGTTTCATCATTGAATTAATATATTTTAATTTCACCATAGTGATTCAACCTTTAGAGTAATAATCCAATAAAAATATTTTCTCAACAGGTCCATAATAATAAACATCTTAATTTTGAGGATGACTATCTAATGCCTGGTATAATATTCCCTTGTATAATTTAACATAAAAACATCATGCTTTGTCCTCATTTTCATCATTCTATTAGTTATAACAAATTTATACAAATTTATTATTAAATATTTTCATTCACTAACCAAAAAAATTGGACTAATAGTCAATGCTCATAATTTTTGACAAATATAGTGTCATGTAAACTCAATACCTAAAATATATATGAGTAATAAAATTTAATTGATATATATATATTTTATGTTAATTAATGTACTGCTCAAACCTTTTATTTCAACCAAGCTAGAAACTCTGGCATATGCAATGACTCTCTCCTTCTAAAAGGAAAAGATTGATGAACTATACTTATAATTTTCTTTATGTTCCCAACATAAACAGATGATAAATGTTTAATTTATATGTGAAATTATATAATATGATATGACTAATAAATATCCTAATTACTTACTTGATATAGTCATAAAAAAACCATAGTAAAAAATGACTGTGCTATGTGCCATATCCCACTCTTCAAGTCTCATTGTAGCAAATGTATATGACCAATGAATTCATCTGATTTGGGGAGGATATGGAAACAAGGGATCAATTTCCCCATAATACTCATATTAATTTCTCATTGGTTAGTCTTGTCTTTTTCTCACATCAGGAAAACACTTTGAACAATAATCCATACATTCTTGATTTAGATAACCTCTCATAACATAACCTTCATGATAATTCTTGTTTCAGAAATAAGATTTAATTATTCACATATTTCTTTATGTAAGATACTTCAACTAAAAATAAATGGGTTCCCAAGAAGTGTTTTAGTTTGATGATGAACTATTAAATGCATCATGCTTGTGAAAAATGATGGAAGAATTTTTATCAAATAAAAAATAATAATGTTCCCTCTTTCTACATTTTATCATGAATGACTTAGATAATATTTTAGCATTATGGGGTCATAAAAATGGAATAATAAAATTATTTATGATCATAAATTATTTTATAGGAATCACCTAATTACTATTGGAATTAATTCATGAAGAAGGATGTGATAATAATTAGTTTTTAGGGATTTAAGTTTCAAATACCTTCTATGACTTGTTTAAATATATTGATAGGATAACCATCATGAACCTTGAAATTATCCAATACTTAAAAAACAAAATTTTTATCTATTACTGTCATCACATATGAAAAACAAGGTACATTCCATTTATTTTCACCAATACCAACGGGATGCATTTCTATTCAAATACTCATATCCATCATGTACTGATGACATTGAAATTCATCTTTAGACATCCTCTAGATATTTAGTTGAATTGAAACAATATTTAATTTTTTTTTATCAATTTGTATTTAATATAAACAATGATAAAAAAATTGGAAGACTAATATGGATACTCAAGAATGATACATCACTTATCCTAATTATAATTGGATTCATTGTCAACATGCTTCCTCTTTTTCTATTTAATCAGACCTTTCCCTAATGAAAAAAATGAAATCATTCAATTCATTAACTACATCGATTCCTAAAATATGATGAGGTGATTTTTCATGTTCAATATTGTTATCAAACCTTTATCGATTCTTCCCTTATTGACGATCCATTGGGAAGAATCATCGATACACCATAAAACTAAAAAAATGATGATATTTTAACCTTCTCGATCATGTATTCTTCATAAAAATAGTTAACACTAGTTTTTCCATCATGGTATATCCATGCATTATTGTATAATATGGGAAATCATTTATAGTCTATATAATGTCATCACACATTTGAAATATATTTTTTGAAGAAGCATTGAATATGAACACAAACATATCCCAAAGCCGCTTCAACTCTTTTAATAAATGTTTCATGTAGAAATATATATATATATATATATATCTCATTTCATAGATTCTATGGTCCATATATCATTATTATCAGAAATCTTTATTGCTTTTCATACACATAAATGGAGGAATATTATAAACATGAATAAAAACTGGCCACATGTTGTGGAATATAAGAATCTAACCAAATAATTAAAACTATCACATGATAGACCCTTCCTAACAATACCCACATTCAATATAAAATTAGGATGTTTATCATAAAATTCCCTCCATGATTATATATCAGCTAGATTAAAAAATCACCATTACCTTTAGTTCAGTTAGCATCATGCCACTACTTATTTACTGATATTTTTGCAGAATTAAGAAGTTTTTGAAGCCCAACAATCAATAGAACGTTCTACATGACTTTTAGTGGCACACGAGATGGTGTTACATCTAAATTTTCCTTCCATCGAGATATACAACATTCCTTATCATCATAATGGTTAGCTATTTCTTCCCAAAATAAATATTAATCTTTTGGACAATCATGGACTTTATTGGTAAAAAATCAAAGATTCTTAGTTAAATTCCATGAATTATAAGGATTAGAGGGAATATCTACACTATTATGAAGAAAATCATACAAAATGTTGAAATATAATAAATATATGTATTATGAATTCTATATATGCTTTTCCCATGATATAACCACATTAAAATTTTAATCTTGGTAATTTTAGTACAGTTTTGATATAATGGATTTCTGTCATCATCCATTAAAATTTTCACTCTCTCAATATCAGTATATTTTGTATTTTCCACATGTGTATTAATATAATCTACTTCTTACACAGGAATTATTTCTCTATAATGATGATGCACAAATGGAAACTGATAAAATATCAAATTATCCTTACCACTTCTTTCTTTTTGTTTAGGAACAGTAGAACATTGTATTGTCTCTCTATAGTGATACCAAGCATAATAGTTTTCCTAAAATAAATATTTCATTATAATGTGGATATATTATTTCTAGATTAACCATGGTCTTCCCATTAAATTAAAGCCTGGAAACAGTATACAACATCCATTTGAAGCATTAGAAATGAAAAATCTAAACCAAATTACAAATTCTTTTGAAACACAGTTGAAATCTTATCTGTATGATATATCCATATTCTATCCTTTCTATTATAGGGAAAATTATTTATCAAATTAAAAATATAAAAAATAATTATAAAAATAATTACAATAAATTTTAATATGAAAGTCATCAAATCATAATAGTATCTAGGGAAACAATGAATAGGTGAAATAAAATATTCTATAAGTGATAACAAAAAATAACAAACCAAGGTGGGTATCCCTGAAATTTATGATTTTATTTTCATGGTTGATAAATTGAAAAACATTGAGACACTAAAATCCATATTGTTACCTTATAATTAATTAGGTTTTAATAAACTAACCCTATCTATCTATCCCTATTCTTGATATGGTCTTCCACAATGCTTAAAATTAATTCTTGATCAATAGGGTCTTGAAAAAATTTCCATGGAAAATTACATACATAATGGAAATGATTTAAACTAAATAAAAATAAAACAAAAAGAATCCACCAGGGAACCTCGAAGGAAAAATTCATATATTTTTCATTAATAAAAATTAAATAAAGGTTTTGGAAATAATGAACATTCAAACATATAATAGTAATAAAATGAAATATTAAATTTATTATAAAATATAATGACATCAAATATAAACACAAACACAATATTTTAAATATATCAAGCTATCATATAAATCATCAATAACAATGGAAAATGGTATTTGAAGAACAAGTGGCTAGAAACCTAAAAATGTATAGAAATCTAAAGTGTAATTGAAAACAAACTATCTTTACTCATATCTATGTGGAAAATATGGTTCTCCCATATAATATCTCATCCAATCATAAAAAATACTTCGAATACCCATTATCTGAAGTCATATATTTTCCATCACATTCAAGAAATTAAGACAAGTCTATATACCAAAAAAATTGCGTATAACGGTTTTGAAAATTTATTCCCTTTATCATTAAATCGAATTATCTATGCACAACCATTAGAAAAAAAGGTATTTTTTTTCAAATTCATATAAGCAATGAAACCATTTAATTATATAAAATAAAAGTAACAAAATAAAATCATATGTATATCTTGTTCACTCAAAATGAACATTATCATAAATATATTTATAAATCAAACAATTCTATTACATAATTTATTCCCATATATCACTGTAGATTAACCACATTTATAATGAAAAGATTTCCAGGATCCCGTTAGTCAATACATAAAATAAATGTAGTCCTCCAACCATATAATTATCCTAAAATAAAGGTAGTGTAACTATATAGTGAGTAATCTAAACTAGTGAGGGTATCCCAAAAGGAAACATCTAATGCATAATAATAAATAAGTCTATCCTAGAATGAGTGTAATTAAAACTATGGGAAAGATAGGTAATGTGTAACCTAACCTAGAATGTGTACATATTTCTAGAAAGTAATTTATTATATAAGTCTCTTCCATTATGTTTTATAAATATATTCCATAATAAATACAATAATTTTTTTAAAAACTACTCACCTTATCTCTAATAACCCTTCAATTTAATAGACCATTTTTATATTTAAATCCAATATTAACTTGTTTTATAACAATATTTTGTAACATGATAAAACATATCATTAAAGGGAGAAAATATAAAGCAAGGGAATCATGGAATTGAATCATTCTTGAAACAATAAAAAAATCCTTATATAATTGGAAAACATCTATTAAACAACTATATTAATTTTTTATAATTATTTTAAAAATATTCCATAAAAAATGTTAATTACTTCATGATAACCCAATATTAGTATATCATCATTAACATTGTATTATACACTAACACAAAATATAATTTATAATAAACTATGTCACTTACACATAATTTTACATTGTTTTTAATATTAATATACAAAAAAGACCAAAACAATATAGAGGTATACTGTATTTATGAAATTAGTAACATAATACATCATACTTTTGGGTTTAGTGGGAATCCTCACAATAATAATTACACTAAAAATTTTAACCAAACTCCAAAAAAAATCCAAAACACCACAAGAAGCATACCTATACTTAAATAGAAACACCCACTACCACTCCAAGGAGTAGTGCTAAATAAAAAAAATATAAAATAAATCCACATCCAGAAAAACATAAAAGAGTTTGAATGTATTAATTCTACACATTAATAAAAACTAATAAAGTCTAGAATGTAAAAACATGAACCAAAAACCACTAAATCAATATCTGACCAGTAAAAAACAAATATTTTCTTCAGTCAATCACATGATAACATAGATAAACAATAAAACAATACCATGAAAAATAGATGAATGATTCACAACTCACTTATTTTATTTTTGAGTAATATATTAATAAACATGAATGAAATAGAGGAGATAGATGGTTGATATGAAGGTCATCTCTTTCTTGGGTGAGGGGGAAATTAGTGTTAGGAGGAGGGATGTTGATGATCGCCTGAGGAAGGGTGAGGGACATCAGTGCTCAGTGAAGGAGGAGAAGGGGGAATCCAATGTTCATATGAGGTGGTGTCGGGGTAGGGAGAGTTATGGATTCAAATGAGGAGGTGGAGGTGGAGCCCGAGCGATGATACATGCCATAAGAGCTATTCCCATGGTTTTTATAAAACCATTGGTATATCATTCTCAATACCATTTGTTTTTCTCAAGGCACATGACCTTCGATGCCCAATACTGCTTTCTAAAAATGACAAGGATTAGTATACTGATATTCAAAATATGATATAAATTTTAAATACCATTTATTAATATATAGAAAAATAGAAAACATATGATAAAATAATAAACACCTCGAATAAATTAAATATTTTACATTAGTGAATAATGATCCAACTTCTAGTGGCTAACACAACAAACAAAACATTCACTTAATTATCAGTACAATAGATAAAAATAACTTGTACATGATTATAAAATAAAAATAACTATAAACATAATTAGAATAATTCCATATTAAAAAATAAATTACTATAGTTAATATAAAAACTCACAATGGATTGATATTATAAAAAAAATCAATAGGAAGCATCACGAAATGAAAAAAACCACAACAAGGTGATAAAAAAACTTTTATATCATAAAATAAATTCAAACCTAAATATCATACATAAGGGTAAGTGATATTTGAAATTTAATTCAATAATGAGATAATTATTTTCATTAATTATATGTCAAAAAAATTAAAGTTAAAGAAAATGATAGTGATACAAATTTTTTTGTGGCTTGACTGAGTAGAATATGTTCATTGGGTCAATTCATTATTGGTGATTCATTAGGAAAAATGAAATGAATACAAGTTTTAATAGAAATAAAAAACCAGATAAGAACAAATAAAAAATTGAACATGAATAAAATCAACATACTTAAACCACGAAGTATATAGAATAATGGATAAAATATTCCCAACCCAAGGATTCTGGAAAATTACACACCCCGAGAACTAGCACTAAGCACTAAAAAATCCTTATAAATACTTCACTATCCTGGTTCATGTTAATCCACATAAAAAATTCCAATAAAAAAATATTGGTTGATTTATCATCCCAAAATTATGGGAAAAATGAATAAATATAAATAACCATAAATCATGAATGAATCAAGTATATGAATCGAAATGTCATAGATTATCCTTGAACATCAAAAACCACTAAAAGAGAATAAAATTTGTCCAATAATATTGAAGAAATATGAATGACCAAACAAAATTGAGGGCACACCATGTATTTATAATAACTACATGGTTTAATAAAGTCATTATTTGATGTAAATGAGCATGGAATTACAGAAAGGTTTCATACTCAATTCATAGGATCATGGAATAGTATTCCCTAGTAATCCCCTTTTTAAAATCCTAAAAACTAATTTAAATTTGAAATAACATAGGGAGTTTATTATATGAATAATATAAACACAATGAAATGATTAAATCCTCATAAATCATGGTGTGAATCAAAAAAAAGACATGACATAATGAAACCCTGATGATTTAATGACACAAAGAAAGACAAAATGAATGAACATGAACACTAGGTATTTATATTGGGAAAAATGATTCACCATATGACTAGAAAAGTATCAAAGAAAATATCAAATATTTATTTAGTCTATACATAAGTATTATTTATAATTAATATGGGTTTTTTCTTTTCCAAAAATATTCTTCAATCCCATAATGGTAATCTTTCTCAACATTTGATTATTTGATGATGAAACGCCAAATGATATATGTAGGGAAATATATTATATTTAAAACCACATCAATAAGGTTTTCCCGAATATTGAATGAAAATTCACCCTAATCATATGACTAATTTGCCCTCTAACACACTCAGGTGACCTCTTAACAGACACAAAAATCAATAATATCGAAAAATTAAACTCAAATGAAAAATTGGGTTCTGATGTTTACACATTCATTATATATCCAATATATTTCATTCTTTTCCAATAAAATAAAAATATAAAATATTTACAATCACTTATTCCATGTCAAAATATAAGATGACTAATTAAAAGTAATCTAAAAATCATATCCTCACATGACTATAGATGGTGTTGGTAACTTATTATAAGTATCTGAGCCTTTTTATGCTCGTGAATTGTAGTGCACCCTAATGTGTACGGATACTTTATTGCATCTTTGTTAATTTTTTTTGTTCTTGATGCTTTTTAAAGATAAAAATTCAATATAATCAATAAGAAAAAAATTATATACAATCTATTAATGATGGTGAATACCTTAAACTCACCAGTCATGCAATATGTGATCATTTTTTAATATTCTTATATTGTATAGTCAGGTAAAATGGGTAAAACCTCTAAATCAGGAAACAATCTACTCTTCCAAAGAACATATAACACATGATTGTATGATCTCCAAAACTCCCCAAGATCTATATACCTTGAAACGTTATCATCATCACCATTTAAAAGTTAAACTGAATCTACAAAAAACATGTTAATTCATATAAATACAACAATAATATTGCTATAAATTGATAAATTATTTTTATCCATATATGTGCCCAGGATTTGTCCTTGAGTCCATTAATGAGATGGCTTTATAATACTGGTCCCACCAAAATGATATCATGGTACACTGCAAAAGTGTCCATGAAATGAATAAAATACCAGAAATTTTTACCTATCATCTTATATTCACCATTGTAATCCACTATTATTTTAGTTTGGTGATTCTAGGATTCTCACTGAGGGGTGTTGCCACTTCAACTACTAGAAGATCATACTAAATAAGATAATAGGGGGGGAAAGAATTAAGTAACGGTACAATAGGAAAAAATTTAAGTGATATAATTTTACACCATTATAATAAAAATAACTTATGGAGGCTACTTAATTGGCTCTGATGGATGTATGGGTTGTCGTAGATTAGCATCTTTTGAAGGAAGTGTCTATTCCAATGTATTCCCTTGGTGATCTACATTCACTAGAGTGGAAGCGGAATGAAAAAAATCATCAGATACTAGTTGGATGGTAAGAAATTGAGGAAGCATATACAGGGAAGGATATGGGTACTTGTCTTAGGGATATAATAATGGATATGGATATGGTAAATGCGGGAACATTTCTAGAGATGAAATCGATGTGGTATGGGAGGATGAGGCTAAATGAGATGATGATGGAGGCATAAGTAGTAACATCCCGAGATGTAGAATATACATGTTATGGGAATAAGAGGGTACATGAGATGATGGTGGGGGTCTAGATGGGAACATCCCAAAAGGATCATGTGTAGGATAGAAAGGTGTGGTTGTTACGATTTCCACTAGTGGGTTAGGGTGGGAACGTGTACGATGGGTTCTCTTTCTACGTCTAGAAGCATCCCCACTTGGATCCATGCGAGTTGTATGATGAGGTGTCAAATGAGGTGGAACTCAATATCCCTAAACAATTTGATAAATAATATTAACATAAAATTATATGTAACGCCAATAAAAAATATAACAATTATTATACTCACTAAGAGAAGAAAAGGAGGAAACCCATGCTTATGCATCTGTCGATCGACATCAAATAATCACTTCTTTCAAACTTCTAATGAATTTTTCATAATATGTATAAGAATGAATAGCCCTTTTTTTAGAAACAGTCATTAAAAATCATTCAAACAACTTAGAATTCAAATAATTCCTAAACAATGTCTTAAAATGTTTTAGTAACAATAAATTAAAACAAATTTATAATTTTTTTAAAAACCCATTTTAAAAGAAATTTTCTAAATTGAAATAAATTAAATTAAATTCAAGGATACCAAATATTTCTAAAGAAAACATATCATTCCAAACTAAAAATAAATTAATGTTACTACATAAATACCAACCTATGAACATATATAATTATATATATATATATATATTACCAACCACAACTTCAGTTTCAACATCAACTCTCATAATGAGATAATTTGGGTCATCAAATGAAATATTTTGTTCACAAATAGGTCAATCATATGTGTCAATTTATCTCCATCATCAGGAAAAATATATCTTCGTATTATTTCATTAATAACAACATAATCATGTGTCAGATGATATTTCACATAACAAACTTTTTTCTATTGATTCCAAAATTTACAGTTCATCAGTAGCTAGAAATCCACTCTTGTAAAAAATTATAAATCCACTACCATTAATAAATTTACCATGTTTCATAATTGAATTAATCCATTTTCATTTCACCATAGTGATTCAACCTTGAGATTGGTAGTCCAATAAAAATATTTTCACAACAAGTCCATAATAATAAACATATTCATATTAAGGATGACTATCTAATGCCTGGTATAATAGTCCATTGTATAATTTAACATAAAAAAATCATGTTGTGTCCTCATTTTCATCATTCTATTAGTTATAACAAATTTATACACATTTATTATTAAATATTTTCATTCACTAACCAAAAAAATTGGACTAAATGTCAACGCTCTTAATTTTTGAGAAATAGAGGATCAGGTAAATTCAAAACCTAAAATATATACGAGTAACAAAATTTAATGGATATATATATTTTATGTTAATTAATGTAATAGTCAAACCTTTTATTTCAACCAAATTGGAAACTATGGCATATGCAATGAATCTCTCCTTCTAAAAGGAAAAGATTGATGTACTCTACATATAATTTTCTTCATGTTCTCAACATAAACAAATGATAAAAGTTTAATTTATATGTGAAATTACATAATATGATATGACTTATAAATATCCTAATTACTTACTTGATATAGTCATCGAAAAAACCATAGTAAAAAACGACTATACTATGTGCCATAACCCACCCTTCAAGGCCCATTGTAGCAAATGTATATAACCCAAGAATTCATCTAATTTGGGGAGGAGATGGAAACAAGGTCTCAATTTCCCTATACTACTCACATTAATTTCTCATTGGTTAGTTATGTCTTTTTCTCACATCAGGAATATACTTTGAACAATTATCCATGCATTCTTGATTTAGATAACCTCTCATAACATAACATTCATTATAATTCTTGTTTCAGAAATAATATTTAATTATTCACTTATTTATATATGTAGGATACTTCAACTGGAAATAAATGGGTTCCCAAGAAGTGTTTTTTTTGGAATATGAACTATTAAATGCATCATGCTTGTGAAAAATGATGGAAGAAAATTTTTCAAATAAAAAATAATAATGTTTCCTATTGCTACATTTTATCAAGTGTGAATTAGATAATATTTTAGCATAATGGGGTCATAAAAATGGCATAATAAAATTATTTCTGATCTTAAATTATTTTATAGAAAACACCTAATTTCTATTGGAATTAATTCATAAAGAAAGATGTGATAATCATTAGTTTTTAGGGATTTATGTTTCAAATAACTTTTATGGCTTGTTTAAATATATTGATAGGATAGCCATCATGAACCTTGAAATTATCAAATACTTACAAAACTGAATTTTTATCTATTAGTGTCATCACATAAGAAAAACAAGGGACTTTCCATTTATTTTCACCAATACCCACGGGATGCAGTTCTAGTCAAATACCCATATCCAACAAGTCATGATGATATTGAAAGTCATCTTTAGACTTCCCCTAGATATTTAGTATAATTTAATGCGACATTTCAAATATATTTTTTATCAATTTGTATTAAATCTAAACAATGATAAAAAAATTGGATGACCAATATGGATAATCAAGAATGATACATCACTTATCCTAATTATTATTGGATTCATTGTCAACATGCTTCCTGTTTTTCAATTTAATCAAACCATTCCCTAATGAAAGAATGAAATATTTCAATTCATTAACCACATAAATTCCAAACATATGTTGAGGTGGTTTTTCATTGTCAATATTACTATAAAACCTTTATCGATTCTTCCCTTATTGACGATCCATTGGGAAGAATCATCAATACACCATAAAACTAAAATAATGATGATATTTTAGCCTTCTCGGTCATATATTCTTCATACAAATATTTAACACTAGTTTTTCCATCATGGTATATCCATACATTATTGTATAAGATAGGAAATCATTTATAGTCTATAGAAGGTCATCAAACATTTGAAATATATTATTTGAAGAAGCAATGAATGTGAACACAAACATATCCCAAAGCCACTTCAACTCTTTTAATAAATGTTTCATGTATAAATATATATATATATATATATATAATTTCATAGATTCTAAGGTCCATATATCATTATTATCAGAAACATTTATAGCTTTTCATACACATAAATGGAGGAATATTATAAACATGAATAAATACTGGCCACATGTTGTGGAATATAAGAATCTAACCAAAAAAAATTAAAACTATCACATCATAGACCCAACCTAAAATTCCTCACATCGACTATTAAATAAGGATGTTTATCATAAAATTCCTTCCATGATAATATATATTCTAGATGAACAAAATAATAATTACCTTATTTTTGTTAGCATCATGCCAATACTTATTTGCTGAGATTTTTGCAGGATTATGAAGTTTTTGAAGCCCAACAATCAATCAAAAGTTCCACATGACTTTCAGTGGAACACGAGATGATGTTACATCTAAATTTTCCTTCCATGGAGATATACCACATTCCTTATCAACATTATGGTTATCTATTTCTTCCCAAAATAAATATTAATCTTTTGGAAAATTATGGACTTTATTGGTAAAAAATCAAAGAATCTTAATTAACTTCCATGAATTATAAGGATTAGAGGGAATATCTACACTGTTATGAAGAAAATCATTCAAAATGTTGGAATATAATCAATATAGGTTTTATAAATTCCATACATGTTTTTCCCATGATATAACCACATTAAAATTTTAATCTTGGTAATTTTAGTACAGTTTTGATATAATGGATTTCTGTCGTCCTCCATTAAAATTTTCACTCTCTCAATATCAATATATTTTTTATTTTCCACATGTGTATTAATATAATCTTCTTCTTACACTGGAATTATTTCTCTATAATGATAATTCACAAATTGAAACTGATAAAATATCAAATTCTCCGTACCACTACTTTCTTTTTTGTTTAGGAACAGTATAACATTGTATTGTCTCTCCATGGTGATACCAAGCATAATAGTTTTCCTAAAATCAATATTTCATTATAATGTATATATTTTCTTTCTATATTAACAATGTTCTTCCCATTAAATTATAGCCTGGAAACAGTATACAACATCCATTTGAAGTATTGTAAATGAAAAATCTAAACCAAATTACAAATGATTTTGAAACAAAGTTGAAATCTGATCTATATGATATATCCAGATTTTATCCATTCTATTATAGGGAAATTATTTATCAAATACATCATATAAAAAATAATTATAAAATTAATTACAATCATTTTTTTTATGAAAGTCAGCAAATCATAATAGTATCTATGAAAACAATGAATATGTGAAATAACATATTCTATAAGTGATAACAAAAAATAACAAACCAAGGTGGGTATCCCTGACATTTATGCTTTTAATATCATGGCGAAAAAATTTAAAAACACTGAGACACTAAAATCCATATTGTTACCTTATAATTAATTATGTTTTAATAAACTAACCCTATCTGTCTATCCCTATAATTTATATGGTCTTCCACAATGCTTAAAATTAATTCTTGATCAGTAGGGGATTGAAAAAATTTCCATGGAAATTTACTTACATAATGGAAATGATTTAAAATAAATAAAAATAAAACAAAAAGAATCTACTAGGGATACTCGAAGGAAAAATTCATATATTTATCATTAATAAAAATTAAATAATGGTTTTGGAAATAATGAACATTAAAACATATAATAGTAACAAAATGAAATATTAAATGTATTAAAAAATATAATGACTTCAAATATAAACACAAACACAATCTTTTAAATATATAAATCTATCATATAAAACATCCATAATAATGGAAAAGGGTATTTTAAGAACAAGTGTCTATAGACCTAAAAATGTATAGAAATCTAAAGTGTAATAGAAAACAAACTATCTTTACTCATATCCATGTAGAAAATATGGTTCTCCCATAAATTATCTCATCCAATCGTAAAACATACTTTGAATACCCATTATCTCATGGCATATATTTTCCATCACATTAAAGAAATGAGGAAAAGTCTACATACCAATAAAACATTTTTATAAAGGTTTTGAAAATTTATTCCCTTTATGATTCAATAGAATTATATATACACAACCTTTAAAAATAATGGAATTCTGTTTTGAAATTCATATAACCAATGAAACCATTTAATTATATAAAATAAAAGTAACAAATTAAAATCACATGTATGTCATGGTCACTCAAAATGAACATTATCATAAATATATTTATAAATAAAACTATTCTATTACATAATTTATTCCCATATATCACTGGATATTAACCACATTTATAATGAAAAGATTTCCAGTATCATGTTAGTCAATACATAAAATAAATGTAGTCCTCCAACCATATAATTATCTTAAAATAAATGTAGTTTAACTATATAGTGAATAATCTAAACTAGTGAGGGTATCCCAAAAGGAAACATCCAATGCATAATAATAAACAAGTCCATCCTTGAATGAGTGTAATTAAAACTATGGGAAATATAGGTAATGTATAACCTAACCTAGAATGTGTACTTATTTCTAGAAATTCATTTATTATATAAGTCTCTTACACTATGTATTTTAAATATATTTCATAATAAATACAATAAATTTTTTAAAAACTACTCACCTCATCTCTAATAACCCTTCAATTAAATAAGCCATTTTTATATTTGAATTCAATATTAGATTCTTTATTAACATTATTTTGTAACATGATAAAACATATCATTAAAGGGAAAAAATATAAAGCAAGGGAATCATGAAATTGAATCTTTCATGAAACAATAAAAAAAGCCGCATATAATTGGAAAACATCTATTAAACAACTATATTAAATTTTTATAATTATTATAAAAATATTCCATAAACAAAATGTTAATTATATCATGATAACACAATATTAGTATATCATCATACACATAGTATTATACATTAACACAAAATATAATTTATAATAAATCATGTCACTTACACATAATTTTACATTGTTTTTAATATTAATATACAAAAAAAGACCAAAACAATATAGAGGTATACTGTATTTATGAAATTAGTAACGTAATACATCATACTTTTGGGTTTAGTGGTAATCCTCACAATAATAATTACACTAACAATTTTAACCAAACTCCAAAAAAATCCAAAACACCACAAGAAGCATACCTATAATTAAATAGAAACACCCACTACCACTCCAAGGAGTAGTGCTAAATAAAAAAAATATAAAATAAATCCACATCCACAAAAATATAAAAGAGTTGGAATGTATTAATTCTACACATTAATAAAACCTAATAAAGTCTATAATGTAAAAACATGAACCAAAAACCAATAAATCAATATCTGACCAGTTAAAAAACAAATATTTTCTTCAGTCAGTCACACGATAACATAGATAAACAATAAAAGAATACTATAAAAAATAGATGAATGATTCACAACTCACATATTTTATTTTTGAGGAATATTTTAATAAAAATGAATGAAAAAGAGAAGATTGATGGTTGATATGAAGGTCATCTCTTTCTTGGGTGAGGGGGAAATTAGAGTTAGAAGGAGGGATGTTGAAGATCGCCTGAGGAAGGGTGGGGGACATCATAGCTCAGTGAAGGAGGAGAAGGGGGGATTCCAATGTTCATATGAGGAGGTGTCGGGGTAGGGAGAGTTAGGGATTCGAATGACGAGGTGGAGGAGGAGCCCGAGTGATGATACATGCCATAAGAGCTATTCTTATGGTTTTAAAAAAAACAATAGTATATAATTATCGATACCATTTGTTTTTTAAAACTATTGCTATAGGTTTTTATAGACAAGATATACCCATTATTTTTTAGAACCATGAGTATAGATCTGTGGGTATATACTAGTTTTTCTGTAGTGATTACATAGACAAAGGGTTTGATCTAAAAATCACAGTAAGGGAGAAACATGGAAATAATGAATAGACCATGAGATTGAAGGAATGACTTGATCACATAATGGAATAAATCGTGAATAAACATAAGAAGTAATAAAATATGGAACATGGAATCATATTATAATGGTAATAATGTAATGTGGTTGTGACATATATAATCACATTATCATTTTTCCAGGATACCTGCAAAGACAATATTCATGGTGGATAGAGTCCCATACAGATTAGGTTTACTCCCAAATCCCATACCTTATTTCTCAAAAGACTATACTCTACCCATTTAATTTTATTGATATCAAGACACACCCGTCATAACAGGTTCCTGAATATATTTCCTTCATAAATTTTCATTCATAAGGAATAAACATAAGGATTACCCATCGAAATAAATGGGTATCGTAATCATTTCATAAAGAATTTACAAAGGTAATATGGTAATGATATCTATGAAATAAGGGATTTAAATTATTCTTGATCATTAATAATTTAAAAATAAAAATATATTAAGAATAATTATGTCCAACTGTATTGGAAACCTGAAAAATAGTTGTTAGGTAACATTAGGAATGTTCCACTTAATTGCAGTTTTAAGGAAATGAATAAATATCTAATAAAGAGAATAAAGGAATAATTAATTCCATAAAACCATATATGAAGTATTTTTTCATGAAAAATTTAGTGTTTTTAGAGAAAAAATGGATGCTTAAAACTATTTATTTAGTGTAAATGAAAATATGTATGAAATTGAAAAGTTATTTCCAATTGGGTTAGCTTATCCAAAGGAAATGAGAATAAAACCTTTTAAAACAAGTAATTCCCCTTGAAAAAATGAATAATTAAGATTGATATATATTTCTGGTATATAAACTTATAATATTGGAAATTTAATAATAAAAATTAAGATATACTTTTAGGAAATTATATATTAAGTTTAACCAAAATGTAATATGGGGGTTTTGAGAGATCCCTTACCTTTTGTCTTAAAGTGTTCAACACTTGTACTCAATATCCTAGATTATCAAATTATATTATTTAATTACTTAATTTAGAACATTTTCCACTAAAATTTAATGTATTACAATTTTATTATGTTCATTTATGACTATTTAATTGTGTAATAAAGATCAATTTCATTGTTCTACATGCATTTGATTCATGGTATCATTATCAGTTTACTTGTGTAAATTAATTTATATTATTGTAAAATGAATATAAAATTCCAAAAGAGAAATTAAATGGTATTAATTAACATATAACATTCTAAATTAACCTATATATCCTCTTTTCTCTAACATGAGGATTATTCATTTGGTAAATTGATAATTGAATTTTAATTTTATTTTGGAAATTTTTTCGACCATCATGATGTAGTTTCATTTTATTTTATAATTTTATATATATTAGTTATATGACTTGAAATATTATATAAAATACCTATTAAAAACTATTTCAACCATAATAATAAATTTATAACTATCCTTGAAGGTGGTAATTTAAAAAAAAAATACTCATTATCCACAGATACGGTAAACCACCATAATTTGAATAATAGTTTAATTTTCGGGAATAAGTGGAGATGAGAAAAGGGGTGGATAAATGATATATAATTATAAATATAAAATTAAAGTATATACATGATACTATAGTAATTATTATTTTATGTTTTAAGGAGTTTAGGAGAAGGTAGAAGAAACAAATGAATTAAGGGAGGTGATTTGAGAAGGTTACCAATTGAATATCACCTTCTTAAAAGACCCCTTAAGGCTCATAGACTTGGTCCGTTGGTGATACTAGAAACCTTTTCTTCATGGTTATAGTTATTAGTATAGGGTTTTAATGCTATTTTAAAATAATCAATAATCTTTAGGAGAAGGGGTGGTAAGGGAACGAATTTATACATGAGAGGAGGTTTTATGTGATTTAATAATGATTATATTATATTAAAATTCAACCACCTTTGGGTGGAATTATTTTCAAAGAATTTGGTTCATAATTAATGTTGTAATGGATTTTTATGGTGAATAAAAACATATAAAATAATTTTAATGTTGTGTTTTTTGTTATTTTAACCCTTTTAAATTTTATCTTTATCCCACCATATTATTTTACATATACTATTTTAACCATTTTTTACATTGATCACTTTTCCTTTGTGTCCAAAAATGAAATTAAACTTTTTAACTGATTTGGAACTAATAATTACAAATACTCCATCCAATTGAATTCATCCAATTTATAAAATTGGTAAAAATAAATTCCAATGTGATACACATATTACTCATAAAAATGATTTTTTGGTTGAAATTGTGGTTTTCAAAAATTCTAAGTATGGGTTTCTAAATGAAAATATTTATGTATTGTTTAATTTACTAAATATTTTTTTATAATTAATAAGTGGTAATAATCTTAAATTATTATCATATAATAATTATTACATAATAGTTATGGTATTTCGTAAAAACTATATTTTCACTTTTTCACCCAAAAATCATGTTTCTTAAAGATTTCCCAAAAATTACCCTAAAGTTATTTTGATTTGATGTTCAAAAAAATGAATTATAATTTATCTATTGTTTTAAATATTAGGATATAAACTTTATAATACATATCCTTATTTATTGAAATGTTTCAATTTCATGGAAAAATTAAATTATAATGGTTATAAAATTTACTTTGGACATCATTAAAAAATGTGTTTTATGGGTTTAAATATGTGATATATTTTATTTATAATACATGAAATAATTATTGGAATGTAAATTTCATTGATAATATTTGTGGTTGTTACATTCTTCCCCCTTAAGAAATATCTCCTTCAAAATTTTGATTTACATACTATGGTGAAAACATATGAGGGTACTTATTCTTCATCAGTATCTTAAGTTCCCATGTTTCCACATTGTACTTATTTTTTTCCATAGCATGTTGATGTGGTGAGTAGACATTTTCTATAGAAATTTATCTCTATGGTCCAAGATATTATCTGACTATTCCTTATAAGAGATATCAGTTTTTAGTTTGACCTCCTTTCAATTCAATACATGTGAGTGATCTTGTATGTACTTCCTCAGAAAGATATGTGGAATAAATCATCTATTTAGGAAGTAGTTTGTGGAAGTTATATATGAAACACAACAAATATGATGTGGTCCAAAATATCAAAGGGGATGATTTAGCTGGGAATTAGTTTTCCCTTTTCTCAAATATCATGAATCTCTTCCATGAAAATATGTAGAGGAATAAAATAACTCCAATATTAAGAATTAGGTCCTATCGATGATAATATACATAAATCATAAATTTACTTTGGGTATCCCTGATGTGTTTCTCAGTGGTATTCACCTTTTATATCATTTCCTCAACCATTTCAAGTCTCAATATCTTAGGTCTATAGACTTCATCTCAGCATATGGGTGTTTTACATCTCTTTCCATAAAGAGCATCATATGGAGGCACTTTTAATATTAAATGGAAACTATTATTGTAAGATAAATATACCATAAGAAGATGGTGGTCCCATTATCATTTTATGCCCATCAATAATTACCTCAATATATCTTCAAATGTCTAAATAGTCTATTCAAATGGAACTAATACAAATATGGCTTATAATAGTGCTAAAAATGTCCTTTAAGAGAGCAAAAAAAGAACTGTTAATATCGGCGAAGATATAGGGGGTCCTCTTTATCAGTGCTAAGCAAGCACTGTTAAAAGTAGTATTTATCAGTGCTATTTTTAGCGCTAATAAATGTATAATATATCAGCTCTATTTGAGCGCTGATAAAAACTACCTTTATCAGTGCTCAAAATAGCGCTGATATATTATCCATTTATCAGTGCTTAACTAGCGGTGATAAAGGCCAAAGATCCTATCCAAAACCAGAACCTGCACAGAACCTGCCCAGCACCTGCACACATTACAGTACATGCACAGAGTCCAAACAACACCTACAAACAACACACACAACACCCACACACAAAGCATAGAAGAACAAAATTGATAAATACATTTACTTGAAATCAGGAATACAAAACTACACACTTCTATATACATTTCAAACAATTTTTAATTTGGTTACAATTACATTTATCAAACAAACAGTTAAAAAACAATGATGTTCCATCCTTTTTTCATCCATCCACTCTAAAAAAATTGTCGGCCATAGTGGCGATTTCTGAAAAAAGCATTCAAACTAAGGAAAAAATATTTCACCTACATAATAAAAAAAATATTATGTCAGTAATACAATACTGATATAAAGATTGGGGTTGCTAAATGGAATTATACTAGTGAGGCACAAAACATAAAATAACCAATTAATGAAATTGGTTCATGGTTAGGGCTAATCATCTATAATAATCAAATGGCCCAATGATTAGTTGAACATGGGATATTTAATGGTTCGAGGGGGAATAGATAAACCTACAGTTTGGTTCTAAGGTTATGATGATCTCACATTGATGGTTAATGATTTGTCAAATAATGTGATGAACATGTGTAAGGTATGAGTTTTTGGGGAAGTATCTCTATATGGTTGAATAATGGATTGTAATCCACTCAATGAAAATATACGGATTAGATGTTTGTGTATATTGATTCCCACATTGTTGGAAAATTATTAACTTTACCCTTAGGCCTAATAATTCACCTAATTAATGAGTGGAATTAATAAATTTTCACTATCAAACATTAAAGCGGGTTACCCTCATATATCTCTCAATCTAGTCAACAAAATCAATTACACACACTCTCCTCCTTCTCCATTCCCCCATATGATATCTCCCTTACTTTTGATATATATCAAATATTATCAATTACAATAAAAGAGTGGTGGAATATCTTCAACCCTATTATCCTCCTCTATTGGATACCAATGATGGGCCATTAGAAATGACATTAAACATTGGCTATGTACCTATACCCATGGTTTAATACCATGGCTATATGTCCCCCCATTCCATAAAAAAGAATTACCCATACCCCCTTCCCCAACACACCCCCTACACACTGCCCACCCCCGAGCACACCCCCTACCGCTGCACACTCCCTGCCCCCGGAACACCCCCTGCCCCCTTCCCCAGCACACCCATGCCCACTGCACTTCCCCCTGCCCATTCCACACCCCCATCCCACCCCCTACATATTTCAAAAGAACCCAGCACACCCCCTACCCCTTCCCCCAACAACTTTTCCCCCTTCCCCCTCCCCCAGAAAACCACCCTTGGCCTCTCACCATGTCCCCTGCACATCATAAAATAAATACCTTGTATGGAAATTGTGCTCAATTTACATTATACACATCATATATATCAGCACATTCTCTTGTAATTTCATTCAATGTAAATACACATATATAGTCTGTCTACATCTCATAAGAAAACAATCTTTAAAATTCACAAACACATTAAATCCATTTGAAAACACCCATCACACAACTTTCTCATTTCATCAAGCACATTTAAAGGACTTAATCATGAAAATACAGAAGAAATAAAACTGCATTCATTTTAATAATAACTTTCAAGTCTATACACACCCAAAATTCCTTTGATAACACATTTTTAACCCCACAAAAATTTTATATAGTACACTTAGCAAGAAAATACAGCACAGTAAAATCATCATATAATGTAAAAGCATGGAATCACCTAGATAAAGCTTGGAATCGTCTGAAAAATAATGGAAAACAAAAAACCACACCTACACAATACCTTAATATGGACTGATTAAACATTAATATTGAATATATTAATGGAAACCAATGTTTAACTTGTGGTATTCTAAGATTTTAACAACCCATAAGGATAGAGGGTCATGATTTAATGTCTTACAGAGATGTAAGTCCTGGGTGGATCAAAACACTTATAAAGGTGGATTAGGTAGGTACATCTCTAGGAGGGAGCACCTGGAATGTTTACCTGATAGATGGATCAAAACGCCCAATGAGGTCTGACCCAAGTGTGGTTCATCCCATAAAGGTAAGGTTTCTCGTTTTGAAGACATATTCAGACGCCACTAAGGGAAATACAAGAGGGAAAATAAGCGAAGGTGTACCCTAGTGAGGGGGTCACCATGGTTTACCATTGGTTGGGATTTAACCTCATGGAGGCTTCCTACGTACCATATTTAGAATACAAGGATAAAAACCCATATATTTAAAAGTGGTATGTTGTGGGTATTACCCATGGTTAGCTTCCCTTCGCACTAGGAATACTCTTGGATGGATGAGTATGGGTTGTGTGGGGCTTATGCATTGTCAGATTCTCAGGTTCTTCCAAGAGTAGCAATTAGATGAATGGGACATACCTGCTAAGATGGACCATGTGAATGGCGTGATTTTTTTAAAGAGGCACGAGGCAGAAAAAACATGTGGAGCTGTCTATAAAAATTATTTATGGTGGCCATGGGGCTCATCATACTCCCCATACCTTCCATAAACACCTCAAAATATCACAAGGACCAGATTCTACATGATGGTGCATCACATGGTTGATTGTTTTGATGATGTACTAGTCGTTTTAGCTTGGATTTCATCTCAACCAGCCTTTCCCTTACTTGAATTATCTTGGGACACATATTTTGGTTCCAAAAAATCCCTCAACGATACTGATTATCTCATGCATCTACCTAGAAATAATTGTGCAAGTCAAACAACAACACATGTGCTCAAATACAAGTTCAAACAAAGGAGATACAGAAAATGGATTTTTTTGATCCTCGGTGGTTTCATCGTTCACCCCAAACACACTGCACACCATCATGCCTTTCTTCAATATTGATTTCTTTAATGATCAATAATATGAATTCAGGGATAGAAAACATTGAGTAATAAATTATGATTTCAATACATCGGAGCATTCTCAATTCACCAATGAAGGTTGGAGTATAATCAATGATCATATATAGATAACATAAGTGGTAGGAATTCACCTACATCCTATTTGTGTACACTCTTCCATCAGGTATGTTTCCCATTCGTTTCTAAACACATGTATATCATCTTCTGAATATGAGTTTTTGCGACAGTCATGGTAGTACTAAAAAAATATAAATACACAAAGGATTAATAAATATTTTAAATGAACTCGTAATTATTTTCAAAAATACCTCATCAGGGATGCTAGTTTGTTGATGAAATAAGATCTCTTTCATAAATTTACAAACATAATAACCACAGTCTTTCCATTTGTTTGTATTGGACACTACAAAACCATCGACAACAATAAGTAATTTGTTTTTATATGTGTTTTTATAGTGAAATTTTATTATATATACCCGGATAATTTTCCAGTTTTAGATCTTTTAGGTGTTCTTATCCTTATGCCTTGGATTCATTCCATGCATTAGATGATATTGATGCACCGCCCTATCATAATAGAATCCGCATTAAAAGATAACATAAATTATAAAACAAGATGTTTAGTTTTAAAATGATGTATATAGTGTATTAAAAATTAACAAACTCTATCATGCATGGTCATTTTGTTTGATATCCATGCATTGAATCCAGAAAATAAATCTTTGTAGTATCCAAATTGACGGAAATCAGAATCCAATGCTCCCTAAATTTACAGAAAGGAATAATTAATGAAATAAATGAAAATATTGTTGATATGACTAAATTGTAGAGTTTTACCCCTGCATCGTTGGTATTAAAAAGATTCTGTCATCTGTAATTTTTTTTTCAAACGATTTGAGCAGGGATGACATTATTGTAGCCTCTTTATCAGAATCTATTTCGTCTTTTGAAGATGTAGTGTGAGGACTAACGAGTCGAAATATTTGTTCATGGGGCAATCCCTTTAATTTTTTTTCATATATACGTCTGCGACAAATATAAAATGTATTCAGTCAAAATTATCAGAGTATATCAGCTGTTGTAAAACCAAATCATGGAAACTTACCTCATGTATACATTTATAACTAAGGAACCTAGCTATTCATACTTGAGGAGTTCATTTAAATTTTCAGCAATAATGAAATCTGATATCTCCTCTCTATACATATCTTCTTTTAAATCAACTATGTGAGTACTGCCGTCATTCAACTTTGTATCCACATGAGCCTGCAATGATATTAACTATGGATATAGAATGGGCAGAGTGACAGTTCTCTCAGTAGACCGTTTCAATCGGTTGGTTGATCCTTGAGATAGTTTTGAGGTGATATTTTGTTTCACCCCACAGTCATTGTCATTTTGTAATAGCAGTCATCAGTTCAGACTTTTTTTCATTAAATGATAAAGGTCGAGCTTGAATAATAAATTAGAAATGAATACCTTTTTGTCGATATGTTTTTTTACAAGAACTATCAGCCATGCAATAAATGTTCCAAAAGCTTTGTTCAACCGTATGAATTTCTTCATCATCATTGGAACAGGTATCTCGGCACTCAACTAATTAACTACGTTAATTGACAATCTAAGATGATCTTTTGGAAGCTGTCTCTTGTGTAGCATGTCGTTTTGTATATTGAATACTCTATACCTCGATACAAGGCGATAAGTTGGAGTTGATAAATATAAATCATATTCATTTTCACCCTATGGAATATTAGTACAATAAATGTATCAATGTCTATGTAAATCACATTTCACAGAAACAATTATTAAAACATTGATTACCTCATCTAAGTCAGTGTTTTTAGGGGAATGACACAACTCAAAGCTGGTGGGGGTGGGGCGAGATCGTCATGCACAGGTTTTTGTTGAGTTGTTTCTTCTCTTTTCCTCTCCCCCATCAATTTTTCTATCATCTCTCTCTAGTATTGTAATTATTCATGAAAAATAGATAATTGTTCTTGCAGATTTTCCATTTTTTCATTTTGATCCTTCGCTTGGTTTTTTTTGGAAATATGTTCAGGGTGTCACCCCAAAACCCGCACCTCTGAGGCGGCCATACTTTTCTGGCTGCATCAAGGCGGCTAAAAGTATGTCTGCATCTGGTGTGTCTATTGTTGATTCTTGTGACTATTTCAGATAGAAAATATAAGAAATAAGTAGTTATTGTAATGTAATAGTGATTTAAAGAAACTAAAATTTATATTATGTCATACTTACACATGTTTCCCACACATTTTGTGTGTTTTCACCTATCAATATCCCCTCTTTATTGACATTAGCCTCCTTCCATTGATCATGGTGTGGGATGGATATGGCTTTCGATTTCGATTCATCAATCTCTATATAAATAGAGAAACATGGTTATGGTGTTGTTTTATGTCACATACTAGTAGTAGGGTAGATTTAAAAGACGTACCAATTTTTTCTCAAGTTTAGCGTACCCCATCCTTGCTTTACGGTAAGGATACGCTGGTTCTATAGCTTGTTTTTTATTTTCAACACTCTGTAGCTATTTCATAAATAAAAAACTGTCAATCAGAGTGATGAATACAAGCAAACGTCAAACAACGTATTACCCCACACAATGTACCTGGAATTTTTGCTCCCCACGACGGTTACTAAATGCATCCCACGCTCCTTGGGATATCAAGTGTGTGTAAAGAGGATGTGGTTGCGGCTTGATTTTTCCTTCTGCATGTTTAAGATGATCTTTCGTTAAAATTGTGCAGAAACCTCTATGAATCCTTCCTGCAACTCTTAATACATATTCCTTGTGTGAGACATCTACTATAAATGCACTCTGAAATGGATGATGAAGAGTAAATCAATTTTTTTCTATTTTATTTTATTTTAATAAATTAAAAAAATGATATCATAATGTACTGTACTCTCTTCCCACATTAGTGTCTTCATCCCGGTGACAACATTGTTCCACGACTGTACATCGATAGGCACTCATTGCCGAGTGACGACTCCAATGTAGCTACTAAAGATGGCTTTGTTGGGGTTAACATGTTGGCCTAGCTTATTCCATCCCACCTCAAATTTGATGCCTTTTGCTTTTTCCTTATGGATATTGGCTAACACTGTCAAAATACGATGCTCTTGTATTTTTTCTGCTTTCAGGGTTTCATTTCCTAACATTTCCTCAGAATTAGCATCAATATCTTCCCTCGAAGTCCTAGCATCGGCAATTGGACTAGTAGAAATAGGTTGAGAAACATGTTGTACCTCATCATTGGGACCATCAACAATAGGTTGAGAAACCTGTTTTTGCTCTGCAGTGGGATCACCAGCTGCTGGTTGAGAGAACTTTTGTGCCTTGGGATTGGGCGCATCAGCAGGTACAGAAGTCATTATCTGCAGAAGTGGTTTAATATTTAATTTAGATTACATAAAAACAGCAGCGATCATATAATAACAAAACGTAACACAATGTATGTTATAATAAACAAATAACCTGATTATTGTACTCTCTTTTTTTCATTAAAGGCTGAAGAGATTTGACTCCTCTATAGACTATGTAAATCCCTTCATTGTGGTCTCCTATGACATAAAAAATGCCGTCTACATTTGGACCGCTGCGAAATGATTGTGAAGTCCCTATAAAAGGGTCAACCTCTGTTGAACTTTCATATGACCCTTCAGTTGTTTTGGTCGATAAAAGAACAATGGACCAATTTCAGTTTGTGGGGTCTGGAACATAAAATACTTGTACTGCCTGTGATGCCATTATAAATGGTTCGTCTTTCTCCCCTTCCTTAATGAAATCAACTTACACCGAATCCTAATTCATTTTGGGTATACCTTTATGGTTTCAATTATGGGTAAACACGATATCTTCATTTAAGGAAGTACGGACTACCACCCCCTCAAAGTGATTTGATTCATTAAATACCATATGTGGGACGTATAATGTATGGAACTATGATATTATATATGATATTATACTGAAAATATAATATACCTTTATATCAATTTGATTACATTCTATAAAATACGAAATAGAAATGAAAGTAGCGTTCATGCGTACGTACGGCTTACCGTCTCCATGAACGGTGCATTTCATTTATTATCTCTAAATGATTATGTAATATTATAAATGCATGCATGTACTGGATATATATGACATATATGATATCTACATCATGAATACCATTCTGGATATAACGGATACATGAACAACTTGTAATTATAAAGGGCTTATTTTTTACTCAAGCACCAATAATCGTTAAAACGACCGTTATTAACTTAAATAATTACATAGTGTTCATGACATGGAAATAAGTGATATAATAGGAATAATGAACTTTAAAAAGGTTCATAAACAATTAGAAATTAACTCAAGTTTATTATTCAGGAGATTAAAGAACGACCGAGTCAAGTAGGACCCGAGGTATGGGACTTCGTCTCAATCTCCTTTCATTGAGGCATATTTTGTTTTATACACAACCTTCTTTTATATGGTGTATAAAACCCTTTGAATTTTACGTTTATTCAAAAGGAATCGTTTTTATATGAAGCGTTTACTAATCGACAAAAGGGAATGTTTTTGTTGTACGTATGCTGCGATAATGACTTCTCCACCGTCGTGACCATTATTTGAGTATCGACTTCCTCTACAAGGCATACCTTTTTTTAAAAAAGAAAAATAAATACCATGTTTTACCTTTATTTTATTTTGGTATTGAAAATTGTTTTCATAATGTTTTTATATCAATGTGTTGTATTGAAATCTTTTGATTGAATGGTAAATGTTATGTTTCCTTTATGCATGTTTTATGTGATACGATTATGTTGAGGTTCTTGGGCATTATTATGAAGACGGGAGGTTCCGTGATAGACTAAGGGCGGGTGAGCCCGATATAGCTCTCCAATGCATTTTTTAACATGAAGGAGTGAAACTTTAAGGATTCTCCGAATAGATTTAGGGAATATACTGTGATGGGTATTCCAAATGTAACCAAGAGGGTTACTCCATACGTAAGAATGTTATAAACGCCTCAAGTTACCTTTATGTCTTATGATTTCTATGATATATTCATGATTTGATGAGGTATATTAAAGTGCTTATGTTTTATGTGTAATGTATGATTTCATTCTTATGTATATACGTACCCATGTTTCCTTTCCATATTTTTATATCCCTTACTGAGCTTTTTATGCTCCACCGATGTTTTTTTGAAATGTTCTTCACTGGTCAAGGGAAAGGTACATGATATGATGATAGTGTCAAGGAAGTGTCAAGAAAGAATCCATGTTTTATTTTAAATATGTTTCCATTGTTGGAAAAAATGAATACTATCTTTTATGTGACCACATTGTTTAAATGTGGATTGTAATGCATGTTTTATGATCTAATTCTCTAAATCTCTAAACCTGAAATTATCCTCAATGTGTAATCTTGTAATTACTCATGATTAAGTAAGCTTTAAGGCTGGGGCCTTATAGTTGGTATCAGAGGACGGTTTAGATAACTTTAGGAGTTAGAATTCTATTAAATGATTATCCAAAAATATTTTTTTATGGTCAAATTGAAATGATATAGCATTTAAAGATTACCATGTTGCTTCGCCTAAGATATTTATGTGATAAGAAATGTTTTTCATAGAGGAAACAGAACAACTTTTCTGGGAAGGAATATATAGGGAAATGACCTTTCAAATCAGTATCCTGATATGGTCAGAATCAGAACTAAACAGTTTGTTACAGTGATGGATCAGTTGAATCAGGTGAAACATGTTGGTTGTTTTTATTAATGATATTTTGGTGTTTTCTAAATGTAAAGAGGAGCATGAAAGTCATTTAAGGGTTATCTTGCAAACCTTAAAAGAAAAGAAACTGTATGGAAAATTCAGCAAGTGTGACTTTTTGTTACAAAAAATTTCTTTCCTTGGTCACATTTTTTCTAAAGATGGGATAACTGTTGATCCTGAGAAAAAAAGTTGTGGATGACTGGACAAGACCCACAAATGTAACTGAGATTCGTAGATTCCTTGGTTTGGCAGGATATTACCGAAGGTTTGTTATAAATTTTTCACGGTTATCTAGTCCAATGACTAAGCTAACTATGAAGGGTGTTAAGTTTATCTGGACAAAAGAATGTGATGATTGTTTTCAGGAATTGAAAAGAAGATTGGTGAAAGCTCCAGTTTTGGCACTACTTTCCAGAAACGGTGAGTTGTTTATCTACTGTGCTACTTCATGAAAGGACATGGCTGTGTCCTTATGCAGAATGATTATGTAATTGCATATGCTTCACGTCAGTTAAAAACTCATTAGGTAAATTACCCTACACATGATTTGGAATTAGCTGCTGTTGTTTTTGCTTTAAAAATTTGGAGGCATCATTTGTATGTGGTAATGTGTGAAATATATACCAATCACAAAAGTTTAATGTATATATTCACATAGAAAGAATTGAACATGAGATAGAGGAGATGGCTGGAATTAATCAAGGATTATGATTGTATAATTCACTACCATCCGGGAAAAGCAAATAAAGTGGATGATGCTTTGAGTTGAAAATTAATGCTTCCTTAGAAATTTTGCGTTTGGAACGTGATCCTTTGGTTAAGGATTTGATGAACTTTGGCATAGAAGTTGTTGGTGCAAGAAGATCTTCTGTTTTGTTTCAGGTATCAGTGAGATCATCTCTATCAAATAGATTTGAGAAAGCACAGAAGCAAGATGGTGAGTTGTAGAAAAAGGTAGAGCTAGTTCAGAAACATAAGTTTCCTGAATTCAACATTGATAATGATTTTGTTTTGAGATTTGGGAAGAGATTGTATGTGCCTTGTGATTAACAGTTGAAGAGAGAGTTGTAATGTGAATCTCATAGTTCGCCTTTTTCAGTTCATCCTAGCAGTACTAAGATGTACAGAGATCTGCGGGAGTATTTCTGGTGGGATGGAATGAAAAGAGATATTATTGATTATACTGTGAAGTGTTTGACTTGTCAAGAGGTTAAAGCAGAGCAGAAGTTACCGAAAGAGATGCTTCAACCATTACCAGTACCAGAGTGGAAATGGGAGAATATATCCATTGATTTTGTTGTGGGATTACCGAAGATATCTTGAGGTAATAATGCAATCTGGGATATTGTTGATCGCTTGACTCAATCTTCTCATTTCCTTGCTATACGAGATACTTTTTCCCAAGATCAACTTTCCCGTTTTTTTTCTTAAAGAGATAGTAAGGTTACGTGGAGTTACTCTCTCCATTGTATCTGATCGTGATCCCAGGTTCACTTCTAACTTTTGGAATGGCCTTCAGAAGTCATTGGGTACCGAATTAAATTTTAGTACAGTATTTCATCAACAATCAGATCGGCAGTCAGAACGAAAAATTCAGACCTTGGAGGATATGCTATGAGCTTGTTCGATGGATTATCAGGGATGTTGGGAACAACATCTTTCTTTGGTTGAATTTTCTTATAATAACAGATTTCATTCTAGTATACAGATGTCACCATTTCAGGCATTATATGGGAAGCGGTGTCGAACTCCAGCTTTCTAGGATGAAGTGGGTGAAAGGAAGTTGATGGGACCATAATTGGTAGAAGAGTTGGCAGAAAAAGATTAGCTGATACAGAAACACATGAGAACAGCTCAGAGCAGGCAGAAGAGTTATGCAGACAACAGGAGGAAGGATCAATCTTTTGAGGAAGGTGATCATGTTTTTCTCAAAGTCTCACCATGGAAAAGTGTGATGAGATTTGGTAAGAAAGGAAAGCTGAGTCCAAGGTTCATTGGACCATATGAAATTCTGGAGAGAGTTGGATCAGTTGCATACCGAGTGGCTTTGCCTCCGATTTTATCTCAGGTACACAATGTTCTTCATGTTTCGATGCTGTGAAAGTACATGCCAGATCCATATCATGTTTTGAGTCCAGAGGTAGTTCAACTGGAAGAGAAACTATCTTATGAGGAACAACCGGTCCAGATTCTTGACCACATGGAGCAAGTGTTACGGAATAAGGTGATTAATCAGGTAAATGTTTTGTGGAAAAACCACATGATGGAAGAGCCAACATGGGAATCTGAAAATGCAATGGGGGATAAGTACCCCCATTTATTCGATAAGTAATAAATTGCGGGGACACAATTTTCTAAAGGGGGGAAGGATGTAACATCCCAAGTATGTAATGAATAATAGATATTTCTATCTGTTTCTATTAATGATTAAGATAGTGTTTTAGAGGCTCAAAATGAAAATAAATACAATCTTATGCATGGAATACACTAATTTTCTTAAAAGATTATTTTACTACATTATGATGGAAAACCCTTTTTAAATCTATATTTTGACAATTTTATAAACTATGTTTGTCAAAATAAACTTATTATTTATGATTGGGACATCAAAATTTACATTGGGTGAATTTTTGGTATTTTTCCGATAAAGTTTATTTTTAATGAATAGTGAAAAATGTTGAATTTTAATTCAAAACCACTTTTTAATATAATTTATTTATATGATTATATTATCTTTTTAATTGGTTTTGAAGTGAAATTAGAATATAGTTTTACCATTTTATCCAATGGTTGTCATTGGAATCAATTTCACTTTGAAATTGGACTTCAACTAGTGTCAATCTTTTAATACTTATTATTTCATAAAAACACGCTATTTGTCATGACAGCGGGAATTAGTTATTAAATTAATTAATGCAACAAAAATGTTTTGAATTTTGTAAAATAGACATCATTTTTTAATTCAGAATATCTTATATTGGTTAGGTTGATGTTTTGGTATCTTTCTGAAAAACTTTATTTTTTGATGAATATTGAAACAACTAAGTGGTAGTTAAAGAAACCGATTTTTCATTTAGATGAAAATTTTCCACTTATGTGATTTGATTTCCAAAAATCCGACATACATGGTTGTCATTAAGAAGTAAAATGTGGTTCAATTATATTAAAATAATTTTTTTGGTGAATAGTACCTTTTAAGTTCTTAATCACGATTAGTGGTAATTAGTGTAGTTTAAGGTAAAAATAATGTTTTAATAATATGAGATGAGATTGACACATCTCCTACCCTCATTGGATGTGTCATGGCCGACAAAGACAATCCATGGGTCAACTTGGGGACCCCATGGAGCCACTTTGGTTGGGAAATGACATAAATATTTTTTTATATTTAGAGTAAAAATGACACAAACATGAGATGTTTTACTAAAACAATTTTTACATGGGGATATACAAGTTAGATTTTTGATTATAAATATTAATTGGAAATCTAAAATGATTTCCTACATCATAGTATTTTTTTTTATAATTTTTAGACATTATATAAATTAAATTATTTATGACATCATGATGATGCAACGATTACCTCATTAATAAAGGATTTAAATAAAATGAAATGATAATGTAAAATCTATGAACTACACATTTCAAAAACCTATTTTCTGGGTGGATTTAGAACCCTTATAACCTTAACCTCGAATTATATCAATGTGGGACATTTTGAATCCGAAAATCAGTTTAAAATAATGTAACATTTCTTTACATTCCAAGAGTACCCCTCCTCTCCTCTTATAAAAGGCCCCCACCTCTACCTCCGTACCCACACTTACAAAGCCTTTGGATCAGCCACCCCTAATCATTTTGTCTCTCCACATCCCTCTCTTACTCCTTGATGCCTAAATTTGGGTAGAAGTATTCCCAAGGAAGCCTTTGAGATCAAGCCATAGAGAGTTACCCGATTTTAAGGTAATGTCTTCACTTGAGTCCTTTTGTTTTATTTTGCTTCTCCAAACCCCTAAACTCTTTTTATTAATTTATTTGGTAACAACTCCAGTATCGTCAATATACTAGGATGTTGTTATAAGAATGATTCTAGCTACTCTTACACACACCTACATCTAATGGTTAAAGGACATACTGTTTCCGTGGATGGTGAATTTATGCCTCCCGAAACGATGATTGTTCAGCATTCTTTTAACACCTTCAAAGGTGGACATTAAGATGTCACTATATTTATATATGATATATAATATGGTTATGTTTTCCTTAAGCTTATGTATTTTTCATTTTGGGAATACATTTATGGTTTCCATTATGGGTAAACGCGATATCTTCATTTAAGGAAGTGCGGACTACCACCCCCTCAAAGTGATTTGATTCGTTAAATACCATATGTGGGACGTATAAAGGATGGAACTATGATATTATATATGATATTATACTGGATTTATAATATACCGTTATATCATTATGATTCCATTCTATAAAATACGAAATTGAAATTAAAGTAGCGTTCATGCGTACGTACAGTTTACCGTCTTCATGAACGATGCATTTCATTTCTTACCTCTAAATGATTATGTAATATTATAAATGCATGCATGTACTGGATATATATGACATATATGATATCTGCATCATGAATACCATTCTGGATATAATGGATACATGAAAAACATGTAATTATAAAGGGCTTATTTTTGACTCAAGTACCAATGATCCTTAAAACGACCGTTATTAACTTAAATAATTACATAGTGTTAATGACATGGAAATAAGTGATATAAAAGGAATAATGAAATTGAAAAAGGTTCATAAAAAAGTATAAATTAACTCAAGTTTATTATTTAGGATATTAAATAATGACTGAATCATGTCGGACCCGAGTTATGGGACTTCGTCTCAATCTACCTTCATTGAGGCATATTTTGTTTTATACACAACCTTCTTTTATACAGTGTATAAACCCCCATTGACTTTTACGTTTATTCAAAAGGAATCTTTTTTATATGAAGCGTTTACTAAACGTCAAAAGGGAATGTTTTTTTCGTACGTATGCAGTGACAACGAATTCTCCGCCGCCGTGACCATTATTTGAGTTTCGGCTTCCTCTACAAGCCATTACTTTTTTTAAAAGAAATATAAAACCATGTTTTACTTTTCTTTTATTTTGGTATTGAAAATTGTTTTCATAATGTTTTTATATCAATGTGTTGTATTGATATCTTGTGATTGAATGGTGGAAATGTTATGTTTATGCTTGTTTTATGTGATACGATTATGTTGAGGTTCTTGGGCATTATTATGAAGACGGGTGGTTCCGTGATAGACTAAGGGCGGGTGAACCCGATATAGCTCTCCAATGCATTGGGTAACGCAAAGGAGTGAAACGTTAAGGCTTCTCCGAAGAGATTTAGTGAATATACTGTGATGGGTATTCCAAACGTAACCATGAGGGTTACTACCTACGTAAGAAAGTTATGAACACCTCAAGATACCTTTATGTCTTATGATTTCTATGATTTATTCATGATTTTATGAGGTATGTTAAAGTGCTTATGTTTTCTGGGTAAAGTATGATTTCATTCTTATGTATATATGTACCCATGTTTCCTTTCCATATTTTTATATCCCTTACTGTGCTTTTTATGCTCATCCCAAGTTGTTTTGAAATATTTTCACAGGTCATTGGAAAGGTACATGATATGATGATAGTGTCAAGGATGTGTCCAGAAATAATCCATGTTTTATTTTATATATGTTTCCATTATTGAAAAAAATGAATACTATATTTTATGTAACCACATTGTTTAAATGTGGAATGTAATGCATGTTTTATGATCTAATTCTATAAAACTCTAAACCTAAAAAGATCCTCAATGTGTAATCTTGTAATAGCTCAAGATTAAGCACGGTTTAAGGCTGGGGACTTATAATTTCCAACTGAAAAGAAAACATTAAATAGGGGAAACCCATGAGAATAAAATAATCTAAAACCGAGTACACCATTTACCACATCCCATAAACCCCAAAAGACAATGCATGCAAATAAATTTAAATTTATTGATAGAAATCACTATCTGATCACTAATTTATATTCAAAACATAGGTGCAAACAAATCCAAATAAGAATCAGAAGGATCGCATACCCTGAGAAAAGAAATCCAGCCATAATTGTGATCAAGCATAGAACAATTTGAACTAGATGGAACTTAGGATGGTGAGTAATCCATCATATAATAACTCTATGAATTTAGTTTGAAAAAAAATCCCAACATCATATTAGTATTTGTGGTGTGATATGTTATACTCAACACCCGATGTAAGGGAGTCTGATTTTCCTATATTCTCTACAATTGCCTTACCATCTTATGTAATCCTCTATAAAGGTGTATTTTAATTTTAACTAGAATTGGGAATTACCTCCCATCCATCAATTTAATTAGGACCATTCGTATAATTAAGGATTTATTTACATTAATATTTATATTACAAAACATGAAGAAAAACATATCATATATCTCATTATCCATGTATAATTTCATTCAATGAAATGAAATACACAATTATCATTCTATATAACATGCTGTAGATGGTGTTCCCTTTCAACCCATTATTTATCATTTCAATTCATTTAATTAATTCATTAAATTAAAATAAATCAATCATGTAAAATTCAATCCTCATTATTATTACACATTCAATTTTACCACGAATGGAAAATTCACTAATAAGGCTCAAAGGGTCTTCAAAATGGGCCATAATCAACATGAAAATTTCCTACATGGTAAATTCCATTAAGAATCTAGGCCAAACACCTATAATGTGTCTTAAATTCGATTTTTATGCCCTTGTATCAAGGGAAACCTCATTTAACATCTTTGACATAAGCTAAATAGGTGTTCAGGGTAGTTAATAATTTGACATTAAAGGGATAATTTTACTTGGAACACTCAAGGGGTGTCCATAAATGAGTTCAAGAACAAATAACCCATTAAAGAAGATTTAATAGGTGATTATTGAGGTGAGATGGATTAAATAAGGAACTCAATAATATCAATAATCCATTGACTCTTGCGATAACACCTTAAATCAGGATATCACACGTTCAATTCAAGAAGTAGAAAAAAATTGTACCTGAAAATGAATATCAATAATGGTAGCGGCGGCGGAGGAGGCAGCGCCGGAGGCAGAGGCGGTGGTGGCGGCAAGGCGGCAGCGGCGACAGAGGCGGAGGTGGCGACGACAGCAGAGGCGGCGGCGTTCGCGGCATTGAGGGTGGAGGCGACAGAGGCAGCGATGGTCGCGGTAGCGGGAGTGGGGGCAGAGGCGGCAGCGGCGATAGAGAAGGAGGAGGATGATGAGGAGGAATGATGAGGAAGGAGGAGGACGAGGAGGATGAGGAGAAGGAGGAAGAGGTTGTGGCGACGAGGGGCCTGGTTCAGCTTCCACGAGAGCCTGACCGCGTGCAAGCGAGGATGGCCTGTTAGGGTTATTAAATAAAAACCGACAGAACCTTTATCAGTGCTCATTAAAAGTGATGATAAATGCATGTTTTATCACCGCTAAAATAAAATCTCTGATAAAGAATTCATTTATCTACACTTTTTTAAAACTGATAATGAGCTCCCTTTATCAGTGATAAAAAAAGCACTGATAAATGTAATATTTATCAGCGCTTTTAGATAGCGCTGATAAAGGCATACCCCTTTATCAACGCTTTCTATTTAGAGATGAAAAAAGGCAGCGCTTCCCTTGCCCTGTTTTGTGGTAGTGTGGGATATTATTCTAGAAGAGATAAGCCATATTGTAGTTCATCATGGTTTTTAGGGGATGTTGGAGACTTTTCAAAAACGTGGAGGTAAAACTCAAATCATGATTGGATACAATCAATAATGATACTTCATGAATCCTCAAAACTTATCTAATGAATATCAATGCAATTTGTTTCTGTGAGAAGACCTCTATAAATGAAATAAAATGGGTTTTCATTAGAAATGAATCCATAAAACCCATAGAGAATTATTTTCTTTGGATGTCTTTGGTTGTCTAGAGAAAAACACCATAGTAATGTTTTACAATTTCCATATAAGAATGTGTAATGGTTTCATCATCATCTTATAATTTTTTTACTCTCATACTTCTCTTGTTTACATACCAGAAACATTGATGTATATTTAGTGATTTCCTTCATCATATTGTCCGAAAAGTAGTTCTCCCAATGTTCTTCTTACATTTTTATGCAGCCTGGGTGGATGGAGAAGGTTTATATATGTGAATCATTTAAAACATAATCATTTATCAAAGGGTTTTAAAGAAGACATAGTTAGGACCCAAATATGATGAATCCTTCCTCATCAATTTGGAACACTAATGATTGTCAATTTATAATAGCTTCCACATTCTTCTGAATCTTTATATTATCTTTTTTTGAATCCTTTACCTTCTCAAAAATGGATGGTTGAGAAATAAAATGTAATTATGATATTTATGAAATATTTTATATTATTCAATGATAAACCATATTACCCATATTCCCCATTCTATGGACTATGAAATTATCAACCATGTGTAAGTGTGTATTACTGCCTTCTTTGAATCATTAGTTTCCATTTTTCTTTTCAGTACAGAGTTAAATTTATAAAAAAATAATGGTTTTAAAAGATAAATATTATTTATATGATATTAATAAGGTTATATTAATAATAATGGAATTTCATTTTAATAATTTGAATGATGAAAAATTATTATAAAATTAATCTTCTCAAAAATGCCAACTAATAAAAACAAAACAATTCATTAAAATTACATAATATTTTTATATCTAGTAATTATTATTCAAATTCATTAAAATTATAATATATCAAACTAATACATACTAAATATTATTATTATTCTTATGTTACAATGATATTTAAACTAAATCACCTCATAATCATCCATTAATCATGGTATGTTCACGTTTGGGTAGATTTGACCACCTACTTGAACAACAACACAAACATATATCATGGATGATTAAGAAAACATAATAAATGGTAAAATATGAAATAATCACTTAAATAATTATTATTTTTTCAATAATATAAACATCAATATTAAACTCAATAATTTAGAAAACAAATTTCATTGGTTAATATTATCATTGATGTCTTTTTATTATACGTTTCATATTCAAGGATAATGAATGAAAAAAATGATCAAATGAAATTAAAACCCCATAAACCCTTATAACTAATCCAATACATTAAATGAACATTAAAATTTTAACATTTATTGAAATAAATATCAACACTCCTCCAATAAAACTAGTAAAAATAGTTAAAACTATAAACCCTTAATGTGGGAAAATACGTAATAATTAGTAATATACATGAAAATAATTATTATAAATGAAGATTAAAAATAATTTTAGGTATAAAAAATATTTTTGAAGTGGTTATTAATATATTTATGTTATTTTAAAAAATGGTTATAGTACTTCGATAGAAATGAAGAGTAAATTTAAGGGTTTCTTTGTCTCATTTTCAACTCAATTGGATATGTTTGATATTTTTCACTAAATATTATTTTATATGGGGTATTGACCAACAAATTTATAACACATATAAAGTTGTACTAAATTTAATGATATTTTAATATCCATTTCATCAACTTTCACTATGAATCTTTTAATTATTTCATTACTAATTCTATAAGAGTTTCATCAACAATATATTTGATCCATTGGGTAACAATATCTCTTTGATGAATATTTTTTCAATTTTTATATTATCATAACATTACTATAATTTAATTGGTATTTAATTTTTTCCACTAGGGAAATTACTTCTCATCATCAGTAAATCACTTTTGAGAAATTATTTCCAAAATAATATTTAACCTAGTATATTAATAACTCACACTCTTACGAGTGAATCATTTTATCCATGTAGTTTTATTCCTTCCCAATAATATTATACTATGTTTTTATGAAATATAATAAAAATTATTTTTTAGGATTCCCATAACCCTATTTGACATATCAAAAAATAATATTTAATTCTCCTTTCTCTGATGTCGATATTCAATCAGATGAATTAAAAATATTAATGAAAGTATTTCCCTCCATTCATAAGAAATCTCTAATCCATTTTTTTTTGTTGAAATTTATATCATCAAATTATGTTTTATTTTTAATTAATTATATTGAAATGTTAAATATTTTACAATTTTCCAACATAAAAATATTTTTAGGGTAAATTTTACATTAATTTATATGAGATTGTTTAAAATGATTTGCGATCGATTTTTTATTTTTAGTTATTTTTTTCCTCTAAGGTTTACCTCTCATGACTTCATGTTTTGATCATCCTATATATAAAATTATTAAATTATTAATTTTTGAAAATGTTATTTTGTATTTCTTATGTTATGTAATGTTTATGTTAAGTGATTTTTTAGAAATATTAAGACATAATTTATTTTTTGTAGGTTCATTATGATATTTTATGATTGATTTTTAGTAGAAATAATTTGTATAGATAATGAAGGGTGGAAGTAATATATCTCTATCAAATGAATTTAATAAATATTATATCTCATGAGATAGTTAGGTGTGGTAATAACGTGTTTGTTCATATAGGTGTATGAATGATGGGATTACTCACATTTTTTGGTGTGTGCCTAATGGGATATAGAATAAGAATAATGGGTTTTATCACAATGGTATTCTAATTATTGTGAATGGGACACATTTCCATGTTGATTATCAAAAAAATTCAAAATTTTACGTTTCATTTAATTTCACAGAAATTTTATTTGTCATGATTACACCTTATTATTGATGTATTCCACAATTTTATATCATGATCGCATGTCTTATTATTATTGATATGTATTTTGAGAATTTTCATAACTTTTTATGATTACTTGGTAATTCTATTACGATATTATATTAATCGATCATGTTTTAGGACTATTATTTTAAGTATCATTATCCTTTATTAATATATATTTATTTTTTCTTCATGTGCTTATAATGTTTATAATCTGACACATTACGATATATCTTTTCCTTATAGAGAATTTGACCTCACCCATTCATTTATCTTTTCATTCATCAAGGTATGAATATTATTATATCACCTGTGATGTTAAGAAAGGTTCTAATGAAGCACTATTGATTGGAAATGTACATAACAATTGTAAACTAGGATGTTTATGTAGATAATATATAAGACACTAATAATTTAAATCCTTGAGTTATGGAATTATTTGTGAGATTTATTATTTAAATCAAGATATTAATGAAATACATTTTTCTTCATTAGTCTGGGTCTCTTTATGAAATAAACCACTCTATGATGATGTATATAGTGCTGAGAACCAAGAGTCTGTAAAACGATTGTGGGATGAAAAAATGGTTTCTCATATTAGACGGCTATAGGTAAGCATAGTCTCGATGATTTGATGATTTTTCAGAGGAGTGTCCCTATTTATCAAGATAACTTTATTTATCTTGGTGTTACATGATGGGGTCTATATAAGTCATTTGGAGTAGAAAATATTGAATTGAATAAATATTTGTGACTCGAGTGGGTCAGGTTTATTAGTTAAATGGATAATGACACTTCTTAAGGATGATAGGTTTCAGGCTATGAAATTCATAAGACCCAATTCGGGATGGGTTATAGACTTCAAAAGGAATTTGAATTTTTTATTTATTGGATAGTATGTTTTGAGAAAAAAGATTCTAAATAGTATTCTATGTGTTTAACTTCCATAAAGGAAGTTTTTTTACATGTTTTTATGATTGGGGGTTTTCAAAGAGCTCATGAGAATGTCAAAGAATATTTTTGAGGTGGTCATATAACTGAAGCATCCACCAACATGCTAATGGGACACTATCTTCCTATTGGTGGGTTTGGTGATAGTGTAAATGGCTACCTTTCCATAGCTTCTAGTTGGTGAAACCTACCAGTGAGTTGGTGGGGTAGGTTGGGTGTCATATCAAAATAGTCAAATTTGGCCTTTTTATAGTCAATGAATATATGATATTAAAAGGTAAGTATACAAGGATTGATTTATTCATTCATATTCTCGTCTGATCCATCCTCTATTAACTCTCATTAATCAAGGGTGAATTTAGTTGCAATTATATGCAAGTGTCAAGTATGACCATTCATTTTTCTCTTTTTCAAGATCCCTCCATCATAACCCTTGAATTCTAAAAAATCAATTTATGAATTTGGGGATTATTTTTCCATATCACGATGAGAATATCTAACATTCAAGGGTATTTTTCTCATATTATTTTAAGGATGTACTGAGATGATATATGCATGATGATGATTGGAATTTTTTTGAATGTATGCTGCATGTCAAAAATTATATGGGTTTTTAATTGAAATTAAATTTAATAAATATTTCAATTTTGTCACATGTTTTGTATTATTCATGGACTAATTCTTGGAGTATACTATGGGACATCATCATTATTTTTGTATAAGTTTTGTTGTGTAAATAATATCTGATAAGTATCTAGTGTTGTGACTAATTTTATTGATTAAAAAATTAATCAATTTTTATATAATTAATTAATCGTATATTTTGGCCATGAATTGAGGTATACCCAAGAGTAATCCACATACCAAGGTTACATATTTTGGTGGGAGGATACTACTCGATGTGTATTTAGTTACTTATACTTAATTGAACAATATGTGAATTCAATTATAAAATGATATTTATTTGTAAAGTTTAACTTAATTAAAACAATTGGATTCATTTCCATAGGATTGAGTTTTGTAACTATGGGTGATAGTTGAGTGTTCATGGTTAGGTCCTAGAAATAATGATTATGTGATAAATTAAATAAGACATTCATTTAAATGAGGTGAGTGGTCCCTAGGAATATTCTTATGATTTATGTAGCATTTTTCTATGCATTCAACATAGAATGTGAAAATTTTCAACACCCTCTATGATGATTATAATTAATTAATTAAAAACACAATTTAATAAATTTAAATGAATTTATAATATTTAATTAAAATGTTTTAAGATGATATTAGTAAGGCTTCAGGGAGCCCAATGGTACCTTGATCTCTAATTGGGCTTCCCAACCACCGATGGTCTGGAGTATAATTGAAATTGTGTACCTTGGGATTCCTGAAATAATGCATCCTAGAACCCAAATACCTAGAGTCGATAGTAATATTAAATTTTTGGTATGATGTACAAGAGTAACCAAATTATTGAAAAGTTTAGTATTCCAAGAAGACAAGATACATTTGTATAAAATCTTTTAAAACGCAGGATAAAACATTAAAAACTTAAAAGAACCTAATTATCCATTCAATAATATCCCCGAAAATTATACATAATCCTCCTATAAATTACCAGGGGAATGGAAATATAATTAGGGTTAGTACATATTCTTAGTAAGGAGTAGCATACAATGGAGGCTTACAAAACATAAACATGTAATAATTGATAAGATAAGAATAAATCCACAACATGAATCCATAGTCAACTAAAAATGAAGAAATTATATTTCCATTCATAAAAATTAAAATATAGATAACAATAATCAATTTTCTAATACTAATTTGATGCATATTCTTAGACATATAACTTATTTTCAATCCCTTGTAACAATAAACTTATTCTATTACTATAAAAGGTATAAAACAAATCCAAACGTGTGTAGTCTCCTAAGAAATGTTGATTCATCAATAGACTATGTAATTCTAGGAACACACATAACCTAATTAACTCCAATACATTCACTATAATAGTTTTCAAGACCTTTAATACTTTTCCCTGAGTAACCTCTTGCAAAATAAAAAATATAAATCTATATATTGAGAAGAACATACCCCAAATACATCCACATTTATAAAAAAATGTGTTTATACCCTTAATTAAATTGGAAGTCCATTGGTATCATAAAATAAACAATTAATACCCTTATAAAAGTTTTATATGGGTGAGGGTGACTTTAATCTGTTAGGTTACCTATGGATGGTAGTAATTTAGTTAAATAGTTTTCATTCATATAACACAATGGAAATGTGTGAAAACCCTTTAATAATTATTCATCAATGAATGTAAAAATTAAAAAGTATATCTTTTGGGATCATCTCATAAGGTGTGACGTATTAGGCCCAATTTTCATTCAATAGGGTGATTATTGATTCAATTCCTAACCAACCTTTTTTTAATTGATTACCCCAATGTGAATCTGTGTAACAACCACATTAACATTCATGTATTTGGATAGAGATTTATTATAGTATCCCTAGATAAAATTATCTTTATTTTTATCATTACCATTATTTAAAAATAACATCTCATAATAATCTCGTATTGTTGGGAGAACATTTTCGTTTAGTGTCATTGAGATCCTGTTATATAAGAAAATTTTTATACTAAACAGTTAAAACTTTCATCATTATGAAACTCCTTTGGACCCCCTTATAGAAGTCCCATAATTTATAATTATAGTAATAACATGGGTAAGGGAAAAATAAGAAATTGGTGAGATCAAATGCTAAATAAGGGAGAATATATTATGATTTCATCAAGTGTTATATCATATACATATGAGAAACAAGATAAAGGAGTATTTATTATTAAAAGAACATGTAAATATAAGTGTTTCACATAAATCATGATGGATGTGCACATAATATCAAAAGAAAAAAAATGTTCCATGAATTAAGTTTTTATGATAATCATGGAAACATGGAATATAAAAATGAAATCATAAGACCATATAATCACAGAATATGTTGAAACAACAAAATATATGAAATCATAAGTAAAGGATCACTCCCAACGTCATCATAAAAAGTAGAAAAGGACCCTTCGAGGATTAAGATCACTTCCTGATCCCGTACATTGAATCTAGTGATATATAATGAATTACACAATTCATTATATGACTATATAATTTTGGTCCCACCCATCACATTACATAATTTTCTTAATCTAACCACTCATACACCGTACATAGTGAAAAAGTCACATATTGTACAAGGTTCACTCCCTAATTCTATACATTACATGTCATGAGATATAAATCATTACACAATACAATGTTTAGATATATTATTTTGATACCACCCATTACTTAATATTATGTATATTCATAAGTGTTATATGTAGAAAGACATTCAAAATTTCATCAAATAAATATTAACCATATAAAGTAATGGATTTCATGACTTTTTCAACAAATCATGAATATAAAAAAAAATATAAATAACATGGACAGTAGAAAAATAATATGTCCCCAGCTAAAAATAAAACCTAGATATTTGTTGATATAGATGAAAAAAAACATTGAAAAAAATAATCTTTAAATGTTACCACATAAGAGATTAATAATTTAGAAAATTTTCATCATAAGGTTAATTAATCACAAAACGAAAAAGCATCACATGAATTCGAGGGTAAATAATGAAACATAAACATCCAGAGGGTAATTATAGTTTAAAATGAAAATGGGAATTTAGAAAAAAAATGTTAAAGTTTTTTTAGAAAAAAATATTAACATTTTTGTAAATGGTGATGTCATGGTTCATTTTACTAATTCATTTTCAAAAATGTGATGTGTAATATTTTTAAAATATTTAATTTAAAATAATAAACATAAATAATGTGAATTTAATGAAATATAAAGGTTTATCATGAGTAAGTGTAGATTGGAATATAATCATTTTATTGTGATGTAGAAGTAACCCCGTTTTAAAATACCTTTATTAAAATCCGAAATCATAATTTTTTTTTGAAATTTGTAATGAGAATTATGAATCACATAAGAAATAAAATATTCTTGGTATCTAAAATTTTGAGGGAAAACATCGATGATAAGAGGATAACATGGATATGGATGATAAAAAATTATTTACAAGGATGGGAATTATTCTTAACATAGTGTAAATTCATAACTGAATAGAACCCATAAATTTGGGACATTTGAAATAAAATTGATTCTCCCAAGATAGAAATCAGTTGTACCGTATGAAATGAATGAATAAACTCTGGGAGAAGCATTCAAACTAAATAATGTATATTGAGTTTTGAAAGACCCTTATTCTTTTGAGAGGACACCAACAATTTCCCAAAGTTAGGAAAAACATAAATGGAAGTCTGGTTTTTATTTTCAATAATAATTGATGATATTAATAGTCAATGGGGAATTAGTTACCCAATATATATTATTATTAGTTTATAATATCAAATCATTACTTAATGACGAGTGATCGAGATGGAATTCCTATTGCTTAAGAAGCATACTAATAATTACCCATAGAAAAGAGAGAGGAATTGAAGATTAAGTTAATATATCATTAATTAAGAAAATCCAACATAATATATATCTAATTGGATGTATAAATACTATTTAAATGATATTTAGTACATAATAGAAACTTTTTCTCAATGATGAATATTTTGAGATGAACCCCTTATGGTTAAAGAGGGATTCAAATAAAATTAGATTAAAAGAGAGAAGGCTTGAAAATAAATTTAAAATATCAAAATTAAGAGATAAATCATGATATGATACCTCAAATATTATATATAAACACTACATATAAGAAATTAAGTCTATACTACAAAAAATGTCTTAAAGATATGAACGTGAGATAAAAAACCTTGTCATGTTCTAAATCTGTTTGGTTCATGTGCATAACACCCAAATTAGCCATATAATATTTATTATAAATATTTTTTGGAATATTTTTCATATATATTAAATTCCCTATTGACCATTCATTATCATATTTTATTTATTTATTATATATTTATTTCCTGCGTCGGTAACATGAGGTTGTTCGGTCCATTTGTTTGCAACTTGTTATTTATGTTGACTATAGTAGAAATAATTTTTAATAAGTTTCATAATATCAAAAATAATAATATTTTCATAGAAATATGAATATTATTAAAAAGAGATTATTAAATTCATCCATGATGTTTTTTGATGACAAATTAAGCTCATTGCTTGTGGAGGACAAAATTTACACATACAAATGATGAATATTTCTATTTCTCAATGAATGATAGGGAAACAAGGTAAATTATGATATTAAAATTATTAATAATAAATATATAATATATATAATGTTTTTAATCCATTAAATAATTTTTATGATCTATGAAATTTCATGATGAAAAATGGATGACGACACTTGGTTGAGGTGGTAGTCCGCACAACACACTAACAATGCTGCTGTTTTCCGTAGGAGATTTAGTTGAAAAAATATTTGTTTCTCAATTAATAGAAAATAATTTCAATATAATAATGGTAGTGAAGTCATTATATTTTTATAAATATAATACAATTTTAATATAATTATTAAGATGAAATAATTATCTTGTTTAGGTTTTTTCCTCGGTAACATTTTAACTAGTTAATTTATATTATATTAATAAAATATAAGGTATCCCATAATTTTATAAAATTATGTATTTAATCTAATAAAAATATAAATTTAATATAATTCAATTTATAAATATTATAAAATTAACTTTTAAAATATAATATAAAATATAAATAAATAATATTTTTTTAGAAAATTGACCTTTTTCCATTATATTTTCTTTAATATTATTTATTATTGATTACCCATTGAATTACTATTAATATAAATATATATAGTTTTAAAAATATTATTATTGTAGTAATTTAAATTAACTAAAATATATTTAGAAAATAGAAATTACCCAATATCAATAAAACAATTCTTTTCAAAATAAATTTTTTTTTACCATTTTCGCGTTAATTAAAACAAATCAACAATATTATCTTTATGACTAAAAAATAAAAAAAAATTAACTAATAATGAAATTTAAAAATAAAATATGAAATACATTTTTTTATATTAAATATCCAAAGGTGATAAATTATAATTATTCCTATAAGTGTGTAAAAACACTTTTTGGTGCGAAATATTATTTGAGTTTAAAACATATTAAACATATATTTAATAAATTTCACATATTATATTTAAATAATTAATATTACTTATTAAATATATATTTTTTATATCAAAATGGTTTCTCAGACTTTTATGTAATTCTTGAATTATAAATCTGATATTTTTCAGAAAAATAATTATTTTTAACATTCACCTAAAAAATCAATTGTTTTTTAAAATAAACATTAAAATTATCCTTAATATAAATTTTTTATTTCAAATAAAAATTGATGTTCATTTTTTCTGAATTGAACTTCTAAATTTTGTAAATTCAAATTTTGAATATGACCAAAAAATATAATGAAAACTTGTTTATATTGGAAAGTGATATTTTTAAATATTAAATCTAATTATTTTTATTTCATATCATTTACCTAATAATTTAGTTTTAAAAAAGGTCACGTCCCCCTCCCCAAAAAGTGTACCCCTCCTGGGTCGGCAATGTGAGAAGGGAGATAATGACCCCAAAGTCACACCTCTAGTAGGCCCCGGGTTGGCGACTAGCACAGAGGGTATAGTAAACACACAGATGGGAGGAATTACACTCTAAAAGAACACAAGCTAAAGAGAGAGATAAGATAAACACCAACCAACTCCAACTCAGAACAGATATATAATAGAAAACCCAAGTGCACATATGGAATGTGATAGAAGAGTACAACAACTGGAAGGGAAAAACTAAAAGTACCCAAAAGAATGTAAAAAACAATAACAACCACCACCCTGAACAGCTTCTGCAACCCCAAGCTAGTAGAAACTAGTTTGATCTCCGAATTTCTCTAAGTGACATGAAAAACAGTTTATAAATACATTGGGAGAGTATAACAATATACTTAGTAGGATCCTCCCCAAAGCCTCTCATGCAAAAGTAAATAAAGCATGCTAAAGCACAACGAAGAACAAGTGGAACTAACTCATCACCTAAAAAGGTATAATAAGTTCCCAACCTCACCATGGCTACAATCACCAAGTAATGCATAAATGAATATATCATATAATAATGAATATCAAGGGTACCTCGCTACTATTTCCCCATTGGTTTTCCACTTTTCCCCAACGTCGCACGTCCTAAGCATCTCTCTCCAAAAAGGCTTTCCCACAGACACTTGGGCGAAGAACCATAATATGCACCTCATGGAACAAAACCACCAAGACCACACAATAAAGTTACCTGGTAGTTTTCGAGAGCCACCACATCTCGCATATTATGTATCATATGTCTGGTATTATACTTCAAGCCATCACATCCCATACTCCGAGTAAGGATCCTCATGCCATCACATCCTATAGACATTACAACTATAGTATTCCATATAAAACTATATCCATAATATATGTGTGTAAATAACCACAAGCCATTACATCCCTCTACAAACATATATGGGGAAAACTAACCGATGTGATTTCCATCACAAGTAACTACTAATAGAAGAGAGCGGGGCCAAAGGGGGTAGTCAGCCATCCATCCTCCCACTAGAATGTTGGAAAAAACACCACCCAGGGCTCAGAATCCTCGAGTTGTCAGTATCCCTTAATGACTTGGTGGAGTAGCGTATAGAAGCAGAAAAATTAGAGGATATACTATATCTCACAACCACACTATGGGAATAACCAAGTCTTAGACACAACTACTACTATCATATCTCAGTATCTATGATGCTACTTCTAAGACTAGGTATCCTATAAGCACACATGCATTTAAAGAGCTTTATTAGATTACTTCACTCATTTTTTATCAGTTCCAATGTACGTTAATTAATTATTTAAATAATAATTAACCATGAACAATTCCAAATTAAAAATTCATTAGAATCATACCCAAGTCCATTGTTCCTTCAAAATTACGACCTCATCATTATGTTCCAGCAAACTCCAACCCCATGGGTTAACAACATTTATTCACTTATTCATTACAGAATTACTTTCCCACATTCTTAGGAATTCTATAAAAACATTTTATGCTACAAAAAACTAGGGGTTAAACACGGTGAGTATATATACTACCCGTCGTGTCTTTGCCGCTTATAGCAAGAGAATATACCCATCCTCCCTTGAGAATCTAAACAAGGAAAGCACGTGGAAAACCCTGTGCATCTTCGCCTCTTTCTGAGGAAGGGTACGTAAGACCAGCTGCCTTGAGCAGTTGACAAAAGTAAAGCAGATAAATAACCAATAAAAATTAGCAAGCATCGAAAAATCACATACATCCCATTCCATCATCCCTGATTTCCTCCCCGACACCCACATGTATAAACTGATGCATATCTCCACTCTAGGCATCATCTACTACCACAACCAAAATCCTCCATGCCACCACATATCACAATGGCCATCCAGGATCACATCACATCATAAGTAGTAAGAAAAAATACATCACATCAATTGGGATCTCTGAACATTAATAATCAATAGAGTAACTCAGAACCCTTTAAAGAATTATCAAACAATCAGTCCTTTAATCCATCTTTAATTAACAGATTTATTAATTGTTGGTTCCAACTTTGGGAAACCTAATTACTAAGTTATCACAAATAAATAAACATGCTTACTGCACTAATTTAATTAACATAAAATTTCAACAAGAACCAGATTAATTTTCATGCCTCTTTATCATAAGCCACCAATTATAAATTAATATCAGTTTACATTCTTTACTAATTCCCATCAAGAATAAATAGCTAAGCAAAGAAAGCATAGATATCACACGATCTATCAAAAAAGAGGCAATAACATACGATCGATATAAATTTTATTTATCTGGTTAAAATATTTATTAAGTAAATTCTATTGTAATATAGTGGGATTAAACATGATAACAATACAGTTTCATGTAAAAGAAAATAGAAGCTATGAATCCTTTACCTCAAACAGTTTCTTACAGTTTTTATCTACACAACGGGTCATGATCCTCCTCTCGCGACAACTACATCCACCAAAAGTTTCCACGGTATGACTACACCAACCAAACCCCAAGAAAAACCCCATTAAAAGCATGGAGATTTCATGATATAAAATGGAATGGAGAAACAGGGGAAGATGGTCCCCAATGTAATGATGATAAAACAAACCTTATATCAAAGATTAATCGATACAGCTTGGTTACATCAAAATAGAGCGTAACCAATATGAGGGGTAAAGTTTGATTGTGAAACTCTTACGGGAAGGATTGAAAGGTTGTAGCATCTCATAGACAAGAAAAAAGTGGATGAACAAGGGAGGAAGATATCTTTTCCCTTTTGAGGATTTAATGGGGCGACCATTTAAGATACACTTAATTCCCCATTAAAAGCGGATCTCATTAAACCACATGGTTTGACCAATTAAAAACATACCGAGCCATAGAAATAATTAATATAGTATTTATGGCCTTTAAATTAGCCTTAAGAGTATGTAAAATAAGTCTTTAAATGTATTTTACGTCAAAGGAAACATCAAAAGAGAAAATTTGTAGGAAGCTGGAAACATTGTACACCTACCAATATTGTACACCTACCGTTACAGTACACAAACAATTAGAGGTTACCAGTAGATGTTACCGATAGACCTCAGCGTTATGGAAACACTGTACACCAACCATTACTATACACCTATCATTATTTTGCACCTACTGTTAGATCTCACCATTCTGGAAACACTGTTCACAAAACCTTACAGATAGACTATTCACTGAACCTCACCGATAGAACTGTTCACTGATCCTCACTGATAGAACTATTCACTGAACCTGACCGATAGTGCTATTCACAAAACCTCACCAATAGATCTGTTCACAAAACCTCACCGATAGAACTATTCACTAAACCTCACCGATAGAAATGTTCACAAAACCTCACTGATAGAACTATTCACTGAACCCCACCGATAGAACTGTTCACTAAACCTCACCGATAGAACTATTTCCTAAACCTCATGGATAGAACTCTTCACTAAACCTCATGGATAGAACTCTTCACTAAACCTCGCCGATTGAACTGTTCACTAGACCTTACAAATAGAATTGTTCACAGAACAACACCGATTGAAATGTTCACTGAACCTCACCGATAGAACTATTCACAAAACCTCACCGATAGAACAGTTCAATGAACCTCACCGATAGAACACTGTTCACTGAACCTCACCAATAGAACTGTTCAGAAAACCTCACCGATAGAACACTGTTCAGTGAACCTCACCGATAGAACATTGTTCACTGAACCTCACCGATAGAATACTGTTTACTTAACTTCACCAATAGAACACTGTTCACTGATTGAACTATTCACAGAATTGGAAATTTGGCTAAGTGTTGGGGATAAGCCACCTTGACCTCCGGAAACACCTCAAACACCACATTTCCACAATGTAATGGACCGGAGAGGTCCGAACCATTTCATCAAAAACCTCTCAATGCAATCTCGTCCTCGAGAATTCAAAACCCACATAAAGAGAAGAAAAATAAAATGGGGTCCAAACAACCACTCATCGAGATACCTCTCAAAAGAGAGAAAGCCACAAGAAGAAATAAAAGAAATTCATATTAAAAACATGGAAGGTCTAACCACAAAGGAAACATCATTACATGAAAAGAGTTAAATATTAAACAACTATGGGTACTGAGCACATATCTGTGACTCACGTTCCCAGGTGCTCTCATCTATGCCACCGTGTTTCCACAATACATGAACTTAGGGGATAGAAAGATCGCACAACAACTTATCCTTATGGTCTTGGATCTCCACATGTCGCTCCTCAAAGGTATCATTTTCATAAAAATAGATCTCTCCCCAATCGATGATGTGTGAGTCATCTTGAAGATAGTGACTGAGTTGTGATATATGGAAAACATGATGTATCCGACTCATCTATGGGGGAAGTGTTGCTCGATACGCCACAACTCCAACATGAGCTAACACCTTTAATGTCCTAACAAACTGGGGAAAAAGCTTAATTCGACGACCAAACCTTCTCTACCCGTGATGGGGAGTCACCTTCAGAAACACATAATCAACAACATTAAACTCTATGGGTCTCCCTATTTGATCAACATATGATTTCTCACGATCTTGCACTATCTTTATCCTCTCATGAATCACCTGAACCATCTCTGTTGTATTTTGAACTCGTTCCGGTCCGAAAATTTCTGACTCTCCGACCCCATCACATCACAACAGAGAACAGCGTGGTCGAACATACAAGGCTTCAAAAGGTGCCATACCGATGGTGGAGTGAAAACTATTATTGTAAGTGAACTCCACCAAGGGTATGTGTCTTACCCATGAGCCTCCAAAATCAAGAACACAAAGAGCGTAACATGTCTTCAATATTCTAGAAGGTTCGCTCTGTCTGACCATCTGTTTGAGGATAAAAAGAAGTGGTAAGGCATAGTTGAGAACTAAAAGCATGTTGGAGACCTCTCCACACCCTGGAGGTAAAATGAGGATCTCAATTAGAAATAATATTCTAATCAAATAAAGAGACCCTTAGAGTTTAATTTTGGTGATCATGTATTTCTGATGGTGACTCCCCATCATGGGCAGCGAAGGTTTGGTCGTGGAAGTAATCTTTCTCCCCAGTTTGATGGTCCTATTGAGGTGTTAGCTTGTGTGGGAGATGTGGCGTATCGAGTATCACTTCCCCCCAGATAAGTCAGATACATGATGTTTTCCATGTTTCAAAACTTGGTCGTTATCACTGAGGTTCAGTTAACAATGTTCTATTGGCGAGGTTCGGAGAACAGTGTTCTATCAGTGAGGTTTTGTGAACAATTCTATCGGTTAGGTTCAGTGAACAATTTTCTATCAGTGAGGTTCAATGAAAAGTCTATTGGTGGGGTTTTTTGAATAATTATATCGGCGAGGTTAAGTGAATAGTTCTATCGGCGAGGCTCTATGAATAGTTCTATCAGTGAGGTTTTGTGAATAGTTCCATCGGTGTGGTCCAGTGATTAGTTCAATTGGTGAGGTTCAGTGAACAGTCTATCGATGAGGTTCAGTGAATAGTTATATCAGTGAGGTTCAGTGAACAGTTCTATCGGTGAGGTCTAGTGAACAATTCTATCGGCGAGGTTTTTTGAAGAGTTCTATCGGTGAGGTTTAGCGAACAATTCTATCGGTGTGGTTTTGTGAACAGTTCTATCGGTGAGGTTTTGTGAATAGTTCTATCCGTGAGGTTCAATGACCAGTTCTATCAGTAAGGTATTGTGAACAGTTCTATCAGTGATGTTCAGTGAACAGCTCTATCAGTGAGGTTTTGTGAATAGTGTTTACAAAATAGTGAGCTCTATTGGTAACCTCTATTTGTAACCTCTAACGGTAGAATTGTTTACAGAACCTCACTGATAGAATTGTTCATGGAACCTCAACAATAGAACTGTACACAAAACCTCACCGATAGACTGTTCATTGAACCTCACTAATAGAACACTGTTCACTAAACCTCACTGATAGAATACTATTCACTGATGGAACTGTTCACATAATTGGAAATTCGGTAAAGTGTTGGGGATAAGTCACCTTGACCTCCCGAAACACCTCAAACACCACATTTCCACTATGTAATGGACCAGAGAGGTCCGAGACATTACAAAAAAATTATGATCATTAATTATAAATTTCATGACATGAAAAATGATATAATAAAAGATGGTATTTTTAGAAAAAAACCTTTCTAAATAATAAATTATCTTATTAGTCATTTTAGGTAAACTATTCAAATTAAATTTATTTTAAATGTCTCCATTATTTGCTTTCTCTAAATCTTTCAAACAATTATTAATACTATTTATTCCTTATAATTCATCATAAATATTTTAATTGACATATTTAAATATTTATATTTTAGCTAAATATATCATGGTTTATTTTAACAATAGTGTTGTGTATGGAATAAGCCATCGATTCCATCAAAATAATCTGTGGAAAACATATATTTAAATATCTTGTTGAAACATTCTCACACCCTTAAATAAATTTTATCCTCAAAATTTTAATTTTTCATATTAATGAAAATAATTATGTTTGGATTGTAGATATATGTGGCTTAAGATATAATATATATGTGTGGTGATATCAACTTTAAAAACATTGGAATCATATCTTCTCCTTTATAATAGTTGTATCTTTAATATTGATGTCTTTTCATCAATTTGTGCCAAGATCATAATGTTATTTTGTGTAAATAATGATACTATATAATTTCATTTTAACTTTTATTAACAATCATCAATTTAATAATATACTATCATTGTTTAACATAAAATGTGTTTCCTTTACTCCAAATAATTTACAAATATTTGGAAGGAAACAATCCGTCACTAAAATCAAATTAAATATATCTAAAGGAAGGATAATAAGTTTTCCACAAGGAATATTACTATAAGATTCAAATTAGAATAAAATAAGCATAACCCCTGAAAATTTATTTGACAATAAATTCATCAGGGTGATTATTTTATGAACTATGAATGCTTTCTAAGATTACGTGGGTTTCACAAAAATATTACAATACTCATACATCAAATGTGGAGGGTGAGCGTACTATTATCCATTTTTATGATCAATAATTAGTAGTAGATCTATTACCTTGGTGAAGGAGATTTTTTATTTCTATTATCAGTAGTAGTCCACGGTTGAGTAATTGAATTTCACAATATCCAATTTCCTTGAATTGAAGAATTAAATTGTAGATGGATTATTAGTTGTGAATCTTATACCTTATACTTTATTAGACTAACTATTTATCTTTATTATTCACTCGTGGTATTGATGGTTAATCCTTCCACACTTGAAACATTTTATTGTTTCTTTGAAAAAAAATCCCCTTGGTGCCTCTTCCACACTTTTACATGAAGGAAGTTGATTCATTTTCCCTCCATCATCTCCATCGACTGAATTACCATAAGACACCATCTTTCCCTTATTTTGTTTTATTAGTTATTCAACTATGTTTACATGAATAATCATATTTATTATAGCTAGTTTTCTAAAATATCATGATTTATCACCATTTTCTCTATTCATATAGGTTTTTCATTGAGGTAATATCCACATTATACCTCACAAACTTGGTTTCTTCAAATTCTAACCATTTCTAAAACCAATAGGGTTTAAATGAGTGAGTAACCATTAAAAATATGTGTTAATTATCATAATTAGTAACATAAAATCTATTGAAACATAAAACCTATTACAATTTTACTCATTATTTTATTCCATAATTCCATTAGTTCAAGCTATATCAATCATATTTTATCCTAGTATAATTTCTGTCGAGTTATCTTATAATTCTCAACTTTGTTCCTCAAAGTAACTATGAAATGAATAATTCATTATGATTTATAAATATCACATGAAAATCCAAATTACATCCCATTGGACTGTCTTTCTAGGTGTGTGTTCTTAATACCACTCAAGGATCATTATAGTGAAGATCAAGTCAATGCTCAAAAAACACTTTCTTGGGTGATTACCCCTAGGTGTGTATGTGGGACAACTGTATCAACATTCAAATATCCAGACAGATATGTAATTTCTTATAAAACGACATTATGGATTTATTCCAACATTTTGGGATGTTAACCTATACTAAGGATGAACCCTTAGACTTTTCCCAAGAGTATTCATTAATTTTATATAATCTTAATACCCAAAAATACATATTTTAGTAATAAAAAATAAATAAACACTACTTTGATATTAAATATGGTGAAATAAGAAAAAAGTTTATTTTTTTTACATCATATTCATAAGTTAAACATTACCCATCCCAGTAATCAGACATATCATGGAGAACCTTTTGATTCAGTGCCTTTGAGTACTAGTTAAATTGGATAATTACTATACAAAACTTGTGAAGTCTTATCCTTACTAAAAATATTATATAAATCCTTATGGATTCTTCATAAGTAATAAATATCTTCATAACATTGGGAAGGAAAACATGTGAAATGGTAGATCTCAAACACTCAGTAGGAAAAACATATCAACATGTCTTATAGGGTAAGATAATAATCATATAATAAAACAGAGGAAATGGAAAAAAATTATTTAAAGAACATGTAAAGAGAACAGTTTTTCAAAAACCATGATTGAATTACCTATAATCTCAAAACAATAAACAAGTTCCATGAAACAAGGGTGTGAGATAATCCTGAGAACATGGAATAAGAAAATAAAATCATAAAATTATTTAATCAAATAATATGTGGATATAATATATTATATGAAATTATTAGTTTAGGTTCAATTAAAGACCATCATCATAAGTGTAAAAGGTCCCATGAAATATTATATTTTCTCATTCATCTCCTACATAGCATATCATGATATATTAATCATTACCTAATGCATTAAAGGACTATATAATTCTAGGATGACCCATCACATAACATAGTTTACTATTGTTAACTACTCATGCACCATACATTGTGAAAAAGAACCATAATAGATTAGATTCGGTATTTAATCCCAATTATAACATCTCATGCTATAAAATTTAACACCCAATTAATTATATAGATATATAATTCCATGCTCACTAGTCACATCATATTATGTATAAGAATAAATGTTGCAGATAGAATAACATTGATAATTTCTTCAGAGAATTATTAAACCTAGAATTAAATGGTTTCAAAAACAATTTCAATAAATAATTACAATAATCCATACATAGACATTAGCTGGGTGGTTGAAAAATAACAATTCCCCAGTTTAAAAAATAATTTTAGAAAGATGTTGAAAAAGATGGAAAAACACAATTTTCAAAATAATTCATCAACTCGTACCACAAAAGATATAATGAATTGGGGTTATTTTATACAATGATTTCAATTAATTCAAAATAAAAAAGAATAATGTTATCAGAGTTTATGTCATGAAATATAAATCCAATGAGATTGATTATTTTTGAAATTTAAAAGGAAAAAATAGACCAAAAATGTAAAAGTGTTTTCAGCAAAATACTTTTAACATTGTCATAAAATACCATGTCATGTGTTAGTTTCAAAAAATTTAATTATAATATTTTGTAAATTTATATTAAAAAAATAAATATCAATAACAAAGACATTAAAAGTAACATAAAAGTTTATCATGATAATGTGTTGAATATATGATAAACCATTGATTATAAAGAAGAAGAAACACCCTTTTTTATACCTCTATTGAAATAAAACATCATGAAAACAATAAAAAATAATCTTTTTAAAATTGGGGAAGGAGAATTATGAGTTAAATAGGAAATAAAACATTATTCTTATTCTAAATGTTAAGACAAAATGTTTCTTGGAATAGAAATATAGGGATATGGATGATCTACAATCATTTAACATGATTGTATTATTCTTAACATAATTAAATTTCAAGAAGGAATGGAACTGAAAAATGAGTAATAAATGAATAAAAATTGATTATACTATGTTTGAAATAGGGTATACTATATAAAATGAATTACGAGACTCATGTAAAAAAGATTATAACTTAATAATGTTGATTGAGTATTTAATAGACCTTATACTTTTGAGAGAACATTTATCGTATCCCAAAAAAAAAAAGAAGAAATAATGAAAGTTATGTTAAAAAGTAAAAATAATGATTTTTTTATTATTAGTGATGTTGGAAGTATTAAAATAATATATATAAAAATAAGTTCACAATATCAAAGCATTCCAAACTAAAGGGTGATTGTGACAGAAACCATTACAGATTAAGAAACATACTAATAATATCCCCTTGACAGATAAAATAATTTAAGATGAAGTTAAAGTACTATTAATAATGTTAATATATATATATATATATATATATATATCCAATTTTATGTGTACACCACATTTGTTTGATCTTAAGCACATAAAAGAAATTGTGTCTCAAAGAAGAAAATTTGGAGATAAAACCCTTACGGCTGAAGATGAATTCTAATAAAACCCCACTGAAAGAGAGAGATATTGGAACATAACTTCAATTGTTCTAATTTATTTATAATTCATGTTATAATACTTATAATAGTATTTATATACCCCATATAAATTCAATTAAGTTCATTTAACCAAACGTGTCTCAAAGAGAGGAATTTTTGATGAAAACCCTTACCATGTACCAAATTCATTTTGTGCCTATTTCAAACATCCAAAATAATCAAAATATCATTTTTATATACCTTCAAGATAACTTTATTATTATATATTTCAATAAATATGGACCATTTATTATCAAATGATATTTATTCATTATAAAATTTTCTTTCCCTTTTTGATTAGATGAGGTTGTTTGGTCAATTTTTCCATAAATCCATACGTATATTGACCATGATAAAAATAGTTTAAAAATAGTTTTATAATATCCAAAATATTAATATTTTTATTGAAATAATTTAAATATATATATAATATTTTTAAAACCTTTCATGATGGGTGGTGAGAACAAATAAAACTAATTTTTTATGGATGTGATAGTTCGCTCATACGCATGATTAATATTTCTATTTCTCAGTGTCTGAGATGGAAAGAAAGTAAAGGATAATTTTAATTTTTAACATCATAGTTATATAATAGAAATAATATTTGTTTATACATTACATCCTTTTTATCATCCAAGAAATTTGGTGACGAAAAATGGAATACATCGGTTTGTGGTGGCGGTAGTCTTCAAGACTCATTAAAGAAACTTTTCTTATTTTTAGTGGATGGAGAGGAATAAATTATGTATATGGTCTTAATATAAATATATATATATAATTATTATTTAATTATAAATTCATGGATATAATATATCTAGATGATAATTATTAAGTAGAAAAATTTAAGAAGAAGGTAATACTTACATTAGTGACTTGATCTTCCCTGAGAGTGTTTCTAAAAAGTGATGTCCTTAAGCTAAATTCTGGAGACTAGGGGTTTATGTATTGGTAAAATAATTCTAGGATAATTTATTTGGGTTGAGTTATAGGGGTCACCATAATGGTAAGTGTAACCATGGAAGGGAGGAAGTGTTCCCCTTTTATAAGAAAATAAAAGGTCATTTTAGGGATAACACATTATTTTTCACTAATATCATAAGACTATAAAAAAGATTAGAGGGTTCCAAAAAATTAATTGATAAGGTATATTAAATGGTTGATAAAAATCGGAAAATTATTTTTGTCAATTATTTCACATTTTTTATACCCTTTACCCTTTGATTAATTACTTTTAGGATTTATGTTTTTACCCTTGTAACTTACTTTAACAAAGAAATTTTTTATGTATTTAAAATATAAGATAAACCATATAAAAAATCTGCCTTTTTAACCAAAATATAATCTCAAATAAATATAATTCATATTATAAATATAATAAAATCAAAATTTAAATTCAAATTTGTAATATTTTTAAAAAACCTTTTTTCGTAAAAAACATACTTTTAATCATTATGTGTTATTTAATTAAATTTAGAACAGATGAAAAATTAAATTAGTTTTAATATAATAATATATATTCTCAAAACATAATATTAGATTCATAATTTAAATTAGATAATTTTTATTATATAAAAATTACATGATATTAGTAATACAATTGTTCTAAAATAATTATTTTATCATTATCACTGTAATTAACACCAATATTACATATATTATATTTATGAATAAAGATATAAATTAAATAATTTAGGTAATAATAAAATTTTGACCTAAAATTAGAAATAAATATTGTTTTATTTAATTTCTAAAATTGATAGAGTCTAATTTCTATTATTGGTATATAGAAATACTTTTTAGTTAGAAATATTTCTTGAGTTTCAAAAATGATAAAAATGCGTATTATAAATTTCATATAGTATATTAAATTTATTTATATCACTTATTAAATATATATTTTCTATATAAAAATCACATATTAAGTATTTTAATCATTAATTTATTTTAAGAGATATTTTTTAGCAAAATTAGTATTTTTACTATTCAATAAAAATAAATTATTTTAGAAAAAACATTGATATTCGCCTTAACCTAATATTTTTATTCCAAATACAAATTTTTTTTCATTTTTCCAAATTTAACTACTATAATTTATAAATTTAATTTTTTTTTCAGAAAATATAAAATTTATAGAACAACTGTTTTTATTGGAAAATAAAATTTTAAAATTTTATGTGTTATTATTATTATTATTTGCCACCATTTACTAGTTAAAATAGTTTTAACCAATTTATCTTCATTAATCATACATTTCATGAAATACAAAATCTTATCACATAAAATGAATGTTTTTATAGAAAATAATTTTATAAACATTAAATGATCTTGTTTTTCATTTTAGGTAAATTAATTAAATTTCATTAATATTAAAAGATGCCATTGTTTTCATTAAATGGGTATTTTATAAATAGATTACTACTATTAATTCCTTCTAGTTAATTGTCTTGGTTTTCATGACCATAATTAAATATTTATATTTTATATAAAATTTTCGTTGATAAATTTGTATTTGTTTTTTCTTGTGGAAAAGGTTATCAATCACATTGAGTTAATTATAGAAAAACATATATTAAAACTTTGGTTTGTTTCATGTATTTTCTTATACATTAAAAAAAATATTACTTTTCTAAAACTTATGATGGTTTTTCAATCATAGAAAATCTTACTCATGAATCAAAATAAAATGGTCGAGTTATAGAAATATAAACATGTAAGCACCTAAAATTTCTTTGAGTAACATTGAAAAAAGGATTCCTTGTAAATTAAAACATCACATAAATTAAATTATGTAGTTATTATAACATGAGTCCTAAATAAAAAAATAGAGACCGAAAAGTCCGTCTTATAGGTTGGATAGAAATTAAATAATAACCTATTATAAAAGTGGGATTAAAAATGATCTTCAACTACTATGAATAAATGAATTTCATGATATAACATCTCAAATCGGTAGTATATACACAACAAAAATTAAATTATTACATACTTTAAAAAACGTCTCATAGAGAATAATTTGAACAGTAAAACCCATGCTACCTATGCTGAATTCCATGATAAAAAATTGACCTATAGTACTATAAAAATTTATTTTGTTAAAACTTAATTAAATCATTAATCATATTGATTTTTATTGAAAATATTCATAAGTATTCACTATCTAAATGAATTTTTCCAATTTTTCTAAATCAGTATTTATAGTATTGATCATTTCTACTAGTTTCATAATATTGGTGTTCATATTCAATATTATTCAATATTAAATTATTACTAGGTCATAAATGTTACTATTAAGATGATTTATAGTGACTTATTATTTTTAAAATACCGTTCATGAGTGTTTTAGACCTTATACATGTAGATGAAGATTATAATAAGCATGTTTTGTTGATTTTTGATTAATGAAGGGTGTTTTCTTATTATATTAATGAGATATTGATATAGTATCTCACAGAAATTATTTAAATATTTAAATAATATTAAAATATAAAATAATTTTTCATAGTTTTCCATTATATAAATTCATTTTATTATTCAATTTGGAGGTTAAATCGACCAAATAAAAACATACATTTATTTAAATAATAAATATGAGGTGATTTTGTTGTGTTATATTTATAATAGATGAATAATGATATTAGTTAGTGGTTAGTAGTTTTATATATTATAATTTTAAGGGTGTATAATTTTTAATGGATATGAAAATATTACAATATTTGAATAAATAATTGTCGTATTATTAAGTTTATTTTAAATGACTATATTAATGATGATCATTTATTGATCATATCATTAATATGTTCTCCAATTTCACATAACAAAAAATTAGCGAATGATAAACATGATATTTATCCTTCTATATCATCCTTATATCCAACATTTTATGGGGGTGAGGGAATATGATACGTGTTATGTCATGGAGATGGTAATCCACAAAATGAACAAATAACAATTTTTTTCTTAATTGATAGTGTATATTAAAAAATTACTATAATAAACTTAATGTAGACTAATTTTAAATCTATTAATGATAATAATATCATTATAATCGTGTGGGAAGAATTAATTTTAATTATTATAATTAAGAGAAAACTATGTACTTGATAATAATCACTTCAAGGATTTAAATTTTACATGGAGGTCTCCTTAAATTTATAGGGATTGGGACAACTATGAGTGACCAAGGGATTATGTTCATGGGACATGTATCTAAGAAAATTAAATTGTAGAGTTTCAGTAATAAATTCGATTTATAGGTGAGTCATGAAATTGTGAATATGTTAGTCATTTATAAGTGAAGGGAACAATAGTTTTGTGAGTAACCCTTACATTTTCAGTAATATAACAATATTATTCAAGTGTTAAGGGGAAAATGTTAAAATGTTTAGGGGAAACATGTCTTTCTTGATCTAAAGATCAAAAATTAAATTAAAATTTTAATGTTTTTGGAATTTTATAACAGGTAAATCTCAATGTAATACTTTTACTTTTACTATGATAATTAATATTTAACCACAATAATTAGACTTAATGAAAAATACTAAGATTGAATCTTTAAAAAAAAAATACTTAAAATTTTAAATATAAATATAATTTTATAAAATAATTTTTCTAAGTGAGTGAAAATTTAATTTTTAGACATATACACTTAATCGTGTAAAATGAATTTTAGGTGAAATAATGTTTTAAACATTAAAAATTAAATATAAGATAAAAATATCTTGAAAGATTATATTAATGAAATAAATTGATTTATTATAAATAAATATTAGGTAATAGACTTTTTAGAAAATAAAAAATGGAATATTTATAAAAAATACGATTTAATAAAAATAAATAAATTAGTCTTTTTTATTAATGTGACATTTTAATTAGTTCTGAAAATGTTAATCGTAGGACTAATAAACTCATAGAATAATTTAAAAATAACTTTTTTATTCAAAATATGACTATTTTATTACTTAAAATTATATATTAAAGTGTAGATATTTTTTATTTAATTTAAATGTTATAAAAATTTCAATTTTTTTGAAAACCGTATTTTTCGATTAAAAACATACCTTCTGAGAAAAAGAAAAAAAATTAATACTATCTTAATTTTGGTATGATTAATTTCAAAATGAATTTAGTTTTTTGAATTTAAAATTTATAAATTACACTGTTACAAAATCCTAAAAATATATATTTAAATGGTGCATTGTGTTATAGTTGTAGGACATGGTTTTTACATGATATATTACAGTCTTATTTGTTACATTCTTCACCCCTTAAATAATTTCATCCATAAAATTTTGTTATATATTAAAAATTGAAAAAATGTGGATCCCATTTTCATTATTTCTTCTTCATGCTCCCAGGTTTCCTCATGTAGTTTGTAATTTCTCCAAAGAAATTTCACTAAAATAGTTATTTTTTATGAAATAGTTTCTCTATGGTGTCAAGAATATACAAAAGTTTCTTAGTATAATACTAGTAATTTTAAATCTATTTCCTCATATACGAGAACATGCACTGTATCTGACATGTATTTTCTCAGTAGTGAAACCTAGAAGTCATGATGTACTTTAAAAATCATGTAAGGCATAGCAAATCAGTAAGATAAATCCCCATTTCATTCTAATATTTCAAAAGATCCACTATACATGGGTAATAACTTTTTATTTTTAAGAAATTCAAAAATTCCCTTTCATTGTGAAAAATTAATGAATTCATGATCCCAATAATAGATCTTTTTCAACTTTTGGATACTTTAATGTTCTAAAAAATGGTACGTACTTTAACAGTTGTCTCCTTAACATGCTCTAGTCCAACTAACATTCTACCTAAAACTTCCTCCTAATATGTTTTAGTATGATGCTTGTTCCCTTATAATTTTTGTATAGTGATATCTTGATTCTATAATGGAAGCTATTATTATATGAAAATTTCAGTAAAGGTGGATACTTATCCCACATACCGTAGAATTTAATAGAACATGATCTCATCATGTCTACCAAGTCTTGATAATCATTTCTATCTGCACATCTAATTTGGGGTGATAGGTCATGATTAAATGTATCAATGTGTTGAGATACATATGGAAAATCTTCCAAAATTTCAATGTGAACCCAGGGTTATGATAAGATACAATTGATAGAGGTTCCCTATGAAGTCGTGTGATTTCGTTCATATATATTTAGGAGAGGTATTCAGGGGTTATATCTTCTCTTATCATTATGAAATGGGAGGACATAGTAAGATGATTAATGACTACCCATATAGTATCATTATTCCACATAGTCATTGGGAGTCTAGTGAAAAAGACCATTGTAACATTATGACCCATTTATATAGGTATAGTCAGATGTTTCATAGATCCCTTAGGATATTGTCTCTTAAACATTACCTATCAGCATACTAAGCATCTAGACATATATCCCATACACTAATAGAAATAGTGTCTTCAATGACGAATCTGTAGAATCTGTTTTATTTAAACTGATTAAAAATGCAAATGCATGAACTTTTTATCATCATATTTCACATAAAACGATGAAAAAAATTATATATATTGATTTTTAGATTTATTTTTTAAAAAAACTAAAATTAAAAACACCATGAAATTTATTTATGGTGTTGTTTTTTTATAAAAAACTTATGTCATAAATGTAAAAAAAAATCAGCATTTTTTTCACAAAACTGTGCTCTCAACTAGCGATGACCCCAACAACGACTCGATGATCCTCAACAACCATTGATGTTTATTTTCATCAATGTTTATCATCATTTCACAATTTTTGGTCTTAATTCTTCATCGCCTATCATTATATCATTATCCAGGTAAATATTTCTATTTAGAAAACATTTTACATTTGACCATTATCTGCTGTTTTATTTTTATCATTTATTCTTATTCATTGTTCATTTCGATAAAACTTTTTCTACATCTTTCTGTGTTTATTTTTCAAATGAATTTGAGGTAGAAATTTCAAATTAAGAATCCATGTTCCTTGTTGAACATGAATTTTTTAATGTTGTTTATAAATTTTTATGTTAAATAATTTAAAATCTAGTTATAATGTTGTGTATAGTTTCAATTAGTTGTATTTAGTTAATTATTATTTATAAATATTGTTGTTAAAGTTGTTTTATTTTGATAAATAATTTATTTGATGAAATTGTAAAATATTCATGATGATATTATGCAATGAACAGTGATATACGGTGTCATTTTTCATCAATATAATATACAACACATGTAACGAATCCATATTTTATACACGTTAAGGTAATATGATCTTTAATACATTTTAACACATGTGACAATGAAACAATGTAACAACTATGTAATATAAAATAATACATTTTGGATTTTTGAAAATAATTAAACTATAATATCTATAAACTAAATGTATATAGTCTGAAATTATTATTTTTTAAATTCCTAAGATATATAATTTATATTAAAATATGTTTTTTTTTCAAATAAAATATGTTAACATTTTGTGTAATTGACTTTAATAAATTAAATTTACAACTTTTAAAATATTGTAACAAAATAAGATATTTCCATACATGAACTAATATATTAGCATTAATTAATATCCATGTTATTTTGATATAATATTATAGAAAAATAAATGTTTATATGACTATATTTCAATAAATAATATTTTTATTATATATAACACTTCATTTTAAAGATATATAATTTTATAAATTTTATATGGTTAAATGAACTTTAATTATTGATTTACAATTTTAATATTATCATAGTAGAACTTTGTTGGATTTTTTTTGGAAATATTGTTTTTTATGTAAATAATGATTAATAATACTTTTTCTAAAAAGTGGTTTTTGATAGTAGTTGGGTTCTAAGGAGTTACCATGGGTAAACTGTACCCCCTATATTAGAGTGATAATTAGTAAATTAAGTAACCATATATTATAGACAACCAAAAAATAGGGTATATAATTAAATAATAATCCTAAAATAGGAGTTGTGGAAAACATAAATATAGTCACCAAATCATGATTTTCTACTTGGAATATCACATATATATTTAAATAAATAAAATGAAATAAATTAAAGCCAAATGATAGATGAGTTTACAAAATCCTGATTTTCTATAGTGAATTTATATTGGGGTAATTACATGTGATGTACATAGGATTATCATGACACAAATTATGCAATATAAATACCTTTAGTAGATTTGTTTTTTTATTCATAATAAGAATTGTTGTTTCCTCTTTGATTACCAATCTTTTTTATTAAATGTGTTTATAATTAAAATATAACTAGTTGTATTTATATTTTAAAATGATTATATGTTTTTATATATTCACTGATTATATTGTGATATTATGTATTAAATGGATTCTAACTGGAGAAATTTAAGAAGAACCACTGGTGAATATAAGAAAGAAGTCAGTGAATTAATGGAATTCAATATACCAAATCATTATAAGATATGTTTCATTTTTTGTCTACCTGTGAATTGTTTGAATATGAGAATGTAAAACACCAAGGAAATCAAGGATAAACTCATTTGTGATGGTTTTAGACTTAATTATATAGTTTTGATCTGACATGGGGAAAGAACAGAATATTTAACGTCTAATGATTATGAAAATATTCATAATGAGGTAGATGATCATATTAGATAATTAATTCATTATTTAGTATTTGAAACTATCGAAAAATAGAAACTATTTAATGAATATATAAGGATTTTGAAATATTTTATTCCTATATTGTAGTAAATACAAATTTTTTCATCAGTTTTGAGATTAGTTAACTGGAAATAAAGAAATTGGTGGAGTGATAAAAGTTTCTCCAACATACATCAGATTTTAAAATAAATATTCCAGAAGGCACGGTCATCCATATTACAATTATGGGATGAATAAAATAGTATTCCCAATGATATTAGGGTATAAAATATACATTCATACCCCAATGATTGTGTGTTTCATAAGAAATGATATGAATAGTTATTAAGCTTTCCTACTGGCAGAACAACATTCTATAAGATGTATGAAAAAGTCTAATAAGATTAATCCTCAAGTATTTTTATCAAATATCATGATAAATTTTTTTGCCTTCTAATGATATCATATAATAATTCCTTTATTAAATTTTTATAATTCAATAGTGATATATTCTTTGGTACAAAAATCAAATATCCTACTAATGCAATATAGTACATTACATTAATTCGTCATTTAAAGCATCAATTTTCAAATTAAATTGATGCAAAATTTAAAATGGAATTAAGATGAGTGAAAATATTATTGTAACATATGTCAGTACGAGGATTCACCAAAGTAGAAGAGATTTGACAAAATATTTCTTGATTTCGTTAGTGAAGTTAGAAATCTCAGAATGGGATTGTGAACTGATGGAATGAATCCATATCAGAGCCTAAGTATTAAACATAGTTCATGAAATTTTTTCTAGGAATTTTACAACTTCTCCCCATGTATATGTATGAATAAAAAATATTTTATGATGATATTGATGAATTTTTGGCCAAAACAGCATGAAAGTGATATTGATGTGTGTCTTTCACCATTGAGTGATGATTTGAAACTGCTATGGGAGACTATTGTTAGTGTTTTTGATGTATATTACAAAGGGTCTCTTTTTTTTTGCGTGCTATGATAATGTTAAATATAAATGACTTCATATATATAGAAACTTATCTGGATACAGCATTAAGGGATATAAAGCATATTGAATTTGTGAAGAAGAGACATCATATTACAATTGCAGAATGGATGAAAGATACTGTACATTGGAAATCAAATAAAATTTCGATTAAATCATCTTTATCATTGATTAAAAAATAATTTAATGGTTTAATGTAATACAATATCCCCCAAAACCATTTTTAATTACTCAATATTACGACATGGTGAAAATTATTAATTTGACATTGGGAAAAAAGAAGTTTCAGTATTCAAAAAAATATATTGATGAAACAATCTATCTTTTTTAAACTAAGTTATTAGAGATTTTTAATAAAGAATCATAAAATTGATGTTATGCATGTTGAGAATATAATATGTGATGGTTTCCTTGGAACATTGTTTTACATAAAATCAAAGCTACAAATATTGATTGCATTGTAGATTGGACTTGATATCAATGGGAATACCTTTGGAGTTAACTCCCACTATGAATGGAAATAGAACATATTTACCTTCGGCTTGTCTGAAATTAATCAACATTAAGAAGAAGAATTTGTGTCAGTTTCTCCAAGGTATTAAAGTACCAAGTGTTTATTTTTTAAATGTGATGAATTTTGTGTCATTGAAGGGTTATAAATTAATAGGTATGAAATATCATGATTTTCATGTATTGATTCAACAAATTCTACCAGTCACATTGCGTGGTATATTATTGATAGTTGTTAGAAATATTATCATCAAGTTATGTAATTTTAAAAAATATATTTGTAGAAAATATATTATTTTATGTTTGTTAGATGTATCAAAGATTGAATATGATATTATTTTTTCCCACTAGAAAAGTATTTCCCAGCAATGTTTTTTGATATAATGGTTCATCTAGTGATTCATTTGGTGCATTATATTAGAATATTTGGGACTAATTCTTTATAGTGGATTTACATTATTGGATGATATATGAAAATTTTGATGGGATATGTTAAAAACCCTTATCGATCAAAGGACTCTATTGTTCAAAAATATGTATTGGGAGAGGTGATTGAGTTCTATACCGATTATTTGTAAAAAGTAGAGCATGTTGGAATCTCTATTTCATGACATATGATTGTTCATAGTGAAGGTAGATGAATATTAGGCTTATAGGTAATGTTTATTCCACATGATGAAGTGATTCAGGAACATTTAAAGAGATTGAACAATAAAAATGAGGTTCAATCATATATATGATCACATATTTCAGAATTGAAGTTAGGATATTTAAAAAAATGAAAATTGGATGATTATTGTGAATAAAAAGACATTTGATTCATGGTTTAATGATAAATTCATCAAAACAATATTTGTATCCAGAATGTTGAGACGGTTGGTAGCAGGACCATCTCTTAATGTTATCAAATAGTCTGATTTTGATATTAATGGGTACGCATTTTACAAAAAGAATTTGTATGAAAAGGTAACCATTATATATAGTTTTGTAATGTTCATCACTGATGCACTACATTTTTTTAGTAAAGAAGATAAAAAATCAATTCCTGTATCAATTCCATATTTTTGAGTTCTTGAGGACATATATGAAATTGATTATATTAAATTTTGAGTTACTGTGTTTAAGTGTAATTGGTTTTCAAGTAACATTGGTGTGAAACATGTTGAATATGGGTTTAAACTGGTTGATTTTAGAAGACTTAATTTCAACAAGGAACCATTTATCATGGTCACTATTGAAAAGAAAATATTTAGGTCATTGATCCATCAAATGACCAGTGGTCTATCTTTTTCATAGGGAAAATCCAATTGGATGATGAGGATGATGATGATCTTATTGATTTATATGATGTATCATTGTCTATTATAAGATTTCCAATTAAAAATGACAATAATGTAGATAGGGTGCATGCAATACAAAATGATCAAACTAAAAGGATATGGGAAAACACTAAATGAATATCTTAATTAATTTGGTAAGTATGTACACGATATTTAGTTTCTGAAATTTTAATGTGTAAAAACTGTATTATTTAATAACCATTATATAGATAATTATATATATATTTTATTGTTTATTTGATTTTTTGTTTTACATTTTTCTATTCTAAAGTTATGGTTAAACATGTTTTCATTGAAATACTTGACACACATTATTATATTTTGGTTTAATTTATGCATATAAGAATAAATTTTCAAACTTTTTTATTTAAATTTTTAAATGTTTATATCTTTTCAGAAGTAAAATTTATAGTTAATCAATTGAATTTTATTTTTTTGGTTAAGTATTAGAACATCTTTATTTTTATTCAAATGTACACATGAATTATTTTTTTACTTATATATTTATATTTTCTAATTTTCTAACTACTAACTATTTTAATAATATTTAGGTAAATAAAAATTTCATTAGAAATATCTGTTTTAATGATAGAAACATATACAGAGATAGAGGAATATCTAATGTGAAATATATTTTTTTTCATATTATTAAATATATAGTAATATAATTATTTAAAAAAAGAAAACATGAAATTTAGAAAAAAATATTTGTGCTACTAATGACACTTCAGGAGTGGAGTATTCTCATGTTAGTATTCAGAAATAAAATTCTTGAGATAGTAAACATGGCATCACACATTTAGAAAAACTGCCACTTTCTCATGGATATGAGAAATTATATATTATTTTTTATTATAATAATAATAAAACATTCATAAATGTAACTAATTTTATCATCTATATCGGCTTACAGAGCCATAGTAGGATAATCATTTTATATTCAAATTTGATGTTTGTTGACAAGATTGTGATAAATCGTCATTGGGAGGCTATAATGGTAAAATATCTCAATTGATGTGTTTTATCTCGTTTTTTAATAAGATATATTTTAAATGACTCATTTTTATATTATGAAATTACTGATGAATTATATTTTGAAGAAATTAAACTAGTTAAGGATATATGTATTACTTTACCGGTAGTTCGATGGAGGGATTTCAAAATAATGTTAAGAAAAAATTATGTGTTTAGAGTGAAACTAAATTAAAACCCATGCATTAAGTATTAGTTTTATATGAAAATACATGGAATAAATTTTTTTCCACTCGACATGATAAAACATTTCAGGTATAATAATTATATTATAATATATTGTAAAATTTCTTATATTTGTACCTAATTACTTATTAGTTTACTTTTTGTATAACAATACCCCTAAAAATCTCATCATGACATCTAGTTGCATAATGTATAACCTCATAGTTTATCACTTGGAGGGTATCATTTGTTGGAGTGAAAAATAAATGAGGAAGATTTGGAACCATTAAGAGCTTGGTATACTTGTAATTCTAATGAAGTCTAGTTCATTCATCCATATCCACCCACCCGCCATGAGAAATGGAAAATATTGAGAAAAAGGAAAAATGAATGGTATTTTATAGATAAATCTAACGAAGTAGATAAAATAATAGTATGTAAATAAATATTATTTTTTTTGGAAATTTTGGAAATTATTTAATAACAACAACGATATATCATTTTAATTGTTCATTTCTAGATGAACTTCAAGAGAAATCCAAATAGGGAACCTTTAACCCAGAGGGTTGTATGGACATTCTAGACAGTTATTTAGGAAAGACATAAAACCCCATCCATATTAGAGGATATGATATGGGTGTTAGTATTCAGAACGTTTTTGTTCATCAAATTAAACAATCAAGAGAGCCAGAAATTGAATCCTTTAAAGGTCAGCTGAAATAAATGAAATAGAATATGGGTGATAAAATTAAAGTAGTTGTTCAACATGTTTTGTTAGAAAAATGGATGATAGAGTCATAGTCTACACAGCCTTCCACGCCTACCTAGCCTACCTACTCATATCCTCCACCACCTTTCTCAAACCCAACCTTATAATGTGAGTTGTATGTAGTATATCATGATGTTCATATTGTAGTGTTCGGAGTCATGCATATTTTTTAGGATTTTTACATCACCACCCTATTCATACGGGTTAGGATAGAGTATCATTACATGATATTATTGATCCTACTACTCTACTACCATTCCCTACAATGGAGGTTACCGTAGTTGCGGATTATATGGGTCATTTTTTACTTTGGCCATCTTGACTTCTTATTCATATTTCATATGTGGTATGCATTTTTTTAAATATAATTACATCCAATTGAAAATTAATTATAATATTTTATGACATTTAACTTATATATGAGTATCCAAAATACAATGAAATGACAAAAAGGAAATAAAAGTAATAAGAACAAAAATGTGTAGATACTTTAGATATTTCTAATAGGATAAAATGATTATCTCACGTTTCTTCTTCAATGGATAATATAATTGAGTTTTTGATGTCATATGAAATATGTGGGAGAGACTATCCATTGAAAATATGAATAAAATAGATCATGAATATAATTTATTTTAAAGAGCTCAGCATGCCTGTGTTGAAATTGTTTTCCTTTTAATTTAATTGACATTTCAGTTTTTTAATTAAATATAGCTTAAATTGACTAACTATATTACTTCATTAATTAGGTATCAACACACACTGATTTTTCAATATTAAACCAAAAAAATTTATGGTTTTATAGATCCATAATACATTTTAACAGTTGTCCAATATGTGTCGACTGAAATTAGAGTGGAAAATATATGTGAGAGTTTATTAGTGATGGATATTGGGAGTCGGTTTTTTCCATTTCATGATGGATAATAACATAGATATAACAATGAACTAATTTTCATTATAATTTCATTAAATGTGATATTTTCATATTATAGGGGGAAATGGATTTTAGGCATATTTTTCTCTAGTGAATACAAAATATATTGGTTTTTCTCGTTATTAGGTGTTATTAGTCAAATAATTTACACCTTGTTAGACATGTAAGATTTTTTGTTTTTTATAATCTCATTCTGTTTAATTCTCATTGTTTATACCTGTATTATTAGTTGATATATATGAAAATTTATGTCATATAAAATATTTAGTAAAGATCAATTGTTAATAACAGAGAAAAATGGAATAAACTATATGAAAGTAAAGGTAATTATTTTTTATATTAGACCTTATTTTTATTTTAAACTATATTTATATATTAATTTTTATTACCAATTTAATATTTTATTAACTATAGTGTCATATTCAACAAGGAAATGTTGAATGTGGCTATTAGGTTTGACGATTCATGTTTGAGATAATCACAACTTGGGTAACGAATAAATATGATCAAGTTAAAAAAATTGATTATTTTATATTTTTCATGATAGTATTCATTTTTTCAATCTTATATCATTCAATGATATTATAGACATTCAATTTTTTTTTATTCATACATGAATGATGAACTTAACTCTCTTCAATCATTGTTTATGAACTATTTATTATGTATGATTAAAATTTAAGGTATGGATATTCTAATGTTTCTGATCAGTATTACATATTCCTAATAATATGAGTTAACAAATGAATTATTTGATTATAATAGATTATTGAACATAATCATATCAAATGAATTCTTCAATAATAACCTACAATGATCATTCTTTAAATTTCAGGTATGTGTTTTTTAATTCTACCATATAATAAAAATACATATATAAATTTTTGATTAACTATTTAAAATAATGTATGTTTTTAATTATTTCTAGTCAATGATACAGGTTGTTGGATGGATTTATATTTTTTTTCCTATTATAGGGATGCTGATTTTTTTGGGGGTGTAATATTGAAAATTTTCTGTTTTTTTATTTTTATATGTAGTATTTTATAACAAACAATTAAAAATTACATAAAAAACTTTTATTGTTTTTAGTATCAGTTTCATGAACAGACCAACACAAAAAACTATATCAATTCACATATTCGACATTGGTATTTAAAACCCTTACACCAAGACCCTGTTGTTAATTCCACCTTCATAGATGTCGGTGAAAAACTGATACTAAAATTGAAAAAAACTATTTCAACCCATGTTTTTACACTAGTGACCATTTCCTACTTCATACCATCCTACCAAAAAATTTCCCTTAAATTTATATATATCTTTATTCTATCATGGTTTATAGGGAATTCACGATATGTTCATTATCTATAAGTTACCTTTTATACTCAGGTATAGATGAAACACATAACCTCTTACCAATTAATAAAACTCTACTTAAATAGATGAAGTCCGTAACTTTCTCATCATTTAATACTTAAATATTTCTTTGTAAGTAATCATCATCAAATTGATACATATTCATCCATTCTATTATGCATGGTTTAGAAATTACTATAAAAAATAACAATGGATCACCATTCCTAGAAATAACTATATCCACATTTACCAGATCTCAACACATGAAATAATTTTTAATCTTATTCATGATTAGAATTATATGGTATTTCCTAACAAGTGCATTAAGCTCCTTATTTTTATTCCTAGGGTCACATCATATCATGTAATCATTGTCCATGAGTAGTTCAATCCATCTTCTTTACCTCATGTTCAAATCTCTCTAAGAGAATATATACTTCAAACTCCTCTGGTTAATATATATTTTGTATGTTTAATTATAGAGGGTGTGTCTCGATATTTTAAAGTAAAATATTATAGCTACCAGCTCACGGAAATGAGTTAGATACTTCTATTCATGTATTTTAAATTTTATTGATTCGTAGAAAATCACCCAATTATTCATCAAAATTTTACAACCTAGTACATATATAAATGCATCACTATTAATTAAATGTCCTTCCATAAATATTAGTAGATTAAAAAATGAAGCATTAATCAGTCTCATCTATATTTGTTCAAAACATTCCTCACATTTCCTTAAGAATTTGAATTTAATCCCTTTATGCATCAAATTGATCAGAATATTGGCCACTCGGGCAAAATCTTGGAGGAAACACAAATATCAACCAGCTAAAAAATGATCTTTCAGATAATAGTTATGTTCATTAGTATATGACACTAATTGAATACATTTTCATTTTATGAATAAACATATATTATAACTTTAAAGACAATATGGCCATGAAAATAAACTTCGTTAACAAAAAACTCACACATACTATACATCATATATAATTATATTTTCTTAGTGTTTGTAGAATTATTTGTTGAGGAATCTCATGTAATTTATATATCATAATGTATATCAACTAATCTATATTGAATACCACCATTATGTTATCAGGATAATTTTTTAACTACATATTTTTCAAATCAATAAAAATTTAATGTGTATTATTTAATCCAAAAGGTAATACCCTGAAACCATAATTTCCGTAAATTTTTTTGAAACACTATATATTGTATATCACACTTATTTTCCTATATCTGAAGACAAATAGAGTAAAAATCATTAATTTTAAATCATTAGAATCCTTTAGTTGATAATGAAAATCATCAATTCATGGAAAATGGTACATATTATTTATATTAATGGCTTTGATGTCCCAATAATCAAGTAACAATATCATGGACCCATCCTTATTTTTCAGAAACAAAATATGTGCTACCCACTTTGAGACACTTGGGAATAGAAATACATAATAACATAACTCCTTAAATAGTTTCTTAAACTCCAAAAATACCACTAATAAAATTTTCTAAGGTTATTTTGATATAGGGATAACATCATGAATATTTTCAATGGACAACTCAACAACATTCTATTCTGGATATCAAAGTAGTTCTTCTAGAAAAAAATTTATTAATTGTGATTCGTCAGGTAAATCCTATATTCTTATATATATTCCCTATCAAAAGATATCACTTTATCATCCCCTATCCTATAATTTCATTATGTAAACCATCTATGAGAGGATTTGAATATGATTTAGATGATGAATACTCCCACTAAATAAAATATATTCCAATTTTACACCCTGATTTATAATCATATTCTATAGGAAATATTATTTTTCATTATACATTGAAATCCAATTTATACCAAGGTCCATATAAAATTCAACAATAGGTATAGTAAACAAGTTTTAATATATTGTATGCCTTTGAATCCAAATTTGGGACTACCTAACATAACTTGGATTATATTAGAATCCTATAGGGTGTGTTAATTGATAACACCCTTACTAGCGTGATAGGTAAATATCTAATGTTCTTATAAAACATGGTAGACATAAAATATAGTTTAGATCCAAGAAAACCATAACTAATATCGAGGTAATTATCAAAGTACATGCCACAACATCATTATAAACATAAAAATCATTTCTTGTAATTACATAAGTTTACCCTTTCTCCCATGGTATTTTATAAGGTAAATTTATTTCATGTTTGGGAAATGACATTTCTTAATATCCCTTATCCCAATAGTTAAAGCATTAACCATTAATAACTTATTCCTTTAAATTACATCTTTGAGTTTAATATACATTTTCTCCATACTTATAATAAACATGTGTTCCTTTATGGTAATACCCAAGGTGTTTATTCTAATAGTTTACAAATAGAGGCAATATCATCCTTCAAATCATCCCATTATTTGTATGTTTCTTCCCATGATTCTCATTCGAACATTTATTCAACTAATTTCTATTGAATTTAATCTTCCTAGGTAACTATAATTATATATTAATGGAACTTAAGACTATATCATCATATAATGAAAATTTTTATGATAAAAATTCATTTTAATGGTTTGGTTATAATCCAATAATTAAACTATACATTGTGTTCTTATCTAATATTGTAAAGATAGGATCATTTTTAGCAACATTTTCCACCTCCTTTTTTAAATATGGAGGAACCGCCTTTCCATTTCCACTAATTTCTCAATAAGAATTTATTTTTTATTAAATAAATACTTGAAGGTTACTCATTTCATAAAATTCATATTATCTTCCTATTTTGTATTTTGAATTGACGACCACCATTATCCTGCATCTCCCTTCAGATGATAGACGACCATAATTTCATTATTTTCACTACCTTCCAATGAAAGGAAAATTGTCTCTAGGATCTTTATTCATTGATCTATATCCATTGTATTATTAGTTCTAATAAATGTTAGAATTCAATGTCATGTGAAGAGATCCAACATTATTACACCATGTTTTAGATTAGCAGGTTTCTCGATGAGAGCATAATTATTTTTTATATTCTAGGTCAAATAACATAATATGATTTTAAACTGATTAGACATAAATATAGATTCATTAACTTGTCTAGGGGAAATATCCATTCTTTTACTATCTGTAATTATTCGGTCCTAAATCATCCTATTAGTTTTAATCTTTCTAAAATGGCATAGACAAAATTATCTCATAACATTGAATTGTAAAATATTATTCCTATTATACTTTTAGGAGTTTTACATAGAAATATGGAGGGTTTTCATATAACATGTTCTATATAACATGGATCCTCAAAATCTAATCCCCATTTGTTTTACTAAACATCCTTAGATACAAAATATAACATCTCAGATTCCAGAAACCATGGTTCGGTAGTTATATTAAATTATTGGTACAAAGTACAAAGGTTCATGAAGGATCAATGTTTAGTAGTATAGAAAGACAAAATAGATACATAAAATAAATTTCAAAATATAATACATGTCATGAAAATGTTAGGGTAACATGATTATCCCATCCATAGAATCCCGAAAAATTATAAATAATCCTTCTATAGGATTACTAAGAAAGTAAAAAAATCATGCTGATCCTAGATGATCAGTATAGAGTAGAATACAATAGATACTAACAAAATATAAAAATTTCATAAGTGATATCGAATGAATAAATAAACAACATGAAGTTAAAATAAACTAAAACCTAGGGCCTTATATATCAATGAGAATAAATGGAAACATGGATTATTATAATCATTGTAATCATAGTGGTGAAATTTATAATGCCATACATTAAAAATTATTTTCATGCCCTTGTTCTAAGACAGTTGTCCTATTATTGGAATAGGTGTACACAAAAACCGAACCTATTTTGGATAGAGAGACCTATTGATGCATCAAGTGGTCATATAATTTTGGTCCCCAAAATTCACCAAATTAAATACAATTCATTCACTAGAATATTTATCAATCTTTTCTATACTATTTCATATGGATACTCTTGTTGACTAATAATTTTCTTTCTGTATGTTGAAAAAATATTGATATCAAATACATCCACTTTTATTAGAATAACGTGATTTTATAGGAGAACATTATTTAATCCACTTGGATGTTGTGAGGTATCATTAAAGTTATAGGTAATACCCTTATCTAATAAATATAGGCAAGAGGGAACCATTAATGTGTTGGTATGCAAAGATTATAATTAGGTTCAATAGTTTTATTTATTAGAGGGAAAAACAATGGTTGGAAAAATCCTTCATCATGGTTTATCAAGAGATTGTAAATATTCTAAATCACATCCCTTGAGAGTATCACTCCAATTGTGTATCCTTATGCCTATTTTTCATGCAAGAGATTCATAATTGATTCAATGATCAACCAAATATTTTGAGGTCATTTCCTATAGGTGAATCTATGAAACAACAAAAGAACCACACTCACAATCCAAATAAAGAAATTATTATCAATGTTTAATTGAAAAATACATAAACTATGGGAATTATATGTAAACATCATTAGAGGATTAGAAAAACCCTATTACAAATAAGAGTTTCAAAAAATTATAAAAACAACTATCCAACTTCACTTATGATATAACCTTAACATTAAACTGACATAATGATCACACACTCATCACTAAACCAGTGAAAACCATTTTAAAATGTAGGGTGAACAAAAAAATCAAAGTAAGGGGTTTTAAAACTAGATGTAAAATCACTTATCGTATTATTAGAATAAAATCAAATATATTTTACTTATATATGAAATATAAAACATTTGATAGAAGAAATAATTTTTCCCAAAATAATTTTAGGATTTTCATCAAAATCACTAATAAATGATTTCTTATAAATTCCTAAAAGATATATTATTTTGAAAATTTATATTTTTAAAACAGAAAAACCATTGTAATAAACTTATATTTATCTTTGTAAAACATAAAAATATTATTTTTAAAATATTATATCTTATGTAATTTAACAATAATCTGAAAATGTAAGGAAAGCAATGGGTCCATTATTTGTAGTGGAATATAAAGACCACTTTAGGACCAATTCCACTTTTGGTAATGGGTTCAATGCCCATTTCCATCATCATAATGAATTCACACACACCAAATTTTTAATAACTTTTTTAAAGTATTCATTTTATAGTTATATTAAACTAAAAACAATTCAAAAACATTTGTTAAATGTAATTTTTTTTAAAATAAAAACAAGTTCATATATATAAAACAAAATATTCTATTAAGAGGAATTTTTTCTTTCATTGGAAGTAGAAAAAATCTAAATATTCATAAGAATGACACATAATAATTCTTCAAAAATTAACAAACTAAAAATGTTTTTCATGACATATATATAATTTCAATGATAAATATAGAGTATAACCATATCTATAATCAGTAATAACACACCCAAATTTTAAAAAATACTTCATTTAAAAAATCATAATTTTAACATTTCAAAATAAATTTAATAATTTTTAGATAAAATTCATAAAACTAAATGTCCTAGAAAGTGGATATAAAAATATAATTAAACATTTACCCCCAATATTATTGTTTTAGTAAATATTTTGAAAACATTATGAAAATGGAATTTAAATACCTTTTCCTTTAAACCCATTTTTTCCTTAAGATAAGAGCTTTATAAAAATTAATAAAAATATAAGAAAACATTTTCCCTTACGTAAATCTTAGTTAACCATAAAAAGATTCCAAAATAATTTTAAATATAAAAAATGGTTCTATAAATTATAAAATATGTGTTTAAAAATAAAATTCCCTTACATTAAATTATTAAAACACAAAACAATATTTTCCCTCACAATAAGGGTTTTGTAATTTATAAAATAGGGGATTAAAAATAAATATCCCCTTCATTAAATAATTTTAAATTTATGAAAATATTTTCCCATACAACATCAGTTTTAAAAATATATCAATTAAAATAAAATGTATTCCCTCAACTTAAAACATTTCTGAAATAATCTTCTTGAAGGCAGACAACTACAAACAAACATTCTATCTTTTACATATATTCTCTCTCACATTCCAAAATGAAAAATTATTAATTGAGTTTATAAATGGAATTCATATAGTGAGTAACCCAATGGGAAAAATATCTTATATATCCATGTCTTCACCATTAAATCATATTTAATTAATATGAATGTGAATTACCAATTCCACATCCATAAAATTGAAGATTTGAAGAAACACTAGTTATAATTAAGTTAACACAAAATAAAATTCCCAATAATTGAATTAGGATTCGATCTTTTTAAAAATCAGTAAAATTACAAACATGAATAATAAACGAGTTTTCATTCTTGATGATTTTTTTTATGAATTTTGAAAACGCATTAATTTTTTTGGTTACAGTAATATATATATCCAAAAAATTATTACCCCTAAATAAAGAGATCTCAAGTTGATTCTCCCCATGAAGGTGGTATAGATATTGATAGAGATTATATATATGTATATATTAATTGAAGGAACAATAATAATATGTTTGAGTTTTAGGATTAGCAAGGATAGGGAGGATACAATGTGTTATTTATATCGGACGGTCAACAATGATTTGATCAAACAATAAGAATATAATCATATGTTTTTAAATGGGTGAATAGTACCCTATGTACACATCCCACATCATAGTTAATACCATCCTAAATCACCCATATATTATGTTTCATGTCTTCCGAAACTCAATATGGAAGTTTATTTTAGATCCCACAACCCATACACACACCACATGCAGTGATCCCACCCACTAACCCCCCTATATTCTATTGAATTAACTCTATGGTCATAATGTACCCACAAAACTAAAAATGAATGTGATTTTATCCTACTTCCACTAAAAATATACTAGAAATTTCTCTCCCATATGGTTTATCATGTTCTTATATTATGGTAGACGATTTATCCCTCGCGTCTGGAATGGTTAGCCAAAACATTATTCTAAGTAATTTTTAAATGCCTAAAATCACTAAACTAAATCTATGATTGTTAAATATTTTTATTTCAAAAAAATTATAATTATAGTCTTTTTAACATATTATGAATTAATTTATATTATATTAATAGTACGTTTTTTGGATGTTACTATTGATTACTAAGGGGTTCTAAAATAATAAATATTACTCTTTTTAAATAATACAAAAAAGTACACCTTATATTTTTTACTTTTTATTAATTCATAACTAATATCACTCAAAACGACTCTAAGGTCATATAAAATCAATCATAATACCCGTTAAATAAATACTCCCTTTTCATACTACTTTATAATCCAAGATCTAAGTATTCTAGTTTTCTCACATGCAAGGATGAATTCGATTATCCCACTTTGTTATAATCTTACCATCATCCTCTTTGCAGAATTCCAACTCATGGTTGATCCTAAAGATGTTGAGTATGATTTTAGTGTTATCATGTTAATTTTTTTCATATTTGATTACTAATGATCATTGAAAATTTAGTATTCCTAGATCTTTATATAGTAGAAGACTATAGAAGAGATGTTTTTATATTATATTTACAATATTATTTCTATTAAGAACTTCCTAATATTGTTTTTTTTTAATTTTTATTTATTTATATAACATATTTAAATTATATAAAAACATTTAAATTAAATGATGTTACATTCTATCCCCTTAATATATTTTTTTGGGTCATTAATTTTCACAATAACATATTAACACCAAAAGTTCTACACATATCAACAAATAGAATCCCATAACTCTTTATTCTTATATTTTTATTTAAAGACATTTAAAGATAAAATCATAATAGTTAAAATAAAATATTTCCATAATTTTATTAAAGTATAATCATATTCCCATTATAGAATTATTCATGAAGATAGATTCTCTATGTGCTGCTACATAATTTTAGAGCTCCTTGAAAGTCTCTTTCCTCCTTTGATCAAAAGAATTTCATATTGTTTGGTTCATAATAATGATGGAAGTTTTTTTTAGAAATAATTTTTATTGACATATAATTTCAAAACAGTGGATAGAACATTATTTTTTGAAAATTACCTGACTTAGTTATTTTCAAAACATTTAATTAAATGTTCTTCTAACATACAAAGTGTATTTCAAACATATTATATTCTGATACTAAATAAAAATAGGTTTCACAGGGTTCCCCTTATTATATAGCTATAGGAAAATAATAATGTGTTTAAATATCACATGAAAATTAGACATATTATTAAATAAATTGATGTTACCATCCAATTGAAGATAGGTGAGAATGTTTCTAATTTTGGAATTAATAAAAATGTAACCATGATCGAATGTGATATCAGGGTATAGAGGAGTTTTATTATATATTTTTTATAATTTCTTGTAGGAGATTCATATGTGTTATCATGAATGAGGCTAGTATACAATCCTACCTAACACCTGACCCGGTTCGTGGAAAGGCCTTAAAGGTGTTTCAAATCCTCCTAGTCTAGAGGATAACATTGATCTTCAATGATAAACCATGTGGGAATGATTTTTCTTAATTAATAACTGGATAAAAAACAAAAGTGAAAACGTATCATGCATCCGTAAATATACAATTAGATATAAAACGTATCTATATAAAACAACAGAACAAAACTAGAAACTAAAAAATGAGAATATAACCAAACTAAAACCCAACTAGATCTCCATGTTACCTATGTGTCACCAAAAAGACCTTATATCTCTATGGGCGAATCCGAACAAGAACCAGAACCTAAAAAACATCCTCGTTCCACCAAAGACGTGTGGAAGAAATATGGTGTGATATTAAGGCATATCATTAGACAATCACCATAGAATAAATACACTTCTTTTACTAATAAATTACATAAAAACTACTTTAAATTGCAATATGAAAATAGGGTTTTATCATTTAAAATTTTCAATCACAACATTTCCTAAAAACCACTTTTAGAAAAAACATACACAACTTTACTCTTAAATACTATATTCATTCGAGAACCCAGTATAAAAAATCGGAAAAAGAATCCAAATCAGGGGATAAATAGGCTTGTAATAAAAAAAATTAAATAAGTACAAACAACTTAATACTAGTAGGGTAGATAACCACAATATAGTAAAGAATAACAAGTATATACAGATATATAATCATGATAATTTCATAAAAATCACTAGAACAATCCCTAAGAGTACTCTGGTCAGACTCACCTACATATGTATGGTAAAACTATATATTTAATAACCAACTTGGCTACTCAAAACAAGCCACACTGGTGGCACATCCCACCTGGCCAGTAGCATCACAAGTATTTAAAAAAATAATATAGAATTCATGAAACCCTGAGTCTCTAAAAAACCAAACCTTCTTATAAACTATCCAATTAACATATTTTTTCCACTTCTACGATTTTAATTTTGAAAAAGTTATATACACAGTTGTGTTAAGTAATATATTTAGAGTCTGATAGAATCAAATTACTTTTTTGGTGAATAGTAACTCAACCCTTATGAATAGTAATATAATCGTATGAATATTAATGTTAGTATTATGAATAGTGATTTGACACTTATAAATAGTCACCTCACACATAAAATTAGAAATAAAATTTAGGAATCTTCTAAATAAAATTTAATTAATAATTAAGTGTTTTTATTTTCTTTGAATAATAAATATTTAATTAAAATTTTATTATTAATAAATTTATTATAATAAAATTTATTTTAATAAAATTTATTCCCAATTAAATATTTTATTGTCTTAGGATTTTAGGATAATTTAATGAGACCTTATTTAATTTTAAGGGTGTTATAAAATCCATTTTAATTTTATAGACAATATTTTTCGAGTAAATGATGATTTTAATTAAAAATTTAATTACTAAAATTTATAATTTTTTTTGATAAAATTGAGTCATTTTTTCAATTCTACACATTCATAAATGTTCATGGTGAATTTTTGGGATTTTAATAAAATATTTTTATTTTATAATGAATAGTGAAATATGGTAATTTTCCATATATATACATTATAAGTTAAGTACACTATTCCTAAAATCATAGATGATGTAATAACACTTGGTTAAAACTCATATACACTTATTAATGTTTTTGGTTAAAATAATCAAAACTATTTCTTGTATTTATGATAATAATAAAATAATGAATAAGATATTCAAACATCACCCCTCTCCTCAACTATAAAAACCACCTCTCACTCCCTCTTAATTTCCCTCCTCTAATACATAAAGGTTATCAAATTTCTTCCAAAATAATCTTTCCCTAGTCCCAACCCATGTCTAGGAGCTCTTGGTCATTCCAAAATATCTAAACCCCTTCACTTAAGGAGGTTCTCATGTAGGTTATTTCAAGAGGTAAATCCTCTTCCCTTTTCTTTTAATTTATATTATATTTATTTTCTTTTCTTAGTATCTCGCTCACCTCCTCTATAAAAATGATAATTATATCTTCATTTTCATCTATATATGATAATTAAATCATATTAATTTAACATCCATCATCAATCTCTTTATTCTCTCTCTCTATTTAAAAAAACTAAATCATTATCCAGGAGTTGCCGATGTACAACCTTCATGGACAAGAAACCTTATCTCTTCAATTTCTACTTTATGTCTGATCATGAAAACATTTTTAGAGTAGAACCATATTATAAAATATATATTATGTATTATTTAATGTTATAAAACCATTATATAAATGTAATATAAACATATACGGGAAAACTAGTTTGGGATGATTGAAATGTCTCTCAAATATTTGAAATGAAAATCACTACTGTTTTCAATAATGATTCAAACTCATACCATATAACCAAATTATATGTAGAAATATTTACACTTATTTATGTTCATCAATAAAAAATAAACTCAATTTCAGATTTAGGTGTATGGAAGGCGGGCTCGGGAGCCGCTACGACAACGATGATCAGAGCAAGGGTTTCTCACAGATTGAATTTTCTGGAGATCTCACATTTGATATACTTTCTTAGGGGAATCTCCTCCCATGTTGCATTCTAGGATTCCACCATTAATGAGATAGGTTCTTTACCATACCATGAGATGTTATGATACAAGCATGTGACATCTTACTTCTCTAAATGTCTTTTCTCCCAAAAGGGTTATCCGAAAAGGTAAGATCATTTATGTTCAATCTAATGAGGATGTTATCACTAGTAGGTATAAGCATTTCAAATTTTTGATTATTTCTCAATTGATTTTTATAGTTGGGTCTAAGACATTGAAGGTATCTAACCTTTCATAATGACTCAATGTAGTTTGGGGTTTCCTAGATTTTAGATGTATCCCAATAGGAATGTGATTTCTCTACATCCTATTCCCGACTAAGGAGTTCAAGCACCGTGCTTGGGGGTTCAGATCCATTTACCTAAATCAATTCATAGTTACCATACAATAATGTAACTTCCCTTTCAAACCATTCTCCATCAGGAACTATAGATTTTAGGCATGGATTCATATTTTAGGTCTGAATTGGATTTTTTGGCACCCTTGCATCCGATTTGAATATTTCTTCGAGCGTGGGAAATCATATAAAAATAAATAGAGCTACATAGATGTATATTAAAAATAATTATTCTAGGTTTATAATTTAAATTGATATCAATTATGATCTTTATGATCAAGATGTGCTCTTAATATCAACGGATGACGTCAATTTACCGATTAAATATGATAAGTTACCCTCATTATGCTCAGAATTTCAGTCCATTAGACATCACAAGAAATATTTTTTCAGAAATTATACATATATTTTTTGTTTTATCAAGGGCCATAACCAGTATGTATGAAAGAAGCTACAAAAGAGGAAATATAATGAAGGGTCTTCTAACACACTATGAGAAGGAAAGACAAATTCAACTGGCCATTTGAATGTTATTAAAGAATAAGGAGTTCTATAAGAGAATAATAATATTGGTGTTGATTTAGTACAATAGAAGGATACTCTACAACATCGTAGTGTGAAATATCAATAGTAATATTCACAATAGGAAGAGACTCAAATTAAGACATCTTGTGATGGGAATACTGAATAGGCATAGCTTAATATTTTCACCAATATGTCCTCAGAACATGAAGAGAAGACGTTGATGGAGTTGGTCTGTCATTATGAGTATTAAGATAATGATATGTTCTCTATTGGATCTAATAATTCAATTTTCTAGATTATTATTGAACTCAATATGCAATGGAGTTTAAACAAAATTAAGTGAAACAAGACTAACATAGAGAACGAAGAATCACCAATGAAAAAATATTATCATGATTCTATTGATAATGGAAAGGTTGTTGTTGAAGGTTTTTCTTCAACACAATTAAATAACAAAAGGCCAAGGATGGATTACTTGCACATGAAACCAACTATGAAAAATAATTCAACATGGGCTTCTATACTCATAAACAATTATACCGATCGTAAAAACCAAGGAAATGAAGGCTCCTGAGTGATAAATTTGTATCTTAAAACTCATTAAAAAGTCATAAATGAACTTAATAAAATTATAAAAAATCAGATACATTTATATATGCCTATAAATTAAATAATTAATGGATTTAATTTTATTATCCAGGATGTTATGGTCATGTACAAATCCCATTTAGACACAAGGTAAGGGTTTCCTCATATCACTCCCATTTTTGTTATATTTTACTTATTCTAAACAATTTCCTGCGTATATTTTATGTATAATTATCATTGATTTATCATATCATGAATCTATACATTTTCATAGTATTGAATTTATCATTTGATGATTATTTATTTTGGGTCATATGATTCAATTGATTACAAAGTGGTAATTGTTTTCTAATAGAACCTTCATTTTATTTCAATATAATATTATTCTATAATTACATCAATTAAAATTTTATTGATTCTTATTTAATAAAAATAAATTATGATTTAATTTTATTTATATATGTACGAATAAAAAATATTCTTTATTATATGGGGATTCAAATGTTTTAAAAGGATCCTTAAAAAATTATTCTTAATAAACATGCTCGATTCAAGCGAACTTCTCTAATTATAACATTTTTTCAAGTGCACTCAATAATATATTTTAGGAGGCCATTTTTTATAAAATGACACACTTTATTATTGAAAAATAACTTATTTAACTTATAGTTTTATAAAATTACTTTTCCAATAGAAATATTCTTTTCAATGTAAAAGTGTATTTCTATCAAGAATTACACGATGATTTTATAAGAGTATTTTCTTATATTTCAACACTCTTGTTTATTATTTTGTTTATTTAGGATTAATATTTTATTATATTATATAAAATATATTATTTAATGGTTTATGATCAGTTTGACATCAGATGAGCTATCTAGATGCCAATCATCATATTATTTTGAATGGTTAATATTTATTTTTACTGATTGGGGAATGTTATTTACATTTCACATGTTAGTTTATATATGACTTTATATGATGATTATGTCTCACCCCTTACATTTTACGAATGTATTGGACATATCATGTGATGTTTCAGTCCCTATATATCCCCTCGTTGCATCGTTATGTCTCATGAGACAAACTACTTTTGGTCTTTATAAATTTTTGTTTGGTCATGGCACGAGGCCTTGACAGAATGACTATGAGGTCTAAAATTATGAATTACCACATTATGAAACTAGTAAATGTTAGTATATGTGGTTATTAAACTAGTATAATTCCCATGGTTATGTTTTATTAAGTCATTAACTATTCATCTTTTATTCCTTCCATATTTTGTTCTGGTTTATTTTTTATAGCATGTGTACATTTAGTTATTCTCCTTGTATTATTATTTATGTTTCTCCGGTATTGATTACCTTTACCGATCATCTTAGATCACCCATTTATTATGTTTTATTTTTTCCATGGATGCAAAGATGTATATTATTAAAGACTTTCATGAATGATATTAGAGTTTTGGATGTTCCCAATGGAACTTATTTGCTATATTTCATTTCAAGTTGTAATGTTGAACTTGTGTATGTATTTGGTATCCTATAAATACTAAATTATTTGGTTTTTTGGGATAATAAATTATTATAATCATTCCAATATAATGAAATAAGGAACCAGCTCAGGGAAATGGTGTCAGGTCTTTATAGTTGGTACCAAAATAAGTTTAGTAGAAACCATGGAAATTAGATTTAAAAAATATAGATTAGGGAACAAAAACCTAAGATATACCTTGAGGATAAGCATATAATAACATATATTAATTTTTTTATCGAAGATATTATGTGGATATTCTTAAAAATTAAATTCCTACCTGGATACAACAAGTGGACATGGTTCTGGAATAGATGTACCTTTGAGTAACAACTCTGACAAGGTGTCCTGGAAACGAATCTTGGTAACCTGGAACATGAAAATGATATTTACTGTGCACCTAGTTTGAAACTACCAGGGGATATTATACATTCAATTTACCCACCATTATTGAGGATTCATACCCTTTATGTTACAAATGTATATGGTTCAAGGATTTATGATGCAAAAATTTTTTTATTGTGTTATACCATGTTTAGAATTATAGAATGTTCATAATTTTTTGAGTTAATATATTATATATAATTGATTAGAAATGGAACCTATAAGAAGTAATGATAACTTCACCAATAAACATTTTGAAAAGATTAAGAAGGATCATATATCTCATGGTTTTAATCCATCATTTCGAAGGGAGGTAGTCTCCCATGTATCCCCATCATTTGAGAAAATAATATCATGTATTAACAATATGTGTAAACAATTATTTGATTCCTATAAATTTGAAGGGAAAAAATTATATATGAGGTTTTCACAGAAAAATATTTATAAATGGATGAATTTTATGAAGGGTTTTCTTCAATATGATAACTATAGAATGAATCAACCTTATAAAAGATTTTATGGAATGGGAGTTTTTTATAAGTGTGAAGAAAAAGGATACCAAGTTTGTCATTGAAAAGGTAATAAAAAGGTTTCCATTATAAAATTATTTAAGTGCAAGAATATGGGATACAATGTGAATCAATGTCCCAAGAATAAAATCAATTCACCCAAATTGATGTTACTGGATAATGATGATTTTATGATACTATCATAGATGATGTGTAATGAACAATATTCCAATTCAAGAATTATGTCATTTTAATTTTTTATCATCAATGTACCGGTTATAAGAATTATAGAATATATAAGGATTTTACTACATTACTTTTACCTTAAAGATTTTAGACCATAATTTGAATGGTACTAAGGAAAAATATTCAGTGGAATGTAATTTGTTTTTGGAAAAATGCATTATTACGGGACAGATGACCGTAAATATATTCCTGATGTTGATATAATGATGAATAAATTATTTATTTGGAAAAGTGATTACTAACTTCGAATGTATTAATGACTTATTTAAGAGCGGTATATGCTATCATTTATGGATTTTACAACAATTATTTGATATTAGAAATATATCTAATAACATTTGCATTATATAAGGAATAAATATGAATGCATCTTTCCAATAATATTTTAAGGTTATTCAAGTGATTTCCATATTTTAAGATGACACGTGATGAAGTTATAAGAAAATTAAAAGCTACATCATGTTGATTAAAGGAAAATAATGTAGACAATGCATTTAGTAGGATAGATCATGGAGTTTAATGAAAAATTAAGATTTACAAGGACCTTGTGTACATGGATCTAGAAAGGATGGGTAAGAAAATTATCAGGTAGGATTTTTAATTTCAAGTGAGAGATCACATTTTTTTGATAGTATCTCCTTGGAAGGGAGTTATATGGTTTGGGAAGAAAGGGAAACTAATCACCATGTACATTGGGCCATTTGAAATTATGAAGAGAGTTGGAGTTGTGGATTATTAATTGGCAATGCTGCCTGGAATTTATAAGGTACACAATGTGTTCCATGTCTCATTATTGAGAATGTATATGCCAAAAACAACTCATGAACTTAGTTTTGAATGTATAGAATTAGAACCTGAATTATCTTACTGGGATGATCCTGTCTGAATTCTATACACTAAAGAATATTTGGTGAGGAATCAGAAAACACTATTAGTAAATGCACTTTGTAAAAATTATAAAATTGAAGTGGCGACATGGGAACCTGAGGAACTTATGATGAAGAATTACCTATATCTTTTTACAAGGTAACATTCTAGTAATTTCAAGGATGGTTTTTATGTAAGGGATGAAGAATGTAAAAACCCAAGTATTTATAAATAAATTTAATAAATAATTCCTGAAAAACTGAGTCCCTATGAAACAAAACTTTTTCATTACCTATTCAATAATAATAAAAAATTTACATCTGCGATTTATATTTTAAAAAACTGACATACACAGATGCATTTAGTAAGGTATTCAAAATCTGATAGAATCAACTTAATTTTTTGGTGAATAGTAACTATACCCTTATGAATATTAATGTACCCTTATGAATATTAACGTTACCCTTATGAATTATAATTTGTCACTTGTGAATAGTAACCTCACCCATTAAAGTATAAATAAAATTTGGGAACCTTATAAATGAAATAGAATTAATAATTAAGTGTTAATATTTTTGGGAATAGAAAATATTTAATTTCAATTTTATAATATATAATTTTATTTAAAAGAAAATTAATCTCCTTAAAATTTATTCCTAAATAAATATTTTTTTCTTATTATTTTATGATAATTTAATGAGAGCTTAGTTAGATTTTAGGGTGTTATAAAATATGTTATAATTTTAAAGACTATATTTTATGAGTAAATAATGATTTTAATTAAAATTCTAATTTCTAATATTTATGAAATTATTTTGGTAAAATGTAGTCCATTTCTGAAGTCTACAAGTTGAAAAATGGTTATGTTTAATTTTTGTGTTTATTTGTGAAATATTTTAATATATATTTAATAGTGAAATACTATAATTTACCATATATATACATTATAATTTAAATACACAATTACTGACATCCTAGATGATGTAAGAACACATTGTTCGAATTCACACGAACATATTAATATTTTTGGTTACAAGAATCAAAACTATTGCTTGTCTTCAAAAAAATAATTAAATAATGAATAAGATATTCAAAAATCAACCCTCTCCTCCACTATAAAAACCACCCCTCATTCCCTCTTCTCTTAACTCATATAAGCATTGATTCTTCTCGAAGATCTTTCCAAAGACTCTTCCCTAGTCCCTAACCACATCTAGGTTATCATATTTTTTCTAATAGAAAAAACCCCTTCCATTAAGAATGTTCTCAAGGATGTTATTTCAAGAGGTAAATCCACTTCCTTTTCCTTTTAATTTCATTTCATATTATTTTCATTTCTTTTTATCTCACTGACATCCACAGTCCAAACAATCGTGTTATCTCTAGTATCATATATAAAATGGAATTATATCATTTAAATGGAACATCCATCCTCAATCTACATACTCTCTCTCTCTATTTTATTTTAATGATGAAATCTTCGTATGTGAGGTGATGATTTACAACCTTTGTGGATGACTAACAATTATTAATCAATTTATCCTCCATATATGGTCATGAAATCATTTTTATGGTTGAACCAGATTATGAAATATTTATTATGTCTTATGTAATGTTTTGGAACCTATATTTATATACATAATATAAATTCATAAGAAAAAACTTGTTTTGGATGATCGAAATATTTCCAAAATAATAGAAATGAAAATATCTAATGTTGTTTCTAATGATTCATACTCATATAATATAAACAAAAGATATATATAATCACTGCACTTCTAGATTTTCATCGATAACATATAAATTCTATTCTATAGAAATATACCAATTTCACATGAACTTCTATACTGATATAAAATTATACTGATCATGAAAACCATGGTGACGAATGCTCCCGGGCGATAAATTTGTATCTCATAACTCATTAAATGTCCATAAATAAAATTACTAAAATTTTAAAAAATAAAACATATATATATATATATGGTTCTCAATTAAACAATAAATGGATTTAATTTTATTATCTAGGATGCTAATTTCAAGTGTTGAACACATTCAGACATAAGGTAAGGGTTTCCTTATCTCACATTCATTTTTTGGAGATATTAATTATTAACCCCTATTTATTATGTATGATTTATGTATTCTGACCATTTATTTATCATATCATTAATATAGTTTTTTTATTATATTAAATGTACCATTTTATTTTTTTTACTTTTGGGTCATATGATTCAATTGATTACATAGTGGTAAGGTTTTTCTATGAGAATAACCATTTTCATTGTATTTACTCTTATTTTATACTTAACTCAATTAAATTATTAGTTATTCTAATGTACTCTTCATAAATTATTTTTGAATGTTATATATATATATACCAATCAGAAACGTTCTTTATTTTATGCCAAGTTAAATGTTCGAAAAGGATCTTTCAAAAAGTCTTCAAGAAAAACATGCTCGATTCTAGTGAACTTTTTGAATTCTTACCTATTTTCAAGTGCACTAGATAATCTATTTTAAAAAACCATTTTTTATAAAAATAATCATTTTTTATGAAAAAACTACCTTATTTATCTTTTTATTATACAATTATTTTTCCAAAAGAACTCTTCTTTTTAGAGAGAAATAGTATTTATATCAACAATTACATGATTATTTTATTAGGGTATTTTCATATATTTCTAAACTCTTATTGATTCTTATGTTTAGTTGGGATTAATATTTTATGATATCATATATGTAGTTCTCCCAGTTTCTAGTATGTCACCCTTTTTGATGCTTTTAATGGTTATAATGTAAAGGGTGTCAAATGGGAGAGTCAGGAGAACTTGGAATGAGTTTTGGGGAAAAAAGGGAAGTTGCACGGGAGGTGCACGGTTTATCTAAACCGTTCGGCCAAACCGTGCAGAGTTGGTATGGGTGGTAGTGGCTTCTGCATGGTTGACACATGGTTTGTCTAACCATGTAGACAAACAGTGCGAGAAGGGTGGTCGAGGTAGGACTTAACGCACTGTTAGTGCATGGTTTGTCAAACCGTGCGGACTAACCATGCAGTCACTAAAAATTAGATCCTTAAATTGTGGTTGTAACTAGTTTTGCCTATAATTGTCTCATTAATGCTCCTAAGTGGCCCTAACTCGGGATTTTGGTTCTCCTAAGGTCAAAGAGGGATCTCCCATCATTCCGGAGGCGATCCGAAGGCTTCTCTTAGAGAATCGAAGCCAGATTCTTGAGGTATGTGATCATTCTCCTTTCTGTTTGAATGGTTTCATAGATCTACTTAGATCTACTTCTTTTCATCTCTCGGTTTCTTATATCTACGCTCGTTATGGGTAGATATAATTTTGTGTATGACAAATATTATGAGATTTGGTCTTGGTTGTGTTAGTAGAAGAGATCTAAGGAGGATTCTTGGGGATTTGGCCAGGTGTTCTTGAGCATTCTTCGTCCGTTGCTTGTTTTTGACTTTTTTTTAGATAGGTGGATTCACTCTCGACTCCTATCATTAGAATTTGTTTTCTTAATTTTAAATTGGTTATTTGAATGGTATTTATTTTGTAAAGCATGGAATTAATCTTTTTTAGTGATGATTTATGGTTTTGAGGATATTCTGAAATCTTGGAAAATTGTTGTGCAAAGTGATTTGGCTATTTGAAATTAAAATGCTGATTTTAAATTATAAAATTGCTGAATTTTTAAATGGTTTGATGAAAAATGGGATTTCAATAAAGAGCATTTTTCTATTGAAATGGTTTGTGATTGAATTTTTTTTGATGGATTTGGTTTTCAATAAAAAGGGAGTTTTATTGAAATGGTTTGAATTGGTTGAACACACTTGGTTTTGATGGGAAAATGGTTTTCAATAAATGGTGTTTTTTTGATGTGTGGTTTTGGCATGTTTTTTTGGAATTTGTGGTGTGTGTTTATATTGCATTGTATGAGGCATTGTTGAAATAGGGCCTTTTGCTCGGTGCCAAACATTTAATGGCACGATTGTAACTATATGTATGAGGCTTGGTTGAAATATGACATTGTTCTCAATGCCAAAGGTGTAATGGAACATGGGAAATAATATCCTTGTGATGGCTTGGTAGATCGACGACAGACAACTCATTAGTATGGAACTGTCATAACGATGCATGTGTGGTTGATTTCATGAATTTGGGAAATGGTTGGGTATGCCAAAATAGGATGTTTGTGAAATGTTTTGGAAACATGTTTGGTTATTTTTCTCGAAAAATAACATGTTGAAAAAGCCTGTTTAAATTTCACTTTGATACTTTTGAGCATCGATGGTTTTGGAAAACTAGTTTATATTTAGTTATAAACTACTTTGGTGAAAATGTTTTATATAAACTGTTTTTATTTAAATGTGGAAAACTCTTATATCCTAGTGGCATGAGTAGGGAATTCATTAAGGAAATCCTACTGAAATTTATACTCACCCATGTTTTGGAACATTGGTGCTTTTGCAGATGTTGTATTCCGAGGCACAGGTAAAGGTAAAGAATCTCATTACTAATGGCTCGTGGTGATGTTTGGGAGATTCTGTGGAGCTTGGAGCTTGTGGACCACAAAGTCATGGTGTCTTTTAAGAGTCTCATTTAGTTCTTCTGCTATGTACCTTAATGTTTGTTTTGGTCTACCGCTGTTGTGTACTCTGATGTGGTTTAATATAAATGAACTTGTTGATTGGTCTTTTATTTCTTTCATGCATCATATAGTGAATGGTTAATGGATGGGTTTATTTTCTTAAAGTGTAAATCTTCCCCCAATTGTAATTGAAACCCTTCAGCATTTATTTCTAGCCTTTGGCGTCTTGGGGATGACGCTTAAGGCCTAGTAATGACTTGTTGAGCTCTGAATCCAATGATAAATTTGTGGGTCATTATAATTCGTATCAGCTTGTTCGGTCGTTACCAAACAAGTAGTCATTGACGTTCTTGGTCTTGGAGTTGAAATTCCTTATTGCTTATTCCTTGGGTTAAAATATTAGACATGAGTAGGATTGTCAGAACATGAATGGTATAACATAAAATGACGTACCTAACCCATTTATGCTAACTTCAATTTACCAGGGTGTTGGGTACATAAGTATTTTGGATAAACATCTAGAATGTTGGAAATCTCATTGTCATGGGTTTAGCCAATGATAGGAGCATTACATGCATTGTAGAGGAATACATTCATACTAGGATTGCATATCTCATTGTGAGGAATGAGTAAGAATTTTGTGAAAGGTGAATTTTTTTGAAAAATGAGGTAATTGTTTACAACCAAAAGACTTTAAAAACATGGTATTTAGTGTATTTTGAAAATATATTGACTTTCAAAAAGTATGTGGAATGTTTTAAAAAATGGTTGAACATGGAAAAAGGTTGTTTGAGAACAATTTTGTGATAGTTGATGTGATATAATTTGAAATGCTAATCCAAAAATTGCTAGAGAGTGAGATTAATAAAGTTTGTTGTTGGTTTAGAAAATGGAACCCAGTAGGAATCGTCGAAACCAACCCGAAGAAGTTACAGAGAATGTGGTTGCACCAGAACCACATGTGATCCAAGAGCTAGTTCAGAGTATTTTCCAAGCCTTTCAAGCCGTGGATACAGGGAACCGGAGGAATGAGACATGACTTATAGATCATACCATCCAGTTCATGAAGTAGAATCCATCGAACATTAGGGGTGATGCGGAACCCAAGAAGGAGGAGTTGTGGCTAAGAAAGATGAATCATATATTCGATTTCATTGGCACACCAGTAGAGATGAAATTAAAGTTGGGGATGTATATTCTAAAGGATCATGCACGTAAGTGGTGGGATTTAGTAGTGCATGCTAAATTGGATGAAGGCCTTACATGGGAGGATTTTGAGGAATTATTTACCAAACAATTCTATACTCACACATTCAAGATCCAGAAAATGACGGACTTTATCAGCTTGAAATAGGAGAGCCTATCTGTCATAGAGTATGCGACTAAGTTCAATAATTTAGTCCGTTTTTCACCAGAGGTTGTGGAAAGTTCTTCTTTAAAGGCACACATCTTCGAATTGGGACTAAGGCAGCAGATTCGATTGAATATTGCAGTGCTCTATATTACAGATTATACAGAGATGGCGAATAGATCAAGAATTGCTGAACATGATATATTGGGATCGATAGGAGGATGTATGATGATACCCATGGGAACAGGTGGGAACTCTAATGCTGGAAACAAGCGGAAGAGGGACACCTACTTCCATGGTGGGAGTGTGAATCAGAACCAGACGATGGGATCAGTCAACATTTCTCCATGACCCTACAGCAAAGCAGGTTTCTTTCAAAGTGGTTGTACTGAACACATGAAATGAGAATGTACAGCACCACTGAGAGAATTCCACAATTCCAAGCAGATTGGGCATCTAAAGCGCTATTATAAGAATGCTCCGAGGTCGGCTGCGCATGACACTTCCCAGACGTCGCAAGCATTGTATGATTCGACAGGGTGAGGACAACAAAATCATTCTTACTAACAGAACATACATAGTTATGGTGATTTTAGGAATACCATGACTCCTCAATCAGGGAAATCATAACAAGTCAACAAGAAGAAAAGTGCAGCAATAAAGAAATTTTTTGGAGCCGAGAAGATGATGGTAGATGATCGGTCTGGACAGTATAAGGTTAGAGGTACGATTCTTTTGAATTGTACCCTCATGCAAGTGTTGTTCGATACTGGTGCATCACATTCCTTTCTTGCTTCTCGTATTTCTGATTTTTTAAACTTAAAACTAGAAATGATGCCTTCTGTCTTGAAACTGCAACTCTTCTTGGTGGAAAATAATGTCAAGAAATCATGTGTAGAGCATGTGTTATAATTGTTGTTGGAGTTGAGATGAAATGGGACTTATCTATATTGGATATCGTTGTCTATGTTTTAATCCTGGGTATGGATTGGTTGTCAAGTTTTAAGGATCACATTAGCTGTTATAGGAGAATGGTTAGTTTCACGACTGAGGAAGGCATGGAGCATCTCTTCAGAGGAGACAGAATGGTAAATAAATGTGCAAATAGGCTATTGGAACCAATGGTGGGAACGATCTCTTATCTATTGGAAGTGTTAAATTTGTCATCATTGGAAGAGAGTGAGAAAAATAGTTTTCCATCTATGGTGGATCAATTTCCATAGGTTTTTCCATGAAAACTTATTAGGGTTACCACCTGTGAGAGAATCAAGACAGGGCTATGTGTTGTTTTTTTGATGCTTCAAGAATAAGGTTGGGTGGTGTTCTCATGCAAGGAGACCATGTTGTTGCTTATGGTTCAAGGCAGTTGGGAGTGAATGAAAATAATTACCCAAAACATGATTTGGAGTTTGCTACAGTCATCCGTGCTTTGAAAACATGGAGACAATATCTCTTTGGTGAGAAATTTACTATGTTTACGGATCAAAAAAGATTAAAACACATTTTCCCACAGCGTGATTTGAATCTGAGCCAGAAAATATTGATGGAGTATCTTCAAATGTTTGACTTTGTCTTAATGTATACACCGGGTAAGGAAAATTCGGTGGCCAATGCATTAAGAAGGAAGTTGTATGCTCAGTTGGCAAAGGAAGCTTTAGAATAATGGTAGTTGATGTTAGTCATAGCTGACATGCATGTGGAATGTAAAAACCGAGGTCATGTTGCAGTTTTCTTTTTAGATACGCTTGTTCTTGATCTGGAAAAAGTGGTCAAAGAGGCACAATCATCAGATGTTGAATGTCTGGTAATGAGTTCAAAACTCAATGGTGGGGAGACCATTGATGGATGAAAACTGGAAGCAAGCTCACTTTTGATTTTCAAAGATAGGTTGGTTGTACCTATATTTTATCTGGTACAACTCCTTAATGATTACCACCATTCAAGATGGGTTGTACATCCGGGTATATATAAGATGTATAAGGCACTGTTTTGGTAGAGCGGCATGAAAATGAAGGTGGACGAGTTTGTCTCACAATTCTTAACTAGTCAGCAGGATAAAGCAGAGCATCAAAGACTAGCTGGTATATTACGGTCTTTACCTATCCATGTGTGGAAATGGGAGCAGATTGCAATGGAATTTTTATAAGTCTTCCAAGAATTGTCTGGAAACACGATGCCTTTTGGGTGACAGTGGATCGTCTAACCAAGTCGGCCAGTTTCATCCCGATTCATGAAACCCATACGGTGGAAGATCTTTCAAAAATCTATATCCGAGAAGTGGTAAAGAGGCATGGTGTACTAGTATCTATCATCTCAGATAGAGATTCAAGGTTCACTTCTCATTTTTGGAAATCATTATAGCAAGACCTGGGGACTCAGATGATGATGAGTATGGCGTATCATCCTCAGACAGATGGTCAATCTGAGTAGATGATACAAACATTGGAAGACATGTTGAGGGTTTGTGTAATGGACTTTGGTGTCTCAAGAGAGGAGAATATAACCTTAGTGGAGTTCTCATACAATAACCGCTGTCAAGACTCGAAACATATGGTAAAGTTTGAAGCATTGTATGTGCATCTTTGTCGTTCTCTACTATGTTGGGTGGAAACTGGTGAAACTTCACTAGTCGGGGTGATCCTTGTCCAAGAAACAACGGAGAATATTCAGTTGATTAGAAAGAGGATAGAGATGGCTCAAAGTAGTCAGAAATCTTATGCATATCACCGTCGCAGACCGTTTTCATTAGTTGTGGGTGATTATGTCTTCTTGGGGGTCTCTCCAAGACTTAGACATCGTCGTTTTTGGGAAGTAGGGAAAATTATCTCCTCGCTATATAGGCTCTATTAAGATACTGAAATGGTTTGGAGAAGTGGAATATCAGTTGGAATTACCACCATGGTTCAGTTCGTTGCACAATGTGTTCCATGTATCTCAGTTAAAGAAGTATCAACCCGATCATGATCATGTGATCAGATTGGATCACGTTGAACTAGATCCAGAAGGTTCGTTGATACATATCCTGGTACGGATTGTGGATAGGCAAGAGAAATACTTGCGTGGGAAAAGAATCTGTCTAATGCAGGTTTTGTGGAAACATGGTCAGATTCAAGAAGAGACTTGGGAATGCGAGAAAGAAATGAAGGAGCAGCTGCCAGAACTCTTTCAGGAAAGAAATGGTCTTATAATTTCTTAGGATGGATATGCCAATGGTGGGGAGAATGTAGTACCCACAGTTTCTAGAATGTAAGACTTTATTTATTATTTTAATGGTTATAAAGTTAAGGGTGTCAAATGGGAGAGTCGGGAGAACTCGGACTGAGTTTTGGGGCCAAAAGGGAAGTCAAACTGGAGGCACACGGTTTTTCTAAACCATGCAGCCAAACCGTGTGGAGTTGGTATGGGAGGTAGGGGCTTTCGGACGGTCGGCACACGATTTGTCTAACCGTGTGGCCAAACTGTGCAGGAAGGGTAGCCGAGGCAGTAGCTAACGCACGGTTAGCGCATGATTTGTCAAACCGCGCAGACTAACCGTGCAGTCACTTAAAATTAGATCCTTAAATGGTAGATCTAACTCTTTTTGCCTCTAATTACTTTATTAAAGCTTCTAAGCAGCCATTACTCGGGATTTTTCTTCTCCTAAGTACAAAGAGGGTTCTACCATCGTTCTAGAGGTGATCCTAAGGCTTCTCTAGGAGAATCGAAGCCGGATTCATGAGGTATATGATCATTCTACTTTTTTATATAATGGTTCCTTAGATCTACTTAGATATACTTCTCGTATTTTCTCAGTTTCATAGATATATGCCTTTTATGGGTAGATCTAAGTGTGTGGATGCCAAATATGATGATATTTGGTCTTAGTTGTGTTAGGATAATAGATCTCAAGAGGATTCTTGGATATTTGACTAGGTGTTCTTGAGTGTTCTTCGTCCATTTCTTGGTTTCTCCTTTTTGTTGAGGTAGGTGGATTCACTCTCGACTCCTCTTGTTATAATTTGTTGGCTTAGTTTCAAATTGGTTATTTGAATGGTATTTATTGTTAAATGCATGGAATAAATCTTCTTTAGTGATGATTTAGGGTTTTGAGGAAATCATGAAATCATGGAAAATTGTTGTGCAAAGTGATTTGGCTATTTGAATTTACAATGGTGATTCTAAATTATAAAATTGCAGAAATTGTAAATGGTTTGAGAAGAAATGGGATTTTAATAAAGATGAGTGTTTTTTTGTAACGGTTTGTGATTGAAATGATTTTGATGGATTTGGTTTTCAATAAAATGATAGTTTTATTGAAATGGTTTAAATTGTTTGAACACACTTGGTTTTGAGGGGAAATGGTTTTTAATAAAAGGTGTTTTACTAAAGGGTAGTTTTGGCATGATTGTTGGGAATGTGTGATGTGTATTCATATTTCATTTTATGAGGCTTTGTTGAAATAGGACCTTGTTCTCAGTGCCAAATGTTTAATGGCACGATGGTAAATATATGTATGAGGCTTGGTTGAAATATGACCTTCTGCTTGGTGCCAAAGGTGTAATGGAACATGGGAAATAATTTCCTTGTGATGACTTCGTTGATCGACGAGAGACTGCTCATGAGTATGAAACTTTCATAATGATGCTGCCATGGTTGATCTCAGGGGTTTTTGAAATGGTTGGGTATGCTGAAATGGGATGTTTGTTAAATGGGTTGGAAACTTCTTTGGTTATTTTTCTGAAAAAATAATGTGTTGGAAAAGCCAGTTTGAATTACACTTTGATACTTTTGAGCATGGATGGTTTTGGAAAACTAGTTTATTTTTTCTTATAAACTGTGTTGGTGAAAATGTTTTATATAAAATGTTTTTATATAAATGTGGAAACCTATTTTATCCTAGTTGCGTGACGAGGGAAGTCATTGGGGAAAACCTACTGTGTTTTATACTCACCCCTGCTTTGTCAATTTGGTGATTTTGCAGATGTTTTATTCTGAGACACAGGTAAAGGTAAAGCATCTCATTACTAATGGCTTGTGGTGATGTTTGGGAGATGCTGTGGAGCATGGATCTTGTGGACCACGAAGTTGTGGTGTCTTTTGAGAGTCTCATGTGGTTCATCTGTTGTGTACCTTGATGTTTGGTTTGGTCTATCGTTGTTGTGTAATCTGATGTGGTTTAATATAAATGAAGTTGTTGAGTGGTATTTCATTTGTTTAATGCATCATATAGTGAATTGTTAATGGATGGGTTTAGTTTCTTAAAGGGTAAATCATCCCCCAATTGTACTTGAAACCCTTCGACATTTATTTCCAGCCTTTGGCGTCTTGGGGATGTCTCTTAAGTCCTAAAAATGACATCTTGAGCTCTCAATCCAATAAGAAATTGGTGGTTCATTACAATATACAATATATTATTGAATTTTTATTGATTAGTTTGACTTTAGATGCACTCTCTTGATACCATTCACCACATTACTCTGAATGGTTGATATTTATGTTTATTGATTAGGGAATGTTATTTACATTTGATATGTTTGTTTCAAAATGAATGTATTTGTTTATTATGTTTTAATCCTTTCATTTTAGTAATAAATTGGACTTAGTAAGTGTTGGGTGGTTCCCGCTATAGCTCCTCAATGAATCGGTTGTCTCATGAGACAGACTAGTTTGGGTTTTTACCTATTTATGTATGGTATTGGCACTAGTCCTTGACATAATAATTATGATTTATAGCTTTATAAATTCCCCCATTATTAAATTAGTAATTGTTAGTCCAAGTAGTTATATGACAAGTAGAAAACACATGGTTATGTTTTACTATGGAATTATTTATTCGGGTCTTATTCCTACCATAATATGTTTATGTTTATTTTTAATGGCATGTGTACTTTTATTTATTTACCTTGCCTTATTATATATGATTCTGCTATATTTTTTACCCTTAATGAGCGTCTACAGTAACCCATTTCTTATTTTTTATTTTTCCCCGTGATGTAAATAATTTAACTATTTATGACTTTATAGGGATTATCTTAGTGTTGTGGATGTTACCAATGGAATTTCTTTGTTTTATTTCATTTCAAGTTGTAATACTGAACTTATGTATGTATGTAGTCTTCCAAAACTTCTCAACTATTTGATCCTTCAGGATATGAATTTCTTGTAATAATTCCTATGTAATGAAATAATTCATCTCCTCTGGGAAATTAGGTTTAGGTCGTTACATGGCCTATCCACAAATCTATTGGTACCAATCCATCTAATCTCGATCATTAAGGAACCATCGTTAAACCATTTATATGATGTCAATTAATCCCTTGATAATAGTCACAAAAAATGAGGATGTCATCACATTTTGGAATTTACCAATAACCCCCAAATTCAACCATTCTTTACAAACCGAAACACCAATACCAACTATGGGGAGTCCCTCTCCTTGGGAGTTTAACAATAGAGGTTACCATCACACAAAAAGTCATACACAAGTGCTCATAGGGCCTACACATCACATGAGTTTGAAACCATTTTCTGAAAACAACTCAAGATACCATCTATACCTTATCATTTTCAAATGAAAAATCATTTCCAATTCTTTTCCAAAATCATGATATTAACATACGACATGCTTGAAATATTCCAAATGAGGCTTTATGTAATTTAGTTACAAAACTACACTTCCAGATTCCAAAGGGGCCTAAATTTTTGGAATATACATTTTAAAACCACATTTGACGTCATTTGGAAAATAAATATCAATTTAGGAAACATTGGAGTTTTAGAAGGACCATTTGGAAAGATGATGTAGTAAAAGAAATTAGAAAAAGTGTTTGAAAATATGGGTTTAAGGTGAAAATAACTTTAATAAACCATTATCATTTTTGTTCATATCCATATGTGCACCTCATGAACATATATATGTACCCACATTGAATTGAAAACATATAGAAAATCATAGAATAACCCAAAGATCAATCACCACTAGAATTACCTCGAATCACAACAACAATATACAAGTTAACCAACACAAAACATGTCATTGAAAACATACCCAAAGCTCAACAAAAAATTAAATCAAAATTTACTTATCCATCATAGGCTAAACACAATTAAAAACACCCAATTTAATCTTTAAAGGACATGTGACATTTTATAAAACTATTAACTGACATATATATATATATAAGTAAAAACCCATTAAAACCCCATTTTCTTCAAATTTGTATTACGAAAGCACAATAAATATTTAAACAAACACAATACAAGAACAATTAACAAATTTTAGAAACAATTTAAAAAATCTCAAGAATATATGGAATATTCCAAAAAGTAAAATAATGGAAACACCTAACTCAACGGTGTGAGAATACAGTGAAACATTATGATTTGGAAGGACTCATCGTAAGGGAAAAGTTAGCTAAAATATAATCAGAGGAAAACAATACACACATCACCCCTCCCCCCTACTATGGATTTTTACAAGAGATAACCAAGATAATAAAAACCGAGAAACTAAGATAGGGATAATTGATGGTAAGGAAAAACATCCAAAATCCAAGATGAACTCACCTTAGAAGCTCAGACAGACAACTATAGAGGGAGGAGAGAAAAAGGTATATGGGTTTAGAAGACTTATCATGTTACAAAAATGATCCAAGGAGAGGAGGGATCAAATTAATCTTAGAATACAGTAGTGGAAAAAGGAAATTAGAATTTTAAGAAACATTGGAACGTCACACAGTTTGGCCATATAGTTTTACAAACTGTGCATACCCCAATGAAGTAAGAGATAAACTAAAAGGATGGATACATGGTTTAGGAAACTTCATACCAATCTTGGACCCCACCTTTAACAAAAATTACATAGGCTCCCACACACTTACATCAAGGTCTCTACTATCTATTAACATGTCGGGCGCCTTGACCCTGACACCATGATAATTCCACATAGTTTCTTCTAGGCCACAAAAGGTTTATACCAAACCAAGATCAAAACATTAAATTCAATCCATGATATAAGATTTTAAATTATAAACACCCTCATCCTTAATAGGCCATACATCTAACCCTCAAATTGTGTGCAGTACTATTTTAGAAGGAACAAAACCACCTGAATCCTCCAAAAACAAAAAATCTCATAAGAAACTCAACCAAAACATCAACCAAAATATTCCAAATCAAGAAAACAATTAAATAAAATAAAAAACCATGGTCAGGATGATACATATTGTCAAAGGATTCTAAAGTAAAACAGCATGACTTTAAAATAGTGATTGTAAGCACGTCATCTGGAAGAGATAGAACTGTTGTTCTTGATATACTTCCTTCTATCTTGAATCTGGTATACTGTACACAATAAGGGTTTTCTGAAATGTTTTATACATAAAAACGTAATCTATCCTTAACAAAAGCATCATAATAAATTTTGTTTTATAAACCTTTCCACCGATAGAAAATCCAACAACCCTTGAATAACACTCCAAAGTTTAATACTAAAAGTATAATATTTTTTAAAATGTATATGAAAATATAGTGACTAAGGAACATTTTTCTCTATATATTTTTGGTATTAGGGATAAAATATTGCATTTGATAATTTTAAAAAATTCTACAAAGATATATCTAGATTCACTTGAGTTAGAACCATAAATGAATCAAAACACCATGATCTAATTCTCATCACTAAAATTATGAAAAATCATCATAAATCATATGGTAGAAAGAAAAATTTCATTAAATTGTTTTAAAACTAGATTTACAATCCTTTCTCATATACTAGAAATACCTTTGATGATATTTTACTTTTATATCAAATTTAAAAATTTGATAAAATAAATAACTTTTCAAAAAATAATTTTAGGGTTTTTATAAATATCCCTAATAGTATTTTCTTTACAAATCTTTAGAGTATTTATTATTTTGAAAAATAATTTCATTTTAAATCATAAAAAACTTTGTAATAATCTCATATTTCTATCTTAAAAAAAATAATTTTATTCTAAGAATAATATTTCTGAGAGAATTTAATTATACATTGAAAAAATAAAGTAACCCATTGGTCTACTAAGAGTACAAGTGGATAATCACCACTTTTGGACAAATACCCTTTTTATGGATTTTCTCCCTATTTTAATTATCAAAACCAAAACTGAAGTGAATAAATTTTAAAAAAACAATTTTGCAATTATTTTCTTTTCTTATTAATATTCTAGGAATTTATCATGTATAATTTATTTTCAAAAGGAAAATAAGTACATATATCTTTTAAAAACGTTTTCTTTAAGGTATTGTATCTCTTTTATAGGACGTATAAATAACAAATACATCATATGAAATAATCCTAAAAATAATTGAAGAATTAAAATACCACAAATTAATTTCATGAAGATTATGGAATTTTATTGATAAATATAGACTATGGCCATATATATAATCAATAATAAAAACAAAAAATTTAAAGGGCATTTAATAAACCTAAATATAGTTTTAAATTTTCAAAAACAAATTAAAAATTCATCCATAAAATTATAAAAACAATATTTTTCTAGAAAGGGGATATGAACATAGAATAAAATAATTTCCCCCATTATTAGGGTTGTGAAAAATAAATTCAAATTAAGGTGAAAATAATATTTAAATTAATTTTCCATTAAATAGTTTTTTCCCTTTTGATAAGAGATTTAGAATAATGATTAAAAATTTATGAAAAAAGTTTCCCCTTACATTAGATTTTAAACCATAAATTAAGTGTTTAAAATAACATCTCATTATAATAAGGGTTTTCAAAATTATAAAAAAAGTATTTTAAAAATTAATCCTTCTTACATTATACAATTTGAAATTTATTAAAATAATATTCCTTACAAGAATGGTGTTGAAAATTATAAAATTAGAGTTTAAAAATCGATTTCCTTTACATTAAATAATTAAAAATTTATTAAAATATTTTCCTAAAAAATAAGGATTTTGAAAATATAGAAATTTAAATAAAATGGTTTCCCTTACCTAAAATATTTCATATTATATTATTGTTGAATTAATTCAACAATAAAAGACTCTTTATCATTTACAAACTTTCTATCTCGCATTCCAAACTAGAAAGGTATAACACTGTTTTTAAAAGGATTTCATACAACGTTTAAATTTATAGGAAATCCCCTTATATTTATCAACCATTATTCTTAATTCGTTTTTAAATAATATTAATCTAAAATACCAATTAGATATCATACAAATATATATTTTTAGAGATCTAATTTACAACGATGTTTACATAAAATATAATTCCAATAATTTGAGTAATGATTCTATCCTTTTAAAATAAATATTAAATTCAAAACCCGAAGCTTTGGGTAGTATTGTGGCATCTGGAGAACATTGAGAAATATAAAGAAAACATTAATTTTAAATGATATATATATGTATATGTAATGTATTCTGAATCATGAATCGAGATATCTAATTTTGGTTCTCCTCATGAAGTCTGTAATAATATTGATGGAGAATATTTCTATATATTGTTTCCATGATAGGTGTAACCGGAGGAGGAATATGATGAACCCCAAAATCCAACTAAGCCATAGAAGATCCTCCATGTCTGTTACTTCGATATCATTTTAAATTCCCTTGATGAAAAATATACCTCCCACTATAAAAGATATAGAAATTCATTATCCACAATCATATCTGTATTAACCAATATTTTAATTCAATTTATATATATATATATATATTCTTTATATCCGCATATTTGGTCATTATCAAGAACACAATAACATCCCTTAATAAATTATACATTGAATTGGGACATCTATGGATTATGTAGGTAGGTAGAAGATGAATCCTACATTGGAGGTAGAAGAAGACAATGACAATGGTTTAGACGTTCCATGCAGGCATGTAGATGATGCATCATAGAGATCAGATGGCCACCATCAATTCAATTGAATGACAAGGATATAACCATATGTTTTTAAACAGGTGAAAAATAAATCATATTCTAGTCATATATTTTTGTTTTTCTCATCGTCACACCTTTATATAATTCTCACCATGTCTTCTGACGCTTGAGATAGTTTTGTGGATCAAAAACCACGACACTAAAATGCACCACATGGGGTGGCCTAACCTACTAACCCCTTATGTTCTAATGGGTGAACTATGTAGGTGTTATTCACTCACCATTATGACTATGTATGTTCTCATATCCTCCAACCTTCATGCGATAACTCACGCTGGGTCTTCCATATAGTTGACCATTCTCCCATAATAGGGTAATGAACTATTCCATGTGTCTTCCATGGTTGTATATAAAATATTTTAAATAATAATTTTAAAATATATGTAAACACTAAATGAAATTCGGGAATATTAAAAATTTATATTTAAATATTTTTGAAAATAAATTATTGTCAAATTATAATTAAATAATTTATATTATAAAAATATTTAATTTGTAATACAACGCCCCAAGAAATTAAAATATGAAAATATAGTTCGATAGTGTGAATGAAAAAAACACAAAGAATAAAATATAATATAAAATATCATAACTTTATGATGAATTTATTTGTATATAAATCCATCCTCTTTTATATCTTGTGAATCACTAAACACCGCGTTTAAAAAAAATTATACACTATTAAAATATTATTATTTAAAACTAATTATTATAATTTTTTAATTAATCTAGTGGGTAAGAATAGTCCTAAATTACTCATATAATTTTTATGGTTTACAAATGTATAAAATTAATTCAATAGTTATCTTTATTTTAAATAAAATAAGAATCATTTGAAAGTAAAAGTTTTTTTACTGAAAAATAGTATTTTTCTAATAGGCGGTTTAGTGGCGATTTTCACAAAAAGATTATAAATAATTTTTACCACTTTGATGAAGATTATGGGAAAAAATGAAATTAATTTTTGAAATCATCATATCAAAATTAGTTGAGGTTGAATCTTTTGATTTTCTAAAATGTTTCCTTTTTTAATTAATATTGAGAAATAAAGTGTTTAAATTGAAAACTGGCATTTTTTTTAAATTATTAATAATATTATGTTATATTATTAATTTATTTTAAGAAAAATTAGTTATATTAAATATTATTAATCCAATTTAGTTCTTTGGAATCATTTTTACATAGAATTTTGAAATGAAATCTTTGTAAACATTGGAACATGATCTCTTTAAAAACTCCATTCCTCATCACATCTATAAGATTAATTTTAAATTAAAATTTTATAATTATGTGAATTTATCTTTTAGAAATGGATTTCATAACATGAATTTAAATAATTTATATTATATAATAATTTCAATATAAATTTTTTCCATATTGAACAGTGAAAACCATAAAAATTAATTAATGTAGTTTAGTTAAAAATGAGTTTACTATGGTTTAATCTAAAACTATAAGGGTTTAAATGACAAAAAAACTTTCGTAAACTTTATTTTATGGACAAATTTCGACCATATAATGTATAAATCTATATAATAGTACATTTGGGATCGAATTTCATGTTAAAAACATGTGTACACCATTTTCTTTTCAAAAACTACAAGTGTATCACTCACCTCACCTATAAATGGCCACCCACTCTCCTATATTATTCACATCTTGAAAACATCATTGTTAAGAAAATACCTAACAAAAATAATTCATTAAATCCCTAAAAGTATCTTATATAAATAAATTCTGTAGAAATATGACTTAAGAAAGATTTCCCTAAAAATGAATAGATGTTGTCTAAAGAAGTGGTCACGTCCCTAACCGAGATTTTTATTTTATATCATACTACACCTCCAAAAATTATCATTAAAACATTATTATATATTAAAAATAGTATATTAAATATCAGGATACTTTATTATGTTAATTAAATTATCTATATCAATATCTTCATCAATCAAATGGGTTACAAAATCATCATTCCTGTGTACGTCGAAATATCACCTTTAGAACCGATGTTATTATTTTTCCATCAACACCTTTCATGGATTTTTGTAATTATGGATGTATAATATGTATATTATTTTAATTATAATATTATTATATATAATTATCATATTATATATATTTTTTTAATATTCAATCTCTGAACGAAAAAATGACGTCGCTCTTATGTATGGTGGACTGCCGCCTCACGAAGCGATGTGATTCGTCTTTCACTTACGCTTTACATGGATGGTAGTAAAGATGAAATTTAATTAATATATGTGATACATAATATATATCCATACTTCATGAAAATTAAAATGAAATCTAAATTCTTACCTTCTACACCATTGGAGATCAATAATGTTGCTTGTCTATATGCGTGGACTACTACCTCCACGTAGCGATGTGAAATTTTTTTCATTTTATTTTTATAAGAATGGATTTTAATTATATTAATTATTTATATAACATAATAATTATTCTTTAAAGAATAATTAGTATTTATCTTCCTTTAAATCCATCTATCAAATAAAAATTGAAACAACATTTAAGCACACATACAGCGTACCATCTCATTGAACTGTATAATCCATTTTCGATCTATAATTTTTTTAATCACACTAAAGAAATATATAATTAATATATTTTATATTTAAATCATGGATAAAATTATTTATATGATTTAACCAAGATTATATTAAAAGACCAAAATTATCAAACCGAATTATACAATAAAAAAGAAGCAATTATCACTCAAAATTGTGATTTTAACAAAGAATTGCTAATAAATGAATGATAAAAGACTATTAATAAATCATATATGTTATGAGATACATGAGTATGGTTCTATAATAGATATTTAAGAATTATATATTTATTGTACAATAGTTTTATACTAATATGAAATAATTAAAACAAGTTGAAAGGGTTTCTCGTTTAACTTTTACCTCTATGAGTCGTACGCCATATTCACCACTTATTTCTTTTGTGTTCTGTTTTTTACTACCGAATTTTTTTTATCTTTTATAGTTAATTAATTTATATTAACGGTACTTAAGGATTCATTTAATTTTATCTATTTCATTTTTAGTTTGATTCTAAATCCACCAATGTTGTATTGATTTATTTAACAATCTCATCATTATTTGTGGCTGCTTATGTTTATGTCTCCCTAGAGGGAATTATTTGATATTTATATCTTAAATTATATCTAATTTCTTCTAAGGTGGTTATTAATTAAAATTTTAAGACATATTACCATTTTCCCACTCTTTTGTGGTTAAAATTATTGAGAGTATTTTTTTTATGAAAATCAAACTTTATAACTCTCTTTGGACAGAAATATTTTTTCATAAAAACCAATGTTTTCTAAAAAAGTCCAAATTTTTTAATGATATTTTATGGTATTTATATTCATAAAAAACATCAATCCTTTATTTTAGTTATTATTCATAGGTGATATATTATATTTATATCATCTTTATTCTTTTATGGGATGGTTTATGATCAGTATGACTGGGAATGTACTACTTTGATACCATCCATATTACTCTAGATAGTTTATGAAATGTTTATTGATAAGAGTTATTATTAATATTTTGTATGATAGTTATTAAAAATTAATATTTACTTATATTTCACCCCTTTCATATGAATAATTCATTAGACTTTGTGTGTGATGGGTAGGGCCTACTATAGACCCTTAATGCATCAGTATGTCACATGAGACCAACTATATTGGGTTTTATCCAAGGCCTTGAAAATTTATTTATATGTCTTAAAACAAAGACTATATTTAATGTTTTAGAGATATATAATTTTTCATTCCATCATTATGAATTTAGTTATTTATATTCTATGTGATAATTTTATTAATTAGAGATTCCAGGGTAAATTTCAAGCTCATGCAATAATTTTAATGGCCTGATTTTATCTTCAATTATTCCTACCATATTATTCTCAAGTTATTGATTAAATTTCATGTGTTTTGGTTATTTAACATTCCATGTTTATTATTCCTTACTTATTCATAGCTTCTACTATACGCATATTGATACTGAGTATTTGTGATCACCCCTTTCTTCTGTATTATTTTCCATAAGATATCAGAAACTAGTTTATGATTGAAATGTAAGGATATTTTAAGGGGAATAATGACATTACAAAATAAAATAAATTGATGTATTTTATGATTTCAAATGTAAATGTGATTTTAGCATGTATCTAGTTTACCAAGAATACTAAATTATTCAGTCATTATGGATAAAATGCTTTGTATCTCATTCCAATGTAATAAAGTAGACAACGATTACATGTTACTAAGGTTGTGGGAACTATAGATAGTATCATAGAAAGATTTAGGGTAATCTTTTGGAATTATATTAAAGAAAACATAGATTAGGGAAAATAACCATATGATAGTCTTTGAGAATATATGTAGAATAACATCCAAAAAATTTTATACAGAAGATATTATGTGGTTTTTTCTTTAAATACATCTCTTTTTGGATACTATAGGTGAAAATGGTTTTTTAAGAGATGTATTTATGGGTTGTAACACTGAAAAGGGTGCATTGGGCTAGACTTAATTGTCACCTAGTTCACAAAAAACAAGCCTTACTATGCACCTAGTTTGAAAAACCCCTGGGAAATTCTTACAATAATTCACATATTATTTATTTAGAATTATGAAGGATTTTAAAATAAATATTTCCCAAAAGAAACCATGTTTATTATTATGAGGTTATCTATGCATAAATATTTCAATTTATGTTAATTATTTCACTAGTTATTTCATTATACATTACGATTCATAAGTTTACAATCAAATCCAGTTCATTCCATTATTTAGAAATGGTTCCTAGTAGAAGGAATGTGAACTGTATCAATACATCTATTCCAATGAGTAAGAATGATCATTTCATTGATGATATTAATACAATATTTTAAAGGGAACTAGTTTCCCAACTCACATCATAATATTAATACATTGTATCATGTTTTATGAAGTTTGCAAAAGAATTATACATGTAATATTTATTGGATTGGATGTAGGATAAGAAGATGATAATAAAGAAAAATAATAAGGGGAAGAATATAAAGAATTATTTTCCCATATGTGATAATTATGGGAAGAAACACAATAGTACTTGCATGAAGGGAATTGAAGTTTTCTATAAGTATAGATAAAAATTACACCATTATCATTATTGAAAGTGAATGAATTAATATGTTAATGTGTAATGGTTTCACTATATGTAGATGGTGAAAAACATAATAAAATTCACCTAACATCAAGGGAACATTACTCAAAATAAGCTAAGGGATTAAGATCAAGTTTATGATATTACAATAGAAAAAACGTAGTGATTAATGTTATTGTGTTTTGATTCTAGAATTAAATTATAATATTATTTTACTAATTATTATCTAGATATAATAATAATAATTATTGTATAAGTATTGTACTATAGAATAGTTTCATTAAGGATTTAAGCATATATGTAAAATGGTACTAAGGGCCAGGAAAATTGATTCAATGGAATGTTGACATTATTTAAAAACACATGATTAATTGAAGATTTCACATAATATGTTCTTTATTTTTAGATAATAATTATATTTTTATAGGATAGTGTTGGGGAACATGATATTGGTAATAGATTTAATGGTTTATGTCATCTTTACTGAATTTTACTACATGTATTAATTTATAAAATAAATTCTACAACCTAAAATTCTATATTTGTAAGCATCATTGTTTTCATTAAATTTTTATTGTGATCAATATATTCATATATTTGGAATGTGACATTAAGATCCACCTTATATTGTATCGGGAATAAAATGTTGTTTTAATGAAATTACTTAAAACATTTCAGACATTGAATTAGGAACGAAATATTTTGGACATGTATTATGGTTAACTATATATGGAATGGATTAATTTTATCTTTTGGGGTTATTGGAAAACATATTATAACCATTATTTTTGGAAAATATATTCTAACAGGCGGAAACACTATTCAATCTAATAATCTATTAAATTTTCTCATGGTATAGAATTTCATTTTTTGATATTTATTTATTAGAGTTTGAAATGAAGTTATAAATGATTTAATCAAGTCTAATGGATAAAATTGCACATATAAATTCAAAAAAAAATTATATGTGCTTAGTCTAGTTGGTAAAGGAATTCATTAGCTCTAGGAAATGGATATTGAAACAAAAATGTAATCATAGTATCTTCATTTCTGTTGAATTGACAGTCTTTTAAATCATCACAAATTTATGGTTTTAAGGTTGTTAACTTTGTAATGATCATTCATGTTATGTTGATCAATTACCTCTACCACTTTCTATAATTTTTTTTTTCATTTCCTCTATATCCATATCATCACTTTCCACCAATGTTATCTTACATAGAAACAATGTTATGTGTTATTCAATGTGTATTCAATACATCCCTTTATCTATTATTAAGAGGATGTTTTATTAACCCTTTTTATGAAGTTCATATTTGATAAAGGTATTTTTAAATTTCAAACCCTTCATTATTGAGATCAAGATTAAATTTTTAGGACATAATGTATTTAATGAGGCAAAATATAACACCCCGATTTCTTTAAAACGTGAAAATCATGTTCATTAGCATGTATAACATAAAAAACCAAGATCAAAATATAATACAACACCTAGATAATTAAAAATAAATTTATTTTTTAATAAATTCAATCTCCTTGTTATCTTACGAGGAATGCAATACCAAGTTTAAACGAAACAAGATAATCTATTAAAATATTATTATTTAAACATGGAAAGTATAACATATCAATTAAGATGGAGTGTAGGAACATTAAAAAATAAATTATAAAAAATTTATGCTTTAAAAAAGTAGAAAATAAATTCAATAGTTATTTATTGATTAAAAATATAACAAAAATAATTTTAAATAATAATAAATTTTTTCTGAAAAAATCTATTTTTCAAAAAGGTGGTTAAGTCGCGCATTGTTCGCAGAATTTATAATTAATTTTTACCACTTCTAGAAAATTTTTATAACAACATGAACTAATTTATTTTATATCATCATATCAAAATTATCTTAGTGTTAATTATTTGGATTTTTATAAAATGTTCTATATTTTTTGAATAGTAAAAAATACTGAATTTATATTGAATATGTAATTTTCATCTATGTTATTGAAAAATTTAAATTAAATTATAAATTTATTTTAAGGTAACCATAGTTATATTACATATCTATTCACCAAATTTAGTTCATTATAATCAACTGTTTTTGAATATCTATATATAATATTTAAAACCTTTTGAACATTTTCTCTTTGAAAACCAGGTTTCTCGTCACTTCTACGGGATTTTTTTTAAATTAAACATTTCCACTTGTGGGAAGGTAATATTGAAATATAATAATATATATTATTCAATAAGTAAAATTAATTTTTAACAAACATTAATTTTGAAAACAGTACAAATTAATTATCAGGATTACGTAAAAATGGGTTTACCCTAGGTTAAACAAAAACGATAAGGGTTCATATGACCTAAACACATATATGAAATAAATTTTATATCCATATTTTTACCCTATAATGTAAAAGGATAGATCATACTCTATATTTTACCCTTTTATCATATCAAAAAGTGGGTACACCATTTTCTTTTCAAAAATTAGAAGCATGACACTCACCTCACTTATAAAAGGCCACCCATTTTATTATCTTTTTCACACCATAAAAAATTTTGGATCAATAAATACCTACAGAAATCACTTCCATAACTCAATCATATAATAAAATAATCCAAATTTTTTGTAAAGACAACAAAGGATTTCATTTGGTGAAAATGAAAAGATGTTTTCTGAAGAAGAGGTAATGTCCTTAACCAAAGGTTATATTTTATTTCATCCTCTACATCCATTAATTAAAATTAGATAAATCTGATATAATAAACACATTATATTATATATAATTATGTATTTTTTATTTTTAGTTAATGACATGTATACATATCCTCATCCATCAAATAGTTTATGAAATCATTACTCTTATGTACATGTGAATACCGCATCATGAACCAATGTTATTTGTTCTCTATCACTTCCATTAAAAGATGGATTTAATGTTGAATTTGACATATTTATATGATATTTTATATATTATTATAACTATTTACTTATTATATTTCATATACCTTATAAATTTCCATTTTCTGATGGATACAATTACATAACTTCTCTTTATGGTGGACTACTGCCTCCTGAAGCGATTTTATTCATTTTTCAATTATGATTTTCATGGAAGGTAAAAAAGATAAAATTTAGTGAAAATATATTATATTTATCATCTAAACATAATTATATAAATATAATATCCCAAATATCTTCTTACCTTCCATGTTATTGGAAAACCGTAACTTTTCTCGTGCGTACCTCTGGATTACATGTTCCGCATAGTGATGCAAAATGTTTTAAATTTTATTTTTACATTGATAGTAATAACAATAAATTTTATTAATATACATGACATATATAAAATAATAAATATTATATAAATTTTAATTAATATTTATCTTCCATTTATTGTATACATTGAGAAAAATGGAAACAACGATCATGCATATGTACGACTTATCGTCTCCATGAATGGTGTAATCCATTTCTATAATTAAATTTTATTGATTAATATAATGAAATATATGATGAATATATGATATATTTATATAAATTTTATCATTATTAATATTATATAAACATTATAAAAATAAATATACCAAAATTATGATAACAAAACATAACAAAAAGTGAAATAATTATCACCTAAAACATTGATTTTCACAAAGAATATATAATAAAAAGTTATAAAATTATGTAAAAAAATCATATAAGATATGAGATATATTAGTGTGGTTTTTTAATTTGTGTGTAATAAACCTATATTTATTACGAAGGAGGTTCGGGCTCATATGATGGAATTTGAACAACACGTAAAGGTTTCTCATCTCACTTTTACTTTCATCACGCATATACTATACTCACCACTTAGATCTTCCATGTGGTGTATATTCTGACCATTTTTTATTTTATATAATGAATTAATTTATCATCATAGTATTAAATGTTTCATTAAAATATATTTTTTTCATGGGGATTATTGTTTAAAAGGTTCCAATGTTATACGGGTTCATTTCATACTCTCATCATTATTTAGGATTGTTTAAATATATGTCTCAAATAGGAATTTTTTTGGATATTTATAACTTGAAATTAATATATTTTATTATTAAATGGTTATTCATGAACATTTTAAGAAATCGTTCAAACTTTTCACTCTTTTTTAATCAATATTATTTGAAAAATATTTTAAGAAAATCTGACTTTATTTCTCTATTTAATCAAGAATTCTTTTTCTGTAATACTCATGTTTTCTAAAAAGTACTTAAATTTTTTTAATGATCATTTATGGTATTTATATTCATAAAAAACATCAAGCATTCATTCTACTTATGTTCCATAAGGAATATGATATAATTATATTAACTATATTCTTTCACAAATGGTTTATGATTTTTTTAACTAGGGATGTAACAGTATGATACCATTAATATTAATATGGATGGATTAAGATTATGTTAATTTATTGTTATAATTATAAACATTTCAAAATAGAGTTCTTCAATATATATTTTTATGTTGATTTTGTTTGACCCCATTTATATGAGGAATGCATTAGACTTAAAAAGTGATGGGCGGAGCCTGCTATAGCTATAATGTGTATGATTTTTTTGTGTATTATTTTTAAATATTATATGGAATTATTTCGAGACATGAACTTCCAGAGACATTTTATTGTGAGGGTCGAAGTTCCTATAATAAATTTTTGGAATTTATTTACACTTTAAACAGCACGAGCAAGCAGTTTTCCTAAAAAATTTGAATAACTTTTAAATGGTTTCCAAGATCATAAATTTGAGGGAACTGTTGCGTTAAATGAAATGACTTTACCTTAGGTGGGACCTAATATCAACCAACATGGGTCGGCTGCAAAAGATATTTTTTGGGAGTTTTAGAGTAAACATTTTAGAAAAAATAAAATAAAATAATAATTTTTTTTATTTTAAAATGTTTTCACAACACAATGATTCATATTTTATTTAAATAAGAAAGATCCCATGGATAGACTCATAACACTAGAGATCCCCCCTATAATCCTCTGGAGAATTGGAGAGGATCCAACCTTAGAGGATTTTTGATGGACACCGATGAATGACAACGTGTGGATAATTACCTAGCGAGATCAAATCCTGACCAATGACTGATCTCCCACTTCATCGATGACAAAGGTAGGGGTTTGTTATTTCAATTCATATTTTCCCTGTTATTTGGCTTAAAACAGAGAACTCATATCAACCAATGAACATGTTGATCTGCAGATCGTAGGTTCTTGCGGGAGGGTTATTATTTTATTTTCTTTGGGTTTTTGAATCATGGATTTAATCCATTCTAGATTATTTTTATGTGTTTTGATTCTAATATATTTATTTCTACTAACTAAATCATATCAATGTCATGAATAATGACAGCGGAGGTTCGTTCCTCTATTTTATTTTGGATTTCTTCCCCTTTTTTACTTGTGTTCTTCACGTTCATCATGGTGCAATGAACAACGGATCATTGCACATCTATTCTACAAAACAACGATCCCATGTTAGAGATCTAACATTGTGATGACCTAGAATATGTGCGACGATGATGGTAGTAGACGAATTGACACATTATGAGAGTTCTCATTCTTCAAGAGTTCATCACGTGGGTGGATCAGAACACATTTTTGAGGCTGATCAGAGTCTGAAAACTAATGGAATCAGCTTCTTGATGGTAGGAAGACCCTAGATCTTGTGTTTGGAGGTGATCGGGTGGCCATATTGAGGATCAAGGACGAAATCGGGGTGTGGTGGTGATGGGCGTCGTTTCTATAAATTTCTGAATAACACGACATGTATCCCTACGAACATGTCATGTGGGACCGAATCCACGATGACTAGGGTTTCGTGATAAATGATGCAATGACATGTTGTGTTCTTTGATGAAAACGTGGTTTGCGTCTTTATGGCGACTCAACGTGTATCCAAAGAGATACATAGACACACGATGGTGTATAGAGACGTGTACACCACCACACGACCAAACCAGGTCGGTTGCACATGTTACCCCATGTACGGGTTACACAGGATAGAACAAACAAGATAATTCTATGTACGGGCACACTGTTGTGTACATGAAGCGTACCCCAATTACTCGTACACGGCATGTGATCTGTACTACACACCGTGTACTAACCTTTCTACATGACCTTCCTTACAAAATGGGCCGTTGTACATAGGTAGTACCCGGAGTCAGAAGACAAGGTGTATGACACTTCTACATGCACTTCACTTCTTAGTACATGGATTGATATTTTTTTCCACCATATGTTGGACATGTATCGTTTTGGTTAGTGCCCCTTTTTCTCATTCCGCTGAGGGTCATGTATCATTTCATTTTTCAAGAGTATGATTCTATCAACATGGCTTTCTAAGATAGAGGCAGGTATCCCTAAAAAAGGACCATAGCGAGATTCTCTATCCATCCATGACCCTAGGTATAGTTAGGTAACAACATTAATATCCCCAAAAGGGAACTGATCCTTTACTTATCAGGTGAATCCGGATGATTCACGGTATCTTCCCATGCCCTGGCAGTGATCCTCATATATGTATCATGATCTTTCCCCACTCAGAAGTGTGTTCTTCTTGAATGAGTGTATCTATATCTCATGAAATTTCCTGACAGATAGTACTGCTTGGACGGACATCAGCAGTGCTATCAGACTCATGGAGTGAGTTATCTCAGACGAGTGCTTCATAGATTCTTCAAACTAAAACCCTAGCGGGGGAATGGTGTTCTGTGACTTGTCTCTAGACTATGGGTCTGGGTTTTGTGTATATTTGGATTGCATTCACCTATTATATGTTAAGTAGACATATAATGTATAGATATTACAATACCATTCCTTTGATTATTACTTTGTGGTTTTTGAGGACCTCTACTAAGTATTGTTATACTCACCTGTATATGGGCTTTGCCCACACGTGTCGTGTCTTGTGCAGATGAGGAGACTTTTGATAGAGTCTAGGGCGGACCAGTACAAGACCAAGCTTTCTGAGTTTCCGTATAGGACGAGGTGTTCCTATGACTACAAGAAGCATTCCCAATACCTATTTGTTTTTATAGGTTAGAATTTTTAGTTTTCAGACTCTTTCTTTTGGTGGGCTTGAATTCTGGCATAGTTTACCTTTAGTGTTTTACTTCCTATTCTACTCTGTTGGTTGGGTTTAGTTGTTTTCTATAATTTTCATCCCTAGTAGTTTTTTTACATTTCAGAATTTGTGGACTTGGAGTTGTATTCATGTGTATAGGAATTTAATAAATACATCCCATGTTAGTAATATGACTACTCAGTTCTAGTCCCTAGCCCCTGGCCTATTGGAGGCGGTCTTGGGGAGTCGCAGTGTGGGCCCCATTGGGACGGGTCGTGACAAAGAGGTATTAGAGGTGGTCAGTTCTACCTTAGAACCATGAGTCTATGATAGTGGTTTGGGGAAATAGTGTTATGTGTTTCAATTTTGGATTTTAGCCCAGAGACTGTAGTGTTTGTACGTGTGGCTGACGTATCCATACACGAAGACTCTGATAACGTACTTTTCAACTCGCTATGTGAAAACCCTAGTTGCGAGGAAAATAATAGATTGCTACATGAATTATATAGGAATGGGTTGTGTTTTCCATGTCCATTGTGTCAGCTATCCAGGTATACTCTTTGACCATAGTACATCTTGTTCTTTACAAGATGCCTCTCCGATTCATATCTTCTAGGATTTAGTAGCGTGATCACAAGGATGACCCCCTTAGTGATGAAGATTGGATACAGGGACTAGTTCTTCAAGAATTGCTTCTAGGTGGTGCACAAATTATACCACCACCAGTGGAGTAGTCCGTGGTACCTGCAGTACCGACCGATGAGGGGCTCAGGCTGAGCGCGCTCTATGAGTTCAAGAGATAGAGACCCCTCAGGTTCTGAGGTAAGCCCGAACCTTAGGTAGTTGAGGACTGGATTGATATGGTGACCATAATTTTCCATCTTGTGAGGACACCAACATACCAAATCGTGATCCTAGGAGCGACACTTCCTCATGGTTCAGCGGGAAGATGGTGGAGTCTAAACACATAGACTCATGAAGAGGAGACTCTTTCCTGGACAGAGTTTTTGCGACTCTTTTTGGAGGATTTCTCCCGGGTTATACTAAGAGTCATGTGTATCCAAGAGATCCTTAATATCTTGCAGGGTAGTTTGATGGTGGATTAATTTTCATCGAGGTTCACCAAACATTCAAGGTACTCAATGGATATTAGTAGGGATTAATAATTTAGATCTTGTACCTTCACGTGACGTCTATGATGGTACATCCGAGCTAGTGTCATGAGTCAATGCATTTTGACTTATGATAGAGTGCTCGAGTGAGCCTTGGTGATCGAGTGATTTTTGGAGGAGCATAGATAGATGACGACAGTTAACAGCAGGCACAAAGGTACAGATACCTCGTAAGTAGGGAGCTAACATTAGGTATAGGGATCATGACATGAGAGATATCATTAGAGGACCCAGGATAGGGGATCAGCAGTCCTGGGATCTCTTGCTAGATCAAGTCTGCCTAGGGTGAGGGGATGATACTCATACGATAGTAGGAGAAATCTTGCTAGATATTTTCAGACCTCTAGAGATGCAGAGAGGAGGCCGTGGATGGACAACCGGGGCAGAGGCAGATAGTGGAGAAGATAATCCCGCTAGGAAGAAGACATGGCAGAGAAGCGGAGAGAGTTGTAGGTGGTGGAAAACACTTAGATCTACGTCCACAATCACCCCTAGGATGTCTGTACTAGGCTCAAGGAGCTGGGGGACAGGGTCAAGGACAACTGCATGTGGTCAAGGCATATGACCCAGGGACACCAGGGATGATCTAAGGTATGATCTGTGTCTTCTCTACCTTATATTTGGTACTTATAGACATTGGTTCTAGTCATTCCTTCCTCTCCACATGTATTGTGGAAAACATGAGATTATGGTATAGTTGTTTACTTAATCCTTTCGTATGGTAATACCTATGGGAGGAGTCTTGATGATCACACACCATTGCATATAGTGTGATATTACCCTTTGAGGCAATAGTTTTGGTTAGAACCACTGGGTGGTAGAGTCGAGGCCTTACAAGGTCATTCTTAGTACAGATTGGTTATCCTTGTTCTATGCCCAAATTAACTACTTTAGGCAAGGAGTGTGGTGTTTCAGTAGTGATGGGATGGGGTTTCCCTTTTTCAAAGAAAAGGAGACCCAGGAAGCATAGAACTGGCCCATGTGTAAGAAACTACAACTAATCACTCATGAGTAGGAAAGCCATTCCCTTAGAGTAGTAGATGTTTTGAGCATCTAGTTCCCAGATGTAGTGGAAGAGTACAAGGTTGACATTCCCAAATAAGTTCTAAGACTACCTCCCCACTGGTAAATCAACATCTTCATCGACTTACACCCCGTGACGGCACGGATTTCCTCACCATCATAGCAGATGGCTCCCGTAGAGCTTCACGAGCTAAGGGTGTAGTTGGAAGATTTGTAGAGAAAGGGATTTGTAAGACGCTTTTTTTCACCCTGGGTGGCCCCAGTTTTTTTTCCAAAAAGGAAGATAATATTTTGAGGTTGTGCATGGATTTCCAGTGCCTGAACTAGGTGATAGTGATGAATAAGTAAACATTTCCTAGTATCAACGACCTCTTTGACCATCTTAGAGGGGCATAGTGGTTCGCAAAGGATAACCTTGGATCAAGTTACCGCCAGTTATGAGTACGGGACAATGATATACCGAATACATCTTTCATATTCCACTACGTTCAATATGAGTACTTAGTGATGCCTTTTATCATGAAAAATTCCCCCACAGTGTTCATGGGACTGATGAAATAGTTATTCCAGCCATACAGAGACCAGTTTATAGTGGTCTTCCTCGACGAAATACTTGTGTAATCAACATCAGAGGAGAAGAATGCAAGACACCTGTGGATGGTTTTGGATGTACTCTGAGTGAACCAATGTTATGGGATGTTCTCGAATTTCTAGTTCTGGATTCTGGAGGTCCACTTTATGGGACATTTCATTTCATCATATGGGGTAGCTGTGGACCCATCCAAGGTTGTGGTAGTGATAGCATAGGAGCCACCTCAGAGCGTGATAGAGGTACAGACTTCCTTGGGTTGACATGATATTACCTGCAATTCATTCATGATTTCTCCCAAATATCAACACCGATTATAGCCTTGACCAGGAAGGGGAAACCCTTCTACTTGAAAGAAAAGTGCCAGCAGGCTTTCGAGAAGTCGAGGAAGAGTTTGATGAACACCCCGTACTTGAGATTACCTGAAGATGGTGTCGAGTACATCATTTTCTATAATGCATCAGGGATCAGACTTGGATGTGTCCTGATATAGATACAGGCAGTGATTTCTTATCGTTCGAACTAGCTTTTTCCACATGAAGAGAACTAGGAAACCCATGATCTTGATTTGGCAACGGTAGTCTTCATGTTGATGATGCGGTGAAACTACCTTATGGGTGAGAAATTTATCGTCTACTCTGACCACTAGAGCCTCAAGCACATCTTCTCAAAGAAGTATCTAAATTTGAGAGAGAGGAATTGGATAGAGTTCTTCTAGGACTATGATTTTGAGATTATCTATACTCATAGGAACGGAAACAAGGTGGAAGATGCTCTTAGTAAAAGGTTGAGCTCACAGCTGTTGAGTGAGGTGATAGTGAAGTTAGCCATGTTGTAGTTATCCTTCAGGGATAGAGAGGATACAGCCTAGCTTTAGTCAGTGGATGTCAACCCTCCACTTCTATAGAAATCTAGGGAGGCACAGATTGGGGATGTCGACTGTGAGGCTTTACATGCTCAGTTATCCATAGGACATGCTCTTGATAGACATTCAAAAGGTTGGGAGCACATAGTTTTTTTATGAGGACACATTGTTGTACTAGTAGTGTCACTGGATAAGGTCCTGAGAGTGTTTCATATATCCCATTGGGTGATACACTATGGAGTGGCCAAGAAGTAACAGGATTTCTGAAGATATTTCTGGTGGTCATGCATAAAGAAGGTCGTAGTAGAGTTTGTTTCTCGATGCCTTATATAGCAGCAAGTGATGGTTGAAAACCTAGTTCCAAAAGGATTAACTCACCCCCTAGATGTTCCAGAGTGGAAGTGGGATGGAATATCGATGGGATTCATGATGGGATTACCACATAAATCCATGGGGTACGATTACATTTCTGTGATCGTTGAACGACTCACCATGTCAACCAACATTTTATCTATCTGATATCAAAGTTCCATAGAGAGCTTTGAATGCATCTACGTACAAGAGAAATTTCATCATCATGGCATCCCTTCAACAATAGTCTTGGATCCAGATTCCTTATTCACATCTAGGTTGTTTAATGGATTACATGAGGCTTTTGGAACTCATCTAAGCTCGAGCACAACATTCCATCCCCAGACAGATGGTCGGTCGGAGAGAACCATTCAGGTTTTGGAGTATAATTTACAAGCCTGTATCTAGGACTTTGGTCGTAGTTGGTAGCACCACCTTCCACTGGTGGAGTTTTAATTCAATAAAACCTACCACTCCTCCATTAGTATGGCCCCATTCAAGGCCTTGTATGAAATACCCTTCTGGTCACCACTTTGCTGGACTAACCCTGTAGAGTCAAGACTCATGGGTCTTGAGTTTATGTGAGCTACCACTGAGAAGGTGCAGATCATCTAGGATCACACAATGACTATGCAGAACTAGTAGAAATATTATTTTGACAAATTATAGAGACCTCTAGAGTTCGAGGTAGGGGACCATGTCATTCTTAGGGTCTCACCTCGGTGGGGGTTAGAGAGATTTGGTCGAGGCAGAAAGCAATCTTTGTGGTTCATCGGACCATTCTAGATATTGTTCAATGTTGGTGAGGTTTCATACTACCTAGCTCTACTGGAAAATTTTCACTAGGTGTATGATGTCTTCCACATGTCAAAATTGAGGAGGTACATGTGTGACCCATCACATTTCATCAACTGTGGAGAGCTAGACATCAAGGATGGAGAGAACATTGCTGAGTTCCTGGTGGAGACTGAGGATCGGTAGGAGAGGATCTTTCTTGGGAAATCGATTCCCTTGGTGTGTGTCCTATGGTATCACATGAATCTTTAGGAGAGGACATGGGAGCAGGGGGCTCAGATCCGTGCCCTATACCCACATATTTTTTATTATCCTTGTTTTAGCTTTTCGGGGACGCAAAGCCCCAAGGTGGGGAGAATGTAATGTCTAATAATTTTTTTAATATTATATTTAAATATTATGTGGAATTATTTTAGAGATAAAACTCCAGGAGACATGCTATTATGAGGCATAGAATGCCCGAATTAAATGTTTGGAATTTATTTAAACATTTAATAGTGTGCACGAGCATTTTTCTTGAAAAAGTGGAACAAGTTTTAAATGGTTTCTTGGATAAGAAATCTGAGGGCACTGTTGTGTTCAAAGCAGCGACTTTCACTTAGTCAAGGACTAATATCGAATAGTGCTGGTCAGTTACAAAATTAAGTCTTTGGGCATTTTAGAAGAAACATTTTAAAATAAATAAAATAAATTAATAATTTACTTTATTTTAAAATGTTTCTATGATGAAAAGATTATTATTTTATTTAAATAAGAAGGATCTCGAGGTTAGACTCATAACCTTGGAGACCCCCCCCTAGAATCCTCTACATCTTTTGAGAGGAGACATCCTTGGATGATTTTTGATAAACGTCGATGAATGATGATGCATGGATCGTTGTGTAGAAAGAACGAATCCAGACTGACGACCGATCGTCCACTTCATCGATGACAGAGGTAGGGGTTTCTTATTTCAATTAATTTTTTCCCCGTTCTTGGATTAAAATGAAAAATGATGATCAACCCATGAATATATTGATCTGCAGATCGTACGTTCTTACAAATGGGTTATTATTTTATTTTATTCAGGTTTTTATTCAAGGATTTAATCCATGCAAGAGGATTTTTGGTTGTTTTGATTCTGAACTATTTGATCCTACTAATGGGAGTGGATCAACACTGGTATGAATGACGATGGGGGTTCATTCCTAAATTTTCTTTTCTATTTATTCCCCTTTTTACTTGTGTTATTTGCATTTTTCATGGGGAAACAAACAATGGATCATTGCACATTAGTTCTGCAATGAAATGATGCCAAATTTGATATCCCACATAATGATGACCTAGCAGAGGTGTGGCGATGATGGAGAAAGAGGAATTGACATGTTTCAGTAGTTCTTGTTCTTCGATCGTTCTTCGCGTGGGTAGATTAGAATGTGTTTTCGGGGCCGATCTGAGGCCCTAAACTAATGGAATCATCTTCATGATTGTAGGATGACCCTAGATATTGAGTTTAGAGGTGATCAGGAGGCTAGATCAAGGATCGGAGGAGAAACGGGGAAATGGCAGCAACATGTGTCATTTTTGAAAATTTCTAATGAAAACAGTGTCTATACCTAAGAACATGCCTTGTGAGACTGGGTCAGTGGCAGATAGGGTTCCACAATGCATGAAGAAAAGGCACAGTGTGTTACCCAAAGAACATGATATGTGAGTTCTTATGTGGACTCAGCGTGTATCCCGGGTGATACATGGACATGGGATGGAGTACACTTCCATGTACTCCACCACAAGCCCAGGCCAGGCCTACTGCATGGGTTACCACATGTACCGGTTACACGAGATGGTGCACATGGGATAAATCCATGTACTAGCACATGATTGCATACATGGAGCCAACCCCAGTTTCTCGGACATGACAGGTGATCTGTACTACACTCTGTGTACTGACCTTTCTACATGACCATCCTTACGACACGGGCCGTTTTACACAGTGAGTTCCTGGAGTCCGAAAACAAGGTGTGTGACACTTCTACACACCATTTACTTCTCAGTTCAGGTCTCTATCTTCTTGTCCATCAGATCTTGGAAATGTTTTATTTTGGTTAGAGCCCCTTTTTCTTGTTCCAATGACGGTCGGGTATCGTTTCCTTTTTCAATAGTATTATCCCTTCAACAGGACATATTGATATAGTGTTAGGTATCTCTCCGAGAGTCCCAGAGTGAGATCCATTATCCATTATTGACCCTAGTTAGAGTCACATATCGACATGACTATCACCATAGGGCACTGATCCTCAACTTATAAGGTGAATCCAGATGCGTCGTGGTATCTACCAAGCCCCTGGAAGTGATCCTCATCTGTGTATCGTGATCATTCCCCACACAAGAGTGTGTTCTCCTGAAAAGAGTGTATCTATCTCTCACGACTTTTCTGGATGGAAAGCACTTCTCAGACAGACATCATCAGATCTATCAGACTCTGGGAGTGAGTTGTATTAAATGAATGCTTCATGGAATCTTCAAACTGAACCCACAGAGGGAGAATGGTTTTGTATGACTTGTATCTAAACTATGGGTTATGGTTTTGATTACATCTGGATTGTGTTCACCTATTATGTGTTCAACAGACATATATTGTGTAGAGATGACTGTACCATTCCTTTTTTATTGACTTTTGGTTTTGGGGTCCTCTACTGAGTATTGTTCTACTCACCCCTACATGGGCTTTTCCCGTACGTGTCATGTCTTGTGAAGACAAGCATCTCTTTGACAGAGTCCAGGGCGGACTGGGACCCGAACAAACTTCCAGAGTTTCCCTATAGGCCGAGGTGTTCCTACGGCTACGGGCAATAGTCCGAGTACCTCTTTATGTTTATTGGTTGGACTTTATAGTTTTTAGACTGTTTTCTTTTTCAGTGGGCTTGAATTCTGGCCCAATTTACCTTTTGTACTTCACTTCTTGTTGTAATATATTGGTTGGGTTTAGTTGTATGCATTCATTTTGTTCCCTAGTGATTTTTTACATCTCAGCATTTGTGGGATTGGAGATGTGTGTGTGTGTGTACATGTACTTAGAAAATGACCCCCATGTTAGTAATATGCCTACTCAGTGCTAGTCACCAGCCCCTAGCCTATTGGAGGTAGGCTTGGGGAGTTGCGGCATGGGCCTAACTGGAACGGGTCCGGACAATTGCCCCTTGATGAATTGATACATCTCATGAGAAAAACTAGAATGTATTTTAACTGAGGACATACCCATTTATTTATATTGTTTTCATACGAACTCAAAAATATGTTTTATATTTCTTCCATTATGCATTCCATCATTATTAATTCAGTTTTTGATATTCCATGTGTTTATTTAATTGGTTATAATATCCATGGTTATGTTTTGAGATCATGTGATTATTTGTATGAAATTATTTGATAATCATTTATATGTTATATATTATGATCATGTTATTTTTTAAATGGATTAGGTTTTAGTTGTTTACCTTTCCATATTTATTATTCCTTATTTATTCATAACTTCAACTTTACACATAATCTTACTGAGCATTTGAGATCACCAAATTATTATTTTTTATTTTCCCATGATACCCGGAAGTATTTTATGAATAGTATTAAAGGATGTTCTATTTTTAATAATTATTTTTTTCAAACAAAATATTATGTGGTAATTTTATTTTTACAAATTTAAATGTGATTCAAGTATTTATTTAGTTTACCAAGACAACTAAACCATTCAGCCCTTCGAGATGTGAAACCTTGTATCTTATTATAATGTAAAAAAGTAGACACCAACTACCTGTTATTGGGGTTGAGGTCACAATATGTTTCATGTTATTATTTATCAATAAGGAGTCCTATAATAATGAATAATACCCTTTGTATATAACACAAACAAGTACACATTGGAGGTTTTTATGTTAAATTGATTCATAAATAATTTTATACTCCAATGGACTTCAACCTTATCTACCAATGTTCATATTCCTCATTCTATAGATATTTCCCTTAACTAATGTTTTTATTATTAAAAACCTATATAATTTAGTTATCTCACTCATAAAAATAGTTCCCAATTTCCAAATAATCTGCATTCTTACCATCAGCATCCTTGGATGATTCCAACTCATGGATGATCATAGAGACAAAAGATATTATTTTGGTGTTATCATGATTTTTTATATTTTTTACTTTTCTTACTAATAATAATAGTAAATTGAGTATTCCTATCTCCATAAATAGTAAAATACTTCTAAAGAGATGTTCTAGTATCTTATTTTTTTATTGTTTTCAATAAAATGTTATTCAACTTTTTTTCAATATATAACACTTTTTTATTTATATAATATATTTAAAAGAAATAAATATATGAAAATTATAGAAAGTTACAATCTATTCCCCATCCACATTTGAGTACCCTTATAGGGATGTATTTTTATGGGAAATTACCCTCAAATTTACATTATGAAAACAAAAAAAATTTATGACATATCAAAAGGTAAATCTTGAATTAAAATAATATGAAAAATGGTTAAAATTATAAAATTTTAAATCCATTAAATTTGTTTACTAAAATTTTCAAATTTTCTCCATGGAAATGTTTTCACTAGGAAAAATTATATTAGTAGTTCTTATAACATGAGCATAAAGAATAAAAATTGGGATGGAAAACTGCACTTATGGATTGAGTGGATATTTATTAAAAAATTGAAATATAAGGAATAAAAATGGTCTTAAAATACAATTAATTAAATAATTTTTGGATAATTGTTTTTAAAAATGTTGTATATGCACCATAAAAAAGGAAATTTTGTGCATAATAATAAATAAGTATAGAAGAGAGGAATTTGAGATGGAAACTCTTTACTTCTTATACTAAATTACATGATCATAATTTAAACTCTTGTATTATATTTTTTTATATTATTAACATAGTTAATAACCTTAATCATATCCACTTTAACTCATACTCTTCATAAATAGTGATTCTATATATGAATTCTTCTGATTTTCCACATTGATGCCTATTGTTTTGGTTGTTTGTACTAGTGTCAAAATAGTGGGTTCATATTAATTCTCATTTCTAAAGTAAACTATAAATAAGTTGTCTATGTTTCATTAATAGTTTAATTATAATAATTCATGATTTTTCAAAATTCATTCTAGATTTTTTAGAAATTATAATTGAATATGATGTTAATAAAAAACATGGTTTGGTGTTTTTTGATAAATGATGGTAATTTCCATAATTGATGAATTTGATAATGATAAAATTTATCTAGAAACTATAAGAAATAATTTATTAAAATTAAATAATATTATAACTATAAAAATATTTGATAGTCATCTGTGATACAAAATCATAGTATTATTCATGTACGTGGTTAAACCAAACAAAACATGAAGACTACCTGACTTAATAAATTATTATGAGTCCATTTTGATTTAATATGATTATATGAGATCTATTATGATCTAATTTACCATTTTTTCTTATAAAAAATACCTATTTTCATGATGTATAAAAATTATTCGTCGATATGAATATTTTACACAATTTTAATAAAATATTTTCTTCTGTGAATGATTATTTTAAAGGATTAAATTAATGATGAATGTTTGTTGATAATATCATTAAAATAGTCTATAATTCACCATAAAAACATTAATTATATGACAAATATAATATTTATCCTTAAATAACATCCTAATATCAAACCATATATATCAGTGAAGTAAAATGATACATGTTCCATCCTAGAGAATTAGTCCTCCCACCCACAAATAACGATATTCTTTTTCTTAATGTATAGGGTATATTAATGAATAATGATAATAAAAATATTATTATAACATTTTTGTATATAATTAATGATATTATAATTATAATTTTGTGTCTAGAATAATTTGATTGTATAATATTAAAAAGAAAACAATGTAGTTAATAATTCTTAGGTTAGGGGATTGAATTTTCCGTAGAAGTCTCCATGAACTTAAATGAATTAATAAACATATATATTCACAAGGGATTATGTTTATCATACAATGTTATATGAATATAAATAATTCATAGTTTTAAGGAAGAATTATAATGATATGTGAGTCTTGAACTAGTGAGGATGATACCATCTTATAAGAGAAGGGGTGAGTAGTTTTCAGAGTAACTTATACATTTTTTATAAAGTAAGGTTACAATTCAAGTATCAACAGATAAAAACTAGAAAAAAGAATATGAAAATTTTTATTTTAATATTAAAACCTCAACCATTCAATTCATAACATGATTTTCAAATGTTTTAGGACTTTTATACTATGTTAAATTCTTCATAACCATTTTACTTTTACTGTGATAATTATTTCCTAACCATAGTAATTAATTATAATGAAAAATAATAATATTAAAAAAAATTAAAAAATTAGTATAATATAAATTTAATTATCATATTATCTATTAATATTTTGAAATGTGTGATTATATAATTTTAAATTTGACACACATCTTTGAATATATTCTTTTCTGAGAAATGACATTTTTAATCCTTAAATTTATATATAAGATAAAATTTTATTGAATACTGATGTGAATGAAATAAATTGATTAATGTTTAAATTAATATATGGTATGAATATTTCAATTAAATCAAAAATATTATCTCCCTTGAAAATACTATATTTAATAAAAATTCCAAAAGTAATTTTTTATAAAATATTTAAAAGTTTTATAATAATTTTGAGAAAAATATTTATAAATTATAAGAATTTTTTAAAATGTGTATTATTATTAATTAAATTCATATTTTACAACATAATATTTCTTCAAAATATATAGTTCACATATATAATTGTAATGTTATAGAAATCATATGTTTCTTCAAAATCATAATTTTCAACTAAAAAACAACCTTTTCAAAAAAGGTCAAAAATAATTAAAAATATAATTTGATAAGATGAATAAATAAAATAATTTATTTTGGTATAATAATTATTATTAAATTAATATATTCAATAAATACATGAATACTCTCTCTTTAAAGGGAACATTTCATTGACATTTCAAGTTATATTTTTTTTCCTATTACTGTATACTCTCAAGTGTTTCATTAACCCATGGGGCAGTGATATGTAACTAATGATGTGAACTTAGTGTACCTTATAAAAAAGACTATAAACCTTGAGTATGTATGAGTTGTGAATTGGGATAATTTTCTAAATTTTCCCTTATGGAATTTTAATATATCTTAGATCCTTTAGGAAAGATATGATGACTATGTGATAGATGAACATATATTTACAAGATAGGTTAACATGGAATACTCCCTAGGATGGGAATGGTAATGTAATAGTTAGGTTTATCCTTGGGGATCACCGTAGAATAAAATATTTTACTGCGTGATTCTTGGAAGGTTTGATCGGCATTATTATGTTTGGTTTGAGATTGATGGATGTTTCACCCCCAACTGATAAGAGTTTCTATAAAGAACAGTGTTAGTGAGTGATTGATTGGTTTTCAATGAGGATTCATAGGTCATGTCCTATACTTAGAGACATTAGTTAAATTTTCAACTGTAAATTAATGAAATTAGTTAAATACGATGGTTATTTATATATTTCTGTGTTAACATGGACATAGTTCCTTGGATATGGTGTTCCCATTGTTGAATATATATTTTTGTGGGAAGAAATGGACATGGTTCCAGGTTATATTGTTTGAATATTCATATATGTTGATAGTTAAATTGATCTCCTTTGGAAATCATCATTGGATGAAACATAGGGGATGCGACATAAAAAATATATTTATAATTTTCATATTTTACCTTTGACATGATCCTTGGGATCACGGGTAGGGGATGTAACCCCCCCCCCCCCACCCACCTATAAAGTATAGGTTGTAGTGGCCTTTATCCCTAATGTCATGGGGACACTATTTTGAGACTCCTTAGATTTAGAAATCAAATGATACTATTTGGATTATTGTGGGATTAATCACTAGATTCATGAGGACACTATATGGGGATACAATGGATTTTGAGTTCATATAATATTTGGTTGGAATGGTTACACAACCCTATTAGAAATATCTTGAACTTGATGAAGAAGGTAGGGTTGATCCTAGTTTTTCATTATACTATGAGGATCAATAGTGGTATTTATTTATGATTCCATGTTTATTTATCTGTTTATTCTACTGAGCATATCACAATCATGTATTTATACATTTACATTTTATTTCTGCAACTACCTTGAAGTTTCGCTACTATATTATGTAATCACACCCAGATCGGGTGGACATTGAATTTGGGTACCTGAGCATCCTTCACTATTCCTAGGATTAGGTTGCGTTGGGGATCATCCTAGCTTTATCAAGTAGGAAAGATTTTATTGGACTAGAGACATGGATGAGGTGAGTCTTTGGGATATATTAGTGCCTCAATGTATTTTATTTTATCATTTTTTATGATCTACCTACTGGTAGATTGATTTTTTGTTTTCATGCATAACTTATTTATGTTATTATAGAATTTCCCACTTATTTTATTTTTTATACTCTCATGGGTGTTATTATTGAGGATGATATTTTTTACTATTCATAGTTATTTTAACTCTGATATAAAGGTATAATATAACCATGATAACACCTTAGTTCATTGATACTATTCATTAGCCTCTAGATTATGGGTAGGTTCGCCTAATGTCACATGGTGACCCAATATAGGAATTGTTCCAAGTAAACATGGAAAAGGAATTTCATTATTCATGATAATGATATATATTATTATAATGAGTTGAATGATTATTTTTTATTCTTAAAAGGGTTACATGGTAATGAATTTTCATAAATTACATAATAACTCTTTTGATTTTATTATTTTAGAAATATATTATTTCTAAAACATCTTTATTGTATTAAATGAAAAATCATCAATTTTGTGACATTAACTTCTTAAAATGATATGAAAATTGGTTATCTTATCTTTGATATTTATTGTTTTAGTTTGACTTTATCTAAGCTTATTCATGTATAGGAAAGCATAAAATATTACTTGGTGGGAAAAATTATTCCAAAAAAACACAAGAAACTATGTATTCTACTCAAGATCCAAATTTGTATTGAATTTTATTTATTAACAGATGTAGATGAAAAAAAAACATCTACTGATATTTTTTATCATGGTCATATATCAAAAAATTATAACAATGATTATAGTAAGAAGTACGCACAATTTGGTGTTTTAATTCATGTGTTTTTTATATACATTTAAATTTTAAAATTCATGATAAAAATTATATTAGTGGAAATAAAATTTGAATTTTTAAATATCAAATTTCTCATACCGATTCACCCATAAAATCCAAAATTATAAATCATTATAAATAAATTTATGAAAAACAAGAATTCAAATAGGTACATGGATAGTGGTTTCTCTAATAACACAAGAGGTAACATTTAAAAAATTATTCCCTTTTAAAAATGAACAATGAATTGAGACATTTTTATGTAATTATAAAGGAAGTACCATTATAGTTGGTCCTATTATAAATAAAAATGTTTTACTCATCAATTGTTTTTTATATTTATGGCTTGATTATCAGGCTATAATTATTTCTCAATTATATAGTGATGGTTATGTTGTTTATTTTTGAAATAATATGGTTTATCATTATAAAGAAAATTTTCAAATATTTAATGCTCCTAGAACTGAATATTTTTGTTTCACTTTAGATATTTAAAATTCATAATGATAGGATTGTCTTTTTTCTAAATAGTATAATTAATAATTATTGAATATTACCTAGAATAATTGTAACTTCAAATGATTTTTATTTTTGGATGTTATTTAGGTTTAGTTTTTCAAAAGTAAGATGATTCTAGATTTTTATAATCATAAATTTGAAGAAAAAATCATTTAGGTTCATGATAAATTATAATTTGACATATATATTAATATAAATGAATTGCATAGTTCTCTTATTATATTGATTGGTAACTTGTCTACAAGTATTCCTTTAATAACCCCCCCCCCCCTTGGGAACCTCTCATCGGAATTGAGGGATGATGGGGGTGACCTCGAGGCCCACCTCCTATAAGCCTTATGTTAGAAAATTGAAAAAAATTTATAAATATGAAAATGGGATTCATCAACCTCATTTATCCATGGAAATGAATAAAGAGTCCACCAATCAACACCTAATATAAAAGAAAATAAAGATCTGAAAATCAAAAATATATGTGATAGTATTAAAAATACATGTCTCCAAATAAAATATCGAAATAAAACTCCAAAATAACCATAATAAATTATAGAACTAAGATCCCAGATATTAAGTTTCATCTTGATCCCCAAACAAATGCTAGAAACCTAAAAAATATAGTATATATATAGTGGAAATTATTCATGTATTCTTAATAGGATAATCATTAATATGAAGGATGAAATTTTTATATAATTATATTAATGGTTTTCTGAATAAATTGTAAAAGAAAAAAGAACCTAACATGTCAACTCTCACCAAGCCTCACCAACACACAGTCACAAATCATTTTAATCATTTATAATAAAATTATATTTATGGATATACAAATGGGTACCCATTTCTACTTCCCCGTTGGGTTTTCTCTATCCCATCCTAATGGAAAAATTCTTGGATCCCACATCCCTTTGATATCCCAGACATCACACAAACCATGCCACACCTAATGTGGAATGGAGCACAACACAACAATACCAAACTCGATCATGGTCCAATTTTATTTTTGGAAACATTAACAACTATAAAAAAAACATAAAACATCAACATTCCACAAATAAACATTGAAACAACACATTATATCCCCTTATATAAGGGTATCATGAATATAAAGGACATCACCTCATTCCCTCCTCCTACCATACACCCCCCCACTTTATAGACTACATCATCACCTCATCATCATCCCACCAGTCACACTATTAACCATTGACCATCAAAGCTATATCATACCCAAACGAGGGAGATAATGAGAGGGTGTATTCAACATCCATTCCCTCATCAACAAGGAGATTTGGTAAAAACTATCATAACCCATAATATTTGGGCATGGGTATAGTCATCCAACTTTGGTGGGTAGTGTATAAAAATATAAAGAAAAGTACATCATATAAATTTCCACACACATAAGCCTAAGAAAATGGATTTAAACAAAAACATCACTACTAGACCATCTCAAAAAATACATCATCACCGTCATGAATAAAAAACACTTCCATTTTCTATACCATAAACCTGCCCCGCATTCCAATTTAAAAATCTATAACAATGCCAATGTATTAAAATTTAATCACATAATTATGCCACATTTTTTTTACAATTTAAAATGCATATTACTTTTATTATTCCATTCATTTTAACATTACGTTAAAAATCAATCTTATTCAATACCATTATCAAATAAAATTAATTACCTATTAATTTCATGAATTAATATTTTTTTAGCCCATAGATTATTCACCATCACCCATGCTCACACATTACTAGATTTAACATTTACCATCAAATTCCATAGGCACCATATAACTATACAACATCCCCACAACCATTGTAAACCATTATATATCTACCCCATAGTGGATATAATTCCAACCATGACAATCATCTACATAACCCACATTACTATCTTATGTCAACAACCCCCCACTACACCCAAAAAAACATACCCTTTCCATTATAACCAACCATATACCCATTTCGCAACACATTCCACATCTCATAAATTCTTAAAAAAGTATCAAAAACTTTCAAATCATTCCATCTATATAAAAACAATGGTAGCTACATAAAATAGAAATACAAGCAATCATATCAAATCAATCAACCTCTAAATTTCCCCTTTTACAATATGACTTAATATGAGATTCAATATCTCTCACTTGGGTGATTATAAAAAATATAGTTTTTAGGAAACTAGTTTTTTATCATCATTATTAAATTACCATTTTATAAAAGTTCATTTCAACAAATAAAAAAATGAATAATAATATCTAGTAGTAAAGGATTTTCAGAAACAAAAAATATAGTGATCTACCACATAAGAAAATCCATAGAAAATAGGAGCCACTAGTGATTCAATCTATTCATTTTCATTTCATTAGTCTAATTTATTATTTACATCATAAAAATCATTATTTTTAACCTAATGAAAGATTGATAACGAATCATCAATAATTTATACATTTATAATGAGATTTCTTGAATCTCCTACCTCAATAAGTGTTTTCCACATCAGTACTTATCTGATAGTTGATAAAGGTGACTCATAAGGCTGATCTCATGAAAAGTAATCATGAAAAAATTTCAGTGATTATCAAACAAAACCATGATAAGAATTTCCCAAATTCAAACTAACATTTATTCTGTGACATTATAAGAAAATAAAATAGGGATATAAGGAAGAAAATTTAGAGATGAATTCAACACGGATCATGAAGAGTTTATCTATTGAAGCGAAAGTGAAACTATAATAAATGGATGTTCAAGGGTCTCTATGGTCACAAAATAAGTTCCTCAAGGTTTATAAAAATAAATAAAAAATAAGAGAATCCATTTATATTGTTTATTTTATACTAATAAATAAAATTAATGAATTGTGGCATGACACACCAAATCAATGTAATGAATGCATAAATCCATCGAACTATCCGAAATCATTTCATGAATCCCAAATATATCACCCCTATTAAACTCAATCAAACATCTTTAATATGAAATATAGAAGAAATATCATGATACAACCAAGTTCTCCTTATAATGACATGAATCAAAATAGATCCACTAAAAATTGGTCTATATGTACTTGTGTATTTATAAGTATGAATGTAAATTAGTATCCAACTAGTAGACACATGAAAACCATCCCTTAAAGGCCTCACAACATGATACATGGGATGAATCCATGACATAAATAAGAGAAAGACCCTAGAAATAAACCTTAAGACTCTGTGTTATAATAGATTATATCCACGCCATGAAGAGAGTTCATAGAAAATAACACCAACTCTCTATGAACACTCTCCCCATGAATTATGAGCTTCATGTCATAATCAATATATCATTATTCCCATCCAAGAAAAGGTACGGTTCTTTAATTTTCCAAAACAATATCCTCTAAAATCTTCACCCTATGACACTCCAATGATATACTTGGACACATCACCAATAAGTTTCACCCTCAACTATATCCAATCTCTTCAAGTTGTGACATAGATGGCCACTTTTTTACCTCTATATTCAAGACAAAATCTCATCTTTAAAGGAAATTCTCTTCCACCAATATCCTCTAAAATCCACATACATACAATTCACTAAAAGTGAGGAGATGCATATCTTTGTTTGACAACATCAGATACCTCTTAAAAAATTCTCATCCTTGGGAATAAAATACATCCCATAAGGAACAACACATCAATTAAACACAAAACTCCATCAACGATACCTCTCAAATAATGAAAACACAACCATTTGGGATCAAAGAATCATTGTAGATCAATAAACTCCAAAAATCAGTGAATAATCAATTAATATCAAATATCCATCATAAATACAAACATTAAACAAAATCAGTGCTCTATAAATTTTAGGATACTGAGTACGCATATGTGAATCATTCTCCCATGCACTCTCCTATAAACAAACATGACCCTATAAAAAATGAATCAAAGGAATAACATGATCATACAATAAATTCTTCTAATGATCATGGATCTGGACTATACACTCTAATAATGAAACCCCATCACCAACCAATAACTTTCCACAATAGATTACATGGGTGTCATCATGGATATGCTGATGAAGCTATGACATGTGAAAGAAATTATGGATCCTTTACAACTATTCGGGAAGGGAAAATCGATACACCACCACACTAACACTCCCCAACACCTCAAAAGGGACAATGCAGAAATGAGAAATTATATTTCTATATCCAAACCCCTACAGCTCATGATGAGGGGAACCCCATAAGAATACATAACAACTAACTTCAAACTCCATAGGTTCCCTCCAACAATAAGAATTAGAGTTTTTATGGACATACACTATTTTTATCAATACAAAAAATAATATGAACATTGCCTTTTATTCTCTCCACCACATTTGGTCCAATGAAATAAGACTCCACATCCTTAGTCTAGAATAATAAAGATCTATAAGGATTCTCATACAACAATATGAGAGGTTTCATGTTAATGGAAGAGTGAAAAAATTTATTAAAAGAAACTCAAAAACTGATAGTGTTTAACACATAAACCACTTAATTTTTTAACAGAGGATCGCAACATATCCTCCAATAGATGAAATGTATAATCCATATTACTAGACATATTATAATAAAAAGAATTTATAAATGTGGGATGAGATTCAAAATAGTATTAAATATCTATACAGACTCATGAGTTAAAATTTTGATCTTGATCAGATATTATTGACCTCAATACACTATGAGGTAATATTTTTTCACCCATATACCCCCTTGCAATAAAATCCATTATACCTACCTCATGAATCTCTAGGTACTGAGCTAAACTCATTAATTAATCCAAAATCACCCAAATAGCATCACACCATCCCTAGTTTCGTGGTAAGTTGCTGATGAAATATATTAAATATCCTCCCATTTCAAATCAAGTTCATACAAAGGCTATAACAGACCACCATGAGCATAATTCGTTTCCTCTACTTATTAATAGACCCCATATAGTGATATAAACTTGGTTATTGACATATTCACCTCTAGCCACCAATTATGAATCTATTACAAATTATATATCTTAGATACAAAAGGATTTAATGAAATGTTATACTATTCAAATCACAATGAAACTCGTCTCTTGAAGTTGATGGGAAAAAAACCTCTCATGGATCATCATCTGATGTTGATCATTCATTACCCATTCCTAAAGGGTATCATTGAAAAAAACAGGATCCCACATCACCTCTACCTTTGAGTTTCTCCATCGGGACTCTTCCATATTTTTAATGAAGGATTATTATACTATCATACAATATAAGAGTCATCTAATAACATTTTTATCTATATAGTGATGAACCACTGAAGTCATATCCATCACCCTCCAAGCATTTAAAAATTCTAGAACCACACCTCCTAAATACATTATTCTTAGCACACTAGAAACCATATTTTCTTTCCCTAGGGTATAGGGGATCTCAAAATCATTTTCCTATAATAACTCCATCCACCTCCACTGATATAGATTCTTATCCCATGGGGGGAAAATATAACTCAAGTTCCAATTATATTAGAATATCTCATTAACTAAAAAATTAGGTAGTTTCTTTATTATTTTACTGAAAATACCATCATATATATCTTGAGAACATGGGTTGAATAGTTATTCATGAGGGTACATAATTTTCAAGAACCAAACATAATTTCTTCCATATTATCTATAAAGATGAAAACCAAACCAAGATGGAAAGAGTTACAGAAAACATCAAATGTCATCACACACTCTTCTAAAAATAAAGGTCATAGTCACAGATCATTTTATCCTTCAAGGAGTTGAAATTTGTGTGAAAACGATCACTACATATGAGTTCCTAGTAATTCTAAGTCAAGGATTTCAAATGGAAAATAATCTGAGATAAATTTTACATGAACCTTCTATAATTTTCCATGAGATAAAGGAATATATATACCTCAACAAAATTCATCGATGATGACCATGAAATAACTATATCAATCTTCAATGGATTGACTACCACTCCCTCCTAAGACACCACATGTCTAAGAAAGTGAACCTCATAAATATAAAACATGAACATGGAAAAAGTTTATAGATATAGTGTCTTAAAAAGATATTAAACATCCCTAAGTCATTCGACATCCTACTCCTATAGTATAGAGTATATAAGAATGACTTTGATGAACACTATAACAAACTTATCCAGAAACTCATTGAATAATGAGTTCATGAGTCCTATTAAAATAGATATAATGTGTGTGAAATTGAATTGAATTACTAAAAAAATAAAGTTCACATAATGACACTAAAAAGTAGTTTTTAAAATATCCATTGTTTTCATACTCTTTTGGTGATACCTAGACAAAAAATCATTCTCTAAAAACAAGTTATATCCCTTTAACTAGTCGAACAGACCATCACTCCATGGAAGGTGGTAACGATTCTTGACATTCACGAAATTCAACCACCAGTAATCTACGCACAAATATATTCCACCATATGTACTATTTAGTTATAAATCTAAAAAACCCCACCAAAATCAATTGGATTATATGAAATACATAATAATTAAATCATCAATCTTGATCCTTAAATTCCATATCTTGGAATTATTCAATCTATAAGGATCCATTCAAATTTCTGACACGCTATGATTTATCTCTATCTGTAACTCCATATCACATTGAGGAGGAATGGATACAACCTCCAAAAAAAACATACAAAAACTATTCAACATTATTATGGAATTGTTCCATATATGCCTCTTCTAAATATACAAATAGTTCTTCCACCTGGGGAAAATGCAAAATGAAATGATTACAACCCATATCATAATCTTTATCTTCTTTGAATATTTCATGTTATTCTTCTATTTCATTGAGAACGTCCCTCCTTTCAATGAAATATATGATCACAAGGGCCAAGTATAAAATATATATGCTAAATATGATATCTAATGGATAGATCCAAAGAAGAAATAAATTCTTTTAGGTATGATATTTCCCCACCCTCAATTCACAACCCCAAAAAAACATTTATAAAACTATTATATACCCCAACTGATGTTGTTAAAACTCAATAAAATTGATAACTCTCCATCTTGAGTCCAATGTATCAGGAAAATGTGGGCAAAATAAAAATTTGTCATTCCCCAGATCCAAAAAGGTAGAAGATATATTTTATAAAAAAAATATAGTACCTCGATCAATTTATAAACTTCCCAATATTATCATATCCATTTCATAAAATTTTATACATCTTTAACCTATTCCTCGCTACTGATAACCACCACCATGGTCATATTTGGCCTTATGCCCCTAAGAATGGGGGGCATATCGATTCTGGAGTTTACTAGCTTCATATAATCTTGGTGGAACAAATTTAGGTTGTCCCTACTATTGATATTGACTTTATGGAAATGAATACTATATTTGATGATGAATAATATAAACTCCCATTCTATAATGGTAAACAATAATGGTCATGAAATGATATTTTCAATGGTCATGACATCCAAAAAAACATATCACCATAAAACATTTTATAGTTGCATGGGAATTTAAAACTCTAATGAATTGAGATAAAGATTAATTGGGATAACTCCCTATATATTAGAACCTTGAATGAACCAATATCTACGAGCCTCCCCAAATAGATATACTCCTATGGGTTCTTTGATGTTTATAATCATAGTAAAATCCTAATAATGCTTGAATCCTCTTAATCACCTCATCTTTATTATACACCTATAAATACATAGGTAAGACAAATGGGGTGACATCATATCAAATGAAAGGATATAACACCTCTTATAGATATCTTGTTTTAATATCCTCATTAATGAAAATATCATGTTTTATGTTATGATGTTCTTTGAATATGATCCTAGGAAAATGCATGCCAGATGTGAAGCATCGCAGAAAACATAAAAATGAACTCCCTCAGCTAAAAGACAAAGGAAAAGAGCACTTAATAACTTCTCATTTAGATACTCGAAAGATGCATGACACTGATCAGTGCATATGAATGCCTAATCCTTCAGTGTCAAAGATGTCATCTGAGTTGCAACTGGTGAGAAATCGGCTACTAACCTCCTGTAGTATCCTACTAGACCAAGGAAACTTCACACCTCTGACACTGTCTTGGGGGATGACCAAGAAAAAACTACTTCTATCATCGATGGATCCACAGTTACTCCTTGTTGGGACACAACATGCCCCTAGAAACGGACTTCTCGAGCCAAAAAATCACACTTCGATAACTTCCTGAATTACTGTTGTTGGAGAAGAACTCCTAAAACGGCTTATAGATGTTCTGCATGCTCTTATTTAGATGTGGAGTACACAAGGATGTCATCGATGAAAACTACCACGAACTTGTCTAGGAACTCATGGAACAAAACATTCATTAGTCCCATGAATACAAGTGGAGCATTCGTTATGCCAAATGGTATTACAGTGAACTCATAATTCCCACAATGACAACAGAAAGCAGTCTTTGGGATATCCTCATCTTTCACATGAATCCGATGATATCCCAACCGCAAATCAATATTTGAGAAATAACTTGCACCCTTCAGTTGATCAAATAAGTAATCAATCCGCATAAGAGGATATCGATTCATTATTTTCACTTTGCATAAGCAATGACAATCGACACACAACTGCAAACTGCGGTCGGCCTTCTTCACGAACAAAACTGGTGCACCCCATGGTGACAAACTTGGACAAACAAAACCGCACTGTAACAGAGCATCAAGCTATATACATAACTCTTGTAACTCAGAAGGGTCCATCCTATATAGAGACATAGATATACGAGACGCTCATGGCTGTAGCTCAATCCCAAACTCTATCTCTCGTCAAGGGGGTAATGCTACAACCTAATCTAGAAAGAGATCAAGGTACTCTTCTATGACCCTAGGAAATTACCACTACTGAACCTCTGAATAACTCAGAATCAACTCAGCCATCGTGGTTGATAGGGATGGAACATGCCTATGACCCATCCCAGGGTCTCGCTCACCAACTAACACCACTGGATCTCCATCCACACCAATGAAAACGAACTTCTTCCTGAAGAAGTCCACGATAGCCTACACTAAATATAACCAATCCATGGTGAGTATTACATCATATGGTTGTATTAATAAACATAGGAAATATCCCAAAGAGCGGTGTTGCCCCAACACTAGCTCCCAGTCTCTACATACTTCAAACAAGTCAGCTTGACCTCAAACTGGCATAGTCAATGTCAAGGGAACTGGAATCCTCTCTACCATAATACCCAAAGCATTGAAAAGGGTAGGTGATATGAAGAAGTGTGTCGCTCCTGAAACAAAAATGGCATACACCAAGGTAGAAAACAAGAAAATGGTACTCAAACAACTTCTTTCTCACCTAGAGCTGGAAATGCTAGTGCATGAAGATAAACACGACCTCCTCCACGCCCTCTCTGACCCTGATGACGACCACCACCACGACCGCACTCTGCTCTCTAAGGACAGAGAGAATAATGGGGATATCCTCTGCCTACCCCATCTACCCTCTGCTGATCTAAATTAGGTGCAACTGGATACAGCTGCCTTGGCTGGAACTGCCTCATTGGAGGAACCTGTAGCGTAGCGCCTGGTGCACGATGACCGTTATGATAGGTCGGGAACTCCTACTGCAGATGACCACAACCACCACATGAAAAAATGTGCCTGATCCCTTGGAATATGCCTGAGAGTTGCTTCCTCTTGTGAAACAAGATGTGAAGGGCTATGACCTACCCTCGGATGAACAAAAACTCTTCTGCCCTAGAAACATAGAAACCTGTACCACAGCTCTACTTTGTGAGGGATCATGTCGATTCCCCTATCATGATGATCCAGTCCTGGACAAAGTATTTTCCACAACCTCTTCCCTTTCTAGCATTTCAAGATATGTTTTCAGCATAAATGGGGTGACCTGGCACTAGATCTCTGGATGCAAAGCCTCCTAGAAATTCCTCTCCTTAGACTCCTTATCTGGCAATATATCTGAAGCATATCGTAAAAGGTTCCTGAAATGGATTCCAAACACTCGAACACTATAGCTCCCTTGTCGAAGGGTAAGAAGCTGCTGGCGTCTGGACGCCCTCACAGTTGAAGAAAGAAACACGACTCGAAAACTTTCTCAGAACTCCTCCCATGAGATCGTTGAATCCTCATGATCCCTTAGGAACATGAACCACCACTGCCTCGCTTCTCCACGTAGCATTGTCACAACCAAGGACACCTAGTGCTCATTGCGAGCACGAATCGAACTGAAGCCGATCTCGACCTCCACTAACCAGTCATCTGTGACTTCATCTGAAATAGATCCCACATACATTTGCAAACTCTGGAACTAAAACACTCAGAGTGTCTTCCTCCTAGTGTCGTCTTCATCAACCTCTAACCTTCGGCGATCTGCTGGAACAACCTGCTAGACATTTTCTGTGCAAGCCTAATGAGGAGGTCGACCGGGATCCATACCTGTAAAATAACAACCGTTACATCTCTTAAAACTCTAATATGGAAGACTCAACATTAATTAATTATTTTATTTTATTCATTTTAGGTTAACCTATCCCAAGGTATAACCATTCAAACACAGGCACAAAGAAGAATGATGCATGATCCTTTCCTAGGTCTCTACCCTGCAACTAGTATCACCTTGTTTATTAGCCATTGTAAACTTAAATGTCTATACATAATATCATAGGGGGGGCCTAAATTCCTATGTCTCAGCTGGTCTCCAGTGTTTACATCACTTGCTAAACATGAATGACATTGTTTCCCTACCAACCCATGCATCCCACTCGTGCCTTACTCTAAACTCCATCCAATCCCTCAACCAAACCTCTGATATGACTCTGTCATGACCCCCTCCCCACCAAGAGTACCCATCTTGGGCCGGCAATGTGAGTAGGGAGATAATGTCCCACGCGTTCCGCCTCCAGTAGGCCCCGGGTTGGTGACTAGCACCGAGGGTATAATAACACAAAAAATGGGAGGCATTACCCTCTAAGAGAACACATGAGAAAGACAGAGATAAGATAAACACCAACCAACTCTAACTAAGAAGTTAAATATAAAAAAAACCTATGTTCATATATGTAATTCCATGAAAATGTACTACAACTGAATGGGGAAATTTGCAAGTACCCAAAATAAAGTAAAAACAATAGAAACCACAAGCCCGAACATCTCCTGCAACCACAAGCTAGTAAAACCTATCCCTATCTCCAACCTGCTCCAAGTGACCTGAAAAACAATTTATATACACATAGGGTGAGTAAAACAATATACATAGTAGGATCCTCCCCGAAGCCTCTCGTGAAAAAGTAAAGAGAGCATGTTAAAGGACAGTGAACAACAAGTGAAACTAACTCATCACCTAAAAAGTTATACTATATTCCCAACCACACTATGGATACAATAACCAAGTAATGAATACACAAATATATCATATAATAATGAATATCAAGGGTACCCCACTACTACTTCCCCACTGGTTTTCCGCTTTTCCCCAACGTCGCACATCCTGAGCATCTCTCTCCAAAAAGGCTTGCCCGCAGACACCTGGGCGAAGCACCACAATATGTACCTCGTGCAAAAAAACCACCAAGTCTACACACCAAAGTGACTAGTTAGTTTCCGGGAGCCACCACAGCTCGCATAACGTGTATCCTACGTCGGGTATTATACCTCCTTCCATTCCACCCCATACACAGAGTAAGGATCCTCAATCCATCACAACCTATACACGTTACACCTATAGTAATCCATAGAAAACTATATCCAGAATATTTGTGTGTGAATAACCTCAATCCATTACAGCCCTCTACACACATATATGGGGAAAACTAACCAATGTTCCTACAAGCACAAGTAACTACCAAGAGAAGAGAGCGGGGCCAAAGGGGGTAGTCAGCCGTCCATCCTCCCACCAGAATGTTGGGAAAACTCTACCAGGGATTAGAATCCTCAGGGTGTTAGTTGACCTTACTAATAGGGTAGAGTATCTTATAGAAACTAAAAATGTACAGAATATATTATAACTCAAAACCACACTATGGCAATAACCTAGTCTTAGACACAACAACAACTACCGTCTCTCAGACTCTGGGCTGCTACTTCTAAGACTACATATCCTATATGCACACACACATTTGAAGAGATTTATTAGATTACTTCATTCCCGTTTTATCAGTTCAACATTATGTTAATTAATTCATTAAACGTTATCTAACCATGAACAGTTACACATTAAGTTTCATTAGCATCACACCTAGAGTCAAATGTTCCTTCAAATATTATAACCTCATCATTATGTTCCAGTATCTCCATCCCCATGGGTTAACACCATTTATTCATTTATTCATTATAGAAATTATTTTTCACATTCACAAGAATTATAGAGAAACATTAACTGCTACTAAAAAAAAGGGGCTCAACACAGTGAGTAGATGTACTACCCGTCGAGTCTTTTCCACTTATTCCAAGATCATATACTCATCCTTCCTTGAGAAGCTAAACACGGAAAGCACGTGGAATACCCCACATGTCTTTGCCTATTTCAGAATAAGGGTATGTAAAACCTGCTACCTTGAGCAGTGGGGAAAAGTAAAGAAGATAAAAAACCAATCAAAATTACCAAGCATCCAACAATCACATCCATCCCATTACATCATCCCCGGTGTCCTCCCCGAAACCTACATGAATAAACTGATGAATCTCGCCACTCTAGGAGTCATCTGTTGCCAGAACCAAAAAGGCATTCATACCTCCACATATCACAACAGCCATCCAGTATCACATCAGAGCACAAGTAGTAGGAAAACAACAACCACATTAATTGGCCTCTTGGCCCTTTAACAATCATGAGGGTTACTCAGAACCCCTTAAAGAATTATCAAACAATCATTTTTTAATCCATATTGAATTAATAGATTTGTTGTTTGTATGTTCAAAATTTGGGAGACCTAATCAGTAATATATCACAAATAATTATACATGCTCAGTGCGCCAATTTGATTAACATCAAATTACAACTAGAACAAGATTCACTTACATGCCTCTTTATCTTTAGAAAAATAATTATCAATTATTCCCAATTTATGTTATTTACTGATTTCCATCAAGAACAAATAGCTAATCAGAGCAAGCACATATATCACACTATCTAGAAAAACATGAGTCGATAACATACGATCTATATCAATTTATTTATCTGGTTAAAATCTTTATTGTGTAAATTCCATTGAGTTCTAGTGGGATAAAACATGCTAACAATACAGTTTCACATAAAATAAAAGAGATGTAATGAATCCCCTACCTCAAACAGTTCCTCACATTCTTTATCCACACAACTGGTCACGATCCTCCTCTCGCGACAACTGCATCCACCCACGGAAGCCTCGGTACAACAACACCAACCAAAACCCAATAAAAATCACATTAGAAGCATGGAGATTACATGCAATAACTTGGAAAGGAGTAACAGGAGGAGATGATCCCCAAGGGACAACTATAAAACATACCCTGTATCGAAGATTGACCGATATAGCTCCGTTGCAACAAAATAGAGTGGAACCAATCTAAGGAGTAAAGTTTGATTGTGAAACTCATACGGGAAGGATTGAAAGGTTCTAGCATCTCATGGATGAGAACAAAGGGGAAGAACAAGGGAGGAAGATATCTTGTCACTTATGATGATTTAATGGAGTGAAGGTTTATAATATGTGTAATTCCCCATTAAAAGAGGATCACATTAGCCCACACGGTTTGACCAAGTGAAAACATCCTGATCCATAAAAACAATTAATTTAGGATTTATGGCCTTTTAATTGGCCTTAGAGTCCTTCCAACGAGGCTTTAAATGAATTTTATGTAAAAGGAAACTTTAAAAGGCTCAAACTGTAGGAAGTGGGAAACACTATTCAAAGTCCACTGTTAGAAGTCTGCTATTAGAAGTCCACTGTTAGTAGTCCACTGTTAGAAGTCTACAGTTAGATGTCCGCTGTTAGAAGTTCGTTGTTAGAAGTCTGCAATTAGAACCTCACTGGTAGAACTGTTCCCAAAACCTCACTGATAAAACATTGTTCACTGAATCCTCATTGATAGAACACTATTCACTAAATCCTCACTGATAGAACAGTGTTCAATGAACCTCACTGATAGAACATTGTTCACTAAATCATCACTAATAGTTCACTGTTCACTAAATCCTCACTGATAGAACACTTTACATTAAATCTTCACAAATAGAATACTTTTCACTAAATCCTCACTGATAAAAAATTGTTCACTAAATCCCAACTGATAGAACATTGTTCACTAAACCTCACTGATAGAACATTGTTCACTAATTCCTCACTGATAGAACATAGTTCAGTAATTCTTCATGGATAGAACATTGTTCACTAAATCCTCACTTATAGATCACTGTTCAATGAACCTCATTGATAGAACACTTTTCACTAAATCCTCACTCATAGAACATTGTTCACTAAATCCTCACGGATAGAACAATATTCACTAAACCTCACTGATAGAACACTGTTCTCTAAACCTCACCAATAGAACACTATTCACCTACCGTTATAGGGTACCGATAGGGGTTACTAATAGAACTGTTCACTGATGGAAGTGTTCACAGAATTTGAAATTTGGAAAAGGAAAGAGAGGTTACCGTTTGAGGTTACTGATAGAACTATTCACTAATGGAAATGTTCCCAGAATTATAAATTTGTCAAAGGAAAGAGAGGTTACCGTTAGAGGTTACCGATAGAACTATTCACTGATAGAACTTTTCCCAGAATTGTAAATTTGGACATTTTTTAGGGATAAGTCACCTTGATCTCAAAGAACACCTCAAACACCATATTTTCACAGAGTAATGGACCAGAAAGGTCTGGTCCATTACACTTTTCACATCTAATTAATTAAGAGGACATTAAGAATCATCCTTTTTTCAATTGAATAGACTATTGATTTTGAATATCCTATTTTCAAAAAAATAAACTTATTAGTGATTTTCTCTTCATTAAGAAATCATGTGATGCTTGGTATGATATGGTATGATATTTTATATTAAAAAATAGTTTTTCTAATGGTAAATAAGAACCCATATAAATTTTTAAATATTCCAAAAATTTTATTTTTTTTATACTTATATTTGGGATTTTACTTTTGGTTCCACACATCAATAGTTTTGTAATAACGTTCCTAAAATCATGAAAAATAATTTTGAAATGATTATAATGTATGAGTTAAAATTATTAAATGGGACTTATATTTATAAAATTTACTTTAGTGTTTTTGTAAATAAAATAGAATTTATAAAAGGTTATTTAAAGGGGAATAGACGTTAAAATAGTAAACATATGTCACTCTTATAAGTCCAACTATTAAATATGATACACATGAACATTAAAATCCAATTGATTGCATGTTTTATAGAGAAACGCTTATTATCAATCTAATATTATATCTAGTAGGATAAGAAAATTGTTTTTATGACATTCGACTAGATTGGAGTAAAATTCATTATAAAATCATTTAAATTATACATAAATTATTTTAATTTATTTAAATGGTAAGTAAAATCAAATCATTTTTTATATAAACATAATTTCTAGACATTAATGACTTTCAAGTTGTATGTTGGATAGGAAAAGTACCTCAATGGAACATCATTAATTAGTAATACCTGTAGCCTCACGGTGTTGTCGGAAAAAATATTCTATTTAACATTCTAATGAAAAATAAAAATATGAAGATGGTGGGATTTTTTTGTCTCAAGTCTTATAGACGAAATTCAATTTAAAATAAAATCAATTATCTATACCAAACTAGGTTTTCTCCATGATTATGTGTCACATTCCAAATAAACCATGTCACGTCTAGAACTACATTCCAACCTACAGCTTCCCCTAAACCCGCGACCCACATCGCGTATCCCCCACGAAACCTAAATCACGCCCCCCAGTTTAGGGTTTCATCTGAGAATCAGTTCTCTTCGATGATCTATGGAAATTCATCTGGTCTCCTTCCTCCACTGTCGTCCATCACTCGAGGATCTCTCTGTTTTCACCGCACGACCACACTAAATCCATGAACATTTCGGCATCAATCATCCTTCGGTAGGGTTTTCGATCCACTACTCTTACAGAAAAGTTTCTTCATGTCTCTTCTCCAGCTTGTAGATCCCACGCTATCTCTCCGACTGATCATCCTTGAATAGGGATCCTACTGTCTACTTCATTTCCCACAAACGACTGACCGATCATCCTCGCCTACGCTCCCCACTATTTTCTTCTCCTCCAATAAAGTTCCTCCCGAATCATTGTTGTTGTTTCAATCCTCCAGTTCAGCGGGTGTTCTGATCCACTTGAATGACACCATTGTGGGGTTATTGTATTAGAAGGCCAACATAGACCAACGAGTGTCCACTCCCAACTTTCCACTTAAACAACTGATGATTTCACACAAAATCAATTCAGCGGGTGTTCCTCTCATGTGACTCTCTTCTCGGTTCATAGTTTTTTGGATTAGTTTTCATTCAATGTATTATTGATCAATAATGTCAATTTATCCTGCCGTTTGTTGATTCATATATGCTGAAATGGTGGTCATTTGCATTATGGTATGCTCTCCTCATACCATTTTAGTAGTGTTTAATCAATCTATTTGAGTAGTAATGAAATGTTTATTGTTACGTCAATCTATAATTTTCATAAAGTTGTTTCAGATATTCGAGGAATTTTCTTGAATTTCATTGTTTTCTGGACTATAATTCCTCCACTGTTTCATTTTTATCTACTGTCATTTTTTCCAGTAGTTTGTTCATTCAATGATGCTGAAATGGTGGTCATTTGTATTATTGTATATTCTCCTCATGTAATTATATTAATATTTAATCGACCTATTTGAGATCTAATGAAATGGCTTTTGTTACATCATTCTGTAATTTTATTGAAGTTTTTTAGGGATCTATCTATACAGAGGAATGATCTTGAATTTCATAGTTTTCTTCGTTATATTTTAGTCAATGTTTAATTCTTCACTACATTTAATTTATCCATATGTTTTCTGATTCATAGATGGTGAAATTGTGCTCATTCTCATTATTGTATATTCTCCCCATGCCATATAATTAGTGATTAATTCACCTATTTGAGTAGTAATGTAATGTTTTTATTACAGGATTCTGTAATTTTATTTAATTTATTTCAGGGTTCTATTTCTGAAAATTTATTTAACATACAAATTAGTATTCTACTTCTCAGTTCATCTCTATTCATATTTGTAAACTGGAATATATCGTATTATATTTGTTAAAAATGTCTATTCTTTTTTAATAGTAATTTGTTCTAATGTATATATTTATAAATATCCTGGTTTCAATATTTCATATAACATATTCGTAAAAGGAACTGAAATATTTAGATTTATAATTTTTAACAATATTTGTTCTTTTTTAACTGTAATTTCTTAGAACGCACATGTTTGTAATGATTTTGGGATTGCATATTTTTTGTAACTTATATGTATCAGGTCTATAAATACGGATCTATCGTAGTGAGTCTTGTTGTTCGGAACGTCAATGAGAAAATATAAGAAGATCTCACTAGTATGGATCAAACTTTTCAGTATCTAATTGATCAAGGCATGAAAGACTTGGAGATGCCAAAAAAAGGTGATTGTTCTCCCTTTTTCTTCAACAGGTTTTCTTGCAATATTGTGCTTTTATACACCTAACTATTTTATTACTGGTAGAAATCAATGAAATCTGAAAGTATATAAACATCAATGAAATTAATAGGTTATGTTATTCACTTATTCAAAGCCATTCTGGTCAGAATTCATGAATGATTAGCTCAAAGCCATTATGTTTAATATATGGCACATGGAAATACCTACGGTACGTAAGATAATTGTTGTTATTGAATACCATAACTTCCATAGTTTTTTAATAATTATAAATTGAATTGGAACTGAAATGAGTATTACATTATACTTCCATTTATATTGCATTTTTTATAGAAGCTTATATTAGTTCATGTTGTACAGGAATTGCAGTTTATATTTCTATTTTTATAGCTATTTAAAGGTAACTTCATGTTGAAGTTTATATTCAAGTTTATATTGCATTATCATGTACTGAAATTTCATTTCCCTTGTAGATTATAATATCATGCATTTTGTTTCCTTATGCATAATATAATTTCCTTTTACCAGCATGCATTATCATTCCTTCTCATATGTGAGTTGGCTGGTAGGTCTCCACCATCACATTCAAACATTGCCACAATATTTGTTACTTTTAACTCAGATATGTCATTTACTCAGGTACGTAACAGTTATCTTCAATGACTACTATCTTTTTTTCCTTATTGTAAATATAAATGCATGATTAAGATATATTTTACATGGTTTTTATATTTCAGACATAGAGTTCTTTAAATCTGTAAATATACATGCATGATGATATGGTTTTCTGGGCAGGAAAAAAGTTGGATAGTAGCCAAAACACATATTTATGATCGAATCATACTATTGTTTGATGCATAAACAAACATCCAATTTTTTGATTATAGTTGTAAAAAACATGTATTTAGGTAAAAAAACATGTATTTAGTTTTATATGTATTAAAATAATGATATTATTCATTTGGTTATGGATTTAATGTGCTGATATGTTTAAATTTTCGATTCCTTATCATATTATGTTAAGGTGGACAGTTTCTAGAAAGAATTTTAAATAGGTAATATTTTCTGTTTATACAAAAATGGAAGCAATTTATGTTTTTTTCAAAATTTATCTCATTTTTGTTGCATATGTGGAAAATATATAGAGAAAGATGGAAAAGAAATTGTTGTGAAAGATTCATCTCATTTATGTTTCAATTTTGAAAGAAATTATTTATTAGATTCTTAGAAGTTTTTTTTTGTGATTACTTATAGGTACAACTCTGTAGGTTAGTCATTTTAGTAGCCTAACATCGGTAAAAGGTAGAAACTATGTTAGGATTTGGAAATCTGGCATGGAAACACCCCTAATGATCATTAACTATAAGTATATCATTTGATATTCAATGAGGTAATAAAATAATGTATGCCATGGTAACATTCACAACACTATTAGTGCATATATCCTACTCCATTAATCTTTTTCAGGGATGTTATGCAGTTGAGTCATTTTCTTGGGAATTTTTTGGTATGGTTTTGATTCTGCATGGATGTTCTAGCATGTAAGTGGTGTGTTCAAAATATTGTGATTGTTCCCCACGTAACTAGACAATCAAATTTTATACATTAGTTTCTCAATGATTAATTTCCATTAGGTTCAAAAATGGTTTCTATGTTATGAAAGATTCATGATTTTGGAAATTATACTCAAGTCCTCTAGATATGATCATTCATAATGAATAGTGTAGTCTACTAGAATTGTGGAAATTGATGCATTTTCAGGGATTGTTGATTTATATAAACATGCTTCATTGAAGAGAAATATGAGATGGAATAAAATATGTTTCTTCTATAACAGTTCAGTAGTGTATATTTTTCAATCAATTTATATTCTACCAAGATGTAGTTTCATCCAAATTGTTTCTAGATATCTATTTTTCTATGACAAAAACTATATCGGCATATGTTTTTTTAGTTTCATATCACTAATATTATCTTTATTTAATTATAGTATCCCTCTAATAAAAACTTCTACTTTAAAATATTCTATTTAAAAACTGTTAACTTTTAATAGAAGATTATTAATTGTCAAAAATATAATTATTTATTATCTTATAATATGATTATAGAAATGGAAAACACATGTTCCAACAATAAATGAAATGTCATGAACTATATTCTTCAGAGTGAATTATTCTTATCCAGAGGTATGTATATTATTATTGTTTTTATTTTATTTCTTTTTATTGTATGCATGATATATTTTCTGTTTAATTAATCACCCACATTATGAGTTTATGTATTACCTCAACTACATTACCTTCTATTTCTCAAAAATATACTTCCACTTCAAAGATGTAAGAATAATGTCTTATACATATAGAAATGAAGAAACGTCGGACCCCTATCCTTTATGAAGATAGTTTTCTTACTGAACATTATTTTAATGCAAAACCAAAACAGTTATTCTATAATATTAGTTCAGAATCCATTGCAGACTCAAAAATTGCACATTACCTTACTATTATATTTATTTATTTTTCAATTAGATATATTTACTCATAGATGTTCAATAAGAGAGTTCAAAATGGATGTTTTCCATTTTCAAAAAATCATAATATGTTACCATTTTTTCAACAGAATTTATCTTCCATTACATATATAATGACTACGACTATCGTAGAAGATAATTATTTTATAGTTATTACATCATAAAATCATGCACCTATTTAGATGAAACATGATAATATTAGTATAATGTATATCAATGTCAGTTTCAACATTTTTTACTTAGAATGGATTCATTTTTACAACATAAATTCCTGCACCTATTTATTTAGTTATGTTTTTGTCTCTTCAAGGCAGCTGGCTTCATTGAAAATGGAAATTAGGTATGGTGTTTTTGTTATCATTTATAAACATTATTATATTCCCCTTTGACTCATTTATTCTTTGTTTTTGAACTCCAACGTATTTTTTCCACATTAAATGTGGTAATGTTTCCTACTAATCCTCACCCATGCATTGTAACAAGCCCACAGAGTCCAGTCAGAATCTATAACACCTAAAAATATCTCTACCTTTCTTTTCATTGTTTATCTATAACATTGCACTTTTCTTCATCTCCGCCTCCATCTCCAGCATTCATTCCACTGTTTATATGAAAGATGCCTAAAAATCTCATTGCATTTTTATTTAGTTCACTGAAATTTATCCTCGTTTTGTATCTGTTGGGAAACAATTTTTTTAACTACCTCTTCTTACAACATACCTATGTTGTTGAACACAATTTTCCAGGTGAAACATTTAAAATTTTTCTTCCCCCCTGGTGGGGGAAGAGGTTGGGCAGGGGGTGATGGGGGAAGGGGCTGTAGGGGGGGGGAGTACAGGGGGCTGGGCAGGGGGGATTAGTGGGTGAAGGGACTAGGCAGGGGGAATGTTGACGAGGGAGGGGGAGGTGTTGGGATGGGGTGGCAGACATGCAAATGAGGGGGAGGGGAGGGGTATAGCTCTTTAGGGGGGTAGGAGGACATGCTGGGAAATTGGGGGGGGGGGGTTGACATGATTGGCAAGGTGTGGGGGGGGAGGGTCTAGGAAGGAGAGGGAGGAAAGGTACCAGATTAGGCTGGGGAGGGGGAGAGCTGCACATGGGGGTTGGAGGAAATGTTGGGAAAGGAGCATACATGCTCTCCAGGGGGGACGGGAGGACCTTCGCAGGGGGGGAGGGGCTGGGTAGGGGGAGGGGAGTGGCTAGGCAGGGAAGATAAGAGGGTCTGGTCCGGGGGAGAGAGGAGTGGGAATGGATGGGTGACAGGTACAATATAGGGATGGGATGGACGGGGGGGTGGACTAGAGGGTGGAGGGCAGGAGAGGGGCAGGGCAGTGACGACGGGCTAAGTGGGGGACAGGTAATGCCCTAGGCAGTAGGTTTGGATTAAATTTATTCTCCAGTTAAACAGTTTTTTGTTTTCCAAATATTTCATGATTGTTTTCTGATAGAGTCTACCCGGTTATAATTTTCTGTTATTTATTTCAATTATTAGTGTTTTTTCATTTTCATATTATATAATTGTTTTCATTGAATTTTTTTACATTTTTTTATAGATGAATATTGTAAAAAAATAATCCATTTAATTATGACAAGAATTTTTTGACATCACATGATAAACCAGTTATTTTTTCATAGTAGTATGTCTCATTTACTCACATTGGTTTTAATTATAGATTGCAGGGATCAATATAACTGTCAAAAAACATGAAAAACTACTACTCTACATCAATGATGCATGGTGGTACTAGGAGGCTTTTGACTGCACATTTTAATGACATGAATTGTAATCTGATCTGCACACCTGATTTTGTTGAAAATTATCGTTCCTATTTATGTTTTTAAACATGTATCTACTACTAAAACAGAATTGTAGTTCTCTTATCATTGTTAAATTACATTCCATAGTTCTATGTCAAATGTGAAACTGTATTGATGTTCTCTAACCATGATTTTGTTTCACTGTTGACCGATTTCAAGTATCTACAAATTATATTATCATACCTTGTTTCTATGAATAAATTTATAATTTCAATGTATTATTTATTAACTTTCATTCTGTTTCACCGTTGGTTCCTTCGTTTTTAATTTGATACAAAAGGCCGCTCAGTAAATAAATTTCGTTCCTCAGTTTCTGTAACTTTATTTCCTCATTATGTATGTCATTTTCTTTTCAAATGTATTCAATATTAATATAAACTATTATGTTTTATAAATATTAATCTATAGTTAATAATGTGAATTATTTTATATTGTCATGCATCGCACGGGAGGAGTACTTGTTTTATATATTTTGGTCATGTGTAAATTAAATATGTAAACCCAAGTACTATTGATATTTAATAAAATCAAATAAACCTTTCATGAACTAACAAAATAAATATTTGGAATTATTATTTGATGGATCAATCTTAAAAATTTGGTGTTTTTATATTAATTTATTTATATTGTAATATATTTTTTACATATCTTCATTATTATTAAAATTATGATTTTATTACGAATGAATTTTGTTTTTTAAATATTAGTGATTTTGTTATTGTTTTTGGTCTATTGATGTTGTTTTTGATGTTTTCTTTAACATTATATTATTATGTTTTCATCCTTATAAATACATTAACATATAGGGTTCAGAATTATGTAATCAATTTAAATTTAGTTTTAATGTTAGAATATATTAATTTAAATATATATATCTTTCGTATATTATTTAAATATTTTAAAAAAATATTTCATGAAATTGAATTCATTATATACATAATCTTGAACCCAATTTAGTAAATTTTATGTAACATTGGTTTTTTTATAATTATAAAAAATAGAATTTTTAAAATTAAATGATATTATAGATATTTTACTTTTTTATGATTTTTATTTAATTTTATATTATATATTTTTATGGATGTATTTTTTATATTTTTTTTAACTAATATAAGTAGTTCTTTATAATATTTTTTTCTATAAACAATCCTTTTACACTAATTATATGTTTATGATTCTGAATCTCTAATATGCTTATTCTTCTTCTAAAATAATAATAAACTATTCCCTAAAAAATTTATGGAGATTATTATCATGATATAAGAGGATAAGAAGGATGATTCACCTGCACAATCATATTACTTGAAGAGGAAAAAAACTAGATCTATAAGAAATATTATTACTGTAATGGCTTGGAATTTTGGTTGGCTGACTAAAACTAATTATTTCCTAAGAAATTATACAAAAAATGGGATTTTTTTTAATTTACATATAGAAATAAATTGTTCTTGAATATTAGGTGGATGATTTTTATAAAAATGTTTATTTTTTAATTGGGATCATATAGAATGTGATAAAATATCTCGTTAATGGTAAATGTTTTAAGTTTTTACTATATACCTTAGTGATTTTACTTAATTTCCACGTGAATATTGTTTTATATATTTTAAAAACATATTAAAACATAATTTCAACATATTCATATATGATGTAATAAAGTATTTGGTTCATATTGTAGTTAACGAACATCGAAATTATTGTTGAAAGAGAAATATGCCATAATATTTTATGTCATGTTTTAATGAAGTTATTTAAAAATATTTAGAAATTAAAAAATGACATGAATTTTGGGATGTTAGTATTTATTAACCTATTATTTTTATAGGGATATGATATTTAAATGCATTAGGACAAAATACCTTTATTTTTGCTAAAATATATTATATATCATAAGATTTTGAAGGATTCATTTTCCTTCAATCCTTAATTCCCTGGGATGTTATATGAAGATATGAATCATCATTTTTAATGTTTTTTACACTATAATAAATGTAAATCATATTTTTCATGATTATTATTTCCATGAACAAAATATTGAGATCTTGTTTGTTAAATAGTTTCTTATAAAGTGTATAAAATGGCTATAGGCAGAGTAGTGATCCATTAACAATTTTTGAGATTGAATATCCCTTATTAAGTGAATTGTTGGAGGGGGTAGCGAGATGATCTCAATTGATATATGGTAAACTTGGTATTGATCCTTATACTTTGTTTTTTATAACTCTCAAACCAATATTCTACCAAATAGTTTAGTGTTAAGATAACTCTAAATTTATGATCATGCATGAATTATTTCCTGGGAAATTTAACTATTTGATTTTGAAGGTAATTTAATGTTAGATTCATTGAAAATGTTCTCATAAATAGATTAGAAGCTGATTAATGGTTATTTGATGCACATTATAATGATAATTTGTGATATAGAAACCCAATGAGTGAATAAGTTCACAAAACACCATGATTTTTCAAATTTTAAAAAGTATTATACTCTTAAAAAATATAACATTTTTGTCTATAAAATTTTAATAATGTTAAGTTTATAAGGAATGTTTTATTATTTATTGAATAATCATTTATCATTAATAATGATTCATGATATTTTTATGTGAGGTTATTTTTTAGAGTTGGAGAACATCACACTCTATGAAAAGAGGCACACTGCAATATAGGGTTTAAAATCAAATCATATATTGTCATGAAATTTTCGTGAATCACTCGAGATAGAGAGATATAGATATATTTTTTAATCATTAAGGTAACTCCATAGGTAGGATAGGTCTCATATTAATTTTATAGATCTAGTTGAGTATTTTTGAAGAGTTATGATCCAAATATTTTATATCTGAATATCATGGTGAAAAATGGTTCACCATACTAGGATCTACTTTAGTTTTATAAATACAAATATTTTCACTAGGATTAATGAGATAAAAATTTCAGATAACTATAAATCCATTCCAAGGTTAATTATAGTGGGTATTTTCATGGATTTAGGAGAAGAATGTGGGTGCACACAACACCATCCGAAGGATCTTTAGAAGAATATGGGAGATCAATTGGAATGTTTATACTCATAAAAGTAATTTTTTATAAAGTTAGAGTCCATTATACTACTCTTCATGAAATTTTCTCATTATTAATTCTATAAAAATTAGAATAGTTGGTTCAAAACAATTACAAACCAATTATTTTATGTACAATAAGTATTGTGATTGAAAAATGTAAAACTATTATAGCACATTATTTCATTATTTACCTATATATCGTCAATAATTTTTTTTCATTCAATGATATTATTGACAAAAAAAATTAGGAGAACCTTTTTTGAGATTTTTTTTTTCAATAAACATAGATCCTCTCTCAGTTGGGGGGTTGTCTCACCCAGTCCAAACAATTGGCGTCAAAGAAAGACTAATCTTTAAGAATGTTCCCCCCATTCATCAAATTGATTTGGAAAAAGTCTATAATAAAGACTTATGGTTCCAATTATTCATAAGCATTTGAATTTGTAAATAATTTTTGTTATATTGTTATTAATGTGATCTACATAAATTATGAATTCATTCTATAAAAAAGGTGTTCTCATATTTAATGCGAAATAATTTTATCTATTGAAGATGAGTATGGTTACATATATTTTATATATTTTCTGATACATTCATTATATATTTTTGATTTTTTTATATTTGTTAAGATGAGATATCCATTACATTTCTCCTAAATAGTAATATTAAATTAATATTTAGATTTAACAATGTGTTACTTTTATCCCACTCTGGGAATTAATTTAAATGACTTACAGTCGAAAAACAAGAAACTTGAGTTTAGAGAAAACACCATGATATCCATGTAGTATAAAATAAATTAAATGTTTCATGATTATAAAAATTTCAAATATAATTTAAGGATATTAAAATGGGATATGACGAGTTATTTGATGAGTTCATCATTTCCATGAACAAAAGTATTCTCTATATTTGATGTTATGGTGATTATCTTAAAGATTATACTATTGTGAATAAATTAATGATAATTATCATTGAAAATATTGTTGTAAATATTTATTCTATTAATTATATATTATTGTATTGAAATAGAGTTCAATAAAAAAACAATGTCTTCATTGTTTATCATATTAGGATAAATCACCCATAAGAATAAAGGGAAAATCTGAAAAGGATAATGCAATCAATGATTTTGAAGGATAAAATACATAAAAATCTAACAGATCTAATAATAACAAATATGATTAAGAAGATAATTAATTGTATTTAAATGAGTTTATTTCATTATTTTCAAATTGTATGAAATTTGTTAAATTTAAATATAATGTCTAACATCGTTTAATTTTTTAAATTTTAGCATGAAATGTCACATTTCATGGACATTCCATTAGTAGAATGGAAAAGATGATTCATAAGAACAATCCTAAGTATAATAAAGGACAAAAAATTTGAAATGTGGTAAAAATGTAGGAACATTATTTAATGGTTACTAAAAGGTAAAAATAGAAAATAAAATTAATTTTCACTTAAAAGATTATGTGAAATTTTTTGATAAGGAATGTTAAAGAGTGAAATAAGACTCTAAAGAGAAAGGGATTATTTATTAAATTTATAAATAGAAATTTTCTAACAATGCCTCTATAAATGAATAAGGTAGTATTGAATTGAATTGTTTTAAGGTAATAGTGATCCAATCCATAAACACATATTATTTCATAATTATTAACATTGTTTTTAAACACTTATATACTGAGGATCGAGAAGTCTAGTGCCTTTATATGATTAGTCATAAAAATACATCAACATTACCTTAGAAAAACCATATTAATTTAAAAACCCATATAATTATTCTAGTATCCATTTAAGTTCAATAACTGTATAGGATGTCTTGAGGAAAATACTTAATGATGGTGGTGAGATAGAAAGCCTAGTAAGGGAATAAAAATGGAAATAAAGCATAACGTGATGGCTTGAAGGCATACTATTATATCATAGTTTATGATCATAATAATGGGTACATGAAAATATGAAATGATATCATATGATCTGAAACATTTGGAAACAAAATAAATATTGATATCATAAACATAAGTTAATGGTAACTCCCAATACCATCATCATAAAGTGAAAAAGTCCCGTGGTGGATTTAGGTTCACTTAATAATTTATTAAATAATATCTCATGATATATATATCTTTATCCAATGAATTATAAGGATATATAAACATATGTGTGCTAAAAGATGAAAATAAACCCTACATAAATCAGAAGCATGATCAAACCCATGAAAAATAAATGGCTTTCCTTTTTTCGATTCAAGGAATAATAGATGGATAAATCATACTATTCCCAATAGAAGAAGCAATTTTATCTCTTGGATATTCATATATTAAAATTTATCATATGTATTGATCATTTATTTCTAATATAGAGTTTTTATGATTTTGTTATAGTATAAGAATGAATAAAAGAACACTACTGAAATTAGGATTTATAAAATAAGTAAATGATATTTTTAAAAAATGAAGTCCTCATTTTTTTCCATAAACCAATTACTTAAACAATATGGTAATCCATAAAGTAATGATCATTATTAGAATCTATTATTGGTTTAAAATCATTTTTAGGGGTCATTCAAAACATGAGTCAATAAATAAGAATGTTCCCTTAAATTAGGATTACTTAAAAGTGAGTATTATAAAGAGAGCTAATATGATATTTCATAAGATACAAAAAATTAATTAGATATTGTAACTGAAATATCAAGAAGGATGTATGAATGATCCCGTACTATTGATATAATGCTTGATTCAAGGTTATTTAAAGAAAATAACTTGATTTGGATTAAAAAAATCCAATGTATTATAAATAATTAATGTATAAAACATTAATTTGTATTAAAATAAAATTTTCACCATACAAATTAAATTATGGGGAATAAAATATAACATGTCACAAAAAATTACATTTGAGACAAAAAAAATTATAACGTTTAATTTTTTTAGAAAAACCCATGTGAGATAAATAATATTTAACAGAACATTGAATATAATAAAATATAATATAAACATGATTCAAAAACATTAAGGGGATTTTGGAAAACCATTTTATATAAATCATGGTGTATAATAATAAATATGTCTCAGTGGGTGAAAATTAACGCCAGATCTCCTTATGGCTCAAGAAAATTCTAATAAAAACCCCTCGAAAGAGCTTTAGAGCTTAAAATTTGTTCTAAAACACCATGAATAATAATAATATATGCTATTTTACATCTAATTTTAAATCGTAACACCAATAAAAAATATATTTATATAAAATAAAATGTATCTCAAAGAAGGTAATTATGAGATGAAACCCTTATGACGTTAGTAATTTTTTAATCAAAAGTAATTGGAAGCATGAAAATCATATGGTTATATAAATACAATAAGATAAATAATATATTATTCCAGAATAAATTATTTTTGAATTATATACACTATATAAATAATAAGTTGGTGCATATCAGTAAAAATTGTCTCAATGAAGAGGAATTTAGACAGATCCCTTACTCGTGTCCAAAATTCCTATTCACTTTATCTTAATATCCTAAATAATTGAATTAATATCACCATAAATATCTCCATGATCCTTATTCATCAAAATTTTATAAGACAAGGTCTGTTAATAATAATTTTTTATTCAATTATAATATATTTTTTGTTCTTACATGGGTTACTTGAGGTTATTCCGTCAATTTTCTTATATATCCTCATATATATTCCCCATGATAGAAATAATTGAAAAAATATTTCATAGAATAATGGATCTTTATAGTATTATGAAAATATTTTTTATATAATAATTATATTTTCTAAATTCAATCGTGATGAGTGGTGGTGGAAAATGAAACTCATCGCTCGTCGAGGTGATAGTTCGCACATATGAATGATTCATGATTCCATTTATCAAAAAATGAGAGGGAAATATAGTATATGAAAAATAAAATTTAATAAAAATATTAACATTATATATATCTTGTAACACCCCAATCTTCCATGGTACGCTCCTCTTTGAATAATAGAGCAGCGTCTGTTGTACGCAACCTTGAGTTCTAACACACCGCGACCAATAAAAGTAGCAGTTATGAATATTAAATCCCATGTTTTGGAATTCTATAAATTTTATATTTCAAAATGGACTTTATTTTTGGATTTGGAATATCAAAATTAGCCTATGTTTAATTTTTGGTATTTTTCTGAGAACATCCAATTTTTGATGAATAGTGAAAAATACTTAAAAACAAATTTTTTTAATAAAAATAATTTATATTAATAAATTATACAATTGAGTGGTTATAAAGTGTAATTAGATAATATTATTACCATTTTATCCAATGGTGGTCATTAGAATTAATTTCACATTGATATTTGACATAAACAATTGTCAATCTTTTTATTGATATTGTTTGTTAAAGACACCCTATTTGTTTTGACAATAGGAATTAATTATTAAATTAATTAATGAAACTTATATGTTTTTAATTTTGTAAAATATACATCATTTTTGAATTCAGAATATCAAATATAGCTTATGGTGAATTTTTGGTATTTTTCTGAATAACTTCAATTTTTGATGAATAGGGAAACCACTATGTGATAGTTTAAAAACTAATTTTTTGTGTAAATGAAACATTACCACTTCTGTGTATTGAATTTAAAAAATCCAACATGCATGTTTGTCATTAGGAAGTAAAATGTGGTTCAACGGGATTAAAATAATTTTTGGTGAATAATACCTTTTAAGTTCTATTAATCGCGATTAAAGGTAATTATTGTAAGTTAAGGTAAACATAATGTTATAATAATATGAAATTACCATTAAACTTGTCCTACACTTATTGGTTGATTCATGTCTGACCAATAAAATCCATGGGTAAACTTGGGGACCCCATGGATCCACTTGGGTAATAAAATGACATTAATAACTTTTTATTTTACGTAAAAATAAAATTGTCACAAACATGTGTTGTTTTACTAAAACAATTATTACATGGGGTAAAATAAGTTATATTTTCTACTATAAATATTCATTTGAAATCTAAATATATTTCCTACATCATGGTAATTTTTTTATAATTTTTAATAATTATATAAAAAAATATATTTATCACACCCTGATGATGCAGCGATTAACTCATTAATGAACTTTTTAAATAAAATGAACAGATAATGTAAAATCTAAGACTTACACATGTCAAATACCTATTTAATGGGTAGATTTATAACCATTATCACCTTATCATAGAAATATATATTTTTGGGACCTCTAAAACAAAATATAATTTCATAATAATGTAGTATTTCATTACCTTCCAAGAGTGCCCCTCTTCTCCTCTTATAATAGGCCCCCACCACTACCACCTTATTCACACCTTTAAGCCATTTGGCTTGGCAAATATCTGGCCAAATACTCTCTAAACATCCCACTATTACTCCTAGAAGCCTCACGTTGGGAATAATTCTTTCCAAGGAAGCCTTTGTCTCAAATCGAAAAAGAGTTACCCGATTTTAAGGTAATGTCTTCTCTTATGTTATTTTGTTTTATTTTTCTTCTCCAACCCCATAAAATCTGTTTTTTTATTTTGTAACAACACCAGTATATTAAATATACTAGGATGTTTTTATGAGAAGGATTTTATTTACACTTACACACACCTTTGTCCTATGGTTAAAGAACATACTGTTTCTATGGTTGGAAAATTTCTGCCTCACAAAACGATGATTGTTCAGTCTTCTTTTAACACCTCTCATGGTGGCCATTAAGATGTAACTATATTTATATATGATATATATTATGTTTATGTTTTACTAAAGCTTCTGTATTTCTCATTTATGTCATACCTTTATGATTTCCATTATGGGTAAACGCGATAATTTCATTTTAGGATGTGTGGACTACCACCCCATCAATGTGAATTGAATCGTTAATGCCATATGTGGGATGTATAAAGGATGGAGTAAATGATATTATATATGATATTATACTGGAATTATAATATACCTTTATATCATTATGATTTCATTCCATTAAATATGATATAGATATGAAAGTAGCGTTCATGCGTACGTACGACTTACCATCTCCATGAACGGTGCATTTCATTTCAAACCTCCAAATGTTACATAATATTATGAATGAATGTATATACTACATATATATGATATATATGATATATACATCATGAATGTAATTATGGTGAAAATGGATATTCTACCACATAAACAACTTGTAATTATAAGAAGTTTATTTTTTACTCAACTACCAAAGATCGACAAAACGACCGTTATTAACATAAATAATTACACAGTGTTCTTAACATGGTAATAAGTGATATAAAAGAAATAATGAACTTGAAAAATGATCTTAATCAATTAGAAATTAACTCTAGTTTATTATTAAGGAGGTTAAAGAATGCTCAAGTCATGTCAGACACGAGGTAAGGGAACTTCTTAATCCAATTTCTATTCTTTGGGTTAATCTCCTACTTTCAAATTATATAATGATATTATTAGGTCCTATCTTGTATTTTCACTTTATTTATGTGTAATTATAGTGAATAAAAATAGTAGATTTAATTTATTTTAAAAAAATGATCTTTCTAAGGTACTTCATCTCATTCTTTTTTTATTGAGGCATATTTTGTTTTATACACAACTTTCTTTTATACGGTGTATAAACCCCTTTGAATTTTATGTTTATTCAAAAGGAATCTTTTTATACAAAGTGTTTTAGTAAATGACAAAAAAGTATGTTTTTTTGTCGTACGTATGCGGCGACAATTACTTCTCCGCCGTCGTGTCCATAATTTTAGTTTCGGCTTCCTATAGAAGCCATAACTGTTTTATGTGAAAAATAAATACAAAGTATTACTTTTCATTTATTTTGGTATTAAAAAAGGTTTTGAAAGTGTGATTTTTATTATATCAATGTATTGTATTGATATCTTGTGATTGAAATGTATAAATGTTATGTTTCCTTTATGCATGTTTTATGTGATACAATTATGTTATGGTTTATGAAATGTTTAAACTTGTTCATATGAGGAATGCATTAGACTGAATAAGTGACGAGTAGAGCCCGCTATAGCTCCTCGATGCATCGGTAGGCCTCATTAGACAAACTAGTGTCTTGGCATAAGGCCTTGACAAAATCTTATTTTTATTCTTAGCATGAGGCCTTGGCTATGTGGTTATGATAGTCTGGAATTATAAATTCCATCATTATGAAAGTGGTTATTGATATTACATGTGATTATTTGACTAGTAGAATATCCATGTGAATTAGTAAATGGAATTATTTTATTTTATTTTTTATATATTATGCTGAAGTTCATGTTTTAAAGGATTTTTTTATTTATACATTTCCTTAAATGTTACTGTTTATTAATGAAGGCTTCCACTATTTTGTTATCCTTATTGAGCATCTGAGCTCAACCATTTTAATGTTTTAATTTTTCCAGGATGTGAAGAAGTATATTATGAATGACCTGTAGGGATAGTATGAGGGGATATGAAGACAAGGTGTTGTTGTTGTTTTGTTTTACTTTATGATGTAATGTAAGACTTATGAATATATCTAGTGTTTCCAAGGATACTAAACTAATCGGTCTTTCAAGACATGATCTTTTGTGATCATGCCAATGTTACAAAATATTGCACCAATTCTGGGTAACTGGGGTTGGGTCATTACAGTTGGTATCAGAGGCAGTTTAATAATAACTTTGGAAGCTAGATTTTGATAAACTCTGATTAGAGCACATATCCCTAAGATAGACTTTGAGGATTAATATTGAAGAACTTCCTATAATTTTGGTATTATAGAGATTTTGTGAGTTTTATAAGAAATACATCCCTATCTGGATACGAGCAGGAAGAGTCGGCTCTGGCGCAAATGTACCAAGGGGTAAAACCTGAAATCACCGCTTTGAGCTAGACTCGAACGGGAACTGGTGCACGACAATGGGCCTTGCTGCACTCTTGGTTACGACACTCCCGGGGATATGCTTAGGATAATTCTCATTTTCTTTAAAAACTTTTATGAAGGGTTTATGAGTATATACTTCCTCAAATAAAACATTTTTATGATTATAGTTCAATTTATGTTAAGTGTTTTACTAGTATAGAGTTATGTATTTTGATTCATAAACTAATCGTGTTTATGCAATTGTTTAGAAATGTCCCCTAGTGGGAGGAATGGAAACCAGATCAATGCACGCACTCCATGTAGGGATTTATCTCCTTCTCAAAATAATTATAGTGGAGATAGTGATACAACTAGTGCTGATCAACTTATCACCATACTGGGACAACTCACTCAGGTTATGAATAATAACCTTACTTTTATGGAGCACGCTGATACACAACGTGGAGGATCAATGTTAGAACGCTTCATGAGACAAAAACCGCCAACATTTAATGGGGGTATAAATCCATTGGTTGCTGAGCAATGGATAAACTCTTTAGAGAAAATATTCCACGCCTTGGGGAGTAGCGAAAGGGAGAAAGTTGTCATGGCAGTTTAACGCCTCACTAGAGATGCTGATCAATGGTGGTCACTGATTCAAAACACAAAGGAAAATGAAGAAGTATCAAGTATGGAATGGAGGGAGTTAAAAGACCTTTTTATAGAAAAATACATCCCTCGTGACCATCGAGCAGATATGGAAAGGCAATTTCTGAGTCTGAGACAAAAGGAGGATGTGAATTTCGAAATGTATGAGGCTAACTTTACAAGGTTATCAAGGCATGCAGTAGATTATATACGAAACCCAAGTAGTAATATTGGTCATTTCTTAGATGGGTTAAAACCATTTCTCCATCGAGCATTATTCTCACAAACCTTCTGGTCGTACGAAGATATTGTCTCATGTGCTATCAAGAAAAAAAAAGTAATTCTCTAAATCTTATGACAATAAAGTAAAGAAAGAGAAGAAGAGAACGGTGGAACAAGAGACAGATAAAAGGAAAATGGGAAAGAATGATTTTTACATTATGCGATAATTGTGGGAAAAATCACCTTGGTACTTTCCTAAAAGGAATGGGAGTTGGTTATAAATGTGGAGAAAAAGTTCACCAGGTGCGTGATTTCAAGGGAAAGAAAGAGGCTATCAATGTTTAATGATACAATTGTAGGGAAATGGGGCATTATGAAAATGAATTTCCTAAGAATCAGGAAAACATACCTCAGAAAATTCAAAGGTATCAAGGACAATATTATGTTGTTACTATAGTTGAAGTGGAATAATTAATGTATTTGTGCTTTTGGACTCAAGGATTATATTTTTGTTATAAGAATAATGTGATATATATAAGGATTGTACTGTAGTACTTGTTGTTTTCATTATGGTTTTAATATGATGAAGGTAATCATATTTTTAGTATGTGACAATAAGAGAAACTTTACTTTTTGTGGAATCAAATGTTACAATTGATTTTTGAATTTAGAGACCTTTTAGAGAATATCTAGACAGAGGTATTTTGGATAACTATGAAGGTTGGATTGGATTAAGTTGAAATTTGGATAGTATTGTTAATGGTTAAAACATTTCTGAATATTATTTTTGGAATATTATAATACTATAGTTTTAGGAAAAGGACAACATGTAGGTCGGGGGATAACCCGCCCAGTCGGACAAATCTACAGGAATCGAAACCAAAACCATAGTGCGACATGCCTTTATTAAATACCACTAGACTACAGTAAGTTCATGGTTATTACAAAATACTTTTCTTCATGGTATGTGTTAATATTTGGAACCTTGTACGATTAGAATAAATATAATATTTTTGAGTTCTATTATCATTTTGAGTGAAAGATTAGTTTGTGGTAGAAATTAGTTGAAGGTTGAAACTCTACTTGTCAAGTATATATATATATATATATACCTCTCTCTTATTCTATGAATAAATTAATTATTAAATGATAGGAAGGGGATATTAAAAAAAGTGTTATCCTAATACATTATGTTTTGTTGAAATGTTGATATTTTAAATGACCATTGATTGAAGGCTTTGAGGCCCTCAATTTTACACTTGTTTGTGATTGATGACCTCAATCACTCCATAAAAATATTTATGTTTTTCCTCCAATTATATGTCCCTATTTTCCTCCAATGATCTCCTTACCGAGATCATAATTTGGAGGTGACTTTTTCATTTCCCTTCCCCTCTAATTAAGGCTAAATTTTATTAACCTTTTTTCTGATGTGAGTTTTCCACAAAAGTATTTTCTATTTTCAACCATTTATTTTTGAATAACAACTTAAAATTGCGAGGATTAAATTTATTGAAGGAAGGGAGAATGTAACACCCCAAGCTTCCATGGTATGCTCCTCTATGAATAATAGAGCAGTATGTGTTGTACGCAACCTCAAGTTCTAACACACTGTGACCAATAAAAGTAGCAGTTATGAATAGTAATACCCACTTTTTGAAATTATATAAATTTTTTATTTCAAAATGGACTTAATTTTTGGATTCATAATATCGAAATTAGCCTATGTTGAATTTTTGGTATTTTTCTAAAAACTTCCAATTTATGATGAATAGTGAAAAATACTTAAAAACAAATTTTTTTAATCAAAATAATTTATAGTGATAAATTATACAATTTAGTGGTTATAAAGTGTAATTAGAAAATATTTTTACCATTTTATCCAATAGTGGCCATTAGAATAAATTTCACTTTGAAATTGGACATAAACAATTGTCAATCTTTTGATTGATATTGTTTCTTAAAAACACTTTATTTGTTTTGACAGTGGGAATTAATTATTAAGTTAATTAATTCAACTTATATGTTTTCAATTTTGTAAAATAGACATCATTTTTGAATTTGGAATATCAAATATAGCTTAGGGTGAATTTTTGGTATTTTTCTGAAAAACTTCTATTTTTGATGAATATTGAAACAACTAAGTGGTAGTTTAAAAACTAATTTTTCGTGTAAATGAATCATTACCAATTCTGTGTATTGAATTTTAAAAATCTGACATAAATTGTTTTCATTATAAAGTAAAATGTGGTTCAATGGGTTTAAAATTATTTTTGTTGAATAGTAACTTTTAAGTTCTATTAATCACGATTAAAGGTAATTACTGTAACATAAGTTTAATATAATGTTATAATAATATGAAATTACATTTACACATGTCCTACAATTATTGGGTGAGTCATGTCCAACAAAGACAATCCATGGGTCAACTTGGGGACCCCATGGAGCCACTTGGGTAAGAAAATGACATTAATAACTTTTTATGTAAGTAAAAATAAAATTTTCAAAAAAATGTGTTGTTTTACTAAAACAATTATTACATGGGGTTATATAAGATAAAATTTAAATTATAAATATTAATTGGAAATCTAAAAATATTTCATACATCATGGTAATTTTTTAAAAAAATTTAGGAATTAAATAAATTATTATTTTTATCACAGCATGCTGATGCAATGATTACCTCATTAATGAACTTTTTAAATAAAATGAAATGATAATGTGAAATCTAAGACATACACATGTCAAAGACGTATTGTATGGATATATTTCTAACCCTTATCACCTTATCCCTGAAATATATAATTTTTGGACATCTAAAATCCTAAAATCATTTCATAATAATGTAATATTTCGTTACATTCCAAGAGTGTCTCTCTTGTCCTCTTATAAATGTCCCCCACCACTACCACCTAATTCACACCTTCATGCAATTTGGCTTGGCCATCCTCTGCCCAAATACTCGCTAAACTTCCCTCTATTACTCCTAGAAGCCTCACTTTGTGCATAATTCTTCCCAAGGAAGAATTTGGATCAAATCAAAAAAGAGTTACCAGATTTAAGGTAATGTCTTCTCTTATGTTGTTTTGTTTTATTTTTCTTCTCCAACCCCATAAACTCTTGTTGTTACTTTATTTTGTAACAAAACCAGTATATTAAATATACTATTATGTTGTTATGAGAAGTATTTGATTTAAACTTATATACACCTTCTTCTAATTGTTAAATAACATACTGTTTATGTGGTTGGCGAATTTTTGCCTCATGAAATGATGATTGTTCAATATTCTTTTAACACCTCTAATGGTGGACATTAAGATTTCACGTCATTTATATATGATATATATTATGTTTATGTTTTCCTTATTCTTATTTATTTATCATTTATTGCATACCTTTTTGATTTCCATTATGGGTAAACACGATAATTTCATTTTAGTATGTGCGGACTACCGCCCCCTCAAAGTGATTTGAATCATTAATGCTATATGTGGGATGTATAAAGGATAGATTAAATGATATTATATATGATATTATATTGGAATTATAATATATCTATATATAATTATTATTTATTTCCATTAAATACGAAATATAAATGAAAGTAGCGTTCATGCGTACGTACGGCTTACCGTCTCCATAAACGGTGCTTTTCATTTCTTACTTATAAATGTTATGTAATATTATGATTGAATGTATATACTAGATATATATGATATAAATTATATCTAAATCATTAATATAATTCGGGAGAAAATGGATATTCTACCACATAATCAACTTGTAATTATAAGAAGTTTATTTTTGACTCAAGTACCAAAGATCGACAAAATGACCGTTATTAACTTAAATAATTACATAATGTTCATAACATGGTAATAAGTGATATAAAAGGAATAATGAACTTGAAAAAGGTTCTTAATCAATTATATATTAACTCTAGTTTATTTTTTAGGATTTTAAAGAACGATCGAGTCAAGTCGGACATGAGGTAAGGGATCTTCTTAACCCAATTTCTATTCTTTGGGTTAATCTCCTACTTTAAAATTGTTTCATGATATTATTGTGTTCAATCTTGTATTTTTACTTTATTTATGTGTACTTATAGTGAATACACATAATAGATTTATTTTATATTAAAAAAATGATCGTTGTAAGGGACTTCGTCTCAATCTCTTTTCATTGAGGCATGTTTCGTTTTATACACCACTTTCTTTTATATGGTGTATAAACCCCTTTGACTTTTATGTTTATTCAAAAGGAATATTTTTATACGAAGCGTTCAACTAAACGATAAAAAGGAATTTTTTTTTGTCGTACGTATGTGGCGACAACGACTTCTCCGCCGCCATGACCATTATTTTAGTTCCGGCTTCCTCTACAAGCCATAACTTTTTTAAATGAAAAATAAATACAAAGTTTTAATTTTTTTTATTTTGGAATTGAAAATTGGTTTGAAAGAGTTTTTTATTATATCAATGTATTTTATTGATATGTTGTGATTGAAATGTAGAAATTTTATGTTTCCTTTATGCCTGTTTTATGTGATACCATTATGTTATGGTTTATGATATGTTTGAACATGTTCATATGAGGAATGCATTAAACTTAATAAGTGATGGGTGGAGCCCGCTATATTCTCTCGATGCATCGGTAGGTCTCATTAGAAAAACTATTTTCTTGGTACGTGGCCTTGAAAAAATCTTATTTGTAGTCTTGGAACGTGGCCTTGGCTACGTGGTTATGATAGTATGGCATTATGCATTCTATCAGTATGAAAGTGGTTATTTATATTGCATGTGATTATTCGACTAGTAGAATATCCATGTGAATTAGTAAATGGAATTATTTCATTTTATTTTTTCCATATTATGCTAAAGTTAATGTTTAAAAGGATTTTGTTTTAGTTATACATTTCCTTAAATGTTAACGTTTATTTATGAAAGCTTCTGCTATATTGTTATCCTTACTGAGCAACTGAGCTCAACCCTTCCAATGATTTAATTTTTCCAGGATGTGAAGATGTATATTATGAATGAATTGCAGGGATGGTATGAGGGGATATGAAGACAAGATGTTGTTGTAGTTTTGTTTTACTTTATGATGTAATGTAAGACTTATGAATGTATCTAGTGTTTCCAAGGCTACTAAACTAATCGTCCTTTCGAAACATGATCTTTTGTGATCATTCCAATGTTACGCAATAATGCACCGACTCTGGGTAACTGGCGTCGAGTCATTACATATCTTATTTATTCATCCATAATATACTTTTTATCATCCATGAATGGTGTTGATTGAAAATATATAACCCTTTATGGAGGTGGTAGTGCACACAACGCATAAAGTTCACATTTTTTTCATACCAAATAAAGTGAAATAAATAATAATTGTTAAATTAATATAAAAAAATATTAGTAAAATAATGATAATAATGTAATTATATTATTATGGATGTAAGATATATTAAGAGGAAGGTTAAGGAGAAAAACAAGAGAATGAAATTGTACAACTTTGGGAGACTTGATATCTCCATGGAAACATCTTGAAATTGAAGGTATTATGCTATAGTAATGTCATGAACCATCATAAAAACACATCCCTCTACTCTCTGAACTAGATAGTGAAAACACATGTACAGAATTCCCAACACCCATGGGCTGGGAAATTTAACGTGATCACCGATCAACAATAAGAGGGAATGCTTTCACCCAACCTAAAACGAGATACATGGCATATATACATTATGAAAACCATAAAATAAATATTCCATAACAAAATAGTGAATATGGTTCTGATACAGAAAAAGGTAAAAAGATAAAAACAAAGTACATATCTTAAAAAAAATATTCCAATATAAATTAAAAAAACTAACAATTTTTAATACATGTGACTTGTGGAAAACATCCCACCATCAGCTACTCATATGCATCTATCACAAAACATGTATGCATCATAGTGGGGTATTTACCATTATTTTATTAGATAAAACATGGTATACATAACCCCAAATAGGTTTTTAGTGTTTGAGATAAATCGGAAAAGTAGTATCTCAATGTGGTGTTTCGTATAGTCTCTATAAAACAGTGTCAGTGTACACAAATAGAATGAAAAAAGGCAGGAAAAATAGTTAAATCATTCTATATCAATAGAATGGTAAAAACAAACTATTTATAAGTAATTCACAAAAATGTAAATAAGTTTCAAAAAATAATTCCAATAACAATTAAAATCAATAAATGTATGTATCATATCATATCAAACAAATTTATACAAAGACAACCAAAAATATAAATTTCCCCAAGGATAACACTAGTTGAGGCTTGGAATGTCACTCTTACCTCAATATAAATCATAGAATAGTGTGAAATGAAGTCCCAACAGTCCATGAATCAATGTAGACGAATTATAGAAACACCCTTGAAAGTTAAACCCCAACAATTTAAATCATGTTCTGAGATAAAATGTACTTACAATATAGGAATTGAGGATCCCAAAAAAGTAAACCCCATACAATACCCATTATTCAGGCTCAATAATACACATTTCATCTAAGTGAACAAGGATATATTTTGTGGAATATATCAAATAAATATTTAATTCCTTACCAGATTTCACAAAAAATTAAAATAAAATACATTTATTTATATACAAAAGTCTTTGAAAACCAATTTTATAACCAATTTCACATTACTTTTAAAACATCTTTCTTTTACCAAAAAAAGGGGAACCAAAAATTTTCAAAATCCCCTATTATGATCAAAAATTATTCAATAAAAAATATTTCCAACTCATTTATAAAAACATTCAAAAAATAATGACCATTAATGATTCATAGAAAATAATCCTATGATAGACCAACCTACCATAACCATCGGTTCCCCACCACTCACAACAATATCCACATACCAGAGAGGGAAGAGAATGCAATATCAATGAACATAGACCCTAATATCAATTATAAAAAATTAGAATAAAATTATCATAAGAAAAAGGGTTGAATGATAATGTATATCAATACATACAATAGATAAACACATGCACTACACCACAACTAATAAGACAATTGGCCTCCAAAAGGCAATCACATAAGAGATATAGAAGAGATCGAAGAAGGATCATAACATGATAAATTGATCCAAAAATTCATCACAACACTATCTATAACTATAGTATAAATGGAGAAATGATAAAATATTGATTGTACTTTCTAAAATAGGATCAATCAACCAACTCTAGTATCAAAGAACTTATTGGAGTGGTCCAAAAGTTCCAAAACCACCCAAAATCACCAGAGGAAACCCCGAGTTTGATGAAGAGGTTCTAGATGAAAGGTAGTGGAGTTAGGCTTGAAAAAAATTAAATATATTTTAAAATAATTAATTCATTGAATTAAAAATTGATTTCTTAAATGGAATTTTGGGGTGGCATGTACATCGAAAAACACTTCACTTTGGTATAAAATTTCAAAGACCTGGTTTATGGTATGCACAACTTCTCACATCATAGATGGGTTTCATATTGAAAAGATAGAATTAATTGATTTTTACTATGATGAATTAATTTCATTATTGTACAATTGATTTCATGAACTGGCTCGTTTTGGAATAACTCACCCTAACTCCTTTTAGAAAAACCCTAGATGGCCTCTAACACCCCTTCGCCCCAGAACCTGATGTACAACCTCCAAAACAATAAGAAGTGAGTGTACCTTAACACTGATGAAAAAATAAGTGTGACAAAGGAAATAAGATTTTGTGGGGGAATTTTGGAGAGTATATTTGGTTATAGTTCATGGAAATTTTGAATGGGAGGTTTTGTACGAAATGGGTGGAAGTGATCACTTTTATAATTAAAAAGTGTACTTTTCAGAATACCCTTTATAGTTTAATGATAAAATTACACTATATATTGGTCAATGGCTCCAATGTTTCTAAATAATGGGTTTATGGTGTATTTGGATCATAAAAGACTCAACTAAGGCTTTTCATGCATGTTTTAAACATGTTATCGTGTTTTAACATTATGTTTTTACATTTTACTCTTTCACTTTTAATGAAGTTAACTAGTTATTTGCTAATTGGTTTTATGTTTTATTAATAAGATATTAGAGAACCCATATAAAAAATTTGGGTGTTATGGATAAAAATTTAACCACTATTTAAACAAATTTTAATTCAAAATTTTATAAAATTAACTTTTAAATTAAAATAAGTAATGTGTAGAAACAATTGAATGTGTAGAAAATGACATTTTCACAATTATTGATTATTAATATTATTTAGTATTGATTATAAATTAAATTAGTTTTAATATAATTTTTATACCTAAAATAAGATATATTATTTCATGGATTTTATTCGATAGAAATACCATGATATTAAAAAAATAATATTTTTAAAAATAATAGTTATTTCACTATTATTGTGGTAGATAACATTAATCATAATAATCAAAATTTTAATGATGAAAATGAAATTTTCCATTTTAAATAATGTCATAATTATTATATCAAATATAATAATAATTGTATCAAATTAACATTTTATGTGATGGTAATTAATATTAACATTACTGCATGTAACAAGAAAAAACGAATTTTTATGAAAAGTCTATTTTTAAGAAAACTTTTTATGTATAGAAAAACATTATCAATGTTTTTAAATATAAAAATATTAAAAATATTATTATTTATTAAAAAAAATTATTTCACTATAAATAAAATTGTGACATAATTTTCCACATGTTCAAACTTAATTAAAGAAAGACACAAAAATAGTTTTCATAAAAAAATTACTAAATTTTATGAAATTATGTTAACAAGTTTTATTAATTTAATATAGCATACTTAAATTATTTATTTTAATTTAAAATTTTATATTTTAAACAAAAATAATATTTCAAAAAACCATTATATTAAATAAAAGTGATGGTACTAGCTAAATCTGTATTTTTCACTAGTCACCTAAAATTTGATTATTTTAGAAAAATATATAAAATTATAACAATTTAAATTTCAATATAGTAAATTAAAAAATTAAATTCATTTTATTAATTTTAATTTCTAAAATTAAAATAAATTTTATATAATTTACAGTTAAAAGACATGGAATGATATTTTTAATGAAAACATTTTATTTATGTTTAATGTGATTGTATTGTTATTTAGTTTCAAAATATATCTCTTATATAGATGCTAAATATTATATATATATATATAATTTTTATCTAAAAGTGATATGAGTTCCTTTAAATATAGTAATGCATTACCAGGGAAAAAAAGTTATTGGGATTAAAATGACCTATATATTGATAATCTCATTCAATTCTCTAGATAAAAATAACATATTGAAATAATAACAATTTAAATTTAGAAAACCCATTATAACCTCCACATAATATTTAAGGGTAAGATAACTAGTATTTTTAATCATAGGTGGTTATTTAACTAGAATATATTTCACAATGTATCCTACAAGCATAATCTTTTCATGAAAATGATTTATCTCAAGATGAAATTGCTTGTGTTCGACTAGGGTGGGGTATCACAACAACTATAGTGATGCTACATCCATTTCAGGTGTAGAATATTGGGCTTCATAAGGAAAAATTATTCTTCGAGATAATATTTCTTCCTACAATCTATTCTGATTTTTTGATATAGTTTAATCAATTCATACTAGCTAATTTAACAACTACAATTCGACGACCATATTTAATATTCATCATATGTTGATATTTTTTTGTTTAAATTTAGTGATGTGTGTTAATATTGTTATTTAGTATATTATTTATTTGAGGAGAATATTTAGGGAAACCTTCAGTAATCACATTCTCCCTTAAATTAATTTCTTCTTTACATTTTTAATTTCTCATAACTAATGAAATTTGGAGAAGTTATTCTTAACATACTCATCTTTCAAGATATAAATTCTTATATAAAATAAGCCTTAATTTATTAGGATATTAAATTTCACTTATATTTCCTTAAATTAAATTGATCATTCAAAAAATAATTATCCCCAAGTATGTAAATAAAAAAATCAAATATTATTTGTTACATACCTTTCCAAAAATAGTTACGATATCTAAGACATTAAACCCTATAAAAATCTAAAATTTCCCCAAAATATAAATTTAAAATTAACCCTCAATTTTTGTCAAACAAATTTTTATAATGTCAAAAAATATTATATATATATATATATATATCAAATTCCAAAAAATGAGATAAACTTCACAAAAAATATCATTATTTAATTTCAAATAACCAGGTTACAAGTACTATCTCACTTACTATTTCAAAATAAAAAAACCCATTATTACCTCAAAAAACAAGAATATATTAAAACTAAAATTTATTCATACCCAAATAATTCATTATTAAATTATTCTCCCCAAAAATATTACTTTTATATTAAACGTTTTCTCAATATTGTTCATTGAATTTAATATATATTTTATACCTCTAAAACTACACTTCTGAAGAAAAATACATTGATATTTAACATAACCATTATATTATTTAGAGTAATATTTAATGTCGATGATAAATATTAATTGATAATAAAACGAATATTTAATTATCAATATTTAATTTCTATTAGTATATCAACCTCACGAGAATAGGTATGACACAAAACCTCTCATTTTCATCATAATATTAATTTACCAATACTCATAATCATTTAATTAATCCCCAACACTCCGTTATAAAATATAGTGGTTCCTAGATTCATGTCTTTCTAAAATTAATTTTTTAAATCAAGTATCAATGAAATACCAAAACCCCTAATGGTAATAATTATAATTTGATTATAAAATATTATGAAAATTAATTATCAATCACAAGATTTATTCCCAAAGACACCTTAATTTCAACATTTAATACATTCATTTAAAAAATAACACAATTGGTTCATTCAATAACATATTTTGTTGAACCTAGGTTATTTTAATTTTTTTTATATTATCATTCTCAGCTGATTCCCTCAATGTACCTAGATAATCAATCCTTCATAGTTGATCATAAATTAAATACTATTAACCAAATCATATCCCCCGTGAAATTAAAACAATCTGTGTGGTATGTTTCGACTCATGGTGCACCAAGATTACAGTCGAGATATACACAAACAAATATTTTCAAGGTTATTACACCAATTTTCATAAATTCCATATACAAAATATACTTATGTATTAGTATTGGGGTTTATTTCTAGGAATCCTATATAATTTTCACTTTACTAAAATTTAAGGATGTTTTTATACAAAATCTTATCCCTTAGACTTATCACAAGGTTTTAAATAATTTTTTCATTATTATTTCCAAAACTAAATAGACCTTCCTTTAATTCCATCTATAGTAACCCAAGACTCAAACATACTTTATATAATAATTCTTATATTTATTTTACAACAAATACACACTCAGTATCAATAGGACTGCTATGTTTACAAGATTAAACAAACTAATACATCAACTTAACTAGAAAAACCTAAAATTTATTTAATACTAGACATATTTATCCTCACATCCAAGGATCATACAAAAAAATAATGGATATCATCTAGAAAATATATAATGAAAATAGAAATCATGAAATCCCAATAAGGAAATAAACATGGAAATAATGATAAATATGATATTCAAAATGAAAAGTAAGGAATCATAAAAATGATACTAACCATGGATGCATGAAATAAGTAAATTATATAATAAGATCATAAAATTGTGAAAAAACATAAAATATGATAACATAAACACATGTTAAGGGCCACTCCCCTGACCATTATCATAAAATGGGAAGAGTAATTTAGTGGATTTTAGATCATTTAATAATCCCTTATTTAGCATATCATTATATATAAATCTTTTCCAAAATCATTATACAGAAATTTAATTTTGGTCACAAACATTACATAATGAAAATCATAAATATGTATTAAATAATACAAAAATTAATTATATATAAATCATAAGAATTATTATACCTATGAGAATAAAATGGTTTTCATAATTTTTATTAAAGGCATAATTGAAGTCTAAATCATAAAAACTCCCATGATAAAAATGAATTTAATAATTTCAATTTTAATACTTAAAAAAATTGGTCTTATTAATAGAGTTCAAATATTTAGGTTTCATGAGATCATATATGAGAGGAAATAAAAAACACATTACCTAGATGAAGTTTTTCGAAATATGTAAATGATATTCTTTAAAAAAAGACCCATTTTTCCATAAAATCACAATTAAACTAGGAGGGTTATCTATATATCAATAATTTTTTTTATATGCTAAAAATATTTCAAAACAATTATGGGTATGATTCTATACTTGAGTCTAGAAATAAGAAAGTTCCGCTAAACCTTGTTCACATAAATATGGTAATATTGAAATGAAATAAAAACATGTATAACCCCAATAGTGAAATGGTTATATAAATTTTCATATAAGGTAAATAAGGATAATAATATAAGAGATACATGATTTTAATATTTCATAAAATCAAGAAAATAAAAGAGGGCTTGTAACTCACAATTCATGAAGGAGTTACAAAAGATCCATAATAATCAAGATATGACTTGAGTTGACAGCTATTTTAAGGAAATGTTTTTATTTGGATTAGTAAAATCCTATTAATTATATATATTTAATATATAAGATAGTCATGGTATGGTAAATAAAATTTACACTATATAAAAATAATCATTGTGAAAAAATTTAACATGTCTCAAATAAATAAATTTGTGGTGGAAAGCCTTATATATTTTTAATTTTTTTAGTCAAAACACATTGAGAGAACAAATAGTGCACATAAAATAGAATATCATGAAATATTAGATGATTATGGTTAAAAAAATCAATGGGTAATAGATAAAACATTTCAAATAAATCATGGTGTATATTAAGAAATATGTCTCAATGTGTGAAAATTGAGATAAGAAACCCTTATGGCTTAAAATAATTCTAATCAGAACCTATCAAAAGATTGACAGAGGTAGAGAGATTTTAATTGAAGATAAAGTTACATAAATAAAGATAATAAAAAATTTTGAACATTCAATTTTTACTATACAAATTATTTAAAAGATATTAGTAGCATAAAAGAATGTGTATCTCAATGAAGAAGATTTTGAAGTGAAACACATATGACATTAGTAATTTTATAATCAAAAGTAATTGGATGATTGAAAAATATATGGATTTATAAATAACTTGAATGAAGTCATTTATTATTCCAAAATATGTTATTGGGTAGTATAAACCAAATAGAACTATGAAATTTGTTTATAACATTGAAACATGTCTCAATGAAGATGAATTCAGATATAACCCTTAAATTCATACAAAAGTACACTATATATTAACATATCTTTTTGAATAATGAAAATATTTTAGTCTCATATATTAAAAAATAAGTTATAATTAAATATTTCATATTTTATGGTCACTTGATTATCATATTTTATTTATTTATAATACAATTTTTTAACCTCAATTACTTGAGGTTTCCCATCAATTTTCCCATAAATCATTATGTATATTTACCACAATAGAAATAATTATAAAATGTTTTGATAAAATATTGGTTATAAATTTATTTATTAAACTATTTTTAATATATTAAATACTCATTTAAATCCATAAATTATGGGTGGTGATTCCAAATGAAACTCACCACTGATGGTGGTAATAGTTCTCATATATACAGGATTAGTGTTTTCATATATCAAAAAATTAGAGAGAAATAAAAAATAATATAATTTGAAATTTTATAATCATTTTGATATAAAATATATCATTTTTTTTTGCATTTCATACATTTTATCATCCTTGAATAGTGGGGATAAAAAATGAATGATGTCACTTTGTTGAGGTTGTTGTTCTTGAAACACACAAACAAGGTTTTTTCATTTTTTAATGGGTATAGAGGAATGAATAATTATTATTTAATAAATATCATAACATGTGAAAATAATAATGAAATTTATTTCATTACATTTTTATTTATATAAGATATTTCGAAGAGGATGATTAATGTGGAAAACATGAGAAAAAGATAATACTTACGTTGGAGACATGGTATTTCCTTAGAAAACTCCATAGAATAAAAGGGAATATGATGAGTTAGATTGACTAGGGGAATAGAAAGGTGTGAGAGGATTCTTGGAGATGATATTTTGGAATACTTACAATGATATTTATAATGTTTCTTGTAATTTTGGAAGATTTTAAGTGATTGTGTTTTATAACTTAGGAAAATGAAACATTTGGAAATACCCTTTACACTTCCACAATAACATTAAATTATTATTTGGTAAATGGATCAAAATTATAGAAATAATGATGTTAGGTTTGTTTTGGGGTCAATAAATTCTCAACCATTGCTTTATAGACACGTTATAAACATGTTATAGTGTTTTATTATTATTATTTACATTTTACTCTTATATTTTAACTAGGTAACTTATTTTCAACTATGTGCTTTTCTGTTATACTAAAAATTATTACATAACAAAGATATATAAAATGGGATGTGATAGAAAATAAATTAACCTATTTTTAATCCCATTAAAATTCTAAATATTTTAAAATTATCTTTTAAATTAAAATAGGAAATGTGTATAAAAACAATCTTAGAAGAAAAATTTCATTTTGACCATTAGGTATTTTTATTCTTTTTTAATATTGATGAAAAGTTAAATAACTGTTCATATATTTATTTATATGTTCATAAATTATATTATATTAATTACTTTAAATTAATATTTGATACAAATTACATGATATAAATAAAACAATAATTAAAAAAATAGTTTTCACTTTTATCATAGTAATTAGAGTTAAACCTAATAATCTATATTTTACACCTACAAATGAAATTATCAACATTAAATAATATAGTAATTATTATCTCAAATTTAAGAATCATTTTATCAAATTAACTTTCTATCTATGGGATATTAATCGTAACATTATCACATCTAATGTGTGAATCCACATTTTTAACAATTGTGTATGTTTGAGCATAGAGTTCATATATAAGTCAAAAATTATCAAAATTTCTAATTCTAATGACATTAAAAATAATATTATTGATCAAATAATAATTCTTTTGTATATAAATAAATATTAGACCAATTTTTTGTGTGTTCAAACTTAATTAAATAAACATATGAAAAATAATTTTCATAAAATATTAATAAATTTTCTAAAATGATAATCACATGTTATATAAATTGAAGAAAATATTTTTTAAATTATTTATAACACTATATAAATATATATTTTTTATATCAATGTTGTTTCAAAAAAATTCAAGTCAAATAAAAATGAAGGTATATAAAAATTCAGTATTTTGAACTATTCATAAAAAAAATAGATTATTTTGAAAAATATAAAAAAGTAAAACAAATAAAATTTCAATTTTATGATATCACGTAATGAAGAGAAGTTTATTTGTTTAAAATTATATAATTTATAGAAAATATTTACAATATAAAGTCTTAATGCACAGAACAACAATTTTTATAAAAACAAATTTTTTAATTAAATAGTGTTTGTATTGTTATTTATTGTCATAAAATACCGATTTGAATGAAGATAAATTATTTTAATGTATATTAAATTATAATATAAATTTTATAAAACAAAATTTTATTATTTTAATGTATAACTTATAAAAACAAAAGATACTAAGATTAAAATTTCTTTTACATTGATACACTGATTTCATTATATAGTTAATAATTAAATTCTTGTATCGTAATACTTTTTAGTGAAAACCCCCTTATAACCTTGAATAATATGTAAGGGTAATATAACATGTACTGGAAGTTGTTGGAGGTAATTCAGATAGCATAGATTTCACAGTGTGTCTCACGAACATAACATTATCTTATATACGATTTCACTCAAGCTATAAATTCTTGACTTCAACTTGGGCTTGGTCCATGGAAACCAACAAATAAACTTCTAATATTAGGAAAATTGACTTTTTTGGAAGAATTATAATTCTGGATACTATTTTTTCTTACTTTATTTGTTTATTTTGTGATATTGATACTTTAATTTATACCAGCTGATTTAATGGCTAAGTTACAGTGGTCATATTTAATATTCAAAACATATCAAGGTTTTATATTTTAGTTTGGTATAGTGAAAATAAAAAACCTCCCAAGATAAACCACCTAAATAGTACCTGAATCAGTCATAAGAGTGAAATAACATAATTCACAAGCCCTACTGGTTGGTGACAAGTGTTATGGAATCAATAAAAACAAGAGGGGCATATTTCACCACAAGGAAAAATCATCAATACATATAAGCAGTAATAAAATGATAAACATATGGTACGTTAGAAACCCCATAAGGGATAAAATCATAAGATAACATAATAAAGTCATATTTTAGTTATGTCAATCCAAGTCATCAAATGTTTTCATTAATAAATCATCCCAAATACACCATGTAACAAGTATATATCATGTTTTACTAGTCACTACCAAATCCCACATTATATTAATAAAGAACAACCACTACATATAAGTATTTCCTTACCTATTTTTGGAATAGGAAAAAAAGTATATACATTCTTGAAAATAATGTTATGGTGTGCGAAACAAATCCCAAAAGTAACTTACCATGAAATTCATTGGAAATCTTAGAAAAATAAATCGACTATTAAAAATTTTAAATAGAAATTCGAATGAAAATATTTTCTCTTATAAAAACAAAAAATTATTTATAAAAAATCAAATTTGATAAAAATAAATATATTTAAATGAATATATCCAACAACTCAGTACGATATTATCATCTTTATCAAAACATGACCAAATTAGAATTTCTATCAAAACTGACATAAGTAAATAATTTTCAGTCAATCATTCACGTGTAAAATCATTTTAAATCATTCTCAATCATTTTCAAACATCAAACATTGGTAATAATTCCTAGGGTTATTTTAGAATGGGAAGTCTAACACATCTAAATGAATAATGGATCTCTATTTGCACACACTCCTAAGTCTATTCCTAGGGGGAAAGAGAATATCCAAAGGTATAATCTCTCTACCATTAAATAGTTTAGATAGTATTATAAAAAACACATTGTTTCCAACTAGAGATAATATATTCCTAGTGTGTGTTATCCCTACATAACTACCAAAGATTTCATGTTTTTTAAGGTAATATACAATTGTTTTATAGGGATATCATTCCTTTCAATCAATCTAAATTATTTCAATTTATATTTTCAATCAACCCCAAGTTAAATTTTTAAAAACATTCCTTTCAATTCAAATATCAACAATAAAATTTTAAAAAACTCATGTCATTCATTTAAAATCATCTCCTTAGAAATTATAAGTCATTTCATTCTTTTCATTTCATCAAATAAGTTTAAAACATTAATTTCATAATTGGATCATTTTTCTATAAATTTTTCTCTATTTATAGATCTATTTTTAAGGGATTCAAACACACCCAACATTACATTTCAAATAATTCACCAAGAAGATGAGTTACAAATTTTTAAATAAATTTGGAACCTAATATAAATGTTTAAATCATCAATGATGTAGAAAATCAAGCCCCATCATTGTGGATTTGGTTCCTTAAATCATTATATTAGCATACAATAAAAGGAATTTCAGCCTGAATGACCAAATAATTTAGAAGTCCTGGAAAACTAGATACATATTTGAGTATTGAATAAAAATTCAACACAAAAAGTAAAACATAATTTTTTTTCTCATTATTCTTTTAAAGTAACTTTATTCCATCTCATATATCTGTGCATACAAATCATATTATTATTTATCGAATCCTAGGTAATGGAAACAATATAAGGGTGATCTGAAATTCATAGTATGGGTATAGTAGAACTGAATCTATTATGAATCAACAATCATAGTTAATATGGAATGTTAAATAATTGACAACACATTCCATTTAAATGTCGTGAATATCATTATATGATAATGAAAAATCAATATAGATAGTATAATATCCGAACACACATTCCATTTGATCAATATCAGGACTAAGATAACTTAATAAGGCATAATCAGTACAGAAATGTTTATAGTTGAACATACGTTAGATTTAATCCATAATCAATGAATAAAACTTCACCATAGAAAATATAATGTGAAAATATAATGTATAATAATAACTAAATTCCAAATGAAGAAAATTATTAATTATAGAATGGTATGTTTTTTAGGAACATGATATATTTACCATCAATACCATTAACAAAACTGTATAAAACATACCGGGTGAAAACTAATTTGGTTTCCCCAACCATATTTCTGCTATCAAGACCGTTCACAAGATGGTTTAAAACATACTAGTTTCAAATGCATATGGTTATTATAATTGATATCATCTCATGAGACTACGGATGCATTTATGGGATCTCATTAAATAGTCCACAACACATGAGCCTCAACCCAGTTGGTGAGGACTCCTTAAGTGAATCCAAGAGACCTGGGATCAAATTCAGGAAGAGGATAATTTTCTGGTACTGTATCTGGAACTGCAGCAGTACTATAGAAGGAAATGTACAGAATTGTAGTAAGTACTATAGAGGTAACTGTAGTAGGCACTGTTGGACACTGTAGGACCCAGGAATGTTCCTCTTTTTGGGCCTTTGGGCCACCGATTTGGTCCCCAAGTCCTTTAAGGCCTTGGGCCACCCAGGCCTTCGTTCAATTAGTCCTTCGGGCCACATCAATGCCTTTAGGCCACTTTAATATCAGATGAAAACTAAACAACCTACGAGGAACAAGATTCAGAAGGAGGAGGGGCAAGAAGCTTTCACCATAGCAGAAGCCAAATGTATTGCAAGAATGAGAGGGTATGACACCTGCCATCGGGACAAGCCTATGAATGAATGAGAAAGCCTAGTTGAATATCCATATAAAGATGTAGAGCTAATTTCACGATTAAGATGTTGTGGAGGAGAAATTCCAGGTGGTTAGTCTAGGTTGTATGTAACGTATGAAGCCTACAGTCAATCAATTCCTCTAAGTCATATGAGTCATGTAATACTTATGCCTACGGGCCTTGTAAGGGTTCCACCTCACTCCTATAAAGGTGGATTATCAAAATCAATAAAAAATGAAGGCCTCCCGTGCCATTGGAGTGATTAAAAAGTCCATAACACATCTATTTTAGGTCTAACTAATTCTTCGTATATCGAATAATCGATTAAATTCAAAAATAATGGGACTTATCAAATATTCATTATGAGTAAAGGATATATATTTAACAATATTTACCTAATTAAACAAATAATAATTATATTAAACACCATATGTGAAAATTGTATATATTTTAAGAGATAAAAATATCCATGATAAATGATATGGATAATTAGGATATATTTAATTCATAATAGTCATTGGAAATTTTATATTTAAATGGAATGTTCATAACTACAAAATGAATCAAGGAAGTAAATTTCAATACTATCGTTGGTCAAAATAACCATAAACCATAAAAAATAATAATTATTATGTTATCAATATAGAATATACCCATTGGAGTAAAAATAAGTGGTTTTTTATTTTTTTAACATAAATACTATAAATAGAACATTAAAAATATTATTATAGAAAACATCCTTTTAATATTGAAAAACATTTTTAAAATAATTTTATTTGAAAATAACTTCTAAAAATATCATTAAAATATTTAGAAGGGGTGAAATTTTCTTTATTAATTTTATTAAAGGTAAAAAACATTTTTGAAAACAATTTTAGAAAACATGGTATTAAAAGATAACAAATTTCTGACCGAAGAGAGCAATGAAGTAAAATTTTCATAAAACATTATCTAAAACATTATATGTACAAAGAGTGGGAATAAAGTACTATTACTAGAAAAATATCATGAATAAAATTTTTAGAATAAAGTTAATGGGTTATTTATGAAATGATCTAATAATTTCATTCAATGGAAATTCATGTGTAAATAATCCGGATTTAAAATGAGATTGTGAAGTAAACCCTAGAAATGATAATCAGGTTGGTGTGATAATTAACAAATTAATTGATTATGTGTATAAAATATAAATACACATAAATCATGTTAAATTACAACATAATAAAATAAAAATTCATTATACATGTAATCTTTGAACATTAATTACAATAAGGAAGTAATATAACCCAATGAAAAGAAATTGAGTTATGCAGTTATTTACCAATTGGTTTCTATTAATATAAATCTTCTCAGATGAAATAATTCAAATTGAAACATAATATACCATTAATAATAAGATATTAGTGACATTACAAGTCAAAAAGGTATCATATACAACAAATAAAATAAAATTTGTTCATAACATTATAATATGCTTAAATTAAATGAAATTGAGATGAAATCACTTACCTTGCACTTCCTTTGTTGAATAAGCTTTAATATATTTTATAATGGTTTTAATCATGTTATAAAATTATTTAATAAAAATATTAATATTTATAGTATCATATATTATTCTCATATTATATATTATCACCTGTTTTAAATAACATTTCATTCTTTCCATTATTTCGGGTGTTAATCGCCTTTTTTCTTGATTATGTTTTTTATTCTTATTTAATTCATAATATTACTTTGATCATAATTCTAAAATTTAATGAATTTATAGAATGATATAAATATCATATATATATATATATATATTAATTTTATTTAGATAAATCTATAATATTTAGTGATATGAAATTGAATACATCGTTCATGGTGACGGGAGGTCGTACTTACACATGAACGTTGCTTACATTTTCCTATCGCGTTAAAATAATAAAATGTAAATTATACATATTTATATTATCATTAAAAAATAATTTTTATTTCATAAATATCACATATTTCTATTAAAATTACCCTTAATACATTCCATATAAATCATGAACAAATAACAACGCTTCACATGTTGGTAGTCCATTGTAAAAAATGGGCGACGTTATTATATTCCCTCAAAATGGTAAGCATTAAGGTATTTCTGATATAAAAATTTAAAATAATAATAATATCATTAATATCATATATATCATATATAATTAGTATTTATAACATTCATCCAAACCTTGAGAGTTGGTAATGGAAGAATGAACGACATTACTTTGTGAGGTGTTAGTCCTCTGTAAACAACAATGATGAATTTGTATCATATTTGATAGAATTATGTGTGTTTCTAGGTCATATCCAAATTATAAAAACATTAAAATATATTTAATATATGTAGGATATTATATCCTCAAGTTACTAATATATTTTAAGGGGTGGAGATGGAATTAAAATAAAAAATACTTTTAGAAGAACATTACCACTTCCTTCAGGTTTACAACATAGGTTTTCACTAAAACCATGAAATGTTTGATTTATTTCCAAAATAAGGTTTATAGTAATATGTGAGATACTTTTTATATTTATTATATATATTTTTTTTAAAAAAATCGGTTTTAATGTTTGAATGATTTGGAAGAGTCGTTGGCCTTTTATAGGCGGCGAAGAGATCAAACATGGTATTTTGAATAATAAAAACTAGAGAACCCATATTTTTACCTAAATCATGTTCTAAATAATAAACCAAATTAGATACATGATGTTTTGAGTCTAAATATTCCAATTAAATGGGTATTTGACATGTTTTGTCCCATTTTACACCTTATATTTTATTTTTAACCACAAAGTAGAATTGTTTTTACCGTAATTTATGTAATTAATTTAAACTGCATTCACTAATCATTATGGTAAAAAATTAATATGAACTTAATAAAAATTATAAATTACTCTGATTAAAAATATAAAATCCATTTTTCAAAATACTTTTCACATAAGTGGATAAAAAATCTTAAAATTAATCTCACAGACACGATGAGAGAGCTGGGTTTTAAGGTTCAAATGTTCAAAAGTTTCACATGTTTTTATATAGACTTTAGAAATGAAATTGAACCCAATGAATTATATTGGTTAAATTTATATATAATTTTACATATATTACTTTAAAAAAAATTCAAAATATAATTTATCTTTATAAATTATTCATAAGTAGAAGAGGTTTTCAATTAACTTCCAGTATTTTTCATTATTCATCAAAAATGATTTTTTTAGAAAAAAATCATAAAAATTCATCCTAAGATAATATAGAAATTGTTATGTCAAAAATTATTTATATTTTATCTTATAAAATTTAAAAATGTTTAATATTTTTGTTTTAAAATAGGTTCTTCATTGAAGGGATGAAAAATTTACTTTTAGAACAATATGACTTTTCCGGTGTAAAATGGATTGTTCTTCTCTAATGCATATATAATTTCTTGGATAAATTAAAAAAATTGATATAATATATAATATATTAAATAAATTATTAATATTTTTTAATTTAATTTATTGAGATATAATCTCTCTATGTGCATAAAACAATTTTCTTTTATATTTAATTGGATTTTATATTCATTTGTTATTAATTGGTAACCAATGATTTAATTTTTTTGTGTAAACCAAATATTTTCATAAGATAGTCAATCCAATTCATGCCCTCCAATTTTTTGTCTTCATAATAACTATTATTTAATAATATTGTAATTATTTCCCACATTTCTTTTAAATTCGATTTTTCTTGTAACACAATTTAAAATCACTATTATATATACAAAAATATATACTTTGTGATGCATATTACCCAATCTAAATTCAGCATTTCATGAATTTAAATATTTATTATTGATTTTATTTATATAAAATAATAAATAGATTTTAAATTTTCATTATATTATATTCCATTCTATGCTTGGTGTTTAATGTTATACACACAATCAAATATGATATTCACATTTTTATATTTCAATGTTTTACATTCTCCCCAAAATAAAAAAATTAAATCCTGACAATTTAAAATTGATCTCAGTAATAAAAGTTTTATTTTTGAAAATATCATAATTTTAATCCCCATCATGATAAGGGATAATAAATCGTTCTCTTAATAAGATATAAAGGATAGTAAAAAAGGTAATATGGAATAACATTTGACTATTTTACTATGTATGATAACATTAGTGAAAACTAAATATATGGCCATAGAATAAAAAAAATAATTTTAGATAGTTTTTTTGGTCCTTGATCATAATAAATTAAGTGATATGTGGATAGGTAAGGGCCTAAATACCAGAAAGATGTGACGATTTAAAAGATCATCTCATTCATCAGATATTAATGTAATAGGATAACATTTTTGGTTCATGTTCTTATTCCTAAATAAGATGAATTAGTTTAATTTATTCAAATATAAGGAAATTTAATTACATGATATGTTTATATTTCATAAGAATAATTTCATCCCATGGTTTTGGTTGATCGATTTCCAATTCATCACTTACTCTTAGAAATAAATATCCAAAAAGGAAAAAAAGATTATGCCTGAAACGAAAAAAATCAATTTTAACGGATCGTAAGACCCCTTAAAGAATGACACATTTTTTATTGGTCTCTAACTATTTTTCTAAACCAATATGGTTAATTCAAGTTATCCAATATAATAAATTAATATCTACACACCTAATTTAACACCACTAGTTCCGCATAAATTTTTTTTTTCCAATTTTTTAACAAAAAATAATGACCTATTAACATGGACAAAGTGTAGTCCAGTGGTAGGTTTGGAAACCTTATCATCCTTCAGTCAGGGGTTCAATCCACAAAGAATACTGGATTTGGTGGGTTTTCACCAAACATCTGTGTTGTCCTTTTTTTAAAACTATATTTAAATAATTTTTACAAATTTCCAAAAAATATGATTGACATCCATCAAATAAAATTAATTATTAAATATTTTTTTCTACGGTATTTAATAAAATTTCATTAAAAAGTCTAATAATGTTAATTGAATACTATTACAATGCCATTAGTTATCATATTAACCCTAAATGTTTTTAATACATTAAACATATGTATATAAAATTTAAAGGAACTATTCCTCAAATAACTTTTCTATTGAAATATACTTAATGTAAATTTATCCAAAATGTCTATGATATTGGTAGGCTCCCATCACATAAAATCCAAAAAGAGGTGTTTATGATTTTGAAATTAATTTAATATTAATCACATTAACCCATTAGAGTATCCATGTTACATATTTTAATGATTACAAAAATAATTTTAAAACTTAATCTGTTGACTATTCACGATTCGTATACTCAAAATACAATTAGTAAAATAATTATATAATTTAATTCTTGAATCACAATATACAAATAATTAATTGGTTTTATTACCACAATGTTTTTTCCTGTGTCTAGTGTTAATCCTTGTTTATTAATTTTCATTATATATTCAAATCCTTCATATTGGTTTCTAAATAAAATGTGAATTATCATAAGAAAATCCCAGAGTAGTGTTAAACCAGGTGTGCAACAAGGCCCATTATCGTGCACCAGTTTCCAATTGAAAATAACTCAATATGGTTTTTTCATGCTTGTTACCCCAAGATACATCTATTCCAGATCCATGACCACTTTTAGTATCCTAAATGGGATTTATATTTCATGAAGGCCTACATGATATTTTCTTTACCAAAATATTATGATGTTCTTCTATATTTATCATCAAATTATATCACGGGGTTATGTTTTAGAATATTTGTTTTCCTAAATCTACTACACTAGGTTTTAATTAAACTTCATATGTTACAAAATATAGCAACCATTTCCCGATAATCCTAGAGTAGGTGAAGTAAAACATTAAATTGTAATTGGATATATGGAATCCCATCCCAAAGGACTAAATTGTTTTGTAGTTTTGGTAAACTAGATACATACTTGAGTCTTGAAATATACTTGAATACACAAATTAAAAAATATTTTTTATATTTTGACTTATAGAATAACTTTATTTCTTTGTGAATATATTTTCATAAAAATAATATTACTCTTCATTGAATCCTAGGTAAAATAAAAAATATGGGTGAGATAAAATGATCATTAAGTGTAAATTATAGTGTAATCTATTATAAATCAATGAGAATATTAAATATAGAAAGGTAAATATCTTAGAACACATCCCATTTGAATAACTTCAATATCATGATAAGATAATTAATAATCAACATGTCATGGTAAAAAACTAAACACACATTCCATGTAATCAATATCATTAGTAAAAAAACATGGTAATTCGTAATCAAATGGAAATGTAAATAAATAAACACACATTCCATTAAATCAATAATCTCATAAAAACTGTATGCATACATAATATCATGTTAAAATATCACTGATAATAATAACAGAATTATTAATAAAGGTAAGGATTAATTATTGGATGTCATGTTTTTGAAGCACATGATTCATTTACCATAAAGACCATTCACAAGATGGTTTAAAACATACAAGGTATAAACCAGTTTAGTTTGAAAACCCATATCTCTACTATCAAGACATTTAACAACATAGTTTAAAACATACTGGTTATAAACACATTAGGTTTTTTTAAAACATGTTTTGTCACATAAAATTATCAATGCATTGAGGGAATTTATTTAAATGGTGCCCAACACATTTATTGAAATTCCAAATAATTCCCAATAAATTGAATGATCTATCAAATTCCAAAATAATGTTCTATATTAAATACCTCTATTGAGTAATAGATACATATTTATAAATATTACCCCATTTAATCAAATAATTATCAAAGTTAAAATCATACGTAAAAATCGTATATGGCTTAGGTAATAAACATATCCATGAAAAATTAAATGGTTAATTTGGGGAAATTTAATATCTAATTATCCCCAGAATGTGAATATTTCAAGGGGAATTTAATGACTACAAAGTTAAAAAAATATGTGAATTTCAATAATATCATTCTACAAAATAATAATAAACTATAATAAATAATAATAATGAGGAACCAATAAAACATATATCCATTGGATTAATAATAAATTGTTTTTTCTTGATTAATATAAATACTATATACATATCTCTAAAATAATTATTGACAAAAATATAAATTTCATTTAGAATACCACATAAAAAATCCTTTTATTTGAAAGTCACTTTTAAAAATATTTTTTAAAAAATTAAAATTGGTATATATTAATTTATTAAAACATTTTTGAAAAGGTAAATTTTTTTTGAAGACATTTTTAGAAAATATAGGTTTAGAATACAATTATTTGCTGACTGAATAGACTAATAAAATCGGATTTTCTAAATAAATGTTTTTATAAATTTTAAGTAAAAACTAGTAGAAAATGGTACTATTAAATGAAAAATATAATTATTAACCATAGGATAATATAAATATATGTTTTATTAATCAATTATTAAATAAAATTCTTTAATGAAAATATAAGTGCAAACAATCATAATTATAATGAGACTGTGAAGAAAAAACATACAATGTTCCTAACGTTGGTGTGAGAATTAACTAATGATACAATTATGTGTATCCACTATAAAAACACATAAATAAAATGTAAATACATTAAATTACAATAAAAAGTCATTTCACATATAATTATAGAATATTATGGACAATGAGGAAGTAATATCATCCTAAGAAAAGAAATTGATTTATGCAATTCTTTACCACTTCGTAAATATTAATTCAAATCACCTTAGATGAAATAATTAAAATTAATGGATAAAATACCATGAATAATTATGTAATTATGATATCACATGTTTTAGGGTATGTGTATATACCTAATAAAATAAATTAGGTTCATAACATTACAATATGCCTCAATGAAATGAAATCAAGATGAAATCCCATACCTTGTTCTTACCTTAGTTAAACATCCTTTAACCTCCAGTAAATTTTTTTAATAATGTTATTAACTTATAAAATATCCCTATTAATATTTTAAAATTCATATATTATACTACTATAATATATTATCACCCATTTATTAATTAATATTCATTATTTCCATTTATTCAGGTGTTAATTTCCTTGTTTTTTAGTGTGTTTTGACTTGTCATTTTATTGATCTGCTTAATATGATATTTATATAATCATATAAATAATGAAAAACATGATATAAATATCATTTATATTTATTATATATGTATTTATACTAATACATAAGATTTAGTGATAGGAAATAGAATACACCATTCATGTATATTGTAGGTCGTACGTACTCATGAACGTTGTTTCCATTTCTGTATTAATAGAAAGAAAAGAAAGCCAAAAATATATGTATATTATCATTGAAAAATAATTTTTATGTCATATATATCACATATTTTAATTAAAACCATCCCTAATACATTCCCTGTAAAAAGGGAATGAATCATATTGCTTCTCAAGGCGGTAGTCTGCCGTACACATGGGCGATGTTATCATATTCTCCCAGAATGGATATTATTAAGGTATGTGTGATATAATAATTAAATAAGGATAATAATATAATAAACATCATATATATATATATATTAAACCATATGTAAATCATTATTTCTAACCATGATAGGTGGTAATGGATGAATGAACGATATCAATTCGTGAGGCGACAGTCCACACACAAACGATGATTGTTTATCCCATTTTATGGAAGTTCATATGGTTGTAGGTCATAACCATATGAAGAAAATATCGTAATTTATGGAAGATAATGAAGTTATTATAGCATCATGTTATGAAAATAATATAATGAGTTGGTGAATGAAATAAAATTATAATAGTAATGAAATAAAATTACCACTTCCTCATGTAGCCTCTGGAGGTTTGTAATAAAAAATGAAAGGTTTTTTTGGTTCCAAAACTACGGAATATAAGATTAGGGGAGTTAATTTTAGGACATATTTGTGTTATTATTTTCTAATACAATGTGGATCTAATGTGTGAAGAAGTGAGAATAGTGGGGGTCCTTTTATAAGTGGGGGAGAGTACATAGTTGGAATTTTGAAAAGAATGTTATGTGAGACCATGTTTTTACGAAACATCAAGTATTAATAATGAAACAAATTTTACACATTGGATAAGGTCAAAATATTTCCATTAAATTGGTGCTGGACAGTTTTTCTTCCATTTTTAATGCTTATAGTCTAATTTTAACCACTAAGTAAACTTGTTTTTACCTTAATCATTGAAATAATTTTAACATCATTCACTGATAATTATTGTAAAAATAAATTTTATCTAATTATAAATTATAAACTATGTTGGTTATAGATATGGAATAATTTTCCAAAATTCCAATAACTTAAGTGGCTAAATTTAATTTAAATCTAATCCCACATAAGTGGTGAGACATTGGGTTTTTAAAAAGAAAATGTTCAAAAGATTGAAATATTTTAAAATGTAAATTATTTTTGAAATTTTTTATGACATTTATTAGTTAAATTAATATATATTTAAACTAATTTTACTTTATAACCAATTAATAATTTAATTTCATTATGATCATTAATTAATTTAATTTATTATGTTAAATTTCCTTTGGGTACCTAATAGAATTTCCTTTTTTATTCAATTGGATTTTATTTTTATTTCTAATTAATTGGTAACAAATTAATTTTTTTTTAATTTTGTCTAAAAAATATATAATCATAATTAATAAATCTTATCTATACCCTATAATTGAATAGATAGGTTATACTATTAAATAATAATATTTTAATAATATTTTACATTTTGTTTAAAATTGGTTTTGTGTGTAACTCATTCTAAACTCGATGTTCCAAATAGAGAAAACTAAAATTTATTTGCATGTGATGCATGATAAACACAATATTTCATGAATTTAAAGTTACATAATAGATTGAATTTATTTTAAAGGATAAATATATTGTAAAGTCTTGGGAAATTATATTCCCTTTGATGCCTAGTTTTTCATGTCATATTCGCGATCTATTATGATATTCATATTAAAAAAATGGTGATGAAAAAATTCATCCAATTGATATAGACTAACTTATGAAACCACCTAAATTAATCAAGATCAACAAACCCCTATACATGATACACAGATGGAGATTCAATGGATTAAACACTTGATGTATAATCCTAGATTCAAAATACCCAAATCAAAACACAAATGCAAATAAGTTATGAGGATTCATCATCATCATCGAAAAAGATATGTAAGTAACGATGGATCAATGATTAAAACCAAATTACTCTTACTAGAATAAATCTAGAACATCGACCACTACATTTATGAATGAATGGAAGCAATTGGGAGATCTAAATTGTTCCTAAGTTAGTATCCAATGGTTTTGGAGTCAAGATAAATTTTATAGGGGTGATTTATATTTATAATATGAATAGAAAATATAAATTATAACTTTATCATGTTATTTCATGATGTTGTTGGAATCACTGATGAGGTTGTTTAGTCTACTGATTAGAAGATTGAACATAGTAGAATACCCAGTCTCTAAGAAGTCCCAACACCTGGTTATTAATATTCCACTAGCTGGTTAGTGGCTTAGGAATAATTCCAAACTCAGTAGACACTCCACTAGCTGGTTGATAGACTCCCACTGATTGGTCGATTGAGTTCTTAGATTAACTCCATACTACATGACCTCCACTATCCAGCTAATAGCTCTATCCATCTAGTCAATAGACCTCCTGTATCATTTTATACTATAATCACTAATCTAATCCCATTCAAACATCCATTTTCTATATCATGACCCCTTTTATAAGAACAGAACCGAATTTTATCCCCACCAAGTTCTCGTATTATAATTAAAAAATCATGATTCAATTGGAACATCCCACAATAAATATGGAAACAAAGAGAACAAAGAATCAAACAAGTTTTCATGTTACAGCCGTTTGGTCATAGGATTTGTTGAAAAATAGAGGTTTATTTTTGTGAAATAAGAGACCACCAATGGCCACGATTTTCAATGGACATAAGCCCATATAATTCAGAACATATAAGAAAAGACAAAATAGCATAGAAACATCATCAAACACACCCCTTAATTCTTTAAAAACCATTTATTATCTTTTTTAAGGTTTGTTTTCATCCTTTCCCAATGGAAAATAAATGCACCCACCCTTTATGATACCATGTAATGAGAGACAAATGAAAAACTCTACATGGATGAAGAAACATCAATGTTTTCACCTCACACCAAGAGCTGGGGATGCACAACTTGCAGGGGAAGAACTCCGATGACTCCAAAAGTGAGTAGAAAATTTTCCATCATGGGTGCAAAACTAGCATCTAGTAGAGGAACTCTACACACACTAAGGAAAAGAAAAGTGACCAGCCAAGAAGAAGAAAGAAACTCTATGAGATAAAAAGGCGAGATCCTGGAGTTACGAGATACGAAATCTTTAATGGGTTTAAAGATGGATCGTAGTTTCTCCATGTGGTTGGGTGGTTACAAATGATGGAAATAATTTTTATTTAATAATATTCCTAATAATGGTGGAAATAATGGATATTAATTAAAGGGTTTCATTTAAATAGAGGAAAAACGTAACATGGGTAGAACTATAAAGTAAGGGAAAAAAGGGTGACACCAAGGAAAAATCCACATGTTTTGGTAACCAAAGGATCACCCACTTAATGGGGGTTTATAACATATTTTACTATATTTAAAATGTATTTTAAAAGGTATTAAAACACATTTACGTCAAAATATACTTTGTGGGAGTAGAACTGGAAAAAGTCGGAAATTGGAAAAAAAGGGTGGGACATCATTTGGTGAGACACTGATTTGGTGGAACATTGTATGAAGTTCCAACATTTCAGTGTGTGACCACTACAGTGCCACTATCATGGTGCCAATGTCACGGTGCCACTGTTTCGGTGTGCGACCATGACAGTGTGACCGCTTTGGTGCCACCATCACAGTGCCACTACCACGGTTCCACCATTACGGTGCTGGCATGAATGGTGCCACCATCCGATTGCCACTCTGACTGCTTCCACCATCATGGTGCCTCTATGACCAGTTCCACCATTTCAGTGGAACCATTTGGTGGAACTAAGTTTTTGGAAAACTCTTTAATGATTCACTGATAGTCCCCAAGATACCCCAAAAAACTGAAATTTTTCAAAGTAATGTACTGTGAGGATCTGGTCCATTACATTTGATACCCCTCAAACTATTATCATACTTGATAATCCAAGAGTAAACCTAAATAAAAGAGTGGGGGATCAAATGACAACCATGCAAGATATATCTCAAGAGTAAACCTCTTTGACATATAGGAGCCCTCTCCCTCATACTGATAAAATGTAGAGGCACTAACGCTCCCCTCTATTTAGAATCCACACAAAAATGTAAATTTCATACCATCCAGTCATTTGTATTAGGGAGTCCATTCCTCCATGTCATGATACAATCTACTTTGGGTGGCACTGGCTCACTCATACGAGTTAAATCGCAACCACATTAATGTGTCTCGATTAGGGATCAAGTCCTCTATTCCCCATATTTTGGACTCTTCACACACATTCAGAAAACATGAAAAATATCCCATATCATAGATAATAAGTTAAAAAATTACATCACGGTTAAGAACAAAGACACACATAAAACTCAAAACATCTCTAGGTACTGGGAGCACATCTGCGCTTCCCGATCCCAGGTACTCTCCTCGTGAACACCATGCCACCATAACACAAGAACAAAGGTAATGGTTCACCCATGAAGAACATTCTCCTCATGATCCTTAATCCTCACCAGTCACTCTACGAATGTCTCATCATCCTCAATATCCAACTTCCCCCAGTCAAGAACGTGTGAATAATCTTGTAGATACCTACAAAGCCGAGACACATGGAAGACTTTGTGCACCATCAGTATCGGCGGTGGTAGCTCCATTTGATAATCCACTTCACCAACCCGCCATAACACCTCGAAGGGTCTGAGGAACCTAGGAGAATGTGTACATCCCCTACCAAATATCCATTTCCCACGCTGAGGGGAGACCTTCAAGAACACGTGGTCCCGGGCCTTGAACTCAAAGGGTCTCATCCTATGATCGACATATGACTTCTCCAGGTACTAAAATTCCATCATCCTCTCCCATATATGTTGAACCTTCTCCGTCGTGATCTGTACTAAATATGGTCCAAGAACACATAAATACCACGACCTCTATCTAGCACACGGGTGAGCAGCGTGGTCTCCCGTACAAGGCCTCGAATATTTAAATTCCAATGGTGGAGTTTTATCAATAATTGTAGGAAAACTCTACCAAAGGAATGTGTTGCAACCATGACCCCCCAAAGTTTAAAAAAAATACCCGTAGCATATCCTCCAATGTTTGGATGGACTGCTCTATCTGCCCATCTGTCTAGGGGTGGAAAGCAGTGCTGAGGCATAACTAGATGCCAAATTCATGTTGAAATCCTTTCCAGACCTATTAGGTAAAACTTATATCCCCATCTAAGATTATAGACCTCATAACTCCATGAAACTGCACCACCTCATCCGCATAACACTGTGCTACAGCATCCATGACACTTAACTTAATGATTTCTAGAATGTGATCTGATTTTGTCAGCCGATCTACCTCTATCTAGATAGCATCACAGTCTCCTTGAACCTTGGGTATGCACATTACAAAATTCATCGATATTTTATACCACTTAAACTCAGGGACAAATAAAGGCTACAATAGGCTTCCCAGAACATGGTTCTCAACCTTCACTACTGACACATGATGAACTTTTCCATGAACCCCACCACTGCCTGTTTTAGACCAGGACACCAAATCTAACTCTTCATGCCTTGGTACATTGTGGAAACTCATGGGTGTACCACTAGGGGTGAGTTGTGGAACTGACCAAGAACTCTCTCTCTCATTTCCACAGGGACGAACAACATTCCATGAAATAGCATCTCATTCTGTCCATCTTCTGACCATCCTTCCAGAGCATTTCCCAGGCAAACATGATCTCAAATAACTTCAGCCTCTATGTCCCCCCACTAAGACTCCACCACCTACTAAAATATAGAGGACTACACTATCATCTAGAACAACACAGCCTCTATCATCCTCTACCCTAGCAACAAGGTGTAGGGAATCCAATGCATCCATCGCCTTCCAAGCATCTGCCAATTCTTGAACCACATCTCTCTCTGACTTCCATCTCAAGAAGAAGTCTACGAAATTACCCTTTGTTGAGGTGTACTAAATCTTGATGTCATACTTCTAAAGAAACTCCATCCACCTCTGATGCTGCGAGTTCAGGTCCCATATAGAGAAGATATACCTCAAACTCTTATGATATATGAAAAACACAAATCATTGCCCGATGAGGTAATAATGCCATAACATTAGTGAAAACACGACCATTGTATGACCCAAATCATGGGTGGAATAGTTACACTCATGGGTACGTAACTACCTATACCCATAAGAGATCACCCATGTTGTAACATCAGTACACACCCTAGACCTCGACCCGATTCATCACAAAATGCATAAAATTTCAACCCTTATTCTAGAAATCTCATAACTGTGGCACAAAAAAACTTCATCTTCAGATAACTGAAGGATTCTGGGCACTGATCACTCCCAAAAAGAGCCCGGTCTTTCTTGTTCAAGGTTGTAAAATGTGATTCCACTTGGGAGAAGTTGTGAATGAACCTCCAGTAGTAACCTGCTAGACCTGGGAAACTATGAATCTCTTCAATGTTCATGGGTTCTACCCAAGAAAAAACTGCTTCGACCATCAATGAGTCCATTGTTATTTCATCCTTGGACACCACTTGTCCGTGGAAGTTCACCACTCGTGTCAATAACATGAAAATGGATAACTTCTCGTCGACATGGTGCAGTTGGAGGACCCCTAAAACCTTCCTCCAATGCTCGGCATGATCCTACTATGATCTTTAGTACATCAAGATGTATTCAATAAATATAACTATGAACTGTTCCAGATATTCGAGGAAGATAGAGTTCATGAGCCACATGTACACAAATTCAATGTTCTTATATCTTTACCTGAAGGCAGTATTTGAGATGTCACCCTTATTCACCCACAAATGGTGATATCCTGACTGAAGGTTGATCTTAGAGAACCATCCTGCCCCCTACAACTGATCAAAAAGGTTTTCAATCCTTGGGTGGGGGTAACAGTTCTTGACTGTCACCTGGTTCAGCCTCCGGTAGTCGATACATAGCCTAACACAACCATCTTTCTTCTTTGTTAACATGATTCGATCACCCCAGGGTGACATGCTCGGTTGGATAAACCACTTCTTCATTATATAACCAATATAAATCTGTAACTCCCACAACTCAGAAGGCACCATCCAATAGGGATATTTTTAAATAAGATGGGAATCAGGTTTCAAGTCTATCACAAATTCAACATCACCTAAAGGGGGCAGAGTCACCACCTCTCCAGGGAAGATGACCAGGAACTCTCTGACGATCCCACGTGACTTCCACAATCTCCATATCTTTTGACTCCACTAACAGCTCAGGTAAAAAATAATTAAGGTGTGCCACTAGCCAGCAACCCTCCTAGGAACACCGCTCACCAATGTAGTTCACATGTTGTTTTGCTATATCTAAAAACATGAATCTTCTATTAAAGAAATAGATAAAGAAAAACACAAATAAAATCTAGTTGATGCCTAAAATGACATCATACTGGTACATATACAGTAAAAGAATGTCCCCACTGGACTGATGTGGCCCCAACATCAGTCTGCATCACTGGAAAACATAAGACAAGATGGTCTGACCTTCAACTAGTGTACTCAAAACTAGGGGAATGAGAAGTCTTTCTATATTTAGACCCAATGAATGGGCTATACAGGGTGAAAAAAAGGAGTGTTAAGATCCTCAATCAACTAAGGTGCAGACAAGAGTTCAAATCAAGTTGATCGTACCATGAACTACTTTTGGACCTACTGCAACTGCTACCTCTACGACATGCAACTTCTCACACATAGCTCCTCTTCCCCTCGGCTGTCAGCCGCCTTCCTGACCATGCCGTGGTCAAGTTCCTTGTGGATATCCCTGAGTTTTTCCCCCTTCTACAACATTTGATCTTAGAGGAGCGGTAGCTCACTATCCCTTTTGCTTCCCCTGGATGGTTCTGGCTGGAAACAGCGGCTGGTGAGGTGGGCGTTGAACCTGTCCACCCCCAATATACTAGACTATCTCCAGGAACTGATTCCGAATGTGCCCACGGCTACAAAAAATTAAGCATCTCGGTTCTGGGTGCACAAGGAAAGGGTGAGGACTAGAAGATAGCAACTAGAACTACTGGGGCCTGCTCCCTACTGGACCAAAACATAGAAGTCCCTGAAGCTGGAGGTCTACTACTGATGATCTTCCCATTTTATGAGCCCAACCGGCTCCCCTCTCGCAATAATCCTCCTATCTTCTGAATCCTCTCTACAACTTCATCCTTATTTTGGACATTCAAGTACATTAATAGGGTGAAGGGAGTAACAACATACTAAAGATAATGTTGGAGTTCCTCCTGTAAACATCTCTCCAGATACTCATTATCCGGAAAAAGGTGTGGAGAAAAACGAAGAAGGTCCTTGAACTTAATCACCATATTTCTCACTAACATTCTCCCCTGGTGAAGGGAGAGTAGATTCTCCTTCTTCTCAGCCTTCATCATAGAAAAAAAGGATTCCTCCCAGAACACCTTCTCGATGTCAGCCCAAAAAACCTCATCCTCTATCTTCTCCCCAAGATATAGCATCCACCAATGATGTACAGCTCCCTGCAACTGCCTTACAGCCACTGGAACCCCGTACTCTATCATAACCCAAATCAAGATGAAAGTTATCCCCAACTCCTCAAGCCATCTTTCAATCCCTATGTCTGAGACGCTTCACTCATACATCCAGAGGGTCTACTGTTGAAAATCACAAATCATCTTCTTCCACTTTTCTTCCTCCTCCTCTCAATCATTCCATCGCTGATAAGCCAAATCATCCTCCTAGGCCTCGATCATCTGCACTACTTGTCGTAGTCATCCATGTACCATAACTGCAAGGTAAACAAGGAATTAATAAGCACGATTAGTGAAAAATATTTCTTTTAAATATTTCTTAAACGTTTATTTATTTAAATTAGATGAGCACTCAGAACTCACAAGAAAACAAGTCATTATGATGCATGTACCTTTCCTAGGGTCTCTACCCTACAATGAATGTAGCCTCACTAGGTCGTTAGGTAGGTCCATAGTCTTTACATCGGATCATGGGGGGACCTAAAATCTAATGTCCTAGCTGGTCTTCCCTAGCCTATTTCATGCACCAAGATTTCCTAACATTGTTTCCCTATCATCCCATGTAATCCTCACTATGCATAACTTCAAACTCCATCTTATTTCTCAATGAGTTTCTCTGATACCATTCTGTCACGAACCTTCTTCACCAAGCTGAGGAAGGGAACATAAAACTGTCAAACACTTCCTTACTCAAGTTTAATTAGAGATAATGACCCCCCTGAGTCCCGCCTTCAATTGGCCCCATGTGAAGATTAACACCTTGGGTATAGAATCACATGTAATATAGAATTAATTACACATTTTATCTTGTATGATCGAGACATACGTTGATAAAAATATAAAATCACCAAAACTGAAGGTAAAAGTAAATCCAAAACCCATTCCAATAATCATGTTCAATGTTTATCCCATACAAGTACAAGAAAACTCCAATGGAAAAGTAACAAAAGAAAGAAAACAATAACGACAACTATCTCGATGTCTGAGCTAGTATAGTTCTGCATGGTCCCTGATGTCCTCATGGAAACCTGAAAGTAGTTTTATATGCATCGGGTGAGTATATAGTTATACTCGTGAGGGAAAAAAAGATCTTGTGCACAAGTGGGGAGGCATTCTAATGCCCCGTAATAAAAAGGAGATAACCAAAGCACCTAGCAAGGAAACTATCCACCCAAACTCACAAAGGCACACTCCCCAAATAATGAAACTTAGGTAAAATAATTATAATAGAACATCGCAGTTTTCATACCCCACACCACTTTCCCTATAGTTATTAATGACATCCTAAAATTTAGAACTCACCGGCTACTTTCACTACAGTCCCACTGTTGTCCCAAAAACAGCCTTATGCCCCCCCACAACCACATATACTACCCACAAACATCAGAGCCACCACAACCATGCATCTCACCCTCAAACCCTCAGCCACCACAACCATACATAACTATTCTTGTAGACACCTCGGCATAAACAACCACCTCCATTTTCGAAGACACCTGAGCCTCATCTTGAAGACACATGGGAAACAAACTTGCCCGCAAACACCTTGGACAACCCCCAAGACCACCATCACCAAAAAATAATGGGATATAATGGAACTCAGGCCATTACAGCCTGCCGGAAGACTCTTGGTCTACTTAGGAAAGGGAGAAGATAATGAGATAATGACCAGCCAATCCTAGGAGTATTGGGAAAACACCCTCCCCCAGGAAATGGAGGTGTCCATAAAGTAGTAATCAATGTGGGCTGGGTGAAAATAAGAAACAAAAGAACTAAATTATACACAAAGGTAGGAAACCACTCATCCAAATATAAGGTTTTAGAAACCATCACATACACAAACACCCTCATTACTATTCATTCATACAAAAGTACAACAACCACAACCAAAGAACAACTCATTCTTGGAAAACAATATCCTTTTCAACACATTCTTGTTATAATATTCAAGTGATTACATTTAAATAAAACTTCACTTTGAGGCAGATAACTGGCATAGCCACATGAAAAGGAAGGAAAAAAATCCATGTAGTAATTTAAGCATTCACACCTGATTCCATTGTAATGTTACAACAACAAAAGGGGTCTGTGGGATCCCTAAAATTACTGGAACCAAGCCAAGCCGAAAAATATGACCCCACATGGCCTCATGTCCACAACCAACAACTCAAATATAGGGGATCCCATAACCATCCACATCACTCCACAAGGAGTCAAACAGAACAACCAAACACATCTCTAGAACAGAACAAGGGAGTTATCAGATTTAATCAGACCATTTATTATGTTTTATCCTTCTATTTGGTTAACCAGGGTGATCACACAAGGATTCTTGTTTATTGGGAGTCTATTTAATCAACTGAGTTTACATGATTAACCATTTTCCATGTTACATCCGTCTAATCACATGATTATCCAGAAAAAATAGGTTCATTAGTCTCAACAAAGGACCACCAACGACCACAATTTACAATGGAAATAAGCTTTTATAATTCAAAATATATAATAAAAGATTAAAGTGTACATCAATATCATCAAACACATCCCTTAATTCTTTAAAAACATTTATTATATTCGTTAGGGTTTGGTTTCATCCATCCCCAAAGGAACATTATTGTACCCACCCATCATGATACATAGTAAAGAGAGGGAAAAGAAAAAACCTATATGGATGATCAATGATCGATGTTTTCTCCTTGAACGAAGAACTGGGGATGCGTGAATTGCAGGGGAAGAACTCCTACAACTCTAAGAGTGAATATAAAAGGATATAGTATGGGCGCACAACTAGCCTCGTGTAGAGGGAATCCAAACACATCAAGGAATGGAAAAGACACCATCCAAAAAGATGAAAGAAACATCGTGTGATAAAAAGGTGAGATCATCAAGTTATGAGATATGAAATCTTGAACGGATTTAAAGGTGGATCATAGTTTATCTATGTGGTTGGGTGGTTACACACGATAGAAATAAATTTTATTTAATAATTCTCTATGGAGAGGTGGTAATAATGGTTGTGAGATAACGGTATTCCTTTAAATAGAGGAAAACTTGAAACATGTATGGATCTAGAATGTATAGAAAGAAGGTGCAACATTGAGGAAAAAAGCCACACATTTTGGTAACCGAAGGGTCTCCCAATTAATAGGGGTTTAAAAAAACTTTTATAGGATTTAAAAGGGATTTTAATGTGTATTAAAACACATTTACATAAAAAGATACGTTATTGGAGCAGAACTGGAAAAAATTGGAAACTGGAAAAATAGAAAGGGTGGGTCACCGTTTCGTGAGACACCATAATAGTTCCACCATCATGGTGGCACCATAATAGTTTCAGTAGTTCAGTGGAACACCATAAGTGGTTCCACCATTTCGGTATGTGAATAGTATGGTGCCACCGTCTTGGTGCCACTGTTTTGGTGTGTGACTATGATGGTGAAACCGCTCTTGTTCCACTATTACAGTGCCACTTCCAGAGGGCCGCTGTCACGGTGCCATCACCGCGGTGCCACTATTATGGTGTTTCCATGACCAGTGCCACCATCCCATTGCCTCCATGACTGGTGCCACCATCACGGTGCTACCGTGAATGGTGCCACCATTTTGGTAGAACCGTTTGGTGGAACCGAGTTTTTGGAAAACTTCTTAATGAGTCACCGATGGTCCCTAGGATACCCCAAACACAAAAAATTTGGAAAACTAATATATTAGCAGGGTCCAGGCCATTAAAAACATGATCTCATTAAACTCATCTAGTTATATATGATATTTGGGTATCGAAATAGAATGAAATATTAGATTTACATCAATATTGATGTTAAATCCTCTATCATAGGTATATCCTATGAAATCATCTAGATATATGTTCTAATAGAGATCTATAACTAGAGAAAAATATTTCGGTTTTGTCGTTGATCATACTGAAAGAGCCAATCCTAAAAGTTGTGTCATGATCATCCCAATCTAGATCATGTCAAGACAAACTCTACCTGCCCCTGAATCCAATTTGTATCTTAATAATAAAATATATACCTTAGGCGACGTATATGATACACTTCTCTGATAGCAATCAATGTGATCATGAATGTTGGTTTGTAAGTCTATGCTAATAATTACATCAAATCTCATCACCTAAAGAATAATTAATTCTCATATATTTCCATAATTGAATATTACCAAAGGAATCTATGGGAATCACATAAGATGGACCACTTTATTTCCCAATGATGTATCAAGGTAATGTTACTCTAAAGACAGATTGACTTGTAAGTGAAATCCAGCAATAACTTCTAATGAAATGAAGGAATGGGAAGTACTATTTTATAAATAAAAATATATAATATATAAGTGATCAATAATATGACTTAAGTAGTATACAGGCCCTCGCCACTATCCACTAAATTCTTAATACCCAACATATAATCATCATTCCTCAGCATCGTGACACTATTCCAAAGGTATGTGACTCCCCTAATCCATCACCATCTAAGGAAACTAATGAGGACCCTAGTTGGGGCCCTAGAACTCAGAAAACAACTAACTCAATCCCTTATAATAAAATACACTCAATTCTTTGTGGTTGAATAGTTGGAGATTCCACTTCTTAACACATTTCTAGAACCTCCTTTGAGGTGTTTTTCAGACCATGTGGAACTCCTAATAGTTCCACAGTTAAAGCACTATGGATCTCCTCCATTGGAGGATCAAGAAGATATAATCTTCTCAATCTGAATACCACTACCCTACTTCATGTCCCCATTATTCATCTTACTACTAATAGATGAGGTACTCATCACAATATTCGGAGTTCCATCCACCAATGTACTAAAGGGTAGTAGAAGAATAACTACTTGATCCTCATCTATGACTTTCTCGGTATTCAAGTCCCTTATTCTAAACCTCTAGGTATGTCAATAGTTCAAAGCTTCAAACAATCGTTTTAATTTCAGAAAAAGTATGATTTCAAACTTCTTGGCCTCATATGGATCATTTCCATCCAATATAGGTTGAAAGAGAAGTGCCATCGTGAAATGACAGTGTATGTGGATGTCATTATAGGTCCCTCATATAGCTCCATCAACCCCTTCACTTGGTCAAAATATAGTGTATCAGTAAAGAATTCACCAAAAATTTGTTTTTTTAAGTCCCCTAGGTGATACATTCATGTCAATAATCCAATCCCATCATTCTAACACCACCTCATTGTGGATCCCTACAGTGTTAAATCTATTAGATTCACCTTCCTATCCTCATATTTCTCAATGGGTTCAAAGACACCCTCAATGATTCCTATCTAGTTCACTGTGTTCTATAGTCCACCCGTTAAATGAAAGGATAGTATATTTTGGAGATATAAGTATCTAGATTATTCAACCATGGAACTTAGTGAACCTCCTCTATATGTAGGAACAATCGAATAGACTCTGGGAGGAAGTGGTTCTGTTTCATGTTCTAATGATAAAGGTATAGAAACATGCTCTACTGCACCCTCTTATGTAACTGGTAGTGGAATGGGGGTATCCTCTCTAAAAGGAGTACCCTGACACAGGTTAGATGGAAGCTCTATTAGTCTCCATGATGTTTACACTTTAAAATAACATTATGGAAACATTTAGGAAAAACAAAAACAATTATGTTAAATAATATTTTCTATATGGAATCATGAAAAGGTTTCTATGGGAGGATACCAAGAACCAAAGGTATATACCTCATAACACTAACCAAGGATCTCCATCCCAAAATGTCATTCATGGTCAGATATATTAAAACATAACTTCATTCATAGATTCTACTAATTAATTCCATCATATATATATATATCAATCAATGATGAAAAAAATCATCTTTTCCAAAATATATAGCATATATCAAGGAATTAAAATAAAAAATTGGAATGAAAAAAATGTAAATATATAGAATGCGATCACTTTTTCTTACTCATGATTCATTAATGCACCCAAGATAACAGAAAATGGTAATAATAATCCCAAAAATAGTAACTTAGTGGTTTATTATAGAAGATCTAACTAGGCACATGGTAACACCCCAACCCAAGTCCCATAAATCTAATCTCTTTTCTACCTTATGCTAGTCTTTTCAAAAGAAAAGAACAAAAAATTCATTTGATACCATTTTGTAATGAGATTACTAATACCACTAGGTATAAGTTGGAGATTCACAAGACCTCTGGTGACCCACCCTATATGGAAGAGGCTACGGACTAGTTACAGGTGTCTGAATATAGTCTGTGGAGAAACTATTCCATTAGTTTCACATCATCACTAGAAACATTAGAATATAAATTAATATTAAAAAATATAATAATTATATTTACTAATATAAAAATTGAAAATAGAACACTGGTCATACTAATAAGTAAATAGGGATCCCAATGTGGTTGGCCAAATCCAAATTATAAGTGCAAGAAGATAAATAAAATGTTATGAAGTACTCCAGATTCTATCCAAATATTCCACCATCTCCATTCTCCTCTGCTGATATATCAATTAAAGGCACATTTCCCTTACCTAGATCCCAATACATGAAATCTACATGTGCATTTAGAATCCTGTATATTGTGTGAGTAAATAAATCAAACAAGACACTAGAAATACATCCTTAATGGGTCTGAACTTTTATAATAGTTTTATTACATGATAATAATAAAAATGCCACAAGTATAAAAAATTATATATTGAGCACATGTGTACTGACGAAGCCACCATGGGTCTAGGATGTACCTTTTTCAGCTCCATACCAGAAGCATAATCACAGGATGCCTCAAATGATCATGAATTAGCCCCAAGTATTGTAGTCATGTATCTCTGTAATCTTAGGACATTTAGTTAAATGAGGCCTTTATATGGTCATAATCAGTCTCTATGTAATGTTAGGCCACTAGTACATCATACCCCAACTATGTCATGGATCAAGCATCCAGTCCATATTTCCCTAAATTCCACTACCTCAATCCAGGGCTCTAGGCCCTCATTCCCCTATCTTGTGCTCAATTTTTTCTACTTCATCATCATAATCCATGAACACTCCCTCTCTACGGAGTAATCATATCTCAATTTTTAAATTTTTCCAATTTCCAACAATGAACCTCCCATGAATGGTAAAACACATAATAAGTCATAAAATTCAAGTAAATCACATCACATCATCATTATAGTATATTAGAAACATATTACAACATGTGATAAATATTTAATGTGTTAACAAGATAATCTAGTAGAACTCATGAATCCAAGAATCATAAATTTGTTTTATTGGAACACACACATCCACATGTGATCATCATCAGGCATGGATAACAGGGTGTGAGGAAATTAAGAATTATATTAAGTAAAAAAAGTGTATATGAGATCCCCAAATGTTAAGTAAGTTCCTACCAAAAGGTTATAAATGTAAATACAATGATTCATTAAGAGTTACATCACTTAAAACATGTTCTCATAGAAATCATAACTAGTTCACACACTAAGAACTCCTAGAACTAGTTCCAATCCCACGTGATTAGGGTTATAGAGAAAGGGAGTCAAGAAGAACAAGAAAAGGGTATAATCAATTCATTCCCCATTCTCAAATCCCATAAATGTTATTCTTTATGTTCGGTTGAATAAATAAAAACATTATCCCTTATGGACAATGACAAGTGAAGAGAATCAGGTATCCATGAATCTAAGACAACCATAACATGCATCAACTCCCATGTATCAATCATCCAAAAATGTTAAGAAATGATAAGAAATGAGGAATGAATTCCTACAACCATTGATTCTTATCTAATGGATTCCCAAATTTCACCCACATTTTAATCTATAAAACATCATAGATTAAATTAATAATCATGGGAAGGATCATCGAAGAAATTATTTTACATTGAATAAAGTTAAAACTAAATTGAATTCCCCTAATTAATTTCACATGGGTTTCCAATTTGAAATATTCAACATCATAGAAGAGTGATGATCATTTCTGTTGTTTTTAATTGTGGATGAAAACTGAAATTCACTCCACTACATCTAAGCCTGGGTTATTGAGATATTTATTACAATTCCTGAAATCATATTCCATATGGAATGTCCTTAAGGACCATTCCACTTCCCCCCAACATTCCCCCATAAAATGGTTTGATGTGGTTCAAATGTAGTGGTTGATAGAAATGTTTCCATAGAATAAGATTTTTTACATGAATTTTCGTAGACAATTCCCCACTACAGTTATCTATAAATACAATTTAGGTACCACCACGACAAGTACTATGGCTGTGGTGTTTCCCATTTCCCCCCAAATACTACTAAATCCTACATTTACTCTTCTATATTAACTCAAATCTCAATAGTATCCACCAATGTATCATTGAAATAAAATACAAGGAAGCAAAGAAGATGGGAAATAAGGGAGCACAAAGAAGGAACACAAGTTTTGTGATGTTACAAATATGTAGGTATAAATGAATTATTAAAATATGGTTTTGGTTAATGTTTATGTAAGAAACCTATAAGGGTTTTTCTCTTATAACATGTGAATGTAAATCTATATAACCTTACCAAGGAATTTGAAACATGGTATAGTATATAATATAAAACTTTTTAGTAATGAATATATTTTAAAATGAGAATAATTGAATTTTTAAAATGGAAATGTTTAAATAAAATAAAAGTAAAATGGGTGAAAACTTTTGGGATCCTATTGTTGAGTATCCAATAAATTATGTCATGACGCTATTTATGGGTGGTTTAGGTTGTGATAGTGACCTAGTTTTGAGACCTTTGTTTAGGGTTTGTGAGGCCTTGATTATGGAAGGTTTTGAACATGATGTTTTGAGGTGTCTCCTAGTATCATGTTTCTTCTGAAATTATTTGGTTGATTAATGTATCCAATGAAACATGTAAAATAAATTGTATATTTATCTCCTAATTTAAATAATACATCTCAGAAATAGCCACATAACCCAAAGAACAATATTTTTATTGTCTTGTAGAATAAATAAACAGGCATATAATTTTATTAAACTTGGGAGAATTTCGCCATAATCATACTCCTCTTGTCAATTTCATTTATATCTCACCTTATGTAGTCATTTTAACATCCTGTGGAATAGAAACATTAGAAATGGGAGAGATCTTGTTCACATTAAGGGGGAAAATATCATTATCTGTGAAGTTATAAACATGTAGGAGGACATTATAAAGACATAAATATCTTAATAAGATATCATAATATTTTAGATCATAATCAAAATCTATTTTTGTACCAAGATACTCAATAACCTATTCACACACAAAAAGTATCAATAGGCTTAACTCTATCACTCACACTCATCGTGATCCTACTTAATCAATAACCTATTCACATAAATTTTTTATCTTATGTGATATAAGCCACTACCAAATGCATTTTAGGGAGATATAGTTCCCACATATCTCATAATCTATACATTTTTGTTCCACTTTAAAATAAAACATTCATTATCTCATAAAATCCCCTTAAAAAACAAGGGGTTTATTAAACTATTAAAAAATTAAATAATAAGAACTTAAAGAATCATAAAAAATCAGAACATTCATTTTTAAGAGAAATAATATCTTAATAACATATAATGGTTTACCAATAAATTTCCATATGGAATATAAAACTCATAGATTAAATAAAATAAAAAGTAATGAAAATTTCAAAATCATTTAACCATTTTCTTAAAAGATAATGTGAATACTACTCTAAGAAAGAAATTTTGTATGGAAGAGAAATGTTTTTCGAAAAAAATATCATAATGAGTTCCATGTGAATGTTCCTTGAAAATTCATAATGTTTAACCAAAAAGGATAAGTTAAAATACTTTGAAAACATTTATTATTAAATTAATAATTCATAATGGTGACTTGAGAAAGACATAAAGTAATCAAAAAAGGGAAGTGGAAATTTTTTTGAAAACTTTTTTACTTTCAAAAAGAAACTATATAATGTAACCTTTTTGTGTACATGAAGGTTATCAATAGAAAATGTGCGTGGGTGATAAAACCTCTTTATTTTTAAATGATGTGAATTTCTTTTTGAAAATTTTGATGTATCCTTGTTTGAAAACCCACACAATTAAAAATATTAAAAAACATTTTTTTTAAATTAATTAACTGAAAAAATGAATCATTGGAGAGAAAAAACTAAATTCTAATTAGGGAATCTTGAACATTTTTGGGATTTAAAAACATGGATATGGATGAAAAATATATTAAATTAAATGGGAAATATTCTTAACAAAAATTCATTTGAACAAAATAATAGAGTCGTCAAGGGAGAATAATTTCATGTGAAACATTATTTTTACCACAGAATAAGTTGTAAAAATATAACACCATTATAGGTTAAATATAATAATCTGGAATGATAATATTCAAATACTTTTGATTATGACCCAATGAAAATATTAGAATCAAGAAAACCTCTTACAACCTTTTTAAGGGTTGACTCAGAACCTAATGGGATGTGTTACAATAAGTAGAAAATTTAACATCATGATGTATAATTGGTTCATGGCACAAAATATAATTTTGGAAGTATTTACACTATTTAAAATCAATCATTTTGGGAAACATAAACATGTCATATGGGGTCTAAATTTTGGATAAGGAACCCCTTACCTTGTTTCCATTATTAATCTGATGCACTATAACCACCTATAAAAAAATAACTATCATAATATAAAATTTAATAACTATATTCATACATAATAATATTACTTATTTTCATTTATAATCAATATCTATATATATTTTTCTCTTCAAATATTTTACCTAATCGAGTGATTACTATTTGGACCATTTGTAGTAGTTTCGTAAGAGTGATGTCAGTATTTTTCACCTTAAAATTTTCATCATTCCATGTTTATTAGAATTAAAATAATTTATATCATATAATGATTTATTATTTTTAAATTTCTTTTAATTAGTACTTTAGTATTTATACAAGAATATTAAATCTGAAATGATCATTTTTTAGTGATTTTCAACCTATTAAAGGTGTTTTCTTAATTAATGAGTCAAATACTGTGGTATTTCATCCAAAACAAAAAATAAAAACTCTCTAAATTTTTTAATAATATTAAACCAAATATATTATTTTCATAATAATCCATGATATAATTTCATATAATTGTTCGAGTATGTGGTCAGAACTATAAAATTATAAACATACCATGAGTTTTGATGACTTTGAGGGGGGTTTTATAATATAATGACAACTATATCAAAATGATATCATTTAGTGTTTATTATAAAAATATATATAAATTAGAGTGGACTTATTGGATGATTTAATGGATATAAAATTATTAGAAAATTAGAATTATTGATTTTCCTCTTAGTACGCTTGTTTTAGAAGGTTGAATTTATGATAATAGTTTGTTCATCATATCATTAATATGTTCTTAATTTTTTCAAACCAAAAACCTAATGATGTAATAGAAGTAATATTTATCCTTTTAGATAATTTTTATGAGAATCCATATAAGGTGGTGATGAAATGAAAAATATAAATCAATCATCTCCTTGAGTAATTAGTTCACACATACACATGGTTGACGATTTCATTATCTATAGAACTGAGAAAAATGGGTAACATGTTTTGTTATTAAAAAATATAAAATATTTCATTAATATAATAATTATATATTAAATAACTTCTTAGATGTTTGTATCAGGTGAAGAAGAAGTGTCCTATGATGGAATGTACAACTCAGCTTATAGTCTTAATTTATGTGTAACTGTTGATATGCATGGGATAAAATCATAAAAAAAGAAACCATAGAAAACATGACTATATTAAATATTGGGAAAAAATATTAGTTTCTCAAATGAAATTTATAATTAATTTTTGATCATATGTAGAATTACCTCAATTAAAAAGTCCAACTCATTGATGATCCATGTTGAATAAAGCTCATTTTAATGTCATTTCACTACCAGATCAAAGTATAACGTCAAAAAAGACATTATCCACATGCACATATAAATATATGAATGTCATCATAGAATCATCATGTTTAAGGAAAATAGATCCTTATCACTTGAAATGTTTGTGGATGATGGAATCAGTGTTCTTCTCAATGGATGAAAAACTCTTGATGTTATCTTAATGGATCGAGAGAGGAGGAGATAAGTCAAGTCTTAGATCTCTATCTATAATATTAAAGAGTCTCCCTCTATCCCACTAATGGCCTGAAAGCCTTATGAATTATTTTATTATAGATAATCCCCCTTCTAAGGGTTGAAGGGGAACCCGAACTTGACCCGTAGGCCCAAGGCACAAGGCCCGACATTACCCGTAAAAAATGACCTGAAGGCCCAGAGGCATACCATGCCCAATACATGACCCATAGGCCCATCCCACTAGAATTTCCCCTCCCCAACTTATGCATCATTGAATTCCTTTATCTCCCCACCTGCATTGCTGATTGGATAGCATTTCCCCGTATAAATCTGCACGGTTCCTGGCCCCGATGGCAGTTTCTATACCCTCTCATTCTTCTAATCCAGTTAGCTCTACTTCTGGTGACTGCTACTGGTGCTCTGATCCTCATCTGGGGCCTACTCTATGTGAACTGGTCTACTTCATGATCTTCAATGGCATAAATGCCCTATGGCCCGAAGGCCCTGAGACCTATATGCCCAAACCGGTGGCCCAAAAGCCCAAATCAGGTGAATAGTCTGGCTGCTACAGTGCCAAACAGTACCTGCTACAGTGCCTGCTACAATGCTAAATCTATAATTCTTAGTTGATGCCATGTCCAATAGTATATATATATATATATATAATTTAATACATGAAATTATCAAAACATTAAGAATATAATAAAAATCCAGTACCACATCTCCAACTGGACTGTTCAACTTGGTTAGCTTCCATCATCCACATTTACCAATCCTTGAATAATAAATGTTTATTTAATAAATAAATTCCACTACATTAGTATCCAAATTTGATAAATATTATACTATACAAAAATTCAGAAAATTATTTTTAATTATTATTTAACTCACTTAATATTTTTAAGAACTTGTGATTAAATTATGGTGATCCACCAAACATGAATAAATATTATTTATTCTAACATTTTAAATTTAATAGTATAATTTAACTTAGATTGTGGATGCAATTAGTGTGTGACCCTCTAAGTCCCTTTCTCGGTGTTATTTGGAATAACCGCCTAAATTCCATGGTTAGCATTTAGAATCATGATAAGAAACCAAATGAGAATGAATTTAATGTCCTAATGACATCAAACCAACCAATAACTCTTACTACGTAACATAATTCCTTTATCATGATATCCCAAATAATGTTGGTTGCATGCCAGAGTCTTCAACCTATATGCTATATGTATCTTTCTTTAACTTTTTGGAAATAAAATCTCTAAATGAACACCATAGAAATTTAATTACATTGGTAATTACATTCCCATTTATTGTTTTGATATATCTACACATGTCATGGGACAAAAGGGATAAATCCTTTTTCACATTATCTATTTATCCAATATCACTTTTGACATACCCAAAATATTCTACCTCATAGTGAGCATATTTTTCACAATTTCTCTATATACCTCAAGGTACATGCGTAATGATATTCATTAATAATAATAATAAATTCAATGAATCAATACAAACATCCATTGATAGGAATATCCAACGAAATAAATAAATACAGATTCTCTAATAGTCATTATATTCACAAAACCTTATATCTTGGAGATTACCTTTGGAGAAAACCATTAGAAGGTGTAATAATATCCTATGAGGCTTCTACACTGGATATCATGTATCTTATGTGTCTCATAAAACACTATCATCTATCCATATAACATAAATTAACTAATACGTTCATGGAACCTATGGGTTCCCATCATAACAAGAATATACCACAACCTTTTAGTGTGACACGTACTCTTAGGAAATTATAAAATAAAAATGTCATGTTGAGGAAAATTAATGATCTGATAAAAAAATAATTAATAATAAAAACATTTAATAATGTACCAAGGTAATTGATTATAGGAAACCAACTCTAACATTATGAAAATCCATGAAAGGTGGTGAAGGAAAATGAAAAAATGTTATAGCATGAAGGTGGTAGTCTACAAAATGCATGATTCTCATTTTGGATTCTCTTAAATGGAAAAAGGAGAGGGTGGTTACTTCTTGTAATATAATAATAACAACATGATAGTATAATAATGATAATTATTTTATAATTATCAACTATAAAAAAAAATTTAAGGATTAATGAAATAATATATGGAAATATAAATGAGATAGAGGTTAGAATGTTATACCTCTCTTCTATGATTACCACCTTTGAAAATATGATAAAACCATTTGGGGTGGTTTTTTGAGAAAACCCTAACTTCATTAATGTAGATAGGAGTGCGGAAAAGAGTATTGGGAAAATTTTGGACAAAAAATAAAAGGAATTTGTGTGAGGAGTGGTGAAGTGATGATGACCCATTTTTATAATCGAAAAGCATTTTGATTTTTAATAATACTAAAAAATTAAAAAAGGGAAGTCACACATCTTGGATAGTCACTAAAAATTTGATAAATAAAAGATTTAATGTGGCGTATAATGTTGGTAAACACCAACACAATTATAATTTAAATAAATTTAAAACATTTTAGGCCCTTGACCACAAAAGTTACACACTATTACCATTTTAGTTTTCACCATGGTAACTAGTTTTTCACTGAGTTATTTTATGTTTCATAAAAAATATAAAATATGACATACACACAAATTTTTTTATGATAGAAATAAATTTATCTTCTATTTAATTAAATTAAATTTTAAAATAACATAAAATTAACTTTTAAATTAAAATAGATAATATGTAGAGAAACAATTTGTAGAAAAAAGTCATTTTTACCACAATTGATTATTTATTTTGATTATTATTGATTACCAATTAAATGGCTGTGAATATATTTATCTATGTGTATTTAAATACAATTAGATAAATTATTTAAATAATTACAATTTAATTTATTTGATACAAAATCATTGATATTAATAAAACAATAATTTTAATATAACTATTTTACCATTGTCGTGGGAGTTAGGATTAATCCTAAGAATTAAAATATTTACACATTAAAATAATACATATTAAATAATATAAAAAATATTATTTAATATATTATAATCATGTTATCAAATTATCATTATTTTTAGGGAAATTAAACCAAACTTTAGTGCATGTAATGTTTAAAAACCATTTTTTAGAAAAAAATAGTTTTAATAATAATGTTTATGTATATGTATAAGTTATAAATGTTATTTATGAAAATTATATTAATAAAATTATTATTTTTTATAATAAGTTTAATGTGACATTTAAATAAATCAAAAACATTATTTAACTATATGTGTGTAAAATCTAGAAACACATGCAAATTAGTTTTAAAAAAATATTAGTTTATTTTATAAAAATATTTTTATGGGTATATTATTAAGAAAATAATAATTTTAAATGAATAAATTTACTCTATAGATTTATATTTTTTATTTAAAAATATTTCAGAAACTTTTATGTCATATAAAAGTGATTGTTTTAGATAAATCATTATTATTCACCAATCTCTTAAAAATATATGATTTTTGAAAAATATCAAAAATACATCCTAAGATAATATTATTTTCATAATTGAATGAAAATTGTAATTTATCAAATTTAAATTTTATTTCATCTTTAAATTTACCTTATTTAAAAAATATTTATAATATAAAGAAAATTGACTTTATTAAAAATAACCTTTTCAGTATTATCTCATATTAATTATTTATATTATAAAGGTAATAAATGTTAATGGTTTTACATATTATTTAATATAATAACTTTAACAATAATGTTTAACTAATATGTTTTTGTTTGTTTACAATGGTTATAGTACGCAACACAAGTTATAAAACATTGTATTTTTTTAAAGGATATCATGTTGTTGTATTATACCACCTTAGATAAATTTCATCCTCACAATTTAATTATCATTTTATTACAAGAATATATAATGGTGTAAAAAAATTTAATTCCTCTTGATAATGTGTATAATGAGATATGATCCTCAGTATTATAGGGAAGACTAGAAAACACATTTTTTACAAAACAATTTAAAATAAATGTGTCTAATAACTAGGTATTAGGGCCCATGTGGTCCATGGTGGTTGGATGTTTCTTGAGTGAAGTGATTATAATGAAACTCATATAGTGGGGTGGGATATATCAGAGATGATCCAATGACCCTTGTTCTTGAAGGTCACAGTCATGTAGAGGTGAACATGGGGTGGTCAAGGTGGAATCGAGATAACGATGAGGAGTAGTTTAGGTGGATACATTGATTGATATAGAAATTCCATTTGGTAATATAGATTTTATGTTCAATTGATTCGATCATTGTCTTCGATCTCAATGAGATTTAAAATGATCGAATGCTGCTTGGATTAGAATTGCATTGGTTTGTGTAGCATGGAACAATATCATATTTTATAGTCAAGGGTCTAATATTGTATTCTCAATCGGATTCATGTATAGACTCCAGAGATAATTTTTGTGTGGTCATAAGATTCATTATATCATGAAGGAATCATGATTTGTTTTCTAGGTGATGTGTCGAATGTTAGGGGTGATCGTTTTTAAAACAGTTCAGATGAGGGTGTTTTGAATTATGTTTATGTATGATAATAGATGTGGTGAGTTGAAAACCACATTAATAATTTATTTTTGATTTATCTTATGTGATTCAAGGATCAAACTATCCTTTAAAGGAAATTTATATAATCTAATGTCTTTTACATGGTTGGAAATTTTTTTCCTATCATATTTTTATTTTCTATAATGTGGATGGGTACCTATATTTAATTATCATTCTCTTTTATGTTAGGTATATAAAGCTATAGACAACAAAAGGCGCATAATTGGAAAGCAGGAATGATGTTTCAATAAGTATTTCTAATAGAGGATGTTTCATGTAGTGGAAGTTGGTCGTTCGAAACTTATGGTGGGGGGAATCGGAGGCATGTCAGGTGCATGAGTGATGAACCTATTACAGTTTCATGATATATGGTCTTACGAAATTTAAATATCAGTGTTTTGGATTTGAAAATGGGATATTTTTTTGATATATTAGTTTTAATTCCATGAGTTATAGGTTTTTACATTAGGGAATAAGGTAATTTGAAATGAATTTGGTCGATTCAGAATAGAGTTTGTGATCGAGTCAGGTTGTGAGGTATGGTTGTATGAACATTGTTAATTCATTGGGATGAGAAATTGTGTTGTGGGGAATTTTTAATTACTTGGATCTATAAATGTAGTCATAATTTGAGTAATGGTTGTAATGTTTAATTGGTGGATGGGTGGTATTTAAACCTGGTGTTGGGGAAGAATCATAAGGGTTAGAACCCCTCAAAAGACCCAATTTGGGATTGTAATGAATTTCTCCAAGTGTTTTGGTTGTATTTGGTGTGTCTTAGGTGTTCGGATCTTCAAGATAAGGATTTTTGAGATGTATAACAAGGAACATAGCTTAAAAATATTTTATGCTAACAGTGAAGCCTATCAATTAAGATTGGGTTATATTGGATCTTGGTTTGTTAAACTACGAAAAGGGGGTAAGAGAATTTTGTGAATTTTATAGTTTATTAGAGAGGGTACTCACATTATGGGAACATAATTTTTGAATCTATTATGTTAACTATTTTGAGGGAGGTATCTCTAGGAAGAGGTGATTGATGAGATGATTCACGGTTTGGAAAATCATGTAGTCTAGTTTTCCACCCTTAAAAATAAAAAAATGGACATTTTCTTCTACCTCTTTAATGTTTTAACCGCGTTTATTTCCACATTTGGCTAGCAGGCAGACATGATCTTGATCTCTTCCCCACTCCTCTATTATATAGAGGAACTTCTCCATCAGGTGTCTGATACTTCTTTTATATATCATTTTGGAAATACCTAAATGATTTATACACTCCAATTCCTTATTTTATTATTTTATACTTATTTTATAACATATTGCATTGATTATGGGGCTTAATCCCTATTTTCATTCCCTTTTTATGATTCTCAGTATCTTCCATTTCTTCTTGAACCAGGAGGTAGTACTGGACATGTGGGATCATAATAATCTATGGTAGGTTGTATCTTATATTTAACCTGTAATCTCGGTTTTTTTGAAAATTGTGTGTGTGGTTTGATGAATACGTCATCGCTGATATTAATCTAATGTAATTTTAAACATTTTTGTATGAGTTTACCTTAGATAAAAACTTTTATAATATAAATTTGACCATTGTAAATGGTAAATTAAATATAAATACATAGTGGGAGGGAATAACAAAGAAATTAATTTATTTTTTGCAATACCAAATTTTATTTAAGACGTTTTAAAAAGGAAGGTCGATTTTAATTGATGGTTTTGAAATGTAATTTCACTATCATTAATAATTAATAGTTGCTTTTATTGCAACCATGGCTTCTCATACATAGTTTTTAGATGAACATTCAATACATTATTCAAACACAAGAATGATAACCATAATAGTTTAGTGTTGTTGGATATTAGGTAAACAATCTTCTAATTTGGTGAAAGATCTTCAACATATCCCATAAATATCTTCCCTATTAGTAATCATCAAAATAATAACCTATATAAAAACTTTATTCATAACATGGGGAAAGGAAACACATTTAAGGTTGATCTTAGGTACTCAATAAGGGTTAACAATTGAGATACGTAAACATAACATGAATATAATAGTATGATAACATGTTTATAACATTTGAAAACCATACCCAACATTTCTAAGATCATAATAATGAGTCATGACATAAGTATTGGAATTTAAAAACACATTAATCATAATACTATCTCAGAACATGATCCCTAAGAGCATAAAATTGGCATAATACATGGAATTTTGGCTTGCACGTAATCATAGAAAATAATTTTCATAGTAGTAATGTCTCAACACCAGTGCTGTCATAGTTGAATATGTCCACTCCAAATACTATCATTGTGTAAAAATCCCCATACTCAATTGGGTTTTCTCCCAATTCCAATCTGGTCTATCTCATGAGATATTCATAGTTCCTGAATATATTGGAGGGAGATACCGGTCCCACCCATCACATAGTGGAAATCATACATTTATATTCCAAAATATAACAGTACGTTATTTATATCATTAATTATTAAATAAAATGGATTTATAAAACATTTCATCATATAATAAGTTGTTTAAAAGATACATGTTTAATAATCAATTCAATATTTCATCAGAGAATAACCATTGAAAAGAAGTGGGTTTCATAATCATTTTATCATGGTATAACACATAGAACAGAAATATATTTCATGAACATTTTATCATGGTATAATCCATGGAAGAGTAATGGGTTTCATTAACATATACTTGTTAAAAACCATTCAATTTAAGAATAATAATGGTATCCTTGGTTAATATCCCTAATAAAGAATAAATAATATACAAGTATTTCATATTATTTTTATACTGATATAGAAATATAAATCACTTAGAACAGTTCTTTATGAAAATAAATTTTCTTTAAAAATATTTATTTAAAAAATAAGATTAATAATTTTTTTCTAAATTATATTCTTTTAAGACACATTTGAAATATTATAAAAGATTAAATAAAACCCATTTAAAACATTTTTTGAGGAAAATATCATTTTCACGTTGATAACCATTTTGAAATAACATAAAAAAATTCAAAATATATTCCTTTGAAAATAACATTTGAAACCTATAATGGGATCATTAAAAATAATATAAATAATTTCATAAGGAAAATATCCTTTCCACTTTGAAAAAAATTTAAAATATAGTTCTTTTAAAAATAATTTTCTTTAAGAATATACTTGAAAACAGATAAATTAATCTTCAAAAAAAACTAATTTTCATGATGGTGGTAAATTCAATACATATAATACAAATTAAAAAAATATTGCTTTCAAATTTTTGATGAAATCCAAACATGCATTCATCAAAAAATGACATGAATTATATTCTCAAAATATTTTGTAAAAAGTAAATCATTGGTAAAAATTTGTTTAACAAATAACTTGAATAATGTTAAAAAAATGAAAACATTTTTAGAAAACATTTTTTTAAAATAAAAATTATATTTCCATTGAAGTGAGAAATAAAGACATTGTTTTCTTAAAAATATTAAATTGAAATCCTTGAAAAATAATTAAAGGAAATTAAGGGAATACATATATTATCAATACAAAACTAGAGAAAAATAAAATTCCAGAGTTTCTTAATAGATGGATCATAATATTTTATCATCAGAAAATAATTATAAACAATCTTGGTAAATAATGATGTGGTATTTAAAAATCATTACCACTTTGGTTAAAATGAATTGTATTCCCCATGGAGGAATATAATTACTTTAAATGTAAAATATCATGATAAAAAATAAATTCATAATATTACTTTTCAAAGTGGTTTTATATACACCACATCATCGAATATAGGTTCATAACATAACATATGACTCAATGAAATCAATTGAGATAAAAATCACTTATCACTTTAGATAATTTGAACCGTAAACCCAATTAAAGAGAAAACATAAAATGGATTTTTAGATCCCCATAATTTTCAGAATAATAATTATAAAATACATTCATGGGAAATATATAAACCACATAAGAGAAACATGTGGTAAATATGGCTTGTGTCTCATAGAAAATTAAAGTTAGAGGGAAGTACCTTACCACATTTAGTAATATATATAATTATAATCCCTAATAAAGAATAAAATCAAATAATACATTAAATATCATTAAAATAAGTACATTGATAATATAAAATTTGAAATGTTTATTATATATGCCACACAAAATAATTGAGTGGTGAATTTTCTTATGTATCCCAGAAATAAAATGAGGACTAGAAATCCCTTACCTATTTATAAATGCTTTGAATCATAAGACCCAAAAAATAAGTACATCAAATGAAACATTTAATATCATTTAAATAAGTATATTCATTATATAACATATAAAATTGGTCGTATATACACCACACAAAAGTAATGAGTTGTCAATTTTCATATGACTCTTAGAAATAATGGAGAGACTACAAATCTATTCAGATAAGTCTCCACTCCTTTTATACATTTTATATCCTCCTATATAATAGATATAATCTTATTATAAATATATTCAATAACATTAATTATATAAATCATTCCATATTTTATTTACTTATGTCATTTTATGACCTGTTTATTAACAATTCCACGTAAAAGTCTTGTGTTGGGTAATAATTGATTTATTTTTCATATATGTTTTTATTTGGTATATTGGGTCATCTTACTTTGATCATGGTATCATCATCTCAAAATTAATAATAATGAAATAATTATAATATTTATATATCAATTATACTTCTAAAATCGATCATGAAACATGGTGTTGAGAAATGAAATAAGTTGTGACCATGGAGTTGTTAGTACGTACGTACGCATGCGTAACATTCCCAAATTTCAACAATAATCATTTTATGGAGGTAAGTAATATTATATTCTTAAATAATTATCCTAATATTGTATTATTTATTAATATATACTGATAAATATCATCGATGTGGTGTGGTCCTGGAAAGAGAGAGTTACATCACTTCATGAAGGCGGTAGTCCACATGTACATGAATGACATTATCATCTATTTGTGAGTTAATATTTAATAAATAAAATGATATATTAAATTTCCATAATTATAAATATTTCATTAATTTTATAATTATTTCGTTTTTATCCCTTATATTAATTAAATTAATCCATATTATCTTCTATGTAAATCATTACTGAAAAAATAATTTCTTCACTTCGTGAGGTGGTAGTCCGCTATACACACAAGTGACGTTATTATATACCAATAAAAATGAAAAATAAAAAAGGTATATATAATATAATTACTCCATATTTTTAATTATGTTATTAATATATTATATAAAAATTTTATCCATCATCATACCTAGTTGTGATGGGTGCAAATGGAAAAATGAATGACATCAGTTCGTGAGGCGGTAGTCCTCCTTCCACACATATGATGGTTTCGTAACTCATTTGATTGAAGTGGAAATTTTTGTAAGTAATTACCTTAACATAAAAAATATATTAGTATATAAATGAAATTGAGGTAATTATATCATCAATTATTAATAATAATTGATGGATGTGGAGGAATAAATAAAATAAAAATTATCATCGAAGTTTGTTACATACTCTTTTGGTATCCTCCATAGATTTTCACCAATACACCTTCCTAGGATAGATTTATAACAAAAATAGGCTTATTGTATGTATGGATGGAAATTTTTAATATATAATGGCAGTTCTTGGCAGAACCAAAGGGGTTTGAAGATGTAAAGAGTATAGGATATGGGGTGGTATTTTATAAATTTGGTGAGGGGCACACATAATGTTTGAAAATAAAAAGGTGTAACCACATTTTTAAAAAGGAGATAGGCTTAAAAATAGGTATTTAGTGATTTTTAGACATTATATGGTGTAATATGTACACAAAAATATATTTTAGTCTTTTTTAGGTTATAAAAATCCTTATATTTTTGTTTTAACCCACGGTAAACTAATTGTTATCATTACCGCATTATTTAATATTTACTATTTTAGCAATTCATTTTATTCAATAATTAATTTGAAATTATTAAATAATATAATTAATTCTGATTAAAAATATGAAATTCATTTATACATGTTCATTTCACAAATGTGGAAAATTTTAATTCCAAAATTAATCTCATAGACGTGATGAGAAAGTAGGTTTTCAAAGATAAATTGTTCAATTGATTTCAAGGATTTTATATCACAATTCAATAAAAAATTATTAAAATGACATCAATTGTATTTTTATAAATAATATAACATATTTTAATTTTCAAAAAATTGAAAATGTAATTTCACTTTACAAATAATATAAATGAAAATGCATCTTTTAATTAAAACTCTGTAATTTCACTATTAAAGAAAAAAAATTAATCCATTCAAAAAACTGTCCATAAAATTTACCAAAAGATAATTTTGATATAATTATTACAAAAATAAAGATTATTTTTTAAAAATGAATTTCTAATAGAGTCAAAATTTATAATTCTTAAAAAATTATGTGCACTAAAGGAAAACTACATTGTTTTAAAAAAATACAGTTTGTAAGGGTAAAATTCTATTTATTCTCGTCTATTTTATAGGAAAAACATAAGATGAATTTTAATTAATTTATTGATTATATAATATACAAATTTTATTAGATTAATTCACCAAAAATGGTTTTTTTATTTTGTTGTGGTGAAACATGTTTTTTTCCATAAAAATTATTTTTCAGAAATTGATTTCTTTTTTTATTTTTAATTAAATGGTCACAAAATAATTAATTTCAAATTAATGTGTAAATAATATATTTTAATTTCTAATTTATTCATATTTCTACCCATCATTCATATTTTTAGGTTATACTTATCATATAATAACATTTTAATAATATTTCACGTATAGTTTAAACTCAGTGTTTCGTGTAATGAAAGCTAAATTTAGTTTTATGGGCAATACACGATATAAAAAATATTAAATTAATTTCAAAATATATTACACAAAATCGTAGTTTATTTCATTACATCCCCCTTAAAATTAATTTCACCCTCAAAAGTTGGCTTCATCTTCAAATTTTTATCATTGAAAATTCTTTCATAGAAATAAACATCGTAAAAAGTGTTGATAAAAAATCTACCTAAAAAGGTGAAATATATCTGTGAATGTAATCTGGAATAACATATAATAGGTTTCAAAATATGTTAACATAGGTGGGACATGAAGATATATACATAAAACTAAAATATAAATAATTATAAAGAGTTATATATATCATTATTCAAAATAAAGTGGGTGATATTGAGAAGGTTAAAAATCACAAAACCATAAATTAATTATTCTTAAAAATGTCATCATATCATCAAACAAATTTATTTAAAGAGTTTTTTTCATGATCCTTTTCCTTATTTTTGGTTAATTTTTCTTCCATGTTGACTAAGAAAAAATTAAGATGTACTCTCTTGATATATTTTTAATTCATAGACACAATTTCACATTTTGGTTATGCCTTAATCAATTATTACTTTATATCTTACTATAAGAGATGAATTTTTTGTATGTATAAATCACTAAATAAAATCCATAAAATGATGATTATTAATTCCATATATATCCGGTTAAAAAAGGATAAAATTGTTTATCCAATATGGATAAATCATCATATGGTGAATTAATAATGTTGTAAAACCCATCAATGATAACATAAAAAACTTTTTCAGAAAATCATTTATCAGTTATGAGGTCAACAATGATATCCAACTTATTTTACCCATATCAATAATCACATTATCCAACCAAAAAAATAATCAATAAACCATAGGAACATGTTAAGGGTTATGTTCCCTTACTCAAAATATCACCTGTCTATTAAATCGTTTTTCTAGTCCATCAGTAAAATTTATAATATTATTTAAACTCTACTTGGAAAAACTAATGTTGAGCAATACATTAATTTTTCATGATTCTAATAACCAAATTACAACACATAAAGATATAATTCAATGAATTACAATTTAAAAATACGTCATTCAATCCAATTATTTCATCCACCATTAATTAGGATTCATCATCTTATTCTATAACAATTTTTTCCTTTTCTATGCTAATTTTAGTCTCTTTATCATCACCTATATAACCATTACTCATACCACTGTTCTAGTTATCTTCACAAGATTTTCAATTAGGAGATTTATGTGAATAATTCCGATGATTTCAACATTTTAAGCATTCAATATTTGATGATATCCAAAGAGACCATTATTCTAATCCATTACATTAACTAAAATTTCCATTTATCCTCTACAATTAAATGTTTTATATCTCTTTCCTCTACAATCAAAACATTTCCATGTTCCTATTATAAATTTCATAGAGTAATTTTTCCTCAATTATATACATATATTAAAGATAATCTTCTTCCCATAATGGTCTCCACTACCAAAACTCATTGAAAACTCTATCCTTATCTTCAATGATGATTCTAGAAGCTAGTTATAATTCAGGATATTAACAAGTTTCATGATAGATTATTGAGTATAAACACATTGTCCATCACTTTGGTCATCATCCCATTTGACTACTCATATGAAAATTTTCCATCACTTTCAATGTTAAGCATATTTTTTCTAGTTACCACCATTTACAAAAATCAAAAAACACAATTTGAGAAAAAATAATCATACTGGATAACCACATAATCAAGAAAATCAATAATTGGATATCTAAATTATGGAACCTTATTTTTAATAGATAACATCATAGGTTTATTTTAGGTCATTTGTTTTCATTATATATTGAAATCCTTTATGATGGTTTGTAAGGAGTTTTTGAATTTCCAAATAATATCAATTAGAAGTGTTATACAAAGTGCGTAATAAGGCCTGTTTTCATGCACTAGGTAATGATCGAGTTCTAATCAATGCACCCTTTTCAATGTTATTACCCCTTGGTACCTATATGCTAGATCCACATCCCAATATTGTTATATAATTTGATTTAATATCTTAGAATCCACTCTATATACTTTCCCAAAATTCTAGGACACTTTCCTATAATTTGACTTATCCTTAGACTTATCCTTAATGACATCCGTAGACATATCCATATAAATATCCCTAGAACTCTCACTAAATTATTCTCATCCTAGTTTTTAATGTTTATCTACTCCTTTCCTCTTATTAAAACTATAGATACCTAGTATTCTCAAACGTATATATTACATATTTTTTAGATGAATATTCAATAAATTACATAAACACATTCATGGGGACCATAAGAGTTTATTTTCTTTGGAGAATATGTAAGAAAATTTATAATTTGGTGAATGATCTCTAGTATCTCCCATAATGGTCTTCCCCTTTATTATTATTCACAATACTACCATACCAAAAAATGTTCTTTATAACTTGGGTAAAAGAAACATAAGAAAGGGTGAGCACATTTTCATAGTAAAGGTAAACATGGGAGATATGTAAGCATAACATGAATATAAGGGTATGATAAAATGAGCATAAAATTTGAACACCACACCCTACATATAAAATATTGGAATCACAATTCATGACTTCACAATTGGTAGTTTATAAGACATAAATCATAAGAAAATCAAATAGGATTATTCATGAGATCATAAAATTAGTATAAGACAGGGAATATTTTCATACAAAAAAGTATAAAAATCATTTACATAGTAGTCTTGAATCACTTAAAAGCCTATCATAGTTGAATGTTATCACTTTCTAAACCATCATATTATCCAAGGTTCACTACCATGACCATCATAGCAGAAAAATTCCCTTACTAAAAAAGGTTCACTCTCAATTCTATTCCCTTCTATCTCATCAGATATAAAACATTTCCCAATGCAATGGTTGGAGATATAGTTCCCACCCATCCCATAATTAAAATCATAAGTATGTGTTCTAAAGGATCATAAAATATTCATCATTTCAAAACCCATTTAATGAAATGGGTTTCATAAACATTTCAATATATCATAACCTATGAAAAAGTGACATGATTCATAATCATTTAAACATTTCATCATAGCATAACCCATGTGAATAATCATTTTTCACAAAAAATTTATCATGGTACAATCCTTGGAACATGTAACGTCCTAGTTCCAGAATCCACCCCGTGGTTCCCCATACCTGGTTGGTCACATGGCCCCCAACGCTTTTCACCTAATTCCAGAGGCTTCCGACTTACAGCAAGGGCCTTGGGTGTGATAGTGGGGAAACTACACCCTCATTGTCAGAGTAACACAATGAAAGAGAAATAGATACCAATATCATAAGTAGTAACAATTGAATCCGATAGGAAACAGTGGAAGACTAAAAGTAATATTCATTTTAAGAACATATATAATGATGCATGATTCATATGTCTATGAAATAATACAAACATGCCACAATGCTAAACTAATGTACTAAACCAAAGTACGAAATAAAAGAGTACACAACTCTTCAGCATCGCAAGCCTCATCTTTGTCCCATGATTTCCAGCTCCAAAGTAGTCTAGTACCTAAAGTTGAAGGGAACTTTCTCTTATATATACCTGTATCAATATAATCTGTTTGGGCCTAAAAGAATGACCCAAATTGGGTGTGTGACAAATCTGAGTAGGCAACCACCAAGAGATCTGTGACTAAGAGTCAGTGAATATATATGGCGGGAAATAAGAAAAAGAAGCAATAAACATGGAAGTACTCAACAGTAAACATTCCTAGAGTTTCAAAGCATTCAAACACCACATAATAAGTTAGTATAAAAACAAAAATAGGTAACACTATGGGATGTTCTCGTATCCTAATACCCTCTGGTCTTACCTAAAAACACATCTAACCCTCTGGTATGTACACACAGTTTAACCCATCTGGTTCAGCTTTAGCACATAATCACTGAGTAAGCACTCACTATCAATTATCCCTATAGTCTTGTATCAGTATAAAAACGTTTCTCTGGGGAAGAATATACATCTCATTCCCCCAGTTCTCTGTGTTGAGGAACTACAGACACTCTAAGAAAGCACTTATGTCAATTACCATATGGTCTTGCATCATAATAGTAAAAACAGACCCTATGGAGAATCCCTCACATCCATTCTCCCTATGGTCTAATACACCAGGTTGTCATGGCCCTGTGTACGTTAAAAGAGCACAAGAATTCATAGAGTCCAATGTAAACCTCAAGAACTATTTGGTTAATAGTCTACAACATAACATCATGTCAGATAAATAATCACACCATCCTACAATACTAGGCATGGTAAAAATAAAGAATCATAATAGTCTAATCAAGAACAAATGGTTATAAACATAACATATGTGGGAAAACACTTCCAAGAATAGATATTAACCCTATTCACATTCAATTAATGTCTACTCTAGAATACTAGAATATCAGAAAAATATTTGGGCTAAAAACGAAAACACGCAATACCCCGTTCAGGGGTATTGGGAACTTTTTCACATATAACTCCAAGAATAACTGTAGAATAGCACAAAACACCTACCTTGGTGTTGTAGGATCGTTATACATGAACCTTAATTTTTTAATCTCCCGAGAACAAAGTATATCTAAAAAACATCTAAATTTTTTAACAAGAGGTAACTTGAGAAAGAGGAGGAATCAGGAAATGAAGCTCTTGAAGAAGAAAGAGCTTACTGAGGTGATCCCAACACAATCAACGGTGGTCAAATCGAAGGGCGAATTTTTGATTTGGGGCACGAGAATGAATCATGGCCATACGGATGCCCCAGGATGAACTTGGTTGAGAAATAGAGCATTTTGTACATCAGAGGAAACCCCGGTCCATTTAATGAAAAAAGTCCATTTCATGTACTTTATAAGTACACGACCTTTACTTGCCTCCACCATACCCCACATTAGGTGGTTTCCAGGTCACCACACATGGTCGTGTGCTCAGCCATTACACGACCAACATACGGCTACTCGTGGTAATGGAGTACACGACGTGTACTCATAATGTACACATTTTATACTTTAGAAATTTCAAGAAATTTCTTTTTTTCTTTAAAAACAACAGAAATAGGAAAAAATACTTGAGAAGAAGATCTTTATTCTTAAAATCATCGTCCCTTAAAGTAATGTTTCCCCGAATTTCTCTAGAAAAGTAGCATAGAAGAAGAATCATCAAACATCTCTGGCCACTATGATCGTACATCATCCTCACTCTCCCAAGTGTCATCCTGTTCTTGTATGTGATACCATAGTACTCATACTAGATTAATAGATTGGCCTTGGAGAACTTGCATACTGCGATCATAAATCAGGATAGGATGCTCCTTGAAACAGGCATCTACCTCTAAATCAACCTCCTTTGGTTGAAAAATATGAGACGGGTCTGATAAGTAACGACAGAGCTAAGAAACGTGGAGGAAATCATGTATAGACCAGTACATCTGAGGTAACTATTACTGATAGAAAACTGACCCATCACTCTCACAAACCTCCAATGGACTGATGTACCTTGTATAAATATTACCTTGTCTTCTAATCCTCATGTTTCCCATCCTCGGTGTGACGCGAAGGAAAACCTGATCTCTGATCTTGAACTCCAAAGGTAGTCTTTGCAGATCAGCATAAGACTTCTTTCAAGATTGTGCAGTAGCCATCCTCTTCCAAATCAACATTATCTTCTCTGTGGTATCCTAGATAAGATGAGGTCCAAACATAGCTACCTCTTCTATCTCTAACCAGCATAAGGGTGATCAGCATGGCCTACCGTACAAAGCCTCCTAAGGTGCCATTTGAATAGTTTTTTGAAAACTAAGGATGTAGGAAAACTCCACAAAAGGTAAGTGATTCTCCCAAGAAACTCAAAAATACAGGATTCATGCATGAAGCATGTCCTCAAGCACCTGAATCATATTCTCGGACTGGACATCTTTCTGTGGGTGGTAATTTCTACTCATAAGTACCTATATTCCCAAGGACTTGTACCATCCCATCCATACCCGAGAAGTAAAATGTGAATCCCTATCTGACATAATGGAGTGTGGGACTCTGCGTAGACACACTCTCTCACAGATGTACAACCATCCCAGATCATCAACACTAAAAGTCTCCTTGATCAAAAAGAATTGAGAAACCTTCGAGAGTCTGTCAATGACAACCCAAACAACATCATTCCCTCGAGGAAACCTTGGCAGACCAGTCACAAAATCCATCATGACATCATTCCACTTCCACTTGAGAATGGGTAACGGCTGCAAAAGCCCTACTAGTTGATGATACTCCACCTTCACCTACGGATAGGTGGAACACCTCATCATGAAACTAGCAACATCACTCTTCATACCTGGCCACCAATAATGATGTTGTAGATCACGATACATCTTGGTGACACCAGGATGAATTTCCAAAAACGAGGAATGAATGTCCCGCATAATCTCCTCGCATATGTCTGTTGACATCCATAAGTTCCCTTGAAAACACAAAATTTCATCCTCACCTATGGACCATCCAGGAAAGTGGTCCTCTCATGAAACACATTTTTCGCAGGAATTGGCCTTTAGAATATGATAGTCGCCTCATCTGCACTCGATCAAGATGAGTAATGGTAATAGCTACAGAAGAAAGAAATGTCTACCCATGATTTTTAGGAACCTCCAAATGCATCACTGAGAATAGATCCATAAGCTTCCAATAATTTCCAGCCTCATAATCTGCATGTATCTGAGTCCTCCTACTTAGTGCATCAGTCACCACATTGAATTTCCCAGGTGTCTAGGAAATATCAAATTCAGAATAATTAAGGTACTCAACCCACCTTCTCTATCTCATATTCACTTCATGAAGAGTAATATTATACTTGAGATTTTTATGGTCTGTGAAAACCACAAAATTCTCTACCAATAGATAATGTCTCCAACAGCGTAAGTCAAGAACAACTGTATCAATCTCAAGATTGTTTGTCAGGTAATTTCTCTCATGTGGCCTCAACTGCTGAGATCCATACACAATGAATATTTCTCCCTGCATAATCAAAACTCCCAGCTCGATACTTGAATTATCATAGTACACTGTATAGATCTTTCTTAGATCTTGAAAAACTCGTATCGGTGATGAAGTAAACATCACTTTAGCTCTTGAAAGGCTGAATCACAAGAATCTGACCATAAGAAATTCACACCCTTCTTAGTTCGGGCCCTCAGTGATGGTGATAAGCATGAAATTTCCTGTATGAAACTTCTATAGTATCCAGTTTCCCTGGAAAACACTATACCTCAAAGATGTTTTTCAGCTTCTCCTAAGAAACTACTGCTCTCACATTCTCTGGGTCTACTGATACTCCTGTCTCCATGATAACATAGCCCACGATGTTAATCTGATCCATCCAAAAGTGGCATTTTGAGAGCTTATCATATAACGGGTGCTCTGTCAGTGTACTCAAAACAATCTCAAGATGGGTGTCATGGTCATGTCTAGTGTTAGAGTACACCAAGATATTGTCTATGAAGACTTCCATGAATGAATCCAAGTATGGATGGAACAATCGGTTCATTAGTTCCATGAAAAATGCAGGCGCGTTCGTGAGATCGAATGGTATAACCACATACTTGTATAGACCATATCTACTCTAGAAGACTTTAAGAGGTATATCGGATGGTCTAACTGGAAACTAATGATAACCGGATCTCAAGTAAATCTTTGAGAACACTCGGGATCCTCATAGTTGATCAATGAGATCATCAATCCTCAATAAGGGATATTGGTTCATAACCGTAAACTATTTCAACATCTAATAATTGACATAATGTTATAGGGCATCGGCATCCTTCATCACAAACATGACATGCGAACCCCATGGAGAAGTACTGGTTCAGATGAAACCCTTAGCCTATAACACCTCCAACTGCTTCTTGAGCTCTTGTAACTCTGGTGTAGACATCTTATTTGGAGGAATGGACACTGATTCCGCTCCTAGAACAAGATCAATAGAAAATTCCACTTCTTTCTTCAGAGGTAAACATGAAAAGTCCTCTGTAAAGACATCCCTAAAATGATCCACCACTGGGGGAAAGTCCATCTGTGAATTCTCCTAGTCATCCAGATATAGACTAGTAATCTGGGGTATTACTCCTCCAAAACCATGATGCTCTAGTCCTGCTAAGGTCTCCTTGAAATCCCATTATCCCTTATGAAGAAACGATCTACCCTATTGTGATGTGAAACTCACCCTACGATGATAGAAATCAACAACAACCTGGAAGAGAACTAAACTTTCGATTCTGAGAATGAAACCATATCCTATCATCTCTAAGACATAAAGGACCCAAAAGAAGTGACACCCCCCATCCTAATGAGGGAACTCCTTGCACTGACGTACATTATCCGTTCTATTCCCCAATGGTGTGTCTAGCATTTGGACATCTATTGAAGTAAATACATAGAGCACGGTGCTCTCCACAACAGCAACATATATAAAGATATGGGAATCCCCTATATCGAAAAGAACTGAAGATAAAACAAAGGAAACTAGGATCGTACCCTTAATTATTGATGGTATGGGATCCTACTCCTACTGGGTCTACCACATTGAAAATGTTTTACCTCCACCATGGCCCTGGGACCCCTCCTGACCACTCTGAGTTTATCCACCAAGTTATTGTTGAAATCCTAGTGACTGACTACCACAGTCGCAACCTCCACCTCGACCTCAATGGGCAAAATAACTCCAGTTCCCTGACTGATTAGAAACTGTGGGTGCTACTCCTGAACATAATGTCATAGAAAACCCATATCACCAACTATTGGGGAAAAGATCTGACAGAAACGCTAAAGATGACACATCCTGCTGCGAGATTGTCACTCCATGGGGACTCTCGAGAAATGTGGCCTCAAATTCATACTCTTCCCACACCGATAGCACACCACCTGGCTTCCAGACGAAGTGTCTCTCCTCCTTGGATGACTACACGAAGACCCCTTGTGGTGCTTCCTACTGTCAGTAAAAGGGATACTAACTCCAAATGTCGAACCTCCCTAGATCACAACTCTAGAATCCCTCAAATTTCTCTCTGTGATCAGTGGCTGGTTGATTATAAAAGATATAAAAGTCAACCTAAATATGTTCACCTGATCCCAAACGTCATGTCGGTGAAGCGAGAAGAGTACACCATAACAGAATGAGTACCGAACTCTAAAATCATGAACTCTAAATATCGATTGACCCTCAAAGTATCCAGGTATATGTAATAGTAGAAGGTACACCGAAACTCCTCCTAAGAAATATCCTCTTGTCATTCCTATTGTGAGATCACATGCCACCATCTCTTGGAAAAATCTCGAAACATGTACATATCAAGCTTCACCCTCCTCAATGGAGGGATCTACAGATGCTCAAAGATGGAATGCATGGCTACTAACCATGAATTTGTACCCTGAGGTCCGCCTTCCCAAATGAAAGTGGGATGATACTACTGTTGGAAAACCATCATCAACTCTTCCATTAAAGGGGCATGATGTGGTACTGCTCAGAAATTCTGTAAAAACCCCATAAATCCCTCTCAGAAATGTGCATCAGCACCTATGTCTGGAATGATGGTCAGTGCCAAGACTGGCACAACATGAGGATTTGATGGTTGTCCCCGACTAGTCCTATCCATTTTCTGACCATCGCCTTACAACTGGCATACAACTGGAGGACGTCTCGGTGGAATGACTCTACAAGGTCAAGCACACACCTTAGATCAAAATTAATAAGGACTGAAACTTAGAAGTGTAATAAGGGAATAGGTTAAAGAAAACATTAATGTTTTTTAAAACATGGGTAAACTGTGTGTATATTGCCTACATGAAATGTTCACTTAAGCCTTAACATGGGAAAGTATTTCTGCCAACTCAAGTGGTTTAACACCCTATACACACGACGTGTTGTCCTAACACACGACGTGTACTTTAATACTCTACCCTTGCTCGAGTTCTCTTACACGGCTAAGACACAAAACTCCCCTAGAACAAGACTACACAACGTGTTAGTTCCAAACATGGTGTGTACTAGACGTTCATCACCAACACGTGTTGTTAGGTACATGACCGGTTACATGGCTCACCCTACACTGCATGTTCCATATGGACACAATGTTTACTGCTTAGGTTTCAACTTCCTGTGTTGTTAGTTACAAGGGTGAACACATGACTGACTATACATGACGTGTTTATACCAGACACGGCATGTACAAGAAGATTTGACTGACCCGTGTTTCTTGTTACCTGACCAGATACTTGGGTTACACTACACAGTATGCTCCAGACGGAGATGGTGTTTATTAGAAAAGAATCAATTGAACCATGTTTTTAGTGGCATGACTGGTTACGTGGTTGTACAACACGACATGTACATCCGGTAAATGGCATGTACTACCAAATATTTCAAAACCCTATTTATTTTCCAACATAGTTTGAGACACAGTTAGAGACTACACAAGGTGTACATAAGGTACACAACATGTTCTTAAGAAAAATAGTTTCTTCCTGAACAGAAGAATACATGGTGTGTATTCAACATTACACGCCATGTATTATGAGTTTTTCTGGACATTATGCCTCAAAAACTACTTTGGAGCCCATAAAAACACTGAAACAAACATTAATGTGCCAAATTTGGATCTGTGAGGGCCCATAATCCCCGTCAATCAAAGCTTGTCATCTTATACATGTCATCAACAAGCATAATATATCAATGATCCACGAAATTTCGATCCATGAGGGCCCATAACACCTAATGAACCAAATTTTGTCTCTCATTCAAACAAAACCTTACACAACCAATACTCTATCAAACTATAGGTATTTTTATCAAGGAATCTGTTATAAAAACATGCATATCTTGCACAACATCTATCACAACAACATGTAATCACTACTGCACCCTAAATGGCATGGAAAGAATACATGACATGTGATTCCTAACAGGGGAATATATGATTCATGAGATGGAATACTCTCATCTCATCAGGTTTTAATAGAAATAGAACCTCAATAAAAACAACAATAACAGTATAATACATGTGGGTCACCAAACAGTGAGAATCAAATCAACTATAAAATTGAATGACCAGAAAACTTGAAATAAACGAGGTAGATTGGCTTCTACCTATACACTGGTTAGATACTCTTGGGTATAGATTATTACCAAGTACATATTCCTTCATATCCCCATATATAGGCTCCAAATACTAAGTCAAGAGAAAAAAATTTCTCTGATACCACTTTGTAACATCCCGGTTCTAGAAGCTGCCCTGAGGTGCCCCATACCCGGTTTGACACTTGGCCTCAAGCGCATTTTCCATAACACTAGAAGTTACCAACTAGCAGTGGGGTCCTTGGGTGTGATAGTGAGGAAACTATGCCCTCATTGGCAGAGTAACAAGAAGGAAGAGAAACATATAACAATAGAAGAAGTAGTAACAATGGAATACAATAGTAAACAATGGAAGATTGAATGTAATAAGCAGTTAAGCGCATATATATAATCATGCATGATACACATGTCTAGGAAAGAACCCAAACACGTCAAATTGCTATAATACAGTACTAAACCAAATTTAGAATGAAAATAGTAAACAAATACTCAGCATCGTAAGCCTCATCTTGGTCTAATGCTCTCTAGCTCTAAAGTAGTCAAGCACCTGAAGTAGAAGGGAACATTCCCTTATCTATACCTGCAAAAATATAATATGTTTGGGCCCTAAAGCATGACCCAAATAAGATGTGAGACTAAATCCCAGTTGGAAACCACTATGAGATCTGTGTCTAACAATCAGTGAATATATATGGATGGAAATAAGAAAAAGAAGCAGTAAACAAGAAAGTACGCAATAGTAAATATTCTTACAGTATCAAAGCATTCAAACACCACATACCAAGTAAGTATAAAATCACAAATATGTAACCCTCTAGGATGTTATCACATCCTAATCCCCTCTTCTCCTACCTAGCAACACATGCAATCCTCTGTGAAGTACGCACAGTCTATCCCCTCTCATTCAACTTTAGCACATACTCTCTTAGGAAGCACTCACCATTAATTCCCTCAATAGTCTCGTATAGGTAACTAAAAGGCACTCTAGGGAAGCACAAACATCTCATTTCCATTTTGGCCCATGTCTAGGAACTAAAAACACTATGAGGAAATGCTTACATCAATTCACCTATAGTCTCGCATCATAACAGTAAAAACAAACCCTCAGGAGAATCCCTCACGTCCATTGTCCCTATGGTCTACTTCAACAGGTTCCCATGGCCTTGTTTAAGTTAAAAGATAACACAAATACATAACTTCCAAAGTAAACATTAAGAACTACTTGGCTAATAGTCTACAACATAACAACATTTCAGATAAATAACCACACCATCCTATAATACTAGGCATGGGGAAAACAAGGTAGCCTAATAGGATAAGCAAGAACAAACTATCATAAAGAAAACATTCATGGGAAAACACTTCCAAGCATTGAAATTAACCTTATTCACATTCAATTACCCTCTACTCAAGCATAAAATCATATAAATAAAACATTAGGGAAAGAAACATAAACACGAAATACTCCATTCGAGGGTATTGGGAACTTTGGCACATATAACTCAATGACTAACTAAGTAAATGCAAAAAACACCTACCTCGACATTTTAGGATATTTATACATGAACCTCGGTCCTTGAATCACCCAAAAACACCGTAGATCTATAAAAATGACTAAAAACATTTAATCGGAGATTACTTGAGAAAGAGGATGAATCAAGAAACGAAGCTCTAGAAGAAGGAAGAGCTTACCAAGGTGATGCCAAGGAATTCAATGGTGGTATAATCGGAGGAAGGATGCTAAATCGGGGTCTTGGGAAAGAATCATGGCTATACGAACGCTCCCTGACGAACTAGTTTGAGAAGGAGAGCATTTTTTCCATCAGATGCGACCCCAGTCTGTTTAATGAAAAAAAGTACATGGCATGTTCTTTATAAGTACACATTGTGTACTTTCCTTCACTATCGCTCGCATTAGGTGGTCTCCAGATCACCACACATAGCTATGTGCTCGGCCATTACATGGCTATCACACGGCGACCGATGGCCACCGAGTACACGACGTGTACTCATAATGTACACATCATGTACTTAAGAAATTTCCCAAAATTCCTCTTTTTCTTCAAAAAAACTTGAGAAAGGAAAAAATACCATAGAATAATATCATATTTATTACAGAATAGAAATGGGTTTCATAAACATTTTATCAAGGTATGAACCATGGAAGAGAAATGGGTTCCTTAAAAATATTGTAATCATAAAAAATTCAGTGAATGTACAATAATGGTATCCTTAGAAAATATCCTCAGTAATAATAAATTATATAAATTTATTTCATCTTATATTTATAATTGTTCGGAATGATTAATCACATGGAACATTTAATTAGGAACATCATTTTTATTTAAAACCCACATTTTAAAAATTAAAATTAATAAAATATTTGGGTAGTCAATTTATTTGAAAATAAATATTAATTATTTTAATCGAACCATTATAAAAAAATTAAAACATTTCTTGAAGAAAATATCATTTCTACCGTTACAATAATTTTTGAAAAACATAAATAATTTTGAAAATATGTTCCACTGAAAATATCCTTTAAAAATTATAAAATAATATTTAAAAATTCATTTAAAACATTTATTTAATAAAATATAATTTCTTCTTAGAAAATAATTTCTAAAAAACATAAAACATTTTCAAAATATATTACATTGTAAATATCCTTTGAATCTTATAAAAGAAAATTTAAAAATCATTTAAAACATTTTGGGAGGAAAATATATTTTCAGCTTTAAAAAAATATTTTTAAAATATTAAACATTTTTAAAGTACTTTTATTTTAAAATAAACATGAAAAATTATAATGGAAGATTAAAATAAAATAATGTTCAGGGATGTAGGAAACTCTATTCTTGTCATACACATTTAAATAAATATTCTATTCACTTTTTGGTACATTCTAAATAAGCATTGTGTGGAAACTGAAATGAAGATTATTTTAAAAAAACAAATCATCAAACATGGAATAAAATGTATATGATAAATCATTTTATAAATTTTTAAAACATTTTTGAATGTTTTTAGAAAATTTTGTTTCGTAAGAAAAATGATTTTGTAACCAAAGATAGAAATAATTTAAATTATTATGAAAAATATTATTTTTAACTTTTTAGTATATAAAAAAGGGAAAATGAAGGTAATACATGCATTATCATGACATAACCATAAGAGTATAAAATTAAAGTGTTTCTTGAGAGATAGATCATAATTTATTATCCCCGAATACAAATTCATAAACAATCCCCATAAAAGATGTGATTCTAAAATAAAATCATTAACAGTTTGGTATCATTGTATTATATTGACCAAAAAAGAATATAATTAAATTAAACTTAAAATATTTTCATGAACCGTCCCTTGGGGACTGTTTCATGAACACCCTAATCCTGCCTCATGATGGTTTGGGGATGGAACTAGCACCGAAGGCATTATCCTGCAATTGGGAGTCATTTTTATGAGTATTTGTATGAACTAACACACACACATCCCCTTCCCACAATGTTTAAAAGTAAACAAGAATCCCATTAAGACATCCACTGAGAGTAACAATACAATCATAGAACGTATGGTGATAAAATAAAAGGCCATGAAAAGAAAAATACAACTCTTGAAGTCCCTCTATAGTAAACCCTACCTGAAGGGTAGGTGATGGGATTGCTGTCTATGTTTGTAGAAGTACGCATTTTCTGTCGAATCTCACTGGTCATCTCCTGGTCCCAGACACCCACGATATTTGTCAAAGAGTTAGTCATTTTCATATGACATTACACGTACAAGCAGATCCCATGCAGGGGTGAGTAACACCATACACATTAATGACCCCAAAACACAAAGGTAATACCCCAATGGAAAGTATATAGAAGTATAGTCATCTCGGGTATATATAATCTGAAGGAAAGAGAGCAATACTAATAATCGCAATGCTTAACACCTTGTACTGCTAGAGAACTCATCCTCGATGAGTGATTATGGATACTGGATCACCTATACACATCTATCACATGGGCTAGATATATCACTTGGACCCTCTCATCTCTTGGGCCAGCTGGATCACTTAGACCCGCTCGACTCTGTGGCCTACTGGATCACATAGACCTGCTCGTCTCTTAGTCCCGTTGAAACACTTAGACTCGCTCAACACTTAGTCCAACTGGATAACTTATACCCACTCATCTCTTGGGCTATCTCGATCACATAGACCCACTGGTCTCTTGGGATAGTTATATCAGTTAGACCCAATCGTCTTTGGGGAAAGATGGATGATTTAGAATTTATATTCAAAGTATTCTCGATACAATCAGTCGTAGGGTTCCTGCTCATAGCGCACTTGATTCCAATAGAGTCTACTCCCCAATCCATTGGTCAGACATAAAATTCAATGAATGTACACTTAGATAATATTGAAATTACTAACTCATTTTGAGGGTCCCAACACTGAAAACAACTCGTCAATGAGACATGCAGTTGTTAAATTAATCCCACATTAATAAAAATGGGTCAGTATAGTCTTGTTTCAGTCCGAACCGGTCAGAACTACCCAACTTAACAAAGCCTAAGGTCTACTGACCCATCAAGGGTCCATTGAACCAACCCATGTCCAACCTAGCTAACATCCATCCTTGCTAGTTGGGCTCATCCTGAACAGATTGGGCAGCGAGTTCGTCCCGCTTGGTGGGCTGATCTGATCTACCCAGGATGTGGAGGGTTCTATAGGCTACAATTTCTGTCCATCTTGATTGTGGCCTCTAGCCACAAAACACAGATCGGAAACCACATGGGCGCACTACTTCTTGCCGATGACGACAACACATATCTGTCGGGGCGTGCCGTTAACTTGCTGGTGGGTCCTTCCGCAAGCCACTAGAACTACTTCGATGGTTCGTTCTCTTTTACATAGGCTTTGCAAGAGTCCTAGGGTCATCATCTCTCCTCATGTGTCCATAAAGATGTATTTTCATCAATTTGGGGGTCTGGTCGTGCTTGTATCCTCTTGGAAATGTTTGATGCGACCACATGTGTCTCTCAGCGAAGAACGCGAGGAGGAGGATTGATCACAAGTAACACCCAATGTGACGAACGTTTTCTTTGTTCATTATTCCTTCATTATCCACATTTGATAATTGGAATACATCGAAAAGTTATCAATATATAGCCCTTATCATTAATCCCCCTAAAAGAGTTCCCAAACCTGCTAGAATGATCGACCAACAGATCAACTTGTTAGTGAGTTGATCTGTGTTTGTCATTTGTAAAGGAAGAATGGGGAATGACAAGTCACTTAGAAAATATCTCCTTAACTGGAATATAGGATCAATCAGAGATTCAAAATAGAGTCACACACTATCAGTCGTCCATCCATGATCTTCATTTCACTGTTATCATTGGTGATCCTTCAAAGGAGGAGGAGGGGAAGAAGATCACTCATCATCGCATGCAATCTTTCATTCGTCACTGTTCTTCACCTTCCAATATTAGTCCTCCAAACATTCAAAGAAAACAAATAACTATACAATAATCCTTAGTTATTTAGCGACAAACGTGATTTAGTATTTCTGTTATGCTGAGTCATTGTGTCGTTACACTATTTCATTATGAAATGAAATAGTGTTATAATGAAGATTCTTCTTCAGAGTTGTTATATTGTTTTATTTATTAAATGAAACAGCTACTCCATCATTGCATCGCAGTGAATGTTTTTGAATAAAATAAAAAATAAAATTTATTTTATATTATTTCACATTACCTTAAAATTCCCAAAAATTACATTTTTCCCTCAACCTATGCTGGTTGAGTTTAGGTCCTTTCTTAGATAATGTCGTCGTTACGGATGTAATGGTGCCCTAAATTTTTTAATTTGGACCCCCTTTTATAAGCTTCCAAAATCGGTCATGCATGATATTTAAAATAACTAAAAAAAGGTTAAACGTTTATTATGGGCTCACCAAACCTCAGAACAATGTTCCGTCTCAGTACCTAGTCTCGAAATGATCACATAAAATTTTCAAAAAAAATTCATGGAATTTATGGAACATCACATTCTCCCCACCTTATGGATTATTTTACCTCGAAATCTAAAAGAAGGGATACGAAAATAAAATGGGGATATTGGTCATGAATCCCATCCTCCCACTCCCAAGTGCTATCCTGAAGATTCATGTTCTTCCACTAAACATGTTCAAGTGGAATCGACTATCCTCAAAGGTCATGCTTCTGTCAATACTAAATATTCATCAGGAACTCTAAAAATGTTCTCCCATTTTCAATGTCCATCTCTCCTTAATCAATTATGTGTGATGGACCATGCATGTACAACTTCATCCATGACACATGGAAGACACCATGAACCCAATGAATCTCTATGGGAAGATCTAGTTGGAAAATTTTATTCCACATGAACTCCACCTGTGGTAGGTGATCCTCCCAATTATAACCAAAGACCAAGATACAATCACTAAGCATGTCCTCTAAAACTTGGGTATTCCTATCTATCTTCCCATCCATCTAGGGTTGAAATGTCATGCTCTAACACAGCTGATTACGAAACTCCTCATGTAATCCCTTCCGTAGTAGACATATGAAGAGAGAATCATGGTTTGACATGATCATCAAAGGAATCCACTGAAGTCGCACTATGTCATGCAAATAGATGCATCCCAAGCTCAATACCAAACCCGTATCCTGGATGGGTAAGAAGTGGGAAAACTTGGTGAGTCATTCCATGATCACCCAGATGGTATTGTTCCTCTATAAATGCAATGTAAACCTATCATGATGTTCATTGAGATACCATCCCACTTACACTTTGGTACCTCATGTGGATGAGACAATCCTATTGAAACATGATGCTTTACCTTAACTTGCTGACATGTGAGACACCACGAAATGAACTCTACAACTGCCTTCTTCATCTTCTGCCACAAGTACTGACATTGTAGATCATAGAACATTTTCGCCACTCCTGGATGTAATTCCAAGGTGGAGGTGTGGAACTCACTAAAAATCTCATATCACTCTATCATGGGTACAACTGTGCGCAACCTAAAATAGATGGCGTGCTCCCCACCTATCAAATATCCATCAGGGGATTGACCTGTGGATAATTGAGTACATCATGTCCTGTAGTCGACATCCCCATGTAGTGCCTCCTAACACACTGTATGAATGGGGTAGTGATAGACATCGACTGAATGTAGGCTACACCATAACCATCTATGAACGATTTCTAAATCACAGCTAACTAATCTGATGCCTCACTCAGTAACTATAACCCGGTTCTCCTGTAGAGCGCATCTGCCACCACATTCCCCTTCCCAAAAGTAAATACTATCCCAAAGTCATAGTCATAGAGGAACTCTGGCCACCAAAATTTCCTCAAGTTCAGGACTTTATGGTTGAAGATATACCTGATACTTTTGTAGTCAAAGTAAATCGTGAACTACTCACTCATCAAGTAGTTCCCCCGCATATTCAATGCGAAGACCACTATTGGTAGCTCCTGATAGTGGGTCACATAGTTTTGCTCATTCTACCTCAACTGTCATGAACGATACACAATGGCCACATTCCAATCCATCAGGACACAACCCAGACCAGTGCATGATGCACCACATAACACTATATAGCAAATTCCCTACTCTGGAAGAAATATGATAGTGACACTCATCAGCCTCCGCCTCAGCTCCTTGAAACTCTTCTAGCCCCTCTCTGTCCACAAGATGGGCTTTCCATTATATGTCAAAGCCGATAAGGGTTCTTCTACCTTGTAAAAGTTGGGAACAAACCTTTGATAGTACCTAGGATACCCAAGAAACTCCTCACCTAACTCACACTCATGGGTGGACCCCCTAAATGCGCCACCTCTATCTTCACTGTATCTATAGAAACATCAACCTCCGAAATGACGTTTCCCCAAAAGTGGACCTCATGAATATAGAACTGAAACATCAAGAGTTTCCCATAAATCTAGTTCTCTCGGAGTGTTTATAGTACCATCAATAGGTGTTACATGTGCTATTCTTAATACATAGAGTACACCAAGATATCATCAATGAATACTAAAACGAACTGATCGAGGATAGTCTAGAAGATACTGTTCATGATTTCTATGAACACTGTTGTAGCATTAGTCATGCCAAATGGAATCACCAAGAATTCATAATGTTCATATGGATATCTAAAGGGTATATTTAGTAGATCCTCATCTTGTACATGAAGTTGATAATAGTGAGGCCTGAGATCCATCCTCAAGAACCACCTCTCTCCCATCAGCTAATTGAAGAGGCCATCAATATTTGGAAGTGGATATTTATTCTTCAGAATCACCTAGTTTAGGTGTAATTTGTTAAAAACATAACCTAAAACTTTTTTCTTCCTTATTTGAAATATTGGGGCCACCGAATGTGTAACAATGGGCCTCGAAGCCCTTCATCTACAGGTCCTCTAGTTATACCCTCAACTCATGATGTTATGTGTGATCCATTTGATATGTTGGTGTGGATATCAGTGTTGTCCTAGGATACATTTCAATGCAGTATTCAACCACTCTACGAGGAGGTAATACTAGAACATCCTCAGGGAATATGTCCCCGTACTCATCCACCACTACAGGAAACTTGAGACTCCCCCATGAACCGCACCTCGGGTATGTCTAGCCAACTGGTGAGTGATCGGTTTCACCCACCTATGTGAAAGTGTATCATGCACTGCAAGCATTACCTTTTCCCCAATAAAGTATAAATTGGTCCCATATTCATGGAAAACCCACACTCTTATCCTAAATTGGTTAATCTGAGCATGGTCTATGGATAACCATTCCATACCTAGAATGATGTCGTAAGGACTTGACGCCACTACTAGGAGATCCCAGTCGAAGATATCACCCCCATGAGTAAGTTCAAATAATCAAAACCATTTTGTGATCATCAAATCCCCTCCCATAGGAGTCTCTAATCATAAGGATATATCCAATGACTCCACTGGAATCTCCGAGCTCTGAAAAATGTTCATGGAACGAAATGTGTGACGAGAACCAACGTCTATATGAACTGTAACTAGCATAGAGAAGACAAAGATTGTACCTCTAATCATCTTTGGTGTTCCATGGTCGTAAGCATCCATCACCTGAAATTGGCCTCACAACTAACCATGGGCTCCCGGAACGGGTGGTGGACAAACTGAGGTAGGTGGTGGTGGTGCCTCAAAACACTACCCATCCCTTGTTGTCCTACCTACACGCATACCACATCCAACTCCATAAAGAATACCCTACTATACCCTCTACCTCTTCCTCAGTGGTCCCTCGACCATCCTTTCATTTTATTCATGATGATTTAGGCAATCAAAAGCCATGTGTCGCTGCCCACCGTATGAGTAGCACAACATGCTCTTCTGCTGACTCCCACTACCCTGGGGGCCTTGCACCACCGACCCTATTTCCTGGGGTCCTCCCTTAAAATACATGACCCACTTTGGTCTCTCTAATTGATACCTATTACCCACTAATGAAGTGTCCACTGCCAGGTGTCTACTGGTATATCCTGCCGCTGGTGTCTGCTCTGCCAAGAAGCTCTTTACATGTAGAGCTCACTCTCATACAGTAGCCTGAGTAGGGATGCTAAGCGATAACCTGGATGCTCTAATATCTTAGCATATTTGCTGATCAAAAGACCAATCCGAGATTAATGGGTCTATAACTATGACTACAGAGTATTAAGAATGATTTGTTAATCTTTCTATGTACTCTAAGAATTTCATTCTACCCTTCTCTAGGTACAGTAGGTCTTGTATATGCATAGATCATAACGTCACCCAAATGAACTCCTCCTCGAAGAGGCGCTCAAAGTCAGTCTAGGTGAGTGTCTCCATATCATGCATTTGAATCTTCAACCATATCCTTTATAAACTTTTTAGAAGGATCACATCTATGATTTCCATCTAGTTGAGAGGTATCCTCACTAGACGGAAGACTCGTGTAACTACATCAAAACAATCCTTGTTCACCTGAGGGTTAGTCTCACCCATGAACCTATGCAGTCTCTGCCTATGGAACATGTGTACGGCATTAATGTTGAGTGAATCCTCTACCTATAAAACTGGAAGGTACTACTGATCAGTGGGTGGTGGTAACAATAGTGTCCCACCCGATGGGTCAATCTCCAGTACTGGTCCCCAAACTGAAACCTCATTGGTATGTATACTATCATTGCAATCACTTACCAGAAACCTAGCATGTTTTACGTGACGAGGAATCCTGAAATATATCATGAAAAACCACTGTCATTAGATTATACCTTGTGATATGACTCTCACTCCAAAAGAACATGAGAACACTCTCATTTCCTATATGATTTTTTTAACTAGTGTTTGTATGTATAGAGACAAAATGTATAATTCAAGGTCCTTGTGTATGGATACATCAGATGGTGCACCATAAATGGACTCCTTGATTCTGGAATTTGAACTCGAAATATTCTATATTGTTTCCACAAAACAAAACCATTGAATCATGGTCTTTAAGATAGAACCAACCACAATTGATACCAATTTTTCATGACTCGTCCATTAGGGCATGTGTCATGGCCACCCCATTCTCACCTCCCTATTGCTAGGGGTTGGGGACTAGCACCGAAGTCATTATCCCGCAAGTGGGAGGCATTTTACTGAGTATTTTTACACATGTCCACACACACACACACATCCCAGGCCCACAATTCTAAAAATTAAAAAAGCATTCCAATAAGACAACCACTTAGAGTAACAGTACAAAAATTGAATGTAAGGGGAAAGAATAAGATCCCTACAAAAAGAAAAGTACATATCTTTAATTAATTATCTAGTAAACCCTACCTGAAAGGTAGGTGATGGGGATACTGTTTGAAGTCACAGAAGTATGACTCATTCGTTGGATCTCATTGGGAACCTCCTCGTCCCAGACCCCCACGGTCTATGTCGAAGTGTATAACTTCTTCAAAATACATGACTCATGTGGGAGGAGAATGTACAAGGGACAACTAGATCACATAGACCAATTCATCACATGGTACATCTAGATCAGATAGAACCACTCATCTCTTGGGTGACCTGGATCACTTAGACCAACTCATCTCTTAGGAAATTTGGATAACATAGACCCTCTAGTCTCTTGGGCCTGCTGAATCACATAGACCTACTCATCTCATGGAATAGTTGGATCATTTAGACCCACTCATCTCTTGGGCCAGCTATATCACATAGACCCACTGATAGTAGTCTTCTGGATACAGCCATCCAAAGGATTCCTGCTCATAGCTTGCTTGATTTTGGGTATTATACACCTCAATCCCTCCGTCAAACCTCAATATCCACTATAGTCTACATTTAGTATATCGAAAATACCATCTTGTCTTGAGGGTCCTAACACCTCAAACTACTCATTAATCGGACTTACGGTTTGCATGTTATTCATGTTTTAGTAAAAAAAAGTGGTTGGTCGGGTCTGGGTACGTTCCAACCCGGTCGAGAAGACCGAACCGACCGAGACTGTGGTCCACCAACTCATCCAGAGTCCACCGACTAGACTCATGTTTGACCCAGCCTGGATCCAACCCAGTGCAGACCGGCTGGGTTGTGGGTTTGGCCCACTGGGGAAGCCCTACCTGCTAAGCGGCCCGACCCACTGGGTAGGTTGTTTTGATCCTCCCAGGATGAGGTGACCATCGCCTACCACCCATAGCAGTTGTCGTGGGATACATTTATAGTCCAACTGGACTGTATCCGTATGATGCAGCTCTGTAGCAGCATCGTTGTACTACAACTTGTTGATGTCGGTGGCCCCAGTCCTCTGCAGTGCGCCATCAGCACTAGTAGGTCCTTTGGCGTGCCACAAGACCTACACTAGTGGTCATTTATCTGATTCGTATGGTTTTATGGATTCCACAGATCATCTTAACACCTATAATGGGATACTACTCATATTTCCTAGGATCTGGGGGTCCAGTCATGCTCAAATCCTCCCAGCAAAGTTCGAGATGACAATATAAGTCCGCATGTGAAGAACTTAAGGAGGAAAAGAGATCACAAGGAAAACCCAAAGTGATGAATGTTGGCCTTGTTATTTTTGCCTTCTTTCTCTGCATTATAAAATAAGAATACATCAAAAAAATTATCAACTTATATCCCCATTAAATTAAGCCCAAAAAAGTGTTCCCAAACCCACAAGAATGATTAACCAATGGATCAACTTGTTAGTGAGTTTATTTTCATCTGTCGTTTGTAAAGGAAGAATGGGGAATGGAAAATAACTTAGAAAATAACCACTTACCTTGAAAAATGGATTGATCATAGTTGGAGAATGGAGTTGCAAGAAATTGTTCGTCGATCCTTGATCTGTAATATGCTGTTGTAATTGGAAATCCTTTAAAGAAGGAGGAAGGGAGGAAGATTGCTCATTGTTGCAGGTGATCAGCACTTCATCTCCATTCATCACGTTCCAATGGGAGTACTCTAGAGGTTCCAAGAAAATATATAACCATTTAATGATCATCTTTACTTGTTACCTTATTAAGCGATGAACATGTTTTAACATTTTTGTTACGATGATTCGATTTGTTGTTAGTAGTTTTCATTTATGAAATGGAATAGTGTTACTATAACCCTTCCATTTAAAAGTCATTACATTGTTTTATTTGTTAAATAAAATATATTCTCAATCATTTAATTTAAGAAAATGTTTTTTAATAAAATAAACATTCAATTTTTTTTCAATTAATTTTAAAACACATGTGAATTAACATTTTCCTTCAACCCATACCGGTCGAGGTTAGATCTATTCATAGGAAATGTCATTATTCTGGACGCAAGGGAGCCATTAGATTTTTAATTCTGGCACCCAATTAGATTCTTTAAAAACTGATCATGTGTAATATTTTAAATAACTAAAAATATTTCAACCATTTATTTCAGACTCACCGGGCATCAGAATGATATATCGGCTCAGCGCATGGTCTTAAAATAATCAAATATAAATTTCAAAAAAATACAAGGGAATTGTATGACATTGAAAATATAATTTGAATAAATATAATCAATATATTATATTTTTATGGTTTTTATATAAACCTCATAAAATAAGATAAGTGAATAACACGATGTATGACTCAAAAAATTAAAAATTGGATAAAATACCATTACCGCTTAGTAACTTTTAAACTATAAAACCCATGAAATAGAAATAATAAAACGAAAATATAAGTATGAATATTTTTGAAGACAATAATAACAAAACACATTCATAGGTATTATATATATCACATAAAAGAAACACCTAGTTAATATGTCATGTCTCTCACATAAAATAAAAGTAAAATAGAAATTCCTTACTGCTTTTAGTAATCTTTAGAAACATAAGCCCCGATAAAACATAAGAATAAATTAAACACTAAATTTCATAAAGATAAGGATATTAATGGTATAAAATTTAAAATGGGTATTATATATACCACTCAAAATAAATTGGTGGCGAATTTTTATAAATCTCTGAAAAATAAAAGAGAGACAAGAAATCCCTTACAAATTTAATAATCATTTGAATCAAGAGATCCAATAAATAATAATATAAAATGAGACACTAAATATAATAAAATGGATTACATGAATAATATAACACATAAAATGTGAATTATATACACCCCAAAAAAGAAACATGTAGTGAATTTTCATATGTCTCCCAAAAATGAAAGAGATGCTAGAAATTCCTTACATTAAGTCAACTCTTCCTTCATAAATGTTCAATAATCCTGAATAATAAATTTTAATTTATAATAAAATTATTTATTAACTATAAATATATATATCATACCATATATGATTTACTTATGGCCTTTTATGACCTGTTTATTAACAATTCTATGTAAAAGTCTTGTTTTGAGTAACAACTGATTTGTTTTTCATATATGTTTTGATTTTGTATTTTTGTTCCTATCACATTGATCAAGGTAACATAATCTCTCGAATAATAATAATGAAATAATTATTATATATATACATAAATTTTAATTTTATGACCAATAATGAAATATGGTATCGAGAAATGAAATATGTTATGATCATGGAGACGGTATGTCGTACATACGCATGAGCAACAATTCCATTTTTCAATGATAATTTTAGAAAATAGGTAAGTAATATTTATCATTAAATAATTATAATAATATAAAATTATTTAATTAGTTATACTTAAATATACCATCCATGTGGTTTGGTGATGAAAAGTGAGAGTCACACGCTTCACGAAGGTGGTAGTCCACACGTATATTAACGACGCTATTATCTTTTATTGAGTGAAAAGGTAAGAAATAAAATGATATATTATATTCTCATGAATGATAATAATTTAATTAATATCTACATTATCTCGTTTATAACACATATATTAATAATATTTATCTTTATTAACTTTAATGTAATGATTTAGTGAAAATGAATCGTATCGCTTCGTGATCCAATATTCTGTTGTACCCACGAGTGGCATTATCGTATCCCCTATAATATGAATTGTAAAAATTAATATATGATATAAAGAATATAAATATATAATTATGTTTTTAATACCATGTATATAATTTATATCCATCTTCATACCCAACAGTGATAGGTGGTAATGGAAAAACAAATGACATCAGTTCGTGAGGTGGCAGTCCTCTATACGCACGAATGACGATTTCATATCCCATCTGATGGAAGTCGATATAGTTTTTGTTAATTTTCTTATAATAAAAACAACTATGTATATGTAATATATTTATATTATTTTATCAATATTTTTTAATAATAATTTAATGAGGTGGTGGATGAAATAAAAAAACACTCACTGAAGAACTTTAGCTCTAATTTGCGTATCCTCGTTAGATTTTTACCAAAAGCCTTAATAGGATATATTATGATGGAAATAATGATTATATGATTATATTATGTAATTTGGGAAGTTATGTTTTAGGTATTTTCTAATATAAAAGGTTTTTAATGTGTTATATGGATTTGAGAGGGGCGGCCTTTTATAAGTGTGGTAAATGGCCCACATGTAATTTTTCAAAAGAAAAATATGTAACTATATTTTTCACTTAGAAAAAGGGTCAAAATGGATTATTATAGAAGATAATACATTATAGTGTCTAAATGTTTATATAAAATATATTTTATACAGTTTTTGATGTTATTTCAACTATTATCTTTTTCGTTTAACACCCGGTAAACCAATTTTTCTTTAGCCAGAATAATTAATTTTTAATATTTTCACTATTTATTTTGGTAAAATATTAATAGTATATTATTATATAATAAAAAATATTCTAAGTCAAAATTCTGAATCCATTTTTTTAAATTTAATTCACATATGTGGAAAATTTTATTTTAAAATTATTTCCATAGACGTGATGAAAAAGCTGGTTTTCAAAGAGAAAATGTTCAAAAGTCTATAAGGTTTATAAATAAAAATTAATTATGAAAGTGATTCTAATGATATAACATGAATTAATATATATAAAATTAAACTAATTTAAATTTAATATCAATTCAAAATAAAATTATATTTATAAATAATTTAAATGAAATGGCGGTTCTCAAATAAAATTCAGTATATTTTACTATTCATCAAAACTACATATTTTCATAAAATTATAAAAAATCCATCACATGATAATTTTAATATTATGATTTAAAAAATGAGTTTTATTTTGTAAAAAAATTCTAAAATTCCCATAAATTACGTTTTTTAAATATGTGTGTAAAAGGTGACAAAACTCTTTTTTTTTTAAATTGTAGTTTTAAAAAGTAAAATTGGATTTTTTAATATATATAGTATAGAATAAAATAATATGAATGAAAAATATATAAATGATTATGTACTATAAAAATTTCATTAAAATAAATTGGAAAAAGTGGTTGTTTTAATTTATTATTGTAGAAGGCATTTGTTTTCATAAAAATAGTTTTTCAAAAAAAGATTTCATTTATTTTCAATTTTAATAAAATGGTGACCAGTGAAATAATTTTATATACATGTCTAAACTATATATTTTTAAAAAATATTTTATCATATTAATTACCTCAATTCCATTGTCGAGGTGATGTTCATAGAATAATAATATTTTAAAAATATGTCAAGTTTCGTTTAAACGAAAAATTGTATGTGACAATAGAAAAACAAAGTATTACATGTAATGAAAAATAGCGAATAGATTAAATTCATTTGAACGAAATATTTCAAAAAATATTTGGGTGTTACATTTTTTACCAATGAAAAAATTCAGAACCATCATAACTGGTAATGTAATAAATTCCATCTGAAATAGTAAATGAATTTATATAATGGATTAGGTTTTAATAATGGTAATTATTATGGGTTTTCAAAGAATAAAATGGTAAATTAATTGTTCAAATTCAATTCAAACCAATAATTTATAAATCTTTATGGATTTTATGTTTTATAAAATATCCCGATTTTTTAAAATTGGTAAATTATGTTTTAAAATTGATGTTCGAACATAAAATTTAAAACGATTATTATAGAAATTGATAGACTTGTGGCCAGTGAAATAAAATATAATAAAAATTTAATTTATTGAAATGATTAATGTTTTTCTTAACTTATGGGAATTTCAATATGAGATCCTTGGATTCAATATTACATGTGTTACTTGGGAATGTTAGAATGACCACCAAAATTCCTTATGACACTAGATGATTGTGAATGTTGGGATGAGTGCTCAAATTTGATGTGATGGATGATTAATTGGAAATTCCAAATAGAGTACCTATAACCTTTATTACTGATGTAATATAATAAAAATATGATTTCTTGGATTCCACCACAATTTCAGGATGAACTTTTGGATTTTACAGAATACTGGTTATAGACAATGTCATGGTAAGAGTTCAAATTCCATTAGAATATCTAAATGAGTTTTAAGATTTTTTCTAGTACTGGGAAATGTTAGGATGAATTCCTAGATTTCATATGTCAATTTATGGATGTCATGGTCATTAAATAATGATCATAAACCCCATGGGAAAAGCTAATGTTGGTAGTGTCAATCATGGTCATGGGCCTAGATATTGAAAATTGTTCAACCAACATCATGTGTTATTGAGAACCTGAGGAATTAGTTGTTGTTTAATATTTTTATATATCCAATTTTAAATACTAAAATATTTATTCATATAAATTATGTATTAACCTTTTATCAAAATAATTATTTTAGGGATATCGTTAGTGGTGGAATACTAATTTATACTCACACCCTAATTGGTCTGCCATGGTATGTGGGTACCCCTGCAAACACTATTATTCATCATAGGGATAGGTCTTAGGGTAGGACCTAATGTTAGTGTTTTAGTTTTCTAGGTTGGAGATGGTTGATCAGACTGGGAAATACTCAGGGCCACATGGGGATTTCTTGTTAGCACCATTTTAATTTTTTTTATTTTTTACTTATTTTCATTGATCCACCCATGGATGATACGGTATGTAAATAACATTCATTTATTACAACATTTGATGTTTTATTTATTTATCATCACTTTCCCAGATCATTACATTTAATTCTGGTGTTGTAAATGTTTCATTTTATTTACACTATTTTTATACTTTGATATGAGGGAATGGAAACCCAATGTATATTCACAGCCCATTACCACTCGTCAATAGCCTCTTTCATATGGAATGGTATTCCTTGATGTAATCTGATTTTTATTTGGAATCATGAAAAAAAAAATTTAAAATTAGTGTCAATACTTAGGAAAAAACATCAAATTCAGTGTACCCTAGACTATATTCAACTATTTATCATTTAAAAATTAATTAATCATGAAGAATTAAAAATAATAGAAATCACACCTTGATTGATTTCGGTAGAAAACATGTCTCACTCATAGTTAGTGATCGTTCTCAAAGAAACCAAACCTGTATCCCTCTATATCATCCCTACACATTCCATAATCTTGATCGATCAAAAGCCTATGAAATCTTGGAGTTATCATATAAAATCATAAACACTTAAATGTCTCCTTGATTTGAAGTTATCATAATAATGATCATTGAACGTGGATTGAGTGATCTAGGGTCTTATATTCACTTTCTATCTCTATGAATTGAGATATATTAAGAGAGGAGAGAGAATTCTTGAAATTAATTCTCCCTTTTATTTTGGGTCTTAAAATTTCTCAAATACATATGTTTTAACTTATATAAATTTCATCTATATACATATGGAATTTTACACATCAAACGTACCCAAAAATTACATAAAAAACACTTAAATCTTATTATAGATGTCATGGATATTTTATCAGATGATTTTAATACACAAAATATGTTTCAAGATAAAAATAGAGTCATTAAATTGACTCTAATCCCCCATAAATATTAGAACAACCATGAATATTAAATAATTAATATTTTTCAATAAATATTTATTCATTATATACACCTAATAAGTTTTGAATATAATTAGTAAAAAATTTTGTGGTTATTATTCTGGGCATGAATAATAATGAATTTTTTTATTTCCTTTGTGATCATATAAACATGTAAATTACATATCAACAACCACAGGTCCAACCATACCCTAACATCCTATTCCCTATAATTGTATGTATTAGAAAAATGATTTTTGTGTAACCCTATAATACATTATCTAAATTGTTGGGAGTTATACTCATAGACCAATATTAAATTATAGAATCCCATCAATCCCATAAAGAATATAATTTTTTGTCATAATAATGACAAACTTCTATGAACACATATCATTTAATATATTATATTTTCTATTGTGATATCACATGAATAATTGTGAAAGCATTTCATTATCATGTTTTCTTAAATTATGTATATGTTCCTTTACTGGATAGGCATACCTTCAATCGCCATGGATATGGATTTAATAAAGTTACTATCATCATAGTCATTTAGGCCTGAGATATCTCTTCTCTTCAAACGTGATAAATCCTATCTTAACCTTTCAATCAATTTCATACAGCCAATGTTTTCCCCAATGAAAGATACCTCACCACAAACATTAATGTAATGGTTTTTTTTCATTAAATTATGTGTTCAAATGATACACTATGATAATGACATCAATTAAATAGTCCAATACACATGATCAAAAATAAGAAGAACCAATGACACCCAAAAATGTGGAATTTCTATTGGCAGGTCAGTCCAAATGATCTTCTTTTCTTAATATCACAATGTATGAATGACATGAGAAGAATTATGAACGCTTTTGATCCCCCAACAAATTATATTCAAACATAATTGGTGTTCAGTTAGAATGATGTATCCAGACCATATAACATATGGTTATGATTAAAGTCTTACTATCTTAATTTTTCCACTATAGATGGGAACTACAATAACCTATTGATATAACATATAATCTTAGGGAATTAATATTTAAATAGTGGATATAGAAGTGTTGACACTATTATGGAAAGTATACATTATGAATAACTATTTATACACATAATTCGGTAATTGAAAAGTACTTTTCATGTTGGATTTAGGGAATCCACTTTTACAACACTACCTCTTTCAATAGAGATAAAATGATAGTGATTGACTTTTTATCTCTCAAATGATTAAATCGTGCTTCTGTTGAGTAATGGATTTATTCATCAGGCCAACAAAAATTTCTGACATTGAAAATATTCTATTAATGAATTCACCCCTTTGAGTAAAATTTCCAATAGATTATACCCAAGAGTACAACCTTTTTATCCAATATCATAATCCGTAAATCTGGGTTTTACTTTTGGTAAAATTCTAAGAGTCGGAATAAATCATTGAACATTATTATGATTCTTTAGCTACATCAGAAGTTGCAATGTACTTGGTATTTATAGATATTAATACCAATGGCTTAAATGATATTCACATTCACATTTCTTTAGACTAACTACAATATTAGGTCATATTAATTTATATAAATAATAGTTTATGTCCCCTTAAAATATTTGTTCATTCCTCTCCATATAACAGGAATGTATACCTTATACATTTTCAAGAACAATTGTATAGTTATGATTTCTTTCGATACTGTTCCCTAGAAGATAACAAATATTTTCCTACCATAGAGTATATGTTTTCAATGTACATATCAGGGAATAATTGATAGACCCATTACAGATGAGTATGGAATTTTAATCGATATTTCAATATCCTCATATATCTAAAACATGTATTATTGGATAGATTTTTTCCATTTGACAATGTCAATAATTATATATCAAATTGTTCTAATACACTTTCTATATATATATATTGACATGGTGTGAGTAACCCATAGATAATCCATAGTAAATCTTGTTTCATAAAATATAGGTTTTTACATTATTCCCATTTTTGTAGAGTTAAGTTTATCCCTGTATAAACTAACTATAATAATAACAACATTTTTTCATATGTTATCAATATATTTTACATGGAAACCATGGTTCTCCTGCCAACCTCATATCGAAAACATGAAAATATTCATTAAAATTGAATATTCGGTGATAGAAATTATTTCATTAATCTATAAATGTAACTCTACAGTTTTCATTTATTATTGTAATTATTTTGTGAGATCAACCCTTTCTAGTTGAATTATATAGACACCATCGAACATATGTTGTGATAATATTTAATATAGAATATAATGAACAATGAATGATTTAATGTAATTTTGAATTCAAATGGATTTAATAATGAGGATTTATTATAACCAATTAATCCTTATTGGTTCTATAATCTTACCACCCATATATAGTTTACCTTAAATTCCCACCAATGGCATTACATCAATTAGAGACACTACTAAATTTTAGAGTTGATTTTGGTACATGTAATTGATTTTCATGAATTATTATGAACATTTAAATCATAGTTTATTTCCATTTTATTATATATTATAGAATCCATTATTATTATCTAATAATATATCACCATTCTTTTTGAATAAAAAACCATATCCCTTGGTTTTAATTTTATCAGTCATTATGTGTCTTTAGAGCATTCATTTTCCATAATCTCTTGGAGACCAATTTATTATACCAATTATTGTTTATATTAATCCTTGACATAACTCAATTCAATATATAGATATTATATAAATCCATGAGATATAAATGTTATAGTCAAGTGATGAATGAATTTCTATATAAAGGTGCACATATTCATTTGGGGGTAAATTCATAAGTCTTATCATTGATACTCAATTTCATAACATCATTGATTTGATTTTTATAATGAAATGTATGTTAATGAATAAATCCATTATATATTTTTTTAAAATATTCTTATAGTATTCAACATCAATCTTCAATTTACAAACATCATGGCTCTGATGTGTATTAGGAAATATGAGTTTAGTAATAACTCCACATTGCATTTTCATGATAAATGAACACTTGGAAAATATATTCTTAATCTTACATTCCAAATAGAACTCATATCTTCTAGTCATTAATGTTTATTAATTCACCTTCACCTTCACTAAAAACTTTAAAGGAACCTCAATAAGTATATGAATTTACCTCTAACTTCGTTTTAGGAATAGTACATGATTTCTAGATAAACTAATTCGGAATTCTTTACGGATTACCTTTATTTGTTGTGGTATATTTATTAAAACAAGTTAAGTTAATTTTTTAATAATACCTATGGGTTTATCTATGTAATTACAAAAGACCATACTGGGTAAATCCTTTATGTAAACATTCAGTTTTACTAGAAAAAGAATCATCTTTCCACAATTGGGTATTTAGGTCTAAAATTTTATATTCATCATATTCTTATAATTATTCAAGAATTAAATAACTACTAGTTGAGAATGAAACTCCACTAAAAAACATTTAACAAAATATAATAATGTCTCCTTGCTTCCAATTGAAACATGAGATAATTGTTTTTGTAATACGTAATAAAATTTCAATTAGAATAAAAAAATAGATCAATTATGTGTTTTCTACTTCTCGATGTTGTATTAGAAATCACCCTTACATAGCTACATGGATAATTAACTATATTTATTATAATGTTTCAATACTTAATTGTTTAATGTATTTGGATAATTTTTTTTACATATTTAGTGTCTAAAATAGAAAAAGTAAAACAGGAAAATCACATGCAATAATGAATATAAACCAATTTCATGGTTCAACATAATTATACATAAAATCAATTAATTTAATCATTTTTAGACTTATCCCTTAAAGGATAATGAAATAGACTCATGTATGATACTTTTCCACTATTTTTGATGGAATCCCACATTATATTGACATTTCTTCCTTGCCTTTCAAATTTTTCACCATAATAAATAAGTATTATTCTTTCTTTATGATCTTCTCTTATTAGGGAACCTTACCCCAAAGGCAACTAAAGGGATTCCATGTAATTGGGTGATAAGGATATTATAAATGGATAAATTTAAATATCATGATACATCACTCGATTTATACATGTTCAACATAATCATCATCGTATTAATTTCCCATTTTACATTCTCCATGCTGACTCATAAGAGTTGAGAGGACTTGTGAGAACATTCTTGTCCTGATGTTGTTGTCACAACACATTAAAAATTAGTTATATCATTATAATGTGAACATAGAATGCATCATATATATGTCTCTTGTATTCATACACTTCATCCTCGCTTCGTGATATGGCTCAACATCTAGTGGGGATTCCGACATAGAGAATTTAATTTTATTTCATATTAATTTGGGCATGAACCTGTACTACACCTATAAATTAATGTCGATTATCACATGTTAATTGTAAAAATTTGATCTTCTAATTACTAACCATTATTATATAAAATAAATAATAAGTATATTACTAATTTTTTCTGGATTACCAAATGTTAGACATTATATATGTCTCCCATTATTTTATTGAATTCTATTATCTCTGAACTATGAGACAAAAAATACTCAGTTTCTTGTTTAATCTTATGTATAGAATCCTTAAAACCTCTCCCCATAGTCTAATATATGGAAATTAAAACAATGGGAGAGTATCAAGATAGTATTTTTTCTGGAAAACCACTTTAATTGGTGGATCCTTAATGTTTTGAGTAGATTCTCTTCTCATATAGGGGATATATTAACATACTCAACACATTTCCTATAAAGATTAAACAAGATATCGATGGAAATTTATTTTCTACCAAACACAGTAAAATGTATCCATCACTATAATATAACTTTTAAATAGTAATATTAACCTTCAACTAGGGATGAAGGTAACCTTGTATAAATAGTTTTGTTCAAAATTAAGTAACATAAGTAATTATAGATTATTATTTTTGTGAGGGATTTTTTGTTATTCTTAGAGAACGAAATCATTTTCAATTTACACTTCCTTGTTATATTTTGAAAAACCCACAAATTTAAAATGTTATTAATATAAAAAAATTACCAGGCTCATTCATTTTATATGTCTATGGTCACATATTATGTTATATAATGACGAGAGAAAAATACACATACATAAAATAATAATACATGAATAAAGGAAATTAATCATCATGATCGTGATAAAATAATAATATTTGATCCATTGAGGGAGTAATGGATCAACCTAGACCCCAGGGGAAAATCCATAAGGTGTGATGAATGTTACTCTAGGTGATGTTCTCACCCATCTAATGATTCAAATATTTGCACATAGTCCTAAAATAGATTATATAATTTCCAGTGATTTTTATAATTTTTATTTATTAGATCTAATATGAATTATTTAAACTCCCCCCCCCACCAAAAATAGGGGTTTTATATCATGGTGATATACACTAAAATTACGTATGGGCTGGTAAGGACTCATTCTACCTTACCTAGGGTTGATCTGACTTGGTAATTATGTTGGGTCAGTGGAACACACAAACCCATGAACCTCGCACATAGGCATAGAGGATGGAACCTCTCATGGGGTACCCCTGGAAATATAAAAAAAATTATAAATGATTATGTATATCCCAATTGGTTATTTCTACCCCCGCCCCAATTGGGGGCTTTATCCACAGTTTGTGGGGTGGTAGAGCCACCACCAAATAAAAAAAATATTATTTAAAAAAAGTCAAGAACTCTATTTTCTGTCCACTATGGGGGGACTTTCCTATCCTATATAGGGGAAGGTATTTCCACCCCCATGTATCTTTTAAAAAATTACAAAAGGTAATACTGTGGATTATTGACCAAATTTATATTCAAAAAAAATCCTGGAAGGAATTTTCCTCCTTTTCATATCACACAAATATATATATATATATATATAACATTTATATTCTATATGTAAGGTATTTTATTCATATTTATTTATTATAATGTATTTTAATAAAAAAATATTTAACTCGCAATAATTAGTATTGTAGCTTGGCTAAAAAATATTGCATGATCAATGTTTCAGATATCACTTTTGATACAAATTCACAAGTCATTGGTGATTCAATCTCATACTGGTGGAATATAATTATAAATAAATATTAATAGTATTGATCCTAAATATTTGTAATTTTGATTTTAGGATGACCATAACTCCATAATTAGATCTCTAATTGATGTTTTTTATATTAGTGGGACCAAGTCAATTCCCTCTTATTGTATATATAAAAAATTAATTTTTAATTAAAAAAATTCATGATTTTTATACCAATTGAAGGATCCTAATGCATTTGTGATTGCCTAAAAATGTATTTTAAAATTTGGTGTATGAATTTATGTCAAAACATAAAATTTGGAATACATTATCCTAGATTCATCCATGGATCATGTTAAAATTAATTATGAATAAATAATATAACTCGGAAAAAATTAATCACACCACAACTAATTTCAATTGTGAAAACATTTCACTAATTTTCATTGATCATCACTCAATGAAAAAGGTACTAAAACAAAAGTTCATACACACACATTTTAGAATATTTATTTATCATTTACCTATTAAATGAGGGTTCTAGTATGAGTAACTAGAGTCTATTCAATATATTCATGATCTCATAAGATTAAACTAACGATCCTTGAACTTGGATCGAGGGATAATAGATTTACATTTATTTTATCTCTTTATTAATTCTGATAGTGGGGAAGATGACAGATAAATAAAGAAGTTCCTACTCTACTTCATTTTAGGTATTAAAATTTCTTAATATATAGGTTTTAACTTCCATGAATCCTATTTTGGTTTTTAAGGAAGTTAACCATTCTATCGTACCGAAAAATGACAAAAAGGGAAATTACTTTTTTTACAATGTCATTGATATTTTATCACATGCTTGAAACACATAAAATATATTATAAGAAAAATTACTTTTCATTAACTCAACTCATATATCCTATAAATATCAATCAAACCTTGAATATTAAAAAGTAATAATTCATTCAAAAAATATTCTTTCATTTTATTCTTTAAAGAACATGTGAATATAATAATTAAATATATTAAATAGTTATTACTATATTGTTGAATCATACCAAATTTATTTATTTCCATTCTAATCGTATAAAAATGGACATAACCTGACCTCTATTTTAGGGCACACCATGTATTAAACACTAATTAACTTGAATTGTAAAAGATTATGAATACGCTTTGTGTGTGACCCTCTCGACCATTATCTCAATAGTAATGAGTGACACAAATAAACCAAAAGTGGAGTCTAGAAACCCATTAATTCCCATAAGGGGGTTACATTAAATAATTTAAACAAAATCCTCTTATAAACACATGCCATATAATATAATCTCTCTGTATAATGATATCTCATAAAGAAGGACACTAGCTCATGTCATCATCCATTATTACATTATCTATTCATGAAATGACTATATAAACATACCATCAATAACCATATATATGAATTTAATAAATTTATTTCTATCCTAGTAAATTGAGCCTAATATATCTCTTAATGTTGGAAGATATAAATATAGTATTGGAAATTCAATTAATATCATACCTCCAATGAGACATCCAATAGAAGCTATAGCTCCACAAACATAAATTTCATGGTTTTTTATATTCATTTAATGTACATGATAAAATAATACACATTGATAATTATCTATAGTTGAGATAATAATACACATGATCGTAAATAGGAAAAAATAATGACACCTGAAACAAATGGTGTTCCTATGGGCAGGTTAGTCCTCATTTTATCCTGTACTTGAGATCACTAAGTAATAAACTAATGAGAAGAAGTATCTATACTAATGAGCCCATGAGATCTAATTTAAACACATCATTAATTTCCAAATATTATGATCTATCCTGACTATAATATATATTTTTATGATATATTTTAAATAATCTTGAGGTTCTCATTATATCTAGGAAATGATATACGGTATTGATATGAAAAATAATCTAAGTACATTACCATGTAAATAGTAGAAGAAATAATGTTGAAAATATTATAGTAAGTATGCATCATGCATAACTCTTTATATAAATGATTTTTAATTGAAAATTTATTTTCATGTTGGGTTTATGGAACCCATTTTATGCATAAGGTCTTGTGGCACACCATATTATATTACTAGTCAAGTGGCCTCTAGGTCGGGGCGTAACACTAACATTTTTATTCTAATGTATTTTATATATTTATTAAATGTATTTGTTGTTATTAATCATTAGGTGTTTTAGATAAATGATTAAAAAAAATTGAACTATTACATAATTATATGAAGATATTTTTTTGACTCAATGGTATGGATGTTTATATAGATTTCATATGTATTATTTTCAAAAACTTATAATGTGAAGTGACCATGGAAAGACATCATATAAAATTAGAGGATGATGTGAAAGGTAATAATTATTTTTTGGGAGAACTTTCCAACCCAATCTATATGAATGTGATATCATTTAGATCATAAAAAGCCATGTGTGAAATATTACAAAACATCTGTAAGGTGGTATAAAGGTGAGAGAAGTCCAATTTCAGTTTTATAAAAAGAAATGAAAGGATTTTAAGCTGAAACTAATATAGTAAATTGATACATTTTTTGAGTGGGTAAATTTGATTGTGGAGGACATCGATTAACTTGTAATAGTTATTGAAGATGATAATATTGTAAAGATGGTATTGAAGAGCTTTTAACCTCATTTAATTACACTGTATTTTGTGATTGAGGGAGAAAATCCTAAGATGGTCATATTAGGTGGATAGTAAATAATAATTTTCTTATATGAGGTGATGAAAATTTAGTGTGATCCTATTTTAAAATATAATTAAATAGAACAATCATTCAAAAAATTATTAAATCATACCATTAAAGATGATATTTAAGAAAATTAGGTAGATAAAGTGATGTTTTTCTATTCATACAATATGAGAAGTTGAAAGTAATGTTCAATGAGAATCTTCCACTCACATAAATTCAATTTATAAAGATTTGTAACCTTGATAATATGTGTCCCATGAAATTATAAGATAATGATTTGGATAAAAAACCTGAAAATAAATTCACACATATTGTGAATGGCATGAAGAGACTTAAACAAAAAATAAAAACATACTCTCAGAATAAGGTGATGGCTTGTATGAATATAAAGTGGATGAGATTAAGGACTCAAACACCCTCCATGAATAACTTCATGTAGATTTAATTTATGAATCCCAAATTATGAAAAAAAAAATTATGAAGGTGAAGTTGAGTGTGTTATTTACCTAAAAATTGATTTTCATGATCTACATAAGGAGATAAATTATTTGAGGTCTAAGATGATTTATCTGAATGAAATGGAATTTTAATCTAAATATTATTTGAAGTTGTTGAAATAAATGAAAGATAAAATGAATAATGGGACTAACACACTCAAATATGAGAAGATAGAGAACATAGAGAAGGGTGTTGACCTCAAACCTAAAGAGTAAGAGTGGGCATGAACATCGATGGTTTTAAGAAAACATTGAAATAATGTTTCAATTATATCAATGAACTCAAATGAGGTTCATCACAATTATATGAATGATATCAAGAAATAGCCATGACTCTTCAAATGGTGTCTAGAAGTCATTCACATAGGAAAATGAGAAATCTAAATAAAGACATTTAGATTCTATTAATGATATTGATGATTTCCTATAATAATAATTATATAATGATAATGTGAAAATAGGCATAAGTCTTAATTGAAAAAAAAATCAATCATTATTCATTTAAAAAAAGATACTACTCCAATGAATAAATTTGGTATTAGAGAGGAAAATTGAGACAATATAAGACATAAAATATAATTATATGTGTGATTTGGAATCAGTTGAGGAGGGTTCCTTTTATAGATTAGAATGAGTGGGATTTTTTCAAATTAAAATTCATTCATGTTTAAGAATTTAATTTCGAATGTAAAGGGACATCAAAAATAAAAAAATTTAAGATATATAATCCCTTACCTCATCCACATAATTAAGAGATATGGTTTAGAGATATTTTTTTTAAATTACACCTTCGATTAAAAGTTAACCTTGTTTTAACCATTACTAGCATTAATCTCTTATTAAACATGTTACATAATTTTTGGAAAAAAAATTAAACCAACATCATTACCATTTCAACATGCTAATTCCAAAAAATGAAATATATTTTCTTAAATTAAATTTCTAAATCTTAAAAAATATTTTCTAAAATAAAAACATATTACGAATAAATAATAATTTTTTATAAAAATATATTTTTAAACAAAAATATTATTAAATAGTAATTTTTAATGAATTATTAATATTTATATAAATTTTAAATTGTTTTCCCATATATATTAATAATATATTTTATTATATTTATTCATCAAAATGATTTATTTGATAAAATTACAAAACATATCAAAATTTAATTATTTTAAAATATAAAATATTTTTAGTAATTATCTATTATATGTTATGTTTATTCAAAAAAAATTTATTATACATTTATTATATCTGGAATATTTTATTTTTAATATTTTAGTAACATAAATCTAAAGGTTACACTCTATATACTTTCGAATAGATGTAACCCAAAGGACTATATATCCAACAACCATATATCCAGTGGTCATATATCTAAAAATATATAGGCAGTCATATTATTTTTTTCCATTATTACATTTAACCATACAAACTTATATAAATTTATTTATATTATTTACTTCTTAAAAATTCTTACTATATTTATAATGTTTTCAGTCTTTTAATAGTTACACTCAATGGTATGTTCTTTATAGGTTATTACAAGGACGAATATTTCCATCCTCTATCCATTTTCTTTATTACTGGCTTTATTCCTTTTAAAAATTTCCAAAATATATTTCTATTATCTTTGGTATAATGTGTTAATGTTTTCTTCATTTAATTTTATAATATTCATTCATAATTAAATAATTTTATTCTATTCAATGATTTTTTATGTGATAAAAATGGATTATTTTAAAAACTCATGGGTTTTATAAAAAAACATCCATACTAATATATATGGTGTTACATACACTTCAAAATAAATTGAACTATTTAAATTTTTATATTAATTAAATATATAGGGGTGTTTTTATATATACCTTAAAACTAAGATCTCCAAGTACTATACATATTTTTTTATCCCAGTTACACTCTGAAATATTTTCTTCTTTATTTTAAAACTCTATGTCATCCTTTTGTTCCTCCATGATCTTCACACTAAATTATGGTTGAGAAATTAGTAGGGTATGGTAAGACATCATCCATTACCTTATGATTTCAATATTAATTTTTTAATAAAATTTTAAAAAAGAAAAAAAAAGAAAATATTTTTAGAAATCATCTTCCCAAAAATAAAAAATTGATAACAATTATATACTTGGGATAAAATCGTCACAACATTACTATTTTACCATATACCACAACATTTAATATTTGAGTTCATGTTGAAGAAACACCATTGATCAACATAAAATTTAAAATTGTGGAAGTACAATATTACATTTTTTTGCTTGACACATGAAATAATATCATCTATGATAGGTTTATTGAATTATTATTAATTAATTTACTAGTAAATACACTAAATAGTGATTGTATTAATATGAAATATTCAACAAAGATATTCTCATAATTTTCATTAAATTTACTTAAAAATATGTTTAGTGCAATAAAAATATAATAATAGATCATATAAATATGAAAAAAAATCCTAAAATGTCTAATCATACTACACCATAATTTCATCCAATAAAACTCAATTTTCACATATGACGATATTGGTTCAATATATAAAACCAGTAGTCAAAACTATTACTCTTTTATTTTATACTCAGTTTATTTTTTCCTTATACTGATAGTCTTTATAACGTAGTCCCCAAAAATAATAAAAAAATTAATACAAGTTTTGATGATCCAAACATTACATAAAAATATATTACATAATTTGAAATAGTAATACATTAAATTTCATAAATAATACACAATCCAAAAATCAAAATCTTTAATGTTTTTGGAGATTAGCTAAATAAACAACATATTTCATGATACAATGTACATTTGTCCAAAAAAATTCACTATATGTGATTTTTTAATAGGTATATCATATATAATATTCATGTTATTTACCTTGGGAAGAAATAAAACATAGATAATGGGTGAGATAAAATTCTTAATTAAGGAAAAAAATATCAATTTTTAAAATATTACTTATAATTAGATCACAAATAGGTGAATAACATCTACATAAGAAAAATAAAATGATTAAATGTAGTAGATCATGGAAACATAATAAGTGATTATAAGTTGTGATAGCATAATCACATATAATGTAATATAAATATAAACCCATAAAATAATGATATATGAATAATCACATATATCAATACATTAGAATGTGTAATCATAATAAAATAATATTTATAATTCCCCAACATTATCTTATACACATGTTCCCTAGCTAGAGAGCAGCTACAAGACCTCTAGAAAGCTTCCCCATATTCATGTGGCTATCAACTAGCAACTAAGGTCTAAAGTGTGGCTGTGGGGATAATATAAACATATAATAGAGTAAATAAATTGCTGAGACTAAAGAAAAAACATGCATGAATGATAACTAGAGAAATATTAATAAATAAACTCATATATTCTTTAAAAAATGAAATAATATTATGAATTTTAAATACATGTAAAATAAAAACTCATTATTACATGATTTTGTAAATTGATTACACCTTCTTAAATTTATAAGATATTTTTATTTTAAAAAATTAGATAATTAAAATAAAAAAATAACTTAATGAAGTGTACATTTCCATGGAGTGTATAGTTTTTCTACAAAAATGGTTTGTTACATTTACACTCATGGTTCATTTATGAACCTTTTTCCATAATTCAAGACAAGACTCAATTTATCATGTTATAATTTACTCACATCATTAATTCCAATAAAAAACATTTTAAAATGTGGGATGAGAAAAAAATTATGTAAGATATTCAAAAATGATATGGAATCCATTTTAAATTCAAGAAAAACCATAAATTGTTTTGTATTATTTATATTAAACTTTGGGCTGAAATAATCATTTACTTACACATGGAAAAGATTCCAATCATAAAATGATTCATAATTTTTTTAGAATAATTTTAAATTAATAATCATGATAGTTAATTGAGAAAACATGTGAAATGTTTAAAATCGCCATTGGAACATAAAATTCCTTACCTTATGAAATAAAAATATTTTTAACTCATAAAAATCATTGAAAACCCTTGTAGGTATCTTGATAAATTATAATTATATTATAAATTGAAATAAAACATAAAATTTGAACACCTAACCAGATAATTACCACATTCTTAGGAGTAACGTATAGTCGGAAAATTCTATCACTTTTCCCAATGCATTAGAGATAAATATCGGGCTCACTTGTCATCAGAGATATATTCTGCTCACCTGTCATTCATATAAAATTACATAGAACCATAGCATGAATAAAACTCAAATAATATTAAATTTAATAATAATTATTATTATAATTATAATTAAAAACTATATGTAGAAACACATTAATTTATCTCAGAAAAATGATAATATATTTTTGATTCCTAAAGAAAAAACTTTAAAACAAAAAATTATTAAAAGAAAGAGAATAGAATTTTCATTGGAATTAAATATGAAAAATTATAAATGAATATTTATTATAATGGATGCAAATGGGATACATTTATAAAATGTTAGAAAAACATACTTTTAACAATTTTTAAGAAAAAAAATGAGAAGAACCATAGGTTAAATATTAAAAAATTGATTTTTAAACGCATTTTAATGAAATTTATAAGTATTTAAAATGATATTTTTAAATATTTGATGTATAAATAAGAAACTAAATGGAATAGTTTTAAAAAACATTGTTATTTAGAATGAATTGTATAAATAAATGCATTAAAATAATGTTTTGATGGAAAATCCAATACCTTAAGTCCCACCTTGTTTCATATATTCTATAACTTGAAAATAATAAAATTATATTAGTATTATAATTTCTTAAAAATATTTTTCATATTAATTCCATTATTAATAGTAATTTTTTTCGTTCATTACCATGTTTTATTCAGTTTCAAAATTAGTTAGGTTCTCATCGAACATTTTAAGGTTATATAGTTCATAAACTAAAAAATATCTTTGGAAGGTTGGTTTTGGTCAAATGTTTCATTATTTGATAATCTCAAAAATCTTAAAAATTATATATTTATCATTTTTATATTTTAAATATATTTTTATTACCATATATATAGTTTTGTCATGAAAAATAAATTACACTATTCCCTAGAGATGATAGTCCATACATATGAATGAATGATTTTTCTATTTTTCTAATTGGTAGAAAATAAATGAAATAAATTTTATTATATTTTAAAAAATCATAATTATTTTGAAATTATTATTTTTATTCATAATTTTATTCTTTAAGATCATCTACGTGAGGCAGTAACAAAATGGACCATATTGTTTAGTGGATGTGATTGCTCATAGGTACACACATTCAACGTTATAATTTTACAATAAATGGAACAAATAAAAATTTATGTAATATAATATCATTATAGAATCATAATGATGTTGTAAATAACTTATATATTTATTAATTCCTTATTTATAACCATCCATTTGTTTCGGTGATAGAAAATGAAATACATCACTTCTTAGAGGTGGTGGTCAATGTGTTTGCATGAGCGCTGATTTCATTTCCAATACATTAAAAAAGATATAAAAAATAGTTTTACACTAATGTAATAACATTTTAGTATATATAATACACCTGTTTAATTTTGTTATAGTGTTTATAAAAAATCTAAATGAGGTAAAAGAAAAATTAAACTTGATATGGTTCAGTTAGGACTTATAACTCTTCCTAAGGTTTCTCCCTTTGGATTACTTTATATGAATTCTAATATTATTATTTTGAGAAGACCAAGGCCACAAGGACATGAAGAAGATAATTGGGGAGGTATTTGGGAAATTATTGGTAGAGATAAATGTCTTATGAAGTGTAAGGAATGTAAGAGAGTTCATGCCCTTTTATAAGTCAGGGGAGTGTCACGCTATTAATTATTCAAAGTATTAAATTAATATTAAGTCACTATTATGTAAACATGACCAATAATTTAACATAAAAATAGTTTATATGTATTTCCATTGAAATAAAACATTATTTATTTGATATCTCTCCTTACAATAAACCCTCAATCTATATAAACCACAATATTTTAAATTATTATAACCAAGACATTAAATTAGTTGGAATGAATAGTAATTACCAATTTTTGAAAAATAGGTATAACTATTTATATTAAGTAAAATTTATTTAATAATTCATAATAAATAAGTACTATGTTTTCAGTAATGTCATTCTTTTCCTAAAAAATATATATTCTTCAAAAATGGTTTCTATCACTTTTTAAGGTTTATATTATAATTAATATATACAATATTTTATAAATTATATTTTATGAAATTAACATAATTATTAATGTTATAATGTTAATATTATCTTACTGTTAATTTTACATATTTTTCTAAAACAGATTTATTTTTCAGCGAATAGTGAAAAATACAAATTTTTTTAGTACATATAATTTATTTTCAATTAAATGTCAAACTATGTTATAAGATTGATATTAACATTATATAATAAAAAATTAATTATAAATTATATAATTAATTACATTTTAGTCTCCATTATGCCTATTTTTGTATAAGTTAAATTTTTTGGCTTAAAAACACATTTATATAAAAATGTGTGTTTTGTGCCTATAATGTGTTTTTACCTTAATAAGTTAAATTACTCACTATTTATTAATTATTTTATTTAAATTTATAGATTATATATACTATATAATACGTTAATATTATTTTTAATTTTTTACAAGGAATGGAATGGATGTAAATTATGTTTTATGCTTAAAAATTGATTTTTTTTAAAATGAATTTTCATTGTGGTTTGTACAGAAAATTAAAATTGAATTTTTTAACTTATATAAATTTAATCTAGTAGAATATATTTTATATTATTTAATCTGAATAATTTATATAATTCACTTAGTTTAACTTAATTCTTGGTCATAGTGAAGAATAATATTCTAAAAAAAATTTAACACGGTTAAGGTAAAAATATGTTTATGGGGGTTGTTAAATCATGTGATATGGGTATTATTATCTCCCAAACAAGTAAAATTCATATTTATTGAATATATGTCGATCATATATTATCTTATCTTATAATACATGTCTATTTTGAGTTAATGTTCCCTAAAGGTGACATTAAATTAATGAAATATTTTATGAAATTCCATATATGTGCCTCCCCTCACTTATACAAGTGAAAATATTATCCTCTATTATTCAGAACATTTGAGAAATATATCACAAACAATAAATAAAAATAAAACCATCATATAATCCTTCCCTTCATCCTATATCTTCCAATATTCTCTTGATACCAATCATTCTTGGATTAAGGTGTAACCCAAAGGGGGTCGTTCAATGAATAACTAAAGATCACAACAAAGAACTTTAAATAGTATTTCTTGTTATATATCCTATCATCAAGACATATAAATGAAACAATGATGAATAAAATATCATAAATAAACAATAAATATTATGATGATGATGGTTATACTATTTACCACATGTTCTCAATCCAATGGGTGATAAAAGTATCGCTTGTTTGTATGTGTGGACTATCACCTCCACATAGTGATACAACTCAATTTACTCTACAATTATTCATGTTTGTTTATTATGATAAATTTAATTTATATATATGACATTAATTTTATAATAATTATTCTTTAAAAATAATTTTTTATTTAACTTTATTTTTTACCATCTATAGAAAAATAGAAACATCAATTGTTTGTACGTACAGATTACCATCTCTACATAGGGTTGTAATTTATTTTTCATCACCATAGTTTATTCATGGTTATAAATATGTATATAATAAATATACATGACATATATATATGTGCGTATAAAATTATTAAAATTATTTATATGAATTAACCATGATCACAATGCATGGACTATAATCGCCGAACCAAAATATACATGAAAAACGAACTAATTAACACATGAAATGATAATTAGAGTAACATTTTTCAAATGAAAGGGTGATAAGAGTTTATAACTAAACCATATATGGTATTATAGGTATTTTTTATGGTTTTATTCTAAAATTATAAAAAAATTAAATTTATTAAATAGGACTTTCTAGTACATCTGTAAAAAAATAGACTAAAAGAAAATTATTTTATCTCAAAACATATTTTTTGAGACACATATTATTTTATGCAACTAATTTCCTTTAAATGGTGTTTATAATACCAAATGGATATTTAATATCATTTATTATCTTTATTAATGTTATTTTAATGTCAACTTAAAGATTTTTTCTTTCAAATGGTTTTTATTGAAATGTCTCTTATTCTTTGAGGGTTTTGTCTCAATTTCTCTTCATTAAGATATGTTTTAATGCTATGAATCAATTTGCTATCTTTATAGTCTATATATTTTATAATATTATATTTTGGAATAATCCATAATTTATTTAAATGTATTTATATATAAAAATCATTTTTCATCCTTCAATGAATTTTTTTTGGAAAATTTACTAAATTCATTAGGTTGCGTTTCATTTTTTTTTTCATTGAGACATGTTTGAATTTATAAAACTCATTTATTTTATAAGGTGTATCAAAAACCACATTTTTATGTTGAATCATTGATATTCATATGTTTTTTTAATTTCCATTTTTATATCAATTTCTTTCTCTCATGGGGGTTACGATTCAAAAGTTACCACAGTGGTAAGGGTTTTTTGTTACAATATTATTTTTACTGACTTTATTTAAGCTTAAAATATATAATGGTTAAATAATATGATATTTCTTTCAAAAATCGTATAATTTTACTTCTTATCTAGTTATTTTTAGATATTTTTTTCTCAATTCATTTTACTCTATAAAATTTCTAAGGAGACTAAAATGATGTTTTAAAGGAAAGCTGGCAATCTTTTTATCTTCAGTCGTGTATATTTGCATTCATTCTCGTATTTTCTTTAAAATATTTTGATGAAATTTTTTCAATTCTCAAAAACATATTACAATTATTTTTAACCATGTTTATCTTTATATAAAAAAATTAATGGAATTGTCTTATCATATTATGAATGAGTTACTTATGAATTTTTATTTGAAATGTGATTGTAATTTTTTTAACTTACACTGCATAAATGAAATTCGCAATTATCATAAATTATCTATTCATTGAAACTTAATTGATGAGTTTCAAAGTTTATTTTCAAATAAATTGTGTTCCTTAATATCTTAGAAGCATTTATATATTAAATAATTTATTTCAAAATTAAAAGTTATTTTCCTCAATAAATTTTATAGTGGCATTTTAATGGTATTTTAATCAATAATAATTACCTTGATATTTATTTTTATTTAAAGGATATATATTCCAATGTTACCATCCATGTTACCTATATATATGGTCTAGATTATGATAATGAAATATTTATGAAACTTGTGTTCTTTCTGTGGGTTTTGATTTGATGGAATGATGAATGTTTTATGATTTTGTGGCACACATATAAATGGTTTTAATTTTTTTTAATGCTATAAACATAATTATATCTCCCCCAGTTGATTGGTAAATAAGGGTATCTAATGGAATTATAAGTACCATGATAGAAATTGAACCCCTTTTAGTAAGTTACATTTTCTAATAATGTATTCTGAGAAGTCAACCTTGACTAATGAAATGATGGAATGGAGAGGGAACCCAATCCACTATGATAGTCTTAGTATTGATATATCACAAGAGAAATTATGTTCTAATATCTATTTATTTACACAAACTTCTGTATTATGGTAATGATCTTCTTTGATGGATTGTGATTGATTATTGATGATTCTTCACTCGTATTTCTTATGACATTTGTTAAAAAAACAATACCCCATGTTTATTGATTAATGTTATTTGATTGAATGGGTGTTATTGTTATATGTCTAGATCATGTTCACATACCCTTATGCTTATATTATTCTCCCTTATGATAATTTCTTGATATCTTTTATGTTTGTCCTTTCTAATCAATGGATGATATCCCTTCTTATGTTTATCATCACTAGGTTATAGAGAAGGGTTTTAAGTATGATAAGATTAAAAAGGGTTTAAGTTATGAATAAATTAATTGAAAATAATGTAGATATTTTATGTACCATTTGTTTATGTGTAAAATTTTTTAAATACCCTAATCTACTACAGTCTTCAAGAATGTATTATTTTGAAATATATTGAATATTCATCTAAAATGATTCAATATTTTTGTATGAAAGGTTTGGGTAACTATATTTATTTTCCATGAAATGGTTTGGTGACTTTGGGAAACTTGAAAGATGAAGATTTAGTGGGAAGCCTTGTGCCATGAATAAGTACGGGATAGAATTCTAAATTATTCTAAATAAATGATTTAGGTTTACATAAGAAAATAAATCACTATCTGGATTCTAAAATTGGACTTTTTTTTGGAACATATTCATCTTGAGAAAATAAACCCAAAAATAAATGGCCAATTATATCTCATATATCAATCTAATGTGAGCCCAACCTTAAACATTACATAACATTTATTAAGTCAAGAAATTATTTTATTACGTTTGATGATATTTTTAGTTATATAATTTTATTGAATTTGGTCATAAATTATACATAACAACCCCAATTAAAAAAAAGTGGAAAAATATGATTAGTATCTATATTTCAAACCATATAAAAATTTAAAAATGAAAACTTGTTTTTTTAATGAAAAATATTCACATCTTTCAACATGACCTCTTCATTTCCTTTATTCATCCTTATGCCTTATTAAAGATAATTTAAATTATGTAATGAGAAAAAAATGCTTATTAAGGGACATAGAAAGAATAAAAGCATTTGGAATGTGAAAAATATAAAAACTCTTAACATGTATTTCGTTAAAAAATTTCATTTTTACCCAAAATGAAATCATCATTTTAAAAAAAATCATTATAATACCTTTGAAATAAAATTATTAACTTGATAACTCATTAGTAAGTATTTAAAATTCAAGTAGGTTCCATAGTAAATCATCTCACAATACCCTAATATAACTCATTAAAACTAGAATAATCATATAGACTAATTCCAAAATATTTCTCCATATAATATAATCACAACTCAATGCATTGGAGTGTTATTTGAGCGCACCCATAATATATGTTATATGGGCTCACTCAATGTTATTTGGGTGCAAATATTGTATATGATATAATGGGATCACCCATCATAATATAGTAGAACTCATAAAATACAATATTTATGAACCATATCTTTTATAAAACATTTTAAAAATGAAAATTTTCATTATAAAACCCTTTTAAAACAATTTTACTCTTGTTTTTAAAAACACTATAGGATATCAAAATGAAATTTTTCTTTAAAACCACATTATCCAAAAAAAGTTTATACTAAACAAAATAAAATTATTCTTTATTTGAATAAAAATTCAAATATTTTAAATGAATCCAAACATCAAATAATGTTTTTGGTGGTATAAAATTTATTGTCACTATAAACGTTAAAATTAAAAACAATTAGTCATTTGTAAAGAATGTCAAAAAATTTATAAAAAATGTAAATTTTTAGAAAAAAAATAAAATTAATACACAAATTTTATATTTAATAATTTGTTTCCCATAGAATTAAATTCATAAAATAATTTTGGAAAAAATGGACATAGAATAAGTAGTTTTTTATGGGAACATTAAAAGATGATTTTTTAAAAGAAACTCCCTTACCACTTTTGAAACATTTTAATCATATACCCCATGAATTAATAATATTAAAAAAACAATTAATATTTGAAAAAAGTATAATTTTATGATTAAAAATCTCAAAGGGTCTTTATATGCCATTCATAAAATAATATAGGTGTATAACATCAAAATATTCCTCAATGAAAGGAAATTGAGATGAAGTCCCTTAACGTGATTCTGAATCATCATGTACAATCTTTATCATCATAAAATATTTATTCTAATTATTTAATTTCCTATATTTTTTTCAATTTCATTATTTCACATCTTACCATGTTATATACAATTACTTAATAGATTATGTTTATGTTAGATATTTTGAAGTTGTTTGGTTCATTGTTTAAAAACGACATTAGCATGTTAACTATTATCCTAGTGGTCCTTAATTTAACATATCAAGAATAATATTCTGGAAATAATCATAATTTTATACATAATTTATAATTTTAAAACCAATCATTAAATATTTTTATGAAAAATGAACTACATTAAACACATAGAGACACTAGGACGTATGTACGCATAAGTAACATTTCTATTTTGAAATTATCATTATGGGAACAAGATAAGTAATATTATATCTATATAGAATTATCATATTATAATAAGTACAATATTTTTTTTCTAAAGATACTTATATATATCATTCATGTGTTTTATTGATCAAAAAATACTCACATTGCTTCACGAAGGTGGTAGTCCATATATAAATTCAGACAACGTTAACATTTTTCATTGAAAGAATGAAAATGATATATTATCTTTTTATAAAATTTAGTAGGTAATTAATATGTAATTAATATAATATTTATTTAATAAATATTACATATATTAATTAACATTGTCATTATTACCTTCCATGTAAAGCGTTAGTGAAAAATGAATCATATCACTTGACGGGGCAGTAGTCTGACATACGCGCGAGGAACGATATCATATCCCATGAGGATTGGAGATTAAGAATGTATATGTGATGTCATAACTCAATATTTATAAATATGATAATAATATAAAATAAATATTTTAAATCCACTATTTTAAAAATCCCTGAGAGTCGATGATGAAAAATAAATGTTTTCAGTTCAGGAGGGGGTAGTCTACCGCACAAAAGAATTATTTTTTTATTCCATTTGATGAAGTGCGATATGGATTTAGGATATTACATTAACATAATACAATATCAATATATATTTTTTGTATTGTATATATTATATAATTATAATTGATGAATATATTAAGGATGAGTAAGAATAACTAAAATAAATATGGTTAGTTAATTATGATTCCTCTTCTTTAAAAACTCTCCTTAGGTAAGCACCAAAATCCTTCACAGGATGGATCTATGATCAAACTAAGGTATATAGGTCATTTGGGGAATTAATGATGGTATTTTTGTATGGATGTGTAGATAAATGTTTCTTTTAAGATGTTTAGAGGAAAGGATGGTGGTGGCCTTTTATAAGTGAGGTGAGTGGTACATTTGTAATTTTTGAAAATAAAAAGATGTAAGAAGTATTTTCACTTACCATAAGGCTCAAAAATTGACAATTATCAATCCATATATATGCTAAAAATTAAATACGGAATGTTTATATCTTTTAGACATGTTTTTAGGCTTTTTCAAACCTTATCAATTTAGTTTAACTCCCGGGAAAATCTTTCTTAACCATAGCTGTAGTAAATTATTATTACTGTTTCACTATTCATGATGGTAATAATTTAATTTTTCCTTATTAGATAATATAAATTACTCTGATTCGAAATATGAAATCATTTTTAAAAATTCAATTTATAGAAGTGGAAAATTTTTAATTTAAATTAAAACATGTAGATGCGACAAAAAATCAGTTTCTCAAGAAGATTATTTTTTGACAACATGATGATTTTATATTAACTTTATAACTAGTAATAAACATTATATGAATTTATATTTATAATTATTAAAATATAATTTTAATTTTAATTTTATTAATTCTTCATTATTATTTATAATTAATTAAAATTTATAAATATTTATCACTTTAAAATAGTTTTTAGATAAACCGTTTTTAAAGACACAAAAAATCTTATTCTGAAATTCAATTTTAAGATGATTCAAAGTTTATTAAGTGAATTAAATATAACTAAATATAAATTTTGACTATAATAATATTTAAAAAATAATGTGAATTTTAAATGACATAATTTAATAAAAGTAAATGGAATAAAAAATCATTATTTTTCACTATTAAAAAAACAATATTATTTGAGAAATCCAAAACAATTACCCCATGATAATTTCTATATGATTATTTAACAAATGAAATTCATATTTTCAACATAAAATTATATAATATATGAATTAATCTTTTTAATAAAAACGTTATAAGAAAATAGTTTACTTAAAATTGTTTCCTTTTTTATTATAAAAAGTTACTTAATATTTTTATATTGATTATAAATATCTATAAAAATAATTAAACATTAAAATGATTTAGTCTATCATTACCTGGGTTGTTACATTATTCCCCCCTTTTGAAATTTCATCCTCAATATTTTATTCACTTATTAAATAAGTGGGTATTTATTTCCCTCACAGAATATTCATATTTCCCAATTGCTTCTTCAAACATATGGTTTTTTTAAATTAAACATCAACCTGGTGAATCAAATTATTCAGCACACATGCTCTCTATAGTTAATAATATAAACTGGATATTACTTATATAAATTATTCTCTTCTAAGATAACCTCTTGAGGGTTCTAAATATGATCTAAATCTAGCTTATATTTTTGAAACATCAAAATATGAAATATGTTTTGTAATTGGGATAAACTCAGAGGAAAAGACAATTGGTAGCATAATGATTCATATTTATCTAGGATTTCATATATTTTGATGAAAATTTCACATAACTACCAATTTTTACCAAAATCCATTACACTTTTCCATGGAGATACTTTATAGTAAACATGATCACCTACCTAGAAGGTTATATATTTATTCTAGTTATCAATATAAATTTCATGTCTCCTATGATCTGTCCTCATATGTTGTGGAATAATCTGTACCTTCTCATCCATTTCCACTATAAATTATGGTCTTAATAACTTCTTTTCTCAAACTTTATCCCAAAAAGTTGTAATTTGAAACATCTTTCCATATAATGCCTCAAAAGATACCATCGGTATAATCGAATGAAAACTCCTATTATAAGAAATCACAACTAAAGAAATATGTTGATCCCAACATCAATTGTAATTAAATGAACAAGAATGATGAATATAATCCATGTTCTAAATTGTTCACTCAAACTGACCATTCATTTGAGGAGTAAATTGTGTGATGAAATTTAATTCAGAACCCAATGGCTTATGATGTCCTTTCCAGAAATTAGAAGTTAATATAGAATCATTATTAGAGACAATGGAGAGGGGGACACTATAAAACATGATTATTTCATCGAGATATAGTTGAGAAATATGATCCAAATAAATTTTATATCGAATTTGAAGGAAATTCATCAATTTTGTCAATCGACTAATAATAACCTAACTCACATTGTTACATTGAGATGTCTTTGATTGTACTGACATGAAATTCTTTTTTATATTTTTTTCATTTACCCTCCGACATTGGAAAAGGTTAAAGAATTCAATTTATTAATTTTCATTCTTCTTTAACATTGTGATAATTCAAATTCTACATAGTAAATTCCACAATATCTATATTCAAATCCTCACAACAATAAAACTCTCCAAGGTCTCATTACATCTCATTGAATCCCAGATGAATTTATAATTAAGAACTATAATCCTCATTCAACAACTAATTCTTCAACTAGTAATAATTATGCAGACATAATCTTTTTCAAAATCATAAAACACCTCATTCATCAAGATTAAACTCTGAAAAATGTCCCTAAAAAATTGACTATACCTTTTCCTTCAATGCAAGATCCTCCTTATGATCTTACCTAATACTTTATGACAAATTTGACTATAATGAAACCTAAAAAATAGATTATGTAAATTAATCTAAAACATCATGGATAAAATTATTTAAATAATTATCCTAAGGCTCATGTTCCAAATATAACATTGTTAATGTAGAAATATATTTCTAAGTCAAATTATCAGCTACTTTGTTTTCATTTCCATGATTGTAATGAATTGTGTTATCATAATCATTAACTAGTTCCATCCATATTCTATATCTCATGTTTCTTTCAAAGTGAATATATATTTAAAAATATAAGAATGGTTATATATTTCACACTTTACTCAATTTAAATTTTGAATATTAATTTTAAAATTAATTCCTAAAATATATGATTTCAGGTCATGAGTATGGTAATTTATCACATGAAGTTTCAATTAACAAGAATCATAAGTCATTACCTGATCAGTCTACATCAGTTTGTAGCCAAGTCCCTCCAATAAATCATCAATGTAGATGAAAAAATCACTATCACTATAGGGATGATTCAAAAGAGTATCATTCAGAAATATTATTTATTTTATATAAAAACAATTGCCAGGTTTATTTTTAGATGAATTTATGTCCTTTTAGAGTTATCATAGTCGATGGACTAGAAAACCAAGAAACCCTTTCATCAAAATACCACATCTAACCTGCTAAATTAATAAAACTAAAAACCTATTTTAAATTTTTAGTCTTGTAAAATCATCAACAACTATATTTTTAGAAGGGTAAATAATAATACTATCTTTAACATAGTTTGTATAAGGAAATAAATTCTTTTGAACCAAAATTAAAACTTACTAAAATGTCCATATAGTTTCATTTATTTTAAGTTTTGAAAAATAATCCTTATATGTCTTTCATGTGCCTCCATGCTTCTATAATATAAAAATATATCATTAATAAACAAAACCCCAAACATATCAATGAAATCATGGAAAAATATATTCATAAGGTCCATAAATATATCACGAGTGTTATATAATCATAATTGAATAACTAAAAATTCAAAATGCTCCTATATATTCTATAACATTATCTTTATAATTTCATCCTCATTCACATTCATATGATGAAATCTAGACCTAAGATTAAATTTTTAATGAATATTTTCCTCCCCAGAGCTGATCAAAAAAATCACTGATTCAGGAAATGGGTACTTGTTCTTAATAATAATGTTATTCAGTACTCTATAATCAATGAAAAGACTCATTGAAACATTTATATATTTAATATAAAAAATAAGGACACCACACAGGTGAAGTTTAAGGTTGAATGAAATAACTATTCAACAAATATTGGAATTGTTTTTTTAATTATACATGTTCTGTATGGGACATTTGATAAGGGGGTGTTGAAATTGTATTACCATCATTAACTAATTCAATGATAAATTCAAGCTACTGATCTCGATTAACACTAAAAATAATCTAGAAATGAATCTATAAATTCCTTCACTACTGGGAAAACACTAATATAAACAATTTATTTGTCATAAAAAACATGAGAAAGATATCTATCAATACCATCTTTAATCAATTTCTCAATTTTTGGAATGTTATCAAATGTTTGAAATCATTTAATACAACATTCATGGCTTTGTAAAATACCTAATTATGATAAAATAAATCCAATCCATAACTGAAATGCTATTAAACCCCATTATTGGTAGTTCAACAAGTTTTTTAGGGAAGACAATCTCACTAATGTCAATTAGAATATTCCCATAGATCTTTCTTTGTTTAGTACTTCCACCTATAGTTATCACAAAAAGTTATATCTTACTTTCATGAGTTGATATTCCCAATGTACATAAAAAAATTTTAGAAATAAAAATACAATGATCTAGTACTATAAAGGGTTTTAGAATAAGTTTAATACACAATTAACATACATATCACCACATCATTTAATGGGACAAAAAAAACTGTAGTAGTAGAAACAGATTTTTCTATAGAATCTTACTTCTGATCATGATGATTTCCATCCAAAGTTACTAACTTCAGGAACACATTATTATAATGACCCAACTTATTGAAACTAAAACATCTCACCATTTGATATTTATCTACTTAATCTTTTTCATTAGTTAGGATTAATTTCCATACAATAATGGGTCATATAACCAAAAATTCCACATCGATAGTATTTTTTATATTTCATAATATATTTTCTAATTAAATTTCAACAATCATTCCACAATATGGGAAACTAACTTTCTTACCTCTATATTTTTTGATCTATTTTTCCATATCACCTTTTGTCTTGACCACTTCCTACTTTTATCATCATGGGGACATATGTTCTAGAACAATCCATCTAAAATTTTTATTACAATGAACACCTTTTCCAAAGAATTTAAACTTTCATGCATTCAAAAATCATTATGAACATGGTTTGGATCCGGATTAAAATCTATTTATTCTAATATCCATGTCCTAAATAAAATCTGGGCTATACCTAGCCAATATTGTAGAATTTTATTCATACATAACTATAGAATCCTCACCTTTTATCTAAATACATGTAATTGTTAATATATATAGAGTCAAAAAACCATAGAGAAATATTTCTAAAGAAACAGATCCTTAACTTTTTTCATTTCATAGCATCCAGATTATCTTTCTCTTTGGTTTTCTTATGTAGATACCCCCATTGATCAACTTCACCTTCAAAAAAAGAAATGAAAAGAGTTACTATTTGAAATTATGATCATCCCAATACTTAAAAAATATATTCATGGAACTGATCCATACTGTATCTACCACTACATCCTAGGTTCCAACGTAAAAAATAGAGCGGCGTCTCATGAAATGCTCAACTATCAACATGTTTCTCAATGGATTACATGTTTTATCTACTATTTAAATACATCTCTATGGGATATATTGTTTTTCCCTAACATGGATTCCACCCCCATTTATATCATTAATCAACTTGTCCATGACTGCAAAACATTTATTAGTTTCAAATCGAACCATTCTAGGATGATTATTTAGAAGGATAACTTCTTATTGGTGCTTTCCTATGACAGTTTTTCCCTATTTTTATGTGCAAAACCATTCTGAACAAACATAGTTTACTCAATAATATATGATAATATTGAAATTCAATATTATTTCATGTTGACAATAAAGTGAAATCTTTTAAATTAATGTTATTAACATTATAATAACCTATAATTTTATCTTAATTATTTCATTATTACCAACTATAATAGTATGGACTTAAAAATTACATAATCTTATGTTTCAAATAAATAATTAATTCTCTTACATTGGAGTAACTTTTAAGTTTATCGTTATAGATATTTATGTTATAAATCATATAAAACGAAACAATAAATTAAAAAGATGACACTTCCTATAAATATATATTTTCCCACCGTATAAAACTATCAAAAATAAAACATGATTTACTATCCTGAAAAAACATCATGACTTTCAACTTGAACTCTTCATTTACCTTACCCATATTTAACCCTTTTGATTTTTTTAAAACATGGGATGAAAACAACATGATCAATAATGTATATAAAAATAAAAATACAACTAGACTAGGGAAAACATAAAAAATTCTGAGAACCATTTTCTTAAAAATATACTTTCTTTTACCTGAAAATGGAATCATAATTAATTTAAAAATGCTACAGTATTACCTTTAAAATGAAATAATTTCCAATAATACTCATTATCAATCATAAAAATGTCATGTCAGTTCACTGGGACATCATCTTATTGAACCATTATTGAGAACATAGAAAGTAGAAAACCCATATGACCAACTTGTAATATATTTATCTGGAAACATAATAACTACCCAATTCATGGAATAATTATTTGGGCACACCCATATTATACGATATAACAGTCTAACCTGATTCTATATAGGTGCACCCATCGTATAAGAAATAACAGGCTCACCCATGTTTATTTGTTTGCAACCATCGTAAACTATGTCAAAGGACCATATCATTAATAAAAATTTATAAACATACACCTTTTCATTATAAAACCCTTCAGAACTATATTAAACTTATTTGTAAAACACTTTCAGATATCAAAATACCATTTTTTAAAACTAAGTTTCTAAAAAAAAGTACCCAAAACCACAGTAAGATGATTTTTATTTGAAGAAAAAATGAAATATTGTAATGGAAGAAAATAAATCAAATAGAAGTTATTATAGTGCGAATTTTAATTGTCATTCAATACAATAAAATAAAACATTACCTTTTTTATTTTTTAAACAATATAAAATATTTCGTAAAAATAATACTTTTATTGAAAAACATAGAAATAATGAAAAAAAATTAATTTATAAAATGATCATGTACATATAATTAAATTCATAAAATCATTTTAAAAAAATCATATATATGGATGAAAAAGTGTTATAAGGGAAGTTTAAAATAATATTTTCTTAAAATAATGTCCCTTTCCACTTGGGAAACATTTCCATAATAATCCCCATCAAATAATAACGTTGAAAAAAACCTTAAATAATGTTATAATAGAGAAATTAATGAGATAACGTGTAAAATTGAATCTATATACACCTTAGATATGAATTTTGGTGCATAATATCTAAATATTCCTCAACAAAAGGAAATTGAGATGAAGTCCCTTACCTTGATTCTGACTCATCACATATGTTATTTGTCTTCCTAAATAATAAACATATATTAATTATTTAATTTATTAAAAAAATTATTTATTATTCCTATAATATCACTTATTAATATGTTATATACAATATTTAATAGATTAATTTTACAACAGATTTTTTAAGGAATTTTTGTTAGTTATTTTAAAATAGTTTCAACGAGTTCACCATTCTTAAATAGGTCATTATTTCAAAATCTTTCAAATAATTATAATTAAATAATTATCATATATATTCATAATGTATACATATAAAACTATTCATTATATATGTTTATATTAACTAAACTATGTCACAATCATGGATATGGTAGGTCTAAGATAGGAATTATCAATACTTCCATTTTTCAATGATGATTATAGAAATAAGGTAAGTAATATTTTATCATTACAAAATTATCCTCATGTCTTAATTACCTAATTAATTATTTAAATATACTTATATATAATCCATGTAACATCCTTATACTATATTCAGGTTTTCCTAAACCCCACTTTTAATTATGATTTGTTTGGGTTTGTTTGGGGTTGTTTCGAGTGAAATTTTTGAAATCTTGAAATTTTATGGGCTAGTGCATGGTTGGTGAATTATTTTCCCAAACTATGTACCCTTTAAATGAAAGCATGAAAACCCATACAGTGTGGGTTTTCATGTGTTGTGAATGGTTTGAAAAACCATATGCCGGTATGGAGAAAATATGCACCTAATGAAAAAGGGGTTTACAACTAGGCAATATGGATTGTCTAAATTGTGAAGATCTTCATAGGAAACCACATATATTAAATTTTTTAAACTGAAAATTATTTTTAGAAAATTTGATACCCTTTTATAAGATTCCCAATTGATATACATCAAACTCCTATAATTGTTTCTTACATGAGAGCTCCTAAGAGCAGTTTTTGGCCCCTCTACACCCTCTTAGAATAAAATCAAAGCTTAGATAATGACATTCGATCTCTAACGCAATGGTTTCCTATTCTTGTTCTGTTTCTCCTAATCTCTATTTTCTCTCCTCCCTAGGTTTCTTTGGATATTACCACTATTGGTATACCTAATGACCTATTTTGATCATAAACCTATGATTGATTCTTGGATCATCATGTATAGCGTTCTTCATAGGAGTCTACTTTCTAGGATTTGGCATCTTAATATCCCATGTTTCAAAGGTAGGTGGTTCCTTCATAAAGGCCAATTTTTATTATCTCCAAATTGATTTATTTTAATTCAATTGTTTAATTTAAATGTAATTTATTGATATAAATTAAATTTCTTTTTATTGGTTGATTAAACTCCCAATTCCATTTAGTTGGGGTTTTTAATTTGAATTTGTGATTAAATTGGGAAAAATAGAAATTCCATTGAATTGGGTTGTGTTTTTGGAAATTGATGGGATTTGTGGAATTAAAAGTGTGGAATTAAATTATATGATTTAAATTGTGGAATTTAAATTGTGAAAATGAATTTTAAAATTGAGTTATGAAATTGATTTCAAATTGGTACTTGAGACAAATAGATTGAAATGATTTGGAAAGAAACCCATTGGTTTTATCTAGAAAGGGGATGTTTTTCATGAAAAATGTAATTTTTATTTTAAGTGGAAAATTAGAATATTTATAATAGATATTGGGAAGAATTTTATTTTAAGTATTATTAAAATAAATTTCCCATTAGAGCAGATACAAGACGTATGTAGTTTGTGAGTTTTTTAGAAAACACACTACTATTTACAACAATAAAAATACATATTATGCATTAATATCTTTTAAATAATGGTCATAGGTAAAACTTGTTCAGTATTAAGGGGAACATGTGCACACATAATGTCCGTTAAACTTTTGAGTGTGTGAAGCCCCATTGTATGGAATTACTATAACTTTGGTAATTATTTTTAACAATATTCACTATTCATTATTGTCAAAACATATGTTGACCCTATTAGATAATATGAATTATTGTGATTAAAAATTTGGAATCTATTTTACAGGATTCAATTTACATAAGTGGATAATTTTAATTAAAAATTAAACCCTCATAAGTGATGGAAAATAGTTTTTTCAAGAAGTGTATTTTTCAAGAAAACGATGATTTTATATTAACTATATGAATAGTAATAATTATTCCATGAATTTAAATTAATATATATTAATATATAATATATAAATTTTCTTTAAATAATTCATAATTAGTATTATTTTTAATTAATTAAAATATAGAAACATTATTCTCTTTAAAACAGTTTTAAAAAAAATCTTGTTTTTTAATCCCAAAAATTATCTTATACTAAAATACAATATAAAGATTATTTAAAAGTAATTAAAAAAATTAAATAAAAATAAAGAATAATTTTTCCACTAGAAATCATATTTAAAACATTATTCTACATTTAAATAATTTAATTTCCAGAAAATAAACTAAATTTTAACAAAAATATGTATTTTTCACTATTCCCCAAAAAATCTATATTTTCAATAAAATCCCAATATTTCACCCTAAGTTACTATTTGTTATGATGATTTAAAAAATAAAATAAAATTTTAGGAATTTAAATTTTATAATTTATAAATTAATCATTTAAATAAAACATTACAAGAAAAGATTTTAGTTAAAACATTTTCCTTTTCAATTAAAAATTTAATTAATTATTTTATAATGAATACAACTATCAAATTAATATTAGTAAATATGAAAATGATTTCATCTATCATTACCTTGGTTGTTACAATTATATTTCATAGTGATTGGGCCTCATTGTGCATCTAGATTGACACTCTTGTGTGATATGCCTAAGTTAATTCACATTTCCATTAAGATTCGATAAGAAGGATTTGAATAGATAAGGACCAAGGATGGACAATGTTAAACGTAATGTTTCATTTATTGAAAATAAGGTATCATGGTTTAGATATCCTATAAATTATTTCTCATGATTGATCACACTAATTAGATATTCTTTATGGACATGCTATCCCTTTTTGTTTTAAAAATAGATTCAAGAAAGAATGATAATGATGATGAAGGAATAAGTATACTCTAATAATGAAATAACATATTTGTGATCTATTATATGAGTTCCTGTATATCATGAAAATTATAAAGTATTGATAATTCATTCCTTCAAGGACTATATATTGAAATAGTAGTAAATCATCTATTGGTGTGAATATTGCATCTAAAGTCTATGAATACACCCCAATTGATGTTTATGGGAATGTGCTTATTTTAAATCTTGTTAATCATTCACTAGTTAATTTATTTTGTGATTTTGGGAATGTATTGACATTCATTTTTTAAATACCATATCAATTTTGGAGGAAGGGAAGTCATAATTGATATCCTTATCCCAACTATTATTATCTATCAATTCAAGGATAAATATAAACATCTAATAGAAACTATATCCATTATCTGGGTCTTGATGCATATTTAAAGGGGTTATTTATCTCAGATAGTGTGGGAGAAACTCATAATCAAAGATATGCCTATTGTATGTGATTTTTTTGATGCCATTTTGAAATAGTTAATTAATCTTCCATTTAATTGTGAAGTTGGGTTTTCAATAGAACTCATATATGATACAACACCTATTTCATGGAATCAATATAAAATGGCCCTGATAGAGTTACAATAATTAAAGAAGAAACACCAAGATAATGTTGATAAGGTATTTTTTCAACCATGTTCATCATTATAAGGATCACCTAAAGTTTTTTAATAATAATGATTGTCTAATTTGACATGGTATTGATTATTGAGATTTTAACAGGATCATAAAAAGTATAATCAACCACTTTCCCATATTGATGATTTCTTTGATCATTTAATAGGATATCTATATTTTTTCAAGATGAAATTCCAATATGGATACTATCAATTGAAGGTCAAATTTCAATACATATCCAATATAACCTTTCGTTTAAATTATAGATATTATGAATTTATACTCATGTCATTTGTTCCTAATAATGACCATGTTATCATCATTGATTTAACTAATAGTGTTTTTAGAGATTAATTTGATCTGTTTGTGGTAGAATCTATAGATAATATTTTAATATATTTCAATATAAATGAAAATTATGGATATCAATTGAAGATTAGAATGGAGAACCTAAGAGATTTTATTTTTTATTAAATATTTAACATGTGTAAATGTTGGATACTTAATGTGTCATTATTGGGACACATAATCACAAGAGATGGTATATCAGTAGATCAATCAAGGTTTTAAGTTATTAAGAATTCTCCCAATCCAAACAAAATGACTATAAACTATAGTTTTAATGAAATTTATTTATATTATCTATGATTTGAGGAGGATTTACCATCGGTATCTAATTCACACACAATGTTAACTCCAGAGATAGTAATGTTCTGTTGGTATGATGAGTGTGAATAATATTACAAGGAACTAAATAAGAAGGTTGGTCTGTGAACCTATGCTCACACTACCATATAATGGGGATGCGTTTGGGATTTATAGTTATGCGTCAAATAATAGTTAAATATGTGTTTTCAGGAATAATTACTTGATGATTTCTTTTGTCTCAATTTAATTGAAGGTTCTTGAAAAAAATTACCAAAATCATTCTTTGGAGTTAACAGTAGTAATTTTTTCATTATATATATAGAGGTATTATCTTTACTGAAAGTGGATTTACATATATACAAATAATAAAATTTTAAAGTATATGTTCACTAAATAATTATTGAATCTATTACAAATAAGATGGTAGGATTTTATTAAAAAATATAACTCTTTAATACACCACCGCCATAGGAAATAAAACAAGGTGGCTGATGCTTTGAGTAGAAAAGATCATTATATATTATCTATGATTATAATCAATAAATATTGAATATATATGGATTTTTAAGTATGGACCTTGAAATATTAAATGAAAGGGGGAAATGTTTTCTTTCATAAATTCTTTCTCATCCATTAATGTTTGAAAAGATTACAGTACTGAAAAGGATTATTTGGAGATATAAAATATGGTGATAAATTTTCTGGAGTTAAACATTGATTATAATCGAACGAGATGTTTTAGGAACAAAGGATGTGTCTCATCAATAATAGAATTAAAAAATTTATTACTAAAATAAACTCATGTATCATCATTATCTATTCATATAGGAATTATGAAGTAGTTTAGATATCTATGAGTAATTATAGTGGGACAATAGGAAGTGAGTTATTTTGGAGTACGTATCTCAATGTGTTGTATGTCATCAAATTAAGGGGGTATATATAATTATATGGGGATGTTACAAAAAATAACCATATCTAAATGGAAATGGTAAAAATCACTATATATTTCATTGTTAGAATACCCATAATATTAAAGTTTGATGATGTTATTTTTTCCGTATTCAATCAGCTTACATAGTTAGTGCATTTCATTTCTATTAAATAAGACTTATCTCTTGATCTTATATTGGGGATTTACATTAAGTAATTTTTAAGGTTATATGGGGTATGTTGTTCTATTATATTTTCCATAGATCAAATATTTTCCTTGAATTTCTTGATAATTCTTCATCAAATTGTAAATAAAAAGATGGGATTCAATATTACTTATCATCCACCTATATATGGTCAGTCTAAGAGAACTATATTTTCTCTAGATAATATTTTTAGAATATTTTCCCAAGTTTTTAAAGGTTGTTGGGATCAATACCTTCATACAATAATTTCTTTCACTTGAGAATTCATATGGATCCTTAAAAATACCTATATGCATAAGAGTGTATAAATATGAATTAATAAGATAAATATAATGAAATAATTCTATTGGGACCTCAGCTAGATGAGGAAAAAAGATAAAAAGTTATATCCATTTAGAGTCATATGAGGGAAGCTCAAAGAAGACAAAAGAGTAATACCAACAATCATTAGTGAGATCATAATTTTGATTTTGGTGAGATTATTTTCCCCTGAATTTATACATGAAATAATGTTATGATATTGGTAAAGAAGTTAAATCGAAACCCCTACACATATTTTTCCCATTGAGATTCATGATTGATTAAATATTTTATCTTAACACTTGGCACTCTCACCAAACTTCTCTCAAATTAATGATGTGTTCTACGTATCTCTCCCGAGAATGTAAAAATATGATCCTTCACATGTACTAAACTGGAATATTAAAACATTAGATAATTAAATTTTAATGGAATAAAAATTTATAAAAATATGTGATCGTAGAGAAAATTTTTTATGGAATAATACTAGTCACCTAGTCAAATATCATTACATGAATCCAAAAGTTGAGGAAGATATGTGAGATCCTATGGATTTGATGAAGTAGAAATATATTCTTTTTTTATAACAAATTGATAAAATTTCAAGGGATTAATTAATTATTACGGGGGTAAAATATAAAACCCTAATATTTTTTTGTAGTTATTTTTAAAGAAAACTTGAATTATTCAATAGTTTACCTTACACATAACCCCAAGTCTATATGAATCATTGTATAGTATAATATTATAAACTATGAATTAAATTGGTAGATATTATCATTAAAAACGAAATTATAAAAAATATAAATAATATTTTTTATTAATGAAAATTTATTAACTATTTCATAATAAATATGTAATCAATTTCCATTAAAGTCATTTTAATGTTAAAAAATATGTTTTATTGAAAAATGGGTTTTATCACTTTTTTAAACTTAAAATATAATATTTAATTATAAAATATTTTATAAATTTTATTTTATTAAATTAATATTTTTTAAAAATCATAATTTTAATACCAAACTAGTGTGAATTTTTATGATTTTTATAAAATGATTTATTTTTCAATTAATAGTTGAAAACTTCATTTTTTTAAAAACTAATGTCATTTATTTTCAAGTAAATGTTTCATTATGTTTTGAGTTTAATCATAATGTAACATAAGTATCCTTAAATTATAAATAATCTATTTAGATACATAGGAATCACTCGTATACTTTATTTAAGTTAAAGTTATGTTTTGGGCCTAAAAACACTTTTTCTAAAAAAAATAATTTTATCTGTGAAATGTATTTTTATCTAAATAAATTAATTTAACATATATTGACTAATAATTTTAATGAAATTTATATATATTATATAATCAATATAATATTTTAAATTAATTCATTTGTTTTTACAGGGAAAGTAAAAGAATTATATTATGTTTTACTCTTAAAAATCGGTTTTCAAAAAATGGTTTTCATTGCTGTTTGAATTCTTAATTAACAATAGTATCATAAAAATATAGAAATTAAATATGAAAAATATAATAAATAATATTAATAATAATTATTAATATAATTTAATTGTGTTGAATTAATTATTTGTTATATTGAATAGTAAAAACAATAAAATTTTGTTCTTATGGTTAAGGTTAAAACGAGTTTATGAATTTTTTAAACCATGAATAATGGTAGGATAAGAACCAAAAAATAAAAAATTATTATTTTATAGAAATATTTAAAACTTATATTATCCTTTATTATATTCCATTTCCACATGGATCCAATTTTCTATCAAAGTGACCATAAATTATTGAAATCTTTAAAGAAATTGCATGTGTGTCCCTCCACACAATTATAAAAAGGCGTATCTTCTCCTCCCTTAATCAAAAAATTTGTGTCTTATAACCTATAAAATACCAACTAAAAGGCCTTCTAGAAATATTACCAATCATTCTATATCTTATTTTCTTCTCTTAACACCAATCTTCATGGATTGAGGTCTAATCCAGAGGGCGTCTCTCAAACAATAGGTATAGATCTTAACAAAGATCATTCAATTTTATTTGTTATTATAATTATTATTAACATTATATATCATTAATAAATTATTATTATAGTATCTTAAATATACTAAAATTTTATTAAAACTATTTCACAACCATTAACCCCATAGCCTCAATCCAATGGGAGATAAAGGCATCATTAGTGTGTGTGTGTGGACTACCTCCTACAAGTTGATATATGACTTATTTTCCACCACCAGCATTCATGGAAGGTTATTATTATTGATTTTATTTTTACATAATATATTTTTGTTATAATACTTATTATCAAAATATTAATTAATATTTACATTAATTTTGTTCCATCTATTGAAAAATAGATATGTCATTTTTGTGTATATACAGACTAATGCCACCATGTAGTGATGTAGTTCATTTTTCATCACCAATATATATGAATTGTTAAATTTTCATCTGCTACGCATTATTTTAGGGAACATACTAAGAAATACATAATAATGAAACAGTTTCATCGTAAAACTTCGTTCTTTAAGACACATGTTCTTTTATGAACCAAATTTATTTTAAATGGTGTATATACATCCAAATGTATATTTAATGTAACTTATTATCCTTATTTATGTTATTTAAACTTCTAGTTCAATATATATTTATTTTTATGGGTTTTTATTAAAATATCACTTCAGTTTAAACGGTTTCATCTCTATCTCACTTCGTTGAGACATGTTTGAATGTTATGTGACAATTTATTTTTTATATAGTGTTAATACTAGCCATATAAATAATTTTGGAATAATACATGATTAAATGTGTGGTATTAATAGAACCATATTATTTTAGAGCTCCCAATTACATTCATTTCAAAAATTACTAAATTCCTAGTGGTTCTTCATCTAAATTTTGTTTCATTGAGGCATGTTTGATGTTATACACTAATATTATTTTATGTAGTTGATCTTCAGACCCATTGATATTTTTTACATTTATTATATATATTTTTATATTATTTAAAGATTCTTTCTAATTTATTTCATTAATGGGGCTTATGATTCCAAATTTACCACAATGGTAAGGGTTTTATGTCATAATCTCATTTTTAATAGTATTGTATATGCTTAAATTTTCTAATGTGGAAATTTTATGATATATCTCTCCAAAATATTATGTATTATAAATTGTCTTTTAATATATATATATATATATACCATGATTTCCTTTTATTTTCCACTCTTTAATTACTTAATATACTGAAATAGCTTTTTAAAGAAAAATGGTCAAATTTTTTCTTAGATGGGAATAATTTCTCTCATGTCCATAATTTCATTACAATGATTGAAGATTATAATTACTATTATAAACAACATAAATGGATGTCACTAAAATTGTGAATAAAATTTTATTTTAATATTACTTCATAAGTTTCCTTGGTTTTTTTCAAAGAAAATTATTTTCTCAATAATTGATAAACTTTTAGATTTAAAATATGTGATTCCAAAATGGAAGAATATTTTCTTCAATTAATGTTCTAATGATATTTAGATTGTATTTTCATATATAATAACATCCTTTGGTGTTTTTCATGATTTAAATGGTGTGTGATCCAATTATATCAGTCTTATTATTTATTTTAGAAGCTTTATTATTATGACATTGAAATGTTTATGAAACTTGTATCCTTCTAACTAGTTATGATATTATGATATGATGAAGGTGTCCTTATATTTTGGAACACATATATATGTTTTTTATTATGTGATGGGTGGGCCTAAAATTATGTAGCCCTATAATGAAATTGTTAAAGAACGATATCTCATCGGATAATAATGAATGTAATAGGGGTTGAACCCAACTCAATAAGGGACTTTGTCCAATAAGATAGTCCTTGGAGAAGGTTGGGTAACGAACTGATGGAATGGGGATTGCACCTAATCCTCTATGATTGTATTGGAATTGAGACCTCAACAGAGAAATTATTTTTTGTGATTATGTTTATTCCCAAAAAAAATTCCTTAACCTTATGATATTTTCTAATGGATCCTGATTGATTGTTGATGATTCTTGATTCTTGTATCTTACATCATTTATTTGCAAAAACCTTATTCCCTATTTCATGATTAAAGCTATTTGACTAATTTGGTATGATTATTTTTAGTATTGATCATGTTATGATACCCTTATTATTATCATATTCTCACTTACGATTTTTTCCTAACATATATTATATTTACCCTTACTGATCATATATGCTTTCCTTTTCTTATATTTACAATCCACAAGTTATGGAGAAATGTTTTAAGTATGATATGCATAAGAAGGGTTCTAGTTTTAAACATATTAACTGGAAATTATGTAGATCGTTCATATAAAAATAGTCAATGTATCCATGCTTCCAAATACACTAAACCTATAAAATCTTTAGGTTTCTATTATTATGAAATGCAATAAATAATAATCTAAAATGAGGTAATATTTATTTATGAAATGTTTGGGTAGTTATACATAATAAATCTAATTTAGAATATAAGGTGATAAGGGTTGAAATATGACAAACCAATAAAACTCAAGAACATTTTTTGGATGATTTTTCCTCTTATATATTATGTTAACCCCCTTGTTAATATTTCTTAATCCATAACACATTGATAAATTTTTACAACGGTTATGATCTATTATGACCAAAAAATGAAATTGAACTAATTTCCAAATTTTAACTTCTAGACTCCAAATAAAAAATCCATTTTTCTTGTTCAATTTTTTTTAAGTGGAAGGAATTAGGTGTTTTATATGTTCTCAGTGTGGAATAGAAATATATTTATTTTATTAATTTTGGTTTTTAAGAGTAAAAATGAATTCATAATAAAATAAAGTATATTTATCATTCTTATAAAAAAATAATATTATTTTTAATGATTTGGGAGAAATTTTACACAGAAACAAATAAAAAATGGGACTCTATAACTACATGAAAAATGTTATTTTTAATAAAAATCATCATTTTTCACTATAAACTAAAAAATATAAATTTTTATAAAAATCCAACAAATTTCACCCTAATAAAAATTTGATAAGAATAATCCAAAACTATATTCATATTATTAATATTGAAATTAAAAAAATTATAATTTTAACTTTTATATAAAATCATGTAATATATGTAAAACAAATTTAAATAAAATATTAATTATTCCCTATTCAGTTGAAAAAAAATTATTATATTTACAATATTTAATATTACTCTATAATGTTTAGTCAGAAATAATAATAAACAAGAAATTGGATTATTATTATTATTAACTGTGTTGTCTCATTTTCCCCACATTAATAAATTTCATCCTCATAATTTTTGTCTTTACCTAAAATGGTGATGGTATTTTTCTTACAAAGCTATTTCTCATTCCCATGTTGCTTCATCAATAATGTTATCTATCCAAAAAATTATTCCATAATTAATCTACATATTTAATAATACCTATTATCTCTGATCGTAAATAAAAAAAATATTCATTCCTCAAATGAAATATTCCCCTACACCTAAAATACTTTATGTCTCAATATATAAGATTTACTAGTTATATATTTCATCAACGAGGAAACATGAAATACATCATGTACCTGAGATAAATATATAAAAAAGAATACCTGGTAAAAAACTGATCCAAATTTTTTTATAATTTCAAAAGTTCCAATAATTTGAGGACTTAACTTTCTATATTTTTATAAATGCAAAAACCTTTCAATGGTGATATCTTAAGAAAGACATGATCTCCTTCCTAAAATGAAAAACCATTCCCCCTATTATCTATATAATACTTATGTTTTACTTGATCTAACCTCATGTCCTACTAAATATTATTCTCCTTCTCACCCATTTCTTCTACTAGTTTTGGTCCCAAAAACTTCCTTTCTCAGATTTCATTCAGACATGTTGGAGTCTGAAACTTCATTCTATATAATTCCAAAAAGGTGTCATCTATAGACTAAAATTAAAATTGTTATTATATGAAAATTATATTAATGGCAGTGTTTATCCTAAAATTCCTATTAATTCAATGATAAATATCAAATCATGTATTATAATTTTTTATTCTATTACTCTAACTATACATTAAATAATGATTGAAAAGTTATACTAAGTTTTAATTTAGTACCCAATTAATTTTAAATTCCTTTTTAAAAATAAAATTACATATATAATCATTATTAGATAATATAGAGAGGGGGACTCTATGTAACTATGATATATACATAAGATAGATTTTGGAATGATGAATCAATGATATAGTGACTCTAATTGGAAGAAAATTAAAAGATTTAGTAAGACAATCATTCATAAAAAATGCATTATTACATCGATATATCTTTTTAATCCCACTACAAAACCCATGGATATGTTAATCTATTTCCATTATCAAAATGAAAAAATCTAACTAATCCCCTTTGGTAGTTATTTTTTATCATTAACTTACTAAAAAGTGAAATATTTCATGATAAAATTAATAATATCCTTCTTCATACCCTACAAATACAATATTCATAAAGGTATATATATATATTAGTAATTCCATGATGAATATAAAATGGGGATCAGTGAAATTCACATAATAATTCCTTATTCAACTAGGAATCCACCAGAATACATAACCACTTTTCAAACAATATGACACCTTATTTATCAACATTAAACTATGGTGACCTTATCTTATTGACCAATTCTAATATTTCTTTAAAAAACACCATCCTTCAGATCCTCATTAATTTTTTCATGAAAACATGACTACACTAATACAAGATCCAAAAAAGATTGGGTTTTTAATTAAAAAATTATTGGCTAACATTTATTAAATCATTAACCAAAGGATCATATTTCAAACACAACATAGTTAATGATGAGTTATCTTCCAAACTCAGGGCATCAACAACTGTGTTTTCTTAACATGGATGTTAGTAAAACAAGAAATAATAATCACTTATGAGTTCCATCCATCTTCTTTATCTCATGTTCAAATATTTTTTATTGAATATATACAACATAATTTTATGGTTGGTATATATTTCAAATTTTGCCAATTTTAATCTTATAATCATTTATAGGGTAATTTTGATCATGATAGTTTCAATCGACATGGATCAAGTCAAATTAAAAATTCATCTTCCATCAAGAAAAAAACCAATCCCAATAATTTATCCATATAAATAACTATATTCCCATTTTTATAAGGTATGACTAAAACTGAGTAATTTTCCAATATTCTTTTTAATTCTTTAAATCATTCAACACATTCTTTCTTCCATATAAATTTAACATTTTTTCACATTAACTAAGTTAGTGGGCAAGATAAATAATATATGTTTCCACATAACTATTAGTAGTAACCAACTAATCTAATAGATAATTTATTTTTAGAGACATATTTTGGTCATGTCCACTCATTAGTCATATTAGTTTTTATAGTATTAATTTTTATGAAATATTTAGAAACAACATGCTCATGGAATGAAATATTTTGTTACCGAAATTCAAATTGGATAAATTTCCCAAAAAACATCTTTTCATTTAAAGTATATAAAACAATCATAAAAGGTTTATCATGATCATCATAACTTTTTGAGTTAAATAAAATATCCTTGATTAAAAAAACAATAAGTTTATCTATGTATTCAAAGAAACCACTATTTGTTGGATCCATATATATTTGGGGTGTGTTTTAACTAGAAATTCAAAATCATAGGCACATAATAGCCAGTCATAGTCTTAAATGTAATCAATAGAATGCCTAATTCCTTTACCTTTAGATCATGGAACCCAAACCTGAGATCAATATTAAAAAAATATTGTGATTTTTAATATTGATCTAACAATATATTGATATAAGGAATGTACATTAATTCTTAACAATAATTTTATTGAATGGTCTATAAATAATGAAAATTATTATAGCTCAATATCTTAATTTAATAAACAATATAATTGATCCCAAATGAGAAGTAAAACTGTGGATGAAACCATTATCAACTAGAAACTATTACTTATTTATCAATTATAACAAAAAATATTTACTCCATTTGATACAATGGTTCTGAATTTTCATTAGAATCATAAACTAATTGAATAGTAAATTCAACCTCTACATTAGGAATAAAAAAATAAAATCATCAATAAATACATCCATATATCCATTTAAAAAAGAAAATAATTAATTTTAATGTTTTATCTTTTTATATAATATGTGTTGGATAACTTTGTCATCCTTCTTTAATCAATTTATTAGCTTCTTGGTATGTTATCAAAATTATGAACTCATTATTATATAAAAATTGAAACTGACTTTGAGGATCTAATAGGACTTATTGAACTCTGTAATATATATTAGGATGATAAAATGAAAGTCAATCCATACCTATGATAATATTTAATTTCACTAAAGTTAAAATGAAAATATTTCTATAAACAACCATTTTAAAAATTATAATAGAAATATTTCTATAAATTATTTTTCCCTTAATACTACCGAGGGAGTTTTTTCTAAATTTTTTTACATCATATATTTTTATTATATTAACATTTAAGATAAAAATTTCATAGAAATAAAGGAATTTGGGGACCTTGAATCAAATAGTACATCATCACAATCTGAATAAACAAGTAATATATTTGTCACTACATCCTTTAATGTCCCAGTAATAGAAAATTACCTTAACACACCTTTATTACTTGGATTCTAATGATCACCATCCTTTATAACATTCTATTTATTGGAATTCACATAATAGGAAATCTCATTAATATTAAAACATAAATTTAATGCCTTTTATTACCGATCTTAACATTTCTATTACTATTTTATTTACACTCATGACCCAAGTGTCTAGATATTCCACATCGATAAAACTTCCAATATTTCAAAATACATTCCCTATAATACTTACTACCACACTAATCATAAGAGGGTAATTGAATTTTTTACCTTTAGGTTTCTTTAATGAATGAATCCTCATTACCTTCCACCAATATTACTTATATCATTATTATTGTAATATTCCAAAAACTCCATCCAACATTCTCAACACACATCACAATGTTCACAAAATTTATAAAAAAATGAGTAACGACATCCAATCATAAACATAGATTCAATTCTAAATAAAATTAAACTATTTTAATATAGTGGACCATAATTATATTGAGTTTATACCTAGCCAATCTAGTGAAATTAACTTTATAAGAAACAATAAAGTACCCAAACTTTTTTAAAACTCTAATCATTTACATTACATTCAATGTCAAATATAGATACGAAAATACAATTGGAGGGAGAGATATTTCAATACCATATATTACATGGTATCAATTTCTTATTTTTCTTTGGGGTTTTAAATAAATGTCCATATTTGATCATCTTCACCTTCAAAATGATAAATAGATAGATTTACCTTTTGATGTTTTTACATCCCAAGAATCAATATATCATTTTCAACATATTAATTTGTCCTTCTTCTTTCACTGGGTCAAATGATCTACTAAAAGATAGAAGATTTTTCTTCTTTAAATTCTCTACTACCAACATATTCTTCTATGTAGAATCTCGTCACTCCTTTGAATTGGTAATCCATTTAATATAATTCATCAACTCATTTAACATAGCTAAAAATTGATACAATTTCAACCATTCTTGGTTGATAGTTTAGAAGGAAAATATCCTCTAGACGAATTTATACCTTAGTTTTCATGTTTAATCTATGGAAAACCATTTTGAATAGTCATGTATTTGATGAATCATTATAGAAATCTTGAAAATCTATCCCATCACTAGTGAAAAAAACATCATTTACCTTGGTTAATTTTTTTACATCGGTTTTTAGCCGACGTTAATACAGAAAACATTATAAAATATTGTTTTTTAAGTCGGTTATTTAAAAACCGACGTAAAAACATAACATAGCAGTGTTTATCACTCCAGTTATTAAATAACCGATGTGATAAACCATTTATCATGATTTTATCACATCGGTTATTAAATAACCGACGTGAAAAACTAGAGGGGTAGGGTTAATCATGTCAGTTATGTAATAACTGAGGTGATAAACTAGTGTGGGGGATGTTTATCATGTCAGTTATTTAATAAGCGACATGATAAACCGGGGGAGGGTTTATCAGGTCAGTTATTTAATAACCGACGTGATAAACCAGTTCCCAGGTTTCTATCACGTGGGTTATTAAACAACTGACATGAAAACCCATTTTTTTAAATAGAATGAATCCCTCTGCTCTACATAGAAACAACTAGAAACCAATCCAAGAATTCGTACCAGAAAAACAGAAGTAGACCAAAATAAGAACAAATGAAAAACTAAGCATTTAAATTGACAACCTTTTAAACTTACCCCAATAGACAGCCTGCCCCCACCCCCTATAAAGCCCCCCTTACCACACTGGACATCGCCCCACTACACCCTTGGATAGCCCGCTCACCCCACTCGACAACCCACACCACACCCCTGGACACCCCCACACCCTTGGACTGCCCCCCGACCCCCTAGACAGCCCCAAACACCCCTGGACATCCCCACCACTGCCTGGATATCCACCCACACCTCGAGACAACCCCCACCCTCATGTATACCCCACCCCCTAGACAGCACTCCCACACCCCTGGACATCCCTCCGAAACCCCTGAAATAGGACCAAAAAGTTACCGAACACAGAGCACAACCACCTCACTCGACTAGACTGCCCCCACCACGCCCCTGAACACCCCCCCCCCACCACTACACATCACCACCACCCCTGGAAATCCCCCCACCCTTCTGTATACCCCCATCCCCTATATAGCACTCCCACACCCCTGGACAGCCCTCCCACACCTCAGAAATAGACCAAAATGTTACCAAAAATAGTCCAAAACCACCTCACCCTGCTAGATAGCCCCCACAACACCCCCACACCCCTGGACTACCCCCACACCCCGGGACATCACCACCACCCGCTGGACATCCCCCCGCCCTCCAATTTCTCCCCCACCCCGTGGACAACACTCCCACACCATTGGACAGCCCTCCAACACCCCTAAAACCGACAAGAACCCCCTCACCCCACTAGACTTCCCCCACCCTCTCACCCCTAGACAGCCCCCACCCCTTGGACACCCCACAACACCCCTGTACAACCTCCACCCTCCTGGACACCCCCCCCACACACCCCTGGACTTCCCCACCACCCCCTGGACTGCCCCCACCCCCTGGACAGTCGTTGGACTACCCCTGGATAGCTGGTGCTGGGAGAGGAGGTGCCGCCATCCCTCGGGGGTATGCCACTGGAAGGTACTCATCACTCCCACATGCGAAGCATGAGATCTCAAAATGTTTCACATGTGTGAGTGATGAGTACCTTCCAGCGGTGTTCATCCTCCCGAGGGATGGCATCACCTCCTCTCCCAACCCCCTGGACTTCACCCCCCTATCCCCATGGGGACCCTATACCAGCCCCCACTGGACAGCCCTCCCACACCCCTGGACATCCCCTAGGCAACCACCACACCCCGGGACAGCCCTTCTACCCTCCTGGAAACGCTCCCACCCCCTGGACTGCCCCCACACTCATGGACACCTAGGATACCCCACCCCACTGGACAACCCTCCCACACCCCTGGATACCCCCACCCCATTAAAGACCCCCACACCCTTGGAACCCCTCCCCCCTGACCAAAATCCATACATGAAAAACCATCATAAGTAGACCAAACAAATAAGTAGAGCAAAATTAAAAATTCACATATATTACATTCAAAACATACAATATCGACTTAAATAACTATATCCAACCTAAATAACTACCAAATACACAATTATAATGACATTATTCAAAATTATATTTTAAACTATAAACAACTAAAAAACAATCAAACCTGTAAAATAATTTGACCATTCCACTTGTAAGTGTTTGATGTCTTCAGCACTATAGGGTTGGGGTCATCAAATAACTAAAAATTAAAAGGATTGTAGTTAACATGTATAATTAATAAATCAAATTAAATATTATGGAAATGTTTAAATGGAAATATTACCAGGTCAAAGTTTACAACTTTCCCAGTTGTTATTATTTTATACATATATCTTAACATATAATATCTGCATTCGATTAGGCCCTGTTGTTCATGAAAATTCTATTTGAATGAGTGTAAATTATATATATTATTTGTATGAAATAAATAGAATAATTCAAATTATATATGGATATTTACCTTTACATTTACATATTTGATCTTCGCACTCCTTTTCTTTGTGTCTTTTCAAAAGTAGACCCATCCCCTGATAGAAAATAATACGAATGGGTTAAATTTAAAATTCATTATAATGTAGAAAACTATTGAGAAATTGATTCTTACTTTTCCAATATTTTCATAAAACCTTCCCACACATACCATGGAAATTTCATATCTAATAAAGTATCTTCTACCTTGGGAAAAAAACCCCTAACATCCAATGATCACTGATAAAAAAATTTTAAGGTTAGTGGTTTTTTATTTTAAAATATAATGAGCTCTTTGAGAGAGATTTGTTTCATAAATCTCACATAAAGGAATCATACAAAATTATGTGACTATATTCTATTCAAGTCTTTCAGCAATATAAACCATTCTTTGTTCCTCATCTAATGCACATGCTTCAGGGGAAATCAAATACGGGTCCATGAACCCTTATACATCTGTCGGATCATTCTTCTCATAAATGTTATAAAGATACCTAATAAAAAACAAAAATAAGTATACATTTTTAATAAATATAACGCAGGGAAAAGGTGTTAATATTTAAATGGAAGAAATCTGCACCATGTTGATGCCCAACTTATCTCCAGTAACAAGATCCATGATATCCGCATTCATAAAACACAGAGTTATTGAAAATCCACAAACATGAGCTTCCATTGGAAACTAATAATGATCCGCCAAAAAATATTAATATCTTGACAATCTGTCAAAACCACTTGAATATGTATCTGATGTCATAACCATTTGTCTTTTTTGTTGTCTATACAGTATTTCTTTACCTTTGAATTATTCATGTAAAAATAAATAGAAAAAAATATTAGTCTTCAAATGATAAAACAACTTTAATAAAAAATAAAATAGTTGTTATAACATACATACCTCTATGGTAATGAGTCGATGAAGTCTGGATGGCCAAATTAAAAAATGGCAGATACTATGCCCAACTGTCGTCACCTCATCTATAGGTAATGGTACTCGAGCTGATCTATCTATAATATCCTCTATAGTGACCCTCTGATTCTCTAACTATAATTAGTGATGATTAATTGTATATCTTATACAATATATCAATCCATATGCAACAATATGATGTTGAGGATCATCAACATAGAACTCACAATAAGTAGGAAGCTGCAGCGGAGGAGTAGGATAAAAAATGGGGTCTGCTGGCTGAGGTGGGGGAGTGGGAGCTACTGACATAGGTGGAGGATAAATAATGGGGTCCATAAGGGGAGGTGGAGGAGTGGGATCTATAGTCTGAAATTTTATTTTCATGTATGCAAACATAGACTGTACCAACGCTCTAATCTTTTCCTCCAACGTCGCATTAATATTATGAACTACAGTTTCCAAGGATTCTATTTTTTTATAAACACCATAAACATAAGTATATGAGGAACGTGGAAACACTTTTCTTACCGACACACCTGCTGAATATTCTTTTACAAGACCAGGATATTCGGGCTTTCCCACTACTGCAGATAAAATATCTTGCCTCCCAGTAGCTGTAAATACCCCCTGTGAGCTTTTCTCTTCAAGATAATCTTGTATTAATTAATTGAACATTTCTGTAATGATTGAAATTATATGATGAAAATAGTTAACAGAAATAAATAAAATAGATATCTTACAATCCACTCAGCTATGATTCTCGAATCTTCCGAAATATGTTGCCCTTTTTTTCCATCTGATCTCTCTTCCATTATTCATGTCTTGATGTTGGGGATGGAGGGGCCACCTCTCTAGAGGTTTAAGACTCATATCTTAGTTTTTGTAATTTTTTCACCATCATTTGTTCTTCCAAGAATGTATACCCTACCCGAGATAACCTATGAGGGTATACATTTTTAGATTGGATCTTCTGATGAGATTTCCTTGTTTTTTGTAAATTAAGAATAAGAAATCATTAACAAAACTGTAATACGATAATTTATATAAGAAATCGTATAAAAGTTTACATTGCCCTTCCCAAAAATGATTCTTTTATTCTACTTTCAACAAACTATCTCCATGTGTCTTCATATATGAAAGGATATATATGAAATGGATTTTCATGACTCTTATGACCAAAAATGAAATCAAATGTGAGGGTTGATTTGAAATCCCTCCATCTCTTGGAAGTAATCGATATGAATTTCTTCCTAACTCCTCCAATGTCAGGAATCTAAAATGTCATCTGATAAAGAAGAGGTTAAATATATTATATAAACTATGAACATTTATAGAATAGGCAAATAATAGGAAAAGATCTTACCAAAATAATCTCCCATAACTGAGAGGTTATCGATTTTTCGACACTTCTCTAGTCATCATAAAAAATGATTACATTGCTCTTACCCTGAGTGGATACAAAACTCTTAAAAACATTTACATTTGGACTTATAGGAATATCATCCTCATCATACTCAACGATTATCCTCTGATCCTGTGTACGAGAAAATGATAATTTAGGTAAACGTGTGCACCCACATTTACCCACTCTTGAACTCTCTGTAGTAATTGGAGAACATGAGCAAGATTGGGGAACATCAAGAGGAGCATGTGAATATTCCTCCCTAGAATTATGGATAATATGCTCATCTCCAGAATCATGTGGTTGATCAACTGATTGATCTGCCATTATCCTTCAAATCAAAAAAAAAACAATCATTAGTTCAAAAATATACAAATTCAAATATTTTAATACTATTGTAATCAAAAAATAGAAAATTGAACTAAGTTACTTAATAGTAAACATGGTTAATATGGTAAGAATGTTACGAAATTGTAAAGATGGTAAAGATAGTCTAGATGGTAAACATGGTAAACCTGGTAAACCTGGTAAACATGGTAAACATGGTAAAGTAATTTTCACTGAAAAAAATATAGATATATAATTTATGTAATGGTAAACATGATAAAGTAAACTAAAGAAAATTAAAACATGGTAAACATGGAAAACATGGTAAACTAATTGTCACTGAACTAAAACAATGGATATCTAATTTATGTAATGGTAAACATGATAAAGTAAACTAAAAAAATTAAAACAAACAAAAACATATACTTATTTTGTTTTAATACATGTTTTAATAAATAAAAAATTAAAATATCTACCATTTTATGAAAACAGTAAATGTAAACAAGAAATCTAAAAATGTTACTTGGAATTTTTAGGAATTTACAAATGGATTGTTTTCCCAAATTCCATCATCGTGATCATTCCTTTTGGAAAAAACCATGTCTTCAACATGCTCATCATTATGTTTTGTTAATATTTCCATGGAAGTAGGAATCTCACTTAAATCAGCATCTTCATCATGTTCATCCTCACCAACATATTGTTTTTCCCTTGAAAAACAACATCCCACTGCATATCTGATTGATCTACTACATAAAAAAAATTTTTACATGTGTTTCCATTATAAAAGAATCAGGTATGTCTTCCAATCTATTCAGATTAACAACTGTCATTCCAAATTCATCGTGTCTGACTATGTCGTTACAGATAAAACATTTAATGTTAAAAACAAAGACATTAATGTTAATGTAATCCACCTCCCATATGTATTCAATCACTCCATAATATGCACTTGATGCAGAAATTGGTTTTTTTTCCTTAACACTCAAAAAATGCATTTCTTCTGCAAACACCAATACACCACTATTCTGAACTACACTTATGTTGTCATGAGCTTTCATATGAAATTTATAGCCTTTATTTTCATAATCGGACCATGTTATCACATTTAAACATGGACTACCCACTATCCATTTAAATGTATATGATACATATGATCTACCAAGAAATGTATTTTTAAACCATGACAAAAAATTTTGTTGTGGTCATTCAAAATCCACATTTAATTCTTCTTTGGATGACATTGTTTCATCTCATTAATATGAAATGTGATATATGGTTGAGCATCAACGATGTTATTCAAGATGTATGATTCTAACTTCTTCATCTGTTCAGCTGACAAAGATTTGACTTTCAAGCCATGAATCCACTTTCCCTCATTATTAACTCATTCATGGCGAGATGGAGGCAAACCTATGTGATGCGCCGCAGCCATGTAGCTCGTACAAAACTCTGAAACCTCCTCAGAAATATAATTTTCAATAAAGGAGGATTCAGGTCGATATAGATTCTTAACATACCCCATCAATATTTTCATATACATTTCAAAAGGATACATCCAACGAAGATATACAGGTCCAAAGAGATTTATTTCTCAAACCATACGAATCATTAAATACACCATTATATCAAATAATGATGGAGGAAAATACATTTCCAATTGAAGAAGTATAAACATTGCATCCTTTTCCAAAATTTTCAAAGCATTCACATCAATCACCTTATTACAAATTGAATTGAAAAAAACACAACCTCGTTATAGTCTTTCTGACACGGGTGAGCAATATTCCACGCAATGTAACTGGTAGAAGTTGTTGCATCATGACATCGCAATCATGATATTTCATACCAATAAAATTCATGTCCTTCAATGATACAAATATTTTTACATTTGAAGAATAACCTTGAGTAACTTTGATATCATGAAGACACTGAAAAAATCTAATTTTCTCCCTCTTCAATAATGTATGGCAAGCTGGGGGAAGAAAATTTCTTCTTCCATTAAGAGTGGGAGCTAACTCCAAACGTATTTCCATTAATAGTAGGTATAATCTTGCATTCAACCCATCTTTTTCTTTCCTTCAATATCTAAAAATGTTCCAATCAAACTATCACAGATATTCTTCTCCATGTGAATGGCATAAATATTATGTTAAACGTTATGATATCTTCAATATGGTAGTTGAAAAAATATTGACCTTTTCTTACAAATATGTCTATCATTACCAGATTTCTGTGTCTTTCCCAATGTCCCATCAAGGTTTTCACCCTCTAAAAATAAAGATCTGGGGATAATGGATTTGGAGAAATAGAAAATTCTTATAGGCCATTGAATTCCTTTTTAATCTTCTATAAGAGTGATCCATAGGAAAAAACATTCGATGACCCATGTGCATTGTTTTCCTCCCATGATGCAATTGACAATATGACATCTGTTGTTTGCAAATTGGACATGCTTTATTCCCTTTAACACTGTATCCAGAAAAATTTCCATATTCTAGGAAGTCATGTATAGTGAACAAAAGTACTGCATGCAGTTGAAAATATTCCATTTTACATGAATTATACACCCTAATACCATTCTCCTATAAAAGTTTCTAATTATCAATCAACGGTGACAAGAAAAAATCAATATCATTGCCGGGTTGCTTCGGACCCGAGATCAGTATACCCATCATGACATATTTTATCTTCATACGAACTTCAGGAGAGAGGTTGTAAATTATCAATAAAACAGTCCATGAACTATGTGTGCTACTAAGGGTCTGGTATGAATTCATTCCATTTGTGCACAACTCTAGTCCGAGATTTCTACTTTCATTTCCAAATGTAGGATATTAGTTATCAATTTTCTTCCATTGTGTACAATTAGATGGATGACATATTTTTTCATCACACAACTGCTCATCAGCATGCCATCTTAACCATTTTTCATCATGTGAATTATCAAATAAATATTTGAAGCGATGAATTATAAGTAGATACCAAAATACATTTTAATGGATCTTTGTAATATCTACATCAGCCTGTGATTTCTCATTCACCTTATACCGTGATTCCCACATTTAGGACACTCTGATAGAAATTCATATTCCTTCCTATATATCATACAATCATTCAGAAAGACATGTATTTTCTTGTATCCCAATCCCATCAGGCATAATATTTTCTTGGCCTTATAATGTGAATTTGTAAGATCATTATCTTTTGAAAGAATGTCTTTCATCAATTGCAGTAGCTCAATGAAACATCTATCACTCCATCCATGTTTCGCCTTTAGGTTAATCAATCTTAACAACACCAAAAAACCCGTAAAATTTTTACAACTAGGATATAATGGTTTTTCAGCATCAACATATATACGCGCAACTGTTGGTTCTATCTCAATTTGTTCTACTGCAATATTGCGAATCATTTCTTCAATTCCATCGGAGTCACCATCTTGCAAATCATCATCATCAGTGACATTCCGTCCACTTTCACCATGGAAAATCCAAGGGTTGTAGGTCGGATTAAAACCATTAAAAATTAAATGACCTTTTATCTATCTACTTTTCAACCTCTTTATATTCTAAAATTTCAAGCATGGACAAAAAAATGTCACCACATGGAACATTTCGTTTAGAAAATTTCAAAAAGGAATCAACACCTTCCTCATATTCTTCGCTCATTAGATGTGCTGTAATACAACATCAAAAAATTATTACCAGTAACAATTATCAAAATTATACATCTTTTTATGATAATAAAAATATGTGTTTATATGAAATAAATCATAATTTTAATGTAAAAAAGTTTTGAAATATAAAACAAATCTATGCGTATTTAAAAAAATATGCTTTATTATTATTTTAGAAAGAAAATATAGTTAGAGATAATAGTTTTAAATTCCATGGAATCAAAGAAAACCATGGGGCCCTTAATGGTTGATAGAAAATTAGAGAAAATGGAGTAAACCTCAAAATCAAATCAAATTTAAAATAAAAACATCGATGGAGTAAATCACAATGTAAATCCAATCATCACAGCACAATGGGGTCAGGATGACTATGCATATTTGAAAACCACGACATGGTCTCCCCCATAACCCTTAATTTTCTCATAGACGTTGACTGGTCAAAATATATATAACCAAATAGAATCATATTGAAACACTAATATCCATCAAACAATACATTCATCATGTCATAATCTCACAAACAACTATGAGATAGTCAATCCCAACTGACACTTATACCCCACCCCCTTGGACACCCCCTGGACACCACCACCTCATTGGATAGCCCCCCACCCTGTGGACACTACCCCCACCCCCTTGGACACCACCTGGACACCACCACCCCCTTGGACATCCCCTACCCCCTGGACACCACCCCCACCCCCTTGGACACCCCCTTGACACCACCACCTCATTGGATAGCCCCCCACCCCCTGGAAACCACCCCTACCCCCTTGGACACCCCCTAGACACCGCCAAACCATTGGAAAACCCCCCCACCCCTCATGAAACCACCCCACCCCCTGGATAGCCCCCCACCCCCCATGGACACCCCCACCCCTCCTGGACACTAGCACCCACCTCCTACCCCCTTGGACAACCCCTAGACACCCCCCAACCACTAGACAGCCCCCCAGACAACCCAAAACCCTCTGGATATACCCCCACCCCCTTGGACAACCCCCACCCCCTTATACAACCCCCACCCCCTTATACCCCCCCACACACCCCTGGACTTCCCCCCCCCCCCAAACCTCTATGGACACCCTGGACACCCCCAACCCTCTAGAAAGCCCCCGGAACCCTATGGACACCACCCCCACCCCCTTAGAAACCCATTGGAAACCACCACCCCCTAGGATATCCCCCAACCCTATGGAAATCCCACACCCCTTGAAATCCCCCAACCCTCTAGACAACACCCCCACCCCCTTGGACTCTCCCACCCCTCCTGGACACCACCCCCACCGCTACTCCCTTGGACACCCCCTGGACACCCCCCAACCCTCTGGATAGAACCCACCACCCAAACAACCCCCAAACCCTCTGGACAGGCCCCCACCCCCTTGGATAGCCCCAACCCACCCACACCCTCGAACAACCCCCCACGCCTTTGACACCCCCACCCCCTTGGACCCCCCCCCCACACCCCTGGACTACCCCCCCCCCCCCCCACCTCCATGGACACCTTGGACAGTCCCCAACCCTCTAGACAACCCCCAACCCCATGGATAGCCCCCAACCTTCTAGACAACCCCCAAAATCATGGGATTTTAACATCAAGCTACTAGTTTTGGCATATCTATGGATTTGAACCTGAAGCTACTTTTTTTTGGTATCATGCCATTATTCATAATGAGAACCATGTGTTGTATCTCTTACTAGTATAAAATTCTCTATGGTTCAATAAATAGGGTTTTAATAGTATATGAAGACTTATAATAGTCCACGTGAATTAGCGATGTAAATAGTTTATGGAACAACAAAAAGTGATACCCAAAATAGAAACAACCAAGGATCCAAAAAAAAATTCCACCATGAAAAACCATACATAATTATAAAATAAATCAAACTGGTGCACGGAATGGGTGTATCACAAGGGTTTAGATATAAATTGTAGTAATATAGGTGAACGAGATCATTAGTTGTCAATGAAAACAAATATTACCATAAATGTAGGGCATTCGCCAGACAAAAACAAACGAAATAGAAGTAGGAGAGGCTTACTTGAATATTGCAAGTCGGTCTAATAGATCTGGTGATAAAAAATAAGATGATGATACAAAAACGAAGTAAGAGGGTTCAAAATAAATGAATCTTACCATGTTTAAACAAAATAATCGCAAAAAGTAAATATAGACTATCCGGGAAAAAACGAATGAAATAAATTCGTCAGAGGCTTACTTGAGTGTTGTGAGTGGAGATGATAGATCTGAGGAAAGTAAAGATGATAAAAGATGATGGAAAAATGAGTTTAATGAAAAGAGATCGAAGAGACGGTTCTAGGTTTTCTGCGTGAGAGAGACGAGTCGTAGGTCTGTTGATCAAAAAATAAGAAAAGACAATCCACGGGGCGTGATAATGTTTTTAAATGTTTTATAACATCGGTTATTTAATAACTGATGTTAGAAACTATTTTATTATATTTATAACATCAGTTATTATAATAATCGATGTTATAAATGTATCATATAGCACATTTTTTACGTCGGTTATTGTGTAACAGACGTAAAAAGAGCCGCGAGTTGGTTTTTTACATCGGTTATTCTATAACTGATGTAAAAAACACATTAGGAACCACAGTTTTTACGTCGGTTATTTTATAATCGATGAAAAAACTGATGTGTGTTGGTGTTTTACTTCAGTTATAACATAACCATGTAAAAACTTTTGCGGGTTGCGTTTTTACATCTACTTTCAAATAACCAATGTAAAAAACACAGCAGCTACCTCTTTTCTAAGTTAGTTATGAAATAAACGATGATAATAAGTCGTTAGATACCTCATTTTTTACGTCAGTTATTTTATAAGCGATGTAAAAATGCGGCACGTTGGTTTTTTACAATGGTTATAAAATAACCGACATAAAAACCCAATGCGGGGGATTTTTTATGCTGGTTATTAAAATAACCGACATAAAAAATTGACTCTCATTATTTTTTACATCGGTTATAAAATAACCGATGTAAAAAATCACATACCACAGATTTTCACATCGATTATATATAACTGACGTAAAAAATGGTGATGTTAAAAATGTTTTCTTCACTAGTGCATGGTAATGTAATCATAAATTAAAATCACTTAACAATATCATTTATTGACATCCTAACCTATAATTTAATCTAAACCTTTTCTTTGATACGAACATTAATGTTGTATAACACAAAACCCCATAATTAGACAATTTCAAACAAGGGTATAACATTTATACATTTATAATATCATTATGGTTTATAAATTTAGATAATTAAGAAAACCCATTACATAAAATATTGGACAATTTGACATAGTGTACATTTGTTCTATAAACATAGTTTCTTATGTATAAAATCTTGTTTAATTCATCAAACTATTAAGTTGTTCAATACATGTCTCCATTGATAATTTTATGATCCATACGAATCCGTAAGCCTTATTAAAACGATTTGAAAAAATAGGATCATAAAAACAAAGCGCATTAACGGATAAAAATTTAAAGGGGATCCATTAATGCATTTGAAATTTAGGAAAATCCATAATAGGATTTCCTTTTATATATAAAACATTAACTTAAAATAACCATTTACTTACATATAGGAACATATTCAAAGAATAAACTTTTCATAAAAAATTATAATCATAAATTTAAAAAACATGGTGTTGATAATTACTTGAGAAAACATTAGAACAAATTAAAAATTTTCATTGAAAAAATAAACATTTCACCCTTGGAAAATAATATTTCCTTACATTGTGAAATCCCCATATTTTATTTAAAACCCATAGAATGAATTAATAAACATGTTGGTATCATGGAACATTATATTTAAATTCACCATTATAATAACCCTTTATATTTAATCATCTACTTAGATAATTCCATCTTCTCTATGGAGTTACCTATGAGCGGTAAACTCTACCACCTCACACAATGCATTGGAGAGCTATATCGGGCTCACCCACTATCAAATATATATAAGGATCACCAATTATTAATATATAATTCACAAGATCCATACCCTAAATAAAATATATAGATATTATACAGTTACCATAAAACTCTATTTAAGAGGCATTATAACCCATATTTAATAAAAATTTTAGTTATCCCATAAAAATGAGATGAAATTGATGTTTCCATAGAAAAACATTTTAAAACTAAATATTCCGAAAACAAAAAGGGAATAAAATATTATTTTTAAACAAACTTATATCATTTTCATGTATTGTTGATAATGAATAATGGAAATGATTATCAAAAAACTAATACATGCGTTAAATTCTTAAATTAATTCTATTTTTATTTTTTAAAAGATTCAAAATTATTGGTATGATAAAAATTAGAAAATAATTATTTAATTTTTTTAATAAAATAGAAATGTAGTTGAATATATATATATATATATATATATATATATATATTAATAATATACCTGTATCATTTTTAAGATCATGGATATAAATAATAAAGTGTTTAACGGAATACATTAAAATGTTATGTTAAATAAAATTCCATTACTTTAAGTCATTTCTAGATTTAGAAGTTTTATAACTCCTGAATAATAATATTTTACTAGATTTAAAATTTCATTAAAAAAATAAATATTAGTATAATTATCAATACATTTAATATTTCATTTCCTATAATGTTTTATATAGTTACTTAATTAATTATATTCATATTAAATGTTTTGATATCATTCGATTCATTATTTACAAAATCAATTCAGTATTTGAACCATACTCAAAGGTTTCATACTTCCATAATCACTATAATTTTATAAAAATTTATAATTACCATTTTTATTCATTAAATATACCTTTATAAACATCCATGTTGGGTGGTTGTGAGAACTTAATTACATGACTTCATGGATATGGTAATCTATATGTACACATGAATGATGTTCCAATTTTATAATAGGTGGAAAATAAATAAATTAGATTATATCACACTTATACATAATCATTATTATGTTAAAATTTTCATATTTAATCTTTTTTTTAATTGTTATGATCATCCATATGAGTCATAAATTAAAAAATAAGAACATCACTTCATATAAGTATTAGTTTGTATGTACACATGAGCAACATTATTAATTTCCAACATATAGAATGAGTAAGAAGTTAAGTGTTAAATTATCATTACATAACCACAGAAAATTATAAAATGAATATATATTTAATAAATCTATCTTTATAACAATTTTTCTTGTTAGTGATGGAAAATTAAATACATCACTTCGTAGAGGTGGTAGTCCATGCATATTGACATGATATATTTCTATTTACCATAGGATAGAAAATAGATTTAAAATAATTTTTCAATAAATATAATTACATATAATTAAAATTATGATACTAATTTAATTATTTTATAGTCTTTAGAAAATACTTGAAGGAGGTATAAGAATAAATAAACTTTAAATAGATCGGTTAGGACATATACCACCACATATTTCTCTATTTTTATTATATTTTAAGCTTTATAGAATGGGTATTTAGAGAATCCCAAGGCATATTTTATGTGGGTAATATAGGTATAGAGTGATATTTACATGGATTAGTTGAGATAAATGGATCAAAAAGATTGATAAAGAGAGGAGAGGCGACTCCCTTTTATGAGGGGAGTGGTAATCTTATAATTATTCGAAGTTTTAAAATAATATTTAATCACTCTCATGGTGAAGTGAAACATAATCCAATAAATTTACATGATAAGTATATAATATTTAAAATTAAATAAACCAATTATATTAAATTAGGTATTTTGAGTGATTTTAGGAATTACCAATTATATTAACCCCTTATTAATATTTTTATCACTTATTCAAGTTATATATTTTTTAATGGATATTATTCAATATGAGAAAAAATGAAATTGATCACCTTTCCCAATTTGAAAATACTAACTAAAAATATAGAATCCATTTTTTAAGATTCAATTTGTAGAAGTGGAAGATATTAATTTTAATAAAAGTAATAAAAACCTAATTAAAAATAATTTTATTATAAAAAATACATTTTTATGAATAAAATTAAATTTATAAAAAAATAAAGTATAATGTTAAGATTCAAGGATTTAATTGGATTATTTTTAGTTAAAATATATTAATGTTACTTTTAAAACAATAGAATTGGTATTTGTAAATACATGAAAATAAATCACATCTTTTATAAAAATTGACATTTTCCCCCATTCACAAAAAATAATCATTTTTAAAAAAATTGAGAAGATTCTTCGCAAGAAAATTTTGATTTTCTAAATTTGAAAACGAGTTCTTTTAAATGTAATTCAAGTTATGTTATATAAAATTCATCTTTGAAATAAAACTATCAATTATATAGAAAACTAGTTTACTTAAATAATATATCTTTCTATTTTGATTGAAAAATCACTAATATATAATATAGTGAAATAAATCTATAAAATTTAATAAATACTATTAAAACACATGGAATGAAATTATTACTAGAATTTATTAGTTTCTCATATTCGTCCTCCCCACTCCATTAATCAACTCTATCCTTGTAATTTTATTCTTTTCATAAACTAGTTAGGTTATTTTTACCCAATCATATGCTTCTTCCACAAAACCTTTACCTGGTGAATCTACTTATTATAAAATATAAGTTTTCTATATTCCATAATTTTAATTGGTTTTGAATGATTGGAAATATTTCTTCCAATGTAAATAAATTAGGGCTCAAAATATGTGATTCAACACGTATGTATTTTCCCGATAATAAAAGATGAAATGCATCATATACCTAAGAAGCACTCATAGTTGTGGAAACCTGATAAGTAATTGATAATACATTATTTATAATTTCAAAAGGTAAAATATACCATGTAATTTACATTTAATTTCTTTCAAAACACATAACACCTTTCCATGGATATATCTTAAGAAAGACATTATCACCTACCTCGAATGAAACATCATTCACTTGTTTATCTTTATAACTATTCTCCCAACTCTTAGATTCCCTCACATGTTTCCAAATCATCTTCACCTCCTCAACCATTTCTTCTACCAATTCTAGTCCCAATTCCAATTATTTAATCCCAAAATTTTGGTTTCAAAACCCACTATCCATATTATTCCTAAAATGTCACCATATGTATTCTTGAATGAAAACAATTATTTTAATATAACTCAATAAATGACAGATTTTAATCTGAACTTCTCTAGTAATATAGAGAACATGATTAAATAATATATTAAAATATCTAATTTTTTCTCACTAACTACTTATCATATTGAGGTTGAAATGTTTTAATAAAATTTAATATAGTACCCAATGAATTATTCAGTCCATTCCTAAAAATTAAAGAAAATTGGGGATCGTAATAAGATACAATAATGATAGGTACTCATATAATCTCACTATGTCCATAAAATAATCTATGAAAAGTTGATACAAAGACTTAGTATCTCAAATAGGAATAAAATTCATATATTTATTCAGAAGATTAATGATAACCAAAGTCATATTATTACCTTTCTATTTTACTAGTTATCCCACTATGAAATCCAATGATATATTCTCCCATTTATATTCTAGCATTGATAAAGTTTGATGTATATTATTTGGTGGTTTCCCCTTGGCTTTAACATACTAAAATGTCAAAAAATTTCATGATAAAGTAGAAACATCCTTCTTCATACCATCCCACCAATAATATTTTTGAAGTACTATATATATCTTAGTACATCCAAGATAAACTGAAAATGGAGACTTTTGGGTTTCACTTAACAATTCCTTCTTCAATTGGGAATCACTCGAAACATATAACATATTTCCTAATAAGATAAAATTTATTTATAAATATTAAACTAAGGAAACATTACCATATTGAATAATTCTACACTTTCTTTCCTACCATGATCTTTCTTCTAATCATTATTAATTATTTCAGGAAAAGAAAACTACAATTATATCCTAGAAATAAAGGAATGGGTCTCAACATACACAATTTTCTATATAAAATTTATTAAATATTTAACTATATGAACATGTTCGAAATGAATCATTGTTAATTATGAATTTTAATTCCAACCCATCATATCATCATACATTTTTATTTACTTAGATGCTATTAAATCATGAAATCATTCTCTTTTATAAGTTTCAACCATCTTCTTTTCCTCATGTTAAATTATTTTTTTGGTATATACATTGAAAAATATTATAGATAATATAGATCTCATATTTTACCCCATATAAAGATTCCACAAAATTATTATATTAAAAAAACTATGTAATTATCAAGATCATGTGTAGGGTAATTTTTCTCGAAACTTTTTAATGGACGAGATGTATATGAGATTAACTAGTCATCATGCATCAAAACACAATTGAGTATCTTCAAAGAAGAATCACTATAAATAAAAAATTCTCTATTTCTAGAGGGTTATGTTAACACTATAGTGTTAAACAATATTCTTTTCAGTTCATTAGAACATTTATCCCATTCCTTTTTCTTGATGAATTTTTCTAATTTTTTTGTTAAATTGATTATTAGGCTTGATAAAAGACAATATTTTTCGACAACCTATCATAAGTAACCAACTAAAACAAGAAGGAATTGAATTACATAGACATTTATAGATCATGGACCTTCTTCCAAAACTATTGTATTTTTTCAATCAATCATTATTTCATATTTAGAATCATTATGCTCTGGAAAATAAATATGCAATAACCAAAATTAATACTTGTTAAATTTTATATTCAAATTATTTTCTTTTATCATCTATAAAATGATACTTAAATGATTAAATGAATATTAATTACTTTTTTTGTATACAATAAAATCATCATTAAACACAACCAAAAAATTATCAAAATACTCAAGGAAAAACTATTCATTATATCCCCAAATGCATCAGGTACATTTGTTAACCCAAATAGAATAACCAAAAACTTATAGTGGTCGCTCCTAATCCCGAAATCCATCCTTGAAATTTCATTTTCCTTCACATATAGATGATTGTTCCCATTCATAAGATAAATCTTCAAAAAATACAATACTCCCTTGACCTGATCACAGAAGTCATCAATAAGAGGGAAATGATACTTTTTCTTAAAAATAGTGTTACTAAGTGATCTATAATTAATGAAAAGACACTAATATCAATCCTTATTTTTCATATAATATATAAGGTAACCAAAGGTAATATGCTAGGGTGGATGAAATCATTATTAATAAACACATGTAACTTTTTTTAGTTCTAAAAAATTAACTAAAGGCATTCAATAAGTATAACAACCCATACTTTAAATACATTATTATTGCTTCAAAATTGATGCACACATATTACAACATATAAAAAAACAATGAAATGTCCGTATAGGTATAGTGTTTTTAGAAACTAGGAATCATAAACAACGGGTTCATAAAGCATCTACATTGTCTCCCATTTATTTCCACATATCTAGAGTCCCTTTTGACATATCCTACTTAGTAACCTTCTTCCTGCCTTGGGGAAAGAAAACATAAAAAATGGTGAGATAAAATGCTCAGTAACGGTAACCAAATGAAATATCAATCACATCATAATCATAAGAACATAACATTTTGGAAATTTTAACCTGAAAAAGAGATCATAATTTCATAACATGGGATAAATCATAGTAGTGAAATGTAATCCCAATAATAATAACATAAAACATGAAAATTTGAGGAATACAAACATAATCCTATAGAATAATTTCTTAGTAGTCAAGACTCATTTCCAAGACTATCTTAGCAGACAAAGTCCATTTCTGAACCGAGTTAACTACTCGTTTCAGTCCTGTTTCACTGAACCGGAGTAACCTACTGTTCCATCCATGTCTATCTCATGAGATATAAATCTTTACCCAATGCCTTTTAGGGAGATATAGGTCCCACCCATCTCATAATGAGACCATTCTTATGTGTGCCACAAAATCATAAATCATACATTATATCATAACCCATGTAATAAAAATGGGATTCTTAAACATCATGCCTTAATAACATAATACAAATAAGATAAAACGACATCATAAAATATATTCCATCATAAAAAAATCAAATCAATGTAAAAATAGGGATATAAACAGAACCCTATATTATCTTAGATGGAAAATAATTTCGATAAAATGCATGATCTTCATTCTTGAGGAAAATATCCTTTCTACTACAAAAACATTTTCCTTTCATGACATGTAATATAATTTTAAACAAAAATACATTGATTAAAAATAAAATTTAAAACTTTTAAAGGAAGATTCATGGAAATAATGTTCTAAATATCCATTCATGTCGTATAAGTTAAAAAAACATCCTTCTCATACTTTGGCCGGAAAAGTCAAAAAGTACCTCGTAAGAAAAATGACAAAAGATTCCTTTCATATCTTTTACTAAAAACTCACCGAAGGGTAAAATTGGATTTAAAAAATTGTAGGGGGATATAAATAATATTACATATCGAGGAAACATGGATGTGGATGATAAATATTCCCCAGTATATTCTGAAGTATAAACAATATCGGATAAAAATTGAGATTGAGAGATTTTACTTTACCGTAGGTCCGTTTTGCTTCGTACGTGTCCGAACCTCATGTGTAATGATTTAAATAATGTTATTGACATATTCATGAATTTTACTCATTTTTATGATATCATATGTGGTCATATTCTTAGCTTATTATTAGTAATATTTCATTGTTACTTGTTATTCGAGTGTTTATTTCTTTTTGTTCTTATGAGTATTTTGTCAAATAAATTCTTATTATTCTTTTAGGATTTAGATACATAATTTCCAGAATGGTATTAGTGTAATATATATTATATTTATTCATTAAATACATTTATATAATCATTATGCAAGGAATATCATGTAGAACGAGTCACATCACATCGTGGAGATGGTAGGCCGTACGTACGCACGAGCGATGATATCGTTCCCATGATCATGGAATTGTACTGAAGTATATGTATACTATTTCAGAATCAATATCACATTAAAATAATAATATATAGTTATTCTTTACACCATTATACCCATCCAAGTAATGTGGCAGTGGAAAATAGATTACACCACGGCGTGGAGACGGTATTCTATACGTACGCACGCGCGGTGATTTCATTTTCCGTAGGATAGATAGATGGTGAAATAGGGTTGTTTCATAATCATTATAACATAGCAGTATATTAGTGATACTATTGTTATTACTTCATAATGAAACAACTAAATAAGAAGAAGTAGAAGAATAAATAAAGTTGAAAGAATCAGTAACATACATTACATCTTATTTGGAGCACCTCTTCTTAACCTCTTCTTAGGGCACTAAAGATGGTATTTGAAGATGACCATGACCTCTAGGATGTTTCTATGGATGTGTAGAAGAGAAATTGGCATGGTTTGGTCGAGCTTGAAGGCTCAATGTGGTGTGAGGAAGAGAGGGAGGAGGTGCCTTTTTATAAGGGAGGAGAGGGGCACCTTTGGAAAAACTAAAAATATTATTTTATTATAAAGTAATATTCAGTTTTTAATTGCTCCAAATTGATTTATGTTGAAGCTAAGGTGGGGATGGGTCGAAATCCTTTCATCCAATATAATTTATACAAGTTTAGGTTTCTATTTTAACCTTATCATTTAGATTTAACATTAAGATAAATAATTTTACTTTTACCATGTCTTCTTTTTTTCTTACACTATAACGTTTATTAACTTACTATAACAAGACAAAAGAACCCCATTTTTATTATTATTAATATATATAACCTTATCTAGGTAATTTTTTTGAACCTTATATTTTTAATAATAAAATAACAATTCATAATATAATATTTTTTTAAAACTATTTAATGACAATTTTGACTTTATTTGGTACATGTTTTTTGTCAAAATCATAATAGCATGATTATTTAGGAAAAGTTAATTAAATCAATACCAATATGTATTATTAACCTATTAAATTAGTTAAATTCATTAAAAGTATCAAATTACATTTATTTGGGTATTTATAATATTAATTATGTTAATAGTTCATTAATAAGGTAATTACTGCATCAACATTGTGTCATAAATAAATTAAATTATTTAAACTCTAAAAATTATAAATAAACTACCATTATTTTTTAAAGCCTTTTAGATTTCTAATGAATATTTATTGTCAAATTTATCTTATGTATAACCCCATATTAAAAATGTTTTTGTTATTAAACATTGATTTTAACTATTTTAAAATTCCTTAAATAAAATACTATTAAATGTCCTAATCTAATCCAAGTGGACCATAATGGTCATATTTTATTTCTAAGGTTGTTTTTAATCTAATTAAACTTATCCAATAGAATTAGTACATGTGTTAGGATAATAATAATATCATTTTTACCCTTAATTACCCTATTTACTTTTAACCGTGGTAAATAAAAGTAAAAAGTTACTATTTACCAAAAATTATTTTCATCTCATTGAACTACATTTTAGTCCTTGATATGAACCGTGTCTTTAATATTTTTGAAATTCCACTCACAGAAGCGGTCAAATTATGTTTTATGTAAATTTTCTAATTCTCCTAGGAGGTGGGTAAAAGACGGTCAAAATTTCAATAAAATTTTTATATGTCTAATATTATTATAAAATTACTCCAATGAATTACCTTGAACTTTTATAGGTATAATGTATCAATTTTCACATAAAATAAATTTAAATAAAAAGTTGGTTTTTAAATAGTAACCTAGTGTTTTCACTATTCATCAAAAATTGAATGTTTTCAGAAAAATACCAAAATTTTACCCGAGGATAATTTCGATATTCCGAATCCAAAAATGAAGTCCATTTTGAATGATAGAATTTAAAAAATTTAAAAAAGTGGGTATTACTATTCATAATAGCTAGTTTTAATAATATTTTAATATCATATCTTTCTTTACTAAAACTCGGTATTGCGTACGACGCAAGCTGTTGAGGAAGGTCGATATTGTGTGTAAAGACATACAAGCTAGTGTTGTATGTAATGAAAGATTCCTTTGATGATGTATATAACATAAAAACAAAACCTTTCCATAAAAATCCAGGTTGTTACATTCTACCCCCCTTAAAATGAATTTCGCCCTCAAAATTCATCACTTTGTAACAAACAGATGAGGATACATCTCCTTCATCATATCCTCAAGCTCCCATGTAGTTTCTTCTAATTGGTGGTTCCTCCATTAAACTTTCACCAAGCGAGTGGTCTTGTTTCGTAATAATTTTTTTCTATGATCCAGAATCTCTATCGGCTATTATTCAAAAGAATGATCTTTCTCCAATGGTACAACACATGAGCTGAGTACATGTAAAGGATCATGTATGTACTTTCTCAGGAGAGATTAATAGAAAACATCATGGACTTGACAGTGATTCGGTGGAAGTGCCAATCGGTAAGCTACATTCCCAACACGATCTAGTATTTCGAAAAGACCGATATAACTAGGAATCAGCTTTCCCTTTATTCCAAATATCATTCCTCTATTCTAAGGAGATATTTGTAAGAAAGCTTTATCACCCACTTCAAACTCTAGGACTTTTCATCGGTTATCTGCATAATTTTTTTTAATCTGAGCTGGTCTAATGTGTTGTGGAATAGATCTGACATTTTCTGTCATCTCATCAACAAGATCTGGTCCTAATAGTTTTTCCCCAACTTCATCCCAGCATGTTGGAGTTTGGAATTTCATTCCATATAGAGCTTCATAAGGAACCATCTGAATACTGGAGTGAAAGATATTATTATAAAAAAATCCACCAAAGGTAGGTGTTGATCCCAACCACCTTTGAAATCCCTAGATCAAGCTCTTAACATATCTTCTAGAGTTTAAATTGTTCTCTTAGACTGACCATCTGTCCGAGGATGATAATTAGTGCTAAAAATACACTTTGTATCCAGGTTATACTGAAGACTTTTCCAAAACATTGAGGTAAACCTCGGATCCTGATCAGATATAATGGAATGTCGTACTCTATGCAATATTACCACTTCCTTTACATATATCCCGGAAATCTAATCAAGAGAGAAATCCTCTCTAATAGCAATGAAGTGTCCAGACATTGTAAGACGATAAACTATAACCCAGATAAAATTATTGCCTTTGCATGTTTTAGGAAGTCCAGTGACAACGTCCTTAGTGATATTTTCCCATTTCCATTCAAGTATGGGTAATGGTTGTAACAACCCCTTAGACATCAGTCTCTCATCTTTAACTTTCAGACAAACCAAGCTTCGAGAGACATATTCAGCAACATCTCTTTTCATGCCATCCTACCAGAAGTACTCTTTCAGGTCCCTATACTTATTCGTGCTTCCAGGATTAATAGAGAATAAAGAACTACGAGCCTCATCCAGCAGCTCCTTCTTTAATTCTGGGATGGGAGGAACATAAACCAAATTCATGAACTTTATTATCCCATCACAATCAATGATGAAATTAGGAACATTTCTCACCTTCTTTTGTAACACTACATCTTCTTTCTGTGCCTCTTTAATCTTTACATGTATAGATGGTTGAACATTCATTTGAGAAAGGTAAGATTTTCCCCTTCCATTATAATTCCAAGATCCATCCTTTTTAAATCCATAAATATTGGATCTTTTGTGATCCTCATCATGGATAAGCTAGTATGGTCTTGTTGACTTAATGCGTCTGTCACATTGTTTGCTTTCCCCGGGTGGTAATGAATTGAGCAGTTGTAATCCTTAATCAACTCCAAACATCTTCTTTGGAGCATATTTAGCTTCTTTTGTGTGAAAATATACTATAAACTTTTATGATCAGTATAAATATCACACCTTTCACCATAAAGATAATGCCTCTAAATCTTTAATGCAAAGATAACTGCATCTAATTCAAAATCATGAGTTGGGTAGTTTTTCTCATGGATTTTCAACTGTCATGAGGCATAAGCTATCACCATATCATTTTGCATAAGAACACACCCCATTCCCTTCTGGGATACATCACTGTAGACCACAAACCTTTCTCCACTACAAGGAAGTGTGAGTACAGGTTCACTGGATATCCTTCTTTTCAACTCCTTGAAATTCTCCTCACATTCTTCCGTCCACATGAACTTAACTACTTTTCGAGTCAACCTGGTGAGTGGATTAGATAATCGTGAAAAATCTTTCACACAACATTGATAATATCCAGCCAACCCAAGAAAATTTCGGATCTCAGTTACTGTTGTTGGTCTCGACCATCTTTCAATAACCTATGTTTTTGATGGATCCACAGATATCCCCTCTTTTGAGATTATGTGACCCAAAAATGAAAATTTTTGAAGCCAAAATTCACACTTGGTAAATTTTGCATAAAGCTTCTCCTTTCTCAGGGTCTTCAATACAATTCTCAAGTGATCATCATATTCTTCCTTTCACATTGAATATACAATAAAATCGTCTATAAAGACTACCACAAACTGATCAAGATAGTCTTTAAAGACTCTAGACATTAGATCCATGAAGATAGCAGGGGAATTAGTAAGACCAAATGGAATCACTATAAATTCATAGTGTCCATACCTTGTACGGAAAGCCCTCTTTGGTATATCCTCCATTTTGACCCATAATTGATGATACCTTGAATGAAGATCAATCATGGAAAAGTATTGAGCTCTGTGTAGTTGTTCAAATAAGTCATCAATGTGTGGGAGAGGATATTTGTTCTTTATAGTGATCTTGTTAAGTTCTCGATAATCAATGCAGAGTCTCATTGATCAATCTTCCTTCTTAACAAACAGAACATGTGCTCCCCAAGGTGATGCACTTGGGCATATGAATCCCTTATCAGGATTCTCTAGGAGTTTCTTCTTCAATTCCTGCAACTCAATTGGTGCCATTCTATAAGGTGTCTTTGAAATAGGCAAAGCACCCGGTATGAGTTCGATTGAAAACTCAACTTCACGATTTGGTGGAAGACCCAGAAATTCCTCTGGAAAGAAATCATCAAACTATAATAAAATGGGAATATTATTAATCGTGAGTTTTTCACCAACCATTTCATATAAATAACCTTCATTTAGTGGAATCAAGACCCATAAATGGAAGAAATTTCCACTGGAAGGTTATGTTCATCCTTGAATCGACAAATGATCATAAATTGATCTGGAATATGAAATGTTACTTACCTTATTTGGAAATTGATATGAGCTCCATATAAAGAAAGCCAATCGATGCTAAGAATCACATTAAATTCCACTATAGGAAGGATCACAAGATTTGAAGGAAGAACTTTCCCACAAACATCAATCGAAGAAGAATTGTAAACTTTTGATGTGACTGTTGTTCCATTAGGGATTGTCACAGCTTACTCAATGTCTAACTATTGAGGTAATATGGCGATACCCTTAGAAAATTCTTCAGAAATAAAATAGTTTGTGGATATATAATCAAATAAAACATGTGCTACTTTAGAGTAGATGGTAATTGTACCTTTCACCACTTCGTTATCGTACTCCACATCACTGAAAGAAATTGTATGTAACTTTCCTTTGTCTTTAGCCTTAAGAGTTCGTTGATGTCGATCATCATCAAAAACCCTTGGATTAGGGCATTGATTAGAATAATTACCCATTTCCCTACACTTGTAACATTGAAGTGTATGAGGTGCACTCTATATAGCCTTTTCTTTATTTGCATAACTAAACATCTTCTTCCCATCATTGCATCATTCAAATGCCCAATGACCTTATTTTCCATATTTGAAACATTTACTTGTCCCTTTTAGACAACTCCCTCCATGTTTCTTTCCACACATTGAGCACAAGGGAAAAATCATCTTCTTTTCAGTGTGATCTTTAGATTTCCCTTTGAATTCCATTTTATTCTTCTAATCAAACCCATATGACTGATGGGTTACTTCAGTCTCCATCTCAACCTTGAGAGCACATCGAATGATTTCCTCATAGCTATTGAAGTTCCTTATGGCTAACGCCCATTGAAGACTTGTTTTAAGCCACTAAAGAATCGATCGATCTTACTCTCAGGTTGGATAATAATCACAGAAGCGTACCTTGCATGTCTTGTAAAATTTTCTTCGTAGGTACCAATAGATTCAGCATCTATTATCTTTAGTTCAATAAAATCCTTCTCCATCTTTTTTCGAAGAATATGAGGGATGTACTTATTGAAAAATAATTTCTTTAACTCATCCCATTCCATGGACTCAATTTTATATCTTTCCCTCATATTCTTGACAAGATTACACCATTGATAAGCTTCACCTTCCAAACGATATACTGCTAATATGACTTTATCATTTTCATAACATTGAAGAACTGAAAATATCTTTTTATTTGTACTTATCCATTTTTCAGCCACTAATGGATCAGTAGACCCGCTGAATGAGGGGGGACGCTGCCTAATGAAAGATTCAATAGAATTTTGCTCCTTCCTTTGCTCGTTTGGAATTCATGCATGATTCATAGCTTGAGAAAGTTGTGTGAGCATGGATAAAAGATTTTACATTCCAGATCCCATAATTTTTGGTTGCGCAGGGGGACAATCATTGCATTGCCCGTCGCATTCAGCATTAACACGGTTCCTTCATGTTCCATCCATTGACTAAAACAAAGAAAAATAGTGTGAGAAACACAAATTATAATACGAAAACCACATAATCAAGAATAAACTTTCACAATTAATTTTTATCATAGGTTACTCATGGCCATTTCTTAAACACTATGATTGTGTTTGATGCTTAGACTTATCCTTAGGGTTCTTACTAAGGCTTTCACATCCTAGTTTCTAAAGGTTGACTATACCTTTCCTCTGATACCAACTATAATGACCCATAATTTACATACATTTTTATTGCTTCAAAATTGATGCACACTTATTACCACATATAACAAAACCACGAAAGGACCGTATAGGTATAGTGTCTTTAGAAACTGGGAAACATAAACAACTGGTTCATAAAGCATCTATATTGTCTCCCATTTATTTCATCATATCTAGAGTCCCTTTTGGCATATCCTAGATAATAACCTTCTTCCTAACCTGGGGAATGAAAACATACAAAAGGGTCAGCTCAAATGCTCAGTAAGGGTAAACAAAAGAAATATCTATCAAATCATATTCATAAGAACATAACATTTTTGAAATTTTAACCTGCAAAAGAGATCATAATTTCATAACAAGGGAGAAATCATAGTAATGAAATGTAATCCCAATAATCATAACTTAAAATATGAAACTTCGTGGAATACACACATAATCAAATATAATCATTTCATAGTAGTCAAGACTCATTTCCAATAATATCATAGCATACAAAGTCCATTTCTGATCCGATTTCACTCCTTGTGTCAGTCCTATTTCACACAACCGGATTAACCTGCCGTTCCATCCATGTCTATCTCATTAGATATAAATATTTATCCAATTCATTGGAGGGAGATATAGGTCCCACCCATCTCATAATGAAACCATTCTTATGTCTTCCACAATATCATAAATCATACATCATAGCATAACCCATGTAAAAAAATGGGATTCTTAAACATCATGCCATCATAACATAATCCAAATAAAATAAAAGGGCATCGTAAAATATATTCCATCATAACATAATGAAATCAATGTAGAAATAGGGATAGAGACATAACCCTATATTATATTAGATGGCAAATAATTTTTATAAAACACCACAACTCCATTCTTGAGGAATATATCCTTTCTACTTCAAAAACATTTTCCATTCTTAAGATGTCATATAATTTTAAACTAAAATAAGATGATTAAAAATAAACGTGAAAACTCTTAAAGGAATCCTCATGGAAATAATGTTCTAAAAATACATTCATGTCGTATAAGTTAAAAAAACATTCTTCTCGTACTTTGGCCAGAAAACTCTAAAAGTACCTTGTACGAAAAACGATAAAATATTCCTTTCATATCTTTTACTAAAAACTCACCAAAGGGTAAAATTGGATTTAAAAAATTATAGGAGTATATAAATAATATTACATATTAAGGAAACATGGATGTGGATGGTGAATATTCCCTTGTAAATTCTGAAGTATAAACAATCTTGGATAAAAATTAAGATTGCGAGATTTTCCCTTACCTTAGGTCCGATTTTCTTCGTACGTGTCCTAACCTCCTATATAATGCTTTAAATAATGTTGTTGACTAATTCCATAATGGTACACATTATTATGATATAATATGTGGTCATATTCTTAGTTTCTTTTTAATAATATTTCATTGTTACTTGTTATTCGGGTGTTTATTGCTTTTTGTTCTTATGTGTGTTTTGTTGAATAAATTCTTATTCTTATTTTAGGATATAGATACCTAATTTTAAGAATGGTATTAGTGTAATATATATCATATATATTCATTCAATTCATTTATATAATCATTATGCAATGAAGATCATGTAGAACAAGTCGCATCACATCGTGGAGACGGTAGGCCGTTCGTACGCACGAACGATGATATCATTCCCATGATCATTGAATTGTATTCAAGTGTATGTATACAATTTAAGAATCAATATAACTTTACAATAATAATATATAGTTATTATTTACACCATTATACCCATCTATGTAAGGTGGTTTTGTAAAATAGATTACACCACAGCGTGGAGACGGTATTCTGTATGTACGCAAGCGCGGTTATTTCATTTTCCATAGGATGAATAGATGGTGAAGTAGGTTTGTTTCATAATTATAATAACATATCATTATATTAGTGATATTGATGTTATTACTTCATAATTAAACAACTAAATAAGAAGAAGTAGAAGAAGAAATAAAGTTGAAAGAATCGGTAACAGACATTACCTCTTCTTTAAAGTGCCTCTTCCTAACCTCCTCTTAGGGCACTAAAGATGGTCTTTGAAGAAGACCAGGACCTCTAGGATGTTTATAGGGAAGTGGGGAAGATAAATTTTCAGGGTTTTGACGAGCTTGAATGCTCAATGTGGTGTGAGGAAGAGAGGGAGGAGGTGCCCTTTTATAAGGGAGGAGAGGGGCACCATTGGAAAAACTATAAATATTATTTTATTATAATGTCATATTCTGTTTTTAATAGCTCTAAATTTATTTATTTCGAAGCTAAGCTGGGGATGGGTTGAAATAATTTCATCCAAAATAATTTATACATGTTTAGGTTTCTATTTTAACCTTATTATTTAGATTTAACATTAAGTTAAATAATTTTACTTTTACCGTGTCCTCTTGTTTTCTTTCACTATAAGGTTAATAAACTTATTATAACAATCCAAAAGAACCCCAAGTTGTTTATTATTAATATATATAACATTATATATGTACTTTTACCGAACCATAGATTTTTATGAAATAAATAACAATTAATAATATAATATTTGTTTTAAAAACTATTTTATGTCAATTTTGACACTATTTGGTACTTGATTTTTGTGAAAATCATAACAGCATTATTAATTCTAAATAAGTTAATTAAATAAATACCAATATGTCATATTAACCTATAAAATTAGTTTAATTCATTAAAAGAATAAAATTACATTTATTTGGGTTTTTATAATATCAATTATGTTAATATTTCGTTAATAAAGAAATTACTGCATCATCATTATGTCACAAATAAAAATTAAATTATTTAAAGTATAAAAATTATAAATAAAATACCATTATGTAGGTAATATTTTTAGATTTCTAATTATTATTTATAGTCGTATTTATCTTATGTAAAAACCTATATAAAAAATGTTCTAGTTATTAAACTTTGATTTTAACTATTTTAACTATTCTTTAAATAAAATACTATTAAATGTCCTAATCTTATCCAAGTGGACCTAAACAGTTATATTTTATTCATAAGGTTTCTTTGGTCGAATTAAATGTATCCAATAGAATTTGGATTTGTGTTAGGGTAATAATAATATCATTTTTACCTGTAATTACCCAATTTACTTTTAACTGTCGTAAATAAAAGTAAAAAGTTACTATTCACCAAAAATTATTTTCATCTCATTGAACCACATTTTAGTCCTTGATATTGACCATGTCTCTTGGATTTTCAAAATTACACTCATAGAAGTGGTAAAATTATGTTTTATGTAAATTTTCAAATTCTCCTAGGAGGTGGGTGAAAGACGGTCAAAAGTTCAATAAAATTTCTATATGTCTAAAATTATTATAAAATGAATCCAATGAATTACATTGAACTTATATAGGTATTATGAATAAACTTTCAAATATAATAAATTTAAATAAAATAAATAATTATTTAAATAAAAAGTCTGTTTTTAAATAGTAACCTAGTGTTTTCACTATTCATCAAAAATTGAAAGGTTTCAGAAAAATTCCAAAATTTCACCCTAGTCTAATTTCGATATTCCAAATCCAAAAATGAAGTACATTTTGAATGCTAAAATTTAAAAAATCTCAATAAGTGGGAATTAAATTTCATAACAGATAGTTTTAATTATATTTTAATAGCATATCGTTGTTTAGTGAAACTCGGTATTGCGTACGACAGAAGCTATTGAGGAAGTTCGTGATTGCGTGTAATGAAAGCCAAGATAGTGTTGTGTGTAGTGAAAAATTCCTTTGATGATGTATATAAAATAAAAAAACATTTCTCATAAAAATCTAGGGTGTTACAAAAAAGATTTTTTTAAATTTGATTAGAATTAGGATCTAAGTCAATTGTAAATCCATCCAATTGGTTAGAATAATAAAAAAAATTCTTCGTAAATATATCCATATATTAAATTAAAATTGGCACTTTACTAATTTGACCAGTTTCAATATTTTATATTATGTGTCCAAGATAACTTTCACAACCTTATTTAATCAATTTGTCAGCTTCTTAGTATATTTCCAAAATTATGAAATCATTAATATATAAAAATTGAAACTCAATCTATTGATTAAATATGGATTCTTTATATCCGTAATCTATCTTTTCATGACAAATTGAAATCTTGTACATACCTAGAATAACATAAAATTAGAATTAGAGAATCAAAAAGAATATATCTATGAGAAATATAATTTAACTTATGATAATATGAATATTCTTATAAATTTTTCTTTACTTAATACAACCTCTATGGGGTTTTTATAAAAAATGAATTCATATCTTGAGATGATATTTACATTTTATTTAAAAATTTCCTTAATAGAAAGGAATTTATTGACCTCTAATCAAATAATACATTGGTATAATATTAATAAACAGTTAATATAACTATCCAAACATTTTCTAATAAAAAAAATATAGAAAATTAATATTCCATGCCTTTTTTTCTAATGGTCATACAAATCCCTCTCCTTCATAACATTATTTGAAAACACATTCATTTATTGACAATCTCATTACCTTTAAAACATTTCACTTCCAATTTTTCATTATAGGTCTTACTATTATTGTTTTTCTTTTATTTTTAGTCATGAGAAAAGTGTCCTAGATTTTCACATCAATAACACTTCCAAGATCTCATAAGTTATTTCATAGAATAATTCTTACCACACATATAAAAATATGGTATGTGAAATTTATTATATTTAGGTTTCTTGGATGAATAATTCCCCCATTTCATACCACATGGATCATTTATTATTCTTATTATTTTAAAATTCCAAAAACTCTGCCTAAAATTTCTCAGCAGACCAAAAAATTTCCTCGTAACATAAAAACTCAAGAGTGATAATAACCCTTTATAAATATGGATTTAATATAAAGTAAAATAGATAAACATTACAATCATTTTCCAGAATGAAATTACATCCAAACCAAGACAATATATTTAAATTCTATTCATATGATACCACAAATTATGCTCATTTTTTCACCTCTATTAGTCAACATTCAATTATAAATCAAATAACATTAAGAAAGTACTTCTCAATGAAGAGATCATTATATACTATCCATTCCACGGAATCATATTCTTCTTTTTCCCATAATTTTTTTTAATCAAAGACCATGATTGAATATATACATCTTCAAAATGATAAATATATAGTGTTACATTTTTATGTTATGTACATCCCAAGACTTCAAATATCTTTTCTAATGCATTAATTAATCCTTCATATTTCACTAGGTCTAAAGATCTACTAATAGATGAATGGTATTGATTATTAAAATCTTTTACTATTGATATATTCATCTAGGGATAATATGGAAACTCCATGAGTTGGTACGTCTGTTAATATCCTATATAAACTATGTTTACCCCTCAAAAACAACTCTATTACATTTAAAACCATTTTTGAATTATTTTTTCAAAGGTTATTATCCACATAATTACTTTATACCTCATCTGTTGTGTTTTATCTATGAAAATTATTTCAAATAGTGATGTATTAGATGAAACATCATTGAAATACTCAAAATAAATCACATGATAACAGAAATATGAAATAAAATATATTAAAAGAATGATTTAATGTCAACATAACCACTAAAATTATATAAATTTATGCTTTGATATAGACTATAACACTCGGTAATATAAACAATAAATAATTACTTTATTTTAAACAATAGTTTAACCTTCATACATTTCATAGATTTTTTTGGTTTATAGTTTGAGAGAATGATCGAATACCATTGTATAAAAAAGATAACATTTCTATATAGAGTACATTATTTCCATAAAAATGGTGTTTTATGTTTACACACATGTTTCATTGGGGAAACATTTTCTAGATTTAAGACATGTCACCAATGAAATTTTTATATTCCCTATAGATCCATAATTATTATGAAAAAATTTACGAAACATGGGATCATAAAAAAAATCTTTTAAAACGATACAAAATTACAAAATTCAGTCAATCCATTTGAAATTCATCAAAACCGAAACGAAATTTACCTTTATATATATATAAAAAATAAAATTTGATCTCAAATAATCACTTACATACTCGTGGAAATAGATTCAATGTCTATTTTTTTAAATAGTATAAATAAAAAATCATAATAATGAGATTTACATGATAAAACATGAGAACAGGTCATAAAATGCCTGTGATTGAGAAACATTTCCACTTTTGTATATAAACATACCATCCCTTGTAAAATAAAAATACTTCCTTTAGAACTCATAGAAATAAGTTAAACACTATGTATTTATATAGGTACATTATCCTTCAATTAATAATTATAATAACCATTATAATGGAATTAACTAGTATGGTAATTACCATATCTCTTAGGCATAAATTATCTTCTAAAAACTCAACCATACCTAATGAATTGGAGGTTCCTTTACGGAATACCCATCATCATAGATATATTGGGTTCACTCATCATACATGTAATACATATAAGAAACATATAATGAATAAAACTCACACACACACACATATATAAATATCACTTTAACCATAAATCTCATTACATTTGTAATTTTAAACCATAAGAAATAACACATTCAATTATCTCATAAAAATTAGAAAAACTATCATTTTCTTATAATGAAATTTAAAAATTAAATCACCACGATGAGAGGGAGTATAATATTATTTCAAAATAATCATTTTAAATTATAGTGGTATCATGATAATGAATAATGACTAGGATGTTAGTAAAATTAATTCAAGTTGTAAAAGTTAAAAACATTCCTTTTCACTGTTAAAAATCAAATTCTAAATGACATGTAATGTAAATTTTAAAAAATATATATATATTTTAAGTATTTTGAAAAAGGTAAAAAAGTAATTGAAATTTAACATTAAAAAATATTATTTTTGTCTAAAAACATTTATATAATATCTTTAAGAACATGCTTATGGAGGAGAAACAGTATAAAGGGATGTTTTAAAACAATTTTTTAAATAAAAATCCCTTCCCTTCAGTCATTTCTAACTTCATACATTCTCTAACTAGTAAATAATAAAATTATATTAGTTTAACATTTTATTCCTAAAATTTTTCATATTTATTCCATTATAATTTTTTATTGTATTATATTTATTATATTTTTTTATTTTGTTACTAAATCAGTTATCTTCACATCAAAAAATTTGGTGAAATTCGGTTCATAATCCCTAATGTAGCCTCTGATGGTTGATTATGGTCAAAGGGTTCATTATTAAATCATCTTTAGAATCATAAATAGGTTAAAATTTTCACATTTATACATTAAATATACTTTTAGAACCATCTATATATTTTGTTCATGAAAATGAATAACATCATTTTATGGAGGCGGTAGTTAATATGTACGCATAAATGATATTTCAATTTTTCTAGTTGGTTAAAAAGATGTAAAATGCATTATATTATAATTTTGAAAAAACATAAATATAATATAAATGTAATATTTATTCATTTGTTCCATATTTATGACCATCCATGTGAGGATATAATGAGAAATGAATCACATCGCTTCGTAGATGTGGTAGTCTACATGTACAAACAAGAGACATCATCATTTTCCAAAAGGAGGAAATGTGGAGAAGGTTAGTAATATATTTTATATAAAGAGTCATAATAATGTTATAAAAATTATATATTCATTAATTATATATTTATAACCATACATTAGAGGTGGTGATAGAAAACTAAGTACATCACTTCATAGTGGTGGTAGTCCTTATGTGTCCTTGAGAAATTTTGTTATTTCCAATATGATAGAAAAGAAATATAAAATTGTTATTATATAAAAATAAAAACATATATATATATATAATATACTAATTTAATTATTTTATAGTGGTTAGAACATATTATAATGGCGTATAATAAGAAATAAACTTGAAATGGGTCGGTTATGGCTTATACTACCTCCTCAAATTTATTCCATTGGCATACACCTTAAACATTCTATGATTGGTTTTTGTAAAATAATAATACCTCTAATGTGTGGTTAATTTATTGGGAATGAATTTGGGTAAGTTTAGGATGATCTAATTGTATTAATAATTTTTGGGAAGAGAGGAGAGGTGGTTCCCTTTTATAAGTAACGGGGGTTGTACTCTTGTATTAGTCAATGTTTTAAAATTATATTAAGCCACTATCATGGTCAAGTGGAACATGATAAATCCAATTTGAAATATAATGTGATTAGGGTTGAAATTAAATCAACAAATAAAATTTAATCATGTTTTTTGGGTGATTTTAACCCCTAAATATCATACGTACCGTCACATAAATCCTTTTTAGCACTTACCTTAGAGATAATTATTTAGTATAGTAACTATTCATTATATAAATGAAATTAACAATGTGGATAAATTATAATCCCATGATTAGAAATATAAAATATATTTTTCAACATTTTTTTTTATAATTTCCATAAATTACTTTCAGTATAAGCGTGAAAAATGCAATAAAAATAGTTTTTTTAGAATAATGTATTTTTAAGCATAAAAATGAATTTTTACCAAAATCATGTACAATAGTGATTAGTTTGGATTTAATTGAAATATTTTTAATCATATAAGATTTATTTTACTTTAAAAACAATACAAAACCAAATTAAACAATTTAAATACTTGAAAATAAATGATTGTTTTTTCAGAAAATGGAATTATTCAATATTAACTAAAACATTAATCATTTTAGAAAAATATAAAAACTTTACCCTAATATAAATTCAATATACTGAATACTAAAATGAATTAATTCAAACAAAATTCAATTTCTTAAATTTGAATATTTATTTTTAAAATAATACCATATAACATATTGGAAAGAAAGTTACTCAAAATATTATTTTTCTCTTTTTCAGTTGAGAAATTTATTATATTTACTATAATAAATATGAATATCTGAAAAAATAATTAATATTAATAAAAAATATTATTTAATATGTACTAATATTACATTGTTTATCTGATTGATTCATATATCCCAATTGATCGTCCACTAGTCTGATCACATATAAATAAATAAATAAGTAAGATGAAAACATAATGAAGAACCACTACCATCCTTGAGCCTCATATCATGAATATAACAAATATTTCATGCTTGATATAGAATTATTGGGCATCTTCCCTAACTAAACCTTTGATCATGAGGTCTGCTCAGGTACTTAAGTGGTCGGTCCACCCAAAAAAGGTGTGAGTAATGCTTTACAGGCCACCACCAATGATGTACCAAATATAACTAAAATATACATTGAATTTTCAAGTGATAAGATCAATATAAAAAATATAATGTAGAAATGGAAAAAAAATTACAGTCCTAAGTATCTAAGGTCACATGTGAGGTCGATAATATTTTTTCTTATTAATGATTGATTCATTTGAGTATTTCACTAGAAACTTATACCATTTGGGAGCCATGATTCCCCACATAAATTAGATATATATATCAAGGGTAGTGCATCCCATTATACATCTCATAATCGTATCTTTTGGGTAATAAATCCTACCCATAAATATCATAATCACCTTAAGGTAAATGTGTGTAACTAGTAAATATCATATAAACATCAAGGGTAGTGTGTACAACCCATTAATATCATAATCATGTCATGGGTAGTGTACCCCACCTATAGACCCCATATACATATCATGTACAATGCGCCCCACCTATAAATTTCATAATAAAGTAAAGTTTAAGTGTTTCCCCCTATAATATCTCATATAAATATCAATGGCATTGCAACACACTCATAAATATCATCTGCACATTATAGGTAGTGTGTCCCACCCATAAATCTCATATACATATCAAGGGAAATGTATCCCACACATAAATTGCATAATCATATTGGGATTTCTGTTCCCCACCATTAAATATTATTATAACATAATGTAGAAGTATATACCACTTGTAAATCATATATACATATATGGTCTTGTTTTTTCCACTCATTAATACCATAATATTTTTTGGGGTAGTATTTAACACCCAAAAAACCCATATATACAAAAGGGGATGTGAGTCCCACCTGTAAATCTCGTAATCATTCCAGGGGATTTATGTACCACCTGTAAATCTCTTATACATATTGGTGGTAGAGAATCCCACCCATAAATCTCATAAACACGGGTTAGTGCATCCCACATATAAAATAATAATCATGTTGGGTAATTATTTCCCACTTGTGAATCTGATATACACATATGGGGATTAGTGTGTACCACTTGTAAATCATATACTCATATTGTGTATGCCATTTATCTCACCCATAAATCTCATATACATGTTATCCTCACAAGGTATGTCCACTCACATGAACTCTACACACATTTCTTTGTTTAAACTCTCTTGATAATAACTTATTCTCACCACCAAATCCAAAATCATTATCACTATAATACCCATTGAATATTAACCATCTCTAGGGTCGAAATGAATCTAGAGTGCCCAATGAGGCCCCTTGTGTCATATTATTCTTCATACACCCTACATTGGAACCATTATTATATCCCCATCCCTCGAGATAGATCTCATTACTCAGAGGGAGTAGAATCCATCTATATTTCCATGATCACACCATAGCCTCTTTGTCCCATTGGAAATATTATAATTGAATCAGACAATAGAGATGGAATAATTCAACACTATCAACCCATTTCAACTAGCCTAAGGTAACAAAGGTGCATCATGGTTCCACATGACATATCCCTAGGCCAACCATTTATGTTTATCACACTTCCTCTCATGGAGGGGTTAGTAGAAGTCTATACCAAATTTCTCTTTCTTTACCCATTTCATATATTTTATAACTCACTGGGATCCATGTATCATGTTGAATGTTATTATAGTTAATCCCTTATCCATCAATGTCCTAGGTATTTATATAGTATTCAAGGATTTACCTTGGCTCTTAGTACACTCATTCCTCCTAATTTTTTAATGAAATAATTCATTCCATTAATGGATGATCGTACACCGAGGTGAGAGAGAATATCACATGCTCATAAAAATCCATAAATGTAAGGAGATTTTCAACGATCACCTTCCACAATATAAGAGTAATCGTACTCACCAAGCCTAACAATTTGTCAAAAATCCCCCAAAAAAGATACAATTTTCAATTTTCGATCCACAAAACCCAAATAATTCATTATAAATAATTATAAATAATTATCTAAATAAATCTAATTACAAATAACCTCTTAAAACTCATTGTAAAATACAAAATCATCAAAACTATGAACAACAACTAATGAAAGATCTAGAGAAAATCTCTGACACCATCATGAGTTAAATACCTAGCACTCAATGTAATGTATCTATATTAGTTCATTATAAATAGTAATTGGACTAGGTCGCAACATGACATTTAGAACACCGCCCCATATTCATGAATTTTCCAACTAGAAATGAGGGTGTATGTTGTGATCATAGGAGTCTATAAAACATGATTTATCAATAGTAAACATCATTGTATGAAGATATAATAAATAAACATGATTTATCAATTGTAAATAATGAAATAAAGCATACAATCATAAATTAAGTTGACATCCCACTAGACCAGTCACATATGAAAAAAAAATTGATGGAGGGTCTACTACAACATCAAGCCTCAACTTATCCAAGACATCAGCACCATCTGAGTTGTCATACATGTTAAAGAAACTCTGGGCCTCTACCAAACCAAAACCTGTGAACATTAAAGATTGATCTTGTGCCTTAGTGCAATGGTCTCAAAAACAAAGTCTAAGTACATATATCAATAGGTAACTACCAACATGGTTGTGTTCATAACCAATAAATTCATTGATATATGAATTTTACATTCTCAAAAAAATAAATAAATAGCTATGAATAAAAAATAAATGCAACCATCGATCCCCAATTTCTAACATGAAACCTAAGAAAGGACATACTTTCTTTGGATAGTGTTGGATTTCTCTATCCATAGTACTGTAGTTATTTATATAAATATATTCCACACAAGGTTTAAGAAAAAGATTATGGTCCCCCCAAAGGGTATAATTAGGGGTATATCAGAGGCTTGGAACCAGGTCCAAGGTCCCCCAACAATATAATAATGGGCATACTAGATCCTTTTAATCACATCAAGGTTTCCAAATAATATAATAATAATGGGTACACCCAATCATTGGAACCACATCCAAGGTCCCCCAAAAATATAATAATGCTCATACCAAATCCTTAGAGTAACATCACGATCCCCCAACCATATTACAACAATAGGCACACAAACTTCTTATAAACACTTCCAAGGTACTCCAACAATATAATAATAGACATAAAAAACCTACGAGATCATATCAAGGTTCCTTGTCACGACCCGAACCTACCTGTCTCGAGCCGCAACTACCCCAAGCCCGCCTCCATAGGACAGGGGCTGGTGACAAGCGCCGAAGGAGTAACGATCTCGGGGAGGCCTTTGCCTAAGTACCTGTACACACACAAAGTCCACTCGATGCAGAAGTGCAAATTAAAAAAAATAAAACCAATGGAAAAACATTTATAACCCATCCACAGTCATACATCAACTTCTTAATAGAACAAGTAAAGTGGTGAAACGTACTGACAAAGAAACATAACAGAAAAAGGGAAAAACAGGCGCCCAACCCGAAAGGTGCCACAATCCGGCAAAAGGTAAACAAAATTAAACAACTGGAGAGTCCCCCAACTAAAAACTCTAATACAACCCTAACATGATTCCCCTACTTGTGTTCCCTCTATGCTCCTCTGTAGTCACGATCGACCCGTCTGTCGTCTGCAAGGGCACACCAGGTGTGGGAAAAACCCAAGAAGGGGTGAGTATAAAGATACTCAGTAAGATGGCCCGAAACCTCGACGGAGCCACAAAGGAGGCACTAAATAGGTGAGCATTAGACTGAACAAATAATATTGAAAGAGTAAAGAAAATAGAGTGGAGCTCAACCCAACAAGAGAAAGGAAGAACATTCATCCGAACACAAGGAGCTAGAATCGGATAGCACGTGGCATACCTCGCGCATCTTCACTCTTCCTATAAGGATAGTAACTAAACCCATGGAGTTGAAAATAAAGTAGGGTGTATATATATATATTCACAATATGAAACCTGAACGAGTGTGCAAGGGGATCTCCATCTTCAAGCTCAGCCCAAGAAAGGATGCCAGTAGTTCTAAGTATATCCATCACTGATGCCCAAATGTCCCACACGTAAAAGTTATCTCATTGCTGAACTATACAACCAAGGGTCCCACATAGGTAATAAGGGAGAAGAGTCACTAAATAGCCTCATAGAAAAAGCTTAGTCTGAAAAAAGTTGTCAGGTAACCCACTTCCCAGCCCAACTGGAGGGTAAAACCTAAGAGGTCGTCGGGTAACCCACTACCCAGCCTAGTTGGAGGGTAAACCCTAAGGTCAATGGGTAACCCACTACCTAGCCCCACTGAAGGGAAAACCCTATGGTCTATGGGTAACCAATTACACAACCCCATTGGAGGGTAAACCCTAATACGCTGGTGGGTAACCCACTGCCCAACCCCACTGGAGGTTAAACCCAGAACAGGTCCGATAACTCCGCACTGCCTGTGCCATCACTGGGATTCACTATCATCGCTACCATGCGTTGGATTAGAGTACGTCAAATGAACCTCTTACCAATGACCTTTCATATTTCCAAATTTAATGATATCTCCAATGAGGCTCTGAACTCCCAAACAGATTACACTGTTGCAATCCTCGTGCAAAAACACGCGATATAGACTATTTACTCACTTGAAACAGACTCCCAATGAAAAAGTTATTCAACACTTCTTTATGACCATACGGAATCTCATGGTGCCCACACCTTGGCCCTGAAAAAGGTTTGGTGAACTACTCCATCACGATGCTCTCGGAATAACACGCCATGTCAACTATTCATTCATCTCAAATGGATGTCTGATGAAAAATTCACAAATGCTGCAAACAACTTGAATGACGGTCATTGAGCCAACAACTCAACTCTGTATTAAACACTTGAAACCACCCTAGATGAATTACTCTCGAATCTAGGGTCACAAAGAAGCTGACTACACCTAAAATGGACTTCATATGTGCTCAAACCATTCAAAACTAGAATCTCGGCGAGGTACTAAATAACACTTAACTGGCGTGTCGCGCCACCGATCCCCCATCTCTGGAATTAAAAATCACTGACACCATATCAAAACCTCCGCCTCGATCTGAGGATCACATTGTCGTATACCGTAGAAAAATTTGATACACGGTTTGAGAGTTAGAGGTGTTTTAACACCAACGGACGAAGACGGGGTGGGACAGACCGGTTCAGCCGGTCCACCCCTTTAGACCGGCAGTCCGCAGTTTGATCGCTCGGACCACCCAGTCCACCACGACCCACATTTCACCATGCTGGCTTCACCGCTTCACTCGAACTGGCTTAGGCCTGTCCGGCTCTTTTCTATGGGACTCGCATTTTGCGGGTCTCGATCTGCTCTTGGGGTCACGACGACCTCGATCTCGCGCTGCATGCCGACCGGCGAAGTCAGCTAGCATGCGACCGCTCTCCCGGCCCGCCGCTGCACCAGGCCCCCATCCCGCTCACCTGAACCGACCTCTGAGGTTCCTGCACCGCCATCTTGGGATTTCGTGCCACCATCGTCACCCACCGGACTGCCGCGCGTAGCCGCCGGACCACCATGGAACAACAGAAAAACAAGGTTTTTGGCTGGAAAACTTCCCGGGGTCACCCCGGAAACACTAAGACTCAAAATTTTGATCCGAAATAATTTTTGGGAATCTCAGACCGATCCCTACTTAAATATTTCCTTTTCTAGATAATTAAACATCATTTCAATGCTATAAATTCTGTTCATAGAGAATGATGGAATTTGAAATGAAAATATAACGATCACACCTCACAGGGCATAGCTCGTCGCTTCAAATATGATCCACCGGAGCCACAACCACCTAAGAGAGGTGGGGAGAGGAGGTTGAAGAAGGTGGATGATTTTTTTTGGGAGATCTTCCACTAGTGAAATTTTATGGGGGAATAAGGGGGTGGATGTGTTTAAGTAGGGAACTTAATTAAAATTTAATTAATTTTAAACACCCACTAGTAGGCATATACCCGAACTCTCAAAGGGGTCGAGGTTATGCTGCTCCTAGGGAAAAATCCACCTTATGAGTGCAAAGTTGGTCTCAGAATTTTAATCTGAGCCTCCGTTTAGAAGTTATAATGTTCACACTCGAGGCTACTAAATTACGAAAATTCCCCTGGTGGTGTTTTCCACAAAAGGGTCGCACCTGTGAAAGGTACACCCCTCCTAGGGTAAACAAAATGCTCTAGACTCAATGGTTCCCTCAGGTTTCCCATCTGAGAAACCGTTTAGGAATTATTCTGTATATTTTGTGTGTCTAGTGTGAACTCACTTTAAATTTAATTCCGGCCACACTGGGGCTTGGAATCACATGCCGTCTGAATTCCCTGCTCTGGAATAACATCATGAAAAATTCCAAGTCTCACAGCCTCAGAACCTGAGTTATTACATCATTCCATCCTTCATGTTTTCCATCCCCGAAAAACAAAACTACATAAGCAACATGGGATACTGAGCCCGCATTCGGCTCTCCCATTCCTAGGTGCTCTCATGCACCCTCTCGTGCTTCCACAACACTCGAACCAAAGGAATGGTGAGACCACATAGATTCTGCTCTTGCTAGTCCTCAATCGCCACTGGGTGCTTTGGAAAGGCAGCTCCATCCTCAATTTCCAACTCTCCCTAGTCGATGATGTGTCTGGGGTCGTGCACTTATTTTCTCAACTATGACATGTGGAAGACATCTTGCACTCTCTCAAGCTGTGGGGGTAGAGCAAGATGGTAGGCAACCTCACCAACCCTGCACGTAATCTCAAAAGGCTCGATGAACATTGGGGATAGCTTTCTTCCCAGGCTGAACCTCTGTGTTCCACGCCGCAGGGAAACTCTCAAAAAGTCATGGTCCCCATAATCGAAATCCTAAGGCCTGCGATGATGGTCCTCATATGACTTATGTCTGCTCTGAGCCATCCTCATCCACTCACGAATGACCTTCACCTTCTCCGTTGTCACCCGAACCAACTCTGGTCCCACGAGGGAGGTCTCCCTAACCTCTGCCCAGCATAACGGTGACCTTCATGGTCTCCTGTAGAGGACCTCAAAAAGTGTCATAACGATAGTAGAGTGGTAATTGTTGTTATACGCGAACTCCACCAAGGGCAAGTGATCCTCCTAGATTAGTCCAATGTATAACACGCCCGCCCTGAGCATATCCTCCAACACCTGGATAGTGTGCTCAATCTAACCATCCGTATAGGGGTGAAAAGCTATACTCATCCAAAATTGAGTCCCGAATTCCTCCTGCAGGCCTTGCCACAATCGGGACGTAAACCACACGTCACTGTCGGAGACGATCGTCGAGGGTACTCCATGAAGGCGAATGATCTCTCGAATGTAAAACTGCCCTAGACTCTCCACCGAGCTATTCTCCCTAATGGAAAGGAAGTGCATCATCTTTATGATTCGGTCCAATATCACCAAAATGGAATCATGGCCCTTCGCTGTGCATGGATTCCCTATGAAAAATTCCATAGATATGACATCCCACATCTACTCTAGGTTATCAAGGGGCTGCAACAACCCTATCGGAACCTGATGCTCTCCCTTCACCTGCTGACAGGTCAGACACCGAGAAACGAACTAAGCTACGCTTCACTTCATGCCAGACCACCCAAACTACCACCGAAGGTCTCTGTACATCTTCCCCACATCGAGATGTATATCCAAGAGAGAAGTGTGTAATAACCACATTACCTCCTCCTGCATATCCACTGGTACTACAGCTCACCCATGGAACACGATCTCATGATTCCCCCCTTCAGAATACCAATCGGGAGCGTCACCCGTGGATATCTGATGACGCATTACATTGCTGTCAACATCCCCCAGCTGTGACTCTCTCACATGCTCAATGATCGAAAGAGTCAACATCATTGACTGCAGAAAAGTCGTACCCTCCTGCTCCACCAAGGTCAGATACAGGGAATCCAACTACTCTGAAGCTTCCCACACTATATGAGCTAGTAAATTCTTGCTATGGGCATTTGATACTATGTTTCCCTTCCATGTAGTGTAGACTATCTTGAAATCATAGTCCTGTAGAAAATCCATCCAGTGCCTCTTCCTCATATTCATATCCCAATGAGTGAAGATGTACTTGAGGCTCTGGTGGGCTGAGTAGACCACAAAATGGTCACACAAAATGTAGTGTCTCCATAACCTCAAGGTGAAGACCACCACTTCCAGCTCCAAATTTTGAGTCGCATAATTCTGCTCATGGGTCCTTAATTGCCTCGACCCATATGCAATCACTGCCTGTTGCTGCATTAGCATTCACCCGAGCCCAGCTACAGAAGTGTCGTAATATGCCATGAACATAACGCCCTCCTTTGGAAGCCTCAACACTAGATCTCTAGTCAGCCTCTGCCTCAACTCATCAAATTCCATCTGGAAATGATCAGTCCAGGTGAACGATCATCCCTTCCGCATCAATGCGGTCAAAGGGGATGCAATCCCAGAGAATTTTTCTATGAACCTCCTTTATTACCCTGCCAATCCAAGGAATCTATGAACCTCAGACGCATTCATGGTTGGATCCCGAGCAAGCACTTCCACTATCTTTGCGGGATCTATGACTAAAACCTATTTTGAAATTACATGCCCTGGAAAGCGAACCTCATGAATCTAGAACTGACACTTTCAGATCTTCCCATACAGCTAGTGCTCCCGAAGAAACTCTAGGACCATCCTCAAATGCTTCGTGTGCTCCTCCTCTATTGCAGAGTTGATGAGTATGTCATCAATAAAGACAACCACAAACTGGTCCATGTATGAATGGATGATCTGGTTCATCAAATCCGTGAAAATGGAGGGGTAATTCTTCATTCTAAAGGGCATCACGAGAAACTCGCCATGCGCATAATGACAACAGAAATCCAACTTCGGGATATCATCCTCACAATCCTGCAGCTGGTGGTAGCCAGATCAGAGATCAATCTTGGAGAACCACTTAGAACCTCTCAACTGGTCGAAGAGGTCATCAACCATTGGAAAAGGGTACATGTTCTTTATTGTGGCCTGATTCAGGTGATGATAATCCACACAAATCCATAGGCTCCAATATTCCTTTATCACAAACAAAACTGGAGCTGCCCAGGGGGACACACTAGGCTTGATGAATCCCTTCTCACGAAGGTTGTCCAACTGAAGTCGTAGCTCCCGAAGATCTGTGGGTTCCATATGATATGCCGCACATGATATTGGGGCACTCCTCAGCTTCAAGTCAATACAAGACTCCATCTCTCGCCACAGAGGTAGTCCTGGGACATCCTTGGGAAAGATGTCCTTGTAGTCCTCTACAACGGTAGGTATCCACGTGCCTATAGCGTCTGCTGCTCCAAGAGCCATGCTCACCAACTAAAGAAAAAAAGGTTGTGGTATCTTGCTCAGAGCACCTGTCTACTCTTCCATGAGGTCTCACTCAATGAGGATGGTGAACCTCGTCCCATTATAATACACGAATTTGAAACATCTACGACGACAGTCGATCTGGGTGTGAACCATAGAAATCCAATCCATTCCCTAGATGATGTCATATGGTTCCATCGTGATGACCAGTAGGTCCCACCTGAAACCCTCTCCTCTGAATGACAGTTCAAACTCTCTGCAAACAAGGGTCACTTACAATGCATTTCTCGTAGGAAACTCGAGGCTATGCACAGGTTTCTGTGCCTCTACTAGGAGCTCCAACTCCCGTACAAAAATTAGCGATATAAATGAGTGTTTGGAACTAGTGTCTACTAGTACCAAATCTAGCATAGTGTAAACAAATAGCGTACCATAAACCACCTCATGTGTGTGTGTGGGGGGGTGGTAATGAACACGAATAGCCCTTTTTCTGCCCATGAACCCTACCACCGGCTCCCTGAGCCTGGCGTGGGATGCCATGTGGTGGCAGTGGAAGGATCTTGAAACACCGCCCCCACATCCAGGTTCTATATATCTACATGCACCACCTCCCTGAAGACCACCATGTCCTCACATAGGAGATCCCTGGTCACAGAGCTGCCTCTGTCGCTATGGTGTGCCCACTGCCTGCAACAGATGCTCGGTATGCCTGGTCGGGCAGTCCCGTGCAAGGTGACCCCATCCATCACAAAAATAGAACCAAATTTCTCCTGACTGCCCTAGTGCTCTATGGTGCCACTACAGTGTATGACACTACCCTTGAGTCTGCTCATGGAAGGGTCTCCTCAACTGTGGATCTACTCTCTGATGCCTTCCTACTACCAAAGACTCTACTTTGAAGAGGCCAATGCCAGGCCCTACCAGCTGGTGTCCCTCATCCAAGAATCAATCTGTCATGAGAACCCACTCTAGCACCCGGACATAGGTAGGGTTGCACAGGGGAACTAAACTAGCCCAGATCTCCCTATGAAGACCCTTCTCAAACATCCAGGCCCCGAAGTAACTATCGATGATCATATCCTATGAGTATCATGTTAGATTGTTTAAATAGGCCAAATATTGTGCTACTGTCATCCCCCCTTCTTCAGCTTCATAAGCTCCTGAATCTGAACAGAGGGTAAACAAGAGTGGAAGTACTCCTCCTAGAAGAGATGTTGGAAGCTATCCCATGTGAGAGATGACTGTTTGTGGGTCTATGTAACCAACCCCCACCAACCTCGGGCCATCCTGAGGAAAAGGCTGGTAGCTTGGGCTACCATCTGGCCCACTAATATCCGTACCTGCCTGAAAAGGTGGTCCACACACTCTATCCAGTCTTATGATGCATGGGGATCCGGGTCCCAATGGAACTTTTGCAGCCGGTGATGATGAAAGTCTCGGAGTGCACTCAGCATTTACTCAACCCCGGCCTGTGCTGCCGATACTAACTACCACACTCTAGATGGAGGGGCTACTGCTGAACCAATGGATGGAAGGGTATCATGTGAGGGTCTGTGAATTGATGCCTCATCCCTCAGTAGGTCGTATTTACGAACTGGAGAGGGTTACCTGGATGGCTACTGTCGTGGGGGCATCCTGGAAAATATCACGAATTACCGTGATCAGATGTGCATATATATATATATATATAATGGTAATAACAAAGGGGGGATAACTCAAAAGGGACAGTGAATGACTCAATCTTACCAGATGCATATTCCAAATTTCCCTGAAACAAGTGTCTCAGCATGCCGACTCGACAAGTGGGTTATCAGGGTCCAGGTGAATGGATATGTCGGCCGCCCCTACCATCACTGGACTCTATGGCCTTAGAGCCGCTCTTGAGATACGTCAACACTATTCCCCTAAATCCCAACAAATTACTTTTTTGGGACGTCTGAACAATGCCCCAGGGAATGAAACATCCTTTAATACCACTTTCCCACGACCCGACCCTACCGGTCTCGAGCAACAGCAACCCCAAGCCCGCCTCCATAGGCTAGGGGCTGGCGACAAGCGCCGAAGGTGTAACGATCTCGTGGTGGCCTTCACCTATGTACCTGTACACACACACAACCCACTCGATGACGAAGTGCAGAGTAAAATAAAGAAATCCAAAGGAAAAAAAACTATAACCCAACCAAAGTCATGCATCAAATTCCAAATAGAACAAGTAAAGTGCTGAAAAGTACTGACAAGGAAATTGAACAAAAAAATGGAAAAACACAAGCACAACCTGAAAGGTTCCACAACCTAGAAATAGGTAAACAAAAGTAAAAAACTGGAGAGTCCCACACCTGAAAACTCTTCTGTGACCTTGGAACATGGTCCATGATCTTGTGCCCTCTACGCTCCTCCATATGCATGATCTACCTATCCATCATTTTTAAGGTCTCACCAAGTGCGGGAAAAGCCCAAGCAGGGGTGAGTATAAAGATTCTTAGTATGATGCCCTGAAAGGTCGAGGGTGAAACTAAGGAGGCACTAAAGAGGCAAGCAGTAGACTGAACAAAGAATAGTGAAAGAGTAAAGTAAATAAAGTGCAGCTCAACCCAATAAGAGAAACGAAGAAGACTCGTCCCAATGCAAGGAGATAGAAACGGAAAGCATATGACATACCCCGCATGTCTTAGCTCCTCCTATAAGGAGAGTAACTTAACCCAAGGAGTGGGAACAAAATTAGGGTGTATATATACATATATATATATTCTCAACTAGAAACGTAAACGAGTGCGTAAAGGGATTTTCATCTCCAAGTTCAGCCTCAGAAAGGTCGACAACAGTTCTATGGATATCCATCACTTATTTCCAAATGTCCCACATGTCAATGATATCTCATTGCTGAACCATATAACCAAGGTTCCCGCTCTGGTAATCCTTGAGAAAAGTATCTAACTAGCCAAATAGAAAGGGCTAAGTCTGAAAGATGTCATTGGGTAACCAACTGCCCAGCACAGTTGGAGGGTAAACCCTAAGAGGTCTTTGTGTAACCCACTACCTACCCAACTAGAGGTTAAACCCTAAGGTCAATGGGTAACCCACTACCCAACCCCGCTGGAGGGTAAACCCTAAGGTCAACAGGTAGCCAACTTCTTATCCCCGCTGGAGGGTAAACCCTGATATGTCGGTGGGTAAACCACTGCCCAGCCCCACTGGTGTGTAAACCCGGAACTTGTCCGATAACTCCGCATTGCCGGTGCCATCAATGGCTGTCACTAACATCGATACCGTGTGTTGGTTCAGAGTGCATCAAAGGAAACTCCAACCAACACCCATTCATGTTTCTACATTTAACGAAATCTCGAATGAGGCTCCACATGCCCAAAAAAATTACACTGTTGCAATCCTCATGGAAAAACATGCGAGATAGACTATTTACTCACTTTAAGTGGACTCCTGATGAAAAAGATATTCAAAACTGCTTTATGCCTTTAAGACATCTCATGGGGCCTACACCACAGTCCCGTAAAAGGTCGGGAGAATTGAGCCATCATGATGCTCTCAAAAAAACACGCCAAATCTACTATTCATTCATCCTGAACGGACGTCTGATGAAAAAGTCTCAAACGCTGCATGCATCTTGAATGGCAGTCAATGGTCCCACTGCTCAACTTTGGCATCAATGCTTGAAACCACCCTGCATGACTTTGTCTCAACACTAGGGTCACAACTTTGTTGATGGTGTCTAAAACAGACTCTAGATGTGCTCACTCCATTCGAAAAAAATCTCGTTGAGGCGCTAAATAAAAATTAATGAGCGTGTCGCGCCACTGAGACCCCGTCTCGAGAATTAAAAATCCATGAGACCATCTCAAAACCTCTATCGTGATCCGAGGATCGCTTTGTCGTAGACTGAATGAAAATCCGATACTCCATTTGAGAGTTAGAGGCGTTTTAACGCCAACAGATGGAGAAGGGGTGGGCTGGAGCAGTTCGGCCGGTCCACCCCTTTAGACCAGCAGTCTGTGGCTTGGCCGCCCGGACCACCCGGTCCACTGTGGATCGTGGTTCACCACGTGGGCCACACCGATTCACCCGGACTGGCTTAAGCTATCCTGACTCCTTTTCATGGGACCCGCGTTTCACGAGCCTCGGTCTACTCCAGGACTGTCACTGCACCGGGCCACCGTCCTGCTCACCCGTGCCGCCGCCTAGGGAGCCCTTGCTGCCGCTGTCATCGCCCACCAGACCGTCACGCCGAGTAGCCGAGCTACCATGGAACCACAAAAAAGGGGTTTTGGCCGTAAAACATCCCGGGGTCAACCCAGACACCTCGAGACTCAAAAATTTGATCCCAATGAATCGTTGGAAATCTAGGATCAAGACCTACTCAAATATGGTCTTCGCTCAGAAATTAAATAGAATTTCTATGCTATAAATGGAGTTCAAAAAGGATGTGTAAATTTAAAATGAAAACGCAATGATCCAACCTCACATGGCGTAGCCTTTCACTTCACAAATGATCAGCTGGAGCCGCAACCACATTGGACAAGTGGGAAGAGGATCTTGAAGAAGGTGGAGGTACTTTGTTGGGAGAGCTTCCGCCAGATTAATTTTAAGGGGGAAGAAGGGGGTGGATGTGTTTATGTAGGGAACATAATTAAAATTTAATTAATTTTAAATACCCACCAGTATTCCAGTACCTTCACTCTTGACGAGGTCGGGGTTAAGCTGCTATTGAGGAAATTCCACTTTTTGAGCGCAACAGTTGTATCCGAATTTTAATCTGAGCCTCTGTTCAGAAGTTATAATGTTCATGCCTGAGGACTCTAAATTACGAAAACGCCTATGGTGTAATTTTCCACAGAAGGGTCGCACCCGCGAATGTTACACCTCTCCGAGGGTAAGCGACACACTTCAGACTCAACGATCCCCTCAGTTTTCCCTTCCAAGAAACCATTTAGGATTTATTATATTTATTTTGAATGTCTAGTGTGAACGCACTTAAAATTTAATTCTAGCCACACCGAGGCTTAGAATCACACACCATCTGAATTCCCTTATCTGGAATAACATCATGAAAAATTAAAAGTCTCATAGTCTCAAATCCCAGGTTCTTACATTCCTAAACCATATAATAATAATGATGACACCATATCCTTAGAACCATGTCCATTATCCCGCAATAATAATAATAATGGTCAGGTCAGTTCCATATAATATCATCAAGTTCCCCCAACCTTTTAATAATAATTGGTACATTATATCATTGGAACCACATCCAAGGTCCCACAACTATATAATAATAGAAACATCAGGTCCTTGTAATAAAATTAGGGTCCCCCCAACAATATAATAATCAGCATAATTTAAAAAAAATTAATTACTTATGAGTTCAAAATGTGAATCATGTATTATCTTTTAGGTGAAATCCTCGGCATCCTCAGAAAATAATTTAATCATTATCCATCACCCATTCTATGGATAAAATCTAATCAACTCAGAGAAATACAACCATTGATCGCAAACCAAATACATTGTGTCCTCTCTATAATTTGATGACTCGTTAGGTCTGTTCATTGGTCTATGGTGGCACCCAATGACGACTCTAACATGTTTTTTACCCCTCCCAACATAGGAAAGATTATAATGAACCAATTAAGGTATTTTATATTCATTCACTCCTTTTTTGTCTCATCTGGCATTAATTCTCTGAGGCATATCACAATTCCATAAGGCCCACTAGGGCCAATTATCCATATTTGTATCTAATCCCTACTCAATGGTTTTAATGGAACCTATTTGGTCTATTATATATAATTATTTAATTATTACGTATTATGGTATTAAAATTACATGTAGTACTTTAATGTAGTTAAACTATAGGACATCAGCGGTCTTGATGTCTAGCCAGCGTATAAAGGTCCACAATACCCCATTGGTACTTTGTCCATTCCATATATTTTCATTCTATTTAATTAAAACACTTTCGTCTTTTATAACAAAATTTCATTGATTAAAGGATGATTAATAATAAATGGGGATACCACATATAATATATCATACCAAAATCATAATTAAACTAAATAAACTATAGATTATTGCATAAGGGCCACCTACTTCATTTAAGGTTATTTCCTCAATAATTTTCCTATCAGAAGCTATAATGAACATCTCTAAGCCTCATCCATAACCAATAATCCATCTATCATCTATTTAAGGCCCTATATAACTCTATTGAATCACAAAAAAATTAATTTATAACATTTTATAATCAATTAAATAATCATTTAGAATTGGAAGAATTCAAAAATCTCAACACAAACATCTTCTTTTCTGAGCTGCATCTAACCACAGATGGAAGTTCTTATTTGCATCTCAGACATTATTCTAGGATAAATCACTAATATTTTACATCTAAACAATCATTAATATTATACTATATCATAGGATGTCCTAAATATAATTATGGTAGCATCATAACTATATTAAAATGAAGATGGATAACATGAAAATAATTTCTCAGTTCCTCCTCTACATAAGAAAAGTAGAAGGGACAAATTACAAGACCATTATAATTGTTTATTTTCCATGATTTTGTCCAAATAGGAATTAAATTCATTGGGAAACCTAATTTTGTCCAAACTGTGTGTGATGACTTCAAATAATCCTCTTAGGACACCATCTAGCTAAACTGAACCAAATCTTTATTAGTGGATAATAAAAATAAGTAAGAATGGTTGAAGTATCAGAGATCATACCATGAATTCTCTTTGTAATTTACATAAAAATCATGATAGATCAAGGTGAACCAATGTAGGAACCAACGGAAGTGAATTTGGTGGAATGGAACTCTTAAAATCATAATAGCCTCCAAAATCTAGATGGGAATCAATAGAAAAAGGATGAAATGGCCCCCACTAAATCACAATCCCAGTATCAGCCCACCAACTCACTGTTAGAGCTCACAAGTGAGCCCATAAATCCATTATCCTATCAATATAGGCCAATAAACTAGATGGTGGCCTCTACTACAGAATTTTAATATCTTTGGAAATATTTTTCTTCTTTGATGCTTTTACTATGTATATTTATCATCCACTAAGCCTCAATTATCATCTAGGAATATCATTAATAGATTTCAAAACCCTCATCCTATGTCTTGGATTTCCTAACAAATCAACCACTAAATTGAAAATTCAAATTCATCAAAAATACCATAACTTTTTTTGTCATGGGAAATTATAATATCCCCAACATAACTATTCTCACCCCTGATAAGTCTCCAAAAGTTCTAAGTCATAAACCCTGACTTAATTCGCACACCATTTCATGATTAACCCATAATGTTCTACCTCAGAATATTTAATAATCCCTAATGGTGTATCTCTAAACACAAGGAACATAATTTATTTAATTGTTATACACCATTCAAATCATATCAAAATACCAATATAGTTTATCAATTATACCTGAGATTCATGATATGGCACCAATTCTTCAACAGATCCACGACTTTTTTGATGGACATATCTACTATGGTACTCCTAAAAATAGAATTATATTCTAACACATACTTCGTATTCCAATGACTATTTGTGTATGGATCCCACAATACCACACCCAATATCAAAAAAATAAATTGATCCAATGAATTTTTTTCTCACTATTCTCAATTTTAAATTAGAATAAATAGGATTTATCATCGATGAGTTGCCTTCAAAAAACTAGATTTTCTATAAAAACAATCTAACTCCTCAAAATAGAGTAATCATATGTGAAATGAGGGATCAATAAATTTTCTAACACATAAAATCTAATATCTTGTAGATTTAGTAGTCTAACATCTCTTGGCCTACATGTCTCAAAAAACTCATCTTCAACCACCATTACCTTACTAGAACACCGATTCATTAGGTCTTAAAACTGAGAGGTATATCATATTCACCCCCACATGAATAATAAAGTATTACCCTGACTTCTGGTGTAATTCCATCGTCAATCCCTCTAGTAACTAAACTTATCAACAGTCCATTCTATGACACTAGAGTATCATCAATCTGACTCATGGTTGATTAACTTTAAAACCAGCTTGATCCTAATGATAACTTCTATACTCTTTATAATACCACATTATAATTAAAATGGTTTGAATCACATATCAAGATATAACCATATTCATCTACTCATCATCATTAAAATTCCACATAAACCATCCAATTTATATCCTCATTAGTCAACATACTATCAAACATAAGGTTGATGCACATCTAAAAAATATAACACTCTTTCCATGTATTTACATTTTTTCTCCATCAGACTAAATCCTTGATCACCACAGGCCATTATTCTTTCATCATATCACCTAATGAACAAAGATGTCAATTTCTCTCATATATGGGGGCTAACACTGAATAATTATCCATCACTCAATCCTGGTTCATAGGAACATCATAAGGCCAATGGTCCACTCCCCACCGTATGAATTTACTTATCCCAATCCCCATGAACAACATTAAAATGTTATATAAATTAAAATTTTCCTCTCCACTAGATCCATTCTCTTCATCGTCATCTCATGGAACCATGTCATTCATGATATTAGAATATATCACAGATGAAAATAATCTCATTCACTCACTCCGAGCATTCATGTCAGGAATCATGTTTCAGGATGTGAACTAGTAGATGCAATAAAAGTCATTTTCCTGGTCAATAAATTCAATAAGTATCTCATTAAATTCACCTATCCTTACCTTTCACACTGCCATCAATCTCAGTATAGTTCATCAGTGACATGAATAATTAGTGCTCCCTATGCCTTTTATGCACCATTTCGTATTCAATAAATAGATTTCCATTAATATATCTAAATGGTTTATGCCATTGTGTGACTCATTCTTTGAATTTGACTCCCTAAGATGAGTCACATGTCATGAAACCTATACTACTGTGTCTAAACCACTTACCATGCACTCAACATGTCAATCTTAACTAACAATAACCCCTCATCACTCCTCTTCAAAATCATGGATTTCATCATTTCAATGATTTTCACATAACACCACCTTGATCTACGGACCATTTAATAACTAACAAGAGTCTGTATATGATTCCATCATCATCGTTAAGGAACATTTGAATTATATAAGACTGGGTATCCTACTACTCATTCCATATAATTCTCTCTTTGATTCCAAATGTATCACAACCTAAAGTGCTCATCACCAAAAAATTTCATAGGAATTTAATTCCTATACCATATAATTAGAATCACCCATAATACACCATTCTTAGAATATGTTGCACCTACTACTTCATCATACCTTTACGTCACTCATATTCTCAGGCTAACCACTCCCTCAAGTTACCTTTTCATTTCACATCTCAATAACATTATTAAAAAAACCTATTATTTTTCAATCATTTCTCTCGGATACCAAAGGAATTGATCATGTCACGAGGATTTAGTCTCTCTCACCTAACTTATACGCCACATTTCTCATAGGTCATAGGTTATGAGAAACACCATTATTTTCATATATTTAACCTCACATATAACATCACAAAAATACTAACTCTAAGGAATCTAGTTTCATAATCATATCAGGCTTCACATGCCATGTTATAAACATACTCAATTCTTATCAATAATCTACCTATGGGACTACCCTATCAATTATCACAATCTCATCTATGACTGACTATATATAAATATTTATTGTTTCCTTGATGATCCATGTTTATTAACCATAATACTATAGTTTCATGGGTTGATTATTTGAAATTATAGTATATAAATTAAATTTAATAATAAGGGGTTTATCTCTAAGGAACCTGGTTCCTATACCAACCAACCAAGGGTCTCTATGAAACCGTACACATAAGGATTTCATATTCATCATCAGCAATGACATCACCACGGATCAAGATGTTCTTTTTTCAGAATAAAATATATTGTTGTTAAACTAATTAGAATTTGATAATTATGATTTAGAGAATAATCCACATAAATTGTTAGGAAACATTAAAATGATGATATCTTTTTAGCAGTAAAATAACACATGAACACACATATGTCATGTGAATCCTATGTGCTGAATATAATGCATTAAGACACCACTTTCCACTGGTCTATGATTTGAAGTCCAATAAATTGCTTCTTTCAAAAAATCCCCTATCCAAAAATACATAATTAATAAAAACAATTGAAGATAATGTGTGTCATATGAGGTTAAATCAATCAAAAATAACATCCAAAATCAAGAACATTCATCCCAAGAACAGGGTAACCTTGAATTATTACTAGGAAAAGTGTTTGGGATGCATCATCTTGATATCTATTGCAACCTCAAACACATTACTATATTCACTATCTACCAACCCCAAAAATGTAAGATAAGAAAAGTAATTCTTTAATACCACTTTTTATAGTCCCCATCTCGATTCACTATGATGAGTAAAAAGACTATGTTTCTACGTGACCTCAATCAGGCCTCCCCATATGTTAGAGGTTTCTGACTTGGAATGAGGGTTTCAAGTATGATCATGGAAAGAGTTTTTTATAATCTCAAAGTAATCATTATAGTATAAAATAAACAAGGAATCATTTATAGCATTAAACATCATATCATACTTAAGGAATAAATAAAAAGGATTCATCAATAGTAAATAAGGATACTCATCATATGATTATAAAATAACCCGAATACCCACCATACTAGTAATATATACAAAATTAAATAGAGAAAAAAACTCACTGTGGCTCTAGGACATACGTGTGCCTCACCTCATCCTATTCACCAGTCCCATTCAAGCACTCCATGTCTATAAAAAAACTTTTGGCCACTACCCATCATGAACATAGGAACAACAAAGACTGCTTAGGTCCCCAAGTGTAATGGCCACCTGAGTATGGTATGAGTGCATAACTTTTTATAGAACCAACAAAGTAGTCGCATACATAGCCATAAAATGAAGTGATATTTTCATGTGACATTAAAAGAAGATTAAGTAAACATCAATGAATACATAAATACATTTTATCACTAATCCTCAAAATTTAATGTTAATCTCGAGATCAACGATACCTACTTCGACTAGTATTAGATGTCATTGTCCACTATACTGCAGTCATGTATATAAATGAATCAAACACAAGGTCAAAGGGCTAACTATAAGTTCCCACAATAAGGTATAATTATGGGCATAACAGATCCATGGAACCATATTCAAGTTCATATAACAATATAATAATTGGAAAACTAGATCCGTTGAATCATATAAATGTCTCCTGACCATATAATAATAACGAGGAATCTATATCAATTGAAGCATGACCAAGGTCCCCAAAAAATATAATAATGTTCATTCTAGATATTTGGGATTATATCATGGTCCATCAACCATAGAATAATAACATGCACACCAAATATATGGATCCATGTCCAAGATCCCCCAAAAATATAATAATGGGAATACCAAATATTTGGATCCAAATAAAAGTAGCAAAAAATAATGGGAATAACAAATACTTGGAACTAAATCATGGTATACCAAGAATATAATAATAAAGAACAAAAAATCATTCAAATGTCCCCCAATAATAATAATATTAATGGGAACATAAATTTAATTTAATTGAAATAGGGTCCCTAAAAAATAATAATAATGGACACACCAGATCTATGGAACCATGTCCAAGGTCCCCCAACAATATAATTTATGGTTCAAAGTGTATAAAAAGAGATATTTTGGGTGTAATAACCTAGTTTTTTTATTATATCTGATGGATCATTCCCAAATTTTTACAAGACCTAAACGTCTTCATCCATGAAATTATTCCATTTTATATTGACACTAGAGAACACAAAACATGGAGAGGATACTTTCACATTAAATTTTTAAAAAAATTGTAATAGATCTGAGAAATAATAAATCATCTAAGAATCATTCATCAATTAACATATTGGCGATCTGAAACCCTTTTCTAGAATAACATTGTTTCATAGAGAGGTTCGAAGAATATAATACTTTTAATAGTGATCCACAAGTTCTCCATTGTGCTTGGAATGACACTGAATGATTTTTGGGTGCTAGAGAGGGGTGTTGATTCTAATGTTTTTTCATATTTAGAACATCAGGGTCATTCAGTCTTGAAGGAGTTATTATAGTTCATGAGAAGAAGAGAGAATTAAGAGTTTGTGAGACAATCCTATCATGCCTAATGGTACTCAATTATTTATTTTTTGATTAACTCTACACAATAATTATAACAATCTATTTATAGAGATGTGGTTTATGTTAAAATATTATTTTATTCCATACTATAACATAAATAATGTAATAAACCATTCATGAACCCATGCTAGATATATAATAATAATATTATTATTATTATTATTTTATGGCCTGCGCTCAATGAAAAAATGATAAATATTATTTTACCATCTTATAGATTAATATTTATCACCAGAAACATTCTTACTTTGTTCATTCTTATAATAATTTAATGAGTACATAATAAATATTTATTTAAATTTTAATTTCATAAATAAATATTTTATTCACAATATAGTGAATAAATATTTATTCAATATTTAATAAATAAGTTTTGGTCAATGAAACTTGAAAAAAAAAATTACTCATTCATGAGAATAATATTATTTCAGATAATTAAATTCAAATAGAATATAATTGTAATCAATAAAGTCACTTCGTGTGTGACCATATAAGATAATTTTTTGTTCGTATTAGGTGGGATTTCCTAATGTCCAAAATTATTGTCTACCAACGGGTTAAGGAACCATAGAGAATGAACTTAGAGTCTCAATGTAGTCAACCACATATGGATTCTCATGTGTAATATTATCTCTTTAACCCAACACATCTTCAATATGGTTTCACATATATGTCACCAACCTATATTATTGACATGCATTTTTTTGACTATATAAAATAAAAATGTCATTAAACCATGGTCTTGTAATTTTATTGAATAGTTATATTCCCATAAAAGGGTTGATAGGTCAACATTAATATATATGTAATGGAAAAATTATTCCTTGACTTATCCATTAATAATATTTTTTAAGGATGCACCCAATGTCTCCTTCTTCCTACAAACATAAGAAGTCATAGTTTTAGTCAGTACATCTAATTATGCATGTTGTGACATCAATCATTGAAAATATTAAAGTCCAAGGATCCTTACACATGCTCAAAGATTGGAATATCTAATGATAAATGCCCATGTGGAATTCGTATTGGCATGAATGTTTTAATAAACATCGATATTGGGGGGTTATCAAGTAAAAATATCATGAGAAGAAGCCTCATATTCATACGACTAATCAAACCTTATAGTCTATATAATATGTTCCCAAGCATAGTATGTTATTCGATGATAAAAATATATTTAATAATTTCAACATAAAACTTCATGGTTCTCCTTATAGTGGGGAATTGTTATGCCCTTATCAATATGATAAATACCATAGGACATTATAACATCTAAGACATGAAGAATATTGAATAAAATATAATAAGATGTTTATGAAAACAAAAATCCTCAAATATACGTGTATTCATACTATAAATTGTTGGTTCACGAACACAAACTCCAACTAACTCCAACATAGACAAGAGAAGAATATATATGTCTTTCAGTCCACTAAAACTCACATAATGATCATGTGTCTGATGAGTCAAGGATTTCATTATGGGGTCAAACACATTGTATTCTACATGTATTATACTCAATACAACTTCTCTTATATAATAAAAATACATCAATAGATGATACACTTAAACTATATGCTTTATATGTTTATGTGACCATTGATAATTAGTGAGAGCCACTACTATAGTGCTATTGAAATAGTGTGTTATAGGGTCATTACTTATAGGAATCACACCAAACTCTTGGATAATTTAGTGTAATGAAATTTTTGTTTTAGATTCCTCAGAAGCCACAATATACTCAGACACCGCTATAGAATCTATGACCATAGATTTATTTGAGATCTTCCAACTCACAAAACAAACATTCATAGTGAATATGTATCCCATATAGATTTCTAATCACATTGTTCTCTTTGGAAACTATAATCTTAATATCCTATTAGGACTAGTTACTCATATCCCCCATAAAATAGGAACATATACTTATAACATATCATATACTTAAGGATAGTCTATAATTACATCCAATGGTAGTCGTCTGGATCATATTCATATCTTCCAAAAGCACTCAAGCTGTTTAAGACATCTAGAATAGTACATAGCATAACATACATGAATAACCCCATCATAGAACCATATGGAATTCTTTCTATCCTCTTTGTTTCCCCATGTAATTGAGCTAAATTTTTCCTAGAATGTTAGATTCCATGGGACATTGGAAATATGTAACACCCCAAGATTTTATGAAAAATATTCTTTTTAATTTCATTAATGTCTTGTGTTGTACGCTACACTGAAATGAGCTTGCACAACACGCATCCTTGACTTGCCTTTCATTACACACAATCGCAACCTTCCTCGATAGCGTGCGTAGTACGCAATACTTAGTTTTATTAAACAATGAAATGCTATTAAAATATTATTAAAACTAGCCGTTATGAATAGTAATAACCACTTTTTGAAATTTTGTAAATTTTATTTTCAAAAATGGACTTCATTTTTGGATTCAGAATATCGAAATTAGCTTAGGGTGAAATTTTGGTGATTTTCGGATAACTTTCATATTTTGATGAATAATGAAAATTACTAAATTTTAATTAAAAACAACTTTTTCAATCGAAATAATTAATAGTGATAAACTATTAATTTGAGTGGTTTTAAATTATATTTAGAATATATTTTTACAATTAAATACAATGTTGGTCATTGGATGTAATTTCACATTTACACCAGACATAAACAAGTGTTAATCTTTTGATAGTTATTATCTCTTAAAAACACGCTATTTGTTGTGACAGCGGAAATTAATTATAAAATTAATTAATGCAAAATATATGTGGTAAATTTTGTAAAATAGAAATCATTTTTTAATTCGGAATATCAATTATAGCTTAGGGTGAAATTTTGGCATTTTTCTGAAAAACATCAATTTTTGTGGAATAGTGAAACTACTAAGTGGTAGTTAAAAAAAATTAATTTTTTCATAAATCTTAATTTTACCACTTCTGTGAATGGAATTTCAAAAATCTGAGAGACATGGTTGATGTCAGTAAGTAAAATGTGGTTCAATGAGATGAGAATAATTTTTGGTGAGCAGTAAATTTTTACTTTTATTTACCACGGTTAAAAATAAATAGGGTAATTAAGGGTAAAAATGATATTAATATTACCCTAACACATGTCCTAATCCTATTGGACAACTGTATCTCGACCAAAAACAACCTTATGTGTAAAATATTATCATTTAGGCCCACTTGTATTAGATTAGGACATTTATTAGTATTTAATTCAAAGAAGAGTTAAAAGAGTTAAAATCAAAGTTTATTTACTAAAACATTTTTAATATAGGGTTATAAAAAATATATTTTCGACTATAAATATTCATTAGGAATCTAAAACAATTTCCTATATAATGGTATTTTATTTTTAATTTTTATACTTTAAATAATTTAATTTATTTATGACACAACGATGATATAGTAATTACCTTTTTAAGAATATATTAACATAATTGATGTTATAAATGCCCAAATAAATGTAATTTGAGACTTTTTATGACTTAAATTAATTTTATAGGTTAATATGACATGTTATTGTTTATTTAAGTAACTTGTTTAGAACTTATCATTCTGTTAAAAATTTCATAAAAATCATGTACCAAATAGTGTCAAAATTGACATAAATTAGTTTTTAAAAAAAATATTATATTAGTAATTGTTATTTAATTACTCGAAATCTAAGGTTCAGCCAAATGACATAGATAAGGATATATATATATTAATAATAAATAACTTGGGGTTATTTTTGCTTGATATAGTAAGTTTATTAACCATATAGTGTAAGAAAACAAAAAGACACGGTAGAAGTTAAATTATTTAACTTAGAGTTAAATCTAATTGATAAGGTTAAAATAATAACCTAAACTTGTCTAAATCCTATTGGATGAGAGGATTTCGACCCATCCCCACTTTATCTGAGAAATAAGACCATTTGGAACCATTATAAACCGAATTTTACTTTAATATAAAATAATATTTTGAGATATTCCTAAGGTGCCCCTCTCCTCCCTTATAAAAGGGCACCTCCTCCCTCCCCTCCTCACTCCAATTTGAGCATTCAAGCTCGGCCAAACCCTGCCGAAATCTCTTCTCCACTTTCCTAGTATCATCCTAGAGGTTATGGTCTTCTTCAAAGACCATCCTTAGTTCTTTAAGTGGAGGTTAAGAAAAGGCGCGTCAAAAAGAGGTAATATCCATTACCGATCTTTTTCAATTTCTTTCTTCTTCAACTTCTTATTCTTTAGTTGTTTCATGATAATGGAATTAAATCAGTATTTATTATATACTGATATGTTATTATAAATATGAAACAACTCTAATTAACCTTCTATCCATCCTACGGAAAAAGGAAATCACCGCGCGTGCGTACATAGGGAATACCGTCTCAACGCCGTGGTGTAATCTATTTTCCGCCACCTACTTAATTGGATGAGTATAATGGTGTAAGGAGTAACTATATATGATTATTATAGAGTGATATTGATACTGATATTGTATACATACACTTCAACACAATTCCACGACCATGGGAATGATATCATCGCTCGTGCGTACGTACGGACTACCGTCTCCACGATGCGATGAGTTTCATTCTCCATGTTAACCATTTAAGAATAATTATAAAGTATATATAAGCAATAATAATGAAATATATGACATTATAAGGCTACTGGATTTATGTATATATTTATGTCATCTACTTACTTCCATTCAAGACAATGAGGAATGGAAAACAGCGTTCATGCGTACGTACGGACTACCGTCTCCATGAACGGTGTGTTTCATTTCATTTATATATTTATTAAATATATATATATATACTGAATATATATGATATATAAATAATGTTTTATATTCTGGAAGTATGTAAATAATGATATAAGTAATAATAATGTCATGAACAACAAGTCCAAATACCTACGATAAATGAAACAATTTTACCCAAAATGCTTCTTTAACATGGAATTTACAAAAGAACGGGTAATATATAGTCATAAGTGAACCATATATGATATCATAACAATGAATATGATTATGTAATAAGTTAATGACATTATTTAAATCATTATACAAGAGTTTTGGACACTTATGAAGCAAATCAGACTTAAGGTAAGGGAAATATCACAATCTCATTTTTATCAGAGATTGTTTATACTTTAGTATTTACAGGGGTGTATTTTATCATCCACGTTGATGATTCCTAAATATTAAATATTATTTCCATCCACCTTAAATTTTTTAAATCCAATTTTACCCTTCGGTGAGTTTTTAGTAAAGAATATGAAAGTAATCTTTTGTCGTTTTTCGTACGAGGTACTTTTTGACTTTTCCGACAAAAGAACGAAAAGAATATTTTATTTAACTTAAACGGCATGAATGGATTTTTAAAACAATTTTTCCAAGATTTTTCCTTTAAAAGTTTTCAAGTTTATTTTTAATCAATTTCTTTTAGTTTATAATGTTATGACATGTTAAGAAAGGAAAAATATTTTTGAAGCAGAAAGGATATTTTCCTCAAGAATGGAGTTCAAGTGTTTTATCAAAATCATTTTCCATATAAGATAATAAAGGGTTCGGTTTTTATCCCTATTATTACATTGATTTGATTATGTTGTGATGGAATTATATTTTTATTAATTTCTTTATCTTATATGAATTGTTTTATGATGTCACAATGTTTAAGATTCCCATTTTTATTACTTTGGTTATGCTATGATGTATGGTTTATGATTTTGAGGCAAATATAAGAATGGTATCATTATAAGATGGGTGGGACCTATATCTCCCTCCAATGCATTGGGTAATGATTTTATATCTCATGAGATATACATGGCTGGAATGGTAGGTTATATCGGTTCAGTGAAACAGGATTGAAACGAGGGTGAATCGGTTCAGAAAGGGACTTTGTCCACTAAGATAGTCTTGGCAATGAGTCTTGAATAAAATGAAATGATTCTCTATGATTATGTGTGTATGCCACAAAGTTTCATGTTTTATGTTATGATTATTGTGATTACATTTCACTGCCATGATTTATCCCATGTTATGAAATTATGCTCTCTTTTGCAGGATAAGATTTCAAAAATGTTATGTTCTTATGAATATGATGTGATTGATATTTCTTTTGTTTACCCTTACTGAGAATTTGAGCTCACACATTTATGTTTTCTTTTCCCCAGGATATAAAGAAAGGTTTTAGGTAAAAAAAAGGAAGATCTTTATGGGATATGTTGAAGATCTTTCACCACGATTAGAAGATTATATTTGGAGTTTCCAAAGACACTAAACTTTTACGATCCGTGTGTGTGTATTTTTGTTATATACTAAGTATTCCGCAAAAGTAATGTAATGTACATGTACTTTAGGCTTCGGGTCTCTACAGTTGGTATTAGAGGAAAGGTCTAGTCAACCTTTGGAAACTAGTATGCAAAAATGTTAGTGAGATCCCTAGAGATATTTCTAAGGAATGTCTAGGGGTGTCCCTAAGGTTAAGTATACATATAGGTTATATTACTAGAATTACGCTAACGATCATAGAATTAAACCAAAGATGTTAGATATTGAAGGTACTCCCCCTTTATTATGTTATTTTCCCTAGCATGATTTTTGCCTCTCACACTATTCTTTTTGGGTTTTAGACGATGGATGGAACCCGAAGGAACCGTGTTGATCAATGCAATGGAAAATGCAATGATTGCTCTCTTGAACAAACAAATGTTATGGGAGATGGAGTGAAAAATCTTATTGCTATACTTACACAAGCTATGAATCAATCTGGACTTCCAAATGAGCAGAGAAGGGAACAATATTCTATTGAGTCCTTCATGAGGCAACATCCACCTTCTTTCAGTGGGACTTCCGATCCACTTGTTGCTGAACAATGGATCAGTACCACTAAAAAGATGTTTTCAGTTCTTCAATGTTCTGAACATGATAAAGTCATCTTAGTCGTATATCATTTGGAAGATGAAGCTGATCAATGGTGGAATCTTATCAAGAATACGATGCCAAGAGATGAAATTGAGTCCATGGAATGGGATGAGTTCAAGAACTTGTTTTTCAGTAAATACTTCCCTCGAATTATTCGAACAAAGATGGAAAAGGAGTTTCTTGAGCTGATTCAGAAGGATGATGAATCTGTTGGTATATACGAATCGAATTTTACAAGACTTGCAAGGTATGTATCTGGCATTATCATCCAACCTGAAATTAAAGTTGATTGATTTTCCAGTGGCTTAAAACCAAGTCTTCGAAGGGCATTAGCTATAAGAGACTTCAGTAGCCATGAAGAAATTGTGCGTTGTGCTATCAAGGTAGAAATGGAAGTTGGTGTTACATATCCATCTCATGGTTTTTACAAGAAATGAAAGATGGAGTTCAAGGATAAATCTCAGAATAATGGTGAAAAGAAGATGAATGTTTCGTTATGCACAAAGTGTGGAAAGAAGCATGGTAGAGATTGTTTTAAAGGGACTAGAAAATGTTTTAAGTGTGGAAAAAAGGTCATCGAGCAGCTGAGTTTCGAAGTAATGGAAAAAGGGTTTCTAATGATGTGAATAAAGCAAACACTGCAGAGAACGCACCACCAACAGTTCAATGCTTCAAGTGCAAGGAAATGGGGCATTATGCTAATAAATGCCCTAATCCATGGGATAGTGATGATAAACATGAGCAACCACTTAAGGAAAAGGACAAAGGGAAGTCACATGCGATCACTATTGGTAATGTTGAATATGACAATGATGTGGTGCAATGATTAAGTGTTTATGTAATGGGATTCCAAAATAATGTTGTATCATGGAGTATTGGAATATTTATCTATTGGTCTAATGTGGTATTCAAAGTGATTGAGATATTTTTGAAATATAGATGATATGTGCATAATGAAGGGATAAAAGGAAAATTAAATGTTTGATAGCATTCATGAGCTCATGACTGATATAAGGATAAGGTTATATAATGGACTGAGTATATAGAATTTTTGGATTTTGGTATGTGAAAAGAGTTAACTTTTAACAGCATTCATGTTCTCACTAAGGTTCAATGGGTATTCAAGAGAATACATGATTAAGGCCTTTGAATGTTTGGAATGTGACCAACAAGACATATCTAATGATATATGGGGATTAATGACAGTATTAAATCTCTGGTAATCGTTTTCACTATATTATGAGAGCAGACTGCTGTATTATGGATAAGCCTAAAGATTAGAATGGATTATGTTGGACATAAGTTAGTATTATTTAATGATAGAAGATTTTCGATATTATTGATGGGATGTTATAGTAATGTAGTTTTAGAAAAAGGACAACCTGCAGGACGGGAGACAACCCATCGCTTCGGACATGGCTGTGGGAATCGAACCCACAACCGAAGTGCGACTGGCCTTTATCGCCTACCACTGACCTATAGGAAGTCCCTGTTTAGTAGAAACTAGTTTTATTATATTAATCAGTATGATATATGAAGTATAAGTCCATTTTAGTAACCATATATTATTAATCTCACTATAGAATGACTTATGTATATTTAATAACTTTTGCTAACCTTTGTTTGAGACAGATGGAATGACCCGTCATTCTATCACATGATCTGCTAACACTTCATGAATAACAAATTCGACTTCATTTATTTAAGAGATGATGTGGAAATTGTTCAAGGCACGAACAACAGTGAGATTGTACCAAAATAAAGTAAGTATTTATTCTAATTCAAATTCTTCGACTTTAGTAAAACAATATTGAAAACCAACAATGTTGTCCTAGTGCTCTTATATCTGATTAATCAGATGGTACCATAGATCGTCACAAATTTATGGATTTGTGATTGTTGGCTTTTCCATAGCCATGTTCTCTACCACTTTCCATTAGAACATGATGGTTAGATTTCTCTTCCATATCCATATTTTCACCTTTGTGGAAACCCAGTGATTAATTTATTTAGGTAGCCGTTACTTTTCATACTTTTGTTTTTAAAGATTGGTTTTGGTATTCCTTTTTTATGATGTGGGTTTCGATTAAAGAAACTTTCGAATAGTAAACCATTTATAACCCCTATGAATTTCGAGGGCGAAATTCATTTTAAGGGGGGTAGAATGTAACACCCCGAGATTTTATGAAAAATATTCTTTTTAATTTCATTAATTTCTTGTTTTGTACGCTACACTGAAAGGATATTGCACAACACGCATCCTTGACTTGCCTTTCATTACACGCAATCACGACCTTCCTCGATAGCATATGTAGTACACAATACCGAGTTTCATTAAACAATGATATACTATTAAAATATTATTAAAACTAGCCGTTATGAATAGTAATAACCACTTTTTGAAATTTTGTAAATTTTATTTTTCAAAATGTACTTCATTTTTGGATTCGGAATATCGAAATTAGCTTAGGGTGAAATTTTGGTGATTTTCGGATGACTTTCATATTTTGATGAATAGTGAAAATTAGTAAATTTTAATTAAAAACAACTTTTTCAATCGAAATAACTAATAGTGATATATTATTAATTTGAGTGGTTTTAAAGTATATTTAGAATATATTTTTACAATTCAATACAATGTTGCTCATTGGATGTAATTTCACATTTACACCAGACATAAACAAGTGTTAATCTTTTGATAGTTATTATCTCTTAAAAACACGCGATTTGTTGTGACAGCGGAAATTAATTATAAAATTAATTAATGCAACATATATGTTTAGAATTTTGTAAAATAGAAATCATTTTTGAATTTGGAATATTAATTATAGATTAGGGTGAAATTTTGGCATTTTTCTGAAAAACATCAATTTTTGATGAATAGTGAAACTACTAAGTGGTAGTTAAAAAAATTTAATTTTTTCATAAATCTTAATTTTACTGCTTCTGTGAATGGAATTTCAAAAACCCAAGAGACGCGGTTGATGTCAGTATGTAAAATGTGTTTCAATGAGATGAAAATAATTTTTGGTGAATAGTAACTTTTTACTTTTATTTACCACGGTTAAAAGTAAATAGGGTAATTAATGGTAAATATTATATTAATATTACCCTAACACATGTCATAATCCTATGGGACAAGTGTATCTCGACCAAAAACAACCTGAAGTGTAAAATATTATCATTTAGGCCCACTTGGATTAGATTAGAACATTTATTATTATTTAATTCAAAGATGAGTTAAAAGAGTTAAAATCAATGTTTATTTACTAAAACATTTTTAATATAGGGTTATACATAATATAATTTCGACTATAAATATTCATTAGAAATCTAAAAAGATTTACTACATAATGGTATTTTATTTGTAATTTTTATACTTTAAATAATTTAATTTATTTATGACACAACGATGCTGCAGTAATTACCTTTTTAAGAAAATATTAACATAATTGATGTTATAAATGCCCAAATAAATGGAATTTGAGACATTTTATGACTTAAAATAATTTTCTATTTTAATATGACATGTTATTGTTGATTTATGTAACATGGTTCTAACTTATCATTCTGTTAAAAATTTCATAAAAATCATATACCAAATAGTGTCAAAATTGACATAAATTAGTTTTTAAAACAAATATTATATTATTAATTGTTATTTAATTCCTAAAAATATAAGGTTCGGCCAAATGACTTAGCTAAGGATATATATATTAATAATATACAACTTGGGTTTCTTTTGGCTTAATATAGTAATTTTATTAACCATATAGTGTAAGAAAACAAAAAGACACGGTAAAAGTTAAATTATTAAACTTAGAGTTAAATCTAATTGATAAGGTTAAAATAATAACCTAAACTTGTCTAAATCCTATTGGATGAGAGGATTTCGACCCATCCCCACTTTATCTTCAAAATAAGACCATTTGGAACCATTATAAACAGAATTTGACCTTAATATAAAATAATATTTTGAGATATTCCTAAGGTGCCCCTCTCCTCCCTTATAAAAGGGCACCTCCTCCCTCTCCTCGTCACACCAATTTGAGCATTCAAGCTCGACCAAACCCTGCCAAAATCACTTCTACACTTACCTAGAAACATCCTAGAGGTCCTGGTCTTCTTCAAAGACCATCCTTAGTTCTTTAAGTGGAGGTTAAGAAAAGGCGCGTCAAAAAGAGGTAATATCCATTACCGATCTTTTTCAATTTCTTTCTTCTTCAACTTCTTCTTATTTAGTTGTTTCATGATAGAGTAATAACATAATTATTTATTATATACTGATATGTTATTATAAATATAAAACAACTTTAATTAACCTTCTATCCATCCTACAGTAAAAGGAAATCACCGCGCGTGCGTAGGTACGGAATACCGTCTCCACGCCGTGGTGTAATCTATTTTCCGCCACCTCCTTAATTGGATGAGTATAATGGTGTAAGGAATATCTATATATGATTATTATAGAGTGATATTGATACTGAAATAGTATACATACACTTCAACACAATTCCACGACCATGGGAATGATATCATCGCTCGTGCGTACGTACGGACTACCGGCTCCACGACGCGATGAGACTCATTCTCCATGTTAACAATTTAAGAATAATTATAAAGTATATAGAAGAAATAATAATGAAATATATGACATTATAAGGATACTGGATTTATGTATATATGTATGTCATCTACTTACTTCCATTCAAGACAATGCGGAATGGAAAAAAGCGTTCATGGGTACATACGGACTACCGTCTCCATGAACGGTGTGTTTCATTTCATTTATATATTTATTATATATATATATATATACTGAATATATATGATATATAAATCATGTTTTATATTCTGGAAGTAAGTAAATCATGATATAAGTAATAATAATGTCAAGAACAACAAGTCTAAACACCTACGATAAATGAAACGATTTTACCCAAAACGCTTCTTTAACATGGACTTTACAAAAGAACGGGTAATATAAAGTCATAAGTGAACCATATATGATATAATAACAATGAATATGATTTTGTAATAAGTTAATGACATTATTTAAATCATTATACAGGAGGCTCGGACACTTACGAAGCAAATCAGACTTAAGGTAAGGAAATATCACAATATCATTTTTATCCGAGATTGTTTATACTTTAGTATTTACTGGGGTATATTTTATCATCCACATCCATGTTTCCTGAATATGTAATATTATTTCCATCCACCTACAATTTTTTAAATCCAATTTTACCTTTCGGTGAGTTTTTAGTAAAGAATATGAAAGGAATCTTTTGTCGTTTTTCATACGAGGTACTTTTTGACTTTTCCGACAAAAGTACGAAAAGAATATTTTTTTTAATATATACGGCATGAATGGATTTTTAAAACAATATTTCCAAGAATCTTCCTTTACAATTTTTCATGTTTATTTTTAATCAATTTATTTTAGTTTAGAATGTTATGACATGTTAAGAAAGGAAAAATATTTTTGAAGCATAAAGGATATTTTCCTCAAGAATGGAGTTCAAGTGTTTTATCAAAATTATTTTCCATCTAAGATAATAAAGGGTTCTGTTTTTATCCCTATTATTACATTGATTTGATTACGTTGTGATGGAATTATATTTTTATGAATTCCTTTATCTTATATGAATTGTTTTATGATGTCACAATGTTTAAGATTCCCATTTTTATTACATGGGTTATGCTATGATGTATGGTTTATTATTTTGTGGCACACATAAGAATGGTATCATTATAAGATGGGTGGAACCTATATCTCCCTCCAATTCATTGGGTAAAGATTTTATATCTCATGAGATAGACATGGCTGGAATGGTAGGTTATACCGGTTCAGTGAAACAGGACTGAAACGAGGGTGACTCGGTTCAGAAAGGGACTTTGTCCACTAAGATAGTCTTGGAAATGAGTCTTGACTAACAAGAAATGATTCTCTATTATTATGTGTGTATTCCACAAAGTTTCATGTTATAAGTTATGATTATTGTGATTACATTTCACTGCCATGATTTATCCCATGTTATGAAATTATGCTCTCTTTTGCAGGTTAAGATTTCCAAAATGTTATGTTCTTAAGAATATGATGTGATTGATATTTCTTTTGTTTACCCTTACTGAGCATTTGAGCTCACACTTTTATGTTTTCCTTTCCCCAAGATATAAAGAAATTTTTTAGGTAAAAAAAAGGAAGATCTTTATGGGAGATGTTGAAGATCTTTCACCACAATTAGAAGATAATATTCCGAGTTTCCAAAGACACTAAACTATTACGATCCTTGTGTGTGTATTTTTGTTATGTACTAAGTATTCTGAAAAAGTAATGCAATGTCCATGTACGTCAGGCTTCAGGTCTCTACAAAATAGTCCCATATTGGATTTTTCATACTAAATCTCTTCCGTATCATGACAGTATATGTACTTTTACATAGGCTGAGAAGATGCTTTGATCTATCATGACAGATCTTGATCCCAAGAATATATTATTTTTTTCTATATCCCTTATGGAAAATAAATATCTCAACCATGCTTCAAAATACTGTAATACTGGTTTTTTTTAAAAAAAAATGTGTCATAGAAATACACTATTAAGAAAAGGACCGAATTCTCACCAAACTTATTATAGACAAAAGGATTTAATTCATTATTTAGAAAACCAAATTCCATTATGAATTCATCAAACTGACTTTTCCTCTCATTTTATTTTTAATTTATTCGATAAAATGATCTTTTAAATTCTCACACCTTTTTGGAATCCTTTAGAGTCACAGACACTTCATGTTGTGTCATATAGACATCTTCCTGAAGGTTCCCATTAAGGAAAACAATTTTAACATCCATATTTCAAATCCCATAGTCATAGAAATCCATAATATAAAACATATTTCATAGGGATTTTAGCATAGACCCTACTGTGTTAGTATGATGAAGCCAAAGATAATGACAAAAGAGGGGTGAATTTTGAACAAAATGAACATTAAACATTTCATAATGCCTCTACTGTTTAGAAGTGAACATTTCCTTTTATCTTAATGATGTGCAAGTAGCAAAAATAAATAAATGAAATGAATATAGTGATGTATAGTGGTTCATGCCACAAAGATCCCCTAATCCACTCAATGATTAACTCCATGATCCGGGTAATTTTCACTTGGTCCTATTATCCTAAGACCATTAATCCAACACTGAGTGTCAGCTATTGACACATTTATAATAATAATTTATAAAGTCTTCTAGTTCTTTTATAGGGAACTATAAATCCACAGCTTAGTATAAGAAGATGACACATAACAATGACTAAATAAAAGTAGGTGAAACTCAACTAAATCAATAGAGATTGATTTTGTTTGAGGATACGTATTAAACTTCATAGTTGTAGTTACAACTAACATATGTTTATATATATTCAATATACAAGAATAGAAAATATATCTTCAATGACGCATAGGATTCATTTAAACAACAATAGAGAAAACACGATCTGAATGTTGGAACATGTATGTCTCTAAATTGTATCTCTAAAAAAAATACATTTTGGAAAATAAAGATAAAATAATAAAGTGAAGTAGAAACAAAAAAAAAATAGTAACAACATCTGTAATAGTGAATCCCTAGATTAAAACATGTATGTCTCCAAAGTGTATCTATGAAATAAATGAAATAAAATTTTGTATTTATATCAATTTGTTTATATCTCACTTTTAGATGAATATAATCTCAATATATGTACTATTGGTAGAGCTGCTCTAGGTCAAACCAACACTAAAAATATCTTAAACTAAATCATGAATATCTGAATTCGAAAACATTAAAGAGAGTTGTAACTTCCCGTAAAAATAGTAATGATTTAATTTATTGAATATGAGAATTTAATTCAATCAAAATAATACTTTGAATATATATTCAATAATATTTGAATAGATCTTTACATTATTAAATACTGTTGCTTAAATCATGGATTATATCACGGATTGAAAACTCTGTTGTTGAATAGTAAAACATAGGGTTCTCTCATGTAATGATAAAACTCCAAACGTAGGGTTTGACAATATATAGTTGTTCAAAAAATAGGTCTGATATACCATATGTTTTTTCATCGAACGTAGGTTTCCGTACTTATGTAGGGTTATTAAACCATACATTCCTTGAAGCCTAGGGTATATGATCTATCAAAATAGATTCAGACGTAGGTTTTATTCCTTATGTTGCGCTTTCACACAGATGGTATGAAAATCACTTCCCTAATATGTTAAAACATGTATTGAATACTACAAGGAATATTCCTCATATACAAATGACTTGATTATAAGTCTATAAAAAATATTTCCAAGAGGAATAAACTCTTAAAATTCACTTGAATGTAAATTTATTAGTAACAAAAATGTGGATGTTTGTGAGCATAAAAACCAAAATGAAATTAACAAAATTGTTCAATAAATACATTCTCAATAACTCCCTATTTTTTATGGTCACAAAACCCATGTATAAAACCATGTTTAAATAAATAAAATTTACAAACCTTTTATTTATTAAGTGAAAACTTCTCCTCCATTATCCCCTAATATCACATTATAATAAAATTTCCCCATTATAAGGATCAAAAAAATTTATATATCAATGTTATATAAGAATAATAATGTAAATATCAACTATAAATATCATAAACAATTACCCCACAATGTATTACAAATTATAAATTAAAAAACATCAATATTTAGAAAAACATTAATATAAGCTTCTTCTTTATTAAATAATAAGCTTAAATAAACTTCTCCCTCTTTTTCTGACATAAAAAATATAATAGTAAAGTGTATTTGAAATAAACTTCCAATAAAAACATTTTCAAAACATAGGTAAGAAATTAAAGACCATAATAATTTTATTATTTTCTTAAAAAAATTCCTTCAATCTTTTAATTTTTGATATTTAATGAATTATAAATCTTTTTACTATTTTTCACTTTTAATAATTAAAAATAGTTTTATAAAATAATATTATTACTTTTTTAATTTTAATGACATAATAATAAAATTTTAAATACAAGATTTTGTAAGATGATCAAAAAATGAAATTATAAACTAAATAAGACAACATAATTTTTTAAAATAATAAATTTAAAATGATGGTATTAATATTAAACAAATAGAAAATAAGAAGAGTTAGAAAGAAGTTTATAGTGCATCCAAACTTTCTAAACATTTATCATTATCTCAAATATAATCTACAACTCTTGATATTTTTTCTAATATACTTTTTATATTGAATATTCATTGATATGAATACGTTGAACAATTTTCAACCAAAGAGAGCATTGACTTATCAAGATCAATCTTTCTAGCAGCTTCAATTATGATTAATTTCATTTGGCTGATCATTTCTTCCATGAAAGATTCAAAATCTTTTAGACACTTCTATATTAGATCATAGCTTTACTTTTTCTTCATTTAGACTTATGTCATAGATCAGAATATTTTCATTGTATAATTGAAAACACGATACTTCCTATTCTTCATATTATAATTTCTAAATATTTTTCAAGTGAATCTTCAACAAATTATATAGAAAAAATAAAAATATTACCATTCATCCTTTTATAAGGACGATTTTTTTCTGAACATGGAGAGCTTGATTGTTTCATCTGGATATGATTGGTTTTCCAAATACTTTTGATTAAGTTATTTTGAAGAAAATGAGTTCATAATTTAAATTATTTTAAGAAGAACATTAAATAATAGATTCTTACATTGAATATGACACTTCATTTTCGTTATCCAAAAAAATATAGAACAATCATTATATTTTATATATAAAGATTATACTGGTTTTTATAAACAATTGAATATTTTTAAGACACAATATTTAATGATTTCAAAATGTGAAAATAAATACTTATTAATGAGTATTGTAGTTTTTTCCTCCATTCCCCCCTAATATCCCTTTATAAAAACATTTCCACCTTATTAGGATCACAAATTGTTTATATCAATGTTTTATAAGAATAATAATGTAAATATCAACTATAAACATCATAAAAAATTATCCCACAAAGTATTAGAAATTATAAAATAAAAAATCAATATATATACAATATATAATATAAGTTTATGTCTTATTAAATAAATAACTTTAATAAACTTATCCCTATTTTTGAGATATAAAAAAGATAAAAGTAAAGCATATTTGAAATAAAAACCACCTAAAAAATTTCTAAAAACACAGGTAAGAAATTAAGGAAATTAAAATAATGATTATTTTTATAAAAACTCCCCCTAAATATTAACATTTAAGATATTTAAATAATTAGAATTTTTAACTATTTTTAACTATTAATAATTATAATATGTTTCAAAATATAAAATTAATAATTTTCCAATTTTAATTAAATTATAATTAAATTTTAATGACCAGATTATGTAAGATGATCAAAAAAATTATGAACCCAATAAGAGAACATTACTTTATAAAACAATGTATTTTAAAATGAGTGTAGTTATATTAAATAAATAAAAAGTATGAAGGGTTAGAAATAAGTTAATGGTTTATACAAACATTCCCAACATTGAACATTATCTCTTAGATAATCTGAGACTCTTGATATTCCTTCTAATCTACTTTGTAAATTATATATTCATTGATTTAAAGAAGTTGAACACTTTTCAGCCAAAAAGAGCTTTGACTTAACAATATCTAGCTTTGTAGAAGCTTCTTTTCTGATTAATTCCTTTTGGCCTTGCATTTCTTCATTGAAAGGATAAAAATATTTTTGACACTTCCATCTCAGCCCATAGATTCTCTTTTTCTTCATTCAGTGTTCCGACATTGAATAACATATTTTCATAGGATAATTGAGAATAGGATAGTTTCTACTCTTCATAGGATACATTCAAAAGATTTTTTAAGTGAATATTTTACATATGAAATATTCAATCCAAAAGTATTAACTTGCATACTTTTTAAGAATTCTTTTCTTTTGAACATGGAGATCATGATTATTTCATCTTGGAATGACTGTTTTTTTAGAAATTTTTTAATAATATATTTTGAAGAAGATTATTTAATTATTTAAATTATTTTAAGAAAAACATGAAATGGTAGATTCTTTCATTGAATATTACTCTTCATTTTTATTATCAAAAATATACAAAACAATTATTAAATTTTATGTAACAAGAGTATTCTAGTTTTCATAAACAATTGAATATTTTTAAGATACAATATATAATGATTTAAAAATGTCAATATAAATATTTCATAGTGTGTATTATAGTTTTAAAATATTTAATGATAAAAAATTATAATATTTGATAGAAATGTGTAAAAAATTATTTTATGTAAAATAGTTAATGTCCCATAAGTATATAATTTATTTAAAATGAAATAATTCCAGAGTATGTTAATTTAGTATTGAGGATTTTTTATAATGAACAACTTTAGTGTTAATCACTCCTTATTTTGATACATTAATCTATATACACTAATCAACCACTTAAAGATTTAACAGTGCATAATTTTTCTGTAATCCTGCATAACATCAAATACAAATTCATTTTGTTACCCATATAATTTTGGGTCCAGCAGTGTAATCAATTATGTTTCGAAGAAACCAAACATGTTTATTTTAAGTAGAAATTTTATTATTTAATTTAAACAAATATTATAAATAATAAATATTTTTTACACAAGAAATTTAATGTTTTCTGAAACAAAAACCATTTTCATAATGACCATTAATACCACCACAAATACATTTTATAGTAGACATGTATTTGCGGTTTAAACTAGGAAAAATGTAATTCTTATATATTTTTGGTTTTTCGCGATTACTTTCTATTCCAAATTTTTATTTTTGTATTTTATTTTTACCAAAGAATTGACTTAATTATTTTTCTCCTTTTATCAACATACTAGAGGGCTGTTTTAAATCCTCATTATTAGCTAATATTTTGATAATTTTAAAATCATGTGGTTCACTTAATTCAAATGTGATAGGTTTTAAATCTAAAATTTGTTTTGAAAAATTTTCTTTATCTAAAAGAACATTATCATAAGAATTATTAATTTTACTATGATCATTATGTATCAATCCAAACATGTCTTGTAACATAAAACAATATTTTCTAAATTCATTATATGAAAAATTTTCACATCTACATTTTTTAGAGAAAGAAGATTGTACCTCATGATCTGAATATGCCATTAGATATAAAATTTTCCTTTTAAGATTAGAATCAGAATTTGAAGAAGATTCATTATGTGAACTAAAAGTTTTACTCTATTTAGCCATCATAATTATATTTCCTTTTCATTGGTAGTTATCTATCAATTTAAATTTTGATAAAGGATATTTTTTAATTTATACAACCTTTTTTTCATGCATTTATAGAATATATTATCATCAGTTTATTTCATATTTTTTCTATATAGATTTTGGAATTTCATAAGAAGATATGATAAATATTTATCCAAGTCTGGGTGACATGAATTATGTGATTCATTCATAGTCATTTTAAGATCATCTTCTTCATGTTTCTTTTGTTTTAAAACTTGAGCATTTATATTAGCTTCAATCATCATTAGAGTTTCAATCAAATCCTTCATAGATAATTTTTTCACTAATGTACATTGATGTATAGTTGCAGATATTCCATTCCACTTTGAGGGTACTTCTAGTAGTACTTTTACCACGTGTTGTTATTGTAAAATTGGATTCCCAAAAACAGAAATATCATTGAATATTTTTATCAATCATCCATTCATTGGGGTAATGGTTTCATCCACACACATTAGGAAATTGTCAAACCATAATTTCACATTATTGTAACTTAATTGTCTAATGTCATTAGTTTCTTCTAATGAAATAGAATCATTATTTCACATATCATATGCATTAGGACATTGAGATACTCAATTGAATTAATCATTTCTTATACCAAACACCATAGCTTTCATTGTTTTGGATTTTATATTCCCTTTCTTGATAATTAGTGAAATTTTACAAAACATCCTTAGGTATTTCATAAGGTTTAAATACCTCCATGTAAATCCATATTCTAATAATTTTAAAATATATGATCATATTCCTATTCCAAAATCCATAATTCTCACCATTAAAATATGGATCATGGATCATAGACACGCCTTCTCTAGAATCAGTCATTTTTTGATATGTTTTTCATAATATTTCACTCATTCATGCTAGAACCAGAAAATATATGAAAATTAAAAAACCACTTTGTTGATGATGAATATATTAAAGAGAAAATTTAAAAAATCGAATTATTTTAAATGATAAATTCCTTTTATTCCAATTATTGTTAAAAAATTTCAAATAAAAAACAAACCAGTACAGCAATGACTTTGATAAAAAAATGTTGAAATGATAGGGGGGAATTGTGTAATTAAATAACATTACACAATTCATAATGACTCTCATTTTTATTAGTAAACCATTATTTTTCTCTAAAATATGAAGATGAAATAGAAATTAATAATGGAAATTAACATAGTGATGTGTAGTGGTTTAGGGTGCAAAGATCACCTATTTCACTCCACCAACACTCAACTCCAAGAGCTTGTTGATTTTCTATTGGTCCTCCAAACCTAATACCATAAATCCACAGATGAGTGTGGGTAGTTGAAACCATTACAAAAAGGATTTATAAATCCATCTAGATCTTTTACAGGGAACCATAAATCCATAGCTTACTGCAAGAAGCTGACAATTAACAATAACTGAGTTTGATTAGTCAAAACTCCACAAAATCAATATAAATTGATTTTATTTAAGGATTAGGATTATGAATCACAATTTTAGTTACAACTGATAGATGTATTAAGAAATTAAATATAGCACTGTAGTAAATAGATCTTCCATTTTTTAATAGGTTTTCATGAAACAGAAATGGATAAAACACTTGATATATTTTCAAACATGTCTGTCTCTAAAGTGAATCTCTGAATAATACATATTTACATTTTCAAATAAATATGATATGATAAAGTGCATTAGAAACGATATCAAAATAAGAAGTAGTTTTAATAGTGATATGATTGATCAAAAATTGTATGTCTCTAAAGTGTATTTATTAAAGCAATGACACATGCCTTATTTTGTATATCACTGTTTGGAATTTTAATCTCTCAATTTTCGATGAAGATAATCTCAATTTACATAATTCTGGGAGAGTAGATACATGTTAATCCATCTACATAAATATCACATTGTAAATCATGAATATTTGAATTTAAAAACATTCAAGATAGTTGTAAATTCTTGTGAAAATATTAAGATTTTAATAAATTAAATACATGTCTTTAATTCAATCATAACGATCCTTTTAATCAATCCTAAATGATATTTGAATTGATATTTAATTTAATTAATACATTTGAGTAAATCAAATAAAATATCACAAATTTAAAATGCAATAATTGAATAGTCAAATGTAGGGTTCCTTTACATAACAAAAAAACTCCAAACATAGGGTTTGAAAATGTTGGGTTGTTCAAAAAAGTAGGGTTGATGTACCATATGTTTATTTTATCAAACATAGGGTTACTTAATTACATAGGTTTAATGAATAATACATTTTTTATAGTATAGTGTATATGGTCCATATTCACTATTTCAAACATACGTTTTATTCTTTACATTACCCTTTCACATATAGGGTATGGACATTTTTTCCATGATATGCTAAAACATGTTCTGAATAATTCAAAAAAAAAATCTTCATTGATCTATGACATGACTGTAAATACAAAAAATATATTTTCATGTATAATAAATTCGTAAAATTCACTTAAAATAAAATTCATTAGTAAATCAAATTGGGTGATTTTTTAGCTTCAAAACCGAAATGAAATTAACAAAATTGTATAATTAACACATGCTCAATATAAACTAGTGAAAATGTGTCATCATAGTCTATGAATTGATGTTGTTCAAATCCTTTTACAACTAGTCATTCCTTACAAGTGTTGACATGTCTTTCCATTTCCTTTTTCTTCTTGAATAACCTTTTATTACCAAGGATATTTACATCCACTTGAAGATATAATAGAATCTATACATGGTTTCGTTATATGGAATCCATTTTATAATTCATATTTTTTCCATTTGGAAATATCTATTCAACTTATAGATTCCATATAGGTTATAAGGTCATTATTGTCAACTAGTATTGAGTCACAAACCACAATGAATAAAAACCCTATAATTATGGTTCTTTGACCTATATTACACTCCTGCACATTATATGTGTCTCTGTAATTTTTTCTTTGAAAGTTATATGTGAAATCTATTGGTATTCCAACACTTTTGTACCATTATCCTTGTATTCATGTATTTTTTTCACACACCCAATATATAATTTAGAAATATCCCCCCTATAAATGAATTTGAAATGTCATTCAACTATTTAATTTATGTCTGAAGGGCCATATAGGTAATTTCCTCCTGTTTCCTTGAGGTATCCTAAATTGATATAAATTGTTCTGAAAGGTGTAATTTCATTTCATTAATAGGAATTGAAAAATTATTTACATCCCTATACTTTTAATTATGATAACACATGATTCCTTCCATATAAAAAAATTATGGTATACCATATGCAGCTTTGGATGGAACTTTGTATATTAGTTGTGTTTCTATCTTTAACTTTTATCCCCAAAAGTAAAATAGAAGACTTCCATGACTCATTTTTTATCTCAATGTTTATAATAAGGTATGGTTCCTCCTTTTTGTTACACCATTCCACTATAGTGTATAATGAAAAGTGAGTTGAGATAGAATATAAAACTTCCATAAATAATCATTGAATTCTTGATTATGATATTCTCAACAATGATTTATGTGGGGTTTTTAAATATTATTACCAATATGGTTTTCAACATCATTATTTTATTCCTTGAATTACTCAAAGGAAAATGACTTTTACCTCCTCAAGTAGACATATCTATATCTACGAAAATCATCAGTAAAAGTTATGAAGTTTGAGTAACCATACATTTCTTCATTAAGAAATGGTCCACACATTAGTATGAAATAATTTATGAAACTCTTTAGCCTTTCACCTTTTCGAATAAATGAGGACTTATCCATTTTTACATGTAAACATGTCTAACATAATCTAAGTGTTTTTAGTTAAAAAGAATCTAAAAATTCTTCTTGGTGTAATTTAATAAAACATTTTTAATTAACATAACATTGTCTATGATGTCATAGTTGGTTGTGGTATGATCTATGTGATGCATTTTTATTATCGAACTCCATTACATGGATCATGTAATTGAACACATTAAAACCATTATTTACATATAACTTACCCTAACATATGTTATCTTTATAAAATATAAAACATTTAATCCTAAACCTGGAAATAAAACCATTTTTATTTAGCATGGATAAAGATATAATGTTTTTTTGAGACAAATGGAACATTGTAAAAATCATTTAAAACCAAGATCAATCTCATTAACTACATGAGTTAGTAGTCCACAAGTGCCACAATAACAATTTTGGCTTTATTGGATTCTTGTGGATCTACCTCCCCTCAGATAACATAACTTAATATACATGGTTCCCATATTAGGATTCATATGTGAGAACCAAAATAAATATATAATAGCCAATTTTTTGAATCAAATAGATTACACATGATAAAAAACACACCAGAAGCTTTCTATTTCTATTTTAAAGGGTACAATTTTTTTCCATTGACCCTTGTTTCCACATGGGAAATAGATTGATTCATGTTCACATTATTTCACCTTGGTCTTTTTCTTCTTGGATGGTAATTCAAATGATTATTTTTCTTAAATCACTTCACTTGTCCTTTCCTTCTATTCACCATAAAGAAATAATTCTTTCTTTTTTTGATCTCCATATCAACTTAAAAAATAATATTGATTAGATCTTGTAGATACTGTTCAAGGTTTTTCATATTAAAAATAACAACAAAGATAGAAAATATATGAGGTAGTTATGGAATAATGTGATAATTATTCAATTCTTCAGGGTGATTAAACCCTAGAACCTCCAGCTGCTCAATGTAGAAAATTATATTGACTACATGAGGTCCATATGGATCCCCATCTCTTAGATTACACTAAAAGAGTTCATTCTAAATATAATATTTTTTCTATCTATCTCTCTCATAAAATAGACAATGATGATTATAGATAATGATATAATAATCCATGTATTAATGATAATTTGTGAATTTAGTGGACATGGATGATAGTATTAAACATTGAACACCGGCTGAATCACTCATGTGTTTATCATAAATTGAAAACTCTTCATAACCCACCACATTTACAGGTAGATCAGGTAGTGTGGATTCTAGAACATAATATTTCAATTCATGAATTAATACAACCTAAAGGACTTTTAATGATTTTTGCAATTCCCTACCAGTGAGGATATTGTCCTTCTCAAACACAAAAGTATACTAGTTACCATTCATTTTTAATATGTATTTATTTTTAAGATAAAAAATCTTGCATTAATTAATTAATTAATTAATTAAATCCTTTTTATCTCAATGGTCATAAATATTATCATGGAGAAACTCATCTTAAATATATTCATGGAAAATAAATAGCAATACCAATAATTACAGATAATTATAATACATCAATTGGGAATTTTAAATTTGTTAAAACATTTATAAACTTTTAAAATACATAATGTTATACTATATGTAATATTGTTTTTAATTATGTAATTAATTATTTAATTATATTTAACTTTTTCTATTATTGGGATACTGCATGGAATTTACTTATATGAAACATGTTGTCCTCCTCGATTACCGTGTACACAAGATAAATTCTCAAGGCTTTGACATATATCACGACTAGGAAACATGATGTGTACTCAATAGATACACATCATGTATCACTCATACTATAAAGGACCATGTTTTTTGGGTCTTTATTTTGAGAAAAACATAAAATTTTTGGTATCAGAGGCTGGAAAGGGATAAAATGGTCATTTTATCCCAGAAGGATATCTTGGATAACATTTTTGACCACTCTTTTAGTATTTTAATTGGGTTTTTACCCTCGGAAAAGTGTTTAGTGGTACTCTAAGTAGCTCTTGTTATGATGAAATATTTAATATTTAATTAAAATATTTTTGCGGGATCTGTTATAGATATATTTTGAACAGAGCATCAGATTGAGGTTCATCCTCTACACTTGAGTTCAGAACATGGAGTTGTTTCTAGTATAGGTATAAACCTACTTTGATTTTTCGGTTTTGGTGCGGGTGTTAAAAGGAAATTTAATTAATTTCTTAATTAAATTAAATTAAATTAATTAAAACACCCCCCACAGACACACATATTTGTGGTTTTATATGCATAGTAGGGAGAAGAGAGTACGTCCATTTTTCATTATGGTCAGACATGGTGGGGGAGGAATAGGAGATGACATCAAACACCATTCAGGTTGGAGATCGAGACTGGATCATGTTGTATTTTCTTCTGAGAGAATATTTGAACCTGAAGCTTCGGTGCTTATGCAAGAAGGTATGGAGGTTTCTGATTTTTTTTCCATGATCCCCATAGTTTACTTTTTTCATGTTTATATCCCTATATTATATTCTATGGACCCCATGGGGAAAAATATGTACGTAATCAGGTAAAATTTGGGTTTTTTTTATGTTCACAAAGGTTTTTAGTTCAAAACACATGACCAAATGACATGTGGTTTTAAGAACATATCTATGTATTCATCCTATTCATGGAACAATAAAAGAATATGAATAACTGATATCTATTTTGGTGATAATTTAAAATGGTGTTGCTCATCATGTGGTTGAGTTCATGGATAGATGACCCATGTATGGGGGATATGGTCGTGTATAAACCATGGCTGGACCCCTTGTGGATTATACTTCATGTAGAAAAACACGGCTTAGAAGAGACACATGGCCAAGATGTGTGAGGTTCACATGCAAGTACCCTATGTATGGTACATTCCGTGTACAGGTTTTACATCCCATGGTCTTCTATTTTACACACCAATATTTTCTGTCATGGATGCCCATGTAGGGCTATGGGAGTACATGTCGTGTACTTGGAAACAGACATTATGTAAAACAACTTTTTTTTACACTTTTAGTATTGTATATCTTTTAGAATCTAGGAGTCATAATTGGACACAATTGTAGTCCATTTTGAGCATTTTATGAATAGAACATGATTTTGAAACTCATAGGTCATTCCAAGGTCTTATAAGACACGAATTGGAGTGAGTAAGTTTTGAATGAGTTTTTTCTCCCGTGAATGTTAGTTCATATATATCCTGAGAGTGATACATGGTATGAAACATCATTTATCATCATGATAATTATTGAATGATATAGTATGATATCATTGGAGACCATGTTTGTTTATTGGTATTATATTTTCAATGGTTAATAGGAATAAGTTGTGAAATAATGTGATAAACAAGTCGGGCGTTTAGACTAATCTATGGTTTCATAGAAATGGGATATTCATGGTAATATTTTATCTCATGATGTTTATTGTTATTGATACCTATAAAGATTTGAGTTTATAGAGACTGGATTTTGGGATCTGTGACCCCTAAGTGATGAGAGTTGTCATTGGAGTTTGGTTCTGACCACATATCAGGAGAGTCATGTCTCCGCTCATATTCTAACATAAAGGATTACAAGAGGAATTCCTCTACATAATATCTATTTGTAAGGGTAAATAAAGGCATTCACCTTTTTAAATATTGATTTAGAGATCCAAGTGAGTGATTGGTCATTATGGCAACCCTGAGAAAGTGCTTGTGTTTGGATATTGATGAATGTGTGTGTTCCCTTGGGACCTGAAATGATATGTGAGCCAATGGGGATAAGATTTTGATGATGGGTATGGTAATTTAGAAAACCCCTAATACTGTTATATTTTGGTTGAGGTTGAGGATTGGTTTACAGTAAAGGGAAGTGGTGACATGGTTGTGTTGCCTTTGTTGGAGCCTAGATTACTAAGATGGGCAGTTTAGGATGATATTGTGGACCTGAGGTCCCATGGATAAGATTCCGAATGTATGACGCGGTGATCCACATTAGAGGAGTGGTAGGTTGGACATAACACTCCACTCCATTATGATATGTGGTTGGATGACATGTTTCATATTTATACAAATAGTTTTTTTTTGGTTTGGGTGTCAGATTGAGTTCTTGGCCATATTATTTAATAATCTTATATGGTTGACATGAAATTATACATACTTGTTTGGGATGTTATATTGAGGCTCTAGGAATGTATAGTATGCTATATTGTTTAGGTTCTAGACCAATTCTATAAGAATAGCGTTTCATATATGGTATAGGTGTTGAAATTATGCTCTAGAAACCACAGTTATTATGTATGGTTAGATGGGGATCGTTAGAAATGTCATGATGAATCCTAGTTGGATACTTACACAAACACTCCTTGTTTAAAAATTGGAGACTAATGGTTTTAAGATTATGGACTAACACACAGCTCCCTAGTTTTGGGAAAGCCATACTAATGCGCTAGGTGCTTTGGTGGAACATAATTTTCAAGGGATTGACTGATGCTCTTAACTCTAAGGGTATGGACATGGAATTCCATATCACAGTTGTATAGGTTAGATATGGAGTTTTGAATCCTGGTTGGATACTTAAACATATTCTCCTTGTATGTCAACATGTGACCCCTATTAGTTATAATGGGTATGGTCAAACAATGAATTACAAATCGTGGTTGGATACTTAGACCAATGTTCCTTGTATGTTAACCTCTGAACTCTGTAAATTATGGTGGGGATTTTTGAAAATAGAATTCTAAATACCTATTGGATATATGGAATGAGTCTCCAATTATGTTGACCTGTGACCCCAATGTTATATTTTTTAGATGACCAACATGGGCCGAAGAAGGTGTGGATAATCACATTCATGGACCCAATGATCGATAGTGATTTTATAAGTGTGTTTATATAATTTATGTTTCTCTTATAATAATAATATTACATGATTATGAACTTACAGAAAAAGGATATAGTTTCACCATTGGGGGTATCTTTTAGAGATTAATTTCCCACCCCTATATGTAAACCTAGATGTTTGTGAAAACCTTATGTCTTATTTCAAGATGAGAATGGATGAATGATGGATAGGGACAAGGACCAAGATTTCATGGTTGAGAGTAATGATTGTCTGGAGTTTGATTATTGATCTTGTGAAGCTATATAAGGTATCAGATATTGGGTATGTGACATGACCTGGAGGTGGTAGTAGGTACAAATGTATTCATTTTACGTTGTTTATATTTTACAATTGCTCGGCCTAGTAGGGAACTCAATCTTGTATGTTTGTCATGGTTGTTTAGGACTTTACTATTTTTTATTTTATTGTCGCATGTTCCCATTTTAGTTTATTTATTCTTCCACATTATATGATGTGTATGATTCTTCGTTATTTACTTATGATTGTGTACATTAATATGGTTGTATAATCTCCTCATAGATCTATCGTAGACACATAGTTCAAGTTGAATGCCTCTAGAATATAGGGAGGCACACATAAGGTTTTGTGGAGAACTGCCTGGGGGCACTATTTTAGTGGAATCTAGTCTGAGAGGTTACAAAGTGGCATCAATGGGGTTTACATTCCTATTATTTTAATATTTGCAGTCTAGTAGAATATACATATATAAATTTGCATGAGATTAATATGGATACGAGGATGGTGCATTTTAAACACCTATTCAGTTAGAAAGTACATGTTACCATGGGATAGGATTAATGTTATATATTATTGATGTTATGTTTTTATATTATTATTTCTCTGAGTGATGCACATGGTGTTTGGATTTTATGACTTCTGATGGAATTTTAGTTACTATTCTATCGGTAAGAGGCTTTTAATTTGGTTTTGAATCTAGACGAAAATGGAAAGATGTGTCTCATAAATCATTTTAGGCACACAGGATCCACATATTATAGTCCAACTAGTTTTATTTTATTGGTTTCATTCTGATGGAAGTTTTTTGGATCTAGGGTGAGATGATTGGCGATAGGAATTTTGATGCAGTTCTTGTGAACTTTAGTTGTAGTGACCTTAGTGGGTGAGTGAAGAATAATTATATAACTATTGGTCCATGGTGGGTGTTTTTTGTTCCAGGTTATTTGTGTGTAGAGGTCCTCTAGGGAGTGATCTTATGTATGGATTCTCGGATAGGATAGGTTCCCTGGTTGTGGGTAGCATCTTTGACATGTGACATATTTCAGTTGTGATACCCTATAGATGACTGTTTTCTAATGATGATGTTTTTTAGCATTCGAATGGGATAATGTATGACACCACATGATTAGAAACCATTTGAGAGTTTTCTAAGACCATGGTTGTTGAACCTGGTGACTAGAAATGTGACATGATCACTAGGGCTACGTGGTAGATCCTAGTAAACTTTTTTCATGACACCATATTAGGGTTTTCTTTTTTTAATTTAGAGGGTGGCCTGAGAGAGGGTTCATCCAAGTTATGAGGGATTTTGTGTGAATTAGAAACAGATGGATGATTTGGACTCTTGAAAATAGTGCATGAAGTGTGAAACAGTGAATGATTATTAGTCACATTTAATGATTTTTTCTTAGAAGGTGAACATGTATGATTATGATTTGAAATTGTTGTTGGTTTCAAGAGGGGTAGGTTTTGTTTGGGTGCCTAGACTAGGTAATACATTCATAGGTGTCTTGTTTATGGTGGTTATGAGCTATATTGGAGGAAAATAGGGTGATGGAGGTTATGTGATTAGGACTCATGTGATTACTTTTTATGTGATGTGACTCATTCAAGTCAGAATCAAATTTTTTATTAGGTTACATAAAAGCATGTAATGGTTCAGGGTTGATAGAGTATTAGAGAAATAGGTCTGGATAACACACTATGTCATCTGGACCAGTATACTTTAGTTGTATAAGTAGTCATGAGTATGCTTAGAATCAGTGTAGTTGTAACGAGAGTCTCTAGGGAATGGTGACTCAATACCCTAAGTATAAAATCATTATATTCATTGAATGGATGAGTTCCTGGTGGTATTCATTGAAGATAACATAATATACACATAGAATATATATTTCATTACCCCTGGTATCTATTACATGGCCATTTATTTGTGTATTTTAAGTGTATAAAATATTTGGGTTCAGTATCAAGAGGTTCAGATGAGTTTTGGAATGTTTTTAGGATTTTATAGAGCCTGATTTGATCATGATCAATTGAAAAATTTAAATCCTCTAGAAAACTATGCAAGAGGAAAAAAAAGGCATTGGGATGGCACACTGTTTTGCAAAAACCAATAGATGTGGAGAAGAAACCATGGAATTTTGTGCTAAGAGTAGTAGCACAGTTGGTGCATAGTTTGTCTTACGATGTGATCCAACAAATTAAGGTGTGTTTTTGTAACACCCCAAACCCATAAACCCAGATCTTATTCGTTATTTTATTCCATTTTCATGATCACAAGAATGTAAACTCTCTAAGGACCAATCAGTTTAGTAGAATTTGAAAAACAAGATACAAACATTAGTTTTACGTTGCATCATGAAATAAAAAACAACATAGTTTCTCCTTTGAACACATGTAAATCACTTAGACTATCCTTAAAGGTAAGTCACAATATACTTATTCTGATCCTAGGGAAAATGAAACATCTAGAATGGGTGAGCTCAGATGCTCAATAAGGATAAACAATATTGTCGAAGCTATCATAAATAATAATAAACTTTTTAAACAGGGTATTAGACTAAAACAAACACCATTTAAAAATAATATTCAGCGTAATATAAATAGAATAATTAAAATAATTTCATTTAAACATTCACATTGATATTATCCAAGTACAATAATAACATGTAATATCAATAAATAATCTCATAATTAAAGAATTCATCATGTCATACATCATAACCAAAACATCAAGGCCTCATGCAATGACCAGACATAAACTGGTAAAAACCCAAACTAGTTTGTCTCATGAGACGTACTGATGTATCATGGGGATATAGAAGGCTCTTCCCATCACTTACTAATTAAAATGTATTCTTCATATAAAAATGGTGAAAAATAACATAATTTTTTTATAAAAAATAGTATTTGAAATGTTGATACATTACCCATAAATAATGAATGGTATCAAAATAACACATCCATAGTCAAACCATTCATAAAACATTTAATACAATATAGAATATTGTATTGTAATAATTTAACCTCAATTAAGCATAAAATCCAACAAATTGTGTTGAAAAAGATGAAAATAATTTAATAAGATCATTATAACTCTTTGAGAGAAGTATCCCTTTTTTCATTGAAATTATTTAAAAGTCACGCAATTATAAAATAAAACCTTTTTTTAAAAAATAACAATGTAAAATTTTAAGGGAGTATTAAAAATTTTAAGGAATCATAAAGGTATAAAATAAGTGCTAGTGTCATATATGTTTTAAAACATTCTTTCATCAATTTTTCAAAATGATCATAAAGTACCTTGTTTGGAGAATGACTAGAATATTCCATTCAAAATGTTTTATTAAAAGTAAAACATGGGTATAAATGAATTTAAAATTTTGTCTCATAATAATAATATTATTTTGAAATACATTTTTAATAATCACGGATGTGGATGATATAGATATCTCAGTTGATACTTATATATAAACAACTCGGATAATAATGTGTTTTTTAAAAATTAACTCTTACATTGAACTTTACTTTAGTTGAGGGTGTGTTAAACTCTATTATAATTGTTAAATAATGTTATAAAATTATACAAGTCCTATATATATTGATTATATCATTTATTATCCTTATATATAACTTTGTTTAATAATATATTAGTATTATCGTTGTTTCGGGTGTTAACTTCTTCATTTTCTATTATTGTTTTATAATGATAGTCATGTTTTTTATGAATAAGATGTATTTGATTCATATAAATAATGATATTAATTTCATAATTAATAATTTTACTTATCATATATATTTTATAATCATTCTTCAATGTTTAACCTGTAGAATGATTCTTATCGTGTCATAGAGATGGTTAGTTGTACACACGCACAAACAACATTATCATTTATTTGATGGTTAAATGGTATATAATTTTTATGGTGTATTAATTATATAGAATCATAATAATGTTATAATCTTTATTTATATTCTTTATTCTAATCAATATACCCATCCAAAAAAATTAGTTTTGAATAAAAAATTACACCCCAGTGTGGAGACGATAAGTCGTGTGTATACACGCATGGTGATATTATTATTCGTAGGATAGAAAAAAAGAGGAATATGGTTGTAAAATAATTATAATAACATCCCATAATTTATATTATAATATAATTATTACTTTGGTATGGAAACAACATAGTAAGAGGAAGTGGAATAAGAAAAGAACTTTGAAAGAGTGGATAAAACAATTACCTCTTCTTTGGGTATCTCCTTTTGACTTTCACAAGAGAAATACTTAGGCTAGATTTGTGTCTAAAGTATGGACTATATGATGAATTTAGATAATTTTGGAGGATATGTGGTTAGAGTTTTTTCATGAAAAAAGACTTTATATGTGTGAATAAAAGATAAGTATAGGTTCCCTATTATATGAGAGTAGTGGGGCACTTCTAGAAACTCCAAAATTATTATTTTAATATAAATTGATTTTAGAATTAAAAAATCTCCAAAGATAGTAATTTATAGTATAAGGTGAGTATGGGTCTAAATACTCTCAACAAATGATTTTTAGGCCAATTTAGTTCTCCAAATTAGCCTTATCATTACGGTTTATCCCTTAGTAAAACAGTTTAACTATTACCGTGTCTACATGAATTTTTACAGTATAGGGTTAATATAGTTACTATAAAATTACAAAAGATATCTAATTGAATAATTTATGATATATTTAACACTATAAATATTATTTTTTTGAACATTATATTTTAATGACTTTTATATCATTTAAAAAAATAGTATTTATTTTAAAATTTCATTTATGTCAATTTTGATACTATTAAATATTAATAATTTTAAAAACGTAATAAAATGTGATAAATTAGAAATAATAATTCAAATATGTCACTAAAATATCTACGTTATCTATAAAATTAGTGTATGTAATCAGGTAAATCAAATTATATTTCTATTAATATTTTTAATATCATTTATTTGATATTTCTATTAATAAAATAATTTCTACATTACTATTATGACATCATTAATTGTAATTATTTAATCTCTAAAAATTTTAAATAAATTTTTATGAGTTGTGGAATTATTTTATATTTCTATATAATATTTATAATAGATTTTATCTTGAGGATATGTCTATATTAAATTTATCATACTTTTAAGAAATGAGAGTGTGAAATTTTGTCCCATATATTAATTTTAATAATGTTCATGTCATATTCATGTACAAGGGTACATTAAATGTCTCTATTTACCAAAATAGGTTATAAGGGTATAATTTAGTAATAAAATGGGATCTTTACCGATGTTAGGGTAATTTTATAATTTTTTTTTACCATTTGTTACCTGATATACCCTTACCTCTAGTAGTAAAAAAAATGTTATTAATCATAATATGAAAAAAAGTAACCTATTAATATAATTTCGACCCACTAAATAAAAATATGAAATTAATTTTAAAAATATAAAAAACATAAGTCGTACTAATTTATTTAAAATTAATACACATTGAAAAAAAGTGAATATAGGTTTTTTAAAAGTAAAAACCATCAAAATATTGACACGTGTTTATATAAAATTTCAATGTGAAATTACATCCAATGAAACATATTGGATTAAATGAGATAAACATAATATAATTGTAATTTAAAACCAGTTAAAAGGATAATCTAACAATGTAAATAAATTTGATAAAAAGCTGTTTTGAATAAAAATGCGATATTTTTCACTATCCATTAAAATATGAAAATTAAGATAAAACAAAAAAACAATTATCCGCGCTAAATTTTTATGTCCTAATTTGAAATAAGAAGTTTATTTATTTCAAATTTAATACATAATAAATTTAAATATTGGATTTAAAAATGGTTCACCATTAAAAGGTGGTTATTTTTTTAAAAAAATAGCCTTTTAATGTATAAGATTGGATTAATTATTATTATAGGAAAATAAAATCATTTGGATTGATTTCAAAACATTTGATTAATTATTTAATATATAAATTTCACAATTTGGTAATTACTATTCATAACTTCAATCTAAATGGCAACTTTGATAGGTCATGGTTCAAAAGAACTCAGGGTTGTGTATAGTGAAAGCTTTTAAAAAGAAGTGTACTATGTAATCTTGGGTTTTTACATTATTCCCTCCTTCAAATAATTTGATCATCAAAATTCCTAGAATATCACTTCCTAAAAATATTTTTTGATTATTCATCATAAGTTCTTCAGGTTCCCATATCTCTTCTTCCATTTTATTTTTTCTCCAAATTACATTTACTAGATGAGTCGTCATATTTCTCAACACTTGTTCTCTAGCATCAAAAATTTTGGTATGATCTTCACAATAAGAAATATTGGGTTCCAGTTCTATTTCTTCATATGTGAGTACATGTTTTTGTTATGGAATTTGTTTCCTTAACATTGATGCGTAGAAGACATAATGAAATTTGGGGAGACTTGGAAACATTTCTAAATGATAAGCTGCAACTCCAAATCAGTATAGAATTTAAAAAGGTCAGATGTAATTAGGACTTAGTTTACCATTATTTCTGATTCATATAACACCCTTCCATGGAGATACCTTCAAGAAAATATGATCACCCACTTGAAATTTCAAATCCTTCCTTTGGCTATAAGCATAGCTCTTTTTCCAACTTTGAGAAGTTTTGATATGGGTTTGAAGAGTCTTTACCTTTTTAATCATTTAATAAACATGTTATAGGCCAATTAGATATCTTTCACCAATATTGTCACATCTATTTGGTTTATGAAACATCTTTCCATATAACTATTTATATGGTGCCATTTGAATACGTGAATGGAAGCTATTATTAAAATAAAATTCTAATAGAGGTAAATGCATATCCGACATACTTTGAATGACAAGTGAGAATGATCTCAAAATGAATTATAAAGTTTGAATAGTTATTTTATAATGTCCATTAGTTTCAGGGTGGTAGGTAGTGCTCAGATGAAGATCAGTATCTAGGTTCTTCTAAAGACGTTTCCATAATTGTGATGTAAAACGTGAATCACAATCAAATACAATTGATTGGTGTACACCATGAAGTCTTAAGACATCATTAATATAAATTATTTCTAAACATTCAAGTGGTAAATATTCTATTATAGAAAGAAAATGTGCTCATTTTTTATGACGATAAACAATAACATATATCACATTATTCCTTATGGGATTTTTTGGTATCCAATGACAAATTCCATCATAATATCATCCCATTTACACATTGGTATTGGAAGAGTTTCTATGAATCCTCTATGATGTTTTCTTCCATCCTTCACCTGTTGACAAACCAATCATCTTTACACATAATCAGAAATCTCCCTCTTAATGTTGTCCAGCAAAAAAATTTCATTCAAATATATATATATATATTTTAGTGCTACCATGTTGTATAGAAAAATTGAATCTATGTCCATCATCCAATAATTTTAATTTTAGATTAGGTATAGCAGTAACACAAATCCTCATTCAAAATTTAAAAATTACCTATTCTTATAAGAATTCAACAAATCTCCCATCATTCACACCATCATTCTTCATATGAAAATCCTCATTATCAAACTGAGAAATTTTTAACCTTTCCAGTCAATATAGTTTGGAAACCAGTTGAAACATTTGTTATGTTTCAACTTATTTGATAATTCCCATATTCATATTTACTAGATCCCTGAACATAAGACCCTTTTCAACTCTTATTTTGTTTATAACTCCATGATACTTTCTTCTCAATGAATCTTCCATATTATATTCCTTTTCTAGGTGGTAGTATATTTTTAAATCATAATCCTTGAGTATCTCAATCCATCTCATTTGTCTCATGATGAGTTACTTCTTTGAGAAATTAAATTTCAAACTCTTGGTATCAGTATATATCTCCCATGTTTCACTGTATAGATAATTCCTCTATATCATCATAGAATAGATTATTTTATATTACTCAAGATCGTGAATTGGGTAGTTTTGTTCATGAATTTTTAATTTCCATGATGCATATGCAATAACCCTATCATTTTTCATAATGAGACAACCAATCCTTTCCTTGATGCATCACTATAAATATAAAACTCATTACTTTCATATGGAAAAGTCAAAAAGGAGCATTGACTAATATACTATTTAGTTCTTCAAAAATATTATTCACACTATTTTTTCAAATTAATTTAACCCATTTATGTGTGAGATAGGTTAATGAGTTTTCTAATTTGAAACATTCTTGATGAAACACCAATCATAACCTAGTAAACCGATAAAACCACATATCATGTATATGATTTTTAGTGTTGTCAATTTATAGATTTCCTTTGTCTTTGTAGGATCAATAGTGATTCCATCCATCGAGAAAAAATAGCCATGAAAAAAAACTACATGAATCCAGAATTCACACTTGATAAATTTACCATATAATACATCCCATCTGAGAGTCTGATGAATGATTCGAAAGCGATTCTCATGGTCTTTATAGATTTTAGAATATATCATAATATCATCATTGAATACCACATAAAACATCAAGATATTCCTAGAACACATTGTTAATGAGATCTATAAAAACTAAGGGTGCATTAGTCAATCCAAATGGAATTAATATAAATTTTTATTGACCATACCTCATCTAAAAAGTTTTCTTCACAACATCTTCCTTCTTTACATGTAATTTATTATATGTATAACGATGTTCAATCTTCCAAAATAATTGAGCTCCAATATGTTTATCAAATAAATCATTGATATGGGGTATATGATACTTGTTCTTATTTTAGTAGAATTGATATCCTTATAATCAATATATAGTCTCATAGATCCATATTTTTCTTGAAAAAGATAACATGGGATCCCCATGGAGAAAAAATAGGGTGAATGATTCCCTTTTTACCCAACAATTTACGTTATTTTTTCAACTCGACTAATTCCACTATATCCATTCGATAAAGAGTATTTGACATTTGAATTGCATTAGGGATTAAATAAATACAAAACACAACTTCATGCTCTGAGGAGTGTCCTGGTGAATCTTCGGGAAAAAATAAATGTATTCATTTACAATAGGTAGATCATTAATTTGAATATTACCTTATTCATCCCTATATGTTATTTTCTATTCTTCCCCAATAATATCATCCAATAAAGTTACTGAGGGTGGATTTGGATAAGAATCAGGTGATGATGTTTATACTTTAAAGATATTGGACTCTTCTTCATCCTCTTAGATCATAAATTCATTCTTATAGAAATAATTTTTTGCATCATATTTTGATATCCAATCCATACCAAGGATTATATCAAATTAAATCATTGGGATAATGAAACAAATACAACTAAAAAATATTTGTGGGTCATAAAGGAAATTGATAGACATATCTTTGTTGCAATGGGACTTCCCTTATGAGTTTTGACTAATAAATTGTTCGTTAAATCAATAGAGAAATGTATAATTTTTTTAAAAAAAATTGGAAGATATAAAATAATTTGATGATCCTAAATAAAATAATTCATTGTCTATGTTTGAGGAGATAATTAAATTACATTCCACCACATAATTAGGAACTTCAACCTCAGAAGTTGTGATCACATAATCCTAGCCTTGATCCCTTCAGCTTTTCTGGGAAACATTCACTTGACTCTTAGGATAATCATTTTCAGAATGTCAAATTTCATTACAATTGTAACATTGAAAATTTACGGCTTCTTTCTTCCCCTTGAAAACTTTGTCTTAGTGGACTTTCTCTCCACAATTATAAAATAATCTCATTCCATTTATGAAAGTATTGGGGTATTTTATCCCACAATTAATATATGGTGGTAAGTAAAATTTTCATTTCTTCCCTTTATTTACTTTTCATGCATGTTCAATTCCCCTCTTCCTCTCTTCCTTCACATTAAAGTCATACGACTTAGATAATTCCTTTTTTAACTTGATAGAACATGATGAAATATCTTTGTATGATGAGAAAGATTGTGAGACCAATTCAAATATAATGAATAGTTTTAACCCATAAAATAACTTATCAATCTTACTTCTTGGGTTAAATATGTAGTCTTCAGTATGCCTTGCTATCCTTGTGAAGTTAGCTTCATAATTTGAAAAATTCTCATCTTCCTTTTTCCGTAGACTTATAAATTGTCTTTCCATATCTTCGTATTGTTCACGAGGAAATTATTTTTCTATGAAAAGTAAATTAATCTCCCTCCATTCCATATTTGATACTTCTTCTTCATCCTTTGTGTTTTAAGTCAATGACCACCATTGGTCTACAAATCTTGAGAGACAATAAACTACGATGTCAACATTCTCAATTTTATTACTTCCCAAAGTAAGAAATCTATTCTCTATGAAACATATCCATTGCTCAGCTAAAAATTGATTTGGTGTACCATTGAATGTTGGAGGTTGCTGTCTCATGAAGCGATCTAACATAGATCATTCTCATTGTAGATCAGGGTGATCCATACGGGTAAGGTTATTATTCATTACCTGAGTCAGTTGTCTCAATATGGTTATAAGCAGTTCATCACTGGTTGAATCACCAAATCCACAATAATTATATTTCATGGGAGGTAAAAACCTACATTTATTACATGCATTTAGATGGTTTATATTCTATCCACTAGAACCCATTTATAAATAATGACATGTAGTGGATTGGGTTATGAATCATAATGCATAATTCCAAACTTGTAAAATATATAACATAAATTGAAAAATTGATGATAATATAATACATAATCATAAAATGGTTTATTTGGGAAAATATTTACTCATATATCCATCTTTATAGTTTTAAGAAAAATTTTAATTATCCTAAGCACATCCCCCAGGAGTGTCAAACCGGGTGTGTAGTAAGGTTCATTGTCATGTACTAGGTTACCCTAAGTCGTGTATGGAACACCACGTCGAAGCACATTCTCCTAGGTACATATATTAAAAAACAATGTACACATGTAGTATCCAGATAGGGATGTATTGATTGGAAGACCCACATAATCTCCATTTAACCAAAATTCTTGGATTTTCTTCTATACGTATCCTCACACTTATTCAATTCAGTATTCTTGTCTATCAAAAAATATACCTAACTGAGTTAATGATTGATAACATAGGGATTGATTCTAAATATTCCAGCTTGCCTTAGTACTTATTTATCCATAGTCCCCCAATATGTTCGATGGATGGCTTCTAAACCTATATAAACCTATTTTTAAAATTGATTAATCTTATATCATTACTTTTTCTTATAATCATTAAGATCAGTTATAGAATCACCATATATTGTTATAATACCTATGAGAATCTATTTATCCATGAATTCCAAGAAGTACAGAACTTTACCAATTACCAATGATAGCACATTGGTCTTCATTATCACTGAAAATATATGAATGCAAATCCAATATCATATCCAATGTAAAGTGGCTTCAATAAAAATGATCCATAGGAACACTTACATGCATCTCACACATTCCAATATCTTTCTTTATTGGGCTCCTCCCCCATCACTCAAGACATATTTATTTACTTCTTAACATCAAATAAATTATACCAAAATCATTGGTATCTTTAATATCCTCCTTGGTGTATATAGACAATACCTTAAACTAGATCATATAGATTATAATAAATATGTCTTCTGCAAATATCTTTTACTCTTTTCAATATGTCTTTATCAATTTACCTATTCTCCCCTTTTATAATAAATTCAATGATATAAGCCTTAGTAAAATTCCTTCACGTCTCATACCTCAATCACAGTTCAAATTCTATCTTATCTCCATTATAAAACCTAACCCACTTATGAGAGATGTGGGAATACATTTCACTATGACACGAGACAAAAATTATTCAACTCTATGTCTATGTGAGAAATTCTTGTTCTAAAAAATGATTTATTTACCATGACATCAAATGTGTCTCTAAATATATCCAAAATATAATACTAACTCAAATTTCTCTTTCCATGAGTTGTTAAAGTATATTTTACATAAGTTTATTTCACATATGAAACTCAATAATTACATCAAAACATTCAAGTAAAATTTGGTTTCTCCCCTTTAAAACTATCTCCCAATTAGTATACACATCCACATAATAAGCATCTTTTTTTAAATAGAATCAAGTATATTTAAAGTTATTATCATACATCAATAATGATATTTTTTAAGATTCATCCAGATTTTTATATTTTCTTTAATCTTGTTCATCTTTTCAGATCTACCGCAAGATATGCATACTAACGTCACTTGATCACAGATAGTCGTATTCAAAGTGGTCTCCAAGAATAACTTTATGGTACCACTTTATTGTTTATAAGGATAAAACATTATACAAGTTAGAGAACATAATGATGAATATCTTTTCTAGCTGAAAAATATTCACAAAATTCTTTATGTTCTCCCCCAATATTCATCACCATTAACTCTATATACAAAAAAGCACAAGGAAAAAATATTTAAGAATATAGTTAATTTCCTATCATCTCATTAGTGAGAGAAATAAGCATGAGATTTTATTGTTGAAAAAGAAACATATTTCATGCCAACTCCAATTTGGTTATAACTCGACATTTTTTTCTCCGGTTTAGATTTTCTTGATTATTAATTTTATGGGAAGCCTGGTATTCCTATTATTTGCAAATTTCCCCTTATGTGTAATTTTTTTACATTATCTAGAAAATAAATTTCATTCCATTATTATTTATCTTTTTTAAAATATTATATTCACTATTTTAGTCAGATGGTCATGCATTCCTTATTAATATTCTCAACATTATTTTTGAATGAAGACTCATTTTTCATAACAGTTTTCCTGGAAGATGATTTAATTGAGGAATTATAATTCTATGCTAACATCACAATATTCTTTAATATATATTTCATAATTTCATTAGTAGTGTTCCCGCTCTATTTTCACCTTCCTTTCATCTTCACATAAGCCATCAATATATTATTCTTTTAAAACTTCTTTAATTTCACATTTTGGTTGGATTCCACCAAACCAATCCTTTTATTTCATTCTTTGATTGATTATTTTAATTATTATAGTATTATTAAATAAATTGTGATATTCATGGACAATTTTTAATGTCCCATGGTATAGATATTTCTTTTAAGTTAAAATAATCACTTACTTATTCATGTCAGATTCTTCTCACCATTCTTCTTAGGCATGTCTTTTTTATCATATTACCTTTCCTTGCTCCTCAAGGGAGTCTCACATTATTTTCCTTGATTATTCATTTATTATTATAATATTTCCTTAATAACATATGACTTATTCCTGGTTGAATTTTAATACAACTCATTATTATAATGACCACATCTATTTCATGTCCCATATAAATTTTTACGATTTTCAAATTTATTTCAGTAAAAATCATTATTCTATTCCAGTGTGATTTTTTCTTATTAATATTTTCTCCCAATAGTATAGGAAATTTTCAATCTCTTTAAATTTTAGTATTATTCCATAATTAAATTTAATTATTCTTATACAATTCGCATCACAAATAGTGTCTAATAAACTTTATTATTTTTCATGTAGTTATGATTTGTCTATATATTTTTCATATTTGTTTTTTTGAAAAAAATACAATTCTCTTGAGCTATATTTTGGGATCTACTTCCCTTTCTCCAGATAACATCCATATTTGAGGTTGGGAAGAATTTATCAGCATTATTTTCAAACGGATTTTAAAAATAATGGTAACTTGTACCAGCATATGAAACTACATTAGTATTAAAAAATTCTAGCATTAGGGTTTGCAATTTTCATAAGATTCAAATAGATAAATAATTAGATGATCTAAATACATTATTTACAATAATGTGAGTCTTTTATAGATAATATTATAATCAAAAAATGGAATGGTATCCTTTAGTTTCTTAATATCGTGGAAAATATAATCATGTGTCACCTCTAGATTTATCCTTTTGACTTATAGTTCAATAAATTTAATGTTGTCGATATTTTTATCACCCTATGTTGGTCTAAAACTTTCTTATCATTCCCTATTTATCATCTAAATATGATATTTATGAATTTTATTTATATTCTATAGTGATTTTTTATGATAGTTTTCCCTTTATATTTGATCTCTACATATGAATTCATGACATTCATGGAATCACTTTGGGTTTCTTCCAATTCATGATTTTTTTATTGAAAAACTCTAGTTTATCTTTATCAAAATTATTATATTAAAATAAGTATAAAACCATAAATAATTTTTATTTGGTGATCATTAATGATTGTCCCTCAGCTTCACATTATCTGATGATAGAGTTTTACTTTTTTAGTTTTACTGCTAATGCCTTTTACATATCTTCTCAATCATTAACCAGCTGTGTTTTCCCATCATACAGTTCCACAATATACTCAAATATATAAGTGAAATCTTCAATAAGGTATTTAATAAAATTATACTTGACATTATGGTAAATTTATTCAATTTATTAAATAGACCCATTATATTATCAACTTTAAATTTTTTTTCCTAGAGGATCATTATCAACAGATATAACAAAAAATACCACTTTTATTAACAAATAAAACCACTATGTTTGCGTTAATAAGGATCAAAATAGAACTTTCCACTTGATAATCTTTTGAATAAACTTTAAATATCCACTTTATATATATATAATAAAAAAACTAGGAAATAAAATAGATTCATTCATAGGAATCCTTAATTTGATATGTTTCTAACAGATATACACTACCAATATCATGTTGTCACACTATGAACGGGGAAAATCTTTTTGAAAAATTTTAAAAAATTAATTTACACTTTAATTTTCCCTCTTAATATCTAATCCTTTATCTTAGTTATAATTTATGGAAATATTTAGTGGTTCCCAATAGACAACACCACAAGTATTGAAATTAATAAATTAGAATGTTTTACATGGTATTTTTACGAGGTCCACCCCAAGTGTGGGTGACAAAGTCCTTTTTGTGATTGAGTCATATCCAAGAAAAAGGTATTTCACTAACATCATAAAGTTAAAAAAATGGGATGGTTTCATCCTTAACCGTAACAATTTTTATCAACTATTAAAACTTCCCTTTGGTTTGTTATATATTCTTCCACCGATTTATAAATCTTATTCCCAACACACTACTAAAAAATACTTCTCATTAGTATTTATCATTAAATCACTCAAATAAGATTATTATTATCTAGAATAGGTCTTCTACAACCAATATATATAAAGGTATGGTATAAATAAAACCGACCTTATTCTTCTCTACACGATAACTTAATGATCAACTGATTAAGATAGGTGGATACTCCATGTTATCTTATTCATCTATCATAATCTTTCTTAAGATCCTTTATGCATAGATCAAGAATAATAGTAGCGGTGTAAAACATCCTAAGTGCTTCTCTCATTCCTCTTCATCTACTATTATATATGGATATCATAGGCTAGAAATTCACTCCTACTTTTAATTTTTATTATTATCTCTTATTATTTGAAATAGACCATAAGAATATTCCTTTGACTTATTATATTATTAATTTACCTTGAATTATATGATTTATTTTCAATATTATAATTTACTTCTCCATCTCTTCAATACATTGTATATTCCACATAATATAGTAGTAGTTATATTATATCTTCAGATAATTTTTCTTCAATTACTTTTATATATTCATGAAAAAAATCTTTTCAAATCATTTTCATAATTTAATTACCCATCGTGAATTAATCAGTAATTTAGAATTTTTAAATTTAATGAAAACCAGGAAGATCAAAGAATTATAGAATATTAGATTAATACATATTTATAATGATTTCTCACTATAAACTAGTCCTTATCAAGTGATCACATGGGTTTTCTATCCCCATACCCTAATATAATTCCAATAAATTCGCATACATAATCATTTAAATTGTTCATGAGAATATTTTAAGAATATATCCAATAATAAACACCATCAATTATTTATAAATCATTGTATTTAAAAATTATTGAATAATTAGGCAGTGATCTTGTCAATACCTTCCCATTTAATTATAAAATAATCATGAAATGAATAAAAAATTCTTCATCCCATGATATTTTATACATGAATTCCAAAACAACATTAGTAGACTTGACTTCTGGATCTATCATTCCAAATATATTCAACTTAAAAAAAATTTAACCATTAGACCCTTATATATCCTTATATAAAGCATTAAATACTCATTTTTTACTCTTACATTCTAATTTATGGGTCTATTCCTTTATCAAATTATAATTAAAAACCCCTTATGTAATAGTAAAGGACTCTTGAATATATTTCTAAGGAAATTTCTGTTTCCAAATATTCTTTTTGTGACTAACACTAAATCTTTTGTATATGTAAATGAAAATTACATATTTCATTGAGTCTCAAGAATTTTCCAAATTTAATTCCCCCAGAGTAACTTTTTTTATTTCCTATCAAATTTGATGACCTTTATGTATTGATTAATTTACTTATAAATATCACAGTGTAGCTTGGGTTATTTCAATATTTTTCTATTCTTCTAACTATGATTCCATTATGCATTAATTATGATGACCTTTATATATCATCTTATTTAATTTTATATAACACAATGTGAGTTTTTAATTTTATGCATTTATATTATGATCAATAGAATGAATCTTTCATAAGCTCTAGGGAACTATGATTACCATTACATATTGATAAATCTACCCTTTACATATCATATGATGCGTTAAAAAAATTTCAATTTCATCACACTTGCAAATCCACGGTGTTGGTAGTTATGAATTGATAAACTGAAATCTATGTATCATAGTGAGTACCAATACTTTCACATTTTTTATATTGAAATTTACTCTTATGTATCAATGATGTTTCTTGTCTAATTTTCTAAACCAAATGTTCTTCTCACTGAATACCCTTACATATTTAGAATCTAACTCTTATGTTTCATAGTTATAGAGACCCTATTTTTTTATAATTTATTATTACATTATTTTAATGATAAAAAACATAAAATCATTACACAACCAGGTTCAAAATGTTCAGTGCCTTGGAAAAACTAGGACTGTACATTACATTTACAAGATAAAACAAAAACATTTATTAAATTCATTCTTATTTAGCTTCTTATTGGGTCTTGACTTCTCCTTAGTATGAGTAGTCACATGATGATATACAAAAAAAGGGGGTGAGCTAAAATCCCAGTAAGAGGATAGATAAGAACATGATTCCATATAACAATGGATGAGAATAATAACTACATAGGCATGGGATCATAAACAAGAGAGTAAGATTTAATATAAGACTTAAAATATGGAAATGCATAAAAAATGAAACCTCATGTCTTTGGGGTTAACAACCGCAGATATTTGTGAACAAATCCAGCATCATGTTCACATATATTTTACAATAACTCATGAGATTAATCACATTACCCAATTCATTTCAGTTTTTTATAATTCCTATATCACCTATCACCTCATAACATTAACATTGCACAATATAATTCCAGGTGCACCCATCACATTATAATGTTAATAATATCATGTATTCCACAAAGAATGTATATCAATCTTGGACATAAATCAACCCTGTAAATGAATGGATTTTATTTCATAAAGCATACATTCATAAGAATTGGGTTCCCAAATTAAATAGGGGATAATATTCTTGACACCAAACAATCAACCTTGAGTGAAGAATAAAAAAACTTTTTGAAGTAAAAAAGGTGTTTTTATTTTGAAGAAGTGTACATTTGGAAAACATTGGGTTTGTAATTAACTCATGTAGAAAACATTTATATCTTATAAAATGTAAGATAATGGTGAAGAAATGATTTTTAGGGTATATAAATACTGAAAATGGGTTGAAAGAGTGAAAACACAATGAATGAGAGGTGGGTTTGAGAATTCACCTTACCTTCAGTTTGAGCGCATTCTTCACTTTAATTTAATTTATAATCACATTATACTAATTAATTTACAATTAAAAACATTTTATATATTAAATTTATTCATAATTATCTTATTAAGTTTTTTTACAGTCCTTTTGTTGAGTTATAGAGTCTAAATTCATAATTTTAGACTGTTCTTTTTCTTAGTATTTATGAACGGTTCACATGTATACATGAATGAATGCTTGTGTAAAATGTGTATTAACATCCAAAACAATTATTATATATTTTTAGTGAAATTAAATAGGTATAAATTATCTTATAATTATTATTTTTATGTACCATGAGGATTAATAATTAGATAAACTTTAATAATAATTAGTTTTTGTTAATTTTGTTGGTTTTTTGATCACAACAAACTTGTTTTATTTTATCACTTAGTGTCATGTAATTAAGTTAGTTACATTATATAAAATACACATTAAAATATTTTTTTAACCATTCAATGGTTTTATCAAAAACCTTGAATCCATTAAAAGAAATCAAAGTACATCGCCATTGATGTCGGTAAATTGACACATCATGAATGATGTTTTCATCTTTAAAATAAAGTAGAGTGAGGGAGGATTTTAATGAAGAATATTCCATTGAAATGATATAATACCAGTATATAAATCATAATGAAGTTATAATTACCTTTGGATGAAAAGTGGTGAGGAGGGAATAACAAAATAAATTAAATTGAATGGAAATTGAATATAGAAGAAGAGAGAACTTACCTCTTGAAATCCCCTCTTGAGATCCACATAAAGAACATAGGCTTGGTATATTGAAATATTCTCTTTGATAGATGGTTGGGAAACCATTTGGAAAGGTACAATGTATTCCCTGAACGTATGATTTCTAAATGCATCCTTTATAAATCCATGAAGATAGGGTCTTTCTCAATCTACAACTAATATAGAGTACCATGTTTTTTTCTGCTAAGAGTATCATCTACCTTGTTTTCCTTGTTATCTTGATAGTTAATAGAGAAATTATAGTCCTTGATTAGATATATCCATCTCCATTGATTCATGTTGAGATAATTTTTTTTAAATACATACATTAGTATCTTATTATTGGTATATATCTCACAATTCTCACCATAGATGTTGTGCTGCTAGATTTTTAGGGAAAAATCACAGCTGCCAGCTTCTAATCATGTAACGGGTTATTATGCTCATTCATCTTCAACTGTCATTAGGATTAGGCTATCAAATTACCATTATTCATGAGTAAAAAAACCCAATAATTTCCATGAATCATCACTGTATATCAAAAAACATTCTCAGATCTTCAATAAGGTGAGTATAGGTGCATTTATTAGCCTTCTATTTAACTCTTTGAATCTTTCATCAAATTCTTCCATTTGAACATACACCACCCATTTCCTTGTTAACATAGTTAGTGTTCTAGAAAATCATGAGAATTTCTCAACAAATGTATGTAGTGTCTAGCTAATATAAGAAAACTATGGATTTATGTGACACTAGAGGGTCTGTTCATTCCACAATTGCCTTTGTTTTTGAAGGGTCCATAGAAATTCTATCACTTGTGATCACAAGTCATAAGAATGTGACCTGTTTCATCCAAAAGACACAATTTCTAAACATGGCATACAACTTATCCTATCTTAATTTCTATAACCAAATCCTTAGATATTCTTCATGTTCCTCCTTGCTCTTGGAGGAAATTCAAATATCACTGATAAACACAACCAAAAATTTGTTGAGGTATTTTATAAAGACTATATTCATAAATTCCAAGAAGATTTCATGGGAATTAATATGTTTAAAAGACACCACCAAAAACACGTACTGCCCATACCTTGTACAGAAGGTAGTCTTCAAGATATTTTTTGTATTCACCATTAACTTATGATATCCAGAATGAAGATTCACTATTGAAAAGTATTGAGCTCATCATATCTTATAGAACAAGATGTCAATCCTTGGAAGAGGACACTTGTTCTTTATGGAGATCTTGTTGAGTTCTCAAAAATTGATTAACTATTGAATTGATCCATCTTTTGTCATCACAACATACACTGGGACACCCAAAGATGATGCACTAGGGTGTATAAACCCTTTATCCAAATGCTCTTGTCGCTACTTCTTTTAATCCTATGGTTTGACAAGATTCATTCTATAGGGACACTATCAGATAGGATTAGATCTAGGTATGAGTTATATTGGGAACTCTAACTCATGATCCTGGGGAATTCCAGGTAATTCTTCAAGAAATACATCACTGTATTCCCTCGCAATGGGAAATTCTTCTTGGTTGACATTTTCCATTGACTCAACAATTTTAGCCTGGTATGATTCTTCACAAGGAATCAACTCCCACACCGTTTAAGGTCTTTCCAAAGGATATTCATAGTATTTATTGAATATATAGAGGAGTGTGGGATGTTTTTAAATATGAAAAGATATTTCCTTTTCTCAATAGCTTATATGTGCTCTATATAGTGAGATCCACCCTCTAGGACTCGAGGTTTTGTGCACCGGCTTGCATAGTTCCCTTTCTCCCTATTGTTGTAGCATAGGACCATGGGTTGTTCTATCCTGTATTTCACCACATTATCTTACATTCTCATATCTTTTTGACATTAAATAACTTGGTGGACTTCTCTCCTACACTTGAAGTATTTCCCCATCCATTTGAGGAAATTCACAGGCTTCTTCTTTCCACATTTTGGACATGTGGGTGGTTGATTTTCCTTTCCACCATTCACATTATTTCCTCCATCTTGATACTCTATATTTTATTTCTTATCAATATAGACATGGGACCATTCTCCTAACTCCATATCTACTTCAAGAAAACATCGAAAAATTTATTCATATCTCCCAAAGTCTTAAATTTCAAGATCCTTTTTAAGGGGTTGTTTTAATCCACAAAAGTATATATAAATTTTATATCATTGTTGATAATAAAACCCAAATCATAACATGAAATCATTGTGAAATTCACTTTATAGGTCATGAAATATTGTTCATCCATTTTATTTAGCTCTATAATTTCTCTCTTCATCTACATATGAATGGTTTAAGGTAAATTCTTGTTAAGAACATTATCTTAATGTCTTCCCACCCAATCGCCTAAATTTTTCCCCTTGGCTTGGCGTTCTTAATCAAATCCCACCATTGATTGGAATCTCCATCTAAATGATAAATGAAAAGAGTCACCTTTTCCATCATAGAACAATGAAGCATAGAAAATATCTTCTCCATCGAGTTGAACCACTGTTCTGAAACTAGTGGATTAGAAGATCTACTAAACATTGGTGGTTGTTTCTACATAAAACACTCGATAGCCAGTTTATACCTCTTAGGTGTAGGAGTAAGTTCCACATTATTCATGTTATTGTTCACAACCTGAGAGATTTGGGTAAGAATCACAATGAGGTTTTGAACTCCACCACCTGAATAATTGGGGATTTCATTTGAGAAATCACTGCATTTTCCTTCACATGGGTTATTGGCCTTGTTTCTCCTAGTTCCCAAGAATTTCTAAAATAGAAAATCTTATAACAAAACATAAGTAAATAAATCCAATAATTAAAAACTTATTACTTTTTGAAATTAACAACAAAAAAATATAGTATTATATTCATATACTTAGAAAATATTCGTGTTTTCCTACATATAATTAGTCTTATACTATGGGTTTTCACAAAGGTTCTCTGATACTATTTCCCAAATTAACTAAACCTTACTCTAATACCAACTATTGTGACCTTGATTTTTCTTACATTACTATTACATCATTTTAATGATAAGAAACATAAAATAATTACACTACCAGGATCCAAAGGTTTAGTTTCAAGGGAAAACTATGACCATAAGTAATATTGAAAACATAAAACTGAAAAAATTATTTAATTCCTTCTTCTCTAACTTCTTATTGTATCTTTACTACTCCGTATTGCAAGTTGTCACCAAATTATATACATAAAAAGGGGGTGAGATAAAAAAAGTAAGAGGATAGATAAGAAAATGAAACAATATAACAATTGATGAGAATAATAACAACATATTCATAGTATCATAAACATGGGATGAATAACTAATAAAAGACTTGAAATTAGGAAATTCCTAAAAATGAAACTTTATGTCTTAGTGGTTAACTACCACACATATTTTTGAAAAAAAGATGGCATTATTTTCATGCTTATTTAACATTAAATACTGAGATTCATCTCATTACCCAATGCATTGGAGTGTTATAAAATTCTGGTAGGACCTATAAAATCATTACATTAACATTGCTCTATATAATTCCAGGTGCACCTATCATATCATAACTTTAAGGTTATCATACATGCCACGTAGAAAGTATATCAATCTTGGACATAAATAATCCATGGAAAGGAATGAATTTAATTTTATAAATTATACATTCATAAGCACTGGTTTCCAAAAATAAATAGGGGATATCATTCTTGACGTAGAACCATTAACCGTGAGTGAAGAATAAACAATCTTTGAGAAGTAAAAAATGGTGTGTTTATTTGAAAAAAGAGTCATTTTAGAAAACATTGGGTTTTTCATAAACTCAAGTAAAATAAATTATATCACTAAAAAGGTAGGATAATTATAAATTAATTATTTTTAGGGAATATCAATATTGAAAATGGGTTGAAAGACCGAAAACCCAAGGAATGGGAGTTGGGTTTGAGAATTTCCTAAACCTTGAGTCTGAAAGCTTTTGTCACTTTATTATCTTATATAATATCATTATATTCATTAATTATTAAATAATGAACATTTAATACATGAAATTTGTTCATCACGATCTTATTAAGTTCTTTTATGGGCTATTGTATGAGTTATATCGGTTAAATTCCAAATTTGGGAGTGTTCTTTTTCTTAGTTTCTATTTACGGTTCACCTATATAAATGAATGAGTGTTTTTATAAAATGTAAATGAACAACCTAAATTATTATAATCTATTATTAGTGAAATTTAATAGGTATAAATTATCTTACAATTAAATAGGTTATGTTCCATGAGGATGAAACATTAGATTAAATTTAATGATGATTATTTTTGGTTAATTTTGGTTGTTTTTCAATCACAAAGAACTTGGTTTATTTTATCAGTTAGGGTAATGTAATTTAATTAGTTACTAAAAATAAAAAATACAAAATAAAATATTTTTTTAACCATTTAATGGTTTTATAAACATCCTTTAATCCATTAGTGGAAACGAATGTACATCACCCATGATGTTGGTAAATTGACACATCATGGGAAATGATTTCATATTTAAAATAAAAGAGAGTGACAGAGGATTTAATGATTAATATTACACTTACATGATATAATACGAGTATATAGAACCTACTGGAGTTATCAAGCCATTTGGAATAAATTTGGTGAGTTGATAATAATAAAATAAATGTAATTGAATGTAAATTGATAGGAAAAAAGGTAGAGGATTTATATCATGATTTATCCTATTATGATCTTCCTTAAAGAACCTAGGCTTTGTATTTTGATAAGAACAAGGGCTCCTAGATGTGTGGAAGGAGATATGGAATATAGTTTTTCAGAATTTGGACAGGTTTGGAAGGTTGAGATGTGTGAGGAGAAGAGGGTGTGAGGGTTGATATTTATAGTTTATTGGAGGGATGTTTTCTCAATATTTTATTCATTAGTTTATTAATTTCCATCAAGACAAGAAATTTTGAGGATTCAATGAATAATACATTAACATGAGGATGTGAGTTTTCTCTAATGGTTCTTACCTTAGCCAAAAACCATCCATGACTCTATAATTTATGTATTTAGATTTTTTTGTAAATCATCGTATTTCATTATTCACCAAAAATTCAAGTCATTCGAAAAAATAAAATAAATCCAGCCTAAATTTTTTTGACAAGTAGAATCAAAAAATGAACTCCATTTTATGTAAAAAAATTCTAAATATGAGAAATTTTATTTTTAAATAAAATCATCATTTACATGGAAAATATAGAATTTAAAATTAAAACATATTTTATAACACTTTATAAAATTACTTAAGGTCTCATAAAATTATCTTAAAACCATAAGAACAAAGAATATTAATTTATGAATACATTTTATGAAATTCCATTTTCATTTAAATTATTTAAGTAATCATAAAATTGTAATTAAATATTTATGGATTAAGAAAATACCAACACTTACTCAATAATTTTAAAAATACCTACTAACTTAATCTATTATTTATTTAAATAATATTAAAATGTATAAGATTCATAAATTTTATTTATACATCCATGGGTTATTTCACTATTCATTTGGTAATTTTACCATTCATAATAGTCATATTACTATCTTAATGTCACATAACTATTTCATTAGTATATGTTCCTTAACTTCAAGAAACACTTCTTATATCATTAATTATTAATTTGTAATGTTTGATAATGGACTATATGTGATTATATGTGCTTTATACTATAATAAATTACCATTAGGAGGGAAAAATTTCATTGATAAAAGTTTGGGTCATTACAATAGTATGGATTGAGACTTTCTCATATTTTTAATGATGAAAGGTCTGAATTAACATCAAATATCCTAGAATTTTTTTTATATTGTACATGATTTTTCCATTATTAGTCATATATGTATTGTATAACCCATATGTATGATTTATAGTTTTCCTTTCACCTTTAAGTATCTTCCAACATTTTTCTAATTTCTAACTCCACCATTGAAATACTGAACATTAACAAATTAGAGAAAAATTTCTTGATGAAATCTCAAGGGTTCTCTAGAAATTCCAAAATATCTCAAATAAACAAAAATAACTGTGGAAATTTTCAAAAAAATTGAAATCTCTTCAATTTCATTTATAAATACTGACATAAAATGAGTACTCAAATTTGAATATTATTATTTAGCTCCAACTACATCGACACTTCCACCTTCCACATAGGATTATTTAATTCATCTCCTAAGTGTGTTAAATAATTTATCCCACATCTTTCATTCTTATCAACATGAGGATTGATTCTCAACATTCCATCCAGCCTTAGTACATGTTTAATCATAGCTCCTCGTGATGTTTAATGGATAGATTCTCAACCACCATAAATCATTTGAATATAGTGTTTTATCCATTCATTAGGACTTTCCTTTGATACCCATTTCGATAATATCTGTAATCATATAATTTAATTTTACTATTTACATAAATCTAATTTTCTAAGAACTCATCACAGTAGCAGACCATTCCCATTACTAAGGTAAGCACCTCAATCTTCATCTCCATTACCAATATAAAAATGCAACTCCAATAGTATATTCAATAGTATGTATATTTATCATAAGTGAACAATATTAAATTCAAGTTTCACTTCACAATTGTCAAATTCATTATTCATTGGTCTCTTCCTCAATCACTCAAGATTAATTTTCTTACATACTGAAATTAAATAAAATCATCACAGTCTATTGAGAACATCCATCCCCCAAAATATGATATCCACTAAAATGAAACACATCATAATGAAGAACACCATTATATAAGGAACATTACCATCAATTTCATGGATTGAAATCATATATTAATCTGTAACCCAAAATGATTAGATGAAACAGAAAACTATAATGACTGAATCTCTATGACAAAATATAAATTGTCATACTATAACCCTATAATCCATAGTGAAATGACTAGGATATAATGGCATGACATAACTCTTCTTATGTAGATTTGTTGACTATTAAAACATAGTCTAATAGTAGCTTTCTAAGGAGTGATTTGTATGATAATAGAATTCTGAACTAAAGTCCACCTTCTCTATCACTATTCACCTCAAAAAACATGAAACAACAATATAGATGTGTACAAAAAATCTAGTCCTACATAATAAATAACACTCAAATGCTTCTCATACTCATGAATAAAAAACACATGAAGAACATAAAAATATTGAAACCTCAAAACACCCTATGAGAAACCTCTCAAATAGGGATCTTTCCATCACACCAAATCAAACTTATTAATTAAAGGGAAGAAAAATCCCCAGTCATACAAGAATATAACAAGATTCAAACATCATTACAAGTCATTGTTGTAAACAACTATAGATATTGAGGTTTTATATATTAATCATTCTTTCATTTATAGTCCTCCATGATAACATTCATCTACATGACTTGAACAAGATTAATTATGTTCCCATGTGTCTATTTTTCTTCATGATCATAAATATATATAGTTAAATCCAAAAAAAGTTCATCTTTTTTAATATATAACTCACTATAATAAATGAATTTGATTCATTGTAATGATATAACTGAAGTTTGGACACTTTAAAGATGTCATTATTCTAATTCAAATGACGTGGAAAATTAAACTGATATACCACCTATCTAAACAAATATAGAACCTAAAAATTTCTAATGATAGATGGAGAAATATTATAAACACTACCAAAACTATTCATCCAATGATAAGAAAAATCTTATAGAAACACAAGATCATTTACCGAAAACTCTATTAGTATCCTCTTATAATCATTATAAATATTTTTGTAATCTTGAAAATATTTCATCTTCTAATTTATCAATTATAATTTTTCGATCATAATTTATACTAAATTTGGTCTAAGAATAATTGGATATCATACTTTGTTTTACTACAATGGTGATCAATAGATCCACCCATATAATTCCTCCAAAATATATATACCAATGAATGAGTAGTAAATATTATTAAAAAAATTAAAAACATAGTTAGATTCCTTTTTGATGAAACTCTAAAATCAAGAACATGTGACGACTACATGTCCTCTAGTATATTGATCATCTTCCTAGTCTAACACTCTATTTATAATTGAAAAGTGTTTCTCTAGAATGACTAAGAGCAACGAGTATGCTTAAAACACTTCCACACTCCTAAGTTGAAATGGTGATCTCGATCAAATATGGCAGTCCTTAGGTCCCCATGAAGCCTCAGAATCTCATTCGATTAGAGTATCTCAAAATAATTCCTCACGCAAGAATCATTGATCTCTTAAAAATAACTTATATTTTTCATTTTTTCCTGAAAACCCAAATCGAATCATAAATTCCTTAAGCTTTATGAAAACCAATCAAAAAATCATTAACATGTCAACTTATTTAAACTAAGTGACCTATAATGTATGAAAAATACCTTCTCAAACACAATTCTCAACCTTCAATCACTAAAACATTAAACACTAATTTATAAACATAATCGTTCTCTTCTTTATAACCTAGAACCAAAATTGTTCCTTTAAGGAAATATATATCTTAGTAATACAAGGATATGTTTCCGAAGTTGTGTTATAAAACTTGTGAATCACTTCCTCTCATGCTTCCAATGGAATAAAAAACTCCCCTTATAAAAACAAACAATAATGACCATCCTTAGACTATACCATTAGATAATCTCTAAAAATATCTTGATCTATCACCACATATACATTAATATTCCCTATCTCAAAAAACTCCACCTACTGAAACTAAAATTTATATAATTTCATCTAATATAGGCATACACCACCATAAAGTTCCTTATTTTCCAAATAAATATATATAATATTTTCCATCATCCTATAGTCATATCTTGACTCCTAAGTAATATATCTTAAATGCATCCTACTCTGTAAATTAAAAGAAATAATTCCTTTCCATGTAGTGTAATAGATCAAAAATTCCTTGTTCAATAAGAACTCAACCCATATCCAATGAAAAATATTCAGATCCCATTGGATGAAGATATACTATAAGATCTTATGATCCATTAAAACCAAATGTTTTCTCAAGTAATGTTTGTTTGCCACCAAATCAATGAAATCATTTTAGTTTCATACTATATATCACGGTAGGCATAATTATATTCATGGGAATATAACTATTGAGAACCATAGGAGATCATCACCCTCTATTTTTATCAACACACAACCCATAAAAATACGAGAAGAATAAAAATATACCGTGAATATCCAATTCTTCAAGAAACCAATTAAAATAAGAGAACTGGTTATGTTATATTATAGATACTCAAATTCCATTTAAAACTAATGATTATAAATGAAAATTTTCTCCTTCTTGGTCCTATATTTTATGGGTTTCACAATTTGATGGAAATTATATATGAAAGGCTTATAATTTCATATAAGATAATGTAAATTGCAGAACTATACCATGTTTTGGGTTACAACACATTAAAAAAAATTATATGATCTTTAAATGATGAATTTCCATAGCCTATTGAGACTTGGAGTGGCCAAGGAAATATACCTTAGGTTTCTAGAACATGCAGTTGGATATTTTTCCATAAAACTGATGTCATTGAAGGATCATAAGGAAAACTCTTAAATGATCAGTATAATTCTAATTTGACATTAAATACACCTAAATATCATTGATGAACACTACCATGAACTAATATAAGAACTAACAAAATAAAGTGTCCGTAAATCCCATGAAAATAGTTGTAGCATTCATTAATCATAATTAAATCTCTATAAAAATTATGTGTCTATAGTTATTTTTTAAGATATCTTTAGAATATACTCGTCATTCACCCTTATCAAATGATATCTAGAAAATAAGTCAATTTTAAAAAATAATATACCTATGATTATTTAATATAAAAATTATTGAATCCTTGAGAATGGATAATGTCTCTTCATACTAGCACCGTTCATTAGGAAACAAGTAATGAATAACTATAAATTACCATATTAATTTTTAAAAAATAGAATTGAATAACCCCAAGGAGATATCTTATACTATATTAAACCATTATAAAATAGATCATTGAGATAAATCCTCATCTCCAATATCTCTTATAGTTAAATCCTATTACAAGACATATAAATCAAATAGTCATTTGAATGTAATTATATTCCAAACTCAATGTCACATAAAGGGGGTACTGTAACACTTCTTCAAAAAATAAAGATTGGATAAACTCAACATAAAAGAATATTGGATAAAAGTTCTATATAATTTCAATGATCCATTTTATGATCTTTTTTATTTTGGAATGTTATGTTAGGTTGGATAAAGTAATGTAAGATGATCTAAAGGGGGGCGAATAGATCATCATAAAAAAATTAAGGAGATTCATTAATTATATATATTCATTATGAAGTATAATTAATAGAAAAAATTTATATTATTAAAGAGGACCTAGTCTAATCTTATACCTCTCTACTCATCGAGAGATATGTTTTCATTGCCTGTCTTTTTAGAAGGAATCATAACATGATATAATGAGTACCTTTTCTAGTTGAGGTATAACATTAAAGACACACTATCTTTTTTATGGTGAGTCACAACAAAATTATAACACTAACATTAGATATAAATATTCTAAAACCAAATTCTCGTGAATTTAGAATCTAACAGTCAGAACTAGGTACAACACAAACATTATATACAAAGGAGTCAGAACCATCAGATCATAACTTTACAATCTAGGAGTTAGAACATGAGAAAAAAAAATGTTGTTGTAAGGGAAAATATTAATCCAAATTTAAAATATAGATGAGAATATATAAATAACTAAAACCAAATAATCAAGATAATAGCGTGTAAGTCAATGAAGAAAATTTAAGCTCAAATCTGGTTTAATGAGTGAGGATTAGAAATTCTCTTCAAGGTTAAGGAAGTTAAATATGATTTATACCACCTCGATAGTTTATCAATAGAATAAATAGTTTTTAATAAGAACACATTTACAATTGTAGACTAAAATCCATCCCAATAACCATCATATTCTATACATTCCTTGTTCCCATTAAATACAAATAGCTCAATGAATCCAAGTTTATCAGTAGGAAATTGAAAAATAAAATAAATGCTATAGAATCATAAAGGAGAGAGGGGGGGAGACTATCAATACATCTATCATTCAAAATTCATATGTATTTGAGTACATTAAACTTATTTTAAATCACTTATTGGAATAGTAAAATAGGTCTAAAATAAAAGTTCAATGAAAAACTAAAAATGTCACAAATATTCAAACTATAATATTAATTTTTTTTTAAATTTTTACAAAATAAAAAATGAGATAATATCAAACTATAAAGATATTACATTAAAAATTAGTTGTGAATAAATTATTTATTCTTAATAATTACTTTTGAGACAACATAAATAAATAAATTAAATCATGATAAATATATATATATATATATAATTTTTTGTGTAATATATGAAGTATGTTTTTGTGTTAGTGAAGAACAGAATAAATCTACATATACAAGTTTTTAAAATAATGTAAAAACATTTCAAATGGATTCTATATCATTATTAGTAATTTATAAAATCATTAAAATAATTCAAACACTCAAAAAAATATTCAAAATCAAAATACAATAAATATCGTGAAAATAGGGCAGTGAAAAATTTCTGGAATTCAATACCTGCATAAGGGTACAGTTCATACCATCTATAAAGGTAAAGATGATTTTTTATGGCCTGGGTAAAGTAACCTAATATTTTCACGTGTGTCGTAAGGTTAAAAGGATATATACCAAAGTCAGGAAAGTGTAAGTTTAAATGTTGTGTAAAGGTATTATAGTAATGTAGTGTAATGGTTACTGACAAAGTATATAGGTAACATAAGGGTATAAAGAATGATTTGTAAGGGTTGAAAGGAAATATATAACCATGGTAAAGGTAATAAAAAAATTATGTAAAGGTAATTTATATCTAATAAATGTTTTTTAAGTGTAAAACCAAATTTTAATAAAGGAAAAATAATAATTGCACAACTCCTCTAAGGTTGTAAGGGGAGTTGTGCAAGGGTAAATGGAATTTTCATAAGGGTATAAGCATGCTCACATAAGGGTAAAAATAACAACCTTAATATGGTGTAAATATAGAATTAAAGTTCTAATATATGTGTAAGGGTTAAAGTAAAACTGTGTATGGGTAAAAAAAAGCATTCAATTATCATGTAAAGGAAAAAATAATTAAAAAAACATGTGTCTGGGTAAAAAATAAACATAGTAAACGACTTTTTATAATACTTAACAAAAAATAACTAATAATAATAATATGATTTTTAAAAATAAATTATAAAATAATTAATATAAAATTAAATTCAACATAATTATCATTATAAATAAAGGCAACAATATTTGTAATTATCAAAATAATAAAAAATTAAAGTGGTCCAAAGGAACCACCCCAAAATAATCTCCTTTTTGAATAAATACAAAATAAAATATCAATTTAGAAAAATTTACTTGTTTTAGAGATTGATCAATAAGGTTTTTAAATTTGAAAATAAAATTTTCTCCGTGTTTTTGAAATAAATATGGAAAATATTTCAAATAAATTCACTTCAACATATTAAAAATATTTTCATCCTTAAAAGTAAACTCCTCCTAAATTAAATGAAATTATTAAAAAATAGATAGATCCTCTTAAATTAATAGTTCTACAAAAATTAAAAGGATCCAAAAAACAAATAATATTATATTCAATGAATTTTTTAAATTTTATAAAAAGGAATATAAAAAATAGCTAGCACAAGTTAGTAAACAAAAATTAAAAATATATAATTCCTACTCACTAACCAAAATGAAATAAATTTTAAGGCTCATTATAACATAACATATGATAAAAAAAATATTAATATGAATCCTATACATAATAATAAAAATATTTTCATGGTAATCTTGATTGAAAAGGCCAACATAGGATCAATGAAATCCCTATGAGGGTGTGAATCAGTGATATATTTTTCTTTTATGTTTTCTTTCTTGTATAATTTTTTTCACCTCCTATTAATGATTTATCAATTTCGTGAAATAAAAATATTCACTCATCCACAACAACAACATTATTTATAAGTTTCACTACTCAATAATATTTTCTATCCCTTGACATGGTTTTGAAATAATCCAATACCATATAAGCCACTAGAAAACAATATTTTATGATGTGGATACATCATGTTGGAAATACAATTACAATTTTATATCACTATGATTAATATAATAGTGAATATTTTTTTCATTCAAAAATTTTGTAAACAAGAATTTGTAACATGTCTAGAAACTCTTACTATAAGGTTCAGAATGTTTTCATTATTCTTCTTTAACATAATTCAATTTTAAGGTTCTTTAAAATATTATTCACTTTCATACCCCATAGAAGATAAGTACTACTTATATGGACATTGTGAATTTCCTATTTAGGTCCCCTATCTTCTTCCCTAATCTAATAAATCAATCCAGAAATATGTTTGATTGGTTTTTACTAGAAAAACAGAACCTTTCTCTATCATTCTTCATTCTTCTTCTTGAACTTGTCGGTATGATTATCTGATCTGATCCGGTAATTCCTGAAAACCGCTTCTCTATTAACTTCCTCTATCCAGTAAACTTCTTCTTTAAATTTTGTTCAAACGCCAATTTTAAACCAACTAATCTATATCTCCTCTTTTTATGCACATAACAATCAAAAAATACGTTTTACTTGCACATCTATTTTTAGGTTTCTCAATAGAGAAAAATTTGTGAAACTAATTTCATTTTCCCACTCATATTAATTTTAGAACTCCAAATTTCATATTCATTTGAACTCAATTTTGAATACTTATCAATTATTCTCTACACATCTGAGGTATTCCCGATTCTTTAGGAATTATTGAGAAAATATTAATTCATAACTTCACTTGAATAAGAACATTGAAAATAATATTTATTGAAATTTATAGTTAAGAACATATCATTCTGAAACACTTTATATGATTTTGGTTCACTTGACTCAATAAAACAAGAAGAAAATAATATTTCTTAGTCTAATTCTCTAATCAAATTTTAAATGGTTTTCTACATTTTTCTAAAAATATAAAGACTTTAGAACCCATCAAAAAATATGTAGTAGAAACCTCTATATTTCTCGCATTTTCATCTACTTTCTTGATCAGTTCAACTACTCCATGGATAGATGAAACTATATCAAACAAAGCTCAGCATCTCACAACTTATCGGTGTGAAAAAATACGATGAATCATTATCAATATCTCTTCAGATTGATCAGTGTCAGTAATTATTTATATGGATAAATATAAAAAAAATGATCTCATTCACAATCAACAATTATAATACATCTGATACAACTTGGGAAGTCGAATTTTCTAAAAATATACATTCCAGAAAATTCATTTTGAAAACAAGAACACCCAAAGAACATCATTTAGAATAGAACACTTCAACTGATGGACTTATTTAAAAAATTATGTCTCATTTTATAAGTTTGAAACCCTACATTAAATCACCATATTTTACAAAGTGAGGTGATTTTTTTGTAAAGATAATGTAATAAAAAACATTAAGAAAAATACTTCTTCCATAAATCTGAAAAACAACTTCCATCCATCCAGCATCTGAAAAACAATTTCCTTCCAACATGACACCAAAAATCTCCCCATTTAGATTTTTTATCAACCAAGATTCATATATCACTGAAACATTATAATTCAAGAAATGAATCACTAATAAATAGTTCCAATACATCATGAGAAAATGCATTCTTGAAATGAGAATCATTAAATAGAAAATTTATGTTGTGAAAAAGTAGTGACTTAGGAAAAGAATTCTTAAACATCAAACATTTCACTTTTTAAAAACTTCTTTCATTTTACTATATGATCAAATCTTCATGTAACACTTAAACAAAATATTAGAAAAGGTCACACATAAAAACGTTGAAATCACAAATTACCCCTTTTAATAACAACCCCTAAATACATGATACAATAAAAGGTTTAGTATATACAAATGGATAGATTTATGAAACCTCATTATCCCACCAAACAACACTATCCAAAGAATAGATGAGGGAGAGGACAAAAAAAAACAAAACTTAATCTTGGAGAGAAGTAGGTTTTACACCCATTTTCAAAATCATTTAATAAAAGGATTACATTGTTAATGGTTTTGTGAATATATCAGCAACTAGTTCTATTGTAGGAACATGTTCAAACGTGATTTCATTCTTTTACACATATTCTTTAATAAAGTGATATTTGGTATTGATGTTCTTCAAATAAGAATGTATCACTATATTTTTTGTGAGAATGATAGCACTTTGATTATCACAACCCAAGAGAAAGGGTAACATAACATCCACTAGAAAATATTCCAACTCAGAATTCATATATATAAGTTGTGTTATAGCTTGATTAGTAGAAACATATTCAACTTCATCCTTGATAAGAGTTACATAATATTACAATTTATTATGCCAACTCACCCAAATTTTCCCCAAGTAGAAACCTCCAATGAAGGTGGATCTTTTATCATCCACACTTCTTATCTAATCGGTATATATATATCAAAACAAGTCAATTTTTCCTATTATATCATATTTGATAATAAAATATACTATTATTTTGATATATATGTGAATTCCTTTTCCATGTAAAATATTATATTATTTTGGATAATGGTATAAAATTTTATATAAAGTAATTTAATATAAAATATCTAGTATTGAAATAGTAAAATATAAAAAACATCCATTAGTTTCCTAAATTCTTTCGGATACACTTCCTTCCGTTCTCCATATTTAGACATCTTTCCTCGAACTAATATTGGGGTGGAAACTATTTTTGAATATTCGATGTTGTACTTATTATGAATTTCCTTAGCCTCATTTTTTTATGATAGAAAAATATAATTCTTCTTTTGTGAGATTTTTAAGCCAAGAAAATATTTCATCTCTGTAAACATGGGTATTTTAATTAACTTTTTCATCTCCTCAGAAATTTTTTTTCAATGTCATTCATAATTCCTAAAAAAAGATAATATCCTCAATATAAATATTCACAATGAGGGAGACCTCCTAAATTTTTTGATGTAGATATTATTTTCAACTCTTAATTTATTAAAATTCATCATCCATAAGAAGGAATCCAATTTTAATACCAAGATCATGGATATTTCTTTAACCCATTCAAATGGTTCTTCAACTTTCACACATTCATTTCATCTTTTCCGATTATAAATACACATGATGGTTTAACATAAACATCTTCATCAAGATATCCATTAAGTTGTTATAAGTTTTTATACATCTATAAAAATTTATAACCTCATTGTGCAATAATAGAAAAAAAGATTATGAATATTTCTAACCATTCTACTAGGGAAAAAATCACATAAAATTAAATGCCTTTAATTTATGAGTAACCTTTCCTAACCAATCATTCTTTTGTTCATATCACTTTAACATCTTCAAAAAACGTTTTTTGGAAAATTCACATTGTACAAAAAACATTTTTATTATTTGGAATGGGTATAATTTTTCAATTATCATTCTTATCGATATTATCCAATTCTTCATTCATAGCATGAATCGACTCCTGATTCCCAAATGTTTCATTAACATATTTTGGCCCATATTTTTAATATAAATAGGCAAGTGAAAAAATATTTATTTTCTTATCATTTTAAATTATTATTATTGATCACCAATTTTTAATTTACCATTCACTAATTTCGTCATCCTATGATGAGATTTATTAAGTTATTCATCATTACTATAAATAGCTAATTCTGATTATTCAGTATGTTTTGAATTATAATTGTTGGGATTTTTTCATGTTTATAAACATTAACTATATCATTTTCATTCTCTTCCATATATTCATCTATTTGTGAAACTTCTTCTTCAAATTTTTCAACAACTTTTACATCATAAAAATCAACTAACGTACCTATTTTTTTAATAAATTATACCCTATACCATTAGATGAATAACTATGAAAAATTATATGTTTACCACTTTGATAAAAGTTTCCATGTTTTCTAAAAAAATGATGGAGGGACATCCAAAAACCCTTAAGTGTTTCAGACATAGAGTTTAATTGTAGAACATTTTGTAGCAAGTTATATCATAAATTCGTATATAGAGACACTAATTTTGAATATAAACATTTATAGGTCCCTATTAGTAGAAAATATCTTAGGGATATCCTATACCACCTCTATCACTTCTATATGGTCCAAAATAAAAAGGACCAGGTTTCTATAAATAATATGTCTTAGGAGGAATTTTTTTCATCTTGTGATTGAAATTATCCCCCTACCCCGCACAGAAAAACTATGGGAGGGCATACATTAAAATTTCCAATGAATGCATACCCCATAAGGATAGAAGTTCATGATAGAGTGACCAGTAGAATTACAATAACATATAACTTTATTAAAATTATGGATTGATGACTAATATTATCTTTCTAGTGATTGAATTAATGACTCTCATGATAACTGAGAACTCCCTTCTTGATATCAACTTGTCTTCACAAACATCATCAAGGTCACTTCAACCCTTGTTACTATCTCAATATATTTTGGTGTTAGAAGAAGGATGATTTAAAATTGAGTATTTGAATGAAAAACATCCTCAAAATGACAAGAAATTGTTTCATCATCAATAAGAATATCATAATAGTAGTTCAGAAGTTTCTTGAATTTCACAACAAACTCCCTCGCTCTAGACCACCATATTCAATTATCAAGAAACATCTACCAACAAGATTCCATCAACATCATAGATAGGAAATTAAACCAAAAATAAATATGAATCATTAGTCTGAAATCTTGGACTCTCTGAGATCCCCAAGAATGAAAATACACTAATTATGGATGGTACTATTAAATAAATTCACTACTAGAGGAATCCAATGCTACTTCATCACCAGAATTAATCAATAATAAATATAAAGATCTCCTAGATATCTATATATCTATTTATCTAAGACATACCCCTAATACATTAGAAAGCACTGACATTTAAAACAACACAACACCTTACTTCAGTAATCATCTTCCTTAGGAACAACCCACTTATAATCAACAAGAATATTATATTTTAGCTCCCCAATTCAGACCACATAGGTTAAATGTCAACCAACTATCTGTATAAAAACAAAATAAAGATTGTAAGACTAGGATATAATTTTTTCATGTATTTTAATTAAATTCATATTAATTTCCCAAGAATATGGATATATTTTCTCCTACTGTACTCTCTTGAAAACATTTCTCCTCGATCTAGGGTTTCTTCCTCAAGTTATGGAGAAACCTATTTCAGTATATGATTTCATCTTTTTGTTTCTTATTAATTTTCATCCCCCATCATATTTATGATCTTTATTCGTCATTTATTTTCCCCCCTTTTGTCTTGATTTCTCTCATGTAGGTGATTCCAACCACTTCATTTAATCTAGTGATCTATGTAGTGTCAGTGCCTCGACATCAGATCAAATGGTTATCGTGCATTTGTGGGTTTGTGTGGCCCAGGTTTTGGCTTGATAGTCAATGTATGGTGTGTGGGGCCACCTAATCTCTATAACTATTCGCGATTCAAATATTTTCCTCCTTGTTTCCCAATCATCAATAAGGGTTATTTCATGACCTACCCCACTGAGGTCTGACTCATGACCACCCCAAGCCCACATCCAATAGGCAAGGGGCGGCTGACCAGAAATGAGTACGCATATCCCATAAACGGGAGGATGTAGACTCATGTACTTGTACACAAACACATATCTAGTCCCACATAATGATTAAATGTTAAAAAACAATGTAGGAAAACATCTAAGATCCCACAAGAAAGTACAATAATAAAGAACTGGAAGTAGAAAAAGGGGCTAAATACAATCCCAACTGAAAACTATAAAGAGTCCAACATACTCCAATTGAGATAACGAAGTCAAATTTAATCTCCTGATAAAACTCCTTGGTCATAAAATATCCAGCTATGGTCCACCCTCTACCTATCCTCCCACGATATTTCCAAATGGTCCATTATCTGCCCAAGACACAACACATATAGGAAAATCCCATTCAGGGGTGAGTATAAGAATACTCAATAGGAAAAACAAAAAACACTAAACATAAAGAAAATATGATATTAATCTAAATAGAATATATGAAAATAAATTTATAAAAGAACCACCTAGATATACTCCAGAAAGACATCGCACCACTAGACGGTCATAACCAAATGTCAGCCATAGGATTCTGCTCGAAGCGATGCTCATTCTAGGAGAATCCAAACCATGAACCATTCTATAATCAAAAAATCCTTAAAATGTGGCATAGATCAATGGTCCCTTTCGAAGAATGATTATTGGTCTAAGAATACCCTCATAAAAATATAGTGGATTACACGATGAAATGCTAGGGGACACCACAAACCCAATCTAAATTAATTTATTGTGTATGTGATCATATGTCAATGATACCACCAACCCTACAGATATGGACTTATAGATGGATGATTATATCCCTACACAGGGAGGTCTGTATGATTCCAAAAACACCAACTAGGGAACAAAAGATGATATAGGATCGCACTATAGTCTCACAGAGGGACACTACAATTGTCACTAAGACTCAACTTCTATATGGATTCAAAATATTGTGATTTGGTTGTAATGTCACACTATACCCTAGAGTGAAAGGAACAAGGGAAAAAAGTCAACCTATACTGTTCCAAGAAAAGTAAAAAAAGACATACAAAAACTCTTCAAGGTGACACACAGCATGTACCATGGGGTGCATGGAATGTCCAGTGATCCCTAGTATACCTGTGTGGCAAAGCCTAGCATGGTATGTTGTCTTTATATAGATTAAATGTAGTATAATAACACATCATATAGAAAAACAAGGTATCATGTTCTCCTTTCATGGACCTATCTGTGTACGGTGATGTTGTTTTTGTATCCGCTCGTGTACACCAAGTTATGTATGTGTACAAGTATACGGTGTTCCCTCTAGCCATGTACAATTTCCCATGTCTATGTACTTCCCGAAGTAAGTTCCAATCCACACAGAAGGGGTCACATGACGTGTAAAAAGGGTAACATGGCATGTGATAGTTAACTTCAGCCAAAACCCTAGCACCATAGCCATGGGGTCCACATGGTGTGTAAATCTATACTACACGTCATGTCTCTCTTGATTTATAGATTTTTTAATATTTAATATTGTGCTTCTCCAGATCCTCCACAAATGTTGGAAAATATAGATCGGGGTTCAGCCAGGCCTCTAGTTTTCATATCATGAAATTTTGGGTTTGAATCCACTTAGAAAATTATTTGTTGAGCAAAACCATCATTGTTAGTCAAAAATGAGAACAATAGTAACCACCAATCCGTCCATTCTACTCCTGATCATCCACTATTGTCTTCAAACCTTGACCACACCATAAATCATGAAATGAAACCAATTTATTGATACATTGTTTTATAGATTAGTCACATAATGATTGAATATCAGGTATTCATTAAACAATGATCCAAAATAAAATTCATGTGATGAATGTGAAAAGAATGGGGGGAATCCATAATCCATCAATGTGAGAAACAAACCTCATCCATTATTCATTTAGACTTTATTTGTTATCATAAAAAAATGAACAAACAATGGATAATCAAAATGAACAAAAAAGTCCATCAAATTAAATCTACAGTTAATATGTGAATCAATTATATTCATGGAATTGATCCTCATTTCCTCACGAATAAATAATAGGATGTAAATCACAATGAAAAAAATCCTACTAAGAGTTTGGTTCAATCTTTGGTGAATAATGGTTTCATTTTCATCATTTATGAGATCCACTAACATTGTTGGCACGATGATCCACAATCTTATCCCAATCCATCATCATCCACCAAGAAAATCTATCTAAAGGTTTTATGAAATATCTAGGGTGTTATTAGCCAAACCTAAGGAATTTATATCACCATAAATTTAAATATGAAACAATCCCTATGTCAAAACTGAAAAAAAAATTAATTATTTCATTTATTTCATTTAATTTTTCGTACGTTGAAATTTTAAAAAATATCATATTCCAACAAAGTTTATGTCATGTCTAGGGTAAAAATCATGTTTTAAACTCAACTGTGTCCTTGGATTTATAATTTGAGACCAAATTTGGTATGTATTCCACTTTATGAGGAAAACTGTGTGTGAATGTAATGAAATATATTTAATATATTTCAAAAATAAATTTCGAAAACACCAGGCCTCAGAATCGCATGTTGTCTCAATTCCTGGTCTTGAAAATAACCCATATAATATCAAAAAATAATACATGGAAAATCTAATTTTTCACATTCTCCAAACCTTATGTATTTTTATCCTAAAAAAGGAAATTTTTATGAAAAAAATAAATGGATACTATGGTCACATCTGGGTCTCCCACTAACAAGTGTTGTCCAAAATATTCTCATGTTCCCACCAGACACAAAAAAGTTGAATCAAATGCCCATAAAAGATCCTCCCATACTAATCCTCAATCTCCATTGGATACTTTTCAATGGTATCTCCAAAAATAATATCCATCTCACCACAGTTGATTATTTTTTGTGGTTCATGAAAGTACCTCCTCAACTGTGACATGTAGAATACATCATTTACCTGATCCAAATGTGGTGGGAGAGCTAACTGGTATGTCACCTCACCAACTCTACACAGTATCTTGAAGATACCAAGGAATCACATAGATAACCTGCTACCATGGCCAAACCACCTCAAACCACATTGAGGTGAGTCTATCAAGAGCACATGGTCTCCCTCCTCGAACTCTTGAAGACTTTTTCAACAGTATTTTTAGAACTTATTATTGATCTGTGCAATCTTTATCCATTCCTAGTTGAACTTCACTTTCTCTATAGTAGCTCGCACCAACATTGGGCCCATGAGTGCTGACTTAACAAGATTTTTCCAACAATGTGGTGACCCTCGGGGTCTCACAAAAAATCCTCAAATTGTTTCATACCAATAGTAGAGTGGTAACTATTTTTGTACTCAATGTCCACTAATTGTTGGTTGTCCACCCAACTGTAGTCAAATTGTAACACCCATGTTCGCAGAAAGTCTTCCAAAACCTGGATTGTATGCCCTATCTAACCATCAATCTGGGGGTAAAATTCCATTCTCAAGTGTAACTAAGTCCCAAAGGCTTCATGTAATCCTCTAAATAACTGAGAAACATAAATATCATCATGGTTACAGTCAATCATCAAGGGAAATTTTGGGATTTGAACTATTTATTATACATAGAGGTGTCCCAAGCACTCTACTAAACTCTACTCTCAAATATCTAGGAAGTGGGTCGATGGGGTGAGTCAGTCTAAGATCACCCAAATGGAATCATCTCCACTAGATGTGCATGTAAATCCAATCACAAAGTCTATATAAATCTCATCCCACTTCCACTCTGGAACCTCTAGGGGTTGAGGTAAACCTTCTAGAACCTGGTCATTTGCCTTTAATAAAAAACATGTGAGGCATCAAGATATAAACTATATAACTCCCTTCATCTTTACTAGCCACCAAAACAGACATCAGAGGACCTGGTACATCTTCACCTCAGCCGAATGTACCTCTAAATGAGATATATGAAAATCCCGCAATACCTCCTCCCTCAACGTCAAAGTTACCATCTTCCATCCTATAAAAATGATTTCTCTCTCCTTAACATAAAAATTTCCATCATGATAATATCCATAGGATATATGGGTACGTAAGGTCCCATAATTGGTATATTCATGTCGATCATCCCTGAAACATTATAAAATTGATGGGGTAACCACCATCTACTGAAATTATGAATCACCATCAATTTCCACAATGAAAAACTATAACAAGGATAACTATTCAGATTCCATGGACAACAAACTGAGAAAAATATCTCTTTATAAGAGTATCAAACACCATTTCCCCCTTCCCATTATTATATACAGTCTTGATTTCATAGTCATGGATGAACTATTTACAATTCCTATACCACAAGTTAAGATCCTTTTATGAGAATATATACTTGAGACTCTTCTTATCATAGTAAATGGAAAACTACTCACCCATTATGTAGTGTTGACACATATTTAATAGTAATACTACCACTCTTAACTCGGGATTGTGGGTTGTGTAGTTCTACTCATGTGGTCTGAACAAGAGTGAACCATGGTTAATGACTGCTTGCCTCTACATTAGAACAAAACCAAGTCTGTTCCTTGATTCATCATTTGATAGTATGTACTCGACACCCTCCTCCAAAAATCTCAAGATGGAACCACTCGTAAACATATATCATTGCTCCAGAAAGCACTGATGCCACCATTATGTTTACAAAAAAGTTTCCCCCTTCTGTGTCAAAGATGTCATTGGTGCTTCCACTCTGGAATGATCTGGTACAATCCTCTAATTTTATCCTACCAACCCAAAGAAAATACAAACCTCATTAACACTCTTGGGTGGCTCCGATGCAAGAACTTCCTCAACCTATACTAGATCCACTACAACACCAACCTCTAATATGAAATTTACCTAAAATTAGACCTCCCAAATTCGAAACTAACACTGTGTGAGCTTCTCGTAAAGTTGGTGTTGTTGAAGTGTGTCAAGAACCATCTTTAAGTGTCTCATATTCTCCTCCTCTGATTTCAAATACACAAGGATGTCATCGATGAAGACAACCACAAACCGATTTAAGAAAGGATGCAAGATCTGGTTCATGGGTCCCATGAACACTACTAGAGTGTTCTTCATGCCGAAGAACATCACCATGTACTCATATTGTCTGTATCAACATCTAAATGTTGTCTTCAGTATATCCTCCTCCAATACTTGTAGTTGATGATTTCTTAATCTGAGGTTTATAATCTAGAACCATCACATCCCTCTTAAATGGTCAAGAGGTCCTCGATCCTTGCGGGTATATACTTTTTCCTCATAGTCACCAAATTTAAGTGATGTTAATCTAAACCTAAAATTAATATCCCATAATCCTTCCGAATGAAAAACAATGTGGATTCCTAGTGGGAACACATGGTATCATAAAGCCATTCTCCAGAAATTCTTATAAATGAAACCTCATATCTCAAAGCTCTGTAGGATCCACTGAATAAGCTAGTGAAAATATTGGTTTAATATTGGGATGCAAGTCGATGTACATGTCTAGTTCTCTTTAGGGAGGTAAACCTAGTATGTCATTAAGAAAGATATCTGGATACTCCTCCACCTCCTTAGAAAACTAATATCCCAAAGAATCTACATCTCTGAGAGTCATTCTAGGAAACTTCTGAGTAGTCAACTGCACTCTCTTATGCCTGATCTCATCCTACTCCACAAAGGATTCCATTTCACCCATAAAATAAAAATTCATTCTTTCACTATGGAAAAACCACATCCTCCACAAAAATTAGTAAATATATTAATGAACTATGGACAGAAAATCTATACTTAAGATGATGTTTTAAGGACTCGTAGTTTCAACTAAGAGATCCCAAACAAAACTCTCACCTCCAATTATCATATCACATGATAGGAACAAGTGCACAATCATTGAGTCACTGTGTATTGGAATATCAAACTACATGGGTCAATCCAATAGCTAAACCATGTAGAATCTATATGTTCTTAACCAGAGTAGTGGAAAGGAAGGAATTACTTTCATTTGTGTCTATCAGCATTGCATCTAAAGTGTAAAAGATGCATATCATGCCTTGTATTATCCTTGAACCCTCAGGGTTATAATACCCCATAGCTTGAAGCTTTCGTCATTCCACTAACTCCATGAGCGTAGCGTGAACCACTTAGGGGCGGTGGTGGAAATAGGTATAACCTCCAACCACCTCATGCCACACTGGTACACCATATTCCATGTCAACCACCCTATGGAACACCCTTCTCCTACCTATATTTATGCATTGGAGTCCCTTGAAAATCCCATGATGAACTGTATGACGTTTTTAATGAATCTTGAACTAGATGTACCTGAATTTTGTAGGTGGAACACAGCCTCTCCCTCGGATGATTCAAGACACCCTGAGATCCCAACACCACTATCCATGTTCCCTGAGATTTCCTCCGGAATCTTCGGGCATGCTTGGATACTTATGACTATCATCAGCTACATGTTCTTTAGGTCTCAACTACTGGATTCTAAATGCAATCTCCCACTATCAATGTCTACTAGGGTAGAAAGCTCTCCACCCACAAGGATTACTCAAGCAGTTCACTATTGGTGGAAGTGGAAAGATGGACCACTGGAGCCCTAATGTACCAATGCTGGCCATGCTCGAAGGTATGACCTCTGAAGAAAAAATCTCTCTCCATATTCAAGGAGTAATGTGAAATATTAGTAAACCTCGATGAGTACTCTACCACAGTTATACTACCCTTCTGATGATGCAGAAGCTCTTCTATGCATACCAATCACAACATTTCTTGATAATATTTCTCCCTAAAGAGACACTCAATGTCTTTCTAAGAGAGAGATCTCTAATCATGTGATTGAGTCACAAAAATACACCATCTCCCAGTAGATATCTAAATAAATATCACTATGAGGACTGAAATCTGGCAGATAGGCCTCTTCTCAAGGTGGAAAACGTTAGTGATTCCCTCTAACTAGTCATAAGACATCTAGGGATCTGGATCACTCCAAAAACTAGGAGGTTGATTCCACTAAAACTCATACAATTCAATCAACCTTTGTTCAACATCAAATGATACTTTTAGAACTAGATCTGGCTCAAAATTTGGTGGTATAGATGGTAAACCACTTGGAGGTAATATCTCCGGTACAGAACCCTATACCAATGCCTTATCACTTAGTGAATCATCCACATGAGAAATCAATATAATCCTAGTTGTTTTTTTACATGGAGGCTTCCTAAAATAGAACAATTCATAACAAAACAAAAAGAGTATATCTGGGGAGCTAAATTAATAAGGATAAAGAAACCACAACCATTACTATACGATTCATGGACCAAAAGTTTTCCCAATAACCAGTTTTTACATGTACCTAGTTGAAAGGCAGGTGATCAGAGTCCTACTATATAGATATGTCAGCCATTGCACAAGCATTGGAATACCTATCCTCAAATACAAACTCAAAACACTAAAAATTGTTTCCCTAAACCAATATCATAGACTTCGATCCTATAGTAGAACCTACTAGATCTGATACCACTTTTTCATGACCTTACCCACCTAGGTCACACACATGACCACCCAAATCCCGCCTTCAATAGGCTAGGGGTAGGAAACCAGTGGTGAGTAGTCATATACCACAAATTGGAGGAAATACCATAATGTACCTATACACATGTACATATATCCAATCCCACTGAATGTTGAAATGTAAAAGAACTAAAACAAAATTGATATACTATAAGTGGAAAAAGCCTCCAAATATAATCCCAACCAAAAACTATAAATATTCTAACCTACTTAAAGAGAGAGGACTAAGAAAAAATTAAGATCTCAGTAAAACAACTTACTCTAAAAATATCTTGCTATGCTCCACCTACTCCATGTCCTCCCAGGACACCATCAAAAGGGTCGTTATCTGTAAAAGAGACGACACGTGTGGGAAAATCCTATGCAGGGTGAGTATAAAAATTATCATTAAGACATAGCTAAAACACTAAACACAAAGACACAAGTATAGTCAGTTCAATTCAATATATGGAAATCAATGTATTATAGAAACTCCTATATATGCCCAGTAAAAAAATTGTTCCATTAGGTGGTCATTACCAACTATCATCCCCAGGGTTTTTCTCAAATCAATTCTTGTTCCAAGATAATCCACTCCACATTCGATTCTATCATTAGAGACAATCGACAAAGAGATCTAGCCCATTGGGTCCCACCCATGAAATCTCCCTAGTCTATGAAGAACCTGATACATAGTTCGGGGTCATGCCCAAAACCATTTGGGGACACTGCAAACAAAATTTGGATCAACCCACTATGTAGGGGCTGTATTTCAATGATACCACCAACCTTACCAATACAAATTTCTTGATGGAGTATCAAAACCCTTATAGGGAGGTCACACTGATTCCAATAAATCCCTACTTGGGGAACAAAGGATGATATTTTACCACACTCCAATATCAAAGAGGGACACAACAACTCTATCATAGAATTGGACCCTAGAGGGGATCGCAATCCTATATGTGGATGTAATGGAACACTTTACCCAAAAGGAAAAGGAACAAGGGAACACACTCAACCTATACTCGTCCAAAAATTGAAAAAAATAGTCCTATAAACACTCTTTAAGGGAATACAAGGCATGTACAATGGCGTACACGGTGTGTCCAGATATACCATGTATACTCAAGTGGTAAAGCCTCACATAGCATGCAGACTCTATATACATGACATTTAGATTTATGTAAATGGAAAGTAGAAACAAATGGTATCCCTCCAGTATCACCTTTCCATGTCCTTTTATAGTGGTTGTGTTCATTTATCATCCCATGTTTGCCATGTCATGTGGTGTACAAGTACAGGATGTGCCCTCTAGTCATGTACTTTTTCCTATGTCTATGTACATCCCAATGTAAAAATTAATACATAGATAATATATCACATTTCATTTGAAAAGGATAAAATATTTTGTCATATTTAACTTCGACTAGAACCCTAGCATTGTAGTTAGGGAAGCCCAGGCGGCATGTAACTCTATATTACATGCCATGTTTCTCGTGATTTTTAGATCCTCATCTATGTCATCATGTGAATCGCCGAAGGAGAAGACCTTACAGGAACCAAAATATTAGGGTTTAGATAGGCCTCTATTTTCTAGATTTCAGGATTATGGGTTCGAATCTTCTCGTAAAATGATTTGTTGATCAAATCAATCACCCTTCATCAAAACTGAGAAGAACAGGTACCACCAATCTATCTGTTACACTCTCTATCGTCCACAACCATCATTACACCTCAACCACACCATCAATCATGAACTTCACCCATGGTGTTGGTCTTTTTTGATGAAGAACATTCACAAAACAATTGAATATTAGGTATTTCTCAAACCACAGGCCCAAAAAATGCTTGGGATTCACATACGAAGAATGTTGGGAGAAATACAATATCGATAAAAGTGAGGAATGAACATCAACCATTGTTCATTTGGAATCTATTAATAATCATATAAAATATGAATGAATATTGTATAATCCTAACAAACAAAACAATTATATAAAATTAAATCTATTAGTGAGGCATGAATCAATTTTGTTCATGGAATTGATCTAAGTTCACTCGAGATTAAAGAACAAATGGAAATAACATATCACAATTTCATATATGGATTTTAGATCAATCATTGACGAAGAATGATTTTTTATATTATTTTTGAGATCATCCGAATTCAATGGTGTGAAGATACATGATATGATCCTAATCCATCGTCATCTCCCAGGAAAATACCTCCAATAATTTTCTATTATCTCTAGGGTTTGAGTAGACAACCATGAGGAATTTCTATAAATTAACACTTAAAGAAGAAATAGTCCCTACATAAAAACAAAAAAAATTAATTAATTATTTCATTTATTTCATTTAATTACGCCCATGGTGAATTTTTCACTAATTACTTGTGCTGATAATAGTTATGTTATACCTAGTGTAAAACTCATGTTCAAAACACAACATTTCCTATATATTTCTAATATATGCCCCCTTTTTGAGTAATTATACTTTTTTATTAAAAATATGCTTGCAAACTATTAAATATATTTAATATATTTCAAATATTTATTATGGGTTAAACTAGTCTATGGAATCATACATCATCTCAGTGTCAGGTCTGGAGAATAATCCATATAACATCCATAAATAATACATAGAAAATATAAGATGTTAAAGGTTTTGGGTCAATGGATGTTTGGTGTTCATCTGTGATCTAGAATCCTATAAGTGGTGATGGATATGGGGTTGAGTGGAGGGTGGTTGATCGATTTCTATCATGGATCCTTCACATAGTAAATCACCCATGTTGAATGAAGGTTTCAGTTTTGCATGTTTTTTGGGTGTTCAACATCATTTATTGGTTCAATGGGTAGTGATTCCATGGGTAAGTGTGGGGGGAGCTAGGTGGTCATCATCAGTCTAGAGGTCAATGTAAGTGATAGAGGATGAGTCTATCAAATAATATTGTAGTTTAGGAGTGGATAATGAGGGTTCTTCTAGGGTGTTGATTGAGCCTTTTAGGCTAGGAGTATTTGGGATTTTGGTTCACAGAATAGACATTCGGGCCATGTAAGATTCATTGGGTCATTTTTACACTTGGTTTATGGGTCACGCAAGTATGGACCATGGGACAACATTGGATGGGTTGTAGGAGACATGATGGGACAAAAAAAATTCCTTAGGGTATTTTTATGGTGGTACAACATGGTGAAATGAAGATTTCACCAAGTTGATGGCCTCAAATAATGGATGGTTTTGTTGACACTCATCATTCTACCATCTATCCACATACCAATGGGAGACAGATGGATTCCCTACATGACTGTTTGAATAGTGTTATCAGTCAGATAAAGTAGAGAATTGTGTTGATGATACTATAAGACCCATTATTTTAAAATAATAACATTGTCTCTAATAGAATATGTAACATGCAACACTTAGACTAATCAACCCATGAAATATATTTCTTCAATTTATATCTCCTTAATAGCTTGTGGAACAGACATCTCCGAGTCTAAATGAAACGTAATATAGTATACTATTATAACATAGATATTATATTAGAGGGTGTGAATAATAACAAATAAAGTATTAAAATTACGGTTATCTATTAATTATAAATAAAATAAGCATAATTTATAATATAAATAAATGTTTTCTAAGAAATTATTTTTTTTAAATATGTTTTAGTCACGCTTTACACAAAAAATATATAATTAATTTTTTAAAAATAAATAATATCTATTTAAAAAAATAAACTAAACTTTTGAAATAAAAATATAAAAATTATACTAAGGTAAATTTTAGTGATTTTTCGGAAAAGATTAATTTTTTATGAATATTGGAAAATACTAAATTTTAAATAAAAACTGACATTTTGATTAAATTATTTATAATATTAAATTATATTATAAATTGTCTTTATAGTAAAAATTAATTCAATTCTATATCAATTTATCTTCTTTTAGTTCATTGGAATCATTTTCATATAGTATTTTCATATAAAAATATTTAAAACTTTTACAAATTTTCTCTTTGAAAACAAGACTTCTCATCACGTCGGTGCGTTAAATTTTAAATTTAATTTTTCAAATCATTTGATTTTAATTTAAAAAAATAACTTCCATATTTTTAATCAACAAAATATATAATTTCTAATAAATTAATCTTAATTTTTGACAAAAATTAATTGTAAAAACAACACAATTTAATTATCACGGTTAGGGTAAAAATGGATTTACATGAAGTTAAAATAACAAGATAAGGTTTAAAAATTACCTCTCAAATTATCCAACACCCATTGGATTGAAATATTTCAAAATTATCTCTTATAGCTTTTATAATGTCTATTATTTAGTATTTTTCATGACAAAGATGTTCCTCTTATTGAATCGTTTCAAAAAATTAGAACTGTTCTACTCACCTCACTTATTAAAGGTCATCACTATCCTATCTTATTTAATACTTCACACCCTTCTGATTTATCCAATACCTGCCCAAATAAAATCCCTCCCATCATCTTATAGGCCTTATTTTTTGTATAAATCCAACCATGGATGGATTCTTTTAATACTTAAGGAGGATACCTGAAGATGTGGTTACATTTTTTAGTGAGCATTGTTGTTTTATTTCTTCCTCCACCTCATTATATTATTATTAAAACAATATAATATAATAACCCATGTATCATCCACATACTTATATGTTTTTAAGTTATTTTAATAACCTAAAACCATCCCTACTTCAATAAAATGGTCTATGAAATCATCATTTGTGAGTGCAGTAGACTACCACCTCACAAGCCGATATAATTCATTTTTCAATTTCCACCTCTCACTGTTATATATGATGATGAATTTAAAGAATTTATTTTATATTTATAAAATAATTATTCCTCTGGAGTCATTATATCAAATTTCAAAATTTTACTTTTCATTATGTTGTGGATACGACAACGTTTCTCATGTGAACGACAGACTACCTTCTTGCGAAGCAATTAGAATTGTCTTTCACTAACACTTTAGATGGAAGATAATAAAAATAATGTTAATGGATATATTTGATATAAATTATTTTATTATGATATTAATGACATATATACCATTATGAAAGATAATATATAATTTTATATCAAACACTGAAAAAATGTAATGTCGCTCGTGTGCAAGTGGACTAACACCTTCATGAACTAATGTAACTCTCTTTTCATAACCACACCACATAGATGATATATATAAGTAAATTTTATGATATTATATTATATATATATATGATATTATTATCATTTAGAAAATATTAAATATTAGATAACTCTTTCCATAATGATTATTGAAAAAAGGAAATGTTACTCATTCGTATGTCAGGACTATTGTCTTTATGATAGTAACATACATCATTTTTAAAAACTATATTTCATGATTTGTATTTGAATTATAATTTTTGTATAAATGTTATAAATAATTAATTATTATTATTCTACATGTGTTTAAATAATGACCACTTTTCACCATGGTCAAACTACCAAAGTCAACTTTTGACACATAAGCCAAATATCGTCGAAACATTAGGCGTAAAATTAATTGATATTGTAATAGTATATATAATTTTAATAAGTTAAATAAAATGAATAATAAACTTAAAAGGCATAATAAACATTAAAATAATTAGTGTATGTTTATTATTTAGGAATATATATAACGAACGTGATGAGTCGGACTCAAGGAAAGATCTCATCGTCTCACTTTAACTTCCATGAGACATATTCCATATTAACTAATTATTTATCTTATTTGGTGTATATAATTTCCTTTTTTATTATATATAATTAATTAAATCATATTCATAGAATTTTATGTTTCATTTAATTTTATTTCATTTATGAAGATTAGGATACAAATGTTGTGAAAGTGCAAAGCATTTATTTAAAAAAATCATCATTATTCGGGATTCTATTTTTAGTTTTACATGGGGATATTATTTGATATTTCTATCATAAAATAAATGTAGTTTCTGATAATATGGTTATTCATTAAATTTTTCAAGTAATTTTATGATTTTTTCACTCTTTGGTACTTAAATTTATAGATAAAAGGTTTTTATGAAAATCTCACATCATTTGTCTCTTTAGTCGGAAATTTGTTTTCATCAAAACCCATGTTTTCTTAAAATTCGTTCCAAAAGGTTTTTGTCATTTTCATAATGATATATTAAATAAAATTTTAACCATTTTTACTTGTTAAAAAAAGTCCAAAGGAATCTTCATGTCATTTTTAAAATAAATCATGTTTGGCTTTTATTGATAATATGATAGAAAACTTTATTTTAACATACATGGAATGAAAAAAAAATCCTTCAATAATCACCACTCATTTTTTAAAAGATTACATTATATTTCCAAATATTATTTGAAAAGTTATTTTTTTCGAAGAAAACTTTTAAACAATTATTCTTAAAATGTAATTTTTAAATTGAAAAGGATTTTTTCCTCAATGATGTTTTTAAAGATATTTTTATGGTATTTATATTCATCAATGACATAAGAACTTTAATGTATTTAATATCCAATAGGTTTATGTTGTATTGATATTATCCTTATTGTTTCTTTGGATGATTTATGATCAGTTTAATTGTGGGTCTATAATTTTATTATTACCCACAATTTTACTCTAAATGTTTATGATTATGTTTATTGATTTGGGTAAGTATTAAAATTTCATATATTAGTTTTTCAATAAGAATGTTTATGTTTATTTTTCTTCACCCCTTTTATATTTTGAATTAATTGGAAATTATATGTGATGGGTGGGGCCTGCTATAGACCCTCAATGCATTAATAAGTCTAATGAGACAAACTCTATATAGTTTTGGTCAAGGTATTACCATTTATATAGATGTCTTGGAACAAAAATTCAGTGGTATTAGATGTCTTGGAAAAAGGTCTCAATTGTAATTTTTATATGTCCAACATTATTAATTCCATCATTTTGAATTCATTTATTTATATTCAATGAGATAAATCACTTTTATAGAATAACCATTATTAATTGTCTATTCACATGTTATTATTTATATGGAATTATTTGATAATTATTTGATCATGAAATAGTATGATCATGTTGTATTTTTAATGCCAAGTGTTTTGGTAATATATATTTTCATATTGATTATGCCTTCATTATTCATATCTTCTACTCTACACTAACCCTTAAGGAGAATATGAGACCCCTTTATTATTTTTTATTTTCCCTTGGATACCGGGGAGTATTTAACGATAGATACACTCGGACACACTGTGGGGATTAATGGAATTCTAAAATACAATTATTTGTGTAATTTATGTTATTAAATTTAATGTGAATTTCAAGTATGTATCTATTTTACCATGTCCACTAAAAAATTTGATTCATTATGATGTGATTTACTGTATTGTATGCCAATACAATAATGTAGTCATTGGTTTTCGGCTACATGGGTTGGGGCACTAAAATTGGTATCATAGGAGGATTAGTAGATACCTTGGGAACTAGATTTAAGAAAAAATATAATATGGAACCTAAAACTATGATAAATGTTGAGGATAGGTATCGAAGAAAATCCTAAATCTTCTGTATGGAAGAGATTGAGTGATTTTTCACAGAAATACATCTTTGAATAGAAACTAAAAGTGGTTGTGGTTCTAGAATAGAGGTTCCTTGGGGTAATAACTCTGAAATGGGTGCATTTACCATGACCTGATCATCACCTCATGCCCATAATGGTTCTCACTATGTAACTAGTTTTTTAATACTTGGGGATATTCTTAGAATAATTTATATTTTATTTAAAAACCATAATGAAGTTTTTGAAAATAAATATATCCCCATGGAAACCATGTTTAGGATTATGAGATTAGTTATTCATAATTATTTAAATTTATGTGGTTCACTAGTTTTGGATCTATACATTACATTTCATAATGTTGTGATCTAATCTACTCAATATCGTTGTATAAAAATGGTTCCTAATAGAAGGAATGGGAATAATATCAATGAATATAGTCTGTGTAGGTATTTCCCTCCTATGATAGATAATTATACTGGAGCTATAACTGTAACTAGAATTGACCAAATTATAACCATATTCGGTCTACTGACCCAAATTTTGAGTAATAAACATTCTTTTATGGGTTATCTTGTGGATGTACAATGTGGTATAATAGTGTTAGACCGATTTATGCATCAGAAACCTCTATCATTCAATGGGACTAAAAATACATTTTTAGCTAAGAAATGGATAGGTTTTTGAAAGAATATATATCTCGCATTGGTAAGTAGTGAAATGAAGAAAAAAAATTCCAATATATTTATCACCTCTCAGAAGATGTAGATGAATGGTGATCATTAATTGAAACACTAAGGATAATGAAGAATAAAAAGACATGGAATTTGAGGATTTCAAGGTAGTATTCTTGGAAAATATTTTTCACAATAGAAATTATCAAATATTGAAATAAATTTCTTGAATCTAAGATAAAAAATTTGTTATATATGAATCTAAATTTACAAGGTTATCAAGTCATGTTGGGGAAGACATACATAATCCAAATAAAATGATCGACTATTACTTTTAAGGTATTAATCCAATCATTGAAATGAAACTATTTTCCCAAACATTCTCATCAAAATAGGTCATAGTTTCATCATCTAGAAATGAAAATTAATAATTATCTAAGTCTTATGGATTTGAAGGGAAGAAAGAGAAGAAGAAGACTATAGAGAAAAAAACAGATAAAGGGAATTAAGGAAAGATTAATTTTCCAACATGTGATAATTATGAAAGGAACTACCATGGTGTGTGAATTAAATTAAAAGGAGTTTTCTTAAATTGAGGAGAAAAAGGTCACCATTATCATGAAATTAATGGAAATAAATAATATTCCAATGTGAAATTATTCCACTATAAGGAGATGGGTCGCTATGAAAATTAATTCCCCATGATTCAATAGAGAATACCTCAAACTTAACAAATTGTTCAAGGTCAATATTATTACTTTACTATAGATGAAGTGTAATGATTACTATGATTCTGTATTTGGTTCAAAAAAATATATTGTAAAATTATTCCATTAATGACATTTTGAAAATGTATAAGGATTGTACTGTAGTAATGTTTTATTATGGATTTGAAAGAATATGTTGAATGATCTCAATTACTAATAAATATCATTCATTGGAATGCTGAACATAATCTAAAACACATGATTGGTCTAAATACAACCCTTATTATGTTCATGATATTGAGATAATGATGTTGGGCTAAAGAGGTGGTAAATATGGATAAATTAACTTGGTTATTATTGAATACCTTGGAACTGATTAATGATATGTTCATTTTGGATCTTTATTAACCTTTTTTCTCATGTCTTGGATCTTAATATTTTGCAAGGGTTTAATGGTTAACCATTTCTGAAATGGTTTAAGTTGAACATTGGTTGAGGTTTTACAGAATAATTTATTACTCCACCATATGGAGATTCATTCATATTGGATAACTTGTGCAAATAATTTGTAAATAATGATAACTAGATATTAAAGGAATGACATATAATATTATTAGAGATATTACAGTCTATAAAAGGTGAATTTTAGTGCTTTAAGAATAAAAAATTACTTTTTGGATTTTCATTTCTTGAAGAAAGTGATTAACTGTACATTTATTTAAGCATAACTGAAGGAAGAAATTATTCTTATAAAATATAAATATATCATGTAAGTATATTTCTTTATATTCATAGATAGTAAAAAATTAATCAACTCCCGAGAAAAGGATCTTGAAAAAAAATTATCATGTTAACTTCTTGAATCAAATGGTATTTTAATTCATCACATATTTATGGTTTTGAGGACCTTAACTTTACATTTATCACTTACTTTCTTATGATCAATTTCCCCTTTAATTCTCTATAATTATTTATCCCTTTCTTAATTGTCCATATCGTCATGTTCAACTAATGTTATACAATTTTGAAACCATGTATGTGTTGTCCCATATGACCTTTGTACATTCATTTAACTCTCATCAAGAGGATGTTTTATCATCCTTTCTAATGATGTGGGATTTCAATAAAGGTGTTTTCAAATGTCAAACCCTTGATTATCGAGATCAAAAAAAAATTTAATTTAGGAAATTTATTTAAGCTGGGTAGAATGTTACAACTCATTAATTTAAAAGAAAATAATTATTTCCAATAGTATATAGAAAATTCAACACCGATTTTAATCAACCAATAAAATTTATTTCTGTAAACATCAATTCTTTTATAGCTTACGGAACACACAACTCCGAGTCTAAATGAACCGCAATATAGTAGACCATTATAAAAAAGTCATTAAATTTGTGGGTGTTAATAATTATAAATGAATTATTAAAATAACATATATCTATTTATTATAAATTTTATATGAATCATTGAAAATAAAAATAAATGGTTTTTAAAAAATTGTATTTTTTTCCTAAAAGTCAGTTCACTCACACATTGCACACATAATTTATAATTAATTTTTACCAATTATAGATAACTTATTTTAAAATATAAACTTCATTTTTAAAATCATAATATACAAATTATCCTAGGGTGAATTTTTTGTATTTTTTTTAAAAGTTACATTTTTTATGAATAGTGAGAAATATTAAATTTTATTTGAAGACTATCTTTTTAATTAAATTATTTATAATTTTATATTAAATTAAAAGTAAGTTTTAGTGTAAAATTTTATCAATGATATATCTATTTATCAAATTTAGGTCATTTTAATAATTTTAATAAAAAACTTTGATATAAAAACTTCATAATATTTTGATCATTTTCTATTTGAAAACCTTATTTCATGCTGCATTTATAGGATTAATTTTAAGATAAAATTTTCAACTTCTATGAATTGGATTTTGAAAAATCTATTATATATTTATAATTAAACATAATTTATAATATATAATAATGTTAACTTAATTTTTTATGACAATCAATAGTTAAATGAGTCGAAATTAATTATAGTGGTTAGGGTCAAATTGGATTTACCTAGGGTTAAAATAAGAATATGAGCATTAAAATGACCTAAACACTTGTACAACAATCATTATATCGAAATTTTTCAACCTTATATCTTATAGTTTAAATAATTTCCCATTTTTTAGGCTTTTTTAAAGATTGAAAGGAGTGTATTAATGAATCTTTTTAGAAAATTACAAGTGTGTCACTTCCCTCACTTATAAAAGGTCACGCGCACTCATCGCTTAATCACACATTCCCCACCATTTCGTTCAGACAATATCTACCCAAAACAATTTTTATATTACTTACTCTATTTATATAATCATTATTTTTTGTATAAATCATTCTTTTGAAGTCTTTGGTGCAAACCTAAGGAGAATATCCAAAGAAGAGTTAATGTTCTTCAATGAGAATTTTTATTTTATTTATTCCTCTGTATCCTAATAATGTTATAAAAACATAATGATGTAATAAAATCACTATATAATATATTATTGAATGTATTTATGTTTATTTAATTACATAAAACTATATCCACTTCCATCAAATGGGCTATAAAATCAACATTGGTGTGTACTGTAGAGTACCTCCTCATGAAACGATGTCATTCATTTTCCCATTACCACCTGTCACAGTTGGGTATGATGAATGAATATAAAGTATTTATATTATATTTATAACATAATTATACCTATTGAGTAATTATATCATATATACCTTTTTTACCTTCCATTCCGTGTAGGATATGATAATGTCTCTCGTGTGTACAGCAGACGACCACATCACGAAACGATATGTTCTATCATTCACTAACACTTTATAAGGAAGGTAATAATGGAAAATTTAATATTTTTATGTGATACACATTAAATAAATATTATTTTATTTAATTATTTATCAATCCTAAAAATTATATAACATTATATTTCTCACACTTAAAAATGACAACATCACTCATGTACGTGTGGACTACCGACTTCATGAAGAGATGTACTCCCTTTTCATCAATATACCACATCGATGATATATATATATATATAAGGACTCACCCTTAAACAATACATAATCTTGAATTAAATGAATAATTCACATTGAGGATCTTTTCAGGTTTAGAGTTTTAGAGAATTAGGCTATAACTATTACATTACATCTCAAAAATTAAAAGGTAGATACTTCTATTTTTTTCATAAAATAAAAAATCTTGAAAAAAAGAGCCTTTTCTAGTCCAATTTTTTTTGATAGAATTACTTTTCATTTATCCCATCCTTGACACTATTCATCATTAGGTCCATTGAAAACATTTCAAAACATGGGATAAGAAGAAAAAGCTCAATAAGGGTTATAAAACAAAGAATGAAAACATTAGTTCATCATTTCATATATAACATAAGAGCATTAAAATACATAATTAATTAATAATATTTATGAATGACACATAGAAAACATAAATCATAAAGGTAACTTGAGGCATCCATATCATACTTACATTGTAGCTATCACAGCTACGTAGGGATTTACATTTGGAATACTCATCACATTATATTTTCTAAATCTATTAGGAGAAGCATTAATGTTTACCTCTGTCATGTTACCCAATGTATTGGAGAGCTATCTCAATATCATCCACCCTTTTTTTATCATGGAACCACCTGTATATGTTACAATTCCCAACAACCATAACATATTCATAACACATAAAATAAACCTAAAGGAAAAATAAAATTTCCACATTTCAATCAAAATATATCATTTAAATATATTAAAATGATTAATCCATTATCAAAACCATTTTCAATACCAATATATGTAAAAAATATTAAATGGTATTTACTTTACTTTTAAAAACATTATGGTCTGTTAAGGAAGCCAATTATCAAATAATACGTGTGGTGGTGTAAAGGTCGTTGTCACCACTAAAGATAAAAAATAAATCATTTTTGACATTTATTAAAATAATTTGTTGAAAAATATTCTCTTTAAATGAAATGAAAAGTCAATGTTGTTTATAAATTATATAAAATAATGTTGTGTATTGAAACGAAATATGCCTCAAGGAAAGGAGATTGAGACGAAGTGCCTTACCTCATGTCTGACTTGACCCATTCATTATTTAATATCCCGAATTGTAAAATAAGATTCATTTATAATTTCATAAGAAACTTTTTCAAATTTATTATTCCTTTTATATCTTATATTACCATGTTATAAACATTATTTAATCATTTCAGTTAATAATGGTCATTTTCTCGATATTTGATACTTGAGTCAAAAAGCAACTTATTATATTTAAAAGTTGTCTTTGTGGTCAAAAGTTCATTATATCTATATTTATATATCATATATATCATATATATCCTGTATATACATGTATTTATAATATTACATAAAATTTTGAGGTAAGAAATGAAATGCACCATTCATAGAGATGGTAAGTCGTACATACACATGAACACTACATTCATTTCTATTTCTTATTTCAGTGTAATTAAAATATAATTATACATAGTTATATTATAAATCCATTATAATATCATATATAATATCATTAACTCTATCCTTTATAAATCCCACATATGGCATTAACGAGTCATATCACTTTGAGGGGGTGGTAGTCTGCACTTCCTAAAATGAAATTATCGTGTTCACTGATAATGGAAACCATAAAGGTATGATATAAATGAAAAATAAAGAATCATTGAAAAAATATAAATATAATATATATCATATATAAATACAGTGACATCACAATTTCCATCATAAGAGGCAATAGGAGATAGTTGAACAATCATCATTTCGTGAGGTGTTAGTTTGGAATCCATAAAAATAGTGTGTTATTTAACCATTTGATGGAGGTTCATGAAAGTTTAGTTCGAATCCTTATCAAAAAAATATCCTAGTATATTGAGGATACTGGTGTTTTTATAAAACAAATGAATAAAAATAGTTTATGGGTAGGAGAAGTAAAATAAAAGAAACGGATTTAAGTGAAATCGTTACCTTTAATTCGGGTAATTCCCTTTGGTTTGATCCATAAGGACTTCCTGAAAATCATTATAACTATTTTAAGGCTTCAAGATGGAATAGTGGGATCATTATAGCTTATTTGGGTAGGGTTTGGACGATCCATGGGGCTTGAGAGGTGTGAAGAATAGGTTAGAGTTGAGAAAACCTTATTAGGGAGAGGAGGGGATCATTAAAAAAGTGTGGAAATATTATTTTATTATATAATTATTGTCGGTTTATAAAGGTCCCAAACATATTAAAGTCTAATATAAGATGACTCATGGTCTAAATGAAATCTTCCATTAAGAATTGGAGAGGTTTTAGATATTATTTTATTCTATATAATATTATTTATTTAAATCATTTATTAATGAGGTAAACACTGCATCATTAATATGTCATAAATAATTATATATATTTGATATATAATAATTATAAATAATATACAATGATGTAGGAAATATTTTTGTCTTTAAAATTAATATTTATAGTTGAAAATATATCTTATATAACCGCTTATAAAAATTAATTTTCTAAAAGATATTTTTATATCATTTTTGTCTTTTCTTTAAAATAATTAATATAAAGTGTCATTATCACTCGTAAGTAGCTCCATGGGGTCCCAAAAAAGACCCAAGGATGACGATGGTCATACATGACTCATCCAATATGTTTATGACATGTGTTAAGGTAATATTGTATTATTATTATGTTCTTTTTACCTTGAATTTCCCTATTTCCCTTTAATCGCGGTAAATAAAAGTCAAATGTTACTATTCACCAAAAATTATTTTCATCTTATTGAACCAAATTTTACATAATAATAAAAAACATGTATATTTTATTTTCGAAATTCAATCCCCAAAATCAGTGAAATTTCATTTAAATGGAAAAGTCAGTTTTTAACTACCACTTAGTGGTTTCACTATTCATCATAAATTGGTGTTTTTAAGAAAACTACCAAAAACACAGCCTAAGCTATATTTGATATTACAAATTCAAAAATGAAGTATATTTCACAATATTAAAAAAATATAAGTTGGATTAATAAATTTAGAATTTATTCCCATTGTCAAAAAAACGTGTTTTTAAGAAATATTAACTGTCAAAAGATTGACACTGGTTTATGTCCAATTTCAAAGTGATATTAATCCCAATGACCAAAACTGTATTAAATTGTAAAAATATAATCTAATTACACTTTAAATTATCTAACAATATAAATAAATTAAATTAAAAGGTAGGTTTAAATTAAAATACAGTATTTTTCACTATTCTTAAAAAAATGAATTTTATCGGAAAAATAACAAAATTTTACCCAAAGTGAAATTTGATATCCCAATTCTAAAGAAAAATTTTATTTTGTCAAATAAAACATATAAAAGTTACCAATACTATATTTAAATATGGTTCCCCATTAATGGGTGGTAAATTGTCCTTTTAATGAGTATTAGAGTATTTATGCTTAAAATTAAATGAATTCACATTTTAAGCCTCTAAATTTTATTGGATAAATGTAAAAACATTTAACCAACATGTATAATAATATTGTAGTTAGTTCTGATCATTCCTGCCAATACAACGGCTCGGTGTTAACTACCATTTAAAATAATAATATTATAATATTATTATTGTGTAATGTAAGATTTCAAAGAAACTTGTTATTGGGTATCGGGTACGCCATCGATCATAGAATCCCCTTTATAGTAAAATTAAAATTTAATTCAAAAAATATTAATTAAAATGAAAATATATGATTTTTTTATTTACCTTGGATGTTACAATATAAGTATATAAAAATAAATAATATGGTATATCTATGATATTTTTATCCTTCTGAAATGATAAAATAATACTTACCTCTTTTCCATAATGATTATTAAAAAAGGAAATTCATTCGTACGTATGTCCTACTGTCTCCATGATCATAACATGATTAAATTATCAAAAACATATTACATGATTACTATTAATAGAATAATTTATTTTTTAATATGATAACTATTTCATTATTATTATTATTTAGATGTTTAAATAATACCCTCTTTGACAATGTTCAAACTATTAATGACATTTTTGACACATAAGCCACATATCATCGAAACATCATACATAAATTTAATTTATTAAGTAATAAAATAAAATATTTTAATAGGTGAAATATAAATAATATTAATCATGAAAATTTTTACCATTAAATTAAATAATTAACATAAGATTATTATAAATTTAGATAAATAATGGATGTGACGAGTCGGAAACAAGGTAAGGGTTTCTCATCTAACTTTTACTTCTTTGAGACATATTCTATATTCACTACTTATTTTTTTTATGTACTCTATATACTTCACCTTTTTATGTTATATCATGAATTAATTTATCTTCAAGGTATTTAAATTTTCATTTAAATTTATTTCTATCATGGGGCTTATGATGCAAATTTTACCCAAATGGTAAGGGTTTATTTCACAATATCATCATTAATCGGGATGGTTTTTTTTAAGTTTCCCTTGGGGGAATTTTTTATATTTCTACTTTAAAAAAATAATTTTATTTTATAATATATATTTAGTATCTTTTTAAAGTAATAGATTAATTTTCAACACTTTTTTATTTAAAATGATTGATAATCTGATTTTAATAAAATATAACATCATTTCTCTATTCGATCAAAAATTTGTTTTCATCAAAACCTATATTTTCTCAAATCTTTTTAAAAATTTTATTTATATTTTAAAAATAATTTATTAAATAAATTTTTACTCATTTTTACTTTTTGAAAAAAATTTAATGTAATATTCAAGTAATTTTTAAAATAATGCACATTGGAATTTTACTAAAAATGTGAAAGGATCCTTTAATTTAACATAATCAACATGTACATATTTTCATTTTTTTAGGGAAAATCAATGTTCATAATCTTCCATTAAAAGTTAAGATATTTATTTTCAAAGGGATATTTTTTTACGATATTTTTGTGAACTTTTAGTTTTAAAATGTAATTTTCAAAAGGAAAATTATATTTTCATGAATAATGTTTTAAATAAATTTTTATGGTGTATCTATTCATCAATAAAATAAACCCTTTAATGTAATGATGATCTACTAGGGTTATATTATATTAATATCATACATATTCTCTATTTATATTATTTATGATTAGTTTAATTAAAGATATACAATTTTATTACCCTTCTCTATTTTACTTTAAATGGTTTATTATTTTTTTATTGGTAAGGATATGTATTGAAATTTTGTATGTATATTTTTCAATAAAAATATTTATGTTGATTATGTTTCACAAATTTTTTAAGAGGAATGAAATAGACTTTTTTGAGTGTTGGGAAAGGCCTGATATATCCCCTCGATTCCTTAGTAAGTCTCCTGAGATGAACTAGATCTAGTCTTGGACAAGGCTTTACCTATTTATATTGATATCTTCGCACAAGGGATCAATGGTTTTAAATTTAATAGAATAAGACATTACAGGTATGTTTTAGATATAAAACATAATCCATTCCATCATTATGAATTCATTTATTGATATTCCATGTGATTATTCCATTAGTTAGAATAATTTAGGCTACGTTTCCAAGCTCATGTGATTATTTATATGGAAATATTTTATCATAATTTGTTCCTAACATATTATGATTATTTTATTGATTAAATTACATGTTTATCAGTTTTATACCATTCCATATTGATTATTCCATGTATAGTAATAGCTTCTATTGTAAATATATCCTCATTGGGTACTTGAGCTCACTCCTTTATTATGATTTATTTTCCATAAGATACCAGGAAGTATTTTGTGATTGATATGAAGGTATATGAAAAGGGGAATAATTTCCTTCTCAATGAAAATTCTTTGTGTATTTTATGTTTTAAAATTTAGGGTTAATTTCATGTATGTATATAGTATACCAAGACTACTGAACTATTTTGTCTTTAGGTATATGATTCCATGTATCTTATACCAACGTAATAAAGTATGCAACGGATTTAGGATACATAGGTTGGGGGAAATATATAAAGTGAGTGTCCTCTCAAGAATCATTGGGTGGGAAGTTCTAGATATAGATGGTTATTCTAAAACCAACAATCCATCCCTTACCCACATGTCATTGTGAGATAGAAGATCCCTTTGTAATTATGTAATGGTTTAGCCCAAAATAGCTTCCTGGAAGGGGAGGTGATGTAGCATCTTGGACTACTGGTATAGGTTAAATGGAACTGGTATGGGGATGGTGTTATGTTTTAATAGTACATTTTAATTATACATGATGACTCCTAGGCCTCCAGGTCATTTTCTTTTGTATGGGGTGATTTTGTTAGTGCTGAACTTGGGGTGGTAGGGGAAACATGAGATATCTATAGCCTCCAATGGTGGGCCTTAAGTAGGGGCCTTTAGACCATGTATTTTGTAGGCCAATGAACACATCAGCCTATGGGCCATGGAATGGGCTCCACCTCCCCCAGGTAAAAAGGGACTTCATTTTTGCTTAATAAATTGTGGGCTAGACCCCCACCATGTTTAAAAAACCTCATAATCACCAGGGTTCAAAAATATGAGTAAAAAATATGATACAAGTAACACACCTAGGTTACAGGCCTGAAATAAAATCCATCTCAACTAATCATGTTTAGAAATACATTAAGAACCTTTTTATCAGACAGTAGGTGATATTATATATCCAAATAATTCCCCATACATTACATCACATTTCAAATTCAAGTGCATTGTCTCAATACAAAACAACTGTAGACCACATTAGTTTCTAACTCCAGAATTTATACTAACACTCAACCAATTTCTATAATATAAATATTTCATGAAATATAAATTTTAGAACACCACTTGGGAAAATAAAGAAGATGACAAAGACCCTATAATCCTATCTTAAATATCCCATGATTTATAGACTGACACCAAGGGTATAATACACACATAATGGGAGGAATTGCAATCTAAAAACCAAAAAATGATAGAAATGCCCCCTAGTAAACTCCATCATTATAAAAAAATAAACCATAATTCTAATTATGTATGTTAGTGTAATATAAGAATAAAATATAGCCTCTATAAAAAATTATAAAGAGACAATACTATAATGGTAAATCCAACTCTAAATGATCACTACATCATAAAATAAGACGATCTATCCAATTTTCCAACTCCACCTAGTAAATCTATATAAATTTGTATATAGAAGTAGGTGCGAGAATATATGTAGACTCAGTATAATCCTTTTGAGAACTCTCATGTAAATATTGTAAGAATATATTAAATCCTTGAAGAAAAAAATATCAAAACAAACTCATTACCTATCCCAATGTCATCTACACACTAACCTCACTAAGGATCACTCAACAAATCTATACTAACTTTTAGTAATATAGTATTCAGGAAAAATATATCATAAAGTTTCCCAAAAAAACTTCTATGCTGATTTTGGAACCTTAACATCCCAAAAACATATGTGTCAACACTCTCATACCTTTTATATCCACACACTGCATCTTCAAACTGCATACCATAGTCATGTAACACAATAACTTATTGTAACCACTACTCACCATATAAATTCAAAATAACCATCATTTTAATCTGAAATCACTAAATAATATCCACATCACAATATCACGACACAAAATCAAGAATAGAGGGTATGGAGGGTGAATAATCATTTATCCAAATCACCATCAACCTTGACATTGAGGATACACTGAAAAATCAAAACCATATATATGTTTCAGTTGCATTATCCAATTTTTGTGGTCATGTGTAAGTAATAAAAAATGTAAAATTGCTATATAAATAGATGAAATACCAACATAACTCCAACTACATATCCAATACCTCTATAAAAACCCATAACATCCACATCACCACCATGTATAAAAAATTGTTTACATATCTAAATTCCACACCCAACCATACACAACAGTACAATGATCACACAATTTCCCTACCCTTCATAATCTATTATCAATTTATATTAATAAAATATATTTATTTCCATTTTTTTGAATGTCACATTGGCCCCTTTTATAATAATAATTCATTCACAAAATATAACCATTTAAAACTTCATACCATTATGTTAATTCCATATATTATTCCACACAAACATTAACATTCAATGTATATAAATATATTTATTTATTTTATAATTGTCTTGTGTTCTGGAATAAGTAGCACTCATATTTTCACCAATTATCACAACAATAAGACACAATACCATCCCCTCAATTTCAACATCAAACATTCCACTTGATATTTTCCCACCACTAACACCTCAACAATTTAATTAAAATGATGTTAAATTATCAACCACAACACATTTTGAACAATAATATAATTTTTTCACCTCCTTTTCCAAATTAGTCTTTTATAAATTTCATAACAACAATGAAATAATCAAACATAAATTTATATATTTCCACTTTCTGTCACTTTTCCATATTTTAATTGATTATGACATCAATTTTTTATTTATGCATATTAAAAATAGTGAATTTGAATCATGAAATTATAGTAATAAAAAATTAAAAATAGCAATGTAAAAATAATAAAAATATATATAAAAATTCATAAATAATTTTCCTTGTTATTTAATCCATTTCATAATATTTTTTTAGACTAATTAAAATAATTCACACAATTCAAATTGATGAATAGTAATTCTATATCAATATAGTAATTTAAAATAGAAAAATTCCAAATCATCTGACTTAAGAAAATTATATGTCAAAATTTAAAAGAAAAGGAAGAAAAGATGGTGATAAAATAACAAAAACCCCCCAATAATATACTAATTAACATAATATCCATCACCCCATATCAATTATATATATCTATAATAGACCAAGAACAACAAAAGACATTGCAAGAGGATATCAAATAATACGTCAAATAATAAAAGAAAATACCATTAATGATGTAAATATGACAAAAATGATAGGAATAAAATAAAGGTGGCTTAAAGAACACATCAATCCACCTAATAAATCTCTATGGTTTCTAACAACTAAGGGGGAAGAAATTATAGTGAAATGGAAAGATTGTAAAATTTTATAATAAAAATTATAAACATGAAAATCAGGGTTTAGAACACTATATTATGATGTAATGCATTTTGGAAAAATAAGACTATGTAAACCATGTGGTAAATCCTCTTAAATTCCCCTATATCACTTGATTGATGACAATTCAAATCTATTATTCCTAATAACATTATGGCACAATGACCTCTGTCTTGAAATATTGAATGAACCCTCAAAAATCATGATGTGATCACCACCAATATTTAATCTCAAAAAATATTAATCCCCTAAAACATGATAACACATCATGGTACAACATCTTCTTATAAAACATAAGTAACTTCTCTACATATTTCAAAATTGAAAATTACAGCATAACTAGTATCCCATAATAACCATAAAAAGTAAGAAAATATTACAGACTATGGTTATATGTATAATATAAAGTATAAAGTAAAAAACCCATAATCCATAGTAAAATTATTATATTTTAATGACTATTGAAAAATAATTTTCTCTAGATCACTGACTAGAAAACCACAACATGAAATTTTCATGTTACATTGTGATTTTTATGATAACTAATTTCTAATTAAAATTGATCTTCTCTCAAACCATTAATCATAGATACCTAAAAATCATAATGTATAAGGAAAAGAATAATATGGGAATATACAATTGTGTAATGTTAACTGTGATTTTATTTGATACTTGAGTCATGTGTAATGAAAATAATGGTTTCTTCTAGTATTGCGGGTAGGGTGTGATCCCAAACATGGTTCTTCATATTATTTGAGTTGGGAGTGAGGAGAACCATTCATGTATTGATATCTTGAGTTGGGTGTAATGTAATCCCTCATTGTATTGGTATCCAGAGTCGAGTGTAGTAACAAATTTTCTTTTTATTATATACGGATTGGGTGTAATTAAAATTTTTACTCTTATTTAGTATGTTTTGTTATGTGTGATGGAAACACCATCGAGTTTGGTAATTTTGGTTGGGTGCAAGACCAATTAATCTCCCTGGATTCTCTAATTATGAGATATGTGCAAACATTATATCAACTCTCTACACATTTTTGGATGTATTCATACTTTACACGAGCACTATCAAAAAAAATATGATCACTCATGTGTGGAATGTTTGAAAATAGAGGGTGTGATAAGTGTTTGGTAGTGAAAAATTCTCTTCTATATCACTCTATGAATTAAAATGTCAATATATATTATGATTTATTTGAAGTATATTTTAGTGATATAAAACTGAGTTTTACATTCAAAACATGTGCATGAACATTACTAGATATGAATATTTTATGATTAGGTATGTATGTAAGGGAAAATTAACTGTGCTCAATGGTTGAAAAAGATGAATGTTAAAATTGGGATATGTTACCATGCATAGACTGTGAATTAGATTTTGGTTTTCCAACTCAATTATTTTGTTCATTTGGTTAGTGTTGTATATGACTGGATTATTAGGAAATCCACATTTTATGCCCATGATATCACATTAAAATATGGAATTTTAAAATTATTTATTTTACATTTGACATTATAATTCTATATAAAATTTTATGCTTATTATGGAAATTTACAAATTGGTTGTCTAAGGTGCATGATTATCATAACTCCACATATCAAACATGAATAATAAATTCACTATTTTAGGAAAACACATGTTTAAACACATTATTACTCTAGACATGTGATCTAACCATTTGTATCCTTAGAAACACAAATATTTTTAAGTAAAAGCAATTTTTAAATTAAGGGGGATCTTATTTCCTCCCTATTCATTTTCTAGAAGGCCAAAACCAATGACCCATTCTTATACCCTTTGTTTCAATATTTTCTTTAATAGAATATTTAGTAATTTTGAATGAATATTTATGTTAATTACAAATTAATCCACTTCCCTTATTTCCATATTATCAATTAAAACGATATCTTTATCCCCATGGTTTTTGTTTCCTGAGGTTCTAAGCATTTGATTTATAATGTTGGGGTTCAATTTTTTAGGGTTTTCAGTCTCTTTATAAGTTATTTCTCTCATACTTAATAGCATAATAACACTTTTTCTCAAATTTTTACTTTATATATAGTTGAAATATCTGTTTTATTCACATTTTTCAAGGAACCTTGAATTATTGGATTATTTTAAAAATTGTTTAGTGTTATATTAAATCTTTATGTGTTATTTTGGATGATTATTATAAATTGCATACATTTATTTCTTCTTCACATTCAATTTATATGGGAAATATGGTGTCTAAATTGTAATGATTATATTTTCTAGGTGATTCTCACCAAGAGTTCATATAAATTACATTTATGGGTTTTTATTGAAATAAATTGAATTATTATTATGGAATATTATAAAATAATTTTTAAATCATTATTGATCTATTTTATAAGAAATATACATGGAATAAGTGGTATATGTCTTGGTTAAAATGGGTTATTTAATGAACTATACTCTTTTTAGTTTTTTTTCTTTTTGAGATTATAAACATGATTTTGGTGAAACATAATGGTTATCTATTGAATAAGGTGTTTCATTGTGAATTTGATCTTTAATTTATTGAACTCATTGATTATAAAAATAATTATGGGTATGCTTTGGTAAATAAGTGTTGTTCTAGGAAAAGTACAATGATATGATATGATTTCACTCTATCTAGTGAATTCCACTTAAATTATCCTATTATATGCCACATGATAGTAAATTATAAACTATGTATGGTGTCTAATATCAATTTCAATTGCATAGATATAGGAATTACACTGTTTTTTAATGGAATTATGGCTAGTAGGGTTAAGATTAGTTATAAATCTGGTTATGGTATTTCATTAGTATGATGATCATATGTCACCCTATTATAGGCCCCATGGTACAAGACCATATTTTTTTATTGTGAATTTAATTAAAAATATTATTCTTTTATTATATTTTTCCTTAAATACGCATTTTTATATTTTTAATTCATTTTCATTTTAAATCTTTCATATATCAATCCTTTATATTACCTTTACATAAAAAGTGAAAATGATAATTTTATAATTTCATTTCAAAATATCATAACTTGGTTTATCATATACACATTTCTTATAAAAAATTATGTGGAATCCAACTGGTATTTTTTTTCTCACACCCTACATACACACATTAGTGTATATAGACCTTGTTTCACATGATAGAGGTAAAGTAAAGGCACTAATAAAATGTAATAGATTAGTGATGGTTTTTTATTAGGGATTAGGTGTGGTGATAAAGATGGATATTCCCTCTTTTCACCTAGATATGGATAACGATGAGTTGCAATTTTTTTGTTACATTGTGGTTGAATCTTGTAGGTAACCTCATCGGCATCCCATATCATAAATTTCTTATTTTTATCTTATATGCTTAGGTATACATATTATATTTTATGTTGTTAGTGTATTTAGTTTATTAAAATGTTTTTCTATTTTATGTATTTTGGGTTATTTTCATTTGTTTTCCTATGTTATACTTATTTTGTATACATGACTCAACACTGTATTGAAATTTCATGATGGGATATCAAGACGAAACCCATTTCACTATTTTTTTCTCATTATTTTTAGAGAAATTTCATTCCTAATTAAATAAGAATTGATTCCCAACACGTGTCACTATCGTGGGGTGATCCAAAATGTGCCTTGACCCATGTAGTGGGTTGGGTCAAGTACTAGGATAGGGTGGCCAAAGTCAGTTCATTACCAACCTTGTTTGTTTTATGATATTTATAAAGTCGTTGTAGATAAGAGACAGAGCCATTAAAGATCAGGAGGCCTATTTAAAGTATGTTTCTAGCCTATAATAATTATAAGAAGACTTTAGTTTCTATGAGATGATCGAGATATATATTTTTTTAGAAATTCTTATTTATTACCTATTTTTTAGGATTTTTGTTTCTAAAAATTTAATATTTAAAGAAAATATAGGGGTATGGTAAATACAAATAGGATTCAATGTAAGAGAATAAATTTCATGTTATAATTTTCTATGTTCTATAAGTTAAATATTGTTATATAAATGGTCTTCTTGACCATGTGGACTTACCCTACATGGTTAAAATTAAATTATTTTTTATTAAATTATCTTCTCCTTTGAAATTGAAAAGTTTGTCTGTTTATTTATTAAATGAATAAAATTTAAATTGATATTGATATATGCTTTCAATTTTTTTTAAGGTGTTCATGGAAAATTTATTTTCCTAATTAGATTTTATATAAAATTATACCTCTCAGATGATTTTTTTAGAACCCTTTGGAGAATGCTATAGAAAAATTTCCACTAGTGAATCAACTAGCTGATCAGAATCTAATTGAGATAGTGGTATGTAATGTTTAGTCTATGGACCAATAATAAAAACATGTTCCATTTCAAGAAAGTGATGTTATTCCTAATCAAACTAAATCCAAGGATAAATCATGGGTGTACTTTAATATTAATCCACATTACTTTAAAGATTTAATAGTCCTCAAGTGGCTAAGGACTGGTTAGAGAAAATATAAATGACATTTGAATTCCATAAAAATCATCAGTCTATAAGATTTAATGTGCCACATTTATACTTTAATTCCATAGTTACATGTAAAGGGAGTTTTTTATTTTGACAAAATTTCATAAAAATATAGTCTATGAAGATTTCAAGATTTGTTTTAAAAAATAATTATATCCTGAAATGATGGAATTAGTAATGAAAACGTAATTTTTTTATCTCAAAAAAAATATATAATAGTGATTAGGTATGTAAATAAATTTATTGAAATCATTAACTCCACTTTCTATATTATCTAGAATTATATGTTAATGGCCAGATTATTTGGAATTACCCTACACCTGAACATCTGATCCCCAGTATTTTTTTTAATACTACTAACTTATGTTGAGGTGTTTAATAGGGAATTAATTATAGAGACTAATATAGATGGATTATTTGATGTTGTATGATAATATTTATTTGTTCTAAGTAGAATTGAAGAGAATTTCCTCTAAAAAAGTAAATGAGATTATTTTTTTATGGTGAGGATGTAGGAGTTCAAGGAATCCATCTTAATTAACCTCATAATCCCCATTCGTGAGTATGTATTTCATATTCCATTAGTGTTGTAAATTAAGAAATGTTATAAATTTATTTTAGGAGGCCCCCAAGGTTTGTCATGATTGAGGTCATATATTATGTCTTCTATGATTCATTATAATCAATCTCATCATGTAAATAGTGTGGGTTCCCTTACTCCATGGGTATACAATGAAAAATCTGATTCCTCTAAGGTAGTGGGGTCTTAACCTTAATTTCATATAATTATAGATGGCTTTTCATATCGTAAATCTAATTTAGTAGCATACATTAATATGGTAAAATACCTCATACTTAGTTTGAATATTAGAAATTATATATCATAATGAAATACCCCACATAATCTGATGCTATCCATGAAATGGTATGAGGTATTATATGTATTACACTATTTGTAGTTGTTACTTTATTTGATATATGTTCCTTTAAATAATTTTTATCTACCAATTTCTTGGTATTAGTATCCATCTTATCTAAACCTTTATCATATAAGGTGAAGATAATAAATCCTCTTGGAATGAATAAAGTGAAAGTATTTTTCTTCCTTCTTTCCTTATCTCCATATTTGAAGTGGAGTTGGCATGAAAATTTATTTTTATTGAAGTGGATATTTTTATATCACTCTTCTGATGGATTTTATGGTTATACTCAAATAACATATCAATTTTTATGATATAAAAGATATATTTTTTATTTTAAATTATATTTCTATTTTATTTCTTGGTGGATGATACCTAATATCAAGTTGAAGAGGTAAGTGATTTTCCATACCATATATCTTCTCTTCAAGTATTGGTTGGTGAAGGTAATCTAGGTATGAGATTTATCCCACAGTTAATGACTTACCTGAATTATTTTTTGATGATCTATCTAGATTACTATTTGAAAAAAATGTTGAAATCAATATGAAAAATGTATTTGTGACAAACCTATTTCATTTCCTTCTAATAAAAGGGACCCAACTAACTTGAAATAGTGTAAAACATAGTTGTGTGATCATAAAGACGATAGGGTTTAAATACCATAATGCATCTCCAAGGGAAGCTCTTATACTCTTTTTTAATAAGGATAATGTAATTCTATGATTGTGTATTGGTTATAGGAATTTTAATCAAGGGAACATAAAAAAATAACCATTTTTCCTTACTTTGATGGACTATTCGATTAGTTGGAAAGGGAAATGTGGTTTTCAATGATTTAACTTAGGTTAAGGAATCGCCAAATCTGGGTGAATGAATATGATATACATAATTATTCTTCCAGAAGAAGGTATATTCACATTGAGTATCATAAAATGTTGTTCGGATTCATAAATTTTCCTTTCGTATTTTAGATAAAATTAATCATATTTATCGTTAATATCTTAATTCCTTCATTATCTTTTATAGATGATATCATGGATTATTAGAAACATAAAGAGTGGCATGGTAATCACCTATGGATTTTCTTAGGAAACCTATGAGATCACTACATCTATGAAAAATTATACAATTTTCATTTATGGATTCAATAATATATGATTTAGGGACATATAGTTTATGGAAAAGGTATGTTAGTCATACCTAAAATGTTTAATGTTTCTATGACTTGGGATATCCCATACACCATTTTTTACATATATATATTCAAAGGTTTTATGGGATACTGATAGTAATTAATTATGTTTTTCTATAAACATCCATCTCATCTAATATTTCACACTTGAAAATGAGTGGAATTATCATGGATCTCTAAAATTAAATCTTTCTTTGATAAATTAATATAGATATTTTTTTCATGTCCAATATTTATTCTTTATAATCCTAGATACAGTTAAATGGTTTGTTGTAATATTTTGGGTATGGTATTGGGATTTGTGCTTATGCACATTAATCATGTTCTAGTGTATTGTTCACACCAACTTCTAAAAATATATAAAAACTATATGACCCATGTCCTTGAGTTGGTGGAAGTAATCAATCCATTAAAATATCTATGGAACTATCATTTCATTGAAAATTTTATAGTTTATTTTGACCACAAAATTTTCAGATCTATTTTCCAAAAAAAGTGTTTCAACCGTAGAAAATGGTCGTAGCTGTAATATTTAAATGGTTTTAAATTAAATGATTTTAATTTAAAACTCACCTATACACTCGAAAAAGGATAATATATTCATCATTATTCAATCACATGAATTGATGGAATATATCAATAAATTGAATCTAATTTGTATCTTTAAAGAATTTCACCTTTAAGTTAAGGGAGATAAAATGTGATATAATTAGAAAATATTTATGTTACATATTATCTTCTTGAGATTGATCTTTAAGATAAACCAAAGGAAGGTGAATATAAACATATCATGATATTCATAAATGATAGTAATACTGATAATTATTGATCATAGTCTCCTAATGGTATCATTAATTTTAAGAATTGTTACGTGATCCCTCTTTCTAATATGAAAGTAGTGATGAAGGACCATCCCAATTCTCAATAAGTAGATAACATATGTGCTAAAAATTACAATATTATTTGATAAGAGAGTATTGGTAGCTTGATATAAGATGGAAAAAAATGATTGTGTTTCTCAATGATAAACTTTAAAATATGTCAAATTAATGAATAAAAATCATCTTAGTTTTCTTCAACCATTGTATATTTTTACTTAGAAATGGTAAACGATAGAGATGGGTTTAATTATTGGATTAAATCATATCCCTCATGTAAATAATTATATTTTAGTAATCATTGATTTGATAAACAAATCAATAAATTTCATTTAATAAAGGTTATCAGAAAAGTTAATGATATTAGGATGCTATATTTATATGAGATCATGAAATCTCATGGTTTTACATTATAGATCATTTTTTAAAGTGTACCTAAGCTCACAAATCATTTTTATAGTGTTTATAAATAGGTTATGGTAAGTTAGTTAATGATTAGTGTCATATAATATCCTTTAAAGGATTGAAAATTAGATAGGGGTATCCAAATTTTGGAAATATATGAATGTGTTTATGATTTTGAGTGATTTTTCGATTCTCATCTATCATTTATTGAATTTCATTATAATAATTTAAATTATTCATTGATAAGGATGGATACCTTGGAATACTTATATTATAAAAACCTAGGAATCACACTCCCAAATCCTCTACTGAAATCCACAACTTTATATTTCATTATATGAAGCCAATAATTGTGACTCAATTTTATCCCATTGAAACCTTACATCATCATAAGTAAAAATTTGATCCATTGCATTATAAAGGACTTCTTAGATTTATATTTCTAGAGAATTTGTAAAAACTAATATATAAAAACATTAAATGACTTTAAATTATCATTTACCCTACATAACCTAGATTTTCATTTTCAAATTAATACACCATAATCATTTATATTAAATCCCTTCTAAACATAATTCTCTCACACTCCATCCTTATAGCTTAGGGAAAAGGAAACATAATATCGGTGAGATCAAATTCTCAGTAAGGAAAAATGTAATAATTAATGAAGAAATGATTTTATTGGGCATAAAAAGAGTATAAGTGTATCACAATATAATCAATGTCTGTGAGTATAACAAAAGAATAGTCATACCCATTAATTCCTCGATCATGAAACATGAAAAAATGGCTTACGTATTTGACAAATTAAATGTTCATATGAAGCAATAATCATGAACCATGTGATATCAATATTAATTAAATAAACAACATTAACCCATATCAAGCATAAATAGAAAATATTGGTATCTTGGAACATCATCCCATAGAACACTTTGAGAACCCTTGAAGAACCCTTACAGAACCCATAAAAATTAGAATAACTATACGTATAATGTCAAATATAATTCTCTAAAGAAAATAATCATTACCCAATTCATTTGAGTACTATATTGGCATACCCAATGTATAATATATAATAATATCACCGAGTTCTATCTAGGTGCACCCATCATTTATAATGTCCATAAACCGAAAAATGAATGAAGAATATAGTTAATTAATTTTCTCATAAATCATTGAAAACCCCTTTATTCTTTTCAAAATGTAATTTAGCTTTTTAAAATAAACATTTTCTATAATAATATATTTTAAACATGGTTAAACCATGGAAATTATATTGATTCCATAACAATATCATTGAAACATGGTTAACCCATATAAATGAAATGGGTTTAATGACAATATTTTTGAAACATATTTATCCCATGAAAAAGAAATGGGTTTATTAAAAATATCTTTCTAAAATGTTTAACATCTATAAAATAAATGGTCTATATAAAAATCTCTTTGAAATATTGTTAACTTGTCGAAATGAAATGGGTTCCATAAAAAATCTTTGAAATAATCTTAATCTATTGATAGAAAGAATGAGGATGGTATAATTACAAATTATCCCCATTTCACTATAAAAAATATTTGTTGAAATTTATGAATGTAAATACCATTAAGATAAAATTAAAGAAAATGAAAATCATTTTTATGAATAATGGTTTTATAAGAAAATATATTACCAATATAAGAGAGAAATAATGTAATATTTCCTATAAAGAAATTTCTAAAATATATTAAGTACTAAGGAGTTCAAAAAATTATTATTACTTTAAAATATTATTAATAACTAGAGGTGAATATAATTAATGAGAATTATAAAATTTTAAAAATGGAGTCATAATCTTGCATAATCTTAATAAATGAATGATATTGTATCAAAATACTCTTACCACTTTGGTAACTTTGAATCGTAATAAGCATTATGTAATAACATTAAATGAAACATATAATATCATGGGAATAATAACTATAATGATATAAAATTTAAAATGGGAAATATATAATCTTTTTTTCAAGGCAGTATATAAACTTTATAAATGCATATAGATACATAACACAATAAACATCTTAAAGATGTCTAATTGAGATAAAAATATCTTACCGCATTGGTATCTTTGAAACCGTAAGCCCCATGAAAGTGATATCATCAAATGAATATATAAATCCTTAAATATTTATTTATAAAAATAATACAATACATTCATGAGAAGTATATACCACACAAAATAAAATTAAGTGGCGAATATGGTATGTATCTCACAGAAAAAAAAGTTAGATGAGAAAAAAATCCTTACCTTGATTACAAATTGTCATGCTTATTCATTATCTTTCTAAATAATAAAATTAGGTAAATTATCTAATGTCATGAGAAAAATTTTCATGTTTATTATTATTTTTATTACACTTGATACCATTTTATAGACAATTACTTATTTTTATATGTTTATTTCAGATGTTTTGGCCATATTCAGTTTATGTGTCCAAAACAAATTTGGTAGGTAAACTATGGTAAAATGGGTAATTATTTAAAAAAATCTAAAATAATAATCATAGAATTATAATTATATTTATACATATATTATTTTTTATAAATAATCATGGAATATTGTTTTGAAAAATGAACCAACATTACAATCATAGAGACGATAGGTCGTACGTATGCATGAGTAACATTCCCGTTTTTCAATGATCATTATAGAATGAAGTTAAGTAATATTTATATTTTCAGAACTATAATTATATTAAAAATACCATATTATTTAATTATATATACTTATATATATCATTATTGTGTTGTGGTGATTAAAAATATGAATCACATCACATCGAGGAGGTGGAAGTTCACATGTACAGAAACTACATTATCACTTTTTCAGTGTGTGATAAGGTAAGAAGAAACTGATATATTATATTTTAAAAATAAAAATTATTTTCTTAATATCATTTATATTTCAGTTATATATCACTTTTTTTTAAAATCATCTCTAATATATTCAATGTAAAGCATGAACGAATCATATCGCTTTGAGGTGGCGGTATTCCTCACGTCTAGAAATGATGTTATCATATACTTAAAAAATGGAAATCATGAAGATATGAGTTATATAATAATTCCAGAATCCTAAATACATCATAAATATAATACATATTAAATATAAATAGTATTTATATTATTATTCATAGCCTTGATAGGTGGAAATTTAAGAACTAATGTCGTTAGTTTGTGGGGCTGGTGTCCATCATACACACGGATGTTGATTGTGTATCTCATTTGATGGGAGTTTGTGAAGTTGTAGGTCTTATCCTCAACATAAAAACATCTTAGTATATTTAATATAATTTATTTATTATATTATAATTATATAAAAATAATTGGATCGGTGTAGAAAGAAATAAAACAAAAGATCTCCTTGAATAACATTACATCTTCTTCGGGTATCTTCGTTTGGATTGAACTAAAAGACTTCATTGGTTTGCTTTCTGACCAAATTTAGGTTTCTAGGATGAGATTATTGATGTTATTATGTGATTTGGGCCTATTTTTTTTATGATACAAATGTTTTATATGTGTGAATTAGTGGTGAGAGGTAATTCCCTTTTACCGTGGAGGAGGAGTGGCATTCTTGTAAATAAAAAAAGATAAACAATATAAGGAGATATCCCTTACATAATGTGCCTACAATAATAAAAAGAATTAATACAATAGGTTATATGGTATAAATAAATCCATAAAAAATTCTAAAGTGAATAGGCCATTTTCCACCTTACGATTAATGTTTAACCACTATGTAAAATAATTTTTAACATAATGCTGTAATTAATTTTAATTTCTTTGAATGGTATTTTTTGACAAAAACTAATTAGACCTTAGTGGAAATTATAAACTATAATTATTCCAAATAGGAATTCTATTTTTAAAATTACAATCATATAATTCGCTTAATTTCATTTAAAACTACTTTTGCAGATGGGGCGAAACAACAGGTTTTTAAAGTTAAAGGTTCAAAATATTGAAATGTTTTCATATGAAATTTAAATTTGAAATTTATTACAATGACCTAAACTGAATTTATTGATGTATAACCTAACTAATTTAACTTTAAAAAAAATTAAAAATATAACTTAACAATATAAATCAATTAGACAAAAATGAATTTTTAAATTAAAATTCAATATTATTCATTATTCACCAAAACATTAAAATTCATAGAAAAATACTTAAAACTCAACCAATGTAAATTTTGAATTTAATATTTAAATAAATATCTCAATATTTTCAAATAAAAATTATTAAAGTTTCAAATTTTAGTTTTAAAACAATTCTACCATTAAAAGAAGGAAAACTAACTTTTAGAAAAATACATCTTTTTAAGCTTAAAATTGGATTTGTTCAATTAGATTTTATATTCATTTATAATTAATTGGTGAACAAAAAATCAACTTATAAACACGTGTAAACAATAATTTCATATTTTATTCAATATTATTCATTTCGGTCATTCCAATGGCTATATTATAACAATATGATTAAATATTAATATTAATATTGTATTGTATTCGGGTAAAATTCAATATTTCATGTAACAAAAAATAAAATTAGTGTTGTGTATAATGAAAGATAAATTATTTATTTCATTTAAGGCATGATATAAAATAATTTAAATTAATTTGAAATAATATATTTCATAAAATATTAGGATGTCACATCCTACCCCCCTTAAAATGAATTTTAACCTCAAAATTCGCCTTGGTTATCAAATAATAAACATGTATATAATTACATTACTAAAACCCAAATTATAAAAATTAAATAAAGAAAATATCCCTTAAAAATGGAAATTGTGAAATATTAAAATTTCCTAAAGATACAAATAACCAGGATTACACATATGGATAATAGTGGTGGGAAATAAAAATATGGAACTTTAAGGGACAATAAATTCACATGGACTAATATATAGTGATAGAGAACATGGTCAAGAGTAAGTGAATGGGAATAAAACCTCAGGAAAAATATATTTATAAAATGTTATTGATATTGTTATAAAAGATGGTAATAGGATACCATTTTATTTTAATATCCTTTTCCTAATGTTAAAGGATTAATTTTCCATCTATAATAAGATAATAAAGAAATATACTTACGTGATGTTTAAAAATTAATCATTTAATCAGTTTAAACCACAGTGTCATTTTTTCTCTAAATAATTAGTATTCAAGATGAATATTTCATGAATAAATCAATAGAATAAGATTATAATGGATAATATTATCTTTATAAGGATAAAATGATATTCCTCCTATATTTATATATTGACCAACAAAAATGGTTATCACATAAAAAGATCATTCCCAAAATTAAAAAATACTCTCTTGCTAAGATAATAAAATGATCTCTAGGGTTCAAAAGTAATACCCAAATATACAATTAAATCATTCCATAAATATATTACCCTAATGGTCACCAAAACAATTAAACTTATTTCCAAAAAAGTTGTTGTATTCTTCCTTAAATAACATTTAAACATACTCCTCAAATATCTATAAAAACTCAATAAATGTCTCGCAAGGTATTTCTATTATTTAAATAATTAAAATTAGGGTAGAAAATTCAATAGTATTTTGATCAACCTTCAAAAAATACTAAGCCCCCTGAAGCTATTTACACTTTACTAGATGTACCAGCATCAATGGTAGAATTAGAAAATCATTTTTCAATCCCTTTTTCCTTATATGATTGATGATTTCCACCATATGTAAGTAATTTTGGGAAATATTATCATAGTTTCCCAAGTAATTAAACCGAGAACATATCACTATCAATGGGTTATCTATCAACTAATTCTTTTATTACTGAAGACTCTTTTCTTTATAGTCATTAACCTTGTGCCTAAATTTTATACACTAGTAAAACTTTACAGATTCTAACATACATTCCCAAAAATGTATTTTACCACACTTAGAACAAGTTTTTGTCTTACCTTTATAATTCTTAGTTGGTTTCTTCTTCATTTCCTTCCACCTTAGATATTTCCCACTCAGGTTATCTCGTGGAATATATGTGTTGGAAAAACACCATTCCCAAATTTGTAGCACAACTAAACACTTTATTATAAAATTTAAATTCATGATAAGATAATCCTATACAATAAATTTGTTTCATTACTATGTAAAATCTATTAATTTTCCTAACAATTTCTTGAATAAAATTTGGAACATACATGGCCAATCTTGTGAAGTTTTCTTCATATGAGGCCATTGAATCTTCATCCCTTTGCATAAATTCCAAGAATTATTTCCCCATACTATGTTAAACAACCCTATGGAAATATTTACAAAGGAAAATAGTCTTTAATTTGGGCCATTACATAGAATAAAGATCATTTTTCAATCTGGTATTCAGAACCAATCACCACAATCAATCAGCTTCACCTTCGTAATGTTATATGTCATGATTTAACTTTTGATGTTTTAAATATCCCATGACTGAAAATTTATTTTCTATGGTGTGGGTCTATCCTTATTTTACTATAGTTTCATAGGATCCTTTGAATAATTGGGTATTTTTTTCTCATGAAAATTTCCACTGTAGACATGTTCTTTCGTGGTAGATCAGGTTTCTCTCTGGCATTGATATCACAACCATTTATCGCTTGTGTCAACTAATCAATCACTACAAAAAATTGTTCTGTTTCAATTTTAACCATCTCAGTATGCTGATTTTAAAGGATATTTTCATCTCAATTCCTTCCAACTGTATATATTTTATTTCCTCTATGTAAAACAATTTTGAATAGACCTATTGTAGATTAAGCAACATGGAAAACTTAAAATTCCAAATCACTTCAACATAAACATAAAGTAAAATATTCTAAGGGAATGATATTAAATCTATCCTAAATTCTAAATTTTTATTAAACATTCATTTATACTAACTTTAAAAACCCAGGACCTGCACTCCAAGATCCTGTGCTAAAATCCATAACATTATATTTCTAAAAATGATGCAGATAATTGTGGTCCCATTTTTCCTATCAAAACCTTCCATCATCAATATAAGAACATGGAATAATTACATTATGTATGGAAATTTGGGTTTAGTGTTTTAAAGAATTTTAAAAAAATACTACATAAATAATTTTCGTTACTTTTAAAGAGCATTTCACCCACATAACAAAGATTTTCTTTTTCACATTAATACATCATCATCATCCATATGATATTTATTCTAGAAATAATTCTCTCAAACACATTATTTATAACCTAGGTAAATATAAACATAATAAAAGTGATATAGAATGTCTGTTAATGTAAAACATAATGATTAACAAATCAGTGTCATCAGTGGTCATAAGAAAAGCATAAGTGTATGATGTCAAAATCAATTTGCAAGAGTATAACATAAGAATATTTGTACCCATCAATACCTATATCATGAAACAATAAAACATGGAATAAGGATTTAAAATAGAAAAATGATCATAAGAATCAATAATCATGATCTGTGTGATATCAATCTTGATCCAATGAAACATCATTAAAATATTGCAATCATAGATAAACCATATTGTTATATTGGAACATCATCTCATAGAACCCTTACATAACCCTTATAAAACCCTTAAAAATTGAAATAACCATATGAATGACTTCTAATATAAAATTTCAGAGAACATAATCATTGCCTAATGAATTGGATCTCTATCTGAGTACACTCATCATATAAGATATATCATCCTCACTTGGTGTTGGTTCAGCACAATGATCAATTATAATGTCCATGAACCAAATAATAAATAAATCACCTAGGGAATTTGTTTCATCATAAATCATTTAAACAAATATTATTCCATTTAGAAAATGATTAAACCATGTGAAACAAATAGGTTTTAAAACAATATCTTTGAAACATGGTTAACCCATGAAAAAAAATAACTTCCATAAAAATCTATTTAAAACATAATTAACTAGTAGAAAAGTAATATGTTTCATAACAATATAATTGAAACATGGTTAAATAATGGAAAAGAAACGGTTTCAATAAAAATATATTTTAAATTTTTTTAACCCATGAAAAGTAAATGGGTTCCATAAAAATAACTTTGAAACATGGTTAACTCATTTAAAAAAAATGGGTTCCATAGAAATCTCTTTAAAAAATATTAATCCATCCAATGAAACAATATGGATGGCATTGTTAAAAGTATCCCCATTATTGAATAAGTAAAAAAATATTTTTTGAAATTCATGAATTCAAATACCATTAAAATATCATTAAAAATATTTATCAAAAATATATTTAGAAAACATGTTGTTGGAACAAAAATCTGATCAGAGAGAGAAATAAAGTCAGATTTTCATTAAACAAAATTATCAATTATTATAATTACTATAGAGTAGAAAAAGGTATAAAAACATGAAAAATATCATGAATAACTATATCATAATATAATTTATGATAATTATATGATATAAACAATGGATACTTAATCATACATAGTCCCAAAAAATGATGAGATTTGTAACAAAAAACACTTACCACTTTGGTAACTATGAATTGTAATCACTATAAAAGAATAACAAAAAATAAAACATAAAAAATATTAAGAATAATGATATTAAAGATATAAAATTTCCACTGATAATTATATACACCTCATAAAATAATATAGGTGTATATCATAACAAACATCTCAAGGAAGGAAAATTAAGACAAAAATCTCTTACTGCATTGGTAACTTTGAACCTGTTAACCCCATTAAAGTGAGATCATAAAATGGATATTTAAATACCCAGAAATTTCGGTATAAAAATCATAAAATACATTAATGTAAAGTATATACACCACGCAATAAAAATAATTAGTGGATATGGCATGTATCTCACAGAAATAAAAGTCAGATGAGAAAAAACCCTTACCTTGAGTTTGACTTGTCATGCCTATTCTTTATATTCATGAATAATAATCTTATGTAAATTATTTAATTTATTGAGAAGAAATTTCACATTTTTTGTTATATTTATTTCAATTATTACCATGTTATATACAATTACTTACTTTATTGACTTTACATCATATTGTTTGGCCATATTCGATTTATGTGTCAAAAAGGACTTTGGTAGGTCAACTACGATAAAAGGGTTCATTATTTCATCACATCCAGAATTATAATTAAAAAATAATACCCATATTTATACATAAATTATTATTTTATAACAAATATTCGAATATGGTTATGATAAATGATCCAACATTGAAATCATAGAGATGGTAGGTCGTACATACGCATGAGTAACATTCCCATGTTTCAATAATCATTATGGAAAGAAGGTAAGTAACATTAATCCTTAAATAATAATAATTATATCATAAATACCATTTTATTTCATTACATATATTTATATATATCATTCTTTTGGTGTGGTGGTTAAAAAGTAGAATTACACAGCTTTAAGGAGGAAGTAGTCCACACATCCAAAAATGATGTCATCACTTTTTCAGTCTGTGAAAAGGTATGAAGAAAATGATACATTATATTTCCAAAAGGTTAATTATTTTATTGATACGAGATTTATTTAATTTATATCACAGTTTTTTATTAAACCCTTCCTTTATACATTCCATGTAAATCATGAACAAATCACATCTTTTTTAGGAGGCGGTAGTCCATATGTCCACAAATGATGTTATTATATTCGTAGAAAATGGAAAGCTCATAAAGATGTCATAATTATAATATATATACCAAAACTGATATGTGGTAATGGAAGGAGGAATTTTATTAGTTCATGAGGTTGTAGTCCTCTAAACACATGAACGATGTTCCATATCCCATTTAATAGAAGTGTGCAAAGTTTGTATCATCTCAACCTGAGTGACACACAATGGTTTCAAAATATGTTCAGTCACGTGATCTCAAGTTCACCTCCCCGTATTTTATAGGTCACCTAATAGTAGTGAGGGTCTATTTTATCAACATGATAAGTCGATACCATCTTTATCAAAGTAGCATGATAATAGATAAATAATAATGACCAAATGATATAATAAACAACCAAACAGACTTGTATCACATAATAACCAAAAAAGGAAGTAAAATATATAAAAAATAGTAGACATGTCATTCAAAGTATGTGTCATGATTCAATATATAAAATCTATAAATAATATAGTCCCTTAATACTCCCAAGTGCGTCCCAAACCATGTCTAGTTATCTCATCCATGATCCATACCAACTCAACCATCAAACATAGGGCCTTTTCCCTTATCATTTACTAAACCCATGAAATCTATTTGGGTACCAATCAAGCAGCCTGAGTAAGGTGTGAGTAAAACTTAGTAGGCCACCACAAAAGACATCTAAGACAATATCAAGTTAGTAATAGTGTATGCTGTTTTATAAAGAATAAAATACAAGAAATAAAAAAAAAATCACGTTTATTAAATTAATATTTATTTAACCACATAACTCGCAAGTTCCAAATGAATCTAAAACCCTCAATACCTTCTTTTTCCCATTCCAAATTAAGAACAATAAGATATATGGAATTTCACAATTCATTATAATCATGGCCTTTCATTATCCATTTAATTTCAATTTATATTGTAGCCAATTGGAACCACAATAAAATGACAATATTTTGTTCCTAGATTTACATGCCTAGGACCCTGTGGGTATTTGATGTAGTATTTTGTGACCCACATTTCGTTTATCAATCAATCACACAAGTGGTTTTTTGATGAAGAAGTCAGTGTCCCACACTCATTTATCATTGTGGGATTTTGAAGTAGCATTTCATCTCCGACACATGAATATCAATCAATAAAAATATCACATGTAATGCAATGTCAGACATATATTAAAAATTCATAAACATCAAGGTTAATTATCATTAACATTATTTAAAAGGTTCTCATTAAAGTGTACCTTTTCAATTTTTTAAAAAAAAATTGTAAAAAATATATTTCACATAATTAATATGAAAATCAACATGAAACCATTTACCACCATTTAATCTTATAAACCATTTACCCAAAAATTTCAAAGTTAAACATCTCATAATTCCAATTGCCAATTAATTCTTAAAATTGTTAATTTTCCAATAAAAAAATCACTATTTCCAATCAATTCCACAATCAAAAATATCTATTAATTAATTCAACAATTAATTAATATAATTCCATAATCCCAATATCCCTTTAATTAATTCCCCAATTAATTAATCCAATTCCAATTTCATAATAAAAAAATCCATTAATAAATTCACAAATTAATTAATCCAATTCAATTAATTCTATTATCCTAAATTTAACCCAATTCACCATCACATGGAAATTACATTAAATCAATTCCATGTTTCAATAAATTAATTAGTCAATTATTTTATTCAATTCAATTTTCAATTTTTAAACGTTCCAATTGAAATATAACAATGCATACATGAATTGGAATCCACACTATTGGAATTGAATTTTTTACAACAAACATCAAGATCATTGATAAACACTTTTTAATAGAAATCCCCAATTAATAGAAACTATCAAGAACATGATGAAGAACAAGATCTAGATATTAAACCTAGATCCAAGGTCCAAAATATAAAAATCCATTAAACCAAGATCTAAACCCTTAAAAATAGTGGATAAAACACCCTCTTTTGTCTAGAAAGTGTAGTGGGAGAGTGAGAGTGATCTAATTGGGATGAAACCAAATACTTATAAAGGTGAAGATCAATCAATATACCTTCAATTCACCAATATTAGAGGTTATAAATCCCTAAAAATATTTCAGGAACCTCCAAAATTGGGAGAATCATTTTATGGTCGATTTAGAGGGTTTAGGGATATAAAATGGGAGATGGTAATTTTTTATGTGATTTTTGAATGAATTTAATTTTTTTGCGCAAGGTTTCCTTCTCAAGATTCATAGTATACCCTAAATATATGCCATAACTGTGTGCCTCACCTAGGGATTTTACATGGTTACCCATAATAGGATGAATGGTTTGAAAAACCATGCTCCCTTAGTGAAAATACCCTCTATTTATTTTTGTAAGGTATGTTGGGCTAGGTGCACGGGTTGAAAAATCCATGCACCAACCGTGAAATTTCCCTCTTCCACCCAAAATCATAAAATTCCATCCCAATGTAAAACATAATAAAAAATTATTCAAAATAATGAAACTTTGTACCTAATAACAAGATTGATACATCTATAGAAAATTTCTGGATCTTAAAATCTCCTAACCTTATAACAAATCATCCTCAAGATGTACTACTAATAATCTCTAAAATTATTATGGAAAACATTCGGTCAACTGATCCCTCATATCCAATTCTATATCCCATGTTTCCTCCTAAACATTTCCATATTTCCATAATAAATATACTATCGACATGGTCTTTCCCTGTAACACTTTCTCACTATGATCCAACAGACATATCATATGCTTCTCAAATCATGCATTGGTGTCAAGATCAACATCATCCGCATATATCACATGATAAGTGTTTGGATGATAATTCCAATGTTGTAGCACATGAAAAAAATGAAAAGTGGTACACCTATATAGAAGAGCCCATCATTATGGTACTGGATCGATTCTCTTCACAAAATCAAATGTTCCATCAAACCTGGGTGCCAACATTCCCTATCTTCATATCCAGTGGTGACCTAATATAGGCGACACCAAAGAGAACACATTATCCCCCTATACAATCTTTAGGGTTCATCGATGTTTATCCAAATATGACATCTATCTACTCGGAGTCGTAGCCATATACTTCTAAATTATCTGAACCTTCTCTAACATCTCATGCATGTGACATAGTCCCAACAACTCTAACTCACAAGCCTCCATCCAACAAAGTGGTTATCTGTATGATGTACCAAAAATTTGCTCATATGTTTTCATCTGAATAGTAACATAATAACTCTTTTTATAGGTTAAATCCACCAATCCTAGTTGATTCTACCAAGACCCACTAAAGTCTATGACATTCAATTGATTTCTATCATTGAGAACATTTATAGTACGTGACAATTTCTTATCCTTATATGGGTGAAATTTTGTACTCAATTAAACCTGTGTAACCAGAACCATCTGTAATCCCTTCCAGAATCACGAATTTAAGTGTGAGTCGTAGTCTAAAACAATATTCTTCAGAACCCTATGAAAATAGATTATCTTCTTAATGCCCAAATCACCTAATAGATCCACGAAAAAATTCCCCAGTATTTTAATAGTTTTTCTAAATTCATTACAATTTCCAAAATTACCCAAATATCATCATTATTTCGAGGCATCCTTAGGAGACCCACAAAAACATCTAGGGTAATGTTATCGCACTTCCATTTTAGAATGGAAAACAGTTCTAGTAAACCACAAGTTCATTGATTCTTGGAATTCACCTAATAACAAGTGTGTCATTGTTTCATGAACCCTATTATATTATTTTCCATACGTGTAAAACATAACTCTTGATGTAGGAAACTATACATTTTATTCACTCTATTATATACCGCCCACTTCAGGAAATATAATCCACACACTAGAGCCTCATGTATACTCATAGGTACAATATCATGATTCCTAACATAAATGATCTCATCCTCATATATGGTCCAATATAAAGGTAAATACCCTCCTTCAAGGATTTCCCTCACGTCTAAAAAATATGGACCATCATACTATTTACCCCTGATTCATCTTAAAAGTGTAGTTTCTATTGAACCACAACATGCATCTCATTCAGAAAGACATCATTTTACACTCAACACTAGACTCCTGAACTTACTGAGTAAGATTTTTCCTTCCTAGAGTATCAACAATAGTGGTTCCCTTCCCAAGAGTATAATATAGCTAAAAATAAAATAAATACATATACTCAACCCACCTCGATTCCTAAAGATTAAAATATTTTTGTTAAAGTATATAATTTAATATATTTTGATCGATATACACAGTATACTTTTTTCCCAATAGATAATTTCACAAAAACTTCAAAACATAAACCACTATAGCCAACTCAAGGTATTGTGTAGGGTAATTCTATTCATGTGGCCTCAATTGCCATGGATATTATGAAATAACTCAATCACCCTTCATTAACAATACTCCAAGCCTGATCCTAGAGGCATCAAAAACACCATATAAACTTTCCTTGGGTTGGGTAGGATCAAGATTGGTGTTTTTTTCAAGAGCATCGTCAACTCTTGGAAAGCATTATCACATGATATAGAACATTCAAACATTACTACCATCTTGATCAATATTAGAACCGGCACACCCAAATGGGAAAATTCCAGGATAAAGCTCTGATAATATCTTGTAAACCCTATAAAGCTATAGATATTGAATGGAATCTTAGGATGATCCCAAGGTACAACTACAGGAACATTATCAGGGACCATTGACACACATTCCTCTTATATGATATGACCCAAGAAGTGTACATGATCAATCCAAAAGTAACACTTAGATATCTCGGTATATATCCAATGCTCTCTCAGTGTACTCAAAAAAATGTCAATATGTTTGGAATGATCTTAATGAGTCTTGGAGTAAATTAAGATATCATCCAAAAATATAACAACAAAATTATCTAGGTAAGGTTAGAATATCTATTTCATAAATTCCATAAACACTATTGATGTGTTTGTCATCCTGAATGGCATCACGATGAAGTCATATTTTCTATACCTACTTTTGAAAGAATTCGTTGGTATATCATAAGGTCTAAATCTTAGCTAATGATACCCCCAATATTAATTCAATCATTAAAAAAACACTAGATCCTACCATCTGGTCAAATAGATCATTGATATGTGGAAGAGGATACATGTTATTTAAAATTAGCTGGTTCAACGTCTGGTAGTCATCTCACAGTCATAGAATCCTTACAAACTTTTTTGTAAACAAAACTAGAGAACCCTAAAATGACATACATGGATGGATAAAATCCTTATCTACCAATTCATTTATTTTAGTCTTAATATCTCTATGATATGTTGGTGTTATTCAGTATGGTTGAATAGAAATTGGTTCAATGTTATGCATGAGCTCAATTGTAAATTCCACATCTTTATTAGAAGGGAATCTTAGAGATGTTTTTAGGAAATAAAACCAAAAAATGGTCCACTGTACTTTGAAAGGAATCATGCTTCACACCCCCATTATCTAGAAATATACTAGAAACAAAGGTAGTATGCTCCCCTTGTTAATGGTGTATTGGCACTACATGTCCTGCATGGATATCCCATTCCCCAAGATGGATGTAACTATCACCCGTAGGATATGTAAAATTCACTCTCATAGGGTAAGAATATATGTGGTCTCAGTATGATACTAACCAGTCTATACCCAAAATTAGATAAAATACTGACCTATCAAGAATGTACAGATCCCATAGAAAATTGTATTCCCCATTTTTGAGAGAACACCCTTTTCACAAACAGATGTCTCTCAGCCATACTACAAAAGGTGTAATTATCATCATAATCATACTCACTAACTTCACTATTAGTATCAAACCATTTAAAATCATTGTATATATGAAAGAATGAGAGGCACCATTATCAAATAAGGAATTAGCTATCATATAAGATTCAAGAATAGTACAAATAACTATCTATGGTTCAGACTCAATCTCCACCAATGTTGGTTGATTTTCATGTAATGTGGGCCTTTTATACAAATCAACAATTAATGGATTGTATCCTATAGATAAGATTACCCTTTAATCAATTGGAAATTTAAAAAATAAACATGGAAAAAGAATGTCCATTATGGTTATTATTTAAATGGATTCAAGAGAAATATTAAATAAGGATGCTATAAATGATCCCATAAAAATAAAGGTATTGGAAAAAATGTCCTTATGATTAAAATTTTTTAATAAGGAGTTATGACAGTGAAAAACCAATACATTGAAGGATAAATCTATTTATAATAAATTATATGAAACTATTGAACCCACTTTGTCTCTATATTGTATTTGTTGTCAATAAGAAATAAAAGATACTTTATGTCAATATGTTAATTATAAAACGCTTAGATGGAAGTTGAAATCTACAAATATTGTTAAGAAAACCCATTACTTTATAGGCCTTGGATATACTTTTATATAAAGAGACATGGTAATAGTAGTTGATGTATTTCTAGGATTTTTCTTACATAAGTAGTTATTTTAGAGAATAATATTTTATTATGATGGTTAATGAGGTCCCAAACTTTTTTCATCAAAGATTTAGAAGTATAAAAAAATATATATAATGAATTTTAACTATGTTGTGTATTTTTTATAGAATATTAGAGGTATATTGTTACTAGAAAGTGAAAGAAAATGTTTCCATCTCCCAACTATATCAAATTATTGAAGATCCTACGCATCATAAAAAACACAGCTAATATCAAAGGTGTGTTCTAGTAGATATTGACATGTGGGTGTGTGGGTGGAACATTTAATGGTAGAAAATCCATCACACGGGTTGGAACATATGACCCTTGTAGTCGTCGACAAAAAAAGACTATGATGGTTGCCCCATGGAGAATTGTTATTATTGAAGATGTTCAATAATTATGAAGAAAATGTGGTGGTATATGAGAAACATGGGTACTGTGCATGATTAATGTTGTATGAAATAACATGCAGAAAAAAATTTGTTCATTTCATAATATTTATTTAGTGATTTAACACACAACTAGTTGGTATTATTCATGTCATGTTTCACTATTATTGATAGAGAAAGATTGAGTAAGTCATCAAAAATGGATGTGAGATTATAGAAAGATGATCATGATCTCACGCATGCATATAAGAATGTGAGAACATAGGGTTCATCCTAAATGATAAAAATGACTGTCATGAGACTGATCTAGAGTTGAATCTATGTCAACTAGGAGTACATCTATAAATTTTGAAAAATCAAGGAAAATATAATGTTCTCATAAACTCTACCTATAATAATATATATTTTCAATAAACACTAAGTATATAGAATGTAGGTTTCATCCCGTGACCATGAAAAAAAAATAGAAAATGAAATTGAATGTAGTGTTCATCTGAATAAACATAGGGTTTCTAGTGTAATAATTGAGATAATATGTTTTGAGAGTTTTTTGATGGTGAAAATTTCATACGGTTGAAATAATCTCATAAATTTTATATAAGAATGTTGTCATACTCAAAAGGTACTTGCATTCATGTAAGGTAGGTTAAGTACATCATGAAAATATGAGAATCTGGTATTATATATGAATATTCATATGTGGAATATAAAAGATAAAAATTAAATCATTATTATGATTATTTTTCATGGTTCAAGGAAGATGATGGTGATGAATGAATATTTACATATGGTAGTATTCCTTACATTGAGGCTCTCATAAGACTTTTTTCTATTAGGTTAGAATCTATTGGTACGTATTAATTTTTGCGATTGTAGGATATAAAATGTCTTACAAGAATTCCAATGTGGGGAATATTTTATAATTTCATGGGACAATTCATTATTAAATCTCATGAAAACAAGGAAGAATATTTTATTTTGTGGATAATTTATATTTAGATAAGACCCATGATATTTCCAAATATTATGATCAATTAAATGAGAATGAGACATCATGAAGACCAGAGAAGATGGAAATAGATGTGAAGACTGAATATTCTGTGTTTTGAAATACCTATTATAGTATAGATTATCTATATTGAATATTGTGGAAATAAAACATAAAACTTTGGTGAATATATAACAAAAAATGAATCAAATTTAATTTTTGAACCAATAAAAAATTGTTCTATAGACCCTATAAATTAATAAAAAAATGAGTGGCACAACTTTAATTGTTTTTTTATTATAGGTTTTGAAGATTTAGAGAGTTCTAGTTCTACTATGTAATAATTTCATATCTATGAACTTAAAATTATGAAGAAAGTAGGAATAACATCCCTATATTCTATATTTTATATCCAAGATGAAGTATTGTTGTATCAAGCTTAAAATAACTATATTATAATTTTAAAAGAAAATTGTGACTCCCATTGTATGTTTCATGTATGAGACATATTGTTAATTATTTTGATTGAGTTAGTGTTGTTAATGTTGTTACATGTGTAAGAATATCATATTTTTTATGTCAATATAATACTACAGTTGATTTACTAATGACACTTTTTCAAGTAATCTAAATCATATATCCTTATTAAAGAGAGTTTTAACTTGGTTCGTGGAAGAAGAACTGATTTGTTCCAATACTTATACGGATCCAAAGTCATACCATTTCTTGAGTTTCTTTTGATAATATGGGAGTTGTGTGTGAGTTGGATAATAACCATCATACACCTTGTGAATTAAACTATCAAGATCATTTATTTTATTTATACGGATCCAAGGTGTTATTTTGAGGACACACCTTAAAATACATCAAGATGTATGATATTATTAAACATGGAACAACATTAATCAACACTAAATCAATCGAAATAATTACCAAGATTTCTCATACATGAAACATACAAGGGTTGTCACAATTTTCTTTTGAAATTATAATATAGAGATTTTAAGCTTGATACAACATTACTTCATCTTGGATATAAAATATAAAATATAGGGATGATATTCTTCATTTATTCTTACAGTTAAGTTTATAGATATGAAAATCATTCATAGTAGAACAATAAATCTATAAATCTTCAAAACCAATAATAAAAAAAATTAATGTTGGGCCTTTCATTTTTTAGCCTATTATTAGGACACACCTTAAAATACCTCAAGATGAACTAGTGTCAAATCAATCTCAAGATATCTCATATTATATATTTTTTTCTCATCCATTATTTAATTAAATTTAACTCCCCAGTCCTCATAATAGGATACAATAAGATTTTCTACCAAATTTATTTCCATGGAGTATTCTTATGATAAAACACCTCTATATTATGGGAAACAATATCTTGAGATCATCTATAAATCAATACATGGAATCCTCAAAAGTAAAGATATTATTCTTCATTAATTAAATTATTTTTAATAAATACTCTTCTATAAAAAATCATGTTTGACTAAAAAAGTATAAAAATAGACGAGGAAAAATTAGTTAAATCTTACATCAAAGTAAATGGTTGATAGATATAGTCTGATTATTGGTTCATCATGAAAAGTTCAAGAAATAGTAAAGAAATACCAAAAATATCTTTTTTACATATCTAAATTTTTTTGAAATAATAAATTAATAAAAGAATATCAATGTTTCTGGGTCACTATTAGATATGGTGTTCGGAATAGATCAATGAATTGTTGGTCAAATTGATCAATTATTGAAGTATAAATGAATCCCACTTCATGGGAGAGTGATCCAAATATGAATTGATATCCAAAAATTAATAATAATCTTTCTATAGTAAATAGATTTTAAATGCATGAATATATATATGATGTTTATAATGGTTGTGGTCACATATAAAGTGCATGATAATCTCATCATGTATCAAAATACAATGGGAATAGAAGACCACATAATCTGGTAAATAAATGAGCAACATCTTTCAGAATAAAGTTGAATATTGTTTCAAACCAGAATACTCCCAATAATATTAAAAAAATAATTTTTTTACTTGCACAATAAAAATGAGTTATATTAGGATCAAAGTGGGTGTAAAAATTTCATGTGGAATAATAATTCAAGAAGGAAGTGTTTTTTAAATTTTCTTGAAAATTTTACATGGATGTTTGCAATAATATATACAATTAGAAGCTAAGTGGAAGATAAATTTAGTAGAAAATTAAAATTCATGCTCAAGCTTCTGGAATCGATTTCAAGATGTGTGTAACCAATAATATTATACCACATGGATATCAATATGGATATTATTTCGGCCACTAAGGAAATAAGTTCACTAGTTTTCTCAAGGATCAAATCTCAAAAGTAATATAAATCTATAATAAAGAAGGAAAATTTCAAATTTTTAAGGGATTATATTTCAAATATATGACTAGTGTCATAAATGGAAGAAATGGTGAATATATAAAAGAGGGTTACATACATGAGAAGTAATTTTTCGTTTAACAACATGAATTATCTACTAGAATTTTATAGTGGAATTTTTTTCTTTTATTTTTATTTCAAGTTTTATGCTTTTTAATACCTTCTTCTTAACCCCTAATCCTGATTAACCATTATATGGAAGGTTAATTTATTAGTAATTGTTTAAGGGAAGACAAATCCTATATGTGATTCTTGATTTTGTATGTCTAATGTAATAAAACATTTATATCCTCTATTAAACTAGTTTTGTATTCAAGTAGAAATTTTATTACCGATTTTGGTCAAATTTAGTTTTGGATTTTTTTCTTATTACCTTAGTTGATGATCTATTACATACCTCTATTTATTTTTGGTGTGTATATGATGGAATATAATAGATTTGTGTAGTGTATTTCCCAATGATTGCCAGCACATTTGAAAGTTGTAGTACGAACTCCTAGCTATTTAGAAATAACAATACCTGATTTGAAATTTTGTATGTTAACTAGGATGGTCCCCTATAACACATACTCACATTCAAGGTTATACCTTGTAGATATCGTAGTTCATTTTGTACTTATCATCACCATTTGATCAACCAATAGAGGAGAAGTGATCAGGGATTCTCTCTCCTACCAGCTTAGCATAAGAAGATTTGATAACCTTAAAAAATATGATTTAATTACAAAAAGATTTATCCAACCATGAACTTATAACCTTGTCATCATATATATTTTGAAATCCTTATTTGATTGATTTCTCTATTTTCAAAATAATAAACCCAAATCAATACCCTTTTTCTTTAACCAATTAAAATTTAACAACATTTATTTATGTGAACTCAACTATAGGATACTACCTAGGTTTCCACTATAATAACATTTAACATATATAATAAATTGTTTTTGAACACACCACGTGATAGTTGTGCACTAAATTATACATAATTTCTAGGGATTCAGTTCCACCAAAAAGAGAAAAGGAACAAATTTTATCCTTTCATGAACCGATCATAAAATAACTGATTGTTCTAATTTGACCTTGAAATTGAAAAAAAAATTACCAAACATTGGTAATTTAAAGTTACATTCAGATTCTAAATAGATCACAATTTTAAAATCAAGTGAAACCTATTGTGTTCACTAAAAATATGAAGTCATGGCTGAAAATCCCAACCAGAACCGTAGAGATATCCTTGCACCACAATTTATAAATATAATTAATCAAATTGTTATGTGTTTATTATAGAATGACTTTTATATGAAAACTATATGCATTCAATTTTTACCTATGTTTTATGGTCTTGTAGAAGATTATCAGAACAAACATATTAAATATTTCACCTATATCTGGTTGACTTTTAGACCCACAAGAGTGGTTGACGATGAGTTGAAGTAGAAGAAATTATCTTTCTCAAGTGATGGAGTATCCAAGGAATGGTTATAGAGCTTACAATCAGGAGACGTTCAAGACTGGGATAACATACATAGATGTTTCCTTTAGATATTCATAGCAACATCCATGAGCACATACATCTGGAAGGAACTATATTCCATTATAAAATCATCTATAAAGACACTTTTTAGTATCAGTAAAAAGTCGTCTGCAGTTTCCCATGTTAAGAAATATAATATACCAAATAATTTTTTTTATACCAAGCCCTACATGATAATGATAGGAACTAGTTAGATGCATCATCTAAATAATTGTTAATAAAAAAGTCTATATAAAAAGTTAAGAGACTAATTATGAGGATCTTAAATAAGTCATAGTAGTTTTATCATCAGATGTAGGGGAACAAGAGGTATTCCAAAGGTACGAACTTCTGATTCATCCCATTTTCTAGAAACTAAACTTGAAGTGATAAGCACATTGGAGAGATATAAGTGTAAGAACCCGAGATTTTATTAGAATTATTCTTTTTAATTTCATTAATGTATTATGTTTTACACTACAACATGATTATCTTGCGCTATACGCAACACCGTATTATCTTGCAGTATACGATATACTATTCTTTGCTTATGTTACACACAATTTCAAGTTTGTTTTGTAGATATTATTCTACACAACATTAAGAATAAATTTTGTTTAATGTATAAATGAAATATGGTTATATTCAATATACGCAACAACGAAGGATTCTTGCACTGCATGTCACTCTGACATGGCTTGCATTATATGCAATCATGACCTTCCTCGATAGCGTGTGTAGTTCGTAATACCAGGTTTCACTAAACAACGATATATTGTTATAATATTATTATGGACTATCCTTTATTAATAGTATTAACAAATTTTTAATTTTATAACATTATTATTCATCCTACATATTTTCTAGAACATGGTATGAGAACAAAATAAATGTTTCGGGTAAATAAGTATTTTTTTTTAAATGCAGTTTTCCACCTTTTAATGGTGCACCCACATTAAATCTAATTTTTTGACATGTTTATATGTTCAATTTGACAAAATAAAATTCTTCCTTGGAATAAGGATATAAAAAAATAATTTGGGTAAATTTTTCATATTATTCAGATAACATTCATATTTTGATGAATAGTAAAACCACGCTATATTCTAATTAAAAACAACTTTTTTCATCACAATAATTTATATTGTTATATTATCTTCATAATTGGTTTTAAAGTGTAATTAGAATATTTTTTTTACCATTTCATCTAATGTTGGTCATTGGAATTAATTTCACTTTGAAATTGGACATAAACAAGTGATGATCTTTTGATAGTTATTTTTTCTTAAAACACCCTCTTTGTTTTGATAACGGGAATTAATATTAAAATTAATTAAGGCCACTTCTATGTTTTGAATTTGGAAGAATGGACATCATTTTTTAATTTGGAATATCAAATATATTTTTGGCTGAATTTTTGGTATTCTTATGAAAAACTTCAATTTTTGATGAATAGTGAAACCCCTTAGTGGTAGTTAAAAAAACTGAATATTTCATTTAAATGTAATTTGACCACTTCTGTGAATTGAATTTCAACAATCGGACATACATGGTTGTCATCAAGAAATAAAATTTGGTTCAATAAGATGAATGTAATTTTTGGTGAATAGTAACTTTGGACTTTTATTTACTGCGGTTAAAGGTAAATAATGTAATTCAAGGTTAAAAGAATATTATAATAATTTAAAATTACGTTAACACATGTCCTAAACTTATCGGATGAGTAGTGGCTGACCATGGGAATCCTTAGGTCGATATTGGGACCCCATTGAGCCACTTGGGAGTGATAATGACAATTTGGATTAAATAACTTAATGTAAAGACAATATTGACATTAAAAAAATCATTCAGTAATTAGTTTTTATAAGGGTCTATGTAAATTATCTTTTCTACTATAAATATTAATTGGAAATCTAAAAATATATCCTACATGTTAGTAATTTTTTTATAATTTCTAGACATCAAATAAATTCAAATAATTATAACACAATAATGATGCAGTATTTACCTCATTAATAAATGATTTAAATAAATAAAATTATAATGATTAAAATAATATCCAAAACATGTACATTTCTGATTTGATGATTATATCTCGACCTTGAGTCATATTATATTCGACTAATAATGATTTTTGGACCATTAAAAACCGAATATCATTATATTATAAAATAATATTTTCACTCTTTCCTAAATAGCCCCTCCTCTCCCTTATAAAAGGAGACCATTTCTATCCAATTCCTCACACCTCTAAAGCCTTTTGGTTTGTCCAACCTCTACCCAATTAAGCTCCAAAAATTCTCTCATCCCCCTAGAAGCAGAAGGCACTTCAAAAAGTCATTTTGGTTAAAACCAAAGGAAGTTACCCAAATTAAAGGTAACAATTTATCTTTAGTTGTTTTCTTTTATTCTACTTCTCTAACCCCTAATTTTTTTTAATATTTTAATTTATAACAAAACCTGTTTCCTAAATATACAAGGATTATTTAATGAGATGTATTAGAACTACACTTACAAACACCTCAATCTAATGGGTGAATAACATAATGTTTCTGTGGATGGAAAACTAAGGCCTCACGAAACGATGATTGTTCTATTTTCTCCTACCATCTCTCATGGTGGTCATTATGATGGAACTTTATTAATATATGATATATATTATGGGTATTATTTCATTATTATTATTTAATTCCAAATTATATCAAGCTTTTATGGTTTCCATAGTTGGTAAATACGATAATCTCATTTGAGGAAGTGCGGACTACCGCCCCTCAAAGTGATGTGATTCATTAATGCCTTATGTGGGATGTATAAAAGATGTATTTAATGATATTATATATGTTATTATGATGGAATTATAATATTCCTATGTATCATTATGTTTTAATTCCATTAAAATAAGAAATAGAAATGAAAGTAGTGTTCATGTGTACGTACGACTTACCGTCTCCATGAACGGTGCATTTCATTTCTTACCTCCATATGTTATATAATATTATAAATACATTTATATGCTGGATATATATGATATATATGATATATAAATCATTAATATAATTCTGGATATAATTAACCTTTGACCACATGAACAACATGAAATTATAAGAAGTCCATTTTTGACTCACGTACCAAATATCAAGAAGACTAACATTATTAACTTAAATTGTTACATAATGTTTATAACATAGTAATAAGTGATATAAACGGAATAATAAATTTGAAAAATGTTCTTAAGCAAGTAGAAATTAACTTTGGTTTATTATTCATGAGATTAATGAACGATCGAGTCAAGTCGGACACGAGGTAAGGGAAACTCTTAACCCAATTTCTGTTTTTGGGTTAATCTTCTCTTTCTTGTTTATGTCATTATTTGATTTTGTGAGAAATTAATTTTTATATCTTATCATGTATTTATACTTTCTTTGTGTGACCTTATTGTGAATACACATAAGTGATCTATTTTATTTTCAAAAAGATCTTTGTTAGGGATGAAAATTGCAATCTCATTCTTATCCAAGATTGTTTATTCGTATGTATTTACTGGGGTTATTGATATCATCCATGTCCATGCTTCCTAAAAATGGTTTCATGTATGTTTAATGTCTTTTTTAACCATTTTTTTACTAAATGGTATGTAAGGAATCGTTTTTTTACTACATGAGGTACCTTTTGACTTTTCCAAAAAAAGTACGCGGATAATGTTATTTTTAACTTATACGGCGTGAACAGATTTTTACGGTTTCATAACTCCTCATTTTCATGATGCTTCATATACAAGATTGCATGATTATTTTCAAAAAAATCCCTTTTATTTTAAATGGAATGGAATTTTGTGAAAATAAAATGATTTTGAAGAAGAATTTATATTTTCCCCTAGATTTCATTTCAAGTGTTTTATCAAAAATATTTTCCATCTAAAATGAAATTATTTAATTTGTTTATGTTTCAAGTATAAATTCTCTATTATTTACATGGTTTGATTCTTCTTATGATGGAATGATAACCATTTTTTATATGGATTATTATATTTTGTCATAATGTTAAGAATCCAATTTTATTACATAGGTTAAGATATGATGTATGATTTATGATTTTGTAGCACACGAAAGAATGATTTCATTATGAGACGGGTGGGACCTATATCTCCCTCCAATGCATTGGGTAAAGATTTATATCTCATGAGATAGACATGGATACAACAGAGAGTTAATCTGGTTTAGTGATACAGGACTGGAATGAGGAGTGAACTCGATTCAGAAAGGGACTTTTTCCAATAAAATGGTCTTGGAAAAAGTTCCTTGGCTACTATTGAAATCATAACATGTTCTTAATGGATTCCACAATTACATGTTTTATTCCCATGCTATTTTATCAGGATTAATATTTCTTTATGATCAATGCTTTACATATTTCCATGTTTTATGTCATTTCTCAAGGTCATGATGTTTAAACATTGTGTTCATGTTTTTAGGTTCAAATATATATGGTTTGTTTTATTTTCTCCATGCATACCCTTACTGAGCATTTGAGCTCACCCTTTATATGTTTTCTTTTCCCTAGGATATAAAGGAAGGTTTTTAGGTAAGAAAACAAAAGGGGAAAATCATTATTGAAGACTTTGAAGATCTTTCACCTTGATTAGAAGATTATGTTTCGAGCTTCCAAATACAATAAACTATTACGTTCCTTGTGTGTCGGTTTTTGTTATGTATTATGTATTCCTCAAAATCAATGTAATGTCCATGTCCATCAAGCTTGGGGTCTCTACAGCTGGTATCAGTGGAAAGGTTTAGTAAACCTTTGGATACTAGGATGCGAAAACATTAGTGAGATCCCTAGAGATATTTATATGTTCTGACTAGGGATGTCCCTAAGGTTAAGTATAAGTATAAGTTATAGTACTAGAATTACGAAAATGATATTATAATTTAACCTAAGACTTCAGATATTGAAGGTAATCCTCCTTTATTATATTTTTTTCCTAGAATATGTTTTTCCTCTTACACTATTCTTTTTGGGTTTTAGATGATGGCTGGAACCCGAAGGAACCGTGTTGATCAATGTAATGGGAAATGAAATGATTGTCCTCATGAACCAACCAATGTTTTGGGAGATGGGGTGAAAAATATTTTTGCTATACTTACACAAGCTATGAGTCATTTTGGACTTCCGAATGAGCAAAGAAGGGAACAATATTCTATTGATTCCTTCATGAGGCAACATCCACCTTCTTTCAATGGGTCTTCTGATCCACTTGTTGCTGGACAATGCATCAGTACCATTGAAAAGATATTTTCCATACTTCGATGTTCAGAACATGATAAAGTCATTCTAGCTATTTACCGTTTAGAAGGTGAAGCAGACTAGTGGTGGACTCTAATTAAGAATACAAGGCCCCAAAATTAAATTGAATCCATGGAATGGGACGAGATCAAGAACTAGTTTTTCTATACATACATCCCTCGTATTCTTCAAAAAAAGATATAAAAGGAGTTCCTCGAGCTTAAGCAAAAGGATGAAGAATCTGTTGGTATATATGAAGCAAATTTTACAAGGCATTCAAGGTATGCATCTTCCTTTATCATCCAACCTGAAAGTAAAGTTGATCGATTATTTAGTGTATTAAAACCAAGACTTCGAAGGGAATTAGCTATAAGATTCTTTAGTAGCTATGATGAAATTTTGAGTTGTGCTATAAAGGGAGAAATAGAAGTTGGTGCTACATATAGATCTCATGGTTTTGACACGAATTGAAAGATGGAGTTCAAGGATAAATCTCAGAATAATGGTGAAAATAAGATGAATGTTTCTTTATTCTCAAAGTGTTGAAATAAGCATGGTGGAGACTGTCTTAATGTGACTAGAGAATGTTCTATGTGTGGAAAAGAAGGTCATAGAGCAGTTGAGTGTCGAAGTAATGGAAAAAGGTTGCTAATGATGTGAATAAAGAAAAGACTGCAGAGAGCGCACCACCAACACTTCTATGCTTCAAGTGAAATGAAATGGGGAATTATGCTAATCAATGCCCTAATCCAAGGGTTAATGATGATCGAAATGAGCAACCAATTAAGAAAAAGGAAAAAGGGAAGTCACATGCGATCACTATTGGCAATGTTGAATATGAAAACGATGTGGTGGAATGATTAATAGTTTATGTAATGGGATTCCAAAATAATGGTGTATATAGTATCATGGAATATTGGAATATTTATGTATTATTCAATTGTGGTTTTCAATAATTTTATGGTACCGGTAACCAGGGAATGTGATTGAGATATTTTTAGAAAGGAGATGATATGTGCATAATGAAGGGATATGGAGAAAATGAAATGTTTGACAGTATTCATGAGATAATGACTGATATAAACAAAAACTTATATAGTGGTTTGAGTATATAGAATTTTTGGATTTTGGTATGTGGAAAGAGTTATCTTTTGACAGAATTCTTGTTTTCAATAAGATTCAATGGGCATTTATTTTTAAGAGAATACATGATTAAGGTATTCACATGTTTTGAATGTGACCAACAAGATATAACTTATATGGGGGATAAATGATGGTATTCACATGCTCGGTAGATGACATTTCTAGTAATCATTTTATTTATACTACAAGATTGGAAATAAGTATTTTGGATAATCATAAAGATTTGAAATGGTTTATGTTGGACATAAGTTAGTATTGTTTAAGGCTAGAACTGGTTTCGATATTATTGATGGAATTTCATAAGGATGTATCTTTAGAAAAAGAACAACCTGCTGGACGGGCGACAACCCGTCGCGTCGGAAAAGGTAGTGGGAATCGAACCCACAACAGAAGTGTGACATGCCTTTATCACATACCACTGGCCTAAAGGAAGTCCCTGGTAATTAGAAACTGGTTTTGTTTTAGTAAGAGATATGATAGATGAAGTATATGTTCATTTTTGGAATCGTATACGATTAACATCCCCATAGAAGGACTTATATATATTTGATAAATTTTTCTGAACTTATGTTTGAGACATATGTAATTACCTATCATTCTATCACATGATCTGCTAACACTCCATGGAAAACAAATTCGTCTTCATTTCTTTATGAGATGAAGTGGAAATTGTACAAGACATTAACAATAATGAGATTGTACCAAAATCAAGTAATAATTTCTTTTAAATATTCTTCAACATTAGGGAAGTTATTGTGAAAGCCAAAAATGTTATCCTAGTACTATTATATCTGATGAATCAGATGTTTCTTTAGATCATCACAAATCTATGGCATTTTTATTGTTGGCTTTTTCATAGCCCTGTTCTCTACCACTCTCCATCAGAACATGATGAATAGATTTTTCTTCCATATCCATATTTCACATATGTTGTCCTATGTGGAAACCTAGTGCTGAGTTACTTTGGGTGACCGTTATGATTCTAACTTCCATTTTTTTAAGATGAAGTTTTAGTATTCCTTTTTACAATGTGGGTTTCTATGAAAGAAACTTTCAAGTAGTAAACCATTTATACCCCCGATGAATTTTGTGGGCGAAATTCATTTTAAGGGGGGTAGACTGTAAAAACCCTAGATTTTATTAGAATTATTCTTTTTAATTTCATTGATTTATTCTTTTGTACGCTACACCAAGATTATCTTGCTCTATATGCAACACCGTATTAGCTTTTAGTGTACGAAACACTATTCTTGGCTCGTGTTACACACAATTTCAAGTTCGTTTTGTAGAAAGTATTCTACGCAACATTAAGTATAGATTTTGTTAAATGTATAAATGAATATGGTTCTATTTTTTTATACGCAACAACAAAGGAGTCTTTCACTACACTTCAACCTGACTTGGCTTGCAGTACACACATTCACGACCTTCCTCGATAGCGTGTGTAGTAAGCAATACCAGGTTTCACTAGACAACGATATATTGCTATAATATTATTATGGACTATCCATTATGAATAGTATTAACTACATTTTTTATTTTATAAAATTATTATTCATATTACATATTTTCTAGAACATGGTATGAGAACAAAATAAATATTTCAGATAAAATAATTATTTTTCAAAAAAAATCAGTTTTGCCGTCTTTTGAGGGCGCACCAACATTAAATATAGTATTTTACTTTTTTATAAGTATAATTTGTAAAAATAAAAATATTTTTGTAATCATCATATAAAAATTTAATTTGGATAAATTTTTTACATTATTCATAGAACTTTCATATTTTGATGATTAGTAAAAACAAGCTATATTTTAATGAAAAAAAACTTTTTTCATCCCAATAATTTATATTGTTAGATTATCTTTTTATTTGGTTTTAAAGTGTAAATGGAATATATTTTTACAATTTAATCCAATTTTTTTCATTGGAATTAATTTCACATTGAAAATGGACATAAACAAGTGATGATCTTTTGATAGTTACTATTTCTAAAAAACACGCTATTTGTTTTGATAACAGGAATTAATTTTTATATTAATTAATGCCAATTATATGTTTTGAATTTGAAAAAATGTACATCATTTTTGAATTCGGAATATCAAATATAGGTTAGGCTGAATTTTTGGTATTTTTCTGAAAAACTTCAATTTTTGATGAATAGTGAAACTACGTAGTGGTAGTTAAAATAACTAAATATATCATTTAAATGAAATTTTACCACTTATTTGAATTGAATTTCAAAAATCCAACACACATGGTTGTTATAAATAAGTAAAATTTGGTTCAATAAGTTGAAAATAATTTTTGATGAATAGTAACTTTTGACTTTTATTTACTACGGCTAAAGGTAAATAAGGAAATTCAAGGTTAAAAGAATATTCTAATAATTCGAAATTACCTTAACACTTGTCCTAACCTTATTGGATGAGTAGTTTCTGACCATGGGCATCTGTGGGTCGATTTTGGGACCCCATTGTACCACTGGGGAGTGATAATGACAATTTGGATTAATTAATTTAATGTAAAGATAAAATTAACATTTACAAAATTCATTTAGTAATTAATTTTTATAAAGGGTATATAAATTATTTTTTATACTATAAATATTCATTGGAAAGATAAAAATATTTCCTCCATTTTTTTTAAATAATTTTTATACATCAAATAAATTATATTATTTATGACACAATAATGATGTAGTGTTTACCTCATTAATAAATGATTTAAATAAATAAGATTATAATGATTAAAATATTATCCAAACCATTTCTTATTCTGACTGGATGATTATATCTCCACCATTAGTCATCTTATCTTCGACTAATAATGATTTTTGGACCATTAGTAATCGAATATCATTATATTATAAAATAATATTTTCACTCATTCCTAAAGAGCCCCTCCTCCCCCTTATAAAAGGAGACCATTTATATCCAATTCCTCACACCACTATAGCCATTTGGCTCGTCCAAAATCTGCCCAATTAAGCTCCCTACATCCCACTCATCCACCTAGTTTCCTTAAATTAGGCATAAGGAACTTCAATAACTCTTTTTTGTTCAAACCAGTGGAAGTTACCCCAATTAAAGGTAATAGTTTCTCTTAAGTTGTTTTCCTTTATTCTACTTCTCCAACCCCTAAACTATTTTTAATCTTTTCTTTTCTAATAACAATTGTATCCTAAATATACTAGGATGTTGTTATGAAACTTATTAGAACTATACTTACACACACCTCCATCTAATGGATGATGAACATAATGTTTCTGTGGATGGATAACTAAGGCCTCACGAAATGATGATTGTTCGATTTTCTCCTACTACCTCTCATGGTGACCATTTTGATAGAACTGTATTTATATATGATATATATTTTTTTAATGTTTTATGTATGCTTCCTTACATCAAAATTATATCAATCCTTTATGGTTTCCTTAGTTGGTAAATACGATAATCTCATTTCCGGAAGTGCGGACTACTGCCCCCTCAAAGTGATGTGACTCGTTAATGCCTTATGTGGGGTGTATAAAGGATGTAGTTAATGATATTATATATTATTTTATTCTGGATTTAAAAAATACCTATATATAATTATGTTTTAATTCCATTAAAATAAGAAATAGAAATGAAAGTAGCATTAATGGGTACATACGACTTACCATCTCTAGGAACGGTGCATTTCATTTCTTACATCCATATGTTACGTAATATTATAAATACAAGTGTATGCTGGATATATATGATATATATGATATATAAATCATAAATATCAATCTGGATATAATGATCCTTTGACCACATGGACAACATGTAATTATAAGAAGTCCATTTTTGACTCATGTACCAAATATCGACAAAACGAACATTATTAACATAAATGGTCACATAATGCTTATAACATGGTAATTAGTGATATAAAAGGAATAATAAATCTGAAAATTATTCTTAAGAAAGTTTAAATTAACTTTGGTTTACTATTAATGATATTAATGAACGATTGATTCAATTCAGACACGAGGTAAGGGAACTTCTTAACCCAATTTCTGTTCTTTGGGTTGATCTTCTCATTCTTATTTATGTCATTAATTGATTATGTGAGAAATGAATTTTTATATCTTATCATGTATTTATACTTTCTTTATGTGACGTTATAGTGAATGCACATAAGTGATCTATTTTATTTTCAAAAAGATCTTTGTAATGGATAACAATTTTAATCTCGTTCATATCCGAGATTATTTATTCGTAAGTATTTAATGGAGTAATTGTTATCATCCATGTCTGTGTTCATAAAAATGGTTTCATGTATGTTTAAAGCCCTTTTAAACCATTTTTGACATTTACTACATGTTATGTAAGGAAAACGTTTTTTACCATATGAGGTACTTTTTGACTTTTCCGAAAAAAGTACGAGAAGAATGTTATTTTTAACTTATAAGGCGTGAACTGATTTTTACAGTTTGATAACGCCTCATTTTCACAAAGGTTTCTATACACGATTGCGTGATTATTTTCAACAAAAACCCTTTTTTTAATTTCATGGAATTTTGTGAAAAGAAAATGATTTTGAAGAAGAAATCATATTTTCCTCAAGATTTCATTTCAAGTGTTTTACCAAAAATATTTTCCATATAAATTGACATTATTTAATATGATTATGTTTCAAGTATAATTTCTCCATTATTTACATGGTTGATTCTTATTATGATGAAATGGTATCCATTTTTTTATATGGATTATGACATGATTGCATGATTTTTAAGAATCCCATTCTATTACATGGGTTATAATATGATCTATGATTTAGGATTTTGTGGCACACGAAAGAATGATTTCATAATGAGACGGGTGTGACCTATATCTCCCTCCAATGCATTGGGTAAAGATTTATATCTCAGGAGATATACATGGTCGGAATGACAAGTTAATCTGATTCAGTGATACAGGACTGGAACGAAAAGTGAACTCGATTCAGAAAGGGACTTTGTCCACTAAGATGGTCTTGGAATAAGTTCCTTGGCTACTATTGAAATCATAACATGTTCTTAAAGGATACCATAATTACATGTTTTATTCCAATGATATTTTATCATGATTAATGTTTTTTATGATCTATGTCTTATCTATTGCCTTGTTTTATGTCATTTCTCAAGGTCTTGATGTTTAAACATTGTGTTCATTTTTTTATGTTCAAATGTATATGGTTTGTTTTATATTCTCCATGCTTACCCTTACAGAGAATTTGAGCTCACCCTTTATATGTTTTCTTTTCCCCTGGATATAAAGAAAGGTTTTTAGGTAATAAAACAAAAGGGGAAGATCTTTATTGGAGATGTTGAAGATCTTTCACCATGATTAGAAGATTTTGTTCTGATATTCCAAAGACACTAAACTATTACAGTCCTTGTGTGTCTGTTTTTTTTATGTATTAAGTATTCCGGAAAAGCAATGTAATTTCCATGTATGTAAAGCTTTGTGTCTCTACAGTTGGAATCAGAGGAATGGTTTAGTTAACCTTTAGAAACAAGGATGCGAAAACTTAAATGAGATACCTAGAGATATTTCTATGGTCTATCTAGGTATTTACCTAAGGTGAAGTATAAGTATATGTTATAATACTAGAATTACTGTAACGATCATAGAATTTAACCTATGATTTTAGATATTGAAGGGACTCTCCCTTTATTATGTTATTTTCCTAGAATATTATTTGCCTATTACACTATTCTTTTTGGGTTTTAGACGATGGATAGAACCCGAAGGAACTGTGTTGATCAATGTAATGGGAAATGCAATGATTGTCCTTCTGAACAATCCAATGTTTTGGGAGATGGAGTGGAAAATATTATTGCTATACTTACACAAGCTAGGAATCATTCTGGACTTCCGAATGTGCAGAGAAGGGAACAATATTCTATTGAGTCCTTCATGAGGCAATGTTCACCTTCTTTCAATGGATCTTGTGATCCACTTGTCGCTGAACAATGGATTAGTACCATTGAAAATATATTTTCCATACATCACTATTCAAAAGATGATAAAATCATTCTATCTATTTACCATTTAGAGGGTGAAGGATACCAGTGGTATACTCTAATTAAGAATACAAGGCCCCAAAATTAAATTGAATCCATAGAATGGGCTGAGTTCAAGAACTTGTTTTTCAGTATGTACTTCCCTCGTATTCATCGAACAAAGATGGAATAGGAGTTACTTGAGCTTATTAAAAAGGATGATGAATCTGTTGGTGTATACAAAGAAAATTTTACAAGGCATGCAAGGTATGAATCTGAATTTATCATCCAACCAGAAAGAAAAGTTGATCGATTCTTTAGTGGCTTAAAACCAAGAAATCTAAGGGAATTAGCTATAAGAGACTTCAGTAGCTATGATGAAATTGTGTGTTGTTCTATCAAGGTAGAAATGGAAGTTGGTGTTACATATCCATATCATGTTTTTGACAAGAAACGAAAGATGGAGTTCAAGGATTAATCTCAGAATAAATGTGAAAAGGAGATGAATGTTTCTTTATGCTCAATGTGAGGAAAGAAGCATGGTGGAGATTGTCATAAAGGGACTAGAAAATGTTTTATGTGTGGAGAAGAAGGTCATCGAGCAGCTGAGTGTCAAAGTAATGGAAAAATGGTTGCTAATGATGTTAATAAAGAAAAGGATACAGAGAACGCACCACCAAAACTCCAATGCTTCAAGTGCAATGAAATGGGGTTTTATGGTAATCAATGCCCTAATCCAAGGGTTGATGATGATCGACATGAGCTACCACTTAAGGAAAAGGACAAAGGGAAGTCACATACGATCACTATTGGAGATGTTGAATATGACAACGATGTGGTGGAATGATTAAGTGTTTATTTAATGGGATTCAAAAATAATGTTGTATATAGTATCATGGAATATTGGAATATTTATGTATTGGTCTATTGTGGTTTTCAAAAATTTTATAGAAGCGGTAACCATGGAAAGTGATTGAGATATTTTTAAAAAGAATATGATATGCGCATAATGAAGGGATAAGGAGAAAATGAAATGTTTGACAGTATTCATGAGCTCATGACTGATATAAGGAAAATGTTATATCATGGTTTGAGTATATAGAATTTTTGGATTTTTGTATGTGGAAAGGGTCAACTTTTGACAACATTCATGTTTTCACTAAGATTCATTGGGTATTCATTATTAAAAATAATACATGATTAAGGTATTCACATTTTTGGAATGTGACCAAAAAGATATATCTTATATGGAGGATAAATGATGGTATTCACATGCTCGGTAGATGAAATTTTTAGAAATCGTTTTCTTTATACTATAAGATTGGAAAGAAGTATTTAGGATAAGCCTAAAGATATGAAATGGATTATGTTGGAAATAAGTTAGTATTGTTTAAGGCTAGAACTGTTTTTGATATTAATGATGAAATTTCATAATGATGTAATTTGAGAAAAAGGAAAACCTGTAGGATGGGTGACAACCCGTCATGTCAGACAAGGCTATGGAAATTGAACCCACAACTGAAGTGCGACTGGCCTTTATAACCTACCACTGGCCTATAAGAAGTCTCTGGTTAGTAGAAACTGGTTTTATTTTATTAAGCTGTATGAGAGATGAAGTATAAGTTCATTTTTGGAATCGTATACTATTAACCACACCATAGAAGGGCTTATGTATATTTGATAAATTTTTCTAACCTTATGTTTGAGAAAGATGTAATGACCAATCATTCTATCGCATGATCCTCTAACACTTCATGAAAAACAAATTCAACTTCATTTCTTTAAGAGATGAAGTGGAAATTGTTCAACACATGAACAACAATGAGATTTTACCAAAATCAAGTAAGAATTTCTTTCTAAAATTCTTCAACATTTAGGAAATTATCTTGAAAGACAAAAATGTTGTCCCAGTACTCTTATATCTGATGAATAAGATGATATCTTAGATCATTAAAAATCTATGGATTTGTGATTGTTGGATTTTTCATAGACATGATCTCTACCACTCTCTATCAGAACATGATGGTTAGATTTTTCTTCCATATCCATATTTTCAATTATGATGTCTTATGTGGAAACCCAGTGCTGAGCTACTTTGGCTGTCCATTATGATTTGAACTTGCCTTTTTAAAATGAATTTTTAGTATTCATTTTTACGATGTGGGTTTCTATGAAAGAAACTTTTAAGTAGTAAACCATTTATAACCCCGAAGAATTTCGAGGGTGAAATTAATTTTAAGGGGGGTAGAATGTAACAACACGAGTTTTTATTAGAATTATTCTTTTTAGTTTCATTGATTTATTCTGTTTTACGCTACACAAATATTATCTTTCCCTATACGCAACACCGTATTAGCTTGCAGTATACGCAACACAATTCTTGGCTCGTGTAACACACAATATTAAGATCGTTTTTTAGAAATTATTCTATGCAAAATTAAGTATAGATTTTTTTAATGTATAAATTAATCATGGTTTTATTTTGTTATACGCAACATCAAAGTATTCGTGCACTACGCGTCACCCTGACTTGGTTTGCATTGCACACAATCACGACCTTCCTCGATAGCAGGTGTAGTACGCAATACTTGGTTTCACTAAATAATGATATATTTTTATAATATTATTTTGGAATAGCCGTTATGAATAGTAATAACTACATTTTTAATTTTATAACATTATTATTCATCTTACATATTATATAGAAAATGTTATGAGAATAAAATAAATTTTTCTGGTAAAATAAGTATTTTTAAAAAAAATACAGTTTTGCCTCCTTTTGATGGTGAATCTACTTTAAATATAGATGTTTATATGTTTATAAGTTCAATTTGAAAAAAATAAAATTCTTACATGGAATCTGGATATAAAAATTTATTTTGGATATATTTTTCATATCATTCTGATAACTTTCAAATTTTGATGAATAGAAAAAACACGCTATATTTTAATTAAAAACAACTTTATTCATCGCAATAATTTATATGGTTATATTATATTTTTAATTGGTTTTAAATTGTAATTAGAATATATTTTTACCATTTAATCCAATTTTGTTCATTGGAATTAATTTTACTTTGAAATTGGACATAAACAAGTGATGATCTTTTGATAGTTATTGTTTCTTAAAAACACGCTATTTTTTGATAAAAGGAATTAATTTTAAAATTAATTAATTCCCCTTCTGTGTTTTTAATTTGGAAAAAATTACATCATTTTTGAATTCTGAATATCAAATATATCTTAGGCTGAATTTTTGGTATTTTTCTGAAGAACATCAATTTTTGATGAATAGTGAAACCACATAGTGGTAGTTAAAAAAACTGAATCTCTCATTTAAATAAAATTTTACCACTTATGTGAATTTAATTTAAAAAATACGACATACATGGTTGTTATCATGAAATAAAATGTGGTTCAATAAGATGAAAATAATTTTTGGTGAATAGTAACTTTTGATTTTTATTTAATGCAGTTAAAGGTAAATAAGGTAATTTAAGGTTACAAGAATACTATAATAATTCCAAATTACCTTAACACTTGTCTTAACCTAATTGGATAAGTAGTGTCCGACCATGGGCATCCTTGGTTCGATTTTGGGACCCCATTGAGCCACATGGGAGTGATAATGACAATTTGGATTAATTATTTTAATGTAAAGACAAAATTGACATTAACAAAAAGCTTTTAGTAAATAATTTTTATAAGGGGATATATTAATTATCATTTCTACAATAAATATTTATTAGAAATATAAATAGATTTAATACATTTTGGAATTTATTTCATAATTTTTAGACATCATATAAATTAAATTATTAATGACACAATAATGATGCAGTATTTACCACATTAATAAATGATTTAAAAAAATATGATTATAATGATTAAAATATTATCCAAAACATGTCCAATTCTGATTGGATGATTATATCTCAACCATTAGTCATAGTATATCTGACTAAAAATTATTTTTGGACCATGAGAAACCGAATATCATTATATTATAAAATAATATTTTGACTCTTTCCTAAAGAGACCCTCCTCTCCCTTATAAATGGAGACCATTTCTATCAAATTTCCCACACCTCTCAAGACATTTGGCTCATCCAACCACTGCCCAATTAATCTTCCTACATCCATCTACTCAACCTAAAAGCCTTACATTAGGCATAAGGAACTTCAAAAAGTCTTTTTGGTTCAAACCAAATGAAGTTACCCAAATTAAAGGTAATAGTTTCTCTTAAGTTGTTTTCTTTTATTCTACTTCTCCAACCCCTAAAATATTTTTAATACATTATTTTGTAACAAAAAATGTATCCTAAATATAATATTGTGTTTTTATGAGATTTATTAGAACTACACTTACACACACCTCCATCTAATGGATGAAGAACATAATGTTTCTGTGGATGGCAAACTAACGCCTCACGAAACGATGATTGTTCGATTTTCTCTTACCGCCTCTCATGGTGTCCATTATGATGAAACTGTATTTATATATGATATATATTATGTTTATGATTTATTTATTCTTATTTAATTCCCAATTATTTCAAGACTTTATAGATTCCATTGTTGGTAAATATGATAATCTCACTTGAGAAAGTGCGGACTACCACCCCATAAAAGTGATGTGATTCATTAATTCATTATGTGGGTTGTATAAAGGATGTAGTTAATTATATTATATATGATAAAATATTGGAATTATAATATATTTATGTATCATTATGTTTTTATTCCATTAAAATAAGAAAAATAAATGAATGAAGCATTCATGTGTACGTACGACTTACCGTCTCCATGAACGGTGCATTTCATTTCTTATCTCCATATGTTATGTAATATTATAAATACATGTATATGATGGATATATATGATATATATGATATATAAATAAGTAATATAATAATGGATATAATTATCCTTTGACCACATGAACAACATGCAATTATAAGAAGTCCATTTTTGACTCAAGTACCAAATATCGACAAAATGAACATTATTAACTTAAATAGTTACATAATGATTATAACATGGTAATAAGTTTTATAAAAGGAATAAGAAATTTGAAAAATGTTCTTAAGTAAGTAGAAATTATCTTTGGTTTATTATTCAGGAGATTAATGAACGATCGAGTCAACTTGGACACGAGGTAAGCGAACTTCTTAACCCAATTTCTGTTTTTTGGGTTGATCATCTCTTTCTTGTTTATGTCATTATTTGATTAGGTGATAAATGAATTTTTATATCTTATAATGTATTTGTAATTTATTTTTTTGACCTTATATTGAATACACATAAGTGATCTATTTTATTTTCCAAAAGATCTTTGTAAGGGATAACTATTCCAATCTCGTTTGTATCCGAGATTGTTTATTCGTAAGTATTTACTGGGATAATTGTTATCATCCATGTCCATGTTTCCTAAAAATGGTTTCATGTATATTTAAAGTGTTTTTAATCATTTTTGACTCTTACTACATGGTATTTATGGAATCGTTTTTTACCATACGAGGTACTTTTTGACTTTTCCGAAAAAAGTACGAGGAGAATGTTATCTTTAAAATATACAGCATGAACAGGTTTTTACAGTTTCATAACACATCATTTTCATGAAGCTTACTATACAAGATTGCATGATTATTTTCCACAAAACCCTTTTAAATTTTCATGGAATTTTGTGAAAAGAAAATTATTTTGAAGAAGAAAGTATATTTTCCTCAAGATTTCATATCAAGTATTTTATCATAAATTTTTTCCATCTAAAATGACATTATTCAATATGTTTATGTTTCATGTATATTGTCTCTATTATTTACGTCGTTCGATTCTTCTTATGATGAAATGATATCCATTTGTTAATATGGATTATGATATGATGGCATGATGTTTAAGAATCCCATTTTATTACATGGGTTATGCTATGATGTATGATTTATGATTTTGCGGCACGCGAAAGAATGATTTCATTACTAGAGGAGTGGGACCTATATCTCCCTCCAATGAATTGGGTAAAGATTTATATATCATGAGATAGACATGGCGAGAATGGAATGTTAATCCGGTTCAGTGATACAGGACTGGAATGAGGAGTGAACTCGATTTAGAAAGGTACATTGTCCACTAAGATTGTCTTGGAAAAAATGCCTTAGATACTATGGAAATCATAACATGTTCTTAATGGATGCCATAATTACATGTTTTATTCTCATGCTATTATATCAGGATCAATGTTACTTTATGATCTATGTCTTACTTATTTCCATGTTTTATGTCTTTTCTAATGATCTTGATATTTAAACATTGTTATCATGTTTTTAAGTTCAAATGTATATGGTTTGTTTTATTTTCTCCATGCTTACCCTTAATGAGAATTTGAGCTCACCCTTTATATGTTTTCTTTTCCCCAGGATATAAGGAAAGGTTTTTAGGTAATAAAACAAATGCGGAAGATCTTTATTAGAGATGTTGAAGATCTTTCACCATGATTAGAAGATTATGTTCCGAGTTTCCAAAGACACTAAACTATTACGGTCCTTGTGTATATGTTTTTGTTATGTTTTAAGTATTCCGCAAATGCAATGTAATGTCCAGGTACGTCATGCTTTGGGTCTCTATAATAAGTCTCTGAAATAATTATTGAAAAACAAACACAACTAAGGTATGTGGATTATAGTAATCTCTTAATCATTTCACCAACTAGTCTGTTGAAGTTCATGATAAGTAAAGTTGTGTAGAATCCTTTTACCAATGGAAATTCCAATAAAAGAAAGGATGGAGAGAGAATAATGAAGACAAGTATGGGTTTATTAAGTAGAATAATCATGCTATTCCCACATACTAAAATAAATGCTCAAACCATTACCCTTATTAACAAAAAATAACAATTATTTCACCCGCCTCCCAACTAATAATTTTTCAAGAATCACTAAACCCCAAACCGCCTTTACAGTAATAGAATCCATTTTAACAAACCTCAACTTGTGAAACCCCTTATAAATAAATAATAAGAATCTCATGTTTAGGATATAATGAATATAGTCGATAAGTTTAAAAACACAATGGAATGTCTTGTGCACATTCTAACAAAAAAGATTGAAAAATTGATAGGAAAAATAGTTTCAAACCCTAAGGAATCTATTAGTGTGACACCAATAAGAAGTATAAAAGAGATACAACCACTATCTTCACATTAAATTAAACTAATAAAACCCAAACTGTTGGCAAATGAGGCTGGTAGTATTGAAAATTCTAGGTATATTTCAAAAAAGCAACCCATAGAAGAATAAAGGAAATATAATGATAAGAAGAATTGAATAAGAACAGAGAATTATGAAGCACCACTATAAATACAAAAAATTATTTTAAATACGTACCCCCACAATTCCCATCAAGAATGACACAATAAATTATTAATCATGAAGAATCTCCATAGAAAGAAATTTTGAACACTTTCTAGAAATTGGAAATTAATATCCCCCTTCTTGAATCCCTTAAATATATTCCAAAGTATACTTATTTTATTAATGATTATTTCACCAAGAATAGGAGGCTTCATGTGAATGATAGTATAATTTTAGGAAGTATTATCTATTACTTGATCACACCCTTGTTACCCATCATGTTTTAAGACCCAATAATATTTTTTTTCTATACACCATTAGATCCATGACCTTATATAAATCTTTATATAATGCTAATGAATCAATAAATGTGATTCCTTACTCTATGACTGCAACATTTTAGATTGGATATGGAGGGGTGGTATATCATTATAACTAATATACATTATTTCCAACATGATTATTGTATGATTCCATTATGAAATTCCAAGATCAATTTTTTTTTGAGCTGACTTCTATGTGATCAAAATAGAGGATAGAGAACCTGGATACTGAACCATAATTTCTTGGGAGGTGGTATTTTTTTAATATATTCATGTCCATGATCAATGTCCAAAAATTAAAACTCATCATGGAGTATTAAGATAGCACTATAAAGTTTAATAATTTTTATTCTATAAGTCGTCTTTAGGATAAACATTAAATTTTTACATTATCCTACCTTGAGGAGGTTCAATCCATTAAATATTATGATACGTTACAACAATTTTTATCCTTAGGAGAAATTTTTTGATAGAAAATACCATAAAAAATGAGACTTTCCGTAATTCTATAAATTCGTTTTTCAGATTTGAAGAAGTGGTAACTAGTATAGCTTATAGTTAATATAATGATTTATATCATTAATAAAAAGATAATACATTTCCTTATATTCAAGAAGTACAAGATTTTGGACTGAGAAACCATAATTTGATGCTATATATTGAAAAACTACAACAAAATATAATTAAAACACTTCTTACATAATCAAAATATGTGTATTTAATTGAAGGAGAAATGTTTCTAGTAATAATAGCTAATAATTTTTCTATTAACCATGAAAAAATACCAAATGAACTTTTGATTGAAAATTTGAAAGCCATGGGTTGGATATTATGTTATAATCTAGGTGTAATTCCAAAAGTATTATCACATAAAATTATTCTTCATATAAATTCAAACCCTTTTAGGAAGTCCAAATGAAAGATCGATCACACCTTTTTGGAGGTTGTGAAAAATGATATATATAATCCCTTTAAATTTGTTATATTATATCCCATTTCAGAGTCCCAAAGGGTTAGATTCATATGTGTACTTCTTAATAAGATTGGTTCAATAATTATAAGAAATGAGAACAATGATTTAATCCCTATGAGAATTCAGATTATCTGGAGAGAATGTATAGACTATAAAAGATAAAATTAGGTCACCTTGGAAGATCACTTACCTATCCTCTTTATTGAACAAATGTTATAAATATTGGAAGGGAGGAATTTTTATTATTTTTTGGATAGATTTTTGGGATATATCCAACTTTCCATCGCTCTGGAGGACCAACATAAGACCACCTTTACATACCACCTAATAACCATTTCTTATAGGAGGATGTCATTTAGACTATGTAATGCTCTAGGTATATTTCATAGGTTCATGGTAAGTATAATTTAATATTAAATAGGTGATTCCATGGAGGTATTCTTGGATGATTGCACAGTTTTTTGAAATTATTTTGGGCATTGTTAGAAAAATCCAGAAAAATAATTGAAAATATGCATTAAAATAATCTTATTTTAAATTTTGAAAAGTTTCACTTCATAATGTAAAGCATAAATTTACTTGGGAATATCCTTTTATAACATGAAATTGAAGTGTTCAAATCAAAAAGATAAGTGAAAAATTCCTTACCATACCCAACATGTGTAAAAAAATAAAATAATATTTTCAAAAAAAATACTATATTCTTCAAGATTTTTATCGAGGAATTTGGTAATAGTTCTCACCCTCTATTAAGATTACTTTTTAATGATGCTAATTTCTAATATTACTATGAGAATATGTAATACTTTGATGAATTGAATATTGATATCCTAATAAGTGATACAAACACCAAATTTGGGAGGACCATTCAAGTGGTTGTTTAATAGTTCTAACCAAGTTGTTGGAGTAATACTTTTATAGTGATTTTAGGGGTGTCCACAGGTCATAAACTATTCCTTAAGAACCCTTTATATCCCCCCAATTCAACTACAAAAACATATAAATTTTTTGGAAGTTTTTTTCCATTAGATAGATTGATCCATTAAATTCCAAAAGGATATGTTTTTTGTTATGTTGAATCTCTTATATATTTAATGGAGAATAAAGATGCCAACACTGGACATGTGGAATGGATTTTAATACTATAGGATTAAAAAATTGACATAATAGATAAGAACAGATCTAAGTACCAGGAGATAGATCAATTGAGTAAATTGTCTAATATATCTAAAGTGAAGATTCTTTTACAAAAACCAATATCAAACCTCATTCCATTAGAGAATCTCTACTTTATCAAAGGTGAATTTACATTGTATTAAGACATGTTAAATTATCTGGTAACATCTCATTCCCAAAACCATTTAAACACCAAAAAATTCAAATAATATAATATAAATACAGATATATCATTTTATAATATCTATTTGTTTGGATACTATTCAAATAAAAAAATGATAAGATGGTGCTTTCCCAAAAGTGAAATTGAAATTTTCGTTATGTTTTCTCACACTTTAGCATATAGAGGAAACTATTGACCTCAATATAAAATAATAAAATCATTAAAATATATAATTTATTATACCACATTGTTTAAAATTTCTCATAAAGTTTAAAAAAAATTGAAAAATGACAATTTTTAAAATATTTCAAAAAGAAAAGAAATGCATCAAATTCACATCAACTTTTTTGAAATATTTCAATTTTGGAAATCATTTTTTGTGATACCCTAAATAATGTCATTTTTAAATTCATACGTCTTACATTTAATGTATTTTGTTTCTAAATGGGTGGAAGAAAAATCCAATGAAACTAAATATGGTCATGTTTTGTGTGATTTTTTCAATGCTAACATATTTTATATGTTTAGGGTTTCTAGATCTATCATCAGTGATCAAGATAATTAATTTTATAACAAGATAATGGAGTTCTTCCTAAAAAAATATGGGTTCACTAATAGAAATGTTGTTATCCCTACCCATTTATACCCATAGTTAGAGAAACCGAGGGTATATATTTTCTTCTCAAAGTTATATGCACTGTTTAAAAAAACTATAGGTATAGGTCCAGAAATACTAATGGTTTTTAATAAAACATGGGTATAACTCCTTAAAATATCGGTATCCTCCTCAGTCTACCCCTTGAATACCACTCCCCCTCCTCATCAAAACCCTAATCTCCCCACCCCTCCTATAAGTCTTGGCCTCCTCCCCCCTCCCCTCCTCAGGTGACGCTGCCACCATCGGGAAACTATTCTTCCTCCATTTATGGATTTTTTTGTTTGTTCTTTTATAGGTAAGCTTTTCATATCTCTTATTATTTATTTTACCCTCACATAAGTGATGGTCAATTGAATTCTTTAGCGTTCTCCCCTAATTCATGTTTTATTCATTTGTATCTTCTTCATCATCAGATTAGTGAGTTACAAATCATTCTTCTCTTCTACTGGTTATTATTTTCATTTTTACCAATGTATGTGATTATACTAGATCCTATTATAATCACTTCAATCAGCATTTTTTTAATTTATAGTCCAATAGAGATCAAATATAGTCTATTAAATTTATAAAATGATTTTTTAATTATTATTTCTTAATTTTCAAAAATTAGTTATGGATTCTTATTAATTTAACTTAAATTTGATATTATTTTTGGGGGTATATTTTAGGAATTTAGATATTTTATTATTGGGAATCATATATAAGTTAAATATAGTAGTTAATATTGGTTTTTATTATCCATGAGTTATGGCATTTAATTAATGAAATGTAAATTTTTATATCATGAACCATGGTTAAACTGTTTTTTGGTTTGTTTTAGGAAAAAAAGATATATTTGTATGATGATGTACATGATTATAATATTAGAAGTAAATGTACAATATTTCATTATCTATGAAGGTTGGTTTTTTATTTATCGTATATTTCAATAATGCTTCTTATAATTCATTATTAGGATTTAGACATGAATGAATGATAAAATATTATTTAAAATAATTAAATATTTAGATTTTAAACGTTTAAGAATTTTAAAAATTTTATTATGTAAAAAAATTTATATAATCCTTTGGTAATTATCATGAAATAATTATATAAGTTACAATAGAAATATCATTGGATCAATTTAATTTTATGAAACATTGTTTATATTGAAAATTTTTTGAATAATAATTTTGTTCTTTAAGAAAAAATTAATGACATGAACCTTAGTTTCACTTATTATGATTAACAATTGGTTATAAAATTGTTCTTTGTTATGAATTCTTCCGTAGTTTATTTGTCTTTTATTGAGTAGTTATCTATTTATTTCAATGAAATGTTAAACGAATTAATAACCATATAACAATACTTTACCTAAATTAAGAGGTTTCATCAATGGTGAAGTAATGGATGGTCTTAATAAAGTTGGATAGAATTGAGTAAATATTTAGTCTCGATGCATCTTCCCCAAATTAAATAATTCATAAATTTGAAATATAACATCATTTAAAGTCTATTTTTATTATGTTTGAGTAATATAATTAATGTTAACCTTAAATAAAATCCTTTCATGAAAAAATTTTATCCTTAATTATGTTTTTAAATCATAAGACCTCTATGGATAAGAAATACCCATTTTTTCAAGTATTACTTTGTTTCAGTTTATTCCAATTCACGCATCTTCTTTGAATTTCTATGGATATGCCTTGGTTTTTGCTTATGATATTCCTTTTTCTTTGTTTGGATGGATAGTAGTACTCTATAGTGGTCACTTTAATCAGACATTATATTAAATTTTGTTTTCTATTAGTGTTATTTAATTCCATCAAAACTATACATTTAATTTTTCATTGAATTTGGATATCATTTTAATTATTGTTTTCATTTTTATTGTAACATACCTTTTCCCTTATAATGGAATAGATAGAAGCTGTATGTATCATACTGATTGGATTTCAACCAATTTTTAATAGAATTTGGATATGTTTTTAGATTTTTTATTTAATAATGCTTCATATGGAGTTCTTATATAGTTTCAATTTTATAATTGTGTTGTAAGATAATGGTTAATTTAGTTAGAAGTTATCTACCATAAAAAAATATATATTTCAATCAAACTATTCAGTTTGGTATCATAATGGATTGATGAGACAATATTAAATAGTTAATGAATGGAAAGAAATAATTTTAATGTATAATTTGATATTTGATCAATTTCCATTTTTTTATCATCATGATAGGGGTAGTATACCAGTGAAAGAAGGAAATGATAATAATTCACATGATGGAAATACTGAAGATGATGATGTTTAGAGTGTGAAAAAATTAATGGATAATCATATAACTCATGTATATCAAGAATGTACTCAAATGACAATGTTGGAATTTTTAATGCATTTATATAATGGGAAACTCATGTATGGAAATTATAGTAACACTATTAATTAAATTCATACATTTTTTAAGGAAAATTTTTCTTATGGTTTAGATATTCCCTCAAATAATTCTAATGAATGGAAGTAAATTAAGGGTCTCTGATTTTTTACTAAAAAATCATGTTTTTCTAAAAGATTTTAGTATATTTTGGGAGGAACTAGATGACCATAATGACTATAAATAATGTGGTGAATCTTTATGTAAGAAAAATTTTGATGGAACACTATATCATGTGCGGTATAAATTCATGTGGAACTTTCTATTTATTATTAAGCTTCAAAATATATTAATGTCTGTAGAAATCACAACAAATATGTGATATCCTATTATTGAGAGAATCAAAGGTAATGATGAGTTTTTTAAACCTAAAAATGGATTATAATGGTATGAATTTTATACACAACATCATGATTTTGTTGCTGAGTTGTTTAATTTTAGGTTTGTGATATCTTGTGATGATTTTAACCTATTTGGTCATATGCTTACTACTCAAAGAACATGGATAGTTTTAATTCATGTTTATAATCTTCGTCCATGGATATTTACAAAAAACCATTAAATTTATTTATTATACTGATATCTAGTCATTTTGATCCTAGAAATGATATATACATCTACTTGTAACCTTTAATAATAGATTTGAATTATGTTTTGGATATAGGTGTGCATAGATTCCATGATTCTTTAGAAAATAAATTTCAAATGTGTGACACCGTTATAGGGGGTATAAATTATTTCCCTACTTATGAAATTATTTTTTAGGATAAAGAATAGAAAACTATCATATCCTATTTATATGAATAATACATGATCGGGAGGTCTTAAATATCATCTTAGTTTCAGTTTCATGGGGCATTGATGATTCTTTCCAATGGATCATCAATACAGGAAGAATCATTAGATGTTTGACAATATTTTTTACACAAAATAGCCACCTAAACAGATATCAAGAACTTATGTGCATAACGAATTGAATGATTTTTTCTTTTGATTAGGGAAAGGTCAGATGAAATACAAAAATAGGAAGAATGTAGACATTGAAGACAATTACAATGAGAAAAAAAGAATAGTATCTTTTTTGAGTTAACATATTGTTCTACCAATTTTTTATGACAATTTTTAGATGTTATTCTCATAGAGAAAAATATATGTGAAATTTTACATTTTGTTTTTTAAATATCAAGGGTATGAAAAAATATAACTTCTAATATCATCGAGACTTGTTGGATTGTGGTATTCGACTAGAACTGCATCTTGTGTGTACCAATGAAAACAAATGGAAAGTTCGTTGTACTTGTTATATGAGGAATGATTTAGAAAAGAAATTAATTTTTTTAAGTGTTAGAGAATATCAATGTTCCTAATGGTTATTCTATAAACATATCTAAAATGGTCAACATAATGGAGTTGAAACTGAATTCCCTAGAAACTCATGATTATCACATACTTCTTCATGAACTGATTCCAATAGCAATCAGGTATTTAATATATAATAATGTAAGGGTTATGGTGAATTTATTATTCCATTTTTAGATACCATTATGATAAAAGGTTATCCAAATATTTCCTAATAAAAATGTAAAAAGAGGCTCCATTAATTTTTTGCTGGTTGGGAAAAAATACTCCATCATTTTCACTTGCATGATGAATTTAATAGTTCATATTCTAAATGCAACACTTCTTCGCTGACCCTTGTTTTAGTGGATACGCCAAACTGAAATAAATATATTCCAAAATAAATCTTATATCTAAAATAATAATCATCTTAAAGGTTCCATTAAGAGTGGTTATCTATCTCAAGATTGTTTGGAATTTTTTTCAATGTACTTTTATGATGTGAGCACAAAACATTACTTGAAAGTGAGATATTAAAGTGATTGGTATGTGAAAATTGGGACCTCATTTTCATATCTTCCCAAAATATGAGGAATTCCTAGGTCATATACATTGGCTAAAATGAACCTTGAAGAGTGGGATATGGCACATTGCACGGCCTTGTTTAACTGTGGTTCATTCGATGACTATATCCAGTAATTAATTTGAATATTTATATGTTATCTCATACTATTTCATATCACATATACCTAAAATTTTATTATCATATTATGTACAAAACAAAACAAGTTAAAATTTGAGTTCATCAGTATTTTCGTTTGAGAAGGTGAGAGGCTTTGCATGCCAAAGAGTTTCTTTCTTGGTTGAAATATAAAGTATGACCATTACATTAATTTACATAAATGATAGATATTAATTTAATTGTATTTCTCATATATATTATAGGTATTGAGTTTTCATATTGACTTTGTCTCTCAAGAATTAAGACCATTTTTTTTGGACCCCAATTATTTGGTTCTTGATTGTAAATATTTAGTAATCCATATGTATGAATTTCTTACAAATGTTTGAGTTTTTAAAATGAGAACACAACATTATGGTGTTATGTTGACTAATACAATAGACCATTATGACAATTCATCGAATAGTAGGCCTTGATATTAAAAGGTGTATTATTATGGATTTGTTGAGAAAATATTGTTATTGGATTACTACTCTCATAGTCGAGTCATTGTGATGAAATATAAATGGTTTGATTCAATGATGTGACATGGTTAATTTATTAATGTTTGTTGATTCAGAGTTATTTAAGTGAATGGATTTCTGGATACCAATGAACCATATATTTTGGAATCAAAGTAAAAACAAGGGTTTTATATGGGAGATAATCTGAGACATGATAACAGATTCATTATTGAAGTAATCCCAAGACATATTTTTCATGATTATGGGGATGCAAATGAAATAATTGAAACCCCCATTGGAGTTGACCAAAATAATTCATTTCATTACATAGATTTTTTTCATTTTGAGAGTTGATGTGCATCTTGAGGTAGTTGTGGGTAATATATAGAAGCAACCATGTATGTTCACAGTTAATTAAATTTACCTTTATGTTGGTTTCTCTCCTTGGTAATACTATAATTACATTAATTTAGTTTCAGTTTGGAATGATATGATTTTTTAGTATTTTTCTTATTAAAAATAATTAGATTTCTATTAATTCAAAAAACTGGGTTTAAAATGGGTTTTTAAAAAATGTATAACTTTGTATTAAATTATAGCAACTAAAACAAGTTATGACATTGCTTATGAATACTTTGACTTCTAAAATGTATTCATATTTTTAAAAACTATTTCTAAAAAATGTAAATTATTATTCTTATATAGATTATGAAATATATTGAATAATTTCAAGGGAAGCGATTATTTCATAATGATTGAAGGATAGGAATATTCAGTTTGCCTCCTATGTTTCCCATAGTGAATATAATAATCCTAATATTTTTCTTGTGCATTACATTTATTGTTTTGTAATAATTCTTCATAACAAAATTAGGGACATATAGTTAAACCAGATTTTACTTATTCTCAGTCAAATAGTATGGGTGTAAGAGGGGGTTCTGCTAGATATTTATTGAGTTCACGTCAAACCAATTCACACCTGTAACCTCTAGAGGACATCCCATCCACCACATCATTACATCCTCTACTTGAGCCTCTAGGGATTCTCCTGCCCATGCGTAAATAATAATGTCATTTATCCTCTTTTTCCAATCACATGACTACACCGCCTCCAGGGATGTTACCGCCTTTACCAAAATTATAACATTTAATTTATCCCCGACCCTACTATCCTTATCCTTCTATGTCTATGCTGCCTCTATTTTCTACTATCCATCCATAATTTGATTATTATGTTCCTTCATATTTCAATCCTATGCATGGAGATCACCCAATGCATGAATCGGAATAGGGATATCATTCGAAGGCTATTGTTTCATGATATCCCATAGATCCATAAGATCCTAATGAGTTATCTGCATTAGGTTTTTTATAAGTCTGTCAAATTATATCACATCATTTTTTCTTATAGTACTATAAATTAATTTTTTTCCCTTTGACCTTATTAATTGGGATCTTCTAGAATGTAATGTGGAAGCACCCATATGTGTGAATCCTAGAATCACCAACCATAGGTAATGGTATATTAAAATGAAGAAAATTAGATGATGGGTAAAAATTACAGTCAGTTTAGAAGATTCATGGGAACATTATCCACGTACAACGATATCATTACAGTGAAACTAGACTCATAACGATATATTGGTAATGGCTTCAAGGAGAAATCATGGTCAAAGATATGGTTAAAGAAATTTGTTAAATTTTTACATATATTATTCTTGTTTTTTTATAAATTAACATCTTTATTGCAGGTTTGGTTTAACATTCTAAATGATAAAGATTCTAAGGTTACAAGGTTTATAGATCTTGTGATCTTATAGAGATAATATAAACACAATGTATATGTTGGTTAGAAGAGTATAGTTAGTTATGATTTAGAAGGTGCACCAATATTATCCTACTATCCAGCCAAAAAAAATCACGAAATGATCATATATTGGTATATTTATGAGTTTAAGGTATTTATAATATTTATTGGTTTGTATAGAAAATATAATTCGTATTAATTGTATTTATTTATTTTTATTATGTGTCAGGAAAAAATAAAAAGAACAATAATTTAATTTCATATTTGAACACTTTGGGATGCACTAAAATTCCCGATCATGAGAGGTTCTAGGTACTTCAATATTAATATAAATAAAATTTATATTTATATTCATACTTAGTTATATTTTCATGATGAAGTTTATGTTTTATTATCATTAATACCATTAATATAAGGATGAAAAAGCCCCTTCTAAATCATCAAATGGATAAATGGACAAATTTCAAAATGGCCTAATGGCCAAATGGACAAATGGAAAATTTGCACAATTTTAATAAGTGGCCTAATTTTCCAAAAATGTCTTAAATGGACTAAACGTCCTAATTTTCCTATTACTCCTAATTAGAATAAATATCCTAAATTACGTAATTTTTTTAAATTTACTAATTGACCTAAATAACCAAAATTTCCTAATTGACCTAAATTGACTAAATGGAATAGATGGACATAATTAGCTAATTGGCCTAAATTGGGCTAAATAGCCAAAATGGCCTAATTGACCTAAATTCGACTAATTAGAAAAATTAGCTTAAAATGGTATAAATGGAAAAAATTGGACAAAGTTGGAATAATTGGCTTATTCACCTAATTCATCTAAATTTTATAGCATAAATGGTCTAATTTTCCTATATTTGACTAATTGGCCTAAATTGGCCTAAATGGCCTAAATTGCCCAATTGGACTAAATTGCCTAAACTGACTTATTGGCCAAAGTGGCCTAATTGGACTAAGTTCTCTAATTGGACTAAGTGGCCTTATAAACCTAAATGGTCTAATTGTCCTAAATAATCTAATTGTACTAAATTGGCCTAAATGGCATAATGGACCCAAACAGTCCAAATGTACTAAATTCCCCAAATGGCCTAGTGGCCTAAATGGCCTAATGGACTAAATGGAATAATGGTATATTCACCTAATATCCTAATGTATTAATGGAAAGTTTTCCTAATGGACAATTGTTTTAATGGAATAATGGTTAAATGGTATAATGGCCTAATACCGTAATGGATTAATGGACTAAATGGCCTAATGGCCTAATAGACTGATGGATTAAACAACCTATTGGAATAATTGGAATATTATACTAATGGACTAATGGATTAAAGTACTAAATACCCTAAATGACCTAAAATGTCCCAAATAGCCAAAATGGATTAATGGATTATTGGTATAATTTCCTAATGGCCAAATGGACTATTGTCCTTCTGTCATACTAGAATAATTGACTAATGGACCAATGGAAAAAATTCTCAAATGGTAAAATGGACTAATGGCCTAATTTACTAATGTCCTAATGTCCTAATAGCCTAACAACCATTTTTTCTAATGACTTAATGGCCTAATGGCCTAATGGCCTAATGGCCTAGTGGCCAAATGGCCTAACAGCCTAACGACCAATTGGCCTAATGACTTAATGGACTAATGGAATAATGGCCTAATGATATAATTTCTTAATTTAATAAACGACCTATTAGAATAATGGCAGAATTGGGAATTGGAAAATGGTCCAACTGGCCTAATTCCCTAATGTAAAATTGGATCATTGAACCAATAGACTAATGGACTAATTGCCAGATGTCTTAATCGCCTAAAGGCCTAATGGTCAAATGGTCTAATGGACTAATGAACTAATGTAATAGTGGATTAATGGCCTAATTGGATAATATTATAAATGTAAAATGGCATAAATGGAGTAAAGATTAGGCTATTAGGCCATTTTTTAATTGGACCATTCAGCCATTAGGCTAAATGGATAATTGGCCATTTGGTCATTTGACCTAATGCCCTAATCACCCAATATCCCAATGTACTAATACCCAATTTTTCATAACGGCCTAGTTTCATGATGTCCGACTAGACCATTATCCTAATGAACTAATAGCCCAATAACTTAATGTCCTAATGGCCTAGTGGTGAAATAAACAAATAGAAAAATGGTCAATTGAGAAATTTGACTAATATTCTAATTACCTAATGGCCTAATGGCCCAATGGCCTAAATATCCTAATGTCCTAATATCCCAATATCTGAAATGGCCTTATAGACAATTAGAAAATTGGCCTAATAGACTAACAGCCTAATGGATAAATGGCCAAATGGCCAAATGGCCTAATATCATAATGCCCAAAATGGATTAATGGATAATTGGTCAATTGGACAAATTCTATAGTATACTAGTGGCCTAATGTCCTAATGGACTACCAGACTAGTAGAAAAATGATAAAATGGTCAAAAGGAAGAATGGAAATTTGGAAAATTATTATAATGGCCTAATGAAAAAAAGATCAAAATTACCAACAGAATGAATAAAAAAAATTAAAATGAACAAATGATCAATTGGAGTCAATTGTATAAATGGGATAATTTTCCTAAATGGATAAATCGGCCTAATTGGCCGAATTAGCCAAATTGGACTAAATGTTCCTACACAGACTAGTTTGCCTAATAGGCCTAAATGACCTAATTAGACTAATTTGATCAAATGGACTAATTGGAAAATTGGACAAATTGGCATAAATGGTATGAATGTTCTGAATGAACATATTGGCCTGATTGGTTTGATTAGACTAAATAGAATAAATGGAATAAATTTCCTAATTAGCAAAAATTATAATAAATGGACTAAATGGAAAAAATGGGGATAATTGGACTAAATTGACCTTAATAGCCTAGTTGGACTAAATTTTCATAATTGGTCTAATTGGTATAAATTGGTATAAATTGGCCTAAATAGCCCAATTAGATGAAATTGGTCTAATTAGGAAAAATTGGTCTAAATTGGTCAAAATTGCACAAATTGGACTAGTTAGCTTAAATGGCATAATTGGGATAAATTGGTATAAATGGACTAATTTGACTAAAAAGTCTAAATAGCCTAAATATCCTAATTGGCTTAAATTAGAGTAAATTGCCAAAATTTCCTAAATGGACTAATTAGCGTAAATGGCCTAAATTTCCTAATTGTCTTAAATGGAATAATTGGAAAAAATTGGCCTAATTGGCCAAAATTGGAATAAATTGGCCTAACTTGGCCAAATAAATGGCCTAATTGACCTGAATTGGCCCAATTGGCCAATTGGATAAATGGAAAAAAGACAAAATGTCTTGATGACCAAATTACTAAAGAAACTAATCAAAAAATGAAGTTAATGTCCAAATGATCAAAATTTACAAGTACCCAAATAACCAAATATTGTATAAAATATAATTTGACGGAAATGATAATAAAAGAGGTATCCATACCATGACCATTTTTATCATTATAATTATTATCTATGTTCTATATTATAACACTTATATTAAATTTCTAATTAAATTTATGTTTAGATGCTTCTTCATTTTATGGTTTTTTAATTGGTTCAATTTTAATTCTTTTTACGTTATCACTTTAATATTATTCAGTAATTTTTTATTATACTAATATATTTCATTTGTATCAAGCATCATTGGGTATCAAATATGGTGTTCCTTAAGAAAAATTATTTTTCTTTAGTAGAAAAAAATGATGGAATTATTGTAAATACACAATCATAAAAAAAGATAGTATGTTTTTTAATTCATATTTTAAATTTTTATATAGAATTCATAATTAAATGTCTTTTTCATGTTTTTAAAAGTGTTCCATGGACATCTTAGATGAAAATGAAGATAAAAACGTCATTCCAAACGATCATTTTAGAGAGGTATCAGGTGAGGTTTACCAGGGGAGATTCTGATGTCGACCAGATAAAAACATCCTTCCCACTTGGTATTGGCTGTCATCAGGTTCCTATCAAACCTCTCATTCTATCGAGCTATAAAATACTCATGAAAAGGTAGATTAGGCCGTAAAATATAGCTATACTTGAGTGGGATATATATAAACAGTTCGTCAAACACTTCTTGAAAGCTATGTTACCTATAATTCCATCACTTCAATTAAAGGATCCTACTATTTTTTACTCATTAATAGAATAAATGTACTCTTTATATGATTCCTAGAGTGATGTTAATGAGTGTCTTAGTGGTGTTCAAGAAGATTGTTGTTGTAGTGGAGGAGGCGGTGGTGGCGGCGGTGGCTGCGGTGGCGGCGGCGGCGGTGGTGGTGGTGGTGGTGATGATGATGATGCTAATGATGCTGGTACTCTGGGCACCGATGTTGGTTGTGAATATAATAGAACTAGTAGTCATAAGGGAGATATTGATCACCTTTATTTTTGAGTTTAGGTAGACAATTGTGGATGAATAAAACTAATTGATGATTTATATTGTATATATATGATACAGTATTGTAAACGGTTTGAAAACTATTTATAATTTGATATTTGAATGACAAATATATAATAAGTGTACTGTAATGAATGTGTACCATGGTTTGTAAATTATTTATAGGTTTTATGAGAGGTTCTCGATGGTGTTGCAGTTGTAAAATAGGGGTATGAAACTATACCCACATTTGTGGGTGTAGATAAATTTTTGGATAACCATTTATTCCCACGATTTCAGTAATTTTGAGTATAGACATATACTCATGGATTAATGTAAAACATGGGTATTAATAATTCCTTATAGCTTATATGCATTATTTCTATAGAAATCAAGGGTATAGCCTTTACCCAGGGTTTTTGAGGGTATACCCATGCTTTTAAACTATGGGTATAAGCTAATATTTCAATATTGGGTGCATCATAAAACATCAAAACCCTACCATCTACAAACTAATGGCCAATTCAAAATTTCAAATGGGGAAATAAAATAAACACTAGTTGAAAAAATTACTTTAATGTCGGTTTGTTTTATTCTTAACATCTGTTTTTAACTAATGTAGAAGTAACCAACGTAAAAAATATGACTTTGTATTTTAGTTTTTGTAAACCAATGCCAAAAACGTATTGAATTTGTTTTTTAGGGTCAGTTTTGTAAAAAACTGAGGACAAAAAAACTCATCTGCATCATTTTTGGCATCAGTTTTTTTAAAACTGACACCAAAAGTTTGAAAACATAGTATCGGCGTCGGTACATTAAAAAAACTGATTCCATAAATGGACAAAAAATTATTTTTGGCTTTATTTTTGAAAAAAGCAACGCCAAAAAGTAATTATTTTGTTCTATGTTTTAGATCATTTCCTAATCTTCGATTTTACTATTCGTAGAGCTAAAATAGAGTTACGGACCAAAATTTATGTCCATTGGATGTTGAGCCTATAAATGTTTCGATTGATACAACTCGTTGTAAATAAAGCATGATAAAAATGAATTAATATCGCATACACCAAATGATATAAAATAAAAATAATAATTCAAACATATTTCAATGGTTTTGGAGCTTCTATTGAATTGATGTGTTGTTTATTAGTATATCTCTTATATTTAGTTTTGAACTCATGCGATACTAAAAATGGTGATCGATAATTAAATTTACACCATGGTTGGTAAATATCATCCATATGTTTTATATTTTTAACTCGATAATATAAGTAAATCATCATTATAAGAAAGCTAATCATGTTTATTAGAAATGAAGGACCATAATAATAATGAAAATAAATTAGTATAATATGTACCATGATCAAATTAACGATTGTAACTGCGTTGAAAACATGATTGAATCAAAGAAGTTGAAAATGATGAACAAAGGAAAAATGGATTTATATATAGCAAATAACAATATTTTTGATTGCTTTGTGTGAAAATATAGGTAGGATTTTAATAAGGTAAACATGTGTTGTTACAAAAATGAAATTTTAATCCTGTGTATTGAAGATTACTCTTTGGAATCGGTTTTGTTTGAAACCAATGCAAAAGAGTATTTACATTGGCCTTTTGGAATCAGTTTTTTTAGAAAACTGAATCCAAAATTGATAATAGATATCATTTTGGCATCGGTTTTTAAATTAAACGATGTTAAAAAGTTGAAAAAAAACTTTTCGCATCTTTTTTTTAACCGACGCCAAAAAGTAAATAAAAAAATTGTTCTTGGCGTCGGTTTCTAAATAAACCGATGATAAATCATTAAAAAAAACATTTTTTTAGTGGTTTTTTAAAAAACTGATGTGAAAAGTAAATGTAAAAATGATTTTTGGCATCAGTTTTTTTTAAAAACTGACACCAAAAAATAAAAAAAATGTTTTGGTTTTGGTTATTATGAAAATAAAATTCAAAATATCTACAAAAATAACTATGTTTTAAAAAATTCCTTCAAATTTGATTTTACTGTTCGTGGAGCTAAAACAGAGTAACAGATAAAAAGTTAGGGCCATTGAAAGTTTGACTTTTTTAAGACTTCTCTTAGAGTATATCAACTTCCAAAATCTATAAATATAAATCTGTAACTCTGTTTTTACTCCATGACAAGTCAAATGTAATCTTAAAGAATTTTCTAAAACACTGAATTTTTTTTTGGCGCCAGATTTCATAAAAACCGACGCAAAAAAATCTTTTTATTTTTTTCTGGTCGGTTTTTTTGAAAACCGATGCCAAAACAATTTTTTATCATTTTTCGCATCAGTTTTAAAAAAAAATAGATTCCAAAAAGTCCCCAAAAAATATTTTATGTCGGTTTATGAGAAACCGATGTCAAATTGACAATGTTAAAACCCATTTTTCTAATAGTGGAATTATATAGAAGACTATCAAACCAAATAGGATAGATTAGAACCAAATGTTGGAATACACCTTATGGGATTAGATGATATCCTACAAAACCCTCTTAAAGAATGATCCTATATAGGATAATCTGTGGGAAAAGATTCCACCTGTCTGTGGAATTAAAGCATAGTGCCTATTGGGCTATGATAGAGATAAATATGGACCTAGACAGAGATAGAAATGGAATAATACTTCATCTTTAAGATATTGATTAATTTATAAGAGATTATTTTGAAAATTATAAAATTTATAAATAGATAATAAGGGTATATCATGAAATGTTAATTCTACCGAAATACTCTCATCATGGAGATCAATTATTTTTATACAACACAAGTCACAAGATGTACCCAAGAAAAATCCATTACATATGGTAAGGTCCAATTTTGGTTACTCAGGTATAGATGTTTGGTGTTATTCATATTGTGAAGGAAAAATATTATGAACAACTCATTGTTAATGGTCTCATTTTAAATAAATTCTATAGAAACATTACCTAAGACCCAGTGGACAAGATTACACTCCTATGGCATTTTTATTAATGAAATCCTACTAGGTTATATAATTTTATAACATTTTATTGTATATTGTGATTCAATTTAAAATATTCTTAAATTTTTAATCAATTTAAATTAATTGATGGAATAGAATCAATTATTTGTGGTAGAGGGAACCTTTTTAGTATAAGTACTTTTAATTTTTTTTTTGTTTTTGGTGTCTTTTTCAAAAAAACGATCATTTTTAATGTGTTTTTGAAACCATTGTAATTAAATTTAATTCCCTTGAAAAAAATTAAAATCCATTCCAATTTTTTAAGAAACTAATTTTAGCCATAAAATCAATTTAAATAAATACTTAAATGAAAATGTTTTCAAATTCTATGTGTATGAATTTCATTATAATCCCACTAGTTTTTTAAACTAATTCCATGACATGATCCCCTATATTTTAAATAACAAACTTGTGAGGCTACTAAACAAATTTTGACATATTTTTTACAATTCTAAATTTATTGATAGAACCAGGACATACTTGAATAACGAAACATCTTGAGTAATATAATAAAAAACATAGATGATTTAATGAAATTTTTCTTAATGTCTTGATTCATTATTTGGGTATAAAGACCCTTTTTCAATTAACTATATTTTTCATGAAAACCTGTACAGTAATCCATGAATCCATTAATAGCAATGAATTACTTTGATAAAGAAACATTAGAATCCAAATATCCTTATCTACCATGATTTGTAATATTTTTCATGATTTTAATTGAATTCAAGACTAGAGTAGGGATTAAAGGAGAAATAGAGATCTATTAGTAGGATCTATTTAAATTTAAAAAATAATTTTATGAATATAAGACGATTCTATTTTATGATAAAATTAATATGGGTATAATGGAAACTTTTCTTAATTTAATCCATTGTTGGATGTACCCATTTATTTTGTAGTGAAAATGTCCTTATCTTTCACAAATAATTATTCGAATGATAAATTCAGATATGAATCTTTTAAATAACACTACCAAAAAAGGAATGATGGAATAAATTAATGATGATGAAAAAGATGAAATGGGGATATACTACCCATGGGTATGGAGAAAACATTTATTATATTCATTTAGAAATTAAAAACATTTTAGTTCATTAGTTTCAATATAGTTTTCTAACAAATAAAATAAACGGATCAATTTTTATAGTGTCTTTATGAGATTAAACACATAAATAAAGCATCTTAAACATAACATATATTTTTTTTAATTAAAATTACACATAGTTATCCAAAAATACATATATCTACTAAAATTAAATTGGATTACTTTTAAAAACACATTAAAAAGGGTGAGATATAAATCCTATTAAGGTAATAAACATGATAAAAAATCATAATAGTAAGAACATGATATATCAAAATGGAATGATCATAATCACAGAAACATGGCATAAGTATGCGATATCATAAGATCATGGAATCATAAATATGTGGACACAACATGAATCATGATATCATAAGAATAAGTCAAGTATCATCCCCAAGGCTATCATGTTTGGAAGAGTCGCATGATATATTGGGTTCACTCCCTATTCCCATAAACAAAGTGGATAGAGTCCTAGGGTGGAATGGGTTCACTCCTCATTCCGTTTCAAATAGTCTCATGAGATGTAAATCTTTAATCAATGAATTTTAGTGTTATCATAGTGAAATTTTAATATTCATAACATATATAGAAATATTTGTGCAATAAGAGAAAATTTTCATACATAAATTATAATCATGATAAAACCATGAGAAATAATTGGGTTTTATAATCATGAATCAAAGCATAATTAAATGTTTTATCATAAAGATTCTCAATAAAATAATAAATAAAATAATTTTTTATGTTCATATTTAATATAATGAAGCATAGGTATTGAAAATTTATTTCTAATGTATAAATATTCATCATATGTATCGTAGAAGTATGAATAATAAATGGACCTCTTTGATGATTGTTTTCAAAATGTGCATTGTTAATTTTAAAGAATGAAAGTGATTATCATTTTCTATTAAACTAGAATTGAACTAGTATGGATTAACATAACATAATGAAGGTTTTATGAAAATATTAATGGTTAAAATTTTTGTTTTTAGTTGATACTTGACATGAAATAGGGAATTGGAAAGTTCCGTTAAATCAGGTTTACTTTTATGTTTGAATTTTGGTGGAAACTTAAAACATTTATTATCCCCAAAAGATAGGTAAAGTGAACTAGATATAAATGTAAGTAAAATATATAACGAATTTTTAAGAATTTGATGGGATAAATATTGTGAAAAATGTATAAAAATAATGATAACTTGTAACTAAAAAGTGACTAGGGTGGTTCTAAAGATCCCTTGTCTTAGGTCTAGATTCACTCTTCACTTGAACTTGAATTCTTATGCATTTAGATGTTCTACCTTGGGTAACACATTAAAGAACCATATCATGGTATTTTGGAATTACTAATTCCTATAGGATGTGGGAATATAGTTGAGTAGAGACTAGGGTACGTTTTTGGTCATGTTAAGGCTTTGTAATTGGTGTAAAAAATAGTGGATGTCATATCCTTTTATAAGTGAACAAAATGTCACTTTTATAAATACTTATTATTATTCAATAATATCATGAAAATATTCCAAGGTAAAAGGGCCTAAAAAAGGAAAATAATTTATAAGGGGGATACTTTTTTTATCTAATATCATTCACATATTTATGGACATGTTTTTCATGTGTTTTAATTATCTTTTCCTCTGATTATTTACTTTCAAAATTATGTTTAGTAATTGAATTTTAACCTAATTAATTTACATTTATGCCTATAAATCAAATTTAACACATTAGATAATTTTGACCTAATGATTTCAAATATAAAATATATTTTTTTTATTGAATTAATAAGGGTTATGAAGTTTCAAAAATATAAATTTATTATGAATTAATTTTTTTTGAAAATATCTATTTTTAAGCTTAAAACATACTTCTTATAAAATTTTGAATATTTTTTATTTACATAACATTAAGTAAATTATTATTAACTAAATCAATTTTATAAATATTCCAAATCAACTTAATAATTAATTCTATATATCTAATAATTGATTATTAGACGATTAAAAAATAATTTTTAACTAAATAAAATATTACTTATGTTTTAGAATATTAAACATGGGTTCTTTAAATTCAACATTGTATTTTTGAGTTTACAATTTTTTTATATCTTAAATATATGTTCGGTATAATGACAGTGGTTTTATTTTTTAAGTAAATCTTACTTCGTGATAATGTTATAAACATTATAGTATTAGTGAAAATGGTATTTTTTTATATTCACCTACAAATCCATTATCATAGAAAAAAAATAACATTGTGATCATTTTGATAAGTAGAATTAAAAAATAATTTTCATTTTATAAAATTAAAATCCTAAAATTTATAAATTTTAATTTTAAATTAAAATACAATATATAATGAAATCACTTTTATAGGAAAATGCATTTTTATGTTTTATGTGTTCTTAATCATATTTCACATCAATTACTAATTAAATTTGTCGAAATATATATAAATAAAATACTTTTTAATCATTTTAAAATAATATATTTGGTTTCATAAAAAATTAATAGCACCTGAGAATCCAATTTTTAGAAAAATACATTTTTATACATAAAATGATCTTCACCAAAATATAATTAAAATTAAATATATATAACCCAATTATTTAATTTTATAACTATATTTGTATGAAAATTTTTCGTTAATTTATGTCAAATCATTATTTAATTATAATATATTATCTCGAAAAAATATTTTTTACTAAAATATTTCAGTTAACTATAATATTTTTGTTTCATTGTTTCTTTTTATATAACATCTTATTTAAATATGTTAAAAACAATAAATGACATTTTTATACATATTTGAAACATTTATATATTTTTACTATATTTTTAATGACCATATTTTCAATAACTATATTTATAATGGTCAAATTATTTTCCTATATATAGACATATAGAAATCATTCATTTCCCCATCACTTCTTATGTCACACTTCTCATTTTTATAGTTTTTATCTAAGATATCACAACATGATTTCTCCTTTAATGGTTTTATTTATCATTATAGAGTTTTTTATACTAAAGGTGATTCTGAAAGGTGATAGTTTTCCAAGGGAGTTTATAGTTCTAAAGATATTATTATTTTAAATTTATTATCCCTATTAAATTTTTAATGTTTTAATGAATGTAATCAAAATTATGTGTAATAATACATTTTATGTGATACATGGTATCATGTACCTTTATTTTAATGTTCCATTATAATTGAATAAGGTGTTGTTATTTTCATTCATACCATGTTTTATATAATCTCTAATCAATTTTATGTTCTTTTGAAAATATATTGAAACATTATTTATAATTATAGAAAAAAATTAAAGGTCTATAATAAAATGGCAATTACATTATCGACCCCTGACCCCTAAAAAAAGTTCCATTACAATTTTAATTATCAGATAATAATGAAAATAGATAAGTGACTCTAAATTATAGACATCTCAGGATATAATTTATATAGAGAAATGAACCTTACAAACATGGAAACATATCATTTTCCTAAAAAGTAGATTATCTATAATATTGAGTTTTTTCCAACTATTTGAGCCAAAACTCTCTCATTATTCAGAATCGAGACCAACATTATATAATTTCATTATAAATGGTGTTTATAATCATCCTTATATTGATATAATATCATAGGTTTATTTTAAATTTTATATCAATATTCCAAATAATTTTTCTTCTAAGTTGATAGAACCAATCCATTTCCAAAATCACATTAAATTTATCTAATTAATCAATAATATGATTTGGAAAAAGTGATATCCAATGAAAATAAAAATGGGATAAAAAAATCATATCACTTGAAGGTTTTTTATTAATGATTCAAAAAATAGTAATCGAGGTAAAAATTTGATGTTCTTAGAAAAAATTCAAGGAACAAATTAGTGGGTCAAACAATATACAAATACAGTACTCGTGATTTTTAGTAAGATTATCAGTGTTCCTCACTATATATCATTTTTGGATCTCACATCCATAGTTTTATTTCTATAGGCTTTATCTTGTTCCATTTTTCTTGGTAGTTGTAGATATTTATCATCCTTATTAACCCACAAATTATGTCGTTGAATTAGTTAATGAACATGTTTTCTACATTTAATATATTTAACTATTAGTGGTTCCTTAATATTAACTCTTTCTTCATCATTTCCAATAAACTCTTTATTTTTCCTCATAAATTGGTTCCTATATTCCCTCATTTCTCTCAAATAAAACATCTTCCAATTCCCTTAATACATTTCCCCTGTGAAATCTGCCCACATTTTTTATATGAATGAAATTTATCATTATTTTATTATTCTTCTTCAATATGTGATCTTCCATGAGACTCTATCCTTCTATTATTTTTTGTATTTGGGAACTAAACTATTTTCACGTTGTTAATCATAATTTGTGATAGTTTGTATGGTATAATCATAAGATATCTCACTCTAGATCCTATCTTTTTTCATTACCTGTTAGGGAAATATCCTCATATTTCATTTTATCCATTATTAAACTGGCTTCTCCTTACTATAATAATTCCATAAAATAATAGAATTGAAGATAGTAATAATTATTCTAAATTGAAACTAGTAACATAAAAGGGTTATATCTTACATATAAATTTATAGGATTCAATATAGGTTATTCATTTTCTATTACCCAATATGTTCTATAACTATATTATAAAACAATGATCAATTGCTTCATAACGGCTCATAAATAAAATGTGAATTAACCAAATCATACCCCACTACTGTTTCTAAATAGTTGTGTTGTCTTAGTCCCACTCAACATGCACCAGAGTGAAGATTGAGTTGACACTCAAATAACATTTTTCTAGGTAATTACCCCTAGGTGAATCTGTTCCACATCCATATCCATTTTCTAATTTCCAAATAGGGATGTAATTTATAGGAAAACCATATACTCAAACCATTATGAAAATTTCTGGATTCCATATTATAGTTAGAATTATACCTTAGACTTATCCCAAGGATTTTCACTGTTTCTCTCTAGTCATAATCACCAAAAATAACTAAACCTTACTATGTTACTAATTATAGTGATCCAAACCTTAAACATATTTTTTCCATCATTTTTAATGCAGTTTATAAACAAATACAATCAAAGGATCAAGATATATAGTGTGTTTGAGTAACAAGAAACATCAATACATAATCTTAAATGTAAATTATATCACTATAATTTAAAATTTAATATAGTTATCCAAACTCCCTTGGGTCTTTTAACATGGCATAGGATATTTTGGGGAAATAAATAAAGAAATGGGTGAGCTAGAAAGACTAGTAAGAGAATAAACATTATAATGAAACATATCCTAAATAACATGATATCATAAAATAGAATGATCATAAGCTCCGAAACATGGGTTATAGAAATGAAATCATAAGATAATGGAAACAAAAATATGTGGAAACAACATGAAACCTAGCATTATAAACATAATTCATGTTTTACCACCATGACTATTATGGTGCTTAATGTCCCATGGTGTATTGAGATTACTTCCCATTCCCATAAACGTAAATATAGAGTCCTATAGTGGACTGGGTTCACTTCTAATTCCATTTCATATTATCTAATGAGATGTAAATATTCCCCAAATGCATTGAAAATATATTAGGGTGAACCCTTCAAATTCATAACATGTAAATGCATATCTACTTTACAATATGAAATGAATTGATAAACAGTCATAAGCATGATAAAACACATGAAAAATAAATTAGTTTCATAATCTTTTCACAAAGAATAATTTAAGGATATATCATAATAATTCTTAAGAAAAGAATTAATTATATCATTTCTAATGTTAATGTTTTCAATAATGAGGAATATATATTTAACATTGATTTAGAATGATTAATAATTAATGATACAAATCATAAAAGTAAGAATAAGAAATGAACCACTTGGATGATTTTTTTTTGAAATGAGAAAAAGACCATTTAATGAAAAAAATATCATATCATTTTCCTTTAAACTAAAATTTAATAAGGATGGGTTTTTATGAAATAATGGTGGTTTTAATAAAATATTCATGGTAAAAAAAATTTGTATAATTGATATGTAATATTCTATGACTATTTTATGTTAATCATATACCAAACTATTGATTATGCTTCGTTTGGGTTTCATTTAGTTTTTTTTTGAAGAAATTTTTGAATTATTAAATGTTTGTAGTATAGTGCATGGTTGGTACACAATTTCCCAAATTTTTCACCCTCCTAATGAAACCCATGAAAATTAAGCAGTGGGGTTTTTCAGGGTTAGTGGATAGATTAAAAAACCATGTGCCACCAAATAGAAACCATATACTCTAGAAAAAGTAGTTGCAAGGCTAGGGAACATAAATTTTCTATAACATGTGGTTCTACATAGCTAACTATGCGTATGAGTTTTTTAATACAAAAATTAATTTTTAAAATACCTGAAACCATCTTTCATGGTCCCTGAAAGACCTATACAATACCAAATCGATTTCTTCGTCCATAGGGGCTCTCAAGAGAAGTGTTTCCCTTCATCACCTTCTTGGAAGTGGATCTAAGATAGTATAATAGTGTTTGATCTTATCATGTTTAGTATTCTCTTCTACTTCTTATTCTCCTACTCTCTATCTCTTTTCCTCTATAGGGTTTTTTGAATCGTCACGTTGTTAGTAGACCTAATAACCCTTTTTTGGATTGTAAACATAAGTTTGATTTCCAGTTTCTACTTTCTCTGTTCTTTCATAGATTACCACAGCTAGGGTTTGGCAATTTGAGATATAGTGATCCTAATGTAGGTGGTTCTGTCATGACGCCTATTTTTTATGAACCCTAAACCTCTTTATTTAAATTCAATTTTTTTGGTTTAAATTAAATTCCCTGAAATTGATTTACATTAATTTATTAAAAATCCAATTTCATTTAATTGTGGGATTTAAACTGTGAAGTTGGATTTTTGACTGAAATTGAGAAAAACCATCCAATTACATTGAATTGGGGTGATTTTTAAAATTGTTAGAATATGGTGAAATTTAAATACTTTAATTAAAATTTTAAAATTTATTTGATGAAAAATAGGGGAATTTAAATTTTTGAAATTGATTTGATCGAATTGATTTCAAAGATGTATTTGATGAAAATTGAATTAAATGGTTTTGATAGAAACCTTTGGGGTTTTTCTTTGAAAATTAATGTTTTGATTAAAGAATCCTTTTCATTTTTAAATGGAAAATCTGCATATTTGAAATTGATAATGGGATGAATTTTATTTTAAATAGTATTAAATTAAATTTCCAATAATTTATTTTTTATTAGAGTACATGTAAGGATTAGGTAGTTAGTGAGTTATTTGGACACCACTCTATCATTTACAACATTATAAAAAATAAATATAGGATTTCACATCCCTGATGAGATGGTGATGATGTTTCCTTAATTTTAACCAAAGAGATATGTGTATACGAATATTATTATATCACCTTGAGTGTGTAGAGTCTCTTTGCTTCGAACTATCGTACCATTCAGCATATGACCATGTTTCTCTCTTGTTTTTATTTGAAATGAATATATTCCAATGATGTATAATATTTTTCATTCCATATGATAACTATAAAAAAATTTATATAAAAGTGTTTTCTAATCCATATTTTTAATGCATTTACATCATTTGAAATGTAAATCATGATTTTCATAAATATTCTTTTGATAGTCCAAACATGTTTATTTAAAATTGAAATATCATTATTTTGTTAATTAAATTCTTGAATATTATTATGGAATAATTGGTGAAACCCTACATGTATTTAATCTCACACCCTACCTATGCCTTCAGGTGTTTGTAGATTATCTCCCTCCATGTTTGAGTAGGGGTAAAGAACAACAAAAAGGAGGTTCTAGTTGTTAATCATTGAACTTGGAGAGTTGTTTCTATTGGGAAATTAGTTATTTATTCTATTTTCCATCACTTTATGGTTTTATGTTGGTTTGTTTATACCTATTTGACTTCAGGTAAATATCTCCTTTTGGTGTTTCTCTTATATTCATACTGTCTTCTTAATTTTTTCATCCCCAATGTTTGTGGATAAATCATCCCCACATTCATCATTCACGTTTTTAGGGGCTAGTTAATATCCTGTGGTGACTGTGAATGCCATGAGAGCTATGTTAGGACCATCTCAGTTATTGGGTTACAAGGGTACTGAGGATGGTTCATGACAATGTAGTATCAGATCTACAGGTTTAGCTTTTTGTCTCGAATTCACTATTCATTGTGTAATCCTGTTGGGATATATGAGGTAGTTTTGATTGAGTGCCTAGAAATCTCTCACCAAAATGAACCTTAAGTCGCCATGGTTGTTTTGGTAAAAACATCTTGTGTATTAGTTCTAGTCTTTTCTATAATTTTAATTTGGATAGATTAAAATCCAAATCTTGTGTGTCTGTCAATTAGGATTAATCGCCATTATTTCTCAATTTGAATATTAATCTGAAGTCATATTTATCATTTTCTAATTTTCTGTAGCATCATGACTCTTAGAAGATGTGTGAATCGGGTCCAGGAATAAGTTTCTTCGGAATGTTAGTAAAAAATACTCTTATGTACCTACATCATGTAGAGGCCATTGTGTGAACTATCCAAGCTCACGGATAGGCATCACCAACAGATCTTGTCCAGGATCCAGTTTTAGAAACTCTAATGGATGATGACCAGAATCATTATTGAGTGTTCCTTTACTAAAATCCTCCAGTATTTAATGTATCCAATGATCCTCAATATTCTGAGTAATGGATTATAAATATTGAATTTTTTTTATTTCTTAGAGAATCTTATGGAATTTAAGGTGAAATGTGACACCTTTATAAAGAGGGACCAAGAAGAAGATTGTAGGACACTATGGTGATGGAAAAGAAGCATTAGGTCTTAGAGTGGAAAGACTTCAAGATACATTTCACCAACTAATTCAATCTAGATTCTATGATTTTGGCCATGTCTGTGGAGTTTTTCAAACTTGAGAAGGATTATAGGATAGTGATAGTGTATGAAAACTATTTTGATGATCTTGGATAGTTATCACTTGATACAGTGTCAAATGATAAGATAAATGCTCACTGATTCATGTTTGGACTTCGATCGGATATTCAATCTCATGATTTCTTGTTGAATCTACCTTCTATTGTTGATGTTATGGATAGAGAATTGATGGTCAACATAGACCAATCTTTAATGTTAGGGTTTTCAAGAGTTTCATTCTCTCTAAGTTGTGGTGAAAGTTCCTTAAATGAAAAATGAAATCACAATGATTCACATAGTGGTTCTCAACAGTATGGTTTTCTTCAACTGCATGCAGCTCCTAGTAGAGGTCCATTGATATCTTACCAGTGTGGCACTTTAGGGAATTCAATGATTTTTTTCACTAAGGAACCCATGATTTTTGGCTCCTATGGATTCTTAGGACAACATGATATGTTCTACCATCATTATTAAACTCAACTTAGTGGAATGTGGTCTTCACCATATTCCAAAACTATGGGGAAATCATATGATTCATGAGAAAAGGGGTTCCATCCATAAGTATCTAGAAGGAAGCTTCTGCATGCAGTGGAAGAGTCTATATTGGAAGAAGATATGATTCTATCGACCATGTGAGGCACCATTAATATGGATTTTTCATTAGTGACTGATTTATTTGATATCGGTGTGTCTCACTTTTTTATTTAATCCCTTATTTTTAATATCTGAAATATTGTTATGAATATTTTATCTTATGAATAGACATTACTACACCCATTTCTTTGAAGGGAGAGTATGGTCTCCATATCCCCACTTGTGTTTTCTCTATATTAGTTGTAGATATTTCTTATAGTTTTTTGGTTCTTGAAATGAATCCTCTTGACATAATTTTTGGGATGGATAGGATCATGCTAATAAAGATCATATTGATTGTTATCATCGATGTCCCTCATTCACTATACCTGATGGTGTGTGTCATGCCTTCCTAGGAGAATGGGATGAAAGGTTGAGCAGAGATGGACCGTCATATCTAGAGTTGTAGAAGGTGATATTTGTGTTTTGTTTTGATCTAGAGTGGGAATCCTTGAGTGATGATCTCCCTCTAGTTTTCATCAAGTTTACTGATATTTTTTATTCTGACTTCAATAGTTTTCCACCAGTAAGGGGGAGAGAATTTTTTATTGATTTACTACCAGGTACTCAACTAGTTTCTATTACATCTTACCACATGTCACCATCTGAAATGAATGAGCTTAAGACTTGGTTTTATGAAATTCTAGAGAAAGGATTTATAGGCCCCGAGCATGTCACCTTGGGCGGTACTAGTTATCATTGATATGAAAGTTGATGGTTCAATTCTACTATATTTTGATTATTGAAAACTAAAAAGAGTCATGGTAAATAAAAAATATTCATTGGAATGGATTGATGATCTTTTTGATTAGTTGAAATTGGAAAGGTGGTACTCAAAGATAAACCTTCGATCTGGTTACCATTAGTTGAGAATAAAATAATATAACATTCAAAAAACTATTTTTCCAAGAAATTATGTCCATTATGAGTACCTTGTTATTCCCTTTGGTCTAAACAATGGTGGTGAAGTCTTGATGGACATAATGAAGAGGATCCTCCATATGTATATTGATACATTCATGGTAGTATTGTAGAATAAAATTCTATTTTATTCTATGTCCTAGGTGGGTCATGTGAACCATCTAATAGAAGTTGTAGAATTATTGAAAAATTTCTTACTTTATGCAAAGCATTAAAAATGTGATTTTTTTATTTGGGAAGTGAATTTATTATGAAACATGTTGTCAGAAGAGGTTATTTCAGTTGATCATGATAAGGTGAAGGCTATTATGACATGGGACCAACCAAGAAATATTTTTTAGGTTCGAAACATCTGTGGTTTAGCTGGTTATTATCAATGGTTCTTTAAGTACATATCAATGTTGGATTATCCAATGAATTCCATAACTCAAAAGAGAATAAAGTTTTCTTGGGATAAAACATATCAGAGTTCCCTTATTGATCTAAGATATCACTTTACAACTGTTCTAGATTTAACTCCTACAAAATTCAGGCTAGGATATGTGGTCTTTTTTGAGGCATCAGGTTTAGGTTTGGGCTAAATTTTTATGTATGGTGATCATTTTGTTTCATATGGATCTTGTTAGATTAGTCCACACAAAAAGAATTATCCAAATCATGACCTTTATCTTGAAGTTGTGATTCATGTGCTTAATAGATGGTGGCATTACCTTTATGGACAAATTTTTACCGTGTTTTCAGACTACGATGTCATGAGTTATATCTTCTCTTAAAAATATTTTAATCTCATCTATAGGCATTGGTTCGAATACCTACAATCTTTTGACTTTGAAATATCCTATACCTAAGAGAAAGGGAATTTTGTGGGAGATAATTTGAGTAGGAAACTTCCAACCCATCCTATGAAAAAATATTCTAATGAGTGGAATTTCATAGATCTTTTTTCATAATTGAAAATTGGAATTAGGGAATCAAGGGTTTAGGTTTTGTTTCCCTTAATTTAGTTGACATATACTCTACTTTAGATGATTCATCAAGAACCGTTTCTTGATTATTTGTTTTGTAGTATTAGAGACTCTCTTTGGGGTGGGGAGATCATATTTGACTGGTCATTCTCCACTATGGTCATACTATGCTATCATTATATTTTTTTCATTGGCGGTAAGAAAAGTTGTGATGGGGGGATTTTATAAATCCCAGTGGGAATAGCACCAAAGAACCACTAAGATGTTATATTTCATGAAACACCAATTCTGGTGGCCAAGTATGAGAAGAGGCATTTCTGATTTTGTCTCTCATTGTTATACATGCCAATAGGTCATGTCCGAGCACCAAAACCCTTTGGGTTTTCTTCATCCACTTACTATTTTGACATAGAAATGGGATGAGATATCTATGGACTTTTTTTTGGGTTTCCATGTATAGAGACAAAGAAAAATGTGATTTGAGTTGTGATCAATCAGTTAACAAACATGGATCACTTTATACCCATTCTTGATACAACCAAAGATGAGGATTTAATAAATATTTATACAAAAGAGATTTTTCATTTTCATGGAGTTACATCTTCTATATATTTTGATAGTGATGCTCGGTTCAATTCCCAATTTTGGAGAGGCCTTCCAGAGGAACTAGGATCCTAGGTCTGTTTGACTATGACATACCATCCAAAGTTGGATGTCCAAACAGAAAGACCTATAATTATTCTTGAGGATATTATTATTACTTGTGTACTTGAATTTGGTTGTGCATGGAATGATAATATAAGGATGGTTGAGTTTTCCCATAGAAATAGTTACCAATACATGATCATAATGGTTTCTTTTTAGGCCTTTTATACCCGACCATGCAGATCTATGTTGTGTTGGTTGGATATTGGTAAAAGTTCCTTGGTTGGACTGAGATTGGTTCAAGAGACAAAAAAAAGATTCAATTGATTAATTAGAGAATATTTATGTAACATAGCTGATATAAGTCATATAATAATCGTTGTTGTAGACCATTGTAATTCTACAATGGTTACCAGGTGTTCTTGAAAGTTTCACCCAGTTTGGGTCATCGATGGGTTGGAAGGAAAAGGGAACATTCTCCTTATTTTGTGGGACCTTTTGAAGTTGTAGAGTAGGTGAGGAATTTCTTTTACAATTTTGAACTACCAAAACAGCCAAAATTGATTCGTTAAATTTTCCATGCATCTCAACTCTAAAAGTATATATATGTTCCATCTCATGTTCTAATTTGGAGTGATATTAAAGTTAATACCAATATATTTGTAATCGAATTGCCTGTCAGGATAGTTTATTTTGAAACGAAGGTACTTTGTGGGAGGATGATACCCTTGGTTCATATACTATGGTAGAATGGTTCTTATTTTCATGATATATTTGAGATGGAGGCACTGATGAGAGAGCAGTGGCCTCATTTTTTTTTGGCATGGAAGCTTCTGAGACGTATTTCTAGGGAATGAATGTTTCTATAGTGGAGAGGATTTAACATCTTGATACTTTTTTCAGGTATTCCAAAACCCCTTTTAAATTTTTCTTTGGTAGGGTTTCATTTGGGTTAGTTTTTGGATAAATATTTAAAATTTTAATAGTTTATGTGCTACTGCACAACTGGATCACGGTCTTCCCAAATAGTGTGCCCTCCTAGTTCAAACTATGAAAACTGAGGTAGAGGGATTTATTCATGTTTGGTGCACGGTTTAACAAACTGTGTTCCACCATGTAGAAATAGTTAACCCTAGAAGAAAGGGGGGCATGTCTAGGGTGTACGGTTTGTCTAAATATTGCTGATCTACCTATCTAACCATAGTATGGATTCTTTAATCCAAAAAATTATTTTTAAAATACCTAAAACTCTATTTTTTAGGTCCTTGATAACCTATATGAACCCAAATCATTTTCTCCTTCACTAGGACCTCCCTATAGTAGCTTTTTGGACCCTCATAACCCTACCTAATGCGGATCGAAGCTACGATAATGATGTTTAATCTTCTCCCATTTAGTTTCCTCTTCCCATTATTGTTCTTCTACTCTCTCTCTCATCCTCCCTCTGTTTTTTGGATCATCATGTTTTTGGAAGACTTAATAACCCTTGTTTTAAATCATAATGTTAGGTTTTATTCCTTGTTTCTGTTGTTTTTGTTCTTACTTGTTGAAACCCAGTTGTGTTTTTGCATTTTGAGATAGAGTGATCCCATGTTAGGTGGTTTTTTCAAGATTCCCAATTTTTATTAACACTAAATTTAATTATTTAATTCAATTGTTTGATTTAAATTCAATTGCATGAAATTTATTTCAATTGATATATTAAAACCCCAAATCCATTGTATTGGGGTATTCAAATTGTAAAAATGGATTTTGGCATGACATTAGGAAAACCTCCCAAATTCAATTGAATTAGGTTGATCTATGAAATTATTGGAAAATAGTGAAATTTAAATTATTGAATTTATATAGTAGAATTTAAACTGTTGAATTTAACTTTGTGAAATTGATATGATGGTGTTTATTTCAAATTCTTTTTTTGATAATAATGGATTTAAATGGGTTTGATATAAACCTTAAGGTTTTATATTAGAAAAGGTACTATTTTCATTAAAACCATATTTTGGTATTTAAAATGAAAATTGGAATATTTTAAATGGATAATGGGATGAATTTTATTTTAAACAGTCTTAAAGTAAATTTCCCATCATTTATTTTTTATTATATCACATAAAAACCTTATGTAATTAATCAGTTATTTGGACATCACTCTTCAATTTACAACATTCTAAAAAATAAATTTATTAATTCACATCCACGACGGGATGATGATGAAGTTTCATTTTCCTATACCAAAGGTATGACTGTATACACATATTGTCATGTCACCTTCACTGTGTAGAGTACTTTAGCATGAGACTATGTTACCTTTATGAATATGATCATTTTTCTCTATTGTTTTTATTTGAAATGAGTATATTCAAATGTGGTAAATTCTTTTGAATTTCTTATGATTTATAAAAATTGTTTTACATATGTGTTTTTAAGAAAATTGTTTAACATATTTCCATCAATTGAAATGTAAATCATGATCTATTTAAATATGATTCTAAAATTCCAAACCAATTTGTTTAAATTTGAAAAATGATTATTTGGTTCATTAAATATTGGTATCTTATTATGAAATCCTTGGTGGGAACCTACTGGGCTTTTAGCTCACACCCTAAATGTACCTTCGGGTGTTTGTAGATTATCTCCTTCTCGGTTTGACCAAGGTTAAAGCACCACTTTGAAAAGGTTCTAGTTATTGATTTCTGGACTTAGAGTGTAGCGTCCATTAGTACTTGGGATATCTATCCCTTTTGTGGTACATTTTTGTAGTACTTTGGGTTATTTATACTTGTTGGAATTTTGATACACTTCTCTCTGTGGAGTTTCTATTGTTTTTGTACTCTCTTGTTTTTTTACTTGAATAATGTTTGTGGAAAAATCATTCCTATTTTCATTTTGTATGATTCCTGGTGCTAGTCTCCAACCTTTGGAGAGCGAGAATGCCATTTGGGCTATGTAAGGACTAGAGCAGTTATCAGATTACTAGGGTATCCAGTCTGGTTCATGTCATGATACTTAAAATAAAATAAGGACTCTGAGAGTTCCTTTAAATTGGGTGTACTTAAAATTAAGGGAACATAAAACACGTATTGTCACCCCTAATAAAGGTAGATTGAACTAGTTATATATGTAAGGAATGTATAGAAATAATTTTTAAGAAATATAGGATAATTTGATTGTGTAAAATATATATAAATAAATAGAACATGTAACTCAATTATAATGACAGTAGTTCAAAAGATCCCTTGCCTCTCGTCCTGATTCACTCTTCACATACACATAACTTATTCTCCCTTTGGCTATTATCCCTTGGGAAACAACTTAAGGCTACTTATCTCGATCTTTTTGCATGAAAAAGGCTTTTAGGATGTGTAGAAAGGGTTGAAGAGATATGAGGTCAGAGTTTTGGTTTAGATAAATCTTTGGAATGGGTGTATAAAAGTGTTGGATGTCATCTCCTTTTATAAGTTATGATATGGGAACTTTTGTAAATATATATTATTTTTAAATAATATCATGATACTATTCTAAGTAAAAGGGATATAAAGTGTAAAATAATTGATAAGGGAGGAGGATTAGTTGATCAAATCGCATCCATATATTTTTTGACATAATTTTCACATGTTTTAATTCCTTTTCCCCTTTATTAATTACTTTTACCAATTCTATTTTTATCGATGGAATTGAATTTTAGCCGAGGTAATTTATTTATATGCTTATAAATTAAATTTACTATATTATATAATTAAGACCTAATGATTCCAAATATGAAATAAATTTTATTTGATATAATTTTTGAAGGTGATTAAATCTAAAAATATAAATGCAATACCCATTAAAATAGTTTTTAATCGAATTTTAATATTACAAACACTCTTATGCTGAAATTATTCATATTTTTTATTATCTTTATATTAATAAGTTTTTTAATATCAAAAGGAGTTTTGTGAATCTTTTAAAAAATATCTAATAAAAAAATTTCTTTTTAATACTTAATTATAAGATGTGACTGAAAATATTTTTTATGAGAATAAAAAATTACATGAGTTTTTTAATGTTAAACATAGGTTTTCAAAATTAAACATAGTATTTTTAAGTGAAAAACATCTCACCACATTAATTTTTTTGTCTAATAAAAATGTTGTTTAATTTTTAATGTAATTCTTACTTAATGATAATGTCATAAACATTGTGGTATTAGTGAAAACCATATTTTTTCACTATTCACCTAAACAATTTATCCCTGAATAATATTATAAATTAATATTAGGATAATTTTAATGTATAGAATTCAAAAATTAAGTTCATTTTATCAAATTCAAATCATAAAATTTGTAAATATAAATTTGAAATTAATATAAAATTTGTAAATAATAAAACTTTTATAGAAAAAAATGAGATGTTAGAATTTATGTGTTCTTCAACATATTTCACATCAATTACTAATTAAATTATCATTAATATATATGAATAATATAAATTTTCATAATATAACCATAATATATTTTGTTTTTTTAGAAAATTCAATGCAGATGAAAAGCCAATTTTTTGAAAAAATACATTTTTATGTATATAATGATCTGAACCTAAATATTATTAAAATTAATTATTTATATCCTAATCATTTAATTTTATCAATATATTTATATTAAAATATTTCCTATAATTTTATTAAATCATTTTTTAATACTAATATTTTAGCATATAAAAAACATTGTAATTAAATATTTTAATTAAATACTATATTTTTGTATCATTATTAATATTTATAAAATGAATTATTTAAACATGTTAATAATAATAAATAACAGTGGTATACTTATTTTAAACATTTATATCCAATGAAAATATATATAATGACCATTTTTGCAATTACTATATTTTTGACAACCATATTTATAGCAGTCAGATTATATTCTAATATATAGACTTACTAAAACTGTTCATTTCATTATTTCTTTTTAATTCACCCTTCTCATTTATATTGATATCACAACATGATTTCTCCTTTAAATTTATTCTTTCTAGTTAAAGGTTTTTTATACTATTGGTGATTCTTAAAGGTGATAGACGTTCAGGGGATTTTTTTGTTCTAAATATATTATATCTTTCAATCTATTACCCAATTTTAATATTTGAAGTTTTAATGGATGTAATCATCCATGATATGTATCATTACAATGTATGAGATACATGTTGTCATGTACCTGAATTGCAATGGTCCATTATAATTTAATAATGTGTCGTTAGTTTCATCCATACCTTATATTTAACAATATATAATCTAGTATTAATTATTTTGATAGAATAATGAAATGATCTTTATATTTATAGTAAAAAATCATAATGTCTCCTAAAACAGGGGGTGATACATTGAGTCCATTTATAACATAAATCTTTTTGAAAATTATGAAAGACTATTCTAGAAAATATATTTTGGAATGAATTATCAGAGATGGAAAATGTTTTCAAAATACCCTAGAAAAAACATTATCGGAACATACTTCTATATCTATAGATAGAAAAAACTCACACCCTCAATAATATATTTTTTAATACCCCTATGACATCTAAGGACAAATAGATAAAAAATATATGATTACTACTAGATGAAATATATAAAAAGAATGTTAATTTCTACTAGATTAAAAAAGGTGATGTTTTCTTAGAGATAATTAAAGGAATTTGAGTTGAGTTTGTGGAAGAGGAAGTGAGGGAGGAATCCATTCTTTATAGACGATGAAATCATGATTCATTTTTTATCCAAGACACATCATTCAGTATTAATAGTTTTACATTCAAATCCTACCAACCCCCTTATAGAGAATAACCATTATAAATCCCACATGGTATGTCTTGTTACTCATTGAGTGGAGATGAATAAATCCATCAAGCCTATTGTGAAACTCATATTAACTTGGAATGAGAAAAACATTACTTGAAAATCATACTTGATTGTTAAGTATAATACTCTAGAAAAGAATTTATTTATGTTTTTTAGGGAATTAAGGAAGATGGAATTAATTAAATTTACTTTATGGAATAAATGAAATTAAGAATGTTTAGGGGGATTGATAACTTTAAGGATATGGTGTTAAAAGTGGAACTCACATTGGATTGATATTTGAATTTATCTTTATTAAAAAATTTCAAATTCACTTGTCTAGAGTCAAAGGTTTATGTTTGTATGAATTGATTGATCTAATACATTCATATATTTCACTAAGTACGTCCATGGTTTTAATCCCACCATTTTATCTTTAAATGTGTAATTATCACATGTTTGAATTATGAGAGTGTTATGGGATTTAATGCGAAATTGGATTAAATCATGAGTTTAATTTATTATTTAATCTTTTTGAATTGCTAGATTAAGGACTACACATAATATTTATTGTTTTGATGGTTATTTCAAGCATTTGAAAGGCACGTAAGAGAAATAAGGAATGTTTTTTTATTAAACTGCGATGTTCTAGAAATGTTGTCAGAAATTGACCACAAAACTAAGTCATATACTAACAGAATGGTAAACCATTAATGTAGTCTCTTGTCAGTAATTAGATTAGTTTATCAACTTCACGAATTAAACTTAATGATCATGCCTTTTCGATTTGATCATGGATGACATTTTTTAATGTTCTCAACCTACCTCAAAAAGAACTAGGAAATTGACCGCACCTTCATATCAATATAACAATTTGTTTACACTTACCATAAAAATTACCCAATCAATCATTCATGTTTAAATGAAACCTCATGACCATCCAATTTATTGAACATTCACCATACCATGTTGTTACACATCTATCATGTAAACCCATGAACCCTATGGTTAATCTATAACTATTCACCTCATAGTCGATCCAACACATTTCTAAAAATATTTTTTCTAAAGATCATGTGATGTTCCTATGTGAGATAAGTGGGACTCATCAAAACATTAAGCCAATGATTTCAGCTTCCATTTCATCATGAATATGAACAATAAAAGGCTACCATGTAGATCATTACATTCATGTTATTTCTATCACTAAAGAATGAAAGTTGTGGATTTATTGGGGGATTGAATCATCAAAGATATTTAAAGCCTTGAGATTTGAGACTTTATACATTTTATAGGTGGAGATTTAAGAGGTATGATCAACAAATCAAAAGGATTAAATGGTGTATCTATGAGATAAAAGGATCATTTCCTATAGAAGGATCCTTTTTTCCATAAGGATCTTGTAATCTCATACAAATATTTTTATTCAATATTTTACTTTATTTTTATTTCTTATTTTATCATTGTAATACCTTCTTATTTATCTCTCATCATAGTTACCCTTTTCATGGATGCTTAAATTATTTGTGATTTTTGAATATAAGTATAAATCTATATATTATGCTTGATTTCATATTCTTAATGGAATAAAAGTTTTCTCTCCTATCTTAAACATGTTTTTATAGTTAAATTAAAAATTTTATTATCAAGTTTGATAATATTTTTTTTTCAATTAAGATATTTTTTGTTACTTTGGTTGATTATTTTTTATCTCCCAACACATTGTTTGATTTAGTATACAATGGAGTAGGCTAGATATAGGCTGTAAAAATCTTGAAAATTTTCAATATGTGTGAAATTTGAAGTGGGAGCTCTTGGATATTTAGGAATAAAATGAATTGATTGGGAATTTCCTAATTCAACTATGATGGACCAATGAATCACTTACACACATGGGAAGGAGTGAAAAATAATCTAAGATATTAATCAGGATTATTCTAACCATCACCATTTGATTAATTGAGTGAGAATAATAAATCATGGATTCTCTCTCTTACTAGTATAAGAAATTTTGATAACCATGGGAACTATGATATCATTGAAATATTTTTTATCCCACCCTAAATTAATCACCATCTCATCATATAAATTTTCAAACCCATGTTACTCTACTTTCATTATTTTTAAAATCACAAACCCAAATAAAAACCCCTTATCACTAACTAATTAAAAAGTTACAATTGGTTATTGTGTGAACTCCTATATATAAGACAAATATGTTTTCCTCTATAAAATCATTTAAATTATAAAATAAATTGTTCTGGAAATTCCCCATGATAGGCGTGCACCAGAAAGTGCCAAAACTATTTCTAACTCTCTACTCGGTCAAACACTAAAGTAGGTTATGCATCATAAAAAACATGTCCACAATCAATGGTTCATGAAAATAGAGGGAAGAAAGTTGATGCATGATTTGGTTTGTTTAATATAATAAGAACCACCATATGGATCGGTAAGGCAGACCCTTTGATTTCATAACTCCTCGATATTTCAATAGTTCTTACATGGAGTGCTCTTGTTAATAAATAAGCCTACTTACAATATAATATATGATGTAACATATGAGAAAAATGAATATTTTGAATAATTAAATCAATATGAAATATCAAGAGCAAACCAAGCAATTTATTTCATCTTCTTCCTCGTATAATTTAACACACACTAAGTGAGCAGTATTCAAGAAGTGTTACACTATTAAAGTTAAACAAATAACGAGTATCGCTACAACTATGAATTTTAGATTACAGTAAGATGATCAGGTGTTTATTCATGCATAGAAGAGGCTGAGAATGTATGGTTCATCCTATATTAGAAAAATAACAATCACAGGAGGTCAAAATATATTTTAATTCATACATGCATGGATTGCATTTGTAAATTTTATATCAGTAGGGCCAACGTAAAGTTCCCATGAAATATATATGGAAATGGGTGGTGTTATAATAAATTCTATGTGGAGAGAATGTAGGGTTTATTATATTACCATAAATAGAATAAATTAAGGTCTAGTGAATGAAGAGTTCATCATAAGTGACAATGGGTTTCTAGTGAAAACATTATATGGGATTGTTTTTGAGAATTATGTGATAGTGATCATTTCACAAGGTTCTTGGAATATCATAAATTTGAGCTGAGAAAGATAATTTTATATGTTTATCATACATATAAGGTACATTAATTCACATAATGTAGGTTTAGTACTTCTTGAAAATATTTTAATTTAATATTAAATGTGACATTGCTTATACATATCTTCAAAGATCAAAATTTCTTGATGGTTATGATGATTTTTCATGGTTTTATTAATATATTAGTGAAGAATTAATATGTCCATATGATTTTAATTATTTTATTGAAGATCTTATATAACTTTTCACTATCACACAAGACTCTATTGGGGAAAATGAATCTTTATCATTGTAGTACATACATTGTCTTACAAGGATGAAAATGTGGGAATTGTTTGAGGATTTTTTGGGTCATGTGATGTATTAATCTATTGATAAAATAAAGAAGATGTGATTTTTTTTATAATTTAAATTAAGATAATAACCATTATAATTAAAAATATATTGAGTAATTAAATGAAGTTTAGTATTCATGAATAAGAAATAAGAAATAATTAGATGTGAAGACCAAATATTATAAATTTTAAACTATTGAGAATACTGGAGATTCTATTCATTAAATATTATAGAAATAAAAGACATGGTTTTAGTAAATATAAAACATGAAATGAAAAAAATTGAATGTATACCTGATAGAAAATTTTTATGCAAACCCTATGTATATATAAAAAAGTATAGACCCAACTTTGCATTTTGTTAATTTTGTGAGTAGAAGATTTGAATAGTTCCAGTGCTACTTTGAAAGCTATCATCTATGTGGATAGAACGAGAAGAAGAAATGGGTAAATTGTGTTATACGATATATTTTATATCTATGAAAATGTACTGATCTATCCATCCTTCAATATCTATATTTTATAGTAAGAATAAGATCACGAGAACCCTTGCTTTCTACATGTATGAGGTAGAATAGTAAAAAAAATTATTGAGGAAGTGATGATGAATATTGAACTGGTAGGAATGAGATCTTATTATTTATTCCGATAGAATAAAACAGCGGAGTTGATAATAATACTTCATTATGATAAATCTAAATCATTTATCTCAATTAAATAGATTTATTGGTTGGTCATTATAAAAATAATAGGATGGTTTTAGTGTTTTTATGGGTCTAAGTTCTTTCCCTTGTATAAGTTTTTTTAATAATAATAAGGGGTCTATATGTGGGTGGGATAATAACCATCATACACTGGGGGAATAATCATCCAAACAGAGGTGACCCTCATTAAAAACTCAAGGTCTTATTGTACGTTTTTTTATTTACTCTTTATGTATAACAACTAATGAAGAGATAAATAACTGTTGAGATCCAATCACTGAACCAGTGATGAGGAGAAATGGGAAAAAATGTTAAATTGGACTAAAAGTATACTAACACTAATTCACCCCCTCCCCCTCAGTGTTGGGTATATCCCTTTGAAATACTAACAGAAACCCATATATCTTATCTATATAAAGGATAAAAAACCCTTTAAAAAATAAGTTTCAGTTCAGCCAGTTTTAATACTGAATGTTCACTTATACAAAAATAAAGTGGTGTCTCAATGGTTATGATAAAGTTTGATGTAAACATATTTATATCCAAATTTTTAGATATACCCTCTATATTAGATATTCTATATCAACAATGCCACAAATACATGGCATACATTGGAATGTATAATAAATAAATACCACAATAAAGGAAAAGGTATTCAAAAATTTGAAGAAATCATGAAAAATGATTAATATTGTGGGTTGGGAATATATGACATGAAATGAATAGTAATATAAGATATAAATAATTGTAATAAAATAAGAAACACTTATTTAAAGGGGATTCTTACAATATAAAAATAATACAACAAACAAATATGAAGAATAACAAACACTTACCTTACCAATATCCCCTCAAAAAATGATAATGAAATACATGACCACAAAAAACTTCTCAAAGAAGGTATTTAATTATAAAATAAAATAAATATCAAAATTAAGTGTTTTTGATGCAGTTGAAATGTGTATAGATGTTTTCATTTATTGTGAAACTTGGATAATTTATTATCAATTTTTATATCCCTTATAATATATGTTATAAAATATTGAAATTTAAAAATGTATATATGGTTTTTGACCGTTGTTTTTTTAATTATCATGATATTGGATTTAAAAATAAATAAATATTTTATTTCTCCCAAACTAAAATGTATTACTCTTAATAACCTGTTTATTTGAAATACTTATTAAATATTTATTTAATGAAATAAAAAATGTCTATGCATTAAAAATTCTTTATTTGAGGGAGGATGATTATAGTATCCAAAAATAAATTATATACAAAATAATATGTATTTTTGGATATTTAAATGATATTTTATATTAACATATCATTTTTACATTATAATTAATTTGTGTATCAAATACATATATCGTAAACATATTTATTATTGAGGACATATGTACTTTATTATCAATAGATTTTTCTTACCAAGATCAAAAATTAATAAACACATATTACACTAAATTATTTCTCAAGCTTAATTTGTGTTATAGTAGTACTTTTACAATGTATTTTTATACCATTGAACTTGTAGTGATATTTACTTACTTCAACTTCATCCATAAGAAATTTCATTCAAACCTCACTTATCGAAATAAAAATTTGACCTCCCAAAAAAAGTGATAACAACCAGAAAATAAATATATAAAAAATAAATCATTAAATTGTAATTCAAAAATTAAAAAAAAACATCAAACAAACCTTTTTATTATATCAAATTTCATGTAATTTGCAATACTGAAATTCAAAACATGTTTTTTTCATGAAATAAATGACATCAACGGTCAATTATGATATCATAAATATCGATCTAAATCATATGAAAGATCTATATTTATACCTAATTAGATGTTCAAATAGAAAATATATCATAACAAAGAAAATATTACAACAGTTTAAAAAAATAAATACACTCCAAAAAATACCAAATTATGAAAAATAATATTATATTTTGTAATACTAAATTATTCACAAAAACAATATACATCGAATAAATAAAAAATTTAGACTATATTATAATAAAGAAAACATTGGTTATAATTATAAATACACATCTATTGATAAATTAAATCTTAAGTCAATGTTATTTTTTCTTATTTTTGAAAGAGAAATGTTGCTTAAAAAATCCTTTATACAATATATAAGGTTGATTTCATCCACCACTATTATACACAATGCAAAAAAAACTATTGTAAACACACAGAGTTGGGGAATTGACATAACAACCTTCCCATCACCCCCAAACCCAAACCCAAAATAAAAGTTTATTATTTTTATTTTTGTTTATTTTCTATTTTTATTATTTATTTTTAATATAAATTAATAGTTAAAAATAAGTATATTGTTTAAAATATAACTATGAATATATAAAATTAAGGAATACTTAATAATATTACCTTATAAATATATTAAAAATTTAATAACAATTTTGATGTGAAATTTTTATAGTAGTTTTTTTCTAAAAAAAATTGAAAGTAAATTCAATAAAAGTTAGTTATCTAAAAATAAAATAAATAGTAGAGAAGGTGTGGAAACTAGTCGGGTACTCAAAAAATATGAGGTGTTTGAACCCCAACCCATTTTATAGAACACTAACACATTTATAACCTATTTAGTTTTTGAATTTATTACTCTAATCATACCCTATTATATATTAAAATATTCGTTATTAACTTTACTCATTTAAATATCCATTTATATTTTACAAAATTTAAAATCCCATAAAAATTTTATAATGATTGGATACCAAATTAAATAAGTTTATTTTTTAATTTTATTATCATTTTATAATATTATCATAACTAATTAATAATAATTAATTTAATCATATTATGATATAAAATTCAATTATAAATCTTAAATGAGGAAAATTAAAAGAAGAAATATATATTTTATCATTTTACTAATGCTTAAAAATATTTATGCAATTAAAGAATAATTTATTTATTTAGATTTGGGTTCAGGATACCCTTACATTATTGGCCTGATCTTACTGTTATATTAATCATGATCTAAATTCATTATATAAATCTTATAAAAACACGATTAATCATTATCATATACAAATTTACTTTTATTGGGCAGTGTTAGGTATCCACCCAAATGTTAGAAAGAATTGACACCACATTATCCATGAAAAAGTAGTGTTTAGATATTTCTAAGCCTTGTGATGGATCATTCCAAACCTCGTTATTTGTTATTTTTGGTGCCCCATAATTCTATAGTGGAGACTCATTCCAAGAATCACAATAATTGAGGGAATCATTGGGTTTTTCTGTTTATAACTTAATTTAATGATAGATTTTGTTATAAAAAATTATTATATTCAGTACTTATACTTCAGTAATTTTTTATTGAAATTATCAAACCATTTATTAAATATAGTTATAATTATAGAGTTATGGTATTAAATTAAATCATAATACATAATTAATGTAAATCATTCTTGATATGATATAATTATAATCACAACCCTGATAATATCCGGTTTTTATTTTAAGATTTTATAAAATAATTCTAATAAATTGATAAAAAATAGAAAAAAACCATAGATATGAAATGAAATGAGTGATTATAATGTTTTTAAAATATTCTTATCATATTATATCGATTTTTTGATTAACAGAATATAATCCTTTTTTTATAAATTTGGTAGTTTTTAGTTGTTTGGTTTTCTTGAAATATTTTATTACATTATTTACAAAAAACTATAATATTATTATTTTTTACTACTATAATCTAGAAATTGTAAATATTTTTGGAATATTTTTTAAAAAATTAATGCTTAAAATATCCATTAATTTTTATTCTCTTTTGATTCCTTCAATAAAGGGTAGAGTGAGATCATCATTAGAGCGGGTGAATTTGGGTGTGAAAGTATTATCCAATTTAAAAACATTAACCTTAAATATCTTACGTTGATAATAGAGATTTTTTTCTATTAATCTTGAGGGTCACATGGATTTCTCTTGACTTATATTTTTTTCTGATTAAAATTCCTCGTGACCCTTTTTATACCATATGTTCTATACATTTCATGAAATATTTTGGTGTGTATGTGAAATGTAAATGGAGAAATTAGTATTTTCTTGGTTCACCCTCACTGGGATGAATCCAAGGAGCATGTATGAGTGTTGTTTCATGCATCAAAATCAATATTAAGCTTACTTCTCATCATAGGGATCACACTCATTATAATGGTTCAATCCAGGTCACTCCTTATTCAGGTTCACTTATTTACAATGTTTAGGATCCACTTGTTTTCGCCCATGGCTCATTGTTATCTCACTAACTCTTATTTCTCCTCCTTTTCTCTTGGTTCATGAAGGAACAAAAAATATTCTATAAACATGTATGTCTCTTTAATACTTAACTTTCATGGAATGCATCCTCAAATATTAGTAGTTTATTAGTTAAAGTCTATTTGGGATGATACTTTACTATATTTGAGCAACTCCTTAATGGAACACCTCCTCTTCACATTCCAGAGAAATTCTAGAAAACCTTTTTCATTGCACAGTAGTGATCACTCTTATTTTCTTTGGAAATATCTTCAATGACTGAAAATTCTTCAAGCTTCCAACCCCTCGCCTGGAACTCTTCTCTTTTTCCTCTAAATATGGGATATGTAATTTGGGCACAATGTTTTTCAACTGCTACAACTGATCTTCCCTCTTTAAATAGGGAGGCTATGTTCCCATTAACCTAGAAACCTATCAGTAAAATTATTGGTTAAAAAATCTAAGCATATCTCCTCCATAGAACCTCCACTATCACCTAAATTATCTTTCAAAAATATAACTTCTTCATCAGAATCTCTCTCCTCTTTCACTTTGATTTAATTCTATATTTAATTCACCATTGAGAATGTTTCAAAACACATTTGATTATGGAATTTATTAGGGTATAAAACTATGAAAAATGTGTATAAATCATTAAACATCCATCTCATGCATCATGTAATGAAACAACTGTGGTCAACATAACACATCACCCAAGTTATCCCACCATAAGGTAGAGATCAACAAAAAGGCAATAAATCTCATGAATATCTGAAAATGGGTAAAACAATATTGTACAGTGTAGAAGAAAAAACACATCCATTATACATAAAATGTTAAGGCAAGAGCCTAAACCTAAAAATGAAACATAACAAGACAAAATCAAATTTCCATGTGACCTTCTGTCACCATGAATCTATCTCACTAAGAAGGTGACACCAACCAAGAGATGTTGGGAAACTATAAGACACACTTCCCTTTACCTATGTCCTAAAAAACCAAATTTAAAGTTTTTTTAAAAAAAATTATTGTGTGAGTAAAAAAGCTCAGTATCATCACACCGAGAATCTATTAAATGTCTAAAACCATGAAATATTTAGTTATAGCATTTAAAAAATTCATTTTACAAATAAATTTCAAATGAAAACCATTCTATAAAACATATTTTGGTCACTTAATAAGTATATAATATTCTCATAAACCAAATATATGAAAAGTAAATTAAATAAAATATATAGGAATAAGAATAGTTTTCCATGGAAATTCCAAAATACAATCATGGAAACAATCAAACATGAAAATGTTCCTTCATGTATAAAACCAAGAAAAATGGGTTGTAGACTATGGGAATTCATACCAGGACATGTGAAGGAAAAATAGAATGAAATAATGTGTTTCTTACTGATATTAGTTCTTACCATAGTCTATTTATATAACCAAAGTAACCCCTAGTGGTTCCACACAAGCTACAATTTCATATGTCCATAACTTGACACAACCATGGTTCCCAATATTCTGTATTTTCAAAAACATTTAAATAAACCATGACCACATTTTAGAAAACATTTTATTTGTAAATAATCACTACATGCATTCTAAAAATCTATTTTATATTCAAATCCATCATTGAGGCATTTCATCAAATACAAAAACAACATGAACTATTTTTTATGGAAAACCAATTCACGCACCCCTTTTAATGGCATGATACAACCAATCGATATATTTATCAAATAAAAACAAATGAATTTACAAGAACATAAGGAATTCATGGGTTAAAATAATGTTATATAAACAGCTACATAAATAATAAAGGAAAATTATTCACCTTTGAGAATAGAGATTGGAAATGGGGAGATCCGGTCCTTCGAAGAATAGCTCCACAAAAATCAACAAAAATTACCTATTAAACACTATAGATTCAGAAATCAAATCCTAATATGGTTACAACAGAATAAGGTGATTGAATATTAAGAAAAAATATCAAGGGGATAAAGGAGATCATGTAAAAAATGAGACATTTCTTTAAGATATATAATGAAGTGGAATAAACAAGGATCTAAATAGATAAGTCTCTTCAGCCTTGGGGAGAGGTCAGTTTGAACCTAGGAGACAATAGGAATTTATTAGATATAAAAAATATCGAGGTATTAATTGTATACCTCTATGAAAACACCTAGGCATATGTAAGGTTTTATTTTCATGTCACTTGATTCTACATACCATACTCAAAACTTATGAAACCATTAAATCCTCACATTTCCATATCACACGATTACCATATGATTAGTATTAATTGTGCACCTCAACTATGATTTTGACTTATTTCTAAAAAAAATTATTTTCAAAGCTTGGATCCTATAATATACTATGTGGTAAAACAATTTAGTTGGTCTTTGCAATATATAAGTGAAAATGAGATATACATGAGATTTTGGTTCTATATCTTATGAGAATTCAAAAAAACTACCAACTCAAGCACATGGATAGATTAATTATTCTCATGATGGTTTAGTTGGTGACAGCCATAGGCCACCACCTATTTTCTTTGCATTAATACATGCCCAAATCCTCTACCTGAAGAATCATAAAAAACATCATAGCCTGAACATGGTTCTTAAATAATCCGAACATGATCTGAATTTAACCACACCTTTACTGCCATAAAATATTTATGAAATTTATCATTCCACTCAAATATAACCCCCTTATAAGTGAATTTTTTCATTAGAGATGCAAGCTTTGAGAAATCATAAATGAAATTCTTATAATATCTATCCAGTCCTATGTATCCATGAATTTAAAGCACATTTATGGGTTTTTCCTATGATATTACCTCCTAAATATTTTCAAGATTCACTAAGGTTCAGATATTAGATATGACATATCAAATAAGTTTAAATTCTTAGATACAAAATTCTCATTTTGGAATCATACAATATAATAGATATGCTTACCAGATTAAAAGGATGATATCTAGATGATCCATGTGCTCTAACTCTAACTTGGTGTACACTAAGATATCTTTAAAATAAATAATGAATGATTCTATTAAACTATGAATGATATGGCTCGTCAATTCCATAAATATTATACGATCAATTGTGATATCAAATTGATAATTAAGATCTAAAATTTTTATAACAAATCCCGAACATTGTCTTTAGTATATATTATTCTTAGAATCTAAACTGGTGATACCCCAGTTGTAGATAAATTTTAGAAAACCAAAGTTCTCCTTTGAGTTGATCCAAAAAATCGTCAATAATTAAAAACGGGTATTTGTTCTTAAAATTCACCTGATTTAGCTTCTGATAACCAACACAAAGTCTGATGATTCTATATGACTTCATGGAAAAGAGAAAGGTGAATCCCAATGTGACATAATAAGAATAATAAATCTATTAGACTCAATATACACAAGATGAAAATTTAGATCCTTTAACTCAATAAGATTCATTGGATGTGATTTCATTTAAATGGGAATCATACTGGGTAGTATGTAAACAGTGAACTCAACCTCTCACTAGTGTGGTAACCTAAAAAAATCATCCAAAAATACCTTAGGGTAAGCACTCACCACCGCATGAAATTAAATACTCAAACATGGATCAAAAAAATCAAGGAATATCTCTAACAAGTAGATTAATATCATTCTAGCATAAATAATAACAAGCCTCCCTCTCCCTGCTCTAGAATCCAACTCACCTTGAATTACATGAGAGACTCCATCAAGAAATAGATACTTACCTCGATAATGGTAGTAGTCAATAATGGACTTAACACTGATCATACAATATATTGAAATAATTAGTTTAAATATGTCAAGATAAAGAAAAAGGAAATCCCATAATACTTTAAAGTTGGTAATCATCACCCGACATGCATGACTTTAAAATCATTTTTATGACCTCTTTACCAAAGGTGTGGAATGTTCCAACCAGAATGGTATAGAATCATAACATAATCCAAGCACGTCAATTAACTTTAATGATATAAAATAATTATTTTCACTTATATAAAACAAAAATAGAAGCATAGAGGATAAAATTGGCATCATACCTCTAACAGTAGTTGGCCTTGAATCACAATTCTATGGCATATACTATAATATATAATGAATATGACCTCCGCTCCTCTGCAATATTTCTTCACTGTTAGTGAATACACATTTTCATGAGAATGAGGTCCGACACCCATTGATGCATTAGAATGAACCAAATATCCTTTAGGGATTGAGGACCTAGCTCTATTTCCTCAATACATTTTTCTACCAAAACTCTTGAGATAACTAAGTGGACCATAGCGATGAAATATCCTGGGCACTTCAATATAGTTAGTATTGGTATGAATAAGTCACCCACATTAATAGAAAAAAATACTTTCTATTATACCAAATAATCCCCCGAAACTCATCTTGATGCAAATTGGATACCCAGACATTTCCATTTCTATCCAGAAAACAATCCCTCACTACTTTCTATAGCAACCAAATCCCCACCTAACCCTATTTTCTCTAGAATTTATATCTCATCCATTGATTCATTATTAACAACCTCAAAAAATGTTGGTGGATAAAATAGAATAAATATCTACCAAAAATAATTTTTTTTGACTCATCTTGAACCTTAATGATTTATTGTAATCATTAGTAATATTCAGAGGTGTTAAGTGAACCGACTCAATGAAGCCGATGGAATACATTATAACTAAATGATAAACATACATTAAAGTCAGAAATTCCTAGTTATATTCCATTTTTAATGTTTCTAGATAAAAATTTTGGTTGAATGTATTCTTAAAATAAATATAGGTAATATTATCATGTAACTTGATTTCATTATGGAATCCCACCATTTTATTTTCATCCCTTCAAGCATGTAGGTGGAAAAACCCACCTTAGATCCCTTTGGAGTTTTTAGAAAAGAGAATATCATTTTAATATTTTCAAGATACTCTTCATATTCCTTGGATCCTTTGTCACCATTTTAAATGGGTAGATTATTCTTGGTAAAATTTATGCCATGATCCACCACTCATCCCTAGTTTCCAACACCCACATAACCCAGAGTTAATATTGTGTAGATAATGGCTTCCACCAATAAAGGGTCAACTAGAGAATTCTCCTGTGGAACATGTATCAGAGCATCCTCTCTAGGATTTATAATATATTTTTTGTTAGGTATTAAATAATAAATAAAAATTACAATAACCAATTATCTGAATAAAAATTTATTGAATCAAAGGCATAATTCAAGGATCCACATTTAAACTTTTAAACAAATATAAATTAATGAAAAAATGGAATCAATGAATGAAATACAAGGTCATAAGAATGGATGGGTTTATTAAATAAAAATCAACTAAATTTCATCTAAAAAACTAAAAAACAAGATTATTCTTCATAAAAAAAACCCTCACCATTCATGGGAACATGGGTTCAGACATAGGAGTTAGCCATCCATGAACCCTTCCATGCTTACTGCCTAAATTCTGATTGTCCTAAGTTCTGTCTATCAAAAAACCTTTACCCAAAAAAACAAATCTTATTACATACTGGGATAGTTAATTGATCTAATACAATTGTTTTAAAAATCGACCCAAGTCATCATAACATGTCACCTGAGAAATCCCACCATAAGATGGAGATCAAAAAACTAACAAACAAGTCACATGAATAAATTGAAAAAGGATAACTAAAAAAGTACAATGTTGAAGAATAGTATATATCCATGATACATAAAACATAATTCTAAAAGGATAAACCTAAAAAATGAACCATAATATGAAAATAGTCGAGCCTCCATGTAACCATTCATCAGAACTAATTTGTCTCACTAAGAAGAAAATTATGACCAAGAGATGTTGATGAATTATAAAATGGCATTCCCTATTCTTGTGCCTAATAAAACCACATCTACAAATTCCTAAATGAAAAAATAGCGTTTGAACACACATCATAATAGGATACGACCAAGAATATATACAAATTATTAAACCATGAAAACATTAGTAATTGATTTTAAAAAAATCTGGTTTACAAATCAATTTAAAATTTAAGCCATTTTATAAAATATCCTTTACTCTCTTTATAAACATTTCATATTTTTATAAATTACAAATATGAAATTTAAATTAATGTAATTATAGATACCTATGAATAAATTTCCATGGAAAGACCATAATATAAAAATATGAAGAACAAAACATGAAAAAATTTCATTATATATAAAACCAAGACCAAATAGGCTCTAGCCAATGGGAATATGTACTAGGAAACATGAAGGAACAATACTTAAGAATAGTGTGAGTCCAAAAAATATTTATTCATGTCGTCATCTGTTGATATTACCAAGGTAAATTTCAGTGTTGTCCCACACAATAAGCATTTATATGTCCATAACCTGATAGACTAAAGGTTCACAATGTTCTATGTTTTACAAAACATTTAAAAATAATTCTCAAGTTTTAGAGAGAAAATATTAGAGAAGCATCACTACTTCCATTTATAAAATACATTTTAGAGTCACCTCCATCATTGAGGAATTTCATCATACACATAAATCCCATAAACTAATTTTTAAAAGATGCGCCCTTTAAAATACTTTTGAATATCAAGATACAACAACTAAATTATTTTTTTCAAATAAATACAAAATAGTTCGCAATAATATATGGAATTTATGGGTTAAAAAATATATAGTGACACATACATCATGAATTGAGGAAAACTAACTACCTTTGAGAAGAGACATTGGAAATTTAATGATCTGGTCCTCGCAATCCCAGATCTAAAAGAACCGAAAACAATTCCACATAAAACTATATATATCCAAAAATTATATCCTGATCATGTTCCAGTGGGATAATGGAATTGGATATTAAGAATAGATCTTGAGAGAAGGGAAAAAATCAGCAGAAAATGATAAATACCTTGAAGTGATACACAAAGACTAACGGAAAATCACTAAGGATCTAAGGAGATAACTCTATAAAGAACTAGGGAGAGGAAACTTCAAGCCTAATAGAGTCTAGGAGGTGATTAGATATAAATAAAATCAAGGTACGAGAGAAAATTTTCCACTTTTAAGGAGTTTATATTATAGGACATAGTTAGGTCACATGGTTTAAAATACATTGTGCCCACCAAGAATAAACTTTATCCTTTGAAAAAATGAGGGACAAAATTACCTGGGGATGAGTAGTATGATTTAAAAAAATTTGGTCATGACATGTCTTACCTATAAAAAATATAATTAGACACCTTCATGGTTTTATCGGAGAATCACATGGTTTGAAAAACGAAGCTCAAACAGTGAAAAATATTATTGGAGAATCATAGTTTCATACTATATAGTTTGTACTAATTGTGCACCTAAACCACGAACTTATCATATTTTCTCCAAAATTCCATGTTTTCAACCCTCAACTCCCAAAAACTTCTATAACAAACCAGATGAAAATGTCTCAAATTAAAGTATACATGGGGCTCAAATGGAATCGCACATTTCCTAGTTAATTCTCTCAAGCTTCTCCCAAGTTTCACATGTGACATCCCGACACACCTTACACTAAGGCCTGGTGAAAGATCCTTGTCTTTTTTTTCAAACACCTATCATTACGGGCATGGACTCCAATCATTGCCGATATTTACTTTTTATTTATATTATCTACCATAGATTCCTTCATAAACCAGAATGCCCATTTTTTGATTCTATGTTTCATATAGGGAGACATCACAAGCACCATGTATTTCACCATAGGCATGATTAAGCACATTTGGCATTCTTTGAAAAATGGTATTCAATGTTATACATTGTTTAGCCCACAAGTACTTCACTATGGTGTATTGAAGAACTTTAGGTTGTTTTCCTATAACTTGTAGAGAACCATTATCATAAAATCCTCTACATATGTCATTATGGATTGCTACGTCACTTGTAAATAATTGCATATATTACCATAGGTTTGGTCCTTTTCTTTGACCATGATGGAAAGGGGTATAAGATTTCCACCATAAGGACCACTATGACATGGTCCATTTTCATCTTTCATTTTTATATAATTACCTTATAAAACTGCTAATGACCATGGTCATGGACGCACCTGGATTCATGTTCTCACATCACCAACATCACCTATAAGGAATGACCATTACTTTATTAGGAATCATCACTCCATCATGACCTCAAAAATGGGTGTGGTCACACATTTCATACACCTACTTTCTATAAAGAGATTTTATCAATTCATGACCCTTAAATCAACTATATATTCACCTTATAGAATATTTTATTACTTTCATACATTTATTATTTAAAAATCACCTCTTTGTAAATAAATTATACATTCATATCAATTAATATTCTTGTCATCAACATACCATGTCCATCATTATTGGGGATAAACCAATATACCAAGAACCACTTCATGAAATTGGACATCTTCAACATGTGTTTCCAATAATTATAGCGATACCAAAACCAAATTGCTTACTTGATATGCCAACACACATTTTAGTATCAATAATGACCATTATGTTATTTTTAATGATTCAATCCTTATTTTCCTCAAATCTTACTCAATCCTTTAGGGTTTCAAGTAATCTCATCCTTTGGATTTTTTTTGACAATATCCAATACATATAACCTAAAATATCTTACTCCCCCACAATTGAAATGAAATACAAACGGAACATAATAATTCATCTAATGTTTGTATTTTCCCTTGAAGCTTAATAACTCTTTTGAATGTTACAACCACATTTCATTTTTCAAAGCCTTCTCCCACTTGATGTGTGGGAAGAAACTAAAAAAATGTTCATATACCCCTTGTATTCAACCTTCGATGAGGGCTTCATCCTGGGATTACACTCGAATCATTCATGTTTTGATTAGAAAAAATATTTGAACATAATTTCTAGTTGGAATACCAAAATCTAACAAACTCCCATAATATAATCTCAATTTCTACTAAATTTGTTCATGATATTCCAAGAGTGAATTTATCAAATGGAACGTGAGATAACAATAAATCCTCTAGGTACACTATTCTTGATATCGGTTTAGGAAATAATATTATATATAGATAATAATAAGTTTGTCCATGTCACTCATGAATACTAAGAAAAGTCATAACAACATAGGGTCTTCTCTTCTTGAAAGATAAACAATTATATTTATCACACTACACAGTAAACCATTTTTTTAATGATATTAAAACACTTTTTGTGATATCCATACCAGTTGAAGATGTTGTTGATACCACTTCTTAAAAATTTTGTGATACTTATTTCAAGAGTGGTTCAATTTGAACAAATGATACCACTTGAACTCCATGCCTTTCAGTTTTTCATTGAATTCATAAAATTCCAAATAATTATTAGAAACATTTTAATTTTGATCACTACCCCCCATAATAATTCAACTCTTGAAACCAATTTTTTATGTTCAAGTTGGGGACACCACATGCATCATATCTTAAAGATATTAATTTTAGATCCAATCACATGTCATTTCCTAGTACAATCACCTCATAAATCATATTTCCCTCTTAATTATGTCTATTAAATGAAAAATAGAAATAATAAACCTTATAAAGAGTTGGGTTCCTCAAATATTCTCAAATTGAGGAATTGAGATAGTCAAGATGAACCAACCCATCTCTTTCCATTTTTCCTTTTCCCTATTTCATAATTTGAGAAAACAATGCAATCTTATATTAAAGTTAATCATCTTTTACATATCTAGTATTCGGACACCAAAACCTCTTGCCAAATAATATCCCTTTTGGTAAATTTTACACACTTCTCTTCCTAGAAGCAAGCATTTTCAACCTTCCTTGGCTTGGTCTTTTCTATAATTGTGAAATAAATATAACTTGAACTATTATCTTTTGATATAGCATCATAAGTTGATCTCAACTTCATATTTATTTTTCAATCTATCTTCATATTTTAACCTTTAGTGGTTTGTGTAGAACGACATTGGAAAATGTTTTCCTTGAATTATAAGAGTTTCATCCTGGAAAACTTCTATTTTGGTGGATTGAACATCGAATTATATTCCACCTATTTTATAGATAGAACAAACTCATTATTTTTATTCCATAATTTATTTCATTACTTATGATATTTATTTTGTGCGTTTTGGGATATTGGTGCCTGATACACCCTTAATTGTTGTTAAATTTCATTCTCTAAAGCAGTGAACCTAATATATATCTTAATTGGCCTTCACTAGGATAAGTATTTTTCTTTGTATGTTATTTTAGTGGAGTGTCTATGTGTGGATTATTTACCTTTCAATGCATCCTTCAACTGTAATATGATTCCATATGAGTATGTTTTTAACAAATAAAAAATTATCTATAAGATTCATACCACATTTGGCCTCTATTTGAGTGAGATATTGGATGTGGTATAGTTTCTATCATATCTTTGTGATTTTTGGCTTCAAAATATCTAATCATGGTTTGGCCAATTCTGCAATATTAGTTTCTCTTTGGGGATTCCTTCTATTATGGAATCATGATTTCCTATTTTTCATGGATTAATGATTTTCTTCTAGATTTCATATCTTGATTATTTCTTCCTATTGAGGCTTCCATTGGAAGGGTGTTCATCTTCTCAGTTGAGGTGTCCATCCTCTCCTCAGGTTCTCTGAGTTTGTAATCCTTTTAATCCTATTTTGAAGCCAATTTTTTCATTTTTTAACGAACATATCTCAATTCCTATTTTCATTCTTAATATTATCTTCTTATTCAATGAAAAATTTCCTTCAAGTCCATATCTATAGCCATTTTTTCTTCAAAATATTTGGAAATATCTATATGTGTATCACTTTTTATCATTTTCATACCCATTTATTTAATATTGAAATTCAGGTTCCCTTCCTCCATTTTCAATCTCTTGTTTTCCATAGAGAAACATAAATTATTGAGTAGTATATTATGTGCATGATAATCCAGATATTTTTTTTCATTGTATGAGAATTCCTTGGAATAGAAACTTGATGTCATTACCACTTCATCACAAGAATCATAACACCTTTTCAGCTCCATTATAGAGTTTTAAACACCATATCCATCTTCCATTTCAAGGATAGAATTGGTTATAACAACATGTTTAGAAATTACATCATATTTAGAACACATATTATGGGAGGAATTCCTCTTATTATTCATAATTTTTCATATTGACTTAATTCAATTCCCTTTAATCATATCTTCTTTTCAAAACATATCTTCCAACTTTATCCACATACCTTTGGAGAAACTAAATAATTAATCTCTTTTAACACATCTTCCTCAAGAGCCTTATTTAATTACACTTTAACCGAGGCATCAATTTCAATGATTTTTTATCCATCCTAATGATAACATTATGTCATCATAACTAAACAATTCAATCTTCAACTGCTTCTAGAGAAGCTCCAAAATAACATTCCATTAAACTGATGAACTCTTATTTCTATATTTTGACATTATTTCCACAGAAGATAGTATCCTTCATTGTAGATTCTATTTTTCTTCATCAAATTCAAATCATTTTAGAGAAATAATAAATCCAATAAAAATAGACATATCTCTTTGATATCAATTATAATTCCCTCAATAGAGCCTAAAGTGAGATCACCCTAAGAGGGGGGGGGGGTAAATCATGGTGTGTAAGACTCATGAAATTTAAATTCATTGACCTTAAATATATCACGTTCCCCATATGGATATTGGCCTCTAATCCTTGATGGTAACATCAATTTCTCTTGACTTATACAATATTATGATCAAAATTTCTCTTAAATAATTATTTGGAATATTTTATATAGATTTCATGACCTGTTTACATGTGCCTACATAAAATAAATAGAGAATCATGGATTTAACTAGTTCACCCTCACTGGGATACATCCAATAAGCATGAATCAATGTTTTTTCAGAACCAAAATCACTATTGAGATCACTGCTCATGACTGGGATAAATCCCCTTACAATGGTTCATGCCTTACCTAGGATCACTTTCATATAATTTTTAGGGTCGACTCACTATCACCCAAGTCTCACTTTCATTTCACTACTACTTATTTATCCTTTTTTTATAACTATTCGGGGAAGAATTCACACATAGTTTATAGACATTTAGGTGTATTCACTACATCACATGCATGGAATGCATCCTAAAATACTGGTATATTCTATGTTGAAGTCCACTTAGGTTGATCCTTAACAATACGTGAATAGATCCTAGATGCAACACCTCTTCTTCACTTTCTAGAGATATTATATAATACCAACTTCACTACAACAATTACCACTCTTCTTATATTTTGAATGATATTCAATGAATTCCAATTATTTAATCTTTCATCACTCACCTAGAAATCTCCTCTTTCTCCTTTTAAAATCATAAATAAAATCAGTGCAAAAAGTTCCACACTTGCTATACTTGATATCCCTTCTTGAAATAGGGAGGACATGTTCCTATTCATCTGGACACTTGTAAGCATTACTATGGAATAAAAAATTCCCCCTAACTCCCCCATAACTACTCTATTATCTACTAAATTAGTTTTTAACAATGTAACTAATTTGTGAGATTACCTATCCTCTTGTATAATGAATAAATTATCTGATTAATTAATAATAATAAATCCCACAAATCACATTCATTATTGTCTTAGATCATGGTCTAAAACTGATACATGTGATTTATGAAGAATAAAACATATATCACATGCATAATCTAATTAATTCCCACAAGTTTCTTTCCATTTTCACATGTCAAAGCCAGACACACCTTACACTATGTCCTGGTGTGAAATCCTTGTCCATTTTCCTCCAAAATATCAAACACCATGGGCATAGACTCCAATAATCTCCAATTTTGGATTTCCACTTCTCCATTAAACCATAAATTCCTTCATAAACCACCATGGATATTTTGGGACTTCTTGTTTCACACAAGGATAAATCACAAGGACCATGACATTCACCATGGGAATTATCAAGCCTATTTTGGCCTTCATGTATCACAGGTCATCAATATAGTACACTTTACATACCACATATACTTCACTATGTTGTATAGAAAAAATGTTGTTGTTTTCCTCCAACATGATGGTAAAAGTGGGTATGGTCACCTCTACTTATACATTTTTTACTAAAAACATAACCTTTTGAACATGATATGACTTACCATAGTTTTGGTCTTTATACTTTTGTGTTTTGGATAGGTTCACTAGACTCTACCATAGGGACCACTATATTGTGGTACATTTCTGTCTAACCATTTTAAATCATTATCTTCTCAATGTTATCATAACCATAGTTATATCCACACATGTCTTATTTTTATTAATTCACCATGGACACCTTTAGGTAATGTCCTTTTCCATGTTGGGAATCATCACAACAACATGCCCTCAACTATGGGTGTGGTCACACATTGTTTGAACTTCCTTTCTACAAAGATCATTATAACCATTAAATCAACCATATATTCTCCATGTAGAATACCTAATTATTTTCTTACTTTTTCCACTTGACTAATCACCTATTTTTTAACAAATACAACATGAATATAAATTAATATTTTCTTGAACAAATTATCTTTTCTATAATAATTTTTTATCAACTAAACTCCCAAAAACCACTTTGGTAATTTGGTCAGCATCGAAATGTGTTATTAGTCATTCTAGTGTCAATAAAATCAACATTCTTCCTCGATGTAGAAACATTAATCTTAGAAGAAACTTTAATAGTCAAGATCATGTCAATAATTTATTACATATTTTCATAAAATCAAACTCAATTTTTTATAATTTTTAAAATCTATATATTCTATGATTTTATGCACAATGTTTTCCATTCCCTTATATTGGGGATTTTGATTTTATGATCCTTAATTTGATGAATTGTATCATTTGGGATTTGTTAACATTTATAAAGAAAATCAATTTGGCCTTTAGTAATTTATTTAATGTTAACAAAATTATTCCTTATAATTATATGTTTCATCATCACAACTTTATTTTACACCAAGGGAAGAATATAAAATAAATCAAATATTTATTTCATATAAATAAAATTCTTCATTTTAGGTCAATTTCTGATTTTACAAAAATGTTATTAATTAATTATCATGGATTTTATTGTTTTCACCAAAGCACAAAAAATTAAACAATTACCTATAATTATTTCTTATGTTATGCTAGAATATTGGGAAAAATCCATTTCCAGAACTTGGTTTCATTATTGGTCATATATTTCAATCAAGTGTCAACAAATATACTCAACTAGTATCCTCACCCATGCATTTTCACATGAAATAGTTTATTATGAACCATAAAAACAATAAAAACTAACTTTTTTCTATAAAAAATATAGGTAGATGCAATATAAGGATTAAAACAAATCATATAATAAATATTAAATAAATAAAATGTAACAAATAGCATTGATTTTGTATTATATGTGACTATATACATCTTTTATGCATATAGGTGCATACATATTGGTGTTTTTAAACAATATGCATTTATGTATACAAGTGTAGGTAAATTAAAACAATGTGAAATGTAAGGATACAATTGTATATAATATCAAAAAAATATGCATATAGTATTCAATTGATGCATACTGTATGAAATTCATTAATCTAAAAGAAATCAGTACTCGTAATTCCAATACATGAAATATGTACATCACAATAAATAAAAATTAATATTATTCAATATGTAAAAAAAGTGAAAAGCTATTAGAAACAGTAAAAAATATATTTTAAAATAATTTTATTATTAGAATAAGTAGTGTAAAGTCACAAGATAGTCTAGTGTTATGTACCACCATAATTCAAATTGGAGAAGATATATCCTCAAAGACAATTTTTATAATAATGTAATTCTTTTATATCATCGATAATATCTTTTATGTGGTGAAAAATTAATGTTAAATTATTAAATATTGAACATCTAAATTTAAATTACCATATTTGGCACTTATTTTCAGAAATAATAACATAGGGGTGGTTATGAAAAAAAACCTTTTTTACATAAAGGGTTTTTTTCTTTCATTTGCACAATATGAAATACCTACTAACAAAAAAATTTGAATATAAATGTGAAATGGTATAACAATATGAAGTAAGTAAAACAAATATGATTTTATTGATATGTATATAAAAATTAAGGACATATAGAGAGATAAAATAATGAATTACAATATTATGTAGAAAAAAAAACCCGGATTTTTCCTTAAAATAAAAAGGTTTGTTATAGTATGTGTAAAAAAAATGTCACGTACTCATTCTCTTTTTTCTTAATTCTCGTTATATTGAAATATGAACTCAACTGATTTTCATTTTCATTGTAACTCAAAGGTCCTTGTCTCATATCTATGACCCCTTTATCATATTCTAAAAATGTTTATTCATTGGAATATTATATCAAATGTCTAAAAAATAAATATATTAATAAAATATAGTAATAGGAAAATAAGGTAGAGAATAATAGTTTTATGATAAAGAAATGGGGCTATGATGGAATTCAAAATGGGATTTAAAATTATGACTAATATAATGAAAAAAATAATTTTTAAATTGAAATAAATTTCCATGGTTCACTTCATACTTGAAATGAAAAATATGAAATAATTCAAAATTACTATGAAAATATTCTTATGTGTACTAATATAGGTTTCAATTCAAAGAAGTGAAGTATTTGAAGATTGAAATAAGTTTTCTAATTATGTGGAATGTCGTGTGTGCTAATCAGTGACAAAACACATATGATTTTTTGTTTTTGAATTATTTATCACCCCTAAAATAAAAATATATAACCTGTGTCCGACAATATTATTCTAAAATCAGATAATGAGATATTAATCAGTGTTGAATCAGCATTGAAAAAAGAAAAACTAAATGGTGGGTGTATTGTTGTAGTCTAGGAAATTTATCAAAACAATCTAAATAGAACTATAATTATTTTAATTTTGAATGTATTATTTGACCCTATCTATACATTAGAAATGATGAAAAAATTTAAACCATATAAAACTTATCTAATCAATAGCTTCATATCCATGTATATTTACCACATATATGATATATGTTTTATATATATATATATATTTATATATCAGAGTATATATAAATGAATATATATATCATAGTATATATATATATATATATCATAATATATAAAATAAATATATACATAATATATATATACACAGACATGTAAATACATATATATGAAACAAAACTAATGGAGGTAAATTTATCACGTGAAAATTTTATTTTATTGTACATGAAATTGATTACACAAACACATGTGTGTGTAAAGACATATGGTGCATATAGACTACATTGACATTCAACACATAATAAAAAATATTTATTTATTTATTTTAAATATGATACACTATATGCATATACAGAACATTATGTAGTCATTATATATCAAGTGAAAAATAAAACTATTACAATGTTAATAGAGTTAATACAGTTGATGAATTATAGAGAAATAATTATTTATATAAATCAATATATATTCAAATTATAGAGGAATAAATTTTTACCTAATATAGAAATAGTAATATATATAATATAGTAAAACACATTACAGAGAAATAAGTTAACAAAATTATAAATCAAAGTAAATATAATGTTTAAAAATAATAATATAATCAATATAGATGTAAATTTTGGTTCTCATAGATTAAATATATTTCCAATTTTAATTTATTTTATTCATAAGAAAAAAATAAATAATTTATTGATCTTTTTACTACTCATACTTCCCATATAAATTAGTCTAAAGTGACTACATTATCTATATAGTGATAGAGGTTATCTGTGGGATTGTTTTATTCTCACTAAAAAATTATTCAAAAAAATGTTCCACAATTTATTCATATTAAATTATAAATTCAAAATAATTTAGCACATACATGGTGAATGGGTTAAAAGTATCATCGAATAAATTTTTTTCACAATTGAACCATTCCAAAATATTTTCAAAATCACAACAATATAGTCACTACATTCAAATATTTAGTCCTAAAAAAATATTTTATTTAGAAAAACATATCATATCTATTATAAAAAACATAACAATTGAATGCTTCCTTTGATTTTTTTAGTATATTGCGATAATTCAAATTTATCTTGAAAATTTTAATCATGTAGTTTTCACTCTCCTAAAAACACCAATTTCAACAGTTTGATGTATAGTTGGGTAAATTATGAATATGAGCCCCAACATGTATAAATTCAATAAGTAATCATCTATTTATTAAATCTATTCAAATTCTCATAGAAATCCCCCATGACCACATTGATAAACAATAAAATTATTGAATAATTAAAATCCATGACCTGTACTTATCACCACACATAACTCGAAATAAATGTGAACTATAGATCATTCCGTAGCTACTTTATAATAGGAACTCTAAAAACCAAGTATAAAATGAAAATAAAACCATAAATCTATAAAAAATCAAATAACTAAACAATTAACTGCATCACTAACATCATCCCTTAAAACCACTATTATGAGAGGAGATAATCATAATAAAATTAATATATATCTATTATATATGTCTAAAAAGGGAAAAATAAAACCATATTTATACATGGTATGTGTTAGAGAACATACACAACATCCCAACAATTCAATGAAGAATATATCTAAAAAGTTTCATGGGATAAAGAAACCCTTTCCAAAAAAATGAAAAAACTCATTCAAATATAAAAATGATAACAATTGGATCTTGTTAAACAACAAAAACCCCAAAGTGAATGGGATTAATCTTTTCAGAGACAAGAATCTAATTTTTTTTTCATTAGTTAGAGAATGAATAATGAAAATAAGTACAACATTATAAATTGATGGAATAAATTATTGAGTAGAAGATAAATTTATTTGGAACATGGTGTTATTGAAATATGCATTAAATTTCACTATTTTTATTTGAAGAAATAATACCCTATATCCAAACACAAACCAAACCAAACATAAATTATGATTTTGTTTTAATAATATATTAAAAGTATTTAAAAGTTAATTCTAGTACATAAAAAAGAAATTCACCAATATATTAATAATATGATAAAAGTATATATACAATTTAAAGGTATAATGTAATTTTTAATAAAATTTGAATAATGGAGTTATATTGGAATACAAATTTACTCTATGTAGCAATAGTTTAATTATGAAACTACCATTTATAGAGTGTGGCATTACTAATTGAAAGTAATTTGGGTATTGTGTCAATTTAGTGAGTATAAAATAGGGATCCAAATTTACCATTACAGCCTAGGTAATTTTATAATATATTATTTTTATGTATTATTAATATTCATTATTAATATTTTATAGAGATATATTCACTATTATAATATAAAGTAATTTTACAATTAAAAAGAATATAGTTTTATTCTTACGAGATTTCAGATTTATTTAAAAGAATGATTTTCAAATTTTCAAATTTTAAATTGATAATATAAAATATATTTTTGAATTCACCATGTGAAAATTCACTTATGTTGTCTTTTTTGGAATTTTCTAAAGAGTTTTATTTTTTAATGAATAGTGAAAAATACTCATTTTTATTAGAAATTGTTATTTTCATTCAAGTATTTACAAATTAAAATTCTATATTGGATTATTTTTAAAATTTAAATTGTTACTTTTGATTAAAAAAATATAATTATGGTCTTTTTAATGAGTTTTATACATTAATTTAGTATAAAAAAATTTATACTTAAAATGCATTTTTTTTCTAAAAACCAATTTTCATCCCATTTTTACAAGTTTAATTTTAATTTAAATTATAACAGTATAGAAAAAAATATTGAAAAATTTATTCTATATTTAGAATGATTAGGTTAAAATTTAGTAAATATTCCCCTTTTATTTTTGGTCATTATTAAAAGTAAATGTTGTAAATATTTATCACCTAGGTTTGGGTAAATTAGGTAATTAAGGTTAAAAATAATATAATAAGGACAAATAAATGAACCTAACACTTGAATTTATCCTATTATATGAGGTTATTTTTTCCATTTTTATCTAATTTTCTAAAACATGTCAACTTGGACCCATATATCTTTTAATTTGAACTTTTTAATATTTAAGTAAATCAAAGTAAAAAATGTCAGTCTCTTGTTTTTAATATCTATAATATTTTTTGATAGGGATAAAAACAACTTATGTTCAGTTATAAATATTTAATTCAAAAAAGTAATGAATTTTTTTTATCATTGCAAATTATTATTTTTTTTAAAAAATAATTACCTTGAATGCTTACACAATGCTTGTGAAATTTGTAGAAAAATCAAGTAAATAATTTTCAAAACTCCAAAAGTGATATTATTTGAATTATTTTTGGTCTCTCGAGAATTTTATAGAAAATAATAACTTATTTGTGATGTTTAAATGGATTATATTCAAAATAATTTTCTATAATCATGTTTTCAAAGTCAACATAATTGATTAGTTCCAAAATGACAATAATAATATTTCATAATTATCATTATTTAATTAAACGATTTAAAATCCCTAAAAATATTATTTTCAGTAAAACTAATTGGATATGATTAAAAATATCAATTATGGTCCATTTAGTTTCCTCGTGACCTTTTATACTAACTTTCATGTCTCTTTTACTGTGAAAAACGTTGATAAAATAGTAATAGACAGAAGGGTTAACAGAGGGTTAAAACCAAAAGATAATGGTGAAAAAATCACATAATATTGTAAAAAATTTATTGGATGATAATATTTAAACTAATAATTATCATATATTATGAATATATAATTTTGGATCCATTTTTCCTAGAGAAATAATTTATATTATTTTAACACTTAAAGAAAATTTATGAATGCCCCTCCCCTCTCTTATAAAAGGGTGCCACCTCTCCGCTTTTATAAAAAATTAAAATCCATTTTGGTATTGAAAATACCTACCAAAATTAATTCCTTAAATACCTATCCATATTATATAGTACATTTTTTCATAAAACCAATCTTTGAAGGATTTAGGTATAATCCTTAAGAGGTTGTCTGAAGAAGATGTATAGTTCTTAACAAAGAATTTTACTTTTAATTATTCTTCTACCACATTAAAATATTCTTAAAACATGTTGAAATAGTAAAAATAATATCTTACATATATTTATATGTTTTTATATATGTTTAATAACCTATATTCATATCCTTCTACCATCAAATGGAAAACGAAACTGTCATTTTTGTGTATGGCGGAAACCACCTCATGAATCGATGTAAATAGTTTTCCATTGATGCCTCTAATTGATAGTTATAATGATGGATTTAATGTATATATATCATATTCATTAAATATTTATGATTTTATAAATATAATTTATCATATAATTTTGTACCTTTTCATCCACTGAATAATGAGAATGTCGTTCATGAGTACGTGTGGACTTCCACGTCTATGAGCCAATGTGAATTGTTTTTCATCATCACATTAAATTGATTATATATATATGTGTATTTAAACCAATAATATGATATTCATGATATAAGAATAATTATTTAATGATAATATATTACTTATCTTTTTTCAATCATAATCATTGAAAAATGGAAATTTTACGCATGCATATGTTTGACCTACCATCTCCATGATTAGAATATAGTTCATTTTTTCATAATCATATTTCATTGTTGGTTTTAAAATTATAAGTGAAATATAAAAATGATAATTATTTCATGATTTCTATTCTATATATGATGAAATAATTAACTCTTTGACCATAGTCAACTTACCAAAGTGATTTTAGATATAAGAGTCGAATGTCATCAAAACAACCAACATGAACTTAATTGATTAAGTAGTTGTATATAAAATGTTAATAAGTGAAATAAAATGAATAATAAATTTGAAAAATGTTCTTAATAAAGTAAATAATTAACATAAGTATATTATTCAATAAGATAATGAACGTACATGATGATTTAGACTCGAGGTAAGGGGTGCTTTACTTTAAAAGACCCATTTTAATTGTTTTAATGATTTATATTCTAAATATTTATATTCTATGACCATAATCATAAAAAAATTATGGATGTATTTATATTTACATTAATTAATTATAAATTATAGTTAATTTATCTTTTAATTTTTTTTCCAAGGCTTTTAAAGGGAATAATTTTACAAATTTTATAGACACATTTTGATTGTCTTTATAAAAAAAGAATGATATATTTCAACATATACAGTGTTAATGGTTTTTCCATCCATTATAACCATTATATAATGTTTTTATTCCATTAAAATATTCTATTTTATTTAAAATAAATTCACTCATTCCCTATCTTTTGGGTATTTTTAGAATGGGTTTTAAATGGAATGGGTATTTTTGTATTTGAAAATGCTTTATTTATTGGTTTATGGAATATTTTTATTCAAGATTTCATGTATTGTAATTTTTTATGGCTCATGGTAATTTTTTTTATTATGGTTGGTTTTATTCTAAATCAATTATGGGAGGTTCCATTATAAAAAAAGGATGTTTTGTTCAATTATAAACAAAGTATGAGTGATTGTGTAATAAACCAAGGATGTGTGGGTATGTTATAGCCCTCCAATACATTGGGTTCTCTAATGAATTTTAATGCAAGGTGACTATATTGGTTATTCCATTTGTAAGGGTGATACTGAAAATGATTTCCCAAGAAACCTATATGGTTTATTTATACATTCTATAGATTTTATGTAAATATCATTATATCAGAAGGTAATATAATGAAATTATGTTTAATGTAATGTATTTTATACTTTTTAAGGGTGAAAATTATTACTTTGAAAAAAAATCATTTGTTTGTCATGATTTCAAAAAAAACATTCTGAGTTTTATTTTTACAATAATATTTATAATAAATTTTTTTATGAATATATTTGGGCAGAGATGTTGAGTTCTTGGGTATGAAAAGTTTTATTTTTGAGCCCTGACATTATTTTGAAAAATGAAATAAATTATGAGTGTCCATGCACTAATAGATTTCTTTCATTATTTTAATTTACCTTACGAGGATTTGTTTTCTTATACCATGATTTAAAATGGTTTTTATTAGGTTTTAAGGATCATTATCGAAAAGTATGAGTTCAATATGAAAATTTTTACGTTGTTTCATGAAAAGAAAACTTTTTATATTTTTACTATTTTTTTGGGGTGTAGCGAACCAAGTCGGGTCATCATTTGAATCGGCACCTGACCTAGTCCGTTTTACGGCCCGAAAGAGTTGGAACCATGGTCGTTATTTGCATGAATTGTATAATGGTTTTTGTTTGTTTTCAATACTCCTTGGAATTTTAGAATATGTGCCATAAAAGTGATCATATAGAACAAGGAGATAACAATATTGAAGGTGGTACTGTTTTGCAGTGTTAGCCATATTTTTGGGCCTGAAAATCGACAAATAGAGAAAAGTGGTTTTTAGAAAAGAGACTTGTGCACCGTTGACTTGAAGGAGAGGAAACTTGCGCGCCTTTTGTTTTTCAATATAAAAAAATGAAAATATTGAAAAAGGAGAAGGGCGCCCAAGTTTTATGTTTGGTCATGCAAGTGACTTGCGCACCGAAACATGCACACCGAGGGAAGACTTGCACAAAATCACGTAGGGTATCCAAATGCCTATAAATAGAGGTCTCCCATCCTCATTCGGTATGAAGTTAATACTTAGAGAAAATCAGAGCTCTCATCGCGCTTGTGTTGTGGTCACACATGTGGGGGTGGGTCGCGCAAGTTGAAGTTGCGCGACAGTTGTTTTCTGTGAGTCCAAGGTGTTTTGGGTGAGAAAGGGGTTGAGTCACCCATGTATGGAGTCTGTGAAGGAGGTGTCGCACAGGTGATTTGGTGACACTTGTGCGCTAGGATTTGAAGAATCATGATAGTTGATAGTTGCGCACCAAAATCGGTTTGGGAGTAAAAGGTAGCGAGTCACGCAAGATTGAAGTTGAAGACGTGAGGGTCACGCAAGTGGGAGAGCTGGACTTGTTCACCGCCTTGAAACTTGTATATCGGGGTTGGAGAGGCACGTCAGGCGTGGTTGAAGTACGCCAGTCTTTTTGGAACTATGTGAAAGCTGGAAGATTCCCTGATACATGCATTACAATGTGAGATTCATCTACGTGAGAAAGTTGGACTTCAACAGAGAATCTACATAAAAAAGAGGAAGTATTCATTGGTGATAATGAAGAGAACTTCACGTCTATAAACTGAGTGGGACTTCACCAAAGGAAGTGAGCCAGGGGGAGTCAACGGGAGTGACCTGTAGAGACCTGAAGCTTGACGTACATGGACATTACATTACTTTTGAGAAATACTTAATACATAACAAAAACAGACACACAAGGACCGTAATAGTTTACTGTCTTTGGAAACTTGGAACGTAATCATCTAATCGTGGTGAAAGATCTTCAACATCTTCCATAAAGATTTTCCAATTTTTGTTTCCTTACCTAAAACCTTTATTTTGATCCTGGGGGAAAATAAAACATAAAAAGGGTGAGATCAAATGCTAGGTAAGTGTAAGCGTGGATAAAATAAAACATTCAATATACATTTGAACTTAAAAACATGAACATAATGTTTAAACATCAAAATCTTGAGCAACGACATAAAACATGAAAGTACATAAGGAAGAGATCGTAATGGAACATAAATCATTATAAAATATCATGGGAATAAAACATGTAATTGTGGAATCCATTAAACACATGTAATTATTTCCATAGTACCCAAGGCATTTCTTCCAAGATCATCTTAGTGGAAAAAGTCCCATTCTGAATCGAGTTCACTCCTCGTTTCAGTCCTGTAACACTGAATCGGATTAACTTGCCATTCCAGCCATGTATATCTCATGATATATAAAATCTTTACCCAATGCATTGGAGTGAGATATAGGTCCCACCCATCTCATATTTAAATCATTCTTTCTTGTGCCACAATATAAACATAAATCATTCATCATAACCCAAGAATAAAATGGGTTTCATAAACATCATTCCATCATCACATAATCCATATAAAAGAAATGGACATAATTTCATAATAAGAAAATTGAAACCATATAAATCATAGAGACATGATACTTGAAACATACACATGTGAAATAATGTCATCAAAGATAAAAATGGTTTTGATAAAACACTTGAAATGAATTCTTGAGGAAAATATCCTTTTTTCTTCAAAATCGTTTTATTTTCAAAAAATGTCATGCAATTTTAAAAGAAAAATATTTTATTGAAAATAGTCATGAAATCTTTTGTAGGAAGCTTCATGAAAATAAGGTTTTATAAAACCGTAAAAATCTGTTCGTTCCGTATAAGTTAAAAAAACATTATTCTCGTACTTTTGCCGAAAAAGTCAAAAAAGTACCTCGTAACGTAAAAAAAATATTCCTTACATACCATGTAGTAAAAGTCTAAAATGGGTAAAATGGACTTTAAACATACATGAAAACAATTTTATAAAACATGGACATGGATGATAACAATAACCCCAGTAAATACTTACGTATAAGCAATCTCGGATAAAAATGAGATTGGAAAAGTTATCCCTTACCGTAGGTCCGATATGCTTCGTACATATCCAAACCTCATGTATAATGATTTAAATAATGTCATTTACTTATTAAAGAATGAAATTAATTGTTATGATATCATATATGGTTCACTTATGACTTTATATTACCCGTTCTTTTGTAAATTCCATGTTAAAGAGCGTTTTGGGTAAAATATTTTCATTTGTCGTCCGTGTTTTGACTTGTAATTACTCATATGATTACTGAGATCATGATTACTTAATTACAGAATATAAAACATGATTTATATATAATATATATTCATAATATACATATACATAATAAATCGATAAATGGAAATAAATACATCGTTCATGGAGACGGTAGGTCATACTTATGCATGAACGTTATATTCGTTTCCTCATTGAACGGAATGGAATTAATTGGATGACATACATATATATATACATAAATCCAGAATCATTATTATTTCATATATTTCATGATTACTTATTATATATACTTTATACTCATTTATTAATGGTTAATCATTGAGAATAAATCTCATCGCGTCGTGGAGACGGTGTTCCATACGTACGCACAATCGATGATATCGTTCCCATGATCGTTGAATTTTATTGGAGTGTATGTATATTATTATAGAATCAATATCACATTACAATAATCATATATAGTTATTATTTACACCATTATATCCATCCAAGTAAGGTGGTGGTGGAAAATTGATTACACCACGGCGTGGAGATGGTATTCCGTACATACGCACACACGGTGATTTCGTTTTCCGTAGGATGGATAGATGGTGAAATAGGGTTGATTCATAATTATAATAACATATCATTATATGAGTTATACTGATGTTATTACTTCATAATGAAACAACCTAATAAGAATAAGTGTTAGAAGAAATATAGTGGAAAGAATCAATAACAGACATTACCTCTTCTTTGAAGCGCCACTTTGAGACCTCCTCATAGGGAACTAAAATTGGTCTTTGAAGAAGACCAGGACCTCTAGGATTTTTCTATGGAAGTGGACAAAAGACTTTTTCAGGGGTTGGTAGATCTTGAAGGCTCAAAGTGGTGAGAGGAACAGAGGGAGGAGGTGCCCTTTTATAAGGGAGGAGAGGGGCACCTTTGGAATAACAAAAAAGATTATTTTATTAGAAAGTCATATTTGGTATTTAATAGCTCCAAATTGATTTATTTAGAATATAAAGTGGGGATAGGTTGAAACCCTCTCATCCAATATAATTTAGACAAGTTTAGGTCATTATATTAACCTTAACTTTTAGTTTTAACTCTTAGTTAATTAGACTGACATTTACAGTGTCACTTTGTATTTTTATATTATATAGTTAATAAACATACCATATACATCCAAGAGACCCCCAAGTGGTCCATTAATGATAAACCTATAATTATATAAGTATCTTGGCCTAACCTTATATTTTTAGGAATATAATAACAATTAATAATATAATATTTTTTTCATAACTATTTTATGTCAATTTTGAAACTATTTGGTAATTGATTTTTGTGAAAATCATAACAGAATTATTAGTTCAAAGAAATTTAATTAAATCGATACTAATATGTCATATTAATGTATAAAATTATTGGAATTCGTAAGAAGCCTCAAATTGAATTTATTTGGGTATTTATAACAAAATTATGTCAATATTTCATTAATAAGATAATTACTGCATCATCATTGGGTCATAAATAAATTAAATTATTTTAAGTCTAAAAATTACAAATAAAATAATATTATGTAGGAAATATTTTTATATTTATAATGAATATTTATAGTCGAATTTATCATATGTATGACTCTATATTAAAAATTCTTTAGTTATTAAACTTTGATTTTAACTATTTTAACCCTTCTTTAAATAAATTAATAATAAATGTCCTAATCTAATCCATGTGGGCCTAAATGGTCATATTTTATTCCTAAGGTTGTTATTGGTAGAATTACACTTATCCAATAGTTTTAGGACATGTGTTAGGGTAATAATAATATCATTTTTACCCTTAATTACCCTATTTACTCTTAACCGTGATAAAAAAAAGTAAAAAGTTACTATTCACCAAAAATTATTTTCATGTCATTGAACCAAATTTTAGTCCTTGATATTAACCGTGTCTCTCGGATCTTTGAAATTCCACTCAAAAAAGCGGTAAAATTATGTTTTATGAAAGATTCAGTTTTTAACTACCACTTAGTGGTTTCACTATTCATCAAAATATGAAAGTTTCCAGAAAAATACCAAAAATTATGCCTAAGCACTATTTGATATTATGAATTCAAAAATGATTTCTATTTTACAAAATTAAAAACATATCAGTTGCATTAATTAATTTAAAAATTAATTATCATCGTCAAAACAAATAGTGTGTTCTTAAGAGATAATAAATATCAAAAGATTAACACTTGTTTATGTCTGGTTTAAATGTGAAATTACATCCAATGACCAACATTGTATTAAAATGTAAAAATATATTCTAAATATACTTTAAAACCACTAAAAATAAAAATTTATCACTATTAATTATTTCGATTAAAAAAGTTGTTTTTAATTAAAATTTAGTAATTTTCACTATTTATCATAATATGAAAGTTATCCGAAAAGTACCAAAATTTCACCCTAAGATAATTTCGATATTATAAATCCAAAAATGAAGTCCATTTTGAATGATAAAATTTATAAAATTTCAAAAAGTTGGTATTTCTATTCATAACGGCTAGTCCATAATAATATTATAATAATATCTCGTTTAGTGAAACTCGGTATTGCGTACTACACACGCTATCGAGGAAGGTCCTGATTGCATGTAATGAAAGCCTAGTCAAGTATGTGTGTTGTGCAAGATCATTTTAGTATAGCGTACAAAAAAATACATTAATGAAAATAAAAAAAAAAAAATTTCATAAAATCTCAGGGTGTTACATTCTACCCCCCTTAAAATGAATTTCCCCCTTGAAATTCTTCGGGGTTTTAAATGGTTATTACTCAAAAGTTTCTTTAATAGAAACCCACATCGTAATATGAAATACCAAAATGTAACATTAAAAACTAAATTATGAAACGTAACGGTTACCCAAATTAAATAATCACTAGGTTTCCACATAGGAGAACATATGTGAAAATATGGATACGGAAGAGAAATCTAACCATCATGTTCTGATGGAGGGTGGTAGAGGACATGGCTATGAAAAATCCATCAATCACAAAGCCATAGATTTGTGATATTATTCATATATGGATCCTAAAATGGACTTATACTTCATATATCATATTTCTTAATGTAATAAAACTAGTTTCTACTAAACAGGGACTTCCTGTAGGCCAGTGGTAGGTGATATAGTCCAGTCGCACTTCGGTTGTGGGTTCGATTCCCACAGCCTTTTCTGATGCGACAGGTTGTCGCTCGTCCTGCAGGGTTTCCTTTTTCTAAAACTACATTATTATAAAATCCCATCAATAATATCGAAAAAGGTTCCAACATAATCCATTCCAATCTTTAGGCTTATCCATAATATTGCAGTCCATTGTCATATTACACGTAAATGATTACCAGATATTTCATATAACAAACATGTTAATACCATCAATGATCCCCATATATCATAAGATATGTCTTTTTTGTCACATTACAAACATTCAAAGGACTTAATCATGTATTCTCTTGAAAAATGAATACCCATTGAATCTTAGTGAAAAATGAGTGTTGTCAAAAGTTAACTCTTTTCACATACCAAAACCTCAAACCATGATATAACTATTTCCTTATATCAGTCATGAGCTCATGAATACTGTAAAACATTTCATTTTCTCCTTATCCCTTCATTATGCACATATCATCTGCTTTCCAAAATATTTGAATCACTTTTCATTGTTACCAGTACCATAAAATTATTGAAAACCACAATATTCTAAAACAAAAATATACTAATACAACATAAAAGTACCTCATCAACATTATTCTTGAATACCAATACATAAACACTTCAGTCCATCCACTTCTTTGATTGACCTGCAATAAGTCCTTCCTTGATTTAGAAGTAACTTTTTAGGCCAGGGGATTGAGTTGGGTAATGCCCATGTTCTCCACAAATAAGACATCGAACTCCATAACAGTATGTCACTCTTTGACCCTTTTCTCCACATAGATAACATATGTCCCTCCATTTGAGGTATTCCTCAAGGTTCTTCTTCCCTTATTTATAAATCTCAATCTTCCTTTCTTTATGCTCCTCCACATGCGAGCATGCATAAAAGTCTATCTTCCTCTTATTTGATGAATTGGGCATACCACTACATTTCACCTTGTTAATAATATATCACGATGACTGATTCGGCATAATAACAATATCTTTCTCTCTAGGAATTTCGCAATTTTGTTTCTCATAGTCACCATTTTGTCCATTGGATTCACTGTTAACGGAATTCCTTCTGGTTCCCTCCATTTGACTAAAACACAAAAAAAAATCTGTGAGAGGCAAAAATCATGCTAGGGAAAACAACATAGTAAAGGGGGAGTACCATCAATACCTAAAATAATAGGTTAAATTCTATGATCATTTCTATAGTTCTAGGACAGTATCCTATACGTATACTTATCCTTAGGGACATCCCTAGACATACCTTAGAAATATCTCTAGGGATCTCACTAACATTTTCGCATCCTAGTTTCCAAAGATTAACTAAACCTTTTCTATGATACCAACTGTAGAGACCCAATGCTTGATGTCCATGGACATTACATTACTTTTGCGGAATACGTAATACATAATAGAAACAGACACACAAGGACCATAATAGTATAGTGTCTTTGGAAACCTGGAACGTAATCTTCTAATCATGGTGAAAGATCTTCAACATCTCCCATAATGATTTTCCAATTTTTGTTTCCTTACCTGAAACCTATCTTTTGATCCTAGGGGAAAATAAAACATAAAAAGGGTGAGCTCAAATGCTCAGTAAGGGTCAGGGTTGATACAATAAAACATACCATATACATTTGAAATAAAAAACTTGAACATAATGTTAAAACATCAAAATCTTGAGCAACGACATAAAACATTGAAGTACATAAGTCATAGATCATAATGGAACATAAATCATTATAAAATAGCATGGGAATAAAACATGTAATTGTGGCATCGATTAAGCACGTGTAATGATTTCCATAGTAGCCAAGGCATTGCTGCCAAGACCATCTTAGTGGACAAAGTCCCATTATGAATTGAGTTCACTCCTCGTTTCAGTCCTGTAACACTAACCCGGATTAACATACCGTTCCTATAAGGCCCCAGCCTTAAACCTTACTTAATCTTGAGTTATTACAAGATTACACATTGAGGATCTTTTCGGGTTTAGAGTTTTAGAGAATTAGATCATAAAACTTGCATTACATTCCACATATAAACAAAGTGGTTACATAAAGATAGTACTCCTCATTCCCATCAATGGAAACACATTTGAATTAAAACATGGATTCTTTTTGACACATCCTTGACCCTATCATCTTATCATGTACCTTTCCCTTGACCTGTGAAAAACATTTCAAAAACTTGGGATGAGCGTAAAAACTCAGTATGGGTTATAAAAACATGGATAGGAAACATGAGTTCATATATACATAAGAATGAAATCATACTTTACCCATAAAACATAGGCACTTTAACATACCTCATAAAAACATGAATAAATCATATAAATCATAATACGTAAAGGTAACTTGAGGCATTCATAACATTCTTACGTAGGGAGTAACCCTCTTGGTTAAGTTTGGAATACCCATCACAGTATATTCCCTAAAATCTCTTCGGAGAAACCTTAACGTTTCACTCCTTCGCGTTACCCAATGCATTGGAGAGCTATAACGGGCTCACCCGCCCTTAGTTTATCACGGAACCACCCGTCTTCATAATAATGCCCAAGAACCATAACATAATCATATCACATAAAACATGCATAAAGGAAACATAACATTTCCACATTTCAATCACGAGATATCAATACAACACATTGATATAATAAAAACATTATGAAAACCATTTTCAATACCAAAGTAAAACATGGTATTTATTTTTCTTTTAAAAAAAAGGTATGGCTTGTAGAGGAAGCCAAAACTCAAATAACGGTTACGACGGCGGAGAAGTCGTTGTCGCCGCATACGTACGACAAAAACATTCCCTTTTGTCGTTTAGTAAACGCTTCGTATAAAAAAGATTCCTTTTGAGTAAACGTAAAAGTCAAAGGGGTTTATACACCGTATAAAAGAAAGTTGTGTATAAAATAAAATATGCCTCAATGAAAGGAGATTGAGACGAAGTCCCATACAAAGATAATTTTTAAAATAAAATAGATACATTATGTGTATTCACTATAAGTACACATAAATAAAGTACAAATACAAGATACGACATAATAATATAATGACATAATTTGAAAGTAGGAGATTAACCCAAAGAATGGAAATTGGGTTAAGAAGTTCCCATACCTCGTATCTGACTTGACCCGACCATTCTTTAATCTCCTGAATAATAAACTCTAGTTAATCTCTACTTGATTATGAATCTTTTCCAAGTTCATTATTCCTTTTATACCATGTTATGAAAATCATGTAATCATTTAAGTTAATAATGTTCATTTTGCCGGTATTTGGTTCTTAAGTCAAAAATAGACTTCTTACACTTACATGTTGTTAATTTGGTCAAAGGTTCATTATATCCAGAATGGTATTCATGATGTAGATATCATATATGTCATATATATCCAGTACATACATGCATTTATAATATTACATCACATTTAGAGGTAAGAAATGAAATGCACCGTTCATGGAGACGGTAAGCCGTACGTACGCATGAACGCTACTTTCATTTCTTTGTCATATTGATGGAATTAAAACTAAATGAGACTTATGTATATTTTAATTCCAGAATTATTTAGATATATCATTAATTATATATATCCATTATATACATGTACTTTTAATAATAAATTACATTTGGGGATAAGAAATGAAATGCACCGTTCATGGAGACGGTAGTCCGTACGTACGCATGAACGCTACTTTCATTCCTATCTCATACTTTAATGGAAATAAATGATAATGATATATAGGTATATTATAATTCCAGTATAACATCATATATAATAACTTTAAATCCATCCTTTACACGTCCCACATATGGCATTAACGAATCACATCACTTTTAGGGGGCGGTAGTCCGCACTTCCTTAAATGAAGATATCGCGTATACCCATAATGGAAGCCATAAAGGTAAGACACAAATGAAAAATACAGAAGCATAAGTAAAACATAAACATATTACATATCATATATTAAAATAGTGACATCATAATGGCCACCTTTGAAGGTGTTTAATGAGTGTTGAACAATCATCGTTTCGGGAGGCAGAATTTCGCCATCCACGGAAACCTTATGTTCTTTAACCATTTGATGTAGTTGTGTGAGAGTGTAGCTCAAATAAATCTTATAACAACATCCTAGTATATTGAAGATACTGGTGTTGTTACAAAATAAGTAAATAAAAAGAGTTTAGGGGGTCGGAGAAGCAAAATAAAACAAATGAACATGAGAGAATGAATTACCTTAAAAAGTGTAACTTCTTTTGGTTTGAGCCTAAAGGCTTCCTTTGAAAGGATTCTGCCCAAAGGGAATCCTCTAGGATGAGTAGAGGGATGTGGAGAGAGCAAATGGGCAGGGGTTGGCCGAGCCAATGGCTTGAAGAGTGTGTGAAATGAGGTAGAGGTGGGGGCCTTTTATAAGGGGAGAGGAGGGGCACTTTTGGAAAGTAAAGAAACATTACTTTATTTGAAAATGTGTTTCGGTTTTAAAAGGTCCCACATTGATATAATTCGTGGATAAGGTGATAAGGATTCGAAATCCACTCATCCAATTCGTTTTGGCCCTGTGTAGGTTTTAGATTTTACATTATCTTTCCATTTTATTTTAATCGTTAAATAATGATGTCATCACTGCATCATTATTATGTCGTAAATAATTTAATTTATTTAATGTCTAAAAATTATAAAACAAATACTATGATATAGGAAATCTTTTTAGCTTTCCAATGACTATTTATAATCAAAATTTGGGCTTGTATAACCCCACTTAAAAATTGTTTTCGCAAAACATATTATGTTTGTGTCACTTTCACTTTAACATTAAATAAAAAGTAATTTATGTTATTTCCCAACAAAAGTGGATCCATGGGGTCCCCAAGTTAGGCCATGGCTTGTCTTGGTCGGCCATGACACAACCAATGAGGTTGGGACATGTGTCTAGGTCATTTTATATTATTAAAGTATTAATTATACCTTAAACTACACTAATTACCACTAATCGCGATTAAAAACTTAATAAGTTACTATTCACCAAAAAATTATTTTAATCTCATTGAACCACATTTTACTTCTTAATGACAACCATGTATGTCGGATTTTCAAAATTCAACACACATTAGTGGTAAAATTTCATTTAACCGAAAAATCAGTTTGCTTGATTACCACTTAGTGGTTTCACTATTCATCAAAAATTGAAGTTTTTCAGAAAATTACCAAAAATTCACCCTAAGCTATATTTGATATTCCGAATTCAAAAATGAAGTCCATTTTACAAAATTCAAATCATATAAGTCACATTAATTAATTTAATAATTAATTCCCGCTGCCAGAGCAAATAGCGTGTTTTTACAAAACAATAAGTATCAAAAGATTGACACCAGTTTAAGTCTAATTTCAAATCGAAATTGATTCCAATGACCACCATTACATAAAATGGTAAAAATATATTCTAATTTCACTTTAAAACCAATTCAAAATATAATCTAATCATATAAATAAATTAGATCAAAAAGAGGTTTTGAATTAAAATGCAACATTTTACACTATTCATAAAAAAAATGAACTTTATCAGAAAGGTACCAAAAATTACACAAAGTAAAATTTGATGTCCCGATTCTTAATAAAAGTTTTATTTGGTCCAAAAGAATGTATAAGAGTGATCAAAACTATATTTAATGACGGTTCACCATTAAAAGGTGATAAGTGAACCTTTAGTGAAAATTAGAGTATAAAAGCCTAAAATTGAACTCTTTCCGTATTTTAAGCCTTTATCTTTTATTGGGTAAATGTAAAAACATCTAAAAACATATCTATTCATATTTTAGTTATTTATATTCATTCCCGCCAGTACAACGGCTATTTGTTAACTAACATAATATTATTATATTACTAGTGTGCTATGTAAGTTTCAAAGAAACTCATCGTTGCGTATCGGGTACGCTATCGAACATAGCAACCCCTTTTAATTAAAATTCATATTTAATTCTCAAATATTAATAAATATGAAAATTATTTATTCTTCATTTACCTGGGATGTTACAGTTCCAGCCATGTCTATCTCATGAGATTTAAAATCTTTACCCAATGCATTTTAGGAAGATATAGGACCCACCCATCTCACATTGAAATCATTCTTTCGTGTGACACAATATATACATAAATCATTTATCATAACCCAAGAATAAAATGGGTTTCATAAACATCATTCCATCATCACATAATCCATATAAAAGAAATGGCCATCATTTCATAATAAGAAAAGTGAAACCATGTAAATCATAGAGACATTATACTTGAAACATACACATGTGAATTAATGTCATCTTAGATAAAAATTGTTTTGATAAAACACTTGAAATGAATTCTTGAGGAAAATATCCCTTTTTCATCAAAATCATTTTCTTTTCACAAAATGTCATTCAATTTTAAAAGAAAAATACTTTGTTGAAAATATTCATGGAATCTTTTGTAGGATGATTCATGAAAATAATTCTTTATAAAACCATAAAAATCTGTTCGTTTCGTATACGTTAAAAAACATTCTTCTCGTACTTTTGCCGGAAAAGTAAAAAAAGTACTTCATAACGTAAAAAAATATACCTTACATACCATGTAGTAAACGTCTAAAATGGGTAAAAATGACATTAAACATACATGAAAACACTTTTATAAAACATGGACATGGATGATAACAATAACCCCAGTAAATACTTACGTATAAGCAATCTCGGATAAAAATGAGATTGGAAAAGTTATCCCTTACCTTAGGTCCGATATGCTTCGTACGTCTCCAAACCTCATTTATAATGATTTAAATAATGTCATTTACTTATTAAAGAATCAAATTAATTGTTATGATATCATATATGGTTCACTTATGACTTTATATTACCCGTTCTTTTGTAAATTCCATTTTAAAGAGCGTTTTGGGTAAAATATTTTCATTTGTCGTCCGTGTTTTGACTTCTAATTACTCATATGATTACTGAGATCATGATTAATTAATTACAGAATATAAAACATTATTTATATAAAATATATATTCAGAATATACATATAAATAATAAATCGATAAATGGAAATAAATACACCGTTCATGGAGACGGTAGGTCGTACGTACGCATGAACGTTGTTTTCGTTTCCTCGCTGAATTGAATGGAATTAATTGGATGAAATACATATATATATACATAAATCCAGAATTATTATTATTTCATATATTTCATGATTAATTATTATATATACTTTATACTCATTTATGAATGGTTAATCATTGAGAATAAATCTCATCGTGTCGTGGAGACGGTATTCCATACGTACGCACGATGGATGATATCATTCCCATGATCGAGGAATTTTATTGGAGTGTATGTATACTATTACAGAATCAATATCACTTTAAAATAATCATATATATTTATTATTTACACCATTATACCCATCCAAGTAAGGTGGTGGTGGAAAATTTATTACACCACGGCGTGGAGATGTTATTCCGTACGTACGCACAGACGGTGATTTTGTTTTCCGTAGGATGGATAGATGCTGAAATACGGTTGTTTTATACTTATAATAACATATCAGTATATGAGTTATACTTATGTTATTACTTCATAATGAAACAACCTAAGAATAATATGTGTAAGAAGAAATATAGTGGAAAGAATCAGTAACGGACATTACCTCTTCTTTGAAGCGCCACTTTGAGACCTCCTCATAGGGAACTAAAATTGGTCTTTGAAGAAGACCAAGACCTCTAGGATTTTTCTATGGATGTGGAGAAAAGAAATTTTCAATGGTTGTTAGATCTTTAAGGCTCAAAGTGGTGTGAGGAAGAGAGGGAGGAGGTGCCCTTTTATAAGGTAGGAGAGGGGCACCTTTGGAATAACAAAAAATATTATTTTATTAGAAAGTCATATTTGGTATTTAATAGATCCAAATTGATTTATTTAGAATATAAAGTGGGGATAGGTATAAACCCTCTCATATAATATAATTTAGACAATTTTAGGTCATTATATTAACCTTAACTTTTAGTTTTAACTCTTAGTTAATTAGATTGACATTTACCATGTCACTTTATATTTTTATATTATATAGTTAATAAACATACCATATACATCCAAGAGACCCCCAAGTGGTCAATTAATGATAAACCTATAATTAAATATGTATATTGGCCGAACCTTAGATTTTTAGGAATATAATAACAATTAATAATATAATATTTTTTTCATAACTATTTTATGTCAATTTTGACACTATTTGGTAAATGATTTTTCTGAAAATCATAACAGAATTATTAGTTCGAAGAAAGTTAATTAAATCGATACTAACATGTCATATTAATGTATAAAATTATTGGAATTCATGAGAAGTCTAAAATTGAATTTATTTGGGTATTTATAACATTAAATATGTCAATATTTCATTAATAAGATAATTACTGCATCATCATTGGGTCATAAATAAATTAACTTATTTTAAGTCTAAAAATTACAAATAAAATAATATTATGTAGGAAATCTTTTTATATTTCTAATGAATATTTATAGTCGAATTTATCATATGTATGACTCTATATTAAAAATTCTTTAGTTTTTAAACTTTGATTTTAACTATTTTAACCCTTCTTTAAATAAATTAATAATAAATGTCCTAATCTAATCCATGTGGGCCTAAATGGTCATATTTTATTCCTAAGGTTGTTGTTGGTCGAATTACACTTATCCAATAGTATTAGGACATGTGTTAGGGAAATAATAATATCATTTTTACCCTTAATTACCCTATTTACTTTTAACAGTGATAAAAAAAGTAAAAAGATACTATTCATAAAAAATTATTTTCATCTCATTAATCCACATTTTAGTCCTTGATATTAACCGTGTCTCTATTATCTTTGAAATTTCACTCACAAAAGCGGTAAAATTATGTTTTATGAAAAATTCAGTTTTTAACTACCACTTAGTGGTTTCACTATTCATCAAAATATGAAAGTTTCCAGAAAAATATCAAAAATTAGGCCTAAGCTATATTTGATATTTTGAATTCAAAAATGATATCTATTTTACCAAATTAAAAACATATAATTTTCATTAATTAATTTAAAAATTAATTATCGTCGTCAAAACAAATAGTGTGTTCTTAAGAGATAATAAATATCAAAAGATTAACACTTGTTTATGTCTGGTTTAAATGTGAAATTACATCCAATGACCAAAATTGTATTAAATTGTAAAAATATATTCTAAATATACTTTAAAACCACTAAAATTAAAAATTTATCACTATTAATTATTTAGATTAAAAAAATTGTTTTTAATTAAAATTTAGTAATTTTCACTATTTATCATAATATGAAAGTTATCTGAAAAGTACCAAAATTTCACCCTAAGCTAATTTCGATATTCTAAATCCAAAAATGAAATCCATTTTGAATAATAAAATTTATAAAATTTCAAAAAGTTGGTATTTCTATTCATAATGGCTAGTTCATAATAATATTATAATAATATCTCGTTTAGTGAAACTCGGTATTGCGTACTACACATGCTATCGAGGAAGGTCGTGATTGCGTGTAATGAAAGACAAGTCAAGTATGTGTGTTGAGCAAGCTCATTTTGGTATAGCGTACAAAAAAAGACATTAATGAAATTAAATAGAATATTTTTCATAAAATCTCTGGGTGTTACATTCTACCCCCCTTAAAATGAATTTCCCCCTCGAAATTCTTCGGGTTATAAATGGTTATTACTCAAAATTTTCTTTAATAGAAACCCAAATCGTAATATGAAATACCAAAATGTAACTTTAAAAACTAAATTATGAAACGTAACAGTTACCCAAATTAACTAATTACTGGGTTTCCACATAGGAGAACATATGTGAAAATATGGATACGGAAGAGAAATCTAACCATCAAGTTCTGATGGAGAGTGGTAGAGAACATGTCTATGAAAAATCCATCAATCACAAAGCCAAAGATTTGTGAGATTAATCATATATGGATCCTAAAATGGACTTATACTTCATATATCATACTGCTTAATGTAATAAAACTAGTTTCTACTAAACAGGGACTTCCTGTAGGCCAGTGGTAGGTGATATAGACCAGTCGCACATCGGTTGTGGGTTCGATTCCCACATCCTTTTCTGATGCGACAGGTTGTCGCTCGTCCTGCCGGTTTTACATTTTCTAAAACTACATTATTATAAAATCCCCTCAATAATATCGAAAAAGGTTCCAACATAATCCATTCCAATCTTTAGGCTTATCCATAATATTGCAGTCCATTGTCATATTACACTGAAAAGGATTACCAGAGATTTCATATAACAAACATGTTAATACCATCATTGATCCCCATATATCATAAGATATGTCTTGTTTGTCACATTACAAACATTCGAAGGCCTTAATCATGTATTCTATTGAAAAATGAATACCCATTGAATCATAGTGAAAACATGAGTGTTGTAAAAAGTTAACTCTTTTCACATAACAAAACCTCAAACCATGATATAACTATTTCCTTATATCAGTCATGAGCTCATGAATACTGTAAAACATTTCATTTTCTCCTTATCCATTCATTATGCACATATCATCTGCTTTCAAAAATATTTGAATCACTTTTCACTGTTACCAGTACCATAAAATTATTGAAAACCACAATATTCTAATATAAAAATATTCTAATACAACATAAAAGTACCTCAAAAACATTATTCTTGAATATCAATACATAAACACTTTAGTCCATCCTCTTCATCGATTGACCTTCAATAAGTCCTTCCTTGATTTAGAAGTAACTTTTTAGGTCAGGGCATTGAGTTGGGTAATGCCCATGTTCTGCACAAATAAGACATTGAACTCCATAACAGTATGTCACTCTATGACCCTTTTCTCCACATAGATAACATATGTCCCTCCATTTGAGTTATTCCTCAAGGTTCTTCTTCCCTTATTTAGAAATCTAAATCTTCCTTTATTTATGCTCCTCCACATGCGAACATGCATAAAAGTCTATCTTCCTCTTATTTGATGAATTGGGCATACCACTAAATTTCACCTTGTTAATAATATATCACGATGACTGATTCGGCATAATAACAATATCTTTCTCTCTAGGCATTTCACAATTTTGTTTCTCATAGTCACCATTTTGTCCATTGGATTCACTGTTAACATAATTCCTTCTGGTTCCCTCCATTTGACTAAAACACAAAAAAAAGTCTGTGAGAGGCAAAAATCATGCTAGGGAAAACAACATAGTAAAGGGGGAGTACCATCAATATCTAAAATAATAGGTTAAATTCTATGATCATTTCTATAGTTCTAGGAAAATATCCTATACGTATACTTATCCTTAGGGACATCCCTAGACATACCATAGAAATATCTCTAGGGATCTCACTAACATTTTCGCATCCTAGTTTCCAAATGTTAACTAAACCTTTCCTCTGATACCAACTGTAGAGACCCAAAGCTTTATTTCCATGGACATTACATTACATTTGCGGAATACTTAATACATAACAGAAACAGACACACAAGGACCGTAATAGTTTAGTGTCTTTGGAATCTTGGAACGTAATCTTCTAATCATGGTGAAAGATCTTCAACATCTCCCATAATGATTTTCCACTTTTTGTTTCCTTACTAAAAACCTTTCTTTTCATCCTGGGGGAAAACAAAACATAAAAAGGGTGAGCTCAAATGATCAGTAAGGGTCAGCATGGATAAAAGCAAACATACCATATACATTTGAACTAAAAAACTTGAACATAATGTTTAAACATCAAAATCTTGAGCAACGACATAAAACATTGAAGTACATAAGGCATAGATCATAATGGAACATAAATCATTATAAAATAGGATGGGAATAAAACATGTAATTGTGGCATCCATTAAGCACATGTAATGATTTCCATAGTTTCCAAGGCATTGCTGCCAAGACCATCTTAGTGGACAAAGTCCCATTATGAATCGAGTTCACTCCTCATTTCAGTCCTGTAACACTAACCCGGATTAACATACCATTCCAGCCATGTGTATCTCATGAGATTTGAAATCTTTACCAATGCATTGTAGGGATATATAGGTCCCACCCATCTCACATTGAAATCATTCTTTCGTGTGACACAATATATACATAAATCATTCATCATAACCCAAGAATAAAATGGGTTTCATAAACATCATTCCATCATCACATAATCCATATAAAATAAATGGCCATCATTTCATAATAAGAAAAGTGAAACCATGTAAATCATAGAGACATTATACTTGAAACATACACATGTGAAATAATGTCATCTTAGATAAAAATGGTTTTAATAAAACACTTGAAATGGATTCTTGAGGAAAATATCCTTTTTTCTTCAAAATCATTTTCTTTTCACAAAATGTCATTCAATTTTAAAAGAAAAATACGTTGTTGAAAATAGTCATGAAATCTTTTGTAGGAAGCTTCATGAAAATAATGCTTTATAAAACCATAAAAATCCGTTCGTTTCGTATAAGTAAAAAAAAACATTCTTCTCGTACATTTTCCGGAAAAGTAAAAAAAGTACCTCGTAACGTAAAAACAATATTCCTTACAGACCATGTAGTAAAAGTCTAAAAAGGGTAAAAAAGACTTTATACATACATGAAAACACTTTTATAAAACATGGACATAAATAATTATTTAGGAAATCTTTTTAGATTTCTAATGAATATTTATAGTCGAATTTATCATATGTATAACTCTATATTAAAAATGCTTTAGTTATTAAACTTTTATTTTAACTATTTTAACCCTTCTTTAAATAAATTAATAATAAATGTCCTAATCTAATCCAAGTGGGCCTAAATGGTCATATTTTATTCCTAAGGTAGTTTTTGGTCGAATTAAACTTATCCAATAGAATTAGGACATGTGTTATGGTAATAATAATTTCATTTTTACCCTTAATTACCCTATTTACTTTTAACCGTGGTAAAAAAAAGTAAAAAGTTACTATTCACCAAAAATTATTTTCATCTCATTGAACCACATTTTAGTCCTTAATATTAACAATGTCTCTCATATTTTAAAAATTCCACACACAGAAGCTGTAAAATTAAGTTTTATGTAAAATTCATTTTTTTAACTACCACTTAGTGGTTTCACTATTCATCAACTAATGAAAGATTCCAGAAAAATACCAATAATTAGGCCTAAGCTATATTTGATATAAGGAATTCAAAAATTATGTCTATTTTACAAAATTAAAAACATATCAGTTTCATTAATGAATTTAAAAATCAATTCCCGTCGTCAAAACAAATAGTGTGTTCTTAAGAGATAATAACGATCAAAAGATTGACACCTGTTTATGTCTAGTTTAAATGTGAAATTACATCCAATGACAAACATTGTATTAAATTGTAAAAATATATTCTAAATATTCTTTAAAACCACTCAAATTAATATTTTATCACTATTAATTATTTCGATTAAAAAGGTTGTTTTTAATTAAAATTTATTAATTTTCACTATTTATCAGAATATTAAAGTTATCCGAAAAGTACCAAAATTTCACCCTAAGCTAATTTCGATATTCCGAATCCAAAAATGAAGTCCATTTTGAAAGATAAAATTCCTAAAATTTTAAAAAGTTGGTATTACTATTCATGACGGCTAGTTCATAATAATATTATAATAATATCTCGTTTAGTGAAACTCGGTATTGCGTACTACACATGCTATCGAGGAAGGTCGTGATTGCGTATAATGAAAGACAAGTCAAGTATGTGTGTTGTGAAAGATCCTTTTGGTATAGAGTACAACACAAGACATTAATGAAATTAAAAAGAATATTTTTCATAAAATCTCGGGGTGTTACATGACCCGTGGGGCGCGGTGTGTTACCCATGAACTTTTGTAAAGGAAGTGAGCCTGGGACGGAGTTACTATTCCCAAACCATTGTAATCCAAAACTCTTGAAAAATAGTGGAATTTGGTACGACTGAAAACTTTTCGGCGTATGCTCCTTGGACGTAGCCCTTTGTGGTAAACCAAGTAAAAGTGTTGTGTCAACGTCCTAATTTCATTTTATTGATAGGTTTAAGAAGTTCCTACAAACATGGGAACAAGATATACAACATTAAAAATAAACATTTAACAACCCAATTCACCCCTCCCCTTTAAGGGTGTCCTAGTTTCCTAAAAATGGTATTAGAGCAATGTTTTTGGTGTTTTATCTATCAATATACCATTATGTAAATATCATCCAATGTCAGGGGAGTCCCTATCTTTGAAGGAAGTAATTTCTAGATCTCGAAGTATAGAATGGGATCTCATCAAAGATCCCTTGGAATGAATGTCCTCTCTTCCACTATCCAAGGTATACATGTTACCGATCCAATAGGTCTGGCTATGTCGGATGCTGATAGGAAAATTCTTGATGCTGATGGAAAAGCACAGAATTCTCTCACCACATCCCATTCTGATCAGATCTATCTAAAGGTGATGAGTTTCACCTCAGTAATGTTCATGTGGGATAAACATGGAAATATTTATGAAAGAGATATCAAAGTGAGGGAGGTGAAATTACAAGTCCTACACAGTAGGATTGATTATCTGAAGATTCATCCTAATGAGAATGAAAACTCCTTCAATCGAATTGCTGAAGAGGTTGGAGCAATTCAGGGTCTAGGTGATGAAATCAAAGATGTCTTATTATAAAGAAAATATTAAGAAGACTTCAACCCTGTACAATGAAAAGGTGTTATCCCTTGATGAAACAGATCTTTCCAAACTTTATTTGGATGATCTGTTGAGCAGACTAGGGGAATATGAAATGAGAGTCAAACCAGAAGATGCTACTACATGAGAAAGAAATAAATGGCATTCAAATCGTTGGAGAAACTGTAAATCTAAAAATATAGTAGTGGTGAAGACCATGAGGAAAAAGAAATTCTTTCTCTCATAGGCAAGAAGTTCCATAATGGAAAAGGGAATTCAAATGGATGTTACCTATGACATTATTTCGATGTGGCAAAGTCGGTAACATTGCTTCTCAGTGCTTAATAAAGATCGATGATGATGATGTTGATGTTAAAAACATTGAGGATCCTCATAAAAGGTTTTTCAAGAAAGGAGACTTGATATATAGAAAAAAAAAGGTATGAAGAATAGTTTATTCTGTGAAGAGAAAGAAGTTGATAATTAATCATGTGATGATGAAGAACCAGAATTTAAAACTGGGAACCATGATTCCATGATGGCCACTACTGAAAAATAAGAAGATACTGGTGGAGAAAATCAGGTGAAAACTAGTGAATATCCTGAGTTGCAACATAAGGATGTTGTTAGTAAGCTTAAGATTAAATGTAAGAGTTTCAATAAGTGGAAATAAATTGTAGAAGAATCAACAGATCATGTTGATCAACATGAAGATAAAATTGAACACCTGGAAGATTTGGTGAATGTAAAGTCTAAAATAACTGAAAGAAATGATAATGTAGTGGATCTGAAGCTGAGAATTGAAGAGCAGGAAAAGGTAATCAATGACCTCACATCCAGACTAGAGGAAAAGTCCATGATTGTTGAGCATCTTGAAGAGGAAGTTATGACTATTAGGAGTAAACATGAAAAAGATTCAATTTCAAAAGAATCAAGGATGAAAATACAGTTTGGAAGGTTCTTAGATGTTGAGCTGTTGGAGAGAGTAAAATGTTGCTCTAATTGAGTTGAAAATATTTTAAATGATCAAAGAACTGCGTGCATGGGAAATAGTGGAATTGGTTGTGAGGAAGAATCGTCAAATGATGCAAATAAATGTGACCAAAATAAAGGCAAGCTAAAAGTGGGTGATGTGGGAAAGTCTTCTGATGTTTTGAAACAGAAACCCCTACCTCAATCTAAAATAAGAAAATAATATTGTCCTTGAGCCTCATAAAAAAAGGATTCCTCATACTATCATCCCACAAAAGAAGGAATGAGGACAAATAGAAGCGAGAAGACAGTTAATCTCATGAAGTGTTAGTTCTGTGGATATTTGGCCCATACCATGTCTTATTGTGAAGAGGCAAGAAGCTATTTGAATGGAGAAGATATAGGAGTTCAACAAAGTAGAAATAATTCATATCCGAATTATTTTAGAAGAAAAAATTGCAAAGGATATTGTTTATATTGTTCTAAAATTGGTTATAAGGCTGTTAATTTCTGGCAGAGAAGGGACATGGACACCTCGAACAGAAGTTTGAGACAAGTGAGGTCTCATTAGCAAGACAGTGTTTCTCTTTCAAATAGGGTTTCTCCTTCAAAGAATATTTCGACTATGAAGAACCTAGGTACACAAAGAGATAATTGAACGGCCATCAGTGCTCTATACTCAATCCAATGTCTCATGGAAAGAAAGGAAGAAAATTGAGAAATCCAACCTTGCATAGGTGGCCCCCAATGCTAAAAAAAGCAACAGTACCTGGATTCTAGATAACTGCTGGTCATCTCATATGACAGGTAATGATGGCCTGATAACGGATATCAAAAGGAAGGTTGATGGTAAAATACGATTTGGTAATGATGGAGCTCTAAAAATCAAAGGTAGTGGATGTACTGAATTAGCTAATGGGGAGCTAAATAAGACTAATGTCCTTTATGTAGATGGCCTAAGTCATAATCTACTCAGCATGAGCCAACTCCCTGACTCAGGTCTTATAGTTAGTTTTAATCTGAAAGGCTACACTATCAAGGGAAAGACAGGCAATTCACTTATGAAGGGATATAGAACAGAAGGAAACTTGTATCAGGTTGATAGTATAGATAATGTTTGTTACATGACTGTTGATGAAGAAAAAAATTTGTGGCATCGGAGACTGGGACACATCAATCTGCAAGACATGGAGAAAATATCAAAATTGAGAATTTTCATGGACATTCCCAACATGAAGAATGAGCATGAAAAATCTTGTGATGCTTTCATTCATGGTAAGATGGTCAGAATTTCAAATTGGCCAAAGAAGAAAATGGAATCCCATATTCTTGATCTTATTCATATAGATGTATGTGGGCCGATAAATGTTTCCCGAAATCATGGAGAAAGGTAATTTGTCCTTTTCATAGATGATTACAGTAGAATGGCATGTGTAATGGTCACTCACAAGAAACGACATGTGTTTGACTGCATCAAAACATATAGGCTAATCACCGAGAATGATACTGGACGAATAATTAAAGTGTTGCAATCTGACAATGGTGGGGAATACATGTCCATTGAATTTGGAAATTACCTGGAGAAGCATGGGATACAACATGAGATAGCAAATATGCGAACTCTACAACAAAATTGAGTTGTTGAATGTAGAAATTGACATGTGAACAACATGTAATGAACTATGCTGATTGAGAGTTGTATTCCTCGACATTACTGGAAATAGGCTATTCAAGCTGTATTATATAATCAAAATCGAACAAGACTTTATCTGGGTGAGATGAAGACACCATGTGAATTGTGTGAGGGAAGGAAACCCTCTTTGAAATACTTTTGTGTTTAGAAAGTAAATGCTTCATTAAAATAAAATAAGGAAATCAAGGGAAGTATAATGACAATGTAGATGAAGGAATTTTCCTTGGATACTCAATGAATAGTAAAGCATACAAGTGTTTCATCAAGAGATTAGGAAGGATTGTGGAAAGTAGTGATGTTAAGATAATTGAAGAGAAAACCACAAATTATTCAAGGAATTCATATGAATATGAGATATAAAGTGAGGAAGAATGTGAACATGGAGAAATTAAAAATACTGAAATAGAGGAAACTGTTCAAAAAATCAGCAGTCACATCATGATGTTGACTCAGAAGAAGAATCTGAAGAAGAAACTGTGGCTGGAGAGAGTAAAACTGGACCGCACATGAGAAATCGTAGTGCAGATATTGATCTATCTAACATAATCGGGGATAGGAGTGCACCCAAACAAACAAGGAGGATGAGGAATAACACGCAATATGCATTTCTGTCAATTGTGGAGCCATCCTCGTTTGAAGAAGCTTCAAAGGTTGAATCATTGGTGAAAGCCATGAATGAAGTGTTAGATCACATTGACAAGAATCAGAAATGGGATCTTGTCCAGAGACCTGAAGGTCACAATGTTATTCATACAAAATGGATCTTCAGGATCAAGTTTGATGAGCATAGAAGTGTTATTAGAAACAAGGCACGATTGGTATGTAAAGGATACTCCCATATTGAAGGCATTTATTTTGAATAAACCTTTGCTCCAGTGGCTATACTGTAGTCAATCAGGCTTTTCCTTGCCATGGCACTCCAAAGAGGATATAAAGTATATAAAATGGGTGTCAAGACAACATTATTGAATGGTGTTCTTTAAGAAGAATTCTTCATTGAAAAACCTGTGGGGTTTGTTCTTGGTACTTGTGAAACAAAGATCTTCAAACTGAAAAAAGCTCTATATTGTTTGAAGCATGCACCACGATCTTGGTATTCCCGACTGGGCTCATATCTCAAGAAACTGGAATTCAAAAGAGGAGGATTAGTTCAAAATCCATATGTGAATAATTCTCCAAAATATCAGTTCGTCGTTCTAGTCTACATTGATGACACTATATTTGGTGGCAGTAGGCAGAAATCAGTGGATGAATTTTCCAATTACAAGAAATCACAATTTGAAATTGTTGGAATCATCATGTATTAATCATGTTTTAATGATCACAAATCCTAATACTTTAAATTAATCTCAATCTTAATTGAACATCTTACTAATGTTCTTCAATCTCAATATTAACTACACATCATGTTTTAATGATAGAAAATATTATTGATGTTAATTACTCTCTTTATTATTTACAAGTCTTATGCATGATCACAAATCTCACTTATTTTATCAAGAATTTATATTTATGATTCATGTTCTATTACTCTCTACGGGTTAAACTTAATTCATATTATGAATATTACGATATATTTCTAAATACAGATATTAGTCTATGTATAGAGACACCGTGATGTTTGACACAGAAAGACAGACTGTGTACAAGAAACAGTCACAGTCAGACAGACACTGTGAAGGAAAAACCATGACCTAGACACCGTGAAGGACAAACCATGACCCAGACACCATAAAGGACACACCGTGACCCAAACACCGTGAAGGATACACCGTGACCTAGACATTGTGAGCTACACACCATGACATAGAGATACCGTCAACCACATACTGTGAAGTACATACCATGACCCACATACCGTGAAGACTATACCGTGAAGAAGACATAGTTTACATAATCACCGTGACACTATTTCTTATCTTTTTCTAAATATTATTTAAATAATGATAACGGTCATATTTGATGTCTTTAATGCAATTAATGTTATGTAATGATAGTTTTTAGCATGTCATGAAACTGTATCTCGTACCTATGAAAAGGGAATCATTCCTACTTCCAAAACTGTTGGAATATAAGGATGATTGAGATGCAGTACAGGTGTAAGAAAAATGAATAAGCACAAGTGTGATGATACAACAATAAGAACATACAAACGCCCGAGAGCACTGTGCTGAACAGAAAAAACAATCCTGATCAAGAAAGAGATTGAAAGACTTTAGAAGAACTCTCATGAGTGCAATACAACACCACTGAAGAACACCTGACGAATCAAGTGATTATTTTCACTCCTGTAGAACACAAGCAGAACTACAACACTCTAGTTTTCAACAGAAAAACCAGAGTGGGACTCAGAAGCAATTATGTTGAATCCAACGAGTCCAGAGCTTCATTGATAATCACAAGAGCCTTCTAAAATCTTATCTATTCTCTCTAACTGATTTGATTATTTACTTTCGAGCAATGTTGTGTACTCTGTATATCTGACACATTCACACTATCTCTTGCACTTAACTGGAGGATATCAAAATCTTCACTCCAAAACTCTTAAATCTTGTTTACCCACATCAACGGTGGAAGAGGTCCTTGTGTGGCCTGGTCTTTTGTTATGTTTCCCCCGAAGAACAGTGGTAGAGTTCCCTGCGTGCCTGGATAGATTTGTAATCTGTTGTTAACCCTGATCCAGGGTGTGGATCAAATTTATATAAAATTGAGAGGACTAAGTCTCTGCTTGAGACTGAACCTCTTTCCATATCTGCTGTTTATCTTTAGTTTATGTTTAAATTATACTACATATATCTTTTATATTCTGTTTCTATTAATTTGAAATAAAAAACTATTTTAAAGCTACATTGATAGTTAAATTAGAAATTGTTTACACTTATTGTAAATCAGTAGGTTAGTTTTAAAAGGTATTTTAATCTTTTGGTTAAATTAATTGAGACCTAATAAATATTTGAGAAGCTAAGTGAACATCTAAAATCTGTATAAATTCGATATAGTTTTACTTGTTTTATAAATTGGGGGATTTTAAATAGACAATATATTAACAGAAATTTTAATTGGAACTCACTTCACCCCCTCTTGAGTATCCACTTTGACAAACATTTGGTATCAGAGGTTTTTTTTGTTAAAGGATTTTTGAAATACTCTGTTTTTTCAACTGTGATTTTAGTTGTATCTTTAATGATCTTAAATTTATGTTAGTTCTAAATTTTTAACTCTTTAAATTTAGTTTCTAAAATATAGTTATGGATAATAGACTAGAGGGTGATGCTACTAACCGGCCACCTTTCTTCAATGGTACAAACAATGCCTAGCGGAAATTGAAAATGAAAATACATTTAGAAAGCATGGGTTTTGATATTTGGACTGCTATAGAATCTCAATATAAAATTCTAGAAACTGAAAGAACAACTTGGAATGAACCTACAAAGACTACTTATAATAATAATTGTAAATCCATGAATGCCATGTACTGTGCTTTAGGAGATGAAGAGATTAATAGAATTGCTATTTGAAAAATTGCTTTTGAAATTTGGGATACTTTAGCTGTTTGTCATGAAGGAACAACTGTTGGTAAATAAATGAGATTGAATACATATACTATTAAATATATTAATTTTAAAATGAAAACTGATGAACCCATTTTTGATATGTATCTCAGGTTCAATGAGATATTCAATACAATAAATTCACTTGGAAAGGCTGTTCCAGAAATGGAACAAATTATGAGGATATTGAGGTGTCTACCAGGCCGATGGAGAGGAAAATCTGTTTAAATCAGAGATTCATGTGACATTGCTGCTCTACCTATCAAAGAACCCATTGGTAAGATTATGATGTATGAGGAAGAAATCAAGGTGAATAAAGAGGAAGAGGTTGAACCAAAAAGGAAATCAGTTTCTTTAAAGACTACTACTTCAAAGAAAAAGGAAAAAGAAAAAGATTAAATACAAACTAATAGTTCAACAAGTAAAACCTCAGACTCTTATAGTGATGCTGAAATGGATAGATAGCCAGAAGGATTAAGAAATTTTATAAGAAGAAGAAATTTCTCAGAAAAACAAATTACAAGGGTATGTATAACAATAAGGGACATTGGAAGAAGAACCAGAAAAATCCAGATAAAAGTGATGAAGTTGTTTGCTAAGAGTGAAAAAGAAAAGGACACATTAAAGAAGACTGCCCAAAGCTAAACTTCAAGAAGAATTAAGATTACAAGGACAGTAAATACAAGAAAGCTATGAAGGCTACCTGTAGTTCTTCTGAAGACAGCACAAGTGAATCTGTTAATATGAAATGTCTGATTCTGAATAGAATTGTGCCAAAATGTGTTTCATGACAAACACATCTGAGGTAACCTTAGATACTCTTGTTTGAAATTATTATTATTCTAGAGATGATGCAGAATCTGATTCGGATTTTGAATATAGGACTAAATCTTAATTATCTAAATATTGTAATATGCTGGAAGAGACATGCAATGAGCTGAACGATAAATAAAAATCATTGAAGAAACAACATGATCTCACTACAATTGTTAAAACTGAACATACTATTGAAAAAGAGAATAATTCTCAACTGTTAATGGAGAATACTGAACTGAAAATGTCAAATGAGAAACTTAGAAAAGACTTAGGGAAGGTCACAAATGGAATGGATACACTATCTCAAATTCTAGAAAAGAATGTTTCACCTAAATACACTACTGGAATAGGCTACAAACTAGGACAGAGACAGCTTAATAAGAAAAGATTTATTCCTAAATCAGGACAGAATACTTCCAGTGCATGTTCTGTAAATCCCTATGCTTAAACTAGTTATTCAAAGAGTTATCAATCATATATAGTTTATCACTCAAAATTATTTGATTCTGTAAATTATATGAGACCCATATGAAAAATTTGGGTACCAAAATCATTGATTGCTAACCTGTATAGACCCAAGAAGATCTGGGAACCAAAATAATTTTATATATAAAACTATTCTGTAGGAATCCTGATTGAAGAGTTCCCACAAGAAGACTTTGAATTTGGAAAGTGGATGTTTAAGACATATGTCTGGAGATTATTCATGTTTCAAAAGTTTAATAAAGGTTGATGGAGGCTATGTCACCTTTGGTGCTAATTCTAAAGGAAATATCATCGGCCTAGGTCAAATTGGTAACACGGATTTACTTTTAATTTCCAAAGTTTTATTCGTTAATGGACTGAAATATAATCTATTATGTATTTCTCAATTGTGTGATGATGGTTTTATTGTCAAATTAGAAAATGATTCCTGTAATTTTTTTAACTCTAAAAATGTTTTAGTATTTTCTTCTTTAAGAAATGAGAATTTTTATGCAGTTGATTTAAATTCTATAGAAAAACAAAATGTTACTTGTTTAAATGACTTTCATAAAGAGTCTTGGTTGTGGCATGGATGATTAGGACACTGCAATATACACTCACTTAGAAAACTGACTAGGAAGAACTTAGTTAGAGATATACCTAAACTTGAATTCCCAAATGACAGTGTGTAATCTCTGTCAAAAGGGAAAGCAACAAAAAATATCTTTCAAACCAAAGAAAGAAGTCTCAACTTTTCAACCTCTCAAGTTGGTTCACATGGATCTATTTGGACCATCTACTGTTTCTAGGTTAAATGGGATGCACTATGTCTATGTGCTAGTAGATGACTTTTCTAGATATACTTGGGTATACTTCCTAGCTCACAAAAGTGAAGCATGTTCATACATTATTTAACACTCAAAGTCTGTAGAAAACCTTATTGGATGTAAGATTAAAAGTCTAAGAAGTGATCATGGCTGTGAGTTTGAAAATCATGAATTTGAATCCTATTGCTCACACAATGGCTATAATCATAACTTTTCTGCTCCTTGGACACCTCAGAAAAATGTTGTAGTATAAAGGAGAAATAGAACCCTTCAAGAAATAGCTAGAACCATGCTTAATGAGTATGACCTGCCTTTTTATTTTTTGGATGAAGCATTAAATACAACTTGTTATATCATTAATAGAGTCGAAATTAGACCAATTCTTAAAAAGACCCCATATGAGTTATGGAATAATATAAAACCTAATGTTAGTCACCTCAGATTCTTTGGCTGCAAAGTCATTATTCATAATAAAAAGGATAATCTTGACATGTTTTCTTCTAAGAGGGATGAAGGAGTCTTTTTAGGATATTATTTTACTAGAAAAGCCTATAGAGTTTTCAATAAAAGAACCCAATGTGTGGAAGAATATGTTCACATCATGTTTGATGAAACTGATCCACATGAGATTAAAACATATCATGAAAATCGTGAAGAATATTTGAGTGTTCTGGACCTTAATGACATATCTAAAGAACTTGCTATAAAGACAACCATTTCTGAACTTATTCCACAATCTGCTCCTAATGAACCCGAACCTAGAGAAGAACCTGAAATTTCTAGTCTTACCTTTACTAGATCAAAAATAATTCTAAAGAATCATCCTTTAGATGTTGTTGTATGAAATCTAGATAGAGGGGCACAGACTAGAGCTTCTCTTAGAAATCAGGTTGACCATCAATCCTTCTTGTCACAGCTTGAACATAAAAACATTGATAATGCTATTAATGATGAATTTTGGGTGATTTCCAAGAAATAAAAACTCAACCAGTTTGAAAGAAATAAAGTTTGGAATCTTATTGAAAGTCATACGGACAGTTTTACAATATGCACTAAATAGGTGTTTAGAAATAAAGTAGATGAATCTGGAAACATAGTTAGAAGCAAAGCTAGGCTAGTTGCACACGGCTATAGTCAGGAGGAAGGAATTGACTATGAGGATACTTTTTCTCGAGTATCCAGATTAGAATCCATTAGGATTTTACTTGCTTATGCTGCACATCTAAATTTAAAACTATATCAAATGGATGTTAAGAGTGATTTCTAAAATGGATATATTACTGAGGATGTTTTTGTTGAACAACCACCTAGATTTTCAAACCCTCATTTTCCAAATCATATTTTCAAATTATCAAAAGATATATATGGTTTAAAACAAGATCCAAGAGATTGGTATGATAGATTAAGTACTTTTATAATTTATAAAGGTTTTACAAAAAGTATAGCTGGTCCTACTCTTTTCAAAAAACGAATTTCTAAATATGTTTTAGTTGTAAAAATTTATGTAGATGGTATTATTTTTGGGTCCTCAAGAAATTCCCTATGCACTGATTTTTCTAAACTGATGCAAAATGAATTTGAAATGAGTTTAATGGGTGAACATACATTCTTTCTGGGATTTCAAATATTTCAAAATTATGATTGATTTATATTAACTCAAAGTAAATATACTAGAGATCATTTAAAATGTATTGGATTGGATATCACAAAAAGTAGTGACACTCCCATGAGTACCACCTGTAAGTTGGATCATGATGAAGATGGTAAATCCATTGATCAAACTACTTATAGAGGAATGATTGGAAGTCTAATATACCTGACTTCTAGATGTCCTGATATTATGTTTAGTGTGTGTATGTGTGCTCGTTTTCAAGCAAACCCTAACGAGTCACATTTAAATGTTGTAAAGAGAATTTTAAATTACCTCAACCACACTCTCAATTTAGGATTGTTCTATCCCAATGGAAAATCATTTGAACTAGTTAGTTATTCTGATGCTGATTTTGCTGGATGTAAGTTAGATAGAAAAATCACCTCTAGAACATGTCCCCTTTTAGGCCAGTCACTAGTATCATGGTGTTGTAAGAAACATTATAATGTTGCATTATCTACTATAGAAGCTGAATACATTGCTTCTGGAAGTTTTTGTGCACAAATATTTTGGATGAAACACACATTACTAGACTATGGATATCAATTCAGACATGTCCCAATAAATTGTGACAACACAAGTGCTATTAATATTTCTAGGAATCTTTTTTCTCATTCTAGAAGAATCATATTGGTGTAAGACATCACTTTTCGAGGGATCATTATCAAAAAGATGATATCACTTTGGAATTCATTGGTACTGAATATCAACTTGAAGATATATTCACAAAACCATTCAATTATGAATGATTAGACTACATCATACATGATATTGGAATGATTAATCATAAATAGATATTTTACTCATCTTAATTTTCAATAAATTACTCTATATTACTTTACGGTTTCATGATCAGTGTTTTTCAGTTACTGTTTCATGCATACGGTCTCACCGTTAAGATCTTGTTCTCACGGTCTGTTAACTCACTGTCTCACCGTGACTACACAGAATGGTCACTGTCTCACCGTGACTGCACAGAATGGTCACTATATCACCGTGACAACCACCAACTATCTCAACGTGATGATTTATTTTCTTCCCAATGTAATTCACAGTCATGATCTCACCATGATGATTATTCATACTCTTATTTTAACCCGTATCGCGGTAATTTTTTTTTCACCGCTATTTGATTTCCCGCGTTTTTGTTTTTATGATGTTTGACACTCCCAAATGATAAAACTTAAGGGTTTCATTCGATTCCTTACTAGAACTCTCTCCTCAATCTTCTCACTCTTGAAAACCTTCTCCTCTCTCGCCTGAACCTTCAGTGGATGCCTAGGATGAAGCGTCTGTCTTCACCCTCGTCTAAGAAGTGCCACTCAATGAAACAGAAGTGAATACTGAGGATAGCTCCCAAAGGTCCTCTAAATCCAAACTTGGTAAGATGTACTATTCTACCTAAAAAAGAGATTTTCCATGAGTGTTTGTTGTCTAGAAAGTTGTTAGTTTTGAATGTTTTAAGAGAACAAGGATGGCTCGAATGGTTCTCTGGAAAAAATAAATCGATTTACCCGAGGATGGTATCTCAATCCTATCAGTTTATGAAGTTTTCCATTGCATTTTGAGAATGAATTATGGTGACAAGCATGATAAATAGACAAAAGTGTTCTTTCACCTCGAGGTTGTGGGCTGCATGCCTAAGGATTCCTCATGAAGAAGTCTGTGAAGACTACCAGAGAGACCCTCCTCCTTTATCTGACATCTTCGATCTGGAAAATTCCTTGGAATTTCTAACTAGTAATGACACCAAGCGAAGGGATTTTACTGTAATGTTAGATGGAGAAACTAGACTTCTGTTCATGTTTGTTCAAAATTTTATTAGCCCGAGAAAAGGAGATTTTTCTATGATGAAGTATCAGGATGTGTTCCAGATTCACCTGCTGAAGAATGGCCATAAGATCATCCTATGAAAGTATGTTATTAACCATATCTGTGAGCTGATTTAAGTCACTTCCAATTCCACCTCCTTGTTTTACTGAAGGATGATTTCATACATGCTAGTTGCCAAAGGAATAGTTGGAACGAATGATGAAAAGTTAGAGGACTATGATTTCTACTTAACCAAGCCTATCATTAGAAGGATGAAGATTAGTTAGAACCCCTGGATGAAGTAATGGGTTGAGGATAATGATCAATTTTATAAGAAGTTTAATCCTATTGATTATCCAATAAGACAAAAGAACATAGTTGATCCTGGTTTGGAACCAGATGAAGTGGCTGAGTATTCAGAAGAAGAAGAAGAAGAGGAGGAAGTGACAGATGAAGTATCACGTAGAGAAGAAGCTGGAATACCTCTAATGGAAACAACTGCTGTTGAAAAAGAATGGATTGGTGTCCATGTTGTTGTCACTGCTGAAATACCTCAAGGAGAGGAAGTTTCTATTGGTTTGAGAGAATAGGAAGCTCCTGCTTCTAGAGAAGTTATAAATATGGATATCCAATATAAGGATGTAAGAGATTCTATAGTAACAGAATCAGAGAAAAAATCCATGGAAGAGTCTGCTGGTGTTGAAGAGGATCTCCCTATTGCGAAAGAAGTCAGTCTGGAAGCACAACCAGGGGAACAATCAGTTCTTGAGATAATTCCCTCTGTTGAAGAGAGGATGGAAATTACCTTTCAGTTTGAAAGTAAATAGTTTTCTAAAGAGATTATAGATGATCTTGTGGATCCTAACCATGTTTCTGAGCCTATATTCTCCGAAATGGAAGCACAACTAGAGAGGGAGGAACCTCAAACCTTGAGATTATAGAAGCTGGATCTACTGAAGATTCTCAACCAGCTGTCTCATACTATATAAAAAATCAATATGTTTTCCCAATATTTTATTATGTGAATGAGTCAGAGGAAGTGGCTAAAACTGGAATGGATCTCTCTTCTATGTTTCAACTAAATTCTGTAGCTCATCCAGAACCAGAACCAGAACTAGAGCCTCAATCTGAATCAGAATCTCAGTATGAAGATGACTCTGAACCGCAACCAGAACCATCTCCACTACCTTCACCTGTACTCTTTCCCGAGCAACACTCCTTTGTAACTTAATATGATCTGAATGTTTTTGGAGAGACTTTCTTGGCTGGTGTGGAGAAGATCTTATCCACTCAACCTCATCTAGTGACTCAAATGAGTCAAGAAGATGCATCAATTCTCTTGGAAAATAGTATATTTCATATTCAACCAAGGATGATCCGAGAAATTCAAGAAGTCAAAGTAGAAAAAAGTTTCTAAGTGATGATGTTGCAATCCTGAAAAGTATGGTAGAAAACTTGCAGAATGAGTTGTCTTTGAGATCCGAGCCTGCTCCTATTTCTACCCCTGAACCTATTGCTGCTTCTCTCGATCCAACTGATTACACCCTCGCTAGAGATATTGTGTCTCAAGTGTATCCATATCTACTTTCTTTTGATGAGAATATTGGAAAAAGACACACCAAGATGCTGGAATGCATGAGGGAGATTGTAGAAAATATTAATAAACTCACAGATGAGTACACTAGATGTCTACAGAAAGTTCTAAAACAGCTCAAAGTTCTATCTGAAGCTATAAAAGCTTCTCTAGCTTCAGGTCAACCTTATGTTCATCTTTAGGTTGATTCTCTGCTGAGATCCATAATCAAGGAAGAACTCCAAAATGGCTTCAGTGTCTTGGATCTCTCTTCTTTTTCAGAAGTGGTTAAGAAAAGTGATCGAGCATTGGACTTGGTTAGAATTCATTCTAAGATAGCCAATTATACTCAACAGGAGATCACCAAGAAAATAGATTTGTATCTCACCCGAATTTTCTCCAAAATTGATATGAAATATCACTTTAGATATCTTGTGGAGAATTTGAGATTCTCTCCTATAACTCAAGATTTTAAAGCTCACGTTCAGAATCTTACAAAGTTCACCAGACTATTGGAAAAATTCATGGAGAATAAGGACGATTTTGGAAAGGATATGCAATATGGTGGAGAAATTATTACTAATTTCATAAATCTTTTGAATCCATATCTTCATTTGTAGAGTACTACTATAGTCGCTCTAGCTGCTTCACCCCTTAGACCTGGTCTACCTGCCTTAGCCTCAACTTCCATGTCAGTCAGCCAAGATCTTTCTCAGATCCAGCAAGTCATTCTTGACCAACCACAACCTAGATCTTCTACTGCTCCTACTATGGATCCATCTTTTTTTGAAGGTCTACCCTTACCCTCTTTGTCTACCATATCTATGACTTCTTCTACATCATCCCCAGCTCCTATTGCTGATAAAGGAAAGGAAAAGGTCGATCCTAGAAGAGTCCAAGAACTGTTTCTATTTTCGTTTTGATGGGATGTCTTTTGTTGTTTCATGTATTTATTTCTCCTGTATGTTTTATTCTAAACCTTTTCAATGAAAATTGTAGTGTTTCCCTTCATTTCTCTCTACATTTTGATAATCCCAAAAGGGGGAGAAAAACTACAAGTATCAGTACTATAATGAGATATGATATTATCGAATATATTATTCTCTAATTTTTGTTATTCTAATATGATCGTTTCTTTATTATTACATTTCATTTATATTATGACTATACAAGATTTGTGATCATCAAAAGGGGGATATTGTTGGACTCGTCATTTATTAATAATGTTTTAATGATCACAAATCCTATTACTCTTTATTAATCTCAATTTTAATTGCACATCTTTTTAATGCTCTTCAATCTCAATAATAACTACACATCATGTTTTAATGGTAGTAAATGTTATTGATGTTAATTACTCTCTTTATTATTTACAATTATTATGCATGATCAAAAATATCACATATATTATCAAGACTTTATATTTATGATTCAAGTTCTATTACTCTCTACTAGTTAAACATAATTCATATTACGCAAATTATTGTCTAAGTCTAAATACAGATATTCGTCTATGTATAGAGACACTGTGATATTTGACACAGTAAGATAGACTATGTACAAGACACAGTCACAGTCATACAGACATCCTGAAGGAAAAACCGTGAACTAGACACCGTGAAGGACAAACCGTGACCCAGACACTGTGAAAGACACACCGTGACCCAGACACCGTGAAGGACACACCATGACCTAGACATCGTGAGCTACACACCGTGACATGGAGATACCATGAACCACATACCATGAATCACATACTGTGAACCACACACCGTGAAGACTATACCGTGAAGAAGACACCGTTAAAATATTCAGTGTGACACTGTTTCTTAACTTTTTCAATATTATTTAAATAATTCTAACGGTCATATTTGATGTCTTTAATAGAATTAATGTTATTTAATGATAGTTTTTGGCATGTCAGGAAACCATATCTCGTACCTATGAAAAGGGAATCATTCCTACTACCAGAACTCATGGAATATAAGGATGATTGATTTACAGTACACGTTTAAGAAAAAATCAGAAGCGCAAGTGTGATGATACAACAAGAAGAACTTACATACGCCTGAGAGAACCATGATAAATAGAAAGAACAATACTGAGCAAGAAAGAGATTTCAAGACGTTTGAAGAACTCTCATGATTTCTATCCAACACCACTGAAGAACACATGATGAATCAAGAGATCATTTTCACTCCTATAGAATACAAGTTGAACTAAGACACTCTGTTTTTCAACAGAAAAACTAGAGAAAGAATCAGAAGCAATTCTGCTGAATCCAATGAGTCCAGAGCTGAATTGCTAATCACTAGATCCTTCTAAACTCTCATCTATTCTCTCTAAGTGATTTGTTTATTTACTTTAGAGCAGTATGGTGTACTCTATATATCTCACACATACAAACTGTCTCCTGCACTGAACTAGAAGATATCAAAATCCCCACTCCAAAACTCTTAACTCTTGTTTACCCACGAAAATTGTGGAAGAGGTCCTTGTGTGGCCTGGTCTTTTGTTTTGTTTCCCACGAAGAATAGTGGTAGAGGTACCTGCATGGCCTGGATAGTTTTGTAAACAATTGTTAACACCGATCCAGGGTGTGGATCAAATTTATATAAATTTGAGAGGACTATGTCTCTACTTGAGACTAAACCTCTTGTTATATCTATTGTGCATCTTTAGTTTATGTTTAAAGTATACTACATATATCTTCAATATTCCACTATGATTACTATGAAAAAAAACTATTTTTAAGCTACATTGATAATTAAATTATCAAGTCTTTAATCTAATTGTAAATCAATAGGTTAGTTTCAAATAGTAGTTTAATCTTGTGGTTAAATTAACTGAGACTTAATCAATATTTGAGAAGCTAATTTAACAACTACAATTTGTATAAATTCACTACAGTTTAACTTGTTTTATAAATTGGGGGATTCTAAATAGAAAATATTTTAACAGAAATTTTAATTGGAACTCAATTCACCTCCCTCTTGAGTATCCACTCCGACCAATAGAAATATCTATGATTGGGGAGCTCACATATTTCTTGGGGCTATAGGTGATTCAATGTTAGGATTACACGTTTATTTCTCAAGAAAAGTATGGAAGAGAAATGAAGAAGAAGTTTAATAGGCAAGATTCAAAACCAAGATCAACTCCAATTTCAGTTGAAACCAATCATGGAAATCATAAGGACGGGGTATCTGTAGACCCCACTATGTATAGGAGGATAATTGTAAGCCTACTATACCTGATAGAGACACGACCATATATTGTCTTTGCAACCTGTCTCGTGGACTACTTTCAGAGTAATCCAAAGGAGGAACATATGACAACAGTAAAAAGAATCATGAGGTATATTCAAGGTACTCACAATTGTGTCTTATAATTTTCTATAGGAAGAGACAATGAATTTTCAGAATTTTATGATGCTAATTGGGCTGGAGATGTAGTGGACAGAAAGTCCACCAGTGGTGGAGCATTCTATATTGGGAATACTTGTGTTGGCTGGTTGAGAATGAAAAGAGAAAGTACTTCACTTAGTACTACTGAAGGTGAGTATATCTCTTCCAAAAAGGCATGCACTCAATAGTTTTGAATGAAGTAACAACTAATAGATATTGGTGATGAGGTGAACCAACCAATGATAATTTACCGTGATAACAATAGTGAAATAGATCTTACAAAGAATCATGTTCAACATTCTCATACAAAACATATTGAAACCAGATATCACTTTATCAAAAAAAAGTTGATAAAGGCGTGATTAGAATGGATCATGAGGGAACTAATGAAAAAGTGGCTGATATCCGAACCAATCCACTGTTAGCAGATGTGTTTGAGAAGCATCGGATGAACCTCTGTGTTCATCCACCTACCAGTGCATAAGAGAGTTTACGTAATACCCCTCTCCATAGTTATGTTAATTGTTTTTAAAACTGTTTATGGATACGATGCAGGTTTGTGGAGGAGATACTTTCCAGGGGGACTGTGGATTGAGTTGGACAACGATCATTTTCCATTATTTGGGATTATTGTCAATGGGGATGAAAGGAAAAAATTCAGGCATGTAATAAAGGGATTAAATTCGGATATTTAATACTTATATGAAACTGATAGGATGTGAAGGAATACGTAGGACATGTAATACTTTTTTGACACTGTAAGAGAATTTCATTGTCGTCATTGAGAATTCCAAAACACGGGAACCCAATTCAAGCTTCCTCTCATGTTTTCTACATCGAGCATTTCTCATATAGACTTAGAGTATTGGCTGGGTTGATTCTTGCGTTTGTGGTTTTCCTATGGCTGGTGCTTTATTCAATTTATTTACTGATTTCTAACAAACCCAAAGAGAGATATTTTTGGAACCATGGTCGTTCTTTGCATGAATTGGAGTATGGTTTGTGTTTGTTGTCAATCATCAGTGGATGTTCAGAATGTGTGCCAGCAAAGTGATCATACAGAACAAGAAGATAATAGTATTGATGGTGGAACTGTTTTCAGTGTTTGCCATATTTTTGGGCCTGAAAATCGAAAAAGGAGAAAAGTGGTTTTTGGAAAAGAGACTTTCACACCGTTGACTTGAAAGAGAGGAAACTTGTGTGCCTTATTTAAGATCAGAACATGAAAATATAAAAAGGGAGAAGGGCGCCCAAGTTTTATGTTTGGTCCTGCAAGTGACTTATGGGTCGAAACATGTGCGTAGAAGGAAGACTTGTGCGCCGTCACGTAGTGTAGCCAAATGACTATAAATAGTGGTTGACCCCTCCTCATTCAGTATGAAGTTCAGTCTTAGAGAAAATCAGATCTCTCGTCATGCATGTGTTGTGGTCGCACAAGTGGTGGTGGGTCGTGCATGTTGAAGTTGCGTGACATTTTTTTGCTGTGAGTCCAATGTGTTTTGGGTGAGAAAGGGGTTGAGTCACCCATGTTTGGATCTGGTGAAGGAGCTGTTATGAAGGTGGTTTGGTGACACTTGCATGCCAGGATTTAAAGAAGTGTGACATTTGATAGTTGCACTCCAAAATCAGTTTGGGCATAAAGGGTAGTGAGTCATACATGTTTGAAGTTGAAGAAGTGAGTGTCGCACAAGTGGGAGAGCTCAACATGTGCGCCGCCTTGAAACTTGTTTACCGGGTTGGAGAAGCGCGCCAGGCATGGTTGAAGTACGCCAGTCTTTTTGGAGCTGCGTGAAAGCTAGACGATTCCTTGATACTTACTGCACAAAGTGACATTCATCTACGGGAGAAAGTTGGACATCAACAGAGCATCTACATACAACAGAGGATGTATTTAATGTAAATAATGAAGATACCATCACATCTATAAACCGAGTGGGACTTCATTAGAGGTATTGAGCCAGGGGGATTCAATGGAAGTGACCCGAGGGACACAACAAGCTATCCTTGAACTTTTGTAAAGGCAGTGAGCCTGGGACATAGTGACTGTTCCCAAACCTTTGTAATCCACAACTCATGAAAAATAGCAGAATTAGGTAAGACTGAAAACCTGTTGGCGTATTTTCCTTGCATGTAGCCCTTTGTGGTGAACTAAGTAAAAGTGTTGTGTCAACTTCTTACTTTCATTTTTTTGACAGGTTTAACAAGTTCTTACCAATGTGGGAACAACATCCACAATATTAAAAAGAAAATTTTAACACCCTGATTCACTAATCCCCTCTTATGGTTTTCTGGGGTTCTACAGAAGGGTCTTCCTTAACCCCAAAAGATAGCATAACTTCTCGGGTGTGAATAACAGAAAGTGGGAATATTTTACCTGAATATGAAATTATGAATCAAATGACAATATAAAATGATCCATGAAAGAAAACAAAACCAAACATTCCATTACATGGTTTCAAAATTTAGTTACATATTTTAATCCCAATCCCAAAACTACCATAAGATAGGGTGACCAAAAACCAGCTCAAAAACCACCACATGACAAGTGGACTCCACCCTCAATCCATCTCCACAACACCGCCCGTAAAAGACTGCTAACAACTCAAACCACTATCTTCAAAAGCTTTACCCTTACCTGTATTAAAAAAAACAAATCAACCAACACCCAAATGGACAAGTAGGGTGTGAGATAATTCCCAGAAGGATTCCACACAAGATAAGATTACATGCATATCCATTAAATAAAGAATACATATTTAACTTAACATATGAAAATGGAAAGCTATAACAATTTAAGGGAAAGCTGTTTTAATGAAAACAATTTTTAAAGGAATGAAATTTTAAATATAAACACATATACATTTGATGTAACCCAAATTTCACACTGTATGTTGATGTTGAGTCCCAAATAGATAAATAGAACTAAATATGGAAGGGAACCTCTTGGTACATGAATTTAGTGGGACACTAGAACCTCATTTCTTGGTGAAAAGTGTTAAAGGAACCATGAAAACCCGTATTTTCGTACAAAATCCACTAGTAGGGGAGATCCCCATAACCATAGTGGTCTCCAATAATCATCCAAAAAATTTAGTTAATGTTTTTGGTTTCAATACTTCAATGTAAAATTAGTTCAATGCCCCTTCTATATCACTATACCACTAGTCCTAGTCCGCCCACCTAGTTACATAGGCTTCCTGTAGTGATCATTCAAGTTTCATGTTTAAAAGTATGGCACATTCACACACGAAACCCCAACAAACACTAAACATACCAAATTCACCATTTACACACCCAAATTATATTTCAAAATCATAAAAACTCCAATAAAATTCTAAAATGTGATCAACACACAACAAATAGTTTGATAAAACCATTTCACAATTTATAAAACACCTTCACACCATTAATATGATTTAATAAACCAGAAATAAAAGTTTATAAAACAATTTCAAGAAGTATCACATATAAATATCCATAAAACCAACTCAAAATCCCCTTTAAGGACCCAATAAACACCAATTCCACATCAAAACAAAATGCATGACCCTTTCACAGATGAACAAACTTATTGCACAATTCATAAAAAAACTATTTAATATCACAAGATGGGTTTTCATAAAATATGCACCTTATTTCACTTAATCGTGAAAAAAAATTCCAAAAGTATGCTAAATTCATTTTTAAAAACTAATTTCTAACCAAACTAATTAATCATATAACACACCAAATTAATTAAGAAGGTAAAATAATTCATCAAATAATGATTATTCATGGAACCACCTACCTTTGGTGTTGAAAAGACAAAATATAGGTGTGAAAATTAAATCTCATGCCTACCACACCATCAGAAAACTAAAACAAACCCTAATTGTTTAATTCAAAACAACAACATCCAAATACAACCCTAAAAAATATGAAACCCTAACCAAAAACCTTATAAATGAAGGAAGAAGATTATCGGGGAAAATTGTACAAAGGGGAGGCTGTCATAATGGAGTTGTGTGCTAAAGGGAGGTCACTGGAGGGGAACCACACATGAGGGGGGTCACCGAAGGGTCCTTCTAAGAATGAGGGGGCCGCACAATGGTTGTGCGTTATGAGGCTGCCTGAGGGTTGGGGTGTCGGTGAGAGGGTTGATGGAAGGGTGGGGAACTGGTGCAAGGGTCGCCGGAAGGGAGGTGGAGAGGGTTGTCGACAAAGGAGGGGAGGATCAGTCCACTAGGTAGGGTTAGGCACACAGGTGAGGTGAAATTTCAATATAGGATGGGGGAGAGGATAGGAAAGAAAAAAGGAAAAAAGAAAAAAATGAAAGGAATGGAAATTAAACATTAATGAAACCTAAAATGACTCAAAAATAATAATTAAAATTAGTAACAATAATAATGATAATTGTGTTAACAATTTTATAAAAATAAAAATAACTTAATAATAATATTAACATAATTAAAATATTAACATAAATAATAATATTAATGATATTAATAACTAAATTAAACTATTAACAACAATAACAACAAAAATAATAATAATAATAATTATTATTATTATTATTATAATTATATTATTATTATTATTATTATTATTAAAAAATATAATTATAATAATAATTATTATTATTAAAACTCTTAATTACTATTATTTTATTTCCTTATTTTATTTTTCATTCAATTTATTATTTATCTTGTTAATTAATTAATTAATATTTTTTTTAAACACCATGTAGGCCTCACGGTGATTTGGTGAAGCCGAACAGCTTTGACCATGCCCTACTTATGCATCGGATGCGGCCAAGCCAAAAACAATAATTTATCAAAAAAATGAAAAACATTTAACCAGGCTTGGAATGCATCACAACAATGAATTTTAAACCTATATACATAACAAAATAAAAATTATTTAAAAAGTTAGGGTTTGACAATTCACCCCATCATGAAAACATTCTGTCCTCAGAAAGTCAACTCAAAGCAAGATCGGGGAATAAAAACGGATACTTCTTCTCAACCCACAATTTCTACTCCTAGGTCTCATGCATATAATTTCCATACTTCCAAAGGATACAGACTAATGGAATAGACTTCCCATGAAACACCTTCACTTTGGAAACCACTATCTACACTAGACCATCAAACACCAATAAATTGGGCCCTATCTCCAACACTTCCCAATTCAAAACATGGGATGGATCCAGATTATAATTCATAAATTGGGAGATAAGAAATGCGTCATGAATTGATGTCATATGAGAAGGTGAAGCTAATATGTATGCCACTTTTCTAGTCCTTTTAGTGATCTCCAAAGGTCTGACATACCATGGAGTCAGCTTTATCATCATTCCTAAATAATGATGACCCAAATGAGGGGCCACTTTCAAGAACACACGGTCACCCATGGAAAACATGGGATCTCAACATCATTGATTAGAATAATATTTTTGGCCACTATGAGTTATCACTAATCAATGTTTGATCAACTTGACTTTCTCAAACATCTCCTGCACAAGGATCAGTACCAAAAGATACATCTCGCCTACCTCATCCTAATATAAAGGAGACTGATATTGGAATGCATAGGGTGCCTCAAAAATATGCATTGGAATATAGGATTGGTATCTATTATTAAAAGATAATTCAACCAATCCCAGATGGCTATCCCATGATCCTCCGAAATCTAAAACACATGCACAAATCATGTCCTCTAGAATATGATTTTCCTACTCTATCTAACCATCCCTTTGAGGGTGGTACGATATGTTAATCATAATCTATGACCCCAAGGACCTTTTAAGGCCTTCACAAAACCTAATGGAAATGAAAATTTCTCTATCAGAAACAATTATGGATTGCACACCATGAATTCTGACCACCTCATGAACGTACAACCGGCCCAACTCATCCACCTTCACTAAATCTCTGATCGGAATGAAGTGGGGTGATTTTATCAGATGATCAATCACTACCAAAATGGTTTTCTACCCTGAGTTTTATGCAGAATTCCAATAATGAATTCCATGGAAACCTCCTCCCAATTCTAGATAGTAATTGGTAACATCTGAAGCAAATCAGAAGGTATTTTATCTTCTTATTTTAACTAATGACATGTATAGAACCTCAGGAAAAATTCAGATATGTCCCAACTCAATCCTGGCCCCCAAAACTATCAATGAACATCACAAAAAATCTTTGTTTCACTAGGATGGACAACCCACATTGACTGGCGGCGATCCTACATCACCACCTTCTACAGAGACATTTTCACCATTGCACAAATCTTAAAGTACAAGATCCCTTTAGGAGGCAAAGACCAGTCTAAAAAGTCTCCCCACCATGAAGAAACTACATATACCACTAAAGCATCTCATCATTGGGTTTCTCCCACTTAATACACTCCAAAGGAGAATGATTAAATTAAACAATCTCCAAGAATGCACCTTCTCTATGCCCCTTGGTCTCCAAGTGCATCTGGTCAATGAGCCCCATCAGATTCTACTCATCACTGGACTTCCTAAAATCATACTCTATAACTTTTCATCTCATGGTTTCATCCAACACATTACCATTGTATAGGTTATAGATGATATCCACTTTAAAACCTTTCTGATACTTGAAACAATGACATTGCCTCAAGTTCAAGTATTTTTTTGGGAGAAGATGTAGGCTAATATTTTATGGTTAGAATAAAAAATTAATTTCTCCCCAAAAAGATAATGTATCCAAGTGTTCAGGGCCAGATTCACTACTACTAATTCCATATCATGGGTTGGGTAATTCTTCTCATGGATTTAGAGTTTGTGAGAACCATAAGCCACTACATGATTATCTTCCATGAGAACACACCTAAGGCCCGTACTAGAAGTATCATAATAAACCACATATCACTTCCCATAGTCTATAAAGATAAAAATTAGTGTGGTAGTCAACCTTAACTTCAACTCCTCAAGGGATTTATGAAACTATGGGCTCCATTCAAACTTCACACTATTTCGAGTTAGTGTGGTCATAGTGGAAGAAAACCACGAGAAATCCCAAACAAATCATCTGTAATATCCTGATTGGCCAAAAAAATCATGATCATGAAAATATTATTTATCTTTTCCCAAAACATAACTGCACTGATCTTCTCTGGGTCTACATAAACCACTTTCTCTGAAATCATGTGGCCCAAAAATTTTACTTCCCTAATCTAGAAGGTTCACTTTTAAATATTCGCATAATGGAAATGATCCTGAACAGTTACCAATATGGTCCATAAATGATGCCCGTGATCTTCCTCAGGTTTAGAATAAACATGGATGTCATCCATGAATTCCACAACCAAAGGTTTTAGATACATGTGGAACACCCTATTCATGAGCGCCATAAAAACCACGGGATCATTCATCAATCCGAATGGCATGACCAAATACTCAATGTGGTCATGCCTTCTTCGAAAAGTTGTCTTCAAAATGTCCACGTCTCTTACCCTGACATAGTGGTAACCCAAACACAAGTATATCTTGAAGAAACACTTTTCACACTTCATCTGATCAAACAAATCATTGATTCATGGAAAGGGATACATGTTTTTTATGGTTACCTTATTCAATATAAGGTATTCAAGGCACAAACATAGAGATCTGTCGGCATCCTTTGGGAATAGAACAGGAGCGACCTAAGGATAGACTCTTCGGAAAATGAACCCTTTGGATTCTATATCATTCAGTTGTGTCTTTAATTCACTCAATTTAGTGGGGGTCATGCGATAAGAGAGAATAGATATAGTTCGTTTTCCCGGTGCCAAATCAATTGATAACTCCACATCCCGCAATAGGGGTAAGACCAAAAAATCATCTAGAAATAAATTTTGGAACTCATCCACTATAGGAGTTAATTCACCCTTAGTAGAACAACCACCCTCCCTCATTGTGGGTGAAAATAACTAAAAGGGAAGACTTCCCAACTCTAGAAGTGCAGTTCCCACACAACCTAACCGAGGATCCCATTCCCCAAAAAATGAGGACTCCCATCAGGTTCCATAAATATCACTCATCACCTATATTAATCGATATGTTCTAAAAAGCACACTAGACATTCCATTAAAATGATTACATATAAAAGGTATATATCCAAGACCAAAAAATCCCACTCCATCTCAACCCATGACACAGAGAGTGCAGAAGATGGGAACCTGAGTCTTTACTCTTTATTATTACCAAACAGTGTTACCAACTCCATTGCAAAGGAAAAAAACTCAGTTGGAAAATTCAACAGGTTCAAAATACAGTTGGATATAAAATTGAAAAAGTCACTAGTATCAGAAAAAGGTAGCTATAGAAGTTTCAATCAGAATGGTACCTTGAACAGTCGATGATCCGGTATCCAAACCTACTTGTTCTTGATCCAAAAAATGCAGATTCATAGTCCCTACATGAGAAAAACCACTCACATGTGGATCTACCTTCATCTGGATTTTCCTAGAAGAAGATATGTTTTTACCACCATGACTACTAAACTGATATCCCATCATCCCGGTCGGTTCTGACTAAACTGACACTCCTTTTTGAAACACAAATCTCACCCACTCTAATAAGGTAAGGTCTATCTACAAAACCATTGAAGGTTCCCTGTAGCTCCACAGTGATGGAATGTCCAAGGAGGGTGGAGGCATGCAGTTTTGATGTGTCATGCCTTACCACACTGATGGAACGAAACAGAACCTGCACCAAAATCCATAGAAGAAGTATTCCTAGAAGGATGACCTATAATTGCACCACCATTCATCCCATTCTCATCATTGTAACACCACAAGATTCCACGATATGCTTCTCTTTGAAGAATTCTGTAGTATGTGTTGTACGCAACTTCGAGTTCTAACACACACCACAACCAATCAAACTAGCCGTTATGAATAGTAATACCCACTTTTTGAAATTTTATACATTTATCTTTCTAAATAGATTTCATTTTTGGATTATAAATATCGAAATTATCTTAGGGTGAATTTTTGTTACTTTTCAGAATTTTTTTATATTTTAATGAATAGTGAAAATTACTAAATTTTAATTAAAAAGATCTTTTTTAATCGAAATAACTAATAGTGATAAATTATGAATTTGTATGATTTTAGAAAATAATTAGATTTTATTTTTAACATTTAATCCAATGTTGTTCATAGGATATAATTTCACATTTAAACTAAACATAAGCAAGTGGCAATATTTTGATAGTTATTATCTCTTAAAAACACGCTTTTTTTAACAACGGGAAATAATTTTAAATTAATTTCTGGCACTTCTGTGTTTTTCATTTTGAAAAATAGATTCCAAATTTAGAATCAGGATGTCCAAATTGTGTAAATAGTTATCTTTTATTTTAGACATTTTGAATAATTACTTCGGTAAATATATTATTTACCATGATTAAAGGGTAAATCCAGTAAATAAGGGTATCAAAATAATATAATAATAATAATAATAATAAATTACCCTAAAACATGTACTAACCCTATTGGTTGATAAATTTCTGACCATTGGAATCTTTGACTCGATTTTGGGACCTCATGGATCCACTTGTAATTGATAATGACACTTTATATTAATTAAGTTAATGTAAATACAAATATAACATAAGCATACATCTTTTAGATAAAATTTTTTTACATATGGTTATATATGATATATTTTCAACTATAAATATTTATTAGAAATATAAAAATATTATCTACATAATTGTATTTTATTTATAATTTTTAGACATTGAATAATTAAATTTATTTACGACACAATAATGATGTAGTATTTTTCTTTATTAATGAAAGAATCAAATAATTAGTATTATAAATGTTAAAGTAAATAAAATTTGAAAGTTTTGATTACATAAAAAACATTTTTTTGATAATATGACATGTTAGTATTGGTTAAATTAATTTTTTTAGAATCAATAATGTTTTTAATACTTTAACAAAAATCAATTATTAAATAGAGTCAAAATTGACATAAAGGATTTTTTAAAATAAATATTATATTACTAATTGATATTATATTACTAAAAATATAAGGATCAGCCAAAGGACTTATATAATGATATTTGTATTATTAATGTACCACTTGGGGGTCTCTTGAATATTTATAGTATGTTTATTGACTATATAATATAAAAATACAAAGAGACATGGTAAATGTGAATCTATTTAACTAAGAGTTAAATCCAAAAGATAATGTTAATATAGTGACCCAAACCTTCCTAAAACCGGTTGGTTGAGTTTTTTTGACCTATCCACACCTTCTATTTTATATAATCCACATTGGATCAATTATTAACCGAATATAAATTTATTATAAAATAATATTTCTAGCTTTTCCTAAGGATCCCCTCACCCCTCTTCTAAAAGGGCACTTCCCCATCCCTCTAATTAACACATTCAAAGCCTTTTGGATTGCCCATACCCTGACCAAATATTCTCTAAAATTTCCTCACTTGAAACATGAGGCTTTATTTTGATCATAAAGCCAACCTATGAAACCATTTTGATCAAAACAAAAGCAAGAACCCGAAGAAGAGGTAAACATTTCACCACCCTCTTTCAAGTTCCTTTCTTCTTCCACTTCTTCTTTATTTGTTATTTACATTAAAAAATAATAAATCTAGTATCTTATATATATTGTGATGTTATTATAAATATTTTACAATAATATTCATAATTCTATCCATCTTATGAATGATAATGTCACCATGTGTGTGTACGTACGACATACCATCTCCACGTCGTGGTGTAATTTTTTTATTCAATACAATGTTATTTGGATTGATATAATGATGAGTAATATGTATATAAATAATGAAAATTACAAAATAATGTCTCTGTAAAATTAATATACCATCTAATTTCACACCTTTAATGAAATTATATTGTCGCTCGTGCGTACGAACAGATTACCGTCTCGACGACGCGATGAGATTCATTTTCACATTCACCATTCACCAACGATTATAAAAATATATATTACTAATATTATTGTAATATATGAAATAATAATTCTACTGGATATATATATATTTATACTTACGAATATTTTATTCACATAGTTCCATTCAATACGTTATAAAAACTGAATCAACGTTTATGCGTACGTATGGACTATCGTCTCCATAAACGGTGTTTTCCATTTCACATATATATCTATTATACATAATTATATTATAAATATAGATGATATATAAATCATGTTTTATATTCTGGAAGTATTTAAATCATGATCTATGTGATATAATCAATAGTATCATGTTAAAAATCGTACGATAAGGAAAGCGATTATTACCTGAAATGTAAATTTAACATGGAAATTATTATTAAATGGGAAGTAAAAAAAGTTTTAAATGAATAATGTATGATATCATAAATATTAATATTCTTATAGTATAATTTAATAACATACTATGGTCTTTATATAGGAGGTTAAATGTTCCCTCGACAAAAGGAAAGTGCAAGGTAAGAGGTTTTCATCTCACTCCTTATTCACGTGAGATTCATGCCATATTACCACTATTACCCTTTGTCTGGTGTATGTGCTGCCCATAAATGTATTCTTTGTGTAATAAACGTTAATTTATGTGTATTTAAATATTTATTATATGATATATCTTTCATGGGGTGTATGTTTCGTAAGCTACCAAATTAGTAAAGGTTAATTTCACAATCTCTTTATTATCCGGGGTTGTTTTTACGTAAGTATCTACTGGGAAATATTTATTATCCATGTAAATGTATTATGTAAGAGTTTTCAAAGGGATTATTTTAATGGAATTTTTTTTACAAAATCATCATTTCAAATGTTTTAAATATTTATTCATGTAAATCTTTCTTAGTAATGCACATGTCATCAAAATGGTTTTAAGGATTTATTTATATGAACATGAATGTTTTTAAAATGTTAATTCCATTCAAATGTTTCAAAGTGGTATGAGACACTTTGAATCAAAAATTGTCTTTAAATTTCTTCTTTTCTAAATTGTGTGACGTTTAAATTTTTTCAAGAAAAAGGATATTTCTCTCAAATAGTTTTACAAATCATTTTCATCTATATCAACATCCTTTGATGGATTTTAAAATTTTTTGAATATGATTTATTATGATACAAATATTCCATATTTTATTGAAGGTTTTGTGATATATTTGACTATGGATGTGTTATTTTTATACTATCAATGGTTTAGGGATAAAGTATTGACATTTCGTATGCTAGTTTTAATACAAATGTTAATGTTATGTTTAAACCTGTTCATATGAGGAATACATTGGACTTAGTAAGTGACAGGTGGATCCCGCTATTGCTCCTTGATGCATCAGTAGGTCTCATGAGACAAACTAGTGTCTTGGCACATGGCCATGACAAAAATATAATTTGTAGTCTTGGCACAAGGCCTTGACTATGTGGTTATGATAGTCTTGCATTATGTATTCCATCATTATGAAAGTGTCTATTGATATTGCATGTTATTATTCTACTAGTAGAATATCCATGTGAGTACATAAATGGAATTATTTTGATTTATATATTCCATATTATGATTAAGTTTATGGTGAAAAGGCTTTTGTTTTAGTTTTATACATTTCCATAAATGTTTATGCTTATTTATGAATGTTTGTACTATATTTCTTACACTTACCGAGTGTTTGAGCTCACCCCTTTCTATGTATTATTTTTCCCAGGATTCCAAGAAGTGTATTGTGATTGATATGCAGGGTTAATCCAAGGGAATAATGGCGTTCATAAATGATTATTTCTGTTGTTTTGTATGTTATAAAGTGTAATTTAACATTCTTGTATGTAATCTATCATTCAATATTGCTAAACCGTTCGGTCCTTTCAGATGTGATTCCTTGTAATCATGACAATGTATTAAAATAATGCACTAACTCTAGGTAACTGGTGTTGTGGCATTATAGTTGGTATCAGAGAAAGATTAGTACATACCTTGGAAGCTATATTTAGATAAACTCTGATAAGATCACATTACCCTATGATAGACTTTGAGGATTAAAATAGATGAACTTCCACGAATTTTCATAATGTAGAAATTTTGGGAGTTTTCTGAGCAATACATCCCTATCTAGATACGGGAAGGTATAGGTGGCTCTGGTACAGATGTACTTAGGGTTAAAACCTGAAAACATCGATTTGAGCTAGACTTTAACAGGAACTGGTGCAGGACAACGGCCCTTACTACACTATTGGTTACAACACTCCTGGGGGGATATGCTTAGGATAATTCTCATTTTATTGACAAACCATTATGAAGGGTTTATGAGTATATACATTCTCAAAGAATACATGTTTATGATTATGGATTATATACATAAACTATTCAATCTATGTTAGGTATTTTACAGGTTTGGAATTATTCACTAGAATTCATAAATTGACCTAGTGTATGTCATTGTATAGAAATGGTGCCTATTAGAATGAATGTGAACTCCAGAAATTTGTATGATCCAAAGAGTGAGAAGGATCATATCTTTGATGGTATTAAGCCAACATTTAGAAGGGAAATTTTCTCTCATGTATTATCGTCGTATGAAGAAATAGTATTATGTGTTAAAAAGATAATTAAAGAATTCTCGGAGTCCTATGACTTTTAAGGGAAGCAAGAGAAGAAAATGATGGAAGAGAGAAAGATGGATAAAGGGAAGAGGAAAAAGAAAAAATTTCACATATGTGATATCTATGGGGAGAAACACCCTGGAACATTCCTGAAGGGAATGTGAGTTTTTATTGGTGTGGATAAAAAGGACACCATGTACTTGACTGCAAGGGTAAGAAAAAGGTTTCAAATGTACAATGCTTCATCTGTAAGGAGTTGGGACACTACGTGAACCTATGTTCAAATCATCAGAGTATGCCCCAAAATATGCTATTGGATAATAATCATGTTATGATACTACCACAAATGAGTAGGAATTATTATATTTCTTTTGTTGTTATTACAGAATTATGTCATTTGAGTGTTGTATCAATGTTGTACTGGTTATAATAATTATGGAGTATATTAGGATTGTACTACAATACAATTTCATTAAGGACTTGAAATTTTGTCGAACGAAGAAAGGTGACTTAATAACAGGTTAAATTTTTGGAAAATATATGGTCGAAAAAAAGATAAACCATAATATGGTTCTGATACCGATGTAAGGATTTTGGAAGAATACATATTTTATTTGGATAAATTATATTGGATATTCTTGACTAACTTGAAACTGATTAATAATTTTATATTCCATCATTGTTGGAGTTAACAAAATTTTTGGATAGAAGGAGTATATCCAGTATTCTATAAGGAATAAGGGAGCATGAATATAATCAATAATGTTTTATGGTAATTCAGGATGTTACAGTGTTTTAAAAGAATACATGGTGAAGTTGTTCATATGTTATTACATGGAAAAAAGGATCTTCATTGTGTTTAAATTCCTTATGAATTTTGGGCTGTGAGTTTGGAAAGAATAATTTTGGATAATTATAGTTTGAGAAATTTTTTATTTCCATAAAAGGACAACCTGATGGTTGGGCGGAAACCCGTCACGTCCAGCAAGGCCGCGAGACATGAACCCGCAACTGAAGGGCGATAAGTGTGTATCACCTACCACTTACCCACGTTATGTCCTGGATTGAATAATGTAGTTTTTTTAAAAGGTATGGTAGATGAATTAGAAATTCATCTTTTCGGAACCCTATACGAATAGGATAAATAGAATATTTTTTAAGTTCTATTATCTTTTAATGTGAAAGATGAGTTTGTGGTAGAAATTAGTTAAAGGATGTGACTCTACCTGTCAAGTATATATTTTTCTTCTTCACTTATTCTATGAAGAAATTAATTCTTAAAAATTCATTAAAGGATCTTAAAACCAAAAAAGTGTTATCCTAATACCATATGTTTTTTTTAACTGATGGTATTTTAAATCATCATAGATTGATGAAGTTAAGGCCCTTAATTTTACACTTGTTTGTTATTTAATGACCTCAATCACAACTTATAAATATTTACATTTTCCACCAATTATATTTATCTAATTTCCAAAAATGTTCTCCTAATCAAGATTACAATTCGGTGGTGAACCTTTCATTTATCTTTTCCTCTTATTAATACTAAATTTTATTAACCTAATTTCTGATGTGGGTTTTCTCAAAGGTATTTTCTATTTTCAACCATTTATTTTCGAAAAATAATTTCAAATTGTGAGGATGAAAGTTATTGAAGGTGGGGAGAATGTAAAACCTCAAGCTTCCACGGTATAATTCTCTTTGAATAATGTATTAGCCTTTGTTGTACGCAGCTTCATGTTCTAACACACACCACAACAAATCAAACTAGCCGTTATGAATACTATTACCCACTTTTTGAAATTTTATACATTTTACCTTTCAATAAGACTTCATTTTTGGATTTGAAATATCAAAATTATATTAGGGTGAATTTTTGGTACTTTTAAGATAACTTTCATATTTTGATGAATAGTGAAAATTAATAATTTTTAATAAAAAACAACTTTTTTAATTGAAATAATTAATAGTGATAAATTATGAATTTGAGTGATTTTAGAGTATAATTATATTATATTTTTACCATTTTATCCAAATTTGTTCATTGGACAGAATTTCACATTTAAACTGAACATAAGCAAGTGTCAATCTTTTGATAGTTATTATCTCTTAAAAACATGCTTTTTGTTTTAACAACGGGAATTAATTTTAAATTTCTTTTTTCCACTTCTGTGTTTTGAATTTAGAAAAATGGATTCCAAATTTAGAATTATTATGTCCAAATTGTTTAAATAGGTAACTTTTATTTTTAGACATTTTGAAAAATTACTTTGGAAAATATTTTATTTACCACAGTTAAAGGGTAAATCTGATAAATAAGGGTAACAAAATAATATTATTATAATAATAAATTACCCTAAAACATGTCCTATCCCTATTTGTTGATACATGTCCGATCATGGGAATCTTTGCGTAGATTTTGGGACCCCATTGATCCACATGTAAGTGATAATGACACTTTATATTAATTAAGTTAAAGTAAATAGATAAATAACATAATCACATATCTTTAAGAAAAAAAAATTTACATAGGGTTATATATGTTATATTTCAGACTATAAATATTAATTAGAAATTTAAAAATATTTCCTATATAATTGTATTTTATTTATAATTTTTAGGCATTTAATAATTAAATTGATTTATGACACAATAATGATCCGGTATTTTCCTTATTAATGAATCAATCAAATATTTAGTATCATAAATGTTAAAATAAATATAATTTGAAAGTTTTTATTACATAAAAAAATTTTATTCGTTAATATTACATGTTATGATCGCTTAAATGAATTTGTTTTGAATTAATAATGTTGTTAAGACTTTAACAAAAATGAATTTTTAAGTAGTGTCAAAATTGACATAAATGAGTTTTTAAAACAAATATTACATTATTAATTAATATTATGTTCATAAAAATCTAATGATCTACCAAAGTGTTGAGTCAATAAGGTTTTCCTTATGACTTTTCCATTCCTTCTTGTTTTGAAAATCACAAACACCTTATCTTTAAGGAAAATCGCTTTTATAAGGAAAAATGCTTTCTTAAGGAAAATCGCTTTTATAAGAAAAATTATCCTTATCATATTTTCATTAATATTTTTCTTAAGTATGAAATTCGGATTCACTTTCTCGGAATCATTAAAACTGATAAAAAGCATTCTGTTTTAGGGTTCGGATTCTGGACAAGAACTATAAGGAAGTTTCACTCCGAATTCCGATTATGAATTCTGACTAAGTTCTATTCCAGATTCAGGATACGAATTCTGAAGAAGAATTCCCATTACGAATTCTAATGAAGAATTCTCATTACGAATTCTCATTACGAATTCTGAAGAAGAATTCCCATTATGAATTCTAATGAAGAATTCTCATTACAAATTCTCAATACGAATTCTAATGAAGAAATCTCATTCCGAATTCTCATTACGAATTCTGATGACGAATTCCCATTACGATTTCTGATGACGAATTCCTATTCCGAATTCCTATTCCGAATTCTCATTCCGAATTCACTCATTAAACAGAATCTGGATATCATTGTTTTATACACTCTGAATTTGTTCACTCCGAACTTTCACTCCGAAATTTCTATTCCGAACTTTTATGTTAGAGTTTAAAACGATGTCGTGCATTCTGTTACACTTACTTTGTTATAAAACGATGTCGTCCATTTTGTTATAAACTAACCGTTGTCTAAGTGACACGTGTACAGGTCCCTCCTAACTTTAAGGGAAATATGACCGTTGGAGAAGGAGCCGACCTCACCTATAAATAGGAGCTCATTTGAAAAAGCTCATAACGGATGGATGAATATTTGGACTTTGTGCATACATGCTGTTGAAGTGATTTCTAGAGAGAGAGTCTCTTATTAACTCTCAAAGCTTCGTGCGACTCCGAATGTTGGTGATTACATTCGAGGGCTTCCGGGGATAGGAAGACAGAGGTGCCGACTACCTTAAAGATCGAGGGCTTTCTTGCTGAGAAAGACAGAGGTTGCCAACTACCTTGAAGTTGAGGGCTTGCGGGGATAGCAAGACAGAGACACCGATCTTCGTATCGAGGGCTTACCCTGGTGTGGGTAAGACAGACTTGCTTGAAAGTATAAATCAAGGGACCTTTATCCAAGGTTGTTGGATACCCTTCTCTTTGGGTTAAAAGACTATTATCTTGTTACTAGTAGTTTTACTACTCGTTTCTATTCCGCTGTAATTTGTATCTTAAGGAAAGTATAACATTCTTATACTTCCTTACTTACTCTGATTCATTCAGATTCTATACGCTTTAAGGTAGAATCTTATATTGTAACTTTTGTTAAGTTTCAAATTCCGGAACCATATTTCCGGAACCTACTTTTGGAATCTCTTTCCAAGTTTAGTTCGGTGTTAGAGGTGTTGTGAATTTACTTAGTTTAACTTTGTTAAACTCAGTTCTTTCCTTTTCTTAAGGAAACTCCAGTTATTCATAACTAACTTTAAAGGTTCCAAAGGAATTTTTAAAGTATACAATTCAACCCCCCTCTTGTATATTGAGCATCTCATATTATATTTCGATCCTACAATTGGTATCAGAGGTTGGAAACCTCTTACTCTATACCATTCTTACATTTGGTATCAGAGCCAAGGTTACTGAAATACTTGTACTCACGTTCAAGTTTTTCTTGCTCACTTTTCAATTCCGAACTTTTTCATTCCGGATTATCCATTCCGAACTTTTCCTATTCCGAACTTTTTGATTCCGAATTTTTGTTATTAACAAGTTTGTTTCCAAGTTATTTTCAAGTATGGCAGGAATGAATGTTGGTTCGATAGACAATTTGAATCCTACAAGGCCACCAATCTTCGATGGTAATGATTATGAATACTGGAGAGATCGTATGAAGACATTCGTTATCAATACTAGAGTAGATAACTTTGTCATGCTTACTGGTGATTACAAAATTCCTGACAAGGAAGTCAGAACCTTTACTAACCAGGAGAAGCAAGAATATCAACTGAATTATAAGGTACGCAACACTTTATTATGTTCAATGACTAGAAATATATATAGCCAAATTTCTTCTTGTGAAGCAGCTAATTGTATATGGAAGAAGTTAGAGGTTACTCATTTTGGGACTTCTAAAGTGATTGAGACTAGGAGAGCTATGCTTAGAGCTGAATATCATGGCTTTAATTTTCCTTATGGAGAACCTATCTGTAAAGTACAACAAAGATTTATGACAATCGTCAACAGTCTACAGTCTATGGGAGAGAAAGGTTTAGATGATGAAGCTCTTGTGGACAAGATAATTGACATTATGCCCAATGAGTGGGAATCCAAGAGAACAGCTATAGATGAGAACAGGAAGGTTACTCAAATTACTCTTGATGAATTATTTGGAACTCTTCTACAACATGAGACTAGAATGAAGAGAGATGCTGAAAACATCAAGAAGAAGAATGGAAATGGTACTGTTGCTTTTACTACAACTTCGAATCAGATGAAAGCTAAGACTCCTGAGAGAGTAACCAGATCCAAATCGAAGAAAGTCATTTTCCAATCCGAATCTAGTGAAAGTGAAGTTTCAGAAAATGAATTAGCCAATCTTGCTCGAAGGATGAACAAGATAGCTGGACAAAGAAACTTTCAATCCAAGTATAAGAAGAAGGATAGGAAAGATAAGAAAGATGGAGAAGTTACTTGTTATGAATGTAAGAGAGCTGGACATATTAGACCAGATTGCCCTATGCTCAGAAAGAAAGAAAGAAAGGAAAGGCATTCAGACAGGAACAGGAAGAAATATTACAAAGCTAAAGCTAAGAAAGTTTTGAAAGCTAATGACACCTGGAGTGCCAGTGGTGGTGACTCTTCAGATGAATCTTCTGAATATGAATCTTCAGGACAGAAGAATCTTGGTCTTATAGCCAGATTACCTATTGATAATCATTGTCTTATGGCTAAGGTACGAAATGCTGAATCTTTGACCAATGTTTCCTTAAATCCTAATGATAGTAAGTATTATAACTCTTCTGATGAAGAATCATCTTCTGATGAGGAAAATACTTTACCTACTTTTGAAGAAGTCTCTAGATTTGCTGAACTTCTTGAGATTGAGAATTCAAAACTCAACAAGAAACTTGATAAGGCAAATTCTAGGAATTCTATTCTTACTAAAGAGATATCAGATCTTTCTAAAGATCTTGATAAGAAAAATGCTGATTTTGAAAATATTTCAAAAAATCTTGAGGAAGTAAGTTCTGAGAAGAATAAACTTTCTAAAGAGTTAGAAAAAGTAATTTCTAATAAAAATGTTTTCGAGCCTAACTCTAGTTCCAAAACTAATGATTTTGAAGATAAAAACTTGGTTGTAAAACTCAAGTCCGAAATTTTTTCCTTAAAGAAGTGCTTATCAAACTTTACCCATGGTAAGGAAAATTTTGATAAGATGTATTCTCAAATACGACCTTTAAGAAATAAATCCGGATTTGGTTATACCCATGCAAAACCTGTTTTCAGCAACAATTATTTTGTTCCTCAAAGTGCCCCATTTTGTACTAAGTGTCAATGTGGTGGTCACTGGGCAAGAAATTGTTCCTTAAACAAAACCCAATCCTTAGGTTTTCATAAAGCTTATTTTTCTAAGAAAATGTGGGTACCTAAAATTTTATTGTCTGGAAATCTCGGATCCAAACAAGTTTGGATTCCGAAAGTCTAACTTTGTTCTTAATTTCAGGAAAATAAAGAAAGTTCCAGCAACAATGTTTGGTACATGGATAGTGGATGTTCCCGGCACATGACTGGTAACAAAAGCTTCTTTGAAAATATTATCAAAACGAAAGGAGGAAAGGTAACTTTCGGAGACAATGCTAAGAGAGAGATTGTTGGTATTGGTAATATTGTTCTTTTAGGTAAAACTTTGATTTCAAATGTTCTTTTTGTTAAAGGTCTTAAGCACAACCTCATTAGCATAAGTCAGTTATGTGATGAAGGTTACCTTGTGAATTTTAGGAATGATAAATGCTTAGTTCACAATTCCAAGGAAGAATTTATTCTCTCAGCCAACAGGCAAGAGAATGTTTACACCTTAAACTTAGAAGACCTAAGAAGCCAAGATTTACCTTGCCTAAGTGCAATGGAAGATCATTCTTGGTTATGGCATAGAAGACTAGGACACTGTAATCTTAGAAACCTATGTAAACTCTCTAAGAAGAAATTAGTTAAGGATCTACCGGAGCTTAGATTTGATTCTTCTAAAGTTTGTGATCCTTGTCAATATGGCAAGCAACATAAATCTAGTTTTAAGTCAATCGGTGAAGTCTCAACAACCGATGCATTACAGTTGGTGCACATGGATCTTTTTGGTCCAACACAAACTGGAAGCATTGGAGGCAAATACTATGTGTTTGTTCTAGTTGATGATTACACTAGCTTTACTTGGGTCTATTTTCTAGCAAGGAAATCTGAAGCTTTTTCTTATTTCAAAAGTTTTAGAGCTCAAGTTAAAAATGAGAAAAACCTTCCATTGAAAACTATTCATAGTGATCATGGAGGAGAATTTCAAAATTCTGATTTTGAAACTTTTTGTAGTAAGAATGGTATTACTCACAACTTTTCAGCACCTAGAACTCCTCAACAGAATGGTGTAGTTGAAAGAAGAAATCGAATTCTTCAAGAAATAAATAGAACCATGTTGAGTGAATATTCTATTGCTAGACATTTCTGGGCTGAAGCTGTAAGTACTGCTTGTTATACTATAAATCGAGTTTTGATTAGACCTTTTCTTAATAAAACTCCTTATGAGTTATGGAATGGTAGAAAACCAAGGCTTTCCTACTTCAAGGTTTTTGGTTGCAAAGTATTCATTTTGAATACTAAAGATAACTTACATAAATTCGCACCAAAATCAGATGAAGGGATTTTCTTAGGATATTCCACAACCTCTAAGGCTTATAGAGTTTTTAATAAAAATACTTGTACTGTTGAGGAAACAGTACATGTGAAATTTGATGAGTCAGATCCTTTTGTTTTTAAAACCTCCCAACTTACATCTTCGGATGTGTTTTCAAAAACTGATTGTCAACCTTTGTTAGAAGAACCTTCTGATAAGGAAATTGTTCTAGAAGATACTTCTGAAACATTTACCCCAGAAGACTTTCAACCCTATGTTGATGAACAGGTTTTACAAAACCCAAATCAGATGTTTCTTAAGAATCATCCCAGTGATAGTATCATTGGTGATGTAAATCAACCTGTAAGGACTAGAAGTTCCTTAAGAAATGAAGTAGAACATCTAGCATTTCTTTCCCAACTAGAACCTAAAAGCACTGATGAAGCTTTAGGTGATGATGATTGGATCAAAGCAATGCAAGATGAGCTAAATGAATTCGAAAGGAATAAAGTCTGGACCTTGGTTGAAAGACCTAAGGAAACTTCTGTTATTGGAGTAAAATGGGTCTTCAGAAACAAATGTGATGAAAATGGAGTCATTGTTAGAAATAAAGCTAGACTTGTTGCTAAAGGCTATAATCAGCAAGAAGGAATAGACTATGAAGAAACCTATGCTCCAGTAGCTAGACTTGAATCTATTCGTATTCTACTTGCCTTTGCAGCATTCTTTAATTTCAAACTATTTCAAATGGATGTGAAATGTGCTTTTCTTAACGGTTATGTTCAAGAGGAAGTTTTTGTTTAACAACCTCCTGGCTTTGAAGATACAAAACATCCTGATCATGTTTTTAGACTTACCAAAGCTTTGTATGGCCTTAAACAAGCCCCACGAGCATGGTATGATAGACTTACTGGATTTTTGCTTCAAAATAACTATGTTAAGGGAAATGCAGATCCATCCCTTTTTATAAAGAAAGATAAGAAAAATGTTTTGATTGTTCAAATTTATGTTGATGACATTATATTTGGTTCAACTCAGCAATCTTTGACTGATTCTTTTGCTAGTCTAATGAAATCTGAGTTTGAAATGAGTATGATGGGTGAGTTAACATTTTTCCTTGGTTTTCAAATTTCTCAAAAACCAGAAGGAACCTTCATATCCCAACATAAGTATATTAAAGATCTTCTTAAAAAGTATGGTTATGACAACACTAAGAGTATAAGTACTCCTATTGGTACCTCAAACTCTTTAGATCTTGATGAAGCTGGGAAACCAGTAGATCAAACATCTTTTAGAGGTATGATTGGAAGTCTACTTTACTTAACAGCTAGTCGACCAGACTTAATGTTTTCTGTATGCTTATGTGCAAGATATCAATCCAATCCTAAGGAATCTCACTTAAAGGCGGTAAAAAGAATTTTTCGCTACCTTAAGGGAACCATGGATCTAGGATTATTTTATACTTCTGGAAATGATTTTGTTCTAAAAAGCTTTTCTAATGCTGACTTTGGTGGTTGTAGAATGGATAGAAAAAGTACATCCGGAACTTGTCATTTCTTAGGAGATTCATTAGTTTCTTGGTCATGCAAGAAGCAACATTCTGTTGCACTCTCCACTGCTGAAGCTGAATATGTAGTAGCTGGAAGTTGTTGTGCACAAGTGTTGTGGATGCAACACACACTCACAGACTATGGCTTGAGTTTTACTAAAACTCAAATTTTGTGTGATAACACAAGTGCCATTGCCCTAAGTAAAAACCCTGCACATCACTCCCGTGCAAAACACATAGATATTAGGCATCACTTTCTTAGGGATCACACACTTAAAGGAGATATTATTCTTCAGTTTATCGGAACGCAAGATCAACTTGCTGATATTTTCACAAAATCTTTACCTTCTGATAGATTTGAATATATTAAACAGAAGTTAGGAATGATAACCGTAAGGTAATCTTCCTTAATTAATTTTCTGTTGGAAAAATCTCCTCACAGTAATAAACTCCTTTTCATAGGGGGAGTACATTTGTTTGTTTATTTAACAAAGTTTTTCAAAATTTGTTTTCAAATTTTTCGGAACGAAACTTTCCGGAATGGAACTTCCGGAACTACAATTTTCCAGAATGGATATTTCCATACAAAATACTTCTGGAATAAAAGTATTCGTATTGAAAATTTCCGGAATGGAAAATTTTCGTACTGGTATTTTCATAATGGAAAAACTTTGGTATTGAATCTTCCATAACAAGTTTTTCGTATTGAGTTTTTCTTATTGAGTTTTTCGTATTGCGTTTTTCGTATTGAGTTTTTCGTATTAGGTTTTTCGTATTGAGTTTTTCGTAGTCGTCTTTACATTACCCATTACGAATAACTTTCTTAAGCTAATCTGAAAGGTATGACTTCCTTACTGAAGTTTTCGTAATCATATTTTACTTGCTGGCATTTTCTTATAGTTTGTTTTCGGTTTTTTGAATTTCTTGAATTCTGTTTTAATAAAACCTCAAAAAGATCGGATTCAACCTCTCAACCGTCAGATCTGATCTCAGATCATTCTAAACCGTTAGATCAACCGAGGAAGTTGAACCGTCATCCCAAAGCCTATATAAAGGGGACCCTATTTTCTCGTCCCACATCGATCTCAAGCTCTTGCGTGCTGAAGCTCTGTCTCTCTGATTTAAGCCTGTTCCGAACTACAGTTTTCCAGTTCCGAACTTCAGTCTTCTCAGTTCCGAACTTCTCAGAGACTTCTAATCCGAATGTCTGCAGAGTTAGCTTCTCAAGAGATGTCTTCAACCAAGCCCATTTCTCAGTGGTTAGTCTACAGAGAACGGTTAGTGCATCCAAATTTCTTCAGCAACTATGATTCTATTATATCAAAGAATATCAAGCTCAATGGCTGGGAAGATGTTGCGATATCAAAAACCGGCAACCAAGATGAAGTTTACCCAGACTTGCTTGTTGAGTTTTATGAGTCGGTTGCTTTCTTTGTGGAAGACAATAGAGAAAAATTTTCCTTCAAATCGTATGGCAAGACTTACAAGCTATCTTACACCAAGGCTGCAAGCTTGGTAGGGTTGAATTATGAAGGGGAAGCTGAGTTTATCTCGCATGTTCTGCCAGACTCCTTGGGTAGTTTCAACAAGGAGAAAGCCTTAGAAATTCTCGGACTGGATGATGATAAGGCTTCGAAAATTGCAACCCTTTCCACAAACTTCCGGATTCTGGAGTTATGGGTGCAAGGGCTTATTGTACCGAGAAAAGGAGACAAGGACAGCTTGAAGAAGAGTGAGATATACATCTTAGATTTCTTGATAAATCTAAGGAAATTCAACCTGATGAAGCATATCCTTCTTAATCTTGAGAATTTAAAGAAAGGGAATCTGAGAGCTCAGATAGTAATGTACCCGGCAATTTTGTCGAAGCTGATAGTTCGGTGCCTTGAGTCCTTCAAGGTTGCTTGCAGTTCTAAACCGAAAGTTTTCAAGATCATGTTGCTCAGTGATGCAACTCTTAAAAGGATGAATATAGAATTTGACAAGAAGTCTGGGAAATTTATCGATCTACCGCCTCAAGAAGAAGTGACTCCGAAAGTGGCTGATCCGGAATCGCCTAAGCCGGTAAGGAAGAGGAAGCTGAAAGAAGTGGTAGGTGAAGCTCAGGAACCTAAGTCTAAGGAAGTCCATTCCGCACCTCCTAAGCCTAAGAAGAAGAAGACATATTCTGATGAGGTTGCAGCGAAGTGGAGAGCTGACAAGGAAAAGAGGAAGGAAGGAGATCCGCAGTTCGGATTGGATCCCGCAGAGGCTAAAGCTCTGAAAGAAAAGGCTGCTGATGAGCTCGAGAAGCAAGCTAAGGAAAAGAAGCTGAAGAAGAAGTTGTCAGAAGCTGAGGCTGTGCAAGCCTTGTTGAAGTTTAATGAAATAGTTTCAGCAACCATTCCCGTTCCGAGAACTTTTTCTTTGGACTCTCTACCTGAGACTCCAGGAAGAAATCTCGATGATCCGAAAGAGGCTGCTGCTAAGAATGCTGACGAAGTTGAACAAGTGGAACAAGCTGAAGAGGTTGCTGAAGGAAGTGGCGAGACAGGAGATGTGTCAAACAAGTAGATGAATATAAGGGAACTCCTTCGGAACACCTGTCGCTCCGAACTTCTGAAGCCGAATCTTCAAAACTTGTTACTCCAGTAATAGAAGGAAAGGAAGGAGAGGAAGAAGTTTCTTATCATGGAAAAGAAGAACAATTATTACTTGATGCTGCTCAGAAAGAAAATATAGAAGTTGTTGATGAGGAAGATTTGGTTGTTCAAGTTTCTGACAGTGAGAAGAAATCTCCGGAACAGGTTTCTATTCTGGAAAAAGATAAGGGGAAACAAGTTATTGCTGATACCCCGAGTTCAGAAAAGAGTATGAGGAAGGAAGCTGGTAGTTCTTCAAAGAGGAAGTTGGAGCTTATTGAAGAAGAAAATTCTCCTAGCAAGATGTCAGATTCGGAATCATCTTCGTTGGGGCACGATTTTGTTGTTCAATCCTTGAAGAAGTTGGTGGGAACCATTCCGACCTTCTCCAGTATTGACTCTCGGTGCCAAATGCTCCAACATACGCTGAATCAGAAAACCGATTCCGTATCCATGGTTATGGATAAATGTGTTGAGATAGAAGCTCAGTTCAAAAATTTCTTCATTGGCTACGAAGCCCATAAAAGATCTTGCAAAAGGATGACTAGCTGGTCGAAGAAGAATGTGGAAGAGATGAGGCTGCTGGATGAGTTTCAGGAGAATGTCAAGGATGCATTTCAAACCGAGGACAAGAAGTTTCATGAGATGACTGCATCATTCGATGAGAAATTGGCAGAGGAAAAGAACATTCGGAGTCAGGAAGTAAGAGATCTGAATGGAAAGCTCAACTCTGTTAATCAAAGTTGGAAATTTGAAAGGGATCATCGGATCAATTTTCTAGAAAGGATAAAGTCTCAGGAAGAGAAAATGGAAGCTCAGGAAGAAAAGTTGAAGGCTCAGGAAGAAATCATTCAAGCTCAGTCAGCAAGAATAGTTGTCTTAGAAAAGCAAGCAGAGGAAGATCATAAGGATCTCAAAAAGATCAAGACTATTCTCAAGGGGCTGATGTCGAAAGAGAAAGATCCCAAATGACCAATCCGATATTTTTGTTGTAATCTGTTTTTGTTGCTGACATTTCAAATTTAATGAGAATCGTGCTTGTTGTTCTGTTTTGTTGTTGTTACTAATTCTTTCAGGTACTTTGTTATTTTTTTTCCATTCCCTCGAAATTCTTTTTGAAAATCACAAAGGGGGAGAAGGAAAAGATCCTTAAGAAAAAGAGGAAATCTGATAAGTGCTTATCAAAGGGGGAGAAAGAAAAATACCCAAGGAGATAGAACTCTAATAAGAGTTTGTTTAAGGGGGAGTTTTTTTTCTTAAAGAAATATCACTCCGGAAATATGAATACGATCCTTAGAGATTCAAAGCCTAAGGGGGAGTTAGTCGTATTCATCTATATTCTTAAACCAAGGGAGATAAGCTTTAATATGTTTCTTTCTTCTTAGAATAGCTTTTTCGTAAGGATGTTTGTGCTTTCCAAAAAGGGGGAGATTGTTGAGTCAATAAGGTTTTCCTTATGACTTTTCCATTCCTTCTTGTTTTGAAAATCACAAACACCTTATCTTTAAGGAAAATCGCTTTTATAAGGAAAAATGCTTTCTTAAGGAAAATCGCTTTTATAAGAAAAATTATCCTTATCATATTTTCATTAATATTTTTCTTAAGTATGAAATTCGGATTCACTTTCTCGGAATCATTAAAACTGATAAAAAGCATTCTGTTTTAGGGTTCGGATTCTGGACAAGAACTATAAGGAAGTTTCACTCCGAATTCCGATTATGAATTCTGACTAAGTTCTATTCCAGATTCAGGATACGAATTCTGAAGAAGAATTCCCATTACGAATTCTAATGAAGAATTCTCATTACGAATTCTCATTACGAATTCTGAAGAAGAATTCCCATTACGAATTCTAATGAAGAATTCTCATTACAAATTCTCAATACGAATTCTAATGAAGAAATCTCATTCCGAATTCTCATTACGAATTCTGATGACGAATTCCCATTACGATTTCTGATGACGAATTCCTATTCCGAATTCCTATTCCGAATTCTCATTCCGAATTCACTCATTAAACAGAATCTGGATATCATTGTTTTATACACTCTGAATTTGTTCACTCCGAACTTTCACTCCGAAATTTCTATTCCGAACTTTTATGTTAGAGTTTAAAACGATGTCGTGCATTCTGTTACACTTACTTTGTTATAAAACGATTTCGTCCATTTTGTTATAAACTAACCGTTGTCTAAGTGACACGTGTACAGGTCCCTCCTAACAAAAAGGGAAATATGACCGTTGGAGAAGGAGCCGACCTCACCTATAAATAGGAGCTCATTTGAAAAAGCTCATAACGGATGGATGAACATTTGGACTTTGTGCATACATGCTGTTGAAGTGATTTCTAGAGAGAGAGTCTCTTATTAACTCTCAAAGCTTCGTGCGACTCCGAATGTTGGTGATTACATTCGAGGGCTTCCGGGGATAGGAAGACAGAGGTGCCGACTACCTTAAAGATCGAGGGCTTTCTTGCTGAGAAAGACAGAGGTTGCCAACTACCTTGAAGTTGAGGGCTTGCGGGGATAGCAAGACAGAGACACCGATCTTCGTATCGAGGGCTTACCCTGGTGTGGGTAAGACAGACTTGCTTGAAAGTATAAATCAAGGGACCTTTATCCAAGGTTGTTGGATACCCTTCTCTTTGGGTTAAAAGACTATTATCTTGTTACTAGTAGTTTTACTACTCGTTTCTATTCCGCTGTAATTTGTATCTTAAGGAAAGTATAACATTCTTATACTTCCTTACTTACTCTGATTCATTCAGATTCTATACGCTTTAAGGTAGAATCTTATATTGTAACTTTTGTTAAGTTTCAAATTCCGGAACCATATTTCCGGAACCTACTTTTGGAATCTCTTTCCAAGTTTAGTTCGGTGTTAGAGGTGTTGTGAATTTACTTAGTTTAACTTTGTTAAACTCAGTTCTTTCCTTTTCTTAAGGAAACTCCAGTTATTCATAACTAACTTTAAAGGTTCCAAAGGAATTTTTAAAGTATACAATTCACCCCCCCTCTTGTATATTGAGCATCTCATATTATATTTCGATCCTACAATTGGTATCAGAGGTTGGAAACCTCTTACTCTGTACCATTCTTACACAAAGTACTTATATTATGATAGGTGTATTATTAATAGACCACTTGGGGATCTTTTGGAAGTTTATAGTAAGTTAATTGACTACATAATATAAAAATACAAAGAGACATGGTAAATGTTAACCTATTTAACTAAGAGTTAAATGAAAAAGATAATGTAAATATATTGATCCAAACCAATCTAAAACATATTTTTTGTGTGGTTTTATACCAATCCTCACCTTAACCTTTAAATAATCTACATTGGAGTGATTAGAAACTGAATATGAATTTATTATACAATAACATTTCCATCTTTTCTTAAGGAACCCCTCACCCCTCTTATAAAAGGGAACTTCCCCTTTCCTCTAATTCACATCTTCAAAGCCTTTTGGCTCGGCCAACCCCTACCCGAGTATTCTATCAACTTCCCTCAATTAAACCTAGAGGCTTTAGATTGATCATAAAGCCATCCTAAGGAGCCATTTTGATCAAATCAAAAGGGTGAACCTGAAGAAGAGGTAATGTTTTCACCACCCTCTTTCAAGTTCCTTTCTTCTTCCACTTATTATTGATTTGTTATTTCCATTACAAAATAATAACTCTAGTATCTTCTATATACTGTTATGTTAGTATAAATATTGCATAAATATATTGATTATTTTATCCATATTATTAATGATAATTTCACCATGCGTGTGTACGTATGGGTTACCGTCTCCACGTCGTGGTGTAATTTGTTATTCCACACTATTTTATTTGGATGAATATAATGATGAGTAATATGTATATAAATAATGAAAATAACATAATAATGTCTCTATAAAATTAATATACCATCCAATTACAAACCTTTAAGGAAATTATATTTTTCGCTCGTGCGTACATATGGATTATCGTCTCCACGACGTGATGAGATTCATTTCTACATTTTACAATTCATTGACAATTATAAAAATATATATTAGTATTTTTTTTAATATATGAAATAATAATACTACTAGAGATATATATATATATATATATGTTTGTATGTATGTATTTACTTACAAATATTTTATTCACATAGTTCTGTTCAATACATTATGAAAACGGAAACAGCGTTTATGCGTACGTACGGACTACCGTCTCCATAAACGGTGTAAAAAATTTCACATATCTATCTATTATACATATTTATATTCTAAATATATATGATATATAAATCATATTTTATATTCTGGAAGTATTTAAATCATGATCTAAGTGATACAATCATGAGTAACAAGATAAAAAAAGTATGATAAAGAAAGCGATTATTACCTGAAATGTTAATTTAACATTGAAATTATTTTTAAATGGGTAGTAAAAAGTCATAAAATAATAACGTATGATTTCATAAATATTAATATGGTTCTGGTATAATTTAATAACATACTACGGTCTTCGTACAGGAGGTTAAATGTACCCTCGACTAAAGAAAAGTTCAAGGTAAGGGGTTTTCATCTCAATCCTTCTTCCCATGAGATTCATCCCATATTGCTACTATTACATTTTGTGTGGTTTATGTTCTGCCCATAATTGTATTCATTGTGTAATACACTTTAATTTATGTGTATTTAAATATTCAATGTATGATACCTTTTTCATGGGGAGTGTGTTTCGTAAGTTACCAAATTGGTAAGGGTTAATTTCACAATCTCTTTATTATCGGTGGTTGTTTTTACGTAAGAATCTACTAAGACATATTTATTATCCATGTCCATGTTTTATGAAGGCGTTTTCAATGGGATTAATTTAAGGGACTTCATTTTACTAAAACATCATTTAAAATGTTTTAAATATCTATTATTCTAAATCATTCTCATTAATACCAATGTCTTTAAAATGATTTTTAAGGATTTATTTATATAGATATTAATTTTTTTAAAATTTTAGTTCTTTTAAAAATATTCAAAGTGGTATAAGACACATTGATTCAAAAAAATTCTTTAAATGTCTTCTTTTCTAAATTGTGTGACTTATAAATTTTTTCATGAAAAATGGATATTTCTCTCAAAGAGTTTTACAAATAATTTTCATCTATGTCAAAATCATTTATGGATTTTAACCTTGTTTGAAGATGATTAATTATGATAAAAATATTCCACATTTTATTCAGTGTTTTGTGATATTTTTTGATTGTGGATGTGTTATTTTTATACCATTCATGGTTTAAGTATAAAGTATTTAAATTTAATATGATAGTTTTAATACGAATGTTTATGTTATGTTTAAACCTTATCATTTGAGGAATTCATTGGACTTAGTAAGTGACGGGTGGAGCTTTCTCTAGCTCCTCGATACATCAGGAGGTCTCACAAGACAAACTAGTATCTTGGCACAAGGCCTTGACAAAAATCATATTTTTAGTCATGGCACAAGGCCTTGACTATTTGTTTATGATAGTTTGGCATTATGTATTCCATCATTATGAAAGTGGCTATTGATATTCCATGTGATTATTTGACAAGTAGAATATCCATATTAGTAAGTAAATTTCATTATTTTGATTTATATATTCCATAATATGATTATGTTTATGTTGAAAAGGATTTTGATTTATTTTTTTACATTTCCTTAAATGTTAATTCTTATTTATGAAAGTCTTAATTGTATTTCTTACCCTTACTGAGAATTTGAGCTCACCCCTTTCTATGTTTTATATTTCCCAGGATTCAATGAAGTGTATTTTGATTGATATGCAGGGTTAAGCCAAAGGAAAAATGGTGTTCATAAAGTATTTTTTTTGTATGTTATAAAGTGTAATGTTACAATTGTGTATGTAATCTATCTTCCAAAAATGCTAAATTGTTTGGCCCTTCGGGACATGGTTCAATCTAATCATGAAAATGTATTAAAATAATGCACTGACTCTGGGTAACTGGGGTCGGGGCATTACACAACTCACTTCTTATTCTTCTTGGATGAATTTACACTACCAAAAACAGACATAGCCCCAATAAAACTAGAGTTTCCCTTACCGTCAATCTCCACCATACAAGATCGATCAACTACCTCATCATAGGTAATCATCTTGAATTGGAATAAATAAGAGTATATTTCCAGTTGAAATTCCCTTTAGAACCTTCGAACCATTATCTACTCATTGGAGACTATTTTAGGTGCATATCTGACTAGCTCAAAAAAGTGGTTGGCAATATCCAACACTGACTGCTCCCCCTAAACAAGATCCATGAACTCCCGAGATCTATCATATCCCAAGACATCAAGATAGTACTGGTCCTTAAAGATTGACTTGAAGTCCTTATAGTTGATCTTCTCATGCTTCCCAGCTTGAATCACTACGTCCCAACCCCTTCTATTGGGGACCTATAGCAGAAATGAATCACACTTTACCCTGACATCCTCAAGAGTATCGAGAAAATCAAACTTCTTCTTGATTTTGTCAAGACACTCCTCAGCTTTCTAAGGATTCGTGATACCTTGGAATTAAGGGTGTTTATTCTTAAGGAACTCCTATGATTTTCCCTTTTTAGGCCTTGATCTATCCTCTCTAACTAGAGTAGGAGTATTATCAAGATATGTTCCCTATCATAAATCCTGAAGAGGCTGGACCATAGCTTCCCCCAATCTCTGATCAAGTGGTGAGGGAGAAATATCTTTGACTTCCTCATGTGGGTGCCAGTGAGATCTTATGGGTGGCATGTTGCTATAAAAAAACAATAGTCTCAATAAAAAAAATTAGTAAAATAGGTACTAAAAATACCCGCAATGACATCAAATGTAAATAAATCAAACTTTTCAGGTCAACAAAAAACCAAACCACTTCATCGTCTATTATTTTCCATGCCCAGTTTGTAACCTGTGTGTCCCACCTGTAGGAGAACTCAAAAAAAATCCCAACATCCCATGGTGACTCGAGGTCTTCCTTGAGGTGTGATATCAAGGAACCCTACCTGCAACCAGAACTCCAAGCACCGACAATCCTAGCACCTTTCTAATTAGACTCATCCCCAAAAATTGACTCAAAGTGAAAAAATTATTCTGATACCATTTTTTCATCAGCCAATACATGTCGGCATCGTAACCGGCACCCAACCTGGTCTATGGAAAGTCCCAAAGAGCATTCCTGATCTCCATGGGCTAGCACAAGTTCATAGTTATGAATAAAAGAAAGTGGTAATGGTTTAATAAAATAAAAAATTTCTGAAACAATACACAATATAAAATGAACCACGCTATAAAACCAAACCAAAAAATCACTTTACAAGGTTTCAAAATGTAGTTACATAGATTAAACCCAAGCCCAAAACTACCACAAGTTAGGGTGACCAAAAACCAGCTCAAAAACCCCAACATGACAAGAGGACAATGCCTTCAATCCATATCCACAACACCGACAACAAATTTTAGTGTGAAACTTCATTCACATTCAATCCATAACACCGGAAAAATAAAAACAACCCTAATTTAGGTATTCTAACCGGAAAAATCCAAATTGAACCTTAAACAAAATGAAACCCTAAAATTCCTGCACAAAGCGGCAAGAAGCTTACCGAGGTAAATCGTGCAAATGGGGGGCTACCGGAAGGGAGATGTGAAATAAAGGGAAGTCGTCGGAGAGGAGCTACATGCAAGAGGGTCGTCAAAGGGTCCAGCCGAGAAAGTGGTGGATTCATAAGGATTGTGTGTCATGAGGCCGTTGGAGGGTCTGGATGCTGGTGTGAGGGTCGACACAAGGATGGGGCGTCGGTGTAGTGGTCAAGATAAGGGATGTAGAGAGGGGCATTAGCCAAGGTGGGGAGGACCAGGGCACTGGGTAGGGTTAAGAACATAGGTGATGCATGATTCCAAGAGAGGGTAGAGGAATAAAAGAGGAATGAAAAAAGAAAGAATAAAAAAATAAAAGAGAAAATAAAAAACTATAAAATCCTAAACCATCTCAAAAATAATAATTAAAATTATTAGTAGTAATAATGATGATGATGATTTTAATAATTTTATAATAATAATAATAACTTAATTATAATAATAACTTAACTAGAATATTAAAAATAATTTTTATTATTATTATTTTTATATTATTAAAAAATATATTCATTATTATTATTAAAACAACTCTTAATTACATTTATTTTTTTCTAATTTTAATTTGCGTTCACTTTATTATTCATCTTGTTAATTAATTAATCAATAATAATATATTTTGAACACCAGGAAAACCGCACTGTGACCTAATGAAGACACATAGTTTTAACAGTTTCCTACCCTAGCATCAGATGCAGCCAAACCCAAAACCATCATTTATTAGAAAAAAAGAAAAAAAATTAATAGGGCCCGGCCCCGCACATCAATAAATAATTCAAAACCATGAAACTTAAAAACAATTGTTAAAAAAATTAGGGTGTGACATGAGGAAAAAATGGATAAAAAGTGGATGTTTCCACTTTGTGTTGTAATATTTATTTAAGGGTCATTTTATAATTAAAACTCCAAACCGTAAAGATCCTAAAATATAAGAGAATGAATTCTTGACATAAAACTCAAGATTATGTTATGTTTTAGGTAGTGTCCTTATAGTTGTTATCAAAGGAAAGGTTTAGATAATTTTAGATATTAGGATAATACCCTTAAGATATTTTAATTTATGATTATAATGATGATGAATTTGAATATGACAATGTTGCTTCATCTAAACTATGTTTGTCTGGAATGGTTTTCTATATATGAAATAGGGACACTGAATTAGTAAGGCACTAAGAGGATAATATCCTCCAAAATCAGTAACCTAGAATAGTTGGAATTATAACTAATTAGTTTTTTGTTGTATGGATCAGTTGAGATAGTGTACAAATGGTTGTTATATTCATGATAGAGAGAATCCAAATCTACTACAGAGGAATATATTGATATTGGAATATTTTATAAGACTGCACCCTCTAAAAACTAGCAGATCTTCTGAACCACTGTAAGTTTAGGGATGGATTAAGTTCCTAGAATAGATACATTATGTGATGGGTTGTTTGGATCATCAAAAGATTAATATTTCTATTTACTATTTTTAAGGTGAGCCCAACTAGTGGTGGTAAATGGTTAATAATATCAATTAATTTGAAGGAATTGATACCTTAGAATTGGATGAATTTTAAAATATTTTCATTAATAAATATTTTTATTGACAAATATATTCCTAAGGCTAAAAATGAACACCCTCCAGCAACTAGTGGATCTACTGAACCAGTGTAAGTTTAGTGATGGATTAAGTTCCTATAATATTTTCAATTAGTGTTGCTAAATGACTAATAAGATTGATTTATGATTTAAAATGCAACATTTCTTAAATTTTTATTTTTTTATGTGACGTATTTTGAGAAACTAAATATATTACTGATAAAATATATTTTTGATTTAAATAATATATTAAAAAATGATTAATAATTGGTAGGATATAAAAAGAAGAATAGTTAATATTTTAAATATATATATTCCTATGAAATTGATTTTCAATATATATATATATATATTATTATAAAAATCTTAAATTATAAAATTTTTTAATATTATTTTGGAAATAAGTACTTAATTTTGTGATTTAGAATAATAATATCATCTTTGAATGATTTTTTGAATTTATTTTAAATAATTGTTTTAATTTGAATATGAAACAAATAGTTATACTTCCAAAACCATCAATTTTATTAAATTATCATTATAAAAAATAATTAATGGTTACTTAATTATTTTAGGGATTTTAAATATTTCTAAGTAAAATAAATCATTTAAAATTACTATTTTGGGTTTATAAAACCCACATGTGTCGTTTTGGTAACATTAGTAATATTTTATTATAAAGACTAATATATTTAATTATATTAAAATATATATTTTCATTAACTATAGAAATTAAATCCAAATGAATGGATTTTTTATTTCCATAAAAAATGATAATATTACTTATGAAGGTTATTTTAATATCTTTTTTCATAAATATATAATTACGAAGAATAATGTTAATGCCCACCATAATGTTAAAATTGTTATTTTATAAAGAATTTTTTATGAATATATTTTTATTTTTATATAATAAAATAAAGTGTTTTCTTCTAAAATGTTGATTTAATATAATTTATAAGACTATATTTAGATACATTTTCTCTCATAAAATTTTCAATCAATAATAAAATATATTATGAACACATAATGTTGAAAACAACGTTTCGGTATAAAATAGGTTTTATATATTAAATGATTGAATAATAATGTTAATTTTATCTTAAATATAAATTTAATTACATTAAATGGGGACTAAATTTATAATCATCAGACCCAAATTTTTTAAATGGTTTACCATATATTTTTTATTAAAAATTAACTACTAGGTTAAAAACTAGTTACCAAGGTAAAACCAAACTTATTAAATCTAAAAATTAGGTATTGAAATGAGTTAAGTATGTTTAGAACTTGTGAAAAAATGGGGGATGCAGAGTTTATTGAAATTATATCATCCAAAACTATAATATTTATCACTTTTTATCCTCTGACTCTTTAATAATTTCATTTAATTATTGAAAAATAAGTGGTGTTTACAACAGTTCCATTTCCTACACTTATAAAAGGGGACACTTACACATCTTAATGCCACACCCATTACACTAAATAAATTTATGAAACTATACAATAATTCTCCTAATAGAATATAATATCATGTTCAAAATCCTATGGTCTCAATTAGTTAGCATAATCTCTTCATTTCCAAGGACACATTCAAGAGAAATTTCAAAGTCACAATGTGAGTATTCTGTAATATTTAACATTTTCATCATAATATTTACCTTAAAACATATCCTTACCATAGTAATATGAAAAATTCAGTATAATTTATATAATAAAGGGTAATTATATTAATTTTACAACCTTTATTTATTAATTTAAATCCTCTTCAAAAATAGTATAATGATAACCATGCATTGTGGTAACTACCCAATCCATGAATTAACATTTTTAATTATTAATATTGATATTATTTCTTTATCCAAACCATATAAAATATGTTTAAAAACATTAAAAAAGATAAATAATATCATTAAATTATATTATAATGGAATTTTAAACTTTAACCATACCGACCAATCAAGACATATCGTGTTCATTTTTGGGTTGGTTTATCCATCTTCATGTGTAATGCTTTAAAAATATAGCATGAGTTACCATGGGAAGTTAATTAATAATGTTATTATAATTTAATATAAAATAAAATTTAGATTTATGGTTCTATAAATATAATATTAAATATTAAACTTATTATTAAATTACCATATTTGATTGATAAAATTACCAAAATATCCTAACACCGGTTCACTTTTTACTCAAGCAAAAGAAAAAACTATATAATATATAAATAAAATATGAAATATAATTGTCTATAATAAAATAAAAATTTAATATTAAGGTTAATATTAATTTATATAATAATCTTAATTTTATTATATGGTATGTAAATTACATTCAAAGAACAAATCTGAAGCAATCTAAGTGTTTATGCTAACATAATTTTTTCCATTATGTTAGAAACATTCTTATTGAACTCAATGTTCCATGTTTTATATATTATATAAAATATATACCTTATATTATATTTCCCCGTTATTTTTTATTGGCTTATAACTATTTCTTATAACTTCATTATCAAATGATTCTTTCCTAAATGATTATGTAACTTCTATGGTTTTTTTATGCTCTAAATTATGATTCCTTAGGAAATAATACATTTTGTGGACTATGTTTTCCTTGTATTTACTACCCATGGATATATTTTTATAATAATTAATTTCTATATCATTAAATATACTGATCCGAATCAAATTCCATCCTCAAAGGGATATTTATTTAATTTTTACACTAATATTATAGATTTTTGGAAACACATCATTCATTCATTAAGTTATGACCATCCCTTAAACATATTTTATATAATTTTAGTAAATTCTATCCTGAATCTTGTTATGTGGTTTTTCATCATTGTTTTCTATGAGTTTACATTACAAACAAATAAATCCATTTTTAATATCTCTTACCTTATGGAGAATGTTTTAAATATTGGATATTGAGTCCTCAAATCTAATTTTATTGACTTGTAAAGTGTAATCCAAAATTATTTTCTTCTATTATTGGATATTGACACCCTAATATTTTATTATATGATTTTCTATAATCCACTTTAAGAAATTTATGTTTCAATAAAATTATTTTTTCCTACTCTATTTATAATTTGGGTTTTCACCAAAGGAAATTCCATAGTATTAAAATGGTTCCTTTCATTTTATTGTCAAATATTTTACCTTCGGTAGTACATTTCACATAGAAACAATTATTTAATTTTCAAGGATCCATTATTTGAGATTCAATATAGAAGTAAAAGTTTTTAAAATATTTTAATTTACCTTTTTAAAAGTTATTTTTTATATAAATTGTAACTTTGTATTTTATATCAATGTTAAAAATGCTTTACGAGTTTCCTTTATTACCCTGGGGACATGTTCTTCTGTAACCATCCACCTTATTTATATAGAAGATTTTTTTAATTTTATTTTTTATCTAATATATTATTCATAACTTATTTTATGCTTCATAATCATCTACTGTGAATGGTATAAATTTCCTTCCAATTCCCTTTTTATTGGAATATGTTGTTTTCCACTATATTGATTGATGTGTGTTCACCTATATTCCATAAGATAATTTATTTGAGGAATTATTATCTTAAATATATATCATAACACAATAATATTTTATATTAAGTTATTATTACCAAGAAGGAAATTCCATTTATTAATTGGGGTATAATTGAATATTGATATATTTTTTATTCTGATACAGCTCATTATCGATTACTCAAGATCAATTGATATGTATTTTTAACCATCCACCTACATTATTTGGATGATTTTTTATCCTATTATCTAATATTTGACATGAGTAATGTATTAGTGTTTCATATGTTTTTCTTCCAATATAGGTTTTTTGTAAAAAAGTTTATTATGTATTGTTTACTCATTTCCACATTTGATTAATGCAATAGACATAATAAACGATTGGCAGGGTCACATTTTTGATATCCCCTTGATGCATCATTTAATGTCATTAGCCTAGTTTCTTATCATGTGATCTAGATGGGTTTTTACATGACCTCATGTGTGCATACCTATACATTTGAGGCTATTGACTAGTGATAGGGATTAAATGTGTACGGTTCAAATATTATACCCTATATTACCAAATAATAAACATAGTGAAAAATATGAAATCCATATCAATATAATCAAATATAATAGATCAATAAGTATTTTTTAACCCAAATTAATATAATCAACCAAGTAATATAATACTATTTTTCAAACTAAATATCATTCTAATAGTCATAAAAGAAAAATAACTAAATTATAGAATATAAATAATAATTCCCAACACCTACCTCAAATCCCATGTTTTGTCACAATTCCATGTTCTAGTCTCATCAGGAAAATCAATCAATTCTTAATAATAATCCTTTCCCTTTTCTAGAACTACATCTGAAAAGTCTATATGGGGACCAAATAGTGACCTAAATAGGGTTTGAGTAAAATATAGTAGGCCACCACGGATGGTGTCTAAAATATAGAATCTAAATAATAGTGTATGTAATAGTATGGTAGATATGGGGATATAATGTAACTAAAAAAATAGCTAAATGGCCCGCAAATCCTAGATATCTTGGTTAACACCCTTGTTTATCCAAACTTTCTTCAACATGATGGTGTATATTTATACCCATGAGTGTATTATTATTCTAAGGATTAATTTTTTAGAGTTGGTGTCCAAGTACCAACTAGATGTACTTTAATTACATGTATATTCGATGTATTGAATATTAATAAAACATCTTGTTAAATATTTTTTGTTGATCTATGTGACTAAAATGTTATAATTCCCTAGAGTATATATTGCATTGATAAGGTCATATAAATTCCTCACTATGATTAGAACATTGATATTCTATGACGATATTATCAAATATTGTTCTATGGTTGGATAACATACTATGGTGCGAAACATAGTACATAGATTGTAAGTTGTGACTAATCATAAGAAGATGAGGCTTCTTCTCATGATTTTCACAGTTGGTAATCATTAAAATGGGAGATTATGAAAAGAGACCTACCAGTAATAATTCCACAAGTTTTAGTGTCATTAGATATTTATTTATATGAGTGTGTGTGATGACCCTTGGAATTTAATATTACTATTAACACATGTTACCACTCACGTATACTGATGTATTTAATAAACCATGATGATAATAGTTCTTGGTGATGTTGGATACGTTGGGTGCATCTCGAGTGACATTTCATTAATGAATAAGCAGTGGAAGGATTTTTCCCGTTCATCTTTATAGAAGATGATATCTCATCCCTTTGATTGTAATAGTATTGTAACATTAAATTTCATGGACATGGTGTAATAATTTTTTTCTTTATTAGAGAAAAAAATGACATATCGAGCATATAGGTTGGTCAAATGGATGTGAAACCCGCTTGATGTGATATTGTGAAACATAGATTATATTATATAGTGAGTGTTCATATTTGGTTTTTGACATTTCAACATTAAGTTATTTATCTTGGGTCCCATAACCCATTACATGATTGTAATATTGGATATTAGGCTTTCCCTCTAAATACCAACGACAAAGAATCCTAGAGGGTCACACACTATGTGTTTACATTGATCTCAATTAAATTCTCTTTGAGTTTAATTATTGAAATAAATATTATTTTCAAGTCTGAGGAATAATTTTATTAAAGTTATATTGATCAAATAAATTAAATATATATTTATTCACAATATTGTGAATAAAATATTTATATTATGTAATGAATATTTTAATAAATATTTATTTTCTAGATTGTGAATAGAATATTTTTTTATGTTTAAAAATGTTATTCAGTTGTTCAATAAATGAAAGAGGAGTATGAACGGTGAAATATTGAGTCTATTGAAAAATACTATTTAACAATAGTGTTATATAATATTTTATATTGCAAAAGACACCTTGCACGATAAAATAAAAGTTATATAATTATTATTATGTGTCATGGAATTTATTTAGGGTAATAAATTTTATTTAATGGATAGTATGCAATTAAAAAATATTTTAATGTAAATCTCAATTCTATAAATACTCATCTATTTATATTATATAGATCAACCCAAAATTGAGAATAAAGAATCATTGTTCATAATGAATTCTCTCTCTACTCCACCTTGTCCCTCCCTCTCGAGATCAAGAAGTCCAAGAAATATTTTACATTACCAAATAACAACCAATCAAGAATGAAAAATGGAAGATATTCGATTCACCACACTACACCCGGAGATCAAGTGGTGTTGCTCTATGATCATAGGAGCACATGTGGATCACCTCTAGAGGGATTATATCCTTGAATCCCCATAATACAATGATGGTAATCGGAAAATGACTTTTATGATGATGAAAATTCACCAATGAAAGAAAAATATTTATTTCTTTGAATATTAAATAAATTAATTATTAATTTTTCATTCAAGATCATCGCTCTTGGTTTCAAGAAATAATTATTAAAATAAATTTTAATATAACACCCACCAATGAACACTTTTGTTACACCTAGAACCAACATGTGGTATCATAGAATTCACATTTAACTTTACAATTATTTATTTTATTTCTAATCAATGTGAAATTATGGTTATATTTTCATTTCATTTTATTCATTTTTTAATTTGATTTTAAATAACTTGTTATCTACATAATAATCATGCTTGGGAAGAGTTTAATTTTCTTAATGGTTAATGAATAAATGATGAATGACTAGAGATTACATAAAAAAGTGCCAAATCATAGGTTGGTAAATCTAGATTACATAATGTGTGGTCGGTGCACATGTTATATACCCAAGAACATTATATCTAAATGCACTGGGAAATTAATTACATTTTGGGCATTTATTGTGCACCATGTGTTGACCGGGCCATCCATTGAACACAATAAGTATATATAGGTTGTGTAGCTAGCTTGTACATTCTATATAGTCCATTAGTGATAACATGCTGAATCCCTAGGTGTGTAACTTGGATATACATAAACTGAAGTATATGGATTCTAGCTACATGTACACACCGAGTGGTCTCCCATTAATAGACAAAATTTGAATTAAATTAAATTTGAAATTGACAAATTAAAACCTTATTTTATTGATTAGAACATTTTTTTGTGTTTGAAAATTTAACGATGGTTTTAAAGAATTTGAAATGCTCAATTAATTTATTATAATTAATATGTCATTATTAGTTCTCATTTTTATTTTTTATGAATTATATAAATGATGGGTATCACCAAATAAGATCATATTATCATTAAGATGAAAGAGGATTAAGAAATTTTTTTATTAACTAATGTAGCCACATTTATCTTAAATAATAATATATTTAATAATTAAATGAATAATAGACATTTTCTTTTAAGCATGAACAATACATATATACGTGTTTGATGTGTTAATTTAATTTATTACATGGTTTTGCAATTATTTTAAATTAAATTAAATGATGACCTATCAGATATTTCTCCCTCAATTATTATGTAGGACCTGCATATCCAAGTATATTTATGTAATTCCAAATAATAAATTATTTGGTTCCCCTCACCTACATTTTAGGAATAAATATTTTAAATTAATGGAGCATCCCAAGGTGTGCGAAGGTGGTTCAAGACAGAACCATAATGATTCCAACTTAGGATATTCATAGGTGGACCGATGTAATGTTTTAACATATGAAAAGCCTGAAAATAGGAGTCATTTACCCTTGGTTAAACGTTTATTTAATTTACACTCATTAAATCAACCGTTAGGTAAATACCATGAAGAAGTTTTTTAATTAGTTATTAATTTCGGTCATTGAAATTATTTTCTTATGGATTAAATGATACAATCACATAAATAAATTAATTAATGATCTATAAGGTAAATTAATAAATGAATTATGTGTAAATATGTTATCTAACATTGTTAATTAATTATGTAACATCCATTTATTAGTAACAATATGTCTAAAGGACAAACCGAGAAAAAATTTATGCATAATAATTTAAAATGACTCAATTAAATATTATTTCAGACTCTACCATCCATTACATGATTGGGAATGAATCCATATAACTAAACTTTGAACACATACTTTTATCAGGGAGTTCTCTTGAGAGTTTTGGGTTAACTTATCTGAAATTGTATTGTGTTTAACAGCCAAAGTCTATTCAATAATAATTTGTAGGCATGTGTTGAGGAAATCCACGTCAGCATTTCAAGAGAGGGGAATCCACTCAATGGATCAAGGAGCTACAAGTCCTTCATTATAAAGTACACATACAAAATTACATTATTAAATGTTTCACGACCAAATTTTGGATGATTAATAAAATAAATGGGGATCCTTTCCACATGATTTTAAATGAAACTATAATGTTTGAGTTCTATATTGAGGGTTATTGAAAATTGATAAAGAAGTGTGAGATTTAATAAAAAAATAAATAAAAAGATTTAATTTATTATATATAACATATTTTTTAATTAATAAACGTACTAATAATATGCTCTTATTAATTGTAGAATAAAAATAAAATTTCATCATCCACACTATCCCTGTGATAAATATTGTAGAATGATATCCTCATAAGAGGAAAAAACTTCTAGGAGTTGTTTATACACCTTTGGTTTGTGTTACTCTATAAATGTAAATCTTAGGTACTAGAATCCTCAATTCATGATCCTCTTTCTAAATAGTAAATAAATGGAGGGTTCCTTTTCTATGAAAAAAATTGAGCGGTGCAATCAATGTTCAATGTTTGATGCTTTCATCAATGTCTATTGAACTAATGAAATTTCAAGAAAACATAGATCCATAGAGAATGATTTAACACCTTCATGGTCTTTAATATGAGAGAGCTATATAGGTACAATTTGTGATTTTCATGGTACAATTTCAGAGAAATATTAGAAAGTGTTCCCCAATTGTGCTTCATGTAGTCATGATCATTGGATGCATTGAGTACATAGAGGTTATAAGGTGTAAATTCCCTAAAGAACTAGTCACCGACCCCATTATTACATCACCACCTCCAAGATTATCTAGATTTTTTTTTGATTTTTAAGATGAAAAACATTGAGAAGTCTTATAAAGATCTTATTACCCTTATTTTCGAAGTAGATATGGATATTAATCGTGAGAAACATTTCATCATTATAGTGGAAAAACAGAAAGGGAAAGTGAAGAAAATTAATCCAAAATCTTTTTCACAGCCTTCCAAGAAGAGTAAGATCAAGGGAAAAGAAAGGGAACATGATGTTGTCAATTTTTCAGGATGGAAGAAGGGACATGGGATGAATATAATCACCCATCCAATGAAGAAAGTGGAAGATTTAGATGAGTTTGTTATCATGTGAAATATATCTACTTCTACAAATTTGGTGTCTGATACAACTTTTGTTACTCACATATTTATTCAAATACAAGAACCAATTAGTTTTAGAAAGATTGACCTAGGAGATAAATATCTTTGAGTAGCCAACAAATCTAAAACAGTTGTTGTAGCTATTAGGGACTACCACATCAAATTTACAATTGTAATAATCTTGGTTTTAAAGTGTTTTCATTATGTTCCTTAAGTTACCAAACACAATATTTCTTTATCCACACATGATAATGATGGATTTGGTTTTAGTTTTAGGAATAAATATTCCTCATTTGACAAATAAAACATTTTTATGGTAAAGAACATTTAAATAATGGACTTTATGTGTTGGATTAGATGAACCAAATAATGAGAATCAATATCAAAGTAACTTTCCATGAATCATATCATACCTTACATTGGAATTCCTAGATATGACATGTAAAATAAAATTGATTGACTTAATTACATCATGATGGAAATTTAGATTCTTCTGAACTAATCCCACTTGTTGTATTTCACACATGCTTACAACGAAAAGCAACCAAAACTCCATTTAGTGGGAAAGGTGAAAGGGCTAAAGAAATTAATGAATTAGTTCATACCAATGAGTGTGGACCATTTATTATTGATTCAAGGGGAGGGTACTCATACTTAATAACATTTACTAATGATTTTAGTAGATATGTTTATGTCTACTTAATGAGGTTTAATTCAGATTATTTTGATAAATTCAAGGAACACATGGATGAAGTTAAGAAAAAGTTCGGTAATAAAATTAATAAAATCTACTCAGATCGTGGTGAAGAATATCTTAATTAAGACTTCATTAATTATTTATAGGAGTTCAGGATTTTATCACAACTGACACCTCATTATACACCTTAGTGAAATGGATTCTAAGAAATATGAACACCACTTTTTTGGACATGGTGAGATCAATGATAAGTCATGCAGGTCTTCCATTATCCATTTAAGGAAATGTGTTTCAAATTACATAATACATTCTAAACCAAGTTACAAATAAAGAAACTGAAATTATACCATACCAATTATGGAATGTAAAGAAAATCCGTGTTATCTTTCTTACATGTGTGGGGTTGAAAAGAATTTGTTATGGAATATTTAGGTAATAATATTTCACCCCATGAATCAGAGTGTATCTTTATAGGATATCTCAAATAAATAAAGTAATACTACCTATAAAATCCGTCAAACAAAAATTTTGTGGTTTAAAGGCATCTCAAATTTCTTGAGGAGGACCTTATCTATAAAAGAGATAGTGGTAGAAAGACAGAAATCAATGAAGTTGAGGCTCAAGAGACAAAATAAATGGCATATGAAAAATTCCACAAAGCCCTGGGTATGAAGAAATAGTTCTATAGAAACAATTAATATATAGGAGTGCCAGATAGGTTATAGAGAATGAAAGGTATGGTTTTCAAGTCACAAAGGATGGAGATGCATTATTAGTTGATATTAATTATTATCTAAGATATAAGGAAGTAGTAAGTGGCATAAATTATTCCATGTTTCAAGAATCCATGAATTATGTAATGGATTCAATGCACCAAAACTGAATCTGGATTAAGATAGACAATACAATAGATGTATATCCCATTGGTTACTAAGGATTATTGAATGTAAGATTGGGAATGGAATGAAAATTTAGTACCTATAAGGCGTGATTGGTGTCAAAAGATTTTAAACAACATAAATTCATTAACTATGACGAAACCGTTTTACCAATTGTAATGCTAAAATACATCAAAATTATACTTGACATTATGCATTTTTATGAATATGATATTTAGAAAATGTATTTCAAAATATCCTTCCTTAACAAGAACCTCTTGAAGATGTTTATATGACACCACCTAAATGTTTTGTGACTCCAAAAGATGCCAACTAGGTAATAAAGTTGCAAATATCCATTTTTGGAATAAACTAGGCATCTAGGTCATGGAACATTCCTTTTTATGAGTCTATAATAAAATTAGTTTTCATAAAGAATGTATGTGAGCCGTGTGTTTATAAAAAATTTATTGTGAGAGAAGTCATTTTCTTAATAGTATATGTTGATTCCATATTAAACATTGAAAATTAAATTATTGAATTATAGTATGATATGTCATGGTTGATTAAATGATTCTCTATGAAGGACTTCGGTGAGGAAACATATATTATTGGGATCAAGATATATCATGATAGTTCCAAAAGGTTTCTCGACCTATGTCAATGTACATATATTGAATATATACTGAAGATATTGAGTAGAGGTTATTGCTACCAGCATTACATGGCATTCATATTTACTTGAAAATGAGTCCTAAGACAAATGATGAAAGAAACAAAAATACAAGAAGTCCATATGCATCAGTGATAGGGTCAATCATGTATTCCATGCTATGTAATAGGATAGATGTCACCTACAAATTATGTGTAGTTTAAAGATATCAAGATGACATAGGTGACCTCTACTAGATGATAGTTAAGACTATTCTTAAGTATCATAGGCATACTAATAATATGTTCCTAGTTAATAGAGTAGATGATGAACTAGTACTCATATGATATATAGATGCTAGTTTCGAAACTAACCAGTATGATATGAAATCAAAAATAGGATATATCTTCACTTAGAATGGAGGTTCTGTGATTCAGAAGTGGTCAATGAAGGCTATGGTTATGGATTCTATAGTAGATTTCATTTATATTGTGGCTTTTCAGGCAGCTAAGGAAGCAGTATGGATGTATAACTTTTTCCAAGATCATGATGTGGTTCCTAGATGTAAAGATCCTATCACACTATATTGTGATAATAGTACATCAATGGATCTTTTAAAAGTTCCAAGGTGACTTCATATGATGAAGCACATACTTCATAGATATCATCTCTTATGGGTTTTTTCTTAGAGAGTAAAAGTTTTAGTTAGTAGTATTTCCATGAAAGACAACAAGGAAGTCCCCTTGAATAAATCATTGAATATGTAGAAACATGACTATCATGATAGGTATAGTGGAATAAATGTTTTAGGTAGTTGGATCTAGTCCAAGTGGGAGTATTTGGAGTTGGTATCCAAGTACCAACTAGTTGTACTTTGATTACATGTATATTTGATGTATTGAATATTAATAAAAAAATGTTATTACATATTGTGTGTTGTTCTCCATGAATCTAATATAATAATATCCCATAGTACATGTCACATTGATAACGTCAATGAAATTTACCGCTATGATGAGAACATTGATATACTATTATGATATTCTCACATTCTATTTTGCAGTTGGATAATAGACTATTATAGGGGAACATAGTGAATATACTATTATGTGTGAGTACTCGTAATAAGATGAGGCTTCTTCTCTTGAATTTTTCATTTGGTAATCTCTAAGAGAGAGTTCAAGAGAACAGACCCACCGGTAATAATTTCACATATTTTTGTGTCATAAAATATTCCAATATATGAGCATGTATGTTGGTCCTTGTACATTAATATTATCATTATTTCATTTCACAACTCACATACTTGGATGTATTTTGTAAACCATGATGAGAACAATTTATGGATAAGCCAGATACATTGGGTGTGTCACGAGGGACATGTCATTAATGAATAAGTAAAGGAAGGGTTTTTAACTTCCATCATTATGGGAGATGGTATCTCTACTCTTTTATTTTAATATAACCTTCATATTAAATTACATGACCATTGTGTAAAGTCATGTTTATTTTAGAGATTTAATGAAAGACATATCATGTATATAGGTTGGTGACATGGATGTGAAACATGCTTGATAAGATATCATGAAAAATGATGTCCTTACATATAAAGCATTCATATGTGGTTGTCAATGTTTTGACATTATTTTCTTTCTATTGGGAGACATGACCCGTTTCTAGATTGTAATCTTGAACTTTAGAGAATCCCTCCTAATCTCAATGAGATTGAATAATAGGGAGGTACAAACTATGTGTTTTTGTTGATCTCAATTAAATTCTATTTTTTGTTTAATTAATAGAAGAAATATTATTCTCATGTCCAAGGAATAATTTTATTCTATTTATAATTATTTCCTATGTTAAATAAATATTTATTCATCGGATTCTGAATAAAATATTTATTTTATTCTTTGAAAATTTTAATAAATATTTTGTCACAAGATTGTGAATAATATTTTTTTATGAAAGAAATATTTATTTTGTTGTCCAATAAATTCTAGAGGAGTTACAATGGACCACGACCGAGTCTGATGAAAAATATTAATTAATAACACAGTTATATAATATTTGTTATTGTGAAAGTTGGAACACACCACAAAATAAAAATTATATAATTATTATTATTATGTGGCATGGAATTTATTAAAGGTAATAAATTTAATTTAATGTCTAATATTAAATTAAATAATATTCTAATGTAAATCCCAACTCTCTATATATAAGGCTATATCTATTGTAATGATAATAAAAAATGGATAATATAGAATCATTACATACACAAAATTCTATCTCTACTCCTTCTCTCTCCCCCTCAAGATTGATAATTTTAAGAAAGGTTTATTCAAGACCAAAGAACAGGAGACCAGGAACACACAATAAAAGACATTTGATTCACCATTCTAGAACTCGAAGGTCGATTGGTGTTGGTCAGAGATCACAGAAGCATTTTTGGATCACCACTAGAAGTATTATGTCCTTGTATCCTCCCAACATAATGAAGGTAATCTGATAGGGTCTTTCTGGATAATCACAATTCACCAAAGAAAAAAGTTACTATTCCCATGTTTTTATTTCTTAAAATATTGAATAAATTAAATATATTTATCATGCAATATCCCCTCTCTTAGTTTCAGGTAACTTTTATTAAAATAAATTTTAACAAAACACACACCTCGGCACGCTTCTGTTGCACCCGGAACAAAAAGAATTACCCATTTTGTGTATTAATGGACCCAATAAAAATTCTAATGATAGGGAAACTTATATGTTTGTAGGCACATTATCCATTCCAAGATGGAATTAATCATTTCATGTACTAATGGAATCTTTGATAATTCCATTGTTAGAGCCACATACATTTTCCAAAGACACATTACCCATTACAATGTTGAATTACCCAATCTAGTTATCGATTAACCATTCATTTTAGCCTCATGAATCATGTAATGATGCATCTCTCCCATAAGAATCTGTTATCATTGCATTGAGTATAGGAAATCCATATTAATTCCAAACAACAAATATACCTAACACGCTAACATATTCTATATTGGTTAATTCTGTCCAATTACCAATTTTCATTCCATTTATTTCATTATACTATGTTTTCCAAACACATTCCAAATATCTAGTTTTAATCCAATTTACTGGTTCTTGTTCAATTATGTCAATTTCCAATTAATATAAAAATTATCCTAGGACCTTCCAATTACCATTTCAACAAATATTTCTATTTCCATAATCAATTTTTAAATCCTCATACAATGCTCTAGGTTCCAAATTTCTATATTCCAGACCAAGGTAAAGGGTAGGCACACCAGTTAAGTGGCTTCAAGTATAGGTATAAATCACCTTCAGACCTAAAACGACACATGGGAGGTCAAGGAATGAGTATTTAATCCATTCAAATTAATAAACCTCCCACACTTGGTGTTCCATCGTGATTTCACATGTTAAACATACTCAGAAACCAAATAAGACATTAAGGAGATGTTTCATACCAGCTAATTTGAAAGAAAGATGTATATTCCCAATAAAAAATGTTTAAATAAACATGCCAAACTTTGAACCCCTATATATATTGATAAATACACCACATAATGGTTGGATGAATAAGATCAAGGAAAAAAGAGGAAATTGAATATTTTGATAAAAACTCACCATTTCAAGCCATATAGATCTGTGAAGAGATCAAAGGATTGTGTTTTAATGTTGGAGAGGCCAATTAATCCATGGAGAACCCTTCATGGGCATAAATTTAATGTCATGGTGAGTGGTAATTAGAAGTTAAGTAGGCGTTTTGGGGGAAGAAAATATGATTCTACCTCTCTTTAATCCAGCCCATCCCTGATGATACCCACTAGCCACTAACAATAGGGCAGTACCAGACAATCTTTATATGCCATTGAGAAGCCCACAGGTGGTCTGATAAGTTTCTTATAAAAAACCTTTTTCCTTGGTGGAAACTATTTGGCTAGTGGGATGCCTATTACTTTGATGATCAATTACATATTCCACCAGTTATTCGGTTGACTACACATTCTATATAGTGGTACTACATTATCTAAATTACAACATTCCACCACTGTCCATAACTAGTCTTCCTCCTCTGAGCACTTGAGAAATTCATAATACTTTTTCAATAGGGAAAAAGGGATCATTTATTGAATCTAAAATGGTTTAAACAAAACCTATAGAGTGGAAATACCTAGGATAATGTAATGGTCTTAAAACTTCCCCACCATATGACATTTCATCCTTGTTTTTTTACACATGCATCACTAAGGGCTATTAGGGAACAAATCTGGCCACTATTCTTACATATCTACCTCCCTCTTCCCGGTCTTGTCCTATTCACACCCATGTTTTCAATACACTCACACCAAGGGAATGTGATTTCATCTAAGATTCATCTAGCCATAGTCTACGATATGAATATGATGCTCTTTATAGGATGCATTAATATCAAGCATAACATAAAAAACATATATCACATGAGAATGGATGGAGTGATATCTCAAAAGTTGAGACACATGAAACATGTCATGCATGAAACTATAGTTATATGGATGATCCAATTGGTACAACATGAGGATGGGCACCTATAATATCTCAAAAAAACCAATAAACCCAGGAACTACCCTCCCCTACTTTCAGATATAGTGTTTCCCCAAGCTAGGTGACACCCAAAAAAGTCTTGGTGACCAACCTTGTACTCCATATTCCATATCTGATGGTTAGTGTAAGATTTGTTTTCCTCCTCACCATGGATACAACTACATTCTAATCAATTGAACGATCTTATATGCCTCTTATATGTGACTAAGTCTAACAAATAGTGACATGGACACCTCTAAACAGCATTAATGCGAAAAAATTGATCTTACAAATAAATCCATTAATGGATCCATTTGGGCTGATGCTTGGAATTAATTATTATAAGAAAACTCTATAGGTGATCGATGTTTCTATAATTAACCACCAAAGTCTATAAAATAGTATTGAAAAACTCCCTCAAGAATATTAATTGTCCATTTAGATTTCGCATGAACGTGTGAATGATAGGTTATGCTAAAATGAACTTTTGATCCCAACACCATTTGAAGTCCCTAGATGATCCATGAAATAAAATGAGTATCTCAATTTATAATATTTTCAATAAAACACAATGTATCCAAAATATCTTCTGCATATAGATGACACCCACTTCATCCAAATTTAATGTCTCCCTGGAAAACATAAAATGGAATTACTTCATAATTTGATCCATAATCACCCACATTGCATAATTTTTCTGAGGTGTCTTGTGTAAAACTATCATGCATTGAATAGTTATATAATCCCACACCCATTTTATAATGGGAAAATGCTACTGTAATCTAGAATTCCACTAATTCTTATCCTTAACCTACTCATAGGTGAAGCATCGTTCCATAAAGTTAGCTATAACTTTCTTTATCCATGGTCACTGGTATTGCCTATGAAGATCATGATACATATTTTTCTTCTCAGAACGAACAACCAATATAGATTCATGGAATTCCTTCATCAGGTCCTCACACATGATCATATGAATCAAGATACAATCGAGGACATGATGAACTTACTCATTATCAAGGAAGAAAGACAATGGTGGTTCCCCACCATATATGACGTCCCTCAAGGATAAACACTCTTGATCAGATTATTATATATTCTTGATCTGATCTAGAAGCATGGGAACAATAGATATTTATGTTAGAGTATCTCACCCCCAGAGTCTCTTGAACATCACGATGAAAATCTTCAAAGAGTTCTATTAGATACAACACATCAAGATATTCATACCCTACCTTTTACTACATATTTCTACTTAAGGAATCAAAAATGATGTTTCCCTTCCTATAATTGTATGGAAACATACTGTTGAATTTCTTTATATACATTACCCACCTGCCCTATTAAATGTTCTGGTCCTTCTATAAAATTATCTACATCAATATCATGTGATCCATGTTCACAAAAAATATCCTTCCCAGTGGATAATTCTACCAACATCTCAGTGCGTATACAACCTAAACTAAGTCCAGATCATGAGTTGTATATTTTAATTCAAGAAACCTAAACTATTTGGAGTCATATGAATCCAATCAATCCTCATACACTAGAACCACTTTGATACAAACTCTTGATGTATTGTAACAAATGGTATACTCCATACCTATATCAGGTAAGGCGAGGATCAATACAGTGTCCAGCCAGCACATTAATACATTTATGTCATTATCACAAGAATTAGATCCAAAATAACATCACTATATTTTTTTAGATAGGATATTAATGCTTCTATATTGAAGAAATCACAGATGAAAACCCATTAATAACCTTCCAAGCCTTGAAAAATCAAAATGTAAATTACTTTCCTTGGTCATTTCCAAGATACCATAACTATGACCTTCTCTAGGTCTACTGACACAAAATTGCCAAAGATTATTTTTTTTTAGTAAGAATTCCTTTCTAATAAAAATTTGACATTTATATAGCTTAGTGTATAGATGACGCTATCAAATTTTACAGAGGATGATGTTAATATGTTGGGTATGATCATCTCTAGACTAGTAATACTTCAAGATTTTGTCGATTAAGACCACCAAAAAGTGATCTAAATATAGATATAAGATCTGATTCATCAGAACTATTTATATTACCATTGTGTTTGTCAAAACAAACTACATAACCATGAACACCCAAAATCCATACAAGATCTTAAAAAGAATGCTCAGGTATTTCACATGGTGTCAACCTCAACTGATGAACCCTAAACGCAATTTGATCTTGGAAAAAATCCCAAAACCACTCATCTAATGAAAGAGATCATTGATTCATGGATAGAGATATTGTTTCTTGACCTTCATCAAGTTTTTCCTCTGGTAATCCATAAAAAAAGATCCATCAAAATTCAAGGGAAATATAGGAGAACCCCTGGTGATGTACTAGGTCATATGAATCCCTTTTTTAAATCTTCTATCTAAAATTTGAACTCCTGAGTATCTACTAATTCCATCTAGTATGGTGGAAAACAATTAGTTCTATCTCCTAGCACCAACTCTGTAGTGAACTCGATCTCTCACTATGGTGATAAATATAAAAACTCTTAAGAAAAGGAAGCCCAAAATTGTCTTTTATTAGAGGAAAGATACTATACAATAAGTCTCCATCACCTATAATAAGGATTGAATTATATAATATGAGGAAATCCATTCTACACTAGATTGGTCCTATATTAGTATCTTGATGATCACATCCACCAGTATAGATATTTCTACCCCCTTCTATGATGAGGGCTTGATTCATCAAATTAGAGAAATTTATCATGAAAATACATTCAACTCTAATTTATTCGCATTCCTAAGACCATCCGAGAATCACATAACCCCGGGTATCTCATCTTCTACTAGTTTTCAAGGAAAAAAATATATGTTAGTAAAACATCCAACATAGTCCATCATAGACATGATCCCCTGGATCAGGTGCATGAGCTCCCTACGTCATTCATCCATTAGAATTTCTAGATACAATTGACATAGAAACATACCCTTAATACCTTCAAGGTTATCTCATAATGTTTCCTAACATGTGTTATTATGTTCCGCCATCGCTTTGATGGTCCTCATAGTATATAAGCCACATGGTTCAGCCTCAATTCTTTGGGTGTGTCTTTGTGACTAAAGATCCTCTAGATTTAATCAATCAAGAACTCTTTTTTATAAGGGACTCCCTATCTAGGAACATGGGTAGGTGATGTAACTAGAACTCCCTCTTTTTGTTTGACATTAATGGATCATTTGGATTAGTCTCCCTCTCCATGAATCATATGACCACTAAAAAACATTCATGGAGCTAATCATCCATAAGATTTCAGGGGGATACCAAAAGTCCTTGTCTTGCAATGTGAGTTGTGTTCCCATCAACACTCTCCTATAATAAAATCTAATTATTATGTCAAGGAATTTTCTCTACAAGGACCAACACAATCTTAATAAAACATTTCTTAATAAGAGATATAATTCAATGGACAAAGAGACAAAATACTACCAAGGTTACAAGTTCACGTTATTCCTTGGTTGAAAAAGTGAATTAATCGTTTTCGAATAAATTATTTTAAGTTATTTTCCATTTATATAAAATTTAATAAAATATTCAAGTGAAAAAATTAATCCTTAGCATGATCAATGCATTATAAAACACTCCCCTACATGATTACTATGATGCATGTATACAAACCTTCTCTCATACTAGACCATGAGAAAAATCTTATAAAATAGTAACATTAGAAAACATGTTCATAACCCAAGGTGAAATAATATAAGAAACAAAACAAGTGATTCCTAAAGAACAATAATAACATTCCTAGTAAGTTGGGTTTCCCCCACACATGGGTTAGCTCTTCCATGAATGACCTCATTACCAATCCTTGAAAGATCCTATTATCCTATATAATGTAAAAAATATTAATGAAAAAGAATATTCCCTCCCTTTGATTCTACTTTGAAAAATCATAGACTCACACCAATATCTAATGATTTAGACAGTCCACCACCTGAATCCATATGTGTCTCCCTACATGTTAGAGGATACTAATTAGCAGTGAGGGTCAAATGTGTATTTTGAGGAGAATATACCATCAAGTACTGAATAATAAATATAAAGTAAAAAATACAATCACTATATCATTATAATCAACCAAAAAATATATATTGTAAAGTGAAAAAGAAAATAAATATAATCAACCTTATCATACCATACTACATGACCAAATAATTTCCTTGATGAAATTATTACAAGAAAAATATCAAAATGATATACTCCAATCAATGAATCCCAACATGAGTCCAAAACCCCAAGATCTCCCACAAATATGATGTATTGTCCAAGAAGGAAAATAAATAAATTAAGAATAAGAACCCATTCCATTTTATAGACCTATATCCATAAATTTCTCCCAAGTACTAAATCGTATCCTAAATAGTGTGTGAGTAAAAAATAGTATTCTATAAAGAATGGTTTCTATGAAAATACAGTCTGAATAATAGTTTATCCAATATTATGAAAAATTAGAGAATAAAATGTAATTTCCTAGCTAGTCTATCACTGAAATGGGGAGGGGTGAATCAATGATAATATTTATTCTTTTATGTTTCTTTTCAATTGTAACAACATTCACCTCCTACTAAACATTTCAATTTCTTACTGAAAGAAAATTATACACACATCCCCAAGAACACAAATATTTTCAAGGTTACTATTCAATAATATTATCTACGTACTTGGTATAGTTTGGAAATGATCCATTAACATAAAATCCACTATAAATCAATCCTTGGATTACAATGATTAGGATATACTCTTTCACTCAGGTAGCACTTTGAAATCAATCCACAAGTGTGTGTTCAACCTCTTAGCACAAATAGGGTAATACAATGATTTTGTAACAACTCATGTTACATGTGCTTATTTTGAATTCAATTGATGTATTCAATATAAATATAATTCTTTACTTTCTTACCCATAAGATGGTAAGAGCTTCATGGAAATTGTTAGTAAAACTCACTCTTATTTTCCCTGTACGACTTCTGTAAGTACAATTCAACCTAATACAATTCTTAGAATTTTATTTTATTTCAGAATAAAAAATAAATGAATCAACCCCACTTAACTCCCTGAGTATGATAAATGCGGTATGATTCTTCCTCTGTATAAGAACCCCAATATATAAATCCCAAACCTGATTAATCCATCCCGGTATTATAACCATCAAAATACAATTGAAAATCCAAATACTATGATCCACTCCAAAGAACAATGATCAGTCCAATAAAACCTTGAGATCTGGAACATTATCCTATGTCTTCTTCCCAGAAAAATGTCTTCAACACAGATCTATACGGTATCTCGTTTCTTTCACTAATAAATAAATGCTTCTCATTCTATAGTGGTGAAGAGTACACGAGTCATCATAAAAGTACAATATACTTTTTTCCTTTTATATGTGACACTCAAATAGTTTTTGTGGGAATCCCAAAATTTTCCCATTTAATCAAATTCACCCAGATTTTAATTTCCCGTAAAATCTCGAGATGTATTTTGACTCTGTTAACACTTCTCGAAGATTCACGATTCTTCTTCAAACATCACCTATTTCTTTAGTCTTTCATTTGAATCACCAGTCAAATTTAAATTGTTGAGTCTTATTTTATTCAATACATTGCTTTTTACTATTTGAACAAAATATGCATGAAGAAAAAAAATACACATTGAATTTAAATCTCCCCATCAACAATGCATATATCTCTTTTAATTATTCACTATTTTTTTCTTGACCTAGTAGAGATTAAAACTTTTTCTTCTCATTTTCTTTTGAGTCACTTGTAAATTCACATGAAGAGATAAAAACATTCATTCAACTCTAATATTATGGCTCTTAACCTAATTGTAGAATATAATTTTGGAAGAAATTCATATTTCATCTATCTATTATTTTATTGATTCAATGTCCAAATCCTTTGAAAATCATCAAATCAACAAATGTATTTCAATTCACCCCAACTATGATTGTCCAGATTATGATTGTTTAGGAATATGACCATTTCTATACGATCATTTTTCTCCTGAGCCTGAGTATGATCATCCTTGGTATGAAACATTTTTTATTCAACCGATTGATGATCAGATTCATTAATAAATTAGCCACATCTCTTTCTTCACTTCCACCTATATCCATTTATTTTGAAAAATTATCACTACCACCTTTTTCAAAAATTCATCCAAAAAACTATTCCAAAAGATCACCAATCAACTTATGATTTTTATTAAAAAAAATAAAGAATCATCACATTCAATTAAAAATAGTTAGAGAGGATCATATTATTTCTCAATACAACTATATCTTCCATGTCATATCTATAATGTTTCTGATTAAAAAGTACTTCCAGCATGATATTTTCACTTTTATTCGGACCCAAGGAACATCAGATCAGAAAAATTTCATCCAAACAACTTCTTACCATTATGAAGGACTTTCATAGTGAGCCCGATTATTTTATAAACATGAGTTAGATTCTTTTCAAAATAATATTCTATATGAATATTTCCAAAAAGAAAATTGATGTGATTTCATGTCTTTAAAAATATTCTTAACAACAAAAGAAAACACATGAAAAAAACACCTTCATCATTTTCTTGATCCTAACAATCTCCCCATTTGGATTTTGTTTTCATCCATGTTTCATAAATCCCTAAACATTATAACCTCATTAAATTAATGGCTTATCAAAAATTATAATTCTACATGAGCTAAATCATTGTAGGAAACAAGAATCATTGACAACAAAACCTTGGTGTCTGTAAAGTAGTGATTATGACATCATATTCTAATTTCCTCCTCATATATTCCTAGAATACAATTTTTTTCCTTAAACCACTCCAAAAAATAGTTAAAATATTTCATTTACAAAACAATGATAAATTAATAGATTACCCAAATCTCTCTATTTTATACATTAAAAAGGACATATTTATGAAAAAATTATCCTCCTTGACAATACAATCCAATGTTAATATGAGAGAGGGGACAAAAACACATCACTCAACCTTGATGAGAAAGAGGTTAGATGCACATGTTCAACCTCAATCTAGAAATTGATTCCTTTAGTAAAGGTTTTGTGAATATTTTAACAACGTGTTCCTATGTTAAAACATTCTCCATCTTCAATTAATTCTTATCCACATATTCTTTGATGAAATGATATTCGATATCAATAAGATTTGAAAGATAATGTTGAACTGGATTATTGGTGAGATGACAGTACTTTAATTTTCACCACCCAAGAGAAAGGGTGCCTTCACATCAACAAGTAAATCTCCTAATTGTGTTTAATCCACATAAGTTGAGTAGTATCTTGGGTGGCAGAAACATACAATTATTTAGATATACTGAGTGTTATTGAATTTCTTTATTTCCAAATAACATAATTCTTTCCCATAAATAATACTCCACCCGATTGGGATATTATATCATCAATATTTACATCCAAATATAAATGTGAATAAAATAAAAAATGAATAATATTTGAGTTGAAATACCAAAATAACAATTATATTGTTCCAGTTATATTTCTTATAATTATTTTTCTATCATGTAATTGTGATTCATTTAGTGAAATTTGAAATCTTACAGATTAAGTAAAAAGATAAACAATGTCGGGTCGTAGGGCTATCAAATAAAGTAATATTTAAATAATCATCTATGACTATTTATAATCAACTTCTATTCCTTATCCATGTTTAATTAGCATTATTAACAATTAAATCAGTGTGAAAATATGTTTTGAGATCTGGAATATCTTGAGAATTGTTTTATCACACTTTTCTTGGGAGAGAAAAAATTATTCTTTCCTTTTTAAAATCTGTAACCCATGAACGTATTTCATTTCCCCCAGCATGGAATTTCAAATACTTTCTTCATTTATTCATAAAATATTTCACAACTTCTTCCATCATTCCCAATAATGATAATATCATCAACATATACAATTATGATGAGGGAATACTTTTGAATTTCCCTAATATACAAATTTCTATATACTATTCCTTTCATGATAAGCATCTTCCTTAAGAAAGTATCCAAAATGGAATACCATTCCCTAAGAGCCCGTTTTATCCAATAGAAGACCTTCTTAAATATTCACACTTATATATTATATTTCCCAATATCAAAGACACAAGGTTGTTAAATATAATCCTCTTCTTCAAGATCACAATTTAGTAATGTGGATTTAACATCCATTCAAAAGATCATGTAGCCTCGTTGTCAAACAATAAAAAGAATGATTCTAATTTTTTCCAAAATGAACATTAGAGAAAATGTTTCATCAATGTCAATTCCATTAATTTATTAATACCCTTAACAAATCAATGTTTCTTTATTTTATATTATTTCACCTTCTTCATTCAGGTTGTTCTGGATAACCCTTTTTGTGGTAATAATGTTTTTTTATGATTGGGTATGAGTTCCAATGTATTATTCCTTTCAACTTGATCTAATTATTGAAACATGGTTTGAACCCCATCTGGATTCTCAAAAGCTTCATTCACATCATTTTGTTCTAGTTGTGAATATAGATAAGTATGTGTAATAGCATTTATTATTATTTTACTTTGAATCTTTTGATGTTGATAACCAATTATATTCTTAGCCAATACTTCTTTCATTATCATGGGATGAAATTTTAGAGTGTCTTTCTCATCCCTAGAAATAGCTGAGTCTATTGCTTCTCCTTGAGAAGGATTTCAATTTTTTGTATCCTTATTAGAATTTCTTTCTTCAGACTTCTCATCTTCCTTGTATACTAGATCATGTTCATATTAATCAGAGCTCTCAATTACATTCACATCTATTCATTAAAATTTTCATCATGTTTATGTGTTGAAACATATATAACCTCTTCCTTCTGAAGCATATCTAAGAAAAATTATATCTTAACCTTTCTTATTAAACATCAAAGTGTTTCCACCAATATTCTTTATAATACATGGACTCTCAAAAACAATAAAGTGAATCAAACATAATGTTTTTCCATAAAACAATTCATAGGATGTCAAACCTGATTGAGGCTTGATGAAACAGTAGTTTTGATTATAAATAATAGCGATGATAGATTCTCTCCAAAATTAATGAGAAAGACTATGTTAAAGTAACGTGGTTTTTCCCATTTACACCAATATTCTATTATTTCTTCTAGAAATCCCATTTTATTTGGGATTTTATGGGGAGTCATACTCATACTGAATTACAAGATTTTCAATATAGTCTTAATACTCTAAAATTATATATTCACCACCATTATCACTTCATAACATCGTCAAAGAATAATAACATTCCATTTCTTCTTTTCTTCTAAAATTTTTAATAATTTTCCAAGTATTTGAGTTATGTTTTATATACATGACACTAGTAATTTGAGTAATGTCATCAATAAAATTAATGAATTAATTATCTCCATTTTATGATTATTTTCTCAATGGACCGCAAATATTAGATTGTACCATATCCATGGGTTGTTTTGAAAATTTGTAATCATTCTTGGGAAAAAATTTTTAAAATTTTCTTTATAGTAGATTGTGTAACACCACACACTACTTAATAGATATTCAATATTGTCTCATAAACTTTCAATTTTAAATAATGTTCTCATGTTTCTCTAACACATATGTCCTAACATTTTGGGTCAAAACTGATTCTTTTCAATCCTTTTCCTGTAATAAGAGTTCTGTATTTCACCAGTATGAAACAAATTCAATTTTGAATGTAATTCTATTTTATCAATCTTCCCATCTTCTTCACTCTTCAAAAAACCCATATTTCCAAAATATAAATTTGTTACCATCATCACAGAATTATGAAACACTTATCATATTTTGTTTTAGCCCATCACCAAATAGTGTTTTCTAGGATTTTATCTTTTCCTTAACAAAGATGGATGATGAAATAACTTTGATTTACAACGCCTAATAATTTACAATTTTTATATTTACGTATTTAAAATCTACCACATTATTAAACAATATCATATCTACTATCACTAGTGAAGAACACCCACAATAGAGTATCCAATGTCATTCTCCATTTGTTTCTTTTAATGTAGTTTCAACAAAAAGATATTTTTATCCTTTATTCTCTTTCTTTAAACACATATTTCTATAATCAAGAATATTTTGATGGGATAGTATCAAGATAATAAATCTTTTATGAAGCTTCCCTTATTGATCACACCTCTCAAAAATTGTTTCTACGAGTTGGAACTGATTTTCAATTGTCACATCATTATATTCATATTACGTTATAACAACATCCTCATTCCTATTTCATTGATAAGATTGAATCCTCCTAAAACTCTATCTTTCATAACATGTTGGATAATATAAATTTTGTTGGGTGAACTAAGACATATGTTTAATGTGTCTGAATCCCCCACAATACTATCAATATCAATAAAAAGAATATTTTCCTCTAAAACATTCATGCCGGCCAGAATTGGGAAAATGTCTTTCAGCAACTACCTTATCTTTCTTTTCAAATCCATAAATATTATTAATTAAATATTAGATTCTTATTTTTCTTTCATAATTATTGGAATCAGATGTATTGGAAACCATTCTAGATTCACAATGTTTGAAAAATATTTCATACTCAGGTTTCTTTGAGACTTTAGAATTTCCCACATTGTTGGTCTTCGACACATAAATGACATTACTAGAATTATTATTTTCTGGTAAAAATATTTATTTATTCTCACCCATTGAAGGTATATTTTGTTGGACCTTCTCAACTTTCTCAAAATGAGAACATTCACCAACTTCAATTATAGTGTTTTTGAAACATGTACTTTTCTATTCCGCTTTAAAAAGTTTTTATTGGAAATGTTTACTTTATTCTTATTTTTCATTCAGGTTGAACTCTAAATGCACATTTTGATTCTATTATTCATTAATATATTTCATAAATACATCAATCCCTTCCACAAGCTTCATATTTTCATCAATAACAAATTATTGTATTCTTATTGATGAACATTCATCTTCCAACTTCTTGAATTAATTTCCAAGCCTTCTGATATTCCTCAAGAATTATTTTATTCTATTTTAAAATTGAATTCAATGTTAGTTTCTTCTAAATAATAACTACTAATTCTAAAATTTTCTTCATTAACTATTGCAATTAAAGTATTTTTAATACCATACGAAACTAATTTTCTGGATTCATCGTCACTATCTTATTCTTCATATTTATACATGAAATTTATACTTTTGGATTTTATGAAGTTTCATTCTTTATGTATTGAATTTTATTTTTCTTTGTCTCCCTATTTCTTCTATGATCTTCTAGGATTTCATTATTGTTCCTCACTATCCTCATCTTTATTTCTCCGAGGAATGTTTTCTACAAATTCACCAACTCTTCCAAATTTGAACAATTTCAAGGGATGTTTCCCATTGTATTTACCTATATATATTTTCATATTTTTTAAAAATAAGGATAAAATATCATTGATAATTTTACATACCTCATTTTTTGATTCAGAATCACGGACTTCTTAAAAAAATAATCTGCTTTGGAATTTTCTTATTTGAATCCTTGAATGACATTCCTCAATCAAATTATATTTTTTTCTCTCATAGATTTTTCTCTTCTCATTTCATAATTGATAAGATTGTTATCTATGTCAGAAAAATATTAGGTTGTAGGATCACTGTCTTTATATGAATAAAATTTTATATTAAATGTTTCTGGTAGGATTCTCAAGATACTTTCTTCAACTATAGAATCATCCATATTTTCACCAAGATGTATGATCATATCCACTATGTCATTCACCCATGAAATGAATTCCCCAATAGATTCATGATCACCCATTTTGAAATATTTATATTTTAATCTCTGGATTAGTATATTTAACTTCTTCATTTTTGAATTTCCTTTTTTATGTTTTTTAATTTATCCCATAAGCCGTCGGTTGTGGAAACTCCATTTACTCTTAAGAATTAACTTTCATAGATTGATGATAATATTACATTCTTTACCCTTCCATTATTCACATGATACATCATATCAATAGATGTGAGTGGAGCATTACATCAATAGAAGGAACCCAACTATTACAGCATCAAGAACATCATAAATAATAAACATAAGATAAATAAACATTATAAATTTCCATATATGATAAATCTTTCCATAGAAGACTGGAATACCTTTAATGTTCACATAATTCAAATTCTCCCTCTGTAAAGAATAATCAAATCAAACCTTCATCTTTGATACATTTTATAAGAACCCAATATGTGTGTCACTAAGAGGGGGAGAGGGTGAATCAATGCTATTATTTTTTATTTTATTTTTTTTCAATTAAAACAACACTCAATATCTATTAAAGATTTAAACTACCTACTAAACTCAAATCCAACACACATCCACATGAACACAAATATTTAAAAGGTTCAATATTAAATAATTATATATACATCTATATCATGGTTTGGAAATGATCCAATACCATAAAATCCACTATAAATCAATCCTTTTATTACAGTGAGTAGGATATACCCTTTCACTCATTCAACACTTCGAAATCAATCCACAAGTGTGTGTGCCCCCACATAGCACAAATATGGTAATAAAATGATTTTGTAACAACTCATGTTAGATATGTTTCTTTTCAATTCAATAGATGCATTGAATTGAAATATAATTCTACACTTTCATACCTATAATTTTGTAAGAACTACCTAGACATTGTTAAGTTATCCTTTTTCCTATTTCCCAGTATGATATTTATGAGTATGATTCTCCCTAATAAAATTCATCCAATATGAGTTTCTTTTAGAATACAATAGAAATGAATCACCACCACTTCACTCCATAAATATGAAAAACCTCGTACGTTTCTTCCTCATTCTGAGAACCCCAATACATAAATAACAAACTCATAAATCCAACCTGATATGATGAGTGGTCTGATAAAATTGAAAATCTAAATACAAGGATCCACTGAGTATAATAAATCCTGAAGATAATGATAATCCAGATACAATTTTTTGATTCTATCTCTTCTCCTATGTCTGATTCATGTCAAAACGAATTAAATAAAGGTAAGAATGGTATATCTATTCTCTCACTAAATACATAAAACTTTCCTCTCAACAGTAGTGAATAATACATCGATCATCAGAGAAGTAAAATGTTTTTTTTATTTTCTAGGTTCCCCTTGAATAAGGTTGGTGGGAATCCAAAAATTTTCCCACTTAATAAAATTCACCGAAACATCAATTTCCTTAAAATTATATGATGAATTTTAAATTCATCAAATATTTATTAAGCTTCTTGATTCTTATTCAAACTTAATCTCATTTTTCAGTCTTTCATTTGAATCACTGGTTTGATTAGTATTTCTATGTCCAATTATCTTCAATAAAATCCTTGGTACCATTTGAATATAAAATGTATTAAGAAAAACAAAATACTCATTGATTTTAAATATTATAGTCAAAAATACATCCATCACTTTTACTTATTCAATATTTTCCCTTAAAACAATTGAGATAAAAACATATTCTTCTCAATTTCCATTGACCTAATTGTAACTTTTCATGAAGAGAGAAACAAAGTAATTCAACTCTTATATAACTTCTCTTGAAAAAATTGTAGAAATATCATTTTTGAAAGTGATTCCATGTTTATCGATCAATTCCTTTAGTTATTTAAAATCGAAATCGTCCCTTCAAAAAATCATCAAATCAAGAACTATATTTCAATTCACCTACTACAACGACATTATTCTTGATGATTGAACTACCACTTCTTTATCACCAATTATGTTTTCCATATAAATTTATGATCTTATCTTAAATTTTCATGGACACATAGATTTTACTTCCTCTATCTCATCATTAGTATATACTTCTGAATCAGCCTCTTCCACTTCAAAACCCTCTATAGGTGCATACCTCCCCAACACTTTCTTCTAGGAAATTTTCACTGGGTTGTGGAAGATTCTATTCATTTTCTAATATAGTGACATCATTTATTTAAACTAGTTTTCCTTAACACTTGTAGAATAATTTATATTATTTTGTATTTCCTGAGTATCCCAGGAATATCCCATCATCTCCACAGGACTCAAATTTATTTTTTTATCTTTATTAGGAATAAAACAATTATTTCCAAATATTCTAATGTATTTCAAAGTATAATTCATTCTATACCACATATCATATAATGTATTTTATTATTTTAGAGATTATAGATCCATTTTATATATGTAGAATACTTCCATGATAGCTTCCTTCTTGAATTTCTCTAGTAGTTCCCTTTCAATAAGCATTATTCTGGCCATTTTGTTGATGATCTGATTTCTCCTCTCAACCACACTATTTTGTTGAGGAGTCCTTACTATTGAAACTGGATGCCTTAACCCATGATTATTGAGATGATATTCAACCTAAATATTTTTAAATTATATACCATTATCAGTACGAATCTTTAGGATATTCTATCCAAGAATACTTTTAATTCCTACAGATATAGTTTTAAAAAAATAAACATATAGTACTTGTGGGAAATAACAAATTATCCATTCTATCTTTCTTATGTAATCAATTAAAATAATTTAATACCTCTTATCATCAATGGATCTTGGGATGATAGTTATATATCCATCTTTATACACCAATTTATAAACTATGACATAATTTTTTCTTATTCCTTGTACGTCTTTCTAATGATCTTTCCATGTTGAGAAGCATCGCCTGTGTGGGTACGATCATGTAATAACTTGGGGAGATCTCAAGATTCATAAAATTTTACTATGTATTCCAATGATGGATGAACAATGTACACCCTATTATCTTCCTCTCTGGAAAGAAAAAACATATCTTCCTTTCCACTCACAGGGTATAGATTCCACTTTGTGAACTTTACTAGTAAAAAAATTACACCTTAATTTTCCTTGATGATACATAATTTTTTTGAAAATGTTATGGAATTTTCTGAAACACATAGTGATTAAAAATAAAATTTTTTTGACTAAGACCTTCAATAACTAAGATATCATCACATCTCATGTCTCTTCCCCCAAACATGTCTTTTCCCAAGCTAACAATCACTTGGACTTCAATATTACCCAATATTACGATACCTTCCTTTTATAACTAATTCCTGTCAGCAGATCCTTATTTATTTTTATATGATAGGTTAATCCATTATAAAATATCCATATAACAATGTAATAAGATGCTTTAAAGGAAATCTCTATAACCACATTCTATTTAGCTCATTTATTTTTGATTCATGTTTTTGACATCATAAATGATTTGGATTGATAATATTTATATTCTTTAGAGTATGATAGTCCAAATTCATATATCATAGATTCAAATTGATTTTTTTCTCATTTGATGATACATTGAACTTCTTCTTATGACCAAATTTAGTACACTTGGGCACAATTCTCTGCGCTGTTGATGAGTAAGATCTTTCCAGGTGCCCAAATCCTCCACACCAAAATTAGTGATAATAAAATATTATCCTGGAATACTAATCTTGATATGGATTATTAAATTGGTATTGTTCCCTTAAATATATATTGGATATGTATGAGAAATTTTTTGAGTGTATCTTCTTTTCAAAAAAACAACTTCTCATGCGGGGTCCATTCCTTTGTGTTAACATTGCACTACTAATTTTTTCTTGTGTTCTCTAAATCTTCTGGTTCTAATTCACACAGAACTTAATCTCTGATATGAGAGTAGGTTCTTGTGGCATGACTTCTACAATTAATTATTTTTCTTTTTTCTGATCAAGCCCCTTATGTATCTTATCATTTGGATTTGACTATTTATTTTATTCTGAATGACCCCTATAATTCACTTCAATCCGTTAAATTTCTTGATTGATCTTATATCGAAATATCATACTAGGATTAAGATATTTTTCCTGATCCTTAACTCTTCATTGTTGGACAAAGACTTCCCGTTCATGGTAATTGATGTGTTTGATTTCATCTTTTCTACTATTTATCAAACTATTGATTTTTCTTTTCTGTTCATCAATTTTGAGCTAGTATTGAATACCCTTTTCTAATCTCTCTGGATATCAAGACTTTAGTTTATAAATTTCATCATTATACTAAGACTTCGCATCTTTCTAAAGCTACATATAATATTTAGTATCATGGACCTCATTGTTGGGTTTCTTCGTATTTTCCTTCAAGACGTCTATATCGTCAAGAGAAGCTTTTAATTCAGCCTGAATATAAACCATTCCATTACCTTCTTCATTATTATTATCAACATCCTTCAATTGTTTGAGAATTTATGATAATTTACACCATATCATTGATTCATCATCATTCATATCCTCGAACTATTATTCATCATACTCTTTTGAACTATCATATTCTTTTGAAAGAATATTCTTCCTTCTGATGAATTTTTTCATAAAAGTTTTCTTACATTTTATGTAGTTTGAATATTTTTTCCTAGTAATTTCAACTCCATATTCATCATGATCATCTTGGAACTTCTTTGGGATCATTAGGGAACGATTTACAATATTCCCACATAAAAAACATGAAAGTGAGAGTTTCCCTTTGAAATTTTCAATTATTAGTAGTAAATTTAATGAATAGAATGACATGAAATCATATATCTCATATCTTACTAAAAATATTCAATAGTGAGATTCTTCATGGACTTGAATTCCACTTCGGTGGACTTACCCTTTTCGATAAAATAATTTTCATCATTTCTCATCTTTTATAAAATAATATTACTATGTAAGCTACCCATTTTCAGCACCTTCAGATCGTTATCTTTTAATATGGAAGAATTTAGATTGAACTGAGGTGGATGTTATCTGAAAATGCGCTTAACAATATTTAGATCTTCAATTATTTCTCTAAGACCAAAAATTTCCACCAAAAAAACATTCACATAATCAAACAATGCATCAATAGATTCATTAGGGTTCATTCTTATACCCACATACTTTTTCCATAGAAACTTTTTTTTCATCGCTAACTTTTGAGTTTCCCTCATGAATATATATAAGTTTCCCATATTTCATTTAACGACATACATGACATAACATTTGTATATATTACATTCGATATATCTCCCCTAAAGAATTGATTCCTTTGGAATCAACATATAATTCTCTATGTTCTACTTTTGATAAAACAATAAAATCCATACTATCAGAAATACCATCCATTGTAACTATAAATGAATCCATATCCAATGATCGAAAGAAGTGTTTCATTCTATTCTTACATAACTATAAATTATTTTAATCAATGATCAGGATCCATGTGTGATTAATAACTCCCATTTCATCTACTGATAGAGAACCAATGACTTTCAACCTCTAGCTAAGATACTTATTTTAACCCCATCTTTGTCAAATAACCTTAGAGGGGGTGAATTATAGAATGATAAATTAAAAAATACCCCCTTTAGATCTTGTTTCATCATTAAACAAAACACTATTCTGGCACTTTCCTATGGAATTGTATGACCAAAAATTAATGTATGCATGAGACACAAAAATTTTACCTGGTTCACCATAACTGGACTCTGTCCAAGGATAATACAAAAAATATGTTTCAATGTAACAAATACACTAAGGCTCACTTAAAAATAAGTTATAGGCTAGAATACTCTTATGCTCAAGATCCCTACCTTTAAAATGGTTTAGGGTCAGCTAACTTCATTCCTTGGGGTCACTCCCAAAGTATATTTCCCTAGCTCACTTATAGTTAAAATAATGAACTTTTTCCTCTTCCTTTTCTAAATACTCTAGAAGGGATCTAGACACAATTTATGGATATATATGTACCTTAATTATAAATAATGAATATATACTCAATTGTAGATAGATGATCTGTTGAAGTAATACTGTCACCGACTTGATGAAAATCTTATCAACATAAATTCATTGGGAAATAATTTCTGTACACATTTACAATTCTCAATAACTTCTTGAAGCTCACCTTTTTTAAAAATTTCAAATTACCATCCCAAAAGAAACCTCATTTCACAAAGCTCCCTTATCCTTCATGAAACACGCAACATTCCCGAATCTCACTTAGCCTTCATGACCTCAATGACTTTGAAATTTCTTAAAAAAATTTATTGGATTTCATTGCCATTACAAAATCTATTTCGTAGTGAATTTTTAACATGAACTACCTTTGGGAACCACCTTAGTAAATCTGGAGCCTTATAATCATCATTAATATTTCATCCTTTCTAGAGGGGGTAGAGACCTATTGATAGGCATTTACTATAATTCTAGAAGCTTCAATCCATGTCATTACCATTTTGAGAAGATCATCTATCTTATTTTAGAGGCAACCTATCTTCATGAAGCACCATGTAAATTTCAAATTTCTGAATATTCCGATAGTTACAGAGATTACAGTCAACCCTTTGAACATTCACAATTCCTATTCATGAAGAGCTATACTTTGTGAAACACACTTTTTGAAAACATGTCTTCAAGAAACTCATGCCTTTGAAATATTTTTATAAGGCCTTCATGGAGATAAAAATTTCACAATGATATACATACTTTAATTTGCAGACCCCAAAAGTTTGGAAAAAACATGAAATGGTTCATAACATAACAAAAGTCTCAAAGAAGGAAAATTATGATAGAAATATATTACCACATTGGAAAAATTAGAATCATAATACCCATTAATAAATAACATAACATTAAACATTTAATATCATGAATTTAAGTATATTCACGACGAGAAATGTGAATGGTATAGTATATACACCACACAAAATAAACGAATGGGGAATATGGAATATATATCCCAAAAATAAAAGAGAGACAATAAATCTATTAACACTTTGGACATGTTCAAATCATAATCTCCATTAAATAATAACATTATATTTAACATTAAATATTATGAAAATAAGTATTTTCTTGATAAAAAATATCAAATAGGATGTTTATACAACACATAAATGAAACGGGCAATGAATATGTCATATTTCTCCCTAAAATAAAAGAGAGACCAGAAATCCCTTACCTGAAGTATAAAATTCCTCTATTCAAATTTAAACCTCCAATATAGTAAATATAGGGTATTTTTGCATATAAAATATTAACATACATATATAATTCCATATATTATTTACTTATGACATTTTATTACATGTTTATTAAAAATTCCTTATTCAAATCATGTTTCAGGTAACAACATTGAAGTTTTTCATGTATGTTTTGAATATATATTTTTGATCCTTTTAGATTTATCATGGTTTCAAAATCTTCATAATGTTAAAAATTAAATAAATATCATATATATTCACTATATATGTATTTATATTAATCCATAAAATCTTGACATAAACAATGAATGACATTGTTCATGAACATGGTAGGCTGTATGAACACATGAACGCTATTTCCATTTTTTAATGGATGGGAAAAATAAATTTAAAATATAAATATAACTTTAAAATCATTTATTATTTCATATATATAACTTATAATTATTATCATATTCCATATTACCTTCTATGAAAAACATTAATGAAAAATGAATCACATCACCTCATAAGGCGGTAGTCTACCGTACACACGAGTGACGTTGTCATATCCCCCATGGAAAATCATGTAAGAAGGAATATAAGATATGATAATTAAAGAAGTATAATTAAGTTAAAAATAACATATATATTCATTTAATATATCTTTATTGCCATCTTAGAAACAAAATGGAAAACACATCTCCTCGATTCACGGGGAAGTAGTTTATCGTACACATGTGCGACAATATTGTTTTTCAATTAGTTGATATGTTAGAAGTTATATGTGATATTATTATTATATAAGTATAATAATATCATAAATATCTTATTTAAAAATAAAATCCATCATAAAATCCATCTGTGATGGGAGGTGATGGAAAATGAATAACATCAGTCAGCGAGGCAGTAGTCCATCGTGCACACGATTGACATTTTTTCCCATTTGATAGAAGATGATATAGATATAGATATTTCAATTAACATAATAAAATCTCCATTTATATTATATATTTGTGTTATTTTATAATATTATTTTAATTAAATATTAATGAGTTAGAGAACGAAATAAAATGAAAAAGCATGTTTAAGGACAATACTTGTTCTTTAGAGAACCTCTTTAGTTATACACCTAAATCTTTTACAGTATGAATTAATAATAAAAATAATTCCTCAAGGATTAAATTATGTAATTATGGAATGTAAATGGGTTATTTGTTTTTGAACCCAATGGTTTTAGATGTGTAAATATGAGAGGAGTGGGAGTGGCCATTTATTATTAGGGGAGAGGACACACATGGAATGTTTGAAAAGAAAAAAGTGTACCCACCTTTTTCACATCCCAAAAGGATCTAAAATGAATAATTTTCAAACCATAGAGTTTATAAATTCTTTAAATGTCCATAAAATGGGTGTTTAACAATTATCTTGGTCATTTTACCCCTTATGTTTTTTGTTTAATCCCTAGTAATCATATTTTAACCACAACCGTAGAAATATATTTTACTATTTTAACTATTAATTTTTTAAAAAAATTAATTTTAATTCATAGTTAATACTAATTATTATTATTATAAATTATGAATCCATTTTTTCCAAATTTAATTAATAATAGTGGCAAAAAAATTTAAATTAAACCCACATTAGCAAAGAAAATGTTGCTTCCCAAAGAGAAAATATTCAAAATTTTAAACAGTTTTTATTACAAAATTAATGTTGAAATTAATTAAAATGATCTAAATTTAATTAATATAAATTTAATATAACTAATAATAATTTTTATAAAACATTAAAATAAAATTTATCTTGAAAATTATTTCAATGGAGAGGCAATTTTTTAAAAATAAAATGTGTTTTTACTATTCAATGAAACATTTATCATTTTAGAAAATTATAAACAATTCAATATAAGATCAATTGGACATGATGAGTTGAAAAATTAATTTTTATTTTTTAAGATAAATTTTATGAAATTATAACTAATTAATTTTAAAATATTTTATCCAAATGAAAAAAATTCTTTTTAGAAAAACTAAAATCTTTCAGGGTAAAATTGGATTTATTTTTATCTCATTACTAGGAAAAACAATGTTTAATGATATAAATTTTATTTAATATATTATTTATATATATTTCCTTAAATAATTCACAATATTATTTATAATTTATTGAGGTAAAAAAAACTTGTGCGGGATTTTTTTTAGAAAACTATTCCCATTATCTTAAAATGGTTTATTTTATATTATTTTTTAATTTAATGGGTTGAAAAATAAATCATTTTATATTAAAGTGTAAACAATATATTTCTGTTATTTAGTAAATAATACTCATACCCACCATTCTAATGGAATGGTGATAACAATCATATTAAATGATAAAATTTAATAGTATGATGTGTTTCATAAAAACTCGGTGTTACATGTAGAAAATTATATCAATTAAATTAAATATTTTCAAAAAATATATTTCATAAAAACGGAAGGTGTTACATTCTACAACCTTGAAAATAAATTGTTCTATCAAAATTCTTCACTCTAATAAAAAAATGAGGATACTTCTGATTCATTACATCCTCTTGTTCCCACACAGCTTCCTTAAGCTGTTGATTTTTCCAAAAAACAATGACCAGGTAAGGGATCTTATTTTGTAGAAATTTATCTGAATATTATAGAATATCAACTAGTGATTACTCATAGGAAAGATAATACTTCAATAGTACAATATCAATATTCAATACTTGTAATGGATCGACCAATTATTTCATAATGAGATGATCATGGAACACATCATGAACTTGATAGAATTTTTGTGGAAGCGATAATCAATTAGATACCTTCCCAATACAATCATGAATTTAAAATAGGATTATATTACTATCGTTTAGAAAAATTTCATCCTTTGGTTGTTCTTCAGTCAAATTTAACTTCACCTCTTACTCCAAAAAATGAAGTTGAAATTTTTATGCCTTAAGCACTAATGGATCACAAGTACCAAAATACAACAATAAGTCATTCATTCTATCTCAAGTTAAATCTTAAAAAATTCATATCACATGTTATGCTACATGAAAAAATATTTTTCTGTGATGTAATACAGAAATTTATAAAACCTCTTTCAAAGTTCAACTTAAACCATTCAATAAATTTTTATCCTTATGAACCTTGAAAAATTTAAAATATTTATCTAAAGTAAATAAATTTAACATGATTAACTTAACACTAATTCCAAAAAATATCATTAAGTAGATATTAATGGTCACATACCAAATATGTGAATACCTTTAACATATATCCTCTTGAATATTGGTAATAAATAAAATTACAATAAAAAATCAATAAAAACATACATATTTCCTCATTTTATAAATAAGACCACATATTATTAAATATATTCCATAAATCAAAAAATTATATAATCCCCATCAATGACATCATATAAAAAATTTTCAAAAATGACTTATAATTTCCCAGGTCATCAATTCTATCCAGTTTACCTTATCCATATCAATACTCTATTTATCCTAAAATCATTATCCCAATATCAAGATCACATTATGGGTAATATTTCCCTTAATATTGTGTTTTCTAGAAAATGTCACTTTTCCATAAAATTACATTTATAGATCATCAGTAACATTATCATATTCTTGAAAATCCTTAATGAAATTTTCTTATAGATTATTTATTATATATTTAAAAATTATAGATTTCAAATATATAAAAAATTTAATTATTGTACTTCATTCTTAAACCATTTACTATGCTTCACCACATTTTCCCATAATAAGTCCTTCCTTCTATTTTTCATTTATATTCAATTCATGATAAATAAAAATACTTAATTATAACACCTTTCTAATTATTTTTTTTATAGATTTCCCATAATATGTCCATTTTTATAATTCTCATTCTTTCCACATTTATATCATTCATCCATTGATGATTCCATATGGAAACCATTGTTAACATCCAATTTTCTTAAATAAACATTTAATTTTTCTTCAGAAATCACTTACTCTATTCCCTTCTTCTCCACACATAAAACATATTCTTGTTCCCTGATATATTCCCTAGAGCACATCTTATAACATTCTTGAAATATTTGAAACTGATTATTCATTCCCCCATGGTCTCCACCACATGAAATATCAATGGATTATATCCTTATCCTATATGGTGAGTCTAAGAGTTGGTTAACGATCATGTTTTTAATTATATATCATGGTAACTAATTAGTCATAGTCAAAATATCCTTCACTCTATTTATCATCCCATTTGGTTTCTCATAAACACACTTTATATCACAATCAATGTTAACCTAGTTCCCTGTAGTTTTATCCATTGACCAAATCCCAATAGTATAGTGTGAGAAACATTATTCATAGTGTAAAACCACATAGTCAGGGAAAATCACTATTCTTTTGTCTAAATTACGAATAATTCATCTCAATTGATGAAATCATAGGCTTAAAATATGTCATTCATTTTAATTAGTTAAATCCCTTTTGACGGTTTGTAAAGAGTTTATGGATTTCCAAAGAATATCTTATGGGTTTTTCAAACCAGGTGTGTTAGTAAGGTTCATTTCTATGTAACATGAAACACATTAGTTAAACATGAAACACGTTTTTCATAGTTATTAACCATAGGTACATCTATAACAGAACCATATCCACTTATAGTATCGAGACATTGATATATTTCTAAGAAAACACTTTCTCTATCCTTCACCAATTTTCTATGATATTTTCATATATAATGAATTATCCTTATATATATACCAATGGATCTCATTACGTTTTTTCATCATATTTTCCAAAGGTTAACTAAACTTATCCTCTTATATCATATATTACAACCATGTATTTTGAAACATAGATAACAAATCTTTTTAGATGAATAATCATTAAATTAAACAAAAAATGCCTAAGGATCAGAATGGTACAGTGAATCAAGAATCCTTGAAACATGAAAAACTGGTTGATCATATTTATACAACATCTCCCAATTATTTCTCTAGAACTGGAACCATTCTTATACATATCACACATAATACCTATCATTATAACATCGGGAGAAGAAACATAATAAAGTGTGAGATCATTTTCTTGGTGATGGTAAAAAAGGGAAATAGGTAAACATAATATAAGCATAAGAGTATGATAACATGGTAATAACTTATAAAAACTATACCTTGTATATCAATGATCAAAATTGTGAGTTATTACAAAAATAATGGTGGTTTATAAGACATGAATCATAATGAAATCTAAGAATAGAATTCATGAGAACATAAAATTTTCATAAAACATAGAATTTTAAAATAAACATAAATATAGAAAATAATATTCATATAAGTAAATGATAATTTCCAATTATATCATTGTGTAATTGTTTTACTCCCCAAACCATCAGAGTAGTCAAGGTTAACTCCCAAGACTGTCATAGTGGACAAATTTATTTACTAAAATGGTCAAAATTTAAAAATTTATGTGTGATATAATAATTTAAAAAGTATAATAATATAATAAATATCTTATATTAACATTAAATATATCATTACGTCCTTTTTTGATAGGTGGTGAGTAAAATGAATAAAATCGGTTCGCAAAGCGATAGTCCATTCTACACATGATCGAAGATTTTGTTTCCCGTTTTTTTGGAAGTGGTAGTGGATATAATTTATGAAATTATAAAAATAACATATCAATATATGAGATATAATGAGGTATTTATATCAACATTGTTGTCGAATATTTTATGGAATTAGAGAATTAAATGAAATGAAAACACAAGTTTATGGACAATACATATTCTTCAAAAAACCACTTATGGTTTGAACCTGACACCTTCATTGATATAATAAATAAAAAAATTAAGGAAATTAAAATGATATTATGGAACAATGGAATTTAAATGTTTGGGTATTTAATAAACCAAATAGTTTTTGAACTATGATGAGATGAGGAGATGAGTGGCCTTTTAAATGTGGGGGAGAAGACAGAAATTGAATTTTCAAAAAAAGAAAATTTTAGCCACGTCTTTCAAATGGAAAAATGATACAAAATGGGCACTTATAGAGCCTCAAAAGGCATAAGTTTGATTTATTCCCATAAAATGGGTTATAGAAGAGTTTGATGGTAATTTTACCCCTCATCAATTTGGCTTAACCCCCATTGTAATCCCAAATTTAACTTAATTATGGTAATTAATTTTTACTACATTCAATATTAATTATGGAAATAAATTAATTTGAACTTACTATATATTTTTTTTTTTATTTGAAATATTAATTCCATTTTTCCATATTCCATTCACAAAAATAGAAAATTTTATTCTAAAATTTATCTCATAGAAACGATGAGAAAGTAGATTTCCAATGATAAAATTTTCAAAAGATTAAATGGTTTTATATCATAATTCAATATATAGATTCAAATAATATAATTCGGATTAATAGATATAGAGTTAAACTAATTTCTATTTAAAAAATAGTAAAATAAAATGTATCTTGTAAATAATTTGAATGAAACATGAATTTTTTTATTAAAAATTATTATTTTTTAGTAATGACAAAAAAATTAAACATTATAAAAAAAATTGACTCTAAGATAATTCTGACATGATGATTTCAAAAATTATGTAAAATGTTTCAAATAAATTTTATATAATTGGAAATATATTATTTTACAATATGTGTGCAATAGGGGCCAAATATGTTTTTAGAAGATATACAAATTTTAAGAGAAAAATTGGATTTATTGTTTCTAATGACTAGAAAACACATAAGATGAATCATAAATATTTGATTTGATAAATAATATATAACTTTCATTTAAATAATTCACTGAAATTGATTTACAGAAATTATTAAGATAAAATAGGTTTTTGTGCCTAATAGTAGTTTTTTATAAAAGAGTTCATTTATCTTAAAGTGGTTTGTTTAATTTTAATTTTAAATTATTTAAGTCACAAAATAATTTATTATATAAAAAATAATAAAAAATAAAATTTCATAATTTAGTCAATAATACTCATACCATCCATTCCAACAACAAGACGATAAATTGCATATTAAATTATAATATTTTAATAGTATGTTGCATTTCGTTAATTCTCAATGTTATGTAGCACAAGAAATTAATGAAATTAGATTTATTCAAAAAAAATTCATGAAAACACAATTTTTCACCCATAACATGTAAATTTATTACACACTAGGTATCCTCACACGGTTTATAATTAATGTAAATCTTTTCAATAAATTTGTTGAATGTATGAGACATAATTACCCTCCATGTATTAACTACTAATTGAGTGACACTTGTCATAAGTGATTACTTGATGTGTAGCCCACTATAAATGTATTTTAATAGTTAATTACCCATGAATATTACATGTTTATTCCCCATGAATGCATTATTGGTTAAAAATGGATTATATGCAATATTTCTATTGGTACATGAAAAATATCTCAATCTAGGTCATGTATGGAAAGCACTGAGACAAATATTCCATGGAATATGATTTAGTTTAACTAAGATAAAACACAAACTACATGAAACATATACAAAAGTAAATGTGTTGTAACATTTTCTATTATTCCCCATGTACATGTATATTAATTTTTATAGTGGTGGGTGGAAAATAAGTGATTAATTAATTTTTAATATTTGTTTTTTTTCAATATATATATATATTTAGGTAATCACACAAATTTATTACTTCTTGAACATTGATAGTGATAAACACTGAATATATTTATGGAATTTCATATGGTTATACATTCCTTGTAGAATAAATTGATTTATCTTTAGAATAACATTTTATGTATACCTGGTCAGGATAGGTTGGAATAAATTTTGTGTATGTACATAGTATAATACAAGGATGATACAAAACTCGCACCACACAATGTGTTATATAAAAAGTCTTTTTGTGTAGGTGTAAATATCCATAAATGTGTTTAGATAGATATATAATGGTACAAATTATGTCACCTATATTTAGTATTTAATTTGTATTGAATTATTGTACCTATCTATGTATAGTTCACACCATGTTCTCTATCAACATATATCATGTAATAAATAATTATAAAATTATATTATTATAATTAATTTGATTAAAATAAAGAGGAATAAGAAACTTGTTAATATCAATGATTATTTGGATAGATAATTAAAAATAATAATTCTTTAACAAATAATATTATTAAATTTTAATCCATGAATATTTATCTTAATAAATATAGATTTGAAAGTAATGGTAACAGGTTTAAAGGAATAACTATTGTAGATATGGGAGATCTTGATATTTATCTACCATTGTATGTGTTGAGTTTTTATTTATTTATTTTTTTGTTACATGGGTTTTTTTATATGATATATTTATTATTACATTAAATATTTTGATATTTGTATCATCCCCCGCTATTATTATTTATGGGTATGTATATCTAATTATTATTATATATAATCCTTTAATCGTAGTACCAATAACCAATGAGTGAGTTTCCATATATAAAGGGTGTATTTCCAAGGTATAATAGGTTGTTTAAGAACCAAGATAAGTTGAAACTAACCAAAGAGATACATAGCCTAATTGTGGAATGCTGTATTCCAAGCCAAGGAATTTTTTTAATGAGTTATATACCCATGGGATATTTGTTGGTTTATATTTTCCTCAATAAAACAACTAATAGAGAAAATAATGATCAAGGGATTTCCGTTAAATTTTATGGTGCATGACTACTTTTTTATTTATATGACAAAATATTCATTGCCTGATTTAGCATGATCACATAAATCAAATAGGATGAAAAACATGAAATTATGAAATTAAATAAATAGCTTATACAGAAAATATATTATTTGACATGGTTAATTAATTATTTAAAATCCATATAATATAAAAAATCACGTGAAATGAAAAAATGATGAGAAATTAATTCATCTATTAAAAAAATTCCATCAGGAAAATATTAGGTTAAAAGAATCCTTTTGTCACATGAGTAAGAACACATCCATATGTCAATGTATTGTTCTAGAAATCACCAAGATAATTTCATTTATAGGGAAGTTCTATCAATTTTTTTGGGAAAATATAATCATTTTTTTATCAAGTGGTGTTTCCCTTACAAGACTTGGAGTATCTTGTGGGAAAGTGTTTTTGAATCTTGAGTTTAGATTTCAGGTTTGGGGAGTCCACTCAATAGATTAATGAACTATGAGTTAATTTAATTTGTATGACCACAAACCTAAATACCATCAAATATAATTGATAGGGCCTCTATCTGGGTTATTTTAATGGGAATATTTTTCCTTAACACTAGAATATCCAAGTGATAAGATATTAGAAATCTAATGATGAGATCTAATGTGATTCAACAAATTAGTGGGAGACTAATAAAAATTATTTTATTACATCATACTCAAAATTCAAGATAATGTAACAAAAATAGTTTTATTATATCAAATAGAAAGAGAAAACACTATGATTATTTAGAGACAAATAAAATTTCCTCATTAATGAAAACTTACTAGAGTGGAATAATAGTTCATACACTACCCTACTATTGAAATATTTGTATTTTGTGTTGGAGTCCGCTATTCATGACCCAATATATCTTTTACTGAGAAAAAATGAAAATTATTATTACACAAGATACATGGTCAGTACTTTTTAAAGATATTTAATTATTCTATTTGATATTCTAATAGAGATGAAAATAAAATTTAGAGACACAGATCAGTTATCGAAATAGTGGATTTGATGTCAAGGTTTTAGCATCAATTTTAATAAAAAAAATGTTAAAATTGATGTGGTGAACTTTTAATGTCATTCTTATTATAATATATATGTTAAGGGTTATTCTTAAGTCCTTTTAATAATGGTTTATAAAAAATCAATGTTATAAAAACTTTATTTCCAATTTTTAAACTAAAGTTAAAAGTAATAAAAAAACATTTTAATGTTGATTTTAAAAAATAGACGTTGAATGTATTTTAAAAAAATACTAGAACCTCCAAACAATCATTTATTTTTCTTTTAAGCCCACTTCCTCTAGACGTACCACAAAACTGATGGCACATAAAGACCATCAACGACGATTTATCTCATCTTTCAATCGATTTTAATCATCCTTTGATTCTTATTTATCACTAAACTTATATCCTTTATCCTTGTTTCATTATCCATGATATTATTTAGTTATTTGAATCCATATTATAGTTGAACAGAAACTATGGTTCAAGGTGTTTTTTGGTTCTTTTTTCAAAAAAAATTACCAATTATTTTCATCAAACTTGCAGCATTCTCTCTATTGGAACCAATTTTGAGGGTGTTCATAAAAATATTGTATCTATTTTTCCTTATTGACCACCAAATTTTGTATCTTATTTATTTTTTATTATAAATTCAATATTTGATATTTATATATTTAATTTATCGACAAATTTGTTTTATTAATTTTCTTATCAATTGTATATATTTTTTTAATTTTTTTAATGTTGTAAATTTCATATGATTAAAAATTATTTTTCACAATGATTAGTTATTTATGTAACTCATTGTAATTATATTTTATTTTATTTTTAAATTTCGTAAAGTTATAATTTTTTTGTGGCTAAATTAATTTTTTTAAAATTTTTTATTTATAATTTTTTTTGTCATTATACTTAATTTTGAATAATTTTTTTGTAAATCATTTTTCATTTATAAATTATTTTTATCTAAAACTATATTGAAGAATTTATGTATGTTTAAATTTTCTATTGTTATATATTTTCAATAACTTATATATAAGTTTTTCAATGATATTTTTTGATGATTATGTATTTTTTTTGTTATAATCATTTACTTATTAGTAGTTGATTTTTTTATTATAAATTAATATTTTTAAAATTGAACTATATATATATATTTTTAAATGTTTATATGTCTTAATATATTCTCTTTTTAAATTGTGTTCTTAGGTAATTAATGGATCATAATTGGTTAAATTTATGAAGAACCACTAATGAATATGAAAAAGGATGTGATAATTTCTTGGAATTTTATAAATGATATCATTACAACAAATATGTTTTTTCCATTAATTAAGTGTTTGAATATAAAAATGCCAAAATCTAGAGAAATCAAAGGTAATATCTTTTGACACGGTTTTTTCCATAATTTTACATGTTGAATATATAATGGTGAAATAATAGAATATTAAACATCTAATGTTGATGAAAATATTCATAATTAGATAGAGTCTTATACTGATGATTTAAATTATGATGTTTCCATTAAAACTATTAAAAAAGAAACTATTGGATGATTGTAAAGAGATTTTATGAAACCACAATTCAAAGGTTTCACTAAATTTATAGTTCTGTCACCATTTATATGATTAGTTAACATGAAATCATGAAATTTATGGAGTGATAAAAGTTTTATTGAATTGCTTGAACTTTAAAAGGAGCTATATCTAGAAGGAAGTAAGCTTCTAGATTCCAATTATAATTCAATGAAAATATTGTTGCGAATGGGATTTTGAGAAAAAGATACATGAATAACCTAATGAGTGTGTGTTGTATAAGAAATAATGTGAATCATTTTCAAAATTTCTAAAATGTGGGACATCACAACATAATATAAATGAAAAATTCAACTCTGATTCATTTTTGGGTACTGGAATCAAACCCCCAGATAAATAAATTATAAACAGTCAAATAATTTATTGTTTGAAGTATCCATTTGAATATTCAAATGATGAAAAGCATTAATATGAAATAAATATGAGCACATATCTTATGGAAAATTATGTCACTCTAATGATTCAGAACACTAGAATATATTTGATAAAAAAATTTGGATTTTGGAAGTGAAGCTAGAAATATCAGAATGGGACTGTGCCAAAATGGAAGGAAATCATATCAAAGACTTAATAGAAAACAAAGTTCATGGCCTGTTTTGTAGAACTATAAAACGCTTCCCCACAAATATGTATCAAAAAAAATATTTTTTGATGGGCTTGATGAATTCTCATCCAAAATATCCATGAGACCATATTGATGTGCATCTATCACCATTGATTAATGATTTGAATCATCTATGTGATATAGTTGTTATAATTTTTGATACCTATAAGAAAATGTATTTTATGTTGTTTATTATTATAATGTTCAATATAAAAAATTTTCCTCAATATGTTATCTTATCTTGATACAGTGTTAATGGAAATAAATCATGTCCAATTTTTGAAGAAGGGACTTCTTATTATAATGATAATAATGGAAGAAAGACAATGAACATGGGAAATTGATGATTTTTTTTTGGAATCGGTCATTATTTTTTTAATTTAAATAATAATTTAGTGTTTTATAGGAATATGATATCCTTGAAAACTATTTTTAGCTAATGAATATTTTGATAATGTGAAAAATATTGAATTCTCAATTATAAACAAATGATGTTATTTTCATAAAAAAATATTTATGGAATAAATAGTCCATCTTATTCAAAATATATTTTTTATGATTTTTTATGATAAATCATAAAATTTATGTTATACATGTTGACATAAATATATGAGATAGTTTTATTGGATGTTTTTATACATAAAACGAAAAAAGGATGCGACTCAGGAAATGTTAGACTTGATACCCATGGGAATACATTTGGAGTTAGCTCCCTCTATAAAATGAAATATAAAATATTTACCATTGTGTTGTAAAAAATTATGTGAGGTTGAGAATATGAAATTTTTTCAATTTCTATAGGGTATTAAAGTACCTAGTGGAAATTCAGAAATTGTGAACAATTTTGTTTCATTGATGGATTTTATTTTAATAGGACTGAAATTTCATGACATCTGTGTATTGATTCAATAAATTATTTTGGTTTCAATATTTCCTATATTGTTGACACTGGCCAGAATGACCATAATAAGGTTATATTATTTTTTTAAAATCCATTTGTTGTAATTTTTTGATCCAAATGTGATAGATGCATTCAAGAATGAAGAATAACCCATAACCTTTTTACTTGAAATATATTTCGCACTAATTTTTTTTGATATAATAGTTCATCCATTGATTCATTTGGTGCATGAGATAAGAATACATGAGAAAATTTATTTACATTGGTTGTATTGTTTTGAAAGATATATGAAAATTTTGAAGGAATACATCAAAAATCCTTATTGACCATATACCTATATTGTTCAAACATATGTATTAGAAGAGTTGATTTTGTAATGTACTTATTATTTGTATGAAGGGGGGTATATTGGTCTCCTTGTATCTATAAATTTGTTTGTTGATAGTGGAGGTAGAGTGATTCATGGATTAAAGGTAAATTTGTTTCAACATAATGATGTGTTATAGGGAAATTATTACATTTTGTACAACATATATGATATTCAAGCATATATATAATCACATATTGTTGTATTAATGGAATGATATCTAGAAATAAATAAAAACGGTTTGATGATATAGTATAAAAAGATATTTGTTTCACGGTTTAAATTGAAAGACAACATTGATTTTTCTACATCAGAAACATTGAAATAGTTTTCAATTTTCATCTCTAAATTTGATCACATGGTCTAGTGTTGATATTAATGGTTAAAAATTTTATAAAAAAAATAGGTATGAAAATATTAATCTTCAAAATAGATTTCTAGTGGTTTTTGGTAAAGCAAATAATTTTTCAAGTGAAAAAATAAAAACTACATTTCTAAATCTTTGGAATATTTTGGACATCTTGAGGATATCTCAAAAATTGATTATACTAAAATTTTAGTAACAATTTTTTAGTGTAACTGGGTTGATAGTTATAGTGTTTTGGACAAAGATGATTATGGATTTTCATTTTTTTTATTTGAAAAGATTTATTTAAAAAGTGAAACCATTTATCATGGAAAAAAATGTGAAAAAAATACTTTATGTTATTGATTCATAAAATGATAAGTGGTCTATATTTTTTCAAGGGAAAAGAATTCAATTTTGTGATGATGTTGAGAATGATGTAGTGGATTTATGGAAGGCCTCTTCATCTATTATGATATTTACAGATGATAACAATGAATATAATGAAAACATTTTCCATGTAGTAAAAAAATGTTTATGCTGAAGGGACATGAAAAAAAATTAATCTCTTAATTGTTCAGGTAAATATTTATATTATATTTATTTTGTTTATTTTAAATTAAAGAAACTATATTTTTTAATTTTGATCTATATTTATATACATATTGATTATTCATATGATTATTATGTTAAATTTCATATTCATCAGTTATTTTTAAACATTTCTTATTGAAAAACCCGTCACACATCATTATGCTTTTTTTAAAATTAATGTAAATTAAATCACTTTATTGTAACTATGAGATTTAAATTTTTAAATGTTGACCATTTATATCCTTTTAGAATTAGTTTTTATATTTAACATTTTTTATTGCATATATATTAGTAATGAATCATTAAATCATTATTTTGGTTTGAAATTTCAACAAGTGTGACACAATTTTATTACTTACATATTTTTTTATTCAATGTTTTCATATATTCACTTTTTTAATTATTTTATACCAAATATCATTACATTCATTGATTTCAATGAATGATATAGAGGTATGGGAACATTTATCATGTTTTATGTTTGTTTTTTTCATTTAAATAATTATTCAATAAAAAAATTAAATAGTTAAATTAAAATTAAAATTTTAAAAAAATTATTCCCTATACTATAGGTACACACACTGTTACAATGCCCTTTTTTAGCTCGGGAAAACTATTTATTGATTTGGTAAACATGGTATTACATGTTTATCTAAAAATTTAGTTTCTTGTGGAGGTAAAATGATACATATTAATTTTGATAATAGTTATAACAAAACTAACCCCAATAAAATGTGGTTTATGAGTCATATATCAATGCAGAGTTGTTGAAAGATTAATATTTTATATCTTGATTTGAATTTCTTTAAAAAAATAAATAAAGATAAGGTAGGGGAGTCTATAATGTTAAAATACAACAATTGAGTTATTTTTATCTCATTTATAGAATTCTAAATTTTTTATGTTACTTATATTTAATGTAGTCAATTATAGATGACATTAAACTTTCACGAAATGACACAAATTATGAAAATATCTGTATATTTTGAGGAAGTTCAATGAAGATATTTTTTTTAACCAAAATGACAAACAATTATGCTTTTGGTATTTTATATCATTAAAAATCATGCCTCAAGTATTAGTTTTTAGATGCATAAATATGGAAGAAATTATTTTACATCCAAGATGATGAAGCATTTATGGTATTAAAATTATTGCATCTTTTAAAATTTATTTTATATTATTTTACTACATATTAGATTATTTTTATGTAAATTTTAACCATTATATCTCACTAAGATATCCAGCTGCAGAATATAAACTCTTATACCTTATCATGTGGAGGGTATAATTTTCTAGAGGAGAAAATAATTCTCAAAAAAGCATGATGCATTAAGATCTAAATCTATTTGATTTCTAGAGGAGGTATAGTTTTTTCCTCCATCTCCCCCAGTCTCTAGAAAAATTGAAAATATATATAATATAAAAATAAAAGAATCTAAGAGTATAATATAAGTAATTAGATGACTGAATTGTAAGAAATTTTATATTTTCCTTCAATTCTACTATTTATTTTAATTTAATAACACCAATATGCAATTTTAATTTATCATTTATAGATGAACATCATGATAAAGTGATGAAAAAGAAATCTATCCCGGAGGATACGATAGAAAATCAATCTAAACTTTAAGGAAATTCAGAACACCCCACACCCATAAGAAGATATGATATGGGTGTCAACATTAAGAAAAATTTTGGTTATAAATTTATGAAATTAAGGGAAAAAGAAATAGATTCCCAAAACGATAAGATTAAAGACCTAAAAGATTTTATTAGTGGAAAAATTAAATCAGTTGATCATGTTTGGTTTGAATAAATGATGATATAATCATAGTTTTCATAACCTTACTACTCAGAACATCATCCTCCTTATATAGACCTGACCTTACACATTGAGTTGTATGCTGGATATCCCTTTTCACATATTGTACCATATATAGTTGTATATATTTTGGGTAATTTTATACATCTCCAACATATGAATTTGGATTAGGTAATAGTATTAGTACAAGATATTATTTATCCAAATGTCCTAATCAGAGAGCATAAAGAAGAGGTAACCAGAGTTGGTGACTGTATGGGTTATTTTTTCACTTTGGCCGGATAGCCCTCTTCTTCATCAAACATAAATGGTATGTTTTTTTCAGAAAGATTATTTATATTTCAATAAAAATTACTTATAAAAATTTATTATATTGTATTTATATAATAGTATCTGAAATAAAATAATTAATCAAAAAGTAACAAAAGGTTTAAGAACTTATTAATTCATAAACATATGATATTTTTTATGGGAAAAAATATTATCCCAGATTTCTTTTTCCTTGGATATTATTAATGAGTTTTGAATGTTGTCTAACATATACAGAAGATAAAACCCATTTACAATATTCAAAAATGATATCTGAGATCTTGTTATTTTTTATGAGCACATTGCACCTGTGTTACAACATTTTTTTCATGTAAGTAAATATATGTTCCAAATTTTTATTTCTTCAAATAATGCTGAATTCAACTGACTTCCTCCTCTAGAGGTCCTTGGGGACATATATTTTTTTATTAATTTTTCTACAGTATCCTTTTTAATTTAGTAGAGGGGTAACCTTATATAGCCCATGGGGCCAAGGAACAAGACCCATTATATGACATTGATATACCAAATTCCAAAACACTAATCGACCCTACCTAGTCAATGTTTGATTTATGTAAAAAGAATATACCCTACAAGGATGATCATAGTGAAATCCCATTGTAGGAATTCATGGGGTCTAGTACTTATTCCAAATCCATACCCTCCCATCCATCTAAATCTGAACTAAAATATTAGAGATGATTCTACTATGACCTCATCTTGGGGCTGTATTTGGGTAACTGACCCAATCCCCCCATTATCTCATTCTTCTATCATCTTAAGCTTGTGCTCCATCACCACCCATCAAACTTCATCCATGAGACTACCACTCATGCCTATGATCGCTCCCCCCCCCCATCATCATGGAAACCACCCCTATCCAAACCTCAATGTCTACCATGACACAAGAGCCAATCAATTCCACCATAGATATTACAACCATCACTATCAAACTAATGACGAATTACTTCCAAATAACTTATATTGACCCACCAAGGAAAACAATATCCCTACCTCCCCCAATCTCATTGCACACTAGCCCTACTAAATATTTTCCATCGAACAGATGATGAAAATTCCCATGAAAATTATTGCTTATGGGACTCAAACATAGGCATATGGTACATGATTATATGGTTTTTTCTACTACACTAAAACCATAACTGTGAATTCATGTGACATAATATATTACTTATTTAATTATATATATATACACACCTCACTTAAAAAATGAATCCACTGTATTTTATGTTCTAATAGATCCGGAATACACTTCAATGGATATTGAATTTGAATTATTATGATATAGTTACCTTTATATATGTGATATATTAGATAATACAAATATTTGGAACTGGTTTTTTTATTACTTAATGGGTAATAATACTAAGAAAATTATGAAATAATATTCATTATAATTTCAATAATTATAAACTTTTATTATTATAGTGTTTATTGGATGTTAGGTGTATTCAACCCACATGAATGGACTTTATATTTTTATTGATATTTATTTGGAATATTTCATAAACAATTTATCAAATTGTTAATCAATTATGTTTTATTCTTTTGTAAAAAAAATTATTCATATTTATTATTGTTTTTAAATGTTTTTATAGTTGATATATGAAAATATTGGTCATATAAAAAGATTAACAAGGATCACTAGTTAATATAAAAGAAAAATAATATGAAATATATTATATTAATGGTAATAATATTTTATATTAGATAATATTATCATTCTCTTATATATATACATATATATGTTTTGGTATTTATTTTGTTATTAATGTTTCACATCTGTAGTGTCATCATTAAAAATTAATTATGGAATGTGGTTATTATCATTTAACATTAATGTTTGAGATAATCATATATTGGGAAATGACTGAATTTGACATGGCCAATTAAATTTATTATTTTAGGTTTTATATCAATTTATTTTAGTCTTATAAAATTTATTACAATTTTGGAATTTTAATGTTGTTGAGTCATATACAAATAAATAACTTACCCATATTTTATGTTTTTTTAAAAAAAATTTATGAATGGTTAAATTTTAAAATCTCATGTATGTTTATATTATTTAATGTTTTGAAAATGAGTAATTAAAAAATTATTTGTTGATTTAAGTTGGCATATTCTATTTATTTTTATATGGTTTTAAATTTTTCATGATTATTACTTTTAATTAATGTTTAGAAAATTAGTAACTAAAAAGAATTTTATTATTTAATTAATTATATTATATTTGTTTTTATAAGGTTTCATATGTTTCAGGTATGAACATTTTAAATAATATTTTAAAAATGTATTTTTAGTTAATAAGTTTATAATTTAAGTCGGTATATTGTTTTTCTTTTTAAAAGTTTTTTTCTCTTCTTAATTGGAATATTTTATTTTTTTACATGGTTTCAAATGTTTTTGGTGTATGTATTTTAATAGATTTAACAAAAATATAATGATTCCCATATTGGTTCTCTATAAAATAATGGGAATCAAAATTTTTGGATTGTTAATATCTATTTTTGGTAAAACTGACATCAAAAGTAAATTAATGTGTAGTTTTTAAAAAAACTGACATAAAATACCTATGGTTATTTTTTAAGAATCAAAATAATAATAAATTCAATGTCAGTTTTTACCAAAAACTAACATCAAAATTTACATTCCACATTGGGTTTTCTAAAAAAATCGATGAGGAATATCCTATGGTAATCTCTCCATGTTTGTTTTATGGTAAATTTGACTAAGAAACATAAATATTTTTTTATTTCTATATTAGATAAAATTATAAAAAAGATGTGGAAAAACCCTATATGCATTGGTTTTTTAAATGATAATGAAACATTGCTTAAAATTTATTTTAGTTGACGTTTTCACATTGGTCTTCGAAAAACTATTGTCGAAACTATTATTTTTAACAATTATTACATCATTATTGGTTAAAAAATAATGATAAAAATAAAAACACATGATGTTAAAATTTTATTTTCACCTACTTAATGCCTATTGGATGTTATCTCATCTCTTGGAACATAAAATGTAGAAATAGTGGTTAAATATAAATGATGTTTTCTCCATGCCATAAATTTGTAAACTAGAAGACAAGTATATTTCTAGAGATCATAATATCTTGAAAATAATGTATATGTATATGTTAACAATTTTAGAATTTTATATGGGAAAATAATTTCCCCTTAATCTCATATTACCATGTCTAACACCAATATTCTCATTATTTATCTAGCATTATAAGATTGATAGTATGAAAACTCCACAGAAGAAAGTTATGACTTTTATTTGAAAATTTTATTAGGACTAATGAGATCATTTTTCATTACCCCTTATGGTGAATGAGTGGAAATTATTGGTATAATGGTCTAAGAATACATCTAAATCTATGATACCTTCTTACTATATATCAAATTAACAAAATATTTAGATTAATTGAAATAAAGAGGGGGATATTTTCTTCAAATGTTGAAATAATGATACCTGAAAATGAGAGTATGATGAGTTAAATAAGATGAATGTAGAAGATTATACTTAGGGTATATTTATCATGTAATATAATAATTATATTATACTTGTTATGTATAAAAATACAATTTTTTCACATATTTTTATCTAAATATAGAATCCAATATAGTTTATAAAGATAATAAGATGTATGGTTAATCCTCATGATGGTGAAATATAGTGATTCCTATGTGAATAAAAATATGAAAAAGTCTTCAAGATTCAAATGTGAAATGATTCGAGTAAAAATATTATGTATTGAATATTACAACTTTTTCCCTAATGTCTATTTATAGAAATAATGATATATTAATTCATATATTTAATTAATGTTTTCATATTATGTCATACTTATTTGTTTTTTGAACTTGAATAAAATAATATCTAATACTCATTAATAGTGATGAGTATAACATAAAAGACTCACATAACACTTAGTTATTGAATGAATATTCTCTATCATGTAAAAACAAAATTACAAGATAGTTTACATCTAGAAGGGTGTTTTGTTTCATCGATATAAAACTCTTAGGTATTAATGAAAACATACATATCAAGATTTAGTCAAATTAACCCTTAGATATTGATTGTCATGAATTCAAAATACAATTAGAATTAGTTTAACAAGACCCATGTGTACTATTTTATGGATAATTTCCAGGTATATTCATAAATTTAAAAAAATTCCTTTTTGATATTAAATGAATAATAGATGGATGTAGAGAATATAATTGTTAAAAGATAACATATCTCCAAGGTATTCTTGTTAGAAAATATCTTAACCATGTATTCCTTGATCATTTAAACATAGAGTGAAGGTATTTTTAAATTGATATTACATTATACACATTAACGTGGTGATGGTAGTAAAATTAGAATAATTTATGAGTCTTAAATATATTTCACACATTCTATAATTACTTTACAGATATAAATTACAAATATTGGAATAAAAACTGACCATATTCTAACTATATTTACTAATTTATATGATATAAATTACAATATGACAATAAAATCCATTAATATAAAAATTAATGTGTTTTATGGTGTGTTGTTTGTTATGGACAACAAAATAAAATAGTAGCGAACACTAATTGAATCAAAAATTATAATCCTAAGAGATACTTAGGATATAAATAACCTTACATTATAATTTATAGTTATGTTGATTGGAAATGTTTCTATAACTACTAAGAACATCAATTTTTTGTAGTGGTAGAATGATTGATAAAAATTGTGACATGGATCCAGATGCACATGATTCAGCTTAAGAACACTATAATCCACAATATTCAGTGGCATGATTTATTCAAGATACATATAATATGTAGAAAAGTTAAAACCAAAGAGGTGTTTTTATATTCACCAACACATGTGATATACTATTCTAGAGGGATAATTAATCCTACATTAAATTAGTAAATAAAAATAGGATTAAATTAAAATGATCACATGAATTCATTAATAGATTATGTGTACCAATATTGTGTATCATATTTTGGTATTTTTTCCAATTTATGTAAATATATTAGCGGTTATTCAAGAAAAAAAGACATGTATATTCAAGAAAATACCAAGAAGTACTGGATTTTTATTTATTTGTTATTGATGTCTACAAACAGTCTATGGAAAATTTATTTTCACCCATCATTTTTCTCAATCAATTTGAAATCCTCTTATCAGAGAAACAATATATGATCATGTTGTTTGTAATTTGGGTGTTTAGACCATCTTCTTTAATGGATAAACTGATATAAGATGTCTATATGGAATTTCTAAAACAATTCATGACACCAAAGGGATATTATAAGGTATTTAATGCTGCAAAAAATAAAATATAAATTGAAGAAAATATCATGATCATAGAATATTCCATTTAATGATGTCATTAGTAATTTTAGTTTTCTTAAAGATAAAGGCGATCCATGTGTCTAAAAATGGTTATTTATATTGAAACACTTTTTCAAGTGAAATATATTATCAAATAATCAAATATAGATATTAGGTTTTACATTAGGTTAGTACCTGAAAAAATATGTTTATCTACAAATGACTTAAAGTAGTAACCCCAATTATACAGAAACAAGAACAACTCGAAAAGATAATTGGGGGTTTTTTATCTAGTAAAAGAATAAGAAAATATAATGTATTTGAATGGTAAATTATACAATGATTCAACCCTAAATTGTTTCATGTGTCACATAGATATAAATTTCCCCTTGATAATGTGTTAAGGAACAAGAAGATATCATTTTGATGAACGTGTTGATGGTAGTAAAATTAGAATAATTTATGAGTCTTAAATGTATTTCACACATTCTATAATTACTTTACATATATAAATTACAAATATTGGAATAAAAACTGACCATATTCCAACTATATTTACTAATTTATATGATATAAATTACAATATGATAATAAAATCCATTAATATAAAAATTAATGTGTTTTATGGTGTGTTGTTTGTTACGGACAACAAAATAAAATAGAAGCGAACACTAATTGAATCTCAAATTATAATCCTAAGAGATACTTAGGATATAAATAACATTAAATTATAATTTATAGTTATGTTGATTGGAAATGTTTCTATAACTATGAAGAACATCAATTTTTTGTAGTGGTAGAATGATTGATAAAAATTGTGTCCTGGATCCAGATGCACATGATTCAGCTTAAGAACACTATAATCCACAATATTCAGTGGCATGATTTATTTATGATACATATAATATGTAGAAAAGTTAAAACCAAAGAGGTGGTTTTATATTCACCAACACATGTGATATATTATTCTAGAGGGATAATTAATCCTACATTAAATTAGTAAATAAAAATAGGATTAAATTAAAATGATCACATGAATTCATTAATAGATTATGTGTACCAATATTGTGTATCATATTTTGGTATTTTTTCCAATTTATGTAAATCTATTAGCGGGTATTCAAGAAAAGTAGACATGTATATTCAAGAAAATACCAAGAAGTCATGGATTTTTATTTAATAGTTATTTATGTCTACAAATAGTCTATGGAAAATTTATTTTCACCCATCATTATGCTCAATCAATTTGAAATCCTCTTATCATAGAAACAATATATGATCATGTTGTTTGGAATTTGGGTGTTTAGACCATCTTCTTTAATGGACAAACTGATATAAGATGTCTATATGGAATTTCTAAAACAATTCATGACACCAAAGGGATATTATAAGGTATTTAATGCTTCAAAAAATAAAATATAAATTGAAGAAAATATCATGATCATAGAATATTCCATTTAATGATGTCATTATTAATTTTAGTTTTCTTAAAGATAAAGGTGATCCATGTGTCTAAAAATGGTTATTTATATTGAAACACTTTTTCAAGTGAAATATATTATCAAATAATAAAATATAGATATTAGGTTTTACATTAGGTTAGTACCTGAAAAAATATGTTTATCTACAAATGACTTAAAGTAGTAACCCCAATTCTAGAGAAACAAGAACAACTCGAAAAGATAATTGGGGTTTTTTATCTAATAAAAGAATAAGAAAATCTAATGTATTTGAATGGTAAATTATAGAATGATTCAACCCTAAATTGTTTCATGTGTCACATAGATATAAATTTCCCCTTGATAATGTGTTAAGGAAAAAGAAGATATCATTTTGATGAATATAATTTCATACAGTCATGTTATTTGAATTTATCTCGTATTCCATGATATGTGTATGGGTGTTATATTTTATACGCATAAATCACACTGAGATGATATTTATTAAAACAATAAAAAAATGCATGGACTTATAATCAGAACTGTAAAGTAGTAATTATGAATTCCTGAAAGGAAAATTTCTTGGAATATGAAGAAATGGGGATATTTTTTATCAAGGGTATGCATAACAAGATTTATTTTAAGATAAATTTAATCATATGGATCATTATAAGGAAAAGGTAATAATAAAAAAAGATCTTATTAATTCTTTTGGTTTCCATAATGTCATAGAAACAGTTTATATTGGATTCCAATTGAGGTTAATATGTAGTATACAAAATCATGTTCCAAGTTTTGTAATTATATCATGATATTAAGGAGATTTATATTTATTACGATAAATATTAAAATAGGTTAGAGTGGAATTATATTTTATAGATATTGAAACTATCAGGATTTTTAAACAGGGTTTTTTACCTTATCTTCTAATGTTACATATATCCATGATATTTTGTCTTTCTCAAAGGAAATAATTTCTAGTTTTTGTATTCTATTAATAGTCCCTAAAAATGGAATACTCATTAATCAAGTCTATATACCATTGCACAAGATTATTATAGTTTAAATATCAATGTCGATATTTCCACGTGAGTGGTTTCTCCTTATAGAGGTGAGCATGGATTCACCAAAGTTTCACATTTTTTTAATACTGGATTCTAGTATATTCTTTAACACAAGAAATGAAATATCTAAATAAGTCTTTAAGAAGATATCAAATGATTATAATAAATGTATTATCCAATACATTTTCCAAGAAAATTAGATGTGTCAATATTTCCAAGGTTATCACTCCAGGAGAATTGAAATAATTGGGGAATGTATGGGTATGGGTAGTAGATATTTTTCGAAGGAATATATAGGGGAATTGTTTTTCCTGTTCTGTTCTAAAATCTGTAATCAAGGATATTGAAAGAATTATGAATATATTCATGTTTTATTCACACTAGGAGGGGAGGTATCACTATAATAGATAAAATCGATTGGAAAATCCCATTGGATATGGTGGAATCAATATGAGGAATAAATAAGAGAATATATATTGTATGAAAGGTGTGGTTGGTTATGAAATTATGGAAGTATAAATGCTATGTTCTAAGATTATAAAATAAAAATATGGGCATAAGGATAATAATTCTATTCAGTTATATATAAAATCGTCTACTATATGGAATTGAATGAAATGGTACCTCCACCTTCTAAATAATAATTCTTATTTGATTTTTGGGCATGGTGAGATAAATATTTGGGGTAAAAATTAGTATAACAGAACCCTCTTTTTTTCCTATGTGTTCACTTCAAACATCACATTTAAATATCCATCCATCACCTGATGTCTATTCAAATAGTTCTAAATAATAATCAAAGGATCTTATTTCACGGTATTCAAATATAATAACACATGGAAAACATGTTGATCAATATATTTCAATGTTTTATAATATTAGACTAATTTACATGCATAACATAATGCAGAAAAGTGTTTATGATGGGTACTGTTTTAGGATATCCTTAGGGAATATATCTTTTTGATTTGGTGAATTTATAATCATTATATTCCATATGACATAGTGGTAAAATGGAACGGGATTCAAGTTTCCTCCAAACATAGCTATTGAAAATACTGAAAATTGAAAAATGTCTCCCATTTATTCATTGAAAATGAATGGGTGGAATTCATTTAACCGATGATCAAGTTGTGCATAGAAATTGACATCTGAGGATTTTCTATTTTTCAATTCATTTACTACTAGTTTTATGAGAGGTTGGTCTATATAGTAGAGATCAGGTTTCATTGAATAGTCATGGTCAACTATTATTATGTCATATGAGAGGAAATAACATGGATCAAAAAAATGGTCAGTGTTTTTGTTCTCTTTTCCTGAAGGATAGTGTGTGTTTATTCGACTTTGATCTTTGAATATAGAATAAATAGAGGGACATTCCATATTCCCTTAGAATACTCATATCACATGATTTGACTGCACTAGAGGGAAATAAAATCAATTTCCAAGGTCATTAGGTATGTTAGAGATCATGTAGAAATGGTATGAAGAAGAATACATAAGGATTTTCATGATAATGGTGTTATAAGAAAGTGAAGTTTAATTTAGGATCAATGTTGTTAAATGGTCTTGACCTTTAGTGTATAATACGGTCCAAGATACTCTCTTACAACTAAAGCTAGAGAAATTATCAGTGGGATCACCTTCTAAATTATAAATAATATAATACAAGATTTAGTGGAAATATATTATAATATAGAGGAAAAAAATTATTATTGAAATAATATTGACTCATTGATCAACAACCTACAACCTCGAAGCATGCAAATTTCTTCTCAATTAATTGGTGGATATTTATCACATAGTTGGTGGGAAAAGGGGATACAAATAGTCTAACTTCAAAAGGGAGATATGATGATACTCTTATATTCTCATGTACTAGTGAATTATCCCTAAATATAGGAAAATTGTAATAGAGGATGAGTTAGGGATCTGCCACTACACACCGCCAGGAAATTTTGGTTGACATGATTTTACCATAACAAAATATTTTATTTTGAGTGAGTGAAAAATTCATGACTATGGTAACAGCCATTATGTGAGGTATATCATAGTGGAAAAAAAGTAAATATTGTTGGGAAAAATCCTTCAAGGTAACATTGAATCATTTTTGGGTTGGTTGTGTTTGGTGAAAATGCTGGTTTCCATGGTGAATTGTCGAGTTCCAGAGAAGTTGTTGGAAAGCCATGTTGACAGAGAACAATGACAAAGGAACATAATATTTCGAGTTAATATAAATGAATATATATAAGGTGGCTCCATTTTTCGATGTTTTCCAAATTTTTGGGTCTAAAATTTAATGTTTGGTGAGCATCGTGAAATATTGATTTCCTTAATGTTCTCATCAAAATGTGGAAAAGGCTTGAGTTTCGGGAAGATGGTATTCATGGATTGGATTTCGCGAAGACAAGATGAATGTTGAAAGTGATGCATCACGATTATGATGAGCTTCGTGAACAGAAGCGTTGAAGGGAATTGTGGCGGCAAAGGGCATTGCGAGTGGAGATTCATGGTGAAGGCGCAAAGGAATTGACAGGATGATCCACGAATCCGATGAGCTCCACGATCGGAAAATTACTGTGGTGCTTCGCGATTATGAGAGAATTTCGGCAGGACATTAAGAGATTTGCAATTTGATATTACGTGGTGTTGAATTCACCCTAAAGGTTCAAGGGTTAGTGGAATCGCTTATAAATGGTCCTTGACCCCTTTGGAGAAAGAGAGAGTTTTTGAAGAAAATATTTTTCTCTCAGATTGCAAAGGTGGTTCGTGAATGCAGTGTGCTTTGCGAAAGAAGAGCTTCTTGGCGGCTAATCTAGCTCCAAGAAAGATGCGAGCTCTGCATTGGCTCAGTGAGCTTTGTGAAGGAAGTCACTTTGCGATGACTTGAGCTCTGTAATGACCATTTCTTTGATAAGCCTTGAGCTTCACGAAAAGGCAGGAGCTTTGTGAAGGCTTGTTTGGGATTCACAAAATTGGGAGCTTCACGAAGTAGGGTGTTTTGCGGAGGTACTTTCCAAAGGGTTTTACTTATTGTTCAGGGGAGAAGGGGTAGTTATCAGTGGATGAAATTTGAACAATAATATAGTATCTACATATAGTGAAGGATTCATTCATTAGTTGTAATAAAAAGACCTAAAGGTCTATAAACATTGATAGGGTCTTCTAAAGAAGAAGTGAGCTCACATTAGTTAAGAGAGCAGTGAGTTATCAAATTGTGAGTGGTTCTAAAGTAGGAGAGATAGTTAGTCTACTTTGAACTTGTAAACAATAGTGTGTTGATAGTGGAATTGGTACATCAGAACACTGCCAGTGTATGCTCCTTGGCTGTATCCCAGTGAGGGTGAACCATGTAAAAATTGCCATGTCTTGTTCATGCTTTAAGGATTATTCATGCAATGCATCGGGAAGGAGAGAGAGGATGGTTATGTCTAAAAACAAAACAAGATCAAAAAGGGGCAGTTGTTTTAATCTGTCATACCCCGATTCACCCCCTCTCAGGGTATCTCCCCTAGTGGACCTAACAATTGGTATCAGAGGGAAGGGTTAATATCTGTAATTCTATCTCAAATGGAGAACAGTAATCATAAAGGGATTCCGATCTCCAACATGAACAATTTTCAGCTATGGAAGAATCAGATGCAACACTAATTCTGGTCTTTGGTAATGGATTTTTTTACAACAACAATGCATGGTATCATGGATGATATTAATAGTGGTGCATTATCAGAAGCTGAGCGAAGAGAATTTGATACTTATGCAAAGGGAATCAATGCTTTAGGAGGATCCATATATAATTCTATATATACCAAGGTGATGACATTCAAAACATACCATTATATGTGGGAAAAGTTTTTGAACATATATGAGGGAGATACAACGGTTAGATAAGTGAAGTTGCATGTGTTATGGAATAGCTATGAAGATCAAAGAATGAACCCAAATGAGATTGTTGATGGATTCTTTGACAGGGTAAATGTTGTTGTGGAAAATATGTGGGGTCTGGGATAAGTCATTGAAGACATAAAAATTGTAAAGCACATCTTGAGGAAAGTTCCACCTCGGTTCAATCCAATGGTTTTAATACTGGAAGATAAAGACCCAATGGAGCTACCACTAGACCATTTTCACAATACCTTGGTTTTATATGAAATGAGAAACGATGATAATGAGGGTATGGAAAAGGGGAAATCTAATTAATTGTTATTCATGGACATGAAGAATCTCACCATTGAAGATTCTCAGGAAAAGAAGAGACAAATGAGGTGATGTCATTACTCCCCTCAAACCTTCAAAGAGGAAAAGGAATGTTTAAAGGGAAACATCCACTGGCCTATTTTCGATGTGGAAAGGTTGGTAATCTTGTTTCAAGGTGTCCCAAAAAGTTCCAAGAAGATGATGATGTCTAAGAAGATGAAATTCCCATGAAGAAGTCATCAGTCTATAGGAATGGAATGAAACAGTTCAAGAGAAATTTCTTTAAGAAGAAAAATATCCTCTCACAATAATGCGAAATTTCAGATGAGTCTAAGGCAGAGGAGGTTGAAGAGATATAAAATTGAAAAGATCATGGATAAAATGATATGTGGGAAGTTTTCAACAGTACTCAGAATAAGGAAGAAACCGAAAATGATGAAGAAGAAGTAGTTGAAGGAAAAATAGATATGCAATCTAAGTTATAGTCTACTTTTGAGAAGATAGATGTATAGAAAGACAAAACAATGAAATCCAACAAAGTAGTTTGTGATGTGAAACTCTATATGTAGCAGTAGGAAGAAGAGAGGTCTGAGTTGATGAAAAAAATTGTGAAACTCATGTCATCAAAACCAGAGGGATCAGAATCGGTTAGTAAGTATAAAATCATGATTGAATAATAGAAAAGTGTGATTGATGTCTTGAATAACACATGAAAAGATAAAATCTAGTGTATTGAATAACTTGAAGGAGATGTTTTCATTTTGTGGAAAAAGATTATGGATCAAAAAAACTATTGACTCCTATTGAGACATCAAGAAAGTAGATCACTCAGAAAACTGAGAAACTGAAATTGGAGAATAGTGGTTCAGTTGAATGGAATCATCAATTATGTTAGAAAGCTAAGGATGATAGGGGGGTTGATTGAAAACAAAAATCTAAGAAAATTGAAGTTAGACCGCAAGCACTCATTCTGAGATTAAAGGTTGATTTGGACACAAAGTAGAATCATAATATTAAAAGATCCATATGCGAAACTCGTAGTGTAGAAGTGACACGAAATAATTCACCTTAAATCAGGTGTTATTGTTGTGGAAATATGGGACATTCACAGTATGTATGTTCCATATCAAAGATATATCGAAGGGCACAAGAACAAAGATGGTAGCCAAATAGTGAATGTTTATCTAAAACATATTTATAAGGACACTATTTTTGGTGTGGAGGATTTGGGATCATTTCAAGGTACTACAATTCGACCATACAGTGGAATGTGTCAAAGCAGAACCAAAATGTTATCAAGTAGCAGATCAATGAAAAAACTGGTGAGTTGAAAATTAAAAATAGATTTTCAGCTTTGCAAGATAAATGTGTTCCATAATACTCTATGAAAGAATAGAAGTCTCAATCTATGCCGAGTGTGATGGAAAAAATATGAACCAAGAAGAAGAAGGATGAGAAGCCCATTGTGGTAGAAATTTCCCTAAAGGCATCAGATCTCTCTAGTATGTGGATCCTTGATAGTGGTTTCACATCTCACATAAAAGGTAATAAAGGTATTATTACATGTGTAACATATGACAAAGAATGTGTTTTCATGTTTGGAAACGATGAAGGCCTGACGATTATTGGATCAGGAAAGGACAAGTTTGGGGGTAAAGTGATGAGACGTGCAGATGTCTTAGTAGTAGAAGGCCTCAGTCGCAATATGCTCAGCGTCAATCAACTATGTGACTCAAGATATTCTATAAGGTTTACTAAGAATATGTGTGTCGTCAAAGGAAGATATGGGGAAGGGGTTCTACAAGGAAAAAGAACGAAGGGAAATATCTACCAGGTAAGTGGAGAAGAAAATATGTGTTTTTTCCAGAGAGGAAGAAAACATGATGTGGAATATAAGACTTGGTCATCTTTTACAACCATCCCTAGAATATTTTGTAATGTATGATGCAGTAAGAGACCTCCCCCAGATATCATGTGATCATACTAACATGTGCGATTCATCCCAACAAGAGAAGCTCATCAGAAATATTTATAAGTAAAAAAAAGAATTCAACAATAGTGGTTGAATTGGTGCATGCTGATGTTTGTGGTCCTACCACACCAAGAGAAATTGACAGAAAAATGTACTATGTCATTTTCATTGATGAGTATAGAAAAATGGCATGGGTATTTGTTATTTCCCATTAGTCAGATGTGTTAAGCTACTTAAAATATTACAAGGGGGACTTTGAAAGGATTCTTGGAAAAAAAATTTTGAATCTTCGTACTGACAATGGTATGGAATTCACAAACAGTCAGGTGGAATGCTATCTCAAGTAACATGGGATAAGGAATCTAGTTTCCTCAGTAAGAACTCCCCAATTGAATGGAGTGGTTGAAAGGAGAAATCAGATCATCAACAACATGGCCATAATAGTTCTCATTGAAAAAGACCTACCAGAGAAATTTTGGAAGGATGCAGTTTTGACATCGATCTACATTTCTAACAGGGCTCTTTTGTGTCCAAAGGAAGGAAATACTCCATACGAGATGTGGAATGGAAAGAAGTCAATATTGAAATACTTTCAACTATTTGGAAGTAAGTGATTTATCCTCAACAAAGAAAAAACAAAAAAAATATGAGTCACGAGGAGATGAAGGGAAATTTCTTGGCTACACAGGAAATAGTAAGGCATATAAATGATTTAACAAAAGTCTAGGAAAATTATTTGAGAGAAATGATGTCACTGTAGTGGAGAATGAGGAGGTCATTCAACATCTCAATGAAAAATCTCTTGATGAGAGTGATGAGGAAGAAAGCAACATAGGTAGAGCAGATGTGAATGGTGTTGATTCATAATAATATAATAATGATGATCATGAGGAATTAAAATATGCATGAACACAAAAGCCAAAGAGTCGAGATAAAATTGACATGTAGAATATCATTGGTGACCAGTCATCTTCAGTTCATACAAGAATAATGAAATCACTACAATATACAACTTTTCTATATTAGGTTGAGCTGAAATGCTTCACTGATGCAGCTAAAGATGAAAACTGGGTTCAGACAATGAATAATGAGCTTGATCAGGTTGAGAAGAATCATTCATGGGATATTGTTCCGAGGCCAATAGACAAGAATTTCATCAGGAATAAATGGGTCTATCGTAACAAGATGAATGAAGATGGAACATTGATTCAGAACAAAGAATGACTAGTTTGCAAAGGATGCTTCCAGATAGAGGGAATAGATGTTGATGAGACATTTGCACCTGTTGCAAGACTGGAGTCAATCAGATTATTTCGAGCAATAACAGTGCAACAGAATTTCAATGTTTTCCAGATGGATGTCAAAACTATATATTTGAATGGGGTTCTAGTGGAAGAGGTGTATATTGGGCCGCCAGATGATTTTCTCATTCATGAGGTTGAGATCAAGGATTGCAAACTGAAGAAGGCGTTTTATGGGACAAAACAGTCACCAATAGGATGAAATTCAAGGCTCAATCAATAATTGAAGAAGCATGTTTTCCAGCATGGGGGAGTTGATTAAAATCACTATATCAACAACAATAGTAATAATAGAATTATGGTGATGGTTTATGTCAATGATATAATATTTGGAGGATCAGACGAAGAATAGTGAAAAACTATTTTTTGAATTCATGAAACATGAGTTCGAGATGTTTATAATTGGTGAGATGACCTTTTTAATAAGTTTACAGGTGACACAAGGAAGGAATGACACATTCATTTCTCAATACAAATATTCTATGACATTCTGAGATGATTTGGAATGGAAAATTCCAATTATATGAAGACTCCAGTTGCAACAAAGCTCAATTTATTGAAAGATGATAATGGCAAGGTAGTTAATATCACATAATATAGGAATATTATTGGGAGTTTACTGTACCTAATAGTGACGAGACCTGATATTGTCTTCGCCACATGCCAAGGAGCGTGATATCAAAGAAATCCCATGGAAATCCACATGCTTGAAGTGAAAATAATACTTGGGTATATCAAGGGCACATTGAATTTCGTTATGATATATAATTATAAATTTCAGTCAGAGTTATTTGGATATTCTGATGCAGGTTCGGCCAGTTTAGAAAATGACAGGAGATCAATGTATGGAGGTGCTTTTTATCTTGGTGGACTATGTTTTGCTTTGCTAATCAATAAGAAAGATTGAATTTACTTAAGAATTATAGAAGCTAAGTATATTACAGCCACTCATGTATGCATAGAGTTATTTTGGATGAAGAAATAGCTTGATGATATGAGAGTTTAAGTGAAATCACCAAACTGAATACAGTGTGAAAAATCAAGTGCTATAAATATTAGCAAAAATCATGTCCATAACTCAAGAAAGAATCACTATGAGATAAAGTATCATTTTATAAAGGAGATGGTTGAGCAGGGAATCCTGAAATTGGAGTATGTGCCTACAAAACTACAAGTTTTAGACATTATAATGAAGGCCTTACCGATGAGAGATTTTGAGAGGCATCAACTGGCTATGTGTCACAACCTGTCCTCGGGTCCCGTGCCGTGACTACCACAATACGGCCTTCCATATGCCATGGGCTGGCGACTAGCACCAAGGCGTAAATCCCGATAAAAGGGAAGGCATTGCCTTTGTAAAGTAAACAAGCACCACAAAGTACAAGCGGAAGAAGTAAACACTAAGTAAAAACTAAGTACAACAGTAAGTACAGAACATAAAAGGGGCTGGAAATACAAGCCCAACTGTAAAGTACAACTCGAAAGAGAAAACAACAACTGTAAAGTAAAGTCGCTACACCGAGCTGTCTACTGGAAATCTCACCTGAAGGGTGGGTACAGATAGCTCCACTACTCCTCGGGTCCTGCCGTCTGCTCCGAGCACGTCCCGCCCAGTGGTCCACCTCCAGGTATCGTCCTGCTCTGCAATCCACAACCACAATCAATGTTGTCCGTCGTCTGCAACCAAAACAACGTAGTGACGGCATAGCCTGTGCAGGGGTGAGTATAAGCTACTCAGTAGGGACCCCGAGACCCCCGATGGTCTCCCAAAATCCACAAAGGATAAACCACAAAGGAAAGATACAATCGTGAAGTAACAACTGACACTGCTTAGGTATATGCCCATACATATACCTAAGTCATCAATTCCAATATGCTCCAACCTCCAAGCCCATGTACAACCCAGTCCACACAGGAAAGTATACATATTCCACACAAGAAAGCAAAACATAATCCACACAGGATAGCACGAGACATTCCACACGGGAAATCAAACAGGATTCAGCTCACATAGGTATACTTCTTCAAAAGGCGATAGAGATGATCACTGATCCATCTAAGTCGTCGGACCCACAAAGGATCGATAGGTACTAACCCCCGAAAGACCCACACAGGATCGGACCCACACAGGATCTGTAGGCGCTAGCTCACACAGAACCGCTGAGCGCTGACCCACACAGGATCGCACCCACACAGGATCGGTAGCACTGATCCACATAGGATCGCTGAGTGTTGTATTTATCGTCGTCGAATCCACTGAGGATCTCTGCACAGTCGTCATCGCAGTCACATTAGCAGTTGAAGCCAGCACTAGGGTTCCCACACACAGCAAGCTCGTTCGGGAGGGTCCACTCCATGAGTCGAGAGGCTGATACATCAACTGTCACATAGTCCAGAGTTGATATATCCAAAAGTTTTGTATCATCAACAGGAACTCAACCTCGCAGACGACGCGTCGATCGGACGCCCGGTCTGAGAGTTAGTGGCTTATTCGTCCCCGGGGCCCGGTTGGTTTTTAAGGAAAAACCAATTCGACCGTACTCCACCTGCATCTAAACCTCAGGCAAAGTATTCCAAAATATCTTTCTCACTAAGTGGAACTCAACAAAATCGACGGCACGTCAATCGGACGTCCGTAGCTCAAGATATGAGTGTTTCCGCTCCGAGCGGCCCGGTTGGTTTAATGTACGAACCAACCCTTCCGAACTCAAAGTATTCTGAAACAGTGAGTTCAATATACCGAAACGACCGTCTCGATCCAAGGATCACATCGCCTCTGACGGTGCATCGTTTGGAGGTCCGTAGCCTGAGTTATGGGCATTTATACCCAAAGAGTCTGATATCGGGGGTTTCGGGCCCGGACTGACCCGGCCCGAGACCCCCCGGTTGGCCCGATCTGGTTCGACCCGCCCCAGACAGGGTTGGCCCAGCCCGGCTGGGTGCATCCCGGCCTGGAAGACCGGTCAGGCGCCGGTCCGACTGGACGCAGCACGCCCATCGCGCTGAAAGCTCGGCCTTCGGCCGAGCTGTTGGTAAAAGGGGGGGGGGGGGGGGGGCGCTGCCCCCCTTGTGTAACCGCCCCCCTAATTTATGGGGGGCTGTTTGAACTGGCCGGGGAATTTTAATTCCCCTGGCCCCTCCCCTTTCCGGCTGGCCCGACCTGGCCGGCCGGCTCCTTCTCATCGGGACCGGCAAAGGCCGGTCCCCTTCCGGCTGCGACACCGGCGGCCCGGCTGGCTGCCGGTCACCTTGCTCCGCCGCGGCCCAGAACCGGCCACGGCACTTATCGTCCGGCGCGGTGCAACTACACCGCAACCCTCCACTCCGGCCGCGGCGTCTTCAGTTTTCTTCGACGCGGCGCGACGGAGTCGCGTCCTTGAATTTCTTTCCACGGCGCGGCGCGATGGCTTTGTGTAATACTTTCTGTGTGATTCCCTCGTGGTGTGATGGCACCACGCCATTCCGTTCCATCCACATAGAATCAAGAATGAACATAGGAGGGGGGTTCGGTCGTGTTTGTGTGGTTCGGCCCCCCTCTCGTTAAATGATAACATCTAGTCGAAAGACCACGATGATCGATAACTTGAATCATGAAGGGAAATAATTTAATAAAATAATCCCCTACCTCGGTTTGAAGAGAGGAAAACGTCAACGAGCCGTGGAAGACAAGCATCGCGGAGGTCGGGCGTCGTGGAAAACGAACGTCGATTCCATTGACGTCAAGGTGCGTCCGAAGAGGAAACGTCGCTAGAGAAGCTTCGTAAGCTGACGGAGAAATCCCTGAGGAGAAAGAGGTGTCTCCTTTTCGTTGACACGGGAAGAAGATCGAAAGAAGTGGTGTCGTCGATCTTTGGAAACACATCGGCTACGATGAAGAGAAGAGACGGAACATCATTCTCTTCTTATGGTGATGGCGTTCTTCGTCGAAGCCTTGGTGTTCTTCGCGTTCTTCCTTGTAGACGAAGAATATCTTCTCATTTCTAAAACCACTCAAGGTGGTAAAAGAAACTAACCAAAATAAAATAAGTCCAAGCCTTATTTTATTTACACAACCAAACCACATTGAATTTCAAGAGTTTGAAATTATGTAACTCATCTTAATTAATAACACAAGTTGTCAAAAATTAATGAAAGAGAGTTAATGGTGAGTTAGGAATGTGAGGGGTTAAGAGGGGTTAGGGAGTTATGGAAAACTGAAAAGGTGGTGGGTTCGTGTGGGCCCCACCCTTTTAATTATCCACACATGGGTATTTGGGTGGATGTGGGTTCCACCACCAACTTCCCATGGGAGAAACTAACCACTTGAAAAAGAAATAAAATTGATTTAACAATTTTTTTAACTTTTTTAATTAAACCCCATTAATTAAATTCTTCTCCCGCACAAACGAAACTACGGTAAAGGTTCCCATAAGCGATTACCGTCATTGCGAGTTCATCGGTGCTATCAGATTTAAATTCTGAGCACTGGTTCAAAAGATAGTGAAACCCGCTCGTTCGTTCATTGGACGTACCCGATCCAAACATCGAAAATTTATTCCGGGCACACCGGGCCTTGGAATCAGGTGCCGTCAGAAACCGCGTTCTTGAAAAATTCCAATGAAAATTAAGAAAAAATTTCCCTTGAATTTTACGGGTCTTTACATTACTCCCACCTCAGGTCTTTACGTCCGCCTAAAGATACATCAAAACTAGGGACACAGATGAGGGTACTGAGCTCGCATCTGAGCCTCCCGCTCCCAAGTGCTCTCCTGGAGGTTCCCGTGCTGCCATCTGATGTGCACTAGAGGAATCGACCATCCATGTAGGAACCGATCCTGTCGATCCTCGATCTCCACCGGATCCTCCGTAAAAGTTTCCCCATCGTCAACGTCAAGCTCCCCATGGTCAATGATGTGTTTCGGGTCGTGCACGTATCTCCTCAGCTGAGATACGTGGAAGACGTCGTGAACCCGGTGCAACTGAGGTGGTAGAGCCAGACGATAAGTCACCTCGTCAATCCTGCTGAGGACCTGGAAGGGTCCGATGAAGCGCAGAGATAACTTGCCACCTCGGCCAAATCTCTGTAATCCACGTCGAGGTGAGACACGCAAAAAGACGTTGTCGCCATCCTCGATCTCTAGTGGCCTCCGCCTCCTGTCAGCGTATGACTTCTGCCAGCTCTGAGCTGTCCTCATCTGCTACTGGATGACCTGGACCTTCTCTGTCATGGCTGGGACCATCTCCGGCCCCACAAGTGCTGACTCTCCAGGGTCTGTCCAGCACAAAGGAGATCTGTAAGGTCGGCCATACAACGCCTCGTATGGTGCCATCCCGATGGTGGAGTGGTAGCTTTTGTTGTACGCGAAATCCACAAAGGGTAAGTGGTCCTCCCAGCTACGACCAAAGTTGAGGACCCATGCGCGGAGCATGTCCTCGAGAGTCTGAATGGTCCTCTCCGTCTGACCATCTGTCTGAGGGTGAAAGTCTGTGCTCAGATGTAGCTGCGTCCCAAACGCCTCCTACAATCCATTCCATAGCCGGGAAGTAAAACGAGCATCTCAATCGGAGATGATAGAATATGGAACACCGTGAAGCCGTACAATCTCCTGAACTAAAAGTCGTCCCAATCTCTCCACTGAGACCTGCTCTCTGATTGGTAAGAAGTGAGCCGACTTGGTGAGTCGGTCGACAATCACCCAAATGGAGTCGTGACCTCTCGAAGTGCGTGGAAGTCCAGTCACGAAGTCCATAGATATGTCGTCCCACTTCCACTCCGGAACCTCCAAGGGCTGTACCAAGCCTGCTAGTACCTGGTGCTCAGCCTTCACCTGTTGGCAAGTGAGGCATCAAGAAATGAGCTCTGCCACAAACTTCTTCATGCCTGGCCACTAGTGTTGTCGTCTGAGATCCTGGTAGATCTTCTCCACTCCAGGATGTACTGCCAAAGGAGAAGTGTGAAAGTCTCTCAGAACCTCCTCCCATAAAGCGATAGGTACCATGGTACGTCCTCTGAAAAGGATGTCGTGCTCTTCTCCAAAGGAGAAACCATCAGGTTACTGTCCTGAGGATATCTGTGCACCCCGCGTCTCACAGTCGGTTTCCCCACACTGTGCCTCTCTGACTCGCTGCAGTAGTGGAGGAGTGACTATGAGAGACTGAAGGAAGGCTTCTCCATCTCTATCCACAAAGGATATCTGCAAAGAGGCTAGCTTCTCTGTCGCCCTCACAAGTAGCTGAATGCCCGTCCTCCTACTGAGGGCATCGTCTACTACGTTCCCCTTTCCAGGAGTATAGAATATCTCAAATTCATAGTCCTGGAGGAACTCGAGCCATCGCCGCTGTCTCAGGTTCAGGTCCTTCTGCGAGAAGATGTACCTGAGACTCTGGTGGTCAGAAAAGACTGTAAAGTGCTCACCCATCAGATTGTGTCGCCATGTCTTCAGAGTGAAGACCACTACTGCTAACTCCAGGTCATGGGTAGTGTAGTTCTGCTCATGTGTCCTCAACTGATGAGATCCATAGGCGATCATTGCCCACTCCTGCATCAGGACACATCCGAGTCCAGTCCCTGATGCATCGCAGTAGACTACGTACCATACTCCCTCCTCAGGAAACCTCATAATAGGTGCACTGGTCAATCTTTATCTCAGCTCTTGGAAGCTCTGCTGACATCTGTCAGACCATACAAAGGGTTTCCCCTTCATCGTCAAAGCTGAGAGTGGTGACGTAACTCTGGAGAAGTCTGGAACAAATCTCTGGTAGTATCCATCTAGTCCCAAGAAACTCCGCACCTCTGTCACGCTCTTGGGTGGCTCCCAAGATAACACTGCCTCGATCTTCGCAGGATCCACTGCAACTCCCACCTCAAAGATGACGTGTCCCAAGAAGTGTACCTCACGTATCCAGAACTGACACTTCGAGAGCTTACCATAAAGCTGGTGCTCTCGGAGTGTGTCTAGTACAACCCGCGAGTGGTAGGTGTGCTCCTCCTCAGTCGTTGAGTAAATAAAAATGTCATCGATGAAGACCACGACAAATTGATCGAGGTATGGCTGAAAAATCCTGTTCATGAGGGCCATGAACACTGCTGTAGCATTGGTTACGCCGAAGGGCATAACCAAGAACTCATAGTGGCCATACCGACATCTGAAGGCCGTCTTCTGCATGTCCTCGTCTCTAACATTGAGCTGGTGATAGCCTGACCAGAGATCTATCTTCGAGAACCACCGTGCTCCCTTGAGCTGATCAAAGAGGTCATCAATCCTCTGTAGTGGATAATTTTTCCTCACTGTCACCTTGTTCAGGCGACGATAGTCAACACAAAGTCGCAAGCTCCCGTCCGCCTTCTTGGTGAACAATATCGGGGAAGCCCAGGGTGACACACTAGGTCGGATGAACCCCTTGCCCTGCAAGTCCTCCAACTGTACCCGTAGCTCTCGAAGCTCTGTGGGGGCCATCCGATACGCTGGAGTTGATATCGTAGTTTTCCCAGGGTATAGGTCAATATAAAAGTCTACCTCTCTGCGATGAGGTAGCCCTGGAACGTCGTTGGGGAAGACGTCCGCAAACTGATCCACCACTGTAAGAAATCCAGGACTCCGCACGTCAACTGCTCCTAGGATGAGGCTAGCCAACTAATGAGTGATGGGCTATCCTATCCTCCGTGGAAGTCCATCATGTGCTGCAAAGGCTCCCTTCTCACCGGTGAAGGTGAACCTGCTCCCGTCAGTGCGTACACATCGCACCTTGCACCTAAAACAGTCAATCTGTGCATGGACCGTAGATAACCAATCCATGCCCAAGATGACATTGTAAGGCCTCGACGCCGCTACAAGAAGACCCCAGCCGAAGCTCTCGCTACCTAGATTAAGTTCACACTACCGGCACCAGTGCTTAATCGTCGAGTCTACTCCCGTAGGAGTCTCTAGCCGTAAGGATCGAGCCAACGACTCTGTCGGAATCTCCGAGCTCCGAACAAGGGCAGTGGCTATGAAAGAGTGACTCGCTCCTGTGTCTATAAGTGCTGCATTAAGGGTGGTATAGACACAGATAGTACCTCGAATAATCTCAGGCGCGCCGTGGTTATAGGCCTCCACTACCTGGAGTTGTGCATGTCTCTGCCCGCCAGCTCCCTGTGGTCGGGGCGGACCTCCTGGTGGTGGTGGTGGTAGAGCATCAAAGCGTCGCCCACCACATGCTGCTCGGCCAGCTCCTCTACCTCGTCCGCCTCCTCCCGGCGGACCGCCACGATCGACCCTCTGCCTCTGCCTCAGTGGTCCCTCAACCGTCTGCGGCTCCTCGGCATGGCGGGTCAGGCAGTCACGAGCCATGTGGCCATGCCCGCCGCACGAGTAACACTATCTGCCTCTCGAAAGACTGGATTCGTGCTATGTGCCCTGCACTGCTGAGCCAGTGTCTTGAGGTCATCTTCCTGAGGGTCTGGTCTGCCTGGACCCATGAGTCATCCGTCGACTGCCTGCTGCGGAAGACTCTGCTACGTGTCACCCCGCGGTGGGTCTCGGCGCTGGTGTAGACTCAGCAAGAAAGCTCTCGATCAAAAGGGCATTCTCCAGTACTCCTGTCTGATTCGGAATGTTGAGGGAGATCAGTGATGCCATGATCTCATGTATCAATCCCTGATCAAAGGTCTGGGCCCGGAAGAATGGGTCTCATACCATGTCGGTCGAGTAGCGCGAGAGATCGGTAAATCTCGCCGAGTACTGAGTGACTGTCATGCTGCCCTACCGCAGCTGAAGAAGCTCTTGAATATGCACCGCACGGAGGGTGGCTGGGATGAACTCTAAGAGGAAGAGGCTCTAAAAGTCCATCCAAAGTAGATATGCCTCATCGTGCACCTGGAGCATCAAGCTCCACCATCGGCACACTGCTGCGAGCAGTAGGCTCACATCGAGGATCACCATGAGGTCTGCTGGTGTCCTCACTAGCCGGAAAACTCATACGACTGCCTCCATCCAGTCCTTGGTTTCCTGGGGGTCTATCTCCCCAAGAAACCTGGGCAGTCGCTGGCGCTGAAACTCATGTGGTGCGCTGAGGCGACGTGCATCGTCAGCGGCTGGTGATGGAAGCATCGGTGGCTCAGCGGGTAGTGCTACCGCCGGTACCACTGCTGACAAAGGGCCCTGCACCGAGGCCTCATCACTCGGTGGGATGTCGTCACGCTCAACTCTCAGAACCCTAGCTGGCAGTCATCGTGGGGCCATCCTAAAAATGAAACAGGTGTTCCACGGTCAGAACAGTATACCTGGTGAGCTGATACAAAGTAATCACAAAGAAAACTTGAAACACACACGCAATCAATGTTTTCGTGCATTAAGTCGGAAATCAGACGTCAGGGTCCTGGTGTACGGATACGTCGGCCGCCGCACCAACACTGGACTCCCTGGACTGATAACCACACTCAATACGCTAAACACTATTGCTTCACATAGAAAAGATCAGAGTTCGCGGTAGAACCGAACTCCTCTGATACCAATTTGTCACGACTCGTCCTCGGGGCCCGTGCCGTGACTACCCCATGCCCGCCTTCCACAGGCCAGGGGCTGGCGACTAGCACCAAGGTGTAAATCCCGATAAAAAGGGAAGACATTGCCTTTGTAATGTAAACAAGCACCATAGAGTACAAGCGGAAGAAGTAAACACTAAGTAAAAAACTAAGTACAACAGTAAGTACGGAAAGTAAAAGGGGCCGGAAATACAATCCCAACAATAAAGTACAACTCGAAAGGGAAAAAAACAACTGTAAAGTAAGGCCTCTACACCGAGCTTTCCACTGAAAATCCCACCTGAAGGGTGGGTACAGATAGCTCCACTACTCCTCGGGTCCCTCCGTCCACTCCGAGAACGTCCCACCCAGTGGTCCACCTCCAGGTACTGTGCTGCTTTGCAAGCCTCAACCACGAACAACGATGTCTATCGTCTGCAACCAACACAACGTAGTGCGGGCATAGCCCATGCAGGGGTGAGTATATGGTACTCAGTAGGGACCCCGAGACCCCCGAAGGTCTCCCAAAATCCACAAAGGATAAACCACAAAGTAAAGATACAATCACGAAGTAACAACCGACACTGCTTAGGTATATGACCATACATATACCTAAGTCATCAATTCCAATACGCTCCAACCTCCGAGCCCAAGTACAACCCAGTCCACACAGGAAAGTATACGTATTCTACACAGTAATGAAAAACGTAATCCACACAGGATAGCACAACACATTCCACACAGGAAAGCAAACATGATTCAGCTCACACAGGTATACTTCTTCGAAAGATGATAGAGATGATCAATGATCCATCTAAGTCGTCAGACCCACAAAGGATTGATAAGTACTAACCCCCGCAATGACCCACAGAGGATCGGACCCACACAAGATCTGTAGGTGCTGGCTCACACAGAACTGCTGAGCGCTGACCCACACAGGATCAGACCCACACATGATCGGTAGCACTGATCCACATAGGATCGCTGAGTGATGTAGTCATCGTCATCGAATCCACTGAGGATCTCTGCACAGTCGTCGTCGCAGTCACAGTAGCAGTCGCAGCCAGCACTAGGCTTCCCGCACAGAGCAAGCTCATTCGGGAAGGTCCGCTCCATGAGCCGAGAGGCTGATACATCAACTGTCACATATTCCAGAGTTGATGTATCCAAATGTTCCGTATTGTCAACAGGAACTCAACGTCGCAGACGGCGCGTCGATCGGACGTCCGGTCTGAGAGTTATTGGCTTTTTCGTCCCAGGGCCCGGTTGGTTTTTAAGGAAAAACCAACCCGACCGTACTCCACCTGTGTCCAAACCTCGGGCGGAGTATTTCAAAAGATCTGTCTCACTAAGAGGAACTCAACAAAATCGACGGCACATCAATCGGACGTCCATAGCTCAGGATACGAGTGTTTCCGCTCCGAGGGCCCGGTTGGTTTCGTGTAAAAACCAACCCGGCCGAACTCAAAGTATTCCGAAACCTTGAGTACGATATTACAAAATTACTGTCTCGATCCAAGGACCGCATCGCCACTGACGGCGCATAATTTGGAGGTCCGTAGCCCAAGTTATGTGCATTTTAACCCAAACAGTCTGATATCGGGGGTTTCGGGCCTGGACCGACCCGGCCAGAGACCCCCCGGTTGGCCCGAGCCGGGTCGACCCATCCCGGATAGGGTTGGCCCAGCCCGGCTGGGTACGACCCGGCCCGGCTAGGCTCGGCCCGACCTGGTAGACCGGTCAGGCGCCGGTCCGGCTAGACGCAGCGCGCCCAGCGCGCTGCCAGCTCGCCCTTCGGCCGAGCTGTTGGAAAAAGGAGGGGCGCCTTCCCCCCTTCTGTAATCGCCCCCCCCCAAAAAAAATTTTATGGGGGGCCATTTGAACCGGTCAAGGGATTTTAATTCCCCCGACCCCTCCCCTTTCCGGCCGGCCCGACCTGGACGACCGACTCCTTCTCAACGGGACCGGCAAAGGTCGGTCCCCTTCCGGCTCCGACACTGGCGGCCCGGCTGGCCACCGGTCACCTTACTCCGCCGCGGCCCGGAATCGGCCGCAGCTCTTATCGTCTGGCGTGGTGAGACGGCACTGCGCCCCTCCGCCGCGGCCCCGCTCCGGCCACGACATCTTCGGTTTTCTTCGACGTGGCGCGACGGCATCGCGTCCTTGAATTTCTTTCCACGGCGCGACGCGACGGCGTCCCGTAATACTTTCCATGTGATTCCCACGTGTTGTGATGGCACCACACCATTCCGTTCCATCCACAAAGAATAAAACATGAACATAGTATGGGGGTTCGACCATGTTGGTGCTGTCCGACCCCCCTCTCGTTAAACGATAACATCTAGTCGAAAGTCCACGAGGATCGATAACTAGAATCATGAATGGAAATAATTTAATAAAATAATCCCGTACCTTGGTTTCAAGAGCGGAGAACGTCAACGAGCCACAGAAGACAAGCATCACGGAGGTCGGGCGTCGCAGAAAATGAACGTCGATTCCGTTGACGTCGAGGTGCGTCCGAAGAGGAAACATCGCTGGAGAAGCTTCGTAAGCTGACAGAGAAAGCCCGAGGAGAAAGCGGCGCCTCCTTTTCGTTGACATGGGAGGAATATCAAAAGAAGCAGCATCATCGATCTTCAGAAACACACCGGCTGCGAAGAAGAGAAGAAAGGACACGTCTTTCTCTTCTTATGGTGACGACGTTCTTTGTCGAAGCCTAGGTGTTCTTCGCGTTCTTCCTTGTAGAGGAAGAAGATCTTCTCGTTTCCAAAACCTCTCAAGGTGGAAAAAGAAACTAACCAAAATAAAATAAGTCCAAGCCTTATTTTATTTACACAACCTAACCTCTTTTAATTTCAAGAGTTTGAAATTAAGTAACTCATCTTAATTAATAACACAAGTTGTCAAAAATTAATGAAAGAGAGTTAATGGGGAGTTAGGAATGTGAGGGGTTAAGAGGGGTTAGAGAGTTAGGGAAAATTGAAAGGGAGGGGGGGTTCGTGTGGGCCCCACCCTTTTATTTATCCACACATGGGAAGTTGGGTGGATGTGGGCTCCACCACCAACTTCCCATGGGAGAAACTAACCACTTGAAAAAGAAAAAAAATTGATTTAACAATTTTATTTACTTTTTTAATTAAACCCCATTAATTAACTTCTTCTCCCACACAAACGCAACTACGATAAAGATTCCCTTAAGCGATTATCGGCGTTGCGAGTTCATCGGTGCCATCGGATTTCAATTCCGAGCACCGGTTCAAAAGATAGGGAAACCCGCTCGTTCGTTCACTGAACGTACCCGAGCCAAACTTCGGAAATTGATTCCGGGCACACCGTGCCTCGGAATCAGATTCCGTCAGAAACCACGTTCTTGTAAAATTCCAAAGAAAATTAAGAAAACGTTTCCCTTGAATTTTACGATTCTTTACACTATGGGAGTCTAGTCGACTCCATGCACCTGAAAAGTGTGGATTTGGGACACACACCCCTCTCCCCGATGTATGAAGTGTTTTCCCTTATGTACTACTATGGGTGTTTACCCTATTACAGACAAAAAATGAGTGCCCTTTGGGTTCATTTCCAATGGGGGAGAAAATAGTGATTGTTCAAGGGGGCGACAGTGTGGCTATTTGATAAATCATGAATGATATGGGGATAATATAGTGGAGTATTGAGATAGTGGGATATTATTAAATCTGACGATGCTAGAAGTTATCGATCAAAGAGTAGATATCATGATATCTAAGGATCATGATAAAATCAGAACATTGATGTTGGAAAGGTGTGAGAGGGTTTACAGAAATCACTAATTTGTATCAGTGTGGTATCAACAATTGGAATCAGTTTGGAAATTGGTATCAGTTGGGTGTCAATAGCGGGTGGCAAATATGAAGTGATTCATTGATGATATTTTCATTTACAGTTGTTTCTCACGATGAGCATTGCTCATGTGGGGTTATTGTTTTTGGTGAGTGAATCATTGGTCGCTATCTGAATCAAAAGAGGAAAAGGATGTTTGATGATGGAAGGGGCTTCAGTGAAGTATCAAAGTTCAGAGATTCATTATGAGAAGAGTTGTCAATATATCCAAAGGGGGAGATTTTTGGGAAAACATTTCTCAAGGTAACATTGAATCATTTTTGGGTTGGTAGTGTTTGTTGACAATGAATGTTTCTATGGTATATTATCATGTTATAGAGAAGTTTTTTACAATCCATGTTCTCAAAGAACAATAAAAAAGGAACATAAGATCTAGTGGTGGTACAAAAGAATAGAGATAAGGTCGCACCATTCTTTAGTGTACCAAATTTTTGGGGTCCAAAATTTGAAGTTTGGTGAGAATATTGAAATATGTATTACCTTGAATATCTCATAAAAATGTGGAAAAGGAATGAGTTTCATGAATATAGGCTTCTGGATTGGATTTCGCGAAGACCCAAAGAATGATGATGGTGATACTTCGTGATTACGATGAGCTTCGCAAATAGAAACATTGAACAAAATTGCAGTGGAGAAGGGAATTGTGAGTGGAGATTTGTAGTGAATGCATAAAGGAATTGATGGGATTCTCCGTGATTACGAAGAGCACCGCGATTGGAAAATTTTTATAATGATTTACTATTTTGAAATAATTTCGGTAGGAACTTCAGAGCTTCGTGATTTGAGCTGACGTGGAATTGACTTCACACGGAAGGTGCGATAGTCGGCGGAATTTCCTATAAATAGACCTCAAACCCCTCAAGAGAAAGGGAGTGTTTTCAAAGAAATTTTTTTCACTCAACTCATGAAGTTGGTTCCTAAAGGAATTGTGCTTCGAGAAAGAAGAGCGTCGCAGTGGCTAATATAGCTCCATGAAATTTGTGATCTCTTCATTGGATCATTGACCTTTTATAAATAAGTCTCTCTATGATTACTTGATCTTCATGAAGGCCTATGCCTTTCAAGGGCTTGGTCTTTGTGAAAAATAAGGAGCTTCACTAAGGCTTGTTTAAGCTTCGTGAAATTGGGAGATTCGCGAAGTAGGGTGCTTTGTGAAGGTACTTTCCAAATGTTGTTTCTCAGTGTTCAGGGGAAAATTTTTATTCATCAGTGGATGAAATTTGGACATCAATAGAACATCTACATATTATGATGGATGTATTAATTAGTGGTAATGAAGAGACATGTATGTCTATAAATTGTGAGTGGATATTCTGAAGAAGTAGTGAGCTCACTTCATTTTAGAGAGCAGTGAGTTCACAAATTGTGAGTGGTTGTAAACTAGGAAAGATAGTAAGTCCTCTTAGTACTTGTAAACAACAGTGCACATATAGTGGAATTTGTACATAGGAACACTACCAGTGTATGCTCCTTGGAAATAGCCCAGTGGGGGTGAACCATGTAAAAATTTCTATTTCCTGTGAATTCATTACGGTTTATTCATACTCTGCATTAGGAAGGAGAGAGAAGAGGGGTTTGTCTAATATTAAAACAAGATAAAAAAGGGGTAATTTGTTTTAATATGTCATACCCTGATTCACCCTCTCTTAGGGTATGTAGCCTAGTGGACCTAAAAAATACGTAGTGAGATCATATATTGAGGGATTTTCTCAAAGGTGAGAAGTTTCAGTAAGTATAATATAAATAGAAGAATGTGGAAGGCCCAAAAGTTATACTATAGATCACCAAGAGTTTATTTATCATTGGAGATAAAATAAGTTATTAGTAATTAGTTGGATCTCATTCAATAGGGAGTATATTATAACTGGTTTACTAGATTGAAATGACTTTGTAATTTTTGTTAACAGAATATTTTATTTCAATAATATTAATAAATATCCTTCCACATTATGCCTTATCTTCAACGAAACATGAATGTGATAGGGCCCTAAGAGAATTTTTCATAACAAAATTTTATATAAATTTATAGTTATAATGATAACCTTGAATAGATATGGTAATTCTTGATAACATATATCATATGGTTTATATGACAACCATCTATCACGATACAAATGATATTATACTATTAGGTGAAGGAGGCTCAAAAGTCATTTTGAAATATCCCAACCATTCTAGAGAATAATCATAATCATTTTAGGTATTATTTTACCCATTATTATAGTATAATTTTATTAAGGCTTTTCTTGGGTGTGTTTGGGTGATTTTTGAAGGATTTTGGAGGGGTTTTGGGAAGTGCTTGTTTTGCGCAATGTTTTCCCAAACTATGCACCCTTCCCCCATAAACTATGTATCTCATACATAGGGTAATTATATAGTTAGTGAATGATTTTTCAAACCATTCACTACTTAAGAGAAAACATGAAATAAGATAGTAGGGTCACTAGTTTGTAAAACCCTATAGCCCTTCCCAGAATACCATTCACATAAAAAATTAAGCCCCCAAAAACATATTTTAAAATTCTCAAACTAGCAATTTTTATTCCGATTCACCCATGTTTGACCAAAAAAGTTTTCTATTTATCTTGAAGGCTCCTAGGAGGGTTTCCTTTCTCTAAAATTGCATCTAATGTAAATAAATGATCCGATGAAGGAGATGAATCCTTATACTATACATAATCCCGACCCCTTTTTGATTCATCTCTCTCCCATTCCTTTTTCTTATTGGCGAGGGATGATTTTCCTCTATTGTCGTTGGCTTAGATATATGATTTGATCGATATCAATTTATATGGATCTTGATCGTATGTTTTCATCCTAGATCTTCTTTATCATTGTGATTATGTTTGTTCTACAGTGAATATAGAATTAATAATTTGTGAGTGTTCATCAACATTAATGTGGTATGTTGTCTAATTTTTATTTCCCAAAGTATTGATTTTGATTCATGTGTTGCTGTTTTTTAATTTGACTTCAATGCTGGGAAATTGAAATTTAAATTAAATTAATGATTTTAATTCCCATATGAAGGTGAAAACCTTCACATATCTCATTGGACACATTTTAGATTTATAGGCCAGACATAATGGAAACCCATGTGGTGTGATAATAAATTGAATTTTTTATTTATCCATTAAAAAAGGGGGAAATGGGATATTGGTTTTGAACTAAATTCTTCATGCATCTCTGATAATTATATTTAATGGGTGGATTTTCTTAACCATGAAGGGTTATTGAGTTTTGAAATGAATAATAAAAATCTTCGATAAACGAGTTATGAATGATGAACCATGATATGTGATATTTATGATGGATTGACCAATTAGTCGCGGGTTAATGACTACTACTCCAAATACCAATGGGGTGAAAGATTTTTATTGTAGGCCCCCAAGATATATATATATATATATATCTTATTGTAATCATAGAGTTGTGGACTAGGGAATGCAACTCCAAATACCCATGGGGTTCTAAACTACTGCTCTACACCCCCAATGAATGAATGTTTAATTTCAATTAAATGAATATTTAAATCCCATTAACAAATTGATTATGATATTCCTATAGTATATGGTTCAGACTTCTGCATGAGATGAAGTAGGTATGATGTGGTGGATTAAAGAATAATAAAATCGAATCCCATATTTTTTTCTTTCACTATTTTATTATTTCGAAAAAATTCATATAATAGATTGGATAGGAAATTGAATTAGACATTATTGGTTGTAGACTACTATGTTATAATCATAGCTTACTTGGGTTGGATGATTGGTACCCAAATAGATTTCATGTTCATAGGTTAGGATAAGGGAAAGATCCCTATGTTATATGGATGAGCTGACATTCAAGATGGAGCATGGATGATGTAACTATAAATCATGTTGGGACCTGCTCAAGAGTTATCATTGTGTCTTATTTTGGGTATTCATTAGACACATGGAACATATATAACAAGACATATCCACTCCTTGGTTTTTTGCAATTATCCCTATTTTGGATATAATCAGATGATGTTCATCTTTATTTATTATGGTATCATCTTGGTTATTGTTTATTATAATTTGGATATTTTTTTATTTATTTCCACTGTTGTTTCACTCTAAAAAAGGTTGTATAGCCTCCACACATTACATACTATACCCTCACTTCTAGTCAGCAATATCTAGAAAACAAGGAGGAAAATCTAAGTTCATGTGGTGAATCTACTAGGTTAACCATAATGTGGAACATTGTTTGGGACCCCACAATGTGGTATCAGAGCCTAGTTTTATTTTCCTTTCAATTTGCATTTTATTTGGGGAAGGTATGTAGGATATTAGGATGAGTCGATCTTTGGTCACGAGCTCATGCATGGGTGTTGCTAATCCATTTGTGAAGGAAAACCCAAGTAACTATGGTGGTATTTCTATTAATTTTTATATTAAAATTAATTTTTATTTCACATGGAGTGATTCACTTGATGTGTTATGTTAATATATTTCTAAAATTATCCTCATGGCCTGACATGGGATGAGTGTTGTGAAAATATACAACATTCTAGGAACTCTAATTTTTTTGTAAAATGCATCATTTTAGTTACGAACATCAAATAATGTTACGATAGGGTATTGGGTAATTAAAAAGGCTCTTATTTATATGTGTAATTTAAATGAAATTGTTCGTGACGATGAAACTCTGAAATATGAAAGTGTTTTCCCTATGTTAACAATTACCTAGGTGAGGGATGGTTGAGGGTAGTCATAGTGCCTCAGTTTTTACCACATGGTGACATTTTCAGGATGAATTATTATTAAAATAACGGAATCCCTATTATATATATATATATTTTAATGACATGATACATGTCCTCATATGTGTGTTGGGAATTATAGCTACATGCCTCATTGACGATGTCTGTTGATAGGGAGACAAGAGGAAACATATTTAAATATAGATTCAGAAGTGGATCCTAAGGTCTCGATAGTTCTAGGTGAAGGTCTAGAAGAGAAGATCCATGATAAATGTTCTTTATTTATGTAGTTTATGGAAAGAGACGTATGGAAGGCTATGCAGAATATGTTTGATATGAAAGGCGAGTTGCAGTTTTACTACCCTATAACCATCATTGGAGAGGGTGGAATAGTGGTAGATGAGTTATGAATTGAGTATATCTAGATGATCCTTGAACAATTTGAGACTCATGAAAATAAAATAGTAATTTTTCTTTCTTATTTGTTATATAGTTAAGTGAAGCATTGGTAAAATATTAAATCTCGACATGAGAAGCTGGTGAATATGGTATGGAAGGAATTCCAAAAGAAGTTCTTGGAACACTATTACTTAGATACGATGAGGAATGATGGGGAATTAGAATAGTTAAAAGAAGAGTGGCTAGGGGGGAGGATAAGTTACTCAGAGAAATACATGAGTGATTTTCCATTAGTGTGGTGGGTTGGGTAACTATCTTAACACATGTCCTCAACCCCCAAAATAGTTCTATACATTCCAAAGGATGAGTTATCTGAAATAGTTTTGTAGGAACCCATGATAGATGGGTGGTGATGCTAGTGCAAGACCAAATATAATTATAAAAAGGGAGTCTTCTTCCCCTTATAATTTGGGTTTTTGGAATTTTAATTTTCATGGATATTGATGTGGTAGACATGGTAAATTTGGGAAAGAGAAAAAATATTAGTAGAATAGTGTGACTCATGGGTCTTAGACTACAGTATAGGGTATAGGGGAAATATAGTTACATGTTGTTCATCTTGTGCCAATGGATAATGAGACTATACAATCGACAGTCAAAGGTACTATTCTTGTAGATTATTTTATTGATAGTTGTTTATATGATATAAGAGCCCATAATTATTTCATATTCACTCAACTATTGAACAATTTGAGTCTGACAGAGTAGTTTGTGATTGGGGTTATGTTGATTGACACATTATAGGGAGTGTTTTCGAGGGACATATGTTTATAAATTGGGTTTTCTCTTGAGGATGGAGAGAATCATTTTATTTTGTGTATATAAAAACTTTATATTTCACGTTTTGACTTCATTTTGGGTATGGAATAGCTAGTATCATAGCGAGACAACCTAGAATATTTTTGTATGACAGAAACTGTTACTTCTTAAAATGGTAACAATTATGTTCATCATGGAGAGTGGGATATCTAGGTATGATGTGAAAGGATAGTTCATTAGAAACTAGGGAAGATCACTTCCCAGGTTACTAGTATTTTGTTGGATGATGAGGGTGTAATGTGGGATGTACTTCCACCAATCATGGACTAGTTTCAGGATTTTCATCCTAAGGAGTTATTACTACTGACATCTCATAGAGATATTTCGTTCATAGTTGAGATCATTGCTGATGTTGAACATGTTTCTATTCCAACATATTGGATGGAACCAATAGAGCTTCTAGAACTTAAGAATCAGTTAGAATTGTTGATGGATAATGGATTCATCCATCCAAGTATATCACATGGGGTTCTTTGATTTTTTTGTGACAAAGATGGATGGTATGTTGTGTTTATGCGTTTATTACTAGAATATGAACCAGATCATAGTGAAGAACTGATATCATCTTCCACGAATCGATGATAAATTTCACCTTTTTAGAGGATATTGTGTTTTCTCCAATATTTACATGATATTAGGGTAATATTAGTTGATATTGAAATATTTTAATATACCACTAACTATATTTAGAAGAATTTATAGATTATACTAGTTCATCACGATGTCATTCAAGATGATGAATGCTCTGGATATGTTAATGACTTTGATGAATTAATCTTCCACCCGTACCTGTATCTATTTGTGGTTGTTTTTGTGGATGAAATTTTGGGGTACCAAAAGACTCATGAAGATCATTCCCAATATCATTACATTATCCTGAGTACACAAAGATATAATTTCTTGCATGAAAAAATATCTAAGTTTAAATTGTGGTTCAATATTGTTTATTTCGTGGGCCACATCATCTTTCATGATTGTGTGTCAGTGGAACCATATAAATATCACATAGTGGTCTCTTTGGATCAACCCTAAAATGTTGATTGTATCCAAATATTCTTAGCTTTACCAGGTTATTATCAGATGTTTATTTCCATGTTTTCCCTCTTAGTAGAACAACTATCAATCTTGACCAAGAATAGTGTCTAGTTTGAATAGTATAGACCATGTGATTATCCTTTATAAGTGTTGATGTAATGGTTTACTATTACATCGATTTTTACCCTACTTGATCCAGGTGAAGATAATTCTACGTTTTGTGATGTGTATGGGGGTTTTCAAGGAACAATGTTGTTGCTTGGAGTTTGAGGTATGGATTATAGGTCATGATAGTTAAGGCCACATGAGTCGAATTACCCTATACATGATCTCTAGTATGTTGTGGTGGTTTATTCCCTAAATTTTGGGCAACATTATATGTTGGATGAAAATTTTACTATGTATACTGACCATAAAATTTTGATTTATATGTTTCTAAATATATATTTCAATCTTTTGTAGTGTAGATGATTTTAGTATATAATGATTTATTATTTTGTGTTTGCCTATATTTCTAGTAAGGGATATAGTGCTACTGATTCTTTGAGTAGAAGGATAAAGACTCAACTAGTTAAATATTCTAATTATTAGTGGAAGATGATGACCATGAAAACATATATGCATATTGGGGTTCAAGAGACACATGAGATGATGACTCTTGTATCCAAATCACATGATTCCTCAATTCTATGCTGGATCAAGGGGATCCAGTATAAGGATCATGGGGTTTTCCATGAGATAATGATTTGATGTTGTGGAGTCACCTTCCAATTAGTCTATAGATTTGGATCAGATCATCTATATCTCAAACCCTATTGTTATTCCTATGTTTAAGAGTGGGGAGTTAATGCATGAGTTTAATTCCTATAAGTAGTTGGTGTATCCTAGATTGACTAAATTGTACTGCAATATTTAAATAAAATATTGGTGGTTGGTCATGAAAAATATGATTGTAAGTTTCATGACATGATGCTACACCTATCACCAGGTGAAGATTGAGAATAAATGACATACAAGTTTTCTATAGCCGTTTCCCATTCGAAAATGGAAGTGTTAAGAAGTTACCACGGACTAAATGGTGGATCTTTCAAGGATTCATTATAAGAATGAATTAATATGGGTGATTATGGACCGATTGATGAAAGTAGCCAATTTCCTTCCAATCTGGGACACGTTCATGGTTGATCAGTTGGGGGTTAAGAACATTAGGTGGTAGTCTATTTCAATGGGGTGACATGAAGTATTGTTTTAGATCATGGAAATCATTATAAATCACTCTACTAGGAATTATTATAGACGGAATTAGATTTCTAGGTACTTCTTGGTAGAAATATCCACCAATATAAAAACGAATAATCAGAATGTACTATACAGGTGTTGGAGGACATGCTAAGAAGATGACTTCTTGATTTTGGAAGGAAAAGTGAGAATCACTTAGTGCTTGTTGAGTTTTAGTATAAATAGTTATCAGGTTTTTATTAATAGGGCCTAATATGATACACTATATATAAGTCCTTGTATATCATCTCTATGTTGGATAAAGATAGGTGGGTCTAATTTGTTGGGACTAAGTCTCATACAAGAGACTTCAGAGCATGTTTAGTAGATTCAGAATTTTATAGTTACAAACCAGTTTTGGAAGAATCAATATGTTGATTGAAATCATTGATCCCTAGAGGTTACAATGGGTTATCGTGTATTTCCATAGGATTCACCAAGATTGGGTCCCCATACGATTCGAATAAAGATAATAATGGTGTTTAGGTTTGTTAGATCGTTTGAGATTGTGGGGAGAATCAGACTTGTGTCATACAGATTGGATCTTCAAATTTGTTATTATGAACTACATGATGAATTTCATGTTTCATTGCTTCAATAATATCACCCCAACCCTTCTCATGCAAATGATGGTCATGATTTTGAGATTGAGGCAGATGCATCCTTTGATATGATTCTAATTCATGTAATGGATCATAGCGAGTGAGTGTTTTAGGGAAAAAACTGCACCAATTTTCTGAATGCTATAGTAGTATGGATGTTTTTAAATGAAAACATGGGAAACGAAAAAAATAGGTGAGCTAAATAGATTGAAGTTCTCATCTTATAAACTTATTAAGGCTTGGGACATCATCTTGAGGATGATCTATTATAAGGTGGGTAGATTTAATGATAATGACCTTTCTAGATATGTCTCATACTCTGTTTTACGTGTTATTTAACCTTTTTTGAGTATACATTTGATGATACATTTCTTGGGTGTGTTGAGGTGAGTTTTCATGTTTTTTTGGCAGTACACTGCTGGGGAACAGTGTGTCAAAACCATAAACCCTCCCCCTAGAAGTTGTGCATCCCAAACAAAGGGGAATTTCATAGTTAATGAAAACTTTGTCAGACCGTGGGCCACAAAGGAGAAACTATGCACCCAAGAGAGTAGTGGAATATAGTTAAGGAACATGGTTTGGAAAACTATGTGGAACCACCCAGGAAACAGTGATCATGGGAAATTAAACCTCTTATTATTTATTTTAAATCTCATAAACCCTCCATTCTTATTCCTATTTTCCTCACTTAACCTTATTCATTTTACCTTTCTCTTGGAAGATAATAAGAGGTTTCCTTACATACTAAAACCTCTTACAATGTGAATCAAATATATGGATAATGAGATAAAAACCCTTTTATAGTATTTAATCAATTATTCTTTTTAATTACTCTCATTACCATTCCTCTTTACTTTTGGAGAGGGATGAATTTTACTCTGTTATTGATGGTTTAGATTTATGTTTTGATATATCTCATTTCTTTGGATCTTGATCACAGTTTTTTTTATCTCAGATCATTCTTTTTATTGTGATTCTAGTTCTTTAAAACTAAAATGATGATTATAATTTTCTGAGTGTTCATCAACAATCATGAGGTAAGTGGCCTAATTTCTAATTACTAGGGTATTTATTTTGATTTAAAAGTTATAGGGGTTCCATTTATCTTCCTCATTTGGAAATTGAAATTGAAATTAAATTAACGAATTGAATTACCATATGAATGTGAAACTTTATATAGATTCTATTAGACCCATTGTAAATTATGTGACCAAACTTGATGGGAACCCATAGGGTGTTCTGATACATTGATTTGGTGATTTATAGTTCTAAAATGGGGAATAATGGGTTATTGGGTGGGAAGAAAATTCTTGATTCATGATTGATAATGAGATTTAAGAGGCTGATTGTATTAAGCCTTAAGGGTTAATGATCATTGAAAATAATGATACAAATGGTTGATACATGAGTTATGAATGTGGAACCATGATGTGTGATATTTACGATTGATTTATCAATGAGTTTTGGCTTAGTAATTAATTCCCCAAATACATATGGGGTGCCAGACTATTGACTGAGGCCTTGTTATATATATATATATATATTATTTTGATCATTGAGTTGTGGGTAAGGCAATGATACTCAAAATATCCATCGGTTTTCAGACTACTTCTCTTTCCCTCCAATGTATATATGTGTAATTGTAATTAAATGAATAATGAAATCCCATGAAAGAATGAATTGTGGTAGTCCTACACTATAGGGATCAGACCCAGAACCAGACAAGGTAGGTATAATGTGGTCAACTAAAGGTTTATAAAAGTGGAAACTATTTATTTTGACTTTTTCTATTTAATTATTTATACAACTACATACAGCATTATAGAATAGATATTTTTTAGGCACCATTGGTAGTGTCCCATAGTGTTGTACTCACACCCTACTCGGGCTTCGGGATTTGTACACTATAAAGACCAGTAAATTTCAAGGAATTATTTTTTTCCTATTTTCTTTGGGATTTTACAAGTACGATGTTTCTGACAGCACCTGATTCCGAGGCCGGGTGTGCCCGGAATCATTTTCTGAAGTTTTTCGCAGGTACGTTCAGTGAATAAATGAGCGGGTTTTCCTAAATTTTGAACTAGCGCACGGAATCGAAATCTGAGGTCACCGATGAAACCAAAACACCGGTAATTTCTTAGGAAGACTTTTTTGGAGTAGCATTTTCTTGGGAGGAGATGTTAAAAATGTGAGGAATAAAAATATAATTGTTTTACAATTTTATTTTTATTTCTTTATTGATTGTTAAAGTGTTATGGGAAAGAACGATGTGAAGTCGTTGGGGTGGGGCCCACACGATCCCCCGCCTCCTTCAATTTCCCCAACACCCAATTAATTTCCCCTTTAGCAATTACTTTTGTAACACTTCCACTCCTCCACATTAAAGTATATGCCAATAAGATGCCTAATTAATTGGACAACACATGTAATTAATTTGGTGAATTCAATTTGAGTTTTTAAAAAAAGTGGCATGCGTAATAAAATAAGGAAAAGCCTTATTTTATTATTGTTGAATTGTTGTGTAGAGTTTTTTTGGAGAGGAGGGATCTAGTCTTGAAGAACATCATCTTCCACGTGAAGAATGCGAAGAACGTCAAGACCTCGATGAATAACGTCGTCACCGCAAGGAGTGATCATCGTGACTTTCTTCTCCTCTTCACATCTGGTGTGAGACGCCGCTCCACCTCGGATGTTGTCCATCAAGCACGTACAGAGCTTTACCTCACGATTCCGTTTTCTACAACAATATTCTTTCGAAAACTACTTCAATGTAGGGGTTTTAAGTTCAAATTTAATGAATTAAATTTGTTCTTTGCTTTGTCGAAGTTGTTTTATGTTATTTGGGCCTCCTGTTATCATTTTAACAGGAGGAGGTCGGACTGCAAGAACACGTCCGATCCTCCTCCCCCTTTGTTGTTTTTCACCATTGTGGTTCAGGACGAAGCCGGCGCAGTGCAACAACACCGCGCGGGAACGACGAAATTTCACAGTGGTGAAAGAGCACGGCACCGTCGCGCTGCGCCGTTGAGGCCGAAAGCGGCCATAGCCGGAGCAGGGTCGCGATGGAGGGGCGCGGCGCCGTCATAGGGCACCAATCGGACCAAGGTCGCGGCCTTTGGCCGTGGTGGAGCATGGGAGGGAGGCCGGAACCGCCGGCCGCCGGCGCTCATGAGGCGGGACTAGCTGGTCCCGCGCGGCACAACTGTCCAACCGTTACGACCGGACGGATCCAAAAAAACTGTGGGTTAAACCCTCAGCCAGCACAGTAGGGCAGACCCCCCATGGGTCCACCATTCGGTTTGAAGGGGGCGTCGGCTCCCCCCTTCTACGTCAGCTCAGCACGCGGGCGCCCGGACCGCCCACGTCGGGTTGGGCCGCCCTCACTGGGCCAGACCCCCATGTCGGGCCGGGCCACACTGGCTGGGCCAAGCCGCGCCCAACCGGGCCAGACCCGGACCTGGGTCGGTTCGACTCGGTTCGGGCCGACCTGGGGGGGGGGGGGGTCGGGATGGGCCCAGACCCCCTCTTCGGATTATTTTCAGTCATTTTCTAATATCTTGGGCTACAGACTTCTGATCGATGCACTTTTTGTTTTGTAGCGATCCTTGGATCGATTCAGTCGTTTCGTTATATTACACTCAGGGTTTTGGAGAACTTTGGGTATGGCCGGGTTGGTTCGAACCTGAAACCAACCGGGCCGTCGGAGCAAAAATGCTTATAACTTGAGCTCTGAACGTCCGATTGACGTGCCATCGACTTTTTATTTTCTTCTTAGTGAGACGGACCTTTCGGGTTACTCCACTAGAGGTTTGAACACCGTTGGAGTATGGTCGGGTTGGTCTTGACTTTAAAACCAACCAGGCCCCTAGGACGAAAAGGCTAATAACTCTCAGACCGAGCGTCTGATTGACGTGCCGTCTATCACGTTGACTTCCTATTGTCGAGACGTAACATTGGGATACATCACATTCGGGCTACGTGTCAGTTTATTTATCGACCCCCTTGACTCATGGAGCGGACCCTCCCGGAATCGAGCATGCTGTGAGCGGGAAACCTAGAGTTGGCTGCGACTGCGACGACGATGACGACTGTACTGAAATCCTCTGTGGGTTCAGTAGTGATGACGACCATACTGGAATCCTCCATGGGTTCGACGGTGATGACTATTGTTCTTGTATCCTTTGTGGGTCTGGCAGTACATGACTACTGTTCTTGTATACTATGTGGGTTCGGCAGTGTTTGACTATGTACTTGTATCCTACGTGGGTCCGACAGAGTAGCTGGTCTTTTATCCTTTGTGGGTACGACAGCCTAGGTGGTCTTGTATCCTACGTGGGTCTGATACCTTAGATGAATCAGTGGCTACATCTAATCATCTATATCGTCTTACGAAGAATTATACCTCTGTGAGTTGAGTCTTGACTTTTTAATCATTATCTTTGATATGATTGACTTGCTTTACTATGTGGATTGGGTTGTGTTATCCTATGTGGATTGGTTGTGCTATCCTGTGTGGACTGTATCGAACTTGGGATCAAATGTTGGAGCCGAACTGTAATTGATGACTTAGGATTATGAATGGGCATATACCTAAGTAGAGTTGGTTGTTACTTCATGATTGAATCTTTCGTTTGTGGATTATACTTTGTGGATTCTGGGAGACCTTCGGGGGCCTCGGGGTGCCTACTAAGTAGCGTATACACACCACTGCACGGGCTATGCATGTACTATGTTGTGTTGGATGCAAATGATGGACATCCCTGATTGTGGTTGAGGCTTGTGGAGCAAGTCGGCACCTGGAGGTGGACCACTGGGCGGGACGTAAACGGAGCAGACGGTTGGGCCCGAGGAGCTAAGGATGCTATCTGTATCCACCCTTCTGGTGGGATTTTCAGTGGATGGCTCGGCATTTCTGCTTTGCTTTTCACTTGATGTACTTTCTCTTCAGTTGTACTTTACATTCAGTTGGGTTTGTATTCTGGACCATTTACTTTCCAGCAATTACAGTTGTACCTAGTTTACATAGTGTTTACTTCATCTTTCTTACTCTGTGGTGTTTTTTTATTTTATAAAGGCAATGCCTTCCATTTTATTGATATTTACACCTTTCGTGCTAGTCTCCAGCCCCTGGCCTATGGAAGGTGGGCGTGGGGTAGTCACGGCACGGGCCCCAAGGAAGGGTCATGCAAAAATGGTATCAGAGGAGTTCGGTTCTACTGCAAAACTCAGTACTCTGATCTTTAATCTATGTGAATAAATAGTGTTAAGGGTATTTAGTGTTGTTATCAGTCCAGGGAGTCCAGTGTTAGTGCAGCAGAAGACGTATACATACACCAGGACCCTGAATTCTGATTTCTGACTCATTACATGAAAACATTGATTGCATGTGTGTTTCAAAAGTTTTCTTTGTAATTACTTTGTGTCAGATCACCTGGTATACTGTGTTGACCGTGTCACACCTGTTTCTTTTCAGGATGCCCCCACAACGTCAGCCAGCTAGGGTTCAGAGATTTGTACATGACGACAGCCCAATGAGCGACGAGGCCTCAGTGCAGGGCACTTTTACAACAGAGGCACCGAAGGTACCTCTACCCGCCGAGCCACCGATGCCACCAGTCCCAGCCGTAGAGAGTGAATGTTCCCTTAGTGCACTGCATGAGTTTTAGTGTCAGAGACCACCTAGTTTTTGTAGGGAGATGGACCCCCAGGCATCATAGGATTGGTTGGAGGCTGTTGTACGAGTTTTCAAGTTAGTGGGGACACCAGCAGACCTCATGGTGATCCTTGCAGCGATTATCCTGCACGTGGCAGCAGGCAGATGGTGGAGCCTGATGCTCCCTGTGCACGACAAGTCATCTCTCCTCTGGACGGACTTTGAGAGCATCTTCTGCTCAAAGTTTGTCCCAACCACCCTACATGCGGTGCGCATTCAGGAGCTACTACATATGCGACTGAGCAACATGACGGTAGCCTAGTACTCGGCGAGATTTACCAATCTCTCGCGTTATTCGATGGACATGGTACATGACCCATTCATCAGGTCCTGGACCTTTGATCAGGGACTGAGGCATGAGATCAGGGGATTGATGATCTCCCTCAGTATCCCGACACATGTAGGAGTACTGGAGTGAGCCCTTCTTATAGAGAGATTTCTTGCTGAGCCTACCCCAGCAGCGACACCTACTGCAAGGCAACACGTAGCTGAGTCGTCTGCAGCTGGCAGTAGACGAATGTCACAGGGGTCCAGGTAGACCAGACCAACAGGCAGACGACCTCAGCACACTGGCTAAGAGATGCCGGTCACACGGCGCAGAGCCAGCCTTCTGAGGAGCAGACAGTGCTACGCATGTGGCGGGCAAGGCCACATGGATCGTGAATGCCCGACCCGCTGTTTAGAGGAGAAGCAGACAGTTGAGGGACCACCTAGGCAGAGGTAGAGGGTCGACAGTGGTGGTCCGTAGGAAGTAGGAGGACAAGGTAGAGGAGCTGGCCGTGAAGCAGGTGGTGGGAGACGCTTTGAGGCTTTACCACCACCACCACCACCAGGAGGTCTACCCCAACCAGAGGGAGCTAGCTGGCAGAGGCAGGCTCAGCTTCAGGCAGCGGAGGCCTACAACCACATCGCACCAGAAATGATTCGAGGTACTGCCTGTGTCTACTCCAGCCTTGTTGCAGTTCTTATAGACACACGAGCGAGTCATTATTTCATTGCTGCTGCCCTTGTTCGGACCTCGGAGATTCCGACGGAGTCGTTGGCTCGATCCTTATGGGTAGAGACTCTTACGGGAGGAGACTCAATGATTACGCACTAGTGCCAATGATGTGAGCTTGAGATAGGAGGTGAGATCTTCGGCTGGGATCTTCTTGTAGCAGCATAGAGGCCTTAAGACATCATCTTGGGAATGGATTATTATCTACAGTCCATGCTCAGATCGACTGTATTAGGTGCAAGGTGTGGTGTGTTCACACCGATGGGAGCAGGTTCACCTTCACTGGCAAGAAGGGAGCTTTGCAGTGTAGGATGGACTCACGTAGAGGAGAGGATAGCCGATCACTCATCAGTTGGCTAGCCTCATCTTAGGAGCAGTTGACGTGCGGAGTCCGAGTTTTCCTGTAGTGGTGGATCAGTATGCAGACATTTTTCCTGATGATGTTCCTAGACTACCTCCTCGCAGAGAGGTAGACAACTATATTGACCAGTACCCCGAGATAGCCCCGATATCCACTCCAGCATATCGGATGGCTCCCCCTGAGCTTTGAGAGCTACGAGTACATCTGGAGGACTTGCAGGGCAAGGGATACATCCAACCCAGTGTTTCACCCTAGGCGTCCCCGATTTTGATCGCCAAGAAGGAGGATGAGAGCGTGAGACTATGTGTCGATAATCATCGCCTAAAACAGGTGACGATGAGGAACAAGTATCCACTACTGAGGATTGAAGACCTCTTCGATCATCTCAAGGGAGAACGATGGTTCTCGAAGATAGACCTCAGGTCAGGCTATCATCAGCTCAGAGTTCGAGACGAGGATCTGCAGAAGACGACCTTCAGATGTCGGTGTGGCCACTATGAGTGCTTGGTCTTGCCTTTCGGAGTAACCAACACTCAACCAGTGTTCATTAGTATCATGAACAAGATCTTCCATCCTTACTTGATCGATTAGTCGTGGTTTTCATTGACGACATTTTAATATACTCGACCACTGAGGAGGAGCACAGCTACCACTTGTGGGTTGTACTGGTCACATTCTGGGAGGACCATCTTTATGGTAATCCTTCGAAGTGTCAGTTCTGGATACGTGAAATCCACTTATTGGGACATGTCATCTATGAGGTGGGAGTTGTGGTGGATCCTATGATGATCGAGGCAGTTCTAGCTTGGGAGCCACCCAGGGGAATGATGGAGGTGCAGAGTTTCCTAGGACTGGCTGGATACTACCAAAGGTTTGTGCCAGACTTCTCCAGAGTTGCGGTACCACTTTCAGCTTTGAAAATGAATGGAAAACCCTTTGAGTGGTCAGATAGATGTCAGGAGAGCTTCCTGGAGCTGAGACAGAGATTGACTAGCGCACCCATTTTGAGGCTATCGGAGGAGGGAGTAGGGTACGTAGTATACTGTGATGCATCAAGGACCAGACTCAGATGTGTCCTGATGCAGGAGTGGGCGTTGATCGCCAATGGATCACGACAGTTGAGGCAACATGATCAGAACTACGCTACCCATTACCTGCAGTTAGCAGTAGTGGTCTTCGCTCTGAAGATGTGGGGACACTATCTTATGGGAAAGAGCTTTACAGTCTACTCTAACCACTAGAGTCTCTGGTACATCTTTTCGCAGAAGGACTTGAACCTGAGATATTGGAGATGGCTCGATTTCCTCAATGACCATGACTTTGAGATAGTCTATACTCTTTGAAAGGGTAACGTAGTAGCTGATGCTCTCAGCAGGAGGACGAGAATTCAGCTACTTGGGGAGGCGACAGAGAAGCTAGCTTCTTTGCAGATATCCTTCGTGGATAGAGATGGATCATACTTTCTTCAGTCACTCACAGTGACTCCTACACTACCACAGCGGGTCAGAGAGGGACAGCTTGGGGATGTTGACTATGAGACGCGGTGTGCACAGATATCCTCAGGACAGGCACCTGATGGATTCTATGTGGGAAGAGAGCACGTTGTCCTTTTCAGAGGACGTACCATGGTACCAGTTGCATTAGAGGAGGAGGTACTGAGATAGTTTGACACTTTCCCTTTAGATGTACATCTAGGAGTGGAGAAGATGTACCAGGATAACAGACGACAACACTGGTGGTCGGGTATGAAGAAGGGTGTGGCAGAGTTCGTTTCTCGATGTCTCATCTGCCAGCAGGTGAAGGTGGAGCACCAGGTACCAGCAGGCTTGGTACAACCCTTAGAGGTCTTGTAGTGGAAGTGGGATGGGATATCTATGGATTCTGTGACTGGACTTCCTCATACTTCAGGAGGTCACAACTCCATTTGGGTGATTATCAACCAACTCACCATGTTGGCCCATTTCTTACCCATCAGAGAGTAGGGCTTAGTAGGGAGCTTGAGACGCCTCTATGTTCTGGAGATCGTACGGCTTCATGGTGTTCCATTGTCTATCGTCTCTGATCGAGATGCTCGCTTTACTTCTCGTCTTTGGTAGGGGTTGCAACAGGCATTCAGAACGCAGCTACGTCTGAGCACAGCCTTTCACCCTTAGACGGATGGTCAGACGGAGATGACCATTCAAACACTCGAGGACATGCTCTGTGCATGTTTCCTCGACTTTGGTCGTAGCTGGGAGGATCACCTACCCTTGGTGGAGTTTGCGTACAACAACAGCTACCACTCCACCATCGGGATGGCACCACATGATCTATTGTATGGCCGACCTTTCAGATCACCTCTGTGCTAGACAGACCCTAGGGAGTCAGCACTTATGGGACCAGAGTTGGTCCATGCCATGAAAAAGAGGGTCCAGGTCATCCAGGAGCGGATGAGGAAAGCTCAGAGCCGATAGAAGTCTTATGATAACAGGAGCCGGAGACCACTAGATTTTGAGGATGGTGACAAAGTTTTCTTGCGGGTCTCACCTCGACGTGGATTATAGTGATTTGGTCATGGTAGAAAGTTATATCGATGCTTCATCGGACCATTCCAGGTTCTCAGTAGGATAGGCGAGGTGGCTTATCGCCCGGCTCTACCACCTCTGTTGCAGCGGGTGCACGACTTCTTCCATGTATCTCAGATGAGAAGATATGTGCACGACCCAATGCATATCATCAACCATGGAAAGCTAGAAATTGATGACATGGTGACTTTTGCAGAGGTCCCAGTGTAGATCGAGGATCGACAAGAGTGGGTCCTATGTGGGCGATCGATTCCTCTAGTTCACATCAGGTGGCAGCACGGGAACCTGCAGGAGAGCACTTGGGAGAGGGAGGCTTAGATGCATGCTCAGTACCCTCATTTGTTCCCCTAGTTTGTGATGTATCTTTACGGTGACATAAAGTTCTGAGTTGGGAGTAACGTAAAGACACATAAATTTCAAGGAATCTTTTTTCTTATTTTCTTTGGGATTTTACGAGTAAGCAGTTTTTGACGGCACATGATTTCAAGTCCCGGTGTGCCCGGAATAATTTTCCGATGTTTAGCTCGGGTAGGTTCAGTGAATGAATGACCAGTTTTTCCTAACATTGGAACCATTACTCAGAATCAAAATCCGAGGACACCGATGAAATCGCAGCTCCGGTAATTTCTTAGGAAGACTTTTTCTGGTGTTGCGTTTTCTAGGGAGGAAATGTTAAAAATGTAAGAAATAAAAATATAATTGCTTTACAATTTTATTTTTATTTCGTTACTGATGGTTTAAGTGTTATGGGAAAGGAAGTTGTGAGGAAGTTGGGGTGGGGCCCACACGATCCCCCACCACCTTCAATTTCCCCAAAACCCCATTAATTTCCCCTCTAGAAATTAATTTTGTAACTCTTCCAATCTTCCAAATAAAAATACATGCCAATAAAATGCCTAATTAATTGGAAAATGCAAGTAAATAATTTGGTGAATTCAATTTGAGTTTTGAAAATGGTTGTCATGAGTAATAAAATAAGGCAAAGCCTTATTTTATTATTGTTGAATCATTGTGTGGAGTTTTTATGGATAGGAGGGCTTTAGCCTTGAAGAACGTCGTCTTCCACATGAAGAACGCGAAGAACGTCAAGACCTTGATGAAGAATTCCATCACCGCAAGGAGTGATCGTCATGCCTTTATTCTCCTCCTTACAGCTGATGTGAGACACTGCTCCACCTCAGACATTCTTCATCAAGCACGTACATAGCTTTACCCCGCGACTCCGTTTTCCGCGACAATCTTCTTTCGACAACTTCTTCAAGGTAGGGGTTTTATGTTCAAAATTAATGAATTAAATTGGTGCTTTGCTTTGTCGAAGTTGTTTTATGTAATTTGGGCGGCCTGTTATCATTTTAATAGGAGGAGGTCAGACCACAAGAACATGGCCAATCCTCCTCCCCCTTTCCTGATGTTCACCATTGTGGTTTGGAATGTATGTGGCGCGGTGCAACGACACCGCGCGTGAACGAGGAAATTTCACCACGGCGAAGGATCGCGGAGCCGTCGCATCGCACCGTTGAGGTTAAAAGAGGCCGTGGCAAGAGCGGGGGCGTGGCGCCGTCGGGCCGCGCCTGTCGGACCAAGGCTGCGGCATATGGCTGTGGCAGAGCAGGGGAGGGCGTCCGGAACCGCCGGCCACTGGTGCTCAGGAGGCGGGACCGGCTGGTCCCGCGCAGCACAGCCGGCCGACCGTTATAGCTGGCCTAATTTAGAAGAACTGGGGGTTGAACCCCCGTCCAACACAGTAGGGTGTACACCCTGCGGGTCCGCCATTCATTTCGAAGGGGGCGATCGCTCCCCCCTTCCGCATTCGCTCAGCACACAGGCTCCCGGACCGGGCCAAACCAGCCGGGCCAGGCCAGACCACCCGTTCCGGGTCGGGCCACCCGGGTGGACCCCCATGTCGGGCCGGGCTGCACCGATTGGGCCGACCCAGGGGGGTCGGGCCGGACCTAGACCCCCCTCTTTGGACTATATACAATCATTTTCCCATATCCTGGGCTACGTACCTCCGATCGACGCACCGTTAGTTGTGTAGTGATACATGGATCGAGACGGGAGTTTTGGTATATTACACTCAAGGTTTATAAGAATATTGTGTATAGCCAAGTTGGTTCGAACACGAAACCAACCGGGCCTTCGGAGTAGAAATTCTTATAACTTGAGCTCTGGATGTCCAATTGATGTGTCATCGACTTTGATGGTTTCCTCTTACTGAGAATGACCTTTTTTCTTTCTCCACTGGATGTTTGGACGCAGTTTGAGCACGGTCGGTTTGGTTTTGACATAAAAACCAACCGGGCCCCTGGGATGAAAAGGCCAATAACTCTCAGACCGGGCGTCCAATAGACGTGTCCTCTATCACGTTGAGTTCCTACTGTCAAGATTGAACTTTAGGATACATCAACTCCAGACTATTTGTCAGTTAATGTATCGAACCCCTTGGCTCATGAAGCGGACCCTCCCGGAATCGAGCATGCTGTGTGCGGGAACCCTAGAGCTTGCTGCGACTACGACAACGATGACGACAGTATTGAAATCCTACGTGGGTTTGGCAGCGACGAAGACCATACTGGAATCCTCCATGGGTTCGACGACGATGACTACTATTCTTGTATCCTTTGTGGGTCCGGAAGTAAGTGACTACTGTTCTTGTATCCTACGTGGGTCCAGCAGTGTTTGACTCTGTACTTGTATCATGCGTGGGTCCGGTAGAGTAGCTGGTCTTGTATCCTTTGTGGTTCCGACAGATTAGCTGGTCTTTTAACCAATGTAGGTTCAACAGATTAGACGAATCAGTGGCTACATCTGATCATCTCTATCATCTTACGAAGAAGTATACCTATGTGAGCTGAGTCTTGACTTTTTAATCATTTTCTTCGATATGATTGACTTTCTTTCCTATGAGGATTGGGCTGTGTTTTCATATGTGGATTTTTGGAGCTATCCTGTGTGGACTGTATCGAACATGGTCTCAGATGTTGGAGCCGAACCAGAATTTATGACTTAGGTTTATGTATGGGCATACACCAATGTTGAGTAGTTTGTTAATTCTTGATTGTATCTTTCCTTTTTGGATTATCCTTTTTGGATTCTGGGAGACCTTAGGGGGTCTCAGGGTCACTACTGAGTAGCGTATACTCACCCCTACATGGGATATTCCCACACTATGTTGTATTGGATGCAGACGACGGATAGCACTGATCGTGGTTGAGGCTTGTGGAGCACGTCGGTACCTAGAGGTAGACCACTGGACGGGAAGTACACGGAGCGGACGGATGGACCCGAGGAGCTGAGGTGGCTATCTGAACCCACCCTTCAGGTGGGATTTCCAGTGGACGGCTCAGCGTTTCTGCTTTACTTTTCTGTTTTTGTACTTTCTTTTCAGTTGTACTTTACTTTCAGTTGGGTATTTATTCTAGCCCATTTACTTTCAATCACTTATAATTGTACCCAATTTATTTACTGTTTACTTCAGCTTGCTTACTCTGTGGTTTTTTGTTTATTTATAAAGGCAATGTCTTCCCTTTTTATTGAGATTTACGCGTTTGGTGCTAGTCTCCAGCCCCTAGCCTATGGAAGACATGCTTGGGGTAGTCACGACATGGGCCCTGAGGACGGGTCGTGATATACAAAAATAGACATCATGTTGGAAGGATAAAATAAAGGTAATATTCATATGTGAGATAGAAGTGTTTGGATTTTGGATGGAGCATGAAGGAGGGAACACAACATGATTTCATCACCCGCTCAGAAGTTATCAGTTTTTCTTATTTTTGGGATTTCATTAAGAACATGAAACATATTTTACATGAAATATCTACAGTTTGGTTTTTGGTCATTTTCCATATTTTTGATATATCCATGGGATGTTTTTATTTATTTATAATGTTATTATCTTGGTTATTTGTTATTATTATTTTAATATTTTTTATTGATTTATAATGGTGTTCCACTTTGTTAATGGTTATATAGTCTCACAACATAACATCTTAGATCCACTCTGCTTATCTACAGCCTTTGGAATATGAGGAGGCATGCCTTAGGTCATGTGGAGAACCTTCTTATGGAAATGACATGTGGAACCTAGGTCAGGATTCAACACATTGAGATTTCTTCTCATGAATCTCATACATTGTAATCATCATGTTTGGAGGTTATGTAGAAAACCCACTAATAGTAGTTCCACATTTTATGGGTCATTGGATATTCCTATATGTGGATATGTTTAGTATTACTTCATCTTGATATTATTATTACTTCATATCATGAATAACATACATCGATGTATATGTGAGAAACATGATGATATATATTCATGGAGAAATATCAAACATTGGGTAAATCTGAAGTAATATGTAATTAATGAATAAATCATGAAATGGTTTACCTATTGTAGGTTAATAGAAGTAGATATGCATGTATATTTTATTGAAATATAATAGTTAAATTATACCTATGGACATGGTAATTAAATGATAAGTCCGTTTTAGTTGTGAAAAAAATGATAAATCAATCATATTGGTTGATGAAATAAGAATGAAGCATGTTTGTTGAGATATTGAGACAAATTGATTATATTACATCATAAACATTGGTAGAATGATTCATTAATTTATACATTATCTTATTTTTCTAGGGGCTCCATGATTCATTAAAACCTTTTGATATTGGGATTTAGATTATATCACCTAATTTCATTGGGAAAACTCCCTAGAGGGTCACACACTTTTTCTATCTTGAATATTATTTAAATTCTATTTGAATGTAATATTACGAATACATATTATCTTAAATTTTTTAATATGTAATTAGCTTTTTTCGATCACATGAATTAAATCTCCAATTATATTCTTTTTTAGAATATATATGTGACATAAATATTATGTAAATATTCATTCAAAATTCTACTAAATTTAATTATTAATTACTTTTTGTTTTATTCACATGGTTATTGACAAAATATTTATTTATTATTTATTTAGTAAACATATTAATATAAATATTAATTTCGTCACATGAGTATCAAAATAAAATATTTATTTGTAGGTTAATAAATGTAATATTTATTTGAAAAAAATATTCATTCACAATTTTAGTGAATAAAATATTTTCTCATTATAAGAATAATATTTATTGGCGTAAATATTTTTTATTCATGGCATGATATGTACTGTAGATTATAGATGAGTCAAGTTATGTCCCCAATAAATAATATGATATATACTTTAAGTATCATTCTTATAAATATGGATATATTTATTTGAAAAAAAATATTGAAATAGTTTGAGTTAGCACATTTCATGTAATACAACATCAATAATATCATTATTATTCAACATGGGGAAATATTTAAGATATATAATTAGATAAATTACTTTATGAATTATTTAATTAATTAACTCAAAATATAAATTTCTAATTACACAATTTCAAAGGAATACGATAATTTTTCTACACAACATATTTTCACATAAAATAGATTTCTATGAACCTTAAGTAATTATCAAGAACACTCTCAAGATCAAGAGATCCCAATCTTCCATCTCAAGACTAAGTGAATATGATATATTTATTTTTTGCGATCAATGTTGAATGGAAAAAGTGGAATGGTTCCTCTATGATAGAATTTAAAATACCAATAGATATGTTCATGGTTTAACGGAACACATTTGGATACTTATAGATAAAATCTAATTTGGAGTATTCAATGAAATAGTGATACAAATTTAGTAAAATACATATAGATAATCATACTAAAAAAATAATGATTTATAAAGATGAGTTAATTATAATTTCTAAAATAATTATAATTTTTATATGAAAGGATTCTACCTCAATGTTTTTTAGGATCCATTCATCAAGATTATTTGGATATATTCGTTCGATATAATCATTATTTATCATATTCTTCAAGATTATGCATAGGATATGATGATAAAAATTATGGGTCATGGTCTCGAATAACTTTTTCTATGCCCCAAACCTACAATGATAAGGGTTTTAATGTGAGGAATGGTAATAGTTTTATATTTATACATAATAAATAATAAATGAGACCAAAATGAATTAATTAAATGACCCAACATTCATTCATAAAACATATAATAGAAAAATAAAAATATAAAGATGATGTATATATGGTTTCTATAAAATATATGAAATAAATAAAGAGAAAAAACAAACTATAAACATGTGACACACTTGCAACTATATATTACATCACAACCATAGTGTAACATTTGAACCCACTGTATACAATTAAATAATGGGAACATTTATTATAACTATACGAAACTGAGAGAAAGAAATCTATATGAAATCCCATGGAGAACATGTATAGAGTCAGAAACAATATCAGTATGACACCACCAAGATTCAATTTATATGCAATTATAAGAAAAACTATATTTTTAGTTCGATAGTAATGTTAGAATAATAAAATTTCTCCATAATGATAATAATAGAAATTAATCACATTATTATCTTTTTTATAGTTTTCAAAATAATAATATTTTTAAAAATAAAATAATCATTAAATATGAAATATATAATCATTAAAATCACAAGGAAAATAATATAATTTATTGCACAACATGGGATAAAAATCTTGGGAATAAGTGGAATCCTATGACATGTAGTTTTAGAAACCATCGTGATAACATTATAAATGTCATCCTATAGAAAATTACCTGACATAACCTCCTTAGCCACATCAAGTGAAAACCCTATATCGAAGACAAAAACTAATATTGAGGAATAAATAGTGTAATGGACTAAAACATTATAAATAATATTTTCCTCGTAATTTAAATAAATGTCTTATAATGTATTATAAATAATGAAAAAATACTCATATTTGGATTTATTATACAATATCGATTTTAAAAGACTGTTATGCATCGTTATTTTTGATAATATAGTTGTTGAATAGTGATCTTATGATTACTATAAATATAGGGTTCTAACAAAAACAATTGACATCGAGAAAGGAAGTGATGGCCTCAGCCAGTATGATCATACCCTATGAAGACCATTTATCAATGATTCTAAGAGAGATTGCATCACATGGATTTTCCCTCAACCAATCCAATAATCATTTCCAACAACTTAATCATGAGTGAAAACATATGCTGGAGAAGTTTATGCTCATAGAAATCACGACTCAATCTTTTTATGTTGAACCACTCATGAAAATCTCATCGTAACGCTCCAAATGCAAAGGGAGTTTTATGGTTCATTAAAGGGATATGTATCAATACCATAATAATATGAATATTTATATTCAATTTTAAAAAGAATAATTTTTATATTTTCTTCTTATAAATGATATTGATTTTGATACAATAAAACAAATATTATATTTTTTGGGTAATATTAAAATTCAATTATAAAATTTATTTTAATTAATTAATGGGTTTTTGAATTAAAAAATATTTTTTTAAATATTATATTAAATAAAAATTATCATAAAATTTTTATGATGTCAAATGAAATTTTTATAAGGGTTCAAAAACTATTATTTTCAAAAAAAACTTTTTATTTCTTAATAAAAGTCAATCGATTATTTAAAAGTTAAAATAAAAATATATAGAAATTTATTTTCCTAAAATCAATATTATTTTTTCAAATAGTCTGTTGAAATTAAATAATAGTGAATTTTTTATAACAGTCGGAGACAATTGGAGTTTCAGGTAAAAACCAAATTTTATAAAAATAAATGTTGTGTATTATGACATCATAATGAAAAAATATTTATGTAATAAATAACATAAATGTTATCTGTGACCAAATATATGTTTTATTTTTAAAATAATATTTTTATGTTAATTTTATTCATTTTATAAATCTATTATGAATCCTCCTAAACCATTATTATATTTTTTTTAAAAATCATTTATTAAATAGCATGACTCACTTCCATGACAGAAGGTTTTTATTTTATAATGTAAATAACTTCTCCATAAAAAATAATTATAACCACTCCACGTTGTTATAAACCATGGGAAAATACAATGGTATGGTTTTTGGTTTTATTAATTTTATAATATTGAGGACAAAACCTATGTTTGGGAAATAATAAAGAACACTCCCCTCCTTTATAATATAAAACTACTCATTCCCCCTTTTCTCTTCACTCAAATTAATTTGAGCACATAATTAATTATTCCTACCCTCTAAATATTCCTACCAAGGAACCCCAATCTCTCAATAAGATTCTCCCAAGCATTTGGAGTCACATAATCAAGTAATCGTTCATTTATTTGTCCTCTTTATTCAAGATTCTTCGGTATCTTCTACCATCTATTTCCAATTCCTAATGTTGGGATGTGTTTTTTTATATTATTATTACTATTAAATTTATGTAAATATATGAGAGACCCATTTCTCTCTCATCAAACTATTTTATGAATCATTAAGTGACATCGTTATGTTGTCAAAATTTCACTATGATTTTCCATCCCAAGATAATTTTATAGTGAATTCCATACCCATATCTTATCAAAGGTGTTAACCTTTATACAATTATACTTCTTTGATTGATGAATTACATGTATTTATTCCATAGTAATTTATCATGGAATAAAATATTACAATGATTGAGACCATGTTTTATGATCTATGTAGAACACCTAAGCATGAAAATGAAATTAATGTGATGGGAGAACTCATAATTATATAACACTTCAATGGAATGGGTAATTTTTTAGTCTCATGAGGTATAAGAAAATTAGTGTTGGAAATTTATGAAGAATATGAAGCCTGAGGGAGATATTTAAGTGATGATATGGAATGAATTTTTGAAAATGTTTTTAAAAAAATATTTTCATTGCTTGGTCTGACTTAAAATGGAATGGTATTTCTTTTATCTCAATATAAATGATGATGAATATATTAAGGACTATGAGGAAAACTTCACAAGACATGCATGATATGCCTCTAGATTTTTTTTTATCTTGGAGTGAAAGGTTTACCTCTTATTTAGTGGGATAAAACATGGTCTACAAAAATACTTGGTAATATGAGACTTTGATATCCATGAGGAACATATCTGATGAGCCTTAAATGATGAGATGTATATTGGTGAACTAGATAGTATCACAAGGATAATAAGTGGAAAATGGATTTTAATTATGGTGGTCCAAAATATAAATATAATAGTGCTAATAAATTATAACATCCCACTTTTCAAAAGTGTGGAAATATGAATCCTAAAACATTCATAAGGAGAATGAGAAAATGATTTAGTTGCTGGAATTATGGACACCTATAGAGTGATTACCAATGGGAGAAACCAACTAATGAGATGGTGGAATGTAATGATGATGTTAAACCTCATTTAATTTTTCATTATTTCAACTTCAATGAAATATGACAATTTACACATCAATTCACTAAGACAAGTGTTTTCAGAGACAACCAACAACCTCCAAGGTGGTAAGGGTGAACCTTTTTCCTTCACAACCATTGAGGTGGATCCTGACATCAATGTGGTTACATGTATTCTAGTTATTGAATCAAGAATAATGAATGTACTTTTTTATTAGGTTTCTACTCATTCATTCATCTCATTAATGTTGAGTAAAACTATTCGTCACAAATCATGGAAGTAGATTTTTTATGGAAAATGGAAAATGGGAAAATTATTTCTTCCTGATTATATAACTATACTCATATAAATTTTTTTGGGAGGAAAATCCAAATAAAACTTGTGATAATCCATTTTGTAGAATGTTAAGTAATTCTAGGAATGTATTAAATTTACATATATAGAGCCATCATAAATTACCATATGAATGAAACCACTCTTTATATCACAAATCATCAAATGATCCTATATAAATGAAAGGAGATGGATGAATCTTCTTTAGCACTAACATATCAAGTGTGGATATTATTTCCCTAAATAAAATAATATCCAGATCAAATTATTGAGACTATGTAAAGGATCATCTTTGGAGACATTCCCATTGTGAGGGAATAGACTAAACTGTTTCTAGAAGAATTGTTTGGTCTTCCTCTTAGAAGAGAGGTTGAATTTTCAATCAATATTATACCTATGGTTTTACAATTATGAAAGATTCCATATTGAATAACTATTATGGAAATTGATGAGAAAATAAACAACTACAGGAGAATCTTGATAAAGGATTTTATGTTCCCAGGTTCTTCACCTTGGGGTGAACCAGTCCTCTTCATCAAGAAGCAAAATGGGTCAATGGGCCTTTTCATTGATTATCATGATCTCAAAAAGAAAAAAAAGTGAAATTATCATCTTCCACTTATTGATGAAATTTTAATTTATCTATTTAGATCAAAATACTTCTATAAAGTGGATCTAATTTTTTTTAATTTCTATGTTTGGGTGCAGAAGGAGGATTTCTGCAATACTGCTTCTCATATAAATTATACACTTTAAAATAATATAAATTCTATTCAGACACACTAATTCTCTATAAATATTCATGAACATTATGAATATACTCTTTACAAATTATCTAGTTAATTTTTGGTAGTATTTATAGATGATATTCTGATATAATCCTAAAAATATTGGAGCCTGAGGTGAATATAATCACTGTGCTAAAGACCTTATGAAAGGAGAAGATTTATACCAAGTATAGAATATGTGAGTTTTGGTTGAAGTATTTCTCATTGATATTGAATAAAATAAAAATAAATGGTATATCTATAGACCCATTAAAATATATAATAAATTTAAGGATAGATGAAGCCAACATCTATGATAGGTATATGTAGTTTCATTAGATTAGCTAGGTACTATCGTCGATTTGTGAGAAATTTTTCATGATTTTCAAAACATTTAACCAAGCTATATTAGAAGATATACATGATTTAATGGAATGATTAATGTAAATAAAGATTCATGGATTTTAAAACAAGTATTATCACTTAACCTATACTCATATTATATATAAGTGGACAATTTTCATGGTATTTAGAGATGATTCGTTAAATGGATTGTGATGTGTGTTAATACAGAATGACAAAGTGAATTCCTATGATTCATGGAAATTGAAATTTCACTAAAAAAAACTACCCAACACATTATCAAGTGTTTTTGGTTGTTATCTTCATATTGAAAAACTAGTGGAGATATATATTTTGGGAAAAGTGTGAAATATATAATGATCATAAGGGACTCAAGTATATATTAATACAGAAAGAGATAAATATGTTCTAGCAATGATGGTTAGAGATAGTAAATAACTATAACTTCTCAATCCACTACCTTAGTGAAAAATAAAATTAAGTGGTAGATTATCTATATAGAAATAATCAAGCAATTTTATCAATGATGATAATTGAAAAGGAATCGATCTTATTAGACATAAAAAGGATGGACATGGGAATCATAAATGATGTAACATCATTAACCATTTCCCAGATGATTTCTAACCCATCCCTTATAGAATGGATAAATGATTCTTAAATAATTGATGTTGAAATTTAGAAGATATTGGAAACTTCAAAAAAATTGAAATCCTTAGAGTATAATATTATGACAGGATTTGAGAGATTTTTTTCTATACATTGTGTATGATCAAAGCCTGAGTAAAATAAGGAGTTTTTGGATGATGCACATAACTCAAACTTCGCCATCTGTCCAAGGAAAACAATGAAATATCAAGATCACCAAGTGATCTATTAGAGGTAAAATATGAAGAATGAGATCATGGGATATACATCAAAGATTTTTGTATGTTACCACGTGAATGAGGAAAGGGGAAAATTCATAGGGGATAATGCACCCATTACCCACACCTTCATGGGAATAGGAAATCATCTCGTTGGAATTTTTCATTATTAATTTCAATAAATAAGTAGAAAATAATTCTATCTATGCTGTGGTGGATCATATTACAAAGACAACACACTTCATTATTATTTGATAGGACTTCTCAATCAATAAAATTGTATGGATAAACGTTAATGAAGAGGTGAGGCTTCATGGAAAACCTTTATCAATTATATCTAATCAAGATCCATGATTTACCTTTATATTTCAGAAGAGTATCTAACATGCTATAAATATAGAGTTAAACTCCAACATGGCTGATAACCCTCAAAATGATGTCCAACCTAAGTGGAATATCCAGAAACTTGTTGACATTTTGAGAGCATGTTGAATTGACTTAAAATAAGAATGGGACCAAAATATTCCTCTAGTCAATTTCTCATACAATAACAGTTTCCACTCAATAATCCAAATGTATCTCTCTGAATACCTTCATGGGAAGAGGTTCATAACACCTGTATGTTGGGATAATGTTGGGGAACAAAAACTACTAGGTCCTAAAATGGTCAAGGAAATAGTGGGGAATGTTAACACCATTCAAAATCATATCAATGTTTCTTAGTGTGGACATAAGAGTTATGCTAATAATTATTTATGAGAAATAGATTTTAATGTTGGAAACATAGTATTCCAACGTATATCTCTATGGAAAAAGGTGATGATATTCTGGAATAATGGAGAGTTTAGTCCATGATGTATTAACACCTTTGTGATCCTTTATCTCATAAGAGCAGGGACCTGTCGACTAAAACTCCCACATAACCTATATCATATACATGATGTATTCCATGTATCTATCTTGTAGAAGTACATACCAAACCTCTCACATTTACTCAATCAATAGTTGTTACTAATGGAGAATGTTCTTTCCTATAACGAGAAGCTTGGTAAAATCATAGACTGTATGGGGAATGTTATATGAAATTAAACAATTCATTTGGTCAAAGTGATTTGGAGAAACAAAAAGTTTGAATAAGTGATGTGGGAACAGGAGGAGGTGGAGATACAAAGTTACCCTCACCTGTTTTCATATATGACACGAAAATATAGAGGGAGAAATATCTAAATGGGGGAAGATTATAACGACTTAATCCTTTATAAATAAAATTTCTCTTATGATTTAATAGAATATGTTACTATGTATTATGGTTATTGATAAAACACATGAAATTATTTTGTTTTATGAAGTCCTATAGGATTTAAAAAAATTAAGCATCATTATGATTCATAATATAGTTTTTGAGGAGTGATACTATGATTACAAAAAATATAAGGTTTTAACATATCCAATTGACACAGAAAATGGAATTGATGGCCTCTACTAGAAAGATAGTACACTATGAAGCCCATTTATCAGAGCTTTCATGAGAGATAGAGTTACTATACTATTCCCCCAACCAATCCCTATCTGAGATCCATCAACTTAAGCATGAGAGAAACTATTTACGATAGAAGTTCAAGCACATTGAGATGACGACCCAAACCATGTACGTCGAACCACACCATGAAAATATCACCATTTATCCCCTTATCCTTAGGGAAGTTTCTGGTCTATTAAATGGAAATGTATCATGAACATAAAAATATAAATATTTAAATACTAATTTCAAATGAATAATGGTTATATTTACCTCTTATAAACGATTTTGATGTTGATACAACAAAACATTAATTGTTTTGTGGTGTAACATTGAAATTAATTTAAATAATTTATATTGATGAACCAATTTATTTTTGAAATGAATATTATATTATTGAAATATTATTATTAATTTTTTGATTAAATATAAATGATCATAAAATTTTTATAATTCAACTATATTTTATATAAGACTTTCAAAACTATTATTGTCAAAAAAACCCAACATTTCTTAATAAAAGTCCATTATTATTTTAAAATTAAAAAATAATCATATTTAGAAAATTATTTTGATAAAACTAATATTATTTGAGTAATGAGAACATCAAAATTATCCAATAGTGAAAATTGCATAATTTTCTGAGATAATAAAATTTCCAGGTAAAAATTAAATATTGTACAAATATACAGTATGTATTAAGACATAATAATGACCTAAAAGTGATGTAATAAATACTATAAATAGAAAACAAGAACAAATATATGTTTTATATTTAAAATAATTAAATTTAATGTTAATTTGATTAATTTTATAAATCCATTATGAAACAACCAAAACCATAAATATATTTAAAGGTTTTAAAATCATATCTTTATGATCGTGACTCAGTTCCACATTATCAAGTGTATTATTTTATTATATTAGGCCCTTGGAAATATAAAATAATAAAAACCACTATAATTTTGTAGAAACCATGGGAAAAACTAGGGGAATCTTTGTGGTGTTGGTTATTTTTTTTATATAAAGTTCAAAACCTCTATTTGGAAAATAATAATGAACTCTCCACTATTTTTCAATTCATACACCCCATATCTCCCATTTATCTTCACTCAAAATAATTAAATGATGTCATTATTAATTGATTTTATCTTTAGAGTCATTCCAATGTTCTCCCAATCTCCCAATAAACACCTTTCAATCATCTGTGGTCACACACTCTAGTAAGGGTTCCATTAATTCACCTCCTTATATACATTTTATAATTATCATATGCATTCTATTTACAATTCTTAATATTGGGATAATTTTTTTCCATGTCCCTATTAATTTAAATCATATATAAAAAATACTAGAGACCCCTTTATATCTCATCAACCAATTTTAGGAATCATTATGCGACACCATTATGCTTCCAAAATTTCACCAAAATTTTCCATACCAAAAAAACTTGTGTAGTGAATACCATACCCATTTCTTATCATGGGTGTTCACCTATATAAACTTATAATTATTTTATTTGGGACTTAAATTTCATTATTTTACAATAATTGATCATGGAATAAGATATTACGATTAATGAATCTATGTTTTATAATATAAGTGGCACACTTAAAGATGATAATGAAATGATCCTGATAGGTGTGCCTAGAATTATGTAATTCCCCAATTCATTATTCAACATTTTAGTCTCATTATATATCTTGAAAAGTAGTAGGGAGTGAACCAAATCAACCATGTGGCTTTTTCCTTCATTATATCATGGAATTTATACTTTATCCATGTTTATGATGTAGTGTTTAATTTGTTTCCACATTTCTCATGTTGCCTTTATAGTTATCATTCAATATCATTCCTCATTATTCATGTTTAATATTATCACTCATTTTAAACCCCATTTACATGTATATTTTCTAACATTTATTACATTCTTTATGTTATAACATGTTTATTCCATTACTGGGATTTATAGATCACCCCTTTCTTATTCATGTCCCTAATTTTTCCATTCAGTTTTATGTATGAGCATGCTAAGGATGTTCTCAATAAAGTTGATTTGTTTCCTATTTTAAGTAGTTTTTCAATGTAATAAATTTCAATATACACTATAATTATCAATTCTCCAGGTCATATTATGTATATTCGTGTGTAATAAATATGAATGAATTTGTAATAAAAATAAGGATTTTGATGAATAGTGTGTAACCTAAATAGTTTATCACTCATCACTAGGTTATATCATAGCTACCCAATTATTCAAATTATTTTATAAATAGAGGTAATAAGAAAAACCAATATGCAAGTCCCATAAATATTAATTCATTACAAATATAGGAAAATAAAATAATACACTTGAACACCCTTCAAATAAACATACCATTTCATAATAATATGATTCAATGATCTCTATGTAATAATACATTTATATAATCAATAACATTAGAAAAAATGTTTAGAATATAAAAAATGTGCATAAAATCCTCTTTATTCTTAGAGAAATTGAATTATAGACCAAGAAAACATGTATGCAATCCTATTTTTAATTATTTATAAATAATAATAAACCATTAAAAATAAAATATAATACAAAAAATATAAAAATATAAATATAATTTGAATCCTTAATAGTTCAACCGAGACATTTCATAAAACCACTTCTTCGGTTTCAAAAATCTATACATAAATCAATTGATATTCCAAAACCCTGAAATCATCTTTATAAAATGAATAAGAATTCAAACCATAAACATAAGTATCATTTTTATCCCTAGAAAACCCATTTATATTTTATTAAATAAATTTTAGCATACAAACTTGTAATCATAATTCTATAAAAACATTCCTTGAAATATGAATTAATATATCATTAATTTGGGAATTAAAAAATTAAAAAAAATAATACATTGTAGATTATTTAATGAATCATTTTTAAATTATAAAAATCACTTTGAACCAAACATGCACCCATTAATTCATAAAATAAAAGTAAAGGGATAAAACCTCATCCAAAAGATTACACAACCATGACACATTCACTAAACGGGTTAAGGAAAAGGTTGCAAAAGGATTTAACATCCTTGATACAACAAAAACTCCATCAATATCATTAATTTTTCATTGAAATAGGAAAAATCAAACTCCAATTTACCCTAGAAGTTAGAAGATAGTAATAGTCAATCCAAAGAAATAGAATAAAATTAAAAAAAGATAACGAATAAAGAAATGATACCTTTATTCTTTGTATAGGGTTGTATAAATAAGTAATGATCATAAAAATAGATATGTAAACCATGTCCAAAAGTCATGTTTTTTTTTCAAATAGGGATAAGAATGAGAAAGTAACATTTTTTCCCACTAATAATAATAAAAAATAATAATAAAATTATTAATAATAAAATTATATGTATCCTTTTTTATGTAATCATAAATGAGTAATAATACATGTAGAGAAATTTCTCATCCATACATAATATATGAATAATAAAATTATCCTCCCTTTATAATTTTCAAATTGATATAATATATAAGATAAATACTATTATCAAAATTATATAACAGAATGATCACCAATAATAAACCAATTTAATATATATTTTATAAATATATTTAATAAATGTTTTAAACAAAAATAATAATTTTTTATAATCTCATAAAATACCAGATGACATCATTATAAAAATATAAAAATTTATCATGATGAGGGTAGGGATGTCGATACATGAAAAATAAATTTATATTTCAACTCTTTGTAATGAATAGTTATGAAGCACTGTTTTTTAAATCATTCAATAAGCAATAATCATCCATGTTTTGAATATTATACACTAAAAGACCGTATTCATGGTTTTCAAAATCATCCATAAATTGTGAATCTGAAATAATTTCACAAATTTTAAAACATTCACTATTTTAATTATGAAAGTATAATAATATTATTAAATATTAAATATAAAAATATTAATGTGTCACATACACCAATCTAAGAACAACCATCTCAAATATATTATTATATCCAATACAACAAAAAAATTATTTGAAACCAGGCCATCACCCAAACAACTCTCACATTAGGCCACAACTAATATTACATAAGCATGCATAAACTACCATAATTGAAATATATTTTTTACATTTACCTTGCTAAGTCATATCTCCCTATCTCACGTCATTTATTGGAAATATCACACAATTGATCTTTGTATCCATCTCACCATATCTTCTAACAATCACTGGAACATTCAAGATCCAACACCACCATACTGAAATCAATTCCACCAAGCTAATTTTTCAATTCCATATTCATTGATCCAGTAAACCATGGAATAGTTTCATACTAACCTTTAACATTCCATCATACAATGAAAAAAATATCCCTTAAAGCCCCATAATTACTCCATCTCCCTTTTTATGATTCAACCTCTATTCATAAAAAATATAAATGACCTCTCACATTAACCCCATATAAAACAATGAATTTAGTATTGGTAAAAAATGATAGGGTTTTATGGTGTAAGCTAGTAGAAGATGAAAATTTACACCCAAAAATGATTATTGGGAAGTAAATTTAAAATAATAAAAAATAAATAGTTTTATTCACATAAACGATATAATTGAATTTAACTATACATTACAAATATGTTTAAACAACATTGAAGAAGTTTTTCATGTTTTCTATTTAGGGGGTCACCATAAACTTCACACTTCCCACTAAAATAATGTATTTCATCACCATGAAAAGAATTAAAAAATAACGGTTTTAGGAATGTATATGGCCAACAATGTTGAAAATTAGGCCCTATTTGGGTGCAAAATATGACATTTAGTTACGTAGGTGTTAAATGAAGCACCTCATATTGAGTAAAACTATAATGACATAATTTCAATCCATTTTATAATTTTAAATATAGCATTGTTTTTATCCAAAAAATAAAAAATTATTTGTAAATATTTTAATTAATGTAGTAAATAATTTAATTTGTGCAACAAAAACGAAAAATTCTCTAATTTATGTAACCTAGCAACATCGTAGTTATTTATAGGATTATAAGAAATCATCAAAGAATGAAAATATAAAGTATGCATTTATTCATATAAGAGGAGTGAGTATGTTTTATTATGAAAATTAAAGTATTATTGAGACTAACTATTGGTTAATTGTTTCTAGTTAATGAAATTATAGGAAAAATAAATGCATGCTCATAAAAGTGAATAAATATGATGATAAAAGGATGATATTCTCATAATAAATTGATTTCATGGGTTAGGAGAAGATCTGAGAATAAAAAAATATTCATGTAGATTTGTTAAAATTAGTATATTCCTATGTTCACTATATAATAAAGATGAAAATTTAGTATTCCTACCAAGAGTATCACTCATTCAATATTTTATTAGTATCATATTGTTTATATATTTTATGTTTTGAAAGTATAACTTTTTTATCAAACAATAGGAAAAATGTTTTTCAAAAACACAAAGTCCTACATAAATGTGCATGTAGTTAAAAATAAAATTTAATAAAATTCATGTTTTAGGTCATAATTCTATTTATTCTATATAAATATAAAATATAGATTATATATTTACTCTTTGAATAAAATAATATTAAAAATTATATGTTGTTATATGAACATTTTTATAACGTTAATTTAGTTAATTTATATTATTATAAATATTATTATTGAATATTTTATTAGAAAAAAATTGAATCAATGTACCTTATTAATGATTATAAATATGATATAGAGTAATTTTCTACTGGAATAAAGATAAATCATACAATATAATGATTATTGAAAACCAAATCACTCTAATTATGTTAAATATAATAATATCAATGTTTTTATAATAATAATTCTGCAAATTATGATATAAAAAAATAAATTATATTAAATGTGTTTTGTGAAGCCTATATTACTTTGTGAAAAATAGTGTAATGTTTTGTGTAGTGGATAATATGAATGATATAATAATAGAAGAAAATATTAATTCTTCATGATGAATATCATGATCCATTACTATATCACGTTGAAACAAACCATATTGGCATAATGAGTGGGATGCCTCACTTGAGTTGTCAACACGACTCATTCATCTATAAATATTAAATTAAAAAAATACATGTGTGATTCCTAGATTTGTAGAAATATATAATTTGAGAGACATATTAAAAACAACACAATAAATTATTATAAAATTCTAATGAATTAACTCAAAATAAGTTGATTTATTTATATGACTTATAAGTCTAAGAAAATATAATATCCCATTTTTTCATACACTGAGGGTATATTTGGTGTGAAATATATATAAATATCAAGAAAATTATTTATTATCCTAGAATTATGATAGAGATGAAGTAAATAGGAAAAAAATCCATTATCTGTCAAGTGTTATTGAAAATAATGAAATATAATTGGTAGGATAAAAGTAAATAGGATACAAAATATTGAATGCCACTGAGATATATAAATCGAAAGCATCAAACCACAATATTCTAAATAAGGAAGCTAAAAATTCAATATTTCTTATGATGATGAAATTAAGTCTGATGATAAAAGATTAAAAAGTGAGAATACGTTTTATTGAGGATAGAATAGTGATATAAAGGTATTGAACTCTATAATCTATACTGGATATTCTATGACACATGCCTCAGTGGTTTTATTCATAAAACATTGCAATATAGTATTTGAAAAAGACGATATAAAACATGCAATAGATATATTATTTAATGGATCACACTAATGAGATGGAATTATAAGACAAAAGTGGTGGGAAAAAAGAAAAATTAATAATAAAAATAATGTTTTGTGCCTTTGTTTCATAAAAATATTGGTCTCCCTAAAGAGAGATCATAGGGTGATGTTAATGGAAAATGTCTGGTTGAGTCAATGAACTCAACCAACTCCCATATAGAGGTAGGGAAATAAATACTACCATATCAACATGATGGATCTTAAATATCCTACGAATCATATTTAGTGATGGTACTAGAAATAACAAAATCACTATGAAATGGAGATCATGTATATGAATTCACAATAATAAATGATCCAATTTTATAAATATGATAAAAATCAAATAATTGTTTTCAAAATATCAATCTATTTTTGTATTTTTTAGATTATTCAAGAACAATATAATGGTAGATATTATTATTAATATTTTATTTAATAAGTTAAATTGTAATGATCATCTTAGAGATATAAAACAATGATATCTTTCTTCTCTTATCAATTAAATAACATTATACTATTAAAATTTCAAGACCATTATTTGGTGAAAAAATTGAATTCAATATAATTTTTTTTATTTCAAAACCCATTTTTTGACTTATTATGTCTTACAAGTAGTTACGGACAATAGTTTCTATTATAGTAATTTTATTATTAATATTAAATATAGATACTATATTCATTTTTAATTAATATAATATTTTTACGTGGTATTGATTGCCAAAATAATATTGATATGTAATTCTTGATTAATTTCCATGAAATTATATTGTAGAATTATTTTACAATGATTTGGATGTATACTAATGATTAGTTAGTGGTTCATAGGATGTTGGTAAATATATTGAGACAATTTAAAGAATTTTTAAATGAGTTTCTATATATAAGAGAGGATTGATGCACATATGTATATATGTGATGGATCATGAAGAACATATGTTAATGAGCTAGATTATTGTATCCTGGTATTATTGAAGATGATATGGATGTTTTTTTGTAGAAGGAGATCATGAAAATGATATTTTGAGTAGTCTCTGTCAAATTAAAACTATAATACCATGGGAAATATGACTATATCACACTTCCATTATAATATATAATATACTGAATAATTTGAACCACATATGATGATGCAAAAATAAGGAAATATTGGGCCACAATCAATGGTTAATAATATGTTTTAGGTAGATATAATGAGGCTTAATGTAGTGAGAAAATAGAAAACCGCAAAAACGATTGTATCAATCATAAACAATGGTGTTCATGCATATTTAGGTGATTTACTATGTGTAGGAATCAATAACCATCATTTATAGGAACAATATAAAAACTGATGATATTATAGAATATCTAACTAGAAAAGGATTACGGAAATGGGAAAGAGATAATATATTTTAGGAATATATGTTTTAACTCAATAAGAAGTTTTTCATGATGTTTTTTATCATTATTTAAACTTTATATTGTTTAAATAGTAAAGATTCTATGGGGGGAATTTTTTCATAAATGATTATTTGTGAAAACATTTCAAAAATTATTTACTCATAATTACAATATTATGTATATTAAATATCATATATTAATGATTTATATTTAATCATTTGAACACTTATATGAATAATGATTAAAATTTTACTACATTATATAAAGATTTTTTAGAAATAAATATTGAATGGATTATAAAGAAAGAATCAAGACTATTGATTGTTAAATATCTAATAAATCCATGTAAAATAATACATATCACTAGACATTTTTTTATATTTCATTATGTGAATACATAACAAAATTGTGTTATATCATTTGATATAGGCATTTGATAATTATTTTTTTTCCATCGACATTCAAAAAAACTATATAAGAATTATAAAATATCATTTCTGGATCACACAATATATAATTAATTATGAACCCATTACAAAAAATCTTTCTGATAAAAACTCTAAATTCCTTTATATAAGTTAGAATACAAGCTCTCACAATTTTTTATAAAGATATTGTACTCAAATTAATCCTTATTCACATAGAATTTATGTTAAACCCTATGAGAATCTTTAGTAATAAAAATAATCATGAGTGCCTTCTTCGTAAGTATATGAATATAGAGGATTCTATAAAATTTATTATTCCATTGAATTAAAAAAATTATGGATCATCTCTATTAAATATATAAATACATATACAAGATTCTACTCAATGCGTCATCGTAAATAATTTGTAATCATAATATAATTTTTTCACACGAATTTTTTACATCCATTGAACAAGGAACAAAGAAAATATTGTATTGTATAACTCATAAATTATTCATTCTTTACACATTATTGACCAAGCGAGATGAATATATCACATGTCAATTATCCTTAGTGATGATCACAAAATTTGCAACTCACGTAGTAAATGATATAAACTTACAGAGTATTTTTAAATTCGGGGAACATTTATTATAATTATCATATATGTGGATAAATAAAGTCATGGTTAAAAATAACCCATAACATGGTCACATTCTTACCTATTAACTCCTCATTAGATTAATTTTTATGACATTTGTAAAACAGGTGTTAATGTATAGAGGCATAGATGTATGATACCATTGTAACCTCAATTACAGGAAATTTTTATGCAATATGCACTCAAATTATTCAAATAGAAATATATAATATATTACATATCTTATAGTCATGTGAAATAATCCAAAAAACAATTCACATTTGTGTCTCATGAGTGGACTCTATATTGATAAATGAGTTTCTACTCAAAAAAATATCAACAAAGCAAAAAAACAATCAAATTATATGATTCCAATCAATTAAGGATAACCCATAGGTCTATTTATAAATAATATTTTATCATTAAATTATGTTATATATATAATACATAATACTGAATGATTAGGCATATATTTTTATTATAAAAACTTGACACATTTGTATATTTTGATGTATTTTCAACTTATGAATTAAATTATAAAGATAAATTGAATGTATGGCCTACACTTAAAGGGATAACTCAGTGTTAGTATGTTCTATTCTTTTAAAAACACAACCAATCATGTGTTTTTTATCTAATAAGATCTTTCACTCACATTATATTAAAAATAAATAGGTTATATAATAGATTTGATAATAAGCTTCACCACACAAATGGATGACTACATCATATGTATATGGTGTTTTTTATACAAAACAAACACAATTCACCTATTATAATCTATAAGTATATATTTTTATTGGATTATTCTTGAACATTCTACACTATTGGCACAATTTACTTCAAAAAAGTTCCAAATTGGTTGAGATGAAATCTTCCAAAATAATGATCACTTGTGGATGAATATGTATCTAATATTCTAGATTAATATGTTTTACATACTCATATTATTTATAATAGTTTCATTAGGCAGTCTTTTTTTAATATCTCTTTATAAAACAATTTTAATATTATCTTTCCCTTTTATATAATTCCTCAAAAAATTTTATTAAAACAATATAGTCTCACATTTATCAGACTCCCCATAAATAACTAAGTCAATGTCTAAAATATTTAATGTATGGATTAATAATAGATATGCATCCTTGATATAATCATTGATGATAATAATATCAAATAACTAGATATAGATACAGGGTACCGATTAATAATTTTGAGTGCATCTAAGATCCAATCTTTAGATTTGAATTACCGTTTTTATTGGATTATTCTCACCATAATTACCATATTAATATTTAAATGTACAAACATATTATTTTACGTTGTTTCATGATCACATGTAAGTAATCACTCATGTGGAATCTATTTTTCTATTATATAAAGACACCAAAGATTCAATTCTGATTAATATAACTCATCATGATGTTTAAAAAATTGTTATCAATAAACTATTTTAAGAATTAATCCTTTTATTGCACCATTGAACAACTATTGAATCATTTTAGACATTTTGAAGGACCTTATATACCCTATTAAATTTTCATGTTACTCTTAATTATAATTACTGTAAATTTTCTTTAACTAAACTTCTTATTATGTATTCTATAGAATCTCAGAGTTATTCTTATTTATCATATAGATTAACCATTCTAAGAAATAAAAATTCAGAGTCACTATTATTTATTATCATATTATTATTATGTTTTCTATGATTTATTCTTGTGTATCATATTTGAAATTGAAAATCATTCTTACATATACTAGTACATTTGTTTATTTATTTATATGAAATATTTAATATTCTCAAAGAGATATTATGTACCATTAAAGAGATTTTATATATCACAAAGTGAAATCAATGTTCTTTTTAAAATTATTATATGATATTATAAATGCCTTTTCTAGTTTTAATCTAACTCAATAATATTATATATTATCATAAACATTCTTAGATCTACACCAAAATCCTTCAAAAATACACATCTTCCCTTCTTAACTCATATCCAACAATTCCTCATTCATCAAAACTGAATTGAAAATAATATACAATATTAAAAAAAAATATCCTATATAGGATTAATAATCTCCCCATGTGGATTTTTTAATAACCTACATTTTAGTTCCATCTCATATTTTGTTCCCACTTTCAAAAATATTCTCCACTATATTATTGAAATGTGAATCAATATATTTTCCCCCTTACTAACAATAATGAAAATGGTTCTTTTAAATGATTATATATAATTATATTAAAATAAATGATCCTTAAATCAATCAAATATAATTCAAATTGAGATTTATTGGTGTATAAAATAACATAAATTAATTTAGATATCAATGTCACTATAATGTAGTTCAGCAATTGAAACCATCCAAAAAATATTCAATCAGGATCTATTCGAGAATATTTTAAAGTTATCATTTTCACTTAACTAAATAAATTGATTGTAAATATTTATATTTAATAATTTCTATCTTTATATAGATTATATCTAACCATTTGTGTCAACTAAAGCATGATTAAAAGTTTTAAAGGATTATAAATATACTTTATTGATGTAGAGATATGGTCCAAAATACTATTCAGAGTCTTATCTTCTCAAAATTATTAGATGGAAGTGGTTTTGTGAATATGTTAGAAATTTTCACCTTGGATAGAATAAATACAAACTTCAATGTTCCTTCAATAACCTTCTCCTTTAGAAAATGATTTCAAAAATCTATATTATTTGATTTTAAATGTTTCACATGATTCTACGATAAATTTATAGTACATTCATTTTAAAAGTAAGTGATAAGTATATACTAGAAAAACATAATCATACTAAAAATTAAATATTTTTAGTAGAGTTATAATGGGGTGAAAAGATACCAAACTACCTGATCACTGGGGTCTAAAGTTATGGATACCAATAAAATCCCCACTAACAAAAGGCACATAATATGGATGTCGAGAAAATATATATAATTAATTAATAATGATGTCTATAGTAGTCTCATTTTTTTATGCTATTTATGATTAAATAATATAATTAAATCATATAATTTTACTTTGAATTGATTAGGCTATGTATTGGGACATTTATTTGGATTTTTGGAGTGTTTTGTTGCCGTTTTAGTAGTGAAAAGTTTGTCCAAACCATGATGATTTTACAGGAAACTATTCTATATGTTTCCGTAGTACAAGGGGCAGTGAATAGTTATAATGACTATTTTTAAAAAGTGTGTATCCCTCCAAAACAATTGTGCACCTAGTAATAATGGCACCTGTGGTGGAACATGGTTAAGGTGATCGGTTTGAAAAATCATTTTCCCCCCTTAAAAACCATGTGGCACCCTCGAGTACCAACAAAATTGTTAGAAAATAGTTCGAAAATAGTTGTTTCTAAATTGTGTGGGTACCCATGTGAGATAGGATGTCATTAATTATTGGTACAATGTTTTTTAAACCAATCACCAACACCATGTTTACATGAAATTAATAAACCCGAAATCCATATTCACATCTATTTTTGGTCCATTTTAAGGATATCATCTTTCTATAAAAATCCCTTAGAAACAATGAGACTCTTATGGAATTTATTGATGAATACCTCTCCTAAAATTCTAGATTCCAATAGATCTATGGGATTTAATTATCAATGATTGAGGTATGTGATGTAAAAACCATTGTTCTTTGGGATTCTTAATGATCTAACTCTTTTAAATTGAGATATTTGTAGATATGGAATTTTATTTCTTGATATATGAATTCCAATGTCATATAATGATGAATCCGTGGATAATTTCTAGAAAAACGATTTTTTTTATATGTCCATGATATCCCTTGAACAAAGATAGATCAAAATTGTATAGTAGATGAACATGATAATCATTCACAGAGAAATCATCTAGAGAATCTCTTCTTCTTGAAAATTATCTTCGATCAATTTTTTAATGACAAATTGATGATGGATTGATGTTTGATTTATATAATCACAGATCTATTCTATATTTGATAATTAATTAAGGATCTATTCTAGAATTCACAAAGGATCTTGTGAAATGATTCCCTCTTTGTCAACATTCCCTAAAACTAATTCTGTTGACAGACTCTATGAGGTATGTGATTATAGAACCACCCTTCTTGACATTGAATCTCCTTTGGTATCTTTTCAAAATCAATTACATGATGAACCAAACCCTAAAATAGGAATATTGGATATGCGAGCTATATTTCCATGGGTGTTCTACGTGATTCATCTTCGATCCTCTTTTAAATATTGGAGTAATTCATAAATGAGCTTGAGTTTGGATATTTCTTACCATTTTAAGCTCTTGTATGATCATGTTTCCTTGGAATTATTAATATAATTAATTTAATAATTTTACGAGGCCTGATATTTATTAAAATTGGGCGGGTTTCTGTGTGTGTTCCATGAGATCTATTTATGGTGCATGATGCCATGAGTATGTTTATAATGATTATTTCAATGTTAGATTTCAATCACATGTTTATTTATGTCACTACTAATTCATGTGATGAAATGTTATTCCTTTCCTTATATGACCTTCCATGTTGAGTGTAATTACCATGACTTTAGATTCGTTATTCTTATTACTCGGAATTTGTGGACCTGTATGGTATGGTTAACCCATAGGTGGGGAGTTTTCATGACATGCAATGATGAGAGTGATGGAATTTAGAATAGATTTAGGGTATGTTGATTCCTTGTGGTTGTAATGTGGAATGTTTATATGATTCCTAGAGATTATGAGAATCAAGTACACCCAATTACTATCAAATGATAAGTAATATGTTTTCTTGATTCCTAGTGGATACCAAAAATCATGTTCACTCAATGCCTTGTGGTTCCCTAGTAGCATGTTCACTCAATGCCTAGTGGTTTTCTAGAAACATTTATACTCAACGCCTGAAGGATTATGAGTAACATGTTAAAAAGATTTATGGCTAGTTCTTAATCACATCTAACATCTTCTAATTATCCTTCCAGTATTGGGACAAATTAAGTTCTATCTGTTCTTTTAAAGGATTTTTTAGAACATGGGTGCCGAACTTATGATTGATTATGTTTTCTTTACCACTAATTGTTATCTGGGATTACTCCTATCATAATGGGGAACACATGTTATGGAAACATTAGAGAAGTCCTACTAGGTTTTATTACTCTCACTCTACACGATAATTTCGATGTTTGTGCATAATTCATGTATATGGACCCAAGAAAAATAATGAAAGCAATGGATGATGGTTGATCAGATGAGCGTAGAGCCGGAAGTGGTAAAAATGTGCACTCAAAATGATTTTGTGGTTTTACTTATTTATCTACTAACACTTTATGCTATGATTTATCTTTCCAAAATAGGAACACAATTTATTTATTTTCATGAAGTTTGTTACATCTAATATAATATTATGATTTCTTCTATTCCACCTTAATTACTCTCTGTTATTTTTGATTTTATTTATATTTATGGTGTATAGATATGATACTAAGTGTATAGTATCCTCATTGATTGAGTTCATACCCCCACTAGTATTCAAAATAATTTTTCATAAGGTTAGGAACACATGATGTGTTTTGGATCTAGAGCTCACACCAATTGGGTTGAGTCGAGGAATTACAATGTAATCATATCATTCTTTAAATGATACCCATTATATATCCTTGTTCACCTCACACAATATAAGAAAAATATATACCAATTGATTTATTAAAACTTTTCACAATATAATATAATACATGATTGTCTAGTGAATTTGTTTTTTTTGTTTTAGAATCTTGGTCTACAAGAAAGATTCTATTTACATAGTAGAAAAGGTAATCACGTACTACAATTAAAGGGTAAGACCACTGAGAATGTATTTGGTTTCTTCTATTATTGAGATCCATTTCACATAGTATGCACTAAAATCTATGACTATAGATACCCTTGTGTAGTTTATGATTCGTCCTCATATTATTATTCCATAAAAATGACATATCTATATTATGTTTAAAGATAATTTTTGGAGTGTTGTAACACACCTATCATCATAGAGTAATATTTTTCTACCCCCATGTAGTGAGATAGAGTAGTGATGATTTTTTAATAGAGGGTTATAGAACCTGTAATTTGGACATTGAACACCATTCAGTGATAAGTGATCAAGATTTCATTTTCAACTATAGGAGAGATAATCTTATACAATTATGTAAAACCTCATTTTATGCTTTCTAGATATTCTAAAACTGAAATTAAAAAAATCATATTATATGAATGATATTTTATAGTTTCTTCTATAATATTATGAAACTATATAGTCATGATGTTTTTATTTGAGTCTATCCAAAACTCCACCAAATGAATATCCCAAGGATATTCTATATAAAACATACCTCTCCCCTTTAAATAAAAGATAATGTATTTCCTCTTTTGATATTTCCCAGCATGTGAAATAAATCTATAACCTCATAACATTCCCTTTCACTTCATTATGGGTTGTAATTGAAATATTTCAAACACACCAAGAATGAAAAAATTACATCATAGGTATATCATTGCACCAAATAAAGCTTTCTCATGACTTAGTATCCTAAAAAACATGATTTATATTCCTGAAATGATATTGTATTGAATGATCTAGAATTATTAGATGTAAAATCACACATATATGGTTTCTTTGAGATTAGATAGTGTAGAAAATGTATATATGTTCATTGTTAAGAATGTCATGGTTGAGCCTCTAAAATTTCCCAATAAGTAGAGAATATAAGTCTAGTACATGGAATACCGATAAGTAAATTGGTTTTATAGACTTATTAGCTCACTAAATTTTGATGTCAATCCATCCCATATGTCATAAAGAGTGGATTCTATGAAGTTGAAGGGTTGGTTGATTACTATTCAAAGAGAAGGTTCTCAACTATTATCATTTAACATTGATTATCTGTTCCCCCAAAATTTTCTGTGGAAACAAATTCCATATAGATATTTAACTACAAGAACATACCAATAAATATTTACAATCATTAAAAATATTTTCCCCATGATTATTAATTAGTTAATCCCACCATATTCGATCAGTTTGGTCACTCATTACCATATAGATAAATGATACTTACCTTCCTGATGCAAGCCCCATATAAAATGATTTCAAAAAAAATTAATGTTCGAGATGACAACTTTAGGAACACTAAGGTTAGAAATATTACGTGTATGAATATATGAAAATAAACTTTTGAAAATTATTATATTTCCACAAAAGGATATGAATCTACACATACAATGGTCATTTCATGCTATGATATAGAGAACAATCCCGTTAAATGATAGTTTCATATTATCCTACATGATATAGGGGACCATTGTTAATCGATGGTAGAATTTATAATCTCTAATTGAAGAAAATCATCATACACATATGAGTTCTTGGATGTGCATGTTTTATATAAATATATGGTACTATTGGTAGGGTTGTTGTGATGTCCACTCAATCTCCCATACATGTCAATAATTTTATTTAATATCATGATATATTTTTCCCATTCATTAATAATGAAAATCATATCATCGGTATTGAATATATGTGACAATATAGTAAATAATAATTTACTTCTAAAGGTTGAAAACTCCTGTATATCGATTCCATAATTCAGATTTATACAAAGAGCATCTTGTAACATGATGAATAGATTGGGTTTTATATGTTCACCTTGTTAACGTCCACAGATAGACTCTAACCTGATAAAATTATTCCATGTTGGTTTTATAATAACCCAATGAGAATAAAAACACTTAAAGTAGATGTAGAAAACCAACTCTTAGAATATAAATTTCTTAATGATATACAAGATGTACATATATTAAAATTTATTATAGAGATTTACATTAAAAATTTCACAATAATGTTAGTCAAAATTGATTTTATGTTCATGTTAGTTTTCATTTCTACATCCATTCCAAATTTCTTCTAAATAATTATACCTCTAATAAATCCATTTCGTATATTAAATATAATTATGAATATTTTTTGAGAGTTTTTTTATTGATATTACATGCTAATAATTTTAATGTAAAGTTATATATATTAGCTAAAACTGATTAAAGGATCTAGGATATTTCACCTTATGAATGAGAATGAGGGTAAAGGCACATGAAAATATGGAAAGAGGGTCCCCTCTGAGAAATTTTTATACCACATCAATCATTTAATTTTTAGTACTCACTCATGTGTCTAAGTAGAATACACCATTAAAATAATATTTTGTTTGAGTGCTTTCTGTATTGAGGAGGTAAAGTTATTTTGTTACTTATTTTTACTATTGAATTCATTTAAAGAATTCATTATTGAAATAATACAAAACTATTAGAATGAAATTGAATAAGTAGTCCTTACTACATTCCTTGAGAAAGTGTTCTTCTATGTTTATTCTCATGCCTTAATGTAGATTGTAGAATTGAGTGACCATGTGGTTTCCCACTACCTCTATATCACTATAAAATCTCCCATTATTTTCTAGAATTTTTAGGATCCTCATAAACATGTTATCTTTGAAAAATGAATGAATGATTTCTATGTTTTTATCAACCTCTATCAACTATAATTCTAATAATATCCTCTATGATTATATTTCACCCCATAACAGTTTCTCATCCACAAGACTTTATTTATTCATTTATAGATCTAAAAACTATTTATCCTGTCTTTCTTGTATTTTGGAGTCTAGTTGATTGAATTTTTATTTAAGACCCACTTGACTAGTCTACATAATAATTTTAAATTTTGGAATAACAAAAGGTCTGATTTTAACCTTATAAGTATACTGTGTAGCTCCTCCTACATGTTTCCTTACATGGTTAATTTCTAGATTTCATAAAAAAAAATTCTGAAACTATTATTATATTCAAAAATACATGAGAAGATTAAATGGTTATTGAAACAAAACATATATTTGAACCATATTTTCAAAGGGTAGCAGTCATAGAGTGCCCAAGTCATACGAGTTACACTCAAAATATGGAAGGAATAAATAAATTGTAATTTAGATATTAAATGATCCATTATACTTTTAATTCACTTTTTTCCTCTATTTTTATTTATCTAAATGTTTTCATCATCTATACACTTGATGTCCAATTAATTTTTGTGTAAAAATAATGATTTGGAATACAATAAATATTTCATTGAGAAATCTCCAACTTCTCACATTCAATATTAATCATTCAATGGTGTTTAATTTCAACAATATAATTTATGATTTATCACCAGGGTTGATGGTTGAAAAATAAATCCAAGAGGGATTTCTTTTAATCTACATTAAAGATAGAACATATTATCAAACAATACATAGTACTAAGAGAATTTATTAATCAAATAATTATGTACCAGGATTAAGGTTACCCAATCTATGAATGACATAAATAATTAAATAATCTAATTATTTAAATAATATTTATAAAAAAAGTCACATAACACAAATATTTAAAGGTTTAGTTTCTTGGAAATTAACTATATGAAAATCTTATTTACATTATGAAACTATTGATTATTTATCCATATTATATTTAAAACATACCTCACCCCATTGAATAATAGATAATTGTTTTCCTATTTTGATATTTCATAGCATGTGGTGCTAATTTATAACCTCATACCATTCCCTTTCACTACATTATGGGATGTACTTGAACAATTTTAAACACACCAAGCAAGGAAAATGTACTTTATATGTATATAATTGCACAAAATAAAGCCTTCACATGACTTATTATGCTACTAAACATGATTTATATTCTAAAATGTTATCGTGTTGAATGATCTAGAATCAGTGGATGTAAAACCACATATATCTAGTTTTTTTTGTGATTGGATAACATATTAAATGGGGGCCTCTTCATTGTTAAGAAATAAATTGATGAGCCTCTGAAATTTTCTAACAATTAGAAAAAACATGTCTGGTACATGGTATACTGGTATATAAATAGGTCTTATAGAGTAATTATCAATCCAAATATTGATGTCACTCCATCCCATAAGACATAAGAGGTGATCAATATGAAGTTGAATGGCTGGTTGATTACTATTCCAAGAGAAGTTTCTCATCTATTATCATTTAACATTGAATATCAGTTCCCCCATATTTTCATTTGAATAAATTCCATATAGAGGTTTTACTTCAAGAAAATACCATTAAATATTAACCAACGGTCAAAGTATATTCTCCATGATTCTTATTTTGTTAACCCCACCCTATTTGATCATTTTGTCTATTGATGACCATATGGACCAATGATACTTCCCTTATAGATATGATTCCCATATAAAACAATTTCAAATAACTCGGATGACATCATTAAGAACACTAAGGTTAAAATTTGTACGCATATGAATATATGGAAACACAATTTTGAAAATTACGATCCTTCCACAAAATAAAAATAATATACACATACAATAGTCCTTTGATTCCATGATCCAGTGACTAATCCCATCAAAAGGATGGTTTCATAATATCCTACATGTAATTGGTGCTCCTAGTTAATTAATTGGGATATTTATAATCTATAATTGAAGAGAATATTCATACATATAGGATTTCCTCAATATGAATGTTTTAGAGAAATATATGGTACTATTAACAGCGTTTATCTGATATCCACTAAATCTTCCATATTGTCAATAATTATTTTTAATATCATGAAATATTTCTTCCATTCATTAATAATGAAAATTATATCATCTGTATTAAATATATGTGAATAATATAGTTACGAAAAATTTACCTCTAAAGGATGAAACCACCTTAATATTAATTATATAATTTAGATTTATACTAAAACAAGCTTTGTCCATGATGAATATATTAGGGTATAGATTGTCACCTTGGTAAAGTCTATATATATACTCTAACAAGCTAAAATTATTCCATGTGGGTTTTATTAAAACCTAAGGAGAAAAAACACTTAATGTGGATGTCCAAAAACCACTCTTAGAATAGAATCTTTTTAATGATCTACAACAAGTACATCTATTAAAACCTATAATAGATACTTCAGTTCAAAATTTCTCAATAATGTTAGTCCGAATTGATTTTATGTTCAAGTTAGTTATCATTTTCCGATCTATTCCAAATTTCATTATAATAATTCAACCTTTAATAAATCCATTTGGATAATTAAAAATCATATTATGAATATATTTTTATAATTGATTGATGATAATACAATCTAATACTTTGAATGTAATGTTGTGTATATTATCTACAACTGATTAAATGATATAAGATATTATACCATAGGAATGAGCATGTGGGTAGAGACACACGCAAACTTGGGGAGATGGTCCCCTATGAGGATGTCTTACACTACATAAATCATTTTATTTTTAATACTCACTCAATCATATAAGTAAAATACACCATTAAAATAATCTTGTGTTTGATTTATTTCTGGATGGAGGAGGTAAAGTACTTTTTTATTTTATTTATCCTCTTGAATTAATTTCAAGAAATCATAGTTAAAATAATCCACAACTCTCAGAATGAAATTGAATAAGGACTCCTTACTGTATTCTTTGGGAAATTGTTCTTACATGTTTATTCTCATTCCTTAATGTAGATTATATAATTGAGTGACCATGTCATTTCCCACTACCTCTATATCATTGTGGTATCTTCCATTATTAAAGAGAATTATTAGGATCCCCATAAACATGTTATCTTTGAAACATGAATGGATTATTTTTGTGTTCTTATAAACCTCCATCAACCATAATTATCATAATATCCCCTAAGATTTTATTCCACCCCATAATAGTTTCTCATCCAATGACCTTTTATTATTCATTTATAGAACTAAAAACTACATATCACCGCTTTCTTGTATGTTAGAGTCTAGTCGACTGATTTCTTCTTTAAGATACCCTTAACTAGTATACTTAAAAATTTTACAATTTTGGAATAAAAACAGTTCTTATTTTAATAATATTAGTATATTTTGTATCTCCATCCACATGTTTCCTTAAATGGTTTGTTTCTAGGGGTCATAATAAATTTTCATGAAACTATTGTTCGATATAAAAATACATGAGAAGATGAAATCGTTGTTGCAAAGTATCATATATTTGAACCATATTTTCAAATAAAAATAGTTAGAGAGTTCCTAATTCATACGATTTACACTAAAAATATGTAAAGAATAGAGAAATTGTAATTTAAATATTAAATTATCTATAATAATTTATATTCATTTATTACCTCTCTTGTTGTTACACCAAATCTTTTCATCATTTATACTCTTGAGGTCCAGTAAATTTATTTGTACAATAAAGGATTTAAAATATTATATATATTTCATTGAGAAACCTCATACTTCTAAGTTTCTAGATTAATCATACAATGGTGTTTAATTTTAACCATATAATCAAGGATTTATCACTAAGGTCGATGGTTGAAACTAAATCCCAAGCAGATTCCTTTTCTTCTACATCTAATATAGAACATATTATCAAATAATACATAGTAATAATATAATTTCATAGTCAAATTATTATGTATTAGTATTAAGGTAACCCAAACTATTATGAAATACATAATTCAATAGTCTAATTATTTAAGTAATATTTCTATAAATCAGTCACATAATAAAAATCTGGAAAGGATTACTTTATTAGAAATTAACTATATATAAATCTTATTTATATCATGAAAAGTTTGAATATTTATCCATACTCAATCTTCTATATATTAATTTTTAGTTTTATCATTGGATATAATAAATTTTGTAACATAGGGATTTGAAACATAAGAAAGGGGTAAACTCAAAGGATTAGTAAGAGAGAGAGAAAAAATCATAACATGAAGAAAAATATGTGGTAGACATATATATCATAATAAATGACCAAAATATCTTATATTATAATCATAAAACATGTTATAGTTAGATAATATATTAAAAATGTCCTTAAAGAATATTAAAAGATATAATATAACTCAAAACGCATCTCAATAGTCATATAACATGTGGGCAATAAAAAGGAAAAGAATACATAAAAAATTAATACATAATATTTAAAAATATATTTTCATGAAAAGGAAGTGCATATTGAAAATTTAACATAACATGATGAATACCTTTGAAATTTGTCACAACTATAATCATAGGAAAACCAATGTGATAAAACTCATTATATCGATAATTACGTGAACAAAATCATTATGTCCACACCAAAAAGTGAGAAAACCTATCCTTCCCATGACTATTTGAAAAAAAAATATTTCCATGCCAATATATCTTATAAGATATAAGATTAAAACAATGAATCGTAGGGTGATATAGGATGTCCCCTATCATCATCCATATAAATGTTATCCACATAAAATAAATTACAAACATATATTAATGAACCAATGGGAAAATGGTGGGTTTCTTAAAAATTCTAAAAAAAATATCATAACATAAACTTAATAGATCATATTATATTAGAAATATCATTTCTGGAAATGGAATCATATAATAAAATTTTATTTATAGTGTTAAAACATCACATCATGAATTAGAAACCGTAGTCAGAAAATAGATAGAATTGTTTTACAAAACACATTATAACATCAAATTAAAAATTACGTTTAGAAAAACATTTTTTTGAAGAGAAGGAAAATAATTTTTAAAACTTTAATATATAGAGTTCAAAAAAATTATCATAAAAAATACATAATTTTTTCAAATAGGATATTTGAATATACATTAAGAACATTTAAATTTAAATGAATATTTAATAATTGAGACTTGGAAAATACATAATGTTTTCATGAAAATGGAATTGAAAATATATTCTGACAATTTAATTTTAAAAATATTATTTTATAATATAAAAGATTATAAAATAAATGTTATAAAAAGAAAATGTGGAGTGTATGATAAAAATTTATTTTGATAGAATGCAAAACAACCATTTGAACATTTTGAAATAACCTAATTTAAAACCCAAATTATTAAAAGGATGTTAAAAAAATTATTTTAAAAATAATAAATGTGAGTAAAATTATTATTTAAGTTGAAAAAAATTAGTTTATAGTAGATATATGGTAACATTGGTTGGAAGTAAAAACATGGATATAGAATAAAAATATATTAATTGGAAAAAAATAAATTTTAAAAAATCATTTTGACAAAAAATTAGAATAATCAGGGAAGAAGTATTTTCTATAAAAAATATTTCCCCACAAATAAATAGTTAAATAAACCCTATAATCATCAATTTTTAGAATATATCAATAATGAAATATAATAGAAAAAAGAATACTAATTATTAACCATGGAAGGGAATTTGGTCATAGAAACCCTATATGTGTTTGGTAATTTTGGAATCAATATTCATTGGGATCATGAAAAACATATGGTTTTTTAAATCCCGTGAATAAATCATAGATTATATAGAAATAAATTCTTGGTATGTATATACATTTATAAAATAAGAAATTGTTACATAATATTAAAACATTTCTCAATAAAGAGATGTTTATGAAAAAAAACCTTACCTTGTTTCCTAACACAGTTAATCACACTATTACCTCCAATGAAAAAACATAAATAAATTTATATCCTATTTTATAAACATATTCATGTATATTAACTTTTTATAATTCATTTATTGTTTTTTTCATCCGTACATTAATTAGATATAGCATATTATGACCATCACTTATTAATTACATTAATTATTATGCGCATGTCTGATAATTTTGATATGTTTACCCATAATTTGATACAAACATGAATATTAATATTTCATTTCAGATTATATAATAAAAATAATTAGTTAATTATAGAGAATATTATTTCATTTCATATATTTTTTTGTTACGTTATGTGAAAATCGAACTAATAATTGATTATTTCTATACATTTGGTAATCTTAGATAATTTACTAAATTTAAATTCTATAAGTGATATAAATTTAATAAAACCTAAAATAATAATTATTTAAGTTTTATAATATAATAATATTGTTATTTTTTCCCATATTCATCAATGATCTTATTATAAATCATCATTCATGTTAGTGGTTAAATCGACCAAAACATGCACATAATTTAACTCGATTGGAGGGTATGGTTAATGAGGTATTTATTTTTCTATAATATCTTTATAATGTAAGAATAATTAATTATATTTTTTAATTTTTTATGATGACAAATAGTGTTTTTAGTTATCTAGAAAATGAATGAAATACTTGAATAAAAAATAAAAAATAATGAGTCTTCTTTGTGGCGATTGTCCATGAATAGATAAGATTAACATTTATTTAACTATATATGTGGATGGAAATAAACAAATATGTGTAATAATATTAATTTAACAATATTATGTTATAAGAATGATTCTAAATAAATCATATTGTTCTAGTAAATAGATAATTTTAAGAGTAATTTTACGTGAAAAAACATAATGAGCGGATAATACTTACATCGGAGTTTTCATTATTACATGGAAGTTACCTTCGAATAAAAGGGATTAGGATAAATATGAGAAAATATGGAAATATTTTCATCAAATAGGGTTCTATTTATATAAAAATTTCACTGTTTCAAGGATAAATTCAATGGATACGAGAGTCTTGATGTGGTTTAAGTGTTATCATTTTATGATTGAAGAGATGTTTAGTTTTGGAAATACCAATTGGATTTTGTAATTTAATTTCACAATAAAAGGGTCAAAGACAAAAATAAGGGAAACATGAGAAATGGGGTAGGTTTTTTTAGAAGAACCTAAATAATTCATTTAGAAACATTTTTCTAACATGTTTATTCCATTTCCCTTGGTAAATTACTTTTTACCATTTTTACTTTTTACTGGGGTAACTAATTTTTTCCCATAGACATTAACATTACTGAAAATATTAAAATTTATAAAATTACATAATTTAAACAATAATTTTAAACCATTTTATCAAATAAAATATCCATATGTATGAAATGTTTAATTTAAAATAAAAACACTTAAACACCTATAATTATTTTATTAAATAATAACATTATTAAGATTACAAATTTTATATGATAATTTTATCATGATTAAGAATTTTATAGATAGAATTTTATATATTATTAATTTAACCAAATTATGATTCTTTTAAGGTAATATAAAACCAAACCACCTCTTGATAATAATTCCTTTAGATATAAGGCCACACACCATTTTTTATATTTAAGTAATATTTTTCATTAGTTCTAAAATATTTTATCATAGGATTTCTATGTACACTGAATATTTAAAAAATAAAAAATATAATCAATTATTTAATTTTCTTATTTATTGGTTTTTATTTCTTTATGATCATTATTATATAGTGATAAATTCATGGAAATCCTAATTTTCATAAATCCTTTATTTTTCAAATAATTGTGAACATATTAAAAAAATGCTAAAAATTAAAAATAATTATATTTTGAAATGATGATTAAAAAATATATTTTATTATATTAAAAATATAAAAATATAAAATTTATCTTTTAGTGGAAAATTTTAAAATATAAAAAAGACTTATTTTTTTGAAGATACAATGTTTTACTTGATTTTCTAAAATGATATTAATGGATTTATAAATTGATATGGTATTTTCATATGCTTTATTATACTTGGGAAATATTTATTTTGAATAATGAAAATTATTCCAAAATATAATATATATATATATATATATATTATATTATAAAAATTAGTATTTTATTAATATTCACCTAAAATTGGTTAATTTTAAAAAACTAAGAAATACATCCTAAGATAATTTTGTTGTGATGAATTTGAAAATGAGTTTTACGTTATCAAATTTAAATTCCAAAATTTCTAAAATTTTTTTATTAAAAGAAAATATATAATATAAAGTAAACCCGTTTTATTGAAAATAACCATTTCAACATTAACTCATATTAAATATTTACCTTCTAAAGGTAATGAATATTAATGGTTTTTTATTTTAGCATTAATTATAGAGTTTTAAAAATGTCATGTTAATATATAGTCGGTTTTATGTTTTTCAAATCATGTGACACAACTTATAGAACAAAATAGTCATTTTAAAGGTTCCATAATCTCTGAATGTTATATGGATGATGATTTAATATTATCCACTACTAGTTGAAAATTCTTGAAAATATAATGGTCCTTGTTCATGGTACACTCTTGGAAGGAATTACTATCACTCAAAAATAAAAAAAAATACTCATGTTGAGTCTTTATCAAAATCATGTTTGTAGCTTGTTGTGATGAAAAAACCAAGATTAAAATTAGTGTAACACATTGTGATTGTAAATTTTTCTTGGAATTAAATTCATTACATCTTCCACCATTGAAGAATTCACTTTTTGTTGTGGAATTTATATCATCAATATGAAAAATTTATTAATTATTAGTAAATCCTAATAATTATGTGTCTCCATTCTTCTCATAGAGAATACCATAGTTGGATATACATATGATATTAGTCAAAATTCTATTGGCTATCATCATATTTGAATCTTTTGTATTAGAGTGTTACATATAATTGAGTCTAATAATGAAAAATATATCTTATATTGTTAAAATTAAACTCCAAAGACTACCTATGAGATTTCTAAATTCCTTGTCATTGAAAACCTTACCATCATCATCAGTACACAAATTTTTTCGATTGTAATTATTGTAGAAACTAAGAATTATTATTCTATTCCAAACCCATAGATTAATTCCTCTAATATTTTTAATGATATATAAAACATGATTATAAATTTAGGTAATTTAAAAAAAATCATCTAACCATGTGAGGATATCAGAAACATTTTCTTCATTTATCTTTATATATCCTCAAACAATATCTATTAATCACTTTAAATGATAATATAATTAACATATAAACTCTTAATGAGGGATGTACTATTAGTTTGTTCATATAAAAGTTTTCTGCAACTAATCTAACTTTTGTTTTATTGCTTCTCGTATACTAATCCAGCTTGAAATGTCATGATTTTAGGGATTTATTTATACCATAAATATATTTATTTAATTTTATACCATTATTCTATATTCACTAAGAATAATGATTTTATGTTGTTCTATACACTCTTTTTCATCGATCTCACCATTTGAAAATTCAAATATTATAACAATTTGATATAATTTAAATTTTTTGTGTTGTTATAGAATATTGATCCGGATTGTAATTTTATTCATATTGGTTAAAATGATTAATAAAAACAACTTCAATTATTTGGGGATTACTACTTATTAACTAATATCTATTTATTTCCAGAAACCTATCGTTATTCATCCATCATGATTACAAAATCTCATTTCCTACCAGTGAGGTTTTTATAATTTGGAATGGGTAAAACCTCTCATGTTTGATTCTTTTAAATCTCATTTACCTATTTATCTATATCTCTAATATATATTTTATTTATATAAAATCCTCATCAATAGTTTGGGGCTCAATTTCTGAAATCAAACTTGTGTGTCTAGATATTATATTTTTTCTTCTAGTTTATACCCCAGTACAAAGATATTAAATTATATTCTATGTATCAAGAGGCTTCCCTCAATTTCTATATTTTATTCAAACCATATTTTTTCTTAATTAGTGATAACACTATCCACATTATAATGTATTAATTAGTTTTTTTAAAAATAATTATTTTAAAAAACTATCACATCATCATAGTTAATTCTCCTCTTCAATATTTTTTTAACATCTATATGAATAACAATTTTATGTATATCCAGAAAATATACAATATTTATCATTCTGATCAAAATTTACACATAATTAACCTTTTTTCTTATTGAATAATATATTCTCAAAAATAATAATGTGTTTTGATTTAGATTGGTTTTTGAGCTATGGTTTATATGGATTCATGCCAGAATTTGAACCTAAAACACCATTAAGAATAATTATATAATTTTTAATGTCTCACATACTTAAATAACATGAACTATAATACACTATTATCGTGGTTTTATTCATAAAAATGTTTTCTATTTATCCATTTATCCACGCAATTTTATTGTGGTGTGTGTTGGGTATTTAATTCATGTATTATTCCATGTTTCTCAATATATTCTTTAATATTTTTATTTTTATATTCTATCTAATTGTTAGATATCATCCTCATTAGAAAATAATCAGATTTCTTTTCTGGAAGTTTCTTAAAACTATCAAATAAACCCAATGATAGATATTTATGAGATTAAAATATAATTATTTTAACTCTATGGAATTTAAAAAATATTTTTTATGAAATAATTATCTTCACTTATTGAAGTATTTCAAATGGGTCCATAAAAATTAGAGTAAACTAACTCCAATGCTATTTTTAGTTGATCCTATGATCTCTATTTGTAGTAGAATCAAACCCAAAAATATCCTGATCTGTCTTCAATGATTTAAAAAGGAAAAATATAATAAGGAACACAACATACCTTTATCATTTAGTAATCCATGTTTTATAACTTTTAGTGAACTTTACTATGATTATTGGTGAAAAAAGAACATTCCTTATATATATATATTATGGATTACGCAATCCATAAGATCATAGTTTCTAACATGAGTGTTTCTATACACTGATATGGATATGTCCATTTTCAATATTTATGATAAATGGATCTATAAGAATGAAGAGAGATTCTAAATTGTTTTTATGGTACCAAATTAACTCAAATTTATGGATCTCATCCTTCAAATATACATCTCAATGGTATTTATCTAATGAATACCATCGACTATAATCTATTTCGAGTTACATCTCATAGAACATGTTACTTCCAATTGGGTTCATTTATTAAAATCATTTAATGAATTCATGAAGCTCTATTTATTCCATTTATAATGGATTGTAACCAAATAAACACATACAATATGTGTTTGGAAATGTTCATGCATCTCATATAATAATCTATAAATATTAATTATACTATATAAAATATAAAATTAGTGAATTTAATACATATCTATAATAATTAAATATAATTAAGGATTATATGGATCCCACGAAAATCACCACATATGAGTCTACGAATTCATAAAACATCTCCCCCCTTTTTATGTTTATATATAGAAATCTACCACTTACACTTAATTCCCATAAATATTTTTTGAAGGGCTTCACAAATCTTCATTAATACCTCTAAAAATCTATTGTATATGGTTTATCAATATCCCCTCATTTTTTAACAAACAAATTGATCAAAACGTAATCCTTATACAATCTACTAAATATGCAACCTTGTGGTCCTTATTATCATTAATAAAAAAATTTAAATCCTCCTTTCCCAGATGCATATAAAGAGAAGCCTCTAGAAAAATATTTCTACCATTGATGCAACTAAGGGGTTTGGTGTGATCTCAATTAAACATAATAATATCTCATAAAAACATGTACACCCAAAGATATTTTTTATATGATATTTTTACCTATATAACAATGTTTCCCATGAAACTGATTGACCACTAGGCATGGAACATGTTTAATATAATATAGGGCTTCTCATATTTCTTTGATTCTTAAAAAAAGAATTTTCTGATCGATGAATACCTGACAATTCATTCATCTAGTCGAATATTACATGACATTACCCTCATCTATGTATTTGAACACTTCTCAAGTGTCTCATTTAAGAATTTACATGAATTTCCTCTATCTAATTCAACCAAGGATTAGATTTATTTTTGTGTCAAATGATGAGACAAATATCAACATGGTGATTCTCTAACTGAATTTATGATCCACAACACAACCAACCACCCCATGTTTATATAGCACATAATTACATATGTATTGTAACATCCCAAGAATTTTTGTATCATGTAATGGTAAATTTTATATTTTATGATACCCATTGATCGAACAAACTGGTTTATGAAATTTTAATTTATTATGAAATAGAGTAAACACACAAATGAACAAAAGACTCTTTATTCAAATGGAAACACTTTAGTTATTACAATACACTGAGAAAAAATCGGAAATTAAGATAACCAAAGAAACCAATTAAAACCCATATTAAGATTACAAGAAGACCACACAAAACAACGATGATCCCCAGAGGGTAATAGGGGTCCTTATCATCCAGCATAACGAGCATAAGAATGGCCAAAGATACCACAACCACAGTAAGCACTAAAAGGATGTCTTGAACCATCTTCACCTTCTTATTCTTATTCAAACCCCATAAACATAAGACACCCCATGTCCTAGTTTTATTGGGAATCAATCCGACCATTACCTCAAGTAGTTGTTGAAAACTCAATGGATATAATTATAGTCGTTAGTCCTATAAGAATTTAACTAAAGAATACAAATTCACAATATAAATTGAAAAATTGTAAGATAAAACCCCAACTATGATAGGATGCTTAATTTTAAATTTAGATTGTGAGAAAAATAATAATTAATTCAAAAACACTTCACATATATTTTAATTTTTATGTAAATAGGTTAATTTCTAAAACAATGTTACTAATAGTATTTAATATCTCCAAAATATTATTATATTTCTATTTTAAATCTAAGTCTTTATATAAGGGTTATCATATGAGTTACTAAATTTCAATTTATAATTATCATGTTAAAATTTAATGTTCATACAAATTTATAATAAAATACATTTCTTTAAAAGAACATTTTCTATATAGTAGTAATAGCTTTAAAACTTCATGTTTTTTAGATAGTTTCTATATAAAAATTAGCCCACAAGGGCCAACCCTTGGTTGGGCCAAGGGAGGCCACACACTCTTAGTGGCTGAGCCTGGCCCCTAACCCATGTCTGGGCCAACCCGAGTTCGTGCATAGTTAACTTTGAGTGCACATAGAAGCGCTTGTTTGTGCAGCGCGGAGGTGTATACACAGTGTGCATGGGTGCACGCAGGAGCGTGTGCTTGGGTAGGCCGAGGCCTGTGAGAGGAGGAGACCCATCTATAAGGCCTATTTAATGTGTGATTTATTATTACCAGTAATGCGCGAGGCCGAATCTTATAAGGGAGCTTGTCACGTCCCACAGTTTCGATGTGGGAACCTTTTTTCAGCTGAATGAGATCATGGCCATTGGATCTCTCACCGCATGATCTCTGCCATTGAATCGATCCCAGGTTCGACCCTCAAAAGATCGCGGCATAACACCCCATTCACATGGACCGTCCGATCATCCTAGGATCAAATCATGGCCATTAGAGAATTTTTAAAACACCCCATAATTTCAGTGCCATCCGATCAACCGTAAACATAATACGATCCGTCCATCTATTTTATAAACTACGGGCATACACCAGCTGTTAGATCAAGATCAGGCTTATCTGGGCCATCTATTTTCCTTCGGTTTTCTTCCTCTACAATGTTGTCTTCTTCACCACGGTGTGTCCCAGACCAGTAGCCTACTCCCATATGTATCCCTGTTTTTCTTCTCCTCTTTAACCACCAGACCCTCCATACCCACATTTTACGTAGAGTTTATTTCCCCGACATTTTTATAAGGTAGGTTGCCTCAAGTCCCAATATTTATACATTAAAATAGTCATTATAGGATATTTTTATAAAAACCCCTGAGGCGTTTGAAGAACCCCTGGTTCTTTTCACTCAAGTCTTCAGAAATACTCCACAAGTCCTCCGGTTTAATTTCTAGCACCCTCTCGAGCTCTACATCCTCTTTCTCTTCAATAAGGTAAGGGATAGATTTCAATAGGTTTTGATTCATCAAACCCCTCTCATAAATTTCTATATATACAACATATATATATATATATATATATCTTTATCTCTCTAATTTTATGGTTTTCAAAATGGGTATTGGTGTATGCATAAACTATGTAAGGGGACTTTCCCACTGGTTTTAATTATGAAAACCGATTATACACAAATTGTTTACAATAGGATATACAATATGTTTATATATATATATATATATTCAGTATTGGATAGTTCCTCTCTTCCACTTTCAAGCCGGGTTTAAGTATTTGTATTGGTTTTTCTTAAATGGCATAATGATTTGATCTCTCTCTCTCGGTTTGGTTTTATAACCTGTATAAATGTATATACATATAATTTTAAAATGAGTATATATATGTACACCTCAACACTGACTTTTTAAATGCTTCTAGGGAGGTTGTTCATGATTTTCATACTCAAGTTTGTAAATAAGACTAGTTGGGCATGAATTCCTTTTTAAGAAGAACCACTATATATCTTATATATATATTTTCGGGTGATTAAGTATATTTATATATATATTTAGTCCCAACTCAATTCTATTTCTAAGATTTCCAAAATATTTCAGAAAATTTTACAAAGAATTATAAACTCATAAATGGTGTTTTGAATTTATTTGAAGCAAGGAAATCCTTTCAATGTAAATTTGGTTTATATATATATAAATATAATTATATATATTTTTCCCAATACAATCATTTATGATTTTAAATACTTGAATATTAAAACTTAAGTAGTATTTTTGATGTGAACTACGTTTGGATTTAGCTATAATTTAGTTATAGAATAATACCATACTTTTTATATGCTTTTGTTCATATGGGTACATGAATAATAAATCATATATGGTTTTGGTGACAAATAAATAAATGGATATTGTTTAGAGGTGTTTTAATCATACGGAATTTTTAATGGACGTTTTTTACTTTGTTTAAAACCCATATATAAACTTTCTGTATTTATGGATATATATAAAGTTATGTATTAGTTTAATTTCTAAAACCCTTTTTTCCAGTATAAATTAGTACTTAATTGATGTTTTGACACATGTAAGGTTTTAGTGTTTTCCAAACGTATATGTGTTTTAGTGTACACTAATGAACTTTTTTAATTAGAGAATTTATTCTAACATGTTCCCTCACTGCAAATTATATTTTAAAAGAATATTCTTTGGCCTGTTTTAAAATAAAGGACTAAGAATTTATGGGTTTATGTTAACAAATATTAACCATTTATTATTTTATGTTAATCCTGCTGCAGTGATTATTAGTGGTTAATCTACTTATGATTAAATTGAAAGTTCAAAGTCATATTTATCACAATAATTAATTTCATGTATTTTTATGTATTCCATTTCCATGATATAATAATTTTAAAGATTCATCATTTATCACCTCATGTGGCAAACCCTATTCAACTATAATTTTATGTGCTATAGTAATTATCTTGTGTGTGAATAATGTTTACTAAACCATGTATGCCTTTGATTAGATATTTCCATATTTTCAATGTTATCTATCATATCATGTATTTGAAAACTAAATGTATAATTATTTCATTATTTATTTTATTTATTATTTTACATCATGCAAGCATATGACTTACCATGTTAATGAACAATGTAATAATTTACCGAAAGTGGTATAGGACACCTTGGGTAATGAGAAATAAAAATTAAATATTCAAAGTGGTATGGGACACCTTGAATATCAGACCTTATAGACATATGAAGAATGTATTGGACTACCGGGTTGGGGTCCGGTTATAAAAAATCCCTCCATGTGGGGGAGTGGTTAAACTAATCACTCCAGGTTAGGGACTGGTAAAAGTAAGCCCTCTGGGTTGGGGACCGGTAAAATTAAGCTCCCTGATGCATCAATAGTTCTCAAGACAATCATATTGGGTTATTACCCCTAGGTCATGGTAGTAGGCCTTGACATAGAGAACATGAGTCCTTCAGAAATTTAGTCACCACAGGATACAAGGGTAGGGCATGTTTGCACCCAGGTTTGTTGGACCGTTTGAGGTGTTGGAGAAAATTATGCCGGTGACATACCAATTAGCACTTCCATATAAATATAGAGCTATTAATGATATTTTCCATGTGTCACAACTATGAAGGTATCACACCGACCCTACTCATCTGATTGGGGTGGAAGAGGTTGACCACAATACTGATGCGTCCTTTGAGGAGCATCCAATAAGTGTGCTGGGTCATATTGAAAAAGTGTTTTGGAGAAAGATGATGAGGTTAGATCATTTGTTATGGAAACTTGGAAATTTTCAAGATGAATATTGGGAACGAGAAGTATACATGAGGGATAAATTGTCAAAACTTATTTGTCTCAGAATCGTAGAGATGTTTGGGAGTGAATCTCGAGGATGAGATATTATAAGGTGTGGAGTTTGTAAAATCCTAGCCTTTTTTGATGTCATCTCGGGCATGTTTGAGGGTAATTTTTATATCATTTAAGTAAATTTTACTTGGAGTAGTGTCTTGGGGTGCGATTGGGTGATCTTTTATGGAAAATGAAAGGACAGTGGGCAGTGTATGGATTGCGCATGGTCTAACAAACTATGTGACCAAACCATGCCAAGCGTGCAAAAATAGATAGAGGGGTCCACATGGTTGGCACACGGTTTGAAAAAATGTGCAACCAAACTATGCCAACCATGGAAAACATGATAGAGGTTTCTTCATGATTGGTACATAGTATTATATAACTATGTGTCTTTTCCCAGGAAATAGTGCACATGGGATTTTTAATCTAATAATCATTTTTAGAATGACATGATCCCCCATGACCCCCATATTTCGAAATTGGGTTGGGCTTGAAAAATTATTCAATTTTCCAAAGCCACGAAGACAAATTCAAAGGTTATTTGAACACTATTCTTTGAGATTGAAAGTCCGTATTGAAGATCCGTTATCCTCCCAGTAAGTTGATTTCATCTCAATCCTTCATCCATTCTTTCCTATATCATTCCATCATCATTTTATGGAGGATATTTACCATTTCCTTATATATAAACATATGAGTTTAGTTTTATATCTAGGAATATGGATCTAGATCTAGTTAGCATGATCTTGATGCCTTTGATCTTATTTTTGGTTTTAGGGATTTAGATCCAGTGCTTTATCAATGTCGTTGGGCCGATTAGATTTTGGATATTTCTATTGGGCTTACTTTTGTCAATAAAACGAGGTTGGTGGTCCAAATCGATCTCCCATAGTCATGATTTATGATATGTGTATGAGTTTATGAATTTTTTATATTCTCGTGATAATTGAATTCCTTAATTTGAGTAATTAGAAATATTTAATTTACTTGTCATTTTCCTTTGTGGTGAATTGATTGTTGATCACTATATAATGAAAGGGGGTTTCCCAAATTGATAAGGGTTTTGGTGATTGATATTTGGTTGAGATATTGTTTGGAGAAATGAATTATTGTAATAAGATACTAAATTGTGGGAAATTAATTATGGAATTATGTTTGGATATAAAAATATAATTAATTTTTAGAATTAATTATGGGCCATGATGTTGAAAAATGATAATTAATTATGAGAATTAGTTGTATGTCATTATGTTGATAAAAAATAATTAATTGTGATAATTAATTGTTGAATGTTGATATTAGAAATGGATAATTATTTTTAAATAATTAATTATGGAATGAGAGTTTTATTGTTTTATTAATTAATTGATGAATTAATTAAAGGGTTATATTCTTAGTTGATTGTTGAATTAAACAATCGCCTTTGAAATTATTAACTAATCACTAAATTAGTAAATGAATAATATGTAAAATTATTAAGACCTATAGAATTATTAAATGGTTGAGAGTTTATTGTGATAGGCATGACATTTTAGACTGATTAGAAGTTGGGACATGGACATGATTTTCTTTCACAATAGTTATCCCATCTTCAGATTATGGGGTGCTAGGCATGACGACCTACACCAGATGAGAATTGGAGTGATAGGTATGACGACCTACACACAGCGATATTTGTGGTTCAAGGCATGAATACCTACACACAATGATTAATAATAATAATTAATGATGATTTAATTGAGAATTGGGGTGTTAGGCATGATGACCTACACAAAATGATTAATGATAATGAATGATCATTCAAATGGGGAACATGAATTGAATTGGCCTAATGTGATGATTAATTATTAAATGAAAATGTGATAACTCTTTAAATTATGAATTTTATTTATTGCATCATAAATTTTCATGCACTATCTTTTGACTGGACTTGTTTTAGACACCGTTGGTGGGGGCCAACTGTGTTTTAGTCACACCCTATTCATCCTACCTGATCAGCACCAAAGAAGACATTGTTGTTACAGGACAGGGTAAGGTAAAATCCCTAGGATAGGTTGCTATTTTGGATTGGAACATGGGAGAGGGAACCAGACATAGTTTGAGACCCATTTTGGAGTTGTTGTTTATTTACTTTGAGTTGAATTTTAGACACTTGGCACTTACATTATCATAACATCTTTTTTAATTTTAGTTGAGTATTGTATTTTCTGGTTTTTACCATCATATGTATAGGTATTGTTCTGGTTATTTATAAGATTCCATACTTGGTTATTTTTATTTGCTTCTACTGGTGTTTTATTTAGATACTAGAGGGTATAGTCTCCCCTGAACTGACTTTCTAGACCCTCGCTGCTAGTCGGCACCCTCTGGCATACGAGGAGTCATGATTGAGGGCATGGGGCCAAGCGGTTCGGGGCACCATTCAGTAGATCCCAGGTCAGTACGTCACATAGATTCCCAGAATCATGTTGGTAAATGAAGAAATATATTTATTGTAATGAAATTGTATTACTAATCAATGAATGCGATTCATATTTCATTTTTTTGATGGTCGTAGGATATTGAATAATGTAAATTTTTATATATTCATGCCATTCAATATGTTATATCCTTGGCACTATCACAACACATTCCATTTTATTTACACTATATCATAATTTGTTATATCATAATCCATAAGGTATGAAAAATGAACTCCTCATATGAAAGTATATCAAATTATCATAAGAGCATTATGATAAATATTTTTAAATATGACTAAAAAGGAATTAATGGATATACCTTAGAAGTTTGCTTAGAAATAATAAAATATGATTAATAAGATGCTAATAAATAGATTACAATATAGTGCATCGCATAAAATATGAGATCATGTAAAATTTAACTTCAAAATATTTCAATTATGAATTTAAATAAATAGTTTATAAAATATTTATAGGTCATGTTTAAAAGTATTTTGGTACATTTTTTAAATTAAAAAATCTATTGTAAATAAATTAATTACCTAATTCTTATTATGAAATATTATCTATTTATGAAACATAAAACAAATAAATATTCCACAACAATAAATTTTAATATTAATATAATTTTTCAAATTATTTAGCGTGACATATAATTTATATATAATTTTTATTTTGAAATAATATTGGTTGTTTCTATTGGATTTTAAAAAAAATTATAAAATAAGAACATTGTATTCTATATCATTTATGACATGCAACACCAAGATTAAACTAAACACTAAATATATTTCCTTAAATTTAATCTATTTGATAGCTTACGGAATAGGAAACCTCAAGTATAAATGAATTGTAATATAGTATAAATTTACAACCTAGACAATAAATTTGTTGATATATATACTGTAAAATGTACTATGAAAATTATAATTTTTATTTATTAAAAATAAGATTTAAATAATTTAAAATAAAATTTCATATTTTTTTAAAAATAGTATTTTTATAAAAATAGTTTAGTCACAGTTTTTGAACACAATTTAAAATTAAATTTTACCAATTTTAGAAAATATATTCTCCAAAATTTACTATATTTTTAAATTTAAAATATCAAAATTATTATTGGATTTGTATTGGTATTTTTATAAAAAGATTCATTTTTAACTAATATTGAAATAAACTGCTCTATATTAAAAAATAAGTTTTTGGTTAAATAATTTACTAGGATAAATTATACATAAAATTGGTTTTAATGTTATATTAGATAATTTATATTATTATTTTACTAATTTAGGTCATTGGAATAATTTTATTATCATATTGTTTTATTAAAAACCACTATAAATATGAGAAACATCAATTTGGAAATCCTCCTTTTCATCATGTCTCCGAGTATGATTTTAAATTGGATTCTTCCAATTATAGTAATTGAAGTTATAAAAATGGATAATATATATTAAATAAGATTAATTTTTAGTTTTTTATAATCTAAATTTATTGTTTTTCATTTTGAATTGTAAAATAAATACAAATTAATTATTGTGGTTAAGGTAAAAACTGATTTTACTTGGGGGATTAACTAAAACAATAAGTGTTAAAATGTCCTTCAATCTATTGAAAACAATTTATGTGGAAATATTTTAATCTTATCACGTATAATCATCTAGAATTTCCCATTTTGAATTATTGTTACATGACAAAAACAATGTAGTAATTGGATATTTTCTAATATTCAAAGCATGTCTTCACCCCCACTAATAAAAGGCCACCCCTTATCCTCCCCTATTTATAAATCCAAAAACCATCTAATACATGAATAATAATCATTAATCCACTAAAAATATCCTATATACCTTTTTTTGATAATAAATCCAACCTAGGAAGGATTTTTGTGCAAACCGAATGTAGTCGTCCGAAGAAGAGGGAACGTTCTTAAAGGAATTACATTATTTATTCTTCAAACTCCTTCAGATATTATTAAACCATATGTATATAAAAACCTCAGTATATTAAATATGATTAGATTTTATAATGTTAATTTAATACCCTATTCCCATATCACCTTCCATAAAATGGGAAATGAAATATTTGATCATGTGTACAACAGACTACTGCCTCACGAACCGATGTAAATCATTTTCCATCACCAAATTTCATGGTGGGATATAATGATGTATCTAACATATTTATATTATATTAATGATATTATTATTCTAATATAATTTTAATATCACATATACCATTTTACATTCCTTTATATTTAAAATATGATAAGATCTCTCATGTGTATAGTGGATTACCACCTCGTGAAGCAATGTGATTAATTTTATAAGTATTATTTACATTAAATGTAATAACGATTAATTTAATGAATATTTGAGATATTTATTAAATAATATAGATTATATAAAATCAATATTTAACCCACATCCTTATCCTTTAACCCATTAAGGAAATGATAACATTGCTCATGTGTATGTACGACCTACTGTCTCCATAGAGCGATGTGATCCATTCTCCATGTTCAATTTTATATAATGATTATAAATATTTATTTAATAGAAAAAATAATTATAATAAAATTAATATAATTATTTATAAATTGGATCTATAACCTATACTCACTAATAAGATGTTTTATAACCAAAAATGCATGATAAATCAATGAAATTAACACACGAAACAATAATAATAATGAAAAACCATTATCAAAGAGGGGATAAGATGTTATAAAAGCAGTATATATGATATTAAAAATTTATATATGGTTATTATATAAATTAATAACATGATTAATACCATTATACATGAGTATAAATCATGTTTGAGTAATCATAAGCATGAGGTAAGGGTCTTCATCATAATTTCCCTTCATTGAGTCATATTGAAATTTTAGGCACTGAATTTATATATATGGTCTATATACTAAAAATTTGACATGTAATGTAATTATTATTTAATAATTCATTGTTTAATGGGTTTTTATTCAAATTATTTCATCTCAAATGATTTAACATGAAAATTACATAGTTGCAATGAATTTCATAAATCAATATTTTTTCACTATGTAATATTACTTATTCATTATTTTTTATATTCTACGATTATGTGTGTATTGAATTTTGATTATATCATGTTTTATATTAACCTATTAAATTTTGATTTAAATTTGGTACACATAATTTATTAATTCCTTAATTATAATTTTAATGTTATAATCATTTTGGGGGTTCATTTCATATTCTCATTTTAATCAGGATTGATTGTACTTGAATCTTCATTAAAAAAATATTTTATCATTATCTAATAATACATTTTAATTTTATTCTCCTCTAGTTATACATTAATTTTTCATGTAATATTACCATTTTACTAATATTTGGCACATAAAATGATTGATATTAGTTTTAATAATACTACACTTCATTTTCCTCCTTGGTTGAATATCAATTTTATTAGGAAACCATGTTTTCAGAAAAATGTCTTAAAAATGTTTTTTAACAATCTCAAAATTATTTATTAAAAACAAATTTACGATTTTTTTCTATTTTTAGAAAATTGGAAGTAATTTTCATGTCTTTTTCTATAGAAGCCTCATTAGGATTTTACCATAAATTTAAAAAGAACCATTGTTTTAAAGTGTATGACATATATAGAATTTACCACTATCATGAAACTTAATGATATAAAGATTACTTTATATGTACCAATGGAAATTTTAAAAAAATTATTTTCAAAAAAATTGTGATCTTTTGGATTTAAAAATATTTTTTTTCCTATAAAGGACATATTCCTCAAGAATATTTTCAATGAACTTTTTTTGGTATTTGTATTCATCAACTAAAAACCCTTTTATTTTACTTATACTCTACTAAAAATATGCTTTTTTCATACCATCCTTATTATTTATATCAATGGTTAGTGATCATTTTCAAAAATGAATGTATTGATTTTGAATTTATTGATTTAATTTTATATTCATCAACATTCCATAGAAATATTCACTTTCCTATGATCATTGGAGATTAATTTTTTCCTAAATATACATATTATTTTTCATAGATATGTTTAATGATTATATAGTATATCATTTCTACATACGGTGTTGTACATTTAAATTTATTTTTTTGTGTAAAAATATTGATAATTTTTTTCCTTTACTTAATAATGATATTCAATGATAAGGTAAATTATCAATGAGTTAAATAAAGTATTCAATATATGATGAATCCTTTTGAAAATAAATGATGGGTGGGGCCATCAACTATATATCACCTCGATATATTAGTATTATAATGATGTGAATAAATAAGCTAGAATTCAATGGGGTTCTAACTATAGTTTTAAACTATCTAGTGGAGGGTTTTGATGGTAGAGGTATAATAATGCTTGAGATCATGATGTATAGTAATTGATCGTTTCCTTCATTAAGAAGTCAGAAATTATTATCCACGATATTTCCACAATTACGTTATCTCTCAATGTATTTTATTCCAAGTTATTCATTAAATAGAACGGGGTTTATATTATTTACATTTCCATATTAATTATTACTTATCAAGTCATGATAGTAGGGTTATTTAAATGGAATTTTTCTTTAGTTATTTACCTTAAAAAATTTATTATTCAATATGAATTCATTATAGTCAAGTTATTTAATTATAATGTGTGTATAGTTTTTCCCCACCATATTGACTATTCTTTATATAATCAGGATATCCATGTTATTAATTAAATTGAATATGTTTTCAGATATTTATCATTCTACATTTATTATCCCTTATTTATTATTCTTAATTTCGTCTTGATAGATTTCATTTTACTTAATTCTTAATAAGAATTTGCGATATCCCTTACATAGTTTCATATCCTAAAAATCTAGGAAGTGTACTATGAATGTTATAAAATGGTATTCTAGAGGTAATGATGATATTCTTGATTAAAATTTATCTTCTAATTTTTACTTTCAAATGTAATACAGGACTCATGTATTTATCTATATTACCGATACAACTAAAATAACTAGTCCTTCGGGATGTGATTACATTTATATTATTATCATATAATAAATTTAAAACTTAATTTGGTTTACTGGTATTAGGGTTATCAAAGTTGGTAGTAGATAATGTTTATTATAAAACCTGGGAACAAGATTATTAAAATTATAGATTATGGTCTATAACCCACTAATAAAAATTATGGATAAGTATAGAAGAAAATACTAAAGTTTTGGTAAGGTTAATATTATGTGGTTTTTCAAGAAATACGTCCATTTATGGATACTACATGTGGAATGGTTCTCAAATAGGAATAATCAGGGGCGATAATTCTAATAATGTTTCATCAGTCATGAATTAATTGTTAATAGGTATATAAAAATAATACTTACTATACACCTAGGTAGACTGTCTTGGAAGATATTATTTTAACAATTCACAATTCCATTACAATCAATTAATAAGGATTTGAATATATGATGATAATAAATGACCTTGTTTTAACCTAATGTGTCTCAGATTGAAAATAAGGTGTCAAGATGTAGAAATCATATAAATTTTTTTATGATTTTCCCTCTAGGATTATTATTTCTCACACTATGATTTTTAATTTTAGTTAAGTTCTAGAACCCAAAGGAATCATGTTAACAATGAATATAATGGACTATGCGTAGAATTTAGTTAACCTAATGGGATGGTGATTGGAGTGAAACACATTGTGATTATTTCTAATCAATTATCCTAAAATATGATTAAAAACCATTACCTTAACCAACTCTTAATCTCTCCAAAGAAGAGAAGGATATAGTTCTCTAAGATATTAAGCAGTGGAAGACATAGAGGAAATAATTTTAAATTACCTTCACTTTAGAAATGTGGAAATATACCCAATATAGTTACTCAAAGGACTTCCAAAAAATTTTATGTGTTCAAATGAAGGGAATATAGCAGTGAATTGCTATGAAAAAATTAAGAATATAATGAAAGGAAATAAATTTCATCATAGGTATCCATTTACTATTTGTTATATGAAATTTGGGGAACATGGTAATTAGTATTGTCCATAAACTCCTTTATAGGTTATCTCCTTGATCAATTAAGGACCAATGTAGAAATAAAATGGTAGAAGAATTTACATGGATTAAATAATTAAATTTAATATTTAATTTTTCTATATGTTTTTTTAATATAAATCATGAATCATATAAGGATTGTTTTAATTTTGGATGTATATATGTCTTAATTATATTATGTGTTATATAGGTAACATTTTTTTATGATTTTTGGCCTTATCGTAAATTCATAATCATAAACAACCCTTTTGATAATTTTTTTGTGGGAATAAAACACGATTATTGATATTTTTGGAAACGTATATGGGAATAAAACCCATCTATTTGGTATATGTAAAATTTATTTGATGAAGAATTAATTTAAATTTTAGGGACATAAGCTTAATGTTATTTGTAAATTTTATGGTTTATCTTATTATTCATGTTATTATAAATATGGATTATTACACTTTTGGAACATTATTGGAATTATATTAATATTGTTCTAGAAAAAGGACATGTTGCATGTACGGTGACAAACCGATGAATTTGATAAGGCCATAGGGCTTGAACCGATAACCATATAGAGACAAGGGTGATCCACCTAACACTAGACTTTGTGATGTTTTGGTTAATATTTCATTTTTTACTTAAAAAAATTTATAAATAAATATTAATGGAGAACTTGTGGTGTTACTATTGAGGTTTAGATATTAATGTATTATATTTCAAAACTATTACTAACCATATTGGTTTTAGAAAACAATTAGAGTAAAAAATAATATTTTTCACTCTTTTTTAGATCATAAAACTCGTTAAAAGTGAATTTTAGTGCTTCAACAAAAAAATCATTTTTGGATATTTATTTCTTTAGTAAGTTATGAATTTGAAATTTGTCGATGCACAACCAATTGATGAAATTGTCATTGAAATAGAATCATATCAGGTAAGTATGTTTACTTCTATTATAAGATAAAAAAATAATTCCCCAACATGAGGAATATTAACTTTAAAAGAATTTTCATATTAAATTCATATCCAATTAATCAAATATTCTTTTAAATAATAATATATTTATGGTTTGAGGTCCTTAACTTCCTATTGATCATTCACATTCGTGTGATAAATGGTCTATTTCACTCTCTAAAATTATTTTCTCTTTTCATCTATGTATATATGAACACATTCCACAAATTTTAACATAATTAGAAACATTTTTATATTTTATATCATATGACATTTTTTCTCCCCTTTCTATTTTATTAATAGGATGTTTTATTAAGCCTTTTTATGATTTGGGTTTCCAATAATGGAATTTTCAAATACGAATCCCTTGATTTGTGAGAGTTAAAAGAACTTTAGAAGATGCAATTAATTTAATTTTGGGAGAATGAACAATCATGAAATTAAAAAATAATAAAATTGTATTTAAGAGAGTATGTGACACACAACACTGAGTTTAAAAATCCCATAAATATATTTCATTAAATTTAATCTCTTTGATAGCTTGCAAAACATGTGACCCCGAGCCTAAATCGATCATAATATAATATACCGTTATAAATTTACATTAGATTAGTGGGTGTTAATATTACTTGGTAAATTATAAAAACTATTTACATATTTAATAGAAATAAAAATATGTTTTCAAATAAAATAGAATGTTTTCTGTAAAATTGTATTTTTCTTATAAAATGGATTAGGCCAACTTTGTGACCAAAATTTAAAATTGTATTTTTTAACAATTATAAAGAATATATTTTATAAAATTAACATAATTTTTAAATTCTAGATATAGAAACTCATATTTAGGTGTTATTTTTTTTATTTTTATGAAAATTTTATTTTTTTGATGAATAATGAAAAATACAAATTTTTTTTTGAAAAATTACATTTCATTATAAACTTCTACACAATAAAATTATACTTTAAAATAGTATAAATTTAAAATTAGATAAATGGTATGAATATTTATATTATTTGGGTCATTTGAATAAATATTTTATTTAATTTTTATATTAAAACCATTTGTACTTATGAAAACTTTATCATTGGAAACCCGCTTTCTCGTCGCATTTGTGGGTATAATTTTAAATTGGATTATTCCACTTATATGAATTGATTTTGAATAAATCTGTTAAATATTTGGAATCAGAATATTTTATATTATCAAATAAGACATATATAATTTTTTATCATTGTGAATTGTAAATGAATTGAAGAATTATTATCATGGTTAAGGTAAAACCGATTCATAGATGGTTCAAAATAAAAAGTTAAGATTTAAAATTTCATAATATATTGTTAAACACCACTTATATGTCCATATTTGGACTTTATATCATCTATGATCCATGAATACCCCATTTCGGTGGCCTTTTACAAGATAAAATTTTTTGTTTAATTGAATATTTTAAAAAATTCCATGTCTGTCCTCTCCCCAAATTATAGAAGGCCACCTCTTCTACTCCCTTATTTAAACATTAGAAATCATTAATTGAAAAACAATCAATGAAATAATCAATTATTTTTACCTATAACAACATCATGGAGTCATTTTTTATCATTAATCCATCCAAGGATGGATTTTGGTGCAAATCTAAAGAGGTTATTTGAGGAATAGAATATGATCTTAAACGATTGTAATTATTTTATTTATTCTTCAACCTCCTTAAAATTTTCATAAAATATTATTATATAATAACATAAGTATATTCAATATACTGAGACATTATAATGTTAATTTAACAAATTATATCTATCTTCACTTCCATCAAATGGGAAATTAAATTATTGATCTCTTGTATGACAGACTATAGCGTCACAAACCAATGTAAATCATTTTCCATCACGATTTTCATGGATTGATATAATTACTAATTTAACCTATTTAGAATATAATTATCATATTAATATAATTATTTAATTTTGATATCATATATACCTTATCATATCCCATTTCATTTAAAAAATGATAACGCCGATCAGGTATATAGCGGACTAGCGACTCACGAAGCGATGTGATTCTTTCTTCATATATGATTTAAATAGAAGGAAAATAAGGATAAATATAATGAATATATGTGAAATATATAAAATCATATTTATTATTTAAAACTAATATATCAACAAATTAATTACCCTTTAAAATATTATGGAAATGATGAGGTCTCTCTTGCATATGTTCAACTAGCCGTCTCCATGAAGTGATGTGATATATTCTCCATATTAAAATTAAAATAATGATTATAAAAAGGTATCTAATGAAAAAATATATTTATAACAATAATATCAAATTTTATATTATGGATCTATATCATATAAATAATAACTTACACTTTTATTACAAAACACTGCTGGAAAAATAAGGCAAATAACACATTAAAAAATGAAAATAATGAAGAATTGTAAACAAAAAGTGATAAAATGTTTTAATAAGATCATATATGATATTATAAATAAGGATAATTTTCTATAATAAATTAATGAAAATATTAAAACTATTATATTGGAGGTTAAATAACCTTCATCCGGAAGGAAGTGCGATGTAAGTTATTTCATCTCAATTTCCCTTCATTGAGGAATATTAAAATGTTATGAATCTAATTTTTTTATATTGTGTATATAGATCTCCATTAAAACTAATATAATTATTAATTAATAATTCTTTGTATATTATGTTTTCTACTTGAACTATTTTTTCCAAGGGTATTTGACTTGAAAATTACCTTCTGTAAATAATTTCATAACTCTATTTCATTTGATTGAGTAAAATTACTTCATTATTGTCTTTGAAATTCTATTATTATGTGTGTATTGAATTTTCACTATATTTTTTATATACACTTATTCTATGTAGATTTAAATTCTATACACATAATCAATTCATTTCTTAATTCTCAATTCTATATTATAATCATTGTAAGGGTTTATTTCAAAATCTCTATTTAAATGGGATTGTTTATTCTTGAATTTACATTAAAATAAATTATTTGATAATTATCTTACCATCCCTTTTCAATTTTTATCCTCTTTTTATTCATGATTTTTTCAAGTAATGTTATCAATTCTCATTCTTTGTTAATTAAATGATTAATTTTTTTTAATAAAATATGACTTTATTTTTCTCTTTAGTTGAAAATCCATTTTATTATAGAACAATATTTTCAATAAGAATTATATATTTTTATGAAATTCTTCAAATAAAATATTAAATACATTTTTATGCATGTTTGATTTTTTTTTTCAAAAAATTGAATAAAATCTTTATGTTGTTTTCCAAACAAGGCCTGTGTAGATTTTATTGAAAATATGAAAAGAATATTCATTTCGATGTGTACATCACGTATGAAATTTCCAAAAATCATGACCAAAATTTTTTTTAAAGAACAATTATTAATTTCAAATGGTTATTTTTAAAGGAAACTATTTTCACAATTTTTTCTTTTGAAATTTTAGTTTTCAAAAATATTTCCAATATATAAATTGTATTTTCTTTAAAAGAATTTAATTATATTTTTATCATATTTCTATTCATCATCATAAAAACAAATTATTTTACTATTAATCAAAATGTGATATATTATATTGATACCATTCTTATTTATTCTAGGGATGGTTTATTATAATTTTGACGAATGATAGTATTGAAATTCACATTCTTGATTCAATTTTGTAGTCATTGACTTTACCCAAAAATATTCTATTTTCTATGATCATTCATCATTAAAATTACACTAAATATACATATTATTTATCATGTATATGTTAATTTCATAATTCATATGTCAATTCTACGTATGGTGTTTTTCATTTATTATTAATTTTGTGTCCAGGAAAATATTGATAAATGTGTATCCTTTACTCAATAGGGATATTTGATTATATGAAACATTGTTTTTAAATTAAATTGATTATTTGATATATGAGGAATGATTTTTACATGCAATTAAGGGTGTACTACAATGTTATATAGCCCAACGATGCATCAGTAATATCATGAGGTGAATGAATAATAAATAATTAAAGGGGTTTTAACAGATAGTTTTAAACCATCGTGTCAAAGGTCTTGATAGTAAAGGTATCATGATGCTCGAGATCACAACGTCTCATAATTAATCATTCCCATAGTTAAAAATTTCTTTAGTATTACCCCTAAAATTTTATCAGTGATATTATCCATGGATTCATTTCATTCTCATTTATTGATTAGATGAAATTTGTATTTATTTATTTACCTTAACATATTGATTATGATATATCTATTGATGATATTATTGTTATTAAAATGGAATGTGTGTTCAATTATTTACCTTTCCAGGTAGAGGCATATTTCTGGTACTGTAGAAGTACTGTAGTAGAACAGTACACTATGCAGGGGTATTGTAGAAAAATTATACACTGTGTAGGTATTGTAGCAGGGACTGTAATAGTTACAATAGCAGCTAATGTTCGGTAGTGTAGTAGTTTGAACTATTCACCTTGGGGCACCTGTTTTGTGATTGAAGTCCTTATGGATATCAGGGCACCCAGGACTACGGGTCAGTTGGCCTTTCGGAGCCACCGTTATGGCTTTTAGGCCACCTCAAGGCCTTAGGGCCACATGTAGTTTCCCCAGACCGACTCTAAAAAAAAGGTGCAACCTTATAAGAAAATTTAGAGAAGGTGCACTCATCGGAGCAGAGCCAAATGAATTTTTCAGAATGATAGCATATGGATATGCCAATGGGACCAGCCTGTACTTGCACAAGAAGCCTAGAAAGATGACCATGTTAAGGTGAAGAGCCACTATCATGATGTAGATGCTGGGGAGGAGTAGTTCCTTGTAGATAGTCTGTTTGAATTCACTAAGACTTTTAGGTCATGTAATCTCCTTAACCTACGGGCCATGTAATCTCTAATCCTACAGGCCTTGTAAGGGTTACCCCTAATCCCTAGAAATGGGGGTTAACAAAAATAAATATTAAATGAAGCCCTTCATTCCATTCTAGGATATTATATATTCGTAATCTGTTCATCGTATTCATGGTATTCAAATAGAATGTGTGTTTAGTTATTTTCCATTCTATATTGATTTTTCATTATCTAATCATGATATTCATATTATTGATTAATGGGAATTTATTTTTTGATATTTACATTGAAATACTAATTATTAATTACGGACTATTCTTCATTTAACTTTGACAAATTCCACATTACATAACGGTTTCTGATATTTTGAGCTCATACTTATTTTGATTAACTTCACAATAATATAAAAAGTCTACTATGAATGATATGTAAAATATTCTAGAGGAAATAATGATATTAATGAAATAAATTGTACATTTTGTATTCAACTGTAATAAAAGATAAAAATATGTATCTAGTTTACCAAGACTTATAAACAATTTGGTCCATTAAGATGCCATTCCTTCTATCTTATTTAAAAGTAATAATGTAGAAATAGGATCTGGATTAATGTGGTCGGGGACATTATAGGTTTTTTAAATTATTAAATAATCAAAAAATATAAAATCATTCATACATAAAATTATGAATTATTTATAATTAATAACACGAATTGTTTAAATTTAAAGGATTTTTGAAGAATTATTTTGACCATATCAAAAAGATATTTGATAATTTATGTTATCAAAATTTAAATATTTTTAAATAAGTGATATTTTTATTATGTAAATTACTAGCATGAAAGAAATTAGAATATAAATTTTATGTATTTGTATTAATATCATATATTAAAAGTAAAAGGTCATATAATGAATAATATGATGCGTAAAATTAAAAAATATATATAACCCATTTATTTTTATTTAATTATTAAATGTCCAAAATGAAATTTTAAATATAGTGTTTTAAATGTTTATATATTAATTTTTCAAAAAACATTATCTATTATATAATTATATAAATTGTTCTTATATTTTTTTATTCCATTAAATATTAGTCATTCTATTATTTTTTACATTATTTTAATATCTATGCATTAGTTTATATTTTTATACTACTTATATATATTATCATAGTTCATATAATGAGTTATATTCTTTGTATGATATGCGATTTAATTTAAATCTACCTTAATATTGATTTATAATAGTCTATGAGCTTAAATTAACTACTTAATTATTATTTAGACGGATTAGATGTATGAATAAATTTGGAATTGAGGTCGTCTTTGAGTAAATAATCCTTGCGTAAGGGGACCTTGGGTTAGACTTCTCACTATCCTGGAGGCTTATACCTTGTCTAGAAATATAAGTGTTTAATATATATAGACCTAAATTTACTCTGGTAGGATTTTTGATTTCATGTGATTTTAATCATGTACATAAAATGGTTTTATGTACCCTTTACATCAAATAAATTTTGATATGTAGTAATATTGTTGGCTTTTAAGTTTCGTTAGTAACACAATATTTTGGATATATAATGAGTTACATATCTACAGGATTTGAAAATATTGATTTATTGAAAGGGATACGATTGAGAAATAAATCATAATAAGGATGAATGAATATAAATAGAATAAGATGACATAAGATCATGTGTTTAAATCACCTTTAAAAATATTAAGTGTTAATTTACTTTTAAATAAAAAAAATTCTTGAACTTGACCATTCATCCAGGTAGGCTCTACCAGAGAAGGGTGAAAATAGATTGTATTCTACAAGGCATAATAGGAATATATTACGTACAAATATTTCTACTAAATCCCACTGGTTGATTTGTGTTATACTTAATAGGGAAACCCAAAGAGGTAACAAACTAAAGGAATAATGTTTTGTTTATCCATATGATGGATTGGGAAAATTATTTTCTACTCAAATATCGTTGTGTTTTATATTATATGATTTTCACAACAACCAACCATAGTAGAAAAATTCAAAGAGAAAAGTTTAAGTGTAGTAATTACATTTTGAAATATGGTTCATGTCCCCCTAATGGGTACAATCATTAGGGTTATTATTAAATGTTAAAAAAGTTTGACATTCAAATGATAAAATATTTTATTTTAAAAAATTATAATAAGAATCATCCAACTTAACAATTAGATCATAATGATAACATAAGATCAAAATATAAGAAACTAATAAGACTATTAAAAAACATAAAAAAATTTCTTAATAGAGGAAATATAGAAAACTGACCCATGTTGACCTGACACATTAACCAATCTGGCCTACCATAAAGACCAAATAATGGATCCTTACATGCTCTTGGATTTTGACTAATGAAAATGGTCTAAAAAAATTCAATGGGATTACTATACCCTATAGTCGTAGTGAAATAACAATAACAAATGAACTAAACTCATCCATATCAATAGACAATAATAAACACATAATAATAAAATAGAAACAACTACATGGTTTAACAAAATAAATATAGTGTAAAATTATATAGTCTCAAATCCATCTAGAAAAATAAACAACCTCTTACCCACTATCCTAACAACATATTAAAAATAAAAAAAACATTAAACAATTAACAAGCTTGACTTACAACTATAATTTATACATCATACCTAGTCCCCAAAATATATATACTACACCAACTTGATCTAAATATTATACCCAATCCATTCTACTCAGTCAAGGAACATCGGTCCTCCACTCAATCAACTACACAATATTTTCTACAAAATAAAAATGTATATAAGGTATGTAGGCACAACAACTAGATGATTTCACTCATCCATATCTTCTATTATCTCCCTAGATGCATAAAAAATCAAGTTAATAAAAGCGTATAGGACTAAATCAATATCAGAGCCATCACCCAATACAATATAATTCTTAAAGAATAGTATAACATCTAATACTTGGTAGAAAATTCCTATAAAATCCTCACCTAATGGATAAAAACCAATAAGATTATCAACTCTTAAACCCTTCATGCAAACTATGAAAACATCCTCAACATCAAACTCAAAATAAAAAATCACAAGGATCCCTCTTTCCCCTAGATCACTTCAACCATAAAATACCTACCATATTCTATAACTAACCCTTATATGGGGTTAAATAAAACAAGAGGATCCCACGATCCATTTGGTCATAATATATTGTGATACCCAATAAGGTGTTCTTTTATTTCACCATTTCATTGAAAAACTGATTATCTCCTGACCATTATCTCTCCTAGAAGGTAATCCATAAACAACCATCCCCTACACTCATTATATCATTGATCAGTAAACCACCCACACAAGAATTCTCAATACTCTTCATAACATTACCTTTAGTAGGACACCATATAAGGGACTCCTAGTGTTTATCCAAAATACTAATCTAAACCAACAACAGAAATATTCTCAAATGGCCACTAATGGATTGTGAATGATCATTGATCACAAACTACCACATTAGGCAATCCAAAAATGAGCTACAAAATCCACCAATCATTTAAAAATATTACTTACCAAAAATAGAAACCTCATGAGTCCCTAAAACTAATCTCAAAATCATTTTAACATAACCTTACCATAAATTCCATCGCATGACATCAATCAAACTAGAAGGATCAAATATAACTAATCCTAAAGCACATGATCTAAATATCATCTACTCTAACCTCGATTAACTAGTCCCAACATCTTGGGACCATCCATGATCTCATCCGAGACACTAATAAATCATACCTTCAAAGATTTGTCGAACTGAACCTTGAATAAAACCAACCATGTTTCCACAAGGTAATAAATCTAATGATATCACGATTCTCACTCAAGTATCACGTCAAAATTCTAAAAATTATAGACTATTTTAAATATAATCCTCAATGGAATCCGTCAGTAATCACTTGTATAAGCCAATACTCAATAAAAATGTCTTCTAAATGCAGAAGGGATTCCACTATTGCGATCAATTATTAAAAAGAATCATAATGGGATTCTGAAAACATTAATTTCACCTACATAGTTAGAAAATATCAAAAAAAACTCCAAATAGAGAGTACATTGAATGTAACTCATTCAAATGACGTGTACCTCCAATGGTCCTATGTAGTTGTTTTTCCCATCCTACTCAACATGTAAAAACCACATCTACACACCGTGTCCCAAAAATAAATTACACGGAAATTCCAATGGATACATCGGAATGTACCATACATGGGGTAAGGCCAAGTACCCATACAACAGTCTCTAGATATGTTCAAGACCCACGGTTTGGTCGTGTACCCAACATTACCATATTCCATGAAACATTTTATCTAGAAATGATCAATGCCACACCACGAGTAATTCCACACAAGATGTCCAAAATATACATTCCATGTAACCCATTATTCCTCAAATCTACTAAAATTAATAACACACAAAATGTGTTATTTGAAATACACACTACGTAAATAGGTTTCTCAAACAAATTCCAATTACGATCACCCCAAATCCTTGTTTCTACCAAAAAATGATTAACTATCTAGGGGTCCCCAAAGACCTTGAATGGGATTTAAGAGAACAAATAATATATGTGAATTGGGGATAATAAAATAACCCAACCTAAAGGTGTAAAACATAGATGAATTATTCATGTATCCGTACCACACACTCACTAATAACTGATTTAGTTCCAGATTCTCTCCTCACTGGTGATACATTCTCCCTCTTTACTCCCTCTCCCTCTCTTGGTTGAAAAACCTAGATGGGGGAAATGTCATACATATGAATCTAATTGGAGGAAATAATAGGAAAAATGAAAACGAAAAGTGGGAATAGAAAAAGGTTTTTGATGCTAGTTTTAATGATTGTAGAGATTTTATGGTTCAACATGGTAAAAACCCACATTCTAGAATAAATTGTGAAGTCCACATCTCAATCATATGCTCCGTTCAAAATATATAACCATTAAAATGTATAAAAATTAATTAATATTTAATTAAATAAATATGAAATACTAATTATTCATTTAAAATTTGAATTGATTGTATTTCGACAAAACACATATCCTAGGTTAAACACCCTTTTATTGTTCTAATGGATTGGTTGGTAATAATATAGATGATCAGCATGTAGGATAAACTATCATTTTTCCCTTGAAAACCATTGAGAGTAAAAATTCAAATTTCGCATGATTTTCACTACATATGTATGGAAAGATCCTAATAGACTCTCCATCGTAAACACTTATCCCCAATGAGAATCCTTAGGGTTTAGATGGCCTCCATTATCTCACTCAAAGAATTTTTATAATCAAAGTTATCTCTTCCATCCACTGATTGGTCTTACAGTTCCCAAAAGTCTCTTTTACAACATGATATACATTAAATCTCATGTTATTTGATTCTACCCATTATAAGAGTATCCTTATCACCCCCCGTATCCCAAACTACAATCACCATTCCCCATACTCTATTAATCACCAAACATAATAACTAGAGTAGGCCAAACATCTTACAAATGAGGCCCCAAAAAATAAAATAAATACAACCCATTTCCAATTCAACAGGAGTGATTCAATCAATGCTAACAAAATGACATAAATAAAGGATCACATCCTTTAATGGCCTATGGTTCACTCCCCACAGTATGTCTTCCCATACACCATAACTAAAGCATTGACCACAATAGGCCCACTGCTTCAACACCACTCATTTTCATCATAGACCTAATCACACCCAACGGACCCAAACATTACCCATAATTTTTTTTTGAAACATTAATAATTGAATATAATAAATGTGAACATGATCAAATGCAACGAGGATTCATTCTAAAAATCCATGCCAAGAATCACTCCCCTCCTCGAGGTAGAGTTATTATCCAATAAACTATTACAATATCTTTTTATCACGTTTTCCATGACCCAAGAAACCTAGGATTTCACACCTAAAACCACTACAGACACTCTTCACATCAGTTAGTTTATAAGTGTTGGATTATACTCAACACACCTCATAAAAATTTGGTATCTCCCTCCTTCCATGATAAACTACATGACCACCTTCTTATCAGTCAATAATCCAATGCCATTATAAATAAACCATTATCTCACCTTGAAACCCAAAGAGAAACCATAATGAGTAGGAATAATAAACTAATGAAACTTTCCCTTTAAACCAGACCATGAGACTAGGATAACTGCCATTTCTACACCTCACTTGCAGTTTTCATCCTCATTCCAAAACATAAGAACCTACAAATGAAAAAACTCTTGGTGGACGTTGACCACTACAATCTCACTAAATGGATGTTCACCCCATCCTACCCAAACCATTGGAGATAGAAGAAACATGGGCCCCACTACATGTCTTAGCAGACAACATGTGGTAAAAACAACTACCACCTAATAAACATAGAACTAGTACTTCAGGGAAACTATAGTTTCTGGGAAACTAGATCACAATCCAAAAATCTTTCATGCATTCTTTCCCTTAATTATCCAACAGAAAGGAAATCAGATCCTATACATACCCATAAGAGTCACCAAACATACCTAAATGAAGGGATCACATCTCTATCACTATTGATATTATGAAAATTGGATACACATGGAATATCATAAGAATAAAATATATACATGTGGTTCAGTTGAGTATAATTCCACCTAGATGTCAAATGGAACTACACTATGTAGTTCTTTTACACTTTGAACAATTGAAAGTCCATCATCAGTAAAATCACACACTAAAAGACATGTATTAAGTGAGTCATATGTGCATATAATGGTGTTTGAACACTAGGGTCATACACATTGTATAAGTACAAAAACAATAATTCCATAAATATGAAAGCTAAAGTATATGAAACTAGGTGAAATCATAAAACCAAAAAAATGGAAACCCGGAACAACAATCCCATTCCCTAGAAACATTTATTTCCTTTTTAAAATGTTCTCATGATAAACTATTCTGATGTCGATCATAAGATTTTACACATTCTAAATGTTCCTATCTACTGAATCCATAAATAATAAAAATATACACCATATTTATTCCATTTTATGTAAACCATATTAGGTTAAACTAACACATCACAAAATCCAGTCCACCATAAGGAATAAAGTGTTCCTCATTATATTCCTAATATTTTCATCTAGCGGTGAGAGTCTAAAACATATAGTGGGGAGACAATACCCTATAATCATAGTATAATAACAATGTATAATGATCTAAACTCATACATACCAATAAAAATAATAATAAATTTAATAAATAAATTGAAACCAAAAATTATATAATAAATGAATGATGTAGATTTTTTATCATTCAATCACTATTAAAGAAAAACAGAGATACAAAGTGATCAACTATAAAACAATATAATAGAACTATTAATGAAAAGTTTATGTCTACAAAATTTATTCTCCCTAAATAATTTCCAAGATATAATTCTTATTAGGGTGCTTGGTTCATCCATTAAGAGATATTTGAAGTGAAATTCTATATTTTCCCAAGACTATATATACCAATCAAAGTGTATATTTCCATTATTGAATCCCCCGTAAAAAATCAGGCCCTTCTTTTTAATCATAAAATTCTTCTCCTCGTTGAGAGTCACCCTCAAAGATATCCCCATTATCTTGGTGGCTTCTTCTTCAGTAGCATTGAGTGACAAAAACTATTCGAACACTTCTTCTTCTTAACTCATAATAAATTCTAGGGAATGGTCATGTAGATCACCCTGTTTCCACTGCTGATAAGAATCCTTGGGTGGAAGTTGGTTATCACTATCCAACTATTTATCTTTCAGATTTTTTTCTGAACATGTCTCTATTGAATGTGGAAAAAGGAGTGATCCTTTTACTCATTTCAGATGCCTTTAGGTCTTCTATGTCTCCTTAGACTAGAAATCCTATCACCAAAAATCACATCCTCTATTTCAAATATATTATAGTCCATAATAGATTTGTTCTTGGAATCCTTCTTACCATACATGGAGGGTCTAATCATTTATTCCTCAAACTCCTCAACTAGATCATCATTTTCTATTCATTCAAAGTGATTGTCATGATTAATTTTTTCCACCTTCCTTATGGGACATGTCCAAAGGTATTTATGGTTACCACTCCTTAGGAACACCACTTCAGCATATTAATAACTTAGGGGATCTAATGGACACCCTGCAACCTCATGAGTAACCTCAACTACTCTGATATTTTCACTTAGAGCTACAAAAACTCTTTTATTCAAAACTGCTCTAGAAAAGCTCACTACATTCATGTACCATTTAAACATATGAAAACTTCCATCCACATTCAGCTTAATAGGAAACACAAGTGATTATCTCAATATCACGACATCACTCTAGATTAGAGGACTAGCCTACCCACTAGCTACATAGCCACCACGGCCCAATAAAGCCACAACCTAATGATCTTTAATCAATGATAGTTCTTTAAAAATTACTTATTCTTGATGTTCCTTCCCATGATGATTTTAATTTCTACTAAAAATCCATCAAAAACTACAAAATCCAATTTCCTCAGCTTCTGCACCTTCAAGATCGTAGATCGACTATGATGGACTGAAGCTAGACGACCTAATCAATCGCAAGACATGAAAAAATAATTCAATGAATCAAACATAACAACATACCTCAACCAGAATTCATGTCTATCTATTATCCACACCCAAAACACCAAAATATTAGATATGTCAACCTCTACACAAAGGTGGGGAAAATTGGGATGACAGATTGCTTCTATTCTACCAACAGAGAATAAGTAATAACCATACATGTTCCAAAGAATACATAAAATAGAAGGTTTTTTAAAGGAAGTGGGACAGTAGGGAATCTTACCAATATGTCCATTTTTAGATTATATCTCTACATATGGAATTTATAGTTACACTGAAGAAGATAAAAGAAAGAACCACCACATTAGTGAGGAGTTTTGGACCAAGCAATAATGATATATTCCATTGACCCAAACCAAATCATAATTTTCCTTTAATCACGAAGTATAATAATCATAAGATCATGTAAAACACATACATTGAAGTTTAAGTGGTCTAAATCGTCAATTAAAGGGTGTTAAAAATGAAATAGATCCAACATAGGTCGTTTGAAGATATGAAATGCATTATTGAACTCTAAAAAAAATAATTAAATTTGAGGTGAACCATGATATAGATCTAGTACTTTTTTAAAAACTGCGATCCACAGATATATATGAAGGAACTCTTGTTTTGAGAAAGAGAGGAAGGGTGGAAGATGTTTTTTTGGATGATTGACGGATAGAGAGTCTTCCCTCTGATAGAGAGGGGAAGCTAGGATCTCATTCATTTGATCCTTGGGCATTTCCATGAGCATAGAATGCCGCTGTGAGAGTCCCCAACCCTGGGGAAAAGATAATGAATAGGTTTCACTAATGTGTCTCAAATGAAAATCATTAGTTAATCAACTCCTATAATAAATTAAACGTGGAATACATTCATATATTATCAAATCATGCTAAAACAAATAACTATTGGTGACCCACATGGCTAAAAACATATAAAAATAAAAATAAATTGAAAATAAATAAATAATGATATACTACTAACTATGATCTATTCCATATTCCCGATCTCTACAATAGTTAAACTACACTAACTCGATACAAAGACTCTACATGATCCATATTTCTCTATCAAGAAAAATTATTCCTTCTTTGGATCCACTGTACAACCTATACTCTAACCTAAATGTTGATTTATAAAATACAAGAACACAAAGGTGTATATACATTGGGTTATGAATAAAAAAATTAGTCTACCCCAACGATGAACCTATAAGATATTGTTATAAATAGTGTTTTAATAAATTTTATTCCCATAATAGTTCAAAACTAATAACAACAAGTATAAAATAATAATGTCTAGAAAATATATAAATAAGAAGATAAATTGAAGTAATTGAAACAACAAACTATGAGTCCTAGTATGGAATCTGAGGTAAAACTCCCTCGATTTAGCATTAAAAATAATATTTATAGTATGTGGTACACCCATCAACACAACATTAGGCACATATGTATGATCTACACATGATCTCCAAGACATCTAATGTGAGGAAAATTATAACTGTGGGACCTTAGGGCATAACCACATTAATAAAAAATGTCTACACAAAACTCTAAAAATATCTAAAACATCAATAACATTATTTCAACTTGTGACATGCTTGTATTCTAGACCCTAGATAACCATTCATGTTATTAATGTCCTACATCACTAAAACTGAAACATATCATAATTTATTATATGATTGAAACCCATGGGTTTGATATATGTCATATATTATAATATATTAAATATTGTAAGATGTGATATAAACTATGGTTACATGAAAATATATAATTGAGTAATATACATGATATGGTATATATCACAATATATTACTATAATATACATTAGATTCTATCATAATGCATAAGGGTTACCCCGATTTAATTTTTTGTAAATCATATTAGACAATAACTTTTCATTTAAATCAATATATAAGATTCATTTCCTTCAAAAAAGTGTACAACATCATAAAAATTATTCAGTATACTAAATACATAAGGATTTTACAAGATACAAAATTTTCATTCCATTTATTGTAGAAGTGACTCATAATATTAAGGAATTTTGTTATTATGAATGTGAAATTAGTTTTTTATACATTAAAATGAATTAACTAGAATGAGAAGCATTATAAGATAGATTCATCATTAATTTCATGATTAGTTTGAGTGGATACCCCATAAAAAATTATGATAATTGGAATATGGAATCGTCAATGGAGATGTGATTATTTTTTCACTAGAAGTGAGTAGGTGAAGATATTGATTATATAGGGAAACAAAGGCCTCTATGATTGATGATGGGTTCCCCAAAATACTTTTATGATGATAAAAAATGTTTGACTGGATGATATCTTTTCAAAAATAAATATATCAGATAGATAAACTTGATTAAACAAATGTTTGCATTTCTTCAATTTAGATGGATGCTTATCACATTAAAAAGGACTAGGATATTCCATTGATGAGGTCGACATGGAAAATATGGAACAAGGTGAGTGGAAATGGTTAAAAATAATTTCACATGGAATTGTGAGGATATAATTGACTTTAAATGTTTCGTTTAACATAAAAAAGGTGAAAATAATGGTAGAGATCTTGAAGGACTTGTTTGATATGTTTTAGAATTCAATGACACTTATCAAAGCATTCATGATGCAGGAGTTGTTTAACCTGATTCTATCAGAAGTTAGACTTATGATAGATCATGTGAATGATATAAACATGATTTAAAGCAATATTTAATTGTTTAAAGTCAAATTTAGAAAAATAGATCATATACTATTATCTTCACTACTATAGTTATGTGATGTTATGGTAACCAGTTCTACTAATTCTTTCCAAAAGTTAATCTTGTTTTTTGAATATGTTAAGAAATTAACCTAGAATAAAGAACAAAAACAATGGGAGCTTTAAAAATCTTCTAGAAACCTGATGAAAAATCAATTAATGGTCCATAAACCTCATCATATCATTTAGAGTAAGATTGAATAAAATTTATGATAAACGAGTTCAGATAAATCAGTTTTTCTTTGCACTAAATGATTGAAATGTGGGATGTTAGTACATGTAAATTAAAATTGTAAATAACACATGATAAATTTTGGTATGTTCTTTTATGAATGATATTATTCCATAAATTCAACTTCATGTAATAAGAACATATTTATAATTTTCAACATTCTACAGGAGTTATTCATGATTTACTTCGATGAATAATTTCACACTATGGAATAGAAAGTGTTCATGGTATAATATGTATCCCAAAGGATCAGAAAAGTGAATTTGGAACATTATGTTTTATTATAAGTCATATATAAATGTGATGTTAACATCTTGATGATAAATGGAGTGTTATCAAAAATGAATGAATTAATGTATACCCTATAAATAAAAAAACCATACTTTTTATAGGATAGAATGATGAATTAGGAGTTGATACTATTTTTGATAATGAAGTTTAGGAAATCACCTAATGATCCATGGTGGTGGAAAAATTAGTTAAGGGAGAAATGTTTTATCGGGCCATAAGAATATATGGATTGTTAATTGATAAAGTATCAATATACCATAGTCTTTAGTTGTGTAACTTCTATATCAGTCATAACAGTGTGAATGACATTATGGTTTTACTATTTATGCAATGTTGAATATAAATCATATTGAAATCATATATTATGAGTGTTTTGTTCTTTGTAAGTAAAAAATATGCATGATTTATTTGAATAGAATTAGGACCCAGGACCAAATGTTTGATTGTTTTCATTTAGGTATTCTGGGGATAATCCTTGTCCAATATTATAGTACCCCCTTACATTATTACATTAATTGATTATTCAATATAAAATGTATATGTTTTTTTATTATAAATATGTATAAATAATTTAGAGTGTATATTCAATGGTTGACCATGGTGGAAAGGTAAACTGATTAGAACATATTGATCCTATGATATAACTACAATTAAGAGTAAAAAAAGTATCAATAGAAACTTGCATTAGAATAAATTGATCTATAAAAGGAGTACTATGGCTAAAAACCCACAGTATAATAGGGTATATGAAATGACTATTCAATATCATTTTGATAAGGTACAAACCAAGTCATTACATTGAGTAATCCCAAAGTAAATTTGGGAAGAATCAGTGAACATTACAATGTATATATTCAATAAAATTTTATCCGCTCTTTTGGGATATGAAATTATTAAATTACAATGGTATTTTAACCCTTTAAAAGTTATCGAACACAATATTTTATATTTTAATACATATATACATGTCAATTCAAAATACATATAGTAAAACAAGTCCAAGTCTAAGACATGATTCCTTATAGTATATAATGATCCTTTTTTTTATTTTGAACATATGGTAAATATAAATGGAGGATAATAAACTATTGGGATATTATATTTAATCATAAGGTTTTTTATAAGTACCACAATATGGATAAAAAGGAACATGAGAGAAAAGAATCAACTAGACATGTCTATGTGGATTTAAATAGTGGAACCAGACGAACCTAGGTGATTTGGAATCATAAAATGTATAGAGGTTAAACCAGAGGAAGATATTATAGAATACTTTTGGAATATTTAATATTGGGTAATAGATCTAAAAGATGGGGTGTAAGAATATTATTCATTAAAATATAGGGAACCATATATTTTATATCAAAAAAGATAATTACCATAAAGTTAATTTTTAATATAAACTCGAGTAAGGTAATAAAATCGATGATTTTTGTAAAATATGAACATTATAACATTAATAGGTGGAAGAAAACCTTAATTCCTGGAGTAATATGCTATTGTCACTAAATATGAATAGATAGATTCAATAATAACGGAAGATATATCTTTTTCATAATCTAATAAAACATGGGACTTGACAATGCTACCATAGGGTAAGTGAAAAGTAGAGTAAAACATTATTGTCATTATTGATGGAATAGGTTAATGGTAAGACAAATTACCTGGAATGACCTAATGTGAATTGATTTAAATAAAAATAATGTGTTTAATTCATAGATATTTTCTTACTAATAGTTAAAAGTTCTAATAATTTCATGGTTCTAATCTTGGTTTTTTCAGAAATGTTAACTATTGGGGAGATGGATGTATATATTTCCATTCATCATTGTGACATGAATACATATATTTAAATGTAGAAACCATGGGGTATCATGAACTTTTAAGACAATGTATTGGTGTATAAGTTTTATATAACTCTTTATGTTTTAAAAGAGGCTTCATAATAGTGAAATAACAAATTTGATTCCTTTAGAGAAAATAAGGTTTTATTCAGGGTAATGTGGATTAAATTTTTAAGTAAAATATATGGAAGGATGTATGTTTCATCACATTTATCTTGTATAGGGATTACATTTAGATAGATATTCTAGAAATTTTTAGGAGTATAGTGTTGATTCATGATTTTCATATATATTTGAGATAAAATATCTTAGTTGGGCCAAAAATGTTTTTTAAAATATGATTTATAGAGATAATAAATCCATAAAATTAGTTTTTTTCTCAAAGGTAGGGTATCAAAAATTTAATTGAGAAGCCTTGGCTTCCTGGATATAATATGGTCTCAACATCAATTGTTATAAATTTAATATTTTCTAAGTAGAAGTCACATAAAATAAAATATGGTTTCAAGTACATATTTAATGTTAAATTTACATTAGTGGGAGGTAACTTGATTTAGGGTGTGATATGTAATTGACTACACATTTCATTTGTTGTGGTAATAGTGAGTCATTTCATATTCAATATTGGAAAGGAACACTGGGAGTTTGTGTGGTGGATTTTATGGTACATGATGGGAGTGAATGAAAAATACATTTGTTTTGGGATAAAAGATTCACTGTATGGTTTTGATGATGGTCTCTTTGTTGGTTATTAAAATACCTATAATAGAAACATTGGGTTTTTATTCACATATAGAGGACTAATAGTCAGATGGATTTTAAGGATATAATAGATTGTTACATTGTCAAAAATAAAAGCTTTGTATTTCGAAGTAATAATAATATTGACAAAATTATTATGGTTGAAATAGATACTGATGTATCCTAGAAGATGTTAGTATGGTGGAGAGTTGTTTAGTTATAATAAAATTGATATTCACCTATCTAATAATACAATTTTTTTTATATGTAAATAACATATTAACAAGATGTAAACTTTCATCTAGAATTTTCTTAGAGAATGTTTTTTTATTTATAGAATTTATATGGAATTACAAACTTATTTATAGACCAAAACATCTCATACATAAATATGAAAAATTAATAGATAAATATTAATTATAAAAGATAACGATCCATCCCATAACCATTAGGGTGTAGTTCATTTGGAAACATGAAAAAATAAACGACTATTTTATAAGTGACTAAGATCATCTACACTGATTTTCTCCTCAACTATCACCATTTCTATACATAAAATAAATAATAACATTAATCACAACCTAGAGAAATGAATTATGTATAAAGGGAGATCTCAAATTCTCTATGAGGATAAACAAGGGAGATATAAATATATCATTAGAATAAGGGTATAAGAGTATTAATATGAAATTTGAAAACAATATCCTGCATATCATAGATCATAAACAAGAGTCGTTGAATTAATGATAGTAGTTCATAATACACAAATCACAATCTAATCAAATAACATGAACCATTAGAATATCACATTTGAATAATGTAATGATTTGGGGAATACACAAAAGTATATAAGATCATGTTCATAGTATTTCAAGTCACATTTACAATACTATTATAGTGGAATGGGTTGACTCCCCAAACCATCATAATAGTCATGGTTAACTCCCAAGACATTCATAGTAGAAAAATTCCCTTATTGAACTAGTGTTTCTCCCCATTCAAATCCTGTTTATCTCAAGAGATATTAATATTTACCCAGTGCATTGGAGTGAGATATCGGTCCCACCATGCACATAAAAAAAGTTTTTTATACATGTGCAATGAAATAAAAAAAATCATCATATTAGAACTGATTAAAATTAATGGGATTTATAAACATTTCATCATAATAAGTCCCATGAAATGAAATGGGTTTCATAATTATTTTATCTTAGAATAACGTATGTAAAAGAAACTTGTTTTATAATCATTCAATAATTTTATCACAAAATAACATCTGGATAAATAAGGAGGTTTTATAACTATTTTTTCATGGTATAATTAATGGAAGGTAAATGGGTAAAAAAACATTTTTAATAATAAATATAATCCTTTCAGAGAAAGAATAATAATGGTGTCCTTTGATCATCTCCCAAGTAATGCATATATTAGATGAAAAGATTACATCTTTGATAAAATATTATTTTGAATGATTAAATGAATGTTTTCATAATGAAAATAGTCCTCCCACTTTGAAAAATACTTTTTAAAACATAAAAAATTTCCAAAAACATATCTTTGAAATTAAATTCGGGAACTTGTAAAAAAACATCAATTATCATTTAAAAGTTTTTTTTGAAAAAAATATCCTTTCACTGTTAAAAAAAATATTAAAATAATATTTTTTAAAAAAATTTTTTATGAAAAACCTTTTATTCATATAAAGGATTATCTAAAAAAATAATAGTTATGATGGTGTAAATCATGTTGTTGTTGAGAAATTAAAAAAAATTCATTTCACATTATCAGTAAAATCTAAATAGGAATTACTTGGAAAATGGAAAGAATATTACTTTAAAAATTTATAGAAAAAAATACATGGGTAAAAGTGTATTTACAATTCATTTGGATAATTCTAAATACATTTTTTTAAACATTTTTATGAAACATTGTTTTGTAAGAAAAATGGTTTTTTGAAGGAAGAGAGAAATAAAGAATATGTTATCTGAAAACAATTTCAATAAACTATTGACTACATAAAGATAGAAAAATAAAGGGAAATTTCTTTTTATCATGACATAACTATAATATTAGATTATTCATCAGTTTTTTATGTATTTCATAACAATTATTCATCATAAGAATAAATATAAATAACCCAAATAAATAATATGTTTTTTTATAAAACTCTTACTACATTGGTATTTTTTTGAATTATAGGCCCAATTAAATAAAAACAAAACATAAAACATAAAATATAATTAAAATAATGATATTAATGATATATAATATCCAAGGTTTAGTACATAATCCTCAATGAAGAAGATGGGTGCATAATAGTACTTATCGCCCAAATAAGAAAATTTGAGACAAAAATCTCCTACCTTATGTCTTGACTTACCTCGTAAATGTTCAAAACTCATATATAATAAATATAATTTTATTAAAAACATATTAAAAAGTTATCATCATATATATCATATCATATATGATATACATATGATCTTTGATGACCATTGTATTAATAATTCAATGTTAAAGTCATGTTTCGAGCAATAACTACATTGTTTTATATATATGTTTTAATTTGTAGTTATTTCCTCTTAATTTAATCATGGTCCCATAATATATATAATTTCATACATTATATAAATATTTTATATATTTATTATATATTTATTTAGAGAAATCTATTAAATTTAGTGATAGAAAAATAAATACACCATTTATTGAGACAGTAGGTCGTACATGCGTATTAAAACTTTTTCCATTATCTCAGAGGATTAAAATAAAGAAAATTAAATAATATATTTATATTATAGAATCTTATTTATAACATATAAATAAAATATTTTTATTAAACTCAACCTTATTAAATTCCATTTAAAACATGAACAAAACACATCGCTTCGTGAGGCCGTAGTCTTCCATACACACGAGCAACCTTATCATACTCCCATAGAATGGAAAGTAAAAAAGGAATATATAATAAAATAATCCTAGAAGTATAATAATATAATTTATATCATATATAAATATTTAAGCTATCAATATATCCATCTGTGAGAGGTGGTGATAGAAAAATAATGTCATCAGTTTGTGAGGTTATAGGTCGTCGTACACATGATTAATGATTTCGTATCCCATTTGATGGAAGTGGAGATGGTTTTAGCCCATAACCATCATAATAATACATCCAGTTATAATGAATATAATTAGTTTTTTATATCATTTTGTATTAATTAAAATTGAATAGGTAGAGGTAGAAATAATATAAAACGCTATGTTAGGGGACGTTACCTCAACTTCGAAAATCTTCTTTTGGAATGCACCAAAATGGGTTCCTATGAGAAATTTTTTACTGAAATAATGCATTAAAAATTAGGGGAATAAATTAATTAAGTGAATTGGGATGGTATTTTATATTCAAATTTTTTTTGGATGTTTAAATTGGATAGGATAAGGGAACGCTTTTTATAAGTGAAGTGAGTGGAACACCATTAATTTTTTGAAAAGAAAAAGGTGTACCCACAATTCAAAAATTTAAAAAGGATAAAAAACTAAAAATTATCAACCATTATACATAATTAGTTATAAATAATTATATACAATGGGTTTTGACATTAGAATTGTTAATTTTTAACCCTTATCATTTTAGTTTATCCCCATAGGAAAACCCTTTTTTACAGTAATAGTGGTAAATATTTTTTAATGTTTTTACTATTAAATATGGTAAAAAATAAGTTTAAATTATTATATATTATAAATTATATTTTTTAAAAATATGGAATAAATTTTTTTAAATTAAACTCATCGAATTGGAAGAATTTATTTTATAATTAACCCCACAAGTGAGATGAAAAAGTAGTTTTCCAAAGGAAAAATGCTCAAAAGCATAAAATGTTTTTATACAAAAAATATAAAAGGTTAGGATGGATTAAATTAGATTAATAAATATATAATTGAACTCATTTTAATTTTAATCCCTATTTAAAACCAAAATTTACCTCATAAATTCATTAAATGAAAATATAGTTTTCAATAAAGAACGGAATGTTTCACTATTCATTTTAAAATTACTCATTTTGAAATATTCCCAAAAAATAATGTGAAGAAAATTTTTACATAATCATTTAAAAATTGAATTTTATTTTATTATATTTAAATAATAAATTTTTCAAAATAATATACATTATTCTTCACAAAATGAAATTAAAAATATTTTTTTGAGGAAATCTTATTTTTGAAACATATGAATACATTACCAAAAAAGTAATTGTTTTTTATTAATTTGGTTTATTTATATAAAACCATTAAACATAATATTTAAAAATGATTTATTACTATTAATATTTCTAAATTTAGTGGTTAGGTTATAATTGTTGAAGATAGTTCTCTATAAACAACCTCTATGTAGTTTATGATAACTTATATTCATGGGTTTTGAATATTAAAAAATTCCTTATCACATCATGATTATTATTATACATAGAACTGTATGTGATAATGTCCTAGAGTATGTGTCGCACTAAAAGGTCATATTAGTTCCCCACTATGATGAGAACCCATATTTGCAATGAAACTATTCTTAAATATATATCCAATGGGCTGAATATATCATTTGAAGGTAAATAATGATACATGTTATCATGGGTAGAGACTCATAGAACTTTGAGACACCTTCTCATGGAGTATTCCCTTCATAATATCCTGCAGGATGTTACGAGAACAATATCTGATAGTAATAAATACACATTCATAAGTTTTATTGGATTTTTCTATCTACAGATGTGTGTATTGGTCTTTTGATTTTATGATTATTATTAATGGATATTATGAGTCACATACATTGATGTATTGACAAAAACTGGGATGAAAAATATTCACAGTGTTGTAGAATACGTTGTGTTCTCAATGAGTAATATTCCATTAATGAATAATATGAGAAATAATTTACCCCCTTCGTTGATTAATAGAATATAATATATCAGGCCCTTTGAAGGAAATGATGGAACATAAATAAATACATGGCCATGGTGTTCTCTAGGAATATTCTATTTCCAGAAATTAAAATATTGTCATATCGAGCATATAGGTTGATGCCACTAGCATGGAACCTGATCAATTAAAGATATTTAGATAAAGGGATTATATTTTATGGTAATCATTTGTATTATGTGACATATCATTGTGTTATTGAATACATTCTCTATGGGTAACTTGGCGTGATTCTAGACACTACCATCGACATTAGGCATGTTCCGCTAATGACTTTGAGAAATAGGCCTAGATGGTCATACACTATGTGTATCTTGAATCTCAGTTAAATAATTGATTATTTAAAAAGATAAATTAATATTATTTTATGTTGTGGTTTAATAATTATTCATATATTCTGGGTCTATTTTCTTTAACAACTAGTTATTCGAGAGAATATATTACAGATATAATATTTTATAAATACTTATTTACTATTTTTGTAAATATAATATTTATATATTTAATAGAGAATAATGCAGTTTTTTTAATATATAAATATTCATTATTCAAGACTTGATTAATATTAAGGAGAGTTATTGGACTGAGTTTAAGGGTCTAATGAGAAATAATATATTCAATATTATTTAATATTAAATATTAAATTTTAACTTGTTGGTTAAGGACATGTTAAGAAATAAGAACATTTCTATTATTATTTGACATGGGGTTTCACTGAGATTAATAAAATAAATAAAGTAACTCATGCTAATTATTTATTATTACCCTAGTGAATTAAATTATTAGTTATATTATCATTATCTCACTATCCAAGGGAATGAAAATGTTATATAGAATGTGTTGTGCACAATTTTGGGGGAAATCCTCTCAAGCCTTAGGTGTTCCTTCTTCTCTTTGAATATTCTAAAGAATGTGAGAATTCCTCCTCCACTAGATCAATGAACATGCATTAGATGAAATTCTCAAGGTGATTGAAGGCAAACAACGCAAGAAAATGGATCTTCCATGCTAGAAACCGAAAATTCTTTCAGTGACATCTAGTGATTTGCAGAACACATATGGATCACTACTAGAGGAGATATTCCGATGATATTTACAAAAAACTAAGGTACACTTTAGATCAATGGTCAAATGGATAAATGAAGAAAGAATCACTTTGGAGGAAATCCATTAATTTAGTTAAAGAAATTATTGACTAAATATGTTGATCCTCTCTTCGTGGTTTCAGATTTCCTCATTTATTTTTTCTAAATATTTGTTTCAATTTAATGGATACTGGCATTCATCATCATACAGATCCCATATTTTTCATCGATCATAGGATAAGAAAAGTTGGGCAATGTCCCTCCTACGCTACCCATGTTCCCAGAACATAAATGTAATATTAGAGTAGGTATATTATTATTTATAATTATTTAAATAATTAATTGATTATTTAGGATTTAGTAATTTAGTTTTTTAATTAAAATTTCATCATTACTTTTATTCTAAATTAGGATATATATTCTTCCTGAATCATTTCTCATAGATCTAATAGAAATTATTAATTTATGATTAAAATTAAGTTGAGGATGTCATCCAAAGATGCTAAGAGTTATGTCTAGGTAAAATAGCAGTACACACCTCGTAGTCGGATCTAAACATCGTATAGTTGTGTTTATCATATATATATATTATTTGAGAAATTTCATCATCTATGTGAATATATGAAATTCCATGGATTTAATTTTTACAATGATTTTTGATCGAGACAGACAGGAACATGGTTACTATACTACACATCATGTGGCCCACTAGACACAACGTGTTGTCCCTTTCAGGTCGAGGAGAAACTGTGTAACCCATACTTGTATTAGACGAGAAGTAACCTTGTTACCTAGTGTAGACACAACAACTTTCCCACTGACACACCATGTACTTCGATATTTCCAATGTGCATCTCACAGGTTGAGTCCCTAGTCATGTACTTGGGATAGATGTGAAGTAAGTACACACCGTGTAGTTGGAACTGCATATTTTATACAGTTACCAAATTACACAAAATAAAAATATTAATTTTTTTTAATGTTCAAAAATACATATCATATATAAGGGGTATTATATGTGGTTTCTCAAGTGCATTAGACTATAACATATGGACAAAAAAATCATGTCACTTCTGTAATCATCTGTGATTTACATATTGGGACAGTATGCATTAAATTGTGTGTGTCTTATGTCATAAGAGTAAAATAATATGTGAGTATAATAATTTTTGGGTAGATTTGGATGGGTGTTTACCATATTACCTCCAAGGTTCATTTATTTTAATGGAAAATTTTAAATGAATTTATTTTTTAAAAAATTATGTGGATGAGAAGCTTAATGAATTTTGAAATGGATTACGATAAAAGTATTGACTAATTTAAGATAATAATTAATCAGATTGGCCAATGTTTATCTTAAATAATAATGATAAAATTATTTAATAGTAGTTTTATAAAATTCATAATTCGTTACATGTAAGTTGATGATCATGAGATAGACCCAACCATTGTATGTGATTGGTTTCTTTTAATTTATTATTAATTTTAATTTTGGGCATGTGTGCCTTCTCTCCTCCTTAATATATAGGGCATGTGAGACCATTGATTACTTTATGTAAACCCCATTTTATCCCTCATATTAATGTTAGTAAAATAATATGTAATTTATGGATCACCCATGCTAGTGGAGGCGGTTCAAGTTGGAAACCAAGGAGAAACCAATACAAGGAGATAAAAATATGAATAGGAGGAAAGCTATACACATGAGCCTTAAATGGTCCAAAGTGTTTCTCCCTTAGGTTACTTGTTAGATTATCAACCACTAGATAATATAATCATTATAAAATCTCAATATCATACCCATTATATAATTTTTTTCAGTTGCATGGTTATTTATTTTGATTTTTTTTTCGCGATCACATAATTAAAGAATTAACAAGCATGCAAGAAGGAAGTAAAATAATCTGGATTATCTGTAAATATTATCAATACATGATTAATAACATAATTTTATTCCACTTCATATTAATAAGAATGTGAAAATATATTTATTTGAAATTTACACATAATGGATAACAACCCTCAATAAAATATTAATTCGGTATAACCTTCCCTTAATTCGGTTAGAATCAAACCATAGTTCAATGTGCTTGACCAACATAAGTGGGAGTGATTTCAATTATTGAGGAATTCTAATTTTCAGTTTTAGGTTGAAATAAATTGGTTCAAATCATGGATTGACAACAAAAGCAGGACATGGTGTAATTGAGAGCAAAGGTTGAGGAAATATAATATAATTCTTTTAGGATTGGGGAGTCCAATCAATAAATCAAATAACTATGAGTTAATTTAGTTTTAATTTAGAATTCCTACCTAAAACCATTTTAGTTTCTTAAATATCCCATGTTAGGGTGAAGATAAAGGAATATAGATCCTTGCCACTAGAATATTCATGCAGAAGTATATTCTGAATCCAATGGTTAGGGCTATTGGGTTTAGATAAAATAATGAGAGAAAAATAAATATTTCTTAATGTATTCGTCTAATTTATCAAAATAATGTACTAAATTATTCTTATATTATTTATTGAAATTTCATAAATTGAAATCAAACACATTATTTCTATTCATACTCAAGATGGAAATCCTTTCTCACTAGAATATATTTCAATGAATGGAAAAAAGAAACTATGGGTCATCCTTCATTACGAAATGAAACTATATGTGTTGAAGAAACCATTACTAGATTCACATAAGAATGTGTTGTGTGATGAGGAAATATCTTTGTATGAGAATCATTTGAATGATGCTAGAGATGTTCACTGCTTCATGTTATCATTCTTGTCCAACGAGCTCTTGATGCCACATGAGAAGATTGATGCTTATATCATGGTGTCTCTTCTTTGGGATCTATATCAAGATAAGTCTAGACAAGAGAAGTACGAGATCTACAACTTCTTTATCATGACTAATAATAGAGTTTATCTACCAATTGGGAGTCATATTGTCAATGTTATCGGTAACATTGAGCATCTAGACATATTAGGGATGAAATTATTAGATGAGTTGCGTATAGATCTCATACATTCATCACTTCTCAATTATTTTTCTAGTTTTATTATGAATTATAATATGATAAATAATTCAAGGAACCTTTAAAAACTTCTTACCCTAATTTTCCAAGAGGATAAGGATATAGTGAGTGAAAAACATGAAATCCTAATAGTGAATAAGAAGATAATGGAGAAGACAATGGGGAATAAGACTTATAAATACTCTAAATCCCCCAAGCACCGTCTCACCATGAAGAATAAGATCCAAATGTAGGGAAAGGAAAGGGAGACCATGGGTTTCTTATATGGAAAGCTAGTCCATTAGAAGAATAATTTCACCCATAGGAAATGGGATGCCAAAGGTGAATTCATTACCCAGTGAAATCATTCCATTTCTATCCATCTGGTATTAGATAATTTCTATCCATCTGGTATTAGATATATCTTGTGGGGATCAAATCTGTATCCCAATATTGGAACCAAGTATATTTCAACAAATTTCTAGAGTAGAGGTGGATTTGCGAGCTTGTGATGGTGTGAGACTAGCTACTCTTGTCGTTGGTGACAACATGGATTCGTTGTCAATGGGGATGATCCTGGTTTTACATGATTATGATTATGTACCAAATTTTACCAAAAACATAATTTCTGAATGAATTTTAAAAATATATGGGATTATTTTCATGTTCTAATATAAAAAAAAAAATTTATAAGGACAACATATTTTATTTTATAGAACATTTAAATAACAGTCTATATGTATTAAATTATGAGAACCAAGTGTTGGAATTTCATAACCAAGCACTTTTACATGACTCATATAACAAGTAGTTGTGACATCACTATCTTTGTCATGTAAATGAGAAGTGTATGAAAATGATCTATCTTGGTGTTTATTTAGAATCTACTAAGATAAAACCTCTTGATAGATGTAAAACTTGTTTATAATGAAAATTGACCAAACAACCATTTGGTGGATAGGGTGAAAGGGTCACAAACCATTTTGGATTGGTACAGATTGATGTGAGTGGACCATTTTTAATATAAACTAGATATGGATATTCTGACTTCAAAGCTTTAAATAATGAATTGAGTAGATTTGGTTATGTATAATTAATTGGGAATAAGTTTGCATCCTATGAAAAATTTGAGGAACTCATGAATAATGTATAGAATCACATGGAAAGAAGATAATGATGCATCAATCACATCAATGTGGATAATATAATAAACATGAGTTCATCAAATTTTTGTGGGATTTTCGGATTTTATCTCAACTCTATCCCCCTAATACACTATAGTGTAATTGTGTTAGGGAATAGAGGAATTTTACCTTGTCGGACATTTTAAGGTCGATGATTAGTCATGAAAATGTTATGTTATCCTTTTGGAGATATATATTACAAACTACAATATACACATTAAAACAAGCACCAGCTAATGTGTGAAACACAACCCCTTTTGATATATGGAGTGCAAAGATGCTAATTATGTTGGATACACATGTATGGGGTTGCGAGGTATTTTTAAAAGACATAAGAGGAAACAAACTAGAACCCTGAGGCATGAGGTGTTTATTTATAGGGTATTTCATGGAAACAATGGGATACTACATATACAAACCCTCTGATAAGAACGCGATCATTGCAATAAAATATGTCTTTCTTGAGAAGGAGGAAATCCTCAAAAATGATAGCGGGATAAAGATTGAATTCAATGAAGTTGATGCTTAAGATACACAAGAGTTGGTATAGGAACAAGTTCCATAGGTCCCTATGATTGAAGTATTTTATAAAACATATGTACTACATAGTTGTGATATAAAGGTATGGGACCCAAAGAGATCTGGTTTTCTATTCACTGAGGATGGTGACTCATTATTTCTAGACAATGACGAACCACTCTCCAACAAGGAGGAAGTAGATTTCTCATGAACAACATGATGACTAGAAGCTATGAATACTAAGATGGATTCCATGTATCAGAACCATGTTTGGGATTTGGTTGATGTCCTAGTTGATGTATAGACTATTGGATGTAAATGGGTATTCAAGAATAAATTAGACATAGAAGGTAATGTTAGTACCTATAAAGCAAGGCTAGTGCCTAACGGTTTTAAAAAATCTCATGTAATTGAATTTGATGGATCCTTTTTTCTAGTTTCCATGCATAAATCCATTAAAATCGTACTTTCCATAGAATCTTACCATGATTATTATATTTTGAATATGGATGTCAAAACATCATTCTTTAACAGGAACCTACTGGAAGATCTATATATGGCACAATTAGAAGGTTTTGTTACAAAAGGTGATGGAAAAGGGTTTTCAAGTTTCATTGATCCATTTAAGGATTGGAGAAATTATCTAGGTCATGTAACATTCAATTAAATGAATCTATAAGTGAATTTGGTTTCATTAAGAATAACACTGAGACATGTGTTTATATATGTATTTAATGAAACGTGTTCATTATATTAGTAATATATGTTGATGACATATTACTTGTGGGAAACTATATACTAGTCTTACAGTCTATTAAGGACTGGTTGAAAAAGTGATTCTCCATGGAGGACATTGGAAAAACATTCTACATTCTAGGGATCAATATCATTAATGATATTTCCAAAAGGCATCTTGGACTAAGTCAAAGTATATAAATCGCCTATATAATAATGAGATTTTGTTTGGAATAATCAAAGATGGTATTGGTCCTAGTGTCACATGGAATTTATCATTCTACGAAAATGTGTCCCCATACACAATAGATGAAATATATAATGATTATGATCCTATAAGATTTAGTGATAGGATCAATCATGTTTTCCATGCAATGTATTATTCTTGATGTTTTTTATGCACTAAGAATGCTAGGAAGATATCAATCAGATCCATGTGAAAAACATTAGACTACTTTTAAGGCTATCTTTAGGTATCTATGAATAATTAAGGATATGTTCCTAGTGTATGGTGGAGAAAAGGTTCTTTTCATCATAGTATATGGTGATTGTGGTTTTCAGACTTATTAGAATGATTTGAAGTCAAAATCAGGATATGTTTTCTATCTCCATCGAGAGGTTTTGAGCTCTAAGAGTTCAATGCAATCGGTTATCACGAATTCTATTATTCTTTCTTGGTATATAGAAAATTTCGATACATCCATTGAAGGCACTTGGATTTAGAACATTGTCCATGAGCTTTATGTGGGGCCTAGAGAAAAATTTCATATCACATTGTATTGGGGAAATAATGTAGTTGTGTTTATTGCAAAGGATCCATGATCACATCAACAAATAAAGGAAATTCTCAAAAAGCATCACCTCATGAAGAATATTATTCAATGATGTGAAGTTGATGTGAGTAGAATATACACAGTAGAGAACATGGATGACCCCTTGACTAAAGGAATATCTCTGTAGAATCATTAGTATCATGTGATATCTAGAAGACTACTAGTTGTTAGTAATTATCTCCAGTTCATGTTAGGTTCTGTTGGAGTTTGTTCCCTATAAACTACTTCTATATAAATTATGATAACTTATATTCGTTATTATTGAATATTATGAAATTCCTTATAACATCATGAATATTTTTCTATGTGGAATTTTTTGTGATAATTTCCCAAGAGTAGTTGTCACACTAAATGGCCATATCAGTTCCCCACTATGATGAGAAACTGAATGTCCTATGTAACTATTCCTAAATATATGTTCTATGTCCATATTATACCATTTTAAGGTAAAAAATGATACATTCTATTAGGGATGGAGAATTGTAGTACATTGAGAATCCTTCACATGGTGTAATCCCTTGGTAATATATATTAGGATATTATCAGAATAAGACCCGACAGTAAGAAATCTGCATTCATAAGTGTCATTGGATGTTCCTATCTATAGATGGGTGTATTGGTCCTTAGACATTAAGATTATTATTAATGGATATTATGAATCACATATATTAATATGTTGAAAAAAACAGTGATGATGGATGTTCGCGGCGAGATAAGATATGTTGGGTGCATCATGGGTAATATTGAATTAATGAATAATTCATGAAACATTTTATCCTATATGTTCATTAATGGAATTTAAAATATCAGTCCCTTTGATGTTAATGATAGACCCTAAATAAATCCATTTCCATGGTTTTCTCTAGTAATTTTCTATTTTTAGAAATTCAATGAATGAAATATCGAGCATATAGGTTGATGACACTGACATGCAGCCCTCTCCATTAAATATATTGTAATAAGGGGATTATATTACAACGAAAGAATTTGTATGAGGTGAAAAGTAAATGCGGCATTAAATTCATTCTCTATGTTTTCGTTGGTCTGATTCTAGAAGATAACATTGCACATTGGGCATGTTCTCTTAATGCCACTAGGAAAGAGGCCTATTGGGAAACACACTAAGTGTATCCAGAATCTTAGTTAATTTTTTTTTACAAGTTGAATAAATATTATTCATATATTTGTTTTAATAATTATTCATATATTCCTAATCAAAATTATTTCATCTCTATTTATTCAATAGAATATACTATAGAAAAAATATTTAATAAATATATATTTTCTTTTTCAGTAAATATAATATTTTTTTCCATGAATAATGCAATTATATTTATTTAGTAAATAAATAGTCATTATTCAAGGTCGGATAAATATTGAGAAGGATTGACATAATGAATTTAAGGGTCCAGTGAGAAATAATAATATTAAATATTATTTTATTAAATAATATTTAATTATAACATCCATGTTAAGAACATGTCATGAAATAATAACATTACAATTATTATTTGACACAGGGTTTCACTCAGATTAATAAAATTAATAAAGGAACACATTCGAATTATTTATTATTACCATAGTGAATAAAATTCCTAGTTATATTATTATTCTCACATTAACCAATGGTAAAATAACACAAGAAAGAATGTGTTGGAAAAACTTTTTCAAGAAATCCTCTTGAGCCTAAGGATTTCCATTTTCTCTAAGAATGTTCTCATGAATGAGAGCAGTTCTCCTCCACAAGATCAAGGAGAACCTTTTTGAAGTAGTTCTCAAGGTGATCAAAGGAATACGATGCAAGCACAAGGATCTTCTATGCCATCAACTAAAGAATCCTTTGGAAACGTACTGAGATTCTCAGAACATGTGTGGATCACCACTTGAAGAGATATAACCTTGGTCTCTATAATGAAACAAAGGTTCACTATATATATTTTGTCAAATACATCAACAAAGAAATAATCTACATAGAGGTAATTATTTAATTAAATTTTATTAATTATCAAAAAACATTTTTATCATCTCTTCTGGGTTTCATGTTTCTTCTTTTATGTGTCAAAATCCTTGAATCAATTGTGTGGATACTGGTAATCATTGTCGTATTGATCCCTGATTGTTCATCGATCAAAAAAAAAGTTGGGCATAGTCCCTCCCACGCTTCCACTGTTCCCATAACCTATAATAATGTTCTCCTTTAATTAATAATATAACTTGTTTGTCAAGGTTTGTTAAAAATCAGTGTTGCATGTATCATAAACTATCAAAAAAATTAAATTTATTCAAACAATATATTTAATAAAATCCCAATCTGTTACATTATAACCATCTTAAATTAAATGTAACCCTACAAATTCCATCACTCTTATGCAAATATATAGGGATACTTTTATCTCATCATATCCTCAACTTAAAAAGTAGCTTCTTCAAATGGGTGTTTTTTCCACAAAACATTGACCAAGTGAGTGGTATTATTTCATATTACATTCTATATTCAATACGTATTCACCACTGGTTTTTCCTTATAATAATTCTCTTTCTCTAGTTGGTGGTAGCACCAACTTATAGGCTACCATACAAATACAATCAATAATATTAAAGGGACTGATATACCTAGATATTGGTTTTCCATTCATTCCAAATATTATTACCGTCTTCCCTATAGAAATAATTTCAAAAACCCAATCACCAACTTCAAATTCTAGATCACACGGTTTTTTTTCAGCGTAACTTTTCTTCTGACATTGAGTTTCCTTGATGTGTTTCTAAATGGATATATAAATCTCTTTCATTTTATTAGATATCTAAATTACTAATAGCTTTATTTCTCCAAATCTATTCTAGAATTATGGAACTCTACATTTCATTCCATATATTTATTTAAAAGGATTTATAGTAATACTTGAGTGAATGATATTCTTATAAGAATAATAAACAATAGGAAGGTGTTGATCCCAAACCCCTATGAAATTTAGATAATAATATATAAACATTTATTATGGGGTTTTAATTGTTCTCTTTAACTAACCATATAACTGAGGATAATACATAGTTTTGAAACTCAAATCTGTATCAAGAGATTACTAAAGACATCACTAGAACATCGAGGAAACATCAGATCCTGATTCGATATAATTGAATGTGGTAATTTATTTAAACATACCAATTTGTTAATGTATATCCATGAAATTTGATCTAATAATAAATATTCTTTGATAATGATTAATTTTTCCAAATTTTTTAGGCAATCGACTATAAGTCATATAACACTATGACCTTTTGTTTTTTGTGGGAGTCGGGTGAAAAAATATATAGTAATTATTTCCCATTAAAATTATGGTATGGGTAATTGATGTAACATCCCTTGAGACATTTTTCTATTAGTATTTACTTGCAAACAAACCAAAAACAGATATAAAAAACTACGATATCACACTTCATGTGATCCAACTATATATACACATTCAAATCTCTATACATCTTCATACTTCCTAAATGAATAGATAATGTAAACTATGATATTCCTCTAAAAACTACTTAAATATTGTATAGATAGAACACATACATAGTTCTAGATCCATATCATTTTTCTATGATCATGGATAAAGAGAGTATTATAACAAAACATCTTTTTTCACTGTGCAGATTATTTTTGTGCATCTTTAATCTTTACATGGATAGATGGTAGAATAATTAATTGTGAAATATATGGTTTCTCCCCTTACAGTATGATTTGTAGATCCATCATTTGAAAATATTGAAAGATTGGATTTTTTTGTGATCCCCAGAATGGATAAGCTAGTATGATCCTTTCCACTCAACGAATTAGACACCTTGTTCACTTTCCTATGGTTGTAATGTATTAAGAAATCCAAATCATTAATCAGATCTAACCATCTTGTATGGTGTATATTCAACTCCTTCAGTGTGAATATATACTTTAAACATTTGTGATTTTTATATATAACACACTTTTATTCATAAATATAATGCCTCCATATCATTAATGTAAACATTACAATATCTTATTCCAAATCAAGAGTTGGGTATCTTTTTCTCATGAACCCTAAATTATTGTGAGCCATAAGATATGACAATGGAATTATTCATAAGAAATTATCTCAATCCCTTCTTAGATGAATCAATATATTTTAAAAATCATTTTCTATTTTAGTTTAATTTTAGCATAGTTACACTAAAAAATCTTCTCTTTAGTTCATTGAAATTTTTTTCACACTCATATGTCCAGAGGAACCTTTCACCCTTCTAAGTTAAAATGGTGAGTAGATTTAATTATCATCATAAATTATCCAATTTATGTTTCGAATATCCATATAAACCATTAAAACTATGGATCATAGTCACCAAAGTTATTCTAGGCCAAAATTCTATAGTACCTATCTTTGATGGATCTATTGACATAACCTCTTTTGAGATTATATCAGCCAACAATGAAACCATTTTCCTCCAAAATAATAAGTTTTTAAAATTTTCTTATATTTTATCTTTCTATTGGGACTCCTGTATAATAATCATTGGGTATTTATATTGTTTTTTCTATTTGAATAGATGTGAATATCGTCTATAAAGACTACCACAAAATGATCAAGGTAATCATTAAATAATCTATTTATTAAATAGATAATGATAGATGAGTAATTTGTAAGATGAAATGAAATCAATATACATTCATTGTGTTGACATATTATACAATGTGATATATTAGTTATATTTTCTTATTGGACCCAAAAATTATGACATCAAGAATGATTATCAATCTTGGGAAAGAAATGACAACCACATAGTTGATCAAATAGGTCATAAATAATGGGTTAATGATATATGTTTTTGATTTTGATCTTTTTCTGCTATAAATAATCATTATAGAGTTACATTGATCCATTATTATTTTTACCAAAAAGAGTAGATTGACCCAAAGTTGAAAAACTTTCCCAAATGAATTAATTATCAAGGTTATCTTGGAGTTGCTTTTTCAATTTTTACAACTCAATTAGGGATACACTATAAGAAGTCATTAAAATAGTCATGACACTAGGTATGACTTTTATTGAGAACTCAGCTTCTCATTTTGGTGTAATTTTAAGAAAATATTGTAGAAATTCACCTATAAAATCCCACAAAATAGGCATATCATTGATTTTGAGTTTTTCACCAACCATTAAGATAAACCGCCCTTTTGAATAGGATTTAATACCTATACAATGGATTTTATTTCCATTGAATGTTCATATTCATCATCACACTGATAGAAGATAATAGGTTAAATTGTAATATCAGATATTACATCATTTCTTTGGAAATTTGTGTTGAATTTATGTAATTAATTATAATCCATTATTATGAAAACTTCAAATTCGGCCCAAGGAAGAATGACATGACATTCAAGAAGCACATTCTTACAAACTTCAACCAAATAATAGTCATATAATTCGTAAGTGAAAATCATACATTTAGTGGTTTTCACTAATAATTATGCAACTATAATTTGGTTATAATCCTGGTACCCTTATAAAATTATTCAAATATTTATGAGTGGTTGGATATAGTGTCAAATAAGATATTAGTAGTTTCATAATGTATGTTAAGTGTATATTTTACCACATTTTTGTCACGCACCTCATTAGAAGCAATGATCACATGAGATATACCATTGTATCGTGGATTAATAGGTTTCTGACATTTATCTGCATCATTAACCTTCATAATTAGGAACTGGTTATCATAATTTCCATACTCCATGCATTTGAACCATTATAGCATGGGTAGATTGTTTTGTGGATAGTTCTCTCCATTTGAATCATTAGTTAACTTCTACGCATGGTTTCAACATTAAATTTCCTAATGACCTTCCCTTCTCCAAATAAAACATATAAAAATCCCCATAAGGTAATTTACTAGATGTTTCGGCCCACACTTCTGCCTATAATAAAATCTATTCTACATTTCTCTATGGATTTTATAGTATCATTGGAATGCCATCTTACTTTTATTTTCAAAACCATGAGATTTATGGGTAACTATAATCTCTATTTACACCTTATGTGAATATATAATGATTTCTCCATAAATACAGAAGACACTTATGGATAAAAACATTAAAAGAAACTGTTTTAATCCACTGAGGAATTGATCAACTGTACTTTAAAGTTAGATGATAATACAAGAAGTGTACCTTGTATGTATTGTAAAATTACCCTCATATGTACCAATAGATTCATAATCATTCTTCTTTAGATTATTGAATTACTTCTATATTTTTATGAATAATATGAGAGAAATACATCTTTAAAAATATGTTCTTAAACATATCCCCTACCATAGTGTTAAATTCATCATGATCCCTTTTATTATTGAGGAGACTACTCCATTTATCCTCTTTTACTTCTAAACGATAGATAACCAAAATTACTTTTTCATAACCCAAAGACAAGATGATTGAAAAATCATTTCAGTGGTACTCATGCATTGTTAAAAAACAAGAGGATCAATAGAACTAATAAATGATAGTGGATGTTTCCTAATGAATTACTCAATAGAATGTTATTTTCTCCTTTGTATTTTTGGATTTTTTGCATGATTCGCGTCTTGAGAAATTTTTTTGAGCATTATAATGATATTTTTCATTCCATATCCCATAAAACTTGGATACATGGTAGGATATTAATTCAATTGTACATCATAATTTTCAATAACAATGTTCCATCAGGTCCCCTCAATATAATTAAAAAAAAAGATTATTTTGAGTAATAATAATTATAGTGGGGAACCCAAAAATTAAAAAAACATATATATAGGATGTATAAATCATAGAACATTCTATTTTATCTAAGAATCCTTAGGTTTATCCTTGATTATTCATAGTAAACATCTATTTAAATCCATTATGATTATTTGTAAAGAGTTTTTGAATTTAAATAGCATATAACTAGAAAGTTTCAAAGTAGTTGTGCACCTATGCCCATTCTCAAACACTCAGTTATGATCAAGCCATTTATAATGCTCATTTTTGAAGTTATTACAACTGGGTACCTTTGTACTAGATCCAAACACACATGTTGTATCTAGATTTTTATGTAACATCTTTAAAACAACACACTCTATCCTTTACAAAATTGTAGGGAATTTTCCTATACATTGACTCATATTTAGACTTATCCTAAGTCACATCATTTGATATCTCAATAAATTATTATCATCCTAGTTTCTAATGGCTAACTGAACTGTGGTTAGATAAAAATTATAAATTCCCAAATTTCTAATAAAAATTTATTACATTGTAGTAGAATAATATTCAATATAAGACAAAATGATCCACACTAAAATCATTTAGGTGTAGTTCCATTGGAAACATGGGAACATAAAAAAATGTTCAATAAGTGAGATGCGTCATGTTCCACTTTTTTCTTCATATCTAGAAACTTTATTTAAAATATCATATAAAATAACATTAATCATAACCTAGGGAAAGAAAACATGGAAAAGAGTGAGCTCGGATACTCAGTGTCATTAAACAAGGTAGATATAAACATATCATTAGAGGGTATGAGAACATGAGAAAAGAATTTTAAAACCATACCATGTATATCATAGAACATAAAATTGAGTCATTGAACTTTTCATAGTATTTCATAAGACATGAATCATAATTTAATTAAAGAACATGAATCATGAGAACAAAACATTATCATAAGGAACAAATTATTAGAATAAACATAAGCATATAAAATAATTTCCCTATTAGTCCAAGAATCATTTACAATACTATCATAGTATTATGGTTTCAATACTAGAACCGTAATAGGAGTCCCAATTTACTCCCAGGAGTATTATAGTGGAAATATTCCCTTACTAAACTATATTAACTCTCAATTATAATAATTTTAATCTCTTTAGATATAAATATTTACCCAATTAATTAGTGGGAGATATAGGTATCATCCATGAAAAAACAAAATTCAAATATATGTGTTCTAAAAATATCAAAAATAATTTATCATATCAAACACCATGAAAAAGATTCTCTTAATAATCATTTCATCCTAATAGAATCCATGAAAATAATGGGTTTAAGAAACATTTCATCATAAAATATCTTCTGTAAAATATATAATATTATTAATCATTCAATCATTTCATCAATGTATAATTAATGAAAAAATTAAAAAATTTCATTATTATTTAATTATTGTACAACCCAATGAAGATAAATGGGTTTCATAAAAATCATTTCATAATAAAACAAATACATTCTATGAAAGAATAATAATAGTGTGATTGGATCATATACCTATTAAAAATTTGGTTATATTAAAGGATGTCATCTTAGACGGAAAATGATTTTGAAATATTTCATGGAAATTCTATTTAAGAAAATAGATTTCCCACGTAGAAAAATAATTCTTATAACATAAAAGAAATTGAGAATCCTTTTTCATTAAAATAATGTTGGAATCTTATAAAGAAATATATAAAGATGATTTAAAACAAATATTGAGGAAGATTTTATTTATAGTTAAAAAATAATTCTGTTAAAATATTAATCATTTAGATATTGTTTTTTTCTCAAAATAACCCTTTAAACATATAATACGGTCTTCAACGAGAATAATGGTCATGATGGTATAAATTATGTTCATGTTTTACACGTTTAAAAAATTCCATTCACATATTTTGTAAGTTCCAAATTAGCTTTGTTTAGAAACAAATAATAGCATTCCTTTATTTTTTATAAAACAATTGCAAAAAGGGGTAAAGTGTAAATAATAAATAATTTTGATAATGTTAAATAACATAAAAACAATTTTAGAATATATGGTTTTGGAAGGAAAATGAGTTTTCTACCAAATATAGAAAAAAAGACGATTTTTATTAAAACATATACTTTATGCTATTGGGTAAATAATGTGATGATAATGATGGAAAAACATGTATTCTCCTAAAATTTTTAGAGGAGAAAAAAATTTATGATTTTAATGTTATATAGTTTATAATAAATCCTTATTGGGAGAATAATTATAAACAATACCAAAAAATAAAGACATTGTATTATAAAAAAATTAACACTTTGGTATCTTTTGAATCATAGGCCCAATTATTGAATGATATCAAACGAAACATTGAATTTAACTAAAATAGAGATATTATTAATATAAAATATCAATTATTTAGTATATAAACCACGTAGAAGAAGATAGATCGTTATATAACTTACACAAAAAAATGTAATTTGAGATAGAAATCCATTACCTTAAGTTTCAACTAACTTATTACATGTTCCAACCACCATTTCCATAAATTTAAGTTTATTATAAATATATTATATAAACATAATCATATATACCATAACATATATGATTTACTTATGACCTTTTCTTACATTTTTGTCAACAATATTGTGTAAAAGTCACATTTCGAGCAATAACTACTTTGTTTCTCATTTATTTTTATATTCAATTATATTTTTACTCCTACTTTAATAAATTTATAATAATATAAATAATATAAAAATTGATATAAATTTAATATATATTTAATATATATTTTTTAGATTAATCGATAAAAGTTAGAGATAGAAAATGAAATACACTATTCATAGAGACAGTAGCCTATATGAAAATATGAATATTGCTTCCATTTTCTTAATGGACTGTATGAAACAAAGGTAAATGATATATTAGTTATCTAGAGTATTTTGTCTTTCACATATATCACATAAGTTAATTAAAATCATACTTATTATCTTTTATTTAACGTGTGAACAAATCACATCACTTCATGCGGCGGTAGTCCACTGTACACATGGGTGGTGTTATCATATTACCATAGAATGGAATGTGGGAATTTATATGTTATATAATAATTCAATAAATATAATAATATAAAATATATCATATATAAACCTTTATTACATCATTATATCTTGTCACGATTGGTGATGATGGAAAACAATTAACATTAGTTTGTGAGGTGGTAGTATTCTATAAACAAAAATGTTGTTTTTATCCCATTAAATATAAGAGGATATGGTTGTGTGTAATGACATTGAAATAAAAACCCTTATTATATGGAATATATTAATGTTATTATATCATCATGTTAAAATAATTATTTAAGTAGGTGGTGGAAGAAGTCTAATTAAATGCTTAGTTAGGGACAATACCTATTCTGTGGACAAATTCATTTAGATTACACCAGAAGTCTTCATAGGTAGTCTTATTGACCAAAAATAAGGACTATAGTATGAGATGATGGAAGTAAGGAAGTAAATTTTGATGGTCTTTTCTGATCCAAAGGGACTTGTAGTGTGAATAGGTGAGGAGAAGGGCTGGCCCTTTATAAGTGAGGTTAGTGGCACACTAGTAAGAAAAAAACATTTTCTGAGAAAAAAACATTTTCTGAGAATTTATTTTTTTGAAAAGATTATATTTTGGAAACATGTGAAGACTTAAAAAAAAATTATATACTTTTTTATCAATATGATATATTTATATAAAAACTCGTACTTAATATTTAGAAATTCTTTATTAATATTAATATTTCTAATTTTAATATCTTTGACATAATAGTCATGTTTAAATTATTATATTAATACTTTTTCACGATTTATTAAAACACAATGTTTCTTGTAATATAATATAAAGATGAAATTAAATTTATTCAAAATGATAATAATATATTATGGTGTTATAACCCATTTGACATGTTCAACACAGTTCTAGTCTAGGAATGGAAAAGTCAACATTGTGCCTTAATAGGACTAAAGGTACTAGAAGGTTTTGGAGACACTTTATACTAGGGAGGGAGGATTTTTACTCCATTCATACAATTTTATGTGGGTTTCCAAGGTTCTTATAATGAACTTCTATCATTTTAGAATTTTATAAATGTGGAGTATGTTTTTTCAAGTCTAGATTAAATCAATATGAGATGCAAAACCCAGAAACCAATGTTGGTGTGGATTTCTAGTCTGTTGCATTTAAAGTTCTAGTGAATCGATATTTTATCTAATTATGGTATCTTATGATGAGTTTCAATGGTCTGTTCACTAGATTTCAACAGTTAAGGACACATATTCTATTCAGAAATATTGGTTTCCATGAATGAAAATTGGTTCCCCATATATTTTGTTTTACAGTGAAATATATTTGAAAAACATAGCTATTTTAAAATAGAAGGATGGGGTACCACTTTTTTGGTGTATTTAGAAGTTCCATACTATAAAGAAATTAATCTTATTACAATTTTCTTAGATTATTTTCCAATGTTACTATAATCCTTGAGTCTTGTAAGTGAGTCAAAATGGTAGCAAAGTAAGATATAATTTCTCAATAATTCTAATAATTTCCACCTACATTCTTTTCTACATGTTTTTTATTATTGATATATCTTTAGTTAGTGATAGGTCAGCATAGTGATTTTATTTAAGGTGTGTAGTCTCCCAAATTATTTGTTCATTGAGTTTTTGGTGGATTTTTTGAATGAGTATGTTCTAGTAGGTTTTTTCCAATTATGCTGATATTTCCTAAGGATAAAATCTAGTGGATCGGTGTTTGTCTCAATAATTCCCAAAAATTTTATATTCTTATTTATAGTTTTTCCTATATACGATGGTTATTACAATTTTAATAAAGAAAACCCCTATTTTTTTGACTTTTTTGTATCAATCGCATTTTATGATTAATAATGTCCCATTATGAATTAAAAAATATTTTTTTCCAAATATGAAAAAAATTATTTTTAAATCAAATTGATTATATTTTATAATTTTTTTCTTTAAGATAAGTGTTATTATTATTAAATAGGAGGATGTGAATCCTAAATTAATCATTCAAAATTAATATTGATATATTAGGCTTCAAAAATAAATAAAATGATTATTTATTTATCTATTCAATTTATGTATTCATGTTTATAAATTATTTAGGAATTGTGAATATTATATATTCCTTATTTTACATCATTATTTACTTACTAAAAATTTTCATGTAATTCATTACATGCTTGGTATGACAAAATAAAATTTTGATTTCATTTTCATTAATATCCATTTGTAATTAATGTTATCCATGGGAATTTTGTTATGGAATATTGATAATAAATTTATATTTATTTATTCACACACACACACATACATATATAAATATATATTAATATATATATATATATTATGTTGTAAAATTCTGGCGAATTAGAATATATCTTTAGGAAAGTATCACATGGTGGGGGACTGTTAGAAAATTTTCCAACAAGTTTAGATGCATATGAATTTTTCAAAAAAGGGGAGAGTTGGATATTAGTTTCTCCAGACTTACCCATAAAGAGATTATCAATATCATATTATTCTAAACCTTTAGATGAGAAGTTCATATACCATATACACACAATGAATTTATATTTTTGTAAATACATTTCGATTCTATTTTAGTTGAGTAACATAAACTTTGGATTTTTAAACTCTATATAAATTGATATTGTTTAATCATTTTAATTATGTGGAACAGAATATGGATTCCAAAACTAAATATTTTTAAGAATGCATACATGATGGAATAAAACATGAGATATTAAAGATTACATGTGATACAATAGTTATCAATTTAATATGAATACAATGTATTTTATATTGTAGGTACATTATAATAAATCCCCCTATATAAAAAGTGTGAGATTCCTCTCAAAGAAAACATATGTAATCACCTCAATCATTCAACTATATTGGTTCTACCAAAGAAAGGTGGATATCCATTATCTAGTTTAATGTTAAGTTTAAATTGATAGACTAAATAGTTGTGTGACTAAATGTAATTCTGAGAATTTTGTGACACATAACTAGAAAACCCTTAGAGTTAGGATGCCAGAAGAATAGATTTGAGATTACCCATGTGATGGGTTCTGGAACATAGTTTTCCACTAAATTATCCAAGATTCAAATATTATACAATTGTAATGTTTTCATTCTTGATTAACAATACGGTGATAGGAATACCAAATCATACTCATTATATATATATATATATATATATATTATAATATGTTTGTTTGATATTTTAACATATATAATGTATGGGGTGATTATTTTCTGTGGGAGTATATTTATTACAAGTACATGACACAAATTTGTAATATATGATTTTCACAGATTGATATCTAATTGGTTTAGATTATGGTATGACTAAACATTGTGATCTTGTGATCTATTATATGTATAATCCATAAAATCTTATAGATAGGTATCTATGGTAGTGTAGTGTTCTCAATGTAATGAATTCAGATTATATAATTATGAATGTAATAGTGAAAATTTGTCCAACTTTGGTTCATGGGTATTAGATACAATGTGTATATCACACATTTATATTGATAACCACATACTCAGAGATATGAGTATATTTAAAAATGGTGATGTATATATACATGAATTAAATGTAGTACGGGTTATTGCATCAGATGTCATCACACATGATATATGTATTCCTCATGGACTAGTTCTGGTATCGGGAAATTTTATTTTCTTGTTTGGAAATGAAGGGATTTTAAATCAATATTAAAGAACAATAGGGGTTCTATATAAATGAATAAAAACTTTTATTGCCTTGGAAATATGGTAAATGGTATATACATTGATTATTTAGATAATACTATCTATAATACTCATAGTTAGAATATCATTTTGTATTAAAATCCCACTAATATTTGACGGTGTCCCCTTGGAAATATAAATGAAAAACACACCCAAGGATTCCATTGAGATGTATAATTAGAGTCATTAATGAATGAACTATTTGATAATTAGAAATATTTTTTATTTAGAAAAATGACCCCCACACCTTTTAGGATGGAAGGTGAGAGGGAAAGTTTAATGTTAAGTATTATATATAGTGATGTATGTCAAATAATGAATACACAAGAAAGAAATTGTTTTAAGAACTTTTTTACTTTTTCTAAAGACTTTAGTCAGTATGGTTATGAGTTTTTTATGATTTTCAATTCTCAGAGTTGTGATATCTTGAATGATGATGGAATCGAAGAGCTTAGTTTCATTAATAATGTATACAATTCTTTTGTTTACAAAAATATTAGTGGGTATATGGGTGTATTTATTATATATTATATATTTGAGATACTTATTATAAGAAAGGATGGTATAAATTTATAACTTTAAATGATGTGGTTGGGAATATTATTCTAGAAGAAATAAATTTATGAAACATCTTATATACAAGTTATAAATGTCTATATATATATAAGAGGCTTCTTGGATAAAGTAAAAATATGAATATCAATAAAGTGATAAATAAGTTCAGCATAGAGAACACTAAAATGGGGTTTTCAATAGTAATTCATGTCTTTAATCATAAAAATATTAATGATCCTTATAAATAGTTATAATGGATGCATATGAATATTTATGTATCTACCATATTATATGTAATGTATGACATTTTATATACTTGACTAGATATTTCATAAAAATAGTGTATTTTAAGTGAATTCGAAAGCAATCCTAGGGAGATTCACTAGATTATTATAAAGAATTATACTGTGTAATGAATATTAAAAAAAGTTTTCTTAGTGTTTAGAATATAGGATGAGCTTAGTATAATGGGATACCCTAATCCCAATTTCCAATATGAAATTCTAAAAAGAGATCTTATTGTGGTTTCATGTTTTCTAACATGATACGTCTGTCATTTAGAAAAATTATAAAAAATACACTATAGTATACATTAAAACACAGGTAGATTGAATCCTTATATAATATGTTTTGATGTTTTTTATTTGGGTCAAGATGCTTATCATTGTACTAAGGGTTTTTCCTTACATTGGGGGGGAAATTTATATTTACAATGATAACAATGGAGATATTTCTCCAACCATGGATCCTCTGTCTAAACAAAGTAATGAAACGATATTTAGAAGTTCCATCTTATTCGATAGATTTTTTAGTATGGAAGTGAAATGATTCAATGGGTAGTTATAAAATATAATATTGCATATCCATTGAAAAAACTATTAATTTAGTAAAATAGCATGTCAAATATTAAATATCTAGGAATGTGATGCATGAGATATTGGATGTAATAATTGTAAAATTCATTATTATATAATAATATAAGAAGTATTAAATTATCATTCACTAATATGCACTACATCTTGTATAACCTGAAATGTGGAATTATAATATACCCACAATGTATTACTTTGGGTTGTTTTTGATATATGGCCATCATGGAGTAATATGGCATTGGATGATATGATATTAAATTCATTAATAAAATATTATACAACATAAAATGTGTTGTGTGTGACATGTAAATAAGGAATCATGAGATAATAAGTCACAGAATATTATTTTGACTAACCCACCAAATTATATCACCTCTAATGTAATACAATCATTAAAATTCATAGGGGTGTATGCTTAGTATGAATCTTCATTACCTAAGGTAGGTGAGATACATTCATCATAGGCTTTGTACATCGATACCTATATTACACATGCCTTATGGACTATCTAATCGGGTGTGGTTGGTTATGTTTCAGATTATGTAATTATATGGATCTCACAAAGATAGTATTTACCCACTCTTATGATGAGAAAAGGAATTTTTTTCCCATGATTGATTTAAACTGAGGAAATTAATGGTCATTCTTAGTTATGTGACATGTGATGCTCTCACCAATTTAGATGAGGTATGTGTGATGTTCCAATTTATTGGATGAATTACATGTGAGGTATTCACCAACTTGGTTAGTCTTTTTTAGATAATAATGAATATGTGAGATGAACTACACTATATTAAAATTTTCTATGTCTAATTGTAAATGTATTCTAAAGAAAATGTGACTATATAAGTATGCATATGATGTATATGATATATCTTTTGGTTCACATGATCATACAGATATATGAGTATTTTTCTCAAAAAAACCAAACACAACCCCTTTATATATTGAGTAGAAATGATTGATTTTAACGGTATTATATTTAGTTACATATATTAATTCATGATTTCATATTTTTCTAAACACATCTACCACACAAAGGGTCACAATGTTAGGCCTTAGGATGAGGATTAACTTTTGGATAACACTTTTGTTCTAAAATAAAGAGATATTGATAAAATACATTGAATAGACTTTTATAAATTTAAAATTAATATCAATGTTTCATACAAATTCTTTAAGGGATTTTATTTTAAGTGGGAGATTATTGGAAATGTAGTAAAATGTTTATATTTTATTATATTATCTACCCTGAATAATAAACTGTGATATGGGAATGAAAATGCTTATATCATAGCATATTTTTGGAATCTATGATATTATATATATGTGATATATTATATTACATTCATACTACTACATATTTCATCATAGATATTTTTAGTTACAAATAACTGAGTTGAATCATTTAAGGAATGGAAATTCATTTGAAATATTCAAATGACCTAATGTTTAATGGGAATTTGTTATTAGTTAGTCTTGATAACATCCAAGTGTTAACATCAAGAGCTTAAATAATTTCAATGAATTAAAGGATCATATATAAAGGGATGGTATCCCATTATTAGGTTTTCATGAAACTTATAATATGTATTCAAATATCTATCTTCCTACGAGTTCAACATTTTTCTCCAGGGAGAAGGTTTTAACACCCATTTGGAGTTTGGTATTACTCTAATTTTTAAAGATGATCCAAATGGTCTATATACTCTTTATAGGGGTGAGAGTCTATAGAATGTTACAGATGATATTTATCAGTGATGCTTCAATGATTTTGAAAGTTATGGTTATAGTGGTAATACTATATTATTTTTTATCTTTCATTAGATTTTGTCTTGGGTGACGGGAGGTTGGCTTGTAAATGGGTCTCTTCTACTACCACTGATCATATATTGATCCACTAAAACATGTCATTCATCAAACTAGTTAGACCATACTCAATGAATCTTGAATTTATGAGTTAGATATATGTGATTTAAATACTCTGGGTCCCATTGTCACATGATTTATTTGAAAAAGTGTTCAAAAAAATGAATTCAAGCATATGATGTTGCTGGTGGAGAATAGTATCGAGATACATATTATTGGTGGATATAATGATAGAACCATTTTTAGTTTATGTAATAGTGATAATTTTCTAGAGGCTACTTTGTAATGGGTGTATCCATACACGTTAGAGAAAATAGGCATAAACCTATTTTTTCAAAGAATGGGACTTTATTAAATTGGGTTTTGGAGTGGGATTTCCATTTGGAAATATCTATAGAGGATTCTTTATATATATTTGATAGTATAAGAGGGGTCTTAGGTCCTTGAGTAAGTGTTGGAAAAAGATAGTATAATGGAATGAAAATGTGAGAATGGTAAGTTAGGTCATCTATCTAATGAAACATGTGTATTTTGGACTTTTATATGTTTCATGGGTGTAAATAGAATTTGTAAGTTTTCTCTTGAATGTTTTCCCATTCCCAAATATGAAATAATATGGTTTGAATAATGATGGAGGAGTTTTATTAGGTAATTTTTATTAGTTGGTATTTTTAGGTTTGTTGGGGAAGTATTGGATGTTATAAAAGTTTGGGTTCTTTAGTAATAATGTATCGAGGATGCCTGTCATAGGATATGAATGGTCCAGGACTAACATATTTTGGGTTTGAATTTTGTTAAGTCTCTATACATAAGTGTTATTATCCAAAATTAACCTATTAAATATTTTTAGTCCAATATGTAATGGTATTACTCATGTGTATGGGTCCTCATACATAATATTTTCACTATGATGTGAAAATTTACAGTATTGGAGGACCCTGTGATGTAATGGTAGATCCATGGTAATGGAAATATGTAAATGTGACCATGAAATTATAGAAAAGAAACTAGACTCACTCAAAATAATGTAAAATCACTCATTACATAAAAATAACATTATACATTACATAATAATTACTCTAAGATAATGGATTCCAATATAACATAGTCATATATGTAAGGTTACACTATTGGATATCTATGATTTTCTAAGAGGACTATAATTAGTAAAAATATTGAGTGATGTTATGATGAGTAAGAGTAAATTTGATGATATGTAATTGTATCAACGAATGATGGAAAATGGAGTATGTTTTTTAGTCACCTAGTGATACATAAAGGAAGAAAAGCTAATATTTAAGGGAAACCTAGAGTAGGAAATGGTATTTTACTAAGTTTAAGGGTAACTAGAGATTCATAGGGATATGTATGTATTATAAAATGGTAATGTCTTTAAATATAAGTGTAACCAGTGTGATGGGTAGGGTAAAACTAATGAAAGAGTTACTCTTCCATATTATTATTCCCAAATACTTGGGTATACTACATTATAAATTTATTAATGTTTTGAGGCCTTTTAATACATAAATGTAAAAAAATGATATATAAGCTGTCTTATACATCAGTTTCCATAACTAAGGGTTCTAGGATTTTTTAATTTTGAAGAGGAATGTTTAAAGGGGATCATAAAGGTTTTTAGGTGTGATAGGTAAGGGTTATAAGGGGTCTACACATAACCATCCCATAATTTTTATATTTTCATTGATGATTCATAAGGAATAGTAATACATAAGTTTCCATTTGAAATATATTTAAAGGTTATTTCGAGTGATGGGTAAAGGTAATGTTTTTCTAGTTTACCCTTATGTATAGGTCCCTCTATATATAGGGCTATAATTTTTTGTAGGAATTAGGTATAATGAATTGTATCTTCTATTTAAATATTACATTAATTGTTTTAAACTAACTATGAATAAAGGGTGAGATGTTTTTACCAGAATATATTGATCATGCCCATGGTCATTCTCATATTCTATAATTCTACCAAAAAATATTTAGTTATTGATTTATTTTTTTCATGCCTTCTTTGGAGGTAATATCCACTGGTAAGGTTATATATAATAGATTATTTATTATAAGTATATCTCACTACTTTTTTTCTTTTTATATGTTTCACCCTGTATTTGGGACTTTTTTAGATTATTAGATTTTTTTGGGTTGAGGCATAAGAAAAAATAGTTTCTAAGAGATTATATTCAATCTAACACCAAATTAATTAGGTGGCCAATAAACATATCTTAATTATTTTTGATTATTTTAATGTAATAAATAATATTATTTTCCTCAACTTCTATAAAAGAAACCACAATTTTTAATAAAATTTATTCTTAAAAACCAATCGGAAAAATAAAAATGTCTTGGGAAAAAAGATCCCTAAATAATGAGAATTATTCTACATCCATCGATGGATATAGGATTAACTATAAATATTTTTTATGTGATATATACACTAACTGGTTTTAAATTTAATTAATTTAAATAGTTGACATTGGAATAGGTTACCTTATTTATCTCTATGTCTGTAAGTCTGATGTATTTGGAATGGTTGGATTTTGGGTGTATCATTGAGAGTATTTTCATGCATGTTTCTTGTGCAGTGACTTAATTTTCCTTACCTAGAAGTGAGATTGTTGGTAGAAAATCCCATTTTTTATATAATTTTATCCCTAACTGGATGATTAAGATATGAAACTATTCTCTCTCTGTGGAAGGATTTTATAACTTTGAGATATGATTTTCTACTAAAGATTTGGAAATAAAAAATATGGAAATAATGTGTGTTTTTGGGAAATTTTTGTGACAAAGGGGACCATATATGGAGTGTCATTCAAACATTATCTTTAGATGATATTTTAATAAGATCTGTAACATGGTTGTATCCTAGAATGAATGTGGTGATGAAATAGGTTGTGTTCTTGAGATACTAACCTAAATAATTATATTGGGGTTCTATGTGATCCATATATGAAGGTTACATGGGGTGGTCTCTAGTTCCCAAGGTGATATGATGTATGGTGGTTAAATTGGGAAGACACTAATCCCCCAAACTATATGATATATTATTTTTATGGTATAAGATCTAATACCCCAATGATATAATATGTAATGGTTATATAGAGTGGGTGTAAATCCCCCATCTAATATATGATGTTCATATGAGGTGGGTACTATTCCTCAAGATGATATATGGTTATTATATGGTGTGTGTCATAATACCCATTATTATATGATATATTATGGTTATATGGGTTGATATATCTTCCACTTAATGGTATATAATGGGTATAGGGGGTGGTAGTTATTCTCTTGATGGTACATTATGGTTATACAGTGTGGGAGCTATTCTACAAAATTATATATATGGTTATAAGGGGTGTAAAATATTCCCCCCATGAGGATTAAGATATTTTAATGGTATTTTTGATGAGTAAAACTTCATCCCTTGGTTTTGATATATGACTTTTTTAGAGACATCTCGACACATGCCAATGCTGGAATGACCAACTTTGTGTTCCACCTTATAACCAAAGGAGCGATGATGATTTATTTATATAAATCCTACCTTTTTTGAATCATTATGGGAATATAAAACTATATATTAATAATATATACATGATATATTTTTCTATTCCATTGGTTGTGACATGATGATTTATATTTACACACTTCTCTAGTGACCTTGAATCATTAGAACCTGAGTATATCAAAATATTGCAGGACAAAGTGGGGATATGGCCTATTGTATATGATTAAGCTTATTACCTTAGATTGTTTCAAATGTTAGGATCAAGTTAAGACTCAGTACCAATTGGGAGTTTTTTATTTATATTGTCATTTGGATTAAGATGAACTTTATTTTTCCATGGGTGATCTTGTTATGGTCTAACGTACCTACATTAAATTTTAGAGAGGAAATTCTATTATAGAATGTGGTATGTTATTTTTTTGGTAAGATTTTAAAGTTGTGTTTCTTTTATTCCTCTTTGTTAATATGATAACCAGTCAAATGTAATTGAAACTATTTTTTACGCCAATGTGGGGGTATAGTTTCTCTATTGTATTACTTTAGACTCACATTTTAATTAGTGGCCTCTAGCATATAGGGAGGTATACTTGAGGTCATGTGTAATTTTAATATAGTGATTATGAAGTTAACAAAGAAGGGATGTTGGAGAGGGGTATCATAAAGATCTATTAATTTTCACACTATTAATGTTATGGTAAAATATAGTTACGATTGGTTAGATATTAGGATGGATGATATGTCGTGTGACTTTTCAACGAATGCATGAGATGAATTCTAGGTTTCTGGGGAATTTGGATTCATGTTCATGATTTTATAAGTTTCATTAGACATGATACTTGATAGATATGGTTATTTTAATTATTTATCTTTTATTGTTTCTTTTCTCTTGGCTTATTAAATGAGGATAGTGTTTGTTTAGGTAGAAAAATGACACAACATTTCACATGACATGTTTCTAATTATGTGTGATTGTAGAAACTATTTTGAATAAAATTATCTCTCCTATTTAAAGTGGAAATAATAATTTATTTGGGGTTCTCTTAAATATATTATTGGTATTATTTTACTAAACTAGGCTAAATGGGTATGTCTATTTTTCTTAAAATAAATCTTCTTCGGTAAGTATGCAGATTTCAAGTTAGGATTAGAACCCTATATTGGGTTGTTGACTTGAGTGTGAGATACCTAATATATATATAAATATATATTACAACCCTATAGTAGGTTTATTGACTTTTGAGTAGAATGGTTGGATCTAAGAAAATATCTTGGATGTTTCTCTATGAGTTGTGACCTATGTGGGATGTGGCCTTTGAGATAGGTGGGAGAACATTGTGATACTAAGATTTTACCCATGATATTAGTGAGATAGGTGTTGAAAGTGAGTTACAAGACACTTTCCTTTTATGATTAGATGTGAATTATGAAACATTATGACATCCTAGGAGATGGGATAACCCATGCTTTAGCATTACATTAGACATTTAAAGAACGAGTAAATTCATAGTGTTTTTTATTGATTAATGATATGTTTTATCTAGTATGTGGTATAAGTAGGAATATTCAATAGATATTTTTTTATACGAACACATGGGTAGTGCTTCTGTTCTAGGTGGAATGACATGTATAGATTTTATGGTGATATAGTTAATTACGTAATAATTCCTACAATTAATGAAATGAACATGATTGTGATGTGTGTATAGTCCATGTATTAGGTGTATGAACCTTGTATTAATGGTATAAAACTCAATATTCCATGAGTTGAATGGTACAGTTTTTTAGTAATAGAGCATACACGTCCTTGTGAATGTTCTGTTTTAGTAAAATGGGTTAATGAGCTCCATTGTTTTGATGGGTTAGATAGATAATCTCTTACTATGGATCATGTGACTTGTTTTTTTATTCACTCACATGGTATGAGGATTGGTGGTACAAAATCATTGCATAAGATAGGTAATATTGGGGTTTGATTCAATGTGATTCCCTCTGATGAATTATTGGAAATGTAGATGGGTGGTTTTCTAGAAATCTATAAGATATAAGGATCAAGTTGTGTCAGTTATGTGGATTAGAGGGTTTGGCCACAATAATTGATGAATTTGAATGGTGCTTTTATTTGATTCCATTACAGTGTGTGGATAGTCCATCATGGGATATATGTGTTCGGTCCCTTCATACTCATATAGAAAATAGGACCCTAAGGGTTGTTAGTATATAGTGATGGTCTCCTTAGTTTTATAGTATATTAAGTTAGTTCATGGGTTGTTTATGGTATTTTTAATGGTTACTAATGGAATTAAATCACATATTTAGTGATGGCAAAAAATATTAAGACAACATGTTGGGATTAATAAATAGATGAGTAGTTATGTTCTTAATTCTATGATATATGTTGGGTAGAGTAGGGGCTACCTTAGAGTATTATCAAATGTGGTATACTAGTTGTAACTAGTGAATTGATGTATTATTGTTGCACGAGATGAGGTTTTTACAGAATTATAGTCTAATGGATTGGGGATCAATAAAATTTTGGTTAAGATGAATGACCATCTTATGCAAGAGATGAGTTCTGGCATATTGTGAAAAGTGTGAGATTTAGTGATATGATCATTTGATATTGATAAACACTAAGTGGTTTAGTGGATAAGTGTGATAGATAAAGAATCAAAAGATAAAATTAAATAAAATTAATTTTCCACCAATGTGCCTATGAGTTTCTACTAGAATTGGGTGGTTCTTATTGATGGATTGATGCAAGAGTCACATGATAGAAAATAAGTTCATCAACCATGACTTAGATTTATTAAGATCAGGTGAATTATGATGGATTGTCGTTAATATTGGATAATGATATTATGGTGGCACAACATATCATTAGAACTTATATATAGTCTCTAGAAGTGATTCAATTTATGAAATATGAGTAGGGATCCTATGTGTTAGCATTTTACATATTGTGATGTTGAGAAGAATAATATTGTTGGTTGATGAAGAGTGATGTACTATTATTGATAACACACTATGTATGGATTATCCATGTGGATCACACATTTAAAATTATTAGGAAATTTCTAGTGTAACTTGTTAATGGACCCATCCTAGAGGTGGTTACAATTTTTCGATAGATAATTGATTCAGGTTTCTAGGTTATTTTTGGTAAATATAAAATATGAATATATGGGTATTGTTGATGAAAATTGAGTATAGTGACTACATTTCTTAGTTGATAGCCACTATATATGGGATAAAAATTATATTGTAACCAAGGGTTAATTTTATGTAATATACCAATATTCTAACTAGGCTTGCATAATGTAAAATTTTATAGTTATGTATTATGGTTTATATGATAGATGAAGGTTTCTTGCATTGGATATGGTCTCATGATTGATATGATAAGTTTATTTTAATATGTATGGGTGATATTTGTGTGTGATTTCAATTGAGTTATGTAATTTTTTAGTGCACTAATTTAATTTGATGGGGGTATGATGTCAGTAATTTTGGAAATCATGAATTCCCCCATAATTCTTAAATAATTATTATTTTGATAGAAATAATTGTCCTTGCAATTAATGTGTTGGAGGAGTTTTGATTAGTGAAGCTAGATTTGGAGTTTTGTTGACATGAAAATGAATTTCTAAAGACATATAATTTAGGTAATCCATATGGGATCAGTGACCCAATTGGTTCATGTATAATATATAGGGAGAGTTATTTAGGATGATGATTTATATGGTGGGGACTTTTTGATGACTGTGTTACTATAATACATTGAAAATCGATAGAAATATGAGTTTATTGTTCCAATGTAGGGTTTGTTTTATGTATTGGGATTCAGATAAGGATTTAAGGAGTTAGAGTATCTTTAGGCAATGTTTTGGATATTTTTAGAGGCTGGTGATGTATCGTCCCTAACCCGGGTGCCACACAATGGGTGCCCCGAGCCCGGTTCTCCATGTGACCTCAAGCGATTTTCCCCAAATGCCAGAGGCTTCCAACTAGTAACAAGGGCCCAGGTCTGATAGTGGGGAAACTATGCCCTCATTTTTCAAAGTGTAGCGTAGCGGAATATGAAAGAAAACATAAAACAAACAGCGGAAGCAGTAAACCATGCACAACTGAAATAATCTACAGTAGTGGATATAACCCACAGTATAGAAGTGATGATTCTACATATTTCAAATTCTATGAAAACAGCCAGAACATGTTTTACATTAATACAGTATAACAAAACAAGAAAAATAGCTAGCAGCGGCATCGTGAGCCTAGGCTCAGTCCCATGTCCTCCTACTCCTCAACAGAAATCATGTACCTGTATAGAGACTCTTGCCCCTATCCACACCTACAACAACGTAATCTATTTGGGCCGAAAAGCGTGACCCAAACAGGGTGTGAGAAATATATCTCAGTAGGCTCCCACCCAAGGCCCGTGCCCAACTGCGTGTAAGCATGAAACAACGGGGAAATAATAAAATGAAATAAAGTAAGAAGTACTCACAAGTAACCAACTTAACTGTTAAATTTCCATTTTAATATTCATTTTAATCATTTAATTTTAAAATATCACTACAGTGAATATTCTAAGTAACCGCTATAAGTACACAAATGCATAAACCCCTACCCTCAGGTAAAGAGTATCCAACACAAGAATCTTCCCTCAAGTATAACATATTTTTCCCTCAGGCGTAGGTAGTGTCGCCCTCAGTCATAGAATCAGCTGCCCACAGGCATGGAAAAAGTTTCCCTCAGGCCGAAATAACTTCTGCCCTTGGGCTAAATAGTGTAGTGCCCATGGGCTAGTCTCAACAACGCCCTCAGGATAAACGGTAACTAGGCCATGCCCAACATCTAAACAAGCAATAAACAAGAAAATCCTCTCAAGGAAATTCTACAATTACTACTTTAAAGGCATGCCCACAGGTATCCTGGCCAAACAGCTAAACAGTGGAACACACCCCTTGGGTGGTTCTGGATCCATGCAACGATCCCAACCAGCATTTTATTATCACAATCTAATCACTTATGCAATTCTAGGCATTAAATATAGCATCGACCTCAGCCACATGACACTCTAACATGGGTTCGTGGCACGGAAATGCACAAAAACGCACGACAGTTGGAAAATAAACACAAAGACACCTACCTTATGTGCCAACAAATGTTATACCCGAACGCCGACTCAAGAAACGCCCAAGAATAGCGTAGATCTGAAGAAGAACAAAATCCATTCATACATAAATAACATCCCCTCAGGCATGAATTGGTAAGAACGGTACCAGGAGAGGAGAGGGCTTACCCGTGTGGTTCCAACGAGATCGTCCAAAGCAGAATAGGATTCTAGACGAACACCCAACGGATCTTCAAAGGTCCAGCCTCCTCCCTTGGCTCCAAATCGGATCAAGTGTCTCCTATACCAAAAAAGGAGGCTACTGCCTATTTTAAGCCGAAAAAGAAAAGTACACGGCGTGTAATCCTTTCATTTAACTGTTCATTTGGCGGCACCGCCACACTATTCATCTGTCGACCAGAGTACACGGCATGTACTCCTGAGTACACGGCGTGTACTATCACCCAGCTGGCGGCTACTCCACCGCCTTTCTGTTTTGGCATGTCGACTGACTACACGGCGTGTACAGGACCACTAAACGGTGTGTAGTCGATCCCTACACCCTTTGTTGCTGACAAGGATATACGCCCCGTGTAGTCATCCCCACACTTCCAGAAGAACACGGCGTGTAAAAAAATACACGGCGTGTAGTTCCAAAATTTAGGATTTTTTCCATTTCCCATATTTTCTCAAAAGCACTTAAGGAAAGGGAAAAAGAAGAATCTCGTACCTCAAAAATAAGAATCGGGTTCTTACATACTTCCCCCCTTATAGAAATTTGTCCCCGAATTTCCCATCCATGGGTGGTGAAGATAATCCTCAGAACAGCTCTGGCCACTGAGCACATATGTTATCCTCCCGTTCCCAGGTCTCGTTCTGCACTCGGCCATGCTACCATATCACCCGTACGAGAGAAACTGACCGACCTCAGAGAACCTTCGTGCTCCTGTCAATGATACGGATCAAATGCATCTCAATGGATTTATCCAGCTAAAGATCAACCTCCTATGGATAAAAGGTGTGAGATGGGTCTGAATGGTAGTGATGCAACTGAGACACGTTGAAGACGTTGTTCATGGATCAGTACCACTACGGTAACTGCAACCGATAGGAAACCATCCCGACTCTCTCCAGAATCTCATATGGTCCCACATAACTCGGTGAAAGATTACCATGTCTCCTGATCCGCATGTGTCCCAGCATCGGCGAAACACGCATGAAAACCTGATCCCTGACCACGAACTCCAAAGGTTGTCTACGGCGATCAGCATAAGACTTCTGACAAGACTGTGTGATAGCCATCTGCTTCTGAATCAACTAGACCTGCTCAGATGTCTCCTGTACGAGTTGTGGCCCCAATAATGTTGCCTCACCTGCCTCTAACCAGCACAAAGGTGATCGGCATGGCCTACCATATAAATCCTCGTATGGGGCCATCTCAATAGTTTCATGAAACTATTGTTATAGGAAAACTCGACTAAGGGTATATTCTTCTCCCATGATCCCCCAAAGTCTAGGACGCAAGCCCGCAACATTTCCTCTAGCACATGTATCGTACGCTTTGACTGGCCATCGGTCTAAGGGTGGTAGGCTATTCTCAGAAGCACCTGTGTACCCAGTGCCCTATAAAAACTATGCTTGAAACGAGACGTGAAGCGGATGTCCCGACCAGAAACGATAGAACGAGGGACCCCATGATTATATACGATATCTCGGATATACAGCCTTCTTTGCTCGTCAACACCGAATGTCTCCTTGATTGGCAAGAATTGTGCTACCTTCGTGAGTCTGTCCACACCATCCCACACGGCATCATTGCCACGAGGTGACCTCGGAAAACTAGTCACGAAATCCATCGCAACATCATCCCATTTCCACTACGGAATGGGTAACTACTGTAACAACCCAACTGGTCTCTGATGCTCTTCCTTCTCCTACTGACAAGTGGAACATATCGTAACAAATCCAGCTATCTCTCTCTTCATACCCGGCCACCAGTACTGACATCTCAAGCCTCGGTACATCTTGGTAACCCCGGGATGAACTGCCCAAGCTGAAGCATGAAACTCTCACATTAGCTCCTTGAGTATATCCCCAGGAACCAATACACATCCATGGAAATGCAAAACCTCATCATAGCCTATCGTACAACCGGGAGGAGTGTCCTCACTTGCCACCGACTCCCGTAGAACGAGGCCTTCTGAATCAGATGGTTTTCTCATCCTCACTCAGTCCAGGAGGGTAGAATTCACAGCTAACGAGGAAAGATATGTCTGCCTCTGACTATCGTACACCTCCATATGCATATCAGAGTACAAAGCCTCGAGCTCCCACTCACCACTGGCCTCCTGCATACCCTGTATCTGAGTCTTCCTGCCCAGTGCATCAACTACTACATTACCATTACCAGGTGTATAGGCAAGCTCAAAATCGAAGGACTGAAGGTATTCAACCCACCTTCTCTGCCTCAGATTCAGGTCACGCTGTATAAAGATATACTTGAGGCTTTTTTGGTCGGCAAAAACAACAAAACGCTCCCCCAATATATAATGTCTCCAAAAGAGAAAAACATTAACAACTTATACTAAATCGGGATCATGCGTCGGGTAATTTCTCTCATGTGTCCTCAACAGCCGAGTCCCGTATTCAACAACTCGGTCGCCCAGCATCAAAACTGCTCCCAGCCCAATCCCTGATGCATCACAATAAACATTATAGATCTTTCCCTGCTCTGGGAGTATCAGGATCAGTGCTGATGTCAACCTTCCCTTCAGGTCTTGAAAAGCTGCCTCGTAGGCTTCTGACTAAACGAACTTCACACCCTTCTTAGTCAGACCCGTCAACGGTGCTGCTAAGCGGGAGAAGTCCTATATGAAGCATCTGTAGTAACCAGCCTGCCCTAAGAAACTTGGTATCTCATACACGTTCTTAGGCTGCACCCAGGAAACTATTACTCTCACCTTCTCTGGGTCTACTACAACTCCTTCCTCTGAGATGATATGACCCAGTAAGTGAATCTGGTCCATCCAAGAGTTGCACTTCGAGAGCTTATCATATAGTCGATGCTCTCTCAGTGTACTAAATACGATCTCAAGATGGGTGGCATGGTCCTGTCGAGTGTGAGAGTACACCAAGATGTCGTCCACGAATACCACCAGAAAAGAATCAAGATACAGATGGAACACACGATTCATCAGAGCTTGGAAAACTGCTGGCACGTTCATGAGTCCGAACAACATAATGAAGTTCTCGTACATACTATATCTGCTACGAAAATTTGTAAGTGGTATATCTGATGGTCTCACGTGAAACTGATGATATCCCGATCTCAAGTAAATCTTTGAGAACAGTCGTGCTCCATGAAGATAATCAAACATATAATCAATCCTTGGCAAGGGATACCGATTCTTAACCTTCAACTGGTTCAGCTTCCCATAATCAACGAAAAGTCTAAGGGTACCGTCCACCTTATTCGAGAAAATGTCCGACGAACCCAAAGGAGAGGTATTGGGTCTGATAAAGACGTTTTCCTGCAACTCCTCTAACTGCCTCTTGAGCTCTTGCAGCTCAGGCGTGGCCATCCTATAAGGAGGAAGGGACACCAGTGCTACTCCTGGCACAAGCTCGATAGAGAAATCCACCTCACGCACTGGAGGTAGTCCTGAAAAGTTGTCCGGGAAGACATCTCGGAAACGATCAACAACCGGAGGGAAATCCGTCTGACAAGTCCCCTGATCATCCAGATTTAAGCTCGCAATTATGGTCGTGAGTCCACCTCACCCATGATGATCTAGTCCATCTCGACTCGCCTGAACATCCCATTCACCCTTGTATAGAAACTCTCCTCCCTCTGGTGACGTGAAACACACCCTGCGACGATATCAGTCTACAAAGGCTTGAAAGGGAACCAACCAGTCCATCCTGAGAATGACTTCATAGCTCGTCATCTCTAGGACATAGAGGTCCCAAAGAAAGTGACACCCGCTAACCTCAAGGGGGATCTCCTTACACCAATGCACACCAGCCGTTCTAGTCCCCAACGGAGTGTCTAGCGTCATGAAAGTAGAAGAAGAAGAAACATAGAGCCCAAGGCTCTCCAAAACTAGGATATTTATGAAACTATGTGTTGCGCCCGTATCAAAAAAGCACTGAAGACATGACAAAAGATACTATAATATTACCTCTTACTGTAAAAGGTCCGGGATCCTGCCCCTACTGGGTATGTTTCACTACATATTCCTACCCAGTGCTGCGGCCCTGCGACTTAGCCTGGCTACCCTGAGCTATCCCACCCTGCTGCCTCTGAGATCCTGGTGTCTGGATACCATAGCCACAACCACCATCTCTGCTTGCATGCCCTGACATATTCCAGTTCCCTGATAGGTAATAAGCCACTGGTCCTGCTCCCGCACGCGGAGTCTACACAAAACCCCTCTCACTAGCCATCGGTGGAAACACCCAGCAAAAGCACTGCAGATGACCCATCTTTCCGCAAGCTCGGCACTCCACTAGGTCTCGTGGACACTGCGGCCTATTGTTCCACTCTCTACCACACTTGTAGCAAATGACCTGGCCACCTGAAACATTTTTCTGGCTAGTACTGCCGCCCTGAGAAAATTATGTCTGTCTCTTCCTCTTGCCAGCAGAAATAGTACCAGTAACTGGTGCTGAACTGCCCTGGCCCACACCACTAGATTCTCGAAGGTTCCTCTCTATAATCAGCGTCTGGTTCATAATAGCGTGTACAATAAGAAACTGGAAGACATTCACCAGTGCTCGGATGTCATACTTGAGACCATCCTCAAAATTTCTGGCTCTCAATGTCTCATCACCCACCCGCATGGGTGCAAACTGATCAAGCTTGGTGAAAAAAGCAGAATAGTCAATCACCGACATAGTACCCTGTTGCAGATTCATGAACTCTCCAGCTCTATCTGCCCTCAGCGTCTCGGGAAAGATGAAGTCATAGAAGACTACCTAAAAATCTTCCCATGTCATTTCTCTGTGATGCTCGGACTGGGTGGTAACCTCCCACCACCTCTTGGCGGAATCACGTAGCATATAAGTCTCAAGCTTGACCCTCCTCCCTGGAGGCGCCACATGATGCTCGAAAATAGTCGGCATAGATCCTTTCCAAAACTCTACAGCCTGTGGTCCGCCATCCCCTGAAAATGTAGGAGGATGCTGCTGCTGGAAGGTATGTGTCAGCTCAGCCATATATGTAGCAACCTACGGTGCTCCCTGAAAGGTCTGAATGAATAACATAAATCCCTCATAGAACTGCGCCTCTGTTGCTGTGTCCGGTATAGCAGTTGGTGCCGTATCTGGCTCTGTTGGAGGATCAACTGGTATCCCATGTCCCACCATCTCCAGAGTATAATTTTTGCAGCTCTCCAGGCGAAAAACTCGCGGTCTTCTAGGTGTCATGACACTAAAAGGTCAAAAGCATGCCTCAGATTCAATATTATTAAGACAGAAATGAATGAACCACTTGGGAAAAAGAGGAAGAAGGCATTTCATAATTTGCAAAACAAGACTACACGGTGTGTATAATGACTACATGGCGTGTACTTGACTTCTGTTCCCCTGCACGAGACCTTCTACACGGCTAAGAAACATGGAATCTGTGGAACAAAATTACATGGCGTGTACAATATCTACACGGAGTGTACGATGTTATTTTCCAACTGCCTGTGTCGTCTGTGACACGTTCGACTACTCGGCTTGTACCCACATGGCGTGTTACACCCGTACACGGCGTGTACACCACCCTATTTCCCAGCCACATGGCTAACTCCACACGGTCTGTCCTCGGACAAGCCTACACGGCATGTCCCACAGGTACACAGCATGTTTGAGGAGAGGTGACACCAGCCCTTGTTGTTAGTTACACGGCCGAGTCCCCAGGTCACACTACACAGCGTTTCTAAAATTGACACGGTGTGGTCTGTATAAAAGTTCACTGACCCGTGTTGTTAGTTACATGACCAGACTCCGGGTTACACTACACGACGTGTACAAAAGCTACATGGTGTGTTCTACCCAAGCACTTCCCCACCCCCGTGTCGCCACCCACACGGTTTGTGACACGGCAAGAGACTACACGGTGTGTACAGAATCTACATGGCATGTTCTCCCTATGGTCTTCCCTCACTGTGTCACCGCCAACACAGTTTGTGACACGGGAAGAGACTACACGGCGTGTACTCAGAGTACACGACGTATACTTAAAAAGTTCATTTTTCTTCCTGAACAGAAGGCCATACACTGCGTGTAAAAGGATACTACATAGCGTGTATACTGGGTTTCCAGACATTATGCCTTAGAAATTTCTCTAGAACCCATAAAATACCAAAAAATAACACCCAAGTGTCAAATTCCGAGCCGTGGGGGCCCATACTCCCCACGAAACAAAATTTGACATCTTATCTTTGTTATAAATAATAAACAGTCAATGATCCACCAAATTCAGGTCAATGGGGGCCCATACTCCCCAAAAACCAAAGTTTGGTGTCCATTCTATGAACAACTCACACAAAAATTACCCTATCAAACAGTAGGTATTTATCAAGCATCTATCACAACAGCATGCTTTTCTAGCACAACTACTATCACAACAATATTTGAATTTCTAATGGACCTACTTTGCATGGAAACTATGCATGGCATGTGATATCTAGCATATGCCTATATGATGCATGAGACGACATAACCTCATCTCATCAGGTTGAATCTAAATAGAACCCATAGATAAATTATAATATCACATTCACAAGTGCATCACCCAACGGTGAAATCAAATCAACCGTAAAATTGAAAAATCAAAAGAATTCAAAATACGAGGTAGACTGGATTTTCCCTATACATGGGTTAGCTATGGTCGGGCAGAACTTATTACCAACTACTGTCTCATCCTATCCCTGTCTACGGCTCCAAATAGTATGTCAAAGAATATAACCTCCGTTGATACCACTTTGTAACGTCCCTGACCTGGGTGACACGCAATGGGTTCCCTGAGCCCGGTTCGCCACATGACCTCAAGCGCATTTCCCCAAACGCCAGAGGCCATCGACTAGCAGTGAGGTCCCAGGTCTGATAGTGGGGAAACTATGCCCTCATTTGTCAAAGTGTAGCGCAGCGAAATATTAAAGAAGACGTACAACAAACAGCGAAAGCAGTAAACCATGCACAACTAAAATAAACTACATCATTGGATATAACCAATAGTATAGAAGAGATGATGCTACATGTTTCAAGTTCTAAGAAAACAGGTAGAACATGTTATACATCAATACAGTACAACAAAACAAGTAAAACAGCTGGCAGTGGCATCACGCGGTCCCATGCCCTCCTACTCCTCAGCAACAATCATGTACCTGTATAGGGACTCTTTCCCCTATCCACACCTGCAGCAACGTAATCTGTTTGGGACAAAAAGTGCGACCCAAACAGGGTGTGAGAAATATATCTCAGTAGGCACCCAACCAAGGCCCGTGCCCAACTGCGTGTCAGCGTGCAACAACAGTGCAATATTAAAATTCAATAAAGTAAGCAGCACTCACAAGCAACCAACTTAACAGTTATATTTCCATTTTAATATTCATTTTAATCATTTAATTTTAAAATATCACCACATTGAATATTCAAAGTAACCGCTAAAATTCCGCAAACACGTAAACCCCTACCCTTAGGTAAAGAGCATCCAACACAAGAATCTTCCCTCAGGCATAATAGATTTTTCCCTCATGTGTAGGTAGTGTTTCCCTCAGGCGCAGAATCATCTGCCCACAGTCACGGAAGAAGTTTCCCTCAGGCCAAAATAACTACTTCCATCGGGCTAAACAGTGCAGTGCCCAGTGGATAATCACAACAACGCCCTCAGGCTAAACAGTAACAGGGCCATACCCAACATGTAAACAAGCAATAAACAAGCAATTCCTCTCAAAGAAAATTCTACAATTTCTAATTTAAAGGCATACACTTGGGTACCCTGGCCAAATGGCTAAACAGTGGAACACACCCCCGGGGTGGATCCGGATCCAAGCAACGATCCCAACCAGAATTTTATTATCACAATTTAATCACCTATGTAATTCTAGGCATTTAATATAGCAACGACTTTAGCCACACGACACCCTAACATGGGTTCGTGGCACGAAAACACACAAAAACTCACAACAGATGGAAAATAAACACAAAGCCACTTACCTTATGTGCCAATAAGCATTATACCCGAACGCCGACTCCAGAAACGGCCAAGAACGGCGTAGATCTGACGAATAACAAAAACCATTCAAATGTAAATAACCTCCCCTCGGGAAATAATTGGTAAGAACGATACCAAGATAGGAGAGGGCTTACCCAGGCGGTTCCAACGAGATCTTCCGAAGCCGAATCGGATTCCAGACGAACACCTGGCAGATCTTCAAAGATCCAGCCTCCTCCCATGGCTCCAAATCAGCTCAACTGTCTCCTCTGCCAAAAGATGAGGCTACTTCCTATTTTAAGCCGAAAAAGAAATGTACACGGCGTGTACTTATGAGTACACGTCATGTAATCCTTTCTTTTAACTGTTCATTTGGCGGCACCGCCACACTGTTCATCTGTCGACCAGAGTACATGGCATGTACTCCTGAGTACATAGTGTGTACTATCACCCAGCTGGCGGCTACTCCACCGCCTTACTGCTTTGGCCTGCCGATTGACTACACAGTGTGTACAGGACCACTACATGGTGTGTAATCAGTTCCTACACCCTTTGTCGCTGACAAGGCTACACACTTCGTGTACTCATCCCCACACGGCCAGAAGTACACCGGGTGTGGAAAAAAAACATGGCGTGTAGTTCCAAAATTTAGGATTTTCCCCATTTCCCATATTTTCTCAAAAAAAACTTAAGGAAAATGAATAAGAAGAAGCACGTACCTCAAAAATAAGAATCGGGTTCTTACAGGTGAGGTGTCTCAAGTGCTCATTTTGGTGTTCGATTTGGGTCTATTTAATTGTATTATTATAAAAGAATTGTAATTTTGATATCATCTTATATCGATAATGAATATTTGAATGGTATAGAGGTGTTGGGGATTTTAGTATGGGCCAAAAATTGAGTCGTATATGATTTGCAAGGCCCAGGGCTAAAACTCTAAAGCTGCAAGAAGGATGGAGGTGTTTTTGGTATGGAATGTTTTTTAATTGAGTGTTTCATAAGTATATGTAAATGTTTTTGAACTTATTTTTTTTACATATTTATGTTATAATTCTGATGTATGTCATAGGCTATGAATAATCATGGGGTTTAATTTTTCTGGGATGAGAAATAGGTTAATTCCCTACAATTGAGAGACTATATAAGAAAATGGTACTCTTATTTATAGTACTCTATTATATAACATAAACCCTAATGAGTAGGGGTCACCATATAGAATTTATACTCTTTTTTGTAAAATTTTAATGTCTTGAAGTCTTTATGATATAGGTAAACCTATTATATGAAAATGCAGATCTTTGGAAATAGTAACAATCAATGGTCACAATAGTGGAATTTAATGACAACCAAGACACACATAGTGAAATGTAATGGTACCAATATAAAAGAATATGTTTATTATTTAGATAAGAGACACCCTGAGAGTATGGTCAAAAAGTAGAAGAATTCCACATATAAGGGTACTTTATAGGGATGTGTGAGTGTATCAGGGAACCCTGAATATTGTATATTTTTATATTACCCACTAATTGTTAAGTCTATATATAATGATATTCAAGGGTAATGATATTGGTAAGAAAATTTTATATGTTTTCGAGTCACATTATTGAACAGTATTATATCCAAGTTAATATTAAAGGGACACTCTAGGGTAGAAGTTGAAAGATATTTACAATAATGGTCAAAATATATGTGTAATTAGTAGTGATATATGATGTGTAATTTCTAGAAAATGGTAAATCCTAATAAAATAAGGGTAACCAATGTAATAATTTATGGTCTTACTAAATAAGAGTTATTCTTACTTATGGGTATTCCCAAATATAAGTGACCACCTCTTAATGAAATTTGTAGTCTTATAATGGGACCTATGATAGGAAAGTTTAAAGTATATGATACATAATGCTTTCATTAAATAAGGACCCATAAAAAATGTTTCTAGACCAGGTAATAGGAGAAGAGTTTTGTTTAGAGAGTGATATATAATGTTTATTAGGGGTGATTCGTAAGTGTTGTTGTCACGAACCATCCTCGGGGCCTGTGCCATGACTACCCCAAGCCCACCTTCCATAGGCTAGGGTCTAGTGACTAGCACCAAAGGTGTAAATCCCTATGTTGGGAAATAATTTCCTTCATATATGTAAATAAACACAACAGAGTATGCAACAGATGTAAGTACAACTTAAACCTAAGTACAAAAGATAGTGATGAAAAGTAAATGGGCCAGTATACAAACCCAACTGTAAAGTATAGTACAACTGAAAATCTAGTACAACTGCAGTAATGTAAAACATCAACCACTGAGTCATCCTCTGGGAATCCCACCTGAAGGGTGGGTACAGATGGCCTCTTCAGAACCTCAAGTCCGTCTGTCCGCTCTGTGTACATCTCGCAAAGTTGTCCACCTTCGAGTATCGTATAGCTCTACAAGTCTCTACCTCAAACAGTGTTGTCTATCGTGTGCACCCTACACAACGTAGTGCAGGAAAAGCCCATGCAGGGGTGAGTATACGGTACTCAGTAGGGACCCAGGGACCCCTGAAGGTATCCCAGAATCCACGAATGATATACCACAAAAGAGAGTTTCAAACATGAAGTATCAACCAACCCTACTTAGGTATATTCCCATACATATACCTAAGTTATCAATCTCAGTTCGGCTCCAACTCTTGAGCACAAGAACAACCCAGTCCACACAGGATAGCAAGTTAATCAAATAGATTATAATAATTGAAAGACAAGGCTCAGCTCACAAAAGAATAAATCTTTTGTATCATGATAGAGATGATCAGATATATTCACTGATTCATCTAAGCTATCAGACCCACACATGATACAAGACCAGCTAAGCTGTCAGACCCACACAGGATACAAGACCATCTACTCTGTCAGACACACATAGGATACAATTACAAAGGTCAAAAATCCAGACCCACACAACATACTTGAACAGTAGACATCGCCATCGAACCCATGGAGGATTCTAGTCCGGTATTTGTTACTTTCCATCCCACGGAGGATTCTACTATAGTAGTAGATGAAGTTGCAGCCAACTCTAGGGTTCCCGCACACAGTACGCTTGATTACAGGAGGGTCCACTTCTCAAGACAAGGGTTCGATACATCAACAATCATGAAGTCATGAGTTAATTTATCCTGATGTTATGTCTCGTCAAATGAAACCCAACATGACAGATGATGCATCAATCGGACACCCGGTCTGAGAGTTATTGGCTTTTCTGTTCCAGGGTCCCGGTTGGAATTATGCTCATTCCAAACCAGCCATTTTCCAATGTTTTCCAAAACTCACTTAGATTATTGAAAAAGGAACACCTCATTGCAAGGGTCCTAGTTCCACATATGGAACATCGATTAGATGCACGGTCAAGTAGATATTCACTTTTAAGCGAAACGGGCCCGGCCCGTCAAGCCCAGTGGGCTGGCTGGTCGGCCCGTCCTGGCACGGCGGGTCTGGCCTGGTTAAGGGATCGGCCTAGCTCGGGGGGGTGGGGGGTGCGGCCCGGCCCGGCCCACGGTAGCCCGCGGCTCGGCCAGCCGGCCACGCAGATCGGGGGGGGACCCCGGTTTTCCAAAACAGTGGCGCCGCACCACCTATCCGGCCAGCCGAAGGTGGACAGTCCTTTCTAGAGCGAGGGGACCGAACAGGCGTGCTTCTGTTCTCCCACGTAACACCTTCGGGTGTCACGACCTTCGTCAACCCGGCTGGCTGCCTGCCGGCCAGTTCAGCTGCCGAGAGGCCCGCGGAAGCATGCCGTGGTTCTCCCAGCCAAGACAGTATTAGTTGGATAGTTCTTTTTTGGGTGAGTGTCTCACGGTTGTGGGCCATAGTCTCCCTTCTACGTGGAACCCTATGTCGCGGTCCTCTTCGGTTTGGCGCATGGCCACCGTTTCTGCCGCCTCCTTCAGTCATTGCCTCCCCCGATTGTTGCCAACTCCAGTTGTCGCCACCTTTTCCAACACCGACTCCATCATGAAAAAACAAGAAACAATGGAGGGTTGTCTAGAAGAGTTCGTTCGGCTCGCTTCCTCCATGTTAGGTGGTAACATATGGCCATAGATGATCACTTGAATTCAACAAGAACGAAGGTATAATTTATTCAATTAAATTATACAAACCCCCTACCTCGTAATTGATGTCGTATGTCGATGAGCCGCGGAAGATGAGCATCGTGGTAGTTGGGCGTCGCGGAAGACAGCATCGTGGAGAATAGTGTCGTCCTGTCTAAGCTAGAGGAAGAGTTGTTGTCATGATGCGGGAAGAGAATCCAAAGACGACGTAGATTTCGTGACGTCAGGGTGCATACGATGAAGAATCATTATTAGAATATGTTCTTCATGTTTTCGTCGGGGATGTTCTTTGTTGAAGAATGGTGTTCTTCCTCAAAAAAGGATCACCTTTCTTCTAATTTTCAAGAGCCACCCCAATAGTATATTTTCCAATGAAAATGAAATAAAAGGCTCCCAATATAATAAAGTTTCCATCCATTAAAAAATGATTCAAAATTGATTTTTTGACACAAAAATTAATTAATTATGAGAGATTAATTAATTCAATTAGTGGGGTTGGCACAATCAATTGAGGGAGGTGGAGAGTTCACATTTAATCTGGGGAGTTTTCAAATTAATTAAGCGCTATTAATGGGGAGATGAAAGTGTTTGGGATCGTGTTGGCCCCACCACACTAAATCCTCTCATTAGAGGTTATGTGGTGGTGTGGTCTCCACCCCAACTCCACTTGGAGGAAATAACCACCTCTTAAAAAAATGTACAATATAACAATTTTATTTAATTTGCTACAAATCCACAAATTATATCTTTCATCCTGCATAAAACGCTACTATGGTAAAGGTCCCCTTAAGCGAATACTGGCGCTACAAGTTCATCAGTGCAATCAGATATCTATTCTGAGAATTGGTTCAAAAGATAGAAAAACCCACATGCCCGTTTACTGAACGTAACTGAAAAAAACTTCAGGAATTTATTCTGGGCACACCGGGCCTCGGAATCAGGCGCTGTCAAAAACTGCAGACTAGTAATATTTCTAAGAATTTAAGAAAAAAATTTCCGTGAAATTTCCCAGTCTTTACAATACCCTCATCTCAGGGCTTTATGTCCCTGAAAATATACAACACACACTAGGGAAACAAATAGAGGTACTGAGCACACATCAGAGCCTCCCAATCCCATGTGCTCTCTTGGAGGTTCTCGTGCTTCTAGCAAATGTGAACCAGTGGAATCAACCGTCCTCATAGGACCCGCTCTTATCGATCCTCGATCTCCCCTAGGACCTCCGTGTATGTCTCCCTATCATCGATGTCCATCTCCCTGTGGTCGATGATGTGGGTTGGGTCGTGCACGTATCTCCTCATATAAGATACATGGAATACATCGTTCACCCGATGTGACTGAGGTGGAAGGGCCAGACGGTAAGCCAACTCGCCTACCCTGATGAGGACCTAAAAAGGTCTAACGAATCGTGAAGATAACTTTCCTCCCTAGCCAAATATCCATATTCCTCGTCGAGGTGAGACCCATAGGAAAACGTGGTCGCCATCCTAGAAGTCCAGTGGTTTCCATCTCCTATCAGCATAGGTCTTCTGTGTGGTATGTGCAATCTTCATTCGCTCCTGGTTGATCTACACCTTCTCTGTCGTAGCCTTCACCATCTCTGGCCCTACAAGTACTGACTCCCGTGGGTATGTCCAGTACAGAGGTGATCTGCATGTTCATCCATACAGTGCCTCGTAAGGTGTCATCCTGATGGTAGAGTGATAGTTGTTGTTGTATATAAACTCCACAAAGGGTAAGTGATCCTCCCTATTGTGACCAAAGTCGAGGACACATTCATGGAGCATGTCCGCGAGAGTTTGAATTGTCCTCTCAATCTGGCCATCCTTCTAAGGATTGAAGGCGGTGCTCAGATATAGCTATGTCCCAAATGCCTCCTCCAACACATTCCAATGCCGAGAAGTAATGTGTTCATCCTGATCAGAGACGATCATCGATGGCACACCATGGATCCGTACGAACCCCTGTACGTAGAGGCATCTGAAGCTCTCAACTGAGCCCTGCTCTCTGTTCGGTAGGAAGTGGTCCGACATGGTGATTGAGTTGAAAATCACCCATACAGAGCTATGTCATCTGGATGTACATGGAGGCCCCGTCATGAAATCCATGGATATCCCATCCCACATCCACTATGGGACCTCTAAGGGTTGTACCAAGACTTCTGGTACCTGGTGCTCTGTCTTCACTTGTTGACAAGTGAGGCATCTAGAAATGAACTCTTCTGCAACCTTCTTCATACTCGGCCACTAGTGTTGTTGTCTGAGGTCTTGATACATCATTTCCACTCTTGGATGTACCGCTAGAGGGGATGTGTGAAACTCCCTCAGAACTTTCTCCTATAGTGCAACTGGTACCCTGGTACCTTCCCTGAAGAGGATTATGTGCTCCCCTCCTTCAAAAAATCCATCAGTTGCCTGCCCTGTGGATATCTGAGCACGTGGTGTCTCACAATCAACATCACTACGATGTGCCTCTCTAACTCACTAAAGAAGTGGAGGAGTGACTTTGAGATAATGAAGAAAAGCTTCTCCGTATCTATTTACAAAGGATATCTATAAAGAATCTGGTGATCGCGTTGTCGAGCACGTCAAATTAGTTGTTTGTTTTGACTAGAATTTCTGCAGTATAGCAGAAACCCTATGTCATCTCTCGACGGAGCCTTATATCATTAATTTCAAAATGTGGTTTTGATTATTAAGGAAAAAATGGAAATATGGTTTTATAATACTTGGGTTTGATGATTAAAGATGACAATAGAAAATAAAAGCGATAAAACAAAGTAGAAAAGAACAATAGTAATTAAGTGTGATCAACCCAGGGTATTCTCATGATGTTTATCCTTCACCGCATCATGATATAGGGTTCTGATCTTTTAATACCTGGTTTGTAACACCTAGAACCAGATTGTTACTATGTTTATTCTAGGATACCTCCTACGGTTCAGTAAAAAACACACAATGATTCACCGGACACCGCCGATGATTGGGTGAATTGTGTTTGACTTCATAACCAGACCTCACCAAGGAAGCACATGAAGAACACGATGTGTTTTCCAGGTTTTTGTGTAATTTCTTTGTGATACCGTGAAATAAATGTACATGGCCTTTATGGTGATTATGTGAGTTCAATTGACCAGTATGAACCACACAAACACCACAATTGAAAGGGGGAAAAGAAAGTGGTGAACAGTGTGTGAAACATCACATTAATGGGTACCCCCAAACCTGATCATATGAGTTGAGCATGACATAACAGTACATAAATCAATAAAATAAGAATATAGGATGATGAAAAACAACACAACAACCTAGAATTCAAAAGATCATTCGAATATTACAAACATGAAGCTTGGGATTTACATAACGTTCCTACCCGGGTGATCACAAGGGGATTAGAAACCCATGGGAGAGGAAGAAGAATAAGATGTTGAAGTATCACTTCCCATAGCCTCCAGAACATCTAGAGATGTTGAGAAGACTCATTGGGGACTCCAAAATGGTATCACCTTTCCTCTTGACCGAAATTTCAAATAGGTATTCCAAGGTTCCATTTTATAGGAAAATTGGAAGGTGGTTTTAGACACACAGATTTCTTCAATCTACTTGTACCACGAGTTTTGGCTTTCATACAGAATTATCTCGTTTTGGAGAAAATAGGAAATTTGTAGCCCAACCTGTTGGATATCTCCAATGAACGTTTGGAACCATTTTAAGAACTAAAGATCTAGATATTGATAAAATACAGAGCACCGCTTTTTACATGGTCCAACTTTGATTCCTTGGACAGATTAGTTAGTATGGGAATTATAGAAGCCGAATGGGACTTCAGTTATTTGATATGAGATGTATCCCATCCAATTTGGGACCGTCCCCCAACTTTCAGCCCATTTGGATGCACAGTTCAGTATAAATATGCGGTTGAGTACACTTGTGTTCTTGGATCATGTGAAGATTGGCGCATCTTTCTTGGACTTCATCATGGGATCTCCAAATCACATTCTACTTCAATATAATTATCAAAACATGTAACATTTCCCTTTTTAACAGTGTTAAAAAAAATAATTGAATCCATCATGGAGTGAAATATGTTATTATACATATAATTTTCAATACAATACCAGTTTAATACATTGGTATAAGGGTGAAATAAAACAGTGAATCATGGTACGGTCACACCCCAACACCTAAACATTTGCACTCCTTGGAAATGTATAATATCCTAATCAGATGATGCATTCATATAGTCCCAAAATCATGAATATTTAACATTTGAGGAAATTTTAATTAAAGTAATATGATGAATGCATAAATCCCACCAAGGAGTTCTTCCTAGTGAAAATAGAAAAATAATGTCTCATAAATCTTACCATAGTGAAATTCAAAAAGATTCATGACACCAAATTGAGCAAAGAATTCAATAGTAAACCATGAAACTAACACTCCATGTGTGTGTTTCAAAACCATTCCATGCTATTATTTCCACTTGTTATCCAATTAATATAGGTTATTTTAACATTTTTCAGCTTAAATTATTTTGTCCACCAAACCTACACTATATCCATTGCAATCATATTTCAATACCCACACACTTATTCATTCCCAAAAGTCAAACCATAAGCTCCCGACCAAGATATCTGCATTTTTTTCACATTTCATCACTCCCCTCATTTTTTTTTTGAAGTTTCATTTGGAAAATCTCTTACACTCATCTCTCAACCCTTGTTTGATTTCCTCAAGACACTAATTGAAATAGTTATAAGAAGATCAAAGGTTGAGGAGGGGTGGTTTTTGACCTGCCCAAGACACAATAATTTTTTTGAGGGCGTATAACAATCAGACATTAGGTACACACACATAGGTCAATCTGGTATAGTAATTAAACAGATCAGATAAGGAATGAACGTATGGAAATATCATTTAAAGCAGAAAAATATTAACCCAACATATATTTAACTTATATTAAGTAATAAATATTCACACATTGTGAATTAGTGCAAAACATTGTAGAGATATTAGTGACATAGTTTTCCCAAAAACTACACACAAGGGGCATCAATCATCTCAAAGGTTTCACATAGATATGACAATTTATATCATTGACAGAAAACCAATTCACTAAAAAAAGAAAATAAAATCACTCCTTGATATTAAATTCATACAAATATTCTTTTTATACTTCATTATGGTATTTTTACTTTCCCCCCTTTATGGTCACCAAATCAACGAACATTGAAATTGTTGATGGGGAAAAATAAAAATACCATTAAAAAGGCTAAAAAGAGAAGAAAAGAGAAAATGAGGAAAATTCCAAACTATCCTAGGAATGTATCCACCCCCCCCCCCCACTTAGAATGTGCAGTGTCCTCACTTAAATAATTGGGAATGTGAGAAGGAAGGATAAAACATTTTGTGTTTTATTGGTATGATCCGTCGAGAAGGTGGATTTCCTCCACCGAATTCTTTAGAAAATCCTCATAGAAGTGTTTAAGTCATTTCCCATTGATGGTAAGATTATTCCACTTTGCTCATGCGAAACCTGTATTACACAAAAAGGTTAAACATTAGTAACAGTATAAAGGCTGATCCATTGGGAACGATGCTTACCTGGGTGGAGCTTAAGCCTGAAATTGTACATGAGGACCTTCTCATCAATATGGAACTTCCACTGGGGAATCATGCTATCATGAATAGCCTTTGTATTCTCATTATAGATCTGGGAGTTTTCATATGCATCATGTAGAATTTCTTCCAACTCTTGAATCTGCATCTTTCTTTTCTCACATGAATTTGAAAGGTTAATATTACATTGTTTAATAGCCCAATATGAACGGTGTTCTACCTCCACTGGGAGGTGAAAAGCCTTTCCAAACACAATTCTATATGTTGATATTTCGATTAGGGTTTTAAATGATTTATGGTACACCCAAAGTGCATCATCCAAGCACAAAATCCAATCTTTCCTATTGGGTTGTACCATTTTTTCCAAGATTCCCTAAACTTCCCGATTTGATATTTCTGCTTGTCCATTAGTTTGGGGGTGATATGCAGTGGAAACATTTTGATCAACCCCATAGTTATGAAGAAAATTTTTCATGTTGGGATTGCAAAAATGTGATCCCTGATCACTAATGAAGAATCTTTGTAAACCAAACCTACTAAAAATTTGGGACCTCACAAAATCAACAACCAATCGAGATTCATCGGTCCTGGTGGCCTTTTCATCCACCTATTTAGATACATATTCAACAACCAATACGATTTACACACAGCCAAATGAATTTGGAAAAGGCCCCATGAAGTCAATGCCCCATGCATCGAAGATCTCACAAAATAACATGGGATGTTGGGGAATTTCATTCCTCTTGGAGATATTCCATGTGAATTGACAACGACTACATGACTTGCAAAATATATGGGAATCCCTATATAAATTTGGCCAACAAATTCTTGAGTCAAGGACCATTCGATTTGTATGTTGAGAGCCAAAGTGGCCCCCACATGCCAAACTATGGCACAAGGTCAAAACAGAAGTGAAATCATGGTTAGGGACACATCGAAAAACAACATGGTCACTAAAAATTTTCCACAAGTATGGGACATCCCAATTGTAACAACGAGACTCGTGCTTAAGTCTCTGGGATTGTGCAATGCTAAAATCAGTGGGGACCCTAGATGTTGCTATAAAATTCCCAATGTCCTCATATCAGGGGGTAAGGTCCACAACATCTCAAAGATTCTTCTGAGGGAATAGTTCTCCAATGGGTAGGGGTGAGTCTACATGTGTAAACCCCCAAGATTCTACGGTATGCTTCTTTTTGAATAATGTGATAGCATGTGTTGTACGCAACATCGAGTTCTAACACACCACAACCAATCAATCTAGCCGTTATGAATAGTAATACCTACTTTTTGAAATTATATATATTTTATATTTCAAAATGGACTTCATTTTTGGTTTCGGAATATCGAAATTATCCTAAGATGAATTTTTGGTATTTTTCTGAGAACTTCCAATTTTAATGAATAGTGAAAAATACATAAAAACAACTTTTATAGTCAAAATAATTTATAGTGATAAATTATATAATTGATTGGTTTTAAAGTAGAATTAGAATATATTTTTAACATTTTATCCAATGGTTTTCATTAGAATTAATTTCACTTTGAAATTGGACCTAAACAGTTGTCAATCTTTTGGTATATATTGTTTCTTAAAAACAGGCTATTTGTTGTGACAGCGGAAATTAATTAAAAAATTAATTAATTCAACTTATATGTTTGTAATTTTTTAAAATAGACATAATTTTCGAATTTGGAATATCAATTATAGCTTAGGGTGAAATTTTGGCATTGTTCTGAAAAACATCAATTTTTGATGAATAGTGAAACTACTAAGTGGTAGTTAAAAAACTGAATTTTTAATAAAACATAATTTTACCGCTTCTATGAATGGAATTTCTAAAATCTAAGAGACACGGTTAATATCAATAAATAAAATTTGGTTCAATGAGATGAAAATAATTTTTGGTGAATATTAACTTTTCACTTTTATTTACCACGATTAAAAGTAAATAGGGTCATTAAGGGTAAAAATGATATAAATATTATCCAAAAACATGTCCTAATTCTATTGGACAAGTTTATCTTGACCAAAAACAACCTTAGAAATAAAATATTATCATTTAGTTCCACTTGGATTAGATTAGGACATTTATTATTTTTAAATTCAAAGAAGAGTAAAAAGAGTTAAAAATCAAAGTTTATTTACTAAAACATTTATAATATTGGGTTATACATAAGATAAATTATATTTTAAATATTCATTAGAAATCTAATAATATTTCCTGCATAATTATATTTTAATTATAATTATTAGACATTAAATAATTTAATTTATTTATGACCCAATGATGACAGAGTTATTACCATGATAGTGAAAAATTAAAATAATTGTTATTATAAATACCCAAATAAATATAATTTGAGACTTTTAATGAATTAAACTAATTTTATAGGATAATATGACATATTAGTATTGATTTAAATAACTTTTTTCGAAGTAATCATCCTGTTATGAGTTTCACAAAAATCAACTATTGAATAGTGTCAAAATTGACATAAAAGAGTTTTTTAAACAAATATTATATTATTAATTAATTTTAAATTCCTAAAAATCTATGGTTCGGAAAAGAGACTTATATCATGATAGGTGTATCTTTAATGGACCACTTGGTGGTCTATTAGATGTATATAGTACGTTTATTAACTATATAATATAAAAATACAAAGTGACATGGTAAATGTCAAACTAATTAACTATGAGTTAAAACTAAAAGATAAGGTTAATATAGTAACCCAAACATGTATAAATTCTATTGGTTGAATTTTGGTCGTCATATACCCACCTTAAACTTTGAAAAATCAACTTTTGAGCCATCATAAACCAATTATGAATTTATTATAAATTAATATTTCTAGCTTTTCCAATGGTGTCCCTCACCCCTCTTATAAAAGGGCACTCCCAATTCTCATTACTTCACACATTCAAAGCCTTTTTATTCGGACAAAATCTTCCCAAATACTCTATGAACTTCCCTAACTACACCCTAGAGGCCTTAGTTTGATCATAATTCCATCATAAGGATCCCTTTTGATCAAATCAAAAGGAAGAACCCGAAGAAGAGGTAATGTTTTCACCACCGTTTTTCAAATTAATTTCTTCTTCCACTTATTCATTATTTGTTATTACCATTCTAAAATAATAACTCCAGTATCTTATATATACTATGATGTTATTATAAGTATGGTACAACCATATTCAGTATTCTATCTACCCTTTGAATAACATGTCACCATACGTGCGTATGTACGTCTTACCGTCTCCACGTCGTGGTGTAATTGTTATTCAATATATTATTATTGGGATGGGTATAATAATGATGTGTAACTCATGTAAATAATAAATATAACATGGTAATGATTCTGTATATATGATATAATATCCAATTATATATTATTTTTATATCAAAATAATGATATTGTCGCTAGTACGTATGTACGGACTACCATCTCCACGAACGCGATGAGATTCATTCTCCATCGTATCCATTCAAGTATATTTATAATTTGATGATTTAAAAATAATGTTTAAGGACTTAATATCATTCTGGATATGAATAATATACAACCTATCCATGACAAACATGGCTTACATAACAAAAAATATAAAAGAAAATGAGTAAGTTAACACCCGAAATGACGATAATACTAAGATATTATTAACAAAGAAGTGTTAAAAGATCATATATGATACCAAATTAATATATATGATTCTTTTATAATTTAATAACAATTATTTCACCACTATATAGGAGGTTAACCTACCCTCAACCAAGGAAAAGTACAAGGTAAGGGGCTTTCATCTCACTCCTTATTCCCTTGAAATTCATGCAATATTGCCACAATTACCTTTTGTGTGGTGTATGTACTGCCCATAATTATATTCTTTGCGTAATACACTTTAATTTATGTGTATTTACATATTCATTGTATGATACCACTTTCATGGGTTGTATGTTTCATAAGTTACCAAATTGGTAAGGGTTTATTTCGCAATCTCGTCATTATCCGAGGTTGTTTATACGTAATAATCTACTAGGATCTCTTTATCATCGACATCCATGTTTCTTAAAAATATATTTCAAAACATTTTTAATAATTACATGAATTTGGGTTAAATTCATTTATCTCCTTGTTTGACTTTTTATAATATTTTTATAAAGGAATCTTTCCGGAATTTTCCAAACAAGGTACTTTTTAACATTTTCGACAGAATTAAGGCAAGAATGTTTTTTTAAACTTATACGACGGGTGCGGCTATTTTCCGCTGTTATAAAATCATTGAAGCTTCCCTTACATGCTTAAAATATTATTTTCAAATAAAATGTTTTATTTTATAAATATATGACACTTAAATGATTTCAAAATAGAAAGAGATATTTCTCTAAAAAGAGTTTTGATTTCATCTATGTCTACATCCTTTGATGGATTTTACGCTTATTTGAAGTTGATTTATTATGATAAAAAACTTATATATTGTATTTAAGGTTTTGTGATATGTATGACTGTGGATGTGTTATTTTTATACCATTCATAATTTATGGATGAAGTATTTACATTTCGTATGCTAGTTTTAATACGAATGTTTATGTTATGTTTAAACATTTTCATATGGGAATGCATTGGACTTAATATGTGATAGGTGGAGACCGCTATAGCTCCTCGATGCATCGGTAGGTCTCATGAGACAAACTAGTGTCTTGGAACTAGGCCTTGACAAAATCTTATTTGTAGTTTTTCCACAAGGCCTTGGCTATGTGGTTATGATAGTCTGTCATTATGCATTCCATCATTATGAAAGTGGTTATTGATATTGCATGTGATTATTCGATTAGTAGAATATCCATGTGAATAAGTAAATGGAATTATTTCATTTTTCTTTTTCCATACTATGTTGAAGTTCAAGTTTAAAAGACTTTTGTTTTAGTTATACATTGCCTTAAATGTTTATTCTTATTCATGAAAGTTTCCTCTATATTGTTATCCTTATTGGGCATTTGAGCTCACCCATTTTCTATGTTTTATTTTTCCCAAGATGTGAATAAGTAATTCATGAATGACCTACATGGATAGTGTGAGGGGATAAGAGTGTGTACTATGGAGACTATGTTGTTTTAGTTTTTATTTTATGATGTAATGTAAACATTATGAATATATCTAGTGTTTCCAAGGCTACTAAACCAATCAGTCTTTAGAGATTTGATCTTTCTTGTGATCATGCCAATGTCATGTAATAATGCACCAACTCTGGGTAACTGGGGTCAGGGCGTTATAGTTGGTATCATAGGAAGTTTAGTACAAACCTTGGAAGATATATTTAGATAAACTCGGATTAGAGCACATATATTTAAGATGGACTTTGAGGATTAGTATAGAAGAACTTCCTAGAATTTTGGTATCGTAGAGATTTTGTGAGTTTTCCGAGAAATACATCCCTGTCTGGATACGAGCAGGTAGAGGCAGCTCTGGTACAGATGTACATAAGGGTAAAACCCGAAAACACCGCATTGAGCTAGACTCGAACTAGAACTGGTGCACGACAACGGGCCTTGCTGCACTCTTGGTTACGTCACTCCCGGGGGATATTCTTAGGATAACTCTCATTTTCATTACAAATCATTATGAAGGGTTTATGAGTATATAATTCCTCAAAGAAAATATTCTTATGATTATGGATTATATCCATAAATAGTTCAATTTATGTTAAGTGTTTTATAAGTATGGGATTATGTATTTTTATTCATAAACTGATCTAGTTTATACCATTGTTTAAAAATGGAACCTAGTGGAAGAAATGGAAATTGTATCAATGCACGCACTCCATGTAGGGATTTCCCTCCCGCTCAAGATAATTATAGTAGAGCTGGTGATGCAACTGCTACCGATAAGCTAATCACCATACTAGGACAACTTACTCAGGTTATGAATAATAACCGTACCCGTATGGAGCACCCTGACCCACAACGTGGAGGATCAATGTTAGATCACTTCATGAGGCAATAACCACCAACGTTCAATGGGATTACAAATCCCTTAGTAGCTGAGAAATGGATATTTTCCCTAGAGAAAATATTTCATGCTTTGGGGAGTAGTGAAATGGAAAAAGTTATCATGGAAGTTTACCGCCTCATTGGAGATGCTGATCAATGATAGTCATTGATTCAAAATACTTTGAAAGATGATGAAGTATCAAATATGGAATGGAGGGAGTTCAAAGATCTGTTTTTAGAAAAATACATTCCTCGGGACCATCGAGTAGATATGGAAAAGCAGTTTCTGAGTCTGAGACAAAAGGAGGATGAGAATGTCACAAAGTTGAGGCTAACTTTACAAGGATAGCACGGTATGCTGGAGATTATATACATAACCCAAGAAGTAAGATTGATCATTTCTTTGATGGGTTAAAACCATTTCTCCGTCGAGAATTAGTCTCACAATCCTTCTCGTCGTACGATGACATTGTCTCATGTGCTATCAAGACCGAAAAGGAATTCTCTAAGCCTTATGACTTTAATGAAAAGAAAGAGAAGAAGAGATCTGTTGATCAATCTGGGAATGGAAATAAGCGGAAGAAGGGAAATGTTGAATATCCATCCTGTGGAAAATGTGGGAAGAAACACCCCAGTACTTGCTTGAAGGGAACAACTATCTGTTATAAGTGTGGTGAAAAAGGCCACCAAGCTCGTGATTGCAAAGGGAATAAGGAAGCTACCAATGTTCAGTGCTAAAATTTCAAGGATATGGGGCATTATGCAAATGAATGTCCTAAGCGTCAGGGGAACTTACCTCAGAAAATGCCAAGGGATCAATGCCAAGCTTATTCTATCACTACTGCTGAGGTAAAAGCTCCAAATGACGTGGTGGAAGGTAATTTAATGGTTTCCTCAAGTTTAGAAAATGCACTATTTGATTCTGGATCATTGCATTGTTTCATATCTTCCCAGTTTGCTAAGAAAATTAGTTATTATCAATTTGATTTAACAAGGGAGTTGTCAGTTAAAACTCTTAAGGGAATTATCATTGAAATAATGTTTTGTGAGTCAGTCCCCATTAGAGCACATAAATGTTCTTTATCTGATGATCTCATCGTCATACCAATGATTGAGTTTGATATAATCCTCGGTATGGACTGGCTTTCAGACTATGATGCGAAGATTTATTGTAAGAAGAAAGAGGTTACGATTCTTGATGATGATGATAAGGAACACCTTATATTTATAGCAGAATCGTCACCACCTTATTCTTATCAAGATGAACCCCCAGTAGCTCAACTAAATTCAATTATTGAGGAGGAAGAGAATGAAATAACTGTGGGTGAGGAAACGAATGTTCAAATAGAGGATGTACCTGTTGTGAAAGAATATGTATTTCCAGAATATTTACCTTGACATCCTCCAGAATGGAAAGTTGAGTTTTCCATTGATTTAATTCCTGGATCAAGGCCTTTATCGAAGACCCCTTATAGAATGGCCACTGTGGAATTAGTCGAACTAAATAAACAACTATAGGAATTGAGTAATAAGGGATTTATTCTCCCTAGTGTTTCTCCATGGGGAGCCCTTGTTCTTTTTGTTAAAAAGAAAGATGGATCCATGAGGTTATGTATCGACTACAGGGAGATCAATGCTATAATAATAAAGAACAAGTATCCCCTTCCTCGCATTGATGATTTATTTGACCAACTACATGGAGCCCAATAATTTTCAAAGGCTGACCTTCGATCTGGACACCATCAGTTGTGTGTGAAGAAGGAAGACATTCCAAAGACAGCATTTCGAACCAGGTATGGGCATTGCGAGTTTACAGTAATGCCCTTTGGATTGACTAATGCAACCTCTGTATTCTTGGATCTGATGAATATAGTTTCTATAGAATATATCGATGAATTTTTGGTGGTATTTATCTATGATATCTTGGTATACTCTAAAAGATATGCGGATCATGAAATTCACTTGCACATTATCCTGAAGACTCTAAGAAGACATGAATTATATGGGATGTTTAGCAAGTGTGATTTCTGGCTTTAGGAGATTTCTTTTCTTGGCCATATTTTCTCTAGATATGGAATCTCTGTTGATCCTTCTAAGACCAAGTCTATCCAAGAATGGCCAGCACCTACGAGTATAACTGAGGTACACAGTTTTATTGCTTTGGCAGGTTATTATCGACATTTCGTCTAGAATTTTGCCCGATTGGAAAACCCATAAACAAAGCTCACACGTAAAGGGGTTAAATTTGTTTAGACAAAAGAGTGGGATGAATTTTTTGAAGAAATGAAGAGAATATTAGTTAATGCTCCGTTATTGAGTCTACTATCGAGGAATGATGGGTTAGTTATTTATAGTGATGCATCGAAGAAAGGACATGGTTATGTCCTTTTGCAGAATGATAGGGTTATTGCCTATGCATCACGGCAGTTGAAAATTATTGAACAAAACTATCCTACTCATGATCTCAAGTTAGCAGCTGTGATCTTTTCTTTGAAGATATGGAGGCACTACCTCTATGGTGAAAAATGTGAGATTTATACTGATCACAAGAGTTTGAAGTATATTTTCTTACAAAAAGAACTCAACATGAGGAAAAGGAGATGGCTTGAATTACTCGAGGATTATGATTGTACGATACAATACCACTCGGGGAAAGCAAACAAGGTGGCAGATGATTTGAGCAGAAGAGACCATGGAGTTTTGAATGTGATCTGAATTGAAAGGGATCCAATTTTCATAGATCTAGTGGAGATGGACATGGGAATAACCAGGGAAGGTGAAACATCAATGCTTTTTCAAATGGTTTCCAAACCATCTTTACTAGAAAGGATTAAGATTTCTCATACAGATGATGAAGAATTTAAAAAGAAGATTAAATCTGTGAATGATGGGAGATTGAGAGACTTTGTGTATGAAGAAGGAATTTTGAAATTCGGGAAGAGTCTTTGTGTTCCTGATATACCTGATCTAAAAAGGGAATTGTTGGATGATTCTCATAGTTCCAATTTATCTATACACCCTGGGGGCACCAAAATGTATTGAGATTTGAAGGAACATTTTTGGTGGGACAACATGAAGAGGGATATTCCTGATTTTGTGTCAAGATGTATGTTTTGTCAACAAGTGAATGATGGAAGGAAACAACCTGGTAGATTATTGCAACCTCTTCCCATACCAGAGTGGAAATGGGACAATATTACGATGGAATTTTTCATGGGGCTACCAATGACTCCTAGAAGGAACAATGAAATAGGGGTTATTGGTGATCGTCTTACCATGTCAGGACATTTTTTTGATATAAGAGAAGATCTACCACTGGAACGTCTAGCAAGACTATACATTGATGAATTTATAAGACTTCATGGAGTACCCCTTTCGATTGTTTCTGATCGTGATCCCCGTTTTACTTCAATATTATGGAAAAGTCTTCAGAAAGCCTTGGATACTGATCTTCATTTGAGCACTGCCTACCACCCTCAAAAAGATGGACAATCAAAAAAAACTATTCAAACCTTATAAGACATGTTTAGATCCTTCTCACTTGACTTTCAGGGTATGTGGGATCAATATTTACCTATGGTAGAATTTTCATATAACAATAGCTTCCATTCGAGTATTCAGATGGCACCATAAGAAGCGTTATATGGAAATAGATGTCGCACACTAACCTGTTGGGATGACATTGGTGAATGAAAATTGTAGGTCCAGAACTGGTGGAGGAAACGATGGAAAAGGTGAAGGTAATCCAAAATCACATCAAAGCAGCTCAAAGTAGGCAGAAGATCTATGCCGATAATCAAAGGAAGGATTTGAAATTTGAAGTCGGTGATCATGTTTTCCTGAAGGTATATCCATGGAAGAGAGTCATAAGTTTTGGTAAGAAAGGAAAATTGAGTCCCAGGTACATCAGACCTTTTGAAATTCTAGAACGAATTGGGGATGTAGCTTACCAATTGGAAATGCCGCCAAGTCTATCCAAATTTCACGATGTGTTCCACGTATCTCTATTGAGGAAATACATGCCTAACCCAACGCATGTACTCACCTATGAGAATTTGAACTGGAACAGGATCTGTCTTATTTCGAAGAGCCCATCAGAATTCTGGATACGAGAGAACAAGTGCTGAGAAACTGGACGTCGCGTCTGGTAAAAGTTTTGTGGAAAAACCCTAAGATGGAAAAGGCAACATGGGAACCCGAGTAACTTATGATGAGGAACCACCCAAGTCTTTTCATGTGGTAGTATTCTGGAAATTTTGAGGATGAAATTATTTGAATGAGGGGAGAATGTAACACCCCAAACTTCTACGATATGCTTCTCTTTGAATAATGTGATAGCGTGTGTTGTACGCAACATCGAGTTCTAACACACCACAACCAATCAAACTAGCCATTATGAATAGTAATACCTATTTTTTGAAATTATATATATTTTATATTTCAAAATGGACTTCATTTTTGGTTTCGGAATGTCGAAATTATCCTAAGATGAATTTTTGGTATTTTTCTGAGAACTTCCAATTTTTATGAATAGTGAACAATACTTAAAAACAAATTTTTTTATAAAAATAATTTATAGGGATAAGTTATATTATTGAGTGGTTTTAATGTATAATTATAATATATTTTTACCATTTTATCGAATGGTGTTCATTATGATTAATTTCACATTGAAATTGGACCTAAACAATTGTCAATCTTTTGGTATATATTGTTTCTTAAAAACACGCAATTTGTTGTTACAGCGGGACTTAATTATAAAATTAATTAATGCAACAAATATTTTTGTAATTTTCTAAAATAGACATCATTTTTGAATTCGGAATTTCAATTATAGCTTAGGGTGAAATTTTGGCATTGTTCTGAAAAACTTCAATTTTTTATTAATAGTGAAACTACTAAGTGGTAGTTAAAAAACTGAATTTTTCATAAAACTTAATTTTACCACATCTGTGAATGGAATTTCGAAAATCCGAGAGACACAGTTAATATCAAGAAGTAAAATGTGGTTCAATGAGATGAATTTTTTTTGGTGAATAGTAACTTTTTACTTTTATTTACCACGGTTAAAATTAAATACGGTAATTAAGGGTAAAAATGATATTAATATTACCCAAACAATTGTCCTAATTCTATTGGACAAGTGTATCTCGACCAAAAACAACCTTAGGAATAAAATATTATCATTTAGGTCTACTTGGATTAGATTAGGGCATTTATTATTATTTAATTCAAAGAAGAGTTAAAAGAGTTAAAAATCAAAGTTTATTTACTAAATCAATTTTAATATAGGGTTATGCATAAGATAAATTAGATTGTAAATATTAATTAGAAAGATAATATGATTTCATACATAATTATATTTTATTTATAATTTTTAGACATTAAATAATATAATTCATTTATGACCCAATGATGATGCAATAATTACCATAAGAATAAAAATTAAAATAATTGATATTATAAATACCCAAATAAATATAATTTGAGACTTTTAATGAATTAAACTAATTTTATAGGATAATATGACATATTAGGATTTATTTTATTGACTTTGTTCTAAGTAATCATCTTGTTATGAGTTTCACCAAAATCAACTATTGAATAGTGTCAAAATTGACATAAAAGAAGTTTTAAAAACAAATTATATTATTAATTGATATTAAATTCCAAAAAATCTAAGGTTCATCCAAGATACTTATATCATGATAGGTGTATCATTAATGGACCACTTGGGGGTCTCTTGGATGTATATAGTATGTTTATTAACTATATAATATAAAAATACAAAGTGACATGGTAAATGTCGAACTAATTAACCAAGAGTTATAACTAAAAGGTAAGTTTAATATAGTAAACCAAACCTTTCCTAATTCTATTGGTTGAATGTTTTTCGACCTATCCCCACCTTAAATTTTGAATAATCAACTTTGGAGCCATTAGAATCCGAATATGAATTTATTATAAATTAATATTTCTAGCTTTTCCAATGGTGCCCTTCACCTCTCTTATAAAAGGGCACTCCCCCTTCTCATTACTTCACACCTTCAAAGCCTTTTTGTTCAGCCAAAATCTTCCCAAATACTCTCTATACTTCCCTCAATAACACCTAGAGGCCTTATTTTGATCAGAAATCCATCATAAAGTGCCCTTTTGATCAAATCAAAAGGAAGAACTCGAAGAAGAGGTAATGTTTTCACCACCCTTTTTCAAATTCATTTCTTCTTCCACTTCTTATTTCTTTGTTATTACCATTCTAAAATAATAACTCCAGTATCTTATATATACTGTGATGTTATTATAAATATGGTACAACCATATTCAGTATTCTATCCACCCTTTGAATAACATGTCACCATACGTGCGTACGTACGGCTTACCGTCTCCACGTCGTGGTGTAATTGTTATTCAATATATTATTATTTTGAAGGGTATAATAATTATGTGTAACTCTTGTAAATAATAAATATAACATGATAATTGTTGTGTATATATGATATACTATCCAATTATATATTATTTTAATATCAAAAGAATGATATTGTCGCTGGTGCGTACGTACGGACTACCGTCTCCACGAACGCGATGAGATTCATTCTCTATCATATCCATTCAAGTATAATTATCATTTGATGATTTAAAAATAATTTTTAAGGACTTCATATCATTATGGATATGAATAAGATACAACCTATCCATGAATAACATGGCTTACGTAACAAATCATATAAAAGAAAACGAGTAAGTTAACACCCGAAACGACGATAATACTAAGATATTATAACAAAGAAATGTTAAAAGATCATATATGACATCATATTAATATATATGATTCTTGTATAATTTAATAACAATTATTTCACCATTATACAGGAGGTTAACCTACCCTCAACCAAGGAAAAGTACAGGGTAAGGGGTTTTCATCTCACTCCTTATTCCCATGAGATGAATGCCATATTGCCACCATTACCTTTTGTGTGGTATATGTACTGCCCATAATTATATTCATTGTGTAATCCACTTTAATTTATGTGTATTTACATATTCATTTTATGATACCTCTTTCATTGGTTTTATGTTTTGTATGTTACCAAATTGGTAAGGGTTTATTTCACAATCTCTTAATAATCCGAGATTGTTTATACGTAATAATCTACTGGGATCTCTTTATCATCCACATCCATGTTTCTTAAAAATATATTTCAAAAAATTTGTACTATATAAAAGAATTTCGGTTAAAGTCATTTATACCCTTGTTTGACTTTTTATAATATTTTTATAAAGGAATCATTCCGTCATTTTCCAAACAAGGTACTTTTATCCTTTTCGAAAGAATTAATGTAAGAATGTTTTTTTTAACTTATACGGCAGGTGCGGCTATTTTCCGCCTTTATAAAATCATTGATTCTTCCCTTACAAGTTTACAAGAATTTTTTCAAATAAATTTTTTTATTTTATAAATATATTACACTTAAATGATTTCAAAATAGAAAGTGATATTTCTCTAAAAAGAGTTTTGGTTTCATCTATGTCAACATCCTTTGAAGGATTTTACGCTTATTTGAAGTTTATTTATTATGATACAATACTTCTATATTGTTTGAAGGTTTTGTGATATGTTTGACTGTGGATGTGTTATTTTTATACCATTCATAGTTTATGGATAATGTATTTACATTTGGTATGCTAGTTTTAATACAAATGATTATGTTATGTTTAAACCTTTTCATTTGGGAATGCATTGGACTTAATATGTGATGGGTTGAGCCCGCTAAAGCTCCTCGATGCATCGGTAGGTCTCATGAGACAAACTAGTGTCTTGGCACAAGTCCTTGTCAAAATCGTTTTTGTAGTCTTCGCACGAGGCCTTTTCTATGTAGTTATGATAGTCTGGCATTATGCATTCTATCATTATGAAAGTGGTTATTGATATTTAATGTGATTATTCGATTAGTAGAATATCCATGTGAATAAGTAAATGGAATTATTTCATTTTAGTTTTGCCATACTATGTTGAAGTTCATGTTTAAAAGGCTTTTGTTTTAGTTATACAATGCATTAAATGTTTATTCTTATTTATGAATGTTTCCGCTATATTGTTATCCTTACTGGGAATTTGAGCTCACCCCTTTTCTATGTTTTATTTTTCACAGGATGTGAAGAAATAATTTATGAATGATGTGAAGGGATAGTGTGAGGGGATAAGAGTGTGGACTATGGAGACTATGTTGTTGTAGTTTTCATTTTATGATGTAATGTAAACCTTATGAATATATATATTGTTTACAAGGCTACTAAACCAATCGGTCTTTCGAGATTTGATCGTTCTTGTGATCATGCCAATGTCATGTAATAATGCACCGACTCTTGGTAACTGGGGTCGGGGCATTAAAACATGATGGTCCAATGGTGGGTCAATCATACTAATGTGGTCAGCTACCACATTTTCCTGTCCTATCTTGTCTCTAATCTCAAGGTCAAACTCTTGGAAGAGGAGAATCCACCGAATGATGCGGGGCTTGGCATCAGGTTTCATTAGGAGGAAACGAAGGGTATCATGATCAGTGAAGATGATGATTTTTGACCCGAGAAGAAATGAACAGAATTTTCTTCAAGGAAAACACAATAGAATGATGTTCTTTTTTAGAGGTTTTGTAGTTTGCCTGGGCAGGGTCAAGTGTACGTGAGGCATACGCAATGACATGAGGGGACTTCTCAACACTTTCTGATAAAACTGCCCCAACTACAAAGTTAGAGGCATCACACATAAGTTCAAAGGGAATATCCCACATTAGTGGTTGGATGATGGGAGGTGATGTGAGACTCATTTTTAGTGAATTGAATGCATCCTCACAATTTTTATCAAACACAAACTCAGAATCTTTTTTCAATAACCAGGATAATGGAATTGAAATCTTACTAAAGTCTTTAATCAATCGGTGGTAAAAAGTAGCATGACCCAAGAAAGGTCTCACCTCAAGAACACATTTTGGATATGGAAGTGTTGAAATTTATTCAATTTTATATTTATCAACTTCAGTTCCCTTATTTGAAATGACATGCCCAAGAACTATCCCACACTCAACCATAAAACGATATATCTCATCATTTAAAACAAGATCTTTCTCAATGCTTCGGCAGAGGAAAGAACCTTGGAGTTCCAAAAAATCATCAAAATAAGGTCTATATACTGTGAAATCATCTATAAATACTTCCATACAACTCTCAAGGTACTCAGAAAAAATACTCAACATACATCGCTGAAAATTACCAGCAGCATTACATAGATCAAATAACATCCTTCTGTATGAAAATGTGCCAAATGGATAGGTAAATGTTGTCTTTTCTTGATCCACAGGGGCTATATGGATTTTGAAATAACCCTAATATCCATCAAGGAAACAATAATGGCACTTACCATCCAATCATTCTAACAATTGGTCAATCAAAGGTAATGGAAAGTGGTCCTTTTGCGTGGCTTGATTCAGTCGACGGTAGTCAATACAGACTCGCCAACTATTTTGCACACGTGTTGGAACCAATTAATTTCTTTAATTTGACACAACTATTATTCTTGTTTTTTTAGGCACAATTTGAACTGGGCTAACCCATTTACTATCAGATATAAGATAAATGATCCCTATAGTATGTAATTTACTGACTTTTAATTTTACCACTTCAAGGATAGTGGGATTCAACTGGCGTTGAGATTGTCTTACAGGTTTATCCTCATCATCCAAAAGTATATGGTTCATACTAATAGATGGGCTAATCCCAAGAATATCAGACAATTTCCATCCTATTTCCTTTTTACACTCTCTCAAAATTCTGAGAAGATTTGATTCTTGTTGTGGAGAGAGGTTATTGGCAATAATGATGGTAAATTGGCCAATACCCTCAAGATATTCATATTTTAAATTTGATGGAAGTGTTTTTAATTCCAACACAGGTTGTTTTTGGATTGAGGGAGTGGATTTAGGTGGAGTGAGGTCCATGAATCTATCTATCTTCTCATGTTTGTTATCGAAGGAAATAGATTCTATTGAAATGTGATTTGTAGAATCATCGATAGTCGTGGGTACTTCATAATAAACACACTCATCAATTAAAGCACAAAATTTACATTTTTCTGAACCCACACAACATTCAAACGAAGAACCAAAACTCAAATCATCCATGGTTGAATAAAAGTAAAATAAATCATAGGATGGGTCGAGGATATAATTTTTTGTTTTTTTTGTAATTAGAGAACACTTATATTGAATAGATAGGAAGAGTGGAGTGATCTTCAACGGGGAGTTTCGTCACCTCAAGGATGTTAAAACTTTCCTTTTCTCCTCCGAATTCCATGGACAAGATACCATTTTGAATGTTGATGATCGTCTTTTCTGTGTTTAGGAATGTCCTCTCAACTATGAGAGGAGCTTGTCCTTGGGTTCAGGTATCTTCCAACCCACAAATGTAGAAATCAGCAGGGAAGATGAGATTCTTCACTCGTACAAGGACATCCTCAATCACTCCTTTTAGATGTGTTGTACTCCGGTTAGCATGTTGCACGATAATTCCTATTGGTTAAAGATCTCTAACATGTTGACAAGTATATAGAGAGTGAAGCATTATATTAAGGGATGCACCTAAATCTTGCATAGCATCAGAAAAAAATGTCTCTCCTATGGTACACGGTATCATGAATGTGCCCAGATCCTTGCATTTGGTTGGCATTGCTGGTTGAATCATGCCCACGATATTCCTACCCATGTTGACTCTCTAATTCCCCTTAAGCCTTCATCTATGGGAGAAATGTTCCTTAAGAAATTTGGCATAACAGTGAATTTTCTTGACTGCATCCAACAATGGAATATTAACATGAACTTTTTTAAATGTATCCATTATTTCATTGTGAATCTCTTTATCAATGTTTTTTTAGATTTAGAGAGACTTCAAGGGAAAGGAAGAGGAATTGATTGTTCATGGGAATCCTTAATGATACATTTATTATCATTTTTATTTTGTTTTTCTTCATTGGATTATTTTATGGGTGGTGAAAGAGTGTTTTTAAGAGGGGGACATACCAGTTGAGTAGAATCAGTAGAAGGATAAGCTTCTTTACCACTACGAAGTGTAATTTCACATACATGACCATTGTCCTTCGGATTGGAAATGGGTTGAGATAGTAGTTGTCCAGACCCTAGCATCTTTAGCTCACCTATGGTGTTTTCCAATTGTCCCACTTGAATTTGCAAATCATGATTGGCTGATTGTGTGGTTTGTTGGAATTGGAGGTTCTGGGTTGCCATTTTCTTTACCATATCCTCGAGTCTTGGTTTAGATTTGTGAGGAGGAGGATTGTTCTGAGATAATGATGGATAAGAAGGTTGCATACCTTTCCCTTGTTAATACCAATTCTCCTTGGGGTAGCTTCAGTTTCCTCATTGTCGGTATTGGGGTTTTGCTTGCCACCCTGGATTTGGATTTGGCCTGAAATTTTCTTTCATGAAGGGAGGTTCTTGTGGGAATGGATGCCCTAGGAACACCACTACACAAGACTCATATGAATATTGAAGTTATGGGCACTGGTCATAAAAATGAGTGTTATTAGAACAAATACCACAATGTAATGGAATATAAGTAGAGAATGAGTTACCTTGTGCTTGAGCTAATTACCTTAGAAGGGTATGACTCTCATCAAGTTTAGTATCTACCTTTTTTTTCTAGGGCCGAATGACTTACCACATGAACTCTTCGGGTTGGTGTAATTACTCGTGTACCAAATTGTTTTTCATTTTTAGCCATGTTGGCTATTAAGTCACGAGGGCCAGAAGGAGTTTTGTCAACTAGGGCACCATCAGCTGCAGGATCAATCATTCCATGATCCATGGGGATAAGTCCCTCATAGAATTATTGAATTAAAATTTGTTCACTAATTTGGTGGTGGGTGAAACTTGAACAAAGTCTTTTGAATCTCTCCTACATTCATGAAGGCTCTCTCTTTGTGATTGCATAATTCCATAGATTACATTCCTAATTGATGCACTTCGAGAGTCATGGAATAAATTCTATAGAAAGAGTCTTTTAAAGTCATTCCAGCCCCCTATTGTGGTAGGAAGATAGTATAGACAGTCTTTTTTTCTACGCCATCTAGGGAGAAAGGGAAGGCCCTAAACATAATTAGGTCCTCAGATACATTTTAAGGTTTTATGGTAGAGCACTCTATGTGAAACTCGCTGAGATATTTGTGAGGGTACTCATCGGGAAGACAATGGAATTTAGGAAGAAGGTGGATGAGACCTGATCTCATCTCAAAGTTGGCTGCTTCCTCGGGATATTAGATGTATGCAGGTTGGTACTCCACATCAGGGGTGGTCAGTTATTATAAAGTTCGATTATTTCCAGCCATGTTCTCTTAGGTTTGATTAGGTTTAATTTTGGATTGTTTTAGAACCACTTGAGCTTTTAAAATGGGTTCCTCAATATTACATGATTGTCCTTCTCTATATGCCTCGAATTGTGTGTGAAGTGACTTTTCAATTTCAGGGTCAAATTCAAGTAATGTTTCTTTACCAGATCGGGTCATGCATATAATTTGTGATGTTTTTTTTGAATATGGATAAAATCACTTAATAAGGGTGAAAATAGAATATAATGTTATAATTCAGAATTATAGAGAGGGATATGGAGATGAATAAGAAGAAGAGAGAGAGAGAGAGAGAGAACACACCAAAATCAACCAAAAATAAAGACAAAACCCAAAACAAAAACAATAATATGGGGGTGGGATAAATAAAAGACTACTAATTAATAAGTAAAATAAATAAATAAATGGAAATAAAGAAAAAAAATGATCTTGGCTCCCCGGTAACGGCGCCAAAATTTGATCGCGTTGTCGAGCACGACAAATTTGTTGTTTAATTTTGACTAGAATTTCTGCAGTATAGCAGCAACCCTAGGTCGTCTCTCGACGGAGCCTTAGATCAATAATTTCGAAATTTGGTTCTGATTATGAAGGTAAAAATTGAAATGGGGTTTTATAATCCTTGGGTTTGATAATTATAGATGAGAATATAAAATAAAAGCGATAAAACAAAGTAGAAAAGAACAAGATTAATTAAATGTGATCATCCCGGGGTATTCTCGTGATATTATTCTTTCACTGCTTCATGATATAGGGTTATTATCTTTTAATACATGGTTTGTAACAACTAAAACCATAATTTTTCTGAGTTTATACTTGGATACCTCCTAGGGTTAAGTTGAAAACACTCAATGATTCACTGGACACCGCTGATGATTGGGTGAATTGTGTTGGACTTCATAACCGGAACTCACCAAGGAAACACACAATGAACTCGATGCAATGACCAGGTTTGTGTGTTATTTATTTTTGATAACATGACATAAATGTACATGTCCTTGAAGGTTCTTAGGTGAGTTCAATTGGCCAATATGAACCAGACAAACACCGCAATTGAAAGGGGGAAAGGAAAGTGGTGAACGGTGTGTGAAACATCACATGAATGGGTACCCCCAATCATGATCATATGAGTTGAGAATGACATACCAGTACATAACTCAATAAAATAATAATATATAATGATGAAGAAAAACACAACAACCTAGAATAAAAAATATTATTCAAATATTACAAACATGAATCTTGTGATTTACTTCACGTTCTTTCCCGGGTGATCAAAAGGGATTAAGAAACCCATGGGAGAGGAAGAAGAATAATATGTTGAAGTAGAAATTCCCATAGCCTCTAGAACTTATAGGGATGTTGAGAAGACTCATTGTGGACTCCAAAATGGCAGTACCTTTCCTCCTGACCGAACTTGCAAATGGGGAGTCCATGGTGCCATTTTATACGAAAATTGGAAGTTGGTTTTAGGCACACAGATTTATTCAATCCACTTGTACGATGTGTTTCAGCCTTCAGACAACCTTATCTCTCTTTGAAGGCAATATAAAGGTTGTATCCCCACCTTTTGGATGTCTCCACCAAATGTTTGACACCCTTTGGACAGCTACAGATCTAGATATTGATAAAATACAGAACACCGCATTTGACTTGGTCCAGCTTATATTCCATGGAAATATTAGTCAGTATGGGCATCATAGAGGTAGAATGGGGATTTAGTTCCTTAAAATGAAACGTATCCCATTCAATTTTGGACTAGACCACAAAATTTCTGCCCATTTGGATTCACGGGTCAGTAGCAATATGGGGTTGAGTCCACTGGTGTTCTTGGATCATGTGCAGATTGGCCCATCTTTCTTGGACTTCATCATGGGTTCTCCAAATCACCTCCTACTTCAATATAATTATCAAAACATGCAAAATTTGCCATTTTAACAGTGTTAAACACAAAATAGTTTAATCAAACATGGAGTGAAATTTTTTATTATACTTGTAATTTTCAATACAATACCAGTTTAATACATTGGTATAAGGGTGAAATAAAACAGTGAATCGTGATACGATCAGCCAACTACTCTGTCTCCTCTTCTAGAAGCTGAATGTCCAATCTCCTGATGAGAGCATATGCTACAAAGTTCCCCTTCCCAGGAGTATAGACCAACTATAAGTAGTAGTCTTGAAGGAACTCGAGCCATCATCGTTGTGTCAGGTTCATGTCCTTCTGCGAGAAGATGTACATGAGACTCTGGTGGTCATAGTAGACTGTAAAGCACTCAACCATCAGATAGTTCCACCACATCTTCAAGTCGAAGACCACTACTACTAAATATAGGTCATGGATAGCATAGTTCTACTCATGCTTCTTCAACTACCGCGAAACGTATGCGATCATTGCTCTCTATTGCATTAGGACACACCCGAGTCTGGTCCCTGATGTGTCGTTGTAATCTACGTACCCTACGCCGTCCTCTGGTAGTCTCAATATGGGTGAACTGGTCAATATCTGCCTCAGCTCCTGAAATCCCTGATGACATCTATCTGACCACATGAAGGGTTTTCCCTTCTTTGTTCAATCTGATAGCAGTGTTGCAACTCTGGAGAAGTCTAGCACAAATCTATGATAGTATCCAGCCAGGCCCAGGAAACTATGAACCTCTGTCACACTCCTGGGTGGCTCCCAAGCAAGCACTTCCACAATCTTTTATGGATCCGTGTCTACCCTAGCCTCTGAGATGACAGGTCCCATGAAATGAACCTCTCGAATCCAGAACTGGCACTTCAAGAGCTCACCATAAAGATGGTGCTCTCAGAGTGCATCCAGTACATCCCATAAGTGGTAGGCGTGCTCCTCCTCTGTAGTCGAGTAAATGACTATGTCTTCAATAAATACTACAAAAAATTGATCGAGATAAGGCTGGAAGATACTATTCATGAGACTCATGAACACGGTTGGAGTGTTGGTTACGACGAAGGGAATAACCAAGAACTCGTAATGTCCATTCCGACACCTGAATGTTGTCTTGTGCACATCCTCATCTCAAACCATGAGCTGGTGATATCATGAACTGAGGTATGTATTCAGGAATCGTCAGACACCATTGAGCAAATCGAAGAGGTCGTCAATCCTTGGAAGTGGGTACTTCGTCTTCACAGTCACCTGATTCAGGTGATGGTAGTCAACACATAGTCACAAGCTCACATCTTCCTTCTTGGCAAACAAAATCGAGGATGCCCAGGGTGAAACACTAGGTCGGATAAATGATTCCCCCTATAGGTCCTCCAGTTGTTCTTACAGCTCACTAAGCTTAGCGGGAGCCATATGATATGTTGGAGTAGATATCGGTGCTATCCCGGGGTACAGGTCTATGTAGAAGTCTACCTCTCCGCAAGGAGGTAGTCCTGGAACTTCGTGAGGGAAACCATTTGCATACTGATCCACCACAATAGGAAAACACAAACTCTTCACATCAACTACTTCGAGTATGAGACTAGACAACTGATGTGTGATCAGCTACCCTCTCTTCTGTGTAAGTCCATCCTGCGCTGCAAAGTCTCCATTCTCTCTAGTGAAGGTAAACATGGTCCCATCCATGCAGACACACCACACTTTTAGCCTAATACAGTCAATCTGTTCATGGACTGTAGATAACCATTCCATACCCAAGATGACTTCGTAAGGCCTCGCCGCCTCTAAAAGAAGATCCCAACCGAAGCTCTCACCTCCTAGAGTAATCTAACACTTCCAGAACTAGTGTGTAATTATCGAGTCGGCTACCGTAGGAGTCTCTAGATCTAAGGATCGATCCAAAGGCTTCTTCAAAATCTCCGAGCTCTGAACAATGGCCGCGAAAATAAAATAATAAATCACACTTTTGTCTATAAGTAATACAGCAACGGTGGAGTAGAAAAATATAGTACCTCTAACCATCTTAGGTGTGTTGTGGTCATAGACCTTGAAAGCCTGGAGCTGAGCCCACCTCTATCTGCCAGCTACCCTTGGTCGGGGTGGACCTCCTGGTGGTGGTCGTGGTAGATCCTCAAAATGTCTTCCACCAACCGCTACTCGGCCAACTCATATGTCTTGCCTGCCCGCTCCCGAAGGAACACCATGGTCAAACCTATGCCTCTCCCTTGGAGGTCCCTCTAATGTCTGTTACTCCTCTACATGGTGGTTTGGGCAGTCACGAGCCATGTGGCCTTGCCCACCGCATGCATAGAAATGCCTACTCCTCGTATGTCTTGCTCGGTTTCGTGTGTCTCACACAACCAAACCAGTATTTTGAGGTCTCCCACCTAATGGCCTATTCAACTTAGACCTCAGAGTCAACTGTCTACTATCGGTTGCAGAAGACTCCACTACGTGTCATCCTGCGGTTGGTCTCACTATTGGAGACTGATCAGCGAGAAAGCTCTCCACTAGAAGGGCTTGCTCCAACACCCCCGCCTGGGTCGGGATGCTGAGGGGAATCGTCGAAGCATTGTTCTCTTTCCTAAGTCCCTTCTCAAAGGTCTGGGCCCTGAAGAACGGGTCCCATACCATATTCGTGGAGTAATGTGAGAGGTCGGTGAACCACACTAAGTACTAAGCTACTGTCATAAAGCCCCGATGCAAATGAAGTAACTAATGAATCTGCACCGCATGTAGGGTGGCTGGAACAAACTCCGAGCGGAAGAGACTCTAGATGTCCATCCAGAGTAATGATGTCTCGTCATGCACCTTGAGCATCAGGCTCCACCATTTACCTACGGCTGCGTGTAGGAGACTCGCGACAAGGATCACTATATGGTCGGCCAGTGTCCCTACTAATCTGAAAACTCTGACGATAGCCTCCAGCCAATCCTCAACTGCATGTGGGTCCGTCTCTCCACAAAACCTCGGCGGCCTCTGTCGCTGGAACTCATGAAATACACTCAGGCAGCATGCACTCTATACTACTGGGGCTGGTGGTATCGGTGGCCCAGCGTGTACTGGTACCGCTAGTGCCTCTGCTATGTTGGGGACCTAGACCAAGGCCTCATCACTCGGGGGGGCTACCATCTCGTACGTAACTCGGACCCCTAGCTGGATGCCTTCGTGGGGCAATCCTGAAAAGAAACAAGAGCACCACGGTCAAACAATATACCTGGTGAGCTGACACAAAGTAATCACAAATAAACTTTTGAAACACATATAAAATCAGTGTTTTCGTGCACTGAGTTGGAAATCAGAGGTCAGGGTCCTGGTGTACGGATACATTAGTCACCGCACCAACACTAGACTCCACGGACTGAAAACCACACTCAATACTCTTAGAAATATTGATTCAGAGAAAGGAATGATCAGATATCATAGTTATTGGTAGAACCGACTCCTCTGATACTAATTAGTCACGACCCTTCCTCGGGGCCCATGTCCTGACTACCTCATTCCCGCCTTCCATAGGCTAGGGGCTGGAGACTAGCACCAAAGGCGTAAATCCCAAATCTGGGAAGGCATTACATTAATAAAAGAGAACAAACACAACAGAGTAAGGAAATGATTTGAACACTTAGTAAAACTAAGTACAAAAGTAAGTGTTGAAAATTAAATGGGCCAGTATACAAACCCAACTGTAAATTATAGTACAACTAAAATGTTAGTACAACCGCAGTATAGTAAAACAGCAACCACAGAGTCATCCTCCGAGAATCTAACCTGAATGGTGGGAATAGATGGCCTCCTTTCCACCTCATGTCTATCCATCTACTCCGTGTATGTTTCTCCAAGTGGTCCACCTATGGGTACCGTCCAGATCTACAAGTATCTACCTCAAACAGTGTTGTCCGCTCTCTGCACCCAACACGATGTAGTGTGGGCATATCCCGTGAATGGGTGAGTATAAAATCCTCAATAGGGACCCCGAGACTCCCAAAGGTCTCCCAGATTCAACGAAGGATATGCCACAAAAGAGAGTTACAAACACGAAGTATCAACCAACCCTATATAGGTATATTTCCATACATATACCTAAGTTATCAATCTCAGTTCGGCTCCAACTCTCGAGCCCAAGAAAAAACCAGTCCACACCCGATATAATGTCATTCAAATCGATGATAATGATTCAAAGTGAAGGCTCAGATCACACAGGTACACATCTTTCTTATAGCGATAGAGATTATAATATGTATTCATTGATTCATCTAAGCTGTCAGACACACACACGATACAAGACTAGGTAAGCTGTCAGACCCACACAATATACAAGGCCATCTACTCTGACGGACCCAAATAGGATACAAGTACATATGTCAAACTACTAGACCCACACAACATACAAGAATAGTAGTCATCTCCTTTTAAACCATGGAGGATTCCAGTATGGTATTCGTCATTGTAGAACCTACAGAGGATTCCAATACAGTAGTCAACACAGTCACAACCAGCTCAAGATTTCCCGCACAAGGATCGCTCGATTCAGGGAGGGTCCGCTCCTCGAGCCAAGGGGTCGACACCTCAACTATCACAATGTCCTGAGTTGATGTATCCCTAAGTTCCTTGTCATCAAAAAGAACCAATCCCGATAAAAGACGTGTCAATCGGACCCCCCGGTCTGAGAGTTATTGGATTTTCCATTCCAGGGGTCCGGTTGGAATTATGCTCGTTCCAAAACCATCCATTTTCCAAAGTTTTACAAAACTCACATAGAGTATCAAAAAAGTACTATGCCGTCTCAAGGGTCCCAGTGCCACAGACGGCGCATCGATTGGACGCACGGTCAAGTAGATATTCGCCTTTAAGCGAAACGGGCCCGATCCTTTAAGCCCGGTGGGCTGGCGGGTTGACCCAGCCTGGCTGGTGCAGCCTGGCCTGGCTGGGAACAGCCCAGCCCGGATTATACGTCCCGGATCGCGACTGGCAGCAGCTCGACCAATAGGTCGAGCGGATTAGGAGGGACCCCTGGTTTTTTTTAAACGGCGGCGCCGAGTGGCGCCGCCCCTCTTATGCAGCCGGCTGAAGCCGGCTGGTCTTCCCCAATGATAGTAGCCTGCAAAGGTGGGCCGCTGTTCTCCCACACATCACATTCTTGTGTCGCGGCCTTCATCAACCCATCCGGGTGCCTACCGACCGATCCGCCCGCCGAAGCGGCCCACAAAAGTGGTCCGCGGTTCTCGGCAGCGCAGCGCCGAGAGGTGTCGTAGTTCTCCTAGCTTGTCCAGCATTATTTGGGCGGTTCTTCTTTGGCCGAGTGTCCTGCGATTGCGGGCCGTGGTCTCCCATCCATACGCAACCCAGTGCCACAGACCTCTTCGGGCCAGTGCGCGGCCGCCATTGCTGATGCCGCCCTGGTTCGTCATAGCCCTTGATCGTCGCCAAAAATTTATTGCAGCCACCTTTTCCAACACTGACTCAATCGCAAAAAAAAAACAAGAAACAACAGAGGGTCATCGGGCCGTGTTCTTTCAGCTCGTTCCCTTCTGCGTTAGGTGGTAACAAATGTCCATAGACGATCACTTGCAATCAAAATGAATGAAGGTATAATTTATTCAATTAAATTATAAAAACCCCTACTTTGTAATTGACATCGCAAGTCAATGAGCCGCAGAAGACAAGCTTTGCGATAGTCGGGCGTCATGGAAGAAAACGTCATGGAGAAAGGTGTCGTCCCGTCAACGCTGGAGGAAGAGTAGTTGTCGTGACACAGGAATAGAATCCGAAGATGACGTTGATTCCTTGACGTCTGGTTCCGTCTGAGGAAGAAGCATCGTTAGAAGAATTTCTTCTCATTCTTCGTCGGGGATATTCTTCTTTAAAGAAAAGTGTTCTTCATTGAAAAATGATCACCTTTCTTCTAATTCTCTAGAGCCTCCCCAATATTATATTCTCCAACGCAAATGAAATAAAAGTCTCCCAATATAATAAACTTTCTATCCATTTCAAAACAATTCAAAACTGAATTTTTGACACACAAATTAATTTTTTATGAGAGCCTAATTAATTAAATTGGTGGGTTTGGCACAATCACTGGAGGGAGGTGTAGAGTTCAAATTTAATGACATGTGTTGTAAAATAAATTAAGGGGTGATAATGGGGAGGTGAAAGGGTTTGGGTTCATGTAGGCCCCACCACACTAAATCCTCCCATGGGAGGTTATATGAGGTGTCGGTCCCACCCCAACTCCCCTTCGGAGGAAATAACCACCTCATAAAAATTATTGTACAATACAAAAATTTTATTTAATTTTCTACGAATCCCCAAATTATAACTTTGAATCCTCCTAAAACGCAACTGCGGTAATGGTCCGTTTAAGAAAATACCAGTGATGCGAGTTTATCAGTGCCCTCAGATTTCTATTCCGAGCACCGGTTCAAAACATAGAAAATCCCGCACGTACATTTACTGAAGTTACCTAAATAAAACTTCAGAAATTGATTCTGGGCTCACCAGGCCTCAGAATTAGGCATCGTTAGAAACAACAGACTCGTAATATTTTATATAATTTAAGAAAAAAAAATTCTTGAAATTTATGGGTTTTTAAAGTTGTCATGGGTCCATACATAAGGGTCCCAGACTTCACAACTCTTTATGGATGATGTATAAAGGTTGGGGACATATATAGGTTCTCAAGGGTGGTTCGTAAGAGTTTTTAAGGTTTATAAGGGTAAAGTATTTGGTTTTTACAATTATATATGGGTACCTTCACTTGTATGAGTTCTAGTGTTTTCCAAATGGTAGGTATTATGAGTTATTTTTAATCTTTCTAAAATAAAAATTTAATTATTTAATTGAATATGAATATATGTGGAATAATTATTTGACCAACATGTAGTTATAATTACCCATTTTTTCTCCCATTCATCTCTTAATCTCTAAATTGAATTCTTTATATATTGATGATAATTCTTATTTCCATTCATTGTAGGAAATAACCACTTATATGGAATTCTATGGAAGAGTATTTATTTTTTGTTTCTCCCTAACAACCCCATGCCACTATTGTATATTAAATTATATAATTTGTGTGGTTTTGAATTTTTTTAGTTCACACATGTTTTTAATTGTTTGGGAAGTGTTGGAGAGTTTTAGTTATAGATATAAATAGGTCCTACTATGGCTATGTTTCCCTATAGTTTAGTTGGACCATTTTTCATTGTGACATTTTAGACTATATGTGTGTCACAAATAAATTTGGGATTGTATATTTGTGACATAAACCATGTATTGGAGTCATGTTCTCCCTGAGGTGAGTCACACCCAAGAGAGTTTCCTACTCTTTTCATCAATTTTGAATCTATTCTCTTTGTATTATTGATGTATTTTTGAGTTAAGATATAATTTTATCCTATATTTTCACCTAAAACTATTTTATCATAGTTTATTATTCTAAAAAACCCTAAGGGCATTTTTAGATGATATTATGGTACATAGTGATTCTAACATATGGTTTTGGGTGTTTAGGAATTATATTGTACATCCTTTTTATTTGATTATCCACCACCAGTGAAGCTGATTTGTATCAATATAATAATTCTTGATTGAGGTATGTGATTCTGTATATACATTTTAATCATAATATCATTTTGTTACTTATGTTTTTTTATATATTTTTTTCCAAATATATATATTTTCTACAGTTGTACTGGACTTAAAATGTGTTGTAAGTATTTTTCCACTATGGTGAACAATTTTTCGAGGGTTTTTTTTACTTTTGGTTTCACTGAATAATTTTATTAAAATTACTTAATGTTTTTTCTTCTAGTGATTTTGATAATTTAATTTATTTTACCCCTTATGGTTGGAGAATGAGTGAATCGTTTTTTCTTGATATTATTTGGAAATAAATTTTCATTTGGGTTTGTTAAATGGTTTTAAGGGAATATATTTTATTGTATAAATTATTTCATGTGATATTTTTCCATTTTTTATAAAAAGGATTTAATGTGGGATTTAAAATGGTGTATAATGTCTTGAAATACCGAGATGGATTTTGGAAAGGCTTGTTGGATCAGTATAAATATATTTTCAGAACGTGTCGACCACCCTTAGTTAAGCCCCTAATTTGGTTGTACATGATATGGATTGTGGCCCGAAGGGTGAAATTCTATATTACAATTTAACATATAATGAAAAAATGTCTATTTATTCTAAAATATTTATAGGTTTGATGATATTTAGGTTTATGAAATCATTGTTGATTGGTGTGTTGATTATGCTATGCTTTTCTTCCTCACCTCCAATTGATTTATTTTATATTAGTTGCAGGAAATAATATACTATTCTATATTTGGAATATAAAATCCTAGATCGCACATTGGATGGATTCCACTAGTTGTATTCTCTACCATAATAATGGTGGTGCACCCAATGAGGCTTGTTTGAGAGATTCAGGAGGCATTTAATTTTTAAACCAGACTTAGGAAAATAGTTAGTCCCTTATACAATATTGTATAGGTCCATCTAAACTAAATACTAATTGATTTTCGCATGATACCTACTTATTTATGAGTATATTATATAGGGGAATTATATCTTTTATTTATTATGTCACATAGTTTAACTAGCTTGTTTTTTCCATTATGTGACTTTGGATTCTTGTTATTTTTGATTTATTGATGATATGGTGTCGTCTTATGTAATATTTTTATTCTTATAAATTTTATTCTGATCTAAAGTGATTACAAAAGTTCCTTGAAAATGTTTATTCTAAAGGAAGGAAAGAGTTTCCCTTTATATATGCATTTTATGCAATGTTTGATATGTGAAGAAATTTTAATTTTAATTTCAAAAGTTTTAAAAGATCCCACCATAATATTTTAAAGTGTTTCTTTTAAATATTTGGATCTACCCTTTCACTACATAAAAATTGTATGAAATTTAATGACATAGCATATGTCATGATATTTTTCACATTATACTCATGAAAATAATATTTTTAAAATATAATTAAATATATTGTTAATGAAATTTCATTTGAAAGTAATTACAAAAAATATTTTATAATATCCAACTGGGATTATTTTTACATACTCATTACATGAACACTGATATGTTTGTATGTAGTTATTAGGTTCCATTTTAAGTTCCCAAGATGAGGCATCTCAATAATAAAATTAAGTATATTTCATTGATAGATGTTGTGGATATGGTGAGTGAAAAAGGGTCATATAGATATTTCTTATGGTATATTTGAATTTTTTTAATTTTTTGATATTTTTATGTATTATCCATTTTTACCTAGTACATTTAATTTGTATTTTCATTTTTTATATTATAATTTATTATTTAGATGTTGAATATTTCAGAAGTAATTTAAATCATTTATGTTAATTATGGTGTATTTTGTTTAATTTATTTCATTAAAATAGTTTTTTCATTACATTATAGTCCAATATATAGACATAATGCTCCATATTCTCAATATTTGTCACTACTTGTTTACTAGTTTTATGATGGAGAAATTGTTTCCAATAGTTTTATTTTTGATATAGTGGTGTTTGTCTCTAAACCACGATTATATTTAATGTGCTTTAAGACTTGTGGAGAGATAGGTTTGGTGATGTGTCAAGTTAGATTGAGATGTTTCATTAAATGATTGTATAAGATCAGCCTCCTATTATTTGGGCTGGGCCTGGGTATAAAACAGGACAACATTGTTATTACTCAAGTGGTAGATTATATTTATATTCCTGATCATTGTCATTAATGAAAAAACATTAGATTCAATGGGTGTTATATATTTCATGATCGACATTTAATTATGTTTTAAGGTATTTCAGTTTTTTTAAATTGGATCTATATTTCATTGAACATAAGGGTGTTTCATGAGCTATTTTTGACATTATAACTTTTTTTTTGAAAATAAAAGGAGAATTAGATCTTCATGGTTATCTAATGATGTCTATCAAACTATGTAATTTCTATGTTCCTAGTTTTTTGTGTTTTATAGAAGTGATTAGATTGTTGTTGGATAGTCTTCAAAACAACATTTCCAAAACATGCATAGGACAACATACCAATAGAATCTTCATTTGAACACCTTTCATTATTAATAATATTGTAATAATTTTCATGATATTTTAGGTAAAATTGAGAAATATTATATGATTTGTTGATTATTTTTGGATTTATTATGATGGAAAAAATATAATTTTCTTTTTATTTTGTGTATTTGAATTTCGATTGTTTTGTGAGGATGAGAAATTTTATGAATTTTTTCGACTCAATTGAAGATTTTGTTAAATATTTAGGCCTAAAAAAATTTTAGGGGTTTTTCTACATATATATGATTATCAAAATAAATTTAAAATTTTTATCAATATATATAGTGGAACAGTTGAAGGATTTTAAAAATAATAGACAAAATTCTATAAGTTCATTTGATTTCTTTATTTGGGAAATAATTTGAATGTTTTTAAAGATAAGTTAAAATTGTTTTTATATACTATTTGTTTTAAATAAATTATGTTTTAGGACCAATATTAAGTGTATTGTTTTTTATGGATGTTTCACATGTGTTTCAACTCGGTGAGTTGTGTTTTGGGATTTTTTAGAGAATTATGTTGGTGTTGTGTGGTTTGATTTTTCAAACATGAACCAATTTTATTCATGATTCATGTTTTTAGAGTATTCTTTTTAGAAATTCCTCAATGATTATTTTTAATTGTATTCTCAAGGATTATAATTATGGTGACTCCTCTCATCCATTATGAGTGGTTTCTCCATTTTTAACTCATCATAGACTCAAAACTAGTTAGTGGAACCTAGAACAATCTAATTCATGGATACTGTAAAATATTTCAAGAAAAATTTACCATTTTACACTAGCCATGGTCAAGGTCCTATTTGTATAATGGATTAGATATATAGGATATATATAATCATTAATTCATTATAAATCCCTGATGCGTCAAAGGTGAATGTTGTTGTTAGCTTATTTAAATGATATAGTCTCATGTGGGGGTAGAATTTGGGTCCTTCTTATGTGAAATAATATATGACTTGGGAATTATGTGTGAAAATTTTTATTCAATAAAAATACACCAAGGATGTGAAGGTGGGGAAATAGATTTAGTTATGAGCCTTGATTATAGTGTGTAGTCAGGGAACTATTTTAAAAATGATTTAATAAAGACAGAATGGTTTTCTTCCATGCTATTATCCTATTACGCAATAAAATATAATTTTAATAAAATAAGTCATCAATTAGACCTTATAGAAGTTATTTTAATATATATAGGAATCTTATAAGGATGTTTTCACAACTTGAGATTTTAAAAGAACACTATGTTTGATAGAATATTGAACATAGAACATAAAAAAATCACAAAATATTTTTATATAATCATTATGGTTATCTCCAAACAATAAAAATTTTCGGTATGAATATTTTTAACCACGTTATAAAAAATTATAAATTTTTTTCATGTAATTATTATATTAATAAAAAATAATTACTTTATTTTCAGTCAAATCATTTTATACTTCAAAAGTTCATTTTCATCGACATGGGTTTATTCTGAATTTTGTGTGTGGGAATTATATTTAATTTCCAACACTTTTAGAAATTATATTTTATAAAACTAAAACAATTTTTGAAGTCATAATATAAAAAAAATTTTACAGTGAACTTTCAGGATCTTTCTGAAAAGATATATTTTCCAGTGAATAGATAAAAAAACTAATTTTCAATGAAAACTATATTTTTGTTTCATGCAATTAAAAAGTAAAATTTTTCTTTAAAATTATTTAGAATTAAAACAATTTCTATTATATTATTAATATTAAAATTATTATCATTGGAATCATTTTTAGGGTCTAATTTAGTATAAAAAAATTGTTTTTTTAAAAGATATTTTTCTGAAAAACAACTTTTATTCATATTTTGTGTTTTAATATTAAATAAATTTCTTAAAATTATAGAAATTGAATTTTTTTTAATGGTTTATATATTCAGTATAATTATTATTAAATATTTTTAAATAGTACCCTTATACTTTTTGTCATTTTGAATAGTAACCATGTTAAATAATTATCTCCACAGTAAGTCAAAATCAAGTAACTAATGTTAAAAATAATAAGATAAGGACTAAAAATAAACATAAAATATGCATTTAAATTATTGGATTATTTTATTTCAAAATGATCCATCATGGTTTTGTACGTACAACCTAACCTCTCCATGAACAATGTAATTTATTTTTATATTTATTACTATTATGAATTATTTGATATATATATATAACTAATATATACAATATTTATATCATGAAAGAAAATCATGAAATTATAGAACCATGATCAATGTAAAAGTAAATAAATAATAAACCAAAACATACATGAAAAATGAAGTAGTTGTCACTGAGAACATTGAATTCAATAGATAATTATTATTAATTACTAAAAAACATTAAAACTAATTCCAATATAGTACGAAATATATGATAATTTTAATTTAATATATTTATAATTAATATATATTTATTATAAATGAGTTTCAAACACATATTAATGTCGTCTGACTGAAGGTAAGGGGTTTCTAAACTAAATTTTTTCATTTATTGGGTTATACTTCTACTTCATTGACTGCATCTTTCCATGATTATTTGGGAAATAATATTTTATTATATTAAATTTTATTTAATATATTTTTTGGATTTAAATTTGTTCCACATAATCACATCATTTATTAACTCTCACATCAATTATATGATCTTTGTAAGGGTTCTTTACCTCAAATTATCTTCTTTAGGTCAATTGTTATCTAATGCACCTATCTTATTTTATGAGGTTTATCTATAACCACGTTGAGTTGTTATATAATAAAAAAATTTATATTTATGAAATTTAATTTTTCATTTGATTTTTTTCTTTCATGGGTTATGATTATAATGTTAAAAATGTTTTATGAGTTTACATCATAGTCTCAAAATTATTCAATATTGTTTATGATAAAAACTTTGTCTGAGAAATTATTTCATATTTATATATAAAAACAAATAAATTTTATTACGTGCAAGTTATTCGTGGAAATAATAGGTTTTCCTTTCATTTTCCACCCATTATATACACAATATGGAGAAATAAGTATTTTAAGGAAAATTTAATTTGTTTTTCATCTTGGTCTGGAATCATTTTCTTCAATATACATATTTTTCATAAAATGTTTTAAAGAATATCTTCACTATTCTCTAATGATTTATTAAATAAAATTTAACCAATTTTTATCTTATACAAAATTAATTAAAATGATTCGTCCTATCCTTTTCTGAATGGGGTATTTTTTTACTCTTCTTACAGAAGTGTGCGAAAAATGTTTTTTCTATCTTATATAACATGAATTAAATTCTATACCTTCATTACTAGTTGATTTTTTGAATAATACTTTTCATTTTTACAAGATTATTTTGAAATAAAATGTTTTCCTTTATATTTAATAAATTTTTAGATTTTAAATAAGTGATTTGAAATTGAAAAGGGTATTTTCCTTAAGAAAATATTGAGTGATTTGTTTTCTTTGGACACTAAATTACACTTAAATATAAATATTTATTATTTCATAGATAAGAGTATTTCCTAAAATGTATACAATTTATACATATAATATTTTTATTTTAATGTTATTTTATTTATTAGTGAAATATTAATATCAAATATTCATTACTCTATATAGATATTTACTAATAGGGAATATTGTTTAGGAATTAAATTATTTATTCAATATATGAGTAATTCATTTGAAATTCAGGGATGAGTGGGGCCTAAAATTATATATCCCCAAATTCATCATTAGGTATCCTAAAAAAATTTTATGATAGCCTTATTTAATGTTTTTTGTCAGTGATTACAAATAGTTTAAATCATCTTGGTAGAAGGCCTCGACAGTAAGGTTAAGATGTCAAAAATTATACATTCCATAATTATGAAATCAGTCATTATTCTCTATGTGATTATTTTGAATAATATCTATATGTATATATTTCATTATCATTTTATTATTTATATGTAATCATATGATCTTAATTTACTCATTACAAATTATTCTTCATAATGATATCATTGATTAAATGTCTTGCGTTTTCAATTATTTACCTTGACCTGTTGATTGTACCTTATTAACTCTTGATAAATTCCATTGTACATACCCCTTACCAACCATTTGTGCTCACCCAATTTTTGATACCTTTCACAAGGATATGAAAAAATGAACCATTAAGGAGTATAAGGATACATAATATTTACATTCACTAGGTTTTGAATTTATGTTTTAGAATGTAATGATAGCTTCCACTATATAACTAGATTACCAAGACTACTAAACTATCCTAACATTGAGATATGATTCATCAAAACAACTGGAAATATAATACTGTAATCACTAGTTCTAGAATCTGGGGCTGGGGTCTTTATATTTGGTATCAGATAAAGTGTTTTAGAATCCATGGAAATAGTATTTAGGAAAATATAGATTAGTTAATTCCCCAATACAAAGGGTTATATCATTATTTAACGAAGGAAATATTTCATGTCAATCATTTAAGTTTAAGTTATTGGGGAATTATATTTTATAACTGATAATTGTTTATAAAAGAATCAATAATCATATAACGATTGTTCTTTTGTAGTTTTTATTTAATGATTTGAAATAATATGTCGAATGTCACTATTAACATAGATAATTAATTTAATAGTAAGGTGATATTTTATTGAAAACACTTTATTAGGGGTAATATTACCAAAAAAATATTATAATGTTGATGTAAAAATTTTATTTTTAAAAAAATATTATTTTCTTTGATGAGTAAAGAAGATAGTATCAGTGATTCTAAAAATGATTAGTTATTTAATGAAAAAGTAATTTATGTTTTAATTTTCATCAATTTTGGATTCATGGAACCTAATTAATAATTGACAATTTAATTTATGTTTTGAGAGTATAGTTAATTTTTAGAATTAGCTATATTTTCAATGGGATTTTATGGTGATCAATGTATTCATATATTTAGTATTTTGTACATTAATGATTTTTGGAAATTTTCATACCTTCTTTGTAAATTTATTGATATTAAATTTTAAAAATATATATTTTGGAATGTTTTTTAGGATATATTCTTATGGAATAGATTAAGTTAAAAACTTTTTGTTACTCTTGAGGTTATACAAATTAATTTATTATATTTGAAATCTTATATATATAATTTTACTTTTTGTTAATATTTTGAGATATATGGATGAAATTTTCATTATTTTATGGATCTTTTGAACTAATGGAAATTAATTTTTGTAATATACTCTGAAATATTTTATCCATAATACTCCCCATATAGAGAATGGATTATATTGTCATGGAACATGATTAAGTGTTGAAATTAGACTAGTAAATAAGGTTATTTCTATATGTTTTTAGTATAAATGGTAAAATAATTCCTCATATATAGTAAATTACCATGAAACAAAAATATGATACAATTATAATCATTTTTGATTAGTTGATGGTGATTTCACCCATTGTAGATTATTTTATGGTCATTAACATTCACCTGAACATATTCTCTATCCCTCTATATTTTTTCCTTTCTTTCTAGCTTACTTTTTCATGTTTATATTTTCACTTCCCACTAATGTTATCTAATTTGGAAACACAATTTTTTTGTTCATTATGGCATTCTCATTTCTCTTTCCATATTTTTAATATGCATATTAGGTAACACTTTTTATGATGTAGTTTTTATAAAAATAAATTAATAAAGGTTAAAATCATGATTACCATGAACAACATAAAATTTTGATAAATAAATTTTCCGAATAGGGGAATAATGTCACACATTGAGATTTTAAAAGACACTATGTTTGATAGAGTATGCAACATGTACCACCAAACATAAACAAACCACATGATATTATTATTTTAATATGAAAATAATAACTTAATAGTTGAATTGGTGGGTATTAATATGGTTAACCACATTATGAAAATATTAAAAAAAAATTTATATAATTTATTTAAAAATAATAATAAATTACTTTGTTTTTTAGTAAAATCATCTTATACATCAAAAATACATTATCTTCAAAAATGTTATATTTTTTCGTTTTGTGTGTGTGAATTATAAATTATTTTTAAATATTTTAAAAATTATATAAAAAAAATTTATCATTATTTAAAAAATCATTATATAAAAAATTTATTATGGTATTATTATGGGATTTTTTGATAATAAATATTTTCCATTTAATAGTTAAAATTATTACTTTTCATTGAAAGTTGTATATTTGTTTCAAGTATTTAAAAAGTTACATTTTTTTAAAATAGTTTCAATGAAAAATTAGTTCAATTATTATATTAATAACCTAATTATGTTCATAGGAATCAATTTTATTGTTTAATTCAGATAAAAATATTTTTATACTTAAATAGGCATGTTCTGAAGAATTATTTTTCTTTGCGTTTTGAATTTTAAAAATAAATTAATTTATAAAACATATAGAAATTGATCAAACAAAATTGATTCCATATTTATAAGTAGGAATTATATATTTTTCAAATAGTTACATTTTATTTTTTTATTATTAATAGTAAACATAGTAAACAATTATCTCCTTGGTAAGTGTAAATCGAGAAATTAACCTTAAAAACAATATGATAAGTACTAAAAATGACCCTAACACTTTCATTAATATTATTGGATGAGTTAATTTAGTCCATATTCATACAAGTTTCAATTATATTGAATCCTGGTTATATATTTCTCTGATTTTTAATTTTATACTATTCAATAAATAGATAATGCTGAAAATGAAAGTTTCAGGGTTTTGATATCTATAATATTTTGGGATAGGGTTAAAAAGAACATACATTTATTTAAAAAGGTTTATTAGAAAGTTTATTTAAATTTTTAATCATCATTATTTATATTATGTTTCTATTGTCTGAAAATTTAGCGTAAATGTTTACTATGTGCAAACATAGTATTTATTCCATTAATAGAAAATTAAAATAAATGATTTTAAATATATTAAAAGTAATAAAAAGTGGATAAATTTTTGTGTTGCATGAATTTAAACAACAAATATTAGATTTCATGGTTGTGTGAGAGTATTAAATTTAAATTTCATTATTTTCTTACTGGCTTTAAATTCAAATAAAATGAATAGTGTTAAAAATGATATTAATTATATTTTATAATATGTAATATTTTTTTAAGTGATTCTCTATTTATAAAAAACTCAAGTTCATCATAATTAATTTTATATGGTTTATAATATCAACCATGATCCATTTATGGGTCTTTTTTTCTTTTATGGTAAAAATTTATAACCGTTAAAGCCTAGAAAACATTGATATTGCAGGAATTGTCAAAAGCGATAATAGGGGTAATAACTAAAAGGTAATAGTGAAAATATAACTGATACATGTCTAAATATTATTTAATAATATTATTTATTATTATCATCATATTATCATAGAATTATAACTATTTTTAATCATTTGGACAGAAATTTAAAAAAATTATTAATTTAATTATTTGAGAATTTCAAAAAAATGACCCTCCCCTCTCATATAAAATGAAACACCATCTCTCTTTTATTTACACTAAATTGAGAAATATAGATCAAATAAAACAATAATAATTACCTTATAAAAATATCTATATAAGTTATAGATGTTATATTCCTTCCAAAATACCAACCCTAGTTCCATTAAGAGGAGATCTAAATGAAGTCTAAAAAAACTAGGTAATTCTCTTAAACGACTCAGTCAAGATTGTTTGTTCTAAAAATTATTCTTAATTTTTTATAACCATAAAAAATAATAAATCCTTTATTGGAAATATAATTTTATTTTATAATGATTATGGGATAACTATATTCATTCTCATTTCTATCTTATCAAAAGTGAAATCATCTCTCATGTGTAAGTATGGCTTATCGTCTCCATGTAGTGATGTAATTAAATTTTCATCACCACATTACATGGATGGATAAAAATATGAAACTAATAAATATATATCATAATTGTGACATAAATATTCATTGAAATTATTATTTAATGTTTACCTTTTACTTTAAAATATGTTTGAAAATGATAATATCCCTCATGCGTATATGTGGACTACCACCTTCCCAAAGTGATGTAATAAAATTTTCAAACACATATTAAATGAGTGATAATAAGGATGAATTTAATGAATATATAAAATATATATGGTATAAAAACTATAAAAATGAATTATCATTTACCTTTATTTCATTCCTTCAGTTGAAAATTAAAAAAACATTCATGCATATGTACGACCCACCGTCTCCATTAAAGGGGTAATACATTTTTTATGTGTAAAATTTATGAATGAATTTAAATTTTTATATAAAGAATATATAAAAAATTTAAATAATGATTAAAATTATGTACTGTGTGGAAAAACCATAAAAGTACAGTGACCAATACTAACAATCCAAATATACATGAAAATAAGAGTATGTATTACTCAGAATAGTGATTTTAATAATGAATAATTAATAAATGGGTGATAAAATGTTAAAAGTAAATCATATATGGTATTATATAATTGGTATGATTATTTAATATATTTATTATTTAAAATCCTGAGATTTTTGAATATATAAAATGTAATTGATAGCATGTGGTGGACGCAACACTGAGCATAAACGAATCACTATATACTATTAAATGTTATTATTTTATCAGGACCCTTATAAACTCTACATAAATTAGATGGTGTTAATAGGATTAGACATATTACCAAATATAGATGAATTTAATATTTAATATTTTTTTTATTATTTGGAATTAAATTTATTTTATTAGTAATGTCAATTTCTTCTTCAAATATTTGAAAATTGTTTTTTATTTCTTTCTATGAAAAAATAAATATAATTTGTTCTTGAAAATTTTACATAATATATACTATAAAATTATATATGTTTCTGAAATCATCATATTAAAATTATCTTTGGGTGAATTTTTGGGAATTTTACTGAAAAGATTGATTTTCTAAAGAATAGTGATAAATACATTCATTATAAAACTGTCATTTTCATTATATTAAAAATAACCTTAATTATTTATATTTGATCTCAATTTAACATATATAATATTTATTCATATATAATATGAATAATTAAATTTCAATAATCTTTATAAATAATTATTTTAAAAGTACATTTTCTAATCTTAAAAAAACATTTTTAAAGAAAACTATTTTTCTAGAATTTTTTCAGGATTAATAATAAATAGAATTCAACAAATTCTGGGTTTTTAATTTTTTAAAATTTATTACATATTTCGATTAATTGGTTCCAGATTTATTATCTTGGTCCCTTTATTTTAGTCATGAGGAATAGTAACAATATTAATATTTATTACCATAGTAAAAGGTAAATCAAATTATTAAGGGTAAATATAATTTGATGGGATTATTAAAGGACCCTAACACTGGCCCAAATTTTATTGGATGAGTAATTTTTGAACATAATAATTCATGTTTCCGATATATGACCATTTATGACCATTTGGGTGATAAATTTAGCTTTATTTTATTTTCTTAAAAAGGTCAAAGATGTCCATTTCATATTTAAAATAACGATTATATCTTTAATTTGGGGACATAAATAAACTATATTTGACTATAAATATAATTTTTAAATATAAAATTTTTATCTACATCTTGGTAATTTATTTTTAATTTTTTGTGATAAATTAATTACCCTAAATGCTTACAAAATGCTGATTTTGTATTTATTAATTTAATGGAAAAATCAATTAAATGATATTGGGAATATTAAAAGTAATATAATTTTAATTAATTAAGGTGATAAGAGAATATTATAAATTAATATGTCTTATTGGGGAAGTATTAAAAGCCATTTCTAATATATATTTTTTATTGATATTTTAAAAAAAAAATTAATAGTGTTAGAATTGACATTAATGGTATTTCATTAATACAATATATTATTAAATTACATAAAATCATAAAAATATTAAATAATACTTAAATGGGTAATATATGGTCCAAAAATTCACCCATGTTCATTTATATGTCTTTTGGTAGATATTTCCTCCGAAATAGTTTTATTATGTTTTAAAATTTTGAGGAATTCCAAAAGATCAGCTCACCTCAATTATTAAAGGGCACCTCCTCCCTCACATATTTTCCCCACATTGATCCATCTAACTCAACCAATATCTAACCATTTCACTTTTTTAAATACATAGTTATGTTATTGAGGTTCTAGTCCTTCTAAAATACCTTCCCTGGGACGCTTAAGAGATGTTATAAAGGATATCCATCATAGTAGAGGTAATCGTCTTTAATGACACTTTTAAATTTATTTCTTATTTCACATCATCTTCATGTGTTTTTACCATACTCAATAAATAAATCCGTTATAATATATATATAATTTTATGTTATTAATATTATTATAAATTCATATTCTACCATTTAACCATCCAATGAAAAATGAAATCACCGCATATATGTATGTATGGTATACCATCTCCATGTAGCGGTGTAATTCATTTTTCATCACCACTTTACATGAATGGTTATAATGATGTAAATAATGGATATATATAATTCTTATCAAATTATATTGTTTCTGTAAAATTTATATACCATCTATTTTCATACCCATTCACCATAAGGGAATAATACTTCCACACATGCATACGTATGGCATATTGTCTCCACGATGAGATGCTATTGATTTTCTATGTTCAATATTGAATAATGGTTATAAAAATGTATTTAATGACTAAAGGTGATATTTATAAAAATAATACCATTATAGTGATGTTATATATATATCCTATGAAAAATAATTGGGACATTAATGAATGAACCTGCATGTTAATTGACTCCCTAAACATTGAAAATAATGAATTACTATAAAGGAAATAGTGGTAAAATGTTATAAAGTGTTAATATAAAATATTTTAAATATTAATATGATTCTAGAATAAAATAATAACATTAATTAGACCATTATTCAATATGTTAAATAATGTAAACTAAATGGAATCTAGAAGTAAGGAACTCCATCTCAATTTTATTTCATTGAGGAATATTTTGATGTTATACACCTATATTCTTCTATGAGGTTTATATATTTCCTGTTTGAAAAGTTATATCATAAAAAATACTATTATATTTATATTTAATTAATTTTAAATTTATTATTTTTCATGGGTAATAAGATTCAACTGATTGTAATGTGGTAAGGGTTTCATAACTCATTTTACTTCTTTGAGATATATTCCATATTCAACACTTATTTATTTTTGGTGGTGTATATATTTCTCATTTAATTTGAAATATACATAATCTATTTATATTCAAAAAAAATTAATGTTATATTTTTATTTATTTCTTTCATTGGTATTGTGATTTTAAATAAATCCAAGTGGTAAGTGTTTATTTCACTATTTCATCATTATTCATGATATTTTATATTTATGTTCCCACTGAAAAATATTTATATTCCATGTCCATGTTTGGTAGAAGTTTTTTTGAAATTTTTTATTACTAATCTCATATATATATATAAAATTTTTTATCCATGTTTGAAATTTTTTTAAAATGGTTCAAAATTAAATTTTCAAACGTTTTATAAACCAGGTATATAGTGGATTTTCCAAAAACAAAAGAAAAGGAATGATTTTAACCGATATGGATTCGGTGGATTTTTTCACCATCATGATGACTTAATGATTTGAATATTTCATTAATATTTTGAAAGTACATTTTGAAATAAAATATTATCCTTTGTATTTTCATTGTTTATCTGTAAAAGTGAATTACAAAGTGAATTATTTTACTCAAATATATTTTTAATGATATTTTTATGAAACTTTTATTTATATATGGAAACTCCCATTTATTTTAAAAATTCACTATTTTATATATGTTTTACTAATATAATCCATTGAGTCATTCACGTACTTATGATCATTTATTATTTCATTGCACTTAAATATCTTTATTATTTTATATTGGATATGATTATTGTCTATGTTATATAGAATTTCTATATACATTGTTACTTTTTAATTGTATTTTAATTACAAGGTAATTATTGATAAATTAGTATCCTTTTATCAATATGGTTATTTTTTATAAAGCATATTTCTTCTTGATTTAAATTGGTCATTTCAATATATGGGGAATGCTACGGGCCTATAGTGATGGGTGGCCCCCAGAATTGTATAGCCCATCTACATATTACTAGGTCTTATAGGACAAATAATTTATCCAAATTAAAGGTGGGAATTACACATGATGATTAAACTATATTTTTAATGGTACTAATAGTATAGATATCATGGTTTCCAATATCACTACTTCCATTATTAAAAATTGACCTCACTAAAGATTTGGTTATAATTATCCAAGATATTTTTACTATGATATTATCCATTGATTAAAACTGTGACAAAGTTATTGATTAAATTAGATTTGTTTCCAATTTTTTAATTTTACATAATTATTATTCCTTATCTTCTCATGATAGAAAATTTAATAATTAAATGGAATTTATTTTCAGTTATTTACATTGACTTATTGATTATTATTATTGATTCTTGATCTATTATGTAGTAAATAACCCTTAATGAACATTTGGGAACACCCATTTCTTATATTTTATTTTCTCCTAGATACTAGGAAGTATTTTATGATTTATATACAAGGATATTCTAGAGAGAATAAAATTATTCTATAAAAAAATTTCGTTTTAATTTATATTTTAAAATGTAATATGGGAATTTTGTATGTATCATGTTTATGAAGATTATTAAACTATTTTTTCAAAATGGGTGTGATAAAATTTATATTATTAAAAAAAATATCAAATCAATTTTATAGGAGTTGGTGTATTTCTAGTTGTTATCATAGGAAGGCTAGCATAAACCTTGGGAACAAGATTTTGGAAATCATATATTAGGGAATATAACCATATGAAAATATTGAGGATATGTCTATGTATATGGTAATAACCAAGTGATGTGACAATAACTATGGATAACCTAGGTTAATACTAAGGGATCCTAGATTTAGAATAATGTTTCATGATGTAGACATCCAATGAATGATTCTTTATAGCTATATGATTTATCATTATGATTAATGATTCTCAAATTATGTTTTTTATTTTATTCAATGGATGTGAGTAAAGAAGAACTAGGTTAACATTGAATGTTATAGATAACATGTTGATGAGAAACCAAATTGAATGATGACTATAGTAAATAATGTGACATGAAACAAACAAGTGAATATCTTAGTAATAGAGGAAGATGATTTTGTTGTGTAAGAAAATGATATAAAGAACGTAATTTTAGAGGAAAATGACAGGGTTTGTTGTCAAAATGGATGACAATAATGGCCTCCTTAAGGTATTATCAAAAATCGAATGTTATAAATGTGGGAAGTATGATAATTATGAACATATATGTACTTTATGAAATATCATAATGATAATCAATAATATTTTATGATAAATTCTTTTGTTTTTGATGATTATGTGATCACAAATGACATATTAAATGAAACTTTTATTGGGGAATAAGATGATGATGTGTAGTTAATGGTTCGATAATGAAGTGGAATGATTAATGTGATTGTTTATTTGGATTCGAGACTGATGTTCTAAAAATATTTTGACAATGATATTTTGGTTATAATAATCATATAAGTTTTATAATCAAATACTTATTCTTTAAGGATTTAGAATAATGTGATGAATAATATCGGTAACCAGTAGAACTGATTCTATGGAAAGTTTCTTTTATAGAAAACACCTCATTTAGGGAAGATAACCATAAATATTTTCCCGATGTTGAGGTAAAAATAATAATGAAATATTTATGGGATTATATTGATGTTCTTGAAGATGAGTAAATATTTGATGAAAATTTAATTCATGATGGAGTTTATTATATTTTTGAAGTGTATAAAAATCATTAAATAATGTAATATTTTTTTATAGAATAAGTACATAGTTAATTCTGGAAATTAGGCATCTTTTTATTAATGTTTTTTTGGTGATTCATGTTTTTACCATGTTTCAGGATAATATATGATCATGGTAATTGAATGCGGAACTAAGAGCTACTATATGGGGTATTGATGATTGGTTGATATTGAATGAGTCTTAAGGTGAAATAATTATAGAATGGATTATGTTGATTTTTGGATATTATTATTTGATGTTAAAGTATGATTTATCATATTATATATCCTATGAAAACAATTTGGGTTTAAATTGATATTTAGTGGATGATGGAATGGCCAATTAATTTCATTATTCATTAATAGTTCGTTAGGTATAAACACTATCTTGAATATCTATCTCCTAATGTTTGAAATGAAGTGGAGTTATATCAAATCACAAACCAATAATGATATTATACCGATGACATGAAATGAAATCAAGTAAGATATTTTTATGAGATATTTAACTATATATATATAATTAATTACTCAATACTAGGAAAAGGATTTTATATTTAAAAAAAAAATTATTTTTTTACTTTTCTAAACAATTAAGTGATGACCTTTTAGATCATCAATGACTTATGGATTTTTGATGGTTAAATTTCTCTTGATCAATTTTTTCTATCTCCCACTATTAGATCTTGAAAGTTTTATTTCTATTTGAATTCCATGTTTTAACTTTCTAGTAATGTTCCCATTTTAAGAAAAATAATTTTATAGTGAAATTCTAATTTTCATTTCCCAATTTTTAAGAGGAAGTATGATTAAACATTTTTATTATATAGGTTTCCAACAATTTTTTTAAACATGAACCATTAATTATTGAAGTGAAATTTCAAACTGTTAGGTAAAAATTTATTGATGGTGGGGAGAATGTAACATTATATGGTTTTAGTATATGTGTAACTTCATTGATATCTTTTGGTTCGTGAAACATCAATATTAAACGAACCACAATATAAGATTAAATATTATTATTTTAACATTACCATTATAAAATAGCCATAAAATTTGATGGTTTGAATAATATAAACTATATTATGAAACATATATAAAATTCATATTCAATCCAAATTTATTTATTCATGGAAAATAAACACAAAATATTAATTAAAGTCATTTTATCCATTAAATATATATTTTCTTGAAAAAGTTGTCTTAATAACTTTATATAAGAAAATAAATATTATTTTTTTTAAATTGTTAAAAATTTACTCCGATAAAATGAAACTCATTTTTTAAATAAAAATATAAAAATTAACTTAGGTTGATTTTTTGTAAATTCTTCTGAAAATATTGATTTTCCAAAGAATAATGACAAATATTTTTTTATAAAACAATCAATTTAATTATATTAAAAAGTTAAATAATGATTTAAATTTTATACACAAGTAAAAGAGTTACTAATTTTTAACATATAAGCTCATAATTACATTTTAATAATTATTATAACTAATTTTTGTAAAAGAACCTTTTTAAGCTTAAAAACACATTTTTAAGAAAATTAAATTTATTTGTATTTTGTGAGTTTAATTATAAATTAAATTATACAACTCTTATTCTTCAATTTTTTAAAAATCTAATCCATATTAGGAATTATTGGGTCATAATTTATTAAACAATTACCTTTTATTTTTTGTCATAATGAATAGTAAAAATATTAATTTTTATTAGCACAATACATGGAATATCTGGTAATTAAGTGTAAAAATAATCTGATTCGGACAATAAAATGGCCCTAAAACCTGACCAAATTTTATTGTATGAGTAATTTTGACACATAATAATTAATATTATAGTTATATGATCATCTATATTCATTTGAATGATACTATGACCTTTATATTATTTTATTTAACGATAAGTCAAAGATAAGACATTCATATTTTTAAAAACTATATCATTTTTCATATGGGGTTATCACAAGTATATTTTAAACTATAAATGTTAATTTTAAATATAAAATATTTATCAAAATCATGTTAATTTATATTTAATTTTTAGTGATTAAATAGTTACATTAAATTCTTTCACAACATTGATAAAATAATTATTTAATTAATTGTAAAAAATATGTGATATTAAAAATATTAAAAGTTATATAATTTGAATTAATTATGTTTATCCGAGGATTTTATTGATTAATACGATATATTGGGTATGTATTAAATTACTATTTTATACTTTATCACATTTTAGTGATATTATTAAAGTCAAAATAATGACCTTTTTCAAAATTTACAATAATGATATTTAATGAATATGATATATTATTAAATCATTTAAAAATAATAAAAATAGAAAATAATAAGCTATGAGATAATATATGGTCTAAAAAGGAATACCATATTAATTTATATATCATTTAGAATAATTTATCTATAGAATAATATTATCATATTTTAATCTTTTGGGATATTCTAAAAGTGCCTCTCACATCAATAATAAATTGGGAACCTCCTCTCTAACTAATTTAAACCACATTTATCCATCTTACATGAAAAACCCATAAAAATATCACTTAATAACATTTGGATTTATGTTATTGAGGTTTTTTCCTTCCAAAATACATATCATAGTTCTATTAAGAGAAGTTACAATGGAGATCCTTTGTAGAAGAGGTATTCATCATTACTGACTCTTTATAGTTTGTTTCTTATTTTTCTTCCTCTTCATGTGTTGTTATCATACAAAATTAATAAATAAAGTATAAAATATATAAATATATTTTATTATGATTATTATACAACCATATTCCACATTTAATTCTTCATATAAAAAATAAAAGCACCACATGTGCCTACTTATGACTTACTGTCTCCACGTAGCACTGTAATTCATTTTCATCAACACTATACATTGATGGTTATAATTATGTAAATAAAAGATTTATATAAAAATTATAACATGATATTGATTTTTTAAATTTAATATTTCAGCCATTTCAATACTCATTCGCCATTAAGCTAATGATATCATAGGTTATGTGTACGTATGACCTACCGTCTCCACAAGGTGGTTTGATTAATTTTCCATGATGAACATTCAATATTTGTTATAAAAATGTATCTAATGATTAAATATGATATTAATAACACTAATTTAACTATGTAAATGATATATATATCCTTTGAAAAAGAGTAGGGACATTCAGGAAAAAACATGCATGGCTATTGCCACCTGAAACAATGATAATAAAGATATATTATTAAGGAAGGGGTGGTAAAATGTTTTAAAGGGACCATATAAGACATTATAAATATTAATTTGATTCTATAATAAATTAGTAAAATTATTTGTACTACTATATTGGTGGATGCACTGTCATGACACGCTATATTTATTATGATTTTAACGTTGATTTGTAGTCTAGGGAAGACCCTTGGTTGTCTCTTAAGGAGCATTGGTGAGTTTAGAGTGTGTGTTTTTAATAATAATTACTAAAAGAGGGGTGGTTTTAAAATAGTTTAATGATAAAATCACTTTATTTAAAGAGTTTAATTGTTTTTAGATAAAAGTGGTGTCTTAGAATTATGAGATAAGGAGATCATTTCTTGTTCAATACACATCTTGGTCTGTTCATCATTCAAAGAAATACACATGGTTTAATGGAATACTTTGGTTGAGGGTTGTCAAGATCTCAACATCACTCTTACCTCTTAAACTATGCTCAAAGAACCACTCCTTGACACCAAAATCGTGTTTTCAAGGTTTGGGTATAAACCATATATATGAAAGGCTACCAAAGCATACTAAAATCTTATGTATGTGTTAGATAAATAAGACTCTTATCTTGTCTAATCAAAACAACAAAAGATTCTCACTTGAAATCTCAACCCAATCGGTGATGAAATAAAAATAGTTTCACTAAATTATGACAATATTAATAAAATAAAAGGATAATCATGTCAAGATATGAAATAAGTGAAATATTTAGACAAAAAATTACACAAAACCAGAAGAAGAACAAGTTCTGGAACTCCCTGCCCCAAGTGTGTATAGCTCCCTCGAAATGACCGTACACTATTCAGCTCGACATCGGGAGGAAGATGATGCTCGGGTGGAAATATTTCTACATTCTTGATCACTCTATAAAGATATGGGCCTCCAAAACTTATATAATGATTAAGGGACTCATATGGAAATCCAAATTGGAAGAACTTCACCCTATGGCCGAACATAAAAATCATGTGCCCATGGTGCCTTTTTTAGCCAAAATAGGACATGGTTTTCGGCACCCTATTTCTGAGATACAATTTGTGTCTCAGTTTTGTAATAGTAGAAAGCCATATCACGAATTGACCAAAAGAGATGAATTTTTAGATGACCTATTGGACGTCTTCTTGTAAAATTTGGAGGCTATTAGAAAAATGGATGGATATATAAGATCAAAATACCAAAACAAACATTTGAATTCAGGATGATTCGGTACCATGGATAAAATGGTTTTGATGATCCAAAAATGGCCTAATTAAGAATCAGTTCCTCAAATGGAGTTGTATCCAATAATGTTTTGGATAGGAACTCCATTTTTCATGCCATTTGAATGCACGTATGTCTCTTAATTTTCAAAACAGTGGACAGATTTCCATGGCATTCCATGTAGTTTGGCCCATTTTTCATCAGGATGATCTCCGGGCCTTCAAATCACCTCCACCTTCAATTAAAATATCAAAACAAGTATAATTTACCATTTTAAAAGTGATAGAAATTAATTTATTTAATAAAACATAAAGTAAAATTTATTATTTAATTTTGAATATTCATTACAAAACTAGTTTAAAACAACAGTGTAAGGGTGGAAATGAATATTGAATAGCTATGCGATCACACCCCCACACCTAAACATTTACACTCCTATGAAATGTAACATATTGAAAAAATGATGCATGTATATATTACTAACATCATGAAGATTTTACATCTGAGGAAATTTTAATTCATTAAATTAATGTGATCTTTGCACGAACCACATCAAGGAGTTCTTCATAGTAAAAATGGAAAAAGATGTCTCAAAAATCTTATCATAATGAAATTCATAGAGATTCATGAAACCAAATTGAGAAAGGAATTAAAAATTCAACCATTCCACTATCTCTTTATTTGTGTGTGTGAAAACCATTCCATTCTATTCTTTCCACATTCTATCTAATAAATATTTGTTAGTTTAAAATTATTTAGCTTTAAATGAATTTTTTTCACCGAACCTACCCTAAATATTTTGCAATCATATTTAAAGAACCACTCACATAATAATTCTCAGATGTCAAAATATAATCTCCCAACCTATTTATCCCCATATGTTACACATTTCATCACTCCCCTCATTTATTGTTTTTGTTTTTTAGAAGTCAGATTTATAAAAAATATCACACTCATCTCTCGACCCTTTTTTGATCTCATCATGACACTAACAACAATAATTATAATAATATCAAAGTTTGAGGAGGAGTGGTTTTTTACACACCCAAGACATAATCCAATTATTTTTTGAGGGCGAACAATAGTCAGAATTTAGGTAAACACACATAGGTCAATCCGGTATAGTATTGAAATAGATCAAATAAGGAAGGAATGTATGGAAATATCATTTAAAGCTGAAAAATATTAACCTATCATATATTTACCTTATATTAAGTAATAAATATTCACAATTTGTGGGTTGGTTCAAAAATGTGTGGTGATATTAGTGATATGTTTTTTCCAAAATGTACTCACACAAGGGGCATCAATCATCTCAAATCATTCACGGTGATATAACCATTTATATCATTGATAGAAAACCAATTTACTAAAAATCACTCCCTAATGTAAAATTCATACAAACCTTCAATTCAAAATAGAGACATGTTTTTTTATAAAATATTAAATCAACATGGAAAAAAAATTTCAACATTCATTTATAATAATTTCCATGATTTATTGAAAATTGGGGGGTGTAATGTAAAAATTCCATAAAGAAGGCAAAAAAGAAGAGAAAGAAGAAACACAATGAAAATCCTAATGAACCCAGAAAGATTTGGAAAATTAAAAAATACCCTAATGAATGTGAAAAACATAAGAAATAAGAAAGGTGATGTAAATCCTAATGAACTCAACAAAATAGTGAAAAGTGATAATAACATAATGAAGGTGAAAAAAGAGAAAAAATAAAAAAGATGATGAAAATTAATTACTAACCAAAGAATGTACCCATCCCCCCACAAATAAAGTCTAGAGTGTCTACAGTATAATAGAGGAAAATGTGGAAAGGCAGGATAAAATCTGGTGAGTGTCATTTATATGTTTATTCTTGAACATGGAGTTCCTCCATCGAGGACTCCTTAATGGATTCATGGATGTGCTGTAATCGCGACCCCCTAACTATAAAGGTTTTATTGGTTTCATCATTTTAAGCCTATATAACATTGAATGAAGAGTTGTAAAAAAAAATTATGGTCCAAACCAATGGCAACGAAGATTACCTGAAATCAACTTCAACATTGCATTGTAGAGGAAGACCTTTTTCCCATTATGGAACTGGAAGTGAAGGATAATACTATTGTGGTTAGCCTTGGTTCTCTCCTAATAATTCTTGGAGTTCTCATATGCACCACTTCTCATTTCTTTTAACTCCTGAATATACAACTTCCTTTGAAAACACACAACAAAAAAGATTATAATTTCATTGTTTGATAGACCAGTAGGCCTGGTTCTCAATCTTAATAGGTAGGTGACAACTCTTTCTTAACACTAGCTGATATGGTGACATGCCAATAGGGGTGACGTGAGACCCCATTTTAACCTATTAAAAGAATCATCAAATTCATTATCAAAAACGAATTATTTTTCATTTTAGAGTAACAGAGAGATGGAGAGTGAAATCTTGCTAATGTCACGAATGAAACGATAGAAAAATCCAGCATGAACATGGAAGGACCGCACATCATATACATTTTTTGGGAAGGTAGGGAATAGATGTCATCCAATTTTGATTTATCTACTTGTATACCATCCCCAGAAATGAAATTCTCCAAAACAATACCTTTTCAGACCATGAAATGGAATTTCTCTTAAATTTATAATAGATTATTTTCAATATAGTGACGTAGGAATAAAGCAAGACTACACAAATATTCATCAAAAGAATAGTTGTAAACAGTGAAATAATCCATGAATACTTCCATGAAATTCTTTAGGTAATCTGAAAAAATACTAACCACGCATCGCTGGAAAGTACATGAAGAATTGCACAGAAGAAATGGCATCCTCCTATATGAAAATGTGCCAACTGAACAAGTGAAGGATTTATTTTCCTGATCCTTAGAGGAAATATGGACATGAAACTATATATAATACCAATCATGGAAATTGTAGTGGTGCTTACCCGCTATCCCCTCTAGAATTTGGTCAATTAATGGAAAAGGGAATGGTCTTTCCTAGTGTGTTTTTTTAGTCGGTGATAGCCTATATAGAACCACCAACTATTCTGCACATGAGTTGGAACAAATTCATTATTTTAATTTTTGATTACTGTAAGGATAGGTTTTTTAGGAACTTCTTGAATAGGACTGACCCAATGGCTATCATTGATGAGGTAAATTCTTCAAGTATCCAATAATTCTATCACTTGTTTTTTCATAACTTCTGGGAGGTTTAGCTTCATTCGATAGTGTTCATACCTCACTGGTTTAGCCTCATCATTTAATAAAACATGATGTGTACAAATTGATGGGATAATAGTAGGAATGTTAGCAAGTGTCAATTCCAATGCTTGTTTATACTCCCTCAAAATTTCAATCATTATCAATTCACGATCAGAAGAGAGTGAACTAGAAATTATGATAGGAAACTTGTTTCCATTCCCAAGATAAGAATATTCAAAATCTTTGGCCAGTTTTTTGTTGTTCCAATTCAGGTAGATTTTGGATTTATGGGATTGTGTGAAATTGAGATTTCACTGATCTCATCTAATTGCTCAATGGTATCATCCTAAAATGAGTATTGAGGTTTTACAATATTGGAAGATTCATCAGTGGTCATTGGATCCATAGGGTTCCTGAAATCATCAATTAATAAACATTCATGACATTTTTCTAGAACACTACAACAATAAATTCTTGATTCATTACCAATAATTTCAGTCAAGGATGAAAACATAGAAAGGGGATCAGGGGAAAGGAATGACATTTTTTTAGGGGAAGGGAATACATCAATTGAATTTACTAAGAGATAGAAATGTTCTTCTGAGTAGTGCTTCATGGAATCAAGGATATTGAAATGAACTATGTCACCACCACATTACATAGATAATGTACCATTTTGGACATTAATTATGGGTTACGTAGTTTTCAAGAAAGGTCTCTCCAATATAATTGGGGCGTGATTATTCATCCTATAATTTTCAATTTTAAGGACATAAAAATCAGTCAGAAAATTTAAATTTTGAACCCTCACAACAACATCCTATAACACACCAGAATGGTGTGTTGTACTTCATTTTCCATGCTGAACGACTATCACAATTGGATTTACTTCTGAAACATACAATGTAGAGGAAGTAGAGTGAGGCGTCACATTTATTGAAGCACCTAAATCAACCATAACATTGGAAAATTAATACTCCCCTATGGTGCAGGGAATAGACAACATTTCAGGATCATTAGATTGGGCAGGCAGTGAAAGTTCTATCAATTCTAATACATTCCTCCCCAAGATTGAATTCTCATCACCACGAAGTCTCCTTCAACGCATACACATATCCTTTAAAAACTTTCCATATCATGTAATTTTCTTCAATACATCAATCAAAGGAATGTTAACCTATACTTTTTTGAAAGTTTCCATTATTCCCTTATGAAGTTCTGTTTCCTTTTATTTTCTTGGTAGGGTGGACCATTGGGGAAATGGAAGAGGAATGTTTGGGATAATAGACTCATCGACATACACACTCTTTCCTTTGGAAGGACATATCTCAAGATAAGTATTATCTTTTCACGGACCATTTTTAGTAGTTTTTGGGACGGTGGTTTCCTCAGGATGGTATGACTCTAATGGAGGATTCATTTGGTTTTAATGTTTTGTTCCACTCTTAAGGGTTATGACACTAACATTTACATTATCCCTACGTTTAGCTACTAGTTGATATGGTAGTTCACTTAAACCATGACTTTGAATTTACCCCACCAAGTAAGCTAGTTGGTGTATTTGAGTTTTGAGGCCTTGTTAGGTAGCTTGGGTGGTTTGATCGAATTAGAGATTGTTGGAATCCATTTGTTTCATCACAACATCTAGGATAGGTACATTTTAATGAGGGGGAATTTGGAAAGGCCTTTGGGGTGGTTGAGGATTTCTGGGTGGTTTTACTGGATTACTACTCTAACCTTTTTGGTTCCACGGTTGAAGAGGCTGGTTTGAATACCTCCATTCATATAACCTTGGTCTTCTTACCACCTAGAGTTGGATGGATAGTATGGTTATTTACTAAAGGGTTGGTTATAGGGGCGTCCTTGAAAGATTTCCTCACAAATCTCAGAATTTTCTCTCAATTGGGGGAATTTCTCAGAATAATGGCTATTAGAAGAGCATATTCCATAATGGATTGGAAGAGAATATTGATATTTCCCTTGGGATAGAGAAAGTTGTCGTAGAAGGTTACTTACCTCTTCAAACATCGTGTCCACCTTCTTCTCAAATTCAATACTTTTCACCTCGTGGACACCTAGAATTTGTATATTGGAACTCGAACCAAATCATTGGGTGTTTTGCTCCATGTTCGTAATTATGTTCCTTGCAGTAATTGGGGTCTTATCTTCTAGTGCACAACCTATAACAACATAAATCATGTTTCTATTAATAGGTATTAAACATTCATAAAAATATTGTATAAAACATTGGCCACTTATTTTCTGGTGTGGAAAATTTGAACATAAAATTTTAAATATGATCAAATATTCATGATGTGTTTCCCCTTGATATTGTCTTATACCACAACTTTCATTCCTTATAGTTGCATTTCGAGAGGCTGGGAAATAAATTTCAAGAAAAAGGTGTTTTATGTCCGCCCAACCTCTTATTGGGGAATTACCATAATATAGTTGTATCTTTTAATGAAAAGGGGAATTATCTAAGATTTAATTATTCTTCATCTACATTAGTAGGTTTTAATTTTGATTAAATAGTATGAAATTATTTTAAATTCTTGTGTGGGTCTTCTCTAGTGATTCTATGAAATCATGGTATTAAATGATTTAGACCTGATTTTAGTTCAAAATTGGGTGCCTCACCATGCATTTGAATGTATGTGGTTAGGATATCAACATCAGGTGAGGTTAGTTGTTTTCATATCTACATATTTTATTCCATTTTATACATGTTTATTTTTGTTTTGTTGTTAGTTTATGAAGGAGAATATTAAAGATCAAGATGAGTGTTGTTGTCTTATGTGTCCTCCTTCAAATGGTTCTCTTGTGCGTCTCAAGGTCACTGACGTAAGATCCTATCTAGTTTGGGTTCTAATGGTTGTAAATCTCCCAGATTAGAACGAGTCATGAACAAAAAATACACATGATGTAAATTATAACACAAAAAATAATTAAATGTATAAGATAAAATAAATAAGTACTCCCAAAATGTTCAAAAATCATATAAAAACATTCACTAAAAACCAAAGCGCTCCCCGAAAATAGCACCAAAACATGAACGTGTTGTCATGACATGCCAAATTGATTATGATTTTAAGGTTGATTTGTAGTCAAGGGAAGAACCTAGGTCATCTCTCAAGAAGTGTTAGTGGGTTTAGAGAGTGAGTTTTTAATAAGAAGTACTAAAAGAGGGGTGATTTTAAAACAGTTTAAAGAAATTGACTTGTTTTAATGAGTTTAATAGTTGATAGATAAAAGTGGTGTTTTATAATTTTGAGATAAGGATATATTTTCACGTTCACTACACATATTTTTGAGTTCATCATTCTGAGAAATACACAATTTATAATGGAATCCTTTGGTTGAGGGTTGTCATGATTTCAACATCCCTCTTTCTTATTAAAGGATGCTCAAAGACCACCCCTAGACACTATAATCATGTTATTATGTTTTGGGTATAAAGAATAGAGAAGAAAGGATACCAATGAATAATAAAAGCTTTTGTATGTGTGAGATAAATATGAATATTATCTTGTCCAATTAGAACAACCCAATATTCTCTGTTGAAATCTCAACCATTCGTTGTTGAAATAAAAAAGCGTCTTACTTAATTATAACAATAGAAATTCAATCCGAGGAGAATCATGTCAAGATAAGAAATAACTGAAATATTTAGAACACAAATTACACGATACCATTAGAAGAACAAGTTCAAGAACTATCTCCCAAGCGTGTGTAGCTCCATAAAAATGACTATCTAGTATTAAGCTCGACATCAGGAAGAAGATGAAACTCTGGTGGAACTCCTTCTTAATTCATGATCCCACTATGAGGATATGGGCCTCCATAACATATAGGATGATTAGAGGACTCATCTGGAACTCAAAATTGATAGCACTTCACTCCTTTTCAGAACATACAATTTAGGAGAATATGGTTCCTTTTTTTATCCCAAATAGGACATGGTTTTGGGCACCATGTTTTTAAGATACCACTTATGTCTCGGTTTTGGAATAGTAAAATTCCATATCAAGACATAACCTAAAGTGAAGTTGTGTCTGCCGGCCGCTTTAATATCTCCTTGTAGAAAATGGAGGCCATTAGACAACATTATTTGGAGATAAGGTCAGAAGACTGAAACCAACTTTTTAATTCAGGCAGGTTTTGTCCCCTGGACAGAATGGTTCGGATGGGCCACCAAATGCCTAATTTGGCTTCGGTTCCTCAATAATGGTTCTGGACCATGATGTTTTGGAGAGGGACACCAAGTTTCATCCAATTTGGATGCACTGAAGTCTCGTTCTGTTCAAAACAATGGACAAATGTCCATGGGATGTTGTGCATTTTTTCCCATTTTTTATCTGGATGGTCTCCATGCTTCCAAATCACCTCCACCTTCAATGAAAATATCAAAACATGTATAATTTTAATTTTTAATAGTGATAAACATTAATTAATTGAATAAAACATGAAGTGAAATTTATTATTATATTTTGAATGTTCATTTCAAAACTAGGTTAAAACATTGGTATAAGGGTGGAATTGAATAGTGAAATGCTATGCGATAAATTGGATGATAAAGTGAATACATCAAAATAAATTCATGAGGTAAGGTTATTTGTCACAATTTTATTGATTCATATTTTGATATTTAGCACTTATATTCATTTATGAGGTGTATATAATGCCCCATTGAGAGAATATATAATGAATTTTATTATTATCAGGATATTTATATATTTTTTAATTATATTCATCAATGGGATATACGATTATGCTAATTAAAAAGTGAAAAGGGTTTCCCGTCTAACTTTTACTTTTTTGAGATATATGTTATACTCACCAATTATTTCTTTGTGGTGTATATACGATCCCATTAATCAATCAAATTATGAATCTATTTATATTCATGATATTTAAAGTTTAATATTAATTTATTTCATTAATGGGGCATATGATTCAAAAGAATCCCAAGTAGTAATAATTTATTCCACAATCTCTTCATTATTCGAGATTGTTTATATTTTAGTCCCCATTGTAGAACATTTCTTTTCAATGTCCATGTTTCCTAAAACTATTTTCAAAATCATTTCTTAATGATATAATACTATTTTTAATTCATATCAACTATGTTTTAATTTTTACAAAATGTTTTAAAATGATATTTCCTTCCATTATACAAATGAGGTACTTTTTTTATTTTTTCAGAAAAAATATGAGAAGAATTTTTTTAACATATACAGCATACATGAATTTTCCCACCATCATTACCCTTTATTTCCTTAAAGCATCCATTTAAATTTTAAAAGTTAATTTTCAAGGAAATATTTTCCTTTTTATTGTAACGATATATTTGTAAAATATAATTTCAAGGTGAAAACGAAAATATTCCTTAGAAATGGTTTAATGATATTTTATGGATCTTTCATTAATATATGAAAACAAACCATCATTTTATTTATTCACCAACAGGTTTATGTTTTAATGATACCAACCTTTGAATCATTCACATACTTTATATTACAATTCATATCATTACTCTCAAACAACCTTATTATTGTATCATGGATATGATTATTGTATTAGTCGTATACCATTTCAATATACAGTGTTATATTTTGAATGTATTCGATTTACTAGGGAATTATTGATAAATCCATACCCATTAACCAATAAATATATTTATTGAAAAGTTGTATTGATTTATAATTTAAATTGATGATTTATATATATAGAGAATACATTGGTTATGCAGTGATGGGTGAAACCCAGATTTATATAGCCCCTCAATGCATCGGTAGGTCTCATAGGAATAATATGTTGGTAAAATTAAATGGGGTTTTACCCATGATGATTAAATTGTCATCTGAAAGTTCTTGATAGTATAGATATAATGATTTATGAGATCACGGTGTCCAATAATTATCATTTATCTCATTAATAATTTGGTTATTTTTTATCTTTGAGATTTTCACTATGATTTTATCCAAGGATTTATATTTTTCACAAGTAACTGATTAAATGTAATTTGAATCTAATTATATAAATTTCCAAAATGATTATTCCCAATATTATCATGATATAAAAATTATTTATTAAATTGAATGTATCTTTAGTTATTTAATTTTCATAATTTATTACGCTTATAGATTCATGATAGCTTCCACTATAGAAAAATCATACTAGGAAATTTATCTAACCCATATGTTATGATTAAATTTTCATGGGCTACCAGTAAATATTTTATGATTGATATAAAAAGATATAATAGAGAGGATAAAATTAATCTTGATAAAATAATTAGGTTTTTATTTTTTTTCAAATGTAATATTGGAATCATGTATATATATAGTTTACCAAGAATACTACACTATTTGGTAAATCTGGATGTGATTACTTGTATATTGTCCCAATATAAAAAATAACCTTCGAATAAAAACTATTAAAGTCAGGGTATTTATAGTAGGTATTATATGATGTTTAGTAGAAACATTGGGAACTAGATTTTGGAAAAAATTAGATTATGGGATATAACCCTATGACTAACTTTTTGGTTAAGTATATTTCTGTAATAACATTAAATAAATTTGGTAATGACCATGGATAACCTATGTTAAATATAAGGAATTATAGAATGGGAATATGATTTCATGATGTAGACATCCTATAAACGATTCATCATTACTATGTTATTTTTCACTGTTATTAGTGTTTCTCATACTGTGCTTTTTTATTTATGTCAACAGATAAACCCAAGAGGAACTAGGTTAAATGTGAATGTTATAGAAAATGTGTTAATGAGAAACCAAGTGGGATTATCATTAGAGTAATGGATATTTTAATTACACCTAATCAGTTATCAGGATATATGGTTAATATCATTCTGTTTAGAAAACTCTCGAACTCTCCAAAAAAGAGAAGGATGGAATTTAGTGAGAGATCAAGTAGTGTAGAACACAGAGGAAAGAAGATTAAGTTTCTTGTATTTCAAAAATGTTACTAGAAAAACCCAAGTGAATGTATTAGATGAATATGAATATGTTTTCCATCATTAAAAGAAGGACAAAAAGTAAGTAACCATTGAGGGAAAAAAATATTTTAGTTAACAAAATAGATGAGAATAATGGTCATTCTAAGGTACAGTCGACAATAGAATGTTTCAAATGTGGGAAGTATGGAAATTACGAAAATTTATGTCCTAAAAAAATATCATGAAGATAATCAACAAGGTTTTTTAAGTAATAATTATATTTTTCATGATGAAAACACTAAATATAACAAATGAAATTAAAAAGGTATTAAGGAACATGATTATGAAGTGTAGTTAATAGTGCAAGAACAAAGTGGAATGGTTAATGTTCTTGTGTATCTATATTCAATAATTTTTTTTATAAATATATTAGTAATGATATTATGGTTATATTAATTATATATGGTTTGTAATTTAGTAATTATTCTATAATGATTTTGAAGCATGTTGTGAATAATATCAGTAACCAAGAGGAGTGATTCTCTAGCATGTTGTTCTTTTGTAATGAACATGCTTTGGGAAAGATACCCCTAAATATGTTCCGCATGTTGTGCTAAAAATGTTAAATATATGGTCATGGGAATATATTGGTGACCATAAAAAAGACTAATGATTTGATTAAATTATTATTCAGGATGGAGTTTCTTGACATTGGAATTTATGAAATTCTTTTGACAATCTTATATTTTATTTAAAGAATAAGGACAATGTTAATTATTGAAATAATTCATATTTTTATTACGTTTTTTTACAGATTAATTTTAATAAAATGTTTCTAAGGAATATATGATTAGGGTAATTGAATTTGGGATTAGTTGCTATTATATGGTGGATTAATTATATGCCAATTTGGGAAATTTAGTGATGTTATTAATATATTTTTTTAATTTTTAATTTGAATGATTCTTATGGTTTACTACTTATGGAATGGATTAAGTTGAACATTGGATATTATTATTTTGGGTTATATAATGATTTATCATATTTGATAAGTAATGATAACCATATGGTATTGAATATATATTTTGAGGTCAATGAAATGACTTTTGGATCATATGATTCATTAATATTTCATTACGTATAAAAATTCATCTCGAATATTAATCTACTAGTTTAAGAAATTAAATAGTTATAGATTAATGCACACCCAATGATTGAGACTACACTAATGACATGGATTGAAATCAAGTATGTTTATTTTTTGGAGTGCTGTAACTAGATCGTAAAATAAATCATCAACTATCAAAAATGGATTGTAGAATTATTTTTTTATCCCTTTACTTTTCTTACCAAATATAACAATGACCTTTTAAATTATTACATTTTACATCTTTATGATGGATAAATTTCACATGATCATGTTTTATATCTCTATCAATCAATATTTAATAGTTTATTTCTATTCCATGTTCATATTTTCACTTACCGCCAATTTTATCCTATTTAGAATCCATGTTCTGTAGTGACCTTCAAATTTTAATTTCCATCTTTTTTAGAGGATGTTTTATTAAACCATTATATGATGTGGGTTTCCCACAAAGGAATATTGCAACATAAAACAATAAATTTTTATTTTAAATTTCGAATTATGAGTTAAAAATTTATTGATGATGGGGAAAATGTTTCAACCCATGTTTTCATTATATATAAAATTTAATTGATGGCTTGTGGTGTATGCAACATCGAGTTTAAACGAATCATGATATACTGATAATTATTATTATTTTAAAATGATCATATTAATATAAAGATTAAATTGGTGTATCTGAGTAGTATTAACAATATTTTGAAAGAAATATTAATTTATTATTAAATAAAAATTTATTTATTCTTAGAAAATAAACACATAATTTTTATTAATGATATTTTTTATTAAAATATATGTGTTCTTTAAACATTGATTATTATTTATTTCAATGAGATAGTATCAATAATTTTTAAAACTTATATAATTTTTTTTTATAAGATGATTTTTTTTAAATAAAAATATTAAATTTATCCAAAAGTGAATATTTTGGATTTTTCTTGATAAAGATTTATTTTCCAATGAATAATGAAAAATACCAATTTTACAAAATTATCGAAATCAATATATTAAAATGTTCTTTAATGATTTAAATTTTATCTCAAGGTAACTTAGGTAAAATTAAGATATATATAATCTAATAAATTTCATTTTAATCATCCTATTAACTAATTTTTATATTAGTACATTTTTAAAAATTTTAAAATTTTATTTTTTTAAAAACTAATTCATTACATTTTCTAGATTAATTTGAAATGAAATTAGGAAAAATCAATGTTTTGAAGTTTTAAAAATTGATTTCATATTATCAATTATTGGGTCTAAATATTATTAAATTATTCTATTTTATTCTAGTCTTAAGGAATTGTAACCAAAATAATTTTTATTAAGACATTAAAGGGTAAACATGATAATTAAGGTTAAAAATAATTTGATTTGTACTATGAAAGGACCCCAAAAGTTGAAATAAAATTTAATTTCTTATTATTCATTATCCATAATAATTCAAGGTTTGGTTATATGACCGTTTCTATCCTATTTTATTAGATTATAAACATTATAATATTTTATTTAAAGAAAAGTTAAAGATGTAACATTAATGTTTTTAATAACATTAACATTATTAATATAGGATTATCTGGAGGATATTTTAAAATATAAATATTATTTTGAAATATAAAATATTTATATACATAATTATAATTTATTTTTAATTTTTAGTGATGAAATAATTACCTTAAATGCTTACATAACACTGATTCAATAAGTATTCAATTATGGTTGAAATCAAATAAATGATATTAAAAATATAAAAAGTAATATAAAATGAACTAAAAAGGTAATGATAGAATTATATACATTAATCTGATGAAATTGGTACTTAGTAAAATATTATGTTAAATTATAACTTATTTTATAGATATTATATAATTCAATGTATTGAATTGTACCAAAATTAACAATAATTATCATTCATGAATATAATATTTTATCAAATTATTTAAAAACAATAAAATATTTCATGATAAAAATGTGGATAAGATAAGGTCTAAAAATTCATCCATGTGCATTTATATTCTATTATGAATTATTTCTCTCTTGAATAATCTTATTATATTTTTAAATATTGAGAAATTCTAAAAGATCCCCTCATTACAATTATACAAAAGAACCCCATCCATCACATCATAACACCATATTGAGCCATATAATTACAAAAAAAAATCTTCTAATTTATCTTCTTTATATACTTATTTAGGTTCTTGAGGTTTTATTCCTTCTGAAATTCATACCCAATCTCCCTTAAGAGATGTTGTAAAGGATATCCTTCATAGAAGAGATAATCGTCTTCAACAAATCTTTCCAGTTTATTTCTTATTTTGCATCCTCTTCATGAGTTTTATCCACACTAAATTAATAAATCTAGTATAATATTTATTCTATGATGTTATTATTTTTATGATACAATCATATTATACGATTTATACATATTTTCAAAAATGAAAGCACTGTATGTGCGTACATACGATTTACCATTTCCACGTAGCAGTGTAATTAATTTTTCATCACAAAATTATAGTGATGGTAATAATGATGATAATAATATTTTTATATGGTTCTTATTAAATGATATTAATTATTTAAAATTAATATAACATCTATTTATATACCCATTCTGTATTAAAGGAATGATATCGTCGCACTTGTATACATACGACCAACCATCTCCACAGTGTGATGTGATACATTTTCCATGTTTAAAATTAAATAATGGTTCTAAAAAATTATTTAATAATAAAATTTTATATTTATAACAATAATATCATTCTCTATATGATGGATATATATCATATGAAAAAAAACCGAGACATCAATGATAAAATATTTAATGAAACTGACATCCAAAAAATGAAAATAATGAAATATTATTAAGGAATGGGTGGTAATCTTTTATAAAGGGATCGTATAAGATATTACAAATATAAGACCCCAGCCTTAAACCATACATAATCTTTAGTTATTACAAGATTACACATTTAGTATCTTTTGAAGTTTAGAGTTTTAGAAAATTATATCATGAAACTTGCATTGCATTCCACATTTAAACAAAGTGGTTACATAAAAGACAATATTCATTCTTCCCATCAACGAAAACATATTTAAAATAAAGCACGGATTATTTGTTGATACATCCATGACACTATCATCACATCATGTACCTTTCCCTTGACCTGTGAAAAACATTTCAAAAACTTGGGATGAGCATAAAAAGCTCAGTAAGAGTTATAAAAATATGGAAAGGAAACATGAGTTCATATATACATTAGAATGAAATCATACTTTACCCATAAAACATAGGCATATCAAATCATGAATAAATCATAGAAATCATAAGACATAAAAGGAATCTTGAGGCATTCATAACATTATTACGTAGAGAGTAACCCTCTTGGTTACGTGTGGAATACCCACCACAGTATATTCCCTAAATCTCTTCGGAGAAACCTTAAAGTTTCACTCCTTCGCGTTGTCCAATGCATTGGAGAGCTATATCGTTCTCACCCGCCCTTAGTTTATCACAGAACCACCCGTTTTCATAACAATTCCCAAGAACCATAACATAAACGTATCACATAAAACATGCATAATGTAAAAATAACATTTCCACATTTCAATCACAATATAACATTTTAGGATATTGAAATATTGAATCCATTCAAAAAGAAACCATTTCCAAAACCATTTAAAACATTTAATAAAGATATTTTTGAATCAAAGTTTCCCATAACACCTTGAAGCTTTTAAAATTTTAAACCATTAATATCCATATAAATAAATCCTTAAAACCTCTTTGAAAACATGGATATTAATAAGAAAAAAATAATTAAAACATTTAAAGCGATATTTTGGTTAAAAGGGATCTACCAAAATTAGAGACACTTGAATACAATAATTGAGGAATAAAATTTAGTCAGAACATTATAATATCATGAGAATAAATGGATTCATGATATAATATTCCAAAGGACTGTATATACACCATATAAGAGTGAATTGGTGCATAACAACAATGAATCCTCAATAGAAATGTCAAATGTGATGAATTCCCTTATAAAGAAGGTATCCTTAAATTAAGGATAATTCAATCTCAAAATTATGTGTGACAAATATAAATACACCCAATATAAGTGGATATTAATTTTAAAACAATAAAATGTCATTCACACATATTCAAAAGATGACATTTTCAATAACTACATGTTGAACCCAAAGAAATCGAAATTGGGTTAAAAAGTTTCCTTGGTAAAATTCGACAGCCTAACGACATCACTTTAAAATTCAGAAGATGAGTTGATGAGAGATAAAAAGGCAATCTCATCACTTGGACATAAAATTTACATCAATAAGGATATAAAAGAACATATCCCGACATAATAGTATGTGAATTAAAAGACATAACAAAAGAAGTCTTTTAAAAAGAGGAGGGTGAAAGGTTCCCTTACCGACATGGGTATCTTTCAAAACATACGCCCCGTGAAAGAAGGATAATAAAACCTTGATGTAAATACTCATAAATGAAATTATATTACACAATGAGTAAAATAATGGGAAGTACATACACCACTCAAAGGAAATTTTGGCAAATTGAGCATAAATCTCACGGGAATAAAAGTGAGATGAAAAATCTCTTACGAAAACTCGGCAGCCTAACGGCGCCACTTAAAACTTACAAAATGGATTGAAGATATGAAATAGGGTCTCTAATCATATCAACATAATGTTTACAGAAATATTAATGCAAAATAACATCCCCCAACATAACAAAGAGGAGCTTAAAATATGTGACATAAAGGAGAGTACTTAAAAAGAAAGAGAGAGGTTGGATCTCTTACGAAAATTCGGTAGCCTAATGGCGCCAGTCAAAACTTCCAAAATGGATTGATAAGAGAGAATAGGTTCTCTAATCATATGAACATAAAAATTACATTAAGATTAATATAAAAGAACATCCCAATCACAATAAAGATGAGCTTAGAAGGAATGACATAAAAGAGTGTACTTAAAAAGATAGAGAGGAGAAGGATCCCTTACCTCGGGTCCGACTTGACTCGATCATTCTTTAATCTCCTGAATAATAAACTTGAGTTAATTTATAATTCCTTAAGAACCTTTTTCAAGTTCATTTTCCTTTTATATCACTTATTACCATGTAATAAACATTATGTAATCATTTATGTTAATAATATTTGTATTACCGATATTTGGTTCTTAAGTCGAAAGTGGACTTCTTACAATTACATGTTGTTCGTGTGGACAAATGTTTATTATATCCAGAATTGTATTCATGATGTAGATATTATATATATCATATATATCCATTATATTCATGCATTTATAATATTACATAACATTTAGAGTTAAGAAATGAAATGCACTGTTCATGGAGACGGTAAGTCGTACGTACACATGAACGCTACTTCCATTTCTATTTCATATTAAATGGAATTAAAACATAATGATACATAATAGTATTCTAATTAACGTATGGTATCATATATAATATCATTAAATATATCCTTTATACATACCACATATGGTATTAACGAATGAAATCACTTTGAGGAGGCGGTAGTCCGCACTTCCTTAAATGAAGATATCACGTTTACCCATAATGGAAACCATAAAGGTATGCCATAAATGAAAAATAAAGAAGATTAAGTAAAACATAAAAATATTAGATATCATATATGAATATATTGTCATCTTAATGGCCACCTTTGAAGGTGTTAGAATAATGTTGAACAATCATCGTTTCGGGAGGCAGAAATTCGCCATCCACGGAAACAGTATCTTTTTTAACCATTAGATGTAGGTGTGGGTAATTGTAGCTCAAATCCTTATTATAAAAACATCCTAGTATATTTAAGATACTGTATTTGTTACAAAAGAAAAGAATAAAAAGAGTTTAGGGGGTTGGAGAAGTAAAATAAAACAAAAGGACTCAAGTGAAGACATTACCTTAAAATCGGGTAACTTACATTGATTTGAGCTCAAAGGCATCCTTGGAAAGGATTATGCCCAAAGTGAGGCTTTAAATAGTTAGAGAGGGATTTGGAGAGACAAAATGGGCAGGGTTTGGCCGAGCCAAAGGCTTTGAAGTGTGGGTAAGGAGGTAGTGGTGGGGGCCTTTTATAAGAGGAGAGGAGGGGCACTCTTGGAAAGGTATAAAATGTAACATTATTTGCAATTGAGTTTCGGATTTTAAGGGTCCCAAATTGATGTGATTCGAGGATAAGGTGTTAAGGGTTCGAAATGAACCCATAAAATAGGTTTTGGACATGTTTAGGTCTTAGATTTTACATTATCTTTCCATTTTAATTAAATCGTTAAATAATGAGGTAATCGCTGCATCATCATGATGTCATAAATAATTTTATTTATTTAATTTCTAAAAATTATAAAAAAAATACTATGAGGTAGGAAATATTTTTATATTTATAATGAATATTTATAGTCCAAAAGATAATAAATTTAGACAAAATTAAAAATACGTTAATTAGGTGGTACATTCTTTGTTACATTTAAAATTTTTTAAAAATAAAAAGATAAAAAGTCACTTACTCACAAAAGTGATTCCATGGGGACCCCAAGTTTGGCACAAGGCATCCCATGGTCGGACATGAGACAACCAGTAGCCTTAGGACACATTTTGTGGTCATTTTGTTTTATTATGATATTATCTTATTATCTTTAACAACCCGATTACTGATTAATCAAAATAATTAAAGATAATTACCGTCGTTACTATTCATAATGTCCAAAAAACAAATGAGTCTTATTTACATAATTTGGACCTTATGATTCCAAATATATAATTCATTTTACCAAATTCCAAACACATAAATTGCAATAATTAATTTAAAAAAACTTCTCGTTGTCAAAACAAATAGCGGGTTTTTTAGAAACAATATTTATGAAAAGTTTGGCACTTGTTTATGCCTAATTCCAAAGTGAAATTAATCCCAATGACCATAATTGAATTACATGGTAAAAATATATTCTAATTACACTTTAAAACAAATTAAGAGATAATATAACAGTATAATTAAATTATATGAAAACGCAGTTTTGATGTAAAATGCAGTATTTTTCACTATTCATTGAAAAATGAACATTGTCAGAAAAATACCAAAAATTAACCCAAGGTAAATTTCAATGTCCCAATCATATATAATATGTTTATTTTGAAAAATAGATCTTATAAATTTTTCAAAAAAGGTATTTAAAAGGAATTCTCCATCAAAAGGCGGTTAATCGACCTTTTAAAGAATATTAGAATGTTTTTGCTTAAAAACTGGATTCATTTGCATTTTTAATCCTCTAAAATTTATTTTAAAGGGTAAAAATATTTGACCAACATATATAATTATTTTGTAGTTATTTCTGTTCATTCCCACCATTACAATGGCTAGGTGTTAACTACCATTTAAAATAATATGATTTTATTATTAGAGTGCAACGTAAGATTCCCAAGAAACTCGTTGTTGCGTGTTGGGTACGCCATCGAGCATAGAATCCCCATTAAAGTAATATTAATATTTTATTCAAAAATATGGATAAATATAAATATGTCATATTATTTATTTACCAGGGGTGTTACATCCTTCCCCCCTTTTGGGAATTGTGTCCTCGCAATTTTAAAATTGGGCTTGGAAACTTCCTTGAAAGTCCCACATCGGAACAAGAGTCGGTAAAACAATCACTTTAAAATAAATAAAGATAAGTACAAAAGTCACCCGAGTTAACCCATACTAGGATTCGAAGTATGAAAATATGGAAATGGATGAAAAATCAAAAGGGTCATGTTCTGATGGAGTGTGATAGAAAACATGTTTAGGAGATAGTTAACCACAAGAAAATCACAAACTTGTGATGGGTTAAACTGTATTCGATTCACCAGTAGGAAAAGTTAATAGACGTCATTTTTGTTTTAAGTTACTTTTTATTGAGGAATTTATTCATAAGGAAACATAATCATTTATCATGTTGACTTTCAACTTTTATTAGATACTTTACAGAAACTCACATTTTCTCCAAAAGTTGAGTATTTAGGAAGACTTGTTCACATTAAGAGTACTATAATCAACTTCTAGAGAATCACCTAATCCAAAAAAGAGAACTATATACATTCCATGTCTTTATATTTTAACCAAAACCAAAACCAAAATGGTTAGTACAAGATCAGATAATCCAGAAAAGGATACCCCTTTATAAAAAGAAAATCTATGCTTAATCACCAAAATTTGTCCAACAAACCCAAAGTTCAACGAGGACCATTCGATAAACAATTTTTCCATAAAATTATTCAAAGTAAACCAAACTAAGGTTGAAACCAAAGTATTTGATGGATTTAGTCACATAGTCTTCCATGTTAAATCGTAACATTTATCTCCAAAAAACATCAGTTGCTCTTAAAGTCTCGTATTGAAAAGTAATTAACCTAATCACATATCCTCCATGATAGGTTAATAATTTCCATAGATAACCCAAAATCAGAGCATTCTAGATTCATAAGAACCTCTAACTAAATAGAATTTGTTAAACTAACAACGGAATTCACGTAGTCCAGTGGTAGGCAATAAATACCAGTTGCACTTTGGTTGTGGGTTCGATTCCCACAGCTTTGTCCGACGCGACGGTTTGTCACACGATCTGCGTGTTGTCCTTTTTCCAAAACTATATAATTCTCAAATAATCCCCCAAAAAGAGATAAAATCATCAAAAATAACCATAACATAATTTAACCTCAATTTTATCTCATGCCTTTCACTTCCTTCATAACATATATAACCCATAATTACCTCAAAAGTAAGGATCATATAAACCCAAATGGTTCTTTATAACTATGTCCACAAAAGAACAGATAACTATTCCTTTAATAAAATTTCATATATTAACCATTAGGGTTACACATACTATAAAAAGTCTTCTAATGGAACCCCATCATCAAAAAAGACTTAATACTCTTAATAATTTCACCATAACTCTTGAAGCCCTTATATGTTGACTTCTTACTCACTAAACATTCTTCATGATCCATTAACCATTCCTTTATAACTTATTCTGAAATACTTCTTTACTACAAAAAAAATCATGAATCATATCATAATATTCCAAAATAGGAAAACAATAGTTATGAAATAATCCATACCTTTGATTGGTCATTGTCAGTTTCATCATCCTCAATCGGAATGGCATTAGGTATTAGTAAACGAACATTTGTACGATCTTGGTGATCCCATTCACGAAACATATTCATAGGACATGTGTTTGCATAATGACCATGCACACCACATTTAAAACATTCAATTGATCCCTCAGAAAGAACTTCTTTCCCTTTCCTTGAGTCAACTGGATGCTTCCTTTTTCCATGGCAGGTTATTGCTTTATGAACTTCATTTCCACATCTATAGCATATTTCTGTCCCTTTAAAACATTTTCTTAGGTGTTTCTTTCCACATATTTGACACATAGGTTTTTGAACACACTTACGTTTATGATTATCACTTGTAGTTCTGTAGGGACTTGTTTCTCACATATATGATTCCTTAAGGAAATCACCAAGGTTTAGGTGGTCAATCATGACTCCAGATAGTTGGTTGAGGATAATCACAAGAGTTCTCATTGCAGCCCCCATATCATTCAGTTTCTTGCTAAAAAACTGTCAAAGATTCCTTCACATCCACTGTTACTTTGGTGCCTACTAGATCCGTCCATTTACTAAAACCAAAAAGGTTAGTGTGAGTATATCAACAAAACCATCATATACTAATGAGGAAGATAAACACCAAGATATACTTACTCATTAACTTTATCTAAAACTAGGACTCTTTCTGAAATCCTATCTATTATGGTACTGTCACTTATGCTTAGAGAATACCCTAACCTCTAATGTTATCTAAACCTACCTCTGATACCAACTATAAGGCCCCAGCCTTAAACCTTACTTAATCTTGAGTTATTACAAGATTACACATTGAGGATATTTTCAGGTTTAGTGTTTTAGAGAATTAGATCATGAAGCTTGCATTACATTCCACATTTAAACAAAGTGGTTACATAAAAGGCAGTATTCATTCTTCCCATAAACGGAAACATATTTAAAATAAAACACTGATTATTTCTTCATACATCCTTGACACTATCAGCACATCATGTACCTTTCCCGTGACCTGTGAAAAACATTTCAAAAACATGGGATGAGCATAAAAAGCTCAGTAAGAGTTAGAAAAATACCGAAAGGAAACATGAGTTCATATATACATTAGAATGAAATCATACATTACCCATAAAACATTGGCATATCAATTCATGAATAAATCATAGAAATCATAAGACATAAAAGGTATCTTGAGGCATTCATAACATTCTTACGTAGGGAGTAACCCTCTTAGTTACGTTTGGAATACCCACCACAGTATATTCCCTAAATCTTTTCGGATAAACCTTAACGTTTCACTCCATTGCGTTACCCAATGCATTGGAGAACTATATCGGGCTCACCCACCCTTAGTTTATCACAAAACCACCCGTTTTCATAACAATGGCCAAGAACCATAACATAAACTTATCACATAAAACATGCATAATGTAAACATAACATTTCCACATTTCAATTACAAAATAACATTTCAGGATATTGAAATAATGAATCCATTCAAAAAGAAATGATTTCCAAAAACATTTAAAACATTTAATAAAGAGATTTTTTAATCAAAGTATCCCATACCACCTTGATGCATTTAAAATTTTAAACCATTATTATCCATATAAATAAATCCTTAAAACCACTTTGAAAACATGGATATTAAAAAGAACAAAATAATTAAATTATTTAAAGCGATGTTTTGGTTAAAGGGGTTCTACCCAAATTAGAGACACTTGAATACAATAATTGAGGAATAACATTTAGTCATAACTTTATAATATCATGAGAATAAACAGATTCATGATTTAATATTCCAAAGTACAGTATATACACCATATAAGATTGAATTGGTGCATAACAACAAAGAAGTCTCAATAGAAATGTCAAATGTGATGAATTCCCTTATAAAGAAGGTATCCTTATATTAAGGATAATTCAATCTCAAAATTATTTGTGACAAATATAAATACACCCAATATAAGTGGATATTAAGTGTAAAACAATAAAAGGTCATTCACACATATTCAAAAGATGACATATTCAATAACTACATGTTGAACCCAAAGAAATCGAAATTGGGTTAAAAAGTTCCCTTGGTAAAATTCGACAGCCTAACGACATCACTTCAAAATTCATTAGATGAGTTGATGAGAGATAAAAAGGGAATCTCATCACTTGGACATAAAATTTACATCAATAAGGATATAAAAGAACATATCCCAACATAATAGTATGTGAATTAAAAGACATAACAAAAGAAGTCTTTTAAAAAGAGGAGGGTGAAAGGTTCCCTTACCAACATGGGTATCTTTCGAAACATACGCCCCGTGAAATAAGGACAGTACAACATTGATGTAAATACTCATAAATGAAAGTATATTACACAATGAGTAAAATAATGGGCAGTACATACACCACTCAAAGGAAATTTTGGCAAATGTTGCATAAATCTCAGGGGAATAAAAGTGAGATGAAAAATCTCTTATGAAACCTCGGCAGCCTAACGGTGCCACTTTACACATCCAAAATGGATTGAAGAGAGGATATATGGTCTCTCATCATATCAACATAAATTTTACAGAAAGGGGAATGAAAAAGAACATCCCCCAACATAACAAAGAGGAGCTTAAAAGAAGTGACATAATGGAGAGTACTTAAAAAGAAAGAGAGATGTTGGATCTCTTACGAAAATTCGGCAGTCTAACGGCGCCACACAAAACTTCCAAAATGGATTGATGTGAGAGAATAGGGTCACTCATCATATGAACATAAAAATTAAAGTAAGTGTAATATAAAATAAGATCCCAATAACAATAAATATGAGCTTAGAAGGAATGACATAAAAGAGTGTACTTTAAAAGAAAGAGAGGATTAGGATCCCTTACCTCGGGTCCGACTTGACTCGATCGTTCTTTAATCTCCTGAATAATAAACTTGAGTTAATTTATACTTCCTTAAGAACATTTTTCAAGTTCATTATTCCTTTTATATCACTTATTACCATGTCATAAACATTATGTAATCATTTAAGTTAATAATATTTGTTTTACTGATATTTGGTTCTTAAGTCGAAAGTGGACTTCTTATAATTACATGTTGTTCGTGTGGCCAAATGTTCATTATATACAGAATTGTATTAATGATGTAGATATCATATATATCATATATTTCCTATATATTCATGCATTTATAATATTACATAACATTTAGAGTTAAGAAATGAAATGCACCGTTCATGGAGACGGTAAGCCGTACGTACGCAAGAACGCTACTTCCATTTCTATTTCATATTTAATGGAATTAAAACATAATGATACATAATAGTATTTTAATTCCAGTATGGTATCATATATAATATCATTAAATATATCCTTTATATGTACCACATATGGTATTAACGAATCAAATCACTTTGAGGGGGTGGTAGTCCGTACTTCCTTAAATGAAGATATCGCGTTTACCCATAATGGAAACCATAAAGGTATGCCATAAATGAAAAATACCGAAGCTTAAGTAAAACATAAACATATTAGATATCATATATAAATATATTTTCATCTTAATGTCCACCTTTGAGGGTGTTAGAAGAATGTTGAACAATCATCGTTTCGGGAGGCAGAAATTCACCATCCACGGAAATAGTATGTTCTTTAACCATTAGATGTAGGGGTGTGTAAGTGTAGCTCAAATAATTCTTATAAAAACATCCCAGTATATTGAAGATACTGTAGTTTTTACAAAATAATAGAATAAAAAGAGTTTAGGGGGTTGGAGAAGTAAAATAATACAAAAGGACTCAAGTGAAGACATTACCTTAAAATCGGGTAACTTCCTTTGATTTGAGATCAAAGGCTTCCTTGGAAAATATTATGACCAAAGTGAGGCTTAAAGGAGTTATATAGGGATGGGGAGAGACAAAATGGGTAGGGGTTGGCTGATACAAAGGCTTTGGAAGTGTGGGTAAAGAGGTAGAGGTGGGGGCCTTTTATAAGAGGAGAGGAGGTGCACTCTTGGAAATGTATAAAATGTAACATTATTTCCAAATGAGATTCGGATTTTAAGTGTCCCACATTGATGTGTTTCGAGGATAAGATGATAAGGGTTCGAAATCCATCCATAAAATAGGTTTTTGACATGTTTAGGTCTTAGATTTTACATTATCTTTCCTTTTTAATTAAATCGTTACATATTGAGGTCATCGCTGCATCATCATGATGTCATAAATAATTTAATTTATTTAATGTCTAAAAATTATAAAAAAATTAATATGAGGTAGGAAATCTTTTTATCTTTCTAATTAATATTTATAGTCCAAAAGAAAATTTTATTAGACAATATTAAAAATACTTTACTTAGGTGATACATTCTTTGTTACATTTAACATTCTTTAAAAATAAAAAGATAAAAAGTCACTTTCTAACAAAAGTGATTTCATGGGGCCCCCATGTTTGTCACAAGGCATCCCATGTTCGGAAATGACAAAACCAGTAGCCTTAGGACACATTTTGTGGTCATTTTTTATTATTGTGATATTATCTTATTATCTTTAACTACCCGATTACTCATTAATCAAAATAAGTAAAGATAATTACAGTCGTTACTATTCATAATGTCCAAAAACAAAAGAGTCTTAATTAAATAATTTGGACCTTCTGATTCCAAATATGTAATTAATTTTACCAAATTCCAAACACATAAATTTCAATAATTAATTTAAAAAAACTTCCCGTTGTCAAAACAAATAGCGGGTGTTTTAGAAACAATATTTATGAAAAGTATGGCACTTGTTTATGCCTAATTCCAAAGTGAAATTAATACCAATGACCATCATTGAATTAAATGGTAAATATATATTCTAATTACAATTTAAAACAAATTAAAAAGATAATATAACAATATAATTAAATTATATGAAAATGCAGTTTTGATGTAAAATGCAGTATTTTTCACTATTCATTGAAAAATGAACATTGTCAGAAAAATACCAAAAATTAACACAAGGTAAATTTCAATGTCCCAATCATAAATAATATGCTTATATTGATAAGTAGAGCTTATAAAAGTGTCAAAAAGTGGATTTAAAATGGGTTCTCGATCAAAAGGTGGTTAATCGACCATTTAAAGAATATTAGAATGTTTTCGCATAAAAACTAGATTCATTTGCATTTTTAATCCTCTAAAATTGATTGTAAAGAGTAAAAATATTTGGCCAAAATATATAATTATTTTGTAGTTAGTTCTATTCATTCCCTCCATTAAAACGGCTAGGCGTTAACTACCATTTAAAATAATATTATTTTATTATTAGAGTGCAACGTAAGATTCCCAAGAAACTCGTTGTTGCATGTTGGGTACGCCATCGAGCATAGCATCCCCTTTAAAGTAATATTAATATTTTATTCACAAATATGGATAAATATAAAGATGTAATTTTATTTATTTACTTGAGGTGTTACAATAAAAATTATTATTATTATATAATAAATTAGTAAGATTCATTAAAATATTTTACAATAGGTTAAAATATGGACCACTAAAGAGAAGTGTGAGGTAAGGGACTCCATCTCAATTTTCCATAATTGGGTAATATTTTGATGTTATGCACCTTTATTCTTTTAAGAGGTTTATATAACTATTATTTGACATGTTATAACATGAATTTACTTAATATAATTATATTTAATGTTTATTCAAAAATAATTCATTCTTGGGAATACAATTCTAATGATTACAAAGTGGTAAGGGTTTATAATCTCACTTTTACTTCTGTGAGATATATGGAATCTGTCAATAAGATCGTACCCAAGTACTAATGGATCCAACATGGAATCCAAGAAACATTAAGTTATAAACTAGGAGGGAGAATATTTATGGGCTATTGTATCAATACTATAGCAGGTACAATTTGGTACTATAGTAATTGGAACTATTCATCTTATTTAGACATTTGATCCACCGATTTGGGCCCACATGTCTCAGGGCCTTTGGTCCACCAAAGGCCTTCGGGCCATATGTCCTTCTGAAAAACAATGATATTTGGGTCATAGGGATTTTGGGCTAGGAATTTTGGTCCCTAGAGACCAAGGATTAGCCCAGTTTGACCACATAGAAGTAGGACCATAAGAGGATTATAAAGAAAACTAGCAACCACTGAGCAGATCTAACCGAATTGGAAGAATGAGAGTGTATTAACTATCATCAGTACTAGTAACTATGCTACTCTGAATGGGGAAAATACTATATCATCATCCTTGTAAGGTGGGGATCATAGAGCCTTCATGTTGTATATGCTAGGGAGGGGATGTTTCATGTGTGTCAGGTTTGGGCCTTCAATGGTCATTTATTGGGCCATATGCCTTGGGGCCTTCGAGCCATGTATGGACATTGTTCTTTGTGCATATGTGTCATGTAAGGGTTCCTTCACAACCCATAAAAGGGGGATTATACAAAAAATCAACAAAAATCTAATGACATAGGTATTTGAGAGTAGATAAATGTCATATTCACCAGATATTTGTTTTGTGTGATGTATATACAACCTATTTAATATTTCATATCATGAATATATTTTTCATCGTTATATTTAATAATTATATTGAAGAAATATTTTTCATGGGGTTTATGATTCAAAATAAACACTTGTGATAAGGGTTTATATTACAATCTCCTCATTATTCAGGATTGGCTATGTTTAAATCCCAATGGGGGATATTACTTTTTCATGTCCATGTTTTCAAAAGTGTTTTAAAATATATTTTTACTAATATCATATATTTTTTAAAGTCATTTTGAGACTTTTTTAAATTACTACAAAAAAATTTAATGGAATATTCTTGTAATTTTCCAAATGAGGTACCTTGATACTTTTACTACCAAAATATTAATATAATGTTTTTAAAACTTATACATCATGAGCATCATTTCATACCACCATGAAGTCTTAATGATTTCAATCTTCCATTACAATTTAAAAGGTTATTCTCAATGAATATTTTTCCTTTATATTTTCACAGTATATTTTTAAATGCGAATTTCAACGTGAGAATGTAATTTTTCCTCAAAAATATTCTTAGTAATATGTTTATGGGACTTTTATTAATCTTTGTCAAAACCACTTTATTTTTATTATTCACCACTTGGTATATGTTTTAATGATACCATCCTATGAAGCATTCATAATATATGGATCATTGGATATTTAATTTATCTTTAATATAAATATTCTTATATCATGGACAAGATTTTTGTCTAAGTAATATACTATTTCTTCTTATGGTATTAAATTTTTATTGTATCTAATTTATTGGGGAATAAATTATAAATCCATATATGTTACCCAACATGGATTTTTTATATGTAATTTTGATTCATGATTTTAATTGATCATTTCATTATATATGGAATATGTTGTGAATGAAGTGACAGGTGGGGTCTAAGATTATACATCCACACAATGAAAGAATATTCCCCATGAGACAAATAACTTGGACCAATTAAATTGGGTTTTACCAATAATGATTAAAATTTATTGTGAAATTTCCGACAGTATAGATACTATGATGTTTGAGATCCTGGCATCTAATATCAAGCATTTCCCTCATTAAGAGTTTTGATATTTTTATGTAAGATATTTTCAACATGATATTTTACATGGATTCAGACTGTGAACAAGTAATTTATTAATGGATTTTTAATTCAATTAATTACATTAAAATAATGATTAAACCTTATCTTCCCATGATAGATATGTTATTGATTAAACAGAATGTATTCCTAGTTATTTAACATTCTTTTTTGATTCTTCTTATTGATTCATGATAGCTTATGTAGTACTTAAAACTTTCTGAGAATTTGATCTCACCCCTTTCTTGTATTTTAATTTATGTAGGAAACCCGGAAATGTTTAATGATTGATATTCATGGATATTCTATATGGAATTATTTTATTCCCGAAAATAGTTATGATGCAATTTTTTCCCAATGTAATATTGGAATCATGTATGTATCTAGTTTACTAAGACTAAAAAACTATTTGATCATTCAATATGTGATTCTTTGTATCTTATGCCAATATAATAAATTAATCATTGAATCTATACTACCAAAATCTGTGTATTTAAATATAATAAATCTATATTTATTATAAAAGGGATTTGAACACATACAAAAGATGTCTAACCAGAGGTAAGGAATATCCTAACTTAATTTAATTTTTTTGTATTATACTCATACATATTTGAGTATTATATTTCATGATTATGTACAAAAAATCATCTAATTTTTTTTTTACAATTTTAGGGATTAAATTTTTTTACACATAACTACTTTATTGATTATGTCTCACTTCAATTATATAATCTTTTTATGGGTTCTTCATCTCAAATTTTCTTTTGTGGGACATTTTTTAGTTTATACACCTATCTAATTTTATGTAGTGTATCATCATCAACATTAATATGTTATAAAAGAATCTATTTATGTTCATTGCATTAAATTTTTCATTTTATGTTATTTATTTCATAGGGGTTGTAATTCATAAGTTACAAAGGTCATAATGTCTTATTACATAATTTCATAATTATTAATGATTATTTATGTTAAAGTCATTGGTGGGATAATTATTTAATATTTATTACTTAAAATTAATATATTTTATTCTCTTAAGGTTATTTATTGAAATGAAAAGTTTTCCATTATTTTTCAACTCTTTATGTTCTCATGATATATAAATAACGTGTTTGTGGATACCCAACATTTTTAACATATCTGTTTAGAATATTCTTCCTCAATATCCGTATTTTCATTAAAATTTTCTAAATAATACGTTTAATATTATCCAGTGATTTATTAATGATATTTAACCCATATTTTACTTTTAATAAAAAAAATTAAAAGAAATATTCTAATAATTTCTTGAATGAGGATCTTGTTAACATTTTATACAAAAGTGTGAGAGTAATGTTTTTAACAGATATGGTGTGAAAAAAAATTCAATGACAGAACCCCTCCATTTTTTTAGGTATCATTTAAAATTCTACAGTTTTTCTATTGAAAGGAAATTTTTTCTTTAATATTTAAGAAATTATTAGATTTTATATAAGTTATTTTAAAGTGAAAAGGGTCTTTTTGTCAAGAAATTTTTCAGGGTTATTTTTTATTAGAAATTATGTTTCTCTTAAATGTAACACCCCGAGATTTTATAAGATATATTATTTTTAATTTCATTCATATCTTCTGATGTACGCTACACCAAGATTATCTTGTGATATACACAACACTATATTTGCCTGTAGTATATGCAACACTAATCTTGGATCGTGTTAAACACAATTTCAAGTTTTTTTGCTAGAAGTTATTCTACGCAAAATTGAGTGTGTATATATATATATATTCAATGTATAAACAAAATAGGGTTGGATTTTGTTATACGCAACAACAAAGGAGTCTTGCACTACATTCAACCCTGACTTGGCTTGCATTACACGCAATCACGACCTTCTTTGATAGTGTGTGTTGTACGCAATACCGGGTTTCACTAAACAACAATATATGGTTATGATATTATTATGAACTAGTCGTTATGAATATTATTAACTAAATTTTTAATTTTATAACATTATTATTCATATTACACATTTTCTAGAACATGGTATGAAAACAAAATAAATTTTTCCTGTAAAATATGTATTTTTCCAAAAAATGCAGTTTTGCCGCCTTTTGATAGAGCACCCATTTTAAATATAGTTTTTGACATGTTTGTAAGTTCAATTTGTCAAAATTAAATTCTTCTTTTGAATCAGGACATAAAAATTTACTTTGGATAAATTTTTCAGATTATTTTGATAACTTTCATATTTTAATGAATAGTAAAAACACGATATATTTTAAATAAAAACAACTTTTTTCATCGTAATAATTTATGTGGATGTAGGGACCTGAGAAATACGCAAATGAAATTTTACCCAAATTCCCCAAATAATTGGGGAAAATCGAAGAGGAGACACAAAGGACCCGTCTAAGAACCGGTCCATGGAAGCACAACGTGGCCAGGAACCGCAAGGCACCCCCTCGGCGAACCGTTGTCATTTGCGAAATGGAGGCAGAGGGCCTCTGCGGTTATGAGGCAGGATGGGCGCCAGTTCAGTTCACCGTCACGAACCGCCCCAACCGCGGACCGCGTTGACCGGCTCAAGCCGCACCGGCTATCGTTTGCGGAATGGAGGCAGAACCCTCCGCAGCCACAGAGCACTCCCAGAGTTTTCCTCACGGAAGGGGGGGGGAGCGTTCGATACCTTCCATGAACCCCAGATTGACCAAGTCAGTCGTGAACCAGGTATTTAGTTATGGGCCTCCGAAAAAGGTGCCGCATTTCCACTGATACATTCCTTTCCCCACTCTATAAAAGGAGACCAAGGGGGAATGAAGAAAGGATCGAAGAACTGGAATCGAATTCGGAAGAAGGAGATTGGTCGAAGGAAGGCATCGGATTTCGCAAACTGTGAAATTCCCATCCGCGAACCACATAAGGTATATGAATTAATAAGGAATCAAAAAACAAATAATAATGTGTTGAACCGCGAACCTAAATATTAATAAAAAGGAGAACCGCGAACCATACCACCTCCGCAGATGACTTCCCTGCGGACCATAGAGATTATGCCTCTTTTCCCATCCGTCATACCGCGGAGCACCCTCCTCCGGGGGCAAAGCCCCGACTGATTAGCCTTCGATCGGCGCCACCCTTGGCCGCCACTTCCCACCTGGAACCCTCTGCGAACCATCCTGGTTCGTGGATTGATCCCGAAGCCGCGAAACACTCTAGTTTCTGGATTGAGCCCGACGCCGCGAACCACCCTTGTTCGTGGGATGCCAATTAGTCCGCGGATCACCGTAGTTCGTGGAAAACTTCTCCAGTTGCGTGGAACATACCCACGTGAAGAGCGCCACCACCCGTACCTCTTGGTGGCTAGCCAAATTCATCGGTGTTCTCATTTCCAGGGCCCGGAAAAATCCTTCCGATCCATCCAGGTTCTCCGCAATTCCCTCATTGGTCTTTTCATCGACCCCAATCCGAGGCCTCTGCCAGAGCCACCAGATCTGTGCGGTATAACTTATAGGCGCATCATCACGCCATTTTGAGTTCACATACCCACGGTAAATAGGGGAAAATGGGTTTCCTTGACACTTGATAAGATTCCTGAAGCATTCCTGGGTTCACATTCCCACAGTAATGCGGAGTCTGAGCTCGAGAATCCCTTTTCTGCCCCTCCACTTGTTGATGGTTCCTCGAAGATGGTAAAATACCCATCATAAGGAAGCCCTCATGCACTACAATAGAGGAGGCGGGAATAGGAGCACCCACTTTGCTTCTCCTACTGGGCTTTGTCACCCTGGGCGTCCATCTTGGATTAAGCCCTGACCTTCTGGGCCTCCTCGGAGTGTAAGCCCCAATCCATCACCATGGGCCGCCTTCATGCGTAAGCCCCACTCCGCTTCTCACAGACGCACCTTTTGCGACGTTCTCCTTTGGTCCCTGCTGCCTCTTGTTTATCACACCTAGCATGACTCACGTGGGCTTAGAGTAAGCATCAACCATTATATCCTCCTATGGGCCGCCTCAGAGTGTAAGCCCCAATCCATCATTCTAGGCCTCCTCAGAGTGTAATCCCCAAGACAAATCTAACTACGAGGACTTTGATCCATGTTAAGGCATGGTACGTAGGAAGCCTCCACAAGGTTAAAGCCCACCACTTGGTCGTTTCTTCATGTCGAGTTCCACCCTCATCCAACATGACATTAAACTGTATGCCCTCATCCAGCATGACGTTAAACTGTATATACGAACTACGTGGACTATGATCCCTGCCTCCTAGACAGGGTACGTAGGAGGCCTCCATGAGGTTCAACCCCACCACCCATCGGACCACCTAGTCTCTCTTCACGTCAGTTCCCCGACACCTATCCGAACTACGTGGACTTTGATCCCTGCTTCCTAAGGAGGGTACGTAGGAAGCCTCCCTGAGGATCAATCCCAACAGCCGGTCGATCCGACCATCTCCATGTAATTTTACTGCACCACTCCTAGTGCCTCCTCAATCGAGTTCCAACCCTTCGGGGTCATTATTTCAATGAGGGATGGTAAACCTAGGGCATAAATGATTCTGAACCCCTGCATCCTGCTGACCGTTACCCACCAGGGTAAAATATGTGGATAATATGTTTGGGTATAAACCAAAGATTCACGAACATATGAATACGTCTTAAATCTATAAGAGAGTTCTGGAACCGGCAATAATCCCCCCCTAGAGGGTGAAATGAGCCCGACATTCCATCCTCTCGACCAATATGAGTTCTTCAGAGTCACTGGTCAGACCATCCGGAGAACGCCTTCTTTTGGAAAGCAGGTCCATCAATCATTTGATATGGAGCCAATGGCCATTTCGTGGCCAAAAACCAAAACGAGAAAATAAATTGTGAACCCGACGTGAATCTTTATCCAAACATAATGAATTTAACCTAATCTAACCTGGTACCCCCTTATGCTCCAAAGGAGGGCTAAGCAAGGACATTAAATATGCATGGGATTATGAGATGCTTCTTTGACGGTTTTCTGCTTGTATTTGCTAAAATGTTTCGTAGGCACTACATACAGAACTCCCTTTGTTCCAATGGTATCACAAATAAACTCACAAGGGGGAGCTTCCAACGATGGAAGGACGAGACTTCCTCAACAACGGAGGACCCCTTCATCCACCCAGCATCTTCAATGCTAGGTTTAGGACATGATGATCTAAGCGAACCACACGAATGGTACTCTCCCAATGGTGAAGGTGGCCATTCATGCCCTCCAATCCGTCAAGACTCGCCGGTTTCCTGCACATCAGCGGCTGAAAAGGCAGATCCAAATAGCCCCGGTCGCTGTCTTCAACCGTTTCGGGAGTCTATCCCCGAAACGGGACAATGCGTACCTCCCTTATCATAGGGAGGTGGATGAGTTCGATGTTGAGGACTTCATCCCTGTCGAACGGGGGTTTTTCTCTAAGGCCCCCGCCGAAAGGAATCGTCGCGGTCACACCGCGACTCGACATCCTCGTGCCGAGGATGATGTTTCCCCAAGGATTCAGGCACACGCTCCCCGAGCTCCGGCCCCTCGAACCACCCGACGAGGGCGGCAGACGTACAATCGGGGACTGGTCATCAAGCTGGTCCCTGAGGAGGAGCTCCACTGCTCAGCCACAGAGACATACCACGAACATGCACCTACACCTATTCGCTCCTCCCAAGCCCGCCATCAATACATGGCTGCATCATACGAGCTGGTGCGAATCCCCTCCGAGATCCATCAAGCCCAAAGCTCACGCAATACGGCACATACCAGGTAGGCACCTATCCCTGCCCAGGGTCGTGAAGCCCACCAGCTTAACATGGTAGCGACACGACACCTGTAAGACCAGCTCCTGGAAGTTGCTTCAGATGCCTGCCATCCTGATATGGTGGCGATCAACAAATCCTGCCACCCAGATGTGGTGGAAAATCATAGGCGGGCACGTCTCCCCGCCAACAAAGGCCACTGACCCGATACGGTAGGAAATCAATATATGCAGGGCTAGCTCCCTATAGATTCAAGTAAAGTCAGCTACCCTTATGTGGTGGAAAACAGAGAGAGAAACCAGCGTATCCCGGTACAGGGGTAGATTTGTTTACCTGCCCCAACACAGAAGAATTGTTAGTACCCACTGACCACTGGAGGAGCGGGGCAGGATATTCCTACTCCGATACCGGAATGGGCCTTCATACCCATTCCACCCAAGGATGTCTCTCTACATATCCAGGAAATGATGGAGGAGAAGGTATCGATCACAGATCATATCTTCCAGACCTGCCATCATGTGATTGCTTCAGCGGTAACAGTAACGACTCAGGCACGTGAGCTCATCTTCCCAATTGAGGCAACTCATCTAAGAGACGAGATAGCTGCCCCAGAGTAAATCTGCATCCCTTCTTTATCCTAAGAGGGTCGTCGGCTATATTCCGTGATGCAAGGGAAACCAGATCGAGCAACTTCACTCGTTTCAACTGGGGGACACCCGTCCATCACGGTGGATGCACCATAGCAGGCATATATCCCTGCTAAAAGCCAAGATGTTTGTCGGTGTATCCTGGCAACATCAGGGGACCCAATTAGATAGGGACCCAAAGGTGAAGGTCATTGTCAACAGTAGACGGTCCCCACTGCCCGCAAAAGAGTTCCCTGAAGGCGCCGAAGGCAGCAGGAAAATAAAGAGCGGGTTCATGACATTGCTCTACTGGAAGAAGGGGTTCCCAACACATCTACACACACGTCAAAGGCTCAAAACCCCACCCACCCCTAACTATATTATGGGAGTGTAAGTAGCAGTTGCGAAGGTCCTCCCCGCAATGTCGCTACCAGCAGCTTGGGAGGTCCTACCCAGAGCACACGTGGGGGCCTCCCCCATGAGCATATAACGATCAGTCACGAGAGCTTCTCTTTTGATGCGAGTCACGGAAACCCTCCAAGTAACCAGAAGATCGAGCAGTAAGAAGGTCATTTAATTACTGTGGTCCACCCTAAAGGTCCTCCCCAGGGTATACACTGCAATAACTCTCCATGCGGTGGGACCAAAGATTATGATGGTAGTCCTCTCTATCATAGTCTCAACTATGGAGGTCCTCCCTATAGTGACGTCTCATCACGACAAGATGGCCCTCCCCTTGTCGTGGCCTACCCTGAAGGTCCTCCCCAGGGTTATGATGCAACGAATCTCCACGCAGCCAGGCATTAGGTCACGGTGGTAGTCCACTCCACCCTGATAATGGAGGTCCTCCCCGTAGAGACATCGAGCAATGAGAAGGTCCTCCCCTCGTTGCGGTACATTCTGGAGGCCCTCCCCAAGAAGTATCCCACAGATATTCTCCCAACGGTAGTAGTAATGGTAGTCCTCACCATTACCGCATCTGGGATGGTCGTCCTCGCCACCACGGCCTCCATTGCAAAAGTCCTCCCCACAATGGCCCCAACCGACAGGAAGGTCCTCCCCATGTCGTGGTATGTCCTGAAGGTCCTCCCCAGGATGCGCATCGAACGTCAAGCCATGATGGACATCCTCGCCATAATGGAAGTTGTTGCGAAGATCCTCCCTGTAAAAACACTATGCAGCCAGAAGGTCCTCCCCTTGCTGCAACATGACTTGGAGGTCCTCCCCAGGGTGTGCACTACAAAAGTTCTCTATGTAGTGAACCATCAATCAGTAATGGTAGTCCTCGCCATTACAACCGTCATTGCGAAGGTCCTTCCCCTAATGACTCATTATATCGACATGAAGGTCCCCCACATGCCGAATCAAGCACCGAAAAGCCCTCATATGCTAAGGAACTCAGAAGGATGGGTTCGAGCATGTTAGATTCCCAGATTGTCGCTAACAATGCCCTTCTTCGATCAGGAGACGGTTCGGGGATGCATTCATCTTCTGAACCACCTCGGAACCGCATACATAATGATACAACAACTACCGGTCCCACTGCCTATGATCACACTAGTAGTGAGCGCCTCAACTGGGCTGACCAGGTAGATGAGTCACAGGCAGGGGAGTATGCCGATATGCTGTACCTGAGGAAACAACTGGCCATGAATGATATACCAGTCATTTTTTGGCCCATGGCCACCTCTCAGTACGACATACCCATGGAGTTGTCGGAAGAATTCATGCACGGCATCCGCCATAATATATGGACGACCCTCCTCTAGCTGAAATCGAGCTTCCTTCCATATGACTGGTATGTAGACCACGTCAAGACGGTAGTGGACCTCCTGCGTCACATTGACCTAGAGGCCCTTTCCTCGACGCGACAACAACGCCATGAGAGCCGCAAAGGGAATATGGAGGTAGCTTGCCTCCATGCACTGCATGAACTGCGCTGCCTCATCGGTGACACTCTGACGGGAGTCCATATCCGGGGATGGAGGAACAAGAAGCTCTTCATTTCACTCCGCTCCTTGCCCAGAAAACCTCGTTCGGCATGGTATCATGTAACTTCGTCACATCGAGATGGAAATCAAGTGGACCCCCTGTTCTGGAAAGGCAACACACCCAACATAGTCGGGCCTCATGTAAGTCCCAGAAGCGTCAGTCCTGGCAGGAACGAGCCATTCAAAAACTCCTTAGTCAGGCCACCGAGAGCATACATCAGGCCTCTCGCCAAAGAGATGCCAATCAATGATCTCTGAATGCCTCCCTAGAAGGGACTGATCCACAAGTGAATTTGGCACCAGATCCGGTTCACCAATGGGTGGGGGCACGTGAGATTAGGCAGGTCGTGATAGCCGCAGCTACTGCCGCAATCCAGGATCAACCCCAGCCTGCAGGGCTGGATTCATTTTTAACAACAAATGACCCCGTAAGACCAATAAAACCAGGAAGAGACTCAACGTCCAGGGAACGGATCCAGCCCCAGCCCTCAGGGATGGGGGCATTATTACCCCCTCAACAACAATCTCCCCCACGAGAATAAGTATTCTCTGGTCTAGGGAGGAAAGTCTGAAGAGGAGGTTTATTTCCTATCCCATCATTCGAATCATCATTCCCTCCAAGAGGAAGGCGCACCGTAATGTCGCATCAAAGAACTCTTTGCGTCACCCATCGTCAAGAATTCCGAAGGCCATCCCAGGTCATGAAAGGGATGGACAGCAGAGGATGCGAGAGATCCTTTTCCTATTTTGAAGATGAAATCCCCTCCACCCCGCAATATGCATTCATCAACGCCATAGAGGCTAACCCTTCGGGTGACACCGGTGAAAATGCAAATCCGGATGGATCAGGAGACGACGGTTCCGGTCAGGCTGTGACTCACAATGAACCCCCAGGTGTGCACACCCGGAACGAGAGGGCCACTTTAAATATGGCCTTTCCTTCAGCTAACCTCCCTCCGCTTGCCCAGTTAGCTTCCAACAAAGGTAAGAATAAAGGAACAGTTACCAATAACCCGTACCCTTCTCTCGATAAAAATGAGCCACTCACGCTAGAAGAGAGGTTCGCTCGACAGGAAGAAGAGATGAAAGAGTTGAGGCGGCTTATAGATGAGCTGCTCAAAGGGAACCACCTTATTGAAAGTGCATCCCAAGAAGAGACACGCCATGCACTCCCAGAAAGTGCACCTCAATGGCTAAGGCATGCCACGACAAATGAAACACTATCAGGGCTCCTTCCCAATGAGGCGCCTGGTTCATCCAACTACCTAAACGTGGATGATGAGTACCAGGATTTACCTCCACTTAGGAGGCAACCCGATCATGTACGCCCGAACCCTCCGAGTGTACCCCGAATGGAATATGCACCCTTGGTACCGGCCAATCAGGATCCTCAGGCAATGCCTCAGGCTACGCCTTCCCATGACCGGGCCCAACAGGATGTAAACCAGGGACTCACCAATACCATCGAGGCACTAACAGCTCGATTGGAATCGATGGAAGGTCGATGCACTCCGATATAGCCAAAGCAGAAACCCTACCTAGTTTGGGTGACCAACACACCACATCCACCCAATTTTGGGAGACCTGTGTTCCCTATCTTCAATGGATCAGGCGATCCAGAGCACCATTTGATGCACTACGCATCCTATTGCGACCCTATGATGGGGACTCCGGAACAACAAGGTGAAGTGAAACTCAGATGCTTCGTGCGGACCTTGCAAGGGTCCTCCTTCGTCTGGTATATGAGTCTGCCGGCCCAGTCGATAAAGAGCTGGGAGGACCTCCGACAGTAGTTCCTATTCCACTTCAGTTCAATGCTGCCTAAAACAACTGTCAATGATCTCATGAACTGCAAGCAGAGGGAGAATGAGAGGGTCTCAGATTTCATCGCCAGATGGAATGTTCTGACCTATTCTCTAAATGGTACAATGCCTCAAGATGAGATTCTAGCCATATGAATCTAAAATATTAGAGATGAGCTGTGAACACCGCTCATACCGGTGGAGTGCACCACTGGCTTCCGCCATCTCTCGGCCATTACCCATAGAATTGAGGAATCCCTACAGCGGACTAATTCAATGTCCCTAATAGCCTCAATGTTTCCGGATAAGAGAGCTCCTAGAGCTGAAGCATCATCTATCACACTCTAGCTTGCCTCTGTGCCCGCTCCACCGCTCAGGCCTCCACCAAATCGTCAAGGGCCCCCTTCATATCAGCAGCCGCCCCCACCTAAACGGGATGATAAGAGAGGACCGAAGAGGAACCAGTTTGAGGAGTAAAGACAAAAAGTATACTCTTTCCGAGATGATCAAGTATGCGGCTACTTTGTTGCCTCCATGAACTGCAACTTGCTCCGCCTCCTGGAGCCAAGGAGACCTGAAGAGGTTAGCCGCGATGACATGCCAGATTATTGCCCCTACCATCGGATGTTGGGGCATAATATCTGAGAGTGCTTTTTCATCAATGTCCTCCTGGAGAGGATGGTATATTCCAAACACATCGAGCAGGGACCACCCCCAGCACATGTGGCATGTATATCTACCACCGACTCCGACAAAGAGGAGGGGTGGCAGAAATTCACCAGAAAGTAGGGGAAGAAATTTGACAACTGGATGAGTCGGAAGACTATCAACCGAGCCCAGGGCATACTCCGAGTTCAACTACATCAGCCGGTGTTTCCAACAGCAGCCCCTAGAGCTGCAAAGCTGACCACATCGGCCTCACAACCCTCCACAAGTTGGTCATCTAGACGGAGTCGAAGGAGGAAACAATCATAAGAGGATAAGTCCACGACGAGGCCAAAGTTAGTCCCAACCATGGCAGATTTCATGCCCTCGAATTTGGCACAACGGTCACCGACCCACCAAACGGAACCATCAGAGACAACAGACCAGGTTGACCTGTCAGAGGAAGAAGAGCCAGTATTTGGTTCTACCAACATAATCCATCTCATAGAATCATTCTGTGACAAAGGGCATGACTACACACATGAGTTTCCTATATGAGGAGCCGGGAGGAGGAATTGTAGAGGCAGGGGATACCAGGGGAGGCGCAGCCACGGCCCAAACCAACCCTACAGTTGGACCCCGACCCAGACCGTCAATATTGCGGAAACCCATGGGACTTCCCTTCCGCAGACTCAACAGGAGAGGGAATGCCCCCCCCCCCCAAACCCACAAGCAGCCACTCTGGTCCTACTGTTCTGTGATACCCACCATAGAAGGAGCAAGTGTCTGGTGGCCTAGTACGTACAAACAGACCGGCCAGGCCAAATCATCAAAACATGGGAACACCATCAACATCTGTCCCCACGGCCGGTCCCTCCTTGTCAAATGCCCTAGCTCCCAAAGCACCTGCTATGACCCTCCCACCAACAGATAAGCGTCAACCGCTGGAGCAAAAATATGACATCCTTAAGCAGCTGGCATCATCACCATCCAGGTTGTCAATCGTCGATGCCCTAAGTTTGTCAGCCGACCTTAGGGAAGCGCTCATCGAAGCTTTGATCAGCCCTCAGGATTTCCAAGCTGATGTAGCTGCCACCGAGATTTAACATATGGAGACCTTCCCATCTGAATGCAATGCAGGGATTTCCTTCACCGATCAGGATGAAGATTCCATCATGCAATGAAACATTAGACCACTATATGTGTCCGACACACTGAATGGTATTGGGATCCGAAAAGTCTTTATAGAAAATGGCTCTGGATTTAACCTCCTTCCCCTACATACACTCCGTATGTTGGGCTATTGTGAGGACAATCTCATTCCCTCACTCTAAACTTTATTTGGTTACGACAAGAGTGAGTAGAAATAAATAGGACATATTAAGCTAAAGACCCATTTTGGTGACCTGGTAGCCTAAAAAGAATTCCTGGTGGTCCGGAAGAGCACGACATTCAATGCCCTTCTGGGAAGGCCAGGGCTCCATAAGCACATGGTTGTTCCTTCATCTTACCACCAGTGTATCAAGTACTGCGTCAACATACAAAGCAGGACGTTGCACGCCGACAAGGCCCCTTTCAAGCTCTTTGAGTCACATTACATCGACGTCGGGTTCTATGAGAAAAAGAAGAAGAAAACATTGATCAACGTCGTCGACTGGATCCCCACTCCAAATTGCTAGGAAATGGGCCCCAATGACCCCCTCAGGCAGCTTGATAGAGATTATGTCCTGCCCATCAACTGCGTTGAGAGTAGGAGTTCATGTCTGGACACACATTCATATGTCCTCATGACTTCAGCTACAATGGTTGAGAATGAAAAGGCAGGAACGTCTACCAACCCTCGATTCGGGGACAAATACTCAAGTAAGTATGCCCATGATGCCTCTCCCGCAGACCCTCGAAGGCTCAGACCGGAAACTCTCTCCTCGTCAGATCAAGAAGATGAGGACTTGTGAGAAGAAGGGGGGCGAGATCTCAGAGATGCACATCCCTCATTCGAGGAGGGTATCTCGACCACTGTGGACAAGCTCAGGGAAATAAACCTGGGTACCGAAGAAGACCCGAGGCCCACTCTCATTAGCACAACGATGTGTCCCGAGGAACATGAGGTATATACCTCCTTACTAAGGAAAAATTGGGATTTATTTGCATGGAATTACATGGAAATTACAGGACTCGATCCCGAGGTAGTGATGCATCACCTGGGTCATTCAGAAGACCACCGGGGCTACAAACAGGCCGCTAGAAGGACACACCCCTCACATGCTGCAAAGATAGAGGCTAAAGCTTATAATCTCATTAAAGTAGGCTTCACCAGGGAGGTCTAGTACCCCATTTGGTTGGCCAACATCGTCCCTGTTAAGAAAAATAACGGGAAAATCCCTATCTTCATTGACTTCAAAGACCTAAATCTGCATTGTCCAAAAGATGACTTCCCCGTTCCAATCACTGAGTTGTTAATTTATGTGACGTCCGGGTATGAGGCTTTATCCTTCATAGACGGCTATTCTGGATATAATGAAATCAGGATGGCCCGAGAAGACGAAGCAGCCACTGCCTTCAGGGCCCTCAAGGGGTATTCTGTTACAGGTTCATGCCCTTTGGTCTCAAAAATTCTGGCGCCACGTATCAGTGTGCCATGCATCGGATCTTTAAGCCATTATTGGGGAAATTAGTTGAATGTTACATAGATGACCTAGTGCTCAGGTCTAGAAAGCCCTCGGATCACCTGTCGGACCTTGAGACCTTCTTCAACAAGCTCTGATAGCATAGATTGATGATGAACCCCTTGAAATGCGCCTTTGGGGTTACCTCAGAGAAATTCCATGGCTTCGTCGTATGCCATCGCGGCATCGAAGTCGACCTTGAGAAGACGAAGACTATCATGAGTTAGCCACCCCCTCGAAATCTCATTGATCTGAGGGGATTCCAAGGACACCTGGCCTATATTAGGCGGTTCATAGCCAACCTAGCAGCAAAATGGTTTCCCTTCACCAGGTTGATGATGAAGGGGGTCACGTATCAATGGACGGACGACGACCAAGAGGCATTCGACAACATGAAAAAGTACCTCTTAATCCAACTGGTACTCATGACCCCAGTCAATGGGAGGCCTCTCATTCTATATGTGATGACCCTAGAACGGTCATTGGGAGCCTTCCTCGCACAGAAGAATGACGCCGACAGCGAAAAAAGCCTCTTTTACCTCAGTCGAACCATGATTGGTGGTGGGACTCGATACTCAAATATTGAGAAGAGATGTCTGGCCGTGGTCTTCATGGTTCAAAAGCTGTGACATTATCTGCATCATCATGAGGTCTATTTGATCTCGCGGAGTAACCTGCTCAAGTATATCCTTAGTTGCCCGATGCTAACCAGGCGCCTATCCCGATGGGTGGTCATCCTGCATCAATTCGAAATCCGGTCCGTGCCTCAAAAATCCATCAAGGGACATTCATTAGCATACTTTATGGAAGAGAACCCTTCAACAGAGACCACTACACTAGACACTGAACTACCTGATGAAGATATCTTCTCAGTTAAAGAGGAGGTCCCAGCATGGGAAATGTACTTTGACGGCGAGTCCCGAAGCCCCACCGGGAAGAGGATGGATGATCCCAGGTTAAACAATGTGGGTCTGGGGATAATACTCATATCCCCATAAAAGTTAGTTTTTACGTACTCCTTCCTCTTGCCAGAGAGATGTACGAACAGTGAAGCGGAATTTAAATCCCTCATCGCAGGCCTGGAACTCGCACTCCAGGAACAAGTACAACACCTTAAGGTAAAAGGTGACTCAGAGCTGGTCATAAAGAAAGTCAATGGTGACTATGATATTAAAATGGAGGATTTGATCCCCCTGTTTGACCATGTCCGAGGGTTAATGGCTGAGTTCTCCATAGAACCAGCATTGACTTATATTCCCCGATCCCAGAATGCTCAGGCTGATACATTAGCCAACGCGGCCACAGCCCTAGCCGAGCCAGACCGGGATGAAATGGTTTTTAGTATTTCTCACTATCAAATGGTATTGCCATTTGTTCAAAGTAAGATGTAACATATCCACGAAATCATCCCTTTCCCCGATCCATATGCTTCTGATACCGGCTGGATGACCCCCATCATGAACTACCTTCAACGGGGAGAGCTTCCATCAAACAGAGCTGAACGAGAGAAAATACGGAGAAGGACAATAAATTTTCCCTATATGGTGGTGTAGGCCAGAAGGAGTTCCTCTACAAACGATGCCTCTATGGAGTGATCCTCAGATGCATTGATGGAGAAGAAATTACCGCCATCATGACTGAAGTACATACTAGAGAATGTGGAGCACATCAATCCAGGACCAAGCCCTCCCATCAAGTTCGAAGGCATGGGTACTACTGGCCCATAGTGGCACGAGACTACGAGAATTTCACCGCAAATTTCCATTCATTCCAGATTCATTCCAACATCATACACCAGCCCCCCGAGTTACTTCATCAAGCTAAGTACTCCTGGCTATTTGCAGTCTGGGGGATGGATGTTGTAGGACCATATCCTCCCGCCATGGCCAAACAAATGAAGTATATCCTCACGAAGACCGACTTCTTTTCCAAATGGGAAAAATCCATACCCCTCAAAGAAGTCAGGGGAAGAAATGTTGTCATCTCCATGAAGACCAAAATCATTACCAGATTTTGTGTCCCATATACTATACTGGCTGACAATGACACCAATTTCTTCTCTGCTGAGATGGAAAAGCAATACCACGAGTATGGTATCAAAGCTAACAACTCATCCCGCTATCATGGAGCGGCCAACGCACAGATAGATGCTTTCAACAAGACCATGTCCAACATCCTCCAGAAAATGGTGGACAAAGATAAGAATTCATGGCCGGATAAACTCCTCCATGCATTGTGGGCTTATTGAACCACAATACGTTCCGCTACCCGGTCTACCCCGTACTCATTGGTGTACGACAAGGAGGCGGTCCTGCCCATTAAACTCCGACTTCCCTCACTACTCGTTTCCATCTATGATCAATTATCCAATGATGACAAGTCAGAAAAGTGGCTAGGTGAATTGGAACAACTAGATGAGCAGCGGCTGCACACTCTGCACCACCTGGAAATGTACCAGAACTAGATTGCACGGGCCTTCAATAAAAAGGTCCACCTCCAATCTTTCTTGGAAGGAGAATTAGTGTTGGTTCTCCGGGCCCCAATGATACCGTGGGAGGGACCATATGATATACACGAGGTCTACTCTAATGAAGCATACGCCCTGATCTCCATGGATGGGAAATTCACTACAGCTCCTACCAATGCAATATTAATGAAGAATTATCTCCCATAGAGACCAATAAGTATTTACATCCTCACCGCACGATGTTAAACTACATGGATTATGTCCTCACCGCACGACATTAAACTGCATGGAGTACGTCCTCACCGCACGATGTTAAACTGCATGGAGTACATCCTCACTACACGACGTTAAGCTGCACGGAGTATGTCCTCAATGCACGATGTTAAACTGCATGGAGTTCATCCTTACCACACAACGATAAACTGCACGAATGAAGAAAAAAAATGAGATAGACATCGTCTGAGCTGTATGACATTAAACTGCCAAGCACCTCGTCCTCACCGCATGACGTTAAACTGCACGGAATCTAATAATTCCCTCTCATGCTAACCACAAGACGTTAAACTGTACGGACCTCATCCTTACCGCATGACGTTAAACTGCATGGATTTCATAGAACTACGTACAGATTGATTCCTACCCTTTCAGAATACGTAACGACGCCAGGATTCCCTATCCTGGCCCAACCACTTCAAAAAAAAATATGTCCCCTTTTCCCCGTGCATGGACCAGACCTACACGGGGTGTATCATCATTACACAAAACTACATACAACTTGATTCCCGCCCTTGCAGGATATGTAGAGACGCTGGGATTCCCTTCCAGGCCCAGCCACTTCAAATAAAATATGTCCCCTTTCCCCCGTGCAGGGACCAGACCTACACGAGGTGTATCATCTATACACAGAACTATGTATGGCTTGTTCCTGCCCTTGCAGGATACGTAGCGGCACTGAGATTCCCTATCCTGGCCCAGCCACCTAAAAAATTACCTCTTCCCCTATGTATGGACCAGACCTGAACAGGGTGTATCGTCTTTCAGTGAACTACATGAGGCTTGATTCCTACCCCCGCAGGATACGTTGTGACGCCAGAATTCCACACCCTGGCCCAGCCACCTCAAAACAAAAGAGAGAGAAGAGAAAAACCAATGTCCCCATTCCCTCGTGGACATACCAGACTAGCGCAGGGTGTATTTACGTCCTCACCGCATGACGTTAAACTGCATGGAGTTCATCCTCACAGCATGCCGTTAAACTGCATGGAGTTCGTCCTTATCACATTATGATAAACTTCATGGATGAAGAAGAATTAAGAATACCCCTCCCCCCGTGTATGGACCAGACCTGCACGGGGTGTATGGATTCCAGAGAACTACGTACGTCTTGATTCCTGCCCTCACAGGATATGTAGTGACGCCAGGATCCCCAGTCTTGGCCCACCCACTTCAAAAAAGGTGCCTTATTTCCCTCGTGTATAGACCATACCTACACGGGGTGTACATCTTGTCTTTACCGCACGACATTAAACTGCATGGATGATGATGTTAAAAATGCCCCTTCCCCCGTGTACGCACCAAACCCTGCACGGGGTGTATATCTTCGTCCTTACCGCATGACGTTAAACATCATGGAAGTTGTCCCCACCGCACGGCGTTAACTGCACAGACCCCTCATTTTCTTTCACATTGGGTCACCTTCATCCTCACCGCATGACATTAAACTGCACGGAGTTTGTCGCGACCCACCCAGGACACATGGAGATATGAGATGGAGATACTCTTTGCACATTTGGATAAATCATTTCCATACATCCCACTCCACGACCCAGATAATTATGGATCTTCATAACCACTCACGGCCATCGGAGGTGGAAAGTTATCGACCCATGGACACCTTTGTTCGACTATGCATAACATTTCCTTAGCCCCTCAGCATATTGATAGCCCCTGGAAAATCTACCAATGGCAAGATTTCAACAGGCGACACTCTTCCTTGCTCTGTACACTTATCGGCCTCAGATCCCCCATACCATACCTCTTGATCCAGAAGTTCATGGAGAAGTAGTTTACAAGTTCATTCCCCTTTTCACATCCAGATGTGGCCAGGGTATCCCTATTTGGCTAGCCTGTGTGTCCATCATTGGTTCACATAGGGACCTGCATCAACAAACATCAAGCCAGTACGAGGATACTATGACTCAACAGGCAATTGCAGTGAAGATGATTTCTGTATACCCAGACACCATTATCCCCACATGCTGAACTCTGCACTGGGAGCAATCAAAGATTCTCATAATCATTCATGGCAGTCAGAAGTGGAAAGTTATCGACCTGGGGGTACCTTTGTATGACTATGCATACCATGCCCTCAGTGGATCTGCATAATGACATCCCCTATCCCGTCCATCAATGGCAAGATTTCCTCGGGTGGTACTTCTCCTAGCTCTGTACGCCTACTGGCCTCAGAGCCCCCACACTATACCCCCTGATCTGGGAAAGCTCAATGTTGCATTTTATGACCTTCAAACCCAGCCATGTTCTATTTATATCAGAACATGTTGACCCATTTATTCTTCGAGTGACTACAGAAATAGTCACCCCAATGGTCCGATCTCTATGACCGGTAAACTAGGTGTACTTTTTCCTCACCACACGATGTTAAACTGAGAGGAGCAAAGGCACACCCCTGCGAGCAAGATCAATCAGCGCAGGGAGGCTCTTTAAGCTTTAATAGCAGCCAGGGAAGAATATACATGACATCTCTAGGCATTCCTCACCAGATGACAGACTTTCTGGCCTAGACAAACGTGGATCCTCATAACCACTCACGACCATCGGAAGTGGAATGTTATCGACCCGTGGAAACCTTTGTATGACTATGCATACCATGCCCCCAGTGGCTCTTCATAATGATAGCCCCATGCTCGTCCATCAAAGGCAATTTTTCCATTGGCGGTGCTCTTCCTAGATCCGTACGCTTACCGGTGTCAAAGCCCCCATATCACCTCTCCTAATCCAAGAAGCCCCGGAACCATGATTTACACCAATCAACCCCCTTCCACGTCTGGGGCATGTTGAGGTATTCAAGCGTAGTTATATTCTGATGAAGATCAGCCTTCGCAATAATGCCCCCCATCCTCGCTGCATGACATTAAACTGCATGGAAGCCCTCAAAGATATCTTCGTCTTTAACACATGACACCAAACTACATGGAAGTCGTCCTCCCTGCATGACGTTAAACTGCATAGAATCTTTAAAAAAAAGATAACCCATGTCCTCGCTGCAGGACGTTAAACTTCATAGAGACCCTCAAAAACGCCCCTCATCATCGTCACATGATGTTAATTTGCACGACAACCATTAATGATATCTCTGTCTTTACTGCATGATGTTAAACTGCATGGTCGAACCCATCACGGGTTCAGTAAGAAACATATGCTTGTCCCTGTCATGTAGTGCACATGTCAGACCTACCCAAACCATCGCCTCACACCAGCATGAGAAAGAATTACTTCACCTATTCTCATGAAGTTTAGTCTAGATATTTCCCCCGTATTCAGGAACACTCTCATCATAAACCATACTCTGTACTCAGAAAATGCAGAACTCTCATAATCCACCACTAGTGGTTCCAAATCTCAACATCCCTAAAGTATCTCGGCTATTGGATGTTTATAGTCTTTGACTTAAGGAAACCATTGTATGACTATTCATACCATGCCCTCAACAGCTCTTCATATTGATCACCCCTGGCCCGTCTACCAATGGCACGTTTTCCTTGGTCAATGCTTCTCTCTGTATTCCTCTTGGCCTCTGAGCCCCCATTTCTATCCCCATATTCGGAAACCCTCTGAGATACAGACTACCAACCACTTTCACTATCCTACCTGAATGCAGAAGAGCATCTTTGATGAGATTACCATGAACCAGGAGAAGTCATTCCATTTCACATAATGTCCCAGCTGCATGACTATAAACTGTGTCAAGCCTCAACCAGCCCTTATGCTAACTAAACGCGTAGGGGGGTGGTCTCCAGACCACGCTCCTAATTAGTACGGATGTTCCCAAAACCCTTCCATATGTCGCACTCCCCTTATAAGCCTCCCCTAGTGGTTTTCATTTCGTTCCATGCCAGCCATCGTGGTTTCCATAATCCGGACTTCCATTAAGTCCCCTGGCCATCAGAAATTGATATGTCTTTGACTTAAGGAAACCTTTGTATGACTATTCATACCATGCCCTCTGTGGCTCTGCAAATTGATTGCCCCTAGCCCGTCTACCTAAGGTAAGTTTTCCTTTGGAAATTCTCTTCTTACCTCTGTACGCCGGCATGACTCCCACGCCCTAAGACATGCCCAGCATGTCTCTCAAATTCAAACATGTTCCCCCATGTGCGTCTTAAGGGTATTAAGACATCTTTTGATCAGTTGAACCCCATTGGAGCCCTCGCCCCACCTTTTTTGGTCAAAGATGTTTGACCTAAAGCATCACTAATGATATTCTTATCGGCGGGACTTTAAACCGCTCACAGAAGAAAGAGGCACAAAGCCTGTTAGGCTAAAAACCCGAAAAGGGAAACCTAAGAAAAAGCTGGGATATACCCGCTGGGACCACATTAATGGGCCCAGGAAAAATCATGGCATTAAAAGAAGAAAAAAACAAAATGTTTGTACGATTTCCTATAAAACCCTAGCAATAGACAGACTACGATCGCTAGATCCCCTGGTCCAGGAAAAAATTAGAGCTTGTTTTCATGAGTTAGGATTAGCTCTGATTTAGTGAATTGTTATTTTCACAACAATTCTTCTAAGTAAAAAAGAAAATTCCACAGCAACTAGTGATTAATCGAGACTATATTTCATTCATATGAAAAAAGGATGACATCCACAAGCTGGGTTCTCTACTTTATACAAAAAAAAGGTGGAAAGAGGGGTAAGTGAAACAGGGGATACAAAAGTAGCTCAAATAGTTTTAAAGGATCCTGACATGCTCTCCCCACCAGATCAGCGACTATGCGGTGAAGGTCGTCGTAGGATTGTTCCAACACTGCCTTCTCCTTGGTCTCAACCTCAGCCACCGGACGGATACAGTCCACTAAGGTTTGGAGATCGTTGATACCTTTTCTAATAATTTCAAGATGACCAGTCATAGACGATAATGGATCCCACAGTATCACGGCCCGTTATTCGCATGCACGCAACTCGGAGGATAGGATGGCTGCCTGATCTCAAGAAACCACCTCCCATGCTATCAGTTGATGGAGCTTTGTTGTGGTTTCCTCCAAGTTTTGTTCCCCTCAATGAGTGGTCTCGAAGTGAGAAAGCTTGCATTCACTAGTGACAGCTTCCTCGCGGTCCAAGACAACTTGGAAATAAAGTGAATGTAAATGCCGATAGTCAAAGCCACCTGACCCCAAACCCAAGAAGAGCTGATGAAGAGCTTCGGTTTTCATGGCCATTTCAGCATTGGGGGTTTTGGTGATAATCTCACAGATTCGGGGCCAGGCCAAACTGCGCACTGCACTATGGTCAGCCAAGATGTGAGGATCTTTGGTATCCTCGTTGGACGACACGAGAATAATGTCTGGTATGGAAGCCCATGCAGACGTGTGCTCACTAGAAGTTAGATCTTAAGCTGGAATGTCTGGAGCTCCTAAACCCAATTCAGGCTTGGGGACCAAGTTTCTAAGCCTGATATCGACTGGAGGAACCTCCGGGAAGGTCTCGTTGGGACCCGACACCACAGGGTCATCCTCATCCATGCACAAGAAGGTTGAACTTGCCCGAACTACGGCCACCGCAGGGTTGGGAGAGGAAAGTTCATTGAATCACATTGATTGACAAGCCATTATTCGGTCCTCCCTTTAAAATGATGAGAAATGTGTAGTGGATGCAGAAGCCACCATATCTACCAATTTGGGAGTCTTTCAGACAGCTTTCCCTAGGATCCCATCATGATATAATTTTACCCATGTCTTTACATAATCCAGGGAAAGGCTGGAAGTCGTGCCCGTATCAGGTCGGGGAATGCTTGTGTCATATCCCTCCCACGTCAGCATAATCCACCACTGACGAAGTATGGCTATATGAAGTCCTTGAGCCTGAGAAGGGGGAATAGAAGCTTGGAATTTCATGCACCCAAACTATCTTGAAAAGAGATACGGGACGTACAACTTGAACCAAGAGACATCGTCGATCCGTGCGGACAGAAACCCATCCCGCATGTAGACCATGTAAGAGCACTCCTCCAAGCTCCCTCAGTGGTTGTCAAATATGACTCCAGAATGGGTGGGGTTGGGAGTGAAGATGAACTGGGAGAAGTTTCTCAAGAGCTCGAGGACTTCACTAGAGTTGAGAGATTTCAAGAGAACTCCGGCTATATCCAGTAGGGTAGGCCGAAAGGTAGGAAGCGGGATGGAAACTTTGTGACGATACTAATAACAGTGACAGTGATCTACCACCCAGCCATACAAAAATTGAAATGGCCTGCTTAGACGGTAGGGTGACCCGCCCACCTGCATGTAGCCTAGTAGCTCGTAGATACGGGCCAAAGTGGGCACAGCTAAATTCACCAAACGACCCTCTGCGAACTCAACCGCCATCATCAATGTGCAGGCCCGGACACTGGGATTAACATCTTGAGAGGGAAATAGCCATCCGCTCAAAAACATTGCAAACAGACCGGCCAACCAGAGCATAGGCCACACACTAGGTCACTCCTCGTAACCCCACGAAATGTAGTTGCCTACTTCCAGAACTGCCAAGTAAGAACCTTGAGTGGTTCGTGACTGTTGGGAAGGATGAGTCTTGGGATGCTTAATCTTCGGCGTAGTGCTGGTGTTGATTAGAAATAACCCTATCCAAGTTCCTAAAGGAATAAAAGAGCGGACATGCAAGGCCTCACCCAGTGACTGCTCCGCCATGGTCAGAAGCTCTTTCACCAATAAAGGCACATGTTCAACATCGTCCCATGCATTGGGAGTGGGAAAAAATTCTTCATACATCTCGCCAGCAATTGGCAGCCCTCCTATCTGTTAGATTTCCCATAGAATAATCCCTACTTCACCATGGGCAAGGTGGAAAGTATTAGTATTTGAACACCAGTGGATGAACAAGTTGGGTAGGATCAATGATGGTGGGTAAATAGTAAATTAGGAAGCCCACACTGCGGAGTATAGGTTGACAGCTTCCATAGAATCAGGAGACTCCCGAAAGTGGTGATGGACCCAGAAATCCCAAGATCAATCTTTTGAGAAGAGACCGTCTGACTGAAGATCCCACCTAGGAACCCACCCCGCATCAGGATCCCTTAGAGGAAGATTAATAATAGAAGGGTAGTTCTTATGGATAGCTTTTTTTGAAAAGTCTTGAGTGCACTAATAGCTCTGGGTCCAGATAGATCCCCTTACAGTAGATGTGTCTTTCGGACAAAAATTAGAGATTATCTCCCCAGATTGGGTAATGTTTTCCTCAATGCATTTTGAAGGTGCTTCCAGGAAAGGAGAAGGGTGACCTGTGAAAGTATGGGTGATTGAAACATCATCCTGAAGACCGAAGCCATAGAGCGGGAGCCGATTAGATAATGGATAAATCAGAAGCTCCGGAGAGAGAAGGTTCTTCAATGCACCATTATCAGGAATGATGGACCGGCTAGGGTCCCATTTGACGCTCTCCACTGTGTGAATCATAGCCGAACGTCGCTCTGAGGCGGTTGAGAGGGGCTCTGCAGCAGGCCTCGGCTAAGAATGAGGAGGAACCATATTTTCTCCCTGTACAATAAGATAAATCACTATGGAATAAAAATTTGGACAATAATAACCAAAATGAATGGTTAAGGAGCCTTCACAACCAAATACGCAAGGAGGACATGGAAGATGGTTCGCGATGGAACCATCCCGCGAACCAGTCCTTTGCAAAATTAGTCCGCGAAGCCCTGGACCATGGAGCGTTGGCTAGGAAACCGTGAACCAAGTCGTTCCGTGGAAATTCCATTCTGAGTTTATTCGGAAGATTCATATACTTTTTAAAAGTTCAAGAGATATTTGTAAGCGGAGCATCGAAACTGTGAAGCATGTTTCTCCATAGACCATCATAACATACGTTTAAATTAATTAAGAGTAATGGTTCATGGATGGGATGTTGGTCTGCGGATGACGGTGACTATGAAGGAATAATGGTTCGTAGAAGTTGATGTTGGTTCACAGACGAGGCACTTTGCGAAGGAGCAAACACGCGGAGGTGAATGATCTCTAGTTTTGAGAATAATTTGGTAAAGGAAAAGTGAGGGATCCTAATATTTATAGTCACAGTCCCCTACTGGGTCTACATTTCTACCGCAAACCATCTTTGTTTCAGGAACCCTTTGCATCGGAATGTCCTCCTCTTCATTCCGATCGGACCCCATTCCGATGGGGGGCATCTGTAGGGTCCTGAAAAATCCCGAAAGGAAATTTTACCAAAATTCCCCATATAATTGGGGAAAATAATCATAGAGGAGACACAAAGGACTGGTCCGCGAACCGGTCCATGGAAGCGCAACGTGGCCAAGCACCGCGAGGCACACCCTCCATGAACCGTTGTCGTTCGCGAAATGGAGGCGGAGAACCTCCGCGGTCGCGAGGCAAGATGGGATCCAGTTTGGTTCACCGTCACAAACCACCCCAACCATGGACCGTGTTGACCGGCTCAAGCCGCACCCGCTGTCGTTCGTGGAATGGAGGCGGAACCCTGCGCAGCTGCGGAGCACTTGCAGAGTTCTCCTCACAGAAGGGGGGGAACGTTTGATACCCACCGCGAATCACTAATTGACCAAGTCTGTCGTGAACCATTTATTTGGTTATGGGCCTCCGAAAGAGGTGCCGCATGGCCACAGATACATTTCTTTCCCCACTCAATAAAAGGAGACCAATGGGGAAAGAAGAAAGGATCGGAGAACTGGAATCATATTCGGAGGAAGGAGATTGGTCTAAGGAAGTCTTCAGATTTCGCAAACAGTGATATTCCCATCCGCGAATCACAACATGTATATGAATTAAAAAGGAATCAGAAAACCTATAATAATTTGGTGAACTGCGAACCTAAATAATTTTAAAAAGGATATCCGCGAACCATACCCCCTCCACAAATGACTTCCCAGGGGACAAGGGAGTTTATGAATCTTTTCCCATCTGTCATACCACGGAGTACCCTCCTCCAAGGGTGAAGCCCCGACCGACAAGCCTCCGATTGGCACAACCCTTGGCTGCTGCTGCCCGCCTAGAACCTTCCACGAACCATCCTGGTTTGCAGATTGAGCTCGAAGCCGTGAACCACATTGGTTCACGGATTGGGCCCGACGCCGCGAACCACCCTGGTTCGCGGGATGCCAATCAGTCCGCGGATCACCCTGTTTCATGGATGGATTCTCCAGCCATGTTGCACTTCCCCACGCTAAGGGCGCCACCACCCATACCTCTCTGTGGCTAGCCGAATACTTCGGTGTTCTAATTTCCAGGGCCAGGAAAAATCTTTCTAATCCAGCCAGGTCCTCCCCCATTCTCTCATTGGCCTTTTCATCGGCCCCGAGCCAAGGCCTCCGCCAGAGCCACTGGATCCTTGTGGTATATCATTAAGGCGAATCAACGCACCATTTTGAGTTCACATACCCATGGTAAATAGGGGAAATGGGGTTGCCCGAACCTTGAGCATATTCCCGAAGCATTCCTGGGTGAACACTCCCATGGTAATGTGGAGTCTGAGCTCGGGAATCTCTTTTCTGCCCATCCACTTGTTGAGGGTTCCTTGAAGATGGTAAAATACCCACTAGAAGGAATCCCCCGTGCACCGCAAGAGAGGAGACGAGAACAGGAGAACCCCCTTTCCCTCTCCCACTGGAATTTGTCGCCATGGGCATCCGTCTCGGAGTAAGCCCCTACTTTCTGGGCCTCCTCAATGTGTAATCCCCAATCCATCACCCTGGGCCGCCTTCATGCGTAATCCGAACTCTGCTTCACATGGACACACCTTTCGTGACGTGATCCTCTGGTCTCTGCTGCCTCTTGTTTCTCACACCGAGCATGACTCACGTGGTCTTAGAGTATGCATCGACCATGACATCCTTTTATGGGTTGCCTCAGAGTGTAAGCTTGAGTCCATCATTCTGGGATGCCTCAGAGTGTAAGCCCCAAGCCAAAGCGAACTACGAGTACTTTGATCCATGTCAAGGCATGGTACATAGGAATCCTCCATGAAATTCAATCCCACCACTCGGTCGTTTCATCACGTTGAGTTCCAACCTCATCCAACATGACGTTAAATTGTATGCCCTCGTCCAACATTATGGTAAACTGTATATATGAACTACGTGGACCTTGATCCATGCCTCCTAGACAGGGTACATAGGAAGCCTCCATTAGGTTCAAGCCCACCACCCATTAGATCACCTAGTCTCTCTTCACGTCGGTTCTCCGACACCTATCCAAACTACGTGGACTTTCATCCCTGCTTCCTAATGAGGGTATGTAAAAAATCCTCCCTAAGGTTCAAGAACATAATTCGGTCGATCTGACCATCTCCACATTGGTTCACTACGCCACTCCTGGTGCCGCCTCAAGCGAGTTCCAGCCCTTCAGGGTCATTAATCCAATGAGGGATGGTAAACCTCAGGCATCAATGATTCCGAACCCCTGCGACCTGTTGACCATTTCCCACCAGGGTTAAATCCATGGATACTATGTTTGGGTATAAACCAAAGATTCACGATCATATGAATAAGTCTTAAATCTATAAGAGAGTCCAGGAACTTGCAATAATTCCTCCCAACAAGGGTGCGATGAGCCCGACATACCATCCTCTCAACCAATGTGAGTTCTTATGAGTCGCTGGTCAGACCATCTAGCAAACACATGCCTTTGGAAAGTTGGTCCGTCAATCATTGGATACGGAGCCATTGGGCATTTCGTGACCGAAAACCAGAATGAAACAAAAAAGGTGAACCCGACGTTAAACTGCATGGAGTTCGTCCTTACCGCATGAAAATTAACTGCACATATGAAGAAGAATTAAGAATGTCCCTCCCCCCGTGTATGGACCAGTCCTGCATGGGGTGTACGGATTCTATAAAACTATGTACGGCTTGATTCCTTCCCTCACATGATACGTAGCGACGCTAGGATCCACAGTCTTGGCCCAAAAACTTCAAAAAAAGGGTTCCCTCTTTCCCCCATGTATAGACCAGACCTGCACGGGGTGTAATTCTCATCCTTACCGCACGACGTTAAACTGCACAGACGATGATGTTAGAAATGCCCTTTCCCCCATGTACGGACCAGACTGGCACGGGGTGTATATCTTCTTCCTACCGCATGACGTTAAACTGCACGGAAGTTTTCCCCACCACATAACGTTAAACTGTGCAGACCCTTGTTTTTCCTTCATGATGGGTCGTCTTTGTCCTTACCACATGACGTTAAACTACATGGAGTTTGTCCTCACCGCATGACGTTAAAATGCACGGACTTCGTCGTGACCCGCCCAGGACACAAGGTGATATGAGATGGAGATACTCCTTGCACATTTGGATACATCCTTTCCATATATCAGACTCCATGACCCGGATAATTATGGATCTTCATAACCACTCACGGCCATCAGAGGCAAAAAGTTATTGACCCGTAGACATCTTTGTTTGAATATGCATACCATGCCCTGAACGGCTCTGCATATTGATATCCCCTGGCCTATCTACCAAAGGAAATATTTCCACAGGCGACACTCTTCTTTGCTCTGTATGCTTACCGGCCTCAGAGCCCCCATACCATGCCTCTTGATCCATATGTTTATGGCAAAGTGGTTTACAAGTTCATTCCCCTTTTTACATCCAGATGTTGCCAGGGTATCCCAATCTGGCTAGCCTGTGTGCCTGCCAGTGGTTCACATAGCAACATGCATCAACAAACATCAAGCCAGTACGAGGCTACTTTGACTCAACAGACAATTGTAGTGAATATGTTTTCTGTATACACGGACACAATGATCCCCACATGCAGAACTCTGCACTAGGAGAAATCGCGGATTCTCATAATCATTCATGGCTTCAGAAGTGGAAAGTTATCAACCAGGGGACACATTTGTACGACTATTCATACCATGACCTCAGCGGATCTACCTAATGATATCCCATAGCTTTTCCATCAAAGGAAATATTTCCTCGGGCGGTACTTCTCCTAGCTCCGTACGCCTACCGAACTCAGAGCCCCCACACCATACCCCCTGATCCAGGAAATCCCAAAGTTGCAGTTTACGGCCTTTATCCCCCGCCCTGTTCTAAGTATATCAGATCATGTTGACCCATTTATCATTTGAGTGACTATAGCAATAGTCACCCAATGGTCTGAGCTCTATGACCAGTAAACTTGGATTACTTCTTCCTCACCACACGACCTTAAAATGTGAGGAGCGAAGGCACACCCCCGCGAGCAAGATAAATCAGTGCATGGGGCTATTTAAGATTTAATAGTATCCAGGGATGAATATCCCTGACATTTCCAGGCATTCCTCACCAGATGACAGACTTCGTGGCCCGGAAAATCGCGGATCCTCATAACCACTCACGGCCACTGGAAGTGGAAAGTTATCGACCCGTGGACACATTTGTACGACAATGAATACCTTGTCCCCAGCGGCTATGCATAATGATAGCCCCTGGCTCGTCCATCAAAGCCATGATTTCTATAGGCGGTGCTCTTCCTTGCTCTGTACGCTTAATGGCCTCAGAGCCCCCATATCACCTCTCTTGATCCAAGAAGCCCCAGAACCATGATTTACACCAATAAACCCCCATCCACTCCTGGGGAATTTTGAGGTATTCAAGCACAGTTAAATTCTTATGTAGAGCAGCCTTCGGAATAATGCCCCCTGTCCTCACCGCATGACATTAAAATGCACAAAAAACCTTAAATATATCTTCATCCTTACCGCATGATTCCAAACTGCACAGAAGTCGTCCACACTGCATGACGTTAAACTGCATAGCAACTTTCAAAAAAAATTCCCCCTGTCCTCGCTGCATGACGTTAAAATGCATAGCGACCTTCAAAAAATGCCACATTTCCTCACCTCATGACGTTAAACTGCACGACAAACTTTAATGATATCCCTATTTTTACCGCATGACGTTAAACTGCACGGTCGAACCCATCATGGGTTCAGTAAGAAACATAGGCTTTTCCCTATCTTGCAGTGCACAGGTTAGACCTGCACAATCTACCGCCTCACACCAGCATGAGAAAGAATTACATCACCTGTTCTCAAGAAGTTTAGTCTTGATATTTCCCCCGCATTCAGGAACCCTCTAATCATAAACCATACTCTGTAATCATAAAAATCCGAACTCTCATAAGCCAGCCCTGGTGGTTCAAAATCTCAACTTCCCTGAAGTTGCTGGGCTATCTGAAGTGGATAGTCTTTGACTTAAGGACACCTTTGTATGACTATGCATACCATGCCCTCAGCAACCCTGCATTTTGATCGCCCCTGGCCCGTCTACCAAAGGAAAGTTTTCCTTGGGAAATTCTTCTCTCCGTACGCCTCTTGGACTCTGAGCCCGCATTTCTATCCAGGGATTCGGAAACCCTCTGATCTACATATTACCAACCTCTTTCAGAATCCTACCTGAATGCGGCGTAGCGTCTTTGAAGAAATTACCAAGAACCCGGAGATGTAGTTCCATTTCAGATAATGTCCCAGCTGCATGACTTTAAACTGCGTCAAGCCTCAACCAGCCCTTACGCTAACTAAACGCGTAGGGGGGTGGTCACCGGACCACGCTCCTGATTAGTACGGATGTTCCCAAAACTCTTTCAGATGTCTCACTCCCCTTCTGAGCCACCCTTGGTGGTTTTCATTTCATTCCATGCCACCCATCGTGGTTTCCATAAGCTGGACTTCCATAAAGTCACATGGCCATCAGAAATTGATAAGTCTTTGACTTAAGAGCACCTTTGTATGACTATGAATACCATTCCCTCTGCATCTTTGCATATTGATTGCCCTTGGCACATCTAACAAAGGTATGTTTTCCTTAGGCAATGCTCTTCATACCTCTGTACGCCGGCACGACTCCCATGCCCTAAGACATGCCCAGCATGCCGCTCAAATTCAAACAAGTTTCCCCCATGCGCGTCTGAAGTGTATTAAGAAATATTTTGATCAGTTGAACCCCATTGGGTCCCTTGCCCCACTTTATTTGGTCAATGCTATTCGACCTAAAACATCAATAATGATAGTCTTGTCGGCGGGACTTTAAACCAGTCACAGAAGAACGAGGCAAAAAGCCGGATAGGTCGAAAAAGAAAAAAGGGCAACCTAAGAAAAAGGTGGGTTATACCTACTGGGTCCACATTAATGGGCCCATGAAAAATCAGGGCATTAAAAGAAGAAAAATAAAAAAAGTTTGTAGGGTTTTCCTATAAAACCCTATCAATAGTAAGACTATGCTTGATGAATCGCATGGTCCAGGAAAAAATTAGACCTTGTTTTCCTGAGTTATGATTTTCTCTGATTTAGTGAATTGTTATTTTCACAACAATTGTTCTAAGTAACAATAAAATTTCACAGCAACGAGTGATTAATAGAGACTTTATTTCATTCAGAAGAAAAAAATAGGAGTACATCCACAAGATGGGGTCTCTCATTTATATAAAAAAGAAAGGGGGATAGAGGGGTAAGTGAAATAGGGGATACAAAACTATATCTGATAGTTATAAAGGAACCTGACTTGTTCTCCCCACCAGATCAGCGACTGTGCGACGAAGGCCGTCGAAGGATTGTTCCAACACTGCCTTCTCCCCAGTCTCAGCCTTAGCCACCAGACAGATATGCTCCACTGCGGTTTGGATATAGTTGATCACTTTTCTGGTAATTTCAAGATGACCAGTCATAGCCGATAACTGTTCCCTCTGCATCACGGCCCGTTTTCACATGCACGCAACTCGGAGGATATGATGGCCTCCTGCTCTCGAGAAACCGACTCTCGTGCTATCGGTTCATGGAACATTGTTGTGGTTTCTTCCAAGGTTCATGCCCCGCAATGAGTGGTCTCTAAGTGAGAATGAATGCATTCACTAGTGACAACTTCCTCGTGGGCCATGACAACATGGAATGCAAGAGAATGGAAATGCCGATAGTCAAAGCCACCCAACCCCAAACCCAGGAAGAGATGACGAAGAGCATCGGTTTTTGTGGCCATTTAGGCTAAGGGGGTTTCAGTGATGATCTCACAGATTCAGGGCCAGGCCCACCTGTGAACTTCCCTATGGTCCGCCATGATGAGAGGATCTTTGGTATCCTCGCTGGATGACACGATAATAAATTCTTGCATGGCAGCTCGTGCAGACATGTGCTCACTAGATGTTGGCTCTGAAGCTGGAAAGTCTGGAGATCCTAACACTAGTTCAGGCTTGGGGACCAAGTTTCTATGCCTTATATCGATTGGCGGAACCTCCGGGATGGTCTCGCTGGGACTCAACATCATAGGGCCGTCCTCATCCACACACAAGAAGTAAGAACTTTCCCAAACTGAGGCCACCGCAGGGTCAAGAGAGGAAAGTTCTCTAAATCGCTTTGATCAGCGAGCCATTAGTCGGTCCTCCCTTGAAGCTGATGAGGAAGGTGTAGTGGACGCAGTAGCCACCATACCTCTCGATTTGGGAGTCTCCCGGATATCCTTCCATAGGATCCCATCAGGATAGTATTTTACCCATGTCTTTGCATATTCCACAGAAAGGCAGGCAGTCACACCCATATCAGGCAGGGGAATGCTTGCGTCAGATCCCTCCAGTGTCAGCATCAGCCACCACTAACGAAGTATGGATGGATGCAGTCCTTGATCCCAAGAAGGGGGAAGAGAATCTTGGAGTTTCATGCACCCGAACTGGTGAGAAAAGCGATACGGGATGTACAACTCACACAAATAGACACCGTCGATCCGTGTAGAGAGAAACCCATCCCACAGGGAGACCATGTATAAGCGCTCCTCCAAGCTCCCCCGACGGTTGTCAACTAAGACGCCAGAAGGGGTGGGGTAGGGAGTGAACATGAACTGGGAGAAGTCACTCAGGAGCTCGAGGACTTTACTAGATTTGAGAAATTTCAAGCGAAATACAGCTATATCCTGTTGGGTAGGCTGAAAGGTAGGATGCGGGACGGCCACATTGTGAAGATACTCATAACCGCGCCATTGATCCACCACCCACCCATAAAAAAATTGAAATGGCCCGCTTAGATTGTAGGGTGACCCGCCCACCTGCATGTGGCCCAGTAGCTCGTAGATACAGGCCAAAGGGGGCATGACTAAATTCACCAAATGAGCCTCTGCTAACTCGGCCACCATCATCAAAGTATAGGCCCGAACACCGGGATTAACATCTCGGGAAGGAAATATCCATCCGATCAAAAACATAGCAAACAGACCGGCCAACCGGAGCATAGGCGACACACCAGGGCACACCTTGTAACCCCGCGAAAGGTAGCTGCCTGCTTCCAGAATCACCTAGTAAGAACATTTAGTGGTTCGTGACTGCGTGGAAGGATGAGTCCTGGGATGCTTAATCTTCAGCGTAGGATCGGTGGTGTTCAGAAATAACCCTATCAAAGTGATGTAAGTAATAACCGAGCAGGAATGTAAGGCCTGACCCAGTGACTACTCCGCCATGGTTACCACCTCTTTCGCCAATAAAGGCACATGTTCAACATCGTCCCATGCATCAGGACTGGGCAAAAATTATTCATACATCTTTCCAGCAATCGGCAATCCTCCTATCTGGTAGATGTCCAACAGACTAATGCCGACTTCACCGTGGGCAAGGTGGAATGAATTAGTATTTGATCACCAGCGGCTGAACAGGTTGGGCAGGATCAAAGACGGTGGGTAAATAGTAAATTGGGAATCCCACACTGTGGAGTATAGGTTGAAAGCTTCCAGAGAATCAGGAGACTCCTGACAGTGGTGATGGACCCGGAAAGCCAAAACCCAATCATTTGAGAAGATCCAACTAGACCTAAGATCCTACATTGGATCCCACCCCGCATCAGGATCCCTTCGAGAATGATTAATAATAAAAGGCTAGTCCTTAAGGACATCTTTCTGAGGAAATTCTTAATTGCACTGATCGCATTGGGTCCAGATAGATCCCCTCAGAATAAATGTGTCTTTCGGACCAAAATTAGAGATTTTCTCCCCAGATTGGGTAATTTTTGCCTAAATGCATTTTGAAGGCGCTTCCAGGAAAGGATAAGGGAGACCTGTGAATGTAGTGGGGATAGAGACGTCTTCTTGAATACTGAAGCTATAGAGAGGGAGTCGATTATATAATGGATAAGTCAGAAGCTCCAGAGAGTGCAGGTTCTTCAATGCACCATCATCAGGAATGATGGACCGGCTGGGGTCCCCTTTGACGCTATCCGCTATGTGAATCATAGCCGAACGTCTCTCTAAGGCGGTTTAGAGGGGCTCTGTAGTAGGCCTCAGCGCAGAACGAGGGCGAACCATATTTTCTCCCTACACAATGAGAGAAATCAGTCTGGAATAAAAATATGGACAAGAATAACCAAAATGAATGGTTAAAAAGCCTTCACAACCAAATCCGCAAGGAGTCCTTGGAGGATGGTTTGCGATGGCACCATCCTGTGAACCATTAATTCAGGAAATCAGTCCACGAAGCCCTGGCCTGCGGAGCGTTGGCCAGGAAACCGCGAACCAATTCACTCCACGGAAATTCCATCATGAGTTTATTCGGAAGAATAAGATACTTTTTAAAAGTTCAAGAGATCTTAGTCAGCGTAGCATCGAAACTACGAAGCAAGTTTCCTCACAGCCCATCATCAATTAATTTTTAATTAATTAAGAGTAATGGTTCATGGACGGGATGTTGGTCTGTGGATGAAGGCGACCATGAAGGATGTATGGTTTGTGGAAGTTGATGTTGGTTCGTGGAAGAGGCACTTCGCAAAGGGGAAAACACGCGGAGGCGAAGGAGATCTGGTTTCGTGGAGAATTTGGTAAAGGACAAGTGAGGGATCCCTGTATTTATAGGTGTTGTCCCCTACCGGGTTCACCTTTCTACCGAAAACCATCTCCGTTTCAGGACCAATTTGCATCGGAATGGCCGCCTATTCATTCTGATCGGACCCCATTCCGTTGGGGGGCATTTGTAGGGTCTTGAAAATCCGCAAAGGAAATTTTACCCAAATTCACCAAAGAACTAGGGAAAATAACCAAGTAGGAGACACAAAGGACCGATCCGAGAACCGGTACATGGAAGAACAACGTGTCCAGGCACCGCGAGGCACACCCTCCGCGAACCATTGTCGTTCATGAAATGGAGGCAGAGAGCCTCCGTGGTCGCGAGGTAGGATGGGCGCCAGTTTGGTTCACCATCACGAACCGCACCAACTGCGGACCACATCGACCGGCTCAAGACACACCAGCTGCCGTTTTCGGAATGGAGGCGGAACCCTCCACAACCGCGGAGCACTCCCGGAGATCGCCTCGCAGAAGGTGTGTAGTGTTTGATACCCACCGCGAATCACAGATTTACCATGTCAACTGTGAACCAAGTATTTGGTTATGGGACGCTGCAAAAGGTGCCTCATGTCCACATATAAATTCCTTTCCCCACTCTATAAAAGGAGACCAAGGGTGAAAGAAGAAAGGATCCAAGAACTGGAATCATATTCTAAGGAAATAGATCAGTCGAAGTAAGGATTCAGATTTCGCAAACAGTGAAATTCCCATCCGCAAACCATAGCAGGTATATGAATTAAGAAGGAATTGGAAAATGCATAATAATTTGGTGAACCGTGAACCTAAATAATTAAAAAAAGGAGAACCTCGAACCATACCCCCTTCGCCGATGACTTCCCCGCAGACCAAGGAGTTTATGCCTCTTTTCCCATCCATCGTACCACGGGGCACCCTCCTCCACGGGTGAAGCCCCGACTGATGAGCCTCTGATCGGAACTGCCTTTGGCCGCCGCTCCCTGCCTGGAATGATTCGCGGATTGAGCCCGAAGCCTCAAACCACACTGGTTCGCGGATTGCGCCCGACGCCGCGAACCACCCTGGTTCGTGGGACACAAATCAGTCCGCGGATCACCCTGGTTTGCGGACGGATTCTCCAACTACGTGGCACTTCCCAACACGAAGGGTGCCACCACCCATACCTCTCGGCGGATAGCCAAATACTTCAGTGTTCTCATTTCCAAGGCCATCCAAAATCCTTCCGATCTAGCTAGGTCCTCCGCAATTCCCTCTTTGGCCTATTCATCGGCCACGAGCCAAGGCCTCCGCTAGAGCCACCAAATCCATGTGGTATAACATTCAGGTGCATCAGCTCTCCATTTTATGTTCACATACCCATGTTAAATAAGGGAAAAGGGGTTTCTCCCACCCTTGAGCATATTCCCAAATAATTCTTGGGTTCACATTCCCACGGTAATGCGGAGTCTGAGCTCAGAAATCCCTTTTCTACCCCTCCACTTGTTGAGGGTTCCTCAAAGATGGTAAAATACCCATCAGAAGGAAGCCCTCGTGCACCACAAGAGAGGAGACGGGAACAGGAGCACCCCATTTCCCTCTCCCGTTGGGCATTGTCACCCCGAGAATCCATCTTGGAGGAAGCCCCGACCTTCTGGGCCTCCTCAGAGTGTAAGCCCCAATCCATCACCATGGGCCGCCTTCATGCGTAAGCCCCACTCTGCTTCTCATGGGCGCACCTTTCGTGACATGATCCTCTGGTCCCTGCTGCCTCTTGTTTCTCACACCGAGCATGACTCACGTGGGCTTAGAGTAAGCATCGACCATGAAAACCTCCTATGGGATTCCTCAGAGTGTAAGACCCAATCCATCATTCTGGGCTGCCTGAGAGTGTACGCCCCAAGCTAAAGCGAACTATGAGGACTTTGATCCATGTCAAGGCATGGTACGTAGGAAGCCTCCACGAGGTTCAAGCCCACCACTCGGTCATTTCATCATGTCGTGTTCCACCCTCATCCAACATGATGTTAAACTGTATTCCATCATCCAACATGATGTTAAACTATATATACAAAATACATGTACTTTGATCCCTGCCTCCTAGACAGGGTATGTAGGAAGCCTCTTTGAGGTTCAAGCCCACCACCCATCGGACAACCTGGTCTCTCTTCACGTCGGTTCCCCGAAACCTATCATAACTAAGTGGAATTTGTTCCCTGCTTCCTAAGCAGGGTACGTAGGAAGCCTCCCTGAGGTTCAAGACCAACAGCCAGTCGATCTGACCATCTCCACGTCAGTTCACTGCGCCACTCCTAGTGCCGCCTCAAGCGAGTTCCAACCCTTCTGGGTCATTAATTTAATGAGGTATGGTAAACCTCAGGCAGAAATGAATAGTAACTACTGCAAATCCCCTCTCAACCCTACCAATTACTCTTATAAATCTCTCTAGCTATATCATTGAGGTCCTGGTCTTCTCAAAATACCATCTCTAGTGCCCTAAGAAGATGTTTAAAGGGGTTGTGTCGAAGATCATGTAATATCGTCTAATGATTCTTTTAATTTTCTTTCTTCTTCAACTTCTTCTTATTTAGTGGTTTCATTATAAAGTAATAACATAAGTATTTATTATATACTGATATGATATTATAAATATGAAACAACCCCATTTCACCTTCTATCCATTCTACAAAAAACGAAATCACCGCGAGTGCGTACGTACGAAATACCGTCTCCACGCAGTGGTGTAATCTGTTTTCCACCACCACCTTAATTAGATGGGTATAATGGTGTAAAGAATAACAATATATGATTATTATAACATCATACTGATTCTATGATCTTATATCATCCACTCCAATTCCATTCAATAAATATGGGAACGATATCATCGCTCGTGCGTACGTATGGATTACCGTCTCCATGACGCGATGAGTTTCATCTTCCAGGTTAACAATTCAAGAATGATTAAAAAGTATATATAATAAGTAATCATGAAACATATGAAATAATAATACTACTTAATTTATGTATATATTTATGTATGTCATCTACTTAATTCCATTCAAGTCAATAAGGAATGGAAAACGGCGTTCATGCGTACGCATGGCCTACCGTCTCCATTACCAGTTTTTTTCATTCCATTTATTGATATATCATGTAAATTTATATACTGAATATATATTATATATAAATCATGTTTTACATTCTGGAATTATGTAAATCGGGATATATGTAATAATATCAAGAACAACATGTCGAACACGTACGATAAATGAAACGATTTTACCAAAAACATTGCTTTAACAAGGAATTTACAAAAGAACGGGTAATATAAAGTCATAAGTGAACCATATATGATATCATAATAATTAATATGATTCTTTAATAAGACGATGACATTATTTAAATCATTATACATGAGTTTCAGATACGTACGAAGGATATTGGACCTAAGTTAAGGGATAATATTTCCAATCTCATTTTTTTATCTGAGATTGTTTATTCGTAAGTATTTAGTAGGGTTATATTTATCATCCATGTAACTATTTTATAAAAATGTTTTCATGTTTTTTTAAACTCATTTTTACCCATTTTTGACTTTTACTACATGGTATGTAAAGAATATTTCTTTTACGAGGTAGTTTTTGACTTTTCCAGCAAAAGTACGAGAAGAATGTTTTTTTAACTTATATGGCATGAAAGTATTATTACAGTTTTATAACGCTTTATTTTCATGAAGCTTCCTCCATAATATTTCATGACTATTTTCAATGAAATCCATTTCTTTTTAAATTCCATGAAATTTTTTGAAAAGAAAATGATTTTGAAGAAGAAAGGATATTTTCCTCAAGAATTCATTTGAAGTGTTTTATCAAAACCATTTTCCATCAACGATGACATTATTTCATATGTGTATGTTACAAGTATATTGTCTAAATGATTTACATGGTTTCACTTTTCTTATTATGATGTGATATCAATTTCTTTTATATGGTTTATGTGATGATGGTATGATGTTTATGAAACCCATTTTATTCTTTGGGTTATTAAGAATGATGTATGTTTATTTTGTGGCACAAGTAAGAATGATTTCATTATGAGATGGGTGGGACCTATATCTCCCTCCAATGAATTGGGTAAAGATTTATATCTCATGAGATAGACATGGCTAGAACTGTAAGTTAATTTGGTTCAGTGTTACCGGACTGAAACGAGGAGTGAACTTGATTCAAAAAAGAACTTTATCCACTAAGATAGTGTTGGAAGGAATGCCTTGGCTACCATGGAAATCATATCATGTTCTTAATGTTTTCCCATAATTAAAAGTTTTATATCCAAACTATTTTATCATGATTGATGTAACATTATGATTTATGACTTATGTACTGCCATGTTTTATTTCATTGCTCAAGATTTCGACGTTTAAACATTATGTTCATGTTTTTATGTTCAAATGTATATTGTCTGTTTTCTTTTCTCCATGCTTACCCTTACTGAGCATTTGAGCTCATCCATTATATGTTTTCTTTTCCCCAGGATATAAATAATGGTTTTAGGTAAGAAAACAAAGGGGAAGATCTTTATAGGAGATGTTGAAGATCTTTCACCATGATTAGAAGATTATTTTTCAAAGTTTCCCAAGACACTAAACTATTACAGTCCTTGTGTGTTTATTTTTGTTATGTATTAAGTATTCCGCAAATGTAATGTAATGTCTATGTACGTCAAGCTTCGGGTCTCTATAGTTGGTATCAGAGGAAAGGTTTAGTCAACCATTGGAAACTAGGTGCGAAAACGTTAGTGAAATATCTAGAGATATTTCTAAGTTATGTCTAGGGATGTCCCTAAGGTTAAGTATATGTATATGTTATAGTCCTCGAATTATGGTAACGATCATAGAAATAAACATAAGATGTTAGATATTGAAAGTAATACCCCTTGATTATGTTGTTTTTCTAGTACGAGTTTTGTCTCTCATAATTTTTTTTGGGTTTTAAGAAATGGCAGGAAATAGGATGATTCATGTTAATGGAGAATATAATGGGAAATGGAATGATATTATTTCGGAGAAACCAGATGAAATGGGATTTGGAAGGAAAAACATCATTATTATTCCTAATCAGTGATCTCATAATATGATCAATAATCTCAACTTTGGTAAGTTTCCTGACTCAGCTAATAGGAGAAAGATGGAGTTTCATGATGATCATAGAGGAAAGAAAGTTCAATTTTCCCCATGTGAGTCATGTGGGAAGAGACATAAAGGAGAATGTTTCAAAGGAACTAGAAGATGCTTTGGTTGTGGAAAAGAAGGACATAAAGCCAGTAACTGAAAAGGAAAAGGATCAGTTAACACCATGGACAAGGATAATGGTATTGCTAAGACATCAACAATGGTTAAATGTTTTAAATGTGGAATTTACGGGCATTATACAAACCAATGCCCTAAGGTAAAGTCTCATGAAGATAATCATTATGGATGTATGGGTAGTATTTGTGTTGATGATGATTAAGAGAGTAAAAATGATCTATGAGATGAAAGAACTATTGAATCTCGGTCAATGGTTTAAGAAGGTAGTGGAATGATTTACATTTATCGAGAGTTATGTTGTATAGGTAATTGTACTATGGAATAAAGACACATATAAGGATTTTTACACTATTGTTTTTTCTAAAGTATTTGAATGTATATGTTGAATGGTAGTGGTAACCATGAATGGTTATTCAGATGTTTTTGGAAAGAATATGATATCCACATGATGAAAGGATATGGAGAAAATAATATGTTTGATGGTATTCATGAGCTCATGTCTGATATATTGACAAAGGGATATCATGGTTTGAGTATATAGAATTTTTGGGATTTTGTTATGTGGAAAGAGTTACCTTTTGACATCATTCATGTTTTCACTAAGGTTCTATGGTAATTTATTTTTCAAGGGAATATATGACTATGGTATTCATGTTTTTGGAATGTAACCAACAAGTTATATCTTATGATATATGTGGGATAAATGCTTGTATTGAAATTCATGGTAGATAAACGTTCTAGTAATTGTTTTTATTATACTATGAACTTGGACAGAAGTATTTTGGATAAGCTAAAAATTGGAATGGTTTATATTGGACGTGAGACAATATTGTTTAAGTCTAGATCTTTTTTTTCAATATTATTGATGGAATGTTAAAATGATGTAGTTTTAGGAAAAAGACAACCTACAGGACGGGCGACAACCCATCGCGTCAGACATGGTTGCGGGAATAGAACCCACAACCGAAGTGTGATAGGCCTTTATCGCCTACCACTGGCCTACAGGAAGTCCCTCGATAGTAAAAAGTAGTTTTATTTTATTAAGCGGTATGATAGATGATGTATAAGTTCATTTTTGTAATAATATATGATTAACCTCACTAGATATGGACATATGTATATTTGATAAATTTTTCTAACCTTTTGTTTGAGACAGATAGAATGACTTATCATTCTATCGCATGATCTTCTTGTAGGTTCCGGGCGCAGCGGAAGCACATTGGTGGTTTTTTCCAACATTAATTTTAATGTTAAACAACATTAAATCCTAGATTTGTCAGGATATAAAATGCCAAATCATCGGAGTAGAACGAAGAACGAAAAGAAAAGAAGAGTCCCGGAACCCTAGAGGTAGTATCATCATATGTTGATTATAATTAATTTAATTAATTCATAAGAATTACCTAGATGGAATTCTTTCTTTGTTGATTTCTCCACTCATGATCCTATGATCTTTCATTGCGTCATAGAATCCAAGTGCAGGATTTCTCTAGCAATGATCCACACGTGCTCCAGGTATCTCTGGATTCCGCCGAAGGGATCTCTGGGTGCTAGCACGGGAGATCCTTCGCTTGCGATGTCCATCTTCGATCGCCTTAATCCAGTGGATGATCATTCTTTCGTAACATGAAAGAGTTCTTGGTGGAAAGGGAATTCTCTCTTGGCTTGAGAGTATTTCCAATCCGTTGTGCACAACCAAAATGGCTAACCCCTATTGAGAATAATTTAATTGGGATTTATAATACTTAGAATAATAAAATTAATTAATTGGCCAAAATCATTTAATTATATCATTTAATTCATAGTAATACCCCATGTCTTAATAATGACCTTTGACCATCATTATTACTTGACATGCATCCAATTTATCATATTTAATATCATTTAATTAAATAAAAAATATTTTCTCATGAATATCGAAAAAACAAACTACACGGCGTGTATATATAATCATACACAGAGTGTACTTTCATTTTTCCAGTTTTATTTATTTTCCTCCGCCTCATTTATTAGAACATGAGTAATGTATATTTATTTCTTAAATAAATGTAACTGCATTACTCGCTAATAAATATATATATTATTTCTCCCACAATATATTCTCTCGAACAAGTAGGGTCGAAATAAATGCGATCAGACATCCTTGAATAATTATTAAACCACAATCAGGAATAATCTTTATTCAACTTGTTAAATTAATATTTAACCGAGATACATAGACACACTTACTGTGTGACCCTCTAGGCCTCTCTCTCAGTGGCATTAGGCGGAACCTGCCTAAAGTCTAGGGTTAGCATCTAGCAACACTCCAAGGCACCCATAGAGAAAGAAGTTAAATCCGCAATGACGTGTCACCTCCTACGAACGCTTAACGTGTAATATAATCCATTTGTCTCGACATATCTAATCAAGGGGGTTGCATGATAGTTCCATTAACACATGTGCTTGATTATTCTTTCTTTGAATTCCCGGAATTGAACTCGCCAATACCTTACCATGGCCAGGGATTTATGTAGCCTATATCAATTCCATCAGAGGGCCTGCGATATCATCTTCCCTTATGAAACAGAAGGGAGAAATCCTTTCTCGCGTTATCTATTAATGTAGTATTACTCGTGACGCACCCAACGTATCCTACCTCACTGCGAACAGTGTTTTCTCATAGTTTTCATCATTACATCTAAGTGCACGTGTTTTAATACCCATTAATAATAATCTTAATGTCTAAGGACCAATACACATGTCCGCAGAAAGGAACATCCAATGACACTATGAAATGTGGATTTCCTAATGGCGAGTCTCGTTCTCATGATATCCTACTGGGTATTACCAAGGGTTCACACCATGAGAAGGTGCCACAATGTTTTATGAGTCCTCACCCCTAATGACCTGTATTATTTGTGCCCCTCAAATAATATCATCTGGCCATAGAACATACTTTCAAGAATAGTGTTATGGATCTTCCGTGTTCTCACCATAGTAGGGATCCGCTATGAACCTTTAATGCAACAGCTATCCTTAGGACATTATCACATGCATTGTCACGCAGAGGAACAATCATGATGTGATAAAGATTTCATTAATGAATAATGTAGAAACTATTTGGTTCTAGGACACAAACTCCAACAGACTCCCACTTGGACTAGAGCCAACTGCTAAAAACTTTTAACCTGCTAGCTCTCACCGGATATTCATGCTTCTGTTGAGATATGCCTTTAGTCATGGGTTCCGCCACATTCTCTTCCTTGGACACTATAGAGACCCGAAGCTTGACGTACATTGTCATTACATTACATTTTCGGAATACTTAGTACATAACAAAAACACACACACAAGGATCGTAATCGTTTAGTGTCTTTGGAAACTCAGAATATAATCTTCTAATCCTGGTGAAAGATCTTCAACATCTCCCATAAGGATCTTCTTTTTTTTATACCTAAAACTCTTTTTTATATCCTGGGGAAAAGAAAACATAAAAGGGTGAGATCAAATTCTCATTAAGGGTAAACAAAAGAAATATCAATCACATCATATACATAAGCACATAACGTTTGGAAATCTTAACCTGTAAAAGAGATCATAATTTCATAACCTGGGATAACTCATGGCAGTGAAATGTAATCACAATAATCATAACTAAAACATGAAACTTTGTGGAATACACACATAATCATAAATAATCATTTCTTTTTAGTCAAGACTCATTGCCAAGACTATCTTAGTGGACAAAGTCCCTTTCTGAACCGAGTCACCCTCGTTTCAGTCCTGTTTCACTGAACCGGTATAACCTACCATTCCAGCCATGTCTATCTTATGAGATATAAAATCTTTACCCAATGCATTAGAGGGAGATATAGGTCCCACCCATCTCATAATGATACCATTCTTATGTGTGCCACAAAATCATAAATCATACATCATTGCATAACCCATATAGTAAAAATGGGAATCCTAAACATCGTGACATCATAAAACAACTCATATAAGATAAAGGAATTCATAAAAATAATTCCATCACAACATAATTAAATCAATGTAATAATAGGGATAGAAACAGAACCCTTTATTTTCTTAGATGGAAAATAATTTTGATAAAACACTTGAACTTTATTCTTGAGAAAAATATCATTTCTACTTCAAAAACACTTTTCCTTTCTTACCATGTCGTACATTTATAAACTAAAATAATTTGATTAAAAATAAACATGAAAACTTGTAAAGGATGATTGTTGGAAATAATGTTTTAAAAATCCATTCATGCCGTATAAGTTAAAAAATACATTCTTCGTACTTTTGTCGGAAAAGTCAAAAAAGTACCTCGTACGAAAAAAACGACAAAATATTCCTTTCATATTCTTTACTAAAAACTCACCGAAGGGTAAAATTGGATTTAAAAAAATTTAGGTGGATGGAAATAATATTAAATATTGAGGAAACATGGATGTGGATGATAAAATAGACCCCAGTAAATTTTGAAGTAAAAACAATCTCGAATAAAAATGAGATTGTGATATTTCCCTTACCTTAGGTCCGATTTGCTTCATAAGTGTCCGAACCTCCTGTATAATGATTTAAATAACATCATTGACTTATTACAGAATCATATACATTTTTATTATATCATATATGGTTCACTTATGACTTTATATTACCAGTTCTTTTGTAAATTCATGTTAAAGTAGTGTTTTGGGTAAAATCGTCTCATTTGTCGTTCGTGTTTTAACTTGTAATTATACATACGATTACTTAGATCATTATTACTTAATTATAGAATATGAAACATGATTTATATATAATATATATTCAGAATATACATATATATAATGGATCGATAAATGGAAAGAAATACACCGTTCATGGAGACGGTAGGCCGTACGTACGCATGAACGCTGTTTTTGTTTCCTTATTGAATTGAGTGGAATTAAGTAGATGACATACACATAAATACATTAGCTTTATAATGTCATATATTTCATTATTATTTTTTATATATACTTTATAATCATTCTTAAATGGTTAACATGGAGATTGAATATCATCGCGTCGTGGAGGCGGTAGTCCGTACGTACGCACGAGCGATGATATCATTTCCATAATTGTTGAATTGAATTTGAGTGGATGTTACAATATATTAGAATCATTATGATGTTATAATAACTATTTATAGTTATTCTTTACACCATAATACCCATCCATGTAAGGTGTTGGTGGAAAAACAGATTACACCACGGCGTGGAGACGGCATTCCGTACGTACGCACGCGCGGTGATTTCGTTTTCCGTAGGATGGATAGATGGTGAATTAGGATTGTTTAATACTTATAATAACATATCAGTATATGAGTGATACTTATGTTATTACTTAATAATGAGAAAACCTAATAAGAAGAAGTGGAAGAATATATAAACGTGAAAGAATCGGTAACGGAAATTACCTCTCCTTTGAAGCGCCTTTTTGAGACCTCCTCTTAGGGCACTAAAATTGGTCTTTGAGGAAGACCAGAACCTCTAGGATGTTTCTAGGGAAGTGGATAAGAGAATTTGGAAGGGGTTGGCCGAGCTTGAAGGCTCAATGTTGTGTGAGGAAGAGAGGGAGGAGGTTCCCTTTTATAAGGGAGGAGAGGGGCACCTTTGGAATTCTAAAAAATATTAATTTATAATAAATCTAACCCCACATAAAAACCTCCAAAAATGACTCATATTATAATATTAGATGATATAGTGTTGTAAGATCATCAACCAATCAAATTTAGACATGTTTGGATCTTATTTTAAACCTTATCATTTTTATTTATCCTTATTTAATCTATTTAAGTTTATTTGTGGTAATAAAATTCTAAATTTAAATTATAACGAATAATTACTTATTTGTTCTGAATTTTCCATAATTGTTTACTTTATAACATTATTGACCTTATAAATTTATATTTATATTTTTTAAATATTTTTGTGATTTTTAAAAAATTTTATAATATGTTATTTTTATAAAATAACAATAGTGTCAATTTTGACACTATTCATTTATTTGAATTTAAATAAACTATATACAGAAGATATGTTCAAACTAAAAGCTTTAATATATTAATAAAAGATCCTATGTATCTATAAAATTAGTGTATCACATTAAATAGTTCATATAATATTTATTTTATTATTTTTAAAACCATTTATTTGGTTTATCTCTTAATAAAATAATTACTACATAATTTTTGTATAATTATTTAATATACTTATTTGTTGCATAAAAAATTAAACTAAAATCATATGATGAATATAAATATATTACCTTTCACAATAATACTTTCACTCGAATTTATCATCTTCAAATATCAATATTTAAATTGTTATATTTATTAAATTATGAAGGTGACAACTTTGGCATCATTTAAAATAAAATAATATAAGTGTCATAATTGCTTGTATAAGACTCCAGATGGTCAAATATTCGACCATTGGATGATTATAGTTTCAAGTTACATGACCAATAAGTTTTGGTCGGGGTTTTGTGCCTTTTATGGTCACTATTAGTTTAATAAAAACTATATTCTTGATTTTTCACTAGATAAATAATTTCTTCATCACTATTGTGTCACAATTAATGATAACTATTTAATCCAAAAAAATCCTAAATAAATTCTCATGATGTGGATAATTTCGTTATCATTCTGGATAATATTTATTTTCGATGTTTTATGTTGTTTATCACTAAGTTAAAATTATTATACTTATAAGATTTAAGAAAGTGACAAGTTGTCACTTTCTTTGATTTTAATAATAATTAAATTATTTTCATGGTAAAAATTCTATAAAATGAATCTAATCCGACCCTTAGTTGATATGTGTTTACTTTTAGCCGTCAAATAGAATTTTTTCATGTGTTAGAGTAATTTTATAATATTATATTTACCCTTAATTACCCGATTTACCTTTAACTATGGTAAATAAAATTTACCGTAGTTACTATTTATAATTCCCAAAAATAAAAAGTAGCCTATTAACATAATTTGGACCCACTGATTCCAAATATGGAATACATTTTTTAAAATTCAATACACATAAGTTTCAGAAATTAAATTAAAATTAATCCCGTTGTCGAATAAAAACGGGTTTTTGTTTAAAACGATACAAAAGATTGAATTGATTTAACATACGAATTAAAGGTAAAATCAATGATAATGACATAAATTATATTAAATGGTAAAAATATATTCTATTTATACTTTAAAACCATTCAATATTATAATTTAACCACATAAGATATTATGATGAAAAAAGATGTTTTTAATTAAAATATAGCGTGTTTTTACTATTCATTAAAATATGAAAGTTATCGGAAAAATATCAAAACATTATCTAATGTAAATTTTTACATCCTGATTCAAAATAAGAATTTTAATTTGTCAAATTTAACATATAAACATGTCAAAAACTAGCTTTAAAGTGGGTGCGCCATCAAAAGGCGGCAAAACTGCATTTTTTGAAAAATACTTATTTTACCCGAAAAATTTATTTTGTTCTTATACCATGTTCTAGAAAATGTGTAAGATGAATAATAATGTTATAAAATTCAAAATTTACTTAATACTATTCATAACGGCTAGTTCATGACAATATTATAATAATATATCATTGTTTATTAAAACCCGGTATTGCGTACAACACACGCTATCGAGGAAGGTCGTGATTGCGTGTAATGCAAGTCAAGTCCGGGTTGCGTGTTGTGAAAGAATCCTTCGTTGTTTCTTATAACAGAATCCAACCATATTTCATTTATACATTTAATATATATATATATATATACTCAATGTTGCGTAGAAAAACTATTATCAAAATTGTGTGGAACACGGTCCAAGAATAGTGTTCCGTATACTGCAAGCTAATACGGTGTTGCGTATAGCGCAAGGTAATGTTGGTGTAGAATACAACACAAGACATTAATGAAAATAATATTTTTCATAAAATCTCGGGGTGTTACATTCTACCACCCTTAAAATGAATTTCGTCGTCGAAATTCGTCGGGGTTATAAATGGTTTACTATTTGAATGTTTCTTTGATAGAAACCCACATCGTAAAAATGAATACCAAAAATTATCTTTAAAAACTAAAGTATAAAACGTAATGGTTACCCAAGTTAAATAATCACTGGGTATCCACATAGGAGAACATAGGTGAAAATATGGACATGGAAGAGAAATCTAAGCATCATGTTCTGATGGAGAGTGGTTGAGGACATGGCTATGAAAAAGCCAACAATCACAAATCCATAAATTTGTGATGATCTAGGGTACCATATGATTCATCAGATATAAGATCACTAGGACAACATTTTTGTTTTTCAATATCATTTCACTAAAGTTGAAAATTTTGAATTAGAAGAAATACTTACTTGATTTTGTTACAATCTCACTGTTGTTCCTGCTTTGACCAGTTTCCACTTCATCTCTTAAAGAAATGAAGTGTTAAAAGATCATATGATAGAATGATGGGTCATTCCATCTGTTTCAAACAAAAGGTTAGCAATAGTTATAAAATATTCATAAGTCCATTTTATTTAACTTATACTTCATATATCATACCTCTTAATAAAATAAAACTAGTTTCTACTAACCAGTGACTTCTTGTAGGCCAGTGGTAGGCGATAAAAGCCAGTCGCACTTCGTTTGTGGGTTCGATTCCCACAGCCTTGTCCGACGCGATGGGCTGTCGCCCGTCCTGCAGGTTTTCCAAAACTATATTACTATAACATCCCATTATTAATATCGAAAAACTTCTATCCTTAAACAATACTAACTTATGTCCAACATAATCCATTCCAATCATTAGGCTTATCAATAATACTACAGTCCACTCTCATAACATAGTGAAAACGATTACCAGAGATTTAATCCCATCGTTGATCCCCATATATCATAAGATATGTTTTTTTGGTCACATTCCAAACATTGAAAGTCCTTAATCATGTATTCTCTTGAATACCCATTGAACCTTAGTGAAAACATGAATGCAGTTAAAAGTTAACACCTTCCACATACCAAAATTCTCAAAATTCTATATACTCAAACCATGATATCACTTAGTCCTTATATCAATCATGAGCTCATGAATACTGTCAAACATTTCATTTTCTCTTTATCACTTCATTATGCGCATATCATCCACTTTCCCAAAAAAAATATCTGAATAACCTTTCATTGTTACTCATAACATTCATCATAAACTTTCAAAATTTAAAGAAAGACAACAGTGTTACAATCATTAGATGTCTTTTTATTCTATAGTACAACATTACACTTGATAAACATGTAATCATTCCACTACCTTCTTAAACCATTGACTGAGCTTCAACAATTATTTCATCTCACATATAATTTGTAGTCTGTTCATCATCATCAACAAAAATACTACCCATACTACCATACCAATTCTCTTCACGAGGCATTCCCTTAGGGCATTGGTTTGCAAAATGCACGTACATTCCACATTTAAAACATTTAACAATTGTTGATGTCATAGAAATACCATTAACCTCATCCATGGTGTTAACTAAAACATTTCCATTGTACTTACTGGCTTTGTGTCCTTCTTTTCCACACCCAAAGCATCTTCCAGTTCCTTTGAAACATTCTCCTTGATGCCTCTTCCCACATGATTTACATAGGGGAAATTGAACTTTCTTTCCTCTATGATCATCATGAAATTCCATCTTTCTCTTATTAGCCGAGTCAGGAAACATACCAAATTTTACTTTATTGATCATATTATGAGATTGCTGATTCATCATAATAATGATGATTGGGCTTCCAAATCCCATTTTATTTGATTGCTTATGAATAATATTATTCCATTGTCCATCATATCCTCCATTATCATGAATCATCTTGTTTCCAGCCATTTTCTAAAACCCAAAAAGAGTAGTGTGAGATGCAAAAATCATAGTAAAGGGGAATTAACTTCAATATCTAACATCTTAGGTTAAATTCTCAGATCGTTACCGTAGTGCTATGACTATATCCTATATGTATTCTTATCCTTAGGGACATCCCTAGACATACCTTAGAAATATCTCTAGGCATCTCACTAATGTTTTCGCGTCCTAGTTTCCAAAGGTTGACTAAACCGTTCCTCTGATACCAACTGTAGAGACCCGAAGCTTGACGTACATTGACATTACATTACATTTGCGTAATACTTATTAAATAACAAAAACACATACACAAGGATCGAAATAGTTTGGTGTCTTTGGAAACTCGGAATATAATCTTCTAATCCTAGTGAAAGATCTTCAACATCTCCCATTAGGATCTTCTTTTTTTTAATACCTAAAACCTTTATTTATATCCTGGGGAAAAGAAAACATAAAAGGGTGAGCTCAAATGCTCAATAAGGGTAAACAAAAGAAATATCAATCACATCATATACATAATCACATAACTTTTGGAAATCTTAACCTGTAAAAGAGATCATAATTTCATAACCTGGGATAACTCATGGCAGTGAAATGTAATCACAATAATCATAACATAAAACATGAAACTTTGTGGCATACACACATAATAATAAAGAATCATTTCTTGTTTGTCAAGACTCATTTCCAAGACTATTTTAGTAGACAAAGTCCCTTTCTGAACCGAGTCACCCTCGTTTCAGTCCTGTTTCTCTGAACCGGTATAACCTACCATTCCAGCCAAGTCTATCTCATGGGATATAAAATCTTTACCCAATGCATTGGAAGGAGATATAGGTCCCACCCATCTCATAATGATACCATTCTTATGTGTGCCACAAAATCATAAATCATACATCATTGCATAACCCATATAGTAATAATGGGAATCTTAAACTTCGTGACATCATAAAACAACTCATATAATATAAAGGAATTCATAAAAATAATTCAATCACAACATGATCAAATCAATCTAATAATAGGGATAGAAACATAACCCTTTATTTTCTTATATGGAAAATAATTTTGATAAAACACTTGAACTCTATTCTTGAGGAAAATATCCTTTCTACTTCAAAAACACTTTTCCTTTCTTAACATGTCGTACATTTATAAAATAAAAGAATTTGATTAAAAATAAACATCAAAACTTGTAAAGGATGATTCTTGGAAATAATTTTTTAAAAATCCATTCAAGCCGTATAAGATAAAAAATACATATTTCATACTTTTGTCGGAAAAGTCAAAAAAGTACCTCGTACGAAAAAAACGACAAAAGATTCCTTTCATATTCTATATTAAAAACTCACCGAAGGGTAAAATTGGATTTAAAAAATTATAGGTGGATGGAAATAATATTACATATTGAGGAAACATGATTGTGTATGATAAAATACACCCCAGTAAATTTTGAAGTATAAACAATCTCGAATAAAAATGAGATTGTGATATTTCCCTTACCTTAGGTCTGATTTTCTTTGTAAGTGTCCAAACCTCCTGTATAATGATTTAAATAATGTCATTGACTTATTAAAGAATCATATTCATTGTTATTATATCATATATGGTTCATTTAAGACTTTATATTACCCGTTCTTTTGTAAATTCATGTTAAAGTAGCGTTTTGGGTAAAATCGTCTCATTTGTCGTTCATGTTTTAACTTGTAATTATTCATATGATTACTTAGATCATTATTACATAATTATAGAATATAAAACATGATTTATATATAATATATATTCAGAATATACATATATATAATGGATCGATAAATGGAAAGAAATACACCGTTCATGGAGACGGTAGGCCGTACGTACGCATGAACGCTGTTTTCGTTTCCTTATTAAATTGAGTGGAATTAAGTAGATGACATACAAATAAATCCAGTAGCTTTATAATGTCATATAGTTCATTATTATTGATTATATATACTTTATAATAATTCTTAAATGGTTAACATGTAGAATGAATCTCATCGCGTTGTGGAGACGGTAGTCCGTACGTACGCACAAGTGATTATATCATTTCCATAATTATTGAATTGAATTGGAGTGGATGATACAATATATCAGAATCATTATGATGTTATAATAACTGTGTATAGTTATTCTTTACACCATAATACCCATCCATTTAAGGTGTTGGTGGAAAAACAGATTACACCACGGCGTGGAGACGGTATTCCGTACGTACGCACGCGCGGTGATTTCGTTTTCCGTAGGATGGATAGATGGTGAATTAGGATTGTTTCATACTTATAATAACATATCAGTATATGAGTGATACTGATGTTATTACTTCATAATGAAACAACCTATGAAGAAGAAGTGGAAGAAGAAATAAAGGTGAAAGAATCGGTAATGGAAATTACCTCTCCTTTGAAGCGCCTTTTTGAGACCTCCTCTTAGGGAACTAAAATTGGTCTTTGAGGAATATCAGAACCTCTAGGATGTTTCTAGGGAAGTGGAGAAGAGAATTTTGCAGGGTTTGGCCGATATTGAAGACTCAAAGTTGTGTGAGGAAGAGAGGGAGGAGGTGCCCTTTTATAAGGGAGGAGAGGGGCACCTTTGGAATTCTTAAACATATTAATTTATAATAAATCTAACCCCACTTAAAAACCTCCAAAAATGAATCATATTAAAAGATTATATGATATAGGGTTGTACTATAATCAACCAATCAAATTTAGACATGTTTGGATATTATTTTAAACCTTATCATTTTGATTTATCCTTATTTATTCTATTTAAGTTTATTTGTGGTAATAAAATTCTAAAATTTAAATTATAACAAATAATTACTTATTTGTTGTGAATTTTCCATAATTGTTTACTTTATAACATTATAGACCATAAAAATTAAAATTTATAATTTTTAAATATTTTTGTGATTTTTAAACAATTTTATAATATGGTATTTTTATAAAATAACAATATTGTCAATTTTGACACTATTAATTTATTTGAATTTAAATAAAATATATACAGAAGTTATGTTCAAACTAAAATCTTTAATATATTAATAAAATGTCATGTGTATCTATACAATTAGTGGATCAGATTAAATAGTTCATATAATATTTATTTTATTATTCTTAAATCCATTTAATTGGTTTATCTCTTAACAAAATAATTACTACATCATTCTTGTATAATTATTTAATATACTTATTTGTTGCATAAAAATTTAAAATAAAATTCTATGATGAAGATAAATATATTACCTTTCACAATAATATTTTTACTCGAATTTATCATCTTAAAATAACAATATTTAAAGTGTTATATTTATTAAATTATGAAGGTGACAACTTTTGCATCATTTAAAATAAAATACTATAAGTGTCATAATTGCTTTTATAAGACTCAAAATGGTCAAATATTAGACCATTGGATGATTATAGTTTCAATTTACATGACCAATAAGTTTTGGTCAGGGTTTTGTGCCTTTTATGGTCACTATTAGTTTAGTAAAAACTATATTCTTGATTTTTCACTAGATAAATAATTTCTGCATCACTATTGTGTCACAATTAATGATAACTATTTAATCCCAAAAAATTCTAAATAAATTCTCATGATGTAGATAATTTTGTTAGATTTCTGGATACTATTCAGGTTCGATGTTTTATGATGTTTATCACTATGTAAAAATTATTATACTTATAAGATTTAAGAAAGTGACATATTGTCACTTTCTTTGGTTTTAATAATAATTAAATTATTTTCATTATCTAAAGTACATAAAATGAATCTAATCTGACCCTCAGTTGATATGGGTTTACTTATAACCATCAAATAGAATTTTGGCATGTGTTAGGGTAATTTTATAATATTATATTTACCCTTAATTACCCGATTTACCTTTAACTATGGTAAATAAAATTTACCATAGTTACTATTCATAATTCCAAAAAATAAAAAGTAGCCTATTAACATAATTTGGACCCACTGATTCCAAATATGGAATCCATTTTTTAAAATTCAATACAAATAAGTTGCAGAAATTAAATTAAAATTAATCCCGTTGTCGAATAAAAACGGGTTTTTGTTTAAAACAATGCAAAATATTGAATTGATTTAACCTACGAATTCAATGTAAAATAAATGCTAATGACATACATTATATTAAATGGTAAAAATATATTCTATTTATACTTTAAAACCATTCAATATTACAATTTATCCACATAAGATATTATGATGAAAAAAGTTGTTTTTAATTAAAATATAGCATGTTTTTACTATTCATTAAAATATGAAAGTTATCGGAAAAATATCAAAACATTATCTAATGAAAATTTTTACATACTGATTCAAAAGAAGAATTTTATTTTTTCAAATTTAACATATAAACATGTCAAAAACTAGATTTAAAGTGGGTGTGCCATCAAAAGGCGGCAAAACTGCATTTTTTGAAAAATACTTATTTTACTCGAAAAATTTATTTTGTTCTTATACCACGTTCTAGAAAATGTGTAAGATGAATAATAATGTTATAAAATTCAAAATTTAGTTAATACTATTCATAACGGCTAGTTCATGACAATATTATAATAATATATCATTGTTTATTAAAACCCGGTATTGCGTACAACACACGCTATCGAGGAAGGTCGTGATTGCGTGTAATGCAAGCCAAGTCAGGGTTGCGTGTTGTGAAAGAATCCTTCGTTGTTTAGTACAACAGAATCCAACCATATTTCATTTATACAATTAATATATATATATATATACTCAATGTTGCGTAGAATAACTATTAACAAAATTGTGTGCCACACGGTCCAAGAATAGTGTTGCGTATACTGCAAGCTAATACGGTGTTGCGTATAGCACAAGGTAATGTTGGTGTAGAATACAACACAAGACATTAATGAAAATAATATTTTTCATAAAATCTCAGGGTGTTACAGATACTCTTCTCACTGCAACTTCACCCCTCTAATATAAATCCCTCAAGAGGTGATACTTCCTGAGTATGTGCTTTGTCTGTTGATGTGACCTTGGTTCTTTTGCAAGAGCCACCACTATATTATTATCACAATACAATGTAATTGGATCTTTACTTCTAGGCACCACATCTAGCTCTTGGAAAAATTTCCAAATCCAGACGGATTCCTTGGCTGTATCAGAAGCCGATATATACTCAGACTCTACTGTAGAATCGGTGATAACTGGATGATTTGAACTCTTCCAGCTCACAACTCCTCCATTGAGACAGAAAACGTATCTATATTGCGACTTCAGATCATTCTGATCTGTCTGAAAACCAGCATCAGAATACCCTTTGATGACAAGTTCCTCGTATCCTCCATACTCAAGGAACACATCCTTAGTTCTTCTCAGATGCTTAATGATAGTCTTAACAGCAGTCCAATGCTATTCCCTTAGATCTGCTTGATATATGCCTACCATGTTCAGTGCATAGGAAACATCATGCCTGGTACATAACATGGTATACATGATGGATCCTATAGATGGTGTGTACATGATCTTACTCATCCTATCATTCTCCTCTTGTGTCTGGGGACACATTTTCTTAAAAAGATATAAGCCATGTGACACTAGAATCAATACCCTCTTGGATTTTTTCCATACTAAATCTCTTTAGTATCTGGTCAATGTATGCACCCTGACTTAGTCCAAGAAGCCTCTTGGATCTATCACGAATGATCTTGATCCCTAGAATGTAGGCTGCTTCACTTAAATCATTCATAGAGAAGAATTTGTTCAACAAGTCCTTAACTAACTGTAAGGATGGTACGTCGTTTCCAATAATCAATATGTCATCAACATATACTACTAGGATAATGACCACATTCCGATTAAACCGCTTATAAACACATGGCTCACATTCATTCTTAATGAAACCAAATTACTTTATGGCTTCCTCAAATCGAATGTTCCATGACCTGGATGCTTGCTTTAATCAGTAAATGGATTTTTGAAACTTGCAATCCCGCTTGGCTTCACCTAGTGTCACAAACCCTTCCGGTTGTGTCATATATACATCTTCGTGAAGGTTACCGTTAAGGAATGTTGTTTTGACATCCATTTGCCAAATCTCGTAGTCATGGTAAGCTACTATGGAATGTATGATTGTTATGAATTTAAGCATGGCAACTGGAAAGAAGGTTTCATCATAGTCAATTCCTTGACGCTGTCTGAATCTGTTATCCACTAGCCTTGTTTTATAGGTTCTAACATGACCTTCTATGTCTAGCTTTCTCTTGAATACCCATTTGCATCCAATAGACATTACATCAACTGGCTCATCGACTAGAACCAAAACATGGTTCTGATACATGGAATCTATCTCATAATTCATATCTTCTAGCCATGTTGCATCTTCTGAGATTTCTACTGCTTCCCTGTAGGAGAGAGGATCATCATTGTCCAACAATAATGATTCACCATACTCGGTGAGTAGGAAACCAATTCTCTCTAGTTCCCTTACCTCTTTTGAGCTCCTATGCAGTAATTGTGATTCAGGAACCTCTTCCACAGGGACCTGTGCAACTTGTTCCTGTACCAACTCCTGTGTATCTTGAGCATCAACATCGTAAAAGTCAATCTTGCTCCCACTATTCTTCTTGAGGATGTGCTCCCTCTCAGGAAAGATGACTTGTCTGGCAATAGTCACTTTCTTGTCTTGAGGGTTATATAGGTAATATCATTTCGTTTCACTAGGATATCCTATTAAGATACACATAGCGCCCTGGGGTTCTAGTTTGTTGCCTGAGAAGGCCTTATCAAATTCCTCACATCCCCATAAACATGTATGCGACAATATGGGTTTTTTTCCATTCCATAACTCGGATGGAATTCCATTTTCCGCCTTAGTTGGTAATCGGTTTAATGTGTATGTTTCATTTTGTAATGTATATCCCCAAAAGGATAATGTAAGATCCGCATGACTCATCATACACCTCACCATGTCTAACAAGGTGTGGTTCCTCATTTCACTAACACCATTCCACTGTGGTGTATAAGGAGGAGTGAGCTGAGATAGAATCCCAGACTCCTGTAGAAGATTGATGAACTTCTGGTTCATATATTCTCCACCTCGATCCGATCAAAGCTTCTTTATCTTGTTACCAAGATGATTCTATACTTCATTCTTGATTTCCTTAAATTTCTCCAAGGCTTCAAACATATACCTCATTACATAGACAAATCCATATCTACTCAAATCATCAGTAAAAGTAATGATGTAAGAATATCCACCTATAGCTTCTATTGGAAATGGTCCACATACATCTATGAGTACCAATCCTAGAAGCTCTGTGGCCCTTTCACCATGTCCACTAAAATGTGGCTTGGTCATTTTACCTTGTAAACATGTTTGACATCTATCAAGTGGTTTTAGCTCAGTAGAGTCTAAATATCAATCTTGACAGAGCTTTGTCGAGCACTTATTGTTAACATGACCAAGGTGGTGATGCCACAACTGGGTGTGTATGAGTCATGTGAGTTTTTTTGTTCTTGATTTCCAACACATGGTTTTCGTAATTTAATACATACAAACCATTATTCAAATGTGCCATACCATAACAAAAGTTGTTCGTATAAAAGTGACAACCCTTATTTTAGAACTTGAAAACAAATCCATCCATATACAAACAAGTTACATAAATTATGTTCTTGGTAACACTAGGCACAAAATAATAGTTATGTAAAACCAAAATCTTCCCAGTCGGCAATGAGAGGTGGTAGTCTCCAATAGCCAACACAGCTGGCCTTGCGCCATTGGTAGCCCGAAGATCCAACTCTCCTCTGGAGATCTTTCTAAATCTACTTGGTTCTTGCATTTGAATACAGATGTGAGACCCAAAAGCTGTATATAATACCCAATGCGTAGAAATAGAAAGATTGAACTCGATAAAGAACGCACCTTTAGAATCCCCATGCTTTTGGGTGCAGTTCCTCTTCTAGTGTCCCTACTTGCCACATGCAAAACACACTGCCTCCCATTCCTTCCCCTGCCTATGGATCTTCCCCTTCTTGGAGGGACGGTGCTCGGGGGCTTCAGACCGTTTATAAGTCTTTGGCCCTTTTTCCTTGTCCTTCATTTTCTTGTTCACCATAAGGACCGTGGGTTTGTCATGCCCCATGTCCCTATCTACCTGGCGAATCAAGGTTAGAAGCTCTGATAGACTCTTCTCATTGTCGCTCATATTATATTTTACAATGAAGCTAGAGAAGGTCTTAGGAAATGATGATAGGGTGATATCTGTACGCAACTCATCCGGGAATTTAATCCCTAAGATGTTCAGGCGTTAAATGTAGCCAATAAGCATGACTACATGAGGCACAGCTGGCGCAGACTCTCAATGCTTTGTGGTGAACAAAGCATTAGAGATCTCATACCTCTCTTGTCTCGCATTCTCTTGGTAGAGATCCTTAAGGTCAGACATCATGCTATATGCATCCATGTTTTCATGTTGCTTCAAAAGCACATTAGACATGGACGATAGCATGACACACTGGACATCTGTGGCATCATCCATATGTTTTATATAGAGATACAATTCCTAATCAATGGCCTCTTTCCCAAGCACAACTGGAATAGGCTCTTCCAGCACATACAATTTCATTTCGTGGTGAAGGACGATGCGTAAACGCCTTTTCCACTCTTGGAAATTAGTGCCGGTGAGAAGGTTTTCCTTCTTGAGTGTGGTGTGCAATGATATGTTTGACGTCATTTTATTTCTATTTCTACAAATTAAGATGAGAAAAGGTTTAGTAGTTTATTAAAAAATTAAGACAAATAAATTAATTAATACTTATTACTCTCCCACTATTTTATCGAAATCCAATAGCCCTCACCATTGACTTCAGAATATTCTGTTTCTTGAATATTCTAGAGGAAAGGATCCATATTTCCCTTCGCATTACCCCAAATAGGGTTGTTCAAGAAACTTGAAATGTTTTAGGTAGGCATTCCAAATGCCAACTTCATTAACTCATAGCTCCTTGATCTTCTGAGTGGCCTCCCCAATCCGGAAATCCTTTTATTTTTAATTTCCTCAACCATTGCCTCTTGGTCACACCAAGTCCGGCTTTGACAGTGAACCCCAGATGCGAACCAAGTCAATTCAACCCAAAACCTTGAATTATATTTCCCCGATAATTTAAAGAACCCCAACTAGGGTTGTTCAAGCACTTTGAACTATGGTTCGATTATAACCAAGATTATGGAAGGCTATACCGAGTTAATATTTCTTTTGATGTATTTTATCCTTATACGTAAATTTCCATTTTATTATCTTCTATTACATGCTCGTTAATATTAAGTGGGATATACTTAAGTGATTAACCATTTCTAAGATAATATTTACATATTAACTGGTTTTTATTTTAGTTACATCTTGCATGTTTGTTATATTCATTAATTGTGGGATCGTGACAACACACCCACAATAAATAAACCATGCGACTGACAGAAATAATATAAATGGAAAGATCATGAGCTTGTTCTATTGGTTAGTTTATCTAGTGGTTGATAAACTAATCCAAGGCCTAGGGGAGAAACACATTGAACATTGCGGGTTCGTGTTTACAGCTTTCCACCTGTCCACCATTGTATCTCCTTGGATTGGTTTCACCTCGGCTCCTGACTTGAGCCGCCTCCACTAGCTTGGGAGCACCATCCATTACATATGCATTTATCTCACATACAGGTGAGGGGTAAAAAAGGGGGTTTTACATAAAAGAATCATTGGGAACACAGGCCATACATATTAATGAGTAAATGAATCGTAGGCTAACAAATTTAAATTAAATAAATAAAATAAAAGAAATCATTCACATATAAAGGTCTCGGTCTAACTCATGATCATCCACACATGCAACGATATTTACGAAAAAATAAAACTAGCATTTAATTATTTAATCATTCCTGTTTAAGATAAATCACGGTCGAATCAATTAATTATCTTTAATTAATCAATCGTTTTATCTTAAACCCTTTTCTGAATTTCCTTGAGATTCTCATCCATCATAATTTTAAACAAATAAATTCATTTAAAATTATCCTTTTAAGTAACTTGTACCATGGAGGAAACCCAGTGAATTCCCTTTCATTATGCAGATGTTAAATTAAACACATATTTATAAAACACTTATCACGTGTTGTGCCTCATCTTTATTCCTGCACTATGGTACACGTCTCAAGGGTTTGTATAATATAATAATAAATTTTATTAAATCTGTGTAATTTGGGTGAGTACACGGCGTGTAGTTCCAACTACATGTCGTGTACTTTTCATCACCGTCCATCCGAAGTACACGCCCGGGGACATGGCGTGTTAGTGTACTTCGGAAATTTTCGGAGTACATGACGTGTTCTTTTGGACACACACCGTGTAGTTTCCACCTTACACAGTTTCTAGCCAAGCAAGCCGTGTACGAGGTACACGGTCCAACTCTTACCCGAAGGTACTACACGCCGTGTTCAGTTAGACCACACGACGTGTACTCCGGAAACCGTGTGCCACCTGTTTCCAGTCAACACACGGTGTCATAAATAACCTCAATACACGACCTGATTTGGCGGATCGGTCAATGCATTGAACCTAGACTACACGGTGTGTACTTCTGAATACATGCCATGCATTCTGGTGTTGTACGGCTAGAAACTATTGGCTCTTCTAGATGAGTTCCTCTATTTTATTTTAATCAAAATTACCAGAAAAATTCGTTTCTGTGAGGTGAACGAGAAACGAGGGAGGAGGAACAGATCTCGAAATTCAATTTTCCAGAATGACTAAACATGATTTGAAATAACTAAATTCTTAAATGCGTAAATCACCAATGAAAAAGTAAATAATTATAATCAACGATATGATCGCTCTGATACCACTTGTAGGTTCCGGGCGTAGCGAAAGAGCATTGGTGGTTTTTCCCAACATTAATTTTAACGTTAAGCAATGTTCAATCTGTGATTCGTCATGATATAAAACGCCAAATCTTCGGAATAGAATGAAGAACGAAAAGAAAAGAAGAGTCTCGGACCCCTTGAGGTAAGATCATCATATTCTGGTTATAATTAATTTAATTAATTCATAAGAATTACGTCGATTGAAATCTTTCTTTGTTGATGCCTCCGCTCACGGTCCTGTGATCCGTCATTGCGTTGTAGAATCCAAGTGCAGGATTCCTCTAGTGGTGATCCACACATGCTCCACATATCTCCGGACACCGCCGAAGGGAACTCTGGGTGCTAGCGCGAAAGATCCTTCACTTGCGATGTCCGTCTTTGATCGCCTTGATCCGATGGAGGATATTTCTTTCGTAACATGAAAGTGTTCTTGGTGGAAAGGGAATTCTCTCTTGGCTTGAGAGTATTTCCAATCCGTTGTGCACAACCAAAATGGCTAACCCCTATTTAGAATTATTTAATTGGGATTTATAATACTTAGAATAATAAAATGAATTAATTTCCCAAAAGAATTTAGTTATTTAATTTAATTCTTAGTAATACCCCATGTATTAATAATGACAGTTGACCATCATTATTACTTGACATGCATCCAATGTATCACATTTAATATTATTTTATTCAATTAACAATATTTTCTCAAGAATCCTGAAAAAAAAACTACACGGTGTGTTTGTATAATCATACATGGAGTGTAATTTTATTTTTCTAGTTTTATTTATTTTCATCCACCTCATTTAGTAGACCTTGAGTAATGGCTATTTATTTATTAAATAAATGTAACTTCATTACTTGATAATAAATATATATATATATATATATATATATTATTTCGCCCACAATATATTCTCTTGAACAACTAGTGTCGAAATAAATGCGATGAGACATCCTTGAATAAGTATTAAACCACAATCGGGAATAATCCTTATACAACTTGTTAAATTAATATTTAACTGAGATTTATGGACACACTTAGTGTGTGACCCTCTAGGACTCTTTCTCAGTGGAATTAGGAGGAACCTTCCCAAATTCCAAGGTTAGCATCTAGAAACACCAAGGCACCCATAGAGAAAGAAGTTAAAGCCGCAATGATGTGTCACCTCCTACGAACGCTTACCGTGTAATATAATCCCATTGACTCGATATCTATAATCAAGCGGGTTTCATGCTAGTTCCATCAACCCATGTGTTTGATTATTATTTCTTTGACTTCCCGGAATTGAACTCGCCCATACCTTACCATGGCCATGGATTTATGTAGGCTATATCAATTCCATCAAAGGGCCTGAGATATCTACTTTTGTTATGAAACAGAAGGGAGAAATCCTTTCTCGCATTATCTATTAATGTAGTATTACTCGTGATGCACCCAACGTATCCTACCTCACTGCGAATAGTGTTTCCTCACAGTTTTCATCATTACATCTAAGTGCACGTGTTTTAATACCCATTAATAATAATCTTAATGTCTAAGGACCAATACACATGTCCGCAGATAGGAACATCCAATGACACTATGAAATGTGGATTTCCTAATGGCGAGTATCGTTCTCATGATATCCTACTGGGTATTACCAAGGGTGCACACCATGAGAAGGTGCCACAAAGTTTTATGAGTCCTCACCCCTAATGACCTGTATTATTTGTGCCCCTCAAATAATATCATCTGGGCATAGAACATACTTTCACGAATAGTGTTATGGAACTTCTGTGTTCTCATCATAGTAGGGATCCGCTATGAACCTTTAATGAAACAGCTATCCTTAGGACATTATCACATGCATTGTCACGCAGAAGAACAATCAAGATGTGATAAAGATTTCATTAATGAATAAAGTACAAACTAGTTGGTTCTAGGCCACCAAGTCCAACACTTTTCACACTTCACGAATAACAAATTCACCTTCATTTCATTAAGAGATGAAGTGGAAATTTTTCAAGGCACGAACAACAGTGAGATTGTACCAAAAATCATGTAAGTATTTTCTTTAATTCATCAACTTTCGGGATATGATCTTGAAAACCAAAAATGGTGTCCTAGTGCCCTCATACCCAATGAATCAGATGGTACCTTAGATCATAAAAAATTTATGTATTTGTGATTGCTGGATTATTTATAGCCATGTCCTCTACCACTCTTCATCAAAACATGATGGTTATATTTTTCATCCATATCCATATTTTCACCTATGTTCTCCTATGTGGAAACCCAGTGATTTGTTAATTTGGGTTACCATAACATTTCCTACATTAGTTTTTAAAGATATGTTTTTCTATTCCCTCTTATGATGTGGGTTTCTATGAAAGAAACTCTCATGTAATAAACCATTTATAACACCGACGAATTTTGAAGGTGAAATTCATTTTAAGGGGGGTTGTATGTAACACCCTAAGATTTTATAAGATATATTGTTTTTAATTTATTTCATATCTTCTGTTGTACGCTACACCAAGATTATCTTGCGCTATACGCAACACCATATTAGCTTGCAGTATACGCAACACTATTCTTGGATCGTGTTAAACACAATTTCGAGTTTGTTTGATAGAAGTTATTCTACGCAACATTGAGTGTATATATATTTATATATATTCAATGTATAAATAAAATATGGTTGTATTTTGTTATAAGCAACAATAAAGGATTCTTGCACTACACGCAACCCTGACATGGCTTGCATTACACGCAATCGTGACCTTTTTCGATAGCGTGTGTTGTACGCAATACCGGGTTTCACTAAAAAATGATATATGTTAATAATATTATTAAAAACTAGCCGTTATGAATAGTATTAACTAAAATTTGAATTTTATAACATTATTATTCATCTTAATATTTTTCTAGAACATGGTATGAGAACAAAATAAATTTTTCATGTAAAATATTTATTTTTTTAAAAATGCAGTTTTGCCTCCTTTTTGTGGCGCACCCACTTCAAATATAGTTTTTGACATGTTTATAGGTTCAATTTGCCAAAACAGAATTCTTATTTGGAATCAGGATATAAAAATTTACTTTGGATAAAATTTTCATATTATTCTTATAACTTTCATATTTTAATGAATAGTAAAAACACACTATATTTTAATTAAAAACAAATTTTTTCATCTTAATAATTTATGTGGTTAAATTATAATATTTAATGGTTTTAATGTATAAATATAATATATTTTAAACATTTAATATAATGAATGTCATTATCATTGATTTTACATTGAATTCGTAGGTTAAATCAATTCAATATTTTGCAATGTTTTAAACAAAATTCCATTTTCTTTCGACAACGAGATTAATTTTAATTTAATTTCTGCAATTTCTGTGTATTGAATTTGGAAAACTGGATTCCATATTTGGAATCAGTGGGTCCAAATTATATTAATAGACTACTTTTTTTGCATTATCAATAGTAACTACGATAAATTTTATTTACCATAGTAAAAGGTAAATCTGTTAATTAAGGGTAAATATAATATTATAAAATTACCCTAAAACTTGTCTTAATACAAATAGATAATTATATTTCATCATAAATCATATTTTTGTCTAAATTGAATCCATTAGAACCCACTTGGTGGTGATTAAGACCTTTAGTTTATTTTATTTAAAGGAAAGTGAAATATGTCTCACTCAAACTTTAATAATTAAAGTATTTTTAATATAAGGTTATACAGAATATAAATTCGGTTATGAATACTCATTTGAAAGATAAAATCTTTTTATTTATCACGGTAATTTATTTTTAACTTTTAAGAGTTATTTAATTACTTTATTAGTTTATACATTAATGATGCTGAAATTATTTATTTTTGTAAAACAAATCAATAATATTGTTTTTATTGAAATAGTAATACTTATTAAAGGGTTCACAAACCTGAAAAAAACTTATTTTTAGTTTATATATACATCATAATCATTCAATTACCGAATATATGACCGTTTGGAGTCTTATAAAAGTGATTATGACACTTATATTATTTTATTTTATATGATGTCTAAGTTGTCACCTTCATAATTTAAAAAATATAACATTTTAAAATTTGGGTGTTTAAAAGATAAATCTGACTAAATGAATTATTATAAAATATATAAGATTTATATTAATCTTATTATTTTAGTTGTAATTTTTATGCAACAAATAAGTATATTTAATAATTATACAAAAATGTTGTATTAATTAATTTTTTAATAGAAATATCAAATAATTGGTATTAAAAATAGAGAAATAAATATTATATGAACTATTTAATGTGGTCCAATAATTTTATAGATTACTATGACATGTTAAGAACCTATTAAATATTTTAGTTTGAATATATCCTCTGTTCGGATATAATTTAAATTCAAATAAATGAATAGTGTCAAAATTGACACTATTGTTATTTTATAAAAATATCATATTATTAAATTGTTTATAAATCACAAAAATATTTAAAAATTATAAATTTAAATTCATATAGTCTAAAATGTCATAAATGTTCTAATTATGGATAATTCACAGCACATAAGTAATCATTTATAATAATTTAAAATTTAGAATCTTATTACCACAAATAAAATATAATTGATTAAATAAGGATAAATCAAGTTGATAATGTTTAAAATAAATTCCCTACATGTCTAAATTTTATTTTTAGATACTATTAAAACCCTATATCATATAATATTCGAATAAGATTCATTTTTGGAGGTTTTTAAGTGGGGTTAGATTTATTATAAATTAATATTTTTAAGATTTCCAAAGGTGCCCCTCCTCTCCCTTAAAAAAAGGGAACCCCATCCCACTTCTCTTCACACCCTTTGAGCCTTGAATCTTGGAAAAAACCTGAAAATTCCTCTTCTTAACCTCTATATTTATATCATAGGGGTTCAGGTATTCTCAAAAGACCAACTCTAGTTCCCTAAGAAGAAGTTTAAAGGGGGTGCGTCGAAGAAGAGTTGATCTCTTCTAATGATTCTTTCATGTTTTTTTCTTCTTCAACTTATTATTCTTCAGTTGTTTCATTATAAAGTAATAACATAAGTATTAATTATATAATGATATGATATTATAAATATTAAACAACCCCATTTCACCTTCTATCCATCCTATGTAAAATGAAATCACCACACGTGCGTACGTACAGAATACCGTCTCAACGTCGTGGTGTAATCTGTTTTTCCACCACCACCTTACTTGGATGGGTATAGTGGTGTAAAGAATAACTATATATGATTATTATAACATCATAATTATTCTATGATATTATATCATCCACTACAATTCCATTTAAAAAATATGGGAATGATATCGTCGCTCGTGGGTGCGTACGGGTTATCGTCTCCACGACGCGATCAGATTTATTCTCCATGTTAACAATTCAAGAATGATTATAATATTTATATAATAAGTAATAATTAAACATATGACATAATAATTCTACTGTATCTATGTATATATATATATATATATGTATGTCATCAACTTAATTCCATTCAAGTCAATAAGGAAATGAAAACAGCGTTCATGCGTACGCACGGCCTACCGTCTCCATGAACGGTGTATTTCATTCCATTTATCAATCTATCATGTATATTTATATACTGAATATATATTTTATATAAATCATTTTTTACATTCTGGAATTATGTAAATCAGGATATAAGTAATAATATCAAGAACAAAATGTCGAAACACGTACGATAAATGAAACGGTTTTACCCAAAATGCTTCTTTGACATGGAATTTACAAAATAACGGGTAATATAAATTCATAAGGGAACCATATATGATATCATAACAATGAATATGATTCTATAATATTTCAATTACATTATTTAAATCATTATACAAGAGGTTTAGATACGTACGAAGGATATCAGACCTAAGGTAATGGATAACTTTTCCAATCTCATTTTTTTATCTGAGATTGTTTATTCGTAAGTATTTACTAGGGTTATATTTATCATCCATGTACATATTTTATAAAAATGTTTTCATGTATTTTTAAATTATTTTTTACCCATTTTTTTACTTTTAATACACGGTATGTAATAAATATTTCTTTTACGAGGTACTTTTTGACTTTTCTGGGAAAAGTACGAGAAGAATGTTTTTTAACTTATACAGCATGAAAGGATTTTTATAGTTTTATAACGCCTTATTTTCCTGAATCTTCCTACAAGATATCTCATGACTACATTAAATGAAATCCTTTTATTTTAACATTGGATGAAATTTTGTTAAAAGAAAATTATTTTGAAGAAGAAAGGATATTTTCCTCAAGAATTCATTTCAAGTGTTTTATCAAAACCATTTTCCATCTAAGATGACATTATTTAATATGTGTATGTTACAAGTATATTGTCTCTATGAATTACATGGTTTCAATTTTCTTATTATTAAATGATATCCATTTCATTTATATGGATTATGTGATTATGGGATGATGTTTATGAAACCCATTTTATTCGTTGGGTTATTATGAATAATGTATGTTTATTTTGTGGCACAAGTAAGAATGATTTCATTATGAGATGGGTGTGACCTATATCTCCCTCCAATGCATTGGGTAAAGATTTATATCTCATGATATAGACATGGATGGAATGGTAAGTTAATCTGGTTCAGTGTTATAGGTCTAAAATGAGGAGTGAACTCAATTCAGAAAGGGACTTTTTCCACTAAGATGGTCTTGGCAGCAATGCCTTGGCTACCACGGAAATCATTTCATGTGATTAATGTTTTGCCACAATTACAAGTTTTATTTCAAATCTATTTTATCATGATTGATGTTACATTATGATCTATTCCTTACGTACTATCATATTTTATGTTATTGCTCAAGATTTCGATGTTTAAACATTATGTTCATGTTTTTATGTTCAAATGTATATGGTTTGTTTTATTTTATCCATTCTTACCATTACTTAGCATTTGAGCTCACCCTTTATATATTTTCTTTTGCCTAGGATATAAATAATGGTTTTAGGTAAGAAAACAAAGAGGAAGATCTTTATGGGAGATGTTGAATATCTTTCACCATGATTAGAAGATTATTTTTCCGAGTTTCCAAATAAACTAAACTATTACGGTCCTTGTGTGTTTGTTTTTGTTATGTATTAAGTATTCTGAAAAAGTAATGTAATGTCTTTGTACGTCAAGCTTCGGGTCTCTATATTAAATATACATATTTTTTATATAAGGGATATAATTATAACCCAATACATAAAATATTCAACATATGGTGTTTTATATTGAAAGTAATTTTATTGATTGAGGAAATATTGATATTCAATATTCATTACTAGGAATAGTTTTTTGATAAACAATATTGTTAATGAATGAAATTACTTATTTTTTATATGCACAATTCATTGAACATGATATAAATGGTGGGGATAAATTATATAAAACATTAATTCATTGGATGGTCTCATGTGAAAAACAATTGGTAGTCTATATTAAATGGGTTTTTAGTCTATGCCTAACTATATTTGAAATTTATTTAGAGGAAGGCGTCAATTGAATGTTTTTGATGTTCATTATTATGAATTCCTTCATTATGAAATATTTTAATAATTTACATGTGATTGTTTTAATTAATATCCATTGATAAGATTCATGATTGTATTATTATGTATATAGAATCATTTGATATTAATTTAATCCTTCCATATTATTCTTCATGCTTAGGATATTGATTAAATTGAATTTTATTTCAGTATTTTAATTTTTCATATTTATTATTCTTTATTTATTCATGATAGGTTCTATTGTACAAATCCTTAAATTATCATATTATCTAATTCTTATTTTTTCCTTTCCCCAGTATATTCTGAAGGAATATTTAACAGAGTACAAAGATGAAAAATATTTACATTCTCTATGTTTTTTATTTTATGTATTCAAATTTAATATGAGATTCCATTATGTATCTGGTTTACCAAGACTCACAAAATTTTTAGTCATTATGGATAGGATTTTTTTTATTTAATGAAATTTTTATAAATTTAAATCAACCTCTAGGCTATTAAGGTATATGTATTTCATGAAATGGTTATTTAGACAATGTAAGAGACAGATTATCAGATAGGGAAGCCTACAGTTGGTTAGTCCATCACCCCTATTAATATGAGTAAGGATATTCCATTTAGCATGATGTAGAGGTTGGTTGATCAGGATCAGGAAGGGAAGGATGCTGTGAAACTCTCTCCTTGTAGAATAATTTCTTCTTTTGGTAAGATTTATCTCTTTTGCTTATAGTGTACGGAATTAGGTAATTCTAATACCTCTTGTTTGAAATCTCTAAGAACCTATCTTCAGTGTGTATTCCTGAGACATCGTTCAATATTTTTTAAATTGGGACATCAAAAGAATAATTATTTTTTGAATCATGGTTTTGGGTGACTATCAAAATCTGGATCTTTTTTATTGATGCATACCTGATAATTTGTTGATGTAATTTTTGATGGATTTTTCCATGGTTATTTTGTAGTTAATGGATAAGGATTATAATATAAATTATTTTCAGGAATTTCATTATTTTCTTGTTTCCATGGGATTATGTATATGTGGTGTTTTATTGTTGGGGATTTATATTTGATTATTTGACCTTGGGGAACACTTGGGTCCATTCTCAGGTAACTAGGATGAGTTTTAGATTATTGTAGTTTAGAACATATATTTTTTTATTCATTTTTTTGTTCTTAGTGAGAAATAGTTATAGGATAGTGATTCTAGGTTACGCTACTTTTTATTTTCATGTCCTAATGCCAGAGCCTATGTTGTTTCATGATGAGGAATGACAGTTATTTTTATTCATTTAATTATTTGATGGAATTCATTAATGTGTTTTTGGGTTCTATTTTTTCCTATATTATTTTTGGATATTATTATGATATTTATATTCCATTGGGATTTGGATCTGATTTATTGAATAATTGTTGTGGTTTGTAAATGATATCATCTCAATATATTTTAACCAATTAATATATTATGGATGTCATTATCATTAGTATCACCATTTTAGATGAATTCTATATGGTTTATAGAATTATGGTAGGTATATATTATTCTTATAACTTGTATCTCTCACTCATGAATGTGTTATAATTAGATAGTTTATTTGATATTTTTGTATTTATATCAATTATTTTAAAAATTTGTTTTATATTTGGTGGTTAATATCCATAAATCCTTCACTAGTCAATTTCCCACCCACCCACGTCTTTCCATTAGGTGTTGTTGTGGGTTTCATTCATTTAGTTAAAAATTTTAAAAAAATATATAGTTGAAGAAAGTGGCATGCTAGAGATAATTATGACACCCCATGTAATTTATGTATATTATATAATACATTTTTTTTGGATATTTTCAAATATTTGTGATTCTAACTAGTTTTGTGTGTGTTCATGAATTTTTTGGGATCTGTAGTTCTTGTCTAAAACTAGTTATTCTACAATAACTATTTTTACAACATAACCAGCACTTTTAAATTTGTTAAAATTAAACTGGAGGGAAATAATGCCACAATTTTGGTGTGTCTAATATCAATGTGACCCACGATATTGAGTCTCTTTATAGGTGAGGATCATCCTCCCATAATAAGAATAGGTTACACTATGAATTTGTTTGGGTAATGTAGTAATAGGTTCACCACCCTCATCCCCTTATGTGGTTTTTTCGAATACGAGGTGAATCCATGGTTGTTTGCCCTTCATTTATTATTCCATTTTCATCCTCCTATCTTAGGATTTGATGAAAATTTTCATGGTAATATCTCATTTTTCGATTTTTCATCAAATTTTATGTCCCATACACTGATTTTATATTGGTTTGGTCTTGGCACATAAAAATTATGGATTTGTTTTTGTGAAAACTTGATAATATAATGATTTAAATATAGTTCTTTTGGTGATTAGGTATTTTTTTGTTGTCCCTTTTCTTTTTCAGTTTTTTTACTAAAAAACGCTTGTACTGAATTGATTCTACCCAATTGAGATTGGTTTTTTAAAATTTCTATTAATTTTATTATCATTGAGAACTTTATGGTTTTTAAATCCTTTAAATGTGAACATATATATATATATATATGTGTGTTTGTGTGTGTGTGTTTTTTTGTGTGTGAGATTATTTTATGGGATCTCAAAAAAAATTTAAGTGTTGTTATCAAATGTAATAATGGATGATTTATAGTTTTTGAATTTAAAAAGAATTTTTTTATATTCCATGTGCTTTTGAAAATTCCTAAAATATTTATTTAAATTTAATTTGATGATTAATGATATTTGACTAAGTTCTAGTAATATAATGAGTAAATTATGGTTCCTTAAAAAATTTTGGAAAGAAAGAAGTATTTGAGTTTCTCAAGTGGTTTAAAGTGAATATGGATAATTAATTAATTTATTTGATGTGAAGTTTTATTATTTTTACATAATATATAATGTTATAAAGTGGGATTTAAAACGGTGGAAAATTACTTGTCATCCTATGTTGGTTTTTGGATAGTTCCCTTTGGTTGTTTATAAAATATATTTTCATAATTTGTTTGTGACCCTTAGTTGATCCCTAGTATTACTATACTTTATGGGGCTTCTGGAACTCAGGGGATTTTATATGTTATTATTCATGGATAATGAAAAATGAATTTTTTCTTATGAGGGAATTATAGTTGAGATCATTGTTATGTTAATATTATCATTGATGTTTTATGTATTGATCATGTGGTGTCGTACTTTCTAACAAACAATTTATTTATATCATGGAAACTATAATAACTAATATATCTATCAATAATTTTAATAAAAAAGTTTAATGATATGTTTTCATTAGGTTTATTAATCCATAACCTTGGATAAAAGAGAAAAACACAAATAAATTATCACCAAGGAAGAAATATGGAAAACTATATAAATGAGAACTGATGAAATACATGCATATCATTGCCCAAAGAAGCGTCTTCATAATCCCTGATCATGGTTCGATGTGTTTAATGGATATAACTAAAGTGGAAGTGAAAATATTACCCACTTATGGAGATATCCATGTGATAAATGAATTTATTGACACTTATGTGGGCCTCCTCACCCTCCATGATGTGATAACATCTCATAATGAAAATGAGGTAGGGTAAAAGCTATGAGCATAAGGGAGGGCCATCCAAACACAAAGTAATCATCCACACAAAAAAACCATCACATGGAAAATCTTAAATAATCAAGGGGTAACTCCATGATTATGCATACAATAACTTAACTATTATAACGATTGAGTCATTTTTTAGAATGTTTATGAATCGAATGAATGAATGAAACTCCACTGACAATTTCATCTCATGAGAAAACTTTAATGATATATTGGAAGATAGTTTAACTTTTTATCCACATTAAAAATGATAATTTATATCATTCCATTAAATATTGTATGAATTTTGTAATCCCACGATGATTTGGTAGCGTAAATAAATATCATAGATATGGTTTTACGGAACATAACTCTATTAAATTACCAATTTACTTAAAGACTCACAGATACATTTTTATTTCAACATATAATGTATCTTATATAATAACTTATTAAACCATACCAAAAAATCATTTTGGATGTATTATAAAATACTTTTTGATAGCTATCTCTAAAATTACCATGTATCGTATCATGTGAAATAAATTGTGAATACACATTCAAAACCATATTTTTGATAGAATATAAAACGATTTTGAGAATCTCTATACGTAAAACTCAATATTTATTCATTCAAACACAATGTGTGACCCCCAAATGGATTTATGTTCATAAGAGTATAAATTGAAAGAGGCTCGGGTTAATTGCATTTTAAAAAAATTAATGCTATAAAAGAAAATGAATATTTCAAAATAAAATGATTTTGATTTGATGGAATGATAAAGTTGTAAACAAGATCAATATTAAAGAAATCATATCAATGTTGATGAATTGATTAAAAACATTAGATATCAGATGTATTGAATGTATGCACTAAATTCATATTGAGATTATAATGGTGTAGTGTGTAAATGTAAAAGAGAGAGCATGAAATTTTATAATGATGTTGAAAAACACCACACATGGTTCCCCTATTACTCTACCCCTAAATTAGTTAGATATGTATTATTAGTACATCCCTTAGTTTTAATTGAAAACCAAGAACCAACATCCCTTTTTTTGAACCAAAACTGATGAATCACTTCACTTTTCATTGATAAAAAACCATGTACCACTTTCATTTGGTTTTAATATAATTTAATGAACCACTTCACATACCTTTTTAATGTTGTAACAAGAAACACATCTGTAAATTTTTCGATTCTGAGAAAACATCCCTCACTTTTGGTTTTTAGAACAATTAAGATGATGGGGTAAAAAGAGGGATATTTTCATAGTGAAAATTAATTTCAAAACTATGTTTCAATATTTATTATTGTATGGATAAAATTTTAGATTGATAGAGATAAAATGGGTGGGGATAGAACCTTTTGATAGTTCATAATAATGGTTGGGACCCTATGAGAAGGGTTTATATAATGATTGTTATTCACCATTGATTAGATTGGGGATTTTTTGAATATTGAAATTTTTGAGTACCATGAACTGATGGCCTAATTTATAGGAATATAAATGGATGGGATTCATTTGGAATTCATTAGGTGCATTAATGATGAGGAATTCCTCCACACTGAATTTCATGACATCATTAAATTCCATCCCATTGGACCGATCCCGAGGGCACTGAATATTCATTAGCCTCAACCAGGTACCTGGTTCATTGCACTGGCTATCTAATCTAGCCAAAAATACATTAGTGAGAATCATTAATCAGTTAAAAGAAATCATTAGAAAAAAAGTTAGTGTTTGTGATTATGAAAATTCCATTAGGGATAGATGAAATATTTCCCCATTTTATGAGCAAAAAAATGTAGAATAATTAGATAAATTATGTTTTAATGAGGAGATTAATATATATCAAATATATTTAAGATATCAATATATTGAGATTGAGGGTCTCAATGTGTTTCGAATATAAATAATGACATACAACATGATCAAGGAAGCAAATATGTTCTCCTCCAAAATAGAAATTTTATATACCTTGTTTTTTCCTCGTAAGTCTACAAAATATTTCCATATATTTATTTGTATAGCTAGGTGATGAGATAACATGCGATTCAGAGGCACAATGTGCCTGAAATTAAATTTATAAAAATATTAAATATAATTTATATTATGAACACATTATTCTTAATGAAAATGATATAAATATTAAATGGATTCTAATATCTTAAATACGAGACGTTGGTTGTATTCAAAATGCAATGTTTACCCTAGGCGCGACCTAAAATAGGTCTATGCCAGACATTTGGACTCCAGGATCATTGTTTGTATGTTTAGTGAAATAAATAGTTATTAAATTATTTCATTCAATCATTTAGACACCGAATGATATTCTATTTTAATATATCCATGGAGAATCCTTGAGGGTTAGTCACATAAACAATTGGAGGATTCCAAATATCCTTCTTCCTCCTCCATTGGAAAATCGCATCCAATGATGAAAAAACTCTATATTAGAGTAGATAGAGACATAGTGAATGCAATTAATTTATTCATTCATTAGAAGGGACATTCCTCAATGATGAAAAATCCAATATCTAGGAGTGGATCGTCAATTTGGTGATTCATTACAACTTGAATAAATTGTTCTTGCATATTGATCCCTTCTATTGATTTGTGCGATTTATGGATTGAGTATGCACCTGTGTATTTAAATATAAATTGACTTATTCAATATTTTATAACCCCAAATTATTTTTCATGTTCTTTGGACAATAATTCATGGAATAAGTGTATTAAACATTTGATATAGTGATTTTTCCTTGTTATATTTAGGATTGTCACCGGTTAGACCCCATAGTCCCTGTTCGGCAATGTTGGGTGGTACCGAACCCGATAAGACCCCCAAAACCACAACGATTTCCTGAGTAATATAGTGGATCAATGAATAGATTACTGATCTGGGATTTTTTCAAGGAAAGTATGATCATTTCAAACATTGAAGATCGCGAAATAAAATTGTAAGCAAACCGAAGCTTGCGAGTTGACAAGATGAACCCCTCGGCACTCCATTAGAATCTGTTTTCCAGTGAACAGTGACTTGAAATGAAATATCCAGCCTATATACACTATTTTTTATCTAGGGATAGGATTGAAATAAAAATTTAAAGGATTGATTCAAGTAATGGGAAGTATATATAGATTTTTTGAGAAAAATTGACTATATTCCATGTACATGGATGAACACACAACATGTAGCCCCTTATGTATGGTGACTAGAGTTTTGGAAAAAAGATAAGGATGGAATGACATGTATTACTCCTAAACGTAATGTTTCCCTTCCCCATTTAGGAAAAAATTGTGGTAGATAATATACTTAGGATCCCATGTGGTAGTACAAATCGAGGCACATATCCATGCACTTATGTACATAGGCACATGATCACTAAATTGACATAGGGTTTGGTACACAGACACAGCCAGAAGGACATGTCCCAACACCAGTTTATTGGGACATGTCATGTAGCCCACTTACCCGGTATATATAGCTACCTAGCTAGGGAACCTCATACCTCCAAGGACACTTCCAAGTGGTGTAGAAGGATAAAAAACAATGTGGGTCTCCTCTCATTTTGGGTACACCGTGGCCTCTTTTGAAGAAACTTCAATCATCTGTATCCCATTCGTTTTAAATCAGTTTTTTCTCAGAAGAAACCTATCCTGATAGTTTTTTCATGTAGTAGAATATGGTGCCATCTGTTGTGAATTTATAGATAATATGTGGAAATTTAGTGGGCATTACTCTTGGCTAGATGACGATCGATGATTGAAGAGAGTTCACATGATCACTAGGACCGTTTTGAGTGGTACCCCATAGCAGGGTTAGGATGTGAAGTTTATTGATGAATATTGAGTGATACCCTCTTGTAGGGATAGGTAGTGGGGTTAATCAATAAATATTTTATGTAGTACCCTCTTGAAGGTCTGGTAAATGGAATACCATAATGGCAATTTTGAGAATTACCCCCTAGTAGGGCGGGACAGTGGAGTTCCTCTATGACCTATTCAACTGGTACACTCTAGTAGAGTTGGGAAGTGGAGTTTCTCATCTGTTATTTAGTGTTAAACTCTATTAGGCCAGGAATGTGGGGTTACTTGATGACCTTTTTGAATGGTACCCTCCAACAAGTATGGGTAGTAGAGTTCCTTGACGATTATTGAGTGGTACCCTCCTGCAGGGTTAGGTAGTGGAGTTTCATGACGCTCTTCGAGTGGTATCCTCTAACTGGGTTGTGCTGTTGATTTCCTCGATGATTACTGATTAGAACCTCAAGTAGAGTTGGTTAGGGGAATCCTCGATGATTAATAAAGTGGGACCCCCACTTGAATGGTAATATGACCGCTATAGATACTTTTTGAGTGGTACCCACTAGTAGAGTTGGGAAGTGGTGTTTCTCGATGACAATCAAAGTGGACCCATCAATTGTACCAAGTCATGGGTCCCCTACACAGAGTATGTGGTCCATTTACTATATATCATTATAATGAGATGTAACTTGTAATAGAATGATACTTCTGGATAGACATGTGAGATGTTGGGCATTGTTAAAGGAATTTTGGGACTGTTGGTGACACTTCTTCTTGGGTGGAGTTGTGATATGGATATACCATTACTCTCTAGTTTGGGATTAATTTGATTAAGAATATATATAATTATTATGTATCCATTCCATTTTATTTGGTTAAACTCCTTCTATGAGAGGAAATTATGCATAAGGTATTCCGCATGCTTTCCATGTTTAGCTTCTAATGGATTGATGAGTCAACACTCTTACAATAGATGGTGAAGACTCGATGTGTAGTTCATCTACTCATCATGTTGAGTCCCTTGAGTTTGGATGAGGGTACTTTCACTCTTGGATTGGGTTGATCTATTCTCTTTGGTTGTATCTTGAAACTACTATCTCTCATTCCTATTGGATCTCTAATTATTATCATTTAAATTTTGTGGAGTCCTAGTAGGTATATATATACTCACTATTTCAAGGTATTTTAACACACATGTCATTTCAAATGGAGGTGACAGATAGGTTGGCGGTGACTTCCGAGGACCTTAGGGATACATAGTACTTTTGACTATGTATGGTGGTCATAGCTTGGGATTTATGAGATGGGATTTCTCAATAGTTTACTTTTTCATTTTTTAGGTTAGGACATATCTCTCATTTGTCATGAATTTTACATCTTTACTTTTCATTTTTTACATTCATTATCTTGTACACCCTAGTGGTTATGTATAAATGGTTTAATTTCTACCTATGTTACATTTATTAATATTTCCATATACACTTCTACATCATGATGGTTGTGTGTGTGCATAATGGTACTTAGGAAAAGGTCTCCCCATGTTAGTATTTTATTCGGTGCTTGGAGCCACCCATAACATATGGAGGCGAGAATGGGGTATTTACGAATCGATCCCAAGGTTGGGTCAGGTCATGAGAGATTTCTATCAGAGTGATTTCATTCATTTGTAATTTTTTCATAATATTCCCCTTATGAGAATCTGGTTTGGTTTGGGGAAATTTTGTCAAAGTGAATCATGTGTGGGTTTTAGTCTAGGGAGTTCAGTGATAGTTTGAGGAGCCGACACATCCATTAACCAGGACCTTGGCTAACTGCTTAAGGACTCAGTACACTAAGACATTGGTTGTGTGGATTAATGGTACATTCATCATATTGGATAGAGTCATTGACTTTTCTTCTTTATTCTACTCCCCCATGTTTTTATTTATATATATTCTCATATGATCATTCTATGTATTGAGAAATCATAGGATGGCTCTGTGATGAAATCCAGCAAGGATACCAGTTCGAGATCATTACAATGATTCGATGAGTGGTAAGGCCTTAATTAAGGTTCCATCTCACAACCCCCATCATCTAGGTGGGTAGGTATCATCCAGTCCACCTATTGAAAAACTTACCATTCAATAAGTGTAAGATGGGGATTTTCACAGGCTTACCACACTCCATGATTTCCAGTTCCAGAGTCTAATAAGGTTTCTTAGTGAGTCTGATGATCAAGAAGGCTAAGGATTTTATAGAGTATGTGGTCTCTATCTTCAAGCTTGTTCATACCCTTGAGGATCAGTTGGCTTTACTGGCTGATATCCTCTTACATAGAGATTTTTGGTGTTCTTGATTCCTCTTTAAACATATGCATGTTGAGTCGATAATCTTGTGGCCATAAATCCATATTCTATTCTGTGAAAATTACTACCCCTCATACATGTGCTCAGTACAAATTCAATATCATTTATAGCTGAAGTGGGGATGGATTATGGTGGATTATTACAAAATGCGGGTTATATACCTTACTAAGTACTCTCTTGATATGATCAATTTCGGATATTTCCCCATATGGAAGATTGATCAGGGACTCTACAAAGATACATGTGAGAGTTTTATTCCTTTTTAAATCCCTACAATGGTAGGGTGATGGATGAGACACTAGTGGTAGAGAAATTTCTATTAGAGGTACTATATGTAGCTTCAGATGGTAGTGGGAATCACAGAGATGAGTCATCTGTAGTAGCTGGTGGGAACTAGTCAGGAAGATATCCGCACAAGAATACCTTTAGAGAGAATACTCAAAGGCATTGTTGTACAATATAGATGTAGAACAGAGAACTTAGTCATCTCAAAAATGGTTGGTTCATTTCTTCTGATGGGTGAGTCCACATTATGTATGATTTATTAAACGGATGTGCTGGGCAACGAAAGAAGGTAGCTAATAGACCGTCATGGAAGAGGCAACACATTATTCAATTATCTCCTAGGAGAGGACAAGGTAGACTATAGGGAGGTAGATCTACGAAGATGAGAAGGAGTATAAATTGGTGTTGTACAATTCTATGAATTCTTTCCCACACCACAAATAGTTCACCAATGTTAAGCCTAGGGAGTTGATGGTCATGGTTGAGGACCGCTGCATGATTTTAGAGGCTAATGACCCCATAGTGCACAATATGAATAGATTTTATTCTATTCTTAAATTAGTAATAGTATACATGGGTTTCAGTCATTCCTTCTTCTCTATACTCTTGGTGCAGGATTTGGAGCACCCATTTGACATGCTATCCAAGAATCATTATCTTTAGGATTCTATAAGGAATGCTTCTACTTTGTCTTTTATCTTCCAGTAGTGCAAGCCATCATTTGGTTAAGAGAGGTTCAGATGGGAACATTTGGTCATCAAGATTGAATGTTTTGGCATCATTCTCGGCATGGATTGGTTTTCAAAGGTCTTTTCCTAGATTTAATGTCACTTTAAACAAGTCATATGAATACACATTATTTGGATGGGGTTCTCCTTTTATGAAAAGAGAGATCTCATGGAAAAGAGAGTGGTCATGGTGAGCCTCAGGATGAAGCCCATCAATCATTAGTTCATGAGTATATCTATAGGTGGAGTTGGATATTTAGTAATATCATTCATATAGGATTAGAGGATTATATGTATGTCTTTATAGAGGATGTTTCTGGGCTACCTCTAAGGTGGGAGAGGTATATTTTCATCGAACAACATCCCAAGACTACACTGATATCTTATACACAATATAAGAGGGACCATCGCAAGTGCTAGGGGATGCAGCTGTAGTTAGAGGACCTTCTATTGAAATGTTTCATCAGACTAAGTGTGTCTCCCTAAGTAGATCTAGTATTTTTCATAAAAATAGAGGTTGAGAGCCTGCAAATTTGTATAGATTATCGTCACCTGAAATAGGCCATGATAAAGAACATGAACCCCATTCAGTAGATTTAAGACATATTTGTCTAGTTACAGGGTGTAAGATGGTCCTTAAATATCAATATTAGGTCTATATATTATCATTTGAGGGTCTGCATGGATATTATTCCAAATTTGGGATTCTAATGTGGCTATAGACACAATTTTTTCAAAGTGATTCACATTGGTGAGTTGAATTCCTCTTCCATGTTTATGGATTTGATGAACCAGGACTTATAGCTTTACATTCGCCAGATTATTGTTGTCTTCATGGAAAAAATACTCATATACTCTAAATTAGAGAAGAGGCATGTAAAGAATACGAGGATGGTTCCATATTTTCTTTTAGAGAACCTACTTTATTGGAAGCTCTTGACGATCCAATTCTGGAAACATGGGGTTCGCTTTTGGGGCATGTCATCTAAAAGGATGGTTTATCCATTTACTTGACAATGATCATTACATTACTTACATGGGATCCTCCCAAGATCATATTACTGGTGTGGAGCATTCTTGGATTGGTCGGGTACTATAGGATGTTTGGGGTAGACTTATCTCGAGTTGATACCCTATTGACCACTGTGACATTTAATGGGAAGTAATTTACCTAGTCTGGGTAGTTTTAGAGGTCCTTTGAGGTGTTGAGGCTAAGGATGAAGATTTCTCCAGTATTGTGAGTACCTGAGGTGGTATGGGTACATATTTAATTGGGATGCATTATGAGTTGGTTTGGGATTTGTGTTCATGTAGTAGAAGGAATTTATTGCAATAAATTGGAGGAAGTTGAGACCCCATGAGTATAAATACACAGATATTAACCTATAGTTGGAAGTGGTAGTATTTTCCTTGTGTTTATGGAGGCACTATCTTCTGGATGAGTGTTTATGGTTCATTACAACCATCAGAGTCTAAGTTATGTATTCGAATAAGGATACATGAACCTGATACAACAGAGTTGGTTTGAGTTACAATTAGTGTATGACTTTGATATTGTCTATAATCTAGGGAAGCGAAATGTTTTAGTAGATCCCCATACCAAATAGTCCCAGGATCGATTGGTGGTGGAGGCTTCAGAGCAGTTGGTCTACCAGAAACTGACCTTTGTAGATTAGTAGGGTACATCTTTTCTTCTAGAGATGGTGTTGAAAAATTCATTTCTCTACCATGTGAGAGAGTCCCATATAAGAGACCTTTACTTTGAGGTTTTACATGACAATATATCCAGAAGTGACTCACCAGATGAATATTGAGAAGGAGGTAATCACATAATCTTTTTGTGAGGATGAATAGTGGTACTAGTTATGATGGGGAAGGGGTGATGTGAGAGTTCAACAATTCTCCAATAGCTATATATCCTGTTGTGGGGAAGATATATAGATACCATAAACGATAGTTGTTGGGGAATGGAAGTATGTGATGTGTAGTTATGTTTGTCACTTGGTGCCTCACTTGTTAGTAGGTGAAGGCTGAGAACCATGTTCTGGTAGTTTTGATGCAGCCTTTTGAGATCTTGGAGTGAATGTTTGATTGAATATCCTTGGACTTTTATACAATGATTCCAAATATAGAGAAGAGATATGAAAACATCTGGGTGATAATTGACCAACTCAAGAAGTCAACACACTTCCTTTATTTCATGGAGTAGAGTTCGGTGGAGATTTGTGGGCATTTGTACGTATGAGAGATCATTCACCTTTATGGGGCTCCCTAAATGATTGTCACTTATCATGATGTGCAGCATACGTCATGATTGTGGAGAGGCCTATATGAGGAATTTAGGACCCAAACAAGGTTGAGTACATACTTTCACCCCCAGTTCTATGGGCAGACTGAGTGCACTATCTAGGTGTTGGAGGACATGTTGAAGGATTTCTTGTTTGACATTGACCAGAGTTTGAGGGATAACATACCATTAGTATATTATGAATATAATAATAGAGACTGCTAGACTACCATCATGGAGCCAGTTGAGACCCAATGAAGGATACCCTAAAAGTCATAGTTGTGCTAGATAGAGATTAGTGATACATCTCTTGTGGGCCCAGATATAGTGCAAGCAATGACTGAGAAAGTCCAGGTCTTCCATGAGTGGATGAGGATTTCCCAGAGTAGATAGAAACATTTTTAAAATCATCATCATAGGGCCTTGGGATTCGAGTAGGGTGATCACATTTTCTTAAGAGTCTCTGTAACACCTTGAAATTCTGATGTTGGAACTTTATACTCGATAACATATATTACCCACAACACATAGTGATTAATGGAATATAATACCCCAATACTTTAAATATATATTTATTATTTTAAATATATTAAATTTATTATATATTTTAACTAAATTCAATAGAGATTTTGATTTTTTACATGCAATATCATCTTCCTTTTATATCTTACATAACACACAAGATTTAGTTTTACCAAACAATAATATATTATAAAAATATTATTATTTACTGTAATAAGACATATCCTAGACCTTAAAATAGTGTTTATGAACAGTATTAACTATCATAAGAAAATATATGGTTTAAATGAATACAAAATAAAATTATTGGTTTCTAATTGATTAAAAATGAATATAAGAACTAATTGAATATTGAGTAAATGTTCTTCATAAAAACACATTATTATGCACCCAATGGTGTTTTAACATAATAAATTAATTAATTACTATTAGTGGATAATTTTAATGAAATATATATATTATATATCCAATCAAATATTTCGACACTAATCTAATACATTTGATAGACACATGATTAGAACAAACATAATAATACATATAAAATAGTAAATTTTTATAAGGGTAGTTTTTCTGCCATTTAAGGGAAAATCTATTTTAAATAAAAAATTTTACACTTTAATAAATTTAGTATATCAAAATTAACCACATCTCTAAAAAAAATATGATTAGGATGATTTTTTATATCTTTTAATAATGTATAAATTTTTAATGAATAATAAAACATTCTAACATTTAATTCAAAAATAATTTTTCATATAATAATTTTTTAATCATAAATAACATTTTCAATTGGTTTTAATGACTAATTAGTTCATATTTGTAAAAATAAATCTAATTTAGGTCATTGTAATCCATTTCAATTTGAAATTTACTATAAAAATATAGTAATATTTTAGTTGTTTTTACTTTAAAACCCCTCATTGTCATCCCATCGATGGGATTGAATTTTAATTAATTTCTTCCAATTATATGAATTTAATTTGGAAAAATGGATTCCATATTTGGTATCATTATATTTTATAATTTTTAATATGATCAAAATAGATTTTAACCAAATTTATTAGTGAATGTTATTAAAATTAACTACAACGATTATGATAAAATTAAGTTTAACAAGGGACTAAACCATAATCTTAAGGTACCAAATGAACTAGAAAGTTTTAAAAGAGAAATTTTACGTCCATAAGTCGAACATATACTCCATAGGATCCAAATTGGTCTCTTATTGGGGCAAAATTCCCTGGGAAAAAAATTGGGGGAATTCCATTTCTGAAAATGTACAAGAGTGTCACTCCTCCTCCATTATAAAAAGGACTATTGTCATCCCAATTCCACAAACCTCTATAACCAAGTTTTCTCAACAATGATCTTCTAAAATAGATACTATAAATACCTCTCTTCATCCTAGAATCATCCCCTTGTGCATTAATCTAACAAAGGATGTCTTCTGGTACAAACAAAAAGCAGTTACCCGATTAAAATGCAACATCTTTCTCAATCGCTTTGTTTTTATTTCCATTCTCCACCCCATAAAATAACCTTGTTAAATGATTATATAAAGAAACTAGTATCCAAAATATACTGATATATTTTTATGCTATTGTTTCTACTTAATCTTATACAAACTTCTATCTAATCAGTAATGAACATATTGTTTATGTGTATGGAGAACTACTACCTCACGAAACAATGTTTGTTCATCCTTCCTTTACCGCCTCTCATGGTTGGAATTATAATAAAAATTACATATAAATATGTCATATATTATATTTATATAGGTTATATATATTATATTTATTATGATATTATTTTTATTTAGTTCTCTTGTAACACATACCCATACACTTTCCATTTTTTTGTAAACATGATAACGTCATTGCAGAAGTGTGGACTACCGCCTCCTCAAAGTGATTTAACATTTTCATTCCATAAATGGAATGTATAAAGAATGGTTTTAATAAAAATACATAACATATATTACATATATATGATAATTTAATTATAATATACATATATATTAATTTTATTTCATTCTTTTAATAAAACAAATAAATTAAAGTTGAGTTCATCTATACTTATGGCCTACTGTCTCAATGAACGATACATTTCATTTAATATATGTAAATATTATCTATTATTATGAATACATATATACTAAATATATATGATAATTAAATCATGGTTTACATTATTTATATGATATAATCGTGATCTATGTAATAGGAATAAGAAATAATATGTCAAAACATACTTTAGAAAACTAGGTAATTAAAAATTCAAAAATTGTGAAAATAATGAAACACTGTAAACAAATGGGTAATAAGATATTATATGAATACTATATATGATTTTTAAGCATTATTATGGTTTTGGTATAATTTATTAATACATTTTAATCCACTATATTGAATGATAAAGAAAACACAAGAGAAGTGAGGTTTAGTTAAGAGATTTTGTCACAATTTACATTCCATATAGGCTTATTTGTTGTTATGAACCAATTCAATTTTATATGCTGTATATAATTTAATTTCCCATGTTATATCATGAATACCCTAATTTTCATCATATTCTATGTTTTATTTAATGTCATATACTCATGTATATTATGATTAAAATGATTCAAAGTGGTATTGGACACTTTGAAAAGTTCAAAGATTATTATCTTCAAGAATGTTCTTAATGATTACCTTTACAATATCGCACCATTTTTTTCATTTTTGACTTTATCATGAAACAATAAATTTTTTATAATCATTTTTCATTGGAAATTTACATGAATATTTATATTTTAATAAAATGTATATGTGTATTCCCTAAACCATATATCATTTTACATACTGTGCTTACATTGATAGTTATTTCATTAAATGTGGAATTATTGTTAAATGTTTATCATTTCTTAAATATGGATTTTGATATGTCATATTTTATATTTATTAAATTTCAATACTAGAAATTAATGTTATAGCCATAGACCTATAGCCATGGTTTTATTGGTATGTGGCTATAACTTTATAATTTTGATGGTATAATTAATCAACTGTGGCTATACCCCATCGGTCAATTATTTGGTATCGGGCTAATCCTCCCCAATTAGCTACTCACCATGCACCGCGACACCCTCCTCCCAAAGAATTCCCCTCACCACAGCTTCCTCATCCAGGATGAATTCTCCTCCCTGGTGAATTCTCCACCCTGACCTATCCACTTTGCAGTGGCCTCCTCCTCGACGACTTCTCCTTCCTGAGCTCTAATACCTGAGCTCTCTTCACTACTATGCCCTCCTCTCTGACGAAATCTCTCACTGCGGCACCCTCCTTCCCAATGAACTCTCTCATAGTGTCACCCTCCTCCCCAGAGAACTCTCCCATCACAGTGCCCTCTTCTATCCTATCACCGTGACACCATCCTCATAGAAGCTTCAAATCTACGTAGGTATTTTATACCATATAATTTCATGAATGTTCTGATTTTAAGGTTGTACTGTGATTTCTGGTTTCATGTGTTAGTGGTTATTCAAAAATGGCTTACCATTTTAAATGATGTGAATGTTTGTGTGGGGATATCATTAGAAAATATTACAGGTCATCCACCAGATATACAGATTTTGGAAGACTGCATTCTTTTACCAACAGAGTTGGTTCCACTTTAGAATTATCAATTCACAGTTAGCATTCTGTTAGCCATACTATGTATATAAGTACTACATATCAATATTGGTTTATAAATTATGGTTTTCCCATCCCACAAATTTGTTATTTTCTCCCATTTTATCCTCACATCCAAACATATGTACCCTTCCCTAGGTTCCATGTCCCCACCCTCTAGGCACAGAATCAAATTATTAAAAAAAATTACAAATTGAGTGTCATTGGTTATGTTTAATATACCATTCTTATCGTTTGATTCTTATTCCATTCCTTCCTCAATTATAATTCCATCTCCTACCTTATCATCATATAAGCTAATTCATAATATTTTTTAGTTTTTTCTTTTTCATTGATTTACCCCAAACCGGATTGAATCGAAGCTTGATTTTGGAAAATAGAAGAGTCCTTAATATAAGGTAGGTGGTCTATGTATTTTACCTTACTGTATGTATTTTTTAGAATAATATATTTGTGTTTCGAACATTAATTTCTATCTGTCACCCTTAAAATGATAATTTAATAATGTAGATACTAATGACTTAGATTAAATTCAAAATGTACTCTTAATTGAACTATTGGTTTCTGTCTTAAACTCGAACCACTAAATGGGTGTTTTCCCTTCCTGGTTGTGATCAATGCTTCATCTAAAATAATAATAAACCATATTAATTGATACATTAACTGATTATAATTATAGTGATTTTAACAATTTTTATTTTAATTAGAGGTGTGATGATTAATCCCTCATGAAAGGGAAAACTAAATTGAATTAAAAATCCTGAGAATGATAACCAACCTAGCCCATTTTATAATTAACCATATATAGGTGTGTTTTCTTATTAATTAAATGGATGTATCTAAATAATAATATTTGAATGATGAGATTCACGGACCATCCTATGGGCATATTGTTTTTATAATAAAAGAAACTTCCCTATTTAAATTATTTAATCTATTTATGGAAAGCTTACAAGAATATTAATTTCGTGTTTAATGAATTGAAATTTAGTAGGTAATGTTTTCCCATATGCCATGATTTTTTATTAGTAAATTAAATTGAATAAAAATAATGGTAATGGAGACTCATTTCTCTATGGATTATTTCATGGAATATGATATACCTATGCATGTATGGTGCAAACTGCCTATAAAAAGTTCACCTAGATATTGTTTTATTACCATATGATAATCATGAACTGATTCCATATATATTTTGAAGAATTTTTATAGAATCATTTAGGTTAGATTTCCCATATATAAATTTAAATACTTTGGAATGATGTCCATCAGGCATGATATCCTTTGTATATTAGATACTCAAGCATGGAATCAGTTATGCATTTTGATACTTAAACATGGAATCCCTCACACATGGTACCCCATAAATGTAGTGACATATGATAATGGTTTTAGATATATGTTGTGATTATTAGAAATGGGGTCCATTATATATTGTGACACTCAGGCATGGCATCCCTCAGTGGTATATTCCCTTAAAAATTATGATACCATAAGCATTGTGTTCCATATATTTTGATACAAGGGTCTTGCACCTTGTATATAGCACCCCTATATGACATGTGATCATCTTTGTTGATCCATGGATCTAAACCTAAACAAAACACCATTTAATCTTTATCTAGGAATTATATTATCTTCTAAATGCATATATATACATAATGGATGGTGTGATGATATATATAATCTTAAGCTAATGAAAATATGGTTGATCATGTGTGTTGGAAGAAAATGATACTAAATTATTTTCATTTATTTATATATTATAACATTGTTGATTTAATTTGACACTATTATATTTTATAATCATTGATAAAATATATTTAGAAAGAAATGGTGTTGTCCTACTAATTATATCCCCCACCCTGATTTGGATGGCTTTCCACTACTATACCCGAAAAGACCTCATGGTTACAGGATTAGGTTCTGTATTTTTCGTTCATGATATTCTCCAGGAATATGGGATTTAGGAGAACAACGATGTGATGTAAATTTTCATAGTCATGAAGATATAATTTTTGTTTTTTTTTACTTTTAATATACATGTAATATATTTTATTTTATCTACTTTAGTAAGTTTTCTGATTTAGATTTTATAGCCTCATATGGACATGAATGAGTTGTTGTAAAGTTGGAATTTTCTATTTTATCAATTATTGTTATCATTTTATTCTATGTCATTCATATATACTTCTTTTTCATTTTGATAATGTAATTGTATTGTTATATGATACTATTTTTATAAGGTTATAGACTCTATATTGTATCATAATTATACCCTCACTATTAGTAAGCTGCCTCTGACATATGTGGTGGAAATCTTGTATCCATGTAACAAACTATCATGGGGATCTGTTCAGTGGATCTTGGGTTGGGAATTTACAAAGTGGTATAAGAGGATTATTTTTATATTATCGTGCAATATTTTTTATATTCGATATGATTCTATAAAGTGTCAGTTCACGGTAAATAATCATGTTTGGGAGTGTTCAACCAATGCAAGGGTAAAAGACTACGTGTTCAGGGATGATAATGTGGTCCTATTGATAGTTATTAAAATTTATTATGATTTCACCTACAATGATTTATTTAAATTATTCTACACATATATTTAGGATATTAGGGTATTTTATCCCCGGGTTTCAAAGATTGAGCATGTTGTTTCATTCATCATTATAGGAACATATAGATTCAAATGCCTTGAATATGCCATGATATGTGGGTTTCATATCATGATTTTATATTATATGTGATATTTTCGTTAGGTAATTTTATTAATTGATTCATGATTATTTATCATTATTTGCATATATACATTGATTTTGTGGGTTCTTATTTATAAAGAAATTTTATTTTCAAACATGTGATATCATTCCTTATGATAATTATGATATGCGACTGGTTATTAATGTGTTATCATCATCCAAAATGGTTTTTTCCTATATAGTGTGATGGTTCTACCTTTACTAACCAATATTGAAAAGTATCAATGATGAACCATATGCTACATATGCTATAAAATTATGGTACTGATTAAATGGGTTTCAAAAACAATTTAGGATGTTGTCGGGCATTTATAATTTTGGAATAGTAACTCATATAATCAAACCATTATAAATGGACAAGATATATTCTATAGTCAAAGATGAAGATCAACATGTAGGTACATGAATTCCAATAATGTCCTCTAAATACAACTATCATTATTATTTAGCAATATTAATGCATCTTACTAGGCCATGGTATATACTAAAAGGTAATTCATTTAAATATTGTTTTCCAATATGAATTATAGTACCTACAGAATTTCTTCATGATAATTCTTGTAAATAAAATCCTAATTACACATCTATACCCATTTAGGTCATTTGGGGAAAGATTCTAATGATATAACCCATTGATGGTGTTTTCAAACATTAATAAATAAATTAACTATTGTTTGGTGACATTTATATAAACCCAAGATGGATATGATGGGACCCACCTAGGTCACATTTATTTAGATATTCTATATTACATAACCCAATTGGGGTATGATTATTCAATGGAGTGATGTTATTTAATGTTTTTTTAGCGTCTTATATTATGTTATGTATAGATTTATGGTGTCATATTACATAACATGTTTCTTACAATTAATAGAACACCTTTTAGTTAGTTTGATATATATTATTTTTAGGATTATGTTTGAAATGACAATTGCAATATATAGGGTTATTTCCACTATAACCTGATATTTAAATACTATTTAACTAATCCAAATATGAAATTTTTTTATGTATATTTAAAATGGAGAATGAAATTTATAAGATAAATTTATAAATATTTGTAATGTATGGTACATAAATAATTAATTCTTAAAAATAATCTTGAGATAGATTTTCATTGTTTCATTGGCGAACTATCTAAATAAAAAAAATATTTATTAATTTCCCATGAATGATACAGGATGTTAAATAAAACTAAGCCTTGGAATATTTAATGAAATAGATCTATGAAATGTAATGCCTTAAAAGAAAACTAAATACGGTGTTTTTAGTTTTCAACCTCATTTACTAGAATTTTTAATGCTCAATTGATAGTTTTATTAGAGAGGGTATATGAGTGTGTCCCATGGGCTTATTTATCTATCAATTGAACAAAAATGAAAATTTCTTGTGCCTAGTGACCTCTTAAGCATAAACTAGATTTGCTGGTGGTGATTTCTTCTTTTGTAAGGGGACAACCTAAGGGGGTTAGCTCCCTCAGTATATTGAAAAAATTTAAAATTCATCTGAATCATTTTAGATGTGTGGTTCCATTTGGGATAGGTTTATCCCATGTAGGAATCTTAGATTTTAAATTGTCACCCTGGTTATATGGGTGTTTGTATAATTATTTGATTCTTGTTAAAGGCATGATGATCATGTAATTAATAAATTAAGTTGGAAAAATATTCCATGTGAATTATTATCAATATGGTATGTCATCTGAACTTCAATTATTTTATAATGGATTATGTGAAATGTATTAATATTATAGAATTTTTGTGAGGTAATAAAACTCTAGAATTTTTCATTCCATTTTTGAGGTGAATTTAGGAGGACAAAAATTCTAGTTTTTTCTATATGGAATCTTGGGAATGTTTTTGTCAATACAAGAGACACCCATCTTGTTGGATAAAGGTTACAACATACCATATGTTTTTATTGATATTTGATGGAATACTGATCTGGTATGAATTGAAAACTGACCATCTCTGAGTTAGATTGACCTCGAAGATATTGGAAATATGACATATCACACTGATCTAGATGATGTTCCAAATATGTTCAGGTGTTTTGAGACTCAATTCATCCTAGTTTTTGTGTTTGACCCAATTTTTTAAAAAAACAAAAGTGATCATTTATTAGAGGACGTATATCCAGGTGGGGGTAGTGTGGAGGGAGGAGGTAGTGTGAAGGGAGCAGGGGGTGCTGGGGTGGGGGCAGGGGGTGCTGGGGTGGGGGGCAGGGGGTGCTGGGTGAGGGGGGATTTCCAAGATGGGGGTGTCCGGGGTGGGGGCTGGGGGTGGGGCAGTGTGCAGGGGGTGTTGGGGGAGGGGGAAGGGTGTGTGTGGGTGGAGGGGGGGGGGGGGTTGTTTAGTGGGTAGTTTGCAGGGAAGGGTGCAAGGGGAGGGGGTTGTCCAGGAGGGGGGGGGGTGGGAGGGGGGAAGGGAGCAGGGGGTGGAGGGGTGTGGGGGTCTAGGGGGAGGGGTGTCCAGGAGGGGGGGGGGTGTCCGGGGGGTAGTGTGATGGGAGGGTGGGTAGGGGGTACAAGAGGAGGGGGGGTGTATAGAAGGGGGAGAAGTGGTATAGTAGAGGAGTGTGTAGGGGGGGGGAGGGGGAAAGGGGGTGTGAGGGTGCAAGGGGAGGGGGTTGTCTGGGGGGGGGTCGAGGTAGGGGGTGTACGGGGGGGGGGGGGTTCCAAGAGGGAGTGGGGGTGTCCAAGAGGGGGGTTTCCATCAAAGAATTCAATATTAATAATAATATTTTATTGTTCAAACATCTAGGTTATAATATGGGTGTTGGAGATACACCAAAATACTCTTATGTGGTCATAGAAAGGTGTGCCAATTCCTGATTTTTTATAATTTGAAACATTTATGATTTCCCATAACCACAATATTTGTTATGATTTTATTATTAACATGTTATTGATTTTAACTTATTATATTACGAAACAATACATATTATTTTACAACATTTTCTTAATTATTTATTTAATGTGTGTTTATATGCCATAGAATGGATAGATACTAGATGTACAATGTTGATCGGATCATTGATGAATTTCAGAAGGAGTTACGACATTTCATGGAATTTTCATTCACTATTGATTTAGAAGGTATATTGATTCGATTACCGTGTTTTGATTGTGTTAGAAGACCATGGTTAACTCCTGAGGAAGTGAGTTATCATATTACTAAACAAGGATTCCAAAAAATTATCATGTGTGGTATCTCAATGTGAAAATGCGAATGTTTTGAATGACATCGATTCAGTGGAAAGGATTAGTATGAAAAATAAAATTTTGGATCAGTTACCTTTTGTTTCTGAATCCAGCTCATCATGTAGACTACTACAAAAGGAAATGAATACCCGAACATTGTTTTCATCTATTAATTAGGATGATGACATTAAGAGTGTTTCAAAGATGATGGATGTTGCAAATACCCTAGTATATCGGGTAAATGAAAAAATGAGAAAACTTTAGTTTTTTATGTGATTATATCATGGAAAAGTAATGTATGGATTTAGTAATACTGCGGTCGACTATCTCCTTTCGTTTATTAAGGATTTACTATCTGATGATGCATTTAATCTAGAAAATAAATACATGGAATCAAAGTTGGTTGAATAAATTGGATTTTCATCTATTAAGATTCATTCTTACCCCAAATATTGTTGTCTGTTCTGGAAGAAAAATGAAGAGTTATGTTAGTGAAAACAGTTAGGAACATCAGGTTGTAAGACTAATAAAGATGGAATTCAGTCATGCATACCATAGAATGTGATGTGGCAGTTCTCATTAATTCCTAGACTTCAAAAAAATTAATGTCAGTACAAATGGAAAATAAAATGAGATTACATGAAGATGAAAGAAATAAATATAATGAAGAAATAGTGCATCCTACAAACGGGTTGGCGTGGAAGAAATTTGATAGGTTACATCCTGATTTTCATGTTGACCCATGAAATGTTATATTGGGATTATCCTGTGATGGTTTCAACCCATTTTCCCAAATGCATACAGCACACCATACTTGGCCTATTATCATTCACATTTATAACATTCCTTAATGGATGTTTATGAAGAGGCCAATTACTATCAAGATAATATTGATATCATGACCCAGTGATCCTAGAAATGATATTGATATATACTTGCATCCAATAATAGAGGAGTTAATGGAGCATTGGATTGTTGATGCACAGGAATACGATGCATTTAGGAAACAGTAATTTATTGTTTTTGAAGCTTTATTATGGATGATAAATGATTTACCTACCTACAGAATGATGTCTAGTGGGACTAATAAAGGGAAATTATCCTTCCCTATTTTTATGAAAAATACACACTTCTAAGGATTAATGTTTCAATGAACATTTAGCTTCATAGGGAATTGAAAATTTTTACCGATGGATCATACATCTACAAGAAAAATCAAAGATAGTTCGATAATGTCGTCGAAATAGATGAGACACGTCAATGAATGTCAAGGAATGATATCGTTAAAATACTTAATTTTTTAAATTATGTTCTTAGGAAAAGTCAATCAAATATCTGAAATTGAAAACATGTTAATTCGAATTCCAATAATAATTTGATAAAGAAAAGCATATTCTTTAGGTTTCTATATTGGTCAGCAAATTTATTGTGTTATTGTTTGAATGTAATGAATATTGAGAAAAAAATTTGTGAGATGTTACATGAAACTATTTTAAATTTCAAATGAAAAACAAAAGATGATTTGTGGTCTCATTGTTATTTGATGGATTGGGTTATAAGAGAAAAACATCATCCTGAGTTAATATGTAAAAATAAGTGGAATGTCCCTATTACCTGTTATTCGATGGAAAATGTGGAGAAGAGACAATTTCATCAGCTCTTGGAAAGTTTGATGGTTCCAGATTGATATTCAAGTAATATTTCGAAAAGGGTGAACACACAAGATGTGAAACTAAAATCTCCTAAAACCCGTGATTACCGTGTCTTGTTAGATGAGTTGATTCCTATTGCCATTTGACATTTACTTTCACATAATTTTAGAGTTGTTTTTATTAAGTTATGTCATTTTTATCGTGACTTTTGTTCCAAAAGACCGAGAAGAAGTGTCGTTAAAAAATTGCACAGAGATGCCCCAAATATTCTTTTCATCTTAAAGAAAATATTCACACCTTATTTTTCACATGTATGTTACATCTGACTGTGCATCTTCCCACATAATATCTTTTTAGTGGTCCTATTTTAAGTCAGTGGATGTATCATATGTAAAGAATTACGTTTACATTGAAATGTTATGTGAGAAATAAATATCACCCCAAAAACTCTATTTTGAAAAGTTATTTAGCATAAGAATGCATGGATTTCTGTTCATCGTACTTGGCTAACGTCACCATGTGGTATAATCGACTTTTGAGAACTGAAGAAGGGAAATATGATCCCATTGAGCCTGTATTTTTTTCACTGCCCCAAATAGGGGGGATATTTGGATCGTACTCGTTGTGTACTTTATGCAGGGAAGAGTGGGAAATGGCTCATCGTATAGTATTATTCAAGTGTGGTGTGCTTGATGATTATATAAAGTTAGTAAAATAATAAATATTAATTTTTTAATTAGTTTATATCTTCATATATTTTGACATTTTCAATCTTTCATATTTGTAGCCATCATTTAGAAATTAAAAAAAAGAGACATCACTCTATATCTATTAAGAGTAAGGAACTCTTTCACAACAAATAATTTGATGCTTGGTTATAGTCAAAGGTAATAGATTTTTTTCTTCTCATAACATAATCACATGTCTCTGTATAATATTTAATGTTGGCATCTTTTAGGTTTTAACTCTACCAATGAATGAATTATCAGATGAAGTAAGCGCGTTATCCTTTGGTCCAAATGATGTGGTACATGATTGTAAAGAAATGGTTTTCAATGAATTTAATTTTTTTATAAATAGTTGTAAAAAAATGGAAACACAATATGATAGTGTCAAGATAAGTGCCCCAATATATTTTTAGGCGAGTGCATCAGATAGACAACCTAGGTAAGAAAATATATCATATTATGGTGTTGTTGAAGGAATCATTTTATTAGATTACTATGCACATGGTCATGTCACAATGATGAAATGTAAGTGGTTTGATTCAATGATATGATGAGTAATTAAAAATGATAATTGTTGATTTAGAGTGATTGATATGAATCATGAGCATCAAACTGATGAACCTTATATTATTGAATCAGAGGCTACACAAGTGTTTTACATAACTGACCCATTACAACAACAATTTGGTGTTATTATCGATGTCATTCCTCGACATATTTTTGATGAAGACATGGATTTAAATGATTTTGTGGATGAACCTATCGGTATTTATTCTAATGTTTCATTTGATGACAGAGATGACTCAATTTCTAGAACAGATTGTGAACTAGTAATTGTCACAGACCACACAGAATGTTGACACAGTTGAATGTATTTACCTAACATTATCGTAATATTGTAAGTGTTTTTTTAACATCTATACAAGATATAAAATTAAATAGTATATGTATATCATTGTAAAATATAAAACTATTTATAGTCTGACCAATTTTTGTTTATCCACATCTATAGTAATTCTTAAACATAGAAAAGTCTTGATATTTTATCAATATAAATATCTCATTGAAAATTTATCTCATTGTTTTATGATACAATTGTATTATTTAACAATTTTCAATATTTCTATTTATTTGAGAATATTATTTTAAATTTATAGGTCAAATTTTTTGAATATGATGTTATTAGAAGAAATAGAAGAATACAAAGAAATGAACAGCACATGTCTCATTTGGCTAACACTGTATGTACAACTTATGTTTGAATATTATGATCTTTCATTTTATTTATCTTGTAATCATTAATTTTATTTTATCATTGATGTTATTTTAGGATAATTCATCAAAAATACTATCGGATTATACTATTGAGGATGATAGAATGGAAAGGGTTATTGATTCTACAGTTCGGCCTACTACTATGCCACTTGAGTCACTAGAAGGTCATCCTCCCATTATTCCACCTCCATATTATCCATACCCACATTTTCCATTTCCCTTTCTTCAAGAACCCAAATTGGATGGTAGTTATCATACTCTCATCCCCCCTTATTTTCAATTCCACCATCCACTGTAGAGGGAAATGCACCCCCATATATCCCAACACCATATCCATATCCATATCCACCCTCATCTGTATATGGTTATCCATCTACTGTATAGTGTAATCCTACTGTAGATATCCCTCCTACCATAGAGGCCACTCCCCCTCTAGACGATGCACTTCAGGGTTCAGCAGATCCCCCCAGCTACTAGTAAGTGTTTAAACATTAATGTTAGTGATTAATGAAAAATTCATATATATTATTATCCTTTTTAACATTTTTTTCATCATTAGATCTAGTCTCTACAAGACGACGAGACTGCACAAAAATTCAAGAGGTTTGGAATCGACAAACACAAATCATGGTTCAAAACAATGAGGAAAGAGCTATAACTAAAAAATTGTACAGAATGTAAAAGCATTATAGGAACACTTACTAGGCACAACTATATCATTCTCGTTCAACCAAAGGGATGTTTGAGAACAAATAATGGACAATTCTTAGGTAGAGATCTGGGTAATTAATGTTAATCACCTTTTATATATATTAATTTAAAATATTTTCATTACAAATATTTTGTCCACTGTAGCTCCGATATAATTTTCCTGATGGAGAAAATGCCAATGTTGTATGGTTAATGAAATTAGGTGAAATTTGGCGAGCATACAAGTATGACTTATATATTGGATGGAAAAAGAGAGTTGGAACGGATCTTGAAGATGTACCAGTGATTCGTGATTGCCTAATATCACAACACAAAGAGTTGATCGGCTATTGGATGAGTCAAGAGTTTAAGGTATTTGTTAAATTTATATATATATTAATTGATTTATTTGAAAATAAGTTATTTATGTTAATGAAATTTTGTAATTATATGTTTAAATGAGAAATCGAAGAGAAATAAAATAAATAAGAGTGAAATGAAACATGTTTATAATCGTGGACACACTTCACTAGTAGATCTTGAGAAAACACTGGTAATTTAATCATTAAAATGTTTAGCTTCAATTAGTGTAATTTATTTGACTTCTAATTTTTATTTATTTCTTTGTTTTTTCTAGAAAAAAATAATTGAATATCGAGGGTCGTGTTCCGTGCTCTACATTGTTTTGTATAAGAAGAAATCATAAAGATGGTATTGTGCCAAATATTGAAACCGAGAAGGCAGATATAAGTATATTTCAATTTATTTTATTTTTACTAAATTTAATTCCATATATTATTTTAACATTTTAATTTATGTTATATATCAATCAATAGAATGTTTTGAAAACATTGGAAGAAAAGGAACTTGGCAATTTGAGCCCAAACGATCATCTACATCCGATATTAGGAGATGAACATCAAGGAAGAGTGCTTTGTTGACCTGGGAAGAAGATTGTTCTATCTCGATACTAGTCTACTGAAATTTTTTCCATGACTACCAATTCTGGTTTGGTCACAGTGGAACAGATGAATTCCAAAATCAAAGAATCAATTAAAAAAAGAAGAAAAGGTGATATTTGGAAATATAAAGAAAATTATGTTTGCCATTTCTTCTACACTTTCACCAGAAGCAGTTGCAGTGGTAGATGCTTGTTTGATGTCGATAAGTTCTACTGGTGGATCCGGAGCTATAGCTGGAGCCAGAGTTATAACTGGAGCTAGAGCTGGATCCGAAGCTGTAGCCAGAGCTGGTCCCGGTTTCGGTGCCGGTACCGATGCTGATGTCAATGATGATGTTAACGGTGAGAGAGGTGATGATGCTGTTTTTTAGGAGGAATGGAAAATGGTTATAATGAATCAGATGATACTAATATTAAGAATCACAATTTATGTGAATTATATTTTTTGATTGTTAATATGTGTAATTTTATTATGCAATGAGTTTTTATTTTTGTAATACTGAATTTTATTGTAGTGTTTCGAATTGTTTCTACATACACTGAATTAAGCTATTATTAGATATTTTTTTAATGTACTAGTTATGTTTAATTATTATTGTATTGTATTGTATCCTCCTCCGACGTGACAATCGTACCTCCTTGATGACGATGCTCAGAGGCGGCTCCTCTATCTCATCTAGCACACCTCTGACGGTATGCAGTCCAATTTTCCATTTTCATCTTGAGGTGGCCACTAAATTAGTGTCACTAATCATATTGTGAGTATGATGACTTGTACTAGTATAAAGGATAGCGAGATTTTCTATTCAGAGAACCAACATGAAAACATAGCCGATGCAATTGATTTTCTCCAACGACATGCAACCGAGACTGACGTGAATATAAAATTCAGTAGTTAATGATTATTTTATACCATTTTCTACAAGACATTAGTAACCATTTTTTTAATAAAATTTACATGGCATACACCGTGCTTGTAGAATTTATGATTTCAAGTTTACTCTTGAGTGTCCAATATTCGATCTTCTGGACATTGTTTTGTATAATGGTTGGATAGTTGATCACCAGGTCTGCACTTTTGAATCACGAACCTTTATATTTTGTTTATAAAAAATGATACATTATATGTATACCTTCATCATATTTATTTATTATTCATTTTCTATATTCATATTTGGTTCACTAAGTGGTGGTTCTCATCTCACTTCAAATTTTCGTGACCAATTTGGATTTCCCATATAGGTAGTGGGATGACTGATCACGTTACTAAGTTTAAAGGGACATGATTCCCTTGAAAATATATTGATTTCCATTATGTTTTTGTTCATATCGGTGGAGGATAATGACGAACAGACACTACTTCCATCCCCTAAATATTATATCCATGATACAACTATTGGATAAGTGTTTCGTGGTAATTGGGAGACCAATAATAATGAATGACCAGGTCTATTATCCCATATGAGGGGGGGCTATTCCACTTTGGGAAGAACCATTTTAGCTTTAGTGACTTCTGGTGAGAATTACCTTGAAGGTAATAAGAATGGAAGCAAACTATATTTTCAAGTTATTCTACCATAGAATCCATTATTATATGTGGAACTTCAATCCTTTCATTCATTGGATTATTCTGGAAACACAATCTAATTATTCAAAAATGAGTTGGTCCCTACAAATCTCACTTGGAAGAGTATGTATCCCCTTATAAATATGTGGGTGACTATCCATTTTATTTAAATGATCCTTTACTATCAGTCATGGCTCATAAAGAAGTGTTGGTGGCTGAGGTGTTAGTTCAATCATGCTTGTTTCCAGCTATAGATGTCTTCGTGAACAAACCACCTGATCTTGCGTGGATGGATGAACTTCTATATGATACTAATATATATTTCAACTCTTCCAGCACATTATCCCTAATGTAGGAGAGTTATGGAGATAGTGAATAATTACTCAATACTATAAGCCTTATATGTATATTCCTTATCTCCTAATATTGTTTTTTTGACATGGTGAATAATTTTGGGGTACTGGGTGTAGCATATTCATATAGTACTAGGGATATCCACATTGTAGTCGTGGTCTATATCAGAGTTTATGTTGTGGTCTACTCATTATGTACCTTTATAATCTAAATATATGTCCTCATTTGTGTATTATGGTTAAAATATATCTCTCTTCACCTTTTTTAGTGGCATGTTCCTTCCCCTTGTTTTGGTAAGCCAAAAAATACTCATGTTTAGCAGTCGGGCTGCTGATATTAACAAGAATTTGAATATAGTGTCAGCTTTTAGGGCCACTAATTTTAGACAGAATAGGGATATGGGTTGACAAATCAATGGAAGTGGAAGGCAATAAGGCCAGGGAGGTCTTAGGGAGAAAAAATGGGTGGATTAGTGTCTCTGTTAACAATAACCCACAACCCTATAATAGAATATGAATATGATCGATATATAATAGGATAAAGGCATCCTAGTAGTGAAACCACACCTCCACAGTGAGGTTGGGTGAATATGGTTAGGCCTGGGAAATAGATACACCCATTTTAGTCTCTTTTTGAGTGATCTTATATCCAGAAGTATATAGAGATAGATCCTCAGTCTAAATAACAGTGTACTCGGGTGCCTACTCAAAATACTTCTCGATCAATATAAATAGGACCGACATAAGTTAAAGATGAAGTTGAATAAAATATAATTGGAACAAGGATGATAGTGGGATTGAGGCCTTATAGATGATGAGGTTATCTACCATATGTGTAATAATGTTTCCTCCCATCGGTGTAACATCCTTCCTCTTATCTATTAGATTAGGAAGTGGAATTAGTTTTATTTACCTTAGGTGGAATCCCTAGAACATCAAATTATATAAATATTTTCTAGGGGAATTATATATTATTAGTGGATGATTTTACTTGAGATGATAATATCCTACTTTATATGAAACAAAGACAACCAGTTCTATATGATGCATTTAATGAAATACAATACAACCCAATCTTGATGTAATATTATAGTAGTAGATAGAATAAAAAAATTATAGTAAATAGACATGAAAATGAGTAGGTAATCCCCAAATACATTACACCATATACCACTAGGAATAATAACAGTTTAACCCACATTAATATTTATAGCATAATATAAGTAGAGGGAATTTGGGGGGGGGGGGTTAGGGAGGGGGGACTGGTTTTCAGGGGAGGGACCAGTTTGAGGGGGGCGGCTAGTATAGGGGAAGGGGTGTGGGGGGGTTAGGGGGTAGTGAATCCTAGGGGGTTGGGGGGATGGTGCAGGCTAGGGGGATGAGGATAGTGCATGTGAGTTTGGGGGGGGACTAGGATTGGGGGAGGGGACCGGTTTGGGTGCAGACTGGTTTTGGGGGGAGGGGACTGGTTTGAGGGAGAGGCTAGTATATGGGAAGGTGTTAGGGTGGTGCAAGGGAAGGGGTGGTGGAGGTGCGGGGTGGTTGGTGTAGGGGTTTGGGGCTGGTGTGGGCTAGGGGACTGGCGCAATCTGGGGTAAGTTTTTGGGGTGGTGTAGTGGTGGGGTATAGGATGGTTTTGGGGATGGGGACTCGTTTAGGTGGAGTCTAGTATGCTGGGTTGTTTTTTTTGGGGGGGGGGGTTAGGGGATTGAATAAGAATAAAAGAAGGAATATTCTCTACTTTATAAAATTTATATACCTATATAAACAAAGAATAAAGGTAAATTCTAGAAGAAGAAGATGCTAAAAAAATTAGGATTCAATCTAAAAAACCAAGAAGGATATAGGCATGAAGAGTTTTAGGAATTTTATACATTCAAGGAATGGATTTTCTGGGTTTAGAACAATGTCTAATCCCTATTTATTGCATTTAAGTCTTGATGGATGTTTACTTTATTCCCATATTTTGGTGGTTTTTTGAATTTTGAATAGGCAAGTGAAGGTGATGTATGAAAAATAGAGGTTTATTAATGATCTTGTTATTTATTATTTGGATGTAAATATCAATATCAATATTATTTGTTCGTTGTTAGATATAGATTCGTGTATCATTTATCAAGTACAGTTAATCTAGTGATCACATATATTTTAGATGTTGTTTTATCTCATTTTTTCCCACTATTTTCTTATAGGTGGTTTCTTATGATGAGGCCAGTTTTATCCACCATCATCAATGATAGTGAGTTCAACATCGTATTTGGCTAATGGTTATTCTGTTTTTATTCTTTGGGCTAATTTTAATTTGGACATTTTTGAATTTTAAATTCCTTATATTTTTGCAGTGCATTTTGGATTTCGTTGAGGAGGGTACATGTGGGGTAGGGGGAAGGGGGGTCTGCAGGGCAGCAAGGAGGGTCTAGGAGGGGTGATGGGGGGGCAGGGGGGGAGGGGGGAGGGGGTCTGTCGGGAAGTGGGGAAGGTGCAGGTGAGGTGAAAGTGGGCAGTGGGGGGAGGGTTCAGAGGGGGAGGTGGGTCTTCAGGGCAATGGAGAGTGTGAAGGTGGGTTGTAAGGGAGTATTGGGGGGGGGATCTATAGGGTAGTGGGGATAGAGAAGGTGGTTTTCAAGGATATCAGTGGGGAGAGGGTCCAGGGGGGAGGGTTAGGGGGTCAGCATAATACAATATATATCAATAGAATTCAAACTCTCTCCAATATATATAATAATAATTCAAACTCTATCCAATATAAAAAAATATAAAACTTCAATATCAATATCATCATAATAAAAAGAACTATATTGATATAAAGGTACATTTAAGATGTGGTGGTTGTGGTCTGAGAGGAGGTGATAAGGATGTTGGTGTTTCTATTGGAGATGATGAGGGTAAGGATGGTTCTGGTGATATTGATATAAAGGTACATTTAAGATGTAAATATTATTCTTGGTATATACATTTAATTTTATCATATAGTTCTTTTTATTATTATGATATTGATATTGAAGTTTTATATTTTTTTATATTGGAGAGAGTTTGAATTATTATGATATATATTGTATAATGCTTGAGTTAAGTTTAATTTGAAAGGTGGTGTTTTTTTTCTCGTAGCTAGAGGATGTGAGTACTGCTATAAGGTTATGCTATTATGGATGCATTTTATGATTATGTATAGCTGGGTAGGAATCAATTTACATGGTTATTAACTATGGTTGCCGGGTCTATTTTCAATGGTTTTTGAAAGTGTTATTAGGGACCAAGATCCATGGTTTAACCATGGGAGGTCGGAAGGGGGGACGGTAGGGGGACATGTAGAGGGAGGGGCAGCAGGACTGTCAGGGGGACTGGTAGGGGGAGGGGTATGGGTACTGGCAGGGGGATTGGGAGGGGGAGGGGTAGGGTGAGGGGGTGTCTAGGGTCTATCGTGGGGGTGGAGGGTGGTAAGGGGGTTGGCAGGGGAGGGGCATGGTGAGGGGGTGTCTAGGGTCAGTCAAGGGGGGTCTGTCTGGGGGTGTGTAGGGTCTTGGGGGGGGGGGGGTTTCTAAGGTCTGAGTGGGACTGTCTGGGGGGTTGTCCAGGGTCTGGTGGGGGGGGGGGTCCATGTGGGGGGTGCTATCTAGGGGAGTGGAGGTTTGGGTCTATCCTGGTGGGGGTGGGTCTGTCTGTGGTGTCTCCAGGGTCTCGGAGGTGAGGCGGTGTCCAGGGTCTGTCCTGGGAGGGGGGGGGGGTTTCCAGGGGGCTGTGTAGGGGTAGGGGGTTCTCCAAGAGGTGGGATTTGTAGGGGGAGGGGGTTTACATTGGATTTGAAGGAAATATGTGGGGGTGTCTGGGGGGAATCTATTGGGGGTGGTGAGATGTTTTTTTATGGTTTTTCAGACCCTATAGACATGGTTTCTAACCATGGATATAGGTTTATTGCCACAGTTTTTAACCGTTTAAATAGGTCTAATGCCACAGTTTCTAACTGTGGTAATAAGCTATGTCTATCCTCCAGTACTGCGAAGCTTCAAAACCGTGGCTATATTGATATTACCACGGTTGGAACTATGGATGTATACCTATAGCCACAGTTCAAACTATGGCTATAGACCTATTGCCATGGTTTGGAACCGTGGCTATAATTCTAGGTCTATATCCACGCCAAAAATAGCAACAGTTTCCAAAACTGTGGTTGTTACCTATAGCCACGGTTTGAGGACCTATATTCATGATTTAAAATTGTGTTTATAGCCTAGATTTTCATTAGTGTTTATTATTGGATATTAGGAATGACTTATAAATTCAATGATTTGACGATCCCATAATTTATTTATATCCTTGATGCATTGATTCGTTCTCACGAGACAAATAATTTATCCAAATTAAACATGTTTTTATATGATGTTCTAACTGTCTAGAGGATGGATGTTAACAATATTTTTTTTCATGTTCCTTAGAAATGAATTCCAATAATCAATAATTTATTTAATATCTATTTTTGTTATTAGTGGTATTATCTATTATATTTTTCATTTAAATATCTTTGGATTCATTCAATACTCATTTTATTGATTATGTTTCTTATGTTTCAATTTATTACCTAGCCATGTTGATTTTTCCTTATCTAATTATCTCAAGGGTGTGTGATATTAATTATTTACCTTTACATGTTAATTTCTTAATATTTATTATTTAATTATTCCAATTTTAAAACCCTTACTTAGAATTTGATCTCACCCTTATTATGTTTCCTTTCCTATGGTTATGAAGAATAAATATTCGAATAAACATTAAGGGGTGAAGTTTATTTAGTTTTATTATATATCACATTTTTATTTTTTATTTACCAATGTATTAAGGGTATCAGGAATGTTATATTTATTTCTAAGATAGCTAACCTGATCAGTAATTTGGGATTTTATTCCTTATAACCATTCTAGTGAAATAAAATAATGCATCGACTTCGGACTTCATGGGTCGGGGCATTACAATTGGTATCAAAGGATGTTCTGTATCGTCCTTGAAAACTAGACTTAGAAAACAATGATTAAGGAACATAAGCATAATATTTAAATTGAATATAGTTATAGAAGAATATACTAGATTTTTGGTAAGTTAGATATTGTGTGGTAATTAATAGAAATAAATCAGTGTCTGGATACTACATAGGATGTGGTTTAGGATCAAATGTACCTAGGAGTAACAAATCTGACCGGGTGTGCTGGGTATAAATTAGTGTAACCTGGAATATGAAAACATGCCATAATATACACCTACTTTGAATCACTTAGGGCATATTTTTAGGATAATTCATGTTTTATTTACGAAACATTATTAAAGATTTAAAGATATTTCAAAAGAAATAATTTTTATTATTATGAGATTATCTACGCATATGTTTTTCAATTTATATTAATTGTTATGATATATTTATAATTTTATAATTTTCATAATTTTAAGAGCTAATATAGTACGTGAAATTTTATAGAAATGGTTCTAAGAAGGAAGATGTGTGTAAATAGTCATTTCCAATTTATAGGTTTACCTACTGGTAAATTTAATATAGATGGTATTGGAACTGAGCACATTATGGATATATTAGAGCATCTTAATCATTTTATGGTAGAAAATCATTCTTCAATGGACCAACCTGTTCTCTAGTGAGAATATGTGATGCTAGATTTCTTTTTGCGGTTGAATCACCAATCATTCAATGGGAATACTAATCCTATTGTAGTTGAGTAAGGAATTGAGTATTTGGAGAAAATATTCACAAACTTAGGATGTAGTGAAAAAGAAAAGTTTACACTTTTGGATTATTATCTCCAAGGTGATGCTAATAAATCGTGCTACTTGATCCAGAATACTAGGGAGTAAGATGAAATAAAACACATGGAATGGAGTCCATTCAAGGATGCATTCTTTGTTAAATACGTTCTTAATGATTAGAAAATTGAGATAAAGAGAATGATTCATAGCTTAGTGAAAAAGGAGAATATGGTGTTGAGGATTCTAAAGCTACCTTTACAAGGGTAGACAAGTATCCTATGAACTATATACACAACATGGAGTGCATGATTGACAACTTATTTAATGGCCATAAGACAAATCTATAAAAGGATATGGTTTCTCATACATTATCATCATACAAAGAGATAGTTTTATGTTCCATTAAAAAAGAGAAGGAATTCCCAAGATCGTATATACTGAAGGGATGTAAAGAAAATAAGATTCCATCTGAGAACAATGAAAAAGGGAACAAGTCAAAGAAGTCGAAGGAAAAATGTATTTCCCCATTTTTGTTAAATGTGGAAAGAATCAATGTAGTAAATGTTTTAAAGTATTGGGAGTATGATAGATGTGCAGAGAGAATGTTTAAAAAAATGAATACAAAGGGAAGATAGAAAAAATAGATATTCAGTGTCACACTTTTAAGGAGATGGGGCACTAAGAAAACTAATGACACAAGCATCAATGGATTACACCTTAAATGAAGATAATGTATCATGGTCAAGAAAATTCTATAGACACAACCTCAGTGTAACGATTAACGTGCTTCTATATTTGAATCTAATAAATAAATTGTGAAATTATTTTATTTATAATGTTCTCAGAATATTATTAATAAAATAGATAACGATTGTAAGATATTACTTTTTCGTTAAGAAATTGTGGTCTTATGCTGAATGGTACCAAGAACAATTACTCAGTATAAAGTAATAATTTTTAGAAAATTAATTTTTGGGGGAGAGATAAGACTTAATATGTTCATATTGTTGAGAAAATTATGTTTGGATAAAGAAATGATTAATTTGGATATATACTTACTACCATTGAAATGATTAATGTTTTGTTGAAAAAGTGGTTATGATATCATAGAGAGTGTTTACAATAATTTTTGATTTATGAAATATATCCAATGACATTATTTTTAATTAATTAATATAGAATAATTAATTTTTCCAATCTTTTATGATGGTAATTCAATTTATTACCATATTTCAAGAGAATAAATGATGATGGTGTTAACATATTTTACATGTGATGATTAAAGAGGTAATTAAGGTTGATTAAAGCGTAATGATAAGTTAATTTTAGAAATTTTGTGACCTTCATTCCAATGTGTTGGATCATAATCTGTTGAAAAGTTTAACCACTTATAAAATGGCTTATGTTGTTCATTGGAAGAATTTTAGAAGTTAATTTATTACTTCACCATGTGATATATCATGTTCTAATAGATGAATTAGAAATAGTTCAAGGTGTAATCAAAGGAAATGATTATCTTCATTGAAAAGTATATTTACTAATTTTCTTAGAGACTGAATGAACTACTATACTCTAGTTAAATGGTTTTAAATCAAAAATCTAATCCTATTATCATACATTTTATGATATAAATGTCCTTTATTCACAAAGATAGTTTATGGTTTGGGGAAAAAAACCTTCATCAAAATATGTTCTCTAGAACTCTCCATTTAAAAATGATTATTGGATTATTTTCTTCTATATACATGTTACCATTTCCCACCTATGTTCCCCAAATATGGAACTTAGTTACGTCACCATTGTACTTTCCTTTCTCTCTTATTAAGAATATATGATATTAACCCACTTTATGATTTGGTTATCTCAAAAATAGTTTATTTTAAATCCCTATACTACTGAGATAAATTGTAACTAGTGGGGAAAATTTTATTTATGGTGGGAAGAATGTGAAACCCGAAAATTCTAAAGTAAGAACATTATATTTGACAATGTATATGACACATTCCACTAAACAGAAAATGTAATATAATACCGCAATACATTAAAAAAATATTTACTATTTTTAATACATTCAATATATTCTACTTTTTTCAATTGATGAATCACAATGCTAGCGTGATTTACATAAAAGAGAGACTTTCTTCAAAATCATACATTACGAGTAATAATGAGATTCACCAAACAAAAATATACTAATAAAAAATTATTATTTAATATTATAAGACATAACATGGAAATTAAATTTTCAGTTAAGAATAATATTATCTAAATTAAGAAAATATATAGTCTACATAAATATAAAATAAAATCAATATTTAAATATTTATTAGAAATGAAAAAAAGATCCAATTGAATATAAATAAATCTATTTCCATAAAAAACTAATTTTATGCACCCAAAAGATTTTTACCTTAAAAAATAAAATTAACTACTATTAGTATTTTATTTCAAGGAAATATATATTTTATATATGAAAATAAATATTTTTAAACTCATATAATATATTTTATGGCATAAAATAATAACTAAACCAATATTACACATAAAATATAATATTTTTATTAGGATAATTTTTCAACATTTTAATGGTGAACCTATTTTAAATCCAAATTTTTTCTATTTATAAATTTAATGTGTCAGAATAAACATCATATTTTAAATAAAATGAAAAAAAATTAGTGATGATGAAATTTTGATATTTTTCTAGAAATTCTAATTTTTGTAATGATTAGTGGATATTATGAAATTTAATTCAAAAATGATTTTTCATCTAATTTATTTATAAGGATAAATTATATTTTAAATAGGTTTTAAAGTTTAATTATATCATTTTTAATCAATTAAATCAAATTTTTTCATTTTAATCCATTTAAATTGTAAATTAAATATTAAAGCATTGCAAACTTATGGACGTTTTTTCTTTAAAATCTAACATTATCATCTCACCACTGGGACTAAATTTAAATTAATTTCAACTACTTATGTGATTAAAATTTAAAAAATGGATTCTATATTTTGATTCATCAAAATTTATAATGTTTAATAAGGTTAAATTAGTTTTTTACAAAAATTAGTTGGGAATATAAATAAAATTAATTACAATGATTAAGGTAATATTATGCTTAATAATGGAAAAACATTAATCTTAATGGCCCGAAAGACCTATAAAATATTCCAAGAGACATTGGATTTCCATATTTCAACCATTTCATATATTTTCTCGAAATTTTACTATTATGGGAGCTAAGTTTACATGTTAAATATGCGGGTGCAATTCCATTTTCAATAATTAACCAGAACGCCACTCCTCCTCCACTATAAAAAGGCCTCCTCTTCTCTCACTTCATCACACTTATAAAGGCACATTGAATCATCCTATATCTACCAAAATATATCGTAAACATACAACCCATAATCCTAGAATCCTATCCTTTGTCTTAATTCGTTCCAAGGAATCCTTTTTGTACAAACTAAAAGGAGTTACCCGATTAAGAGGTGACATTTTTTTTCAAGATCATTTTTTATTCCCATTCTCAACCCTGTAAAATATTCTTCTTCATAAAATATATAAAAATTCACATATATTAAATATACTATGATTCTTTATTCTTTGGGTTTGTCCTATAATTACACACACTTCCATCTAATTGGTAATGAAGATATTATTTACTTTTACAGTGAACTATTGCCTCCCAAATAGAAGATGGTGTTTTGTTGCTTAATCGCCTCACATGGTGGGAATTATGTTTGAAACCATTTTTATATATTTTATATATGATATTTATTACCTCATTATTCTAATTTAATTATTTTATAATTCATACCCTTATACATTCCATCTTGTTTAAATACGATAACATCACTGTGGAAGTTTGGTCTACCACCTCATCAAAGCGATATGACTCATTCATTATGTAAATGGAATTTATACTGGATGTTTTTAAGAAAACAAAGTAAAATATATGTCCTTTATATTGTAAGGGAATCATAATATACATCTTTATCAACTATGTTCATTCTTTTAATATAAAAAATAAATGAAAGTAGTGTTAATGTGTACGTATGACCTACTCTCTATATGAATAGTACATTTCATTTTATATCTCCAAATATTTATGATTACTATGATTACATATGTAATGAATATATATGATAACTAAATTAGGATTTACATTTTGAAGATGATGAAATCATGGTATGTGAAATAGGAAAGAAACATTAAAAGTCGAAACATACATGAGAAAACGAGGCAACTAACTCCTGAAATAGTGAAAATAATGAATAATTATTAACAAAGAGGAAATAAGATATTTTAAGAACATGATATATTGAATTACGAACATTAGTAATATATTAATATAAGTTATTAACATATTTTAATCCCCTATAAATGATGATAAAGTACCCAAATAAATAAACTTTATGTTTAGGAATTTCTTCCCAATTAACATTCCATTAAGACTTATTTATTATTATGCAATACTTCACATTTATATAGCGCATACACTACCACTTTCATCTTATATCATGAATACCATTATTTTATTAATATTATTTTTTTAAATTAATTCCATATCTTCATAGATATTATGATTCAAATGTTTCAATGTGGTATGGGACACTTTGGAATGTTTAAAGATTATTCTCCTCAACAATATTCTAAATTATTACCTTCACAATATCACTTATTTGTTTGATTTTTTATGTTTTTGTTGAAATAATAAATTTTTTATAATTATTTTTCATTATAAATTTACTTTCATATCTATATTTTTATATTATGTCTATTAATATTTCCTAATTTGTATGTCATTTTATATAGGATATTTACTTTGAAAGTTATTTTATTAAATGGTGCATTATTAATAAATTTGAATATATTATTCAATACATATATTTTATAAATAATGTTATATATTGATTAAAATTATTTTTTTATATGAGGGATGATTTAAAATTGTAATGATGAGTGGAGCATATAATTTTTACAGCTCCTCGATGAATCGATTGTTTCTCATGAGACAAATATGTTGGCCAAATTATATAGGTTTCTACCGATATATTTGTACTGTCTAGAGGATTGTTCATTACGTTACCTGTTTTCATGTACCTTATACATAAATTCCAATACAAATAAATTTCCATCATATATATTTTGGTTATTAATGTTATTATTCATTATAATTTGAGTCAATATATCCATGGTTGCATTCTATACTCTATTTATTGATTAAATGAAATATGTTTTAGTTTCATACCTTTCCATGATAATTTTTCTTTATATATATATTTTAATAGAATGTGTTATCAGTTAATTACCTAACCATGTTAATTTATAACTATTTATTCATTATTGAATTCACATTAATTGCCCTTACTGAGGAATTGAGATCACCCTTATTAGGTTTCCTTTCCCCATGTTAAGACGATAAAATATTTGAATACGATTCCACATATGAAATTAATTAATTTATATTATGTATCATATTTATATTTTATATTTACCTATATATTATGGGTATCGTGTATGTAATATAGATTTTCAAGACTGTAAAAGTAATCGGTCCTTCAGGATTTTATTTGTTTTAATCATGAAAATGTGAAATAATAATGCACTGGCTACTGGATTTTGGGGTCGGGCCGTTAAAGTCTCCACCATACTAGGACTACAATAGTTCAGCCAGGATTGAAGGAAATCATTGAGGTTCAGTGGGATATTCATGATCATGCAGAGGGTTGATGAGGTTGCCTACCTTCTCTCCCCACCCCTATAGCTAGAGCGGGTGCACGACATCTTCCACCTATTGTAGCTGATGAGATACGTGCATGACCTTATGATTTTTATAGACTAGGGTGATCTAGAAATAAAGGATGGAGAAACCTTCACATATCTCCTCATAATCATTGATAATTTATTGGAGGGGACCCCACATGGGTGGATCATCCTGTTGGTCAATTTTTTTAGAAGAATGAGAATGTCGAGGAGACTTCCCAAGAGCATGAGAGCCAAGGGTGTGCTCAGTAACCTAGGATTCTTGCTTTGTTTTTCTTTTTAGGGATAAAAGTTTGGAACAGTGGAATGATTTAGAGAATCAGTTTTTTCCTTTTGGGACCCTGAAATATTTCAAAATATATTTACAGAGCTAGGAACTAAGACAACATGTGATTCCATGGCCTAGTGTTCTTATAATTAATTTTATAAAAATGTTAAATATATTTTATATTACAGATTAATGGTTCTTAAAAAATGGTATAACTATTAAAAAAAGATATGAATAGAAATAGAACACCACATTTGTGTCTCTAACACGGATTTTACCCTAGGTATGACCTAAAATAGGTTGGCTCAGGGCCCTCAGAATGGTCTCTCGTTGGCGGTACCTTCAATGAAATAATTAATTTTTAAATTAATTAATTCATTCATTCTAACATTGAAATTTATTCTATAAAAATATCACCATAGATATCCTCCAGGGTTAGCTGTATAAATCATGGGAGGATTCTAGAGCATTCACATTCTCCTCCATTGGTGAATCACATCTGAGGAAGATGAAACTCTGAACTGGGGAAGAGAAAGTTGTAGAGAAAGTAATGAATTATTCAGTTTGTTGTTGAGCATGTTCTTCAATTAAAAATGTTCAAATATCAATATAGGACTAAAAAATTTGGTGAATTAATCCCTTTTAATCAAATGGTTTGAGAGGATTGATCCCTTCTATTTATCTGTGCCAATTGTGGATAGAGCATACACCCATGAATTAGAATATAAATTGATTTATTCAATGTTTTATAACATCAAATGAATTTTATTGATTATTATCCAATAAAACTTGTAAATGACCTATTAAACTATTGTTCTTGGGATTTTAACTCTCGTTTTAATCCTGATCATCAGTGGTTGGACACCATTATCCCAGTACAACATTGTGAGATTGTATCGATCCCAATCGAACTATCTAAATCATAATGGTTTTGTGAAAAAAATGGTGAATTTATGAAAAAAGAACAGATATTGGATAATATCAAGACACATATGATTTTTTAAATGATTTAAGATATAGAATCCAAATTAATAGAAAAACTAAGCATGTCTGTTCAATGGGAGAACACCCAATTCTCTACCAGAATCCATTTTCCTATGAAAAATCGTTGAAAATTGAATTTTTGGCCTGGATCTCCCTATTGATTCAAAGTTATGGCATAAATAAAATATGTTAGGATTCATTCAAGGATTGATAAGGGGTTCTCAATATATAGATAAAACATGACTGAAAACTATGTATAATGATGGACACACAATGCGTATCCCCTTAAGTGTAGAGGCTCTGGTTTCCAAAAAAGATAAGGTTTGCATGGCGTGTATTCCACCTACACAGCATGCACCCCATTCCCTATTATGAAAAATATGTTGCGGATCACACAATAAGGATCTTATATGGAAGTAAACTTCTAGGTACATTTCCATGTACTTGAGTAAACAGACACGAGGTCAGTACAAGGACATGGGGTCCAGTACAAGGACACAACTAGAAGGATAAGGACCAACCCTAGTTAGCTCGGACACTATATGTAGTCCACCTACATGACGTGTAATGGAATATGTATTGGTATCACTACACCTTTAGGGAAATGACCAAGAGGTGGATCAGGACCACACGTCATGTGGTTATCCTCAATTTTTTTGTACCCCATTTCATCTTTTTAAGAAATTTCAATCGTTTATATCTCCTTCGTTTGAACCTAGATTTTGTCCTGCAGACACCCTATCTTGAGTATTTTTTTCATATAGAAAATGATGGTTCCCTCTATTGTGGAATTCAAGATATGATTTGGAAATGTGATGGGAATGATGATTGGATAGGTGATGCTTGATGATGGTACTAATCATTCATGATCTCTAGGACATTTCCAAGTGGTACTCTCTATTAGGATGGGGCAGTGGCATTAATTGATGATTATCGAATGGTACAATATATTAGGTCTGGGATGTAGAGTTCCTTTAATTCATATTTGAGAGGTACCCTCTAGTAGGGCTGTGAATTGGAGTTCCTTGATGACCTTTCAATGTGGTAACCTTTAGTAGGGTTGGGTAGTGGAGTTCCTCAAGGGAAATTTTGAGTAAAACCCTCGCGAAGGGATGGGCACTGGATTTCCAGAATGATAATTGATTAGTACCCTCCAGTAGGGCTGGGCCGTGGGTTTCCTTGAACACATTTCTAAGATGTACCATGCATCAAGGCTGCGTTGTGGTCCTCCTTGATGGCTATCGAGTGGTACCCTTCTGTAGGGTTAGGAAATAGAGATTCGTGACACTTCATGAGTGGTTATATCTAGAAGGGAAATGCAGTGGAGTTCCTCGATTATTACTGATTTTACCATCTAGTAGATCTTGGCTGTGGGGTCCTCAAAAATTACTATAGTGGGATCCCCTATCGACACGTGCACAATTCCACTATAGATACATTATGAGTGGTACACTTTAGTAGTGATGGAATGTGGTATTCCTCGATGACTATCGAAGTGGGAAATTCCTATTGTACCTAGGAATGGGTTTCTTAGCCAGATTTTGTGGCCCCTCAACTATGTAGCATAGTGACGAGGTGTAACTTCTGTTGGATGGATACTTATAGAAAGACACTTGAGATTTTGGGCATTGTTGATGGTCTTTTAGAACTATTGTGGACTATTCATCTTGGGTTGTGATATGTGATGGATATCCCCTTACTCTCTCATTTTTCATTCTTTTGATGGAGCATATATATATTCTGTTGTATTTATACGCTTGGATTTGGTTACTCTCCTTCCATGGGAGGCAAATATGAGTGAGTAATTCTGCATGCATTCTGTGTTTAACTTCTCATTTTTTGACGAGTCTTCTATCCTTCTATATGTGGTGAAAATGTGGTGTGTTGTAAATCTACTCATAGTTTACTACACCTTGTGTTTGGAATAGGTTACATTATCTCTATGTTTTGGTTGATATATTCTCTTTGGATGTTTCTTGCATCTACTATATCTATTTCTTGTTCTATTTCTTACTGCACACCCCTTATCTTTTGAGGAATTGTATAAGGTATGTATATACTCACCCTGACATGGGTTATTATCACATGTGTCATGTGTTATGTAGGCAGTGGATAGTTTAGTGGTTACTTCATATGACTTTTGGGATTCCAGGTACATTAGACCGAATACGGTGGTCGCAGCATGGGATTCAAGAGTCGGGCTCCCTCATCATTTTACATTTCCAGTTTAGTCATTTATGGAAATATTTGAATTTGGGTGTGTATTTTTTCCCTTTAATTTTCAGTTTTCATATTCATACTCTTTTACCCCCTACAGGCTATACATTATTGGTTTACATTCTAGTTTTCTATATATTTTTCTCTCCCCCTCTGCACTTCTCCACCAAGAAGGTTGTGTGTGTGTGTAGGCTCATTGGCAAATGCATCCTCATGTTAGTTATGACTTCCGTGATTTTCGACACCCCTAGATTATAAAGATAGGCTTAGGGTAGTTGCGACTCGAGCACCGGCTACTGTTGGGTCATGACAAATACATCTCAAAAAGCACCTAAAATGTCTCCCCCTCTGTGATTATAAAAAAGGAAATCATAGAGGGTAAAATAATAGATAAGAAGGGCATTCATTGGGATAGATGTATAAAACCTGATTTTGAGTATATAATGTAAATATTACACAAGATTAGAATTATATATATCATTGAACAATTTCATGGATAAAGGATTAATAGATAATAGGTCATTAAAACAACTCCCCCTGTTTAAAACAAATAAAGAATCTAACATAGAAATATAAAATATTATAGTATCACTATGGAATAAATCACTCTTTGCGAATGGTTATTTGTTATGGGAAGAAATCCCGTCATAAATAACCCGTCAAGGAAGCTATTTGCGACAGGGAATGTTTCCCGTCGCAAATAACCAATTATTTGCGATGGGATTTCGTCTCCTGTCGCAAATGGTTTGGCGCGACTTACACGCCAAGCTGCGCGAATATTATTTGCGACGGGAAGATGTCTCTCGTCGCAACTAGTTTGGCGTGACTTGCGCGCCAAACCGCGCGGCTTGCACGCCAAACCGCGCAGGGGTATTTGTGATGGGACCCATCGCAAATACCCCGACAGCGGTTAATACCTTTTTGTGACGGGATGTCGTCCTGTCACAAAAAGACTGTCAGCAGGTACTATTTGTGACGGGTCCCGTTACAAATTCCCTTTTAACCGCCGACTATAATTAACGCGGGCGAGGGTAATTGCGATGGGCCCCATCGCAAATACAACCTTTTGTGACGGGAAGCCCATCGCTAAAAAACCCGTCGCAACTAATCTAACCTATATATACCCCCATCCGTTTTTTCTCAAATCATTCAGATCTTTCTCTCTCTCTCTATTTATTTTTCAGTTTCAAAGAGAAATTTTCTTTTAGTTGAAGTTTTTTATAAAAGAGCAATCAAAGGGCATCAAAATCATCAGAATATCAAAGTTTAAGGTATTTATATTTTATTATTTTATTTTAATTTATTTTGTTAATTTTAATTGTTTTTTATTATTTCTAATTTAAATAGATTTCAATTGATTTTTATTTATATTTAGTTTTATTAAGAAATTGATATTGTTAGTTATAATTATAAATAATTAGTTATACTTAATATTAATTAGATATAATTAGGAATAAATAGATATAATTAGCAATAAATAGTTATAATGAGCAATAAAATGTTATAATAAGCAATAAATAGATATAATTAGCAATAAATTGATACAATTAGGAATAAATAGATATAATTATAAATAATTAGAAATAATTAGATATAATTAGGAATAATTAGATATAAATAGGAATAATTAGATGTAATTAGGAATAATTAGATATAATTAGGAATAATTAGGAATAATTATTAATAATTAGTAATAATTAGTAATAATTACCAAAAATAGATATAATTAGCAATAAATAGATATAATTTGCAATCAATAGATATAATTAGTAATAAATAGATATAATTAGTAATAAATAGATATAATTAGTAATAAATAGATATAATTAAGAATAATTAGATATAATTAAGATTAATTAGATATAATTAAGAATAATTAGATATAATTAGGAATAATTAGATATAATTTGAAATAATATGATATTATTAGATATAATTAGATATAATTAGTAATAATTAGTATTAATCAGTAATAATTAGTAACAATTAGTAATAATTATTAATAATTAGTAATAATTAGTAATAATAAGTAATAATTAGTAATAACTAGTAATAAGTAGTAATAATTAGTAATAATTAATAATAATTTGTAAAAATTATTAATCATTAGTAATAATTAGTAATAATTAGTAATAATTAGTAATAATTGGTTATAATTATTAATAATTAGTAATAATTAGTAATAATTAGTCATAATTAGTAATAATAAGTAATAATTAGTAATAATTTGCAATAATTAGAAATAATTTGTAATAATTGGTAATAATTAGTAATAATTAGAAATAATTACAAATAATTAGTAATAATTTGTAATAATTTGTAATAATTAGTATTAATTAGTAATAATTAGTAATAATTAGAAATAATTAGTAATAATTAGTAATAATTAGTAATAATTATTAATAATTAGTAATAATTTGTAATAATTTGTAATAATTAGTAATTATTAGTAATAATTAGTAATAATTAGTAATAATTAGTTATAATTAAGAATAATTAGTAATAATTAAGAATAATTAGTAATAATTAGAAGTAATTTGTAATAATTAGGAATAATTAGCAATAATTAGCAATAATTAGGAATAGTTAGCAATAATTCGGATTAATTAGAAATAATTAGGAATAATTTGCAACAATTATTAAATAATTACAAATAATTAGCAATAATTAGGAATAATTATGAAAAATTAGGAAAAAGTAAAAATAATTAGGAATAATTAGGAATAATTAGGAATAATTAGGAATAATTAGAAATAACTAGAAATAATTAGGAATAATTTAGGTATAATTAGGAATAATTAGCTATAATTAGGAATAATTAGCTATAATTAAGAATAATTAGCTATAATTAGGAATAATTAGCTATAATTAGGAATAATTAGCTATAATTAAGAATTATTAGCTATCATTAGCAACAATTAGCAATAATTAGCAATAATTAATAATAAATAGTAATAATTAGAAATAGTTAGCAATAATTAGCAATAATTAGGAATAATTAGCCATATTTAGCAATTATTAGCAATAATTAGAAATAATTAGAAATAATTAGCAATAATTAGAAATAATTAGCAATAATTAGAAATAATTAGAAATAATTAGTCATAATTAGCAATACAAAAATTATATTATCAATATTTATGAAAAATCAATATTAATATTATTAAAATAATAAAAATTATTAAAATTATCAATATTCGCAACAGGCTTTGATCTATTCTTAACATGTTCAAATCTCAAAGGGTCGCCAATTGTCAGGTCACGCGTAATAAAAAGTTTTTGTCATCCATGTCCAATTTATACTCTATAATTGTCCTTGCATTGTTGACCAACTCGTAAGTAGTGTTGCAATCAGACAAATCAAGTCATTCCCTTCTTATCTATAAGAATTATCTCACATGAAACTTTACATAGACCATCCTTACTAAAAAATTTAAGTAAAAAATAATGATATAGCCTCAAAGTTTTAAAAAAGAATGATCTATGTAAAGTGTAATGTGAGATGCTTCTTAGAGATGAGAACATCATTACTTTGGTCGTCATATTGCAACACTACTTGCGAGGTGATCAACCATGCAAGTAAAATTATAGAGTTTACATTGGAAATGATAGAAATAAACTTTTTATTGTGCAAGAAATGACAATTGAAGACCCTGTGAGATTTGAACATTTTAAGAAAAGAAAAAAGTATATTGTGAATATGGATAATTTTAATATTTTATAAATTTTTTTATTATTTTAATAATATTATTTTTTTTCGCAAATATTGATAATATAATTTTTTTATTACTAATAATTAGTAAACGAAATCTTCTTGGATAATGAAGGGAAAATTTTTAATCATCTCCAAAATGATGATTACTAAATTTCCTTTCATTATTCAAGACTTTTTCCTTTTTCTATGTATTGCTAAGTATTGCTAAATTAGTAATAAATAGAAATAATTAGTAATAATTAGTAATAATTAGTAATAATTAGTAATAAATTGTAATAATTAGTAATAAATTGTAATAATTAGTAATAAATTTTAATAATTAGTAACAAATAGAAATAATTTGTAATAATTTGTAATAATTAGCAATAATTAGGAATAATTAGTAATAATTAGCAATAATTAGCTATAATAAGTGTGAGAAAGATGCAACTAAACGTGATTTCAAACAAAATATTAGTCGTCAATCTACTGGAAATTGTGTTACCCTTAATTAATGATAATTATTAAGTAGTTGTAATTATTTATCTTCTTTTTCAGATGGTGTTTTTATAATTTCAAACTATTCAAAAACAGAGATGATTTTATATTTTATGTTGAAAAATATGGAACAAGGAAGTCGACATCAATCATTATTAGATGATCAAGAATGGATAAATCATCGTAGAAATCCAAATGGTTCTGGTTTAAATCCTGTATATATGGAGGGTGTTGATGCATTCATAGAATTTGCATCATCAAAACCAGAATATGTTTTAGAAGGCATAATTAAGTTTCCTTGTAAAAAATGTTCTCTCAGAATGTTTGGCACATTTGATAAGGTTGGGGGACATCTATTTCTATTTGGTTTTCAATAAGATAATGTTTTTTGGTATCAACACGGTGAACGCAGTTGGAGAGATGATCCTAATAACTTGATTCTGGATCCATCATTGTTTCAAAATTTAGTACATGATATTGCAGGTCCATCCGTGCAATAAACTAAAACTCATGATGATATTGATTTAACTCTTGAGTTGGCACCATCCGAATTTAATGAGTTTTTTAGGTCTGTTGAGGATGCATTATATCCCGGTTGCTAGATAAGAAAATTAAAAGCGGTTTCAAAATTTATGGCTATTAAATCAGATAATGCAATGTCAAAAAACTGTTTTATTTAGATTTATTCTTTGGTTAAAACACTGTTACATGAAAGAAATGTGTTGCCTGTAAATTACTATGAGTGCAAGAGGATGATTCGTAATTTGGGCCTTAGTTATCGGAAGTTCATGCATGTCCAAATGATTCCATCATTTATTCTGGCGAAAATTAGTCATTGGATATTTGTCCCACATGTGGAAAATCGAGGCATAAAGAAGCTCAACCAGGGAAGCATAGATCGATTCCAGTAATACAGTTGAGATATTTCCCCCATACACATATGTTTCATAGTTTATTTATGTCTTAGAACACAGCGTCAATGATGTCATGGCAAAAAACCAATATTTCAACTGATAAAAGATTGAATCATTCATCTGATGGTGATTCGTGGAATCATATTTACCGTCTGCATCCGTCTTTTTCTATAGAAGCCCGAAACTTGCGATTTGGTCTTTCTACTGACGGGTTTTGTCTATTTGGTTTTTATGGTAGTCAGTATTCATGTTGGCCTATCATTATAACTCCTCCTTGTTTTACCGTTTAATATTGTTTTTTTATTTTTTTTTGTGAATATTGATAATTTTAATATTTTTTATTATTTTATTATTTTAATAATAGTAATATTAATTTTTCATTATTCATAATTTTATTAAATTTTATTTTGTCGAAAATTATTTTATTATTTGTGATGGGAACTTTTGTGACGGAATCCTGCCGCAAATCGTTTAACTAAATATTTTTCAAAACGTATTTGTGACGGTACTACTAGGCTTTCGAAAATAATTTGTTGCGACGAACCCATTGTAGAAAGTATTATATATATATATTTTTTACGATGAGATGGGAGACTGTCAGAAATAGTTTTCGCGATGGGATCATCGCAAAAATGTTTATGTATATATAATACATATAATCATAAGCTTATTTTCGACGACGATGATTCCCGTCGCAAATAACATTTTTGCGACAACGTTTTTTTCAATGGGCTATTTGCGACGGTTTCCTATCACAAATAGGCCGTCACAATTATTAAGAATTATAGTAGTGTATTTTTAAAATGAAATTAAAAGATAAAAATTTGATTTAATTTTTAAAATAGTATTTGAAAAATATATAAAATGAAATTTTCAGAATTATAAGAAAAAATTGTGTTTTTAAAATATAAGGCAAATCCTTTTAATAAAACATTATAAACAGAATGAGAAGAAATTTATATAATTTTAATAGTAATAAATAAAGGAAAAAATAAAGGAAAACCTAAAATATTCAAAGGAGAATATATTATATTTTAATGTATCATATATATGATATGATGATGAGATATATCTATAAATTAATTTCAAATGTGAAATAACACTAAAAGGGTTTGAAAAGGCGTTTTCTATGAAGATCATGGTTGATGTCCAAATAGTTTTCGAAAGGAAGGTGATAAGAATCCCAGCAATTTCGGAATTATACAATTATCTCAAGATAGCTATATTTAGTCAATAATTTCAAGGGGTATATTATCCCATATTTATTAAGATTACCCAAATTTAGATTTAAAATAATCTAAGTGTAATATCCTCGGAAATATGTAAAATAAAGTTTCTTTTTGGTGCCCATATTTTATGTCTGGTAGTGTGAGATAATATTCAATTATAATGATAAAAACATTTGAACCACTATGATTGGTTAATAAATATTTTGGAACACTATAATTTTTAAATTTTGTATGAATACTAAATGCAATATTAATAGAATTAGGTATTCTATATCAATATTTGTTTTCAATCACATTTGTAAATAAATGCCAAAATTTTCAATAATAAATGGAAAAATGATTTTGAGAAATTCCAATCAAAGATGATGTGTTTTTTGAGGAGTGGGATTTAATTTAAAAAACAAAACCATGAATATTTGTTTTAAAAAATAGAGAACCATGGATCATGTTATTATTATTTTAACCATGGTGGAATTTGAAATAGTTATTTTAACATCCTTGATTTTAGATTTTAGAATTTGTACATCTAGTTGATTTTTTAATATCAAAATGAAATCTTCATTTATTTTAGAAGAAGAATTTTTTCAAATGAAATATTATTATTAAATTTATAAACTTTAATTATATTTATTAGAAAGCTTCTTATATTTCCAAATCTATTATAATAAAAAAATCATAATTTCATTTTATGAAAAATAAGAGCATGAATAAGAGAAGGAAATAGAGGATGAAGATGAATGAGAAAGAATGTTAGATTTAACCTCTGAAAATTCCTCATAAAAATCCATTAGGCATTTAGTAGTTGATTCACATAATTAATATGTTATAATATAATCTTCAGTTTCACTGCTTGTCGAAAATTTTATATCACATTTTCGTTCTTATTGTTATATTTTTTGTTCAAGTGACAATTTTTCATGATGTAACCACTATTTTTTGAAACTGATGCATGTTACTTACATTTCATTAATTGGACTTAGTTTATTATCTCTTAAAATGGATTTATTATTTTTATTCAGCTTATTATATTTAGTCAATATTCTTATCAAGATTTTATTCTCAGATTAAATATTAGAGTCACTTTCGAAAGAATCATAATCTTCTATTACATTAAAAGTAATTATACTTTTGGAATATTTGACTTTATTCACTTACTTATCATCTTTCCTCATTATAATTATTTAAAATATCATTCAGGATTCAATTAGTCCATTGAAACGTATATTGTTTATGTCTTTAGCTTCTTGTATGGTCATGACTTTGGGATCCCAAGATAAATGTAAAACACAAATGATTTTCTTAATGAGTATTTATGTAGATAATTCATCATTTAGAGATTTTATAACATTTAAAATGTTAGTAAATCTAGTTGACATATAAAAAAATGATTCATTTGAATGCATTAAAAAAAACAAAAAGTACTATCTAGAAATAACTAGTCTAGTACCATTAACTCTATTCATGCCTTTATGTGTGACTTCGAAGTGTTCCCAGATTTCATTATCCTTTTTGAAATAATATATACAATTAATTTTATTTTTTTTCTATTGATAAATTCATAAAAACAAAATATTTTATTTTATTTTAAAAAATTCAAATATCTGGAAGAGTCTACTCAGATTCATATTCACATGTTAGTGTATAACCATGCATGACCATTTTCCAACAGGGATAGTATATGCTACTACAAAAAGTAGACAATAAATTTTTCCAATTAGAATTTTTTTTACCATTAAACAATTGATAAATTCCCATGTAATTTATTTTGAGATGATTTTAAAAATAATATGAAATTTAAAAATAAATATCATTATTTGAAATTGGTAAGGATTTAGAAAATCAAAACACTTTTTGAAATCCAAAATTCTGAAATAAAAAGAAAATAATCCTGTGATACCAAGTGTTGGTTTGTGTAGAAATGGAAAGGGGGTGAATTTAATTTTAAATATTATTCTAATAAAACCAAATTTAAATCTCAAAATTATTTTATTTCAAGAGTTTGAAATGATAACAATATATATTTTATTGATATTATGGAATTAATATAAAATTTGAGTAGTTCCTCAAGCACAATAGAGAGTGGATTTATCAAATTTATGAACATTGTACATATCAAGAATATAACGATGTTGCACCTAAAAATAAAATATAAACTAAAAAAATATTATAAGAATTTTAGATATAGTATTTAATTTTCCTTTACATATCTACCACATAAATAGATAGATATATCTCATTAGAACTTCCCTCGATTTTTTATCCAAATAAAGAACCAATTTCACATAGATCTAACAGAAACCCAAGAACCACTTACCTTGGTTTTATTGGGAAACTAAAACCACTTCAATTGGATTAAAAAAATTAACACATCACTTTCCTTATTTATTTTTTTACAAGAAACTCAACCCACATTTTTCTTGTTGTGAGTATACATCCCTTAATTGAGGTTGTGGGTTCCTTTAAGAAGATGATGTGGGAACAGTGATATTTTCTTTTCATAACTCTGTTATAAATTTATTCTTATATCTATTTTTGATGATTTATTTAATTAGATAAATATATATAGATATATATAATAATGGGAGTTCCATTTGAGATTTATAAATAAGTGTTGTCTCTTTGAGATGAGGGTTTGGAAAAATCTAGAGATTGAACATCGATTTGATTAAAGTGTTGTTTCACTAGGTCATTGTTCAAATCCATGAACCCAATCCCTCCATTTACAGGATTAATAACAACTAGGAACCTTATAGATTTAATTGGGTTTATTTATAAAAACGAAGACAACCATAATGGGTTTTTGGCTATATTAAATGCAATCATGTGGAACCTCTCCTAGCACAATTAGATACCTAGTAGCCTATACTGGGTATCCAGTTGACTACAAATAGCATATGTCACTTCTATAATTAGAACTAGAATTCCAATATACCTCCACTAGTCATCTAGTGGTATTTTTGTGCAAAAAGATGATTTCCATCATGGCATCAGGTTTCCAGTGCAACATGATCAGCTTTAGTTTCAAGGAGGGATCCTCCTCTTCCCTTATTTTACATGTATCAATATTTGAACATAATTTATTGGAGTCAACTCATCCAATAATACATTAAAAACCCATCATGTCTTCTTAAAATACATCAAAATAATTTTCAAAAATATTTCAGTATCTTGTAAAGAGATAGTATTATCACTTAAAAAGAAACCCTTAGAAACACAAGAGAGTGATTGAGATTATGAAAACACCATGATAGATAGATAGGTATGCTAATTTACACTTTTGGAATAAAAATTGAATTATTGAATCTATAAATGTATCCCAATAGAATCCATTGTCAAATAATAAATTCTACTCATTCTTTACAGGGATCTGGACACATCTCCCACAAGAACTTGTATCTCTATACTTGTGTCCACCAATATAAATCCTATGAAAACATTAATTATCATATATTCCATCTATATATGGTATCATGTTTCTATGGGAGGAAAAATATATCAATCCCATATATCCAACACATCCCTTATTCATTTTAAGAGTATAGGCTGAATTAGATGATGAATGCATCACAAGTCACTCATCTATATGAATGTGAACATCACATTTCAATCATCCAAATAGATAAGAAAATCATATGTAATTATTATGTGATTCCAAAAACTCCAATAATATATCTAAATCAAGGGCCTTGATTCTATAATCATAGTATGAATGAAAAAAATCCTATTTTGGTTAAGCTAACCTAAATATAGGTTCAAAAACATACCAAACCTCCCCTGATTAGATATATCAACATGTAGACTTATGTGAATAGGGTATTAATGTTTAAACGTTATCATTATATATATCTATTTCACCCTAATATTTGATTCAATATTTCATTGTAAATAAATTAAATCTTTTTAATACCTTAGGATACACAAAACACCAAGTCTAAATGAACCATAATATGATATATAGTTATAAACCATTCATCAATTTTTTTTATAAATATGAATAACCACATTTTTAAAATATGTATAATGGTTTTATATAAATAATAGATATATATATTTTAGTAAAGTCTGTCCATTTTTTTAAAAGGCACTTTTTTCATAAAATGATTCATGTAGGTTTACCTGAAAAATAATATTTCCAATTTTTTAAATTTTTATAAAATTTAGATAAAACAATTATCTTCATTTTTGATATAAAAATTTAAAAGATAATTAATATTTATTTTTTTACATGATTAATTATACATTGAAATTTCAAAAAGAATTATTTTTATTAAAAAATGTCATTTCATTTAATGAATATACAAAAGTTTCAATTTTATAAAATGGATTTAAAAGTAAAATTGGGTAAATTATATTATTATTAATCTAGTTTATTTCATTAGAAGAAATTTTTTATTGAATTTTTATTAAAAAATATTTTATACTATGATGACATTTTATTTTGAAAACTACTTTTTATCGTGTCTGTGGGATAAATTCTAAAATAAATTTGTTAACATATATGAAATGAATTTGAAAAAATGGTTTTCTTTATTGAAATAAAAATAAAAATAAAAATATTATATGGTAAACTAAATTTTTTTATAATGAGTAGTAAAAATAATAAAATTATTTTGGCACAATAAGGGTTAAAAAATTTAACTAGGGGATAAAATAATGATATATGTATTTAAATGACCAAAAATCAACTCTAAATTGAATTTTATTGATATATTTAGAACCTATATCATTAAATCATTTTTAATATCATCTTTTTGAAACATTTTATATTAAAAATAAATTATTATGTTTTATTATTTTCAAAATTTCAAAGGGGTCCTCTCCTCAACTTATAAATGGACACCCACTATCCTAACCTATCGACTCCTTAAGATCCATTTTTTCTTCCATTATATGAGAAAAAACATTAGTTTCATACCTCCCCCTGACCTAGAGTGCCATGTTTGATTATAAAACCATGATATCAATTCATTAGGTATAAACCGAAAGAGGTTGTGCAAAGAAGAGGAATAGTTATTTACCCTATGTTTTTGTTGTATTTCTTCTTATACCTCTCTACAACTTCCTCAACCATGATTAAATGGAAAAAATATCAATCATAAACAAATATTTTATTATGTTAATTCCATAACCTATTCTATATTCTCTCAAATCAAATAAGTATTGAAACTACCAATCATGCGTACTGCGAACTACCACCTCAAAAACCAATGTAAATTTTTTCCATCTCTACCTCTCATGGACAAAATTAATGATGTATTTAATGTATATATACGATATTTATGACATAAGTATACTTGTGGATATATATAATATCACATATACATTCTTTTTTTTCCAACCTGTTGGAAACCGATAATTTCACTCGTGTGTACGTGTGGACTTCCGCCTATACGAATTGATGTGAGTGATTTTTCATTTACATTATACTTGGATGGTAATAAATAATGATTTAATTAATATTTAATATATATATTATTTTATAATAAATTTTTAAAGGTGAATTATTATTTAACTTCTTGTCTTTCCATCCATCAAATAGTGAAAAAAACACTCATGTGTATGTATGACCTACTATCTCAATGTACACTGTAATTTAATTTCTATATAGAAAAATTATTAATGGATATAAATATGAATATATTGAATATATATGATATTAATATAATGATAAAACAAATTATGATAGTAGAAACATTGCCAATGCACATGTATCACAAATATCAAACCATAATACATATACAAAATGGAAAAGCTATAACCAAATAATAATAATTTTAGTAATGGGTTATTTATATTTTTTAGATTAAATGAAATAAAGGGTTCATATATGATATTATAAGTATAATATTTTGTATAAAGCTGTAATAAATTTAAATTTATTGTACCGGAGGATAGAGTTCTTTTGAAACTACTGAAACTCGAGGTTATGATTTTGTGTTACAATCTCATTGTTTATAAAGATTTATTATTAATATATTTATGATGATTAAATTTCATGGGATAACTATCACAAATTGAAATAATTATATTATACAATGTTTATTAGTAGAGAATACATTCATTCATTTCATTTTCATCACATTAAGTTCTCAAGAGACTGAAATATTTTTCTTGAATGTCAAATTTATATTTATCATTGGTTGATAATATTTTCTCTTCCATGTCAATGTTTTTGAAAAAAAATCTTGAATTTTTATAATATTAAATATTGATTTTTTAAATTTATTTTTACTCATTTTTTACTTATAATAATTTTTTAGAAGGTAATTTTATGCTATTTTTTGAAGGTGGTACTTTTGAATTTTTACCAAACACATGAAAGGAATCGTTGATTAATCATATAAAAGATGAATGAAATTTGAAACCATCTTAACTATTCAGTTCATTGAAGATTACATTGTAGGATTCCACGATTAATTTTAAAGAAACTTTTTGCTTTAATATTTGTGAAATTTTTTTATTTGAAGTAATTTATTCTGATATAAAACTTTTATTTTCCTCATGAAATGTTTCAAGAGATATTTTAAAAATCATGTTCCATATAATATGTAATATTTTATCATTTCCTAATCTTTATATTGTATAAGATCCGAGGAAACCATGTTTATTCCTTCTCTATATTTTTTATAATTATGATGATAAGATTTTTATGAAACATATTTCTTTTCCACGGGTTATGCTATGATTAATTGTTTATGAAACTTATTTTCTTTTTAGGGGATAGGATATGAGGAACTATTTTATAATCTTGTGATTAATATATGTATGTTTTTTATTATGTTTTTTTGGAATTAAAATTGTATATCCCCCCAATGAATTGGGTAAATATGTATATCACAAGACATAAACATAACTAGAATGTGGAGTGAATCTTATATATTAGGGTGCTCTATCAACTATGGTAGTCCTTGGAGTGGACGTTGAATACTAAAATGGTTTGGGGAGTGAAAAAAATATACTTTAATGGTCTCAATTGTAATCACTTAGTACTATATAAATGATTTTATGTGTTTATGTGTTTGAAAAACACTTAAGTATTATGCCAATTTTATGCTCTCGTGGATTATTTTGTTGATTTGTTTATGTTTCATGTCTCCTTACCTGGAAAAAATTATTCAATGATTCTTGATTTTGATATATGATATACAGGTTATGATTTTAAAATGTTATTCTCATGTTCTGATATCCTTATTCTCATGTTATGTCTACGTGATCATAAATATATTGCTTATTTACCCTTAGTAAGGATTTGATGTCACCCTTTCATATTTTTCCATTCCACATGTTATGAAAGAGGTATTATGTATGATATGTTTCAGAAGGATTCTACTTATGAAGATCATAGTTAGAGATGATGTAGTTAACTTATTAACCAAATGTTTTTTATCAATGATTCCAAATATACATTACATATATGAATCTAGTGTGGATTATTATGTTATTTAATGAATATTAATCAAGTAAGATGTAATATATATATAAAATATTAGTCTCTATTTTATCTCCTCAACCTCAGATAGTGGGGTCCCAAAATATTATCCTTACAATAGTTACCAAACCATAGAAATCATACAACTAGTGTAAAATACAATTACATTGGCATAGATACAAGTAAATCGGTCCCAAATGACCAAATAGTTTATTATCCTTGGTAAAAAAGATACATACATTAGTCTTGTATTAAAAATTAATACACAAATTTTAAAAAAAAATCTTTTGTGGATAATAATATTATCCCATCTAGCATTTCATTACATTTCAATACTTGTATACATCAGGGAATACTAAGGAACAGAAACACAATAAGGGTGGGAAATGTTTCTCAATAGCTGTAAATTAAAATGGAAGAAATAACGAATCAATGAAAATAATCTATATGGAATGGTATATAACTAATTACACATGCCAGGTCATCTATCTTTGAAATATATTGATAAATAAAATTTAATGTTATCCAACTAAAAAAATTCCATTCAAAAAACATGATAAGGAAATTCAATATATAAAGGTATGAAATAAATAACATATGTTATTTTATCAATGAACATGGAATTAAATGCATCCATAGATATATCAATGAAAAATAACATGGATAAAAAATAAATGATTCTAAATGATGGAAATTCTTCACTATTAGACATCATGTCTCAGGCACATAGAAACATGTACTATGAGTCCTTTCACAGGAATTTTTAAAACTACATATAGAACCATTTTAAATTTTCAAAACTAATTTTTCTCAGGATAACATTTCAATGCCTCGAGGGGATATATAAAATTTGGACTAAATTATTAATTGTCATTACAATTCATTACTCGTATCAAATAATTGAAATAAATAATATTCCTTGTCAAATATTTTTATTGAATTAAGAATATTGTTTTATCAATAATTCCCCAAATAATCAATTAAATTTCAATGTTAGAACCGTATGTAAAAATGATATACAGTTTAGTTAATAAACCTATCCATGATAAATAATATGGGTAATTCAAGGAAATTCAATGTCTATTAATCATAGGAAATTGAGTATTTCAAGGAGAAAAAAAGGAATCAAGGAAGTTAATGTTAATACCATCCTTAATGAAATCAATAATAAAACATCCATTGGAAGAATAAGGATATTATAAATACCACATATCCAAAATAGCATAATGAAATTGGTTTTCTGTAATTAATGAATGAAAGTACTATAAAAATATATTTGAAAAAAATAATTGACGAAAATATCATTTTTATTTCAAAAAATGTTTTAAAAAATACTTTTATGTGAAAATAACTTTTTAAAAAAAATATATGTTAAAAAATTAATCTTTTAAAATTGAAAGGTAAGACTCAAATAAATGGAGACTTTCAATCTCTACTTGTCATATGTGGTAAAAAGAACCTTTTTTTTCATTGTAAAAATTTTAGAAAAAATAACCTATTCGGAAAGTGATACGAATATTTCTTCGAAAATATTAATAAAAGAATGAAGGGTTTTTTTAATAATTCATTTTGGAAGGGTTAAAAAATCTATTAGAGAATATTATTTTTAGATGAAAATAATTTCTTCAACCAAAGAGAGAAATTATGATGTGTTTTTAAAAAAACATTTTCTAAAATATTTGGTGTACCAAGGATTAGAGAAATTGTACTATTACCTAAAAAGGGTCATTAATAACTATAGAAGAAAAAATTAAATAGTTTATTATGCAAATATCTAACAATTTTCTATTATTTAAATTTATGAGTAATAAATCCCAAACAAAATGAGATTATAAAGTAACCCTTGAAAAGACTATAATGCTGATGTGAAACATCAATCAATGAATATATTATGTGTATAAAATTTAAATCAAAATTAAACATGTTTACATAATCCTATAGTTAGTAAAAATTTATTACACACATATTCATAGAATATTAACCATAATGAAGATGTAATATAACCCAATGAAACGAAATTGGGTTATGAAATTATTTTCCACTTAGGTAACATTAAATGTAAATCCCCTTATATGAAATAATTAAAATTGAAACTCAATATATCATGAAAAATGAATGAATCATAATATTACATATCAATGTATAATTATGTGATCCATTTATAAGAAATTTTATGAAAAAAATAAATATACCATTTAGATATCCTTAAAAATATTCCTGAGGAAAATAATCTATTAGCATTCCAAAGTATCCCATAAAACATGTCAACATTTGAATCAAAAAAATCATGAAGAAATATAAATAAATTAAAGATTCAATTATCCTAAAGGTAAAATAAATTTTTGATATAATATATCAAAAGGAGATATAAACACACAATAGAAAAAAGTAAACGTTGAAAATGGTGTATGCCTCATGGAATGAACAGTGAGACAAGAATATCTTACCTTTCATTTCTTTTACGGTGAACATACATGAACCTCATTTATAATTTTTTTAAACATGTAAATGAATAATAACATGACCATAACAATATTTATTATAACAAATATTGTTTTATTATAGTATCTTATTATCCATTTGCTATCAATAATTCATTATTTTCACTATTTTGAGTGTTAATTGCCTCGTCTTTCAAGTATGTTTTGACTTTTTACATGTTCTTCCTATTAATTAGATCATGGATTCATAATATTTATAATTTTAAATTTTATTTAAATATAATATATCTTTAGTATATATTAATTTATAATAATATATAATATTTTGATATAATAAATGAAATGTATTGTTCATAGAGATGGTAGGTCGTACATACGCATGAACAATACTTTCATTTATTTTCCATATTAAAAGAACAATAATAAAATGATATATATGTGTACATATATTATATATATTATATAATAAAAATTTCATATATGTTACATTATTTTATTTAAACCACCCTTTATACATTCATTATATAGCTTGAACGAATCACATAACTTTGAGGAGGCAATAGTTCACAATTCCACAAACAATGTTATTGTATTTAAAAAAATGGAAAGCATAATGGTATGTGTAATTTAAGAATTAAATAAGATAATTATATTATAAATATTATATATATAATATTTAAATATATTTTCTACCATAATTCCAAACAATGAATGGTTGTAATGGAAAAAAACGAACATGAATGTTTTGCGAGGTGGTATTTCACCATATACATAAAAGGTAATTTTGTTACCCATTTAATGGAAGTGTGTTTATGTGTTGGTAGAAAAATAAAAAAATCCATATATTAAGGATATATGAGTATTTATATAATCATGTAATAATGACAATTGAAATTCTGGAAAATGAAATAAAATTGAAGAGCTTGAGTTCAGGAAACATTTTTTTGTCTCCACAAAATGGATTCCATGAATATATTTCATAAAAATGTGTGGATTATAGGTTGAGGTGAGGGATTTTGTAGATATATTATTGAATATCATGTTTGATCCAACGTGTTTTGAGATGTGTGAGGAAGTGGGAGGCTTGAGTTCCTTTTATAGTAAAGTAGTGGTAGTTATGTAAATTATTGAAAATGGAATTCAATTGAAATTTTTCCCATGAGTGTGAATACAATAGAAAAATTTAAAAAATGATATAATAGATTTTAAATATTTCTATAATGTGTTTTTTATAAGTGTATATGTCATTTTTTCCCTTATGATTAAGGTTTTGTACCTTATTAAGATAATTTTTTCTTAATTGTTGTAAATAATTTTAATCACTTTTAATAATATTATTGGTTAAAAACTAATTTGACCTTATTAGAAAATAAAACAATTTATAATTCCAAATATTCATTTTTATAAATTCAAATAACAAAAGTTGAAGAAATAAAATTAAATTTAATCCCATATACAGGATGACAAAGCAGGGTTTTAATGTAAAAATTATTTGAAGGTTTTCTATGTTTTAATATCCAATTTAAAATTTAAATTGATTAAAATTATCTCAATTGGATTAATAGATATAAAATTTCTCTAAATGATCTTTAAAACAAATAAAAAATATAATTTATCTATATAAATTAAATAGATGAACATATAGTTTTGAATTAAAATTTAGTATTTTTTACTTTCTCTCAAAAAAGAAAACATCATATAAAAATACCAAACAAATCAACCTACGATAATTGTTATGTTTTATTCCCCAATATTAAGTTTATTTAGATATATAATATAAATAAAAATCCTCTAATTTATATTTGAAATATGATTTCCATTAATAGGCGGTAAAACTACCATTATATAAATATATATTTATATGGATAATATTTGGTTATTTCTTTTCATATGATTATCAAAACTATTGGATAAAAATAAAAAACTATTTAATATGTAAAATATATATTTCATTAATATAATTCAATAATTTTAATTAATATAATTTATTGGGATAATACATCTTTGTGGGGAAAAAATATTTTTCTATAAAAATAATCTCTTTATTTTCAATGGGTTCTTATATTCATTTCTAGTCAATCTATAACCAATAAATTAATATTATATTTTTATAGACCATATATTTTCAGAAATTAGTTAGTAATTTTCTTAACCACAAAATTAATGTCTATGTAATTTATTATTGTATTAAATATACTATTTTATTAATACATTGTTGTACAGTAAAACATAGTCTTGCGTGTAACGTAAACTATTGAAGAAAGATGTTATTGTGTACCACACAATCTAACTAAGTGTTGCATAAAATAAAAGATATATAATATATTAAATATATTTAAAACTGTAATTATATTTTAAATTATCAGGATATTATATTCTCTTACGCACTTGGTATTATGTGTCATACATGCTATCAAATATAATGCTCTGAATTTTGAATTTTGGGGTGTTAAACATACAGCCCATGTATACCAATGGAAATTTTATTATTCTCTATATAGTATAATTAGTGTGGGCATTCAAAGTTATCAAACTATCATTTTCATTGTCTTTTACCCCATTAGATTATTCTATATCACTATATAAGAATCATACTCACACTAACCTTAAAATTTCATCAAAAACGAAGAAACACTATGATGAAAATTCGTTAGAGATAAACTCCACGTCATAAATTGATATGTTAATTGTCCATACACTTTACTAAAGTGTATATCAAAATAAAAAATTAAGTATCAAACAAGAACGTTTGGTAGATTGGATATTTCCATTCATCTCTATACATTCTTATATCCTTAAATATTTTTTAATGTTTTCAAAAATAAAAATTAATGCCTATATATCATATCATATGTGTTAATATAATAGATCATCCGTAATTTTACAAATATATCTAGGTTATTGTTAAATTTTTACAATGTATGTAATGCCTATCACAGCTCCATATGACCATATGATAAAACCCTACAACTAATGTTTTTTTGAGTATCATCTATGAATTAGATAAGTTTGAATAATGGTGAGACAAAAGAATTCTATTACTTATTATTCATCTTCTTGAAAATAGTAAAAAATTATTAACGTCACCAAATAATATGTTATGATGTTAACTTATATTATTTACATAAATCATTTTCTATATGCATTATCATCATCCTCTGAAATCGTTTCGTTAACGTTTTACTTAAAATAATTTAAGGCAATTTTTTATAACTAACCAATACATTCTAAATGCTTTTATGATATTTTTATTCACATTATGTTATGGTAACTAATGTAACTCTTTAAATTTTTCTATACCATAACACATCGTATAATTTTTATGATGTTAAGTGGAAATTAGTTTGACATTAAATTAGTACATAAAATTATTTGATAATTTCGAATATTATTAAGTTCAAATACACTCCCAACTAACCTCTCAGTCACTATATTCATTTTAAATACCTTTATCAGAAATGAAAAGCCTTTAGAGCTGAAAAATAAAATTTTATTACTATTAGTAGGAATATTTATCTATTATAATTTTCATTTAATGATTTTTTATATATTTGGAATACTTCTTTTAAAATAAATAATAGAATTATATGAACTAAAAACCATGTGTATAGAGGTAATCATATCATCTTAGTTTATAACAACTATTTATTATAAACTTAAATTTAACTATCCTATAATTGAAATGTTTTCATGAATCAAATCCTTCAATTTTTCATTAATCCAATCTTGATAGATTACATTATATTAAAATTATTAATCTAGTAACTATTTACTACTTCACAATAGTATAAATAAAATTTCCATTAAATTCATTACATGATTTTAAACACATGTATTTTTTTAAAAAAATTAAAATATACATTTGGTATCAGATACCTATTTCAAATTTTTAGGAATCAAATTATAAAATATCCATACCTTATAGAGATAATCCATTGAGTTTTCAAAAGTCCATCGTGTATTTTGAATAATCTCATCATAATAAATTATTAGTATATTTCTTGGATGACTTAATATTTGGATGAAAATGGGTAGATTATTTAATAAAACACTACTGAACATTTCGATCAAACTCTTCTTACTCCAGTTTGAACATTTACTCATCAATAATATCTACATATCACCAGTAATTATCAATAATATTTCTTATTTAATTATCCTAAACACTTTTACAAAATTGGGTAATTATTTCTTGAATTTATTCATATTTGGAATAAATTTCCATACATGATGATAAAATAAATTCCTTGACCATAACAATACATTTTGTATTTATCCCTTTAAATAATGTTATAGAATTAAACAAATCATAAACTATGTGTACAAAATTTATCTCATAAAATTAAAAATTAAATTTTTACAAAAAATTTATAATATAAAATTTAGAAAAATATTAAATAACATTTATGAATTATACCAAAACTCAAAACTTCCATGTCCTTTAATAAATCAACACGCTTTCTCAATCAATTGGGCACATGATTCAAACTCAATCATTAATATCATTGTTTATATTATGTTACAATTTACATTTACAATAATTATAAAATAAAAATATTCTATTATAAAACCATAAGAAGAAATATATGAATTCAATAAAATTTACACCAGAAGTGGATGATCTATAAGTCATGTTTCATAATTTCAGGTATTCCCTACAATTTCTTATTTATTGACCTATTTTTTCATAATAGAATCATTTTACATATTATTTTCTTCATTTGATTAGATTGTGTTGTGGATTATCATCCACAAATCTTCTTGGATGAAACTTTACCCTTATGTACCATTAACCTAGAACTTGATCCCAGACTCCACATGTTCTATTCATAAATCAAAATCATATTATAAAGATATAGTAATAGTTTATTGAATTCAATCATATTGTAATTGACAAAAAACTATCAATACTTTTCTGTATGTGATGATAGAATGAAATATGTTTCTATATCAATATTTAGTGGTGAATGTATCCTCTCCAAAAAATTCATAAACCTAACAATATTGAATACATGAGTGGAGATTGAGGATAAAACAATTATCTTGTAACAAAAAATGGAATTATATACTTCATAATATTTAATCCTCACATACTATTAATATATCCTTTTGGGTTACCTGTCATTTTATAGCGATCCATAATATTATGTTGTTTTTATTGTTTTGACCATATAGAAGACATGACATATTTAGATAATTCTTGTTTATATTTTAGATTTATATTATCTTCAGATAAATCTTATTTGGGAATAACTTATCTACTGGGTTACTTCAGAATATGTTTTTCAAACAAATATAATGTTTCTTCAAATTTGAGAACTATTCTCAAACATCAATACAAGTCAAGGAAGTTGCTACAATTTAGTTTTCTTGTCATGATATGATATTAAGGTCATGATTTATGATGATTCCATTTATCTTCAACAAATTGATTTATCATTTGATTATAATATCTTATTATAATTCCAAAATTTCATTTATAAAATGTGATCCCCATAAAATTATGACCCCATTTTAAAATTTATCTATCAATCAATTTTTCAGAATCGATATTTTCATATGCAATGAATCTTATTTTTCATTTTTTCTGGCCATTAGTTATTTTGGTAGGGAATCCTCCTAATCACATCAATTGTAACTATTTGATAGTTGATGGGATAGATATTTATCTATATATCTGATATTAAATACTCAACTCTATTCCCCTAGTAAAATAATCCTATTAGGGTATCTTGTATTATGGGACACAAAAAATTAGTTAACCAATGAAAATATAGGGGTGGATAACATTGGTCTGACCTACTTAAGTACTATCTAGTGTCACTTAAATATAAATTCCTTGCATTATATAATCTCTGAAAACCTAACTTAGGAATGACATACCAATGTGGATGATTAAGGTTTTGAAATGTGATTCTTTGTAAGGAATCTAAAATTATTATTTTAAGGGTATTTAATAAAAACTTCTTATATCATGTTATCCCTTAATATAATTCATTCTTTTAGTAATTTAATTTTGAATCCTTTTCCCTCTGTGAAACCAATATGTTTGAACCAAATTGTTGAGTAATCCTCTATAAAACCCAAAAGATTCTGTTAATTTCCCAAATTAGAAGTCATCGCTATTCATACATATTTGAATTCATCGTATAAAAATTGTATATGAACTCCCGAATTACGGTTTAAATTTTAGTTCATTTAAAATATCCACCGGTGTAACTCGAGAGTGAAAAATATCCAACTCAATTCCCCATCCTAGATATGAAATATACTTCGAGGTAGGTAGGTATTATGACCCCAAGTCCATCTCTATATAGATACTTTACCCAATAAATAATTAAATTTATAGTAACACTAATACCTAATATAACAAATCTATATTTGACAAATAAATTCAAAATAATATTTTTAATAGAAAACGAGGTCAAGGTAAATAAAAAACTAAATTCATTATCAATCCAACCATGTGATAAAAGGATAAATCCTAGAAGTATTTTATCTTTTAATATATATCATACATATTGATAATATAAATATTATATATATATGAATGCATGGAATAACATTTTAATTAAATTAATATTTTAAATATTTAAACATGAGATAAAAATTTGTGAATAATTAATAAATAAAAGAAATTATGAACATTTTTTAATTTTATTTTTATATAAATTAAATTAATAATAAATGTTATTTTATATTTATTATATTACGAGGTCATTCACATTCATCATAATATGATATTTCAATTTTAACACATGATATTTTTAGTAATTATAATTATTTATAATATAATATCGAATATCATATACATAACATGATTTAAACCATGATATATTGAATCACCAAAACTTCATTTCAAGTAGTTTAAATAATATATAATTAATCCCCTTTAAATTTGAAAAAATGAAATTAATTTAATGTGAAGAATTCATAGTAATTTATAAAAATAATTTTATCTTGACCACATTCATGTAATTTATAATCAATTTACAAAATATAATTTTATGATTTTAAAATAAATCGTTTTATTTATAATCCATGGAATATATTTTTTAAACAGGTATTTCCAATATTAACTATTAATTTTTTAGGATAATTTATTAATAAATACATTATAAACATTTCGTAGTTAATTATAAACCTTTTATAAGTAATTAAGTAATAAAAATTTCGTTAATTAATAAATAACCCCAAAATTCCTTTTATTATAATTTATAAGATATATAAATTATTAATTCCATTCTTAATTGAAATTATAGGATAACTATTTTTTTTGAGAATCATTTCTTGCACTAGGATGTGGGGTCATTTCTAAATCAGTTTTGAAAAAAAAAACATCTATTTTTCAACATCACTAAGACATTCCCAGTGTAATATTGTTCTGTTTTGACTATTTTTTAAGTGACAGTTCTCCAATTAATAATTGTATGTACACCAAACCATGATGAATATTGGATATATATTTTGAATCTTCAACTACAAACCAACATGACTTCCTCACCATACCCTAATAAAACAAATCTGTCTAATTTTCATGTCAAATTTAATAAATGAATTGAAACAGCCGACACTATAGTGTAGAAATGTTTTGGTAAATTCATATAGATATAAAACATGGTGTATATTTTTTTATTCATCATTTATGAAATTAGAATTCATAAAATAAGAAATTGTCTCTCTCTAATACCACTAGTGGGTTTCCTTTGAGTTTATTAACCATTAACCAAGTCAAACGATGAAAGAAAAACCCAAATATTTTATCACCATAGAAAAAATATAAAAACCCCCATAAACTGGATATGATGAAATACATGAATATCACAAACCAAATACGAACTAATAATACAATGCATTTGAGATAGATCATATAAGTGACATCTAAAATACATCCCCCCACTTAAGGTATCGACATGATAAATTATTTTCTTTATGTTCAACCGAGACTCATTACCCTCCATTGTGTGATGGTGTCTCAATATAAGAATGAGGAATAGAAAAAGTTTTCTGGGTGTGAGGTATTTTTTGAAAGGAATAAATTTATTATTACCCAACAAAATTCATCTCATGGAATTAGTTTAAATAAGCCCAAAGACACTCTTCAGTGATTCACACAATAACTCAAGTTTTACAATGCATGAGTTGTTTCAATAGTCAATTGATGCATCAAATGCCTAAAAAAATATCATCTGATCATATCAGCTCATTAAATAATCCATTAATGATATTCTGGAATATATTTCGTGAATCTATCTAAATCTAGTAAATAAACAATCTAACACACCCTAGAAAATGTCATTCATGTTGTATTCCCACAAGGTTGTCGTAACATAAATGTATCCAATAAATTCTTACATAAGTCATATAACATTTTAATTTATATCACATTATATCTATTTAACCATATTTATATTCTCCTCACTATACAGGGTAGTTCCTACAATGAATATATTGTGGGAAATTTAGGTGGCTTATAGATTTTGAATGCAATGTATGTAGATAGTTAGCTTCATATCTAGTATCTTATATGAATTTATAATATTATAAACTAGTCAATTTTTCGAGATAAATAGTTATTATTGATGAAATTATATAGGGTAATTAAATCAAATAGATATTTCATCTCTTCATTTGATTGGACTATGTGGAAATAACGGGTAATTATGGTAACTAGGTGTTTTAGTTCCTTTGATGATATCGTGACACTGTGAGTAGTATTTTATTACAATGAATTTTATTATTATCTAATTTGATTTCAAAAGTGTCTTTAAATAGGTTATTTAATAAAAAATTAAATGGTTTCCTTTATATTAGGTTTTTTAGAAATGTTTTCTATGCAATAAAATATTAGTTTTGTTTTAAAATTCTTTAAAATATCTGAATCTATCTTTTGATTTCCTTAATGCCTTGAGTCACTTCAACCAAACACTGGTTTATAGATTCATGCATCATCACCCCTCAATCTAAGAGCTTGATCATTTCTTCTTCAACTCATTTGGTTTAGATAATTTTGTATTGGTCAGAATTCTCAACTGCAAACATGTCAGGATGAGGTTCACGACAATGGAGGATCTCTCAACAACTTGGTCCAACACCCCCGTTGATGAAACAACATGAAGATGGATGCTACAATGATAACTATATGGGTAAGAATCATAGAAATATGCCTCCCCTTTATTAACACTTATATATTAAAGGTTATTGGAAACCTAATTGGGAAATTATTGTGAATAGATTGTCGAATGAATGTAGTCTACCAACCCATTTTCTCTCATATCTGCGTTGAAGATTACATTTTGAAGGAACTAATGGATTGGGTCTAAATTACAGTTGGTTATGAATTTCAGTAGAGTGAGACTATCATCTACAAATAATGGTATGATATTTGTGTCCCATGTTGTTGGATTGGGAATCTGGCCTCTATGGGCCACTGTGTGTCTCATATTAGAGGAATTAATTTGGTGAATAATAGGATAATCAATGGTGAAGACAATGGAGGAGTTCATATGGAATTTCCTAAGGAGGCACATCATGAAGACATTATATAGGAGGCCATTAATATTTCTAAGATTCCCTCATAGCCTGTTTCAGTTGTGAATAATCTCCATTAGTGTGAATCAGGGATTACTATTACCTCTTATGGAAATCAATTGGGTTGTGGCCAGATCATATCTTCTCTTATTCAACATAATGAGTCCCTAGTGGAGGATTAGAGGATGTTTTATGCTCTTATTTTCTTTTCAACCCATTTTAATTTTTCCTCTAATGTTGTTAAATTAGCTGGTAGCTCTTTACAAGAGAAGCTAATAGAAGATCAAGGGAGCTCAGTTTGGGGAATTTCTTCTTAGAATGAAAGAGGAAAATGGCTCATCTAAGTACCAGGATTAACTGAAGGTCACAATAATCTTCAAGAATCTGAATATTGATTTGGGAGGTCCTTACATTATTTTGAATACTGATATTTTTGTTGGGGAAGTACAATCAGGATTTGAACCGGTTCCAATGTTTTATTATGATAGTGAGGGGATGGTTCCACTAGTTCTATTTGTGACAAATCACATAGATATAGTGTCTTATGGTAATCAAAATTCATCAAGCCCCCTTAAGCCCCATAAATGTTTTATGTCTTTAGATGGAATTGATCAAGGGGATGAAGATCATGATAGGTGAAATAAAGTACCAACAAAAAATAAAATGAAATGGGGTGAGTCAAAATATTTGGAAGATTCCAAGATTATTGATAGAGATAACAAACCCCAACTAGTGATAGATCATGACCAGGATCCCAATGTGGATAAAAATGTTAGAGAAAACTGAGAATGGGAAAACAAGGTAAATATCAATCTTGGAATTTTATAATTCAAAAGGGAGGTAAGATTGCTAGGCCTCATACTTATTACTCAAACCCACCTAAATAAATTTTTACCTGACCTATATAGAATTCTATGAATCTTGAAATTGAATCATGTGTAGATGAGTTATAAAGAGAAAAATTGGTGAGTTTGGAACCTGTAGTGACAAGCAAAGATCTAGTGACTAGTAAGATGTAATTTGGAGAAAAAAAATGAGGAAATAGGATATGGATAAAAATACAAAGGGGAGTCTTTCGAGAACATATTTCATTCTAAGGAAGAGATTCTAGAAAAAGTTGTTTTGGTCAAAGAATCAAAAGATGTTGTTGGAAGAATTTATAAAAGAAGATTACGATTTAATATCAATGAGGAGAAAGAGGAGTTTATAAACAAACAAGACTAAAAACTACCACGGGGATTCAATCCAAATAAAATTAACACTAAGGAATTTATATAGACAATTTATAGAATGGATAATCACTTTTGAAGAGATTATCAATGGGGATCTATATATTTAGGTTATTACACTTCACGAGGGCTTATATATAGTCTCTAATTCAGATAATCTCAGTCTCAATTTTTATCAATTGATGGGCTCTTTTAGTACATGGTTATTTACTCTTTTATTGAATGATACTTCCCACTTCTCCTCAAATTTGATTATAAATAAATAAATTATTTTTCGTCGTGTATATTTAAGAAATGAGTTAAATCATTCATAGAGGTTATGACTCTTTTTTTGGGTTTATAGTTTTAAGTTGATTATTTATTTACATGGTTGCCTAATGTGTTGATGTAAATAAACAATTAATTTTTATTTTTTATACCTTTTTAATAGTTATACAAGGATGAAATCATTACTACAAGTTAATGTTTTGATACCCATGTTTTTGTTGTTGGATCATGGTGACCAATGATGCACTCTGGGAATGTGGAGAGCTAGATTAGGTGATGTGTTGGGTAACCCTAGGCTAGGTTGTTATATTTTCTATCCGCTTTTATATTATAATTCAGTTTTGGGATAAATCATGGATTTTTATTATATTTTTATATCTCTTTTATTCGTAACATACCCAGATAAATATTCCAAAATATTAGGGTTCTTCCATGTTAGAATGAGGTAGGTGGTCCCTAATCATATCTCTATTATTTATGCATATTCTTATGTAACATGTGAAATGAGGTCTTACCACTTTTTTGTGGTCGACCATGAATAATAATTGATTTGTTCCCTTTTAATCCATTAGTAATATAGAAGGTTTTCTAGCCATGTCTGACCCTTGAATGCATAGTTTAATGTTGTGACACAATATAACAGCAGGTTTGACCCAACATATGTGATAATTGATATTTATACCATAATGTGGTATAAATTCAATGAATAGAAATAGTGTACCTTGGAATATGTTCTAACACTATAAGTATGATAGTTTGATGGATTTTCAATGGTTGGATTAGTGTTATGTCATGGAGATGATGTTTTAGCTAGTTTGGAGTTGTTGAACTAACCTGGACATGCATTGAAATGAGATGGACTTATTCCATCACTTTTTTTATTTTTATAGTGTTTTAACTTAGTGTTTGATTAATCCATGTTTTAATCATGTATATGTCAAGGTATTCTCATCATTTTAGTGATATATTTTGATGTTAGAGTGGAAAATGAAAACATAGAATGCCTTTGGGGTGTCCAAACATTGATGTGACCTAGGGAACCACAATGGGTGTCTGTGTCCTGTGTTATATTGGAGAGGAGTTAAATGATGGTGCTAAATTATTTGTCACCTAGTATGAATGTGGTGATGGAATATGTTCTATACATGAGAGACGAAGATACATACTTTTTATCCTCTATGAGTGAGTTCCAACGCACGTGATATTTATATATTATGGTTATATGGAGTGGATGCTAATCTACCTGACTATTTTATATTTGATGGATATATAGTTTGGGTTATAATACCCATGATTATATGATATATGATGATTATATCAATTGGTAGTAATACCACATATGATATGCTATATAATGGTTTTATGTTGGTGTTTTTCCACCTAATGATATATAATAGTTATGGGGTGGGTGCTAATCTCCCTGATGATATATCATGGTTATATGGGTTAGGTCATAATCATACAATGATATGATATATGATGGATATAAAAAATGGATTTTGTTTTTATCAATAACATGATATGGTCACATAGTATGGGTGTTATTCCCCTAGGGACATATGAAAGATATATGGGATGTCTTATTTTCACCTGAATGATTATGTTTTATTAATGATATATTGGGAAGAAGCAATTCCCACTCTTGATTCTGATATGTGACTTGTTTAGTAACATCCTAACATTGGTCGATGTTGGTTTGGTAGATCTTGGGTGTCAGACTAGAACTCGAAATAAATATTGATTTATTTATAGTTCATTATGTTTTTTATAACATTATGTTGGGAGTATCACATTTTACACATGTTGTATATACATGGCAGATTTGGTGATACCATCAGTGGTGGAAAACTATGTTGTACGCACACCATTATTTGAAATCCAGAACATAATAGTACCTATGTATATATCATCATTGAAGGAACATATATGTAAGTGTCCTAGTTGGATTGTTTAAGCTACCTAACATGGGTTAAGAAAGGATATGGGACCATGTTAGGAGTTTGGACTAGGTGGAAGTAATTTTTATATTTATTTACCTTTATCTTGGGAAGTATTTGATCTTCCCAAATGAGATATTTTTTTCCTACCTAGATTAAGAAAAAAATTATATTTAATTTTGTTATTGAATTTGATCTATTATTTATTTTGAGCTAGCCTAGATTGTGGTGATTCTTTTATTCATTTAGGTAGTGTGACAAAAAGATATTTTTTAATTTCTGTGAATTTGTTTTACTCTGATATAAGGGTATAAGATCCCCATAGAAATACGATAGACCCACACTTTTATTCAGTTCTGTTGTTGTATATAGTGAGGAATTAATGAGGTCATGTGGTGCACTGAGGTGTTACATATTCTTTATATACATTTTTAAATTCAATAATTCAATTTTTTCATGGATATTAATTACCAGGGCATCACACTTTGTCACCGATTGAATGTATATTGATATTAATCTTGAGTGCTTGTCTAAAAGTGTTTTAAAATTTACCAAAATGGAGTTATGCATGGTTATTAAATAATTTGGATTTAAGTTATATGGTGAGATAGTAAAACTATCATATGAATTATTTCATTATAAGGATATTTTCAACAATCTTCCATTAATCTCCCAATTTATTTCAACGCAGTCATCTTTATATATTATTGAAACTGATTATTTATTTTTAGCAATGGTTGATTCCCCTATTGGATCCCATTATGATGATAGTAGAGTCAAGAGGGACTGAATTTTTAATCATAAATAATTTGATTTAATAAACATGTACATTGAATTTATTGTATATGAAATACAAAAATTCGAGTATATATAGATTAATGGTGCGAGTGTATGTAAAATTATTTTTTACAGATGTATAAAATCAATTAATTAGTGATCAATTATTTATAAATAAAAATAATAGCATTTTAATTTCAAAAAGAGATGTTATATGAAAAAACCATCTTTATACACACAATACGATTTTATCTAAAAAAATTAATAATAAATGAGAATGATTTTAATTAAATTTTTATGTAAAATATACATTAAAATATTTTAAAATACATTTAATGGTCTTTATCAGTTAAGGAATTAGAATAAATTCTGTTTAATGCTAAAAATTGAATGATTCTGAAAATGGTTCTTATTTAGTTTTGTGCACTTATTTTAAAATGAAAATCTAAAAACTAATGAAATTAAATTTTATAAACATAATAAAATTAATTATAAAAAAATATTTTGTAAGGAAACACACATATTTTTACAGAACAACTAATAAATATGGTGAAAACTTGTTTCCTTAGTTAAGGTTAAAGTTGGTTAATCAGAGTGTTGAACTAAAATATAAGGATTAAAAAAAACCTAAAATTTTATAAATTTCATTATTTTAAGATTTTTATACCTAAAAATATAATATCATTGAAAAGGTGGATACATAATTTTATAAGTACGTAAAATTTAATTCATATTATTTTTATACATTACAAATTTAAAGTATTTTCACCCACAACACTTGCAAAAGAGAAACTCATCCCTTCACTTATTCAAAAATTTAGCCCCTTTTATATCATCAAAAATCAACAAAAATACCTTCTTGAAATTACTCCACATATCAAATAGATTATGGTATTCCATAAATACTATCCATTAATGGATTATTGTTTATGAAGAATGAGGGGTCCCAAAGATGAGGTAATCAACTTCACAGACTCCATTAAAATTTATATGTTCTTCATCCAAATAAATTTTTTTGTACGCATCCTAATATAATGAAATAATTATAAAAAATATACTTAAATATTATAATTATCTTGGAAAACCATTTTAACACTCCTTTCCATTCAATGGATAATTAAAAAGTGCTCGTGTATATGGGCATACTACCTCTACTATGAAATTATTTAATTCTTTTTTCATCAGTGCCTATCATGTATGGTAATATATATGGATTTAATTCTTATATATATATTTTTGTTAAATTATTATATTTATATAATGATAAAATATTATATATTTTTTTACTATCTAATTATTTGGAAGATTATAATATCACTCATGCGTTCCTGTAGTCTACCACCTTTATAAATCGATGTGATTTATTTTTCATATTCCCTTTACATGTATGGTCATAAATAATTTTTTAGTCATTATATATATTATTTATGATATTATATTTATTTTTTATGATAAAATATATATTTTCCTTTATTTTGTTTCTATTAGAGAATGAATGAAACATTCGTACATACGTATGGACTCTTGTATCTATATAGCGTGTATTTCAATTTTATATCACTAGAATTCAGGGACAATATTATAATTTTATTTGATGGATTAATATTATATATGAAACAATATTAAAATTATATATATTTTGAAACCATAACCGTGGTGTATATACCATAATAATCGATAAAAAATATTCATGGAAAACAAAACCGATTTTACTAGAATAATGATTTCCATGAAGAATTGTTAATAAATGGGTAATTAGATATTTTATGTAATTTATATTGTAAAAAATTAATATATATAGTCATGGAATAAATTTATTAGAAATATAAATTTATTATAAAGGAATTTTGAATCCATTTAATGAATGTTAAGACATGAGGTAATGTTTTATGTTACAATATCATTTCTTTTCAATATTGTCTATGTTACATTTCTATTGAGGAAAATAATATGATTAATTTCCATTAGACCCCATTTATTTTATTAAAATATATATATTTCAATGTATTTCTTTATTTTATTTCATTCTACCCTCTTTGGTACTTAAAATGATTAAGAAAGTGGCTTTGAGAAAACCTGGCCATATTTTTAGTTTTTAGGCCAGGAAACTTTTTCCTCCAGAAATATTTTCATAAAATTATTTTATAAAATCATTTATCTAATAATTAATATTTGATCATTTTTATTTCAAATACCATTGAAATTATTAAAAAAATATAGGATATTTTTTAATTTTTTTTTGTATGATTTCCTCTTGACATTTTTTTTATCTGGAGGGAATATTTTTTTTAATATGTACATAATGAAAGAATATTACATACATTGTAACTGTTATTTTATTTCAGTTCCAATTATTGGTTTCCATTTTTATTCAACAATATATTATTTTATAAATACTTGGAAAATTTTATTTCAAATTAACATTGTTTTCTCAGGTTGTTCATAAAAAAATTAAATGCTTTTAGAAAATAAAATTTTCATCTATGAAGACATCATTTAAGGATGGTTATGATTCTCCAAGGACATTATCTTATGATAATAAACATTATATTTTGACATGTATTTTTTTATTATTATATTATTAGTATTTTTTTCATAAAGGCACTTTTTTATGATGGGTTAATTATGTTATATTAGAATGTTTATAAAACATATTTCTTTTACATGAGTTATTCTATGATGGTTTGAGTAATTTGTTTTAATATTATGTAACACACATATATTTTATTTTCATTATGTTATAGGTAGGACATGAATTATATATTTAGATAATTAATTGGGTAACGATTTATATCTTAATATATTATATTAAAAGGGATGATTATTGAACCCATTCAAATAATTAGAAGTTATTGATGAGTAAACGTATGCCATCATTGGAAATTTTAAAATATGTCATGATAGTCCTGGTAGTGAGCCATGACTAATGAAATGATTTTAAGTGCATATTAATTTTCCACATTTTCTATTATTTGTTCTTATTCATATGAAATTCTCTCATGGACCATGATTTTTTATTGTAAATTCCATACACTATGACTTATTCTTTTTATTATGAAAAATCTTTAAGCCAAGAATTGGGATTTGTGATATTTAACTTATTAGGTAGGAATTACATAATTTATGATCATATTATCATAACCTTATGTTTCTATCATGCTCACTTATTGTCATTGAATCGCCTCTCCCATGATTTCACTTATTAATAATTTCATCTCACCCATTATTATATTTCCTTTTCCACGGCTTATAAAGTAAGTAATTATATAAGAAATGACTAAAAAGGGTTCTATGAGAGAATATATTTTGGGGGGATATTCAAGAATTTATTTCAAAAAATATTATTTTGTGTCTAGTTTCTAAAGATACGAAATCATTATCATTTTTTGGTGTGTATTATTATGAGATTTGTTGAGTATTAAACTAAAATGATGAAATATTTATGTTTGAAAATCAATATACAACACATCTAAATATTTATTTATCCTCTTTCAATTATCACAAAAGTGTCTAGCATGCCATGGAACATAATAGAGTCACATATGAGTGTTGGTTGATTCATCCAACCAAGGTATACACCATAATTAAAGGGTTATAATGGATTAATTTTAGGTTCCTTCATCAATCATATTGATTAAAGGATAGTGAGATACACTTCAAATATGTTTCTATCTTGGTTAGAATTCGAAAAACAAACATTATTCAATATATTTTGTTACATATATCTTTTTCTCAACCTGTTGAAAATGATCTTATTTTCAAATACTATGGTTGTTTAAAACATTACGACATAATACTTGACACATCTTAATGGGGTCGTAAATAACATTTGAATCTCAAAAGTTATCCAACACAATATACTAGATGGAATAAAATAATTGGTACGATCCATTTTGTAGGATGTACCAAAACATATAGGACACACACAAATAATTCACAATACCACAACACAGACCATCCAAACTAACCAAATAATATGAATGATAATGAATAACAGAAAAAAGACAAAACACCGGTATTACATGGTTTTTACAGTCATACTCTTGTAAGGGAGCATTTTTTTCTTTTATTAAAGGAATAGAAAATATTATTAACATGTTTAATTTAATATCAAAAAATAATTCCACCATATTAATCATTCTAGATCCCTACAGATGCAAATAATTTCAATCGCTTTAAATCTTAACAGAGAGTCTTTCCACTTAAATTCAGTCTATCAAAGAACTCATCCACTAAATTTGATCTGTCAAACAAGTTTAAATTTTACAATATGTAATATTTATTCTATTTAGTTATATAACTATAAATAAATTTACCTTAATGTATTTATATATTATCATGGAATGAAGAAATATTCAGGGAAAATATTCTATTTTAAAATAGAATTGAATTTTTTTCTATATATCATATTCAAAGAAAAAAAATCTCAGTGACTGAGGAATGATGTCTTGGGGTCATGAAAATTAATGATTCTCCACCAAGAACCAATAAAGATAAATTTATAACTCCATCATCATCTAAGGGGGATATAATGGAAAAAAATATTATGTTGTTTATGTTTAAATTAGAAAAAAAAATATAATTTTAGGGTTTCACCATTAATAATAGAGGTATATAGGGAATTGACCACTAATGAGTCTTTAGAAAATATGGAATCCATATCTATTCCTTCCACAATTGATGCTAGTGGGGTGGCTTTACACCCTGTAGAAAACTAATCCACCTCTAATAAATTTTTGGAAGATTCCCCAGATAATTGTAAAGAACCATTAGGTAAGGGGTTAATAAAAGTCAAAGAAAATGTTGAACTTTAACTGATAATAGAAATTCATGTACTTTAGTAGCCCCTTTAATAGATCGTAATGAATTACGTAGCATAATAATTTTTTTATATATCCATTTTATCACTTAGAGTTATTACTTGAAATTGATTTCTATCGAACTCTTACATTAGGAGGCTACCCCAATAAAAATAAATACATCACTTTTAATATTGAGGAAGATCATTCAGGAATGGAATCGTATTCTTGTTTTATAATGAATATATAGGGTATTTATACTTCTCCTGGGGAGGTTAATATTTTTTATCTAGGGATAATATCTCACCATCAGTTTTATTTCATTTTTTAAATGGAATTAAAGGGGAATTGGTTCACTAGAAAACTGTAAATTTATTCACATAGATATAAGAAATTCATGATTTTTGATGGTGTTAAAACTTTAAATAGTAAATAAAAAAGGTAAAATCATATATAATGCTGGTAAAATTCATATAAAATATATAATGAATGATTCTCCATGAATATATCATTTATTTATCTTTTAAAGATAAGGTATTTATAAGGTGATCATTGATTTACCTCCATTGTATATAATAGTCAAGGTGACAATGCACACTATTGTTTTCATTATATAACCATTCAATGATAAATTTCTTATTTGAGAGATATGGGATCTATTTTAATAATTATGATTTAGATTTGGATTTTTGGTTTAAAATTTAACATAATCACAAATCCTTTAGAAAAAATAGAAGGCCCATGATCAAGGAATGAAATATAGAATTTTTACAATCATATAATACTACTAGTTATAATATTTTGGATATTTACTATATAGTTTTAGAAACTAAATAAATAAATTAAGCTAATAGTGAATGGGTTAGACATTATATGTTTCAAACCAATCTGAAAGAAATTTATAACATTCCCAATATCATTGTTACCTATTTTCATGTCTTTTTTCACAATTGATTTAGATTATGTAAAATATTAGTGGGGGGTTATTAATCCATGTCCAAAAGTTTTTTTTTCACTCTAAACATTTCAATTTATCATATGATTTTATTATAATGTCTAAGAAAACCTGAAAATACATAGTGGCAGGGGAACTAAGATGTATTCTTCAAAGAAAACACAAATTTATAATGAAAAACATATTATGATTGGTAGAGTATAAACTCTGGACACAATTAAATATTGAAAATATTTCTATTGAAATTGAGGAAATCGATGTGGATATATAATATAGTTTAGATGATAACATATTTTCTTATTTATTCTAGAATCTCAGGATGATGATAGAGTTTTTAATTAAGGATAAAAGGCTTTATCCGAAGAAATCATATGTATTATGGATGGAGATAAAAATAAAAAACACATTAATATTTATTCATATAGATTAAACTATTGGTGAATCATAACCATTATCTTATAATTAGTTCAATTATAAAATATTTTAAAACTCTGAGATTAAAATATTTTTATCACTTATCTTATATATATATATATATATGAATGATCTAGAGATAGAGTGGATTATTTAAGAGATAATTATCTATAGTCCTTTATCAATAACAATAAAACTATTATTTATTCAATTTTGAATAAGAATGATAATATTGTTCTATATTAAAATCTTATCGTTTAGGTGATGATGGATTTGAATCGAAATAATTCATTGGGATATGATGGTTTCCATAGTTCTATTTATGTGATGTCTTGGGAAATTATATATAAAAAGTGATCAGGATTTAAAAAAATATATTAAAGAATGTCCACTACCCATATCATATTATGCAATAACCCATGTTCTCATTCTAAAATTAAACCACCACTTCTTAATCAAAAAATTCATCCCAATCATCATTTGAAACACTCATATAAAATCCATGTGAATATTCTTAATGATATGATAATAAAAATCTTACTAGTCGAATATATGAGGAATATAATTCATTTTTAGGTGGGAGAATATTTCAAGGGGTGTTTCATCTCTTCCAAGAGATATTAGTTTATTTTGATAATAATACTATTATATGTAACATCATGAAAAGGTGGACATAATAAGATCTTATGAAATATTTTATTGGAATTTAATATTGAAAATATTAGAACCCATGGAATTTTTAAATGTGTGTTTTATTTGTTGTCAATTAGAAGTAAGAAAATTTTGATATGTTTTGAGAATGTTTTCATGATTAATTTTGGGGATTTGAAATTATAGAAACAGATATCTAGAAGGGACTTTTTTGGAAGATAAATAATCAATTTAAATATATGTGTGCGTATAAGATAATATATTGAGAATAAAATTTAAGTATAAGTGAATAATTAAATGAATATATCTATCCCTAAAGAAGTTATATAAACATATTTTTCTGTAATATGACATGTAAAACTTGTTAATGATAATTCTATAGCTGAGTATTGAGAAGTATTTGAATTGATGAAGGATATTATAGGAAAATACTTTGATACACAGTGATAAAATGGTTAAAAGAAAAAATAAATTTGAGAATCACTAAGTTTTTTTGAATAATGAAAATATTCTGAGAAATAATAGAGGAAGTGAAAAATGTCATGTTATAGAAGTTGATTCCTTAAATAGAAGTAAGGTAATGAGTAATATTTCCATATAATGTAGTTCCTTAAATCTATGTAAGAACTAACTTAATATAGTTTCGTTAATTTATTATTTAAAATTCATAAAATATTAACTAGGAAATTGTATATGATATGAATAAAAATAAAAACACTTAACATAATAATCATGGAACATTACAACAAAAGTACATTAAACAATATATTTCATACCATGGATTATTACATATTATGGATGATTAAATTCTTTAAAAGTTCATAAATTATAATGGGACAATATATAAAAAATATCATCACAACTATGAAATCCCTAGGATCTTGTTCACCCTTGAGAATCACTACTAGTGGAAGTGAATCTATAATGACAAGAAACACTATCAATGGGTGAAACATGTCATTAAATAAAAATTGAAAACTCTAGAGAGGAAAATTTTTCTTTGAAATATTGGAATTTATCTTAAATGTGGTAAATATATGTCTTACCTGAACATTATAAAAGTATATATAAAATTTGGATATTGTAACATCACTAAACTAAGATCCACTAAATGGTGGCCCTAGTCAAGTCACTACATGAGCTCAAGTGTGCCTCCCCAAATGCTACGGGTTGCTGACTATTAGTGTGGGTCTAATCGATCACATGGGGAGACTATACCCTCTTTATCGGAGTAATCCACAACATATATCAATATGAAATAACGGAAACAATAAAAAATGAACAATAATCATGAATATCCAAACATCTCCCAAAATAGGGTACAAAACAAAAACTAATAGAAAATATGTCATGTCATGGTAATAGTGACAGAAATGAAGAAAAAACGAAAATAAATACCTACATAAGAATCCCCATAATGGGTCCCTACCCCATGTCTGTTTCCACCACCATGTACAATCCAAGCATAATGGAACACTATAGAAAAATGCATTTTCCCATATCCAACCATGTAATAATAAAATCCACTTGGATAACAATTTTTGACTCATGAATGGTGTGAGTAAAAATGCGTAGACCACAACTAATGGTTACTACAAAATATCTAATCTAAGAATATAGTGCATGCCTGAGCTGATATAGAAAAAGTAAACAAGGAGTAACAAGATTACAATATTAAATCATTATCTAACTAATAATTATAATCATTTATGTCCATGGGTTAGGGGTTCTATTTATTTTCCAATGTCTTATGACAGTCAACGACTATGAATAAGGTCACAAATCATGTTACCTAACACATTAGGTAAAACATCACATAGCTGAATTCATTTCACATACCGTGGAGTGCGAGTCTAGGTAATCTAAATCAATTTCATCACACTTACCTTGGAGCCTCAGTCTAGGTAATAATTCAATGCATCTATTAGGGTACTATAGATTAAACTTTATTCCTTAATCTATGCATTATATTGGGGGAGGAGGGGGGGGGGGGTTAGAGGCTCAATCCAACACAACCTATGGGGGTAGAGTATCAGTCAATACCCACAACAACCAATTCATGTGAAATTTATTTCATTAATAATTATCCTAATTTATCACATCCCAAGACACACAAAATTATTTCACATAACATTCTTAGTTCATTACACAGTAAAAATATATATTCATCTTCATTCTTTATCTCATTGACATATTTAAATTTCATAGAATGAGCCATTTGTCACAATCACTTTAATCTTCTTAAACCACAAATTATATTCCAAAAAATTCCTTATACCAGTATCAATGTCTAGAAACAACATCAATTGGTACCTTTCATAATATAATCTTAATTATCATCACTTATATCATTGGATTTATCGTATCAAAAGAGTTCAATGTTCAATATCATAATTTCCACGCTCGGAATGATGGTACACTCCATAGTTGTCCCTACGATCAGTACAATCAACCACAATTCATCCTATAAAAAACATTAGGAATTTAATTCATCAACTATCAAATCATTTTAGAAAAACATTTCGAATACATTAAATTCATAATAAAAGAAAACCAAAAGCACAACCAAACATGCAAAAATAAACCCCAAGTCTATGAGATATAACTAATAGACCACGTTCCTCAATTCACGAGATTAACACACACATAAACATTACCTTATATCTATATTCAATCACCCTTTAAGCTCCCACAAATGGTCTATTGGAAAAAGTGGGTTTTAGAGCTTTAAAAGAGAAAAATGAAACCGGAAGACCTAATCTAAAAAAGAGAACAAAGAGAAGAATTAATCTTACCCAGAGTTTCGATCCTCTCCTAAAGACACTCCAAATGGATTAGAAACAAATGAGATCAACCATAGAATATATTTGGTTGTTTAGGATCATAAATTTTGTTTTTGGAGAATATATGGGAAAGAAAATCATGTGAAACACATAAAATCATGAGTAGAGAAAACGGTAAAAACACATGTTCAATGGGGTGCATTATTTAGATGCATAAAATTCCAAAAAGTACACCAACCACGCGCTAGTATCTATCCAAGAGAGGCCATGTCGCACAATTACCTATGGATATCAAATGGTTTAAAAAATTGGGCTCCAAACATGTGGAATGCCTCTGTCCAGCCCACATGGTTTGGATTTCCCCATTTCATGGTTTACCTATCCATGAACCCCTTCCCCCTAGCTAGCATGGGTTGGGCACACAATTTCCAAAAAACATTAACCAATAATGAAACATTGACATGATGGCCCTATTTCCATTTCATTAATATCATATACCCCTAGGATACCCATTAGCCTCCCCATACACCAAGTAAAGCATTAATTTATAAAATTTCTTGGATTCAAACCAAACATTAAAAAATAATGTACCTCCATGAATCCCACGATCTTATAACCTCTCCACCTTATAATAGTCCATTCTTTAGCTGAAATTACAAGAATCATTAAGATTTCTTGGTAAAGAGATTGGGCCATTAGGACCATATAGCCATCTCCCACTACCATGCTTCCTCATGAACATTACCATTCATTCAAAAACCCTAAACCATAGTCATCATAGTTCCTAGAAAGAACATCTCACTACTATCAACAATATAAACCAGATTCTCTTCAAGGGACACATCAAAAAAATCTCAAAATCATCCACATCATTCACATGATATTGGTTATGGTGATGTTATTGAAGTTGTGACGAAAGGAAAACATCATTATTACTATTATACCATTGCGAATGAAAATAACGATATTCCATTAGTCTGATCCTCTCCATAATCTCATATGACACCATGAACCTAGGTGCCAAATATACCTTGTTTCTGATTAATATGGTAAAATAAACTTGGAGAAACTTGACGAAACACACAATCACCCACAAAAAACTCAAGTGGTCTATAACACTGATCATTATATGTATTCTGCCTATTCTGAGTCGTTTCCATGCATTTTTTAATCAAATGAATTTGTTTTGAAATCTCTTATATGAGACTCAGTCCCAAAAACATTTATTCAACACTTTATATTCAACATAATTGAGATCTATATGGTCTACAATAGATATCATCATATGGTGTTAACTGAATCATACCATGGTAACTATTATAGTAGGAATTATCATAAAGGGACAAGTGCTTGTCCCAAAATCGACCAAAGTCTTAGACACATTCCCTCAAGGTGTCCTCTAACAACAGAATAATATTATCTAATTTATTATCCATCCGTGTTTGTAATTTCATACTCCAAAACACCTGGGTTCCATGCATATTTTGTAATCCTTTCTAGAATCATTATCTAAAACTTGTATCATGATTTGAAACTACAGTTCATGGAACCTCATGAAACCTTATTATCTTCTAAACAGACAATAATTCCAACTGATCCATGATAATAGGCTCTTGAATTAGTAAGAAATGAGAATCCTTAGTGAATTGATATTCAACTACCTATATCTAATAATTATTACAAGGAAGCCTTTAAAGGCCAACCATGAAATCCATTATCCTGTTATCCCATTTCCATTCAAAAATTGGTAGTGGATGCTAAAAACCACTCCGTCATTGATGCTCATGTTTCACCTACTGACACGTAAGCCATCGGGCCATGAAACCTATCTAAACATTATTCATCCCTAGAAACCAATACTATATATGAATATCATGGTATATTTTGGTCAATCCTTGATGAAACTCAAACATTCATGCTTGAAACTCTTACATAAACTCTTCCCAGGTAAATTTTTGAAGTAACATATGTTTGAAAACATTAAAAATTCTCATCCTCACCGACAGCCGAACCGGATGGTGACTCATCACCATTTATAATTTTTTTAAAATCTAAAAATTATGGATCCCCATGTTTTTTCTTATTGATAAAGATCAAAAGCCTAGAATCAACTTGCAATGATGTAAGGGTTATGTTCCCCTACACGTCATGCATCTCCAAAATAATCTCAGAAAAAAATGCCATCATTATCCACCCCAAATTGGATTCCTCAACCGCTTAATTTTGAGCCTTCTGACTCCATGCATTCAAAACCTTATTAGCCTTTCCTAGTGTGTATTCCAACTCAAGTAAAAAAGTTATCATGCACTTATCATATCGTTACTGTCAAATATTCAATTCACATAGAGAAAATATGTCACACCCCAAATTTTAAACTTCTTTATTTGATTATTTCGTGGCATTGGTTACTTGTGTCATGGATTAGGTTGGGACTCATCTTATAATTTTGGACATTTAATAATTTTTTTGGGTTTTAGACTGGTTCACGGGAACCACACAGTTAGTGGTAAATGTGCGGTATCCCTTGGGGCTTGTATGAGATCCGAAGTTGCATGGATTGTGTCACACAACATTCTGATGTTCAATTAATCCATGATATGAACTCATGGCTCAGTGCTATGATTGGGTAGTGGATGGTGGTGCGGGTTGAGCATGGCTATCTCAACTATGTCTTCGGCTGTAGGCATTTGAGTGTAGTCCATGCGGTTACCCAGTTTTTAAAATAAGTAATTCAATTTTTTAGAAAATAAAAATAAATAGAGTGATGATAAATAAAAGTAAAAGGAAACTAAAATGAAATAAAATTTGTATAAGATAAATGAACTAAAAAAATTGAAATGAATGTTTCATAATAATAATAATAATAACATGTAGTTATTATTATTATTGTTGTTGTAATTAAGATTATTATTTTTATTATTGTTTTTGTTGTTGTTCTTATAAAATAAAAAATTAAAAAAAAGAGAAACACTAGGAGAGGGTCCCCCTTCCTCTTGCTTCTTTAAGAGGTACTAGCCAAGCCACCACCTCTTTCACTCGGTGCAGCATGCTACCTCCTGCTACAAGCCACCCCATACTCCGGCCCTAATCTCTTTCCCAGCTACCGAGTGCCTCACCTCTCAACAAATGATGTACTCAACCTCCCCTCCTCCTTTTCTTAGGGAAATCCAGGGGCCAAGCCAACACCCTACTCCCTAGATCCCGTATGGTTAGCCTCATTATGTCGGACCTCACCGATTCTCTAGCTTAAGTTCTTCACTCCAACCTAATTTGTTATTCCGAACCCCCTACTCAACCACTCCATGCGTCGACCCTCCTTTTTCAACCTCCTCCTCCCCGATGTTCTATTTCAGTGTGTTTTTTGTTTATTTTATGGGGTTTTATCCAAACCCTTTGACTGGGGTGTAATTTGTGTGTGCTTCTCAAATTTTTGGGTGTACTAGGGGTATGTGAAGTTCTTTTATCCCTTCCATTGGAGTATAGTTGTATTTGTGCACCTTCGAGGAAGGTGAATTCATGTATTTCAGTTCAGGAGAACTCCGTTAATACATTCTCTCTTTCATATAGTTTTAAAAATTCATCCGAAGCTTCGTTATGCCCTTATTTAGCCGGCTATAGTGTTCTTAAATTTTTAGAATTTTTTAAAAATTTGTTTTATGTCAGATTCTTGGTTTATGTCAATATGTCTCTATGATGATGTGTTTTTCTAGGTGCCAAATATTTTTTTGATAATTTTAAAAATATAATTTGGATCCCTATGGTATCCTTGTATATATTTTTTTTTCACATTGAAGGAATTGTTTAAAATTGTCTCCTGGTGTGATTCTTTAATTATGGTTATGTGTTTATGAACATGTGTTGTTGATAAAATTTTATGTGAGATTTTATATTAAATATATGTGGTTTTGGGTTTTTTCCCTTAGAATTTATATAAAAATATGAAATTATGTTTTGAGTTTTACTTGTGAGGTTTTTGATTTTTGTAGGATTGGTTTGAATCATAGTTTTATTGCTTTATTTGGTGTAAATTTTATTTTAGGGATTTGTGGTGGTATTGAGTCTTGGGGATTTATCGTAGGGTGTTGTGGTCAGTTTCAAAGGCTTGCAGACATATTCTCATATATGGATATATATATATATATATATATATATATACGTATCTGTATTCTGTTCGTGTGTTCCCTCATGCCCTGGGGAACACGTGCATTAGTTTAATGATATATAAATGTATATATGGAAGTGTATGCATGTGAGGAAGTAGCTTCATGAATTAGAAAGCACTATCTTGTCCATCCATTGATGTAGGATCTCTATGAATTTACCTTTAAATTAACGAAGAATTCATTCCAGGAACTTCACTTTAATATTTTTTATTAATTATTCATAGGTAATTGTTAGTAAAATTATCTATCTTGAATTGGAGTGGAGTATCTCTTGTAATGTATTGTAATAAAATAATTGATTATATATTTCACAAGTGCCTAAGGAAATTCCCCTTTGTCCTTTTTATATGCATTTAGGATTTAAAATGGGGGGTTTTGTTTCTTAAATGGGGATGAATGTGTGATTATGGTTTTCAATGGGGCGTGGTTGAGTTTATTTAGGAAATATTTTAGCATGGGATGGTTGTGTGAGTCCCACTTGGCACTTTAATGAAAATGGTTTCATAGAGAAACCCTCCTTGGAATGGGTCCACACCTGGTTGGTTGATAAAATATGGGAGCTTCATTGGTTTGGGGCTTCCCTTCTATAATAGTGGTTTAAAGGTGAGGGACTTGTTCCTTGGGGTGACTCGAGGGTGACCTTTTTGTGTGTGTTGATTGTGTATCATGAATTTACATGTTACTAGATAATTCATTGACATTGTTGGCTTACCCCCTTTTTAGTCTGAACATTGGAACCTAGCATAAGTAGCATATATTTGATGAATGAATGTTACACTAGTTTAGATTATGCACTGTCTAGTGGCCCATAGCATGTGGATATTATTTTATTATTTATATGGGATTGGGACCCTCGATCAGGCTTGGTTGTGTGATGATTGAGTGTTTGGGTGGTGTGTTGTCATCGGTTAACACGTGCCTTTAGGATGAGTCACATGTATATTATGTTCTAGAATATTTATAGGGTCCTCAGTTCTCCTATGTACTTTAACACATAGTTATCTATATCTAATTATAGTGGTGAATTGTTTGGTTGGTATCTATGCATGATATTTTTTCATTTCTTTTACTTGATCATTTTTTCCTCCATGTATGGCACATCTTTTTTCTAGAGGTAATAAAACGAATTTAAAATGATTGTGTAAAAAGGATTTAAAAATGTTTTACACTTCCTTATTCTCTATCCTTATTTCTTTTAAAACAGTTCTAGATTCCTTCGTGGAAGAGAAACTAGTTTTAAATAAAAAGGGAAATGGACTATGATTTTATTTTAAAGGAAAATGTGCAAGAAAGATTCTTTTATATATTATAGCTAAAAACTAAAATTAATGTTTTGTTATTTAATGGAAGTGCATTGAGAATAGTTTATTTGGTAGCCTACTGAGTTTTAATAATCATACCTATAGTTTATTATTAATTTTTCCTTTAGGAGCTACTTTTTTCTTGGATTTGAACTTCATAGGGAGAAGCTGGTTTGAGGTCTGTAGTGACCTGTAGCGTCACCTGAAGGTATGCACACTAGTAATTTTTTCATTCCACTACTAGTTTTATTTTTTTTATCAATTTTTATTTATTTTATTATATTTCAATTATGGGCCATTTCGTACCCACATATTTAGTCTTTATGACCGACATTAGTTTCCATACAGGGGGATCAGGAACGCCCTTCAGGACATGCCACATAATGGATCGGGTGCCCGGGTCAGGGATGACCCAAGCTGGTTCATGAAAAAATGGTATTAGATTAGGACCTCGTTATTTGGTGTTTTTGGTAGAAGGATATGAGAACTATTGGAGCTATGTAGGTAGGTTACAGGTCGGTTTCTGATCCCCACCACTTGTGACGAGACCTAAGCTACCAGTGGTAGTCACAGATCTATTGTCATAGGTTACATTTGATTGAGGGAAGAAAATGGAGGTAAATCCGGACATGTTATGGCCTCACATGGTGGGGACCCATGTGGAGTCTAAGTTATTTGCTCAAGGTCCTCTTAGTGTTATGCCTTACTTGGGTCATGGCTCCCAACAACGTTGCTAGGTTAGTTATAGGCACTGGTTTCCCATTTTGGTGGCTTGTTGTTGTTTTTGTTCATCTTGATTTCGGTTAATGTGAGTGTTTGTTGAAAGTGAATTGAGATTTTGATATAAAAATATATTGTCCTATTGAATGTGTACTTTTAAAATGATTGTTGTTTCAAAATTGAAAATAGTTTTTTTCAAATTGGTTTTAAATGGGAAATATGGGTTTCTAAGGAGGAAGTGTTTCTATTTGGAATGTTTTTTATGAGTTTGGATTTGATGAGGAAAATAGATGTTTGAACCTTGGAACTCCTTATGGATCATCACATGTGTGTGGGTATATAGAAAGAGTGTTTGGGAGAACATTTTTGTGGATGATGAAAGTGTGATTGGATGAATGTAAAAGTGATGGTTCATAAGGTTCTATAGGTTAGTTTTAAAATTTATAAGAAATGATATTTTAGGAAATTTAATTTCATCTTCAATTCATATATGTTTGGATTATGAGCCTATTTCCCTTAGACTGGGCTAGTTCTTTGATTGAGTTTAGGATTGATGCCAGTTTCAATGATGTCTTTCCATGTTCTTCTAAATATACCGCCTATAAAGTCTCCCATGGTTTCCAATTAGTCATGCATAGTTCCATTTTTCTAAATCATGCATTTTTTATAAAGTATTTTCGTCCCTTGTATGGTTTGATCTTAGTTTAGCTATGCTTGTTATGAGATGTAAGCACCTATGGAAGAATAGATTTTTGTATTTATTCATGGGTGCAATTTTTTGGATATGTTGTGCTAAGAGGTTTTTCTCCTATGATGTGGTTTTTTGGTCTGGGTAAAGAGTTCCATGATTCATCAGATGAGTTGTTTTGCATGTGCTATAGAAGTTAGTTAGTATCAGTTTTGAGTTCCTGCATCACCCCCACCCTTTGTTGTGGTGGTATTTTTGGGTGTTAAATTTTTTTTCTAGTTGAGTTGTTATGGTGGGGAGAACCCCTTAATTTTACCCCATTTTTTTCTATTTTGGTTTCATTCATTTTCAATCTAGCATGGATTCGAATTCTATCTATCATTCAACTGGGGGTCTTTCTAGGGGTTGAAATCATCTATGGTGGGAAGAGTTGTCACACCCCGACATTTAAATCCTTGTTTATTTTATTATTTCATGGATTTTTCATACATTCATCATGGTTTGGGTTGGGTCATGGCTTAAAAATTGTGACATTTCATAATTTTTATGAGTCTCAGACCACTGCATCGGAACCACACGGTTAGTGAAAACCATGTGGTTTTTCAAGAATCTTTTGCGGGTGCCCAAGTGGCTTGGGTGGAGGTGGAAAACATTCTCATAGTTTATTTAGTCATGCGACGAACATGTAGATTAGTGTCGTGAGGAGGTAGTGTCAGGTGGCACAGGATGATCATGGCTTGATCAATCATGCATCGGCTGTAGGTAGGCTTGCACAAACCACATAGTTACCTAGTTTTAAAAATAATAAATATTATTACATAAAATATAATATGAAAAATATTAAGGGTAAAAAAATGAAATAGAAAATGAAATAAAATAATATATTAATAAGTTAAATAAAAAAGACATAAAATATTAGGAAGAATATTTTATAATAATAATAATATTATTATTATTATTTTTATTAATAATATTATTAGTAGTATTATTATTGTTTTTATAAAATGAAAAATGAAAATAAATAAAGAGAGCCGTATGGGTGGGGCACCCCACCCCTTCTCCGAACTCTAGTACGAGGAACAGACCAGGTCAACCCTCTTTCACCCCGGGAACCGGGTCACCTTTCTCTAGGATCTGCACCTCGATTCGGATGCCCTCCTCTTTCCTGCCTCCTAACCACTGCACCTCTCCACAAGTGGCGCACCTGACCTCCCCTACTTCTGTGCTCCAACTAGCCCGGTTGCCCGACCTTCCTCCAGGTCCCTTTTTCACGCGCATTCGGCCTTACATAGATAGACCGCACTAGTGCTCTTGCCATACCCCCTCACTCTATCCTACTATAGCAAGCAAGAAGGTCTTAATTATCCACTCCATGTGTTTCTCCTCCTCCTGCAACATCCTCCTCGTTAGTGTTCTTCTTCGGTGAATTTTTTTCAATATCTATAGGATTATCCAAACCCTATGATTGGGGTATAATTTGTGTTTGTTTCTCAATTTTAGGGTATGTTATTGGCCGCAAAGTTCTTTTCTCCCTTTTTTTGAAGCGTGTTTATATTTGCGCACCGCCAAGGTAAGTGAATTCATGTATTAAATTTCTAGATCACTCCCATAATACGTCCAAACATTCATTTAGTTTTTGAAAACCTTCTAAAACAAAGTTATATCCTTAATTAGCCTAATATAGTGTTCTTAAATTTTTAGAATTTTATTAATATATGTTTTGAGTCAGTTTTTGGTTTAAATCTACATGTGTCTGTGTTGATCTGTTTATTTAGGTGCCAAATCATGTTTGTATATTTTTTCAAATAGAATTCACATCCCTATGGTACTTTTTTATAGCATTTTGTGAAGTTTTGACATTGATGGTATTGAATAAAACTATCCCTTGGTGTGATTATTTAATTATGTTTATGTTTTTAAGAACATGGTGTGTTGATAAAATGTAATTTGAGCTATTTTTGAAAATTGATGTGATTTTGGGGGTGTTTCCCTTTGTTTTGTTTTAAAAAAATTATAAAATTGTGATTTAGGTTTTACTTGTGAACTTTTTTATTTTTTTAGGGTTGGTTTGAATCGTATCTTGTTTGCATTGTTTGGTATAAATTTTATTTTAGGGATTCGTGGTGGTTTTGAGTCTTGTGGATTTATCATAGGGAGTTTCAGTCAGTTTTGAAGGAACACCCACATATTACCCAGTAAGGATATGTGTGTGTATATATATTTATATATCTTCTGTGTGCATGTTACATCACGGTATGTGAACACATTCTCTAGTTTATATATATATATATATATATATGTGGAATTTCATGTGAGTGAGTGAGATGCTTCTTGAGTTAGAAAGCTTTTCATTGTCCATCCATTGAGGTATCATCTCTATGAATCATCCTTTAAATTTAAGAATCATTCATTTCATTTATTTCACATTTAGTTTTTATATTAATTACTGATTTAGAATTTTGAGAAAAACTATCAATCTTGAATTGGAGTGGTTACTCTCTTGTAATGTATTATAATAAATTACTTGATTACATTTTTCACATATCCCTAATAAATTTTTCCATTCGCCTTTGTAAATGAGTTTTGGATTTAAAATATAAATTTGAGTATCTTAAATGTGTTTTAATGTTTGTTTCTGGTTTTTAATGTGGCGTGCATGTTATTTTGTATGAAATTATTTAGCATGTGATGGTTGTGTGGGGCTCAGTTGGCACTTTTAATAAAATGGTTTCATTAAAAACCCTCCTTGGAATGGGTCCTCAACTTGATGGTTGATGAAATATGGGTGCTTCCTTGTTTTGGGACTTCCACAGTGTAATGACGGTTTAATGGAAAGGGACTCGTTCCTTTGGGTGAACTAGGGGTGACCTTATTATGTGTTTTGATTGTGTGTGATTGAAACTTGTTTTACAATTTTGGCTCACCCACATTTTAGTCTAAACATCAGAACCTAGCTTTTTGAGTGAATTTTTGATAAACAATTATTTCACTATTTTATGTTATGCACTAGTTAGTGGCCCATAATAGGGGACATTTTATTATTATTTATATGGGATTTGGTCCATCGATCAGGCTAGGTAGTGTGATAATCAAGAATTTGGGTGTTAAGAAATCATCAGTTAGGTAATTCCATTAGGATGAGTCATATGTATAATATTTTATAGATTATTCACGAGCTCCTGGTTTCTCCCATGTAATTCGGCACATAGTTATCTGTGGTGGATGATTAAGGGGAATTGTTTGGTTGGTTACTCTGCTTGATATTTTTCTGTTTCCCTTATATGTTAATAGTTTTTTCCCTCCTTGTATGGTTCATCTTATTTTTAGCTATGATAAAATGAATATTAAAGTTTGTGGAGAATGTTATTGAAAATTATTTTCACTTATTATATATCCTTATTTCTTTAAAAATGATTAAATCTTACTTCATGGAAAATAAACTATTTTAAAATAAAAAGGGTAATGGACCATGATTTTCATTAAGGGGAAAATGAGTGAAAAACATAATTTTATATATTATTGTTCATACCTGAAATTAATGTTTCGTTATTTAAAGGATGTTTATTTAGAATAGTTTATCAGACTAGCATATTGATTTTAATACTCATTCCTATAATTTATCATTGTTTTTGGCTTCAGGGGCTGGTTTCTTGCTTGAATTCAGTCACCATATTCAGACATTGGTTTTAGGTCTGTGGTGACCCGCCGAGTCACATGATGGTATGTATAATTTTATTATTATTTTTATCTTACCCATGTAGTTTAATTTTTATTTTTAGTTTCTATTTATTTTCAAATCTTTCATTTTGGGACAAATCATTCCCACTGGTTTAGTCTTGATGCCCAGTACTAGTTTCCATCCTGGAGGGATCCCGAATATCCTTTAGGACATGCCGCGGACAGGCTCGAGTGACCGGTTCAGGGTTGACCTAGGCTATTTCATAATAGAATATGTAATTACAGATTTAATGATCAGAATAAATCGTGAAACTATCTCTTGAAAAGTATTTCCTTCAACTCTTTAAATAATAAACGACGAAGGATAATTGAATATAAGGAATTGGGTAGTTTCCTTGATGAGGCCTCAACTATGTGATGACCAGATCAGTCTACATCATCACATCCAAAATCCCAAAACTAGATGCATCACAAAATTGGGTTAACCCCTTACCTGATTAGGTAATATCCGAATTGGCATGGTAGTTAACCACTTCTTTATTTCTTGGAATGAATTCTCACATGACTCAAACCATTAAAACATGACACCATTTTTTTAAAACCTAATTGTGTTTCTTCCAAACAAGAAAATTCTCTAATGAACATTTAGTAATAACCTGCCAACCTAGATAATATTAAACATGAGAAATATTCTTACAATTATTCCATGATGCAACTTCCTGCACTTTCTATGAGTCCACTAACACAGTTTCCTCAGTGATGATGTGACATAAGGAATGAACCATGTCATTATATAAATAAAACGTGGATTTCTTGGTGTATAACATATTATCTCTTAGTGTACTCATGAAAATGTGAATATGTTTTTCATTAAAATCATTAGTCTTAGAGTACATAATGATTCCATCAAAAAAGACAACTACAAACTAATCCAAGTATGGGTGAAATATTTGTTTCATTAGATCCATAAACATTATGGGAACATTGGTCAATCTGAACAACAAGAAAATGAACACAAACAACCCATGCCTACTCCTGAAGGAATTTTTTGGTACATTAGAAGGTCTCACCCTTGGTTTAAAACATCTTGATCTCAGATCAATATTTGATAACACTGAATCACCTCTGATCTATTAAAAAATATCATTGATTCGAAGAAGAGGTTATCATTTCTTAATCATCATCTGATTTATCTTACTATAATCAACTCATTACCACTATGACCCATCAGCCTTAATGTAGACAACTATAGAGACCCCCAAGGTGATGTACTAGGAAGAATAAACTAATTATTCTCTATCTCCTCCAACTACATTTTGTGTTCCTAGTTTTCTCTAGATCTATTATCTAAGCTGTAATGTAAAATGGTTAAACCTCTAGTAGCAATTATATCATGAACTCAACATCTCTCTGTGGAGAAAGCCCATAGAAGTCCTAATGAAACACATCCTAAAACTAATTAATCATTTGAGGGAATAAAAATTACTCTACAGCCTCATCATCAAGCCTCAAATAAGCCACTTGGGCTGTGAGATCACCCATTTTCTGACTAACTGGCCCTGCACAACCTTCCTAGACTTCTCATTAACCAAGATGGACATGAGTGTATCCCTCAGAAAACATGAAAATTACCCAATGAAAATAAAATTTAATATCTTATTGGTACAACACAATCCAACCCAAGACCAAAATCAGATAAAAACCTAACAACTCAAGTCTACATGTCCCAAAAAAAATGATATCCACCAAAATAGAGAGCACTCCCATTACACTACTGGATACTTTCTTCACGCTCCCATAATAGTATATCAATTGCATAAAATTCACACATATATTAAATTGATAATCCCAATAAAATAAAAAATAGGAAGATATAAAATAATGTGAATCACTTCAGTCAAATAATGCACTAGTAATATTAGAAGCTTCAAGAATCATACCTCAAACTGTCGAAGAAAAAACCTCACAACTTCTTGACGTATACTAAAATGCATAAATGTGACTAGACCCTATACCCTAGTGTCTAGTACGAGTTACATGTCTTGAAAATCCCTGTTGGTATGGATAATCAAATCTCTTAGTATCATACCCACCACCTCGACCAGTATAGCTAGTAGAGCTCCAACTGCCTTCCTGATATAGGGTAACTGACCCCATTCTTGAACTTTATACTTTCCTTAACCCTCTATCATTACTAGACTATAAAGGGATACTACAGAACCTCTAAAAATTCCCTAACCTACCGCATAATCATCACTCAGCTGGTGTCGAGGGACCCTGACCATTCATGTTTCCCAACCTACCACTCTAATAAAAGAAAACTGATTCACTACCGTGAGAAATAGGTTCCCTTATTTGATGACACTTCCCACTACTGTACTAATATAGACTCGCAAAATGGTTCTTCTAAACATCATATGTCACACCACCATATTGTCCAACTAAAAACACATTTCCACCACTAGATATCTATGTAAGATTTACATATGAGATATGATATTGATCCAACACCTCTAAAAATAACTTTAAGTGGAAGTTGTTTACATGGGACATGATCTCATGTATTTGTATAAACTATAAGTACCTTGCCATTATGGCCTCATCCCCTTACAATGATGGAACAAAACATTTCTAATTGGTTAAATGGCCTAAAAAATCCAAAATTGAAATATTCCATTGGGTCGTCCTCATAAATTTCACATCCCTATCCTACCTTAGAGTCTCTGGATAATAATGCTCCAAAAATGTTTCTCAGAATCTCTTCCAAAACATTCCCTCTAACTTCTAAGAAATATATTCCTCCAATGCATTTATAGACCTTAAAATAGGTAGACTATCAGCATGAATCCCATCTTGGGAGGCTTCTCCAAGTGATCAAGAATCATTTGGATAAACTCTATCCATAACTCAGAATATTATGGTCCCCCCTCTAGTAATGTTTTGAGTCTCTTGTAGCTAAATGTCTATAGTAAACTCAAACATGCCTAGCGTAGACCACTCTGGGCATTTATCCATCTACTATAAAAATTGATAAAATTTCTCCTTGAACTAATCATGTCCTCTATCTCTATTGATCACCAGTGTCTCTTTCTCTACTTCTGGTAAAGCATTCTCAGTGATATTCTATTGTCTCCCAAGCAATACACATCATCCTGTTAGAGTTTATATACAATTAAAAGCACATTACTTATAACATGTGACATTGAACATCCAACGTTTATATAAAATAATGCTATTCACTATCCATATACAACCCATTTCACATGAACTATATCCAATAACACTATCACACCTATTACAGTACTCTCAACCATCCCTACCATGGGTCATGGTAAATATGTGGTACACCAACATACATAGTCACATGTAATTCATTAGAATCCTTTTTAAAATAATTTACATAGACATAAAGTAATATATTCCACTTATGGACATTTCCCATTTCAAAAATTGTTACTACCAACAATTTAAATCATTGTTAATCCTTCATTAAGAACTATTCATTAAAAAATTATTTAATATAATTTCATTTTAAGCCATTTTCATCATTTTTATTAGACACTGTTTTCATCAATTTTATCAGGAATTAAAATGAATTCTACACTTCATGTCCCACACATTCATCCCATGTGTTTTTACCGTGATTCATGCCAAATACATCCTTAGGTGCCAATAATGACACATGAATGTAGAACCTAATTAAATTCCGGAAATGAGAAAAATATCATAAAATAATCACATCACACAAATTTGTATCATACAATGGTGAAATATCATTCAACTCTAACCATAGATATCAAGAACAACAATTCCAACCATGGGCTCTTGGGTTTTCCTGCATACAAGGGTAAACTACTCCTAAGAAAGGCTCATTTACCAGAACCAATACATCCTAATATCTCTTTTACCATTACCAAATAATAAGACAACATAAGAAACTACTTTGATACCAATTTATAATATCCCTAACTCATGATCCACTAACTGATTCCCAACGTTGGTTTGCTACATGACATCATGTTCACCTACTTATATTCCATATGTTTCTGAATAGGAATATGGATCTATGGGGTGACATGGGGAGACTATACCCTCTTTATTAGAGTAAGCCGCATAACATATCAATAAGAAATAAGGTAAGAAATACACAATGAATAGTAAATATGAATTACTAAACATCGTCCCAAACTGGGTATATACCACAAACCAATAGTAAATATGTTATATCATTATAATAGTTCCAAAAGAGAAGAAAACCCCAAAATAAATAGTAATGGAAGTATCCCCAAAATAAGTCTCGACTTCATGTTCACTTCCCCATCCATGAACATTCCATGCCTAACTGAATCCTCTAGAAAAGATCTTTTTCCCTTGTCCTAGCCTATAACCATTAGGACTTCATGGGTACCCAATGGCGGCAGGAGGAGTGTGTGAGTAAAACTCATTATTCCACCACCAATGGTGTCAACAAAATATCTAGTACAAGAAGATAGTGTATGGATATGCTAATATATAAATGTAAACAAGGAGTATAAAGATACCATTAGTAAATGATTATTTAATTAAACATTATCATCATTTATGTCCATGGGTTAGGTGTTTCATATATTTCCAATGTCCAAAGTCTATTTACTATTATGAATAAGGTTATAAATAAAGTTGCTTAACTCACTAGGGAGTAATCACAAAAGTAAATTCATTTCATATACCATGGACTATCAATCCCGGTAATGTCAACCAATTTCATCCAACTGACCGTGGAGCCTAGATCCAAGTAATCATCAAATTCATCTATTAGGGTCCTAGAGCATCATTCCATCTTACTAATATGTGCATTCTCTAGGTGTGGTTTAGAGTCTTATTCCAACCTGGCCTGTGGGAGTATACCATTAGCCAATATACAAAACTACCAAGCCATTGAACATTATTCCATTAACCATTAACCAAATTAACAATAAACTAAAAAAAATATCATTTGACATAGTATTTTTAGTTCCCTATTTAATTTACATATCAATTCATCTTCATTCCTTAAATCACTATCTAATTCCCATTTGAAACCATGAGCCTTTTTTGAAAATCAGTTTAATTCAATTAACTCTCTCAAAGTGTTTAAAATTATACCATTACCTACACCTAAAAACAAACATAGTTGGTACCTTTTATTATTTTAAATAACTTGTCAACACATATATAATGCGATCTATTTTAGCATGACTATTCCATGATCAACATTATTATTTACATGGTCAGATTGATGGTTCACCACATGGGTGGCACTAATATTGGAATAATCAATATAAATGCATACTATAAGAATAATGAGGGGTTTAATTCATAGTTTATCCAACTATTTTACCAAAACCTATCAACGTAATCAAATCTATAACAAGATATTACCATGATCCCAACCACACATGCTTAAATTAACTTCAATACTATAGGTTAAAACAAGGATAACAATTTGACATACCCAGAGCTTCGATCTACACCAAATTACACTCCAAATGACTTAAAACTATGCAGATTGACCCTTGGAAATATTTCGGTGTTTTTGTTCTCCACTGCGGTTTCTAGAAAATATATTGGAAAAAAAACTGGTTAAATCACATAAAATACCATAGGGGATGGTAAAACACACTTTTAATGTAGCACATTTTTTAGCCACACATTTTTCAAACCATTCACCAACCGTGCACCAGCCTCTATCCAGGAGGGGTACATGTCAAATGGTTAGCCAGTAAGCTCGTATGGTTTGAAAAATCCTAATACAATCATTCATAATGCCTCTATCTAGCTCCACATGGTTTGGATTTACCCCATTCACAATTAACATAACATGAGCTCCTCCTCCTTTCTAGTATGGTTTGGGAACATGGTTTCCACTAACCATGCTCCAATCATGAAACATGCACAAGATGGCCCAATTTCCCATTATTTCATGCCTTGGACCCCCAAGACACCCCCGAGCCTCCACATACACCTAATAAACCTTTAATTTTTTAACATTTGTGGATTCAAACCAAAATTACACAAGAACGTAACTCATCAAAGTCTGAGATCTTACAGTTATAAAAACATTAATATTGTCAGATGTATGGAAATAATAGTATGTATTTAATTTGAATAATGATTATTTAGATGTTAAAATATATTAATATTCAATTAATTTGTTTTTTCAATAAATTATATTATTTTTTAATGATAATAAGAAAATAATAATTATTTTTTGAAAATAACATTAATTATAAAGAATTTTTTTATATGAATTGTTTATTTTATTAAAAAGTAATTTGAAGGAATTGTTTAAATAAAATTAATTGAGAAAATTAAATTAATTATTACTAAAATAATTTAATAATATTTATGAACCTATATAATAAATCATAAAGAATACTAATTTTAATTTTAATGGAACAACAATAATGATTTAATTTGAAATATTATTCTTGTTATATGATATATGGTTTTATTTGAACGTTAAATTTATTATATATAATATATGAGTTTTTTTAAATTCATTTTTTATATTAAAAAAAGAATGAATGTTTATTCGTTGATTATGAATTGGTAAAAATTAAATGAAAAAATATTTAATGTTAAAAATGGAATCTTTTTCAAAAAAAATGTTTTCTCTCTATGATGTTATTTTTTATCTTAATATAATAAATAGGTCACTTTTAAAAGATTATTATAAATAATTAATTCATGGTATAAACAATTATATTAACTCTAATTAAACTTTTAATTGATAAGAAATAACATTTTGAAGAATTTATGCTTAACAAAATTCTTTAAACCCCAATTTTATGTATTTTATTAATTCATTTAAAATTTAAATATATCATAATTTGAACATGAATTTAAATTTTATTTAATATATTAAAATCTATAATAATTAAATTTATATTAATTAACATGGATAATTCCATTTTTTAACAATAAATGAAGTTACCGAGGTAAAAACGGAGTTACCAATGTAAATGTAAAATGAGGTAAAATGTTTTAACTTACTGATAATGAAATAAAATATAGGTAACTTTGTCCCTATATTTTTTAGATTATGACTGACATGTTAAATATCTATTATAACTTCTATTTAACCACATTTCATGATCAAATTAAATCCTTACTCTTTATAGAATAAATCTTTTTAAAAATGACACTCAAAAATCACCCATAATAGGACATATTCTATACTCCTCCCAAACTAGTATTTTCCTATGGTTATCTATAAAATAACTACCCATGTTCCCAATCCTAAAGGATTCTAAGAAAATTGGTAGACAATTTTTTTAGGAATTAATTGTAAATTCTTCCTTCTAAATGAACCACGTTTTGAGATAGAGAAAATTAATCAAAGAGATTAAAACAATTTTTTGGATTTCAGGAGTAAATGTAAGTGTTTATCTTTCCAAGGACACTTTAACTTAATGAATGTTTATGAATAATATTTATTATTGGAAAATTATATGATATATATCTCTTAATACCCAATCTATATTCTTGTTCACTGGAAATTTTAGGTTTTACATGTCTTTTTACCACAACACATCCCATTAGTTTATAATTTGATCAAAAAAATGCTAGTTTATGGAGAATTTTTTTATATTTTTTAATTAGAAATATTTTAGCTCCATCTAGATATTATCTTTTTAAATTTATGTACTTCCTTTTCTATATATAAAATATTTCTAATGTTCAGTTTTAAAAGACACATAATCACTTTACAGAAGTTTGAAAGGAAGCATTTTAAATATTTCATGTACAAGACTTTTTTAATGACATTAACCACATTTATAAAAAGTGTGGAAAGAATCATTTTTTTTAATGCTTTCCCTAAAAACTCATTGTCCTATTATTATATCTATTATTATTTATGATGGTTTCATTCCATATTTTCAATTTTTCCCAAGTGATTATTATTATCTTTTATAAATAGATTATTTCTTTTTAAAAAAATGTTAATAACATTTAAAGGGTATTTCTTATTATGTTTCAATATAATTCTCAAGTACTCATATAAAATAATTTTTCCATCAACATAAAAATCTTTTGACATATATTATGATTCAATTGGGTTATCTCTAATGATATTTTCCACCTTACATCTATGTAAAAATTATAATTATTTCTTGTTGAAATTTTACAAAAACTCATTTTTATTATGTAAAAATGAAATGTGGAAATTTCAATGGTTTTCACGTCCATTTTTTTTACATATGAATGGGTTTTCTATTTGATGTGTGGATATATTATAACCCACTGTTATAATATGTATTGTTTTATATCTCACAAGATAATTATATTATATGTCAACATAATTTATATGTTCATTATTCTAAGTATAAAATAAATTGATATGTTCATAAATCTGAGAATAAACCTTAATAAAATGTTCACAACATAATATATGAACCAAATTGATATAATCATAACTCTATATATGAAGCTAATTTTATTGATATGCATTCACCAATTTATGCATAGACTATGTCGTATGTAGTAGTGTTCACAATATTATGCTTACTTATGTATTTGTTTATACCACATGCATGTGGATCATAGTTATTTAAATATAATAAAGCATTCTTGTGACATGATTAATGTGTTGTGATTCCTAATTGTCCACTTCTTGTTCATAATTTTCATTTCACATCATATTAATACTATTTGTAATGTCTCATATTTTACATTTGTTTTTCTAAAAAATATTCTATGGAATTATTTTGAGGAAAGGTGTTGAGATGGCATGTAATTCCCTGGTCTAGGGAGCCCAAATTTGTTTTTTGAACATATTTTATGTTAAAAAATATTGTATTGTTGTTCAGTTTCAGCGGCTTCTAAATGGGTGCCTAGATTAAAATTTTTAAGGCACTATTACATCTGGAACAATGAAATTCCTGAAGAATGGACCTAACCTCAGCCAACGCAGGTCAAGGTAAAAATTAATTTTTGTGCATTTTTAAATTAAATAAATAAAATAAAATAAGAGATATTAAAAAAAATTAACTTGAAACGTTTATTTTATTCAAAATAATCTACTACAATGCAATGAAAGAGCATATGTTTCATTTAATAAATAAAATATCATAACAACCTTGAAAAAAAAGTGTAACAGAAATTTTTTTTCATAATTGAAATAGTGTAATGATGGTGGCACATTGTAACTGAAACACTGCAAAAAAATTGTATTAAGTCTTGGTAGGGACCCTGGGCTTTGGAACAACCTTGGAGAAATTCCATAGATCTCTTGAGAAACCTCTCAACAATGAACGACATCAAATTGAACGTATACAAATCGTTGCATTGGTAGAGTCAGAGGATCTGAACAATGAAAATAGTGAAACCCCTCTTCATCCATAATAGATCCAATAATAGAGGTAGTGGTTGTGTTTTAAATCTATTTTATTCCCCATTTGCAATTTTAATTGATGAATATAGATCAACCCATGAACAGGTTGACCTATAGATTATTATTCTTGTGGTGGAATCTTTATCGGGTTTGATTCTAGGGGATTAATCCATGGTTGTTTGAATTCATGTTTTTTACATTCTCTGTATAATCCTTCTAATGAGAGTAGATCAAAATCATAAAAAATGTTGGTGGAGGTTCATTCCGCTTTTTTTTTTTTAGATTTGTCCTTCATTTTACCCCGTTTCCGTCACGTTTATCATGAGGATATGAACAATAGAAGGTTGCACGCCCATTTCACAATGCAATAATCGCAAAATGGTGATCATACATCGTGATGACCTAGAAGAGGTGCGACAACGATGGAGGGAGTAGAATCGAAATTGATCATAAGAAATCAATCTTCGACCGCTCTTCACATGGATGATCGATAAATATTTCAAGAGATACATGGATGCCCAAAACTTACCAAATCAGCATTGAAATAACTGGATGAACCATGATCTTGATTTTCAAGGAGGTTGAATGGATGAATAAACTATTTGAAGATCTGCAAAGGTGCATGAATGAAGACTGCGGATTATAGAAAATCACAATAAACACACTGTGTTCTCCGAAGAACATGGTGTGTTGTGCTGGTTTAGAGGTAGCTAGAGTTTCATGATGTAGGAATTGAAGAACACTGTGTATATCTGAGGAAACATGGTATGTGGGACTAGCTAGTTAGTGGCTATAGTTTTGGTAGACATACATGTGTCACATGGCATGTGATCCATTTCACATGGAATGTGGACCCTTCCCCGAGTTTCGACGTATATCTTGGGATATATGTGTACATGGGGAAGAGTACATGACATCATCTCCATTACATGGATAGACCAGGTTGGTTACATTGGTTACCCAATGTACTGGTACACAGGTTTGATTTCATGGGATGAAGGCATCTATAAGCACAAGGCCAACTTACACAGAGTGGACCCCGAATACATGGACACAACATGTGATTCTTTCTACACATCATCGATAATATTTTCACATGAAATGTTCTCTAGGCTCGGGAGGTTGCACAAGGGAAGTAACTAGAGTCAAGAGACATGACATGCGACCCCTTCTACACGATGTGTACTCTCTTATACATTGATTAGTATCCTTTCCCACTATTCCTCGGACATGTTTCATTTGGGTTAGGTCCCATTTTCTTGATTCCCATAAATTCTATTGGTATAATTTTCTATTCATAGGTTAATGACCCCGTTACGTGTAAGTTTCCTAGATAGGGTAAGAATCTATCTGAGGGGCCCATTGTGAGATGATTTATCCATTATGGACCCTAGGTATAGTAATGTATCGACCCAACTAATCATACCAGAATGTCAATCCTAGAAATATCAGGTGAATCTGGATGTGTCGTGGTATCACCCCAATGGAACTGGAAGTGATCCTCATCCATATATCCTGATCATTTCCCCACTCAATAGTGATTTCTCATAGAATGAGTGTATGTATTCTCCCTTCAGATCAATCTGTGCGCATTTCTCTCTCATGACCTCTGCTGATGAACAATACTTCTTAGATGGACGTCATCAGAGCTATCAGACTCATGGAGGAAGTTCTACTAGAAAATTTATTCATTTATTCTTCACATTGAATCTCTAGACCTGGTATATAGTTATTGTGGTTTACCTCTAGACTATGGGTCTGGGTTATGAGTTTATATGGAATATTTTGCTTGTTATATTTTTGGTAGACATATACCGAGAAGAGCTGACTATACCTTTAATTTGTGTTACTTTTTGGTTTTAGGGGTCTCCTACTATGTATTTTTATACTCACCACTACACAGGATCTCCTCAAACATGTTGTCACTAGTGCAGATGATCGACCATTTGATAGATTCCATGGTGGACTAGGACCAGATCAAGTCTTGTGGGTTCCCCTTTAGGATGAGTAAGTCCTTTTGCGTCTAGCAGCAGTATCAAAACTATTCTTGTATATAGCTTGGATTTTTAGTTTGCAGACTCATTCTCTTAGTGGGCTTATATTCTAGCCCAGTTTACTTTGTAAAACTGTAATTCCTATTGTACTATATTGGATGGTTTATAGTGTTTGTGCGTATTCATATTTAGTGGGTTTTACAAATTATAATTTTTGGGCATAGTTATGTGTTCCTATGTATAGGTACATAAGAAATTACTCCCTTGTTATTGATATCCCTACTCGGTCAAAGTCAGCAGCCCCTCGCCAATTGGAGTCTGTCTTAGGGAGTTGTGGCATGGGCTCTACTATAACGAGTCATGATATAGTGGTATCAGATGGTTTTCAGTACTACCTTATGGCTCACAGTCTATGAGGTTGGTTTGGGGCATTAGTGTTATGTTTTTTATGTTTGTTTTTCCGGCCAGGGACTCGAATATTGGTGCGGGTGACCAACATATCCATAAACTAGGACATTTCTAAACTTCTTTTTTAGTTGGTACATGAGAACACTGATTGTAGGGAAATAGAATAATGGAACATGAATCATACAGGAATGGGTTGTGGTTTCCATATCCTTTGGAGTTAGCTATCTATATATACTCTTTTACCGTGGTATATATTTTTGTTTAATGGATGCCTCCAGGACACATACTAGTTGTGATTCAACAACTCAATCGTAAAGATGAACACCTCAGCAATGTGCTTCAATTTAGGAGCAAGTAGTCTAGGAATTACCTCTAGGTAGTGCACCCGTTATCGCACCACTATCAGAGCAGCACATGGTACCAATAGAACCAACAGATGAGGTGCACAAGGTGAGAATGCTCCATGATTCCCAGGGACAGAGACCCCTTAGGTTCAGAGAGGATCCCAACCCTTAGGCAGGTGAGAAATAACTTGAGGTGGGGATTAGAGTTTTCCATTAGGTGAGTACACTAACAGACTAGGTGGTGATCCTAGGAGTGATCCATCATTAGTGTTTGGTAGGATGGTGGTGGAATATTACAACATAGACTCACGACAAGGTGACTCTTTCATGGATGGAGTACTAGTGGCTCTTTACGGAGGAGTTATAACTAGTTATGCTGGATTAAGTACATATATAGGATATCCTTCAACCCAAGTTTAGAAAAATGATAGTTTTTTTAGTATTCATCTATGTTCACCAACCTCTCTAGGTACTCAACAGATATGGTCTAGGATCTATACTTTAGAGCTCAGACCTTCGAGCAAGGTTTGCGAAAGGATATTAGAGATAATGTCTTGACTCAATGCATTCAGACTTATGCTTGAGTGCTCAAGTGAGCCTTGGTGATCAAGAGCTTATTGGATGAGTATAGACAGCCATTGGTAGTCAGCATTAGGAATGTAGGTGTAGTGACTTCAGTGGTTGGGAGCCAATGTCAGACATTGGTATCAGGATATGGGTGATATCTCAAGAGGATCTAGCTTAGGGGATCTCTAGTCTAGGGCTCCCAATATGAATCCTTCCATCCTAGGGAGAGGAGGTGCTACTCATGCGATGGTAAAGGAAATATCACAAGAGACTGTCCGACCCATTGAGATACTGATAGGGATATGTTGGATGGACCAATAAGGCATAGGTAGGGAGTGGAGCCGGCAGACACTACCGGCGGCAATTGTTTTAGAGGAGTTGGGAGGGATACAAGATGTGGGAGACACTTAGACATACTTCCACCAACACCCCCTGGCGGTCTACACCAGAAATAGTTAGCTGGGGGAGAGGGGCACTAGTAGTTACATGTGGTTGAGGCATATGATATAGGGACTCCAGGGATGATTCGAGGTATGATTAGTGTCTACTATACATTATCCTCCATACTTATAAACACTAGTTATATTAATTCTTTGAGCACAAAATATCTTATGAGAAACCTTGAAATTATGGATGAGTTGTTGACATGAACTTTATGTTTGATGAGACATACAAGAGGAGACTCGATGATCAGACATCTTTGTTGACCATGTGATCTTACCTTTGAGCTAGAAATTTTAGTTGGAACCTCTTAGTGGCAACATCAAGGCCTTATGTTTTCAATCTTGGTATATATTAGATATCTTCAGTCTGTGTACATATTTTTTTCATTAGGAGATGGGTGTGGTGTGTCCACAATTATGGGATGATGATTTCCTTTAATGGATAAGAGGAGACCCAGATAGGACATAAGGGAATCATGAACAATGGGGTGCATCAAATCACTCATGCATTTGATAGACTTAACATTAGAGTAAAATACTTTATTATATTTTAGTTCCCAACTGTAGTAGCGGAGTACAAGAACATAATTATATAAGACGTTCTAGGATTACCTCCCCACTGGGAGACAGACATCTGCATCAACATGCAATCTAGGGAGTCACCAATATTGTCACCATTATATCATATGGCTCTCACAGAGGTGAATGAGATAAATTTTCACATGGAGGATTTGTAGAGGAAGTGGTTCTTGACACCTAGCGTTTCACCCCGGGTGGCCCTACTGTTGCTTACCATGAAGGCTGATGGAATCATGTGGTAGTGCATGGATTAATGACGCTTGAACCACGTGATAGTGAAGAACAATTATCCAATTCCAAGGTTCGATGAACTCTTCGATCAGTTCAAAGGGTCATGGGGGTTCTTGAAGATTTTTCTTTTATTGGGTTATCATCACCTATGTGTACGATATGAGGATATCCCAAAGACAGAATTCATATGAATCTATGGTCACTAAAAGTACATGATGATGTCATTCAGTGTGATGAATTCTCATGCAATAATCATTGGACTCAAAAACTATATCTTCCAAATATACATGGAACTGTTTTTAGTAGACTTCATAGATGAAATCACTGTGTACTCAACGTCAGAAGAATATCACGTGATACACCTGTAGATGGTTCTAGATACACTCTGAGAGCACCAGCTTTATCAGAAGCTCTCGATGTTCGAGTTTAGGATTCATGGGGTCCAAATTCTAGGACATTCCATCTCAGTATATAGAGTATCTATAGACCCATCCAAGGTAGAGGTAGTGATACCATGAAAGCCACCTTAGATCATGACAGTGTTTTCGAGATTCCATAGGTTGGCATGATTTTACCAGAGATTAATTTATGATTTCTATTTGATATCAGCATTGATATCATCCTTGAACCATAAGGGGAATCCCTTCATATGGATGATTATGTGATAGAAGTCTTTCATGTAGTTTAGGCAGAGTTTTAAGAGCTCCCTAGCCTTGAGATGGCCGAAGGATGTGGTCGAGTACATAGTTTTATCTGATGCATCAAGGACCGGGCATTGATGTGTCCTAATGAAAGGATAGGTGGTTATTTTTTATGGTTCATGCTAGCTAAAACCACATGAAAAAACTATGCTTCCAATGAACATTAGTTGGTAGATGTAGTCTTTATGATGAATATGTGGTTACACTACTATATGGGAAAAGGGTTTATCATCTACTCTGAAAAAAAGATCCTCATGTACATATTCTCATAGAAGGATCTGAATATATGGTAGTGAAGATTGGTAGAGTTATTATATGAAAATTATTATGAGATCATCTATACTCATGGTATGGGGAACAAGGTGGTGGATTCTCTTAGTTGGAGATCAAGTTCGTAGCTATTACGGGAGGAGATGGAGTAGTACACCTCATTTCATTTATAATTCATGTACATAAAGGATCCATCTATCCTTCAGTCGATGATTGTCACCCATCCAGTCTTACATCATGATATGAGGGGAAAACATGGAGATGTTTTCAGTGACGGTTTTTGTTCTTAGTTATTCATAGTACATGTTCCTGTTGAATATTATCATGGAGTGGAACACATCGTTCTTTTTGGAGGATGCACGATTGAAATAGTTGCATTGCAGGAGGATGTTCTGAGGGAGTTTAATACTTCCCCCATAGAGGAACATCATAGAGTATAAAAAATGCACCAAGACCTCTAATGTTAGTTGTGGTGGAGTTGCATGAATAAGGAAGTAGGAGATTTAATTTCTCAATAAATTACATGCTAGAAGGTGATGGCTGAGCACCGGGGTTCAGTGGGGTTATATCACCCCCTAGAGGTTCCTGAGTGGAAGCGGTATGGGATATCGATGGAATTTGTGAAGGAATTAACATGAATGTCTAGGAGGTATAATTCCATCGGGAGATCGTTGAATCACTCGCCACATTGGCCTACATCCTAGCCATCATGGAGAAGAGTTTGTGGAAATCCTAGGATGCATATACGTGAGGTTGATAGTTTGGATTCATAGAATTTTTTCAACAATATTCTCAGACTATGATGCCCATTTCACATCCTGGTTATGGGAGGGATTGGAGGAGGCATTTGGGACTCAACTACACTTGAGAACAAAATTCCATCCCCAAACTGATGGTCAGATAGGGGGGTACCATTTAGGTTTTAGAAGATATGTTGCATGCCTATATCTTAGACTTTGGTCATAGTTGAGAGGACCACCTACCATTGTTGGAGTGAATATATGACAATAGATACCACATAATCATTGGTATGGTAATATTCAAGGCTTTATATGGGAGACCCTACAATTCATCCCACTATTAGACTGACCCTAGAGAGTCTGCACATATGGTTCTCTAGTTGGGGAGAGCTACCACTGAAAAAGTGTAGATCTTCTAAGATCTTATAAACTCTACACAGAGCCGACATATTTTCTATACTGATAGATGGTGGAGACTACTGGATTTTGAGGAGGGAGGACTTATCATCCTTCAGGTCTCGCCTCGATAAGGGTTATAGAGACTTGGGCAGGGTGGAAAGTTGTCTCCAAGGTTCATCAGACCATTCCTGATATTGTGCATAGTTGGTGAGGTGGCATACTTCTTATCTCTATGGCAGCAATTGCACTGGGAACATGTTGTCTTCAATGTTTCATAGTTGAGGTTGTACATGAATGAACCATAACACATCATAGACTGGGGAGATATGGACATCAAGGAGGGATATACATTTTCAGAGTACTTGATAGAGATCGAGTATCATTATGAGAAGATCCTTTGTGGGCATGAAATTCCCATAGTGCGTGTCAGGTGGTAACACATGAACCTTTAGGAGAGCACGTCAGGGAGAGAGGATCAGATTCATTCCTAGTACTTATAACTTATTGAGTATCCATTGATTTGTATTTTTGAATATATAATTAACTAAGGTGGGGTCAATGTAATGTCTTGGATTTTATGCGTAATTTTTAAAAAATATTTTACTGAATTATTTTGAGACTAGGAACTTAGACGGAATATAATTACGAGGATCAGTGAGCCAGAAATTGTTGATTGAAAATATTTTAAGTAAATTATGATAGAATGCATGTAAGGTTTTAGAAGCTTTTAAATGGGTTTCTAGATTAAACATCTCTGGGCATCATTGCATCGGGAACAATGACATTACCTAAGAATGGACCTAACTGAGACCAGCATGGGTCGAGGAAAAAGGTTACTTTACAAGCTTTTAAAATAAAATAAAATAAAATAAAATAAAATAAAATAAAATACACATAAAAAGTTTAATTTATTAAATAGCATCCGACGTAGTGAAGGAACGGTTAAACAATTTTATTTAATAAATACAACAGCTTAACATCACTGAAATAGAAATGTAACGGAAATGATGTTTCAAGAATTAATTATTGTAACAATGGTGACTGATATTAAATGAAACACTAAAATGAAGTTTCCTTTATTAAGTCTAGGTTGGGACCCATGGGTCAGGCAAACCCCTAGAGAAAATCCTAACTTCTCTGGAGAGTCCATTCGACAACAAACAATGTCAAATCGATCGTTCGTGTATCACTACGCCAACAGAGTTGGAGAATCTCGATGATGGAATCATAAATACTCTCTTCCTCAATGATTGATCATTTAATAAAGGAAAAGGGTTGTGTTTGAAAATATTTTTTATTCCCCGTTAATGGATTTAAATGATGAATGCAGATCAACCCACAAATAGGTTGACCTTTATATCGTTGTTCTTGCGGGATGAACTTTATCGGGATTGATTTAGGGGGATTAATCCATGTTTGTTTGAATTCATGCTATTCATTCATGCAATTTAATCATTCTAATGAAATTGGATCAACCTCATGAAGAATTATGGAAGAGGTTCATTCCCCTTTTTGTGGTCTTGATTTCTACTTCCTTTTACCCTACACAATTCACATTCTTCATGTGGTTACGAAGAGTGAATCATTGCACACCCATTTCACAACACAACGATCCATAATTGGAGATCCAACATCGCGATGACCCAGTGGAGGTGCAATGATGATGAAGGGAAATGAATTGACAAGAATCAGAAGAAATTATACATTGACCATTCTTCACATAGATGATGAATACATATTTCTAGAGACGATCAGGTTCCCAAAACATACCGAATCAGCTTTTCTATAATGGGGATACCCTGGATATTTATATTCGAGGAGATTTAATGATTGGATAAATAGTTCAATGATTGGGCGAGGCACGTGGAGGAAGAACATCGGATTCCAGAAGATCATCAAGAACAGAACGTGCACTCTGAAGAAAATGGTTTGTGGGGCCGGTTCTGCAGCGGTTGGAGATTCACGATGAATGAAGTGAAGAACATGATGTGTATCGTAGGATACATGGAGTGTGGGACTGTTTTGTTGGGTACAATGGTTTCGGGAGATATAGAGGTTTCAAATAGAATGTGACCCACATCACACAACATTTGGACCCTTCCCCGAGGCCCAGCATGTCTCTCAAGTGATACCGAGACATGTGGTCGAGTACATGACATGTACTCCACCACATGACAAAACTAGGCCAGTTACGGGGGTTACCCATTGTATTGGTACATAGCGTGGATTACATGGGTTGAATCCTTGTATGTGAAAATGGCCAATGTACATAGAGTGGACCCCAAATACATGAACATGGCGTGTGATCCTTTCTACACATCGGGTATAACATTTTTACATGACATGTTCTCTATGCCCGGGACATTCCACACCTGAACTTCCCAGAGATAAGAGGCATGGTGTGGGACCCATTTCACACGCCATGTACTCCCTTCTACATGACATGATTTCCTTTTCCACCATTCCTTAGACAATATATTTGGGGTTAGTACCCATTTTCATGATTCTATTGAAGGCCAGTGGTATTTTTTATATCCACCGGAGTACAACCCCCTTCAGTGGTACACTCCACTATAGGGTCAGTATCCCTCAGAGAGTCCAAGAGTGAGATACTAAATCCATTGTTTCCCCAATGTATAGTTAGGTATCATCATGGCCAATACTATTTTAATTTCAATCATCTATATAGCAGGTGAATCCATATGAGTCGTGGTATCACCCCAATGGTCATGGTAGTGATCTTCATTTGTGTATCATTATATTTTCCCCACTTAGGATTGTGTTCAACATGAATGAGTGTATGCATTCTCAATTCAGATCTATTAGTGCATCTTTATCTCTTGGGACCTTTCTCGATGAACAATTCTTCTCCAACAAAGGTCATCAGAGCTATCATATTCATGGAGTATGTTCTCCTAGATGAGTGCTTCATGGAATCTTTAGAATTAATCCCTAGCGGTGGTATGGGGTTGGTGTGGTTTACATTCGGACTACAAGCCTGGGTTTTGAGTATATCTGGAATCATTTCATTATTATATGTTTTGTAGACATATATGGTATAGAGGTGACTGTACCTTTTCATTGAATTTCTTTGTGGATTTCAGGGTCTTCTATTGAATATTGTTATACTCACCCATGTACTGGCTAGGCCCACACACATTGTTTATTGTGAAGATAAGTGACCTTTGAAAATAGTCTAGGGTGGACTAGGACAAGATCGAGCTTTGTGAGTACCCTTTCTAACTGAGGTGTTCCTTCTTCATCAAGCAACAATCCTAGTAAATTTTGTTTTTACAGGTTGTAATTTTTAGTTTTCAGACTCTTTCTTTTGGTGGGCTTGTATCATTTCCCAGTTTACATTACAGTACATAACATCCCACTATATTCTATTGGTTGAATTATAGTGTATAAATTTATTTTGTTCTTAGTGGGTTTTACTTTTCAGCATTTTTTT